>CAWLCW010000017.1:5000000-10000000 GCA_963856015.1 Helicoverpa assulta | reverse complement strand
CTCAACGCCAAACGTAAGGCAGTTACCAACCAATGTACAACTAAATGGAGTAGAGTAGCCTGTTGAGTCAACGGTATTTCTTGGTTTGACCGTTGATTCCAAACTCCAATGGGGCCCATATATTGTTAAACTGTCAGGAAGGCTTAGTTCAGCCGCCTATGCTGTTAAAAAGATCCGACTAATCACCGATGTGGACACAGCCAGAATAGTTTATTTTAGTTACTTTCATAGTTCAATGACGTATGGGATCCTCCTTTGGGGAAACTGTGCGGATGTTGAGACTATATTTATTTTACAGAAAAGAGCTGTTCGAGCCATTTATAATCTGGGTCCAAAAGTTTCTCTCAGAGAGAAATTCAAAGAAATAAATATTCTGACTGTTGCCTCGCAATATATTTTTGAAAATTTAATGTACGTTCGTAAAAACATTTCTAACTTTGTTCAAATGTCTGATGTTCATAGCATAAATACTAGGAATAAACATAATCTTGCTGTACATGCTACTCGCCTCCACAGAGTAAGCAACTCGTTCATGGGTCAATGTATACGCTTTTACAATAAACTTCCCAAAGCGGTTCGTGATTTACCTATCAAGAAATTTAAAAATCATATAAAATCCAAACTTTTGAAAAAAGGATATTACAAAATATCTGATTATTTAAATGATAAAGAAGCTTGGGAATGAGCTGCTCGCTTAGTGAGTGATATCTTTTCAAATGCCTGTGTATTGTTCTTTTGACATTTAAATATTATTATCATCAGATAACATTTTATTAATGACATTTTTTTTTATTGACATTTATATATTATAATTGTATTTTTTTTTATTATTATTATTGTGAATGTGAGTATCGTGTATGCGAGCAACATTATATTCATATTCTTATAACATAAATACTGTCTGGCGGGTTTGAGTATTTTTAAATGGCCTACGCAAATGTTCTGCAGATCTGGTATCGTCGTGTGACAGGTCGTTGAGCTCCCTAAGATATGGTTGAGCTACACGACGACTGATGCATGCGTGCCGTCTGTTGGGACTGGTCAGCTCCAGCCTGATGTGGCTCTTTCCTCAAAAGGCCATTCCAGACCGCGTACATGGTGACACTCGCACATAATATTATTTGATTTATTTATAACATGTTTGGACTTTAAAAGAGACTATGACCCTTGAGTTTGTTTCGGCATTTCTTCTCAGGGATCAGTCATTAGGAAATGCCGACCTCAGCGTTCTTAAAAATGACGTGTAAAAGTGATTTAATGTCCAACTTGCAAAATAAACGATTTCATTTCATTTCATTTCATTTCATTTCATTTCATTTCATTTCATTTCATTTCATTTCATTTCATTTCATTTCAAGTAATATCGTACATTTCATTTTCAACTCAAAAAAATAAACACCTTAAGGTTCTTTCTTTTTTGATTGTTTACTGTTTTCTTCCTATCATAATATTTATCATTTTCACTAAATGCTGAGCAAATAACACCGATGGTGAGGCTGAGGGTCCGTTCAGACAGACCGGCTCGGAGAGCATCGGCGCGCATTTTTCTTTTCACACAGACCGGAATCCGCTCCGATCGGCTCCGATCGGCTGAAAGAGCAAGCAATCGGAGCCAAACGTCTGCAAGACTGAGAAAAAGAACGCCATCGGAGCCGGTCGGGTCCTCTTTTTATTTCACACCGAGCGCCTTCGAGCATTTTTAATAACAAAAGCAGTGCACTTGCAAAAATAAACCTTACTACAAATACTAAGTATTCGTATTAAGTACCCTAAGTCTTGAATTTTTGAAATGTACGTAAAAAGTGTGTAATAGTAATGTGTAGCAATTTTTTTAATGATCATGAAATTAAACGAAACAAAATATTTAAAAACCCCACCAAAGACACATGAATTCAAAATGAATCCCTATGCCTTGTAAATAAAGTAGCAAATCACCTGTATGATTTTGAGGAGGTAGGGCCAGAATGTCTTCTCGTAGTCCGTGTCTGATGGCATCGGCTGCGATATCGACGTGATCGTCACACCGCCGCCGTCGGTTAACGAATCTATTGTTTTACTCTGTAGAAAATAGATTTTCATATTGAATTAATAATACAAGTAGATATCAAGATTGGAATGTTTATTAGTGAATAAAAAGTAAGCAAACAATCTAAGTTTTTATTAGGGTCTTGTCATAATTTTTTTTTGACATTTTCTTACATCTTAAGATTATTTTTTATGGCAACTTGAAATTAAAAATAACAAGAACTAGCTTTCACCGGCGGTTTTATTCGTCTCTCGTGAAAACAAGATACTCTGCGAACCCAAACAAAGCAGTGTACATATATATTTTCTCGACATATTTTTTTTCAAATCGCTCCAGTAGTTCCTGAGATTTGTGCGTTCAAAGAAACAATATACCACTAAACAATATAATACTTATTCATGAAAATAGCCTGAATACTCACAGAAGACTTAGCAAACGCGACAGTTTCTTTCTCAGTGAGCTTGTAGACGGCCAGCTCTATATTGTCCTTGCTTTCCTTGCTCTCATCGCTGGCCGTCTTATCTTCTGCGCACGAGTTCTCCGCTGAAGCTGCGTTACCCTCGTTTATTGCTATCACTAGGCGACGGTACCTGAAGGGGGAAAATGTTTTAATTTATTTTTTACAACATATTAACCACGGTTTTACACCAACTAACATCTATAACTAAAAAAAAATATGTTAGAAAACGATTTATGCAGGTATTTTCGACATCTGATGATCTGAGGCAAAAAGAAGGGTTTGGCAACTATTTGTTTCTGTATGTAACCTGCTCTTGAAAGGATAATCGATTTGGATGCGGTTTTGATACTTTTTTATTAGATATCTAGTATGGTCCGATAGTCATAAGCAGTGTTCCACATGATTTCATTTCATTTTCATTGTTGGTGTTATTTATATTTTTAGGATATAGAATATTCTGGATTTTTAGCCTAAAATTGTAATTTGGTACCAATATACCAATTGTATTGTAATATGATGGGTAATAAATAGACATCTAATTAAATATAATAAATCTATACATATAATAAATCTGTAAAAAAACTGTGTCTGTACATTGAATATATTAAAAAAATAATAATTGGGTGGGGTTTAGAAAGAGTAATGGAGCACAAATCCAAAAAAAAATTTCTGTCTGTTTGTCTGTATGTCTGTTTGTTTGTACACGCTAATCTTCCGAACTACTGAACGGATTTCAATGATTTTTTCTTTGTTGTATCAGTATTAAGCCTGGTCAACATATAGGCTATAATTTATCTTCGAAACTTGAAGACCTGATGCAGAACACCAACAGACCAACAAAACTATAAGAGATACAAAAATGGTGCCATGGCAAAAATTGTTTCATGTGATGAGCATTTTCAGCTGAGATAATAAATTTTAAGATCTGGAATACCTGATGTGGAACCCCAAGAGCCCAGCTTCTCTGTACCATATACAGGTATGACGTTTTAGCAAAAGTTGTTCAACTTGATTAGCACTTTCTATTGACTTATACAAATTGAAGATCTAAAACACCTGATGTGGAACTCCAGGAGCCCAGCTAGACTATAGCATATAGAGGTGTGACGTTTTAGCAAAAGTTGTTCAATCTGATAAGCACTCTCTGTTGACTTATAAAAATTGAAGATGTAAAACACCTGATGTGGAACCCCAGGAGCCCAGCTAGACTATAGCATATAGAGGTGTGACGTTTTAGCAAAAGTGGTTCAATCTGATAAGCACTCTCTATTGACGTATAAACATCGAAGATCTGGAACACCTGATGTGGAACTTCAAGAGCAATACTACACTTGAAATGTATAGAAATGAATGTTATGAAATAGGTATGGTGAATCAAAAAAGTAATTAGTCCGTCTTTTAGATAACCCTGAAATAATGGACACGTATTTTTTCTTTTCTCCTTCTCACAAACAAATAATAGCGAAGATATAACACGCTTGAATTTTGTGTTAAGTCACTGCTTAGTACAAATTTTACATACCTAGACGTGGCGGCAAGAGCCCCCACTCTCCGAATTTGTTGCGTTATATCTCATTATTATTTTGTATGTCTCTTCCAGACCTCGGGACTACAGAGTTCCGAATTTTTGGGAGGCAAACGTGGGGCCGAAGCCAACACGCTGAAGCCCTTTTGAGACAACTTTAATGAAATTGTGACACAAAACCAACGATTACCCCTTTATACACTATAGAAATGAACCCAAGGACAATCCCCGGTGGACGTCGTTAAAAAAAGACAATCCCCGGTTCTGTGCTATACCATTGCTAACTGTCGATGAAAACTACTTGGGCTATTGTGATGGGATGCTAATGGACTAGGAATGGGGAAACTACGGGAACTATGGCACCTGCCGATGACAATGTATTAGATAGGTACATGTAAAAATGGTGAAATGGTAAAAATGGCAGGTGGAGACTCGCCAGCTCACTTACTGGGCCCCCGGGAATCAGTCACTGAATAGCAACAAGAGGGCAACAGGGACATGAGCGGCTGAAGTGTGAGGATACCTCGGCGGATTTTAAACGCAGATTACGCTCTCCCTGTGGGTCACTTACCACGAGGCACCTATCCTCCGAGCAGAGCTACTAACCCTGCTCTAGCGACTCCACTCTGGACGGCCAAACCAAGCCAGAGGCGTGAGACCTACCCCCGTCATGGTTCACTCCGACCGGCCGGAGATGGGGGACAGTATACTCTCCCTGGAGAACTCAGTATATATAGCCCCGCGGGGTCGCTACTCCCCGTCATCAGCCTCAGATGTCCTGCGGTGCTTATATCTCATTATTATTGTCGTTAATATCTCAAGAGCCTTTGTCCCAATTATGTGTAGAGTCGACTTCCAGTCACGATGCAACTGAGTACCAGTGTTTTACAAGGAGCGACTGCCTATCTGACCTCCACAACCCGGTTACCCGCTCAACCCAACACCCCTTGGTAAAACTGGTCAGACTTACTGGCATCTGACTGCCAAGAATGTTCAATGACAGCCGGAACCTACAGTTTAACATCCCCTCCAAATAACGGTCATTGGTATCCAAAATATACGTAGAAAGTACATACGAACTTAGAAAAGTTGCATTGGCAGGACGTACGCTCATACTTGAGAGATTGGTTCTCTACCCACTAAACCACCACGACTTCCACTAAGTCATCACGACTTTGTCATCTCAGTAACATTTAATGTTTTTTAACGTAATAATACTTTATAATACGTGTGTAATATTTTTGCCACACACAACTTAAATGCGGACTAATTAGAATCACTACTTTTATCCCTATGGTCACGTCTTTTGCGGTTCAGTTCTCAGCGTTTTATTTAGTCTGCTGTGCTTTTGCCGCACAAAAATTAAATTATAGAACATTTCTAATGGCTCTGCGTATTCCGTTGTTTTCAAGTCAACATATCAGACGATTCAGATCTTTGATTTTGCTGACCCCGTAGTCGCTGGCATACGGGACAGGATCCGCGTACGAAGTCGCGGGCAGAAGCTAGTTAAATATAAATCTATATACTTATAATAAATCTGTAGAGAGGTCAATTCTGTACATTGAATATATTTCCAAAATAACTATTAGGGGGTGATTAGTGATTGATACTGATGCCAAAAATGCAATCAGTAAAATTTTTGTCTGTCTGTCTGTATGTTCGTTATGGAAACAAAAACTACTTGACGGATTTCAATGAAACTTGGTACAATGATTCTTCATACTTCTGGGCAGGTTATAGGATACTTTTCATCACGCTACGATCAATAGGAGCAGAGCAGTGAAGGTAAATGTTGAGAAAACGGGAGAAGTTACTCCATTTTTTAAGCTTTCGTCACGTGTGCAGCCTTAGTGGTTAAAGCTAAGTAGTAATAGGCTAGGTACGCATAGATTTAGATAATTGGATGGATAGGCTGGTGATTATTATTACTTCCTATCTTTGCACAAAGTCCGAATCTAACGCGGACGAAGTCGCTGGCAGAAGCTAGTCGATAATATAACTCAAGTAGGTATACAAAAGAAAGTGATGCAATCATTTCCGAGGATGAGTCAAATACTAGTAAATTCATTATCTTATTGATTTTAACTTGTGATGATGAATGATGTAAAACATTCTACAACAATCAATGTCTATAAATAGGTTAAGTATCATTCGAGGAAAAGTTAATTTTATATCTATAAGGAAGTCGCCACTGAATATTGATAAAGTTTTTAAGAATATGTATTTTGATACCAAAAGTCATAATAACGACTACTGTCACAGATTTGTATTCATAAAAAATTGTTTTTTTTTTTTTATAGGGGACCAGCCTCTCAAGTATGAGGGCGCGGGTTCGATCCCAGGTCAGGCAAGTACCAATGCAACTTTTCTAAGTTTGTATGTACTTTCTAAGTATATCTTAGACACCATTGACTGTGTTTCGGATGGCACGTTAAACTGTAGGTCCCGGCTGTCATTGAACATCCTTGGCAGTCGTTACGGGTAGTCAGAAGCCAGAAAGTCTGACACCAGTCTAACCAAGGAGTATCGGGTTGCCCGGGTAACTGGGTTGAGGAGGTCAGATAGGCAGTCGCTTCTTGTAAAGCACTGGTGCTCAGCTGAATCCGGTTAGACTGGAAGCCGACCCCAACATGATTGGGAAAAAGGCTCGGAGGATGAGGGGTTTCCTAAGACGTCATATGGCTGAAACTTTTTTTTATGTTCGTTATTATCTAATTTAACACCTTGTGACTCTACAGTCACAAGCAGTTAAGTACTACTACTTAAAGCGAAAAAGTATGATCTTTCTTTTCAATAACATATTACCATTCATGTTTATCTCTTCCCGTGCGCGTGAACAGGTATAGATGAGAATGTTTGTCTCTGGAATTCTTCACGTGCACGCTCCACTCGCCTTCGCCCGTGCCGTCCGCGGCTATCTCCATTTCCTATGGAAACCATTGAAATAGATAAATATTAGAAGTATAGAACAAAAGTGTGAGAAGATGGGGATATTCTCTTCAGCACATCTTAACTACAGTTTTTGCAAAAGATTACTTGTTACCCTGCCAGAGCTTCATCTATCTATCTATCTATATATATAAAAACCGGCCAAGTGCGAGTCGGACTCGCGCACCGAGGGTTCCGTACAAATCCTGTATAGATAAAAAGTGAGTCTCCCGCCAACCGTTCAGTTTAGAACAATCATAGTTAAGTATGGTAATTTCGTGAGAGTCAAAATAGTTAATATTTTTTATTTTATAATATAACTAAAATAGTAGGCCAGTACCTTTTAAAAGTTATTTTATTAAAGTTATTTATATACAACATTTTATAGTCACCATTCAGAAATCTGATTGAAAATAACTAATTATGTCTTAAAGGTCTGTCTTAAAGGGCATATCTGACCCGCTTTGTAAAAAGTGGCGGACATGAATCAAAGTAGTTTTAAATCGTGGAGAATGGTATGACGTTTCTTTGAATATAAATATTTTATTAAAATTCCATGGAGACGAATGTCCAGGATCGTTTGAAAAATATAAAAGACAAGCAGTTTCAGAGGATTGTGGAGGTTGCAATGCTAGTTTTTATTGTTAAAGACTTTTCATAAAGAAGGAAGATGCCAATTCGGATGACCAGGATCTGATGAGGATCTGGAAACCCTCAGATATCGAGGGCACCTCTTGAATATTGTAGGCACGCATCGAATCAAAACCAGACATGTGACTGTATTTTTGAGGGTACTGTTAACAGTAAAGGTTTGGAGCTGATTTGATTATGGAGACTACAGAGAGTCGAGGGAACTCCTGAACGGTATGTTGCAACTACCACGTGTTTGGGCTTATTTTATTCGTATTGGCGAAGACTTTCCACATAGATAGGTTTGACTGCCATTGTGGGATCGATAGCAAAGATCAGATATAGTTATGGGAACTCTTTTACAATTTATAACGTAACCTTGTGTGGGAGCTTATTTTATTTTAGGTGATGAGAATTCACTACTAACTTGGCTTAAAGCAGCCATTACAGGAAGGGGATCTTTTATTTTTGAGGGATTAATCACCTAACGAGCCCCAGTTTCATGTTTTTTTCGAAACTGCCTGACGACTTGTAACTGTCGAATTGTAACAACGACTGCTAGAGAGTAGGATTCGGGGCTGCTAGCTTTACGTTTCTAGAGCCTTGACAAAAGTGTAATTCTGTCCCTTTCTTTGTTTTATAAAGTCGGCTTTATTTTATTTTGTAGCATTTTACAAACAAATCCAACTTCAAACATAAAAATAATATAAAAGCAACAAGAAAACAAAAGCAAGAAAGAAATTGAAAAGATGTTGGGTGCATCGGTCTAGAAGTCGGTGTCTAGAGGATGCATCTATATTTATTTAACCACGGAGATCTAGACCGATGCATATAAACAGTTTTCTTGTTGTTTTTGGAAGTTGTTTTTTTTTTTTTGTAAAAAGTTTTTATTTTTAACTTTTGTGAAAAGTTCTCGTCAATACGAATAATATAAGCCCAAACACGACGTAACTAAAACATGCCATTGAGGAGTGCTCTCGACTTTCTCACGTCTCCATCATCAGGTAAGCTCTAAACCTTCACTGTTTGATAGTATCACCAGACATACATCTGAGAATCAAGTTTTAATCCTATGCATGCCTACAATTTCTGATAGTTGCCCTCGATTTCTCAGGATTTCCATCATCAGATCCTGACCTGATGACAATGGAAATAAACGGCGAGTATACTCTTTCACTACAAAGAAATGATTTCTCAAATCCGTCAGACTTGGTCGTTTAAATTCTCCATTGAAATGAGGAAAATATTTGATGTTTACACCTGATTTTTTAATATTTTATGTAACTTCAAATTTATCATTTTCGCAATTTTTCCTTTATCTGTACTTTATAATGTTGCTTCTTGCCGAATTTCAAGATTCTGAGTTCACGGGAAGTACCTTGTAGGTTTTGATTCCCTAGCGTGTGACGGAAATTCGTCTAAGGTGTCGGTATAACTGCTGTATCTTTTGATCGCGTTAACTTAGAAGTTTGATTTTTTCACTGCCTAAAGGGACAATAGATCTTGGTATTTGGTATAAATTTCAATTTGATACCTTTATTCGTTCGTGAGAAATAAGGTAGTAAGTTTCATTTTATTAAAATATTTTTATTATATTATATAACAAAAAAAATTTGATTGTCGCAATTTTTCCTATATTTGCATTATATGACAATGCTTCGTGCCAAATTTTAAGACTCTGAGGGAAGTATCCTGTAGGTTTTGATTCCTTTGCGAGTGTCGAAAATTTGTTGAAAATATCGACATAATCGGATGTATCTTTTGATTGGCTTGGCTTATAAGTTTGATATTTTCACAGCTTAAAGGGACAATAGACCTGAGTATTTCATGTGAATTTCAGCTTGATACGTCCACGCGTTCTTGAGATAAAGGGTCTTGACAGACAGACAGACAGACAGACAGACAGACGGACAACAAAGTGATCCTATAAGGGTTCCGTTTTTTCCTTTTGAGGTACGGAACCCTAAAAATGAATTGCTGTTCGTTAGTCTCGCTAAAACTCGAGAACGGCTGGGCCGATTGAGCTGATTTTGGTTTTAAAATATTTGTAGAGGTCCAGGGAAGGTTTAAACGATACGAAGTTCGCGGGATCAGCTAGTAAGGAATAAAGATGAGTTTCAGTCAGTAAAAGTCTGACAGTCCCTCTCTCTGCACCCTGGAGGGGTCATCTGACTGTAACCCATCTTAAAAAAGGCTATTTGTTTCATTTGTTAATATAAAAAGCCCCAAAACGAACTGTGACCTAGAATCGGCATAGCATTTCAAGGTAAGTTAAAACTAGTAATAATTTTGCTAAATTACAGCATCCGGAAACCTATTCATCATAATAAAACATACTCTAAAATACTCGTAAAGTATGACGTTCATAGTACAATTGAGTGTTCACTTCTATAAACTGACGACAATAGCTGCGGGTGTGGTGCCATACCACAAACCATGCGGCACCTTCTATGCTGCCCACTATGCCCCGACAGCTGCATAGTGGATGACCTTTATAACGCTACTGACAATGCCGTATGCGTAGCGAAATATTGGGCCTCCAAAATTTAAGTTGCTATCGACTCGCCAAGAAGAAGAAGACTTCTATAAATATTAAATAATGGTTGCTAGGGACTTCCGCGATAAAAATATTCATAACGTTGTTAGAAAATAACATTAATCTCCCGATTAGCCCGGCTGGTGTTCATTATTATCATATACCAACGTTATTACGATAGATAGGAGTCAAGGTTACGTTGTGACGCATTAAAGGGAACCATTATATCTACTTAGTATAAGGAAGTTCCGAATATAAGATATAATAACAAAGAACAGTTTTTTGTTACAATTTAGAAGAAAAACCTAATGCTTATTCTACCATTACAAACCGTATAATATTTTTTTATGTCTAAAATCCAATGAGTGTAGATTAATTTCGTAGAATATTATAAGGTCAATCGATGTTAACCCATGTCAATAAAAACGCAGGAGGTCATTAATTCGGCGAATATACCTCGTCACATGCAATATGCGACTGTGGCCTAATATTAATCGATATTTTTAACTTTTTCTTATCAAACCTTTAGTCTGAGCAATAAGGTTGAAAATCGCATGTTCTGTTTTCAACCAATATTTACCCAGTGAAAAAGTTTGTATCTTTCCAAACTATTATTCATTTTACCGCCTAAAAGTTTAAATAGCGAATGAATACTGGCCAGTACAACTTACCGTCTCCTCCAAGAAGTCTTTAATCTTGGACAGTTCTGTATCGTCGAGTTCTTCGTCATTTTCATCCTTGGTGCTCGTGGCCGACTTGGAGGTGAGTTCTATCTCATGGTCGTGGAAGGAATCTTCGGACATGAGCGCTCTTTCTGTCCTCACGTGACTCTGGCTTTGAGTCTCCACGGGCTCTGTTGCCGTGGAAACGCTGTCTGTTTTCTTGTCTGAAGGGAGGTATTATTGTCAGTTCCAGGGAAAACTAAATATAGGTACTGATTTCATATTCGTATAAAAAGTTAATTTAAGTACAGTCAAACTATTGCCGTATTCATGAAGATAAAATGAGCCATTTCAGCATATTCAATGTCCAAAGTAACATCATTTACTTAGTTACAATTTGGGAGATGAAAATAGTGGCACAAAACAGACAATGTTTTGTTTAAGAAATGTGTTTAGTTCAATCCATTGTCCTAATTGGTACAACATTAAACTTGAATAATTGTATTACTGTTACTACAATACACAAACAGAAACTAATGATCACATTACAATGAGTCACTTTTTAGGTATTACATCGATTTCACAACAACGATGCAATCACATCATGCAATAGTTTAGTAATATCTTACCTCTGTGCATTTTTCTAACAAGTCTATGTCTTAGGCCTTCCTTCCCTGTCTCGCCGTCGGAATGGGAACTGCTGAAAAAGAAACGTTATCATGAAAATTTCAATTAAGTGAAAAAGAAAAAATGCAGAAAAAAAATATCAATCGCATTTTAATCTGTCGTGAGATGTGACCTAAAGATGTCTATGTTTTAAATAAATAACACAAAAATTTAATAAATAATATTTGACATAATATGTGCACATGTCGATGAAATTAAAGCAAATTTCAGTAGTCGGATGTGTTCAGTAGTGGTCAAGTCGCCGAGTCAGATAGAGATAATGTACATTTACAAACACAAGTATGGGTCACCCGCCTTCTTGAGATAAAACATCTACATAAACTATAATACTTTTAAATTATGTTAGTCACCTTTTTTCTCGTCTCCTCCATACAAATTTTCGTCTCTTCTCTGGACTTGTGTTCGTCTCAGTCTCCTCGTGTTGATGTTGTTCCTTCTTCTTTTCAGAAGGGATCTCTGCTGCCTTCTTGTCGGACACAGAAGTTTCCTTCTCTAATACTTGAATCTTTTCTTTTTCGTTTAGTATTATGCATATTGGGTATTTTTTGCTCCATTGTCTAAAAAGTAATAACAATATTTTTTTGTTAGTAAAGCTACGGTAGTAAACAAAAGGTTTCGAGGGGAAATCTTCACCTTTACGATCCTGTGTGTTATGGCAGTTATGTTTAATTGACCATAGTAACGAGACTATTATCATTTGCATGAGAATAATGAGAAATTCACCATGGCACAATTCCTAAGAATTGGTTTATTGGTCATATCAACATTCATGATGATAAATACGATTATGATTATTAAAAGAAGGTAGGCAGGTCAGTAAGCAGGTTCGTATTAATGACCAACAAGTCAAAAAACTCATTAATAACTCATTAATAACACGCAATTTCGCTCCACTAGTAACAGCAGCGACAGTTCTGTTCGCTTAATTAATTTCATGATTGTGTTTACGAATTAACGCACGGCGCGTTGACTCACAATTCGTATTAGTGTAAGTACGTAAGGAATGGCGCCAATCAGCAATGAGTAAAAGTATAACCTAATAGTCTATACTAATATTATAAAGAGGAAAACTTTGTTTGTTTGGTTGTAATGGATAAACTTAAAACTACTGGACCGATTTTAAATATTCTTTCACCATTAGACAGCTATATTATCTGCGAGTAACATAGGCTATATTTTATCCCGGTGCGGGCAGTAGCTCCCACGGGACGCGGGTGAAACCGCGGAAAAACGGCTAGTATAGCAATAAAGTTGACATTTCAGTGTTAAGTTTTTGATTAAAAAACAAAAAAAACTGCTACTGTTTCAAATTCGTAGATTGAAATTTCAACTTTATTGCCATACTATTCCGTCATATTTTTGCTCGTCGCCTAAAAATGCCGTGCCGTCGGAGGCTCGGCCCTAATGTGTCGTAGGGATCGGATATAAAAATAAATAATAATATAACGAGATAATCCGTCATTTGACGAATGCATATTGCATTGAATAAATAACAATGAGTGTTGTAAGTACTTATATCGAGAAGGCCACGCCTATCGTCGAGGGAGGCCGACTGGAACTCAAGCAAATTAAGATTCACTTTTTAAATATTTTTAGCTTGAGTAAATAGAAGAGCACGTAGCTAAGTCAAAGCCGCGCGGACCATCAATCATAAGGTTAAGCAACACTCGACGCGGTCGGTCCGTGGATGGGCCATCTTGTCATGACAAGTTCTTCTGTTACAATAAATTGGTAAGTCCCGGTAGTCATAACATCTTTGGAAGTCAATACGGGTAGTAGAAGCCAGAAAATTTGACAACCAGTCTTAGGAAGGGGTATCGGATTGCCCGGTTAACTGGGATAGGTAGTCGCGCCATGTAAATTAGACTGGAAGCCGACTTCAACATAGTTGGGAAAAGACCAGGCAGTTCATGATTGGTTGGGTAAATAAATCGAGTATGATAAAATGTGGAGCATATGATAGCAACAATACTTAGACAGGTCATCAGCTTATAGGCTTGAGTAACATAACAGCAGAGACATAGTTGAGTGACGACAATGCTCAAATGTCTCTATGCGTAACTACGCACCTTTCAAATTGTAATACTACACTCGAGGTTAAACACCGTGGGTCCATGTAAACATTGCTTAAGAGCTTAAGAATGACCTAGATAGGGAATTAATTTACTTTCTTGTTTCTATCGAGTGAAACCGGAGGAAATTCTTAAAGTAAATTCCAATTCTTGTGTTCATAACCAGTTCAAATAATGATAAAGATCAATATTTGATAACAAACCTGTGCATATCGGGTGGTTCTAATATGTATCAATCAGGTTATGTAAACATAATGCTATAAATGTTTTAACGAACAGGAAAGTTTTATAATAATTATACATTATGGGTATAGATGACATGTGCGTTATCAATTAAACTTAAGCTTTCTGGCGTACGTTACTAAGAAGTTTCCCTGTTACGGAGTTCTTATTTAATTTGTTTTTTTTTGTCAGGTACTACTTTGGAGGTTACGATGCCTAACTCTACTTTGTAGATAAACTAGGTAGTCGTTCTTATCTATACTAATATTATAAAGCTAAAGAGTTTGTTTGTTTGTTTGTTTGATTGTTTGTTTGTTTGTTTGAACGCGCTAATCTCAGGAACTACTGGTCCGATTTGAAAAATTCTTTCAGTGTTAGATACCCCATTTATCGAGGAAGGCTATAGGCTACTTTTTATCCGGCTCCGTGCCGAGGTTCCCACGGGATGCGGGTGAAACCGCTGGCAGAAGCTAGTGTTCAGTAAATTGGTTAAAAAAATGTAGCAACTAATTCGGTATAGTGACGGTATAGTTTTAAGAGGATGATTTAGCAGTGTCCGTTTTTTGTCCAGATTATAGTAGGTAATATTATCATGAACAATTAAACGATTTTATTTTACGGGAATTACAATTCAACTTTTTTATTTTACGGGAATTACAACTGTATTGCTGAAGATGACTCACTATAGCTGGACTTCCCCTGAACTATCTGAAAAGGATTGATTCATCTATGTATCTATACTAATACTAATATAATAAAGAGGAAACATTTGGTTGTTTAGTAGGTATCCTAAAGGCGCCGAAACTACTATGAAACAGGCTACATTTTATCCGAGAACGAGTTTGCACGGGACGGCGAGTTAAACCGCGGGATAGCATCTAGTATTATAATATTATTATTACATTATAGTTTTGGATACCTCTCACACTAAAACATAGTATTTGAAAAAATCGTTGCTATGCCACGATTTTAACGATTTTTAAAAACAAAGGTGAACTTGAGCATTAATGTTTCAAAAGGTGATTGGCAATTGTTTTTTTATTCTTGACTGAAGAGCATTACGATTACACCATGCGTGTGTAAAAATAGCGACACATAATATTAATTGTAACTTGCTGTCTTTCTATTTAAACTACGCCGTGAGCTATTTAGTTCTATTTTCGTACATCAGCAATACACATATTAATTCCAGATATTTTCGACACCTTGTTCTAAAAACGAATAACTTGTGAATTGAACTGTTATGGAGTTTTATCTTATATATTACACAGTTACACAATAGCATATGATTGTGAACCATATATGTAACTTAATTAATTTTATCAGAGGAGAGGAATTCCGGAAGTTTCGTAACAAAAGCAGAGGCAATTTTTTTGCTACATTTAAAACAAACTTGCTAGTAGGTGACGTTTACACAAAAAGGCATTTTCTTATATTTTAAAGTATGTATTACATAGTTTGCATTGTATGTTGTAGAGAGAACAGTCTTATGTGAAAGATCATTGTACTATTGTGTAATATTTAATACATACAGATTATAATGTAGTATGATAAGCATTTTAATAAAACAATGGAAGCACAATTCGGAGCGCTGTTATAATTGTCCGGTTTAATTATGCCAATTGTGATGAAATGTTGCGACATTTAGGTACATTTGTACCAAAATTTATAATTATTATAGAAGAGGAGAATAATACACCTTTCTTGAGTCTGTAATTATGTAAGTGCGTAATTTCAAATAAATAATTAGTCATGTATCTATTTCGAAGTTGTCAAAAGTCACATTTTTTTTGGAATAATGTTATAAATTAACTTATATAATTATTTCTTTAAAATAAACGTTTCAATCTATCCATAAAATACTAGTTTTAGAATGTTAAAATCGGTCGCCTTTGGTTATTTCTAAATCGTAAATGTAATCTTTGGTACACTTGTACCGAATGTGGTGATATTTGACTGATAAAAATCCGGTTTTCAATCATTAATTCTTAGTAGATAGGATAAATTATCTTGTAGAAGCATTAAGGTAGTCTTTGCGTATATTACAGAATATCTTGAATAGACTGTTTTATGATTTTTTGGACTAGTTTTGTTTATATCTACGCCATATAGACAGCCTAAGAATCAAAATTGTTTAATAACAAATTTACGTAATGTTAGGAAGTAATCATCATCATAAATCTACACGTTTAAAAACTTCATAATATTATTGCTTTCAAAGATATCAGTAGACAACATTGCTGATGTCACAACACTAGCTTACGCTTCTAAAAGTAAACAAAGCTATTATTACAGCGCACTAAAATTACAATATTCGCTTAGAAATTGAATTGGTCTAAATATAAAACGCGCTGCGCCCTAGTTCATTAACCCAATTGCTCGTGAATTGCACTCGAGCGCATAGCGAAGGCCTCCCCACCAATCGCTTATTAGTTCTTTGTTAGTGACCTTTATCGACGCATATTAGTTTAATAGATACGTCACTACGCTTATACGTAGTACGAAACAGAACACGTTTTTCTTATAGGTCGATTAAAAACGTGACTTGTCTTTGTTGAATTAAGCCTATCGAATTTCACTTCTTAGCGACTGGTTGTTTCTAAATAAGAAGCGTTTTTCTTTTGTTTTGCCTCTGCTGTTGAAAACTTTACACATGATTGGCTGTTCATCCAATGAAATGTTTCGATTTCTTTTCGTAGAATTTTTATGAATGTTCTAATTGAGAAGACAAGAAATAGGGTTCAATGTCCTCTGCAGCCTTATTCTGATTCCTGAATATTGAAAGGAATCTCATTTCATGGAATGTAGCATAATAATAATGTTGGGATAAAATATATCGGCTATTTAAATGATTTAAAATTAAATGTAAGTTTTTTATCTTTAGTCAAGTTCCCTTGTAAAGCTTTTTCATTATTATTAAACTGTTTGTTCACTGAAGCAGAACGAATTTACAGATTAGCATATTTCCTGTGCTATTATTAATGGCTGTGACATTTATTGTAATGAAGTCAAATATAGCTTCGATAAAGGACAAATCGACTGGAAGGCGAATTAATTATATTACAAACAACTCTTGCTGATATGGAAGTTCGTATAAATAACTACGGAGGTGTGGTTTTGCTTTTCCTCGTGATAAAAAAGCTAAAGCATATTACAAACATGTTGCCATCGAGGTATATCGAATAGGAAAGCGCAATAAGTTGCAGCGAAAAAAACTAAATGGAAACAAATGGTCTTTTTTTTTAAAAAAAAAAGAATTTAAGTGTTGAGTAGGAATCAAGTAGGAACATTTCCGCAACATCTAGATATAAAAGAAGAAGCTTAATGACTATGAGGGTTAAAAACTGTAATAAGGCTATAAAACATGTTTACACAAAACAAAAATACTCATGTCATTCGACAGCGCAACTCCTCTGAATGAAGCCGACTTACCTCCGTTTAACCAATCCCTTTGGCAGGAGAATGACCCTGGCACCAGTCAAATTGTACAGTCTATGTTGGTAAAACGCTACCTTGTCCAATTTCTCATCCCACAGTTCCCTCTTTGGTATTTTAGTCGAAGTATACGATATCCTGAGGTTGCAACCTACAAAAACATAATATTATGAGGTACTGACATAACACTGATAAGATAAGCATGAGATAAAAAGTATTATTACTTTATAGGGTCGAAACATTATCCAATAATGCTTACGAATACATCCTTGGATGTTTAACAAAAAATATTTATGACTGATTAAAAAAATGATCAAAATGGTGAATGTACGATCCTGTGGCGTGACTCACCTTCGAGCTTCATAAATGCCGTGGTTGTCTTGTTGATGTGATACGAGCTCGGATCGTAATCCGGAAACCTATAGTGGTTTATCCAGCCCTGTCAAAAATAAACTTTATTAAATTGTTCATTAAAACAAACTACAGTCAATATGACACAGTTTTAATTACTTACCTCATATTTTTTTATAGGCCTGTGTTCTTTCACTGAAGGTATAGTGTAAGTGGCTGGCATAGCACTGCTTCGCTTCAGTTGAAGAAGGTTCGAACTTTTTGGATCTAACTCGCTAAAGTAAGTGTCCAACAGCCAGCTCTTCAAGTTGCTCGTAAAACAAAAGAACCACAGACCCAGCACAAAACCATTCCAGACATTCGAATTTGGACACAGTAAGTAGCTTATGAAAATGAGGAATGTTAGGAAGTACATAGAGAAATTGAAGAAGTAGCTAGGTTTTGTCGACAATTGCGGGCTTTGTATATTGTTCTTGCTTGGTGGTGATCCGAAATTGGCCGAGCTAAGGGGTGGAGGTAATGGGTCTGTGTCCATAGGCTTTCCACTAGATACTAGAGGATCTACATTGTGTATTTCCCCATAACCGTCAATGGTATCTTCTAAAGCCTCAACTCCCGATTCCACTTCCATCATACTATCATTTAGATAATCTCTTCTTACTTCAGCCGATTCATTGCATAGTACTGAAATAAAGAAACCTTCTTCATATCTATTCAAATCATCATATCAACTACCGTTGCAAGTTAATTATACATCGATCTTGTTGATAAGAATAATTGAAATTGGGCTCAATTAAATACATTTCCAAGTGTGTTAACCTCTTTATTAAGATGTCCTTTATTTTAATAATAAAAAGGCTAAAACCTCGGAGTTATTTCTAGTGAAACAATAAATTATTTCATTGCAATAAGTATCAATTTATTTACTTAAATAATATCAATTTAGTTAGTAACTAATGAAATAAATGGTTCTCACAAACCATTACTAGACCTCTTGTTAGTGTAGTTAATACCAAGAAGTTTAACCTCGTTGAAGGTTTTATTTGTCCGGTAGGATAATGACCTGAGTACTTAGTAGCTAGCCCAATTTTAACTCACCTAAATTCTTGTGTGTATCGTCGCTAGAATCCGAGTAGTTCTTGTTATCTACAGGAAGACTTGGGTCCCGTTCATTGGGCTTAGCCGTCAGTGGTTGCGTCATTTCCGATAAGTTCTGTATACTGCTGTCTAGGGAAGATACCTAACAGACAGAATTTGAATTTAGAATTTGGGATTAACGTATTTGTTGCATTTCACGACGACGCCATTTTCTCTTTGTTATTTTGGAGAAAGGTTTTTTACAGGTAAGGGAAAAGCACCTATCTCCGTTAAGGTACCAGTACCCGTTAAAAGTCAGTTTTTTGCTTATTGCATTTTTCTACCAACAATTAAGTAAAGTTTGCGTATGGCATTACCTTTTCAGTAATATTTTGTACTATTATAAAGGCAATATTGTCCAATAAGTTTAATATCTTCGAAAATATACGGTGACAAAAGTTTGTTATGTGAAAAATTAAAGTTCTGACAGTGAACTCCGAAGCTATCACGTCGCATTGATGAGCTAGCCATTCTGAGACGGATAACATTAAAGTAAGAGTGTTATTTTTTGCAAATATTTGAATATATTATTTTTCGATGTAACCTATAAATTGTGCTAAATCTAACTGAGAAATATTTTTTTTTGCCGTTCACATCTATTGGTACCAACAAACCCCTACTTGGCCCAATACCCGTTAAAATCGTAGTTTTTTTACCGGTTATTGGTACACGATGAACCCGGTAGCAGACGTTGTACCGAAACCCGTTATTGTGTACTTAATACCTTGAAATAAGTCTCATTTTCCTTTGAAACCGTCGAATATAATGCCGGATATTGGGACTTGCATTATAAGTTGCATGCAAAACCCGACATCATCCTTATTGCCTTTTGTTAAGTTCTCTTTTCCTTCGATTCACTACAATTTTGTTTTTATGTGTAATTTCTATCATATAAACTCTTGATTTAGTAATTTATCACCGTGTTTCCGACATTTGAGGCATTATTTTTAATTATACTGCCCTAACGGACCCTCAGAGTCAGAAATCCATGGCATACCTCACGTTTCTTCAGGTTTCAGGCGACAAAACATTGAAATCGAAAGTTGTCAGTTTCTTTCACACTTGTAATTCTATAGTAAGTATCTTGTGTATTGTGTAAATATTATACATATATGTATACAAATAGTATTATATTTTATTTATTAATTACCTATTTCACCGGTTGCAGTCACAAGAAATATTTTTAAAGTAAGTATTTATATGACAGCCTATTGAAGAACTACAGACCCATCACACTTCTAAGCCATGTTTATAAGCTGTTTTCAAGGATTATCACGAACCGTCTCGAACACAGGCTTGATGACTTCCAGCCTCCCGAACAAGGCGGTTTCCGAAGAGGCTATAGTACCATAGACCACATCCATACGCTGCGGCAAGTTATACAGAAGACCGAGGAGTATAACTTGCCATTATGCTTAGCGTTTGTGGACTATGAGAAAGCCTTCGATTCGGTGGAAACATGGGCGGTACTTGAGTCACTCCAACGATGCCATATTGACTATCGGTACATCGAGGTGTTGAAGTGTTTGTATAATAACGCCACCATGTCGGTCCGAGTACAGGAGCATAGCAAGAAGCCGATTCCATTGAGAAGAGGCGTAAGACAGGGGGACGTTATTTCCCCGAAACTGTTTACCGCCGCAATGGAAGACGCCTTCAAGCTCCTGGAATGGAAAGCCTTCGGTTTGCCGAAGACATCGTAGTCATGGCAAAGTCGATGGAGGAACTCAGTATGATGCTCGATGGCCTCGAGTCACAACGGGTGGGCCTGAAAATGAACATGGACAAGACGAAAATTGACAAATGTCCATGATGAGCCCACCCCAGTCTCTGTTGGAAGCTCGGTAGTTGAAGTTGTTGACTCATATATCTATCTAGGACAAGTAGTCCAATTAGGTAGGTCCAACTTCGAGAAAGAGGTCAACCGCCGAATCCAACTCGGCTGGGCAGCGTTCGGAAACTACGCAATATCTGTTCGTCCGACATACCTCAGTGCCTCAAGACGAAAGTCTTCAATCAGTGTGTGTTACCAGTGATGACTTACGGCACCGAAACGTGGTCTCTCACTATCGGCCTCATCTCAAAGCTCAAAGTCGCTCAACGAGCTATGGAGAGGGCTATGCTCGGGGTTTCTCTACGTGATCGAATCCGAAATGAGGAGATCAGTAGACGAACTAAAGTCACCGATATAGCCCACCGGATTAGTAAGTTGAAGTGGCAATGGGCAAGCCATATTGCTCGCATAGCGGATGGCCGATGGCCGATCTGCGACATGGCCATGCCCCGAGTCCTGCCAGGACGCGCCCGACGCCAGATGTACTGGTGGTCTAGCGAGCTGGCGTCTCTTCGTGAGGCGTTCGTCGTTCGCAGCCACTATCCGGATGCGGAGGCCAGGGAAGTAGAGCTGTACGAGGGATATAGAGCTGTACGAGGGATGTAGAGCTGCGAACACCGCCCTCCAACAGGCCATCATCCAGGCTAAGGAGTTGGCCAATGCGGAGTTGCTGGGTATTCTGGACAGAGATCCGTGGGGGCGCCCATACAAAATGGTGCGGGGCAAGCTCCACCCATGGGCCCCCCGCTGACTTAGAGTCTTCGGCCTTAGATGGTGGAGCAGGAGGTTAGCGCTCTGTTCCCATCGTGCGGGGAACACTGGACCACACACCCGAAGACGACGATATCCCCGAGGTGACTGGGGTGGACCTGAGAGTGGCGGTAGCCAGGCTGAAAACCAAAAATATCGCCCCAAGGCCTGATGGCTTGCCTGGTCAGTGCATGTTTGGAAAGGGGCCAGTTCCCACTTAGTTGGAAGACAGGGAAATTGTTCTTCATTCGGAAGCCGGGGCGCCCTGCGGACTCTCCGTCCGCATACCGGCCCATTGTGCTGCTCGACGAGATGGGCAAGCTATTTGACAGAGTCGTTGCAATTCGCCTCGTAAAACTTCTTGGGGGGACAGGGCCGAACCTTGCTGATGTCCACCAACCATGTTAGTGGTCCACCAACATGGTTTCCGCAAGGGGCTCTCAATGATGGACGCCATCATGCACGTGAGCGCTCTTACGACGGGGGAGTTTCCCGGGAGGGGGGGGATGGTCGTGGGCTTGCGACAGCCATCGAAAGGATCCAGCTGCTGGGACTGGAGGTGACCTTGCACAAGTCCGAGGCCATATGCTTTCATGGGTCTCGGGATGGGCCACCTTCCCCTTCACTGTCGTCACGGTGGAAGGGGTTCCCATCGGCGTTCAGCGAGTGATGAAGTACTCGACGTCAGCAAACCCCAGCGGGGCCCAGCAGGTCCAAGGCCTGCCGGGGCTGATTGTTCGAAAGAGTTACCGCGGCCCTGGTACATAAAAGGCCTGCGAAGGAAAAGTCAGACACTCCCTCGCCGCTGCTAATCCACAGTGGGATTTCCTATTGATATGAATTTAGAAGTTTTTTTTTTTCAGACAGCCATAACTGATAGGCAGAAGACCATATCTTCGTGGCCTCCGTGGTGGACGCACTGCCTCCGTGGTAAACACGGAGGCAGTGCGTCCATTTCAGCGACAACCAGGCAGTACGGTATCCCACGGTCGTCGTTAGATGATAAATTACGCGGCCGCTATTCTATAGACTGCTCCATTGTAACGGTTACATCTAAGGTGAAACCAAAATTATTGTTTTCTTCAAATAGAAACAAATTCGTAATGTCAACTATTACTTTTAATTTTTTATCTAATTACATAAAAAAAGAAAGAAGTTTTTTTCTTTGCCCTTCTTTATATATTTTACACAGAAACGCAAAAATCGTATTTCTGTGAACCTTATCGTAAGCCAGTAGAGTTCAAATTTGCGTTGAAAATTACCGGATTCTGGGACAATTTAACGTTTACTAGTACAAATCTACCGGGTACTGGTACAACTAGCCCTTTTTTTATTATTTTTCTATCTTTGTTAAAGAAAATTCAAAATAAAATTAAAAAAGTATATTACAATAAAACTAGCTTAAATTGTCTCTCTAGTCATGTAATTATTTTTTTTGTAAGACTTCTAGTGTTAGCATAGCATACCAGCAAAGTTGGTGAAGTTCAAAACTTAACGGTTACTGGGACGTTTACCTTACGGAAAGGTTTTTTACATTACAGTCGTCGTGTAATGCAAGATTTGGCACATACATTTACATGTCAGTAGGTAATTATGAATTTTTGAAATTCAACAAACAGTGCGTAAGAGTATATGTAGAGTATCAGTTTTACAAAATTAAGAGCTCTGTTAACGGATAAATTCCGAGCAATAAAGGGTCAAAGCGAAGCGGACTCCGTACATTAAAATAACAGTGCCATTCATTGATGCAATACAAATATGTAGAGTCAATTTAATGTCCTAACATTTTGTATAAAAACATTCACTTGATCATAGCATCACAAAAATATCATACATTTAAATACTTCAGGATTTAATGCCATAACTAAGCTTTGCAGCCAATCATCGGCCAATTACGGACAACAAGTTATATTTAGCATATATCTAGCAATAGCATTCATACAAATAAAATGCGACAGATGCAGTGCACACTTAGGGAAATATGTATTAGTATTAGATACCTATACAATACATAGACACTGACAATGCTTGAATGCAGGTAACTTGTTCACTTTTATCACTTACATGATCTTCAGCGTCAATTGTGGTGGGCTATCAGTGTCATCAATACAATACTTTAGATATTTACTTGTCACAGTGTAATCAATGTGAATGTGGATATGGTACACACTGGTCGGCCAACTGGTAGAATATCACCCAGATATTAACAACTTTATCATTGTAAGGTCCTTTGTATTCGAGTTAAGAATCTATGTCATATAATCTTGGCAGTCGTGGCTGACCAATGTGTGAATGGTGTGTGGAGACTTTCCACTGGAACTCACCTGGTTGTCTGTATCTCCAACACTCTGCTGATCAGAGTCCTTGATTGCTGAATTCTCTTCCGAATCTGATGTTGAGTTTTCTCTTGGCATTACTTTTTCCTTGGTTTCTGGTGTAGGAAATTAATGTGCTTAGTGACTTATGTAAACTCAACTACTACTAAAATAACATCATAAATCATAGACTTAAAATTAAATACTTTTTTTTAATTTTTTTTATACATGATAATGATTAAAATGTTGTCAGGCAACCCTACATTATCTCTTGCATAACATTATGGAAATCAACTAACAACAGGCAAAATTAGAGTTTCAGGTTATTCCCCTAATTTAGATTGAATTTTGTATCTCAATTGGTGACATTTTGCCAAACTGAATTCCCAAAAAGGTGGTTAAATGTATACTTTGTTTATTTATTTATTTATTATCGTTTCAAAGAACAGATTAAATAGAGACCGATAAACTGATAAATGTCTAATCTGTTATTGACACTTCACTATAATACTTTTTGTTGAATTTATCACCTAAAGATATTGTAAACATAAGAACATCTAACATTTTTAAGACAGTGTTTGACATTGAGAACCTGTATTACAGCAGTAACAATGAACTGTTCACACAATAACATCTGTCAACGCTATTTGTAATTTATTACATAAGGTTTTTCAAAATACCTAAATCTATTAGTGAACCATGTTATTAAAATAACAAGGTCAGCATCATACTTGATTCAAATATCATTTAAAATTAGAATTTATGTAAAACTTCTCCAGATTCTATAAAGCTTTCCAGCCTGAATTATTCTAGAAAACCTATCTTAGCTCTAGCCAGTCATGCTTATTGGGTAACATAAAAACTTTTTTGACTAACCTTCTACTGAACGAGTCTTCATATCTTCAACTGCTTGAGCAATCTTAAACTTGAAGTCATGGAATATCTTCCAAGTCTCATTGGGTGCTTCCTTCACGTCAGGTGTCACATCGGGAGTACTCCGCTTGCCCAGGCGGTTCAAGTAATCCTTCATAGGGGATGAGGACACTTCCTTAGGCACCGGCTTCACTTCATCCTGTTTTCCTTCCGCAGACTTGCTATCTTCAGATTTTTCAATTGGTTTTTCAACAGGTTTCTCTGCCCTCATAGACTTGAAGTACTTGTCTATGATAGATGATGATCTTTCTCCTCTCTTGGGGCTGGCATTCTCAATCGGTGTGCTAGGAGGAGGGTCACACTGTGGTGTTGGAGGGTCATCTTCACAAACATGGTACAATTCCTCTAACTCCTCATTGTTGGCATTGTACCTGAAGCTTAGTGACGAATTTGGTGATTTACCTGAAAACACAGACGCTATTGTACTAAAGATTTTATAGCTAAGAAAAAAATAATATTAATTTTATTTACTTATTCTCATTCTTCTATTATAAAAATAACTAAATTATTTTCTATAAATCATAGTCTAAAAATAAAACAAAAGCAAGAACGCAGAATGCTGAGGACTAATTTGTAACACGTTAGGTGCGGTGAAGTAGCGATTAATTTGTGACCGATTGTTTGTGTTATCGTCTTTGTTGTCAGAGGAACAGCAGACAATACCGAAAGTTGCACATTAATCCCAATAAACAACCGGTCCTTACGCATACTGACGTACGCTGTTTATTTAAGTTAACAAGTTTCCTATTCTGCGAATAGATCCGTATGGTAAAATTATTGAATTAAAGCTGTTGGCAAATACATTCGACACATACCCACTCCAGAGATCTCCATCGTTCAAAATTATAAACAAAAATTATTTTAATAGAACCATCACATCATTAATACAAGTTGCAATTCACTCCTACTATCACAAGTGCAGTAAATAAACTTCAAACACTATTTGTCTTATTGAATTTTATTAAACTTGTTCCACTCGCTGAATCAAAAATATGATTTTCTTGACACTAATGCGGCCGTCAGACAGTCACTGTTGTCAGAATATGTTGTCAGTCAATTGTCAAAAATGTCACTACTGTTTATTTAGTCGATTCTCACAACTGCTAAACTAGTCGATTACTAGAGATTTAGTGCATTAATATTGCAAAAAGTGATACAACCATAAAACGTTGCATAATATTTTATCCTGCTCAGCGTTGATCGTCGTCTTTACTAGTACTCATAGAGCCCATGAAATTGATTTACAATCAATAAACAGAAAATACGTGTAGTATACCGATACTTGATGTCTATAGACCCAAAATTAGGTACTAAAAACAAAGAAGAATTTTATTTTATGTCCAGTGCAGTCCCATTATGTCCATTTTAACCAAATATTTCACCTTTCAATCAACCCGATAATCGACTAAGAGTCAACTCTAAAGTGATTCAGTGATATCTGTGACAATTGACAACATTCGACCTCATCTGTCAAAAGTAACATTCGCAAGGATTCTTTTGTAGTGCTTTCAGTGTTTTGGTTTTACGTTTATTGCATCAAAAATAATGGAAATTACATACATGATTAAACACAAAGTGAATTAAGTTTAGTGACAAACATGAAGTACTTATTTGTGATATTATTCTTGTTTGGCTCGCAGAGCCTAGGTTCTTTAGTGGACAGTAGTAGTGGAAAGGTGAGATTAGCACCGATTGCGCCGCATTTATTATTGATAGGTCTATGAATTAAGTGAATACAAGGTTGTTGTTTATGTGCTGAACGGGGTTTTGTTTATTGTTGTAGGAAAGTACGGAATTGTCGCGGGCATTTGATGACCGGCCTCTGTTGTTTGCCACGTTAGGAGGCGGCATGGTCGCTGTCGAGCCTCTGGCTGGCAATATTATATGGAAACTGAAAGATGGTAAGCAATGTATATAAAATAGCTAGAACAGTAACTTGAGAATTTAAACGATACATTGAAAACACAAGTTTGCTGTTTATTCTGTTGATAGTTTGCTGGTTTGAACATCAATTCTATTTATTGACTCATTACATGTTTTATTGTCTTTTAATCGCCTATGCTGGTAGCAGTTCTTTTTATTTCAAGTAGTATAGTTTTACTTGGTTACATTATTTCTATTGGTATTTTTTTAATGCATCACTTACAACATATTTCATCTATGTTTATAATTTAAGTGCACTCTCATGCGCATTTAATGTTATCACTACTGATTGCATCAGAATATTGTAGGATAGGTATAATATTGTAAACAAACATGTGAGTCCTATACAGGTGTTTTTGCTTATGTTATTAAATCAAGTTAAAAATAAATAGAATCACGTGAAACCATTTTTTTTATCTTGTCTTTAATTCACGAGTATTGGTGATGAAATCATAAAAGATACATTTTCTGATGTTCATATAAACGTTATAATAAGCAGCCTTACTTATAAAAATCAACTAATCATCTTCTAAGCACCGTTTTAACTAATTACTACTTAAAGCCTTAAGTAGTGATTAAATTTTTTTATACCTATAAACGTTGCTTAAGCATGTCTTAAGTAATGAACAGATAATGGCATAAAAACATACTAATCTCAGCACTACCTGAATGTTGGTAGCTTAAAAAAATATTTGTCATCAATACGTTGTGTAATGGCAACAATGGCATCCGTAAAATATAAAATTAAAAAGTTGAGCTGTCAATAAACCGGAAATGAAAAATCAGCTGGTAAAGATCCAGCCATTTTGCTAATTAGCGAGTTAAACAAGGGTGTGAGGCTACTTAATTTGACAGCTCATTTAAGACATTGATAAGCAAGTGATTTAGTTAAGCCACGTTTATAAGTAAGATTTTTTCTTAAACACCCCTTAAGTATATCTTATTATTTAATTCACGTTTATAAGTAAGACTGATAAAGTTTATATGAACATATAAGTAAATTAAATATTATTTAATTTACTTATATGTTCTACCACAGAAATACAGGTGCCTGTATAATAATGGTGGCCGGCGCCACTTATCTAATAAATATCTGAAACTGTTATATCATAATACATTATAATCTACTAATCACTGTCCTCATTAGTATTTTCCAGGACCTAAACAAAAAGATTAAGATAAACAAAAAAATATGAATACTTCTGAACTTTTTTTTCTAGAAAGAATCAGAAACTAACTAAGATTAGCGCCACTGTGTATTTTTTATGTTAAGATATTGAATTTATACATTATCAAAAAGAAATGTGCAGTAAAGTGAATTGAAGTATTTACACATTAATTGTTATCACTATTCATCTTATCATTCAAAGCATTACCACAGAGTGATTATGGGTTTTCCTATATACAAAATTATTACTGAACCATTTTTTTAATAGCTGATAAGTATTGTCAGTCCTCAACTAAAATTAGTATACAAACTCTTTATAATTGATAAGGAAATCTTTTCCGACTATTAAGTTTTTTTTAAAAATTATTTTTGAAGTTCACAGCTAATAAGATAAGAATAAAAATTTTGCACCAAAAATAAAATAAAGGTTGGTGTAGTAACTCACATTTAACCAATCCACTGACATATTATATTAAAACAATATTTTAATTTTGTTAAATATGTACACAGTGGTATTAAAGAAAATAAAACACACCTGTTTTACTATTGGTAGTACATATTTAATCAACATTATGATGCATGTAAAGTTGAATTACTATAACCGTGAAAACTGGCTGATTACAATGTAGTCGATTAAAAAGTTCCTATAAGTATTAATAGGTCATAGATAAGAAGTTTTATCACCTTGCAGGCCAGACATTCTGTTGATAGAATATGCTATCAGAAAGTATTTTTTTTTATATTTACAAATTATTATCTCTTTTATGCATACTACATATTAGATTACATGGACATATGTAGAAGAATCTAGAGTAAATAGTGGTGGAGTGTAGTGTTGTTGCACTTGCGAGGTTCACATCAGTTAATTTCTAGATTTATATTTTTAAGTTGGCATTACAGTAATATTCCATAACATTGTATAACTTGTATTCTCAAGTGTGTTTTTCCACCAGCTGTGAGTGATCTATCACTATACTTTACTGCACATTTATCTTGCTTACAGAGCCTAGGCTTGTTGAAAATAGATATTTAGTGTTCTTCCAAATTAGACGTTCGTACAAACCATGCGGTACGGCACCGTGCGGCGCCGGTATCGCGACCGCACGACAAGCCGCACTATTTAATTTGAAAGACCCCTAAGTAAGGTCCCAACTGCAACTGCCGCTATACTATGTGGTGCAAAAGAGGTGCAATATAAATAGATAATCTTAGATGTTTTGCAAAGTAACGGCATGTGATACGTGTTCGGTACATAACACAAATGCGTGACAGATTCGCCACGCCGCATCGCATGACTCTAAACCATATGTTTTATGATGATTTGGTTTGTTGCTAACTGGCAAGTTTTATTTGTTGTCCATAGAACCGGTAGTAAAAGTCCCGAACCAGCAGGCAGACCTGATGCCCCAGTTCCTGCCAGACCCTCGACACGGGTTCCTCTATATGTATGGGCCTAGAGGCGACCAGCAGATGCTGAAGAAGTTACCCTTTACGATACCGGAGTTGGTCGCGAACGCGCCCTGTCGGTCGACGGATGGTATTCTTTATACTGGGAAGAAGAGTGATACGTGGTTCATGCTTGACCCTTTGACTGGGTCTAGGGAACATGTTTCAGGTATGTTTTAATATTTTCTTCATTTCCGACTATTACCGTCAGGATTAAAAGGAGCTAGTCTGAAATCGCCCTTATTCTTTTGTGCTAGCCAAAGCTGGCTAACCTATCCTATTTTTGGCATTTGTCTTCCCACCAAACCAGTATAATTTCCCGTCCCCAAAACTGGATGTCTAAATATGGGCTGTTTGATATTTGGCGTTAAGGCTTTTAAAAAGAATGATCTTATTTTAAAAATAGAAGTGGTATTTTGGTCCTAGTATCTAAAATAAACAGCTATATAATCTATAGTTAACAGAACATCGGGATAATAATGTTGCAGCCTTGTCGACGTACGGTAATCACCGTGCGGGCACAGGCATATGGCCCATATGTTCATTCATGACGTTAGTTTTTGTCATTTCAAAGATAAACTGCTGCAATTTGATATGGGATCGGAAATCATTAAAATGGTGGGCGTGATTTAAAAGTAATTCGTTTTTTTAGTAATTTTGTTCACATTTATTTCGCTTCAAAATACGTTGATGACTTGAATTAAATGACAAAAAAAATCTCGTTGGCCAACTGTAAAATGTATTATAAACTATTTACTTACATTTCAGTCTTGGATGACTTTCTAAACATGTAGACCAAATTTTTTACCTACAGATAGATGACAATTTACTTACTTTTTAGTGAATTTGGTATTCAAGTGTCCATTTGGCTAAATAATTACTATTCAGTACCAATTTCATAGTTGAGCTACATTCAGGTTTTAAATATTTGTTTCATAACGCGATGGTTCAGGCTTCGATATCGTTGACTGCTCTGTAAAATAATATCTACAGCAGCCATTTATTTTAAATTAGACCAGTCTTTATTTAGATTACATTATAGATATTTTTGAAAAAAAATATAAGGACATTACTTCATGTATGACACACCTTTAACATTAGGGAAAATTACATGAACGTTTAAACGCATATAAGTTTTACGTCTATTAATGACTATTACGCAAGAGTAAGTTGGTAAAATTTGGTAGAATTTTAGTTTTGTTATTGTTTATGCGTTGCTAGTTGCGTATGCAAGTAGCTGTTTGTTTGCTTGTATTGATAAGCGAAATATATAATATGCTCCTTATTAGATATAACAGGTTTATTTCGTAAATCATTTTATACGCAGTTTCCCTATACATCTTTATAAGCTTCCCATTTCATCTCAAATATGGTTAACCTTGAAATAAACTAAAACTAACCAACCACAACACAACAAGGCTTGGCGATTTGATTACAATTCGCCGCATAGCGCCGCCCGACGTTGTTGTTATGCTAGCCAAAGTTTACAAGCTCACATTTCTCGCAGGCTTCGACAAATCGAAGATTTTCAAGAACTCCGACGACAATACTTGTTCACCGGACAAGAAGAGAGGAATCTACGTAGCGAGAACTGAGTACAATATACTGATGCATGATTCTAAGAATCAGAATCACAAGTGGAATGTGACGTTCTTTGATTATACGTCGCTGGCTATGGGGAAGGAGATGCTGAATGATTATGGTGAGATGCTCTTTTGTTTATGTACCTATATTTGTGATGAGTGCACCTTCCTTAATTTTACTTAATACTGGTTCCGTCAGCGATTTAACACGATTCCTGATAGTACTACTTGTGGTACCTAACACGAATTGTTTTCAAATTGGCTCAATAGTTCCCGATATTAGTATATGTGAGCTAACAGAACTTTCAGCTTTATAATTTTAGTATAGATTCATGTCATTGCCAGATAACTCCTGTCACTAACCTGACCAAGGTATAGCTAATTTAAATAGCATATAACACTGCGCAAACGCTTAGATTAAAAAGGCTCAGTCTTTTCCCAGTTGCCATCAATATCCTATCAGTTTCTGAATTCAAAATCGCGAAATCAAATTTAAAAAAATCCTCTTTACGCAGGCATTATCCACTTCACATCGACTTCAAACGGTCGTGTGATGTCTTTCGACCGCAAGACCGGTGACTTAGTGTGGTCCCACAACTTTGAGACACCAGTCGTAGCTGCATACTTGCTGGATAGGGATGGTCTTATCACTGTGCCTTTCAATTCCATTGGTGATGATACACTGGATCATATCATGGAGGATGCGACGACTCTGAGCAATGGACAGGGCATCAAGAATTCGAATATTGAGTTGTAGTAAGTACTTTATAATTTGAATTATGAATGTTTATAATCTATCTTGCTTATGGTTAGTAAGTAATGAGGTGGGGAAGTAGTCACACTAGAAACTGTAGCTGTATTTTGCCAAAATTAGTAACATTTTATCAGAATTTTGATGATTTTTAGGTTGTTTGATTTCCTGCTCGGAAATCGTTTTAAAAAGCTCAAAATAATCATTTGCCTATTCTAGATAGATCTATGTAACATTAAGTAATTTCGTTATTACAATCAGTTAGCTACGCGTTTACTTAGATTTTAACAAAAAAATATCTTATCGTTAGTTCGCCTGATAAATGATCCAGTCCTTTGGGATTTAAATGTTATCTTAACCGTGGGCGTTTACTTCATTATCAGCGAGCATTAGGTTATTTTTTCGTGGTTCATTTTCTATGTAACTTAGTGTTTCTTTTATCGTGTAGGTTTTTTTTTATTTAATTTAGGGCCTTTTAACAAAGATATGTCAACCCCATCGTAATCTTTTAAAAAATTGGGAACTTTAAAATTATTTATGTATTTCTAAACTATATAGTATTCTAATATTACTTAATATGTAGTTATTTGTGGAGTACCAAAATCTAGTGGCATAACTTATCATATAAGTATTTACTCGGGTATTGTAGTAACAAAGCGTGCCTCAACACTGCACTTGAACAACATTCAACGCAATAGAAGATATTAAATGGCACAAATGTTTGTTTGTTACATACATGACATCCGTAATCGATTTGATAAAATTCGATTGAAGTTATAGATAAAGGCCTATGTTCTACCAGTCACTTAAAGACCTTTATTAGTCATGTTATCAATTGGGAAAATTTATAACATGACATAACGTGGTGGCCCAGTGGGTAAAGGACCAGCCTCTCAAGTATGAGGGCGCGGGTTCGATCCCAGGTCAGGCAAGTATAGATAGTTCAACTCAGATTTGCGCGCGGCCCTATGTGTGCGTCGGCTTGTAAATATACAACTTTCGTTCGTGTGACAGTGACGTCGTCCGAGCACGACGCGTTCTTATCGCTTTTTGTTATGGGTACAGTCGTTTACAAAAATGTCTAGTTCTTCACGGAGAAAATGTTTAAGGAGTCAAGTAGCGTTTCAAAAAATGAAACAACATTCAAAGCTTTTTATTATTACATTTTACAGTTTTTCATTATTTTCTCATACGTTTTTCAAATTGACATTGACAGTATCTCAGAAATAAATGAGGTGAAATATCTAAGATGAATTAAATACTCCTTACATATTTTCTAGCTCGGGGTACGAGGACAATAAATAAAAGTGTGGACTAAGACTGCAAAATTCATCATTTGATTTTTCAAGTAGCGATTCAGAATCATTATAAATAAATAAACATTAAATTACGTAATAACTGTTTTTCTTTAAACACCCGTATACGACCCCTAAATAACTGTATTGTACCCGACTGTACCTCTTGTCACGCACACAAAGTCACTGTATATGTACAAGGGTTACCCACACATAAGGCCGCGCGCAAGACTGAGTTGAACTTACTATACCAATGCAACTTTTCTAAGTTTGTATGTACTTTCTAAGTATATCTTAGACACCATTGACTGTGTTTCGGATGGCACGTTAAACTGCAGGTCCCGGCTGTCATTGAACATCCTTGGCAGTCGTTACGAGTAGTCAGAAGCCAGTAAGTCTGACACCAGTCTAACCAAGGGGTATCGGGTTGCCCGGGTAACTGGGTTGAGGAGGTCAGATAGGCAGTCGCTTCTTGTAAAGCACTGGTACTCACCTGAATCCGGTTAGACTGGAAGCCGACCCCAACATGGTTGGGAAAAAAGGCTCGGAGGATGATGATGACTAATAAATTAACTAAAAATTAAATTACTAAATTGTAAAGCACTGGTACTCAGCTACATCCGGTTAGACTGGAAGCAGACCCTAACATAGTTGGGAAAAAGGCTCGGAGGATGATCAATTGGGAAAATACCCATAGTTTTATCACATATTTTTTTAACGGAATCAAAATTATTTAAAGAGATCATTCAACTGTCGCCCAAATCCCTGGTGTTCCTATGGCATATTATGATATGTACTTAGTCAATCTTGAGTCTTTAGGACATAACTATTTCACTCTTCAAAATTCTCATTAAAACATAGACATAAATATATTTATGATGTAGTAATTTAAACTGAAGGATTGATAAATAAATGTTGTGACATGTACGTACATGTTTAGGGTAAACACGTTACCAATTACCATATTAATATTATAACTATATGGATGATACCATATTAATATTATGTATTATGACGTTAAAGTTAACCTCAATCGAGTGCACTCGAGTATATTTCAGTTTTGCTCAGATAATGCGTTAACTGAAGGCCTCCTGATTACAATACTAAAGATTACAAAACAAATACCTACTTGGTGCATACCGGCATTACACCTGCTTGTTCCTCCTCCACACGGCTTTTGACTCTATTCCCAAGCAGTAAGACACAAAATCGTTCGAACATTTATTTCAATAAAAGTGATCAAATTGAAACTTATTTATTTTCACGGTGTGTTGGCTATTTATGCGTGTTTAAATGCATTTGAAATACAGGTTTCAGTAATTATTTTTTTAGATTAAATTTTGTGAAATTTCAAATTGTTTTAAATTAATATATGCTGTTACTAAAACTTCGCCAAAAAATTTACATAGGTGGTGAGAATCTTGCCCTCAAGTCCTGAGTTTTCTGATAAGACCCATTAAATTTCAAGTATGAATATAATAAAATAATAAGACACGAAATGCATTATCATCAAAATAATTTCTTTCCAGCCCCACATTATACGTCGGCGAACACAACCACGGTCTGTATGCGTTATCATCGCTTGTAGACAAAAACACGATCACGATATCGACCGGGCACGCGCAGCCGTTACTTCTAGAAGGCCCCACAGAAACCGAGGACAAATCGGACACGCCCCAATACGAACCCTTCAAGAACATACACTACAAACTCAAAGATTTAAACCTCCATGTATCAGCACCTTATCTCTTACTAGGACATTATAAAGTCCCCGAACTAACTACGACTTGGATGCCTCAACTGCCCAACACAAACTTCCTAAACGTACACAACTCACAGAACAGTGCTATCAAACTTATAAATGGTCAGGTGCACTCTGAAGGCGAAAATGATGTCGAAAACGAAACAAATCTGAAGTCGAATTCGAACTCCAATCCGAATTCGATATCAGTCTCAGTCCAGACAGAAGAACTATTCGAAGGATATGACTTTAGACCAGATTTGTGGTACAAGAGAACGTACTTATGGTTCCATCAGCAAGAGAATCAAGTGTTAAAAGTGGCGCTAATTATCCTCGTGGGGTTGGTGATCAGCATGTTCTGGTATCTTCGTTATCAGGTAATTTGATTTTTATTTAGCATCGTAGTAATAAAGTTGTGTTATCGCCACGCGGCTGGCCCGTTGCTGCCAACACGCCAGTTCCAACGTGATTAATATTTACGTACTGCATTTATTTTCCTTATCATGCATTGCTGTTGTTAGGATTGACATTGGCAATTTCGTGACGTCCGTCGTAACCGGCTACTTATAACGGAATTTTTTGAATACATGTTACATAATGTTGATAACTGCATTGTCTCGAAATTATGTGAATTGGTCATACTCAAATGATTGCTCTGAGAGAGGCCAACTAAGCTTCATTTAATTTCAGATCGTAATAGTATAAAAGTAGGACACATTTTTATGTCGATGATATTACGTTAATAAGTAAAGATGCAAAATGCAAATTTGCTTAGTGTATTTGTTCAGGTGGGAGGCATCTTTAATTAGAACACGATACGCCATTATTTTATATTTATTATAATATAATACTATAGCAATTTTGAAAAGACTCAAGGTTAACTTTTAAAAATTTCTTTATCCTCCGGTTTTTGATTGTAGTCATTTTATTTTTAATTTTTCATCAACAAAACAAAATTAGCAATTCTCTATGGTTAACTTACGTAATATCAATTGAGTTTATTAATTAAAAACACTAAGAAAAACATAAAGCCTTTATAGCAACTTTGTAACTCCTTATCTTGGCAGGCATTCGATTATGTCATAGGTTAACTATCATGATAAATACGACGGGAAAAATGACGCGTTCTGACGACCTTTGGTATTGAAAAGATCAGACGATCAGATCAGATCAGATCAGAAGGTATCGCGATTTTTTGTTGTTTTATTATGCATCAGTAGGTCAGTATTTTAGACTGGTTTTTTTAGGTAAAGTTCGCGGAAATGCGCTGGAATATTAAAATATCGAATTAGCATTATATGAATCTTTGGCTAGAGAAGTGATCAACACTCACAAGAAGGGCTAATGATGATCTATTGTAAGATCTTTTATGATACAAGTTAATATCACATCGTTTGTTCTACATGGCTAAGACGTCTTTCATTACCTTTGTATAAACAAACATAATGTCATACCTTTCAATGCTTTGAAGTGTACATACTAAAGAACCATATTTTAAGTTACCTAGAATTTTGTCTACATCTATAATTTTTTATACCAATTTTCAGGCTCGAGAATTCCAGCAGCTTTCCCAAGGTGGTTCTAGAACCTCTAATGCTTCTACATCATCTAATGGCGAAGTAACTGGTCAGCTCGTCGAGGTCGGCGGTGGAGAAGTACGCATTGGAAGGATTACGTTCAATACTGATCAGGTGCTCGGAAAGGGCTGTGAAGGCACTTTCGTTTATAGGTAAGCGTGAGTTGTTTTCAATTATTTTCATCATCATCCTCCGAGCCTTTTTGCCATCTATGTTGGGGTCGGCTTCCAATCTAACCTGATGCAGCTGAGTACCAGTGAGTGTTTTACAAGAATTAACTGCCCTATCTGACCTCCCAACCCAGTTACCCGGGCAACCCAATACCCCTTGGTTAGACTGGTGTCAGACTTACTGGCTTCTGATTACCCGTAACAACTGCCAAGGATGTTTAATGACAGACGGGACCTACAATTTAACGTGCCATCCGAAACATTTGATTAGTTTAATATCGATATATTTTTTGTACTAATATTTTGAATCAAGATTTGGTTCTACTTACTATAATTGTTATTTAATTGAAACGGAGAAATTCAATTAAAATGAGTAATTGGCAACAAGTTTCCATAATAATATACAAACAGAGCAAATTAAGTGTGCGTTGGCAAAAGTTTAATAACTTCCTCTGTAAATTAATTAAACATCAATGAATTTACAGAGGAATCAATTTACACTTTGAACTGGTCCAAAAGTGTGTAATCTTTGCAGTATTTATTGATTTGTGTTTAATTGATAGTTACATCTTATTAAAAACAAATTAAGTAATTAATAGTAAAGTATTAATAGTTAAGTAACTACGATACATGGATGATTTCAGAATATCCAAATTTAATCGAAATCAAATGGCATCAAAAATCTCCTCATCGCTGCACACCGGGAGTGTACCCAAGAGGCTAGCAGCATTGCCACATTGGATGGCAATGCTTAATTTTTGACCAAAATAAAAACCAGCCTTTGGGTCACTTGAAGTGTCAGCGAGTTGCTTTGCCAGATCTTTAAAAAGCAGATGAGCACTTGGACCCCACGGCCCGAGGGTTTCCACCCCAAACGGCTTAAAGGTATAGTTACCCACCAGGGTACCATATTCCAAATTTTTATCTCTTTTCAGAGGCACATTCGACAAACGAGCCGTAGCAGTAAAGCGGTTACTACCGGAATGTTTCACGTTCGCCGACCGCGAGGTGGCGCTGTTGCGCGAGTCTGACGCTCATGCGCACGTCGTACGATACTATTGCACGGAGAGGGATAAGCAATTTAGGTACGTATTGTGTAGGGAATAAATCCATATTGTGTTTGGTTAATGTTTGAAGATACGGATGTTGTTTTGGCGTCTGCATACCTGTTTGACGATTCTTCTTATAAGTTGTGAAAATGTCGTTATGGAATCTCGGTATTCTATTTCATGATTTTGATTTCTTCTTCGCATTGCATTACTGCGACAATGGGTATAACAGAACTTATAAAATAGACTAGACAAGCCTATATTACTCACTCATGGTTTAGTAATTTATTTTTGGACTTAAAGTTTATGACCCATGCGTTACACCAACCTCATCTCCTTTTTAAAGTGATGTGTAACGTTTTATCGACACTTTTTTCATGTTTGCAGGTACATAGCTTTAGAATTGTGTTCAGCGACGTTGCAGGACTACGTAGAGAAGAAGCTGAACTTTGAGTGTGCGATTGACGCCGTAGAAGTACTGAGACAGTCAACGTTAGGACTCTCTCACTTACATTCCATGGATATCGGTAAAAAAATATATTTTTCATATAAAATAAATAATAAATTCTGGAAATTCTGTTTAATTATCGCCATTTTAAATTTTACCACTGTTTTTTCTATAATCTTCTGTAATATTTGTCACTGTTTTTAGTTTCTACCTTTATAGTTAATAAGTAGGAAATTAAACACATAACATGTATTTACCTGGTTTAACCTAAAAAGGTTTATACTTTTGGATGTGGTAACTGTTTGCGCACGCATCAATAAGAAACTCATAACCAGCATTTAGTTAACGATTTTATTTTAAGTTGTTATTTTATAAGCAATATAAAAGGTCATGTTTTGAATACATTGTTTACAAAAAATATTCATAAATAATACTGACAAATATTTCTCCAGTTCACAGAGACATAAAGCCCCACAACGTGCTACTATCAATGCCGACGGGTTCAGGCGAAGTCCGGGCCATGATATCAGACTTCGGTCTGTCGAAGAAGTTGAACCTCGGGCGCATGAGCTTCTCGCGCCGCTCCGGCATCACCGGCACTGACGGCTGGATCGCGCCAGAGATGATTAATGGAGAGAGAACGGTATTTATTTATAGTGAGCTACAGTAAATATAGCTGAGATTCCTCTATCTAGCTGTTCCATTCAAACTCAAACTCAAGATAGCACCCAAAACGCCCACCCTTCACCAGTTCCTATATTTTGCTGGGAAGAAGTGACATAAGCTCCCAACTGGAGTTTAAATCCTTTGTGAGATTAAAAAAAAAATTGGGCCAGTATTGGGGTGAAAGCGCCACAGACTGACAAAATTACTTTTGCATTTATTTTAGTATGTATTGTTAGGATTACAGGGCACAGTAAATGAAATAATTTTCAATTTGCTAAATAGTCTTATTATTTAGAAATATAATATGGATTCACCGAAACGAATCATTCAGATATAAGTTTGGAATAAATTGAAGCAAATTATATCCATATTTTTGTATATTTATTTTATATTCTAATTGTTTCAGACGACATCAGTAGACATATTCTCTCTGGGCTGCGTGTTCTATTACGTGCTGTCGAAGGGGCAGCATCCGTTCGGCGACATGTTGCGGAGACAGGGCAATATACTCACTGGAGATTATAATCTGGATCATCTTGAGTAAGTGCCCAAAACTATTTTTTTTATAAATAGAGATATATAAATAGAGAGATCAAAATGTATGTGTCCCTAATGCATGCCCTCATCTATAGGCACTGCAATATAGGTACGATTAGTAAAAGGATGAATTCCGAAATCAGTACTTGGTAAAGGGATTCGATTTTTTATTTTATACAGATTTTAAAGAGCTGACCATTTGAAATTAATTAGTTTTTAAAGTTAATTCTGTCGTAATGAGATTTTTGTCACTAGTATTTTTGATATTACCTATTTGTTACTAATAGCTAAAACTACCTCTATATTTATTAACAAAATACATTTATTCTCACAGTAAAATATTACCTGAAGAAGAAGTGGTGCTAACAAAGATAGTGATTCGCGCGATGATCTCTGCGCGACCGAACGCTCGGCCGCCCTGCGAGACAGTACTCAAGTACCCCATGTTCTGGGGCAAGCAGAGCATACTCAACTTCTTGCAGGTAAAGTGTACTTTTGAAATGTTAATATTTAAGAAATCAATTGCAGTTATTCCTTATGCCTTATATTTAATAAACATATATAACCGCGAGGTATGCATGTTAACGACTTTCTCGCCATTTTTTAATTTAATTTGTCATATTAAATTTGCAGCTTTATTTATTAAAGTAGCAATGTACAGTGAGCAACAAAAGTGCATTAAGACAGTCAAAGTAATAAAATACTGAACACAAAATTCTCTGATGTCCAGATTATTTTGTAGTCGTGACATTTACTGAGATTGTGTTAATCGACTTTTGTTTGCTGACCGTATTGTATGTTTATCTCGTTACTAACTAGTGCCTGAAGACTTATTTCTATTTTTCCACACCACAGGACGTAAGCGACCAAGTAGAGAGCGGCGGCGGTGGTTCAGAAGCAGCCTTAGAACGTGGAACTCGTAAAGTTCTACGCGGCGACTGGCGAGCGCGCGTGTGTACTGCGGTGGCGAGTGACTTACGCGCGAGGCGGACCTACCGCGGCGACCGCGCCGCGCATCTGCTTAGAGCTATACGGAATAAGGTAAGGAGTATTAACTTTTCGAAAGCTATTACCATCATCATTAGCCTTTTTACCCACGACGGAACGGAGCAGGTATATGCGTTTAGAGTGAGAGATGTGCGTTTGTGTGTGCGTTTGTTTCTGCGTTGGTGTGTGCGTTTGTGCAAAGTAATGTTCCCACCTATCTTCTAAACAAATGATCTGATTTAGATGCGGTTTTCAATAACGGGTTTATGTTCGATGAGTTCATGTTCTTAGATAGGTGTCATGGCTGTAACTCACTAGAGGGCGCTACAATATTAGTGAAAAATAATATTGCAATAATATTATAACGAATTGTCCGATTTCAATGCGGTTTTCTGCGATGGGTTTGTATTATCCTCCTTTCACACAGAGGATTGAGCACTACGTTTGCTTAATGCGGGTTGGTGCTTTTTGTCGTTCAAATTTCCCCGAGATGCTTTCCTTCAACATTAATCAGTTACACTTAATAACAATGCATAGAGAGTAAAATATATAACTTAGAAAAGTTGCATTGGTACTGATTTGGAGAATTTCGAGATTGCAGCATGTCTTTTCCTTCCATACGTCTCTATCTTGCGTCAACTCACAAGTGATCATTCCAGCTTTATCGCCTTTCACACAATCCATTTATTCTTCCTTTTATTCTCCTATCTCTACTACATGGATATAAATATCCCCAATTTTTGTGACTAAATTCGACATTTCTAAGCTTGTATAATATTTTAACAGAAACATCACTACAGAGAATTAGAAACGGACGTTCGAGAAAGCTTAGGCAAGTTACCTGACGGCTTCGTAACGTACTGGTTAAGGAGATTCCCACTACTCTTGCCACACGTCTGGCTTCAAATGCAAGCTTACAGACACGAAGACATCCTACAAGGCTACTACCCTCACTCATTCACCTTCAATAGAGATGACGTCACAGAACTCGACGAGGAAGGAGAAATAGACGACGAAATACCACTCGAAATGTGCGACCCCGAAAAGAACGGATTATTCGTCAAAAGTAGGGTCTACTTCGACGAAAATCAAGACCAGTTAAGGCATAGAAAGGAAGGTTCGCCCAGAAAACGGAACGATTGGAGGAGCGATGCGCAAGAACGGACGAGACAGGATGACGTCAGATTACGAGATAGGCACCATTATAAGAAGAAGGAGAAGAAAAGGGAAGAGATACCAGTGTGGACATTGCCCCCACAGTGAAGTGTAGTTTTAAGCAAAAAGGTTTGTACTTGACCTGAATTCATAGGAAATCAGGTAAGATAGTTGTAGCCCTGTCTATTTATATCGAACTCTATACAGTCGATTAACGATAGCGGTTTCGTAGTTAGGATTAATATTGACAATTGATAGGAATTAGGCGAATGAGTGATTTTGTTTTATATCATAAAGTGACCGAGTGAACGTAAAATGTGATATACGAATACGAATAAATCACGTTGTTTTATCTAGGAAAATAACGTGTTAGTTCCCAGCTGTGGAAATGTTAAAAGTATTAATTTAAATATTAATGTTTTCTTTTTATATAATTTTATGATAAGGATAGTTGATTATCTATTTTATAGGCCTACTTTGTTATCTGTAAATCGCAGAAATTCAGTCTTGATCGTTACTTTTTTAAGATAAATGTTGTTTTTCTGGTCAGGTTGTAATGATAAGGGACTAATTTAAATGCACAAAATTAGCGTTTTTCTAATTATTATTTATTAAAATTAAATTAATATATTTTAATTGAAGTAACATAGTAAATGTAGGATTTATTACAAAACGAATTGATAGTACTTTATAAGATCTCTAACGTTTTAGTTATTTTTTAGTTATGCGACCTTGTCTAATAGGTTTATAGTAAATATATAATAGGACGAATACCTACTATCATAGACATAGAGTATGGGACCAAATGCAAGACTAGCAAAACCGTACTTTTGAAATGCATTTTTCTTTTCTGCATGTTATGCAGACTATACTTAGAAGTCAATATACTAGTGTTATAATCTGCAATAGTTTAAAATGATGTAATGGAGATGTAGACGTTTTTATAGTCTAGCTAGAAAACTGTTTTATTACTATTCATCAAGATTATGTATAAACCTAATATTTTTTGGGTAGTTCATTTTATATGAATTATTTAGAAATCGGAAATTAATTACGCGTTTATGTACTTTCATTCGAATCGCCGCGAGCCGATTACAAAAGGACCCGCTATGAATTAATTCACGAGAAAATCAGAGAACCAAATGGAGATTATACGAGTACACTAGTGAATACTTCATTAAATGAGGACATTTAAAAGAATCACATGTACGAGTATGTATTTATATGCTTCTATTCGTCTATTTGGATAGAATGGATTTTTTCACATGTATACTGTTGTTAAATATAAAAAAAAATGAGCGGATAGATACAACGGGCCATTATGGGAGTTAATATGATCGATTAATGTAATTTTTCATAGGAAATTCATAATTTGTATAGGTTTACAAGTTAAGGATGTACGCGAGTATGATTGCGACATGCTATTTATTTATCCTGAACAAAAAATCTTTATTTGACACATGAACTGCAATTTTTTTATTATATATTATCAGATTGATTATTATCACAAAAAAAGAATAGATTATTCAAATTCAGGAAAACGAGATTCGTTTCTGGTGCTATGATTGTTATGTAAATATTGAGTGTAAATGTCAATATAGAGTGCAAATACTTAGCTAGTGCTAGACGTAAAAACACAAAAGAGTTAGGAACTTTTTGATACCGTGAGTGATTCATTATGCGGACTTTGACAAACGTACGAGGCGTGTGTTATCGTGTTCAATCGTAATTTTATACTCGCTTGTTTGACATTCAGTGTAATTATGCTTCGCCACGGCCGATTGAGTTTTGTAAATAATACTGATTTACTGCTGCGGACGAAGGCTGCGGCTATTTATGTCACGTATAGTGCTTTCTAGAGTTGCTGGTTAATGAGCATCGAGTGCAACATTGACTCATATTCAGTAGCACTCCTAATTAGTTGATGGATCCGGAACAGGTACCTACGGGGTACGCGATACAATAAAACTGACTCACGATACGTACTTGTGTCTGAGGGAAGTCAGTTCAGATCAAACTGGGTGACATCCTACTTTGTCATTAAACGGTTCCATTATCTTTCAGTAATAAGCGCAACTAAGAACACGGTTAAACTGTTACCCAGTATGAAACTAATAATTTATGAGTTGTTCTTAGCGAATATGCATGTGGTAGAACCAGTTTAGCTAATATCAAGGCCTGTGTCTACCACGAGTTTTTTTTGTATGTTATAAAGCGATCGGTAGGTTTCTCTTCCGTGACTAATTTCCGCATAAAATGATATTTCCAATTGTGCGATCAGGAACATGTCTTCTCAACAGACTCCCACGTATTGTTTATTAGAAGTTTAGTTACAAATTGTTATGTAAGTTGTCAAGTAAAGGTCAATAAACTTCTGTAAACTTGTTTACCTTGAATCAGACACATGTTCAAAGATGACATGGGGTACGATTAAGGTGCGTGTTTCTATCGTCTAGATTGAAATATAATAGCATGTACCTAAAACTGCTTTGTTCGTTTGTTGCAGTAGGTATATTACAGTAATAGTTTATTGAGAATAATTAGTCCTGAACATAAAGATATAAATAATAACGACGCATAATGAATCACTCACGAAATGTATAAATAATGTTTCTGGAAATTGTAAATATAATGTTAGGTACTTAACATTAATGATGTAAGTAACGAATGTACTAATTAGCGTTGATCGCAACAAATGATTGTAAGTTATTAATTAAGCGAAACTAATTACCTAAATATAAATTGAGATTGGAATTTTATACGTAGATGATACAAAGAATTTTACCAAGTGATATTTTCAAGTTTTTTTTTATATATTATTAAAAATTGATCCAGTTTGTAATGATCATTGAATTTCGGATGCTCAAATTAATCATATATTTGTTTATTTATATGCAAATAAAGATGTACTAAATACATGTACGTGATCTGCTCTTTTATTTTATACCTGAATTGAAATCAAATATTGCTTCATTATAAAGTTTATTGTCAGTCATCATAACTTAAAAATAAAATAACAATGATTTTTATAAAAAAACTTTTAAAATACTATTGTTAATAAATCAGTCTTAGAGGAGTCCTGTAAAACAGTGGGTAGACAGAGTACGTACAATGGCACAGATAGTTGAGACACTAGTTTGTGCAAATGGCAAAATAAGAATAAATAAGACATTGAAGCATTTAGAAGGAAAAGAACTATAAAAAGATAAGTACTTATTTTAAACTTAAAGGCAAGCTTCTGGCATAAGTCGTTTTAAGAGCAAACAAGATATTTCAACTTTTCAAATGAGCCTTTATCTATGATCTGATCTTTGAGTATTTGAATAGCTGAAGTAGGAAATCAAGAATTTCGAAATGCTAACGACAGCACTAGTAAGGCGAACTACGATCTTATAAAAGCTTACAGACTGCTATTTCAACATAATATACTCATGCACTATTGTGATGGAAATGCTTAGTTCCTATGATTGATATATAGGTAGGTACGCAAAGTATCCTCAAAACAGTGAACACAATTAGAATATTGTGACTTATACAAAATCATAATAAACATCATTGGAATGTATTCGAAAATGCAATTGGATAATGATTAACATAAATTGTTTCATAATTAAAGCTATGCAAATATTTTCCTACATATCAATTAATATACTCTTATAAATTATTACAATTTCTTAGTATAATTGGATTACATTGTAAGTATTTGTATACTTATCTATTAAATCTATAATTGTCAAGTGAACATTCTCTTGAGCTACTACTAATGCAGTTTTCTCTGCTCCATTTAGCTTGGTCAAGTCAGGTCTGTAGTTGAGTAACATCTTGGCGGCGCCTATGTTGCCCATTGCACATACATTGTGCATCGGCGTGTTCCCAGCTATATCAATTGCATTAAGATTCGCGCCATTGTCCATCAGCAAGCGAATAACCTGCGTCTTATTATTCAAAGCAGCTAAATGTAATGGCGTTTGATTCTTTTTGTTACTACAATTCACATTTGCATTATTGAGTATCAATATGTGACACAGCTCATCTAAACCATATCTGGCTGCATAATGCAAGGCAGTGAAACCATTTGTGTCTGTGAAGTTGATGTCAAAGTCTGTTGAATATGATTCTGTCTTCTTCTTACAGACTGAACATTCACATAGTGGGTGGCAAGGACTGTCCTTTTGTGGGGTCTCAGGCTTAACTTTCATGTCTGCATAAGCAGAGTAATTGATGTTCATGTAAAAGCAAGCAAGTTTTACATCTCCATAGGATATAGCTTTTAAAATCCTGTCAATTAACTTCAGGTTTTCTACTGCCTTTGAAACATTGTTGTTTTCATTGACTTCGGCTATTTTCGGTATTGTGTCAGCAAAGGGACTGTTAACAGGCTTGAGGTTCAGAGCTTTGACATTGGAACTTGTGATGTGTATGTATTCATACAAATTAGGAGTGCAAGATTTAAGGACTTGCAATATCTTCAAATTGTGTGCATAATCAAATGCAGTTTTATTGTAACGATTCTGCAGAGACGGTTCTGCTCCATTTTCTATTAACAATCTTGCAATTCCTTCATACCCCCATTTAGAGGCCATATGAAGTGGTGTGTTCCCGCTCTCATTCACACAATTTACTTTAATCTTCCTTCTGCTGTGCTCTGCAAAGTATATGAGTGCTTTGACACAATTCAAATGGCCATTATTAACTGCCATGTGGAGTGGTGTGTTCTTGTCAATATTAGTTTGATTTATCTTGGCCCCTGAATGTAGTAATAGTAGCAAGGCATTTTGGTGACCTCTTGACGATGCGTAGTGCAATGGGGTGCATTCATTCAGGTCTGTAGCATTTACTTCTGCACCCATTTCAATTAGAGATTCTACTATGTTGGCCTTCCCATGGATGCAAGCCACATGTAATGCTGTGAGCCCATGGCTGTCCCTAGATGTCACAGTCGGGGAGGTTTTTAAAAGATTTTTAGAAATCTTGCAACAACATTTTTTGCAGTTACACAAAGGATGACACAGCTTGTTATAGATTTCTATATCACTGTCATCGTCATCATCATCTGTGAAATTATTATCCATTGTAATTTTGAGAACATTATTTCCATTCACATGTGCACTTTGAAGGTGTTTTTGATTTTTCTGCATTATAGCCTGAACTTGTTCACAATGATTAGCTTTGATTAGTTCAAAAATATATTCTAAAGTTTCCTCTTTGCTGTTCGTGTCACTTGTGGAGATGGATTCTGTCAAACTGTTCTTCCGTTCTCTAGTGTTCAAGTTTTCTTCTGTGAGATTGCTTTCATAATAATAAGATTCAGGGTCTGGAGAGCCAGCGAGTGCACCAGATTGTATATGTTCTACAACTGCTTCTAAAGTAGTTATGAGGAAGGCACACTCGTCACCATCACCTTTCCCAACACTGCTGAAGCGGAATTCTTTCATGTACATAAGTTGACTGTACCAGTTCGGGAGACCAGACTTTATGACGAGGAATACAAAAACAGGTAACAGATCATCAGCCGTCAGCAACCCAACACTGTTGCCATCATCATTCTTGTTGATAGCATTTAAGGCTTGTTTCAGACATAACACCTTTTCCAACACAGTGTTATATGTGTCTATCTTAGAAAGTATTTGTTTAGCTTTAGGCACCGCATGGTATAGTTCCTTCTTGATGTCCAAGTCTCTAAGTTGGATATCACACATGTTCCTTATTTTTTTATTGAGGTGTGAATCCTCATAGGCACAGCAAGTACATATTGGTTTGAACAAGGCATTAAATAGCAAGTGCTGCATGTAACACTCAACAGCCAGTTTTATGTTTTCCAAAACTTGTTTACATGACTTTGACTTGTCTCTTAATCTCCTATTTTGTAGGGCAATTTGAAGGCATTGTGTGTATAATTCACTTACTGTGTCTCTAAGCGGTCCTACAGCAACAGGTAGAGATGGATGAGTTTTCAAAAACGATTGCACACTGTTTTCGATTTGGTCCAACACTTGACGGCCAGCTGCTTGTGTCCACAGTAAGTCAATGCAGTCATTGATGGATGTGAGATACTCTTTAGATATCGTGTTATCACTGAAGTTAACAGTTGGTTCAAGAGGAGTTTCAATGCACCACACTTTGTACTTGATGAAGTCTTCAGTGTAAAATGTTTCTTCAAACAGTATGTGGCTCTGCAGAGGTAAGCCTTTGGTGAGTTCCAGCGTAATCACTTTGTTAGTGACTGTCACTTGTTTCTCGGTGAGCGTGCTGTAGTGCGTCTCCGGCAGCTCGTCACTCGGCACCAGCAAATGAGCGCAGAAGTCCTCGATGGTGAACACGCGGGTCGTCAAACTTCCAATCCGAGGCACACATATTACCCAAGATTGTGTTATACAATGTTGGAATAAATTAACGTATTCGGTCTTCAATTCAACGAAGAATGGGTTATCAGAAATGATCTCGTCGTAAGAACCATCCATTGTTCGTTTTAAATAGAATCCACTAAGAAAAACTTGGTGCAGCAAAATAGCACATGAGCACAGTAGAACTAGTTAAATTATGATTTTTTTGGCTCGGCCTCGTATTACCGAATATTAATTAAGTTTTAAGCACCAAAACTTGCTGCTCGTGACCTTGCATCGCTAACGCTACTGACGTTTGTGACAGCTACTCTTGTTGACATCCGAACTGTCACTGAATGTCTATAAACCTTGCCACAGATAATCTCTAGATAGTAATCAAACAAAACGCGGATTAAAATGAGACCAACCGTGAATTCATTTATTTTTAAAGGTTTGTATTATCAAAATTTATTTATATTATTTATTAGATAGGAATTCAGCTTAGTGTATTAAATCTTAACGTTATTATTGCGAAGGCATCTCATATGCCGATTTTATATCCTCAATAGTATTGACAAAATGAAAATAAAACGATAATTTTATTATACATAACAGGTTTAATTTACAAATAGGTATAACAACATTATGAAAATCACAGGTAGGTAATTAAAAGTAGGTAATGCCAATATGTATCTATCCTCTGCCCCCACGACCGCCAAATCCTCCGAATCCGCCACGGCCACCAAAACCGCCGAAACCACGTCCGCCACCAAAGCCACGTCCGCCAAATCCTCGTCCGCCGAAGCCTCTACCAGCGAATCCTCTGCCACCGAAACCGAATCCTCGACCCCCATACCCTCGGCCTATAAAGCCGCCGCTAAAGCCACCGACAACAATTGGGACAGGAACTGCAATGGGCACTGAAATAAGAAATCATGAAGAGTTAGGCTTTACTTAGATAATAGGGGGTTAAGAAAATGGAAACCATTTTAGGTATCAGCGGGTAGGAGCACGAGGGATATGGGCCATAGCTGTGCTGCTGCTTTTAAAGGCAAACAAAAACTATAGGTAGTTAAGGTACTCATAGAATAAACTAGAATACCAACTGTTAAGATTTTAACTGTGAGAGGATTATCTAAATGGTTTTTAGGATATAGGTAGGTAGTTAAGGTAGCCAGAGCAATTGGAAAATAGTTACTTGCCTCGTCTCCGATAGTATGGGTAGTATGGATCATAATAGAATTGTCGTTTCACTCTGGATAAAGTGTCCTTTGTGTTGTCTCCGTTGCGGTTGGCATCTCCAATTTCATTTTCGTTTAGTATTAGATTCGCTAATGGATTCGATTTTTCGTCCAGCTGTTGAGTTGTTTGTTCATCTTTAGCTGAACGAATTTCTTGTATTCCCATCAGAAATACAAGGAAAATAGTCAATCCGAAATTCTGAAAGCAAAATAATATAAAAAGAGTGATGAGTGATGATTCCATTACCTCGATGCGGTTGTGACAATCAATCATAATTTCATTAGTTGATATATTGTTGCATAACATTGCTCATTCGTTAATTTGATTCGAGTAGGTATTCATTAATTATTAGGTAACTTTATAACATTGAGGTTCGTATAATCTATTAGTAGAGACATACGTATAGGAAGATCAGTATTAGGTATACATCGATACCTATTATGATAATTAGTACCTACCTTTATTGTTTAACTAGCTTCTGCCAGCGGTTTCACCCGCATCCCGTGGGAACTACTTCCCGTACCGGGATAAAAAGTAGCCTATAGCCTTCCTCGATAAATGGGCTATCTAACACTGAAATAAATTTTCAAATCGGACCAGTAGTTCCTGAGATTAGCGCGTTCAAACAAACAAACAAACAAACTCTTCAGCTTTATAATATTAGTATCGATATAAACACAGAAAAACGTCACAATAATACTCACAGAGATTTCCATGTTAATGTGGTTTCCTTAAACGACTGATTGAAATCTTATGGGCGACCATATAATATAGGTAGCTCGTCGAAACATGCTAATTGATGAAATTGACTCATGTAGTCTGCATTATACCTATAATAATAGCGGATATTCCTAGATAGGTACCTACTTAGTATTTCCCACGAAAACCAGGTACTAAGTGCACTAATATTCGTCGAGCATTCAAACGGATTGCAATAGTAGCTGACTGCATCTATAGGCAAGGCCAATTAAATAGCCACTTATAAGTTTGCAGCTTGAGGTAAATTCTATAACGATAACGAGCAGGAAATAGTTGTTATGATAAAGAGTATTAAGTATCGTTGTTCTATGATTTTGCTGTTTCTATTATATTGCTGTTTCTATTACACGCAACGGTTGCTCTTACACCAGATCTTTTCATAAAATAATTATCCTCTGTTGCACTTGAAAAGGTAACATGTCCTAAAGAAGTTGATAAAACTCTGTAAATGTTGTACCTACATCAACACAATAATATACCTACTGGACAACGGCAGCATCTGCACCTATTTAACGTCATCTTGACCGTCGACGTAACTATCCCAAACAAAGGCCATTGTGGTTCTAAAACACGTCAACATCATCCAAGTACAATAGAAATACATCTTCATATTGATCTATTATCATAGGAAATTAGCACAGGTCATTCGAATGAACTATTCAGCTGGTTTTACCGTGTTTGTCGGTATTTCGCTGTGTAAATTGAATTATTTGCTTTAAAACTACCTAGTCATACATAATAATAGGAGCAGTTTCATAATATTTGTACAGCCGTTTGCGACGAATAGGTCTGAATAGTTCGTTCCATTGATTTATATGTGTTTATAGTGAGTTTTTATATTGACATTAGCAAGATTGTTCTAATTAAGCATTATTTTCCTATTGAGTTCGAGTTATTGTTCATATTCATGTACCTATTTATTGATGGACGCAGAATTCGTGATTCAGATGGACGTTCTCAGGTGGCGGAGACTGGCGAACCAAAACAGTATCTAGCTAATTCGGAAAAAAAAGTTATTGTTCATTGTCAGACATTGCGTTGTTATTTTAATATGGTGAGGTGATGTGTGCCGGCTACCGTATAAATATTTCATCGCATACAGACCGGAATATGAAGTGGTTAATTTAAATTCTGGCTCGTCTGCGCGGTGCGGTCGAACACTCCCCGGTTATGCCACTTTTTATTTTTCACTTTTCCACCACCCCATCCCCTACTTCCTTTCTGAATGCAAGTGGACCGTCGCTTTTATTACTGAAGTTTGTGCGAAACACGAACGATTTTTCGGAGCAATCCATTGGAGCTCGTAAAAATGCAGTGCGCGAGTACTTCTTCCTCTAACTGAAAGTAACTTGGAGAAATAGAGAAAAATTGGCAATGATTCGCATTGAAAGAAAAAACAAGTTGCCGCCATATTTGTTCAAAGTTGTTGAATACGAATTCATTATTTTAATTTTAGGATTTGTTTGGATTCGATAAAGTTAAACGTTTTACGCTTTCTAAAATATAATTAACAATAATGCCACCACCTTGGCCACCTTCGGAAATTTGATCGAACACAATAGCAAAAGTGGAAGTTCTTTATTCAGTTAACCACATTGTTTTATGGAAAAACTTTACAAGAGTGATGTACAGACTTTCCCACAGTTTAAAATTTCTTATTGCAAATTCATGGGACTAGCAATGAACTTCGTAAGAGCTCGTAAACTTAAGCACCAAGTTGCCAAGGTTCAACCACACTCTACATAATCAAAAGAAAAATATACTTTAGTACGTAACAAAAATAAAAAGCGCTCGCTCAATATCAGAGCAGGTAATAATATAGGGGAAAACCGGGAGACTTGCCCAGGTGGGAGAGTTGAACCACCTTTCAAAATTGTATTTGAATTTAGAGCGAACGAAACGTCAAAGCATTCATTGGTCGCACTCAAGAGGCCAATCATAAGTATGCAGCCATTTTGCATCTTAGTGGTGTGGTTCGTCAGTGACAATGTAAAACGTGTTTTTGTTGCTGCGGAGTGTATTTTCTTGTTTTAAGTAGTTTTGTGATTGCTGTCATATTTATTGAGGTACGTATTGTATGTTGCTATTATTATATTGCCAAACAAATGTAGTTTGACGTATGCTTAGTGTTTTTTCTCTACGATCTAAGGTTTTTCTTTGTCATAACCTAAATGGGGAATTAGTGTGAGCGGGAGAGTTGCACCAGGGTGGTTGCGGGAGACTTGCTCAATGGTTCATGTCTCCCTGTGCAGGGAAATTATACCTACTTAATTTTTTTTTCTGTCTTTATATAATTTATTGTATTTGCAGTGCCAACTTGTACGATGCCTTTTCAATACAAGCCTCCTGAAAATGCTCGCAAACGAAAAAAACTCACAAAAATGAAATTGCAAAATTCCATAGATGAAATTAAGGGAGGCGCTTCTATTCGACAAACTTCAAATAAATATGGCATAGATAGAACTACTTTGAGGCGATATAAATTAGATGGAGATAAAATTAATGAATTTGAAGAAAAAAGCAGTCAATATAAAGCATCACAGGTGTTTACAACGGCCGAGGAAAGGCTTCTTGTCAATTATTTGTTGACATGCAGTAAAATGCATTATGGTTTGACAAGAAAACAAGCAATGCAGTTGGCTGATTAGAAGATAGTTAATTGTTTTAATAAAAGTTAATATAGACTGATTTATTACAAGGATTATAATAATATTATCAGTATGACTGTTTGTTTATTTTGTTAAGATAATTATTTCTGAAGAAGATATAATTCAAAACTATATTAAGACTGGTATATGATACCAAATGTTATCATAAAAAGTTACTATTGTGATTATGCTTATTTTGAAACAATTTTACATAAATTTGTTACGTTAATTACATTTTCTTTGATGGCAGTATTAAAAACAAGTTAATTATTGTATAAGGCAAGATATTAAAACTATTATTGAAGCCGAAAATGATTTTTATTTTCCACAAAAATCATATGGTCAACTCTCCCCATACCTCGGTTCAAGTGTCCCTGTTGGAAGGGAGACTTGACTCATCTTTCATTTTTTTGTAAAATGACAATAAAATTTTACTAGCGCATTTATTAGCAATATAATTAAGCACAAATATACCTACTAAAGTAAGGCATCACATAAGTGTATAATCGATTCTCTAAACCCAATAAACAAATAATTATGATATTTTATATTAAAAGTGGTTCAAGTCTCCCGGACTTCCCCTACCTGGCTCCTTATCTTAAACCAGACTTGAAAATGTATAGCTATGAAGTTCCAAAGGTTGCCGCGAACTGTAGTAAAAAGAGCCAGCCCTCCCTTTTATGTTCCCACGAGGGTTTCGGCGAGTGCTGGGTGAAAATATTCAAGAATTCTCCGGTTTTTTGAAGTAGTATTACACAAATAAGTAGGCATTGTATTAAAGAAATTGTATGGAACGAAACGGGGGCAATCTTTTTCAAGTCCACGAAATGTTTTTGTGTTTAGATCGGTTAGTCCCGGGGCACTTAGCGTTATTAGGTCTACGGAGGAGTTTTAACTTTGAAGTAATTGAAATCTTTTAATTGTGTAAATAAACATTATTAAAATAAATACTTAGATATTTTGGACAGTTTTTAGACACAAGATGGATTTTTTCTCGTTACTTCGTTTTGAATGGGTCAAATCTTTTCCGTACAGGTAATCTATTTTATATTATTATTTCAGTAAATAAATAACTTCATTGTCTTGCTATAGCGAATAGTTGCCGATCTCTCGCGAACTTGCCAATTTCCCCTAATATTTCTGGCACGAACCAATCCAATTGTTTCAATTTATATCTAGGTACGTTCTGAATACATTATTATGTAGGTTTATACTTGCGTAGTAGGTATGTGAAGGAAGTTTGGCTTAGATTAGATAACTATGTAGATATTTTGTCAGTAGAGAATTAGCTGAGTAGGTATGTGTTATGAAGGTAGGTATTGTAGCAAAAGGTAGTTTTGTTGATAGTGTATGTTTTGTCTTAAATAAATCCATATTGATATTAAGCGAGAAAGTAACTCTGTCTGTTAGGCCAGCTAACACTGCGCTTGGTCTCAGCAGGAGCGACACTGCTTGATTCTTATTCCTAGGCACAGCATCTTATAGAATTCCATTTAAAATTGACTTCTACGACAACATTGTGTTTTGTTTAAACTAGTACATTTAGTTGAGGAGGGCCTGTACACTCGGTGCGTCCGCGCGACCCCTGGCGGCAACAATACGCGTTGCTCCCAAGTGTCACTTGTCGGAGGCTGAATAGAGGCCATTAGGCCCGCCATAGCCGAGCAGCCGCGTTTCCGTGCTACGCAGAACCACCAGGGGAAATACTCCGGAAAACACCGTCTTCAAATATGTATGCCAGATATTTAAGTTACGGTTTATGGGATCGGTGGTTAAGTGACAGACGGTGTTTTTGTTTGTAAGTACTTCAAAAAGATTTTTTTTGGAAGGACTTTCCCTTCAGTGTAAAATGTGAACAATTTTGTCTAAGAATTTATTAACCAATGTTTTCCAAACGTTCTGTCAATGCACCAAATAGCTGTCAAGGGATTGTTATCATAACAAAAAAACTAAACTAGATCACGACGAGTAGTGCCTAACTTCTAACGAAGTAACATAGTTACGTTCAACTTATAACTAGAATTCGTCGGCCTTACGAAAATATCACTGGGGCAGAGACCCCTTTTTCCCAAGCGACATTGAGGCCAACATTTTTCTCTCACACCCAGATGAACACGAAAGTTAATTGCAGCCGAGTACGAAACATTCTTTTTTCAAACACAAACATAATCGTGAAAATCGTACAGCGCTGCAATACGGACCCTTCACAAAATGGCCGTCGCAGTGACTGCCTTTGTCACAAAGCGCGCTGAAAACTGACGCCTGAAGAATTGCTTGCCAGTTCGCCGCAAACAAACTGCTTTGTTCCCAGTTCAATTCTTATAACTATTGAATAGCATTTAATATTTATAGTGCATTACTGGAACGTTAATATTGAATTACCTTGTCTACGGAGCAGCGTTGAGTGCACGGAATTTATTGAAAGCTTAAAGTGAAATGTGAAGAAGGTGGTGGAATGTGGGAGTAGGTAAGTATATTGTGATCTTTTTGTATTATAAATAATTGACTTCCCATGAAAGGGTTCTCCACCAGGGTATCCTCTACATCTATGTTATCTCAATCTATCATCTCAATCGGTTCAGCTGTTTCGAACGTGAAGACGCAGCAATCATTGCAAGAATGAAAACATCAAAAAAAAAGAATTACTAAAACTTCACTGTTGAATATTAGCATACGACATTCTACGATTAGCCCCTACTCAAATCTATAACGGTTTAACTTCTCCAATATTTGAATAGCAAAATACTTAAAGTTTGCTCAGAAAGTTTAAAAGTAAACTGTGGCGTGTACCGAATTCCGGCCACATCGGTCTGATGCACTGGAGCGGTATTGGGCCAGCCATCGGCCTTAAAAGCGTATTCATGTTCGCAGAGTTGGTCGTTAAAGTTTTTCAGAGTAACATTGGCACAGAGGCGATACAATGCCGAGGTTGGTGCTTCCACCTCTTTGGTAGCCGTTGACGTTTTACTGAGGTACTTTATTGACTTTGTGTGATGTGAAGTTGATAAGTTTATGCTGTGCTGGTTTTTTGCTGACATTATGCTGGCACCAACTTCTAGTTACAAACACAAGATCGAAGTATATTTCGATTGACATAGGTACTTTTTGCTATATGTAATTTGCGAAATCAGAAGAAAACGTAACACAGGACGAAAATTTAAAGAAACTATAAAATAAAAGTGGCAGTTATTATTAAAATTCTACTTTAAGATAAGTAGAAATTTCATTTCAACTGAGTATGGGAATGTGTTTCTGCTTTTATATTTTGCGAGTTTAATGCATTATAACTGAAGTAGTTTAAGATTTTTATTATGCGTTCCATATCATTTTCTAATATTAGGTATATCTATAAGCTAACAGAAAAGGGCTTAGTATCAGGCATTCCTTATCATTTATTGTCTGATCAAGCAAGTTGATTGTACTTACTGCAATTGTATTCCTTATCTAGATCAGTCTAGGACTGAACCCAATATGTACGCATTTGATTTTAAAGGGAAATCCTGTACAACTTACATAGGGAAAGTCTCGTGTAAAAAGTGACTATTATGATATTATGATTGTGTCAGCAATTTTCTTTTGTTTATTTACGACAATCATATTAAGTATGTACCTTTATGGCACGTTCTTATTTGCTCGCATCACAATGACTGAGGTATTGCGATGGTTTGCACAGATGTTTTGAAATCTTATACCCTACGAGCAATCAAGTGCAATCAAAGTTAATTCGTTTTGTTCTAAATGTCTAGATTTTAAGTACATATTATAGACTAGCTTCTGCCCGCGACTTCGTACGCGGATCCTGTCCCTTATGCCAGCGACTAAGTACGGGGTCAGCAAAATCAAAGATCTGAATAGTCTGATATTGAATTTTTAGGGCCCGTTGACTTGAAAACAACGGAATACGCATAACCATTAGAAACGTTCCATATATTTAATTTTTGTACTTTAACGGCAAAAGCACAGCAGACGAAACAAATCGCTGAGAACAGAACCGCAATAGACGTGACCATAGGGATAAAGTAGTGATTCTAATTACGTAAAAAAACATTAAATAGATGACGAAGTCGTGGTGACTTAGTGGAAGTCGTGGTGGTTTAGTGGGTAGAGAACCAATCTCTCAAGTATGAGCGTGCGTCTTTGATTCCAGGTCTGGCAAGTGCTTGCCAATGCAACTTTTCTAAGTTCGTATGTACTTTCTACGTATATTTTGGATACCAATGACCGTTATTTGGAGGGGATGTTAAACTGTAGGTTCCGGCTGTCATTGAACATTCTTGGCAGTCGTTATGGGTAGTTAGAAGCCAGTAAGTCTTACCAAGGGGTGTTGGGTTGAGCGGGTAACCGGGTTGTGGAGGTCAGATAGGCAGTCGCTCCTTGAAAAACACTGGTACTCAGTTGCATCGTGACTGGAAGTCGACCCTAACATAACTGGGACAAAGGCTCTTGAGATAATAACGACAATAATAATGAGATATAGGCACCGCAGGACATCTGAGGCTGATTACGGGGAGTAGCGACCCCGCGGGGCTATATATACTGAGTTCTCCAGGGAGAGTATACTGTCCCCCATCTCCGGCCGGTCGGAGTGAACCATGACGGGGGTAGGTCTCACGCCTCTGGCTTGGCTTGGCCGTCCAGAGTGGAGTCGCTAGAGCAGGATTAGTAGCCCTGCTCGGAGGGTAGGTGCCTCATGGTAAGCACAGGGTGCGCGTAATCTGCGTTTAAAGTCCGCCGAGGTATCCTCACCCTTCAGCCGCTCATGTCCCTATTGCCCTCTTGTTGCTATTTAGTGACTGGTACCCAGTAAGTGAGGTGGCGAGTCTCCACCTGCTATTTTTACATGTACCTAATACATTGTCATCCACTAACATCCCATCACAATAGCCCAAGTAGTTTTCCTCCATAGTTAGCAATAGTTTAGCACAGAACCGGGGATTGTCCTTTTTTAACGACGTCAGGATTGTCCTTGGGTTCATTTCTATAGTGTATAAAGGGATAATCGTCGGTTTTGTGTCACCATTTCATTAAAGTTGTCTCAAAAGGGCTTCAGCCTGTTGGCTTCGGCCCCACGTTTGCCTCCCAAACATTCGGAACCCTGTAGTCCCGAGGTCTGGAAGAGACATACAAAATAATAATGAGATATAACGCAACAAAGTCGGAGAGTGGGGGCTCGTGACGCCACGTCTAGGTATGTAAAATTTGTACTAAGCAGTGACTTAACACAAATTTAAGCCTTGTTGTATCTTCGTTATTATTTGTTTGTGAGAGAGAGAAAAGAAAAATACGTGTCCATTATTTTAGGGTTATCTAAAAGACGGACTAATTACTTTTTTGATTCACCATACCTATTTCATAACATTCATTTCTATACATTTCAAGTGTAGTATTGCTCTTGAAGTTCCACATCAGGTGTTCCAGATCTTCGATGTTTATACGTCAATAGAGAGTGCTTATCAAATTTAACCACTTTTGCTAAAACGTCATATCTTCGTATGCTATGGTCTAGCTGGGCTCCTGGAGTTCCACATCAGGTGTTTTACATTTTCAATTTTTATAAGTCAACAGACAGTGCTTATCAGATTGAACAACTTTTGCTAAAACGTCATACCTCTATATGCTATAGTCTAGCTGGGCTCCTGGAGTTCCACATCAGGTGTTTTAGATCTTCAATTTGTATAAGTTAATAGAAAGTGCTTATCAAATTGAACAACTTTTGCTAAAACGTCATACCTGTATATGGTACAGAGAAGCTGGGCTCTTGGGGTTCCACATGAGGTGTTCCAGATCTTAAAATTTATTATCTCAGCTGAAAATGCTCATCACATGAAACAATTTTTGCCATGGCACCATTTTTGTATCTCTTATAGTTTTGTTGGTCTGTTGGAGTTCTGCATCAGGTCTTCAAGTTTCGAAGACAAATTATAGCCTATATGTTGACCAGGCTTAATACTGATACAACAAAGAAAAAATCATTGAAATCCGTTCAGTAGTTCGGAAGATTAGCGTGTACAAACAAACAGACATACAGACATACAGACATACAGACATACAGACAAACAGACAGAATTTTTTTTTTGGATTTGTGCTCCATTACTGTTTCTAAACCCCACCCAATTATTTTTTTTTTAATATATTCAATGTACAGACACAGTTTTTTTACAGTTTTATTATATGTATAGATGTCATGTAGGAAAAATATAACAATGAAAATTATTTCAACGACTTAGTTCAGACGTCAATGTGTGACTTTAACATACCTATAGACCTACAGAGAAGTACCTACGCATTATTATACAGAGATAATTAATAATCAGTTGATTGGCACCGTTATCAAATATCGGCACAGGATCCAGTTCAGTCTATTGTGGGAGTGCGCCAGTTGATCAAATCACGGTGATTGTTCAACGCGCGTTCGCAAATCGATGCCTTTGCATTACTCAAATGAATTAACTAGTAATTAATGTTCCATTAAGACTATTTCGCTGTTATGTTATCTGATAACCTGTGTTATTGGATTGAGGACTTATGTTTTGATTAATTAAGATGATGGATACACTTAGGTAACTTCACTCGTTCTTGGGCAGCAATTTCTATGTTATATGCAGCAAATGTAGCAATTTATTTATAACCTTCTTACATATGTGCTTTTATCCCATGAAAACAATAGTGGTGCTTACATTCTTTAATGGCTAATGCGTTCAAGTGAAAACAAACAACACATAAAAATATATTTATGATACCCACTCTAAAAACATTTTCAAGTAGAATAATACTAAAATATATACTTATGTGTAATGCAGACAGTACACTTTTAAATTATTACACTTGAGACTGTGATACTAAAAGCATTTTCCACTCGAGTCTCAATATCTGATAAAAAAACTTGTGAAGCGAATATTCGATGCTTTTATTCTGAGAAGTAGAAGAGGTTTCATACGCTTTGATATTCAACCTTCATTAGTTTACATAAATTACTTACTTAAAGTAGCGATGGGGACAGAGTGCTGCAATATAAAATGCCGGCAATATAGGTCCTGTGGCTGTTTATGTAGCTTTAAGTAATATTGAGTACCTACAAAACAATTTCCATCTACTATTTAGTGGGTTAAATACATTTCTTAATGGAAGATTTGCAGATAAACAGTATGAACGTACGCTAAAACGAAAACACTTAAACGTTCACTTGTTTAAGCAGATGAAATTAAGGAATCGTCCAGTTGAAATTATTACGATAGTTGGTGGCCTTACTAATCATAAAAGAGTAGTAAAGAAACAGAAACAGAACCTAGAAGAACAATAACATAACACATCATGTCAACAAAAATGAATGCACTTTTACATTGACAGACTCAGGAAGATGTAACTTCCCATAAACAGCATGTATCATTCAATAGCCAACCATACAGGATACATGTATAATTTACAGCCACTGGAGGGTGGCGTGACCATAGATAACGCGTCGGAAGTAGAGGAAGGTGTCGCGAGCGAGCCGGAACCGGCGCGATCCGTTGCGTTATCGTCGCGTGGCCGGGACCGACCAGCGGCATTAATGTGAAATATTATGTTGTTGTATAGTTTATCAGGATCAGGAGATGAAAGAATATTACTTACAGTGTGTTAAACTTTTTAGGTTGAAAAAGGAAAATTAAAATTTCCGAAAAAAATTCAGGGATTGCCAGATTTGGGGACGTAAATCACCACATCCCCTTACTGGTGGACCGTACTCTTGTGGACCTAATGAATGGGTGGTCAATAACGAGCGAGAACAATCCATCTAGGGTACCGTTAAGTGCAGCATACCCTGCATACTTACCTATAGGATTTGAGGTATTTGTAAGTTGCATTCGGCTGCTTACAAAATCTATGCTAGTTGACGAGTAAACACCTGAAAAGGGAACACTACCAAACTACCTATACCGACAAATTAGTGATAGTATCATCATCAAAAAACAGGCCTTTCTAAGCACCGCCACATCTCAAAACTAGGTCAGCTAGATTTTTTTAAAGCTACCAAATAAAACCGTGCACTTAGGCTCTAACAAGTTACCCTGTACTCTCTGCATGCGGGTTAAGTTTGCACTCATTTTGGAGCGTGGGAATTTAGACTCGAGGCTTTGTAACTCCTTCAAGATAAGCCGCGGTTTCGTGTTTTTTTTGCTCCTGATTGGACTGACTTTAAGGTTGTGTTGTGTGATAGGTAAAAGAGGAATGCATGTTTTATTAATCCTAGAGAAGATCAGTATTGTGAGAGTTGAAGAAAGTGAGATTAGTCTAAGATAAAAGATCCAAACTATTTTCTCATAAGAGGTAACTGGATCGCAGACAAAATGTAACCAAATTAAAATGTTTCTAAATATAGGTACACCTACATCAAGCAAACACGAAAAGCAGCTTAACTAAATTAAAAATTATAATCATTTCAAATGTAGATCCAAATAAAAATAATCACAGAATTTACAGACCAATGTTAATTAATTTAACATGCATAGTGGTAGTAGTACCGTGAATTTCGGAGGTAACAATTATATCGGCGAATGATGCTGCGCGGTGTGCAAGCATGCGTGTCGGCAAATTGGTGGGTCAGAGGCGCTCGCTTGCGTAGAACTACGAAGGGTGTAGAGTAGGCATAGCTAGGTAAATAAAGAATAGCGTCGAGAAAATGAGGGTCTGCTCCGGGTATTGCTCAAGGAAGCAGAGGCGGCGGTGTACGACAACGCCAACTCCCAAGTCATTGCGGGGGAAATGACGGGGTCGTACATGGCTGCCTACAGCGCAAAGAGCGGTTTCGTGGCCCTGGACGAAGAAGCAACGGAGTGAACTGGCAAAATAAAATTCCAGACGCCACACGATGACCCGATAGTGGTTACCGCCAAATGTACCAAAATCATGCTGGAGGATAGTATCCTTGAAATGGCACAGACCGTTTCTGGAATAGGTATTCCAAGGATAACTTTTCAGGGCGGTTTGATTGGGATCCTTTGGTCTTTTTGTTTCGTTCAAAATTGTAATTGCCAGAATGAACACCTGTAAGATTTCAGTGATATAAAGAATTATTTACCATTATCATTGTATACAAACCATTATGCAAAATATGAATCGTCAAAAGATTAAAAGGAACCAGTACCCGTTTTAAATTCATTTTCAGCAAAGGATTCATGCCTTTTAATATTATCTCTCTTTAAATATATTCAGTTAAATTCATATTTAAAATGGAGTCTTGATATTTATATTTGCATGGTGCATTTTATATGGTTCGTAGCTCCGAGATTTCCATGTCACGCTCGCCTCGCGCTCTGCATTTTCGCACCAGAATTATTGAGGTTCATTAAAATTTACCTCTTTGCTTAATATTCAGTTCTGTTTCAGATTTTTATTGATATAATGAACGTCCGACTTCAATTGTAGGTTATTGCCGCTTATAGTGCTTTTAAATCCTTTTGGATTGAGGTTATGTCTTATTTTGGTTAATAAACTAAAACAGTTAATTAATAAATAATCAAATAATTGGTACACAATACATCCCTACGTTAAAATGGCCTGTATTTCAAACTGTATTGTATCATAAAACCTCAGGAAACTGAAATGAATTCGTCCAATACTGGCGTCAACAATACGCTGAAGTTTTAGATACATGTGCCAATACGTTCAGCAATTGTTACATAAAAACAGTTCACATTGTAGACTCTAGCTCCGAGAAAAAGCAAGCATGATCAAAAACTGAGCTTTTCATGAAAATGCAAATACCTTTCCTGAAAACGGAAGGTAGAATTTATGGAAAAAAATAAGGCTTAAAAAACTTTGATTCAAAGCACGCGCAGTTGGAATATGCTACAGTTTGTGTGAAATACTTTATGAGATCTCAAAAACTACATTTCGGTGACATGGATATTTCCGCGACAGCATAGAATACATTGACAACAGCATTCAGGATGCGATTTAAGTAAATCATATTCAGTATTTTGTTCATTCTTTCATGACACATATAAATCCAATTTAATACGAATATCCTTTTGTTTAAAATTTAATTCACATCAGCTCACGTACGTACATATCCACTGCGATGCCATCTCACTATTTGGTTCGCGTAAATATTTATCGCTTTGTTACGTAACTACATAAATATATTTTAAAATAAACGCCAACAATTTCCAACAGTGAAAAATTGAAGTAGTGCAGTGGACAATGGCGGCTGGTGGCATGGTGGGATGGTGGTAACAAGTGATAGCCGAGTGGGCGGAAGTGCTCGCGCGGATAACGCTCCGGAACGTGTCCGATTCCGGCCGAAGCGCTGCATCGCACGCTTCCGTTTCCGGCAGCGCCACAGCCAGCCAGTTTGTTTAATAAGCTCCAATAATGAACAATTACTGCGTTTCCCGAAGCTGTAGCAAATACCTCTAGATTACCTGCGCCGACTGAAGTGAACAGCTTATAGCTTGCTTTACCGCTTGTTCTGATTTAAAGGTTGGTTTGATACTTATATGTCTTACTTATTCTCTTTTTTAAGAAAACTCCATTTCGTCAACACCTTCTGCTTTTAAAAGACTCACCTTTCCGTCCCTATAATTTAATTAATTAGTAAGTACGGGACCTACACTTGCATTTGACGTATGATATGTATAAAACTTTATGATATACATACCATTTTTTTTCAACAAAGAATAAAATCGATATGATAAAGTTTGCTTTTAAAGTTAAATCTTGCAAAAAATAACTCAAACCAAAACGATCCTTAAATCGAGGCAACAACAGTCGTATATATAGTATAAAGTTGTTTAAAATAATTGTAGCAGACTTCCATTTTAGCTGATTGCTGGCTGCAGTTCTCTGTGACCTGCCTTTTGTAGTGCCAGCGCTTTGTGTCGACGCCTCGCCTCGGCGCCGTGCCTCGCGTGTGCCTCGAATTATCATAATAACTCCTTCACGTACAACTCACACATGTCTGCTAATCTGGACTTAAGTTTTTGTCATAGTTATTAATATAGCTTATGATATTGCATTTAATAATATAGATACAGGTTCCCGTTTATAAGCTATCTTTTTCTTTGGCAATAATTAGTTATTCCAAGTTAATGAATCAGTCTTTGTAGGAAGCTATGTTTATCTATTGTTTTATTTCTAATGACATTTTTTACAAAGTGCCATCACTTTCAAAGTCCAATCATGCATCTTCATAAATTTTTGTGCCTCTGAATATATCAATCTATGTACCTACTTTAAAACTTGAAACTGATATACATATTTCATAGAAAAACCCCGATGATACGGCTTGTATGACGTCAACCTCATTAATGTTAATACACCGTGAAAACAGAGCGAACCAAAATTTTAAAATTGGTTGCAAAATATTTTCGCGAATTTTGGTTTACATTGCACTGCGGCTGAAATGATTTGTCACAAAAATGAACGTCGCGCTCAAAGGATTTACGTTACACTGAAAAAAAATGTACCTATACGAAATGAAATAAAACAAAACAATGCAATGCAATTTTATACATAGATGTTCTTTTTTTGGCGACGGAGATTTCTGCTACAAATGCGAATATGTTAAACAAATAAAATAAAGCAATCAAATAACAAAGACACTATTATAAACGCTATTTCAAAGAATGCTACTGTACCTAATTTTATTTTTTGTCAACAAAGCGGAGATTTGCAGTCATGAATATTTTAACCATCGATAAATGACTTATAATCGAATCGCGGTGTCTAGAAACAAATTGCGGAATCGATCCGTTTCCGCGAGTGGCCATTAGTAAGACTGTTCGAGCGCCCTCACGGTCTCACGCGTCGAGAGTTCTCCACTCGAGTGCTTTGTCTCGCCCTCTAGTCTCGGCTATACTCACTACATGTCACAATCGTTTGTTGCCCGTGGTACTACCAATAGTACTACCAGTAGTACCACGGGCAATTTTTTCTTCCCGTAGTACTACCAAGCGGTCTGGTAGTACCACGGGCAAGAAAAAACTACCCGTGGTACTACTGTCAATATTATAGGTTTTTTTCAACCCTTTTGTTGTCACAGTTGATATTGTCATCCTAGAAAGAGAATTGAAATATATATATTTTTGAATGTGGATATATGTTGGTATGTACTATTTCGTAAATAGATCTGGTAGTTGTGAAATTTTTCATTGTTCAAAATCGACAAGAGTCAAAAACACTTAGTTTTTTTTTCACATATTTTATAAGAATTGAATATTACGTTTAATATTAAGTAGCACAATACTTACGTTTTATTTAAAATGTTAAGTAGGTAGTGTAAAAAGTGTAAAATTATCGAAAGCATTGAGTATTGATATGATCATGTAAGTTATGCTGTCCTAGTACTTTACTATTTTGGTTCGGCCGTATTCTGTAAATTAGTTTTTGACTAATCACCTCGTCCGGGGAAACTTCTTTCCGTACCCAGATAAAACGTACTTTGCGTTCAACGCAGACAGTGTAGCTTCCTAACAGTGAAAGAATCATTGGGCATTTGGTGCACTTCTCAACTTGTACATCATGCTCATATGGTGCACTTCGCAACTAGTAGACTTCTCAAATGGCACACTTTGCAACTGGTGCTCTTCTCAAATAAATTTCTTATTTATTAAATTTGTTATTTATCTTGGAGTAGGTTACTCTTTCTCACATAGGTATTTTTTTTCTTATTTTCATCAATCACCGAAGTTAAAAAGTGAACCTATAGTTATCGGCACGGATATTGAGCCCAGTTCACCTGCGCAGAAGCGATTTATTGGTTTATTGCCTTATTTATATTGTGTACAGTGCGCAAAGCGATCCCCACTCTTCCGCCGAGAGCTCAATATCCGTGCCGGTAACTATACCAATCTCGAAATTTCGATGCAACTACTCTCCCCGTGTACCAGGACAGCAAACTTACCTAAGTATTCCAATTTCCCGACGGAAATGCTCACCAAGTACCAGGATAGCATAAAATACATCAAGTACATCCCACGAGATCAAGGTATTCAATTCTTATTTGTGAAAAAAAAACTAAGTGTTTTTGAGTCTTATCAATTTTGAGCTATGCAAAATTTCACAACTACCAGATCTATTTATGAAATAGTACCAAAATATATCCTCATTCAAAAAATATATATTTCAATTCTCTTTCTAGGATGACCATATCAACTGTGACAACAAAAGGGTTAAAAAAAAACCTATAATATTGACAGTAGTACCACGGGTAGTTTTTTCTTGCCCGTGGTACTACCAGACCGCTTGGTAGTACTACGGGAAGAAAAAATTGCCCGTGGTACTACTGGTAGTACTATTGGTAGTACCACGGGCAACAAACGGTCACAATACTCGATTGTTAGCACCGTATTAAATTCTGTTTAGACATACCCTTGACAGCTTGTTTGGCGACAAAAGATTTCAAGTGGGAGGGACGGTGTTATAATTTTATGGTCCAAGCTCATGCGGCTCGTGCAGCTAAATGGAAATTCTTAGGTACTTGCAAATATTTAAAAGAAGTTTGCATCTGCACTGTATTTAATTAAAACTAGCTATTCAAATAAAATTGAAAAATCAAAGCAATACGAACAGTACTTAGTGGTTGCAGCAGTTAATTTACTCAGAATTTGAGTGCGTCATTTTTATTGTAGAGAGCAGTTTACAGCCATTCAGCGTTTCCGCGATTCTTTGAAGCTCATAACTAATGCACATAAATTACTATACAAGGGTACTTAACCGCGAAAATATGCAAAATTACGTGTAACGTGCAGTGCGAGCCACATGTGGGGGGTTATTAGGAAAAGTGGAAATTGCAATAAGGGCGCTTTTACGCTTATACATGCTCATTCACGCGCCGCAGCACCGCAAGTGACGTACTTCCGTATTGTGCGCATTAATATTTAAATAACTCAGTATTTTATTTTACTACCACAAATAAACATGAATGGGGAAAATCTTGGCTACTCTTGAAGCGAGGAATTCGGGTTTCGTTTATTACCTTCCCTCAAGTATCTATGGGGTCCGGCGTACGATGAGACCGCTTGATGCAGATAAGGCACGCCGCTCTACACAGTAAAGGGGCTGCAGAAAGCAAGGTTCGAGGAAAATGCATCCACTTCGACTAATGGTTATTTGATTAATGCCGGAGCTTTGTAATAAAATAGAGTGACTGATAATACGGATTCGTAATGAAGAGATATTATTAATTACTTTAGAAGAAATAACTAGATGACTATGATAAATAGGAATGGAAAATAATAAAAAAAACGTTTGTTTGCAGAGATAATTTTTCATGTAAGTAAAAATCAATGACACACGTCAGTAGTAAAAAATAATATTGTTCGAATCTCAAAAAGTGCATTTTCTCAAAGAGTTCCAACACTTCCCCTCAAACAACGATTATTTAATATCCAGACATCACATTCATCACACCTTACCACACATACCCAAACCCAACTCACGCACACATCTATTAAACACTACACGACCCAGGGGCTTAGTCAGTGCATCCGCAGGGTTACTTGTCGAACACACATAATCCAAACATACAACTTTCGTTACAATGCAATCTCTGACATAGTGCGCCCTTATGTCAATATGTTTTGTTCGTTTGTGTGCCACAGGATTGTAGGCAAGCTTTATGGCACTCTGGTTGTCCACAAAAATGCAAATGGTCACTAACGGTTCACCTCGTATGAAAGCATTTAGCTGACGCAAGTGTACTGCCTCCTTCGTTGCCTCCGAGAGAGCGATGTACTCCGCTTCCGTAGACGACAATGCTACGCAGGTTTGTTTGCGGCATTCCCAATTAACTAAGCAGTTGCCGCATCTAAAAATAAAACCAGAAAATGACTTGCGATCTTTTATATTTCCTCCCCAGTCAGCATCAACGAATCCCGTTATGTCCTGCACCGGCGACTTGGGAAATACTAAGGACAGATCCTTTGTACCCTTAAGGTACCTTAATACGTGTTTCGCTGCTTTCCAATGACGCTCCTCACAACAGGAATTGTATTGCGCCAAAAAGTTAACAGCAGCTGATATATCCGGGCGTGTGTTACAGGCCAAATAATTCAGCGACCCTATCAGCGCTTGAAATCGACGAGAGTCTTGGCAGGACAAGAGCTTACCTCCTTCCCCTTCCGCCAAGGCTTTATGGAAAACCATTTCCATAGGAGTTTTCACTGCTTTGCAGTCAGCCATACCATATTCATCCAAGATCTTTGAAATTAATCTCTCTTGATTCAAATATATACCGGTAGGCGTTCTAGATAAAAGCATTCCCAATACTTGCCGTGCTTCCCCTAAATCTTTTATGCTGAAATGTTTCCGAAGATTGTCTAATAAAACTTCCTTCTGCCTTTTGTCTTTGTAAAATAATAAAAAATCATCGACATATAAAGCAATATAAAAATTATTATTTTTGTAAAGACAGTTGTCAAAGTCAAAGCGTTTGAAGTTCAAAGACAATAGCACTTCATTTACTTTTTCATTCCATGACCGAGAAGCTTGTTTGAGGCCGTATATCGCTTTTTCTAGTAAGCAAACTTTTTCCTTCGAGTTCTTGTCTATGCAACCCTCCGGCTGCCGCATATAAACTCTTTCGTGTAAATCACCGTTGAGAAAGGCGGTGTTCACATCGAAGTGACTGATGAATAAATCCTTTTCAACAGCCAATGATAGTAGCAGTCTAACTGTTGATCTTCTCACGACCGGTGAATAAGTTTCGAAATAGTCAACACCGTAGGACTGAGTAAAACCCTTCGCCACAAGTCGAGCTTTATAGGTCTTGTTACCATCTGCATCGAACTTATACTTGAAGATCCACTTGTTTCCTACGATTTTAGCTCCAGGTGGCTTGTCAACGAGCTTCCAGACTTTATTTTCGTACATGGAATCCATCTCTTTCTTCATGGCTTCCTTCCAGTTATCCTTGTCTTTACGACTCAAGGCTTCCTTAACTGTCAAAAGCTCAGCATCTTCTGTGCAGCATGCAAGTCCATGATGATTTCCATCTCGGATTCTGTTACGTAGAGGATAACGACATTCACCTATACTCGATTCTTCCCTATCAACGGTCTCTTCAACTTCAACATTGTCCACCACGACATTGTCTGCTCCACTATCACCCATTTCTCCCGACTCCACCTCCGCATCTTCGTATACTTCAGCTTCATCTGTGGAACTCAACTCTTGAGAAGCTTCCGCACTAGCAGGTGATGAACCTGACTGGCCTTCTACCCTAGAAAGTTCCCAGATAACTTCAGCACCTTTGTCATCGCTATTTATAACAAGCTGACTAGGATTCCCTGAAATCGCTGCTGTAGAATCTTCTAAGAAAACTACATCCCGTGCTCTAACAATGACGCGTGGATTACTGGGATTTATAAAACGATAACCTTTGGTTTCTTCGCAGTAACCTACAAAAATATGTTCTACCGCTTTAGGGCTCCATTTCTTCCGAGTTTCCTTTGGCACGTGCACGAACGCCTTCGTTCCAAAAACTCTGAAATGATCAAATGACTGCGCCTTCCCTGTCCACAACTCCTCAGGAATCTTGTCATGGTTACCACTGTGTGGCAGTCTGTTCTTCGTGTAAACCGCAGTGTTACACGCCTCCGCCCACAGTCTCATAGTCAAACCTTTTTCCGCCAACATAGCACGAGCCATTTCAACAATAGTGCGATTAGCTCGCTCCACTACGCCGTTCTGCTCTGGAGTATAGGGAACAGTTAACTGATGTTTTATACCCTTCTGACGTAGAAACCCATTGAACTTCTTGTTCACAAATTCTGTTCCATTGTCCGTGCGTATGCACTTTACCTTCAACCCGGTTTCAACCTCTACTGATGCTAAAAATATTTTAAAATGATTAAAAACCTGATCCTTTGATTTTAGGAAAAACACAAATGATTTACGTGTATAATCATCTAAAATAAGTAGCATGTAACGAGATCCACCGTACGAGAGTTCAGGCATAGGACCACAGATATCAATGTGAACCAATTCCAGTCTCTCGACTGCCCTGTAAGCCTCACCTACTGGAAATGGTAATCGATGTGCCTTCCCCTTAATACAAGCGACACAAGGCTCCATTACGCTTTTTCCATAGTCCATACCCGGAAGCTTACGTAAATCACGTTCATTTACGTGTCCAAGCCGCCGGTGCCATAACATCAAAGGATTACCTGCTTGTACTGACGCCAACGCAGCCTCATCTACAACCACTTGACAACCTTCAAGCTTATAGATTCCCGAGACCTCACTTGCGGCAGCCAAAAGCTTACCTTTGAAATGACCTGGAACTAAACTGTGAATTAGCTTACATCCATCTCTGTCAAAACTAACCTTCCATCCATTTTCTACTAACCTGGAAACTGATAACAGATTGACACGCAAACTAGGTATATACATGACATCCCTCACAGCAAGCATACGCCCTTTCATGCTCACCATGATGTCACCCTGACCTGCGCATTCCATCTTATCATCATTCGCACATCTCACGTTATTCATACCGACATTCACAACAAAATTTTGAAACCAATGCTTATTAAATGACATATGTCTTGAAGCCCCGCTGTCAATATACCACTCCGACGGATCGAAGGAGTTCCCGGTGCTGAATGAAGACAGGCTCACGACGTCCTTCGATTTGGAGGTCGCACCTGCTATCCTTCCTTCAGGACAGTCCGGCTTCTTATGTCCTTTCTTTCCACATTTGAAGCATTTCACTTTGTCACTGTTCCCGTTCCGTTTCTTACTCTTATTCACAGCCAATGCCGAGTCCGCTGAAGACGATGTACTACAACCTTGACGTGAATCCTCTTGTAGTAGTTTCTGCCGTACATTTTCTGATGTGACTTTCATGCCAGAATGTTCCAGTGCCATACGCATTGGCCGATACTCTTCAGGTAGTCCTCTCAGTAACACGACAGCTACAAGATCATCGTCAAATCCGGTGGCAATATCCTTCAGTTTCTGTGCAAGAGACATAACTGCAGCAACATATTGATGCATCGAAGAATGATTGTCTAGCTTCTCGTCTAGCAATGCGTTCATGAGGGTAATCCTGCGATTAACGCCTTTGTCCTCAAACGCTTTCGCCAAGCTATCCCAAGCATCCTTGGCATGCTTCGAATCCTGCACGTATGCATATAGTGTAGGCTCAACATGCAAACAGATCAAAGCCAGTGCCTCTTGATCCTTCTCGATGTCCGTAGAGTTATTGGAATCAGGGTACTTACTGGTGAATGCGAATAACTTTTCTTTTATCAAAATCATTTTGATTGCGAACTTCCACGTAGAATAGTCATCTAGACCACAGAGGTTCTTGATGGTGAATTTAGTGGAAAGGGCCATAACCTTTAGAAGAAATAACTAGATGACTATGATAAAAATAGGAATGGAAAATAATAAAAAAAACGTTTGTTTGCAGAGATAATTTTTCATGTAAGTAAAAATCAATGACACACGTCAGTAGTAAAAAATAATATTGTTCGAATCTCAAAAAGTGCATTTTCTCAAAGAGTTCCAACAATTACGTAGTTCATAATCTCCACTTTGAGTTAATTGGAATGTTGTGGGTTACATACAATTATGATGTAGTTGCTGTAGTTGGAATGGAGCTATGAACAATGAAGTGATATTATTACTATTTTATTTATGTTTCACGTGATGAAGTTGATTCTTTATTAACTGAAATGATGGTCATTTAATTAGCTCCCGACATAATAATATCCATTTGGTGACAAAACGTGAACATAACTCCGACCACTCATTTGGCTCAGATAATTACGCTCAACGGTCCTTTTACGCGAAATGCAACCCATTTATTTGTAATTTAACTATAGTGGAATAAAACAAATATTCTGACAGATCGCTGGCCGGCTAATTGCCACTCGATATTACAAGAATCGCGACACAGCCACTCCAGTCAGTATTCGAATGTGTATTGTGTGCACCGATGTACCACTTCACTGCAGAGCTTTTGTGCTCGCATATATCCCATATATTCGTTGTAACAATGCAATCAGATATTGTTTTTAAACAATCGAAATCATCGCTACTGTTCAGGTTCGGCTATGTATCAATTGAAACACATCCAATTTATTTTTTATTCTAAAAGGCTGAGTACCTACTATTGATGACTATCTGAAAAGTACTAGCCTGTAATTGGATACATACATTTTAATTAACAAAAAAAAAAAAATTGTGCGCACGGTCTAATATTAGGCAGGTAGGTATGTATTATACCTCTAACATGAACCCTTTTCTAAGTAGCCATCCGTCGGGTTCGTCAAAGAATATGCTGGAGTGAAAAATTAGTCCTTTAAGAAACAGTTCCCTTTACTGCACACCTCTGGAGAATGTGGCAAATTGCGGCGCATGTAGTACAAGGGTTGTACGAAGGGTACATGAGAGCCCTTCGTGGCGGCCCGGGGTTGCCAGCGGCGAAGCGAGCCCCTACCACGATTTATGTACGCGCCGTAATCGATGTATTAATGTCTGGCAATACCGGCAATTATGCGTGACACTTTATTTATTAACTAGTGCCTGCCCATGTTGTGGGCGGTGTTTTTATTGTGTGTGGCTATTAACAGTGAAAAATGATTTCCTTTTTGCAAATACGTGCGCCCAATGGTATGTTTTTTGTTAATTTGAGACCTCGTTTCTGAATCTCTATTTCAAACTCAACAGACTGGCACTGAACGTTAAATAGGTAGTCCACTTCAAAAAACTTTAGGCCAAGCAAAGGCAAGCCACAGACGAGCATACGGCCAGTGAGCGATGCATTCGAATCACTCGGACGATTGAATCGATTAATCCGGCGCGTTGTTCGCAAACAGGCTGGTTGGGCGCAGTCGGTGTCGCGCTGTGCCACGCATGGCCACCTTCCATGGCTTTGTCACTTGCTGCATGATTTACTGATCGTGTTGCGGGTAGCTTATCCTTTATTATCATTTTTGGGATGTTTCGGTATGTGGAATATTGAAAGCTGCTCTTTTAATTATTTCAAATATGGCAAAAGACAAAAATACTGATGAAAGATTGTAAGGAGAAAAGAATGTATCGTTTTAAAAAGGGGTTTAAAAATTATTAAAAAGCAATTAATTAAAAATTCAATAAGCAAGGAAAAGTTTGCAGTGTAAGATAAAAAAAAAAGAAAACGGATGAAATACGATGTGTGTGGAAAATAATGAAATTCCTCTGTTGCGCAACTCACACAAGAGAGATTAATCAAGAAAATGGCTAATGTCTAGTTGTTCCTGTTTAATGTTGCTGAATTACTTGCACTAATTAGTTATCTTTTTATATTGCGCGTAACAAATGTTCAGTGCGACACCACTAAGAAATTATAAAACATTTTTTGCTCATTTAAAACTACTGAGTACTTTTGACGTGAGGACTGTATGAATGTTGCAGATATGAGGAGTTTTTAAAAATATACATACACTACGTGATAATTTTTAAAAATATACACAACTTATTAACATAATAATGTAGTATGTATTCGCGCCCCGCAAAATTTTTCAGTAGGGTGTTATTTAAACACGTTAAAATTCAGAGATACCAATCTAACACCGTTATGTTTGAGGTATAGGTTGTATTAACTTTGCTATACACAAAACTACAATACTTACCTACCTATAAATATGTAATACATATTGACATTTGCCAAGCGTCATGAAATTTTGATGAAGCGTACGCAATATTCAGTAGTTAATCGCGACACTTTGCTGGTACAGTCATAAGTACTGATAGTTAATTTACCAGGAATGCATGAATAGCTGAGCGTGTGATTCTCAAGCGCTTGCAGTTGGCTCAAGAGGTTCATTTGAAATTCATATAGTAGACGCCCCGGATCTAAGGATACTGGAAGGTGTAGGTGGGGCGTTTGAGCGCAGATTCAAGCTTTTGTGTGCTTGCTATTTTGAGTTTTTTTTGTTGATGTGTTTGAAGTTTGTGAAATGAATACATAAGGAACAAACTAAAAATAAAAATGCAATTGGCACTACCTAAGTATAAAAAATAATTATGTGTATTTACAGAAGAAACCTTGATGCCTACAAATATTTTGATTGGTACACCAAGGTAAAGTGACCTTCTCTTTTGTATAGCATCAAAAACTTTTATAAATTCATAGCCCATTCGAATCACAAAAGCTCATTAAGCTCAAAGGGAAAATAATAGCGTTTTATTTAAACCAGTGATAATACCAAGCAGAATAATTAACGTTTTAAAACTGCTCCATCAATAATCCCTGGCATCGAATATTGATCGGAAGGATGTGAATTTGTATGCGACCGCAGCAAAGTAATGTGGCGAATACATCGCCGCCATTTTGTTTCATTTAATTGATTGAAATTGTATTATTATTGGGAAAATTAAAAATGCGTAAAGGTGCTGTTGATTACTGTTAGTTTTGAAGGGGAAAATACCGTTGCTTGTACTGAATGACAGCAACTGTCAACTGCTATAAAAAATGGTCAGACTATTATATGCGTGTGCAGATCTATGTACGCACATATTATAAGCCCGATGAATTGGAAGAGCTTGAGCCGAAAATATTAGGAGATGACTCGACTGCCTTTGGATAAAATATATTTCAACTAAGCAGCTTTACAAGTTGAAAACTGTTAGTTTATTTTTACCTTTTATTTTTGCACTATTTTTGTTTATGTAGCAATTTGCAATAGAATTTTTTTCTACCTATATTTTTTTACTAACGTCCCACGTTGGACTTAATGTATAAGTTCTAGATACAAATAAATCACAAAAGTGTTCGATTAAAGGTGCCATAAGAGCGAATATATCACGTGGAAATACGAAATATCAATGAAATCCACCGCATTTATCCGAGATATTGTCGCTTCGTCGGAGGTTGACTCAGTGGGCCATCCATACCGGCTTAGCGAATCCTTCTTTCTCCGTCGTTGCCAACACTACGCAGTTTTTCATCATAACAGCGTGTGATAAATAATAACTATTCAGTAAATATTCACAGAATGACAGTCGCGTTTAATATTCTACGCGTTTTGCTTTTAGCCGGAAAGTTTTAATAGCCTTTCGTAGTGGTGTCTGTTATTTACAGGTTGAATGTATCCTTTATAACGTTGAGCGTGAAATAATGTCAAGCGCGAGCGGCTTCACGTTTTACTGGATACACTTTCTTTGTATTTTATCCAAAGTGTTAAAGGTGTGACTGTTAAAGTAATTCAAGGCTTTAATATGAGCATTATTCGTGAACAATATAAAACATTTAATAAGTTCTCTTCAATGGATTTCGAGAACTGAAATGGCTGATGAATATTTTATGATGTTACTCATTATTATTATGTACAGTTTAGAACCATCGTAAAGCCCAGTCATGCTAGGTACAGCCGGTTTATTACGAAACTGCATCTAAATACACAATCATCTTGCAATTTCCCATTCTCTTTACGTAGCCGAGTATTACCGATGTCTGATGTTCCGCTCAGCACTGAAATAGCTCCATTTTTCAGCATTTTCGTTTACCTCACCATTAGTAGGTACCCACAAACCGCTCGCCACAAAAGCAAATAAAGATTCGGGATACCTTGGAACTTCCAATGGATTTAAAACCGATCAGAAAGACATATTGGACTGACATTTTGAATATTTATTTAGGCTTAAATCTTCGTTACGTATCATTTGTTTTTAGTAATGAATTTTTGATTGTTTTCATTTGAAAAATATCGTTCAAATATTTGTCTATACGCATGAAAATTCCCAAAATTATCCACGTATCTGGGATAGTTTAGCACTGAGTCTGTAGTAGGTTGTATAAGATTTATTTCCAGTTTATATACTGCACAGCCCGTTACCGACCATAGCCGTCCGATAGGCTAATACAGTCAGAAACTATTGCCTGCCTACCTACCTTAATGTCTTTGTATGTTTATAGGTATTTACAAACATATATTAAGGCTTCTTCAAATATTTAGGTAAACATAGACAGTTTGTGAACAGACAATATCTCAGTAAGCCAACTCATACACATATAATATTATGCTTGTTTTCATTATAAATTCCAAGTGAGACGTTCACAGATTAACTGAACGAACGGCACACAATATTCTCCTGCTTCTTGCAGAACAACAGTGACATTTTCTTTTAAAATATAACCACATCGATGATCCGGCGTTACTGTATTTACATAAAACACTCGTATTCAGCAAATTATGCAGGTATTCGAATGTTTTGATCGCGGAATCCAGATGGAGCCGGTATAAATCTCGCTTTGAGCTCGGGCGGCATTCCTGGCAAGTTACCGAACAACAGTAATGAAGGTTTAATCTGCTAAATTCCTGCATAATCCGCCGGGATCTCGGAGACTCGGCTTTGCTCTCTGCCATCTATAATTATAACTTTAGTTGTACGTGTCTTTATCAATTCGTAAGCAGCTGAACACAGAGAGGATTCCAGCATTGCACAGATTGTACCAACGCCTAATTGTACGACTAATGGTTACGCTATTGTGTTACTATAATCAAACTGTTTATTACAGCACCTCGCCATTATAAAACAGCTGATGAGCACCGAGCTTTCAGTAAGAAACAAATGAAATCCATTAAACATCAGATCTAAATAGTTAATCGCATAAATTATTCGTACTTCACGAGCAGACAATAAGTCCATAATTTCGTATCTCATTAGCGCGCTTTTCTCAAATTCACAAAGATGTCGTAATAAATTTTAATACTTTTCGCAGCGGCCATTACAATTTGCGCAAACGACATCGCATTACACGAGGTGGCTAAAAGCACATTTTAAAAGGGCGCCTGAATAATTCCTCACGGAGTTGTCCGGGACTACCGACCGTGTAGTTAGGACACTCCGTTCTTAATGACTACGTATTGTTTTAAGGAACTCAGGAATGTTTAATAAGGAATTCAGTTTTATGTTATAAAATATAAAAGGCTTTTATTTTTAATACTTTATACTTTGTATATTTATATACGTCGGAAAAATTTAACACCGCCATATAAAAAGAAAACTTTTTCAGAGACTTCCATTTTTGTCATGAAAAGGTCTGTTTAATCAGATTTATTTTATACAATAGAAAGTACATAAAACTGATTCAAGAACTTCAACACATAATAACTGTATCTGAAACAGAATGACAGCTTGTCCTTTGTTCAAAAGAAGAGTACCGAGTTATAATGTTGTCCTTGTCATTTCGTGCGGGACGTCATTGACGTGTCATTTGGTTTGTTGATGATTTCTCTGAATAGGTTGCATGGCCAAAGCGATTTTCTTTATGCGAATCAATTGACTTACTCTTAATTGATTAAATAAAATGTTATTACTACACATTTCAAGTCGTTAATATTAATTAGTACTTATAATTTTTTAAATAGGCGTTTTGGTTTTATCACTAAAATTAATACCTATTTTTTATACAGAATATAAAAGTTAATATTCATATTGACCATGAATGCATAGAATAAAAACAAATGACATGCCATTGTCGGTTCGAAATGATAAAGACAGCGATATCATTTATTTGAAATGGTTGGTGTTCGAAAAATCAATTTTCACGTATCGAATTTTTTTTGTGATGATTGTCGCTGTTGGAAATTTCTTAAACGTGATTTAGACATTATCTAGGAAGCGCCAATTGTTCAAACGTGATAAAAAACGAAGTGTGTTAATAGTGTATAGAATGTGTAAATTAAAAAGTAAATAAATATTTAAAAAAATATCTTTACATGTCCCATTTAATTGGCATCATAAAAATAACAATATAAAGTAGCACATTTCAAGGAGGTTTAATACCATCTGACCAAAGACAACACTCACAATTTCCCGGCGCATCTGTAGTCTATCAGTCTATGGCAACACCTTTGAGTAGAACTGTAGAGCATTTAGATAATTACGGGATAGGCGCGCAACTTTGTTGGCGGTCGCTTTTGTAGCGGCGTGCAGCTTTGTGCAGCATAATAACTCGCGTTACATTGTTCGATGACAGCTGTGACACGCCTGCGGTCGATCTCCGACGCTGACGCACGTTTGCGTTGCATGTTCATTAAAATAATGACGCGGTTTCGCTACGTTGTAGTGTTGTAGTTATCGGGATTTGATTGCTGATTTTTGTGAGTTCTTTTTTGTCGAGTTTGTTTTGCAATCTGTTTAATTGGGCAGATTTTTTCAACTGACAAAAGTAATGTTCATTGTACAGAAGCGTCGAAAAAGACAGTTCTAGATCCTTAGGTACCTAAGTAGTGGATGAACCGTAATAAGTATGATAGGCATGCCCACATTCCTGATGTAATCTATTTCTTATTTTTATGTACCTCTCTATGTACTTTCTTATCTTCTTTCCCTATTCATCTTCCTTATGTACACCCCTATTTAGCATTGCAATCTATGAATCCATTATGAATTAGATTTTCCAAGTTTCTTGCAAGAATCTTCGAGCTAACTACCCGGCAGCGAATCTCAATAATTCTCATAGCTGGATTGCACTCAATGATATCTCTGGCAAGTACACAAGGGAAATGAGCGTAATATTCTATTTTGAAGCCAACACAGCTTTATACAGCAGTTAATCAGGCGGGAGTAACGACGGCAGACATCAAAGGTTCATAACTTCTTCACTCCGCCCCACGCTTTCACATAGCGCCGTGTATATTGAAGAATTTTGTTTTATAATTGTATTATAATATTGATTACTTCATTTGGCAGACGTCTACGTACTTTGTGAAAAAAATCTTAAACTTTTTAGTTCGGCACACTAGGTATATGTACTTATGTACATTTTGTACATAAAGGTTCGATGATTCTATAAAAATTAGTCTCCTAATTCTAGAAATAATCCAGAACAAAATGTGACTGTGAACTTTTCTGTTTAAACTTCAGTTCAGGATTCAAGCCACAAAGTTTTAATTTTCCGGCATGGAACCTCTTTGACGAAATACGCGAGAGTTCGCTCCGTAACCCTTCGTTGCACGACAATGCACACTGGCAGGTGAGAATCGTACTTATTCATCGATCGAATAAATATACTTTCAAAATAAAATCTCCTTTCACTCTAAAGATAACAACAACAGCACAGTTTACTGCTTCAGATACCAATAAACTGTAAATGGATCGTAAATATTGGAGCGCATACAATTTTTAATCTGTGCTGAAGAGATCCTACCGGGCTTGTTACAATGCGATCGATCACTTAATGCTTATTGGTAGCAACGAGTTATTGTGTCAGGGATATTAAACTAGAAATAGGCTTGTTACTTTTATTGGAGCTCAAATTATATAGCTTCCCATTGAACAAACTATCTACGTATTTATGAAAAGGCAATAGAATAAACTACGTTTAAAAATTGTCCAAGTGCAAATCACTCGCGCACGAAGGGTTTCATGTCATCATATGTATTCCGTACCATGTCTGTTGAGTGGAAGCATCAATTTATCTGTGAAAATTTTAAGTGTCGAACAATCCGGTTCAGCAGACACAAACCTAATGACTGACGGGAGAAGAAACGAAGTCTTAGCAATGGGCCTTTTTACAAGCTTTTATTTAACTTGCAATGTATGTATGTATGTATGTATGTATGTATGCATGTAACTATGTGTGTTTGGGTGGAATTTTACAACTCAATTTTAAGGCACTTGCCCTCAACCGATTGAGCTGAAATTTTGCATACATGTTTAGTTTGGATGAAAATGCATGTTAAGCTATGTGACGTCATCCTAAATCCAACATGGCTAAATATACAAGATGGCGGACTAGTTATTTTTAAGGTACCTATACAATATGGGTATCAAATGAAAGGGATTGACTAGTAGAATACATTGCACTTTACGAAATAAAAATCCAAGATGGCCGCCGCTACAAAATGGTGAATAACCTATTTTTTTCAATCCCATCCATATGGGTATCCAATGACAGGGCTTGACAAGTAGAATAAAGTGCACTTTACCAAATCAAAATCTAAGATGACCGCCGCTACAGAATTTAGACTTAGGCACTTACCAGGTGAAAACTAAAAAGTATTAAATAAATTGAGGTAAAAAAATCTTTAAAAACAAGCTTTTATTTAAATGCGCTAAAAAGAAAAAAATAAACTTTTACTGCAACTTTACTGTCAACTTATAACGACATTTCAAATTTAACATATTTGACACAATTTATATGTTTTAAAAGCTTGTCGCGATTTTACTAAGAAAGTAAATACGAGTAGGTACTTAAATCTCGCGACGAGCTTTTAAAACGTATAAATTGTGTCAAATATGTTAAATTTGAAATGTCGTTACTTATAAGTTGACAGTAAAGTTACATAAAAGTTTATTTTTTTCTTTTTAGCGCATTTAAATAAAAGCTTGTTTTTAAAGATTTTTTTTTACCCTTTAGGCACGGAACCCTAAAAAATACCAAAACACTATCTGCACTTAAGTGATGCACGAGGCAGATCGAACATCAAATCTTTTACACATTTCGTCTGCGAAACACACTAAACATCAACTAGGATTCTCAGCCTGCCCCACATTTGAACGTTCGAAAACCATTGAAATCCGTTCAGCAGTACCTGCAATACATGTACCATGTATCTAGATTTGTAAGTGTAAATGGAACAATACGTACATGTTCCGAGCCATTGGGCGCGATCGATGACTGGGACACCCAACTGATTTCCCTTCCATTGAGCGCGCTCGTTACACTGTCCGCGTGGCGTCGTAAATAAAATGCAATGGAACTGCCATTATTTATTGCGTTCGACTCATGTTCGAGGTTTGAAATTTGAACGTTTTTGAGTGAAAATAAGCTTTTTCTTTCTAAAAATCTACCTGTTGACCGTCGTGAATCAGTTTTAATTGAAATAAAAAAAATGTTTCTTCTATTCTAGGATCTACAAATGATTGTAATGTTTTTTGTCTATTTTTTAAGAAATATCATCATCATCATCATCATCTCAGCCATAGGACGTCCACTGCTGAACATAGGCCTCCCCCTTTGATCTCCAACTGAAGAAATATGCAACTATAGTATAAAGGACTTTATTGTTTTTGATGAGAACCAAGGGTTTCTAAACTTTTAAATCCTCTGCTTTCTTTCAGGCTGTTCACTACATAGTATAAAACAAAGTCGCTTTCTTTGTCCCTATATGCTTAAATCTTTAAAATACACAACGGATTTTGATGCGGTTTTTTTTAATAGATAGAGTGATTAAAGAGAAGGGTTTATATTATGTATAATAACATCCATTAAATAGCATGGCACCCATGCGAACCGGGGCGGGTCTCTGGTTAAGTATATCCTTGTAAGCACAATGTATCAGATTGACTCTAATGCAATTTAGTAGCACCTTGTATTTTATATTCATGTACTCCTACACATGTATTGGTTATCCAATATGTCCGGCAGGGGGCGCTCGTTTGTATAATAATAATTGGAAATCGGATTATGTCGCATGCCGTGTCGGAATGTTTGCTTTCATCAAGTGCGAACAGCCAATTCTGCTGTGCTAACAACCAGTTTTTAAATATAAACATTGCATGGTAGGATAGGAGCTTTGCCCCTTTTTGATAGTGGTGATGTAGGTCACCAAATAAAGTTTTGTGGAATATGGGCCAGATTGCCTATATGTTTTTGAACTTTGTGCATTTTGAATTAATTGTGATTCAATTAAAATGAGTTTAAGTATTAGGTATTTTTGTATGCCACAATACCATGCTCCCATATTATAATTATTATGCGCTCAAACTGTTTAAACTCACTTTATATTGAAAACGAAGGATCATACTTGCAAGCCTATTTTTTAAAGTGAATAAGTAGTAGATTTAATATCTGCACTTGGAACTAACTAGTAACTTAGCAGTCGGGAAGTGCTTTGAGTAAAGAGTACACTCAGGCACTGCGGTTTCGAACTTGGTGCTGCAGTGCCGTGCAGCCAAATATATTGCTTTTAGGGGTAAGCAGGCCGGTTAATCAATGCAAAGTTGTAGTGTGATTTGTAGTTAGACCATAATCTGCTAAGGGGATACAGTAAAGGCCATTTGTCACATTTTTTGTCTGGGCACTGCGAATCCAGAATTAAACATAGTTTGGTTTAGAAGAACGAGCGTAAGGTTAAGCATCGCATGGTGCCGTCGGTCTGTGGGTGGGTGACCATGTTGTCATGACGAGTTTTTCCGTGTTTCGGAAGGCACGATAAACTGGTACCCACCCAGCTTTCATTTGAACATCTTCGGCAGTCGTTACGGGTAGTAAAAAGCTAGAAAGTCTGACAACGGGGTTGCCTAGGTAATCGGGTCGTGGATGTCAGACAGGCAGTCGCTCCATGTAAAGCACTGGTTCTCAGCTGCATCCGGTCAGACTAGAAGCCGACCCAACATAGTTGGTAAAGGGCTAGGCAGATGATGAATACATACCACAAAGACAATCACATTTAATCACGACAGCTAGAATTGCGTCGCAAAATGACATTTTCATAATACAGTTCCGCTATACGGTGATCACAACTCGGAGTAGATTACACTAGACACTAGATACACATTTTCACACGGGCCGGCTGCTTTGCAAGTTAATAACCTATTTGGCGTCGTTCTAAAGGCTACATATTCACAATGGTGGGGAGGCGTCCATCAGGAATCGGATTTGTGTGGGGAGCGGGTCATGCCGCTAGCGATAATGGAAAACGGATTACCGCGAACTCTCTAACTAAAGCCCCGTGATCCGTCCATGTAGGTCGACTATGTCTGTCCAACGGAATTTGCATTGACCCCTTATTACTGTTATTGTACACCATTTTCGATGTTTTTTTGGGATTCCCTTTTTGTGAGCGGATATTTTTTATTATGCCTTTTTTACGCCAAGAACAGCCAAAATGGATTGAATGGCAATGAAAGAAATCAATTTTATTTAGATCTCTAGTACTATTTCTTCCTTAAAATCTTTTCAGGAAAGAAGAAGATACTTGGAGATAAGGAGTGGTTTGTGCTGAATAAATAATTGCTAAATACTACTAAATACTTTTAAGTTATGTTATCGTAGATTTTACCGTCTGACGCCCATGCAAGATGCCTAATATAAAAAAAAAAAAAACAAAAATAGAAAAATCGTTTTTATACAAAATTTGAAAGCGTTAAGTAATCTCCTTGTCGCCCTACATAAGGCTTAAACTGCGAGCGGGTCATGTGGTTGTCTCCTACTTATGCACAAAATGTGAGAATATAACCTTCCCAGCTATGAAGAAGCGGGTGCAACGACAAACGCTTTATGACATCACCCCTCAGGTACCCATGCAATGTCGCGCTCATATTTACTTTGATGGATTTAAGTATGAAGTAGGGGTGGGTGAATAAATTGGTGTTTTGAGATTTATGACGCGCAAAGATATCAGTAATATGTGTCTGTACAATATACATGAGTATTTTTGTCACATATGTAATGGTGAATTGGTGGAAAACTGAAGAAAATAAAACTTAAGAACTTTTTTTACGGACGAAAATTTTTATTTCGTTTTGGAACCACGTAATACATTACGAAAAGGTTTTTGAGTGGTTCGTTAGAATATTTTCGCAAGGTAACCAGGTCCACCTAGAGTAACAATGGAACGGTAAAAAATACTGAATTAAATTAACAATCACTAATTAATAATAAAACAGCTTAGTTAAAATACGTCATCAGTTGCAACTTTAATGTGACGTAACTGCGTGCGTATGTAGTAAATAATTAATGAATAATATTCATTTGCACTCGCGTTAATATAATCAGCTAATGTATAATTTATTAACAATAATTCTACCATTAGTGGAAATGCATTGAAAATATAATTATCGAAAGAGGATCGCTAATAGGTTCATTGACAGTCTACTTATAACATTGATTGGACAGGGGCAAACTCAGGTGATGATTTTCACGAAATTAAATTAATTTTGTCTCTGAAATAGACGTGTAAATACAGAATGCATTCCCTGGAATTATCATAGGTGTCAAACTATCACTCGTATTGTGTAAAGGCAATGACGTGATGAATGATGTTATAGACCCATAGCTGTCTATGAAGTGGTGTGATATACCTGAAATACTTCTGTTAAAATATGCCTTAGTTTACCTACAATGCCTCATGCAGCTAAGCCAATTTATATCTCATTCATCATCATCATCATCATCATCTCAGCCATAGGACGTCCACTGCTGAACATAGGCCTCCCCCTTTGATCTCCACAGATACCTGTTGGAAGCGACCTGCATCCAGCGTCTTCCGGCGACCTTTATAAGGTCGTCTGTCCACCTCGTTGGTGGACGTCCTACGCTGCGCTTGCTAGTCCGTGGTCTCCACTCCAGCACTTTTCGGCCCCATCTGCCATCTACTCTGCGAGCAATATGGCCTGCCTGCAACTTGCTAATCCGGTGGGCTATATCGGTGACTTTGGTTCGTCTACGGATCTCCTCGTTTCGGATTCGATCACGTAGATAGTAGTTATCTCATTAGTATTTTTATATGGTTCTGGTTTTTCTATGATAACATACAAATATAGCAACTCATATTCGCATTCGTAATATTCATTAGCATACAACCACGTAGAACAGTAGGCTACTTCATAATTAAATCAGGAGAAATCTTATATTCTCAGTTACACGGAATGAGTTTTATTTTTCTAGTTGGCTGTCCGGTTACAGCAGGCATTATGCAGGCGTGCCGTCATTGTGCTGCACATAATTGTGTCATATTATATGCATTCGCTACGATGCAGCTCACGATGTAGGCACCGGGATCGCCCATTGACCACACAAGGAGAACACTCTATTAAAGCTTATAATTTAATTATATACGGCCTTATGATATTATCAGGTATTGTAGGGCCATTGAAGTTTAACCTACTTATTGAAATCGTGTTTTTTAATTGGTCTCGACATCTCTTAGCTCCCGAATGGATGAACTAATTTAAGTCACATGGCAAATTCGGTAAACCCAAAACAAAGTCAGAAAACGCAGAATTTTAAAGTGGATCTAACAACAATTAAATACATCACTGGGACAATAAAGTTATCGGTACCTATAACCATTTTGAATAAGTATTCTCAATGCCTGGCGTTAGAAATTGTGAATTGGATTTGTAGAACACGTTGTTCACTCACCATAACAGACTTCTATAAATAATCCGATATGTGTTAAACGAAGATACATCCCCAAGCAACACTAATACATACATATGTACTTGTATTCATATGAATACAAGTCGTGTATGACGCAACAGCAATACGACCCAAGCTCTTCTCGCCAATAAATGTTTCATTCGGTGTACCATTTAATAGCACTCTAGACTTAGCGCCGACTACTGCGAATTCAATGTTAAATGGAATAGTAATTAATGACTTAGTTACACGCTGCTGGGTAGCCCGATTGTTGCGAAAAATAGCCATAATTGGTGATAAAGAGCTTATGTTTAAACTATTCATTTATTGTTGAATATTCCTTTGAATTGTATATAACGAATATGATCAATTGAAAGTGCAGCTTTTACGCTGAACACATCAAAATATTTGATTATAAGTATTGGTAAACTGTAAAGCTTTTCGTGGAATTGATGTTGAAATCTCTTTACTCTCTTGTAATCGCATTTTTTGTAATAGGTTTTTGCTATTATTGTTTTTCATGCACGTTCATTAAATTATTATTCATCATCCTCCGAGCCTTTTCCCAACTATGTTGGGGTCGGCTTCCAGTCTAACCGGATCCAGCTGAGTACCAGTGCTTTACAAGAAGCGACTGCCTATCTGACCTCCTCAACCCAGTTACCCGGGCAACCCAATACCCCTTGGTTAGACTGGTGTCAGACTTACTGGCTTCTGACTACCCGTAACGACTGCCATGGATGTTCAATGACAGCCGGGACCTACAGTTTAACGTGCCATCCGAAACACAGTCATTGATGTCTAAGATTTACTTAGAAAGGACATACAAACTTAGAAAAGTTGCATTGGTACTTGCCTGACCTGGAATCGAACCCGCGCAAAATAACGTTGGGATGAAATAAAGTTCATACAGGAGGGGTGTTTTCAAGTACCTATTATTTTTACTGGCTTTATCACTTGACGACAGTTTAGAAGAAACTCAATGAACTTGATTGACTTCTTATTTTTTCAAGAAATTATTGCCGCAATTTTTTTCCTGAAATTTTGGGTAAAATGATAATTTGCAATTAGAATACAAGCTTTTCCACTTATAATCGTAATTTGACTTAATAGATTCGTCTATCATCTTTCAAATCATAAAATATTTATATAATAATCGCATTACGTGACGATGAGATTTGACATAAATATTACATTTACATTAAATGGAAATGACAAGTAGGTATTAAATAAAGTTGTCACCTTATGTATCCTTAATGATTTATAAAATACTAGCCGTTTTCCCGCGGTTTTACCCGCGTCCCGTGTGAGCTACTGCCCGCACCGGGATAAAATATAGCCTATGTTACTCGCAGATAATATAGCTTTCTAATGGTGAAAGAATATTTAAAATCGGTCCAGTAGTTTTTGAGTTTATCCATTACAACCAAGCAAACAAACAAAGTTTTCCTCTTTATAATATTATTACTAGCCGTTTTCCCGCGGTTTTACCCGCGCCCCGTGTGAGCTACTGCCCGCACCGGGATAAAATATAGCCTATGTTACTCGCAGATAATATAGCTTTCTAATGGTGAAAGAATATTTAAAATCGGTCCAGTAGTTTTTGAGTTTATCCATTACAACCAAACAAACAAACAAGCAAAGTTTTTCTCTTTATAATATTAGTATAGATACGAAATGTTAGTAAGTATAAAGTTGGTTTTGCCTTTTATTAGTTCAAACAATTATATGAAGCCTGCTCAATTAAGGATAATTATACCTAATAAGCATAATATATGCGGCTTTGTCAGCTTAACTCTCCAACTTGAATATTATTACCATAAAAAAAAGGTACAACCATCCGCACTAATAGCTGTATCATGTGATAAAGTTGCGCAAACAACTTTGGCCTGTAAACCCAGCACATAAAGAAGAAAATTCTAGTTTACTTAATATGAATTTGTGTGTTTTCCTGCGGGGTACTGTACTAGATATCAAGAGTGGTCTCACTACGTAACATTATGTTATAATTAGAAGAAAATGCGACGGTATTATAGTGAACGCTAAGAGGATTCAAAATCTCATTCAGTTTAAGGTATGTGGTTCATATAAGCTTCAGAGACGTGGAGCGAAAATTATAAGCTTTATTTATTTTGGAATTTACGTGCACGTATCGCTTGCTTACTAACATATTGTAATCATCTTTAACGTAGAATGAAAATCTATACTAATATTATAAAGCTGAAGAGTTTGTTTGTTTGTTTGAACGCGCTAATCTCAGGAACTACTGGTCCGATTTGAAAATTTCTTTCAGTGTTAGATAGCCCATTTATCGAGGAAGGCTATAGGCTACTTTTTATCCCGGTACGGAAAGTAGTTCCCACGGGATGCGGGTGAAACCGCTGGCAGAAGCTAGTCTATACATATAATAAATCTGTAGAAAAGTAATTTTTGTACATTGAAGAAATTGACAAAAAAAAATAGCCGGCATGTTAAAGGATAACTAACAGAACCCATTTCCATCATTTTTGTCATTTTTGTCTGTTTGTCTGTTTATCTGTTTGTTTGTTCGGGATTCACGTAAAATCTACGAATTCAATGCAGACAATGCTTATATACAAAAATTCTACGTAACTTCGGGTATTACTTAGTTTTTGTTTCATCGAAATCGAATCACTCTATCAAAAGATATGATTAATTTTGTGAATTCAAGATGTAAAATATTACGACACGCAATCTGTTTGTCAAAACTGTACATTTGAATGTTGTACTTATATTAGTTGTTCGGCCTATTATTAATCTTAACACAGAAAATCACACCTTTATAAGTAACTTCGGAAGAAAAAAAATATGAAAATTTTCATATTCAAAAGAGCGAGGTGGTAAATGACAATTAATTACCATACATTCTTTATAGAGGATTATTATTTCAACAGATGGAGTTGTGTATTTTCCGTAATTCACCATATTTTAACACGTAGTGTAATTTTTCGATAGACATTTCAATAGTGTTTTTCAGTTTGCCGTACCACATCAAAATCCAACTATAATTATTACCTTGATGAAAGGAAAATTGATAGTTCTTAGCCAAATTTAAAACGGTGCCATCTCAATTATTTTTTGAACATTATGTCAAAAATGATGACTTTAGTGGAACAATTAATTATCATTTAAAGTTACAGATGGAGTTCATATCAGGATTTTTTCATAAACATAGTTTAGCTTATCTTCCACTAATGTGGTGGCCTTAAAACAAATTACTTTGAGTGAGTAGTATTAAGTAGACCTTAATTATTTTTTCTGATGCAAAATATGTAAACTTAATCCTAGAAGAAAGGAAGATCTATCTCTCGCAAGCGCTGCTAAGCGTGAGGTAGGTAATGTAGGCTTCTGTAGCTTTAAAAACAAGCCCAGATACAAAGTGCAGATAAGAAATGGGAGCTTTCTCGATTTAATACCATACACACGTAAAATGCTTTATGCGTCTGGAAACGTACAAATTACGCGTCGCATACCAGAGACATGCTTACTTTCAACTTCTGATCGCAAATACACTGTTCACGATTACGAACAGTCTCAGTAAGACCCGAGCCAAGTCTAAAAAAACACCTTTTATATAAAACTACGTTTGATGTCATTCAATTACAAAGACAGAATTATTGTTCTCTGCTGCAAATCCTATCCACCTATATCCTATCCTAATCCAGCATGCATTGCAGGTGTGCATTGCACAAAAACCAATGGTATCCTATTCGAGAAGTCAAAAGAGTCGGCCTGCCAACGTCAGCTTTTGCGCTAAGCAAGTGTTCTTAATAGTACCATCAGAATTACATTCATCGTTGAATGAGGTGAATACATTTTCAGAAACCACAATAACAGTAGGAGCCAAAGCGTATGATCACTTCATAGAGCTCTGATTGGCCCCAGGTGACCAACTCAGGTCTGATTTGTTTGTTCATCAGATCTTTGAAAGTGTTTCGGTGGATACTTACTGTCGTCCTGTTTACGTGTGACACAAAATATGGTATATAAACGTCCTCCGCAAGAGCGAAATTTTCCCGGTGAGCGGTAGTGACGCACAGTATACAACACTTCTGTTTCTTTTGATTTGCTGGCTCCACCAAGAAATGACAAATTGCGAGCGTACATTTTGAAAATCTTGGCAAAACTGCAGGTTTCAAGTACGAACACATGAAGTGGACTCTCACAGATACGTACATTTTGCCTATTCGTGAACTAATGCAAACATTTCGGTGGAGTCCCTCCCGGTTTAGACCTAACCCCACATTAGGCGTGCGCGATCCTCGGGCGTGTGAGTAGCGCGTGCGTCGCGAGCACGCTGCGTGAGCGTCGCGTTTTGCTGCCCTGCGGCATTTGCAGCGCGCTCGACTTGACGTTTAACTGCTAAGGCGTTTAGCAGGCGGCGGGGATAGCGGGCGTAGGGGTAAGAACGCAACTCGAGCGCCGCGTGCTCGCCGCGAGCGCGTCGCTTGCACTCTTCACACATGCCGCAGGGCAGCAAAACGCGACTTTCACGCAGCGCGCTCGCGACGCTCGCGCTACTCACACGCCCGAGGATCGCGCGCGCCTAATGTGGGGTCAGCCTTACCATAGTGAGTAAGTGCACAGAAAATCCCCAATTCATACAAGTCATACAAGTGTTTCTCCCCAGTAGTGAAACTATCCTAATTCCTACCCTATGCGCCTGCTGATGATGATGACTCATTTTATCATCCATCCAGCTATTCCCCAACTATGTTGGTGTTGGGCTTCCAGTCACCGAATCTGTTTGAGTACCAATATTTTGCTTGGAGCGACTACCTATATATCTATCTTCAATCCAGTCAACTACACAAGACGATATCCATGGTAAGACTGACAGACTTTCTGGCTTCTGCTTAGTCGCAGCAGCTGCAGAAAATGTACAAATGTCAGCTTTGTCAGACTCAAAGCATATAGACATAGATTATAGCTATTTCCTGTGCAAATTACTTACGCACCATACGTAATAATTGACTATTCTATATTGCCCACGCAGACGAAGTTGCGGGCAACAGCTAGTACTTAATAAACTATCAGAGAGAGAGAAAAAAATATATTGTGGCATAAGTAAATTAGATTATTTAGCATTAATACTTAACTCCATATCGCACTCCTTACTTCTAAGACTACGCTACTAGCCCATCTCGAACTTTATTTAATAAAATATTAATATCAAAGCTATTGAATACCAGCAAAAAGCACTCGGTAAAGTACAGTTGAAGTTGGTAAAGTGCTATAAACATGCGGCGCACGATTTTTAACGGGCATTGTATTATTTGCTGTGTATATTGTTGGGATGGTACATAAATCGTGTAATGGGTGTTGTGCGCAAGCAAGTTGCCAAATAATTCACACGCAAAGTGCTGTAATAGGTTGGGTAGCACGCATAAACAATAAAATGCTATAAAAATTCACAGGGAAAGTGATTTTGGCGTAACAACGAGCGAAAGCTTTTTACGCACCGCATTATGATAATAAACGCGCCTTTAATTTTGTATGGTTAGCGTTTATAAAGCCAGATGCTGTGAAGGATCATTGTAATAGCAAATTTTGTGAATTTCTCATGATCGAAATTCTCACTTTGATGTCTTTAGTTTTGTACATGCGTTATTACACACTTATGGTTGAATGAACTACACATAAATGGGATTAATATTTTTGATACAGACAATTTGTAGATGAATTCTTTATCCAGCATTAATTACCCATTTTGCATCTCAAACAAACATAAAAAGTACAAGCTTCTAATACAGATAAATAGAAGCACATAAAAATGAACATATATAAAACTTACCTTCATGATAAGAGAAAAAAATCTTAAATTCTCTCAAAATATCTATGTCCCATTCTTAAGCACGATAAAGATCATACGAATTTCTACAAATATAAAACGCTATTTTTATTGGGACCCCGGGACTGTGAGGAACCGCGGGACTCTCTTTCTAGCATTGTATTGCCGTCTTATCTATTTAACATAATTGCCACAATGGACTCCGACCACCAATAACCTTGTTATATTTAGGACCTGTAAATTCTAAAGAAGGCATATTTTTTTCTTTTTATTGGATTGCATTCATTTTAATTTTTATTTGTTTTGGTATAGCCATGGTATAGTACCCATGGTGTAGGGTTGAACATTAACCAAATTATTGAATTTGATTATGACTGAAAAACATTTCACGGAGTTAAAACTTATTTGTATAATAAAATAATTAAGTCGTAATTGTCGCTATTATCCTGTATGCAAATAACTTTATTCTCCAGGGAATAAATGTATCTGTTATGCTTGCATAGTTTTAACTCTATTATAATACTAATTGGCCATTGTATAACAAGGAACGTCGTTAGAACAATCACTTTGTTGCTCGCTCCGGGATTTCTGTACTATTTCCTTCAGTTACTTTTGTTGTACAGGTATAATAAAGACTTATTCTAAACTAGCCGTTTTCCCGCGGTTACGCTTACGTCCCGTGGGAACTACTGCGCGTACCGGATAAGCTTATGTTTATTGAGAAGAGTTTAGCTTCTCAACTGTGAAAGAAATTTTCAAATCGGTTTCGTAGTTTCGGAGCCCTAAGATACAAACAAACAAACATGTATATTTTTATTTTGGTGATGCCTTCTTTTGCTGTGACCTAACAGGCTCCATAATTGCACCTAGCTTTAAACCTCTTTAACGTCTATCGTAACATTATGGAATGAAAATAAATATATGAATATGAATGAAACATAAAAATGTTTCATCTCATTTCATTAAGTAGAGGTATATAAACTCTTTTGCAAAAAAAGCGGGCACCTACGCGAAATCTTGGTTTTAAGGACTATACGTGCATTTCAAAGGGTTTTAGTGACAGTAGGATGTTACTAGCATCAAAAGCGTTAGCCAAGCATGCGTGAGAGTGTATTCTAAATTTGAATTTTGGAGAAATGCTAAGGAACTGATTCAACCTTGGTTTGGACTAATTCCTGGTAGAAAGTTCGTCGGCGTTTTGAAAAGTTTTTGACGTGATTTTCAAAAAACTGATAATGCAGTTTTAAGAAATGATTAATGGACCTTTCTTTTACATCAAAACATTTTTTAGGAACTATGCGTCTTTGATAAAATTTTCACCTGCTCTAAATGGTCTATAGTGATGATTGATGGCAATGTTAAGGGTTTCGGTATTTTTGTGTAAAGTGTTTTATTGTTTAGATATGGTCCCCACGCGGTTTAAAATATCCCTTTTTCATAAACAAACACAATTTAGAGGAGTCTCAGAACGTTGGGCTGCGACAAAACCAATTTAAAGTTTGCAGTGTCGTTCACAACTCGCCTCCTATCAAACTTTGACATTTTGAAAAAATATGAAATTCTACATAATACAGAAAATAACGCATAAACAGTGATCACGAGGTCTTAAGGTCTCGTAATCAATGATTTTTAAATAACCTCGCCTCTTGGGAAACCCCGTAGACTTCTGAAGATCTATGAGTCTGAGCGTTCAAAAAGCGAGTTTTTATCCCACGGACATTTTATTAAATAAACCTGTCTGCTCCGAGATTTTCTGGTATCCACAGCACTTTGCTGCTTAAATCATAACAATAATTGGCTACCCGTCCATTTCTTAACAAACATACCTTTGGCCAATAATTTTGAATTCATGACACCCTTTCAGCTAAATCATCGTTTCGTAACACGAGACCTATGGAGTTATCGAGAGTTTTTGGATAGCTTTAACCCTCCTCATCATTTTTCCATATGGTTAATTTAACGTTTATCACAGAATTCGGTACTTTTTAAATGTCAAAGTCTGATAGGAGACGAGTTGTGATCGGCACTGCTAACTTTAAATTGGTTTTGTCGCAGCCCAAAGTACTGAGACTCCTCTAAATTGTGTTTATTTATGAAAAAGGGATATTTTAAACCGCGTGGGGACCATATCTAAACAATAGAACACTTTACACAAAAATACCGAAACCCTTAACATTGCCATCAATCATCACTATAGACCATTTAGAGCAGGTGAAAATTTTATCAAAGACGCATAGTTCTTAAAAAATATTTTGATGTAAAAGAAAAGTCCATTAATCATTTATGAAAACTGCATTATCAGTTTTCTAAAAATCACGTCAAAAACTTTTCAAAACGCCGACGAACTTTCTACCAGGAATTAGTCCAAACCAAGGTTTAACCAGTTCCTTAGCATTTCTCCAAAATTCAAATTTAGAATACACTCTCACGCATGCTTGGCTAACCCTTTTGATGCTAGTAACATCCTACAGTCATTAAAACCCTTTGAAATACACGTAAAGTCCTTAAAACCAAGATTTTGCGTAGGTGCCCGCTTTTTTTGCAAAAGAGTGTATATAGAAGAACAGATATTATCTCAGTAGTAATGAAGAAAGGGGCTAAAGACTTCGTTAAAGTAGCAAGCCTATAAATGTTTGTATAACACAAAAATTATGGTCACTCCGGAATTATTTATGACACAATTTATTTCAGTGTTAATTAGGGAAAGGCGTAATTTATGGAAGCGTAAGATTGTTAGCATTATTAATCCTAAAAATCTTGAAAGGTTTCATAAAAGTGATTAATATTAACGATAGTAGGAACAGTCAACTTCAGGTCAGTGGTAACAGTTTTATAGGAAAATCGTACTTATTACTATTGAGTTAAGGTGCATGACAGTTATCACTGATGTGCAGGCTACCGTACCTACATACTTACATTGTGTAGGTACTACGACTATTTGTTTTCTGTTCGATAATCTATAAACATTAATTTGATATTTATCGATTATCAAGCAAACATATGGCATTTAATCATAGTCCATGACGAATGATTTAATTTGTACAAAAAAGATACACTCCTTTAAGTATATATAGAAATTTTACAAAGCTATGCTTTTAAAATTTATCTATCTACTAATGTGTTTTATCGTAACATATACCTATATATGTACATTCAAAAGCACCTGTTTATGTAGCAGGTAAAAAAGTAGATTGCAATAACCAGACCTGTTGACCTTAATAACCCGTCTCACATGACAAACGGTTGTCACACGTTGAGGTAGTTATTAAATTCTGCGTCGACACTCGCTTCGCATGGATTCCAAATTGTCGTGAAATGGAGATTATGTCAAGACTTTCTTCTTATGTGTTGAAGACGAGTGATGGGGGCTTGCTGCTGATTTTATTAAAAGTAGGGCTAGATTTTTTTGCATAATGTTTTGCATTATGTTTTCTATAGTATGCGTTATACGCTGTCATTGAACATCCTTGGCAGTCGTTACGGGTAGTCAGAAGCCAGTAAGTCTGACACCAGTCTAACCAAGAGGTATCGGGTTGCCCGGGTAACTGGGTTTAGGAGGTCAGATAGGCAGTCGCTTCTTGTACAGCACTGGTACTCAGCTGAATCCGGTTAGACTGGAAGCCGACCCCAACATGGTTGGAAAAAAAAAGGCTCGGAGGATGCGTTATATGGATTTCGTCTCATGAAAGCGGGTGTTCCATAATAGAGTTAGTTAGTTCAAAGAAGTTTGCATTCACACAAAGGTAGAATTATCTATGGCTCAACCACTTTCGTGAGGTAAATCTGTGGGTAAGAAAAACATCTGTACCATCAGGGAGCCGGTCTATGTCTTAATTGTATCTTGTCTTTACACCACATCAAGCCATTCATATTAGAATACTGCAAAGTAGAATATGTAGTGTACTAGTTAACAAATAACTTCAAGAAATAGCAACATAACGATATAGTTTAACCTTTACATTATTCCATTTATTTAAACAATTTCACACCTTAACACCTGTACACCTTTCGTTTAAGGTATGATAATCTAGTTTTCATCATTATAAAATAAATAATTTCGATGGGCCTTAGTTGCCTAAAATAAAGGAATAAATCTTTCTCTTTAGGTATAATAATCTAATTTTCATCGTTATAAAATAAATAACAAACTTATAAGCAATATGATCGCTCCCAGGTGAAATATAAATTCTTTAAGCTAGACAACACAGTGTGGTAAACTTAGCGATTAGGCTTCTAGAAGTTATTAGCATTAGGATTCAAGTTTCCCATTTCACTTTGAGGATGATCACCGACGTTAAGAAAACGTACTTTTTTATTTCATGATAATATTTCTATAGTATAGTAGTAGTCTCGCCAGGTGAGCTCCTGTAAAGAGCTCCTCTGACACATCTTAGAACGTCACGTCACGCCGACGGGTGTCATGTATTCGATTAATATAAGTTATTAAAACAGACTTAAGAAACACACAGTGAATACCACTGTTTGCAGAACTGAAAGTATGCAAAAACATCCTTGCACACAGCGCAATATTTAATTCTTAAACATATTATATTATTCATCATGCGGTTAAGTCTCGGCACCCCTAAGACCGTGCATTTAAGAACAAAAAAATTAGAGAAAACACAGAAGAGTTGGCTTTGCGTATTTGCACCGAAATGTTGACGCTCCACGCGGATTATAAGGATTTACTGTTTTTGCGCGAAAGTATTGCGGTGCCAGGCGTAGGTATATTTACTAATTAATTTTTAAAAAAACTTACTAATTCCTTGCATAAACAACATTTTTATATGACAAAGTAGGACCTTTTTGATTAAAAAAAGCAATGATTTTAAATAATCTTTCATGGTTATGACGTTCACGCAACGTTAATTTACTGTATACAATACAAACATAGTACAGCGATAACAGTAAAAGATCTGACGTCAACACTGGAGGCGACATAGTTTTGAACGAAATCCGCTTAAAGTATTTAATCTCAAGACGCCTCAAGAACTTCACGTTATATTTTTCAACCCTACTCTAGAAACTTACTGAATTTTCATTTACCGTTGAACGCAAGGCTTATTTCAAACAGAATCTCTGCTTCTAACCCTGTAGCGAAAATGAGTACCTGAACATTATAACACAACAGCTTAATATGCTAGTGAGGCAGTCCAAAAATTATTCTCATTAGCTTATCTCCGCAGCGAAATTTTGAATTTACCCTTATCTCAAACGACAGGGCTAAACAGGCGCGCTACGCCGGCTACGGCGTAGCTATCAGCTACGACGTAGCTATTCAGCTACGAGAGAAGGTTAACGTAGTACGTGCCTCTGTTGTTGAGCATGCTTCACATTGATAGCGTTTCGTTAGGAAAAAGTCGCGTTTATCATGTAAGGTATCTTAGATTGAGTTGTGGAATACGGTTTTGTATTTGCATTTTAAATAAATGTTCCAAATTAGTTCCCTTAACGCGGAGACATTCTTTTTTACGCATGAATGATATAACATTTAAGAAAAACTTGACATTATGTTTCCCTAAGTACCAGTAATTCATTATGTTTAATTAGAAATGAGTTATGATAGCGGACTACATCAGATTCTAATGTTAAATTATAGAAACTTTACCTCTATCAATAAATTAGGAATGTTTCTATAAGTAGCTTCTGGCAATATTGAACGTTGATTGATTTACAAAAGATAAACTTTTGAAGAAAGAACTCAAATATCGGATGATCTCTATTAAATAAGTTGATTGAATAAAATACTGTAACAATAACTCTGGTTATTCTAATATAGTTTTATTTTAAATTAACTTCATATTCAGACAAAGACAAAATCTTTATTCAAATCATATTTCCAGTGTATACAAAACAACTAGAGCCCTTTGGCAGCACAATCTAGATCTAAGGTCAGATTTTACTATCCCTACTTGTATTCAGTGGCTTATACTTAGACTGGAGCACGATGTCCTTATTCAAGAACTATGCTAAGATTGCATTTTCTGATGCCGTATAGTAGTTTGATTTTTTTTACGTAAATGTGGAACGCTAACAAATAATATATTTATGCACTACCTTATACACTCCGTTATGTAAATTACGTACTAGCCCTTTGTAGTTCCCTGTGTAATACTTCCTTACATATTGATACAAAATATCAGAAACTAAGTTTATATTATCGGATCTTTTAAAATAAAAGTGAGACAATAGAATTATCATTCGCTATAGATGTTATAACCCTGGTCAGCACATTATTTAAGGTTAAAGAAACCTAAAATAAAAAGAGCAAAAGTTTGTCATCTTGAGTATGAGATGCGATGTATATCGATTAATCGCATCTTGAGTACCATTGGTGAATTATAAAGCAGACTACGATATGAGAACTACCCTCACTTCGCAAAGTTGTTGACTAAGTAAATGTAGTTGTAACCCAGACTGTCATTACCGTATCTGCTGAGTGAAGTTGTAACTTGTTGTAACTTCAGCGAACGATGAGGGTTGAGTTGCCAAGCTGGGGTTCATGTTAAACGGCCTGACTTATATCGCTTCGAGACGAATGCTCTGTGCTATTTAGGCTGAGTGAGTATCATGTTAATATTGTATCTTTTTGTAAGGTCAAGCGTAAATGGATAAGCAAATAAGCAAATTAAATCAAATATTTTTATTTGTAGAACATAGGTCAATAAAAGTACATGTCAAAAATAATGAACAGAACGCTGTGTCTTGCCATCAATGGCTTACAAATGTTAAAACAGCAGTAGGCGAGGAAAAACTATGCGTTCGATTTATTCGTTATTTTTACTTTTCTGAAGACTTCATTTGTTAGCTTAAGTACGGATTGGTGTTCGATCAATCCTATCCGTAATTCGGCAAATGAAAAAAAAAGGTTCCGTTAATTTGGATCTTTATTTGTATATGGTATTGTAAAAGAGAAATATAATTGACAAAGATATCACATTTCTACCTGTACTGTGAATCAAACGTAGGTACAATGATAAAATGTGTAGTTGGAGAACAGTTCGTGCGTTTACGAGGTAACATAACGCCTCTGATGCTCGCTGTGGTTACCGCCCCACGTACGCCCGACACACAGGACTTGTTTCAAATGTATTGTCACGTTCATTTCTTTGTGCGACGGATTATTGGGTGTCGGGAAATGCATTGTCTGAGACTTCCCCGTCGGAAACTTAATCCTTTGTAACCCTTGGCGCTCGAGGATTTATGTTATTTGCAGTCGAGGTGTTCGAATGCTTTGTCAGCTTAAATATCTACCTCCTAAATAAAACACAAAAGAAGACATAAAACCAAGTAGAAGTTATAAGGTTAAAGGAGCGCTAACCCACGATGAAAACACGACTAAAGAGTTTATAAGTAATATTTTTACTTTTTATGAATCCGTAGGTTTTAATTAACAGTGTTACTTACTGAAGTGCACGTTACACACGCTGGCAGTAAATCTACACAGCAAAAGAGTATTAGCCAGTGGGTTCTTTCTAAGGCACGTTTCACTCACGTATTTACTCGGATAGCAAAGCTAGATTTTATCTGTGCTGCTCGCCACTTGCGCTCCACGCCACACCGCGCCCCGATAAAAAAACCTCTTTCACGTTCAACCGCCAGCTCAATGGGATAGTCTTGTACGAGACTATTCTGTACACTTTATACGTATTTTAAACATATTGTAAACAGTTTTCCACACAGCGGCGGTGCCTTCATTATCCTTTATTAAGCTGCATTTTGTTGAGATTGCACATAATTGACGCGATTGTGCCGCTCTTGCGTAACTTTAATGGATGTCATTTTAATGTATCCGTTCTTTTATTCGTTTTTAATATTCATTTTTAACTGTACTCCTAGTAAGTACGACGATGATTTTAATTTAGTTACACAGTTTACAAATTTCAACCTTCTAAGCAGTAAACCGGTATGTCACTTTTACACTTTAGAACTATTTATTTATATCGCGGTTCAGCACCCTCACACGCATGATAACAAAAACAAACAAACACAATAAAGCAGTAATCTAAATCGCATTCACGCATCAAAAAACACTCACGTCGCACTTACTTTTCCAGTATCGTAAATCTCAAGATTATATCACATGTAACCTACTTAGCGGTATTCATCGTGTGTCGGATTTTGTTTGCGGTCGGCACTGGCACTCAGCGACCGCTCGCGATAAAAGCTTCTTTGTGCCACCCTGTATGGAGCTCCGGAATAACTCTTTCAATGCAAGATTGCGCCCCGGAAAATAGTCGGCGCGCGGATTTTGAATACACATCAGATTTGGATACTAAGCATCATGCGGATTTAGGTTCTGTTATGTTTTTGAGGTATTTTGGTATGTGTTTTTATGTTGAACGTGGTTTTCACTTAGCTTGTATTCATAATTGAAATAAAATTGTGGTACACTTCAAGATTCAATTTCTCCGTGTCAAAGTCAAGGTCGAAAGCTTTTTTTTTTATATAAATCTATGGCTTATGTTTAACTTACCACCAGATATAGTAACAAATAGCAGACAAAAATAGTAAATGATCACCAAAATGAAACTCGCATTTTAATATAAAATTATAACCAAAGTTTTATCACTTTGCTATCCTATTTAAGTAAAATTACTCCAAGTAAATCATGAGTAAGCCTGAAATAGTAAAATCTATTACAGGCGTTTAAGAAACGTCAATAGCTGGGTGTTATTCATAATAATTGTACGTAACGGATATGAAAAGAAATTTAATGTAACAGAAAAGATAACAAATAGGAATTGTAAGGACTAGTGCATAATACGCATAAAATAAACATTATTTAATGGATCTTCTGGTCATTACTTTTATCCAACATACTAATAAAACGCTATTATTTTAATTTACTTTTCTTCATTCCATTTAACAGGATTATTCTGCTTTAATAGTTCTCTATTTTTTTTTGTCGTTCCGCTGATGTTAATGGCATTTTACCTAAAACAAAAATAATTTACGTTACTTACCTGTATATTTACACAAAAATAGGTATTCTGGTGTTAAAATTAATAAATCATGGTAAAATAAAGATAAAAAGAGAAAAAATCGTTTATTCAAAGTAGGCTGAAAATCAGCACTTTTTGAAGGTCAATTTTACAAATGACAGCTCCCAAAAGGCCCGCCCATGCCAATTCCTATGTGTTTTTGCTGGGAAGAAGTAGCCAACAAACTCCATCAGCAACAATATTTTTAGCAATATTTGTTTTTGATTATAATTTACTAAATAAGTACTTATTAAGTATACTAAATGACTCCTTAAATTCTTGAAGTTAACTTTAGTATAAAACCTTATAAACTCAGCTTTACCTTTCATATATGTTGCGTAACAGATAAATGTAACGGAGAAGTAACATATATGAATATTTTGGCACGTGTCTAACCTACATAATAAATTTTATACCCGTCATCGATTAGTTTTAACTAATTCATTCTACCAATTTCACTTTTGTTACCAAGATTCTTTTCTCATAATAGTATAAAACCTGAAAAGTACTTACCGTATTCAAATAAACCACAAAAACAATTGAAACAAGTAAATGTCGAATTCTACCGACGTGCGCTAAACTGGATCGCACTGAGTGAAAGAACAAAATGGGCGAATCTACAGTCACGCCATCTGTTAACTGTTTGTGGTGTAATGTTGCCAGTAGATAATTTTATTTCCAAGTTGGAAATAAAGTTGTAAAACACCTTTACCGAGATGAAAAACGGATATGAGTAGATTATTGGACTTCCAATTAAATATGTAAATGAAATGTTTTTAGTACTGTTTGTTTAATTTATTTTAAAGAAAAATCTTTTTCAATGGATAAATATCCTATAGGAATATTAAATTTTGTTCTAAAACAATTAGTTTTTTTATATATTTTTTTAAAGTTAATTAAAGTAAAAATGGACAATAGTCCTCTCTATGAAATTACTGTGGACACAATTTTAAAATTTGATAAACTAGAATGTTTTGTTCTGTCTACAAGTTTTCTGAGTATTATAAATTTTAGTTCTATACTTTAAGTATTAGGTTGAATAAAATTTAGCTAACATTTTATTACCAAATTAAAAATAATCGAGCTGGACGCGGAGAGGGAAGCAAATGTACAATTCTTGTGAATAATACCCAGCTACGTATAGCACGTGAACGTGAAAATCGTCACACGTCACAAGAAATATACCCAACTTAAGTTAAGTTTCTGGCTTGTAGTAAAACAAAGCCTCAGCGAGCGCCTCAAACAGCGATTTCGAAGTAATTTGGCAGCACTTGCACTTATTGCTCGTTTGTAAGGCGTGGCACACAGCGCCGTCTCAAGAATTCTGTTGTTGTAACTACTAGTCAAGACACCCCGACAACGTACAAGCAACGTGCTTTATTAAATTGAAACCCTACTCGAAATGTTATTTCCGGGAAAGATATTGAAAACGGCATTTGCAGTTTCATTTGAGTGTATTCAATTGCCGGCAGTAGTCAGTGGGTATTCTATCGAGTTGTAAATCTTAAATGGAAGAGCCTCTCTTGTAATATGAATGGAGAATTATTCATTCCGTTCTGAGTGCGAAATACTTTACGGTGCTGAATTCCGATTTCGAGTTTGAAGTACGAATTTTATATTGAACCCACGTTTTAAAGATTATTGGACGAAATCGATATTGTATTTTAAACAGGAGAAATTCAATTGATAAAATTTTGTGGAAATTGCTGAGCAGAGGTAATCGTATTTTTTTTCTTATTAAATATAATATATAGCGAAAAAAACGAGTTCTTTCTAAAAATCAGTAGGCTAGTATTGTTATATTTACAGTATAGTGAAACTGAACTTTTTTCGAAAAAAATCTGAAACTGTACACTGACTAGAGAAGGGGCGCTGCACTCCATATTGTGAGAGGTGAATTCCCAACGAATTCCATTTGAATTTCAACCGTGAACATGGAGCGCCAAGCATTCACCGCGATGCATGACTGACACTCAAATAAAAGTAAATTTGTTCTATCCCACCTCCTATATAGCCGAATAAAAGTGATAGCTAAGCTAGATAATATTTCAACTAAGCTCCGTGTAGGTAAGAACGCGAGTAGAGACTTAAGCGGTGCTTAAAATTAAATTCAACGTGTAAATAGTGTCGTTCTAAAATAGGAGTAAAATAATTCTAGCGTCTGTTCTAAACAGTTAAGAAAACAGGGTCACATGAATTCTAATCATATAGTGAACGTTAATAAGACCTATTGTTTTGTTTCGAGTACCTACTACGCAGTAGTTCTCAATCTATATCGATCCTTGTCTGATTTATAATAACATTCTTATAAGATAGATTTATTTGCATATATGTACATAATTATATAAGTTTGTTATAATATAAGTACATTAGTCTGATTAGATTACTAGAGATAATAATATTGTGTTTGTGGTGTTTACCTATAAGTGAGTGTTGCACTCTATTCTGTTTGTTAATAGTTATAAGTACTCATGCATTAGTGTAAACATTCGTTGGTGAACCTAATAAATAAATAAATAAATAAATCTTTGCCTTCATCTATCAATATAGGTATAATAGAGGTATATTCACGTGTCTATGTAGGTATAGTGTACCTCTGTTTAGTTTCAAACAACTGACCAAAAACTTTCAAGGAGAGTCTACCTTCGTACAGTGATATATTAGTTTACGGGTTTGCTCATAAAGTTATATAACAAATATGCCCTTTTCTGTCATGTTTATATAATCAAGGGTACACAGGAAATTAAGTAGGAGTAATAAAGATGGGAACAACCTCGTTAAATCCCGAGATAATTAAATAGGATTCACCATAAAAAGCCACAATAAAATCCAAATCGTGTCGGCGGCCATTTTTCGGAAGGTGAAACTAAAAAGGTACTTAGTTAAGCGTAATGTATGCCGCGTGTAAACTCAATGATAAATGCTTGAAACGCGCCGGGGCGGACTGCACGCTACACGAATCGGCTTTTAGCTGCGCTGTCCACCTGTGCCCTTATTCTGAATACCCACACACATTTTATATTCATACCGCAAAAAAATGTACTAACCTAGTCATCATTCGCTGTTTCAATGTTCAACGAATTGAAAGGACCTTTTTATTATGCTAACTTCATTTCAGCGGTGTCGTCAATTTATTTCCACTGAAGATTAAGTTACAATACAATAATTGTCTCCGAAATTCGGGATCGGTACATATTTGGGTTTTGAGAAAATTTCTGTATAATGTTACTCGAAATATTAGCATAATTTTACATTATTTTGTGAGATGTTGATGTGATGCCGTGTGTCTTGGTTACGAAACAAGTTTCATGCAAATCTGATATTGTGAGCTTGTACATACCGTGCAGCGTAATGTAGTAAAAGTTTATAATGATGACAGATTGGTGCGCCTCGCAGCCGCACTATAGTTCATCATGTAGCGGATTCAACTTCCTCGTTCTTTTGCTGTAAGGGACGGTTACATGTAAGATAAAAGTTACATTATTTTTTCACTTACAGAATAGAAATCTGTGTAAATTAAAACTAATACTTAGTTGTGTGTTGGGAACGCTTTAAGGACCAGCAAAGTCAGCGCAACAAGATCATCTAAATCTTCTCACAATCCATATTTTTTTCCGTTTATTAACTTCAATGTTAGACTTGACTGTTATACAATATTTAAAGCCCATTAACAGTATGTGGTTGAGTAATATTGAAGCCTGCTATATCTGGGTGCTAAATCTAGCACCTACCGCCGGCAGCTATTTGCGGTGAACTAGGTTAAATTTGAATAAGCTCACAACTGGCGTTAGTCTTTATTCCAAAGTTTCACTTTATCGCCTCCCATGCACGTCACTACCTACAGCATGTTTTATATATGAGCCACAGTGTTGAGTGAAGAACGATATATTTCTCGATACAGGTTAAGTTTTTGAGTAAGGTTCGGTTTCAACAGATGTGGTGTGGTTAACTGTTTGATCAACAACGAAGAAAGGTGTCCCTCAGAGTGATGTATGGTTGGAACTTGAAAAATGTTCAGGTACTTAGTCTATATTCCATGATAGTACTGGTGTAGGTTTTTACCTCTTAAATGATGATTTTATCTGCTCCCAATTTTCAGTTCATAGGAAGAGAGAGCCTTTTGTTTTTTATGTGTTAGAAACAGCCTGTATATGCATAGATATTCCTCGTATATATTAATTTAGCAACATGCAGAGAAGACTGAGTTGTGACACCTTGGATGCTGTATTTTCATAAATATCGGCCGACCTTTTGCATATATATCCGTGTTCGATAGAAGTTACGAGCCCTTTAATATTATTTTATTATATTTGTAAAATACTATTGTTTCGGGAATAAGGGTAAGTTTATTATAGTCGTACTAGCGACCCGCCCCGGCTTCGCACGGGATAACAGTATTTCCCCACTATTTTTTCGATGTTATTATACATACAAACCTTCCTCTTGAAACACTTCATCTGATAAAAAAACCGCATGTAAATCGGTTCCGTAGTTTTGAAGATTTAAGCGTAAAAAGGGACATAGGTACAGAAAAAACGACTTTGTTTTATACTATGTAGTGAAATGTTCAGAGAAAATTATTGCTTACTAGCTGTTGCCCGCAACTTCGTCTGCGTGGGCAATATAGAATAGTCAAAATACTAATTATCCCGTAGGTGCATTCTTTCACGTGACAGTATAATTAGGATTAGCACTTAGCAGTCGCATAGATTCAATGATCAAGGTTGTGTTGTGGATGTGACCATTTATCTAAACAAAAGAAGTAAAGTTTGTGACGTTGTGAATATCTCTGGATTTAGTCAGCCAATTTGGAAAATTATTACGTATAGTGCATAAGTAATTTTCACAGGAAACAGCTTTAATCTATGTCTATATGCTTTGAGTCTGACAAAGCTGTCATTTGTACATTTTCTGCAGCTGCTGTGACTAATCAGAAGCCAGAAAGTCTGTCAGTCTTACCATGGATAATGTCTTGTAATGTGACTGGATTGAAGAGAACAGATAGGTAGTCGCTCCAAGCAAAACATTGGTACTCGAACAGATTCGGCGACTGGAAGCCAACACCAACATAGTTGGGGAATAGCTGGATGGATGATGAAATGAGTCATCATCATCAGCAGGCGCATAGGGTAGGATAGTTTCACTTACTCACTATGGTAAGGCTGACCCCAAATTAGGCGTGCGCGATCCTCGGGCGTGTGAGTAGCGCGGGCGTCGCGAGCGCGCTGCGTGAACATCGCGTTTTGCTGCCCTGCGGCATGTGTGAAGAGAGCAAGCGACGCGCTCGCGGCGAGCACGCGGCGCTCGAGTTGCGTTCTTACCCCTTCGCCCGCTATCCCCGCCGCCCGCTAAACGCCTTAGCAGTTAAACGTCAAGGAGAGCGGCGCGTGCGCGCCGCGAGCGCGCTACAAATGCCGCAGGGCAGCAAAACGCGACGCTCACTCAACGCGCTCGCGACGCACGCGCGGCGCCCGCGCTATTCACACGCCCGAGGATCGCGCACGCCTAATGTGGTGGCCTAAGCCGGGACTCCACCGAAATGTTTGCATTAGTTCACGAATAGGCAAAATGTACGTATCTGAGAGAGTCCACTTCATGTGTTCGTACTTGAAACCTGCAGTTTTGCCAAGATTTTCAAAATGTACGCTCGCAATTTGTCATTTCTTGGTGGAGCCAGCAAATCAAAAGAAACATAAGTGTTGTAGGTAGGTATACTGTGCGTCACTACCGCACACTGCGAAAATTTCGCTCTTGCGGAGGACGTTTATATACCATATTTTGTGTCACACGTAAACAGGACGACAGTAAGTATCCACCGAAACACTTTCAAAGATCTGATGAACGAACAAATCAGACCTGACTTGGTCACCTGGGGCCAATCAGAGCTCTATGAAGCGATAATACGCTTTGGCTCCTACTGTTATTGTGGTTTCTGAAAATTTATTCACCTCATTCAACGATGAATGTAATTCTGATGGTACTATTAAGAACACTTGCTTAGCGCAGAAGCTGACGTTGGCAGGTCAACTCTTTTGACTTCTCGAATAGGATACCATTGGTTTTTGTGCAATGCACACCTGCAATGCATTCTGGATTAGGATAGGATATAGGTGGATAGGATTTGCAACAGAGAACAATTCTGTCTTTGTAATTGAATGATATCAAAAGTCGTGGTGGCCTAGTGGGCAAAGAACCAACCTCTCGAGTATGAGGGCGCGGGTTCGATTCCAGGTCAGGCAAGTACCAATGCAACTTTTCTAAGTTTGTATGTACTTTCTAAGTATATCTTAGGCACCAATGACTGTGTTTCGGATAGCACGTTAAACTGTAGGTCCCGGCTGTCATTTAACATCCTTGGCAGTCGTCACGGGTAGTCAGAAGCCAGCTAGTCTGACACCAGTCTAACCAAGGGGTATTGGGTTGCCCGGGTAACTGGGTTGAGGAGGTCAGATAGGCAGTCGCTTCTTGTAAAGCACTGGTACTCAGCTGAATCCGGTTAGACTGGAAGCCGACCCCAACATAGTTTGGGAAAAAGGCTCGGAGGATGATGATGATATCAAACGTAGTTTTATATAAAAGGTTTTTTTTTAGACTTGGCTCGGGTCTAACTGAGACTGTTCGTAATCGTGAACAGTGTATTAATTGCGATCGGAAGTTGAAAGTAAGCATGTCTCTGGTATGCGATGCGTATTTTGTACGTTTTCAGACGCGATAAGGCAGCTCCCATTTCTTATCTGCACTTTGTATCTGGGCTGGTTTTTAAAGCTACAGAAGCCTACATTATCTCACGCTTAGCAGCGCTTGCGAGAGATAGATCCTGATTTCTTCTAGGATTAAGTTTTCATATTTTGCATCAGAAAAAATAATACTACTCACTCAAAGTAATTTGTTTAAGGCCACCACATTAGTGGAAGATAAGCTAAACTATGTTTATGAAAAAATCCTGATATGAACTCCATCTGTAACTTTAAATTATAATTAATTGTTATACTAAAGTCATCATTTTTGACATAATGTTCAAAAAATAATTTAGATGGCACCGTTTTAAATTTGGCTGAGATCTATTAATTTTCCTTTCATCAAGGTAATAATTATAGTTGGATTTTGATGTGGCACGGCAAACTGACAAACACTATTGAAATGTCTATCGAAAAATTACACTACGTGTTAAAATATGGTGAATTACGGAAAATACACAACTCCATCTATTGAAATAATAGTATATAAAGAATGTAAATGGTAATTCATTGTTATTTACCACCTCGCTTCTTGATGTATTTTATTTACCACAGATGGAGCTACTTTAACCTGTACTGTTTTGTCAAACAGGTTGCGTGTCGTAATATTTTACATCTTGAATTCACTAAATTAATCATATCTTTTGATAGAGTGAACCGATTTCGATGAAACAAAGCCTAAGTAATACCCCAAGTTACGTAGAACTTTTGTATATAAGCATTGTCTGCATTAAATTCGTAGATTTTACGTGAATCCCGAACAAACAATCACTTTCTACAGATTTATTATATGTATAGATATTCTGTCATTTAAATATATCATTGCGTATAGAGTGTAAATTGACTGATTGTCATAACTGTGACGCTTTCCATCAACAGTACCTACTCTTAAAGGTATATCTGCTGTGTGTATTTGCATAAGAAACGTAAACCATGACTTAAGCACTTTCACAACTTCCCATCTGTCTATAAGGACGTTAAGGTATTCGAGAGGGTATCCTTTAATCTTTTTGTCTAGTAGGTATGTCTGACATTGTCGAGACGTGTTTCCGGGTAGCCGCCGAGTAGGATCGGCGCGGAACCACCGTGACATGAATAACATGAAAAGAAATGCTTAGCTCTTAATTGTGCTAAAAAAATCGCTTGTTCACAAAATTAGATAATAATACACATTTTCAATGAAGTCTTCGAATTGATAAAAAAATGTTTTTTCAACTATCCCTCATAAAATAAATAAAATAAGTCTTTTATAGGTATTAATGCTCAATCCTTCTCCACGTGAGAGGAGGCCTGTGCCCAGCAGTGGGACGATACAAAGGCTGTAACAGTAACAGTAACATAGGTATTAATACTAAGTAGGTGCAAAGGTTAGTAGAAAGCATTCAGTAGCCACAATGAAAGCTGGTACAAATAACAAAATATTGCACTAATAAAATTTCCAATAGATTTCTCATTGCGCAGATTCCTGAACTTCACCGCTGGACACAATTATAGCCTTCTCAACAAATAAACTTCCATTGTTCCATTTCCAACGGCAAATAAAGGAGCATTTTCGTCGATAAACCGGCCAGTGTCCAGTTCTTCGACACGGATTGTTAACAGTTGCTGTTCATTTGAGCGGGACGCGTGACAACGACACTCGCGATCCTGTTGTCTTGCAACAACTGACGCTGTCAGCTTTATTGTTAGAACAACAACAACTATTCGTTCGCGTTGGACGATGATGGGTTCGGGGTTTAAATGCTGGTGGCTTTTAGAAAAATGTTTTATCAGGAGTATGTTTCAGTAGGTGTTGATCTTGACGGTATGAATGGTTTTGATTATTGTGCTAAAAAAAAAGTTTATAGCAATAAGCAAACTTCGGGCCTTCAAGTACACAATCCTTGTCACACACAAAACAAAACCGTCAAAGCAACCACTGCTTTTACAACTTGTAAAAAGCTAATAAGTACAGCCAGAATACAGAATTATGACAGGAAAAACAGAGATTAACATCACGTCCCTCGGGTTCTGCCAAAAGGACTACTCAGGAAATGAAGGTTGTCTGTAGGGCTGCGCCATTTCCGTGCGGCCCGGACGCGCTCGCTAAACAGGGAGCTCTATTATCGCGGCTCTGTCATCTGCGATGCTCTCTCGCATCGCGCCTCTATTGTGAACTCGCCTTTTGTCTGTGCTCCTTCAGGATAGACGCACACTAAGTGGGAATATCGAAGGATGTGTTAAGAAATGATTAGCTGTTGCAGTCTTGAATGTAATGTGATTATTGAGGAATTGTTTTACGTAAGTTAATGTTATAAATTACGTACAAAAACTTTGTCAAATCTCAACCCAATAATCTGATAAGTAGGTACATTTTCAACTCATATCATTTGATAGCAAACAAACCGTGGTCTTATTGACTGAATGTAAGTTGGTCGTCTACGTCTTAGATATAAAGAGTCATCTCAAGCTTTTAGTCTAGTTCTTTACCCATAATGTTGTTATTACCAATTTTTTTTCTCGAATAATGTAATAATGTAATAATAATGGCGTCCACGGCCGATTTCGGCCACGGCGGCTGTACTCATTTAAGGAGATCAGCCAGCTGCGCAGGACATATTACCTCTATAGTGCACGAGCATTTGCGCAGACACAGGTGCACTCCCTATTCCTTCACTCTCATAACCCGATGGGACGGCAATCCGACACGACCGGAAAGAGATCAGGCGCAGGACCGACATTTACGTGCTCTCCGATGCACGGGTGAATCAATCACCAACTTCCAGACTACGGGCTGCTTTGTGAAAGTTTAAGAAAACCCATAAAGCGATTTCGGCCCGACCCGGGAATCGAACCCGACACCTCGAGCACAGCAGCCGCGCTTGCGACCACTAGACCAACGAGGCAGTCAAATATAATAATAGTAGTTTTCTCGAATATAATAGGTATAAATTACCATTTAAGTTAAAAAAAAAAATGTCCCTCTTTTAAAGAAGGGTCGCGTGCGCGTCCTTCCTAACTAGTGTGTCCCCGGTTCATGTGATGTAAACAGACATTTCCGTACTCCTTACAGTCTGATCTTTGTGGTGTGTTTGCGCCATTGAACGAAGCCACTCGACCGTGTAATTGTAGCCTTTGCTGGAGATTTAAACTACACCCTACCTACTGTAGTAATGGCTTGTTTATTTCGTCCGATGTGTTAGAACTATAGTATATGGACGGCTCAATTAGCCTGAAAGGTGCAGAACATCAGATATTACATAACTTTTCAAAACTTGAAACTGTTTATTTGAAGACGTATCATATTATAAACTAGCTTCTGCCAGCGGTTTCACCCGCATCCCGTGGGAACTACTTCCCGTACCGGGATAAAAAGTAGCCTATAGCCTTCCTCGATAAATGGGCTATCTAACACTGAAAGAAATTTTCAAATCGGACTAGTAGATCCTGAGATTAGCGCGTTCAAACAAACAAACAAACAAACTCTTCAGCTTTATAATATTAGTATAGATGAAAAATATGTTTTACGTTTTTAACCCTTAATTTGGCAAGCATAATCTTTATAAAATTTTATGAAAAAAATACTGTAGTCTTATTATTTGAGGTATAAGGAAATAGAGGAAAATATTATAAAAATGATTTTTTCAGTAATTGCGCTGAAATAATATGTATCTTATTTTACACATTGCCAAATACGGAGGAATGTATAGTTTTTCGATAATGTATCCAAAAGGATACATTACCAAATCGGGGTTATAAAATAAAATAGTTAATTGGTAAGAAAATTTATTTTTTTACATGAAAATCGTAAAAACAGGTCCGTTGTTTAGTTAGACATAATCTCACATTACATTTTATTCGAATCCAGTGAAGGTGTTGAGGAACTACTATAAGTATCATGTTGTATTCCATAAACTGGCAAAGATGTGTTATCTTCCTCATTGTCTGTTGTGTCACTGTCGTCCGATCGTGCATTTCCTGCAGGAATCAACGCTAGAATGCGCTTCGATCTTGCTCGTTGTAATACCTACGAACAAAAAAATTGCACATGCAACCAAACCAAACCCAAGCAAACTGAACACTGAACTGTTTATATGAAATTATGTCAAAAATTATGCAAAAAAAAATCTAAATAAAAAATAATTTTATCCTACGGAACCTTACATGCTGTAGGGTCTCACATGCGTGTAGTTAATATTTTTTTATGTAAACATTACGAGAAATCAAACGTGCGATAATAGGTTAACTTTTGGCAATGTGTCTTTAAAGATACAATGTCGTATAGTCGACATTTGAGCAAAGTATCTTTAAAGATACATTGAGGTTTGACAACGTGTCATGGCTCGATAAATACATTTCTATGCCATAATTTCAGCTAAATCGTTAGTATATTACGTTACACACAAAAAATAGTAAGAACCTGACATCATCACATATAAAAAATAATCAAAATCAATAAAACTTACAGCTTTGTTGCTCTTCGTGTCTGTAATTTTTTCAGGTTGACGTAAATAGGGATGTCCAGTTGTTGAAAATGCAATAGACTTATTTTTCCTAGTGATGTCATGAGTCAAACTTTATAATTAAATCGATCGATTCAAAAAAATACAATTATTTAATGTTACAGATTTTTTTAAAGTTGTTGTATCTTTAAAGATACATTTTCAAATTAAGGGTTAAACTTGTTTTCAAAAGAAACATGAAAACTTTTCTCTCGTTTAACGGAGAATTTTTGTGTTCCCCAGATATATTTTACGGTGTGACCGTTGAAAATACATTGTCAATAAAGTAGGCGACATTAAAGGGAATCCGTGGGTATAATCGGGCACAACAGGCTTGAGTGCCGGCGAGACGGATACAAGTGCGGCTTATCTTCGCCGGATGTAAGCCGTGTGCTACGGCCGATATTACGGCCTTACGTATCGAGCACAGATTTACCTAATACGGGAATAATGTAATACACTTATTCCAATGTTGTAGTACGTTTTATTATTGAAACGCTATTGATTGAAGGAAAAACATTAATTTGATACTTGAATGGCAAAACTAGTTTTGCTATTAAGCTTTATAAGTATCTAATGTTCTTGATCCTCAAGACAAAAGTAAGAATGAAAATGAATAGAACAAAAGAAAACTATTGTTTATAAGGTAAAGACGACCTTTGTTAATATTTATAGGATAATAACGTTTTGTAGCCGTCGTCCGTTGATGAGTACTTTCAATGTTAACTGGCTAGGAAAACTAGCAACGTTACTGCGTGCTTTATGGTCGAGAGAAGCTTAGCGATAATGTCAGGACACAGGAATGTCAGGACACCTTTACACACACGGTCGGTTAGCCCCATGGTAAGTTATTAATTAACTTGTGTTATGGGTGCTAACACAACTGATAAACTACATATAGCTACATATATACATAATACATATTTATAAATACATATTGTAACACCCAGACCACGGCCAACAAGCATGCTCATCACACAAATGTCGACCGAACCGGGGATCGAACCCGGGACCTCAGGTTCGGCAATCCGGCGTAGTGACCATTGTGCCATCGAGGTCGTCATAAGCGATAAACTATTGATTACGACATGCTCCACTGCGTGCCCTGATAAATGGCTCTAAGCTAGACTTGACTACACATTGAGTTACCCAAAAGCAAGATCACTTGCTTAAGAACATTGTAGCACAATTTGTTCGTAATTGTATTGTAATCATTTTAACTACCCTAAGGCTATAAAACCAAAAAAATAAAAACTTGTCCGGTACGCAAGACTTTTTCAAAGAAGCACGAACCGGAACGGAAAAACTCGAGCACGAATAGCAATTAATTCCAACCCAATAATCGTCTGTTAAGTCAAACCGATTTTAAATAGTATCCCGATACGTTTGGAGCGAGGGCGTTTAGAGATGGCCGCTGGCTCTTTGTTTCACTAAAGCCGAAAGCCGATAGATTTAGTGAGACTAAGGACGAGCCTGGAGGAATTAATACCGGCATGAATAAAACGTTCAGTACCAACACTTGATCGCGGACGGCTTAATAGATTTTATAAAGTAAACGCTGTATAAAATGTTGTCTGAACAAACTCCGCCTTGAATATTCGAGCAGTCGCTCCATTTGTGACGTAGATTACATTTTTGTATCTGGAAATTGTGGTACTTATGTACTTGTATAAATTTATTTGTAGTTTTTAACCGACTTCCCAAAAAGGAGGAGGTTCTCAATTCGGCCGGTATGTTTTTTTTTTTTCTATGTAAGTACATCGATTACTCCGAGGTTTATAGACCTATTTACGTGATTCCTTTTTTGTTCGAGGCGGAATAGCTGCCAGTTGGTCCCATATTCATCAGGTCAGGATCTGATGATGGAAACCCTGAGAAATCGAGGGCAACCTTCGAAAGTTGTAGGCATACATAGGGTAAAAACTTGACACTCGGGTGTATGCCTGAAAGCACTATTCAACAGTGAAGGTTTGGAGCTGATCTGATGATAGAGACCAGAGACCAGAGTTGCTTTTTAATGTTTTTGGAAGTCGGTTTAATTTTTTTGTAAAAAAGTTTTTTTAGTTTATCAAAAAAGTGAAGACGAGTGGATTTATACACACATCGTGACACGTGTTGGGTAGAAATGCAGTTCCCAATGTGCTAAGTAATTTATTGGGCAGTTTTAACTTGCTTGAGAGTTTTGGTTGTAGATAGTGTTTTATATACATATAAATGTATAACTAGAGGTAGTGTAGCGGCTTTGTGTTTTTAGTAATACTTTGGTATAAGTGAAATGAATCTTGTAAAAGTTTCCATAACGTGTGTCTATCGCCGAAAAGATGTATCACGAACACCATACGTAACGTTTGATGAGGTAAATACTGTCAGGTGGGTACTTGATGAGTTTCAGACAAGAATTAACTGAGAAGCCGTTTATACTTGTATGAATATTAAGAGCGCTATTACAAAATCGAATCGCTCAGGTTTAGGTAAATTAGACGATAGCCGGCAGCACTTGCGCGCGTGTGCGTCTAGTGAAATACGCAACGCACACCTGCGGACCGCCACGCGGCACAAACAAACTTGAGACTTTGCCACTTTTATTTTCGAAATAGTTTATTGGTTTTATAGTTTATGAAATATTATTTGTACCGATGAATTTTATAACCTAGAATAGCTCGATTGAGTTACAATAAACAAAATCGTTTACAATTTTTAAATTATTTAATCGACAACCAAACTTTTCACCATGTTTATCAATTAGGTATAAGTAATTGATTTATAAAAAAACTAAAATCTATAATTCGTCTTCCATGTAGGTATTGTATCTTCATTTTCCTGCAACAATAAAAACTAGGAATGTAAATAGTTTATTAAAACAAATATGTCTGTTGCGAGTGACAAAAAATACTTACCATATTTGTACTGGTATCCGATTGAGTCTGATAATCTGAATTAAATATGCTTTCATTATCCTGCAAGAATCAAAGATATCCAATAATATTATTATGCAACAGCGAAACTAACGACGATGACATTTACGTACATATTTCTATATAACCAACATCAAAAAAAGAGAACCCAATCTATAACATTTTCGCATTAGAATATCATGGGCTAATACTTATGTATATTACATTTCAATCAGATCATTATAACTAATAAATAAAATAAAAACTCACTAGTATCAAAACGTGTTAGATGCGTAGGTTGCGCTATATTTTTCGAACTCCGGCGAGTTTACGCGGCGCAACAGCGAGCGATACGTCCCTCCTCGGTAAGCGCTTGGCGCTGACTAAAGTTGAACACCGCGCGTCACAAGATTTATACTGATTCTTTGCATTGCAAACAAAAATTATTTTAAAATATTGTTTTACTTTTAAATAGGCCATTTTTTTTTCAAGCTTTATAACAATACCACCTTAATTATTAAATATTTTTTATTTGAATTTGGATTATACTTTCATAGATAAAAAATATAGTTTTGTACGGAAAATTGTCAGTAACTCTCAGTTTTATAGAATTATTTTTGGTGTGTTACTGTATGAATTGTAATAAATTGGTGTAAGCAAGCACAAGTACAAGATATAGTTGTATCTTGAACATTTTTATAAATGGTTAAATTGCTATATCCTCGTAGTACTGAAGCATCAAAAGATTCCCAAAAGCAACATTTTATGAAACATCCTTTGCAGAGACAAATATTTTACCTATGTACGTGGACAAATTAAAATATTTATTGAAAACAGACCCAAGATAAATGATCAAACTTTCTTAATCTTATTTTTGTTTTTTTTTTGTGACTATATCCAAAGCATAATGACGCATCAAAACTCGTATAAAACTCGAAAATTTGTGATAGCCCTCTTAAAATACACAGACTTTCTCCTGTGGCGGGAACTTTCTTGTTTAGCTAACTAATGCATAACGTGAACGACTTAAGAGGGACTTAAGATTACTCGAGTTAATAAACATTTTATGCTATCTAAACTCTCTATCTACTAAAATGCGTGACATTGCGAGATTAATGTACAACATATGGTATCATAGAGAAGTATATATACAGGTATATAAGCAACCAGGGAGGAAGCGAGTACGTTGGAAGCATAGTCTATCGCGAAAATACTTAAGATCGCTTACTACTGTGGTGGTGAAAAATACGTACTTTTATTTGTCGTACTCCCCTTTAAGACGAATTTATTACGTTTCTAAAGTTATCAAATCAATCTTCACTGTTTCTCTTTCATTAATGAAGTTCTATAACAAATTAAGGTGAATACAGTCATCTCGGAACTTTGGTTTACTTTTTAGTTTTGTTTATACAACGCAACTGTGGGTCTAACGACGGAAGGGACGGGGAAATCCCCGGGGTCGGTGAATAAGCGCATTTTGAGGATATTTACCTTTTCACTTACTTTGCGAACCTTGTCAATGTACCTGATAATGCTTAGGTGTATTTGGCTAGGGATTTTCACGTAAGCTTTCATTTTTTTAAGTAAATCGTGACTTTAGTCAAAGTTTGTCTCGTTTTGGTACCGGCAAAATACCTGGTCGTTTCATGAGCATACAACCATTAATTTCCATTAAAAATGTCGTAGGGTAATATGTCCCCAGTACAATCGAACACAGAATTCCACAATCTCAAAATAATGCTAATATCATCAATAAACAGTTACCTAGGCGCTGAGAGTTGCCCTTTGACAGTTGTCCGTAAAGTTTAGCGTGTGCGCGATAGTACAAGTTGCGGACAGTCGCGGCCTGTCTCAAAGTGCCGTGAACTGAACGGGAGTGAGATCTGTTGCTACTGCCTGAGTACGTACGTAAGTATTTTGGAGCCTGTTTGTGTTGGGACTTGAATATTATGGTTTATTGCATATTTAAGATATAATTTCTGTGTTGCAAATGAGCGTGAAGCTTTATCTATTAGGTACATAATGGGACTCATGTGACTAAAAATTACGTAGATCCCAAAGGATGCAAATTCTGAAAAGCATTCGTTTGAAAATCCGTTTGTTCTAAGCTGTGTGCATACCGTTACTATCTACACTAATGCTGCACGCAAGAAGATTTATGCTCACAACGACATTATTAAGTACTCAACAAAGTACTTAGTTGCGAGCTAAAAGGATTGCCATCGATACGGCTACTAAGTAGCGAAGTGTTTTTCCTTAAAAGCAAGATCAGTCGCGTCTAGACCTTACCTGCGAGGCATTAAACTGAAACTACCCCCAACTTCTTAATGTGTTGTATTACAAAGTTGCAAAAGAGGAACTTCTAAATTTACATGGAACATGATTGCATGCTAGAACTTAGTAAACTGCTGCCATTGAAAGAAGTTAGTTTAGGCATGTTACTCGCAGCGAATTTACTGACAACCGTTCATACCTCGACACGGAATATTACACGAACTTTGTTCTTGTCACAATAACTTGTGTACGTGGGCGTTCTGTATGGGGGAAGTAATTGATTTAGCTCGTTAAGTAATATTGGACGGCGGCTTAATTCTGTAATTTATTAGGAATATTCCTGATCGTTCAGATATAAAATTAATATCTTACTTCTATTTTGATACACCGATAGGGCCAAAATGATTTATTATTTTCCTAGAATTGGCTCAAAATATCGGAGTTCGCATTTAGAAATACTAGCCGAATGCGGGGAATAATAATATTTTACATGAAGCAACTACAAGCTGAATTCCACACACAGTAATTGGTACTGGGAGGTATCCCTTATTTAGAAGTGGTCAGACTTTTGAACAACGATTACCTAGTTCTATGCCTGTTATTTTCGTGTCTTGGTCTTGGGAGTTAGAATACCACAAAAGCTCTCGGGGCGACCGGCTTACCACGTGCTCTACAACAACAAAAGTTTTGTGGTTTATCGTCAGAACTTTCTCTTGTCGCTTGAAATACAATAACTCTTTATACATAAGTATTTAGTTTAACGCACAATACGTAACAATATGTAACTATAAAAAAATCGGTAAAAAAACTTTTAAGTTAAACGGTTTTATCTTATGTGCACTGAAAACTAGAAAATAAAAAAATTGTTACTTACCTGTCAACCTACGTAGGTGGTCCCGGTCATATTAGACTAAAATAAAAACGTGGGGCCCATTAACTATTGCTGTGTGGATTGCATCGACTTACTATAATCGTAACTGGAGATTTTGACAATCAATAATCAGCCGTAGCGGCTTCACCAGCGAACGCCGAGCTCATGATCTACCAAAGTATAAAGATATGCTTTGCCATAGGTAGGATTTCAGAGGGCCCCACGTTTTTATTTCAGTCTAATATGACCGGGACCACCTACGTAGGTTGACAGGTAAGTAACAATTTTTTTATTTTCTAGTTTTCAGTGCACATAAGATAAAACCGTTTAACTTAAAAGTTTTTTTACCGATTTTTTATTTTCTAGTTTTTAGTATTTAATGAAAATGCCTACCGAATATTCCTCATTCTATCTAATTCATTTAGTGCATCATTATTACATGGTCTCTTACCTGATAATTTATTACAATGTAATTTAAAGAAGTCTTTTTTTTTAACGACGCCAAAAATCATCAAGTGACCCCTCCCTGGGTCAGCAGCGGTAAGGGAGTGCCAGACTCTTACTGACTAAAAACAGTTATGTTTCGTCGTAGGCCTTTTATGTACCAGGGCCACGGTAACTCTTTCGAACAATCCCGCAGCCCAGGCAGGCCTTGGCCCTGTTGGGCCCCGCTGGGGTTGCTGACAGTATTCTACTTGTGTAGCCCTTTCATTTGATACCCATATTGAGGGGGTTGTGGAAAAATATGTAATCCGCCATTTTGTGCCGGCGGCCATTTTGGATTTACAATGTTATTGATATTACTATATTGTATTGTCATCGGAATTAAAGGTGTATACAAAATTTCAGATTAATCGGTTGACAGGAAGAGGGTGAAATTTGAATTACTAAATTTGACCCAAGAAAGAATAAATAAAACAAACGGGGTGAGCTAAATAAAACCGTTTAAAAATAAAACTATCCATTCCACAAAAATAAAACAATTCATTCTTTCGATGCGATAACGACAAAAAACAAAGCAAAGCACAGCCGTATTCCACAATAGGTACCTACTTACCAGCTTAGTCTATTTTGTGTCCCAGTTAATCTGACTATATAGCAAGTATACTGTTCCGGAAAACAAAGGAGAGAAAAGCCAATTATCGATAGAAGCCGGTCCTTACCTGAATTTTGGAATACGGCACCGAAGTAAATGAAAATATACGACATCTCGTTAGTGTTGGCTGTACGTTCCAACTTGGGTGCAGGGATTTTGCTGGGCTTGGCTCGCTCGGGTCAGGTATCGATAGAGCTCGATACTAATTTGAGGTTTGGCACTCGGCATTTTAAAACTATTATCTAATATTGTCTCTGTTGTGTAAACAAATTAAAAAAAAAGTAAAATTAAGACGTCTAGACGTCTCAAAAAAGCTTGAATGTCACGAAAGCCTAATTAATTATCGTCAGTCCAATACAACACCGTAACGAGGTATATTTCGATTACAAGTTTCAGTTTTTAACGAAATATTTATTATTTAGGAACAAAAAACCAAATAAGCCAACTAGACTAGGTTTATATAAAGTCTCAGTTTAATTAAGAATTAAATAAAAACAAATAAAAGGCATCGTTCTCCGTGAAGTTACCGCGGAAGCTATAAAAGTCGCCGGAGTGAATTGGGTCATTACAGCGCATGTAGCTAATTAGCCTGCAATCTGCACTACTTAACTGCTATTGGACCTTTATGTTTATTCTATATATTGCTTAGCTTTAGTCATTGATCCGTTCATTCGTTTAAGGGAAAATATGTATGTAATAAAAATTTTTTTTGGACCGTAGTATTCTATTGTGTAGTGTTCTTTAAAAGTTCGTTGGTACTAGAAAGTTAAAATACTTTTAGAATTTGTAAGTTTACCAATACCATACCATAATAATATAATAATATTTACACATATCCGAAATATGTATACTACATATAACGTAGGTATTATTAAGTCATAAATATTCTAGCGTTTTATGCACAAAAGAAAGAAGTTGGTGGATGAAAAAATATGTTCAATATTTTATTAGAAAGTTTATTTTGCTCAAGTAAATTATGTCGCTCAAGAATACGGTACCGGTGGCCGCTCACAGCTGCTTACAAAGTTAAGAATAACGGTATTACAGTTTTGGCGCGAAACTTTTGCATAAACCTGCACTTAGTGCCCGGACGACAAACTTCACTGTTAAATAATAAACTTTAATGGACTTTTGGTCATTTCAGTTTATTGTTATTTTTTTCGAGAGTAAATGAAGCAAGGGACTTTTTGAAATTTTGATAACATCTTCCAAGGGCTGAAGTTTTAACGAGGTAGAAATTTAGTAGGCTTTAAAAGAATGTCGTGAACTTGGGACTCTGTTTAAGATAAAAGATTGGAAAGTGTTTCTTAATATCTGGCTCGTCTGGCTCGAGGAAAGTAGGAGAATGAAAAAATCAGCGATTAAAGTTTGACATGATTTAGTATTATGTTACTATCAGACTTATTTTTTAACAATGTTTTATAAAAGGCTTGTAATAACTCTGTTCTTTGTATTTACTTTTACGAACCAAAATTCACGAAAGCCTCACAGTCTGAACTGTAAGAGGCCCTAGATCTTCCTTAGAATTACCATTTCCATAACTTTGTTACGAACGCTGATAGCAGATGCTTCGCTTGAATAATAACAGAAGCCTAGGCCGCCAAATTTTGTATAACGCTGGAAAGAAAGTAGATTAAAGTAAATTGGAAATTATGGGGCGTTGCGTAAATCAACCATGGGTATGAAAACCTATATTATTAGATATTAGTACAAAATGAAGGTCCGTTTTAAAAGCTGCCGAACGCACTTGCATCTTCTGCAAGAAAAATGACGACATTTGGGGGCGTTACAGTTGGCATTTAAAATGTACCTTTATTCATCATCGAATTCTAAACAAAGTACTCGTTGCATTCAACACAAATACCTCCATTGTTTAAAATTCGAATGCTTGATATTCATTAGCAATTTAGCATACCATCATCACAATACGGACGTCATTATGTTATTCCCGGATGAATAACACTGTTTGCGTATGTTACCAGTCATTGGGCATTAACTGCATAACTGGCTATTCTGTGCGCGCGTGCCACGGAACGTCCGAACACGTACGAATCATCACGTCCAGCTAAATTGTGCTTAACTAGCTAAACAGTATTGCGCGCAAAGGCTGGAATCATTAGTAATTTGTACCTCTATACATGTTGGTCATACATGTTTCGTATTAGTGTTGTAAATTTAGTTTTACTTTATGCGGGTTTATAGTTTTTTTTTAATTTAATTATTTGGTAGCCATGTAATCAAATATTAACAAATAGGGACTTCATTACCTTTGTTGCCTTTGGTTAAATGTATCTATGAATAAAAGTCGGTTAAAAAAATGTGCATTTTTGCGATCGATTATGCGACGCTTTTGATTTTTACTGCCGATGATTCGACACTCGAATGTACACGAAAGTCTAGCCAGAGCAATAAATTGTTCTATTTTCGTAAACAATGAAAATAAATACATTGACGAAATTTTTTTTTGCCATTTTATTTTGTTGTTTTTAAATTTAAAAAAAAGTTTTTTTAGGATATGAGGGCAGAGCTGTGATACTTTCTAACTACGACTACGTAGAGGTTACTATTTTCAAAATTCTATCAACTTAATATACAAAAAATATTTCATTACAAGGCAAAATTATTTCCACTGCTCACGTAGCCAATGAGAATCTTTGGCGCCCGCATTGAAAGCAGATTGTTAAGTAGCGATCCTGATGGCTGGGCTGCGAACTTTGCTGAGTCAGCTCAACGAGGATACACTCTCAGAGGCGCTCTAAATTCCCTGAATATTACCGCAAAATTGAACCTTAGGCAGCCGAGATGTTCTTTAGCAAGTCTAAATATGTAGATAACCTGAATGTGACGTAGTTAGCTGTGGAACAAGATAAATGTGTGAAAATTTACTTTGTTGTCGAACGCGAAGCTAGAATTCGCAACGAATTTTAAAAAAGAAGTTTATAACATTAAAAAAAATCGGTTTGAATTGCTGGTTATTTGTCCACAGCGAGAAAGTCATGAGTATACTTTTTATTATTATTTGTATATTTATTAATTTGAATCGTAATAGACACAGACAATGTAAGTACCTACAAAATATTAGGTAAACTCTGAAGTTACATCTTTATATATCTGTACTTATATAAAATGAACACGTCAGGTTAAATACTCTTTTGTAGGAACCCTCCTTCCTTCATCAGTGTTGATTGCAGTGTGCCGTCGCTGACTAAGAGAAAATGGAAAACCCATGAAAAGAGACATGATACTTGTCTGAATACTTTACTGAGATTATCTACACATTGGCGTAAGTATAGGTATTGGAGTAAATATATCTGCCTATTATTTTACGTAATTGATTCGTTTTGGCGTTAAAAAATAATTAAAAAAACCCTACCTACAAAAAGTTTGCAATCATTAACAATAAACGATAATATCTAGGTATCTATAAGGTTTTTCCTTTGAAGTCCACATTAGGGCCCTTATCTAATCCTAATCGGTTGTTATAAATAAAGTATTAAAGTGATTATGTTAGTCCGTGATAAACCTGTAGGTGTCTAAAGTATGAGGACAAAGTATTAAACCAGTGTTTTACTGTGTATGTATTCTTGAAAATATTTATAGAGCTGATATTCGCTCAAATATTTACTTTACCTCTTACATATCTTAATAAAACAGATTTTTATATAAAACATTATTCACTCATCCATTCATCATGTTTTTGTGAATATGTAGGTATCGCAAACAAAAAATACGAAAATAAATGTTTTCAATAACCAGCAAAATGTAAATATGAAAAGAGGTTCTTTATTTGATATTAACATTTCGGTGTTCCAGCAGGTGAAATGTAATATCTGTGAGTACGGATAACGCATTAGTAGAATTAATGTTCTGCGTTCCAACTTTGTCTGCCATTCTGAGGGAAATCGAAGCTCTTTTCCAATCTATTGAATGAGGAACCGATAATCTTGGGGGAACTCGTAATACCTACTTATTAGATGCATGCAAAGATTGATAGCTAACCGTACCCTTTCTGCTTTTGGCAAGGATACCACGTTCAAAACTTTGAATATGGAACATTCGATTTGAAATGTTTCGTGAAGAATATTTCAAAAATAGAACGTTATATTTAAGTGGCGCTTTTTGACACGCCAGTCTAATTATAATTTAATATTTATTTCTGTCTTATTGAGAAGACATTTGAAAATTATACAAAAAATGAAATTATTAATTTCTGTTTGAAATGTCTTACGTGAATAAATAAAACTATAAAAAAAAACTATTTTACAGCACAATTTTGCTTGGGCTACAAAACTCTTTGTGTCTACGATTTTTTTTTATCTGTGAATAGTGTGGAAAAGAATATGGCGGGAATGAAAATACGGTACGATTAAGTAAACCACAAATCCACAGTTGTTATACATTATAAATTAACAAGTCATGGTTTTCGACATTCTATTGAAGACGGAGTTTGTGTTTCATCACAATATCCGGTGAGTCAAACATACCAAATAGGTACTTAAGTTAGTAGAACTTTCAACTTATCGATTTGTTATACGATTCCATTAAAAGAAAAACTGTCAGCAAGTCTATATCATGAGAAACTTATTTCTAGTGTAATTTACTACAGTTTAAAGCCTATAAATGCCTATATGAGTCTCGATGGGTATTAAGCAGGAAATCTTTCGTTTGAGTCCAACAAATTAATGCACGCCGCGCGATGGCCGATCATCGTCCGCGAACAATTTTAATAGAATTATGTAATGTATATTTTAGGCAAGCCTTGAATGCTGTTTATTTTAGACTCATTTGAATATTGTAATTAAATGGTTATTAAGAAAAGTTATAGCCTTTAAAGAAAATAACGTTATGTTAAGTTACTTTTATACGTCTTGCAAAATTTGGTCGTGAAAGAGTATTTTGCTTTGATTTCTATTAAAACGAACTGACTCTGATCTTTAGTCAGCTGTGTAGGGAATAGCAAGTTTAATAACATTTTACATATACATATTTAGGCACTTGTTACCATTAATTTGTTCACCTCGCGACAAAGACTATCTAAAAGTTACCTATAAATGTTATTTTACCTAAAAACTTTCCACTGTTTTTATTAAAAGCAGCATTAGCTCAATTTAATACCTGGTTTATAGTGCTTATACGGTAATAATGAGAACCCATTAGGAGGTACAACACGAATGCCGTATATTTTCTTATACGGTACAAGCTCCCACATTTACAATCGCATTGCAACCCCAAAGCGGTTTGGTCCAGTAATAACCGGTATGAGCCGATTTGAATGCAACTGTGCCCGCTGCCCGTTTGCAATTAAATGTTTCCATTTCAATGGCGCACTGAAATAAGACAAACCTTGAATAGCTTTGAAAGTGGTTGTGGGGAATATTTCCATTCTGAAATGACAAAAGCTTGCTGCAGGTTTTAGTGGACATGTTAGGACTAAGTAGTAAGTAATTAGTATTGTTTAGTATGGGTATGTAGAAGTAATAATGTGAGCAGTTCAAAAAATAAAAGCAAGTTGATTGATCAGTTTTCCCAGCGCAATGCGACGATAGAACAATCTTATTTACTACATACTAGCAAAATCTGTAATCAATAAATCAGCTTATTTTATTTATTACCTTGTTTTCTTGTTGACTTTTATGTCCTTTACACCGTAGACATAATATAATTATATTTTGCCTAATCAACTTTGTCGAGCTTTACGACCATGTGAGACAAAGGAAAAATAATACCTTACAAAATAATTTATTCCGTTACAAGAAAATTAACATTTTTTTATTACATCACCAAATATTTTTATACTAGGTAATTATGTCAGTTCAAAGTTAATCCAAAATTATTTAATTAAATTGACGAAAAGTTAAACGCAATTGATCATCAGTAAGTACAGAGTAACGATTCGCCCATAAAATCAAACTTAAGGCGGTAGTATTAAGTTGGCCAGTGTAGCGTTTCAGTTGAGTAGTCGAGAACTCGAGGGCGGGTTTCAGTCGCTCGCGCCCAGTCCGCGTGCGAACGCCGTCGGGGAAACATGTGTTGACTCCCTTACCACTTTTGGAGGGAAAACTTCGAACGATCTCCGTAAAGATGCTGAAGTAAAAATGTGTTAAAAATATTATGACTTTGGAACTGCAGTGTGTATTGTAAAGCATGTGGATTTTTGTGACTGGTTCGAAATCATGAATGGTTTGGAAAGCGGTGTTCAGTGATTGCGGAAATAATGAAAGGTTGGTTTTAGATTAATTTATTCGGTTTTAATGCAAATTTTGTAATGGACGGATTTATGTTGAAAGTGTAGAGTTGAGGGTATCTTTATAAAATATAGTAAATAAAATATAGTTATAAAAGTAGGTATTGCAATGAGAACTTGTTAATTTTTCGATAACGATTCAGTAGTATTCAGTATAAATAGTATAAAAGTTAAAGTGTTGATATAATTTGTACAAAAATATTGGAATACCTGCAAGCTAAAATCTCAGGAGTGCTAAAACTTTCCACTTCTTTGCAACGATTTTACATAATTTGAAAGCTTTCAGAAGTAGCGCAGAATCTCTAGGGTTTACTCAACTTAAATTATTTTCATTCAAAATATTTCTTGAAAGAATGTTTTTAACTAAAAATACAATACAACAAATAAATAATAATAAAGTTATAATAAGTATCAAAAGCTTATTTTACTTTGAAAATATTTGTTAAATAAAGATTTAAAGAGACTGTACCTATCGGCATAAAACAGAACATCATAAAAAAACACGTTGGCATATTTTTTATATAGAGGTATATAAAAAAGCATTGAAATTTCGTAGAATTTGCATCAGACAGAAAACATGTTAGTAGCAAACAACCGAACTGAATCTCTTTCAGTGTTCAATAATTTTTTTGTGGTGTTTTATAATGCCAGTTATAGGCATTTTGAATTGAGCACCATTTAATTCTACTAAATTATTAGGTACTTCTTACTCATCAGGAATGTAGTTTCCGAATATCCAACTATTAAGTCATAAAAGCTACATTTCAACATACGAATGTGTGAACTAAAATCTCAATTTAAAAGTTGAGCAATGTTCCCGGGTAGTGGGTCGCACCTCGGCAGTAAATAAACCGTCACCCCTCACGATAGAGGTTCGTCCTGATTTATGTTATGACCCCGGTATGAACGACACCGCCGCTTCATCTTGAAATACTGGAAATCTACATATTTTTACGATTGCATTGACAGGAGAAATGTGTAGCGTAGATGTATCTAGTTTCTTTTCAAAGTATCGTTTTGAATGCTGAAGTATTGCATTTCTTCTGAGAATATCATTTATTTGTGCAGATGAAAATACCCAGTACCTGGGTTATTATTTCTAGAAATAGTGAACTTAAGCTTTACTTTGAATTCTTATCTAACTTGAAATGAGATTTCCGCAAAGTATTATAAGCACCCTTTGAAATTAAGCAAAACAGAAAACGAACCGCTAACGAATGGGATTCTTAGAAGCCACGCAATCTACCAAAAGGCCAGTTTAATTTACTAGTGAAAAGTGCTGACTCCAAGCATTTTATACAAAGCGTTCCTTGAAAAAGTTTTAAAACGCAACTCAGCATTCGATCCGGCAGTTGATTTGTTTTGGTTCACTTTTGATGGATTATGCCAGCGAGAACAACTCCGTGGATGCAGAATGTTAAAACGCTAAAGGAAATTAAAGTTCAACTTTTTGAAACAAACACTCGTGTAACTGTTTTCGTATTTCTGGATGCTCTACTTTTTACTTAATTATGATTTATGGTGGTGGAAAGTTGGTAAATTAATTGTAATCAAGACTAATTTCTAAATGTTCATTTCTACTAATGGCCAAATTAAATTCAATGTTTATGCTTATTGAGAAAACGCGTCGTTTTGCATTTTGAACAAACAATACTAATAATAATTCATTTGGATAAATTGAATTGTGATTTTTTCACGATCCAAGGATTGTTGTTGTTCTTTTGGTTGGATCTAACATCCAAGCGATAATGCCCGGTTTAGCGAAGCGCAGAAAAACCGGACGCAAAATCTGATCGGAGTGTAAATATTTATTTCTGAGAAATTATGTTGTATACAACTGGTTATAAAATTACCTACGAAATGTCAGGTATTCGTAGTTATTATTAAACTGATTAAACATTCATCTAAAAATATTTGAAATACCGTACTAAGCGCTTTCTTATATCAAATAATTTTATTTTTAAAAGAGCTCGATGATAAAACATTTTTCAAGTCAATTTACTGGAGAAATATTATTTTGAATCTGGAACTTTCTCTCAATGCTTTTAACGACTTCAAACAGAGGAAGAGGTTCTATGGTCACTTAATGTGGACCAAAATAGTCCTCATTGGTGAACCGATTTTTATACTTACCATTTTGTTTTAGAGTACAAGCTGCCATGGATGCTAATCACTCTGGCAGTACTAGAAGCGGCGGGCGCAAGCGACAAGCGGCCGCGGTTTGTCACAGAACCGCCGGCGCGCGTGCTGTGGCCCGCCACGAGAGGCGCGCACGCACTCTGCCGGGCGACCGGTCACCCGCCCCCGGACGTGCATTGGGTCACCGCTGAAGGACAATTGTTGACTACTATACCTGGATTAAGGTGAGATTACCTATAAGTTCACTTTATAAAAGGGGATTACCGCTACTTTTAAATAGGCATATATAATACTATTGCGTAATCCTATTACATGATTAATAAAGCATCACTAAAATATACACTGATATTCACAAAAACTACCATTTGCCTATTGCTAATCCACAAACGAATGAAAACAATAAATCATAAATTGCAATAAAATTGAACTTTTTCTATTTCATATTGGCCAATTCGCCGATGCAACAATTCACTGAACATTGGACTATTACATTTTTAACAAGCCAGTAGCATTGTAGACCGTATGACGTAGGAAATGGATTTCCATTAAAATTGTTCGACCTAAATTCCCAATTAACGGTATATTCGGTTTTAGGTGATAATGGAGGAAATATGAATAATTCTGCTAACAGATTATTACGTATTGTGTATTACTTAATGGTGGATGAACAGGTTTAAAACATTACGAGGTTGTTATTTACTATTTAGCTATTCTTTAAAATCTCACACTGTCATGGCTTTGTAGTGCACTTATCCTTTTTCAGATTTAATTATAATGAATGAATCCTAAAGAGTCGAGTAAAGATTTTTCCAATAGATACCTAAATAGTTTTCTAAGCACTATTTTGTACGTAGTCTTGCGGCACTCTCAGCGTTCTAAAGAGTGAGCGCGACTGATCGTCTGATCGGTCTTTAGATTGCTTCAGGATTGGGTGATTGGGTGTTAGGGTGCAGGCGAAAGTCGGCGACGGGTCCATTAAATAAACTACTCGAACTTCACCTATATTTTACAAGAAAGCGATACCGGAGTGAGCAAGTTAATATTTACTGCGAGCACCCCAGGCAAATGCCTTCGCTACGTTCTGGAACACGTGTACTAGTTGAATATTTTACTTTGAATTTATGTTACATTACATATCAATTAAGAAACTCATAAGATGAAGTGGTTGAATATTTGGTGAGTTGATAAACTTAAGATTTCAACTTTGCCTTTGAGTATTATTAAGAAATACTTCATGTATTTTACAAAGCATAATGTATTGCTATATATTCTAAAGTCGTGGTTCTAGTTAACCTTTGCTGTATTTATACATAGTTAGCCAGTAGTAGGCAAGAGACTTTTTCAAGCTACAATTTTTGAATTGGACGAGACATGTTAGAAGAATAAAGACTTTTTGGCCTTTGTTCACTTTTTACCTTACATTTACTGTAGAACACCGTATTTAGTTACCGCAATATTAATTAAGAGTAAGTGAACAGCGATGCTTCCGCAGAATAAAACATCCATCTCTAAAAGCTTATGACAAAGTTGTGTCAATTAATCTCGGTTGAAATTTCACAAGAAAAATGTATCAACATTACGCAAGCACCGGGTGTCCCAAAGTTTTTGCTTCACAGTGTCTAATGACTAACAGCAAGCGACTCGACGAGTTTTGTATTTTTAATAAGGCCTTGTGTAAGTGTGCCGGCGACTTCACCAACTTTACCGAAGAGACATTTAAAACTTTGCAGCCAAAGTTTCTTAGCATTTTACTTAATACTTTAAAGTTACATTAAAAGTGCATTAAGATAACATACATTGTTATTGACTGGCGATTAGAGTGATTGATGAGACACTTGCTTTGGATACTTAGATTGAATTAAGCTTGCGTATTTTTCTATACAATATCGTACAGACTTACCAACCTCGAGATATTGCTCTTACGGCAACTAATTAAATATATAACAACAAATGTAGTTAAACATCTTACAAAATAAAAATAAAGACCTTGCACGAATGTTCTATTCATCTTATAGAGTAGCTGAATGAAGCGTAGCCAGTGCTCAATTAACGTTTTCTACGAAGAGCAACACAGTCACAAAATGATGTGTGGGGTAACTAATTCGAGTTTCCCCGCGGGGTGCCACTAATAAATTGGCAGAGTTTCCGATCAGAGTCCGTTAAGGGTAAGTTGCGAGGCGAGGACGTGTTGGAGAGACCTACCTATGTGTTGAGTTGAAAACTTTGCCGATCTCCGATACACTTCCAAGGCGCAATTACTAAAGTCTTCAGTGTTCGCTAACTTAACGCTGTACCAAATTCTCAGCAAGAGTATCTTGATGTAGTCTTCAGGAATTTGAAAGTATTAGTAAATTGCACCCGTGCTTTTGTCTATTATATGAAAAAACGTTTTGGTCTCGCACATCTCAGATATTAATAAGTTTGCTTGTCCTTACTTACATCTCTGTTAAAATAGCGACAAAGAATTGCATTAATGGACATTCCAATATGTAGCATGTTCATTTTATTGCAAGCGCAGTTCACTATTTAAGATAGTCTGCCTGAATTATAGACTTGAAAATATACGATGTACCACGTCGTACACATGTTGTATGTTGTTCATTAGTGCCATTACATGTCCTGAGCGGCTGCCAACTTACACTAAAAAAGGAACACACAGTAACATCATATCGTTGGAATAACTTTTGGGAACGCAGTAAAGAATACTATAACGGAGCACTTTGAAAACCAGATTTCATTTTGAAAATAATTTCCATTGCCCCAAGTAAAATATTACTGGGGGCACTTATCCTGTAGAAATGTAACAAGACGCTGGTTCGGCGTAACGAGCAAGTAACTCTCAATTGCCATACACTCCACTCCCGGCGACGGCAAAGTGAGCATGAAACAAACGATTATGGTGACAGTTGACTTATAGCCAGCGAGCAGCGATAAATGGCCACGGCACGTTCACACGCTACCCTATTTTTTCAACGATGCTAACCGCTCTTGTTTCAAATGTAATTCTTATATCGTAGTAAGACAGGGGCCTGATTCTCCTAATTTTACTTAAGCGACGATCGATCGACGTTCGACTCGATTCGACTGAGATCCAATCCCGACTCGATTACGATTGAAGCGTATGTGGCATTCCGCTATTTTTTCTTTGAAATAAACGTTTTTATCATTTACTATCATTCAATAATGAATCATTTTGTCTGCAAATGATTTACGATTGCAAAATGATTGTACAGCAAACTACCGTATAGACCAAAATCACCAAAATAGCAGACCAATCGCACACCAATCAAATGTCAATCGAATACGATTGGTCTTTTATTAGTAGCAGAATACCCGATATGGTTAAAACTGTTATTGCGATCATATTGCAATTCGATTTCTATTCGATTTTGACATTATTAACTTAGGAGAATCGGGCCCCTGCTTCTTCACTAGAAATCTTAGAAAAATACTCATTTTATATGTGTACAGAACCCATTTTAAGCACGATTAAACATTAGCCAGAGGTTATTTTAGTATTAAGTATCAGTTAATACTGTAGGTGCCCGTCCCAATTGTTTGAACGCTAATGGAATCTATTGTTACAGAGCTGATAGTGGCTAGACAAGAGGGATCTCGTTTAACGTGATTCCACATTCCATTATCGGCATGATTATGTTTGGTCCCTTGACAACAGAGGGGATATTACGTTTCGTTTCAAAAACTATCAAGGTTATTTTACGTCTTCATTAAAAATCACCAAGAATTATGTAGTCTGCGGCTTATTATGACATTGTCAGACTTAAAGTTTTCGCATACTGAACGGGAGTGGCAAGTTAGCGACACCAAGTAGCGTGAAACTTAAATAAACCTTGTACAGCTCTCCGTGAAGGCATGAGGGTCGTTTTCTATATTCTGTGCGGTAAAATAAACGTAGTTTGGGTTAGTTACGTATCACGTCCAACTCGTGTCAGCAGTAAGAAGTAACAAGGCGTTGTTTACTCTCGCCGAGTTGGAAACTTTTGGACATTTCACCTGCGAACTTATTTTAAGGTTTATTCGTGGAGATAGCTCGCCTGAGCACACGATAACCAGATACACAATATCTGAATGAAACTTGTTGGGAAAGAAAAATGGACAGGTCATTTATTTTCCTGTTATATGAAAGCTGAAAAATATTTTCGTCATGAGACTTTAAAAACACCGCTACGGAATTCCCGTGTTCATGTCGTAAATATTAAATATTGTATTTAAGCATGTTTTTTACTTCACTTTTCACTACCCTTTGTATAACATAACTCGTCTTTCGAACGTTCAATCTAATCACATTGTTTCATCGCAGAACTAGGCCCAGATACCAAAACATTGGAATAGAAAATTAGATTTCCATTTCCATATCAATAGGTAGGTAGACAAAGTTGTATAGCACGTTTATGTCAGCGGAAAATTGGCAATGATCGAATATCGAGACGGCTGAAGATAACCTGTCAGCAACGACTGTGTGATGACGGGAAGAGATTGAATATAATGGCACTCTTTATAGTCATGATCACGTAACGCACGTTGCGTAACGTTTCTTCTGTATATTTTTTCTAAAAATGTATCAGCATTCATTTTAGATTAAAAAAAAACATCGAAACATCTTTAAATATCTTTTGAAGTGTTTTAGTGTTCATTGAAACCGATTCAGTAAAAGGATGATTTGTTTTAGGTAAGTGAGCCTGAAATGAAAATGTGGAAAAATTTTGGTTCAAGATTAGGTAATAGTGTGATCTTGTAAAGAAAACATTTCAATAATCAAATATAGCTTTTTTCTTGATATAAAAAAGGCAGTTGATTTTTGACCGTAGACTAAAATTAGCCAAAAACATACGTTCTCCTAAATCAATCACAATGTCATGAAGGAAAAAATCTAATTACTTACTTAGGTATTATAAAGTTACGAAAGTAACATAAAAACTGAAATTCATACTTTAACAGGGAATTGAAAGTAGGGAGAAAACGCGGCGTCGACAGCAATAATTTATAGTTCAAGATAATTTATCGGGAATGGTTTTTATCATACCATATAGGAATTTTAATAGGAAAGATCTGTAATTGTTAGACTTTAGTATATAATGTATACGAAAAGTAATATTCTATCGGTCACTGAGTATGAATGACTAGCTTCTGCCAGCGGTTTCACCCGCATCCCGTGGGAACTACTTTCCGTACCGGGATAAAAAGTAGCCTATAGCCTTTCTCGATAAATGGGCTATCTAACACTGAAATAAATTTTCAAATCGGACCAGTAGTTCCTGAGATTAGCGCGTTCAAACAAACAAACAAACAAACTCTTCAGCTTTATAATATTAGTATAGAGGTAGATATTCTTAAGACAATCTTAACAACTCATATAATCTTACTAAATCACTGTTAACATTTAGGAGCATGAGTTAAAACTTGTTCCAGTCGTTATTCTTTTTCTTCCACCACAGTCTGGTGCACTAATTAAATTCTTTATGCTTCTGAAAATAACCCAGTAAATAAATTTATAACTGATTAAAATAACAATTTCATAACAAAGCATTATTCAACGAAGAAACATTGATTAAGAGCTCCTTTCTAACTAATTAACCACACTTCGATGTTGTAGAAGACAAATTTTATTTAAACTGAGAAATTCTTCATCTCAATATATTTATTGATCGAGTCTCGCGTCTGAAGCTAATACAGCTATTAGTTCTCGTACATTACACTCAGTTTTACTGCCCGTCGTAACAATCACTTACAAATTAACTTACTATGAAGTTTCTAACTCCCGTAAATGGAGGTTTCTAGATACCAAAAGAATCTTTAACTTTTTTTATATACGACTTTTATCGATAAATAGTAGGTATGAACGTTCTTTTGTTGTAATGTAGTGTATGTTCCGTGGTACATCTTTAAGAGGACCCTAAGATATCTTAGGGCTGTAAACGTCGAACTACGCTGATAAAAGTATTATCCTTCAATATTAGTTTCATTAAACGGAATAAACGGCTAACTTTCATCATATTTGATAAGTCAATAAAAGATTCGATAAAAGTGTGCCTCCAAAAGTTATTTTCTTTATTCCCAGAAGTGTAATCTAAATCTGTTTGTTCTATTTGTTACAAACGAAGGTAATTCCAAGAAGAAATTATATTCCTATTTTTGAACAAACTTACTTTTAGCGGAAATATTTTCACCGAAACGTAATTCGCCTATAAAAACGCGCCTACATTTCAGCTTTAATATCGGGAGCTTAATACAGGATTTTAAGATGATCACAAATATCATGCATGAACGTAAAGAAGTTGGCGCTTAAGGAAATGGCTGTATCTTTACTGCTAACGATTACTGTCATAACGTACCTACTTTTATACGAGCCAAGTTCCATCTCTTCGTCGGCTGTTCCGTACCGATACCGCCGGTTAAAGTTTTGACGCGTTGTAAACGAGGCTCTTACATCTTGACAAATGAATGGGAATGAAACCGCATGATGACAGTAATTCGTTCAAGTTTTTCGGAACAGGTAACTTGGTGCATACGGTTGCGGTGTTCAAATTGGAAGAGGGAAATGCGAAAGGGGAATATCGAGATAATTGCTGGTGTAGCTAAGACTCTGATGTAACTTAGTTTCTAGCAATTATAAACATCTGGCTAAGATTCGTGCTGTTAAAAAGTTTTGTAAATCCTTGTTTTTAGAAATTTTGAAAATGTTTTTCTAATACGTAGATATTTTATTAGTAAAATGTATTTATTACACATGTTCTTTGTATGGCGAGCAATAGATAATCGAATGTCAATCATTTTGGTAAATGTTCGAAGCTAGATGTCTCGTCAGAATAATTACATGTCGACAATTTTCGAATTTATAATTTTCATGTTTATGTTCATGCAGGTTTTGAGTGACAGATTGCTTACCCAATAATCATGCCTCATAAATCATTTGGAAGAGGTATTAGATAATTTTAACCTTAGAAACCTAACCTTAAATAATTTAAACGCAGAACCTTTCGAAACACGAGTTACCATATAAATATCTTAAATCTAAAAAATATTATTCACGAAATGATAAGGCTGCGATTAATCGACGATGCGAGTTTAAAATTGGTATATACCTCTAATATTGTAATATTGGGTCTATCTCATGGAATTGGTGGAGCGAGCATACCTATTATCTTCGGCCGCGAATAAATCCCTACTCAACTGGAGAAATGCTATTGAAACGGTGAATATAGATCGTGTAGAAGACATTCGACCACTTCTCTACCACAAAAAACGGGTAAAATTCTTAACCCTTGCAGAGACCGCTATTTTTAATTAGTTTATAATTAAAGCGTCTCTGATTCTTTCAGCTTTTCATTTCCTTTAGTCAAGTCCTTGGTTACTAGAGCAATTATATATTTTTTCAGTTGACAAGCGACTACTGCAGAATAATAGATATTGTAGCTGTGTCATTTCTATTTGATAGCTATCAATTTAGCTCAACGCAGTTTTATGTCGAGTGCAGAAGCCTCGTATGACCAGATAAAATGGCCCGCATTTCAGTGCAAGAGAGATGTGAAATTATACGTCTAATAGTAGTCCCCTTTTGGTTCCGTAAGCTGAAATACAATATTCAGTTACTCATGTACAGATTTTTAATATCTAGACTTAGCATTTATTTTTTTCTGCTTAACCATAAAGTTGTTAAGAATTATGTTGTCTCACATAGTCAAAAGTTAACATCGAATGTTTTGTGTTACCTAGGCACGTGCTAAGTGACGGCAGACTAGTGGTTGGTGCAAGACGATCGCTGATGGACGCGGGTAGCGGCGCCGGCGCAATGCTGAGGTGCCGGGCGTCGAACCGAGCTGGCACAGTACTCTCCAGGCCTGTTATGTTACAACCCGGTGAGTTTCGTGTTATTTAATCATAGATAGACCAAAAACAGTGTTTGTACAGAATTTAAGAGCACTTTCCACAAAATAATAAATATTAAAATTGTTCTCACGTTTGTAGAGATCTGAACTGATTACAAATACCATCCATTTGCGACTACTTGTGTTTCTTTATTACCATAATTATAATACAAAATTAGCCAAATTCTGTTCTAACAAAAGGTACCTATTTATTCAAACAAAGAGATTTATTCGGGTTTGACCTCGTAAAGCAACATTTGTAATGAATAAATAATTGCGGACCGAAAATATTTATTATTTTGATCGTCGTTTTCACACAGATACCTATAACGTAGCTTCAGCCTCAATTACACAGAGGCAATAATGGAAATTATAAAAACTGTAAACAACAGACTTGTGTAATAAACAGATGTACGGCAAGAGGGCAAAACAAATTACAACTTCGAGTCGAGTTGGACCAATTAACTTTCCGTTACAGCAGGGGAAATATGAAATAAAATGAAAAACAGCCCACGGCTCCAGAGTTTTTTTACGCAGAAAAACTTTTAATTAAGGGATTAAAAATGACATTAGAGTGAGTTCGTAGCAACGTAACTTTCTCTTTGTTTCCTGTGGCTCCGCAAGGCAAGCTCGAACAGGGCTTAAATTACGATTAGGTAAATAGATAAGCACTGAGTGCTGCCTCGACTATAAGTCTTGTTAAAATCTTACTTCTCCGTCCCTGAGGGCTACAGAAAGAAAAATAATGTAACTTAAGTTTCGCAGCATTCATTATGAACACGAAATGTTGGAAAGTTGGAGCCACTTTTCGGGGACGTTAGAAACAAAAGTGGGTTATTTATCAAATTAGTCATGATCTGTTTATTTAAATAAACTTCTTAATTACTTTTTTCGAAAGTAATTGGGTAAGTCAAAAAGAATTAATCAACTCGCTGGTTTGCTGTATATTTTTAAATCCTTTTAGAGGCCCAGGAATGTTAGAATGTTACCTACTTAAATTCAAAACATACCTAAGTTTTAAATATTATTATATTCATTATTTATAAGTTTTTATTTTTGTATAATAATTAGTTCGTATTAACAACACTTATTTTCCATACCAATAGCCTCCACAATTTAATATTAGGTATTTGAAAAGATAAATATTATTTTTCACTCCAATTACTTTTTCCAGCGAGACGCGGAAAGTTTTAATTAAAGATTGAGCGACGTTATGTCCCTCATCTCGGAAAAATAACCTTGTTATAACGAAGCCGACGGTCTGTTATTGAAAATAATTTTGTTTCTTCAAGCCTAACGTTTGTACTACATTTTTATATTGACCTAGTGAGATATCTTAATTAGTATTGGATACTGTACCATTTGCTTTTATTTACACAGAGATTAACATAGGTACAAATATTTACAATGAAATCAAAACTGGTGCCATTGAGTTTCATGTATTGCAACGTCAGCAACAGGATGAATCAGTTTTTGACCCCAGCTTGATAAACAGCTTGAACTCGACTTAGATTTTTCCATAGCATAGCATAACCAAGTCAAAAAAACAAAAATAAAAATTATGTACCGAAACTGAAGCTCTGAATGTGGGTTCGTCGTAACTTTCTGATATAGCAACATACTTAACAGACGCAGTGTTTTCCTGAGTTTCGAATAAACCACTCGATTACTCGTTCATTTTGTTCCTCATCATATTTCGAGGCACATTAATCAATTGAGACTGTCAGTTAAGACAACTCCAAACAAATGCTCCAGTGAGCTCGTTATCTCAATGAACTTCGTTACGGAGCTCGATACAACACAAAGCCAGTGGAGTTAATGCCTAACAACGCAGCCACGTTAACGAGTTCCACAATCGTAAGTGGTTGCTAGTAAGAACATCTCTTTACAAACTCATGAACTAGCTCTCAACTTACAGATTTTACTTACCATATTTTAATATTTTCCCCTACAATGAAATGGGGGCGCAGTAGAAGCTTATTCTCATTCAAATGAGTTCCGAAGAAAGTATTCGACACTCAGATATTGCGATACTTATTTACCTTGTTTCTGATTTTTCTATGTTTTTCAATCTATCGGCAAATTAGTCTATGATCCATTATTATTTTTTGCGTTATCTAACTAATTTAAGCTACCTAGAGAGTTTCCTCATCCGGCACTAAAAACGGTGCGATAAATAAAACAAAAGAAATTGACGTTACGAAACCGTTTCTTTATTTTTTTACTTCTCAAAGTATATTATATTTTTAGCTCTGCATATTTATTCAATTTATTTCATCTGGGCAGCAATGAGATGACGTAAAAGAATTACACAAAAGGCGAACTTAAATATAGCCTGAAATTGACGGGAGTCAGGCCTAAGATGGCTTCACAAACAAAGCCATGTCGGACGCAATTATTCCTTTATTTATTATTCCGTCTCATTTTTGTTTCGTTATTTCTTTTGACAAGTTATGAAAGTCTCAAGTTACGCATTATTAAAATGAACGTAAAGTTTTATAATGTCTCATGGTTTTCAAAACATGAAAAATATTTTTTTTGTGTGTATTTTCCTAAACAAGCGCGCAATTTACATTGAGGTATGTAAAATACTGAGATACAAATTAAAAACTTATGTTGTACCATTTTTGTTTGATTTAAAGCAGACCCCAATCTGGTCATAAATAAAAGAACATTTTTAATATTCCAAATGTACAAGTATTGTGAATGCGAGGTCCATTTTTGTTCATTTCTTTACTACGTTTGAGTTACAAAGTTTTGCAGTAGGTCCATTACTACCGGTCTACAGGATTTTGTTTTGATAAAGTTTATATTTTGGTAAAGGCAGAGCTATTTTGTTTGGCAAAACAAATGAACTCTGTTACTTTATAATGGAGGTCTTAAAATTATTAAATACAATTCTTCCCTGCTTCGTTTTTTTATTTTTATTTTAATAAATGTTATTCTATTGTGTCTTGTTTCTTTAGTGGAGGACAGTGTTCTCTCGCACACTGCTCGGCAGCTGATTCCGGCCAAGATCGGCGGTGCTGTGATACTGAGGTGTGAATTGTCACCGCAAGTCGGTTTAGTGGATATCACTTGGCTGCAGGACGGACTCCCGCTGTCTTCTGGATATCTGAGTGGCGGTAAGATAAATAAATAATATTCTAATGAGGTGTAAACTTTATCTACCTGTTAAGTTTTCGTCTGGTAATTATTGTTTACCTTACTATTAACCTTTTCCATGAAATGCCAACATCTTTTAATTTTTCATGAGATTCTGTTGAAATTCTTGCACGAAATTTTCATCAAACGACTAATTATTCTAGAAAGTTCAATTTTGTTTTAGAACCTCGATGGGTGTCCGGGGCCAGTGGGATCCTGCTTGGTCTAGACCTGACTCAAGCGGACATACAGGCGGAATATTCATGCGTGGCGCTCGACACTCCTAGTCCGCCTTTGAAACTCACTACCGACGGTCAGTCAAGCTTATATGCATTTAGAATGTCCCCTACAATCTGCAGAGATTAGATTTACTGGATTTGCTCTGTGTTTAATCGCCAAAGAGATACGAAATACGCATGATTAGCATTATGGACATATAAAGCTATATTTCGACATCCCTTAAATGTCTAGTTTATTTACCTTTTTATGTGTACTACATTTACTCTGAATAATGAAACGAAATATGTATTTTTTTCTCTCCTATAGATAGTAGCTGGCTGGAAAACATTGAACTGAATTCAGTAGAATCTCGTGTTGGGGACACTGTTGTTTTACCGTGCATTCTGCGACATATCACTGGACATGCTGTAAGGTAAGTAAACTTCATTTTTCTTGCTCCTTCATCATTGCACTTGTCATAACAATAATTATGGATAGAATAGTCATTAGTGGATAAGGAACATCTCATACAAACAACATCATTTTATGTATCCAAAGTACAAATGCACAATTTGGGACCAATTAATAAACTTGTGTAACTTGGCCCGTGATAGCTTGAATCATTTCTGTTTTTCATACATTTAACAGGTCCATCTACTTACTATCACCAGTTCAGTCTACCATTTCATCCCACTGAACGTATAGCATTTAATCATCAGTTGGCAGCGGCAGGAAGTGTCCGGCACTTGGGCGGCCGTGTCCGGCGAGGGCACGGTGCGCGGCGGCGCGCTCGTGCTCTCGGCCGCGCGCGCGCACCACGCCGCGAGGTACGCGTGCTCCGCCAATCCTGAGTCGCCGTCGCGAGTGTTGGTCAAGCTGGTCGTGTATGAACCGCTGACTGTTAGTGTGTCGCCGAATCCGTTGGTGAGTTATTAATTATTTGGCGCAACCTTTTGTTTTCTGTATTTTTTATGCTGTGTTTTTTTTTTGTGTTGTGTCAATAAATATTTTTTCTTTCTTTTCTTATGGAGATTTAAAACTTTTTGGTTGATCAGCACCATCATAATAAATCCTAACTACTGAATCACGTATCATGTTCGTACCATTTTGGAGAAGATATCCTAGATCCAATTCATCATAGAATTTATTTATTAACTTCAAGCCAATAGGTTTCGTTAATTTACAAAAAAAAAAATGAATTTTACAAAAAAAACATTTTCTGACGTGTTCCGGCTAAGCTTACTTTGTTTAATACCTACATATTTTGATTTTATGTAGTTTCTATTAACCTAAACCTTGTAATGGCTTCTTTTGTAGATGATAGGCACAGGCGGGTCTGGACACCTAAATTGCTCAGTAGTAGGTGGTCGTGGTGGTGGGGTGACACTGAGCTGGCAACACGAGGGTCGGCCCCTACATGCGCCTCAGTCTCGTCTCACTGTTGGTCCAGTGCGGTCCCACCATGCGGGGTTATACCAGTGCACTGCGCATGATCATTCTGATTCCGCTGTCGCTGGCGCTGAGTTAGTTATTGCTGGTAATGATTGAATATTGAAAGTTACAAGGAAGGTGGTCAAGGCAAATTAGAGATATAAAAATAAATTTCGTTTCCTTAGGCAATTCAATTGTCAACCACTTCGCCAGTCGCCCATTTTGAACATATTTTTCTTAAATATTGTGTGTTTTCCTGACGGTGAATGACGCAGTCCAGTATTTAATAAAAACTTTGTTTTGGCTACCTTCTATAACCCATGTTTTATAAACTGTTTCGTACAACCCTTCACCTTGATTCCGTATTTTAGACAGGCCTCCGAGGCTGGTGTCAACGTTTAGCGGAGCAGTTACAAGGATCGGACAAAGTATTGTTATAAGATGTGCTGCCACTGGAGTTCCATCGCCACGGATACTCTGGACGTTAGATGATAGACCGTTACCAGCTGCTCCAGATAAGTAAGTCAAAATTTAGTTCAAAATTACTGGAGTCTTCTGGAAGATAAAATATGAAATTTTGTACTTTATAAACATTTCTGAGCAATACAAGTTTCCTTTTTATGCTAGGTATAGTGTTAACACAAGAGCAGAAGCAGTCCCGGGAAGTGAAGAGGGAACTATAGTGTCCACTTTAAGTGTGACAATCAGGACAGCAGACGAGGGAGGTAGATATGGCTGCAATGCCACCAATTCACAAGGATCTCATGCACACCAAGCAAGACTGAATGTTTATGGTAGGTCAACTGTTAACTGACCTTATTCCAACCCAAGAATGATTTAGGTCCTAATTCGTTTTATTTTTTAACAGGTCCACCAAATATCAGATATTTGCCAGCATTACACGTAAAGACTGACACTGATGTGACAATATATTGCCCATATTCGGGATATCCCATTAAGTAAGTCATCAACACCGTTCACAATTTGTATTTGTATACTATTTATGTCCAATATACCAAACGCTGTCAACACTCTTTTCACTTTTTTAGGGAAGTGGTATGGAAGCGAGAAGACGGTTCAATAGTAGACAGCATATTAGAGTCAAGTGACGAAAGAGGAGTTTTAAGACTGAATTCAGTAAGAAGTTCGGCGGCAGGCACTTACACGTGTGAAGTGAGGGCTGAAAGTGGCGAACTTGCTCGAAGGACCATACGACTTGATGTTCATAGTAAGGACTTCGTTTACTTGCTCGAAATACTACAACTTTCTGGCAATATTTAAATATTTAGTGTATTGTCAACAGAGCCGCCGAAAATAGCCCCCTTTCAGTTTCCCGAAGAACTTGAAGTCGGGGGAAGCACTCAAGCCACCTGTAGTTTGATATCTGGAGACAAACCTATTCAGTTTACGTGGCACAAGGATAACTTGCCTATTCCTTCAATGCTCAAAGTAAGTTATGTTACAAGGGGATATCTCACTGATCTATCATTAACAGCCAATTATGCTAATACAGGCTCTAATTTAACAATGCGCCATTTGCATTTCACCACATATCACATTATTATTAACATTTGCATAGTGATATTTATGGTGATGTGTATATTTGACAGAACAATAAGCAATCTAAAACAGATATTGGTTAAATCCAATTTTATTGTTCCACGTACATTTTCTGTTTGCTTTTTCATCAGGTTGAACAGAAAAATATGGACTTTTTCTCTCTACTAATCATACAAGATCTAAGTTCGGCCCACAGCGGCGAGTACACTTGCCGAGCTACAAACGACTTCGGAACAGTCAGCCATAGCGCTTCACTGATTGTCAAAGGTATTTATTATCTTACCTCTAAGTTTAGTCTGGTCACATATGTGGCCAAATTATAGTAATATATATGAACGGCTCGGTGCTAGTGCTATTTTGGATTTTAGTTTTGTGGTACCTCTCCTAAAATATTTTTGGCCTGAGGACTAAAACAATCATATATCCTAGTAAATGTCAGCAAATAGAGGGTTCAATCTTGATTTGTAAAGACCTCCTTTATTTAGTGTAGCTCCACAATAATGGGTATTTCTAGTAAAATAGACCTATATGTATAGTATGTGACCTTAAAATTGTCTCATGAATGATGATACTTGTATACTTTTCTCTCTTTTTTACTTCTGCATGTACTACCTATCTAAAAATTTCCTTCTCATCTACTTCTGTATTGTTAAGAGGGCCAGCGTAACATATAAAGCAGTCTCTCCGCACAGAATCGCCGACATGGGTGTGGCGAGCACAAAACACTTCGGTGTCCGCCGGAGCGGCGTTACTTCTGCCCTGCTTGGCTAAGGGACAACCCACGCCTAGGATATCCTGGGAATATTCTACTGGTAAGTACATGTTCAAGAAAGTTTTATCAACATGTCTAAATTCGTAGCTTAATCATGATTGATTTAAAGTTATTCTCGTTAAAAGTCAAGTCAAAGTTAGTTTTCGGTAGGTGTCGGTTTTTTGTTTGGAATATCAAGTCAGGAAAGTCGAATTGAGAACCTTATTATTTTTAGAAAGTTGGCTAAAAATAGTTTTTCTTTTATATTCTATTGGTCAAACACACTAACCATTTATTTGAAGGATTTTACCTATCTAATTTAATACCCTCATTTTCCAACAAACGTCCATAATAGCATTTATTTCAAATGGAGGTGAACTGAATTGTATAGGTAATAACCAAATTTCAGTGGTCGCATAATTTCAGGCACCGGGATATCCAATAATGTATTTCGATTACGTGCATATAATAGAAAACAAAGGTCAGTTATATGCTCATATGTAATACGTTGTGGACTTGTGGTAATTCAATAGTGAGTCGGTTTTATTTGAAAATCATTTAAAGCGAATGGGCTAATTGATCTAAATGCGATCATGCATTTATGTATATTAGGACTAATAAAAAACAGTTCAAAGTATAAGGGATATACGCTGCAGAAAATCTAAACAAGAACAATAAACGAAATGTAACAGAAAAGTCCAAATCGATCCAACAAACGCGACCGTTGACCCGCAAATTTTTTGTAAGGAAATTGACTACTAGTTTGTCAACGAGAAACTTCATGGATAAGTTAGAAGGTATATTTAGGTACTCTCAGGTGGACAATATCAATATATGAAATATAATAATAAACAATATCAATTTAATTGTAATGCCTATTTTGTGAACAATTCAGGAACGGTCTCACCTAACCTAACCAAATGTTTAGGCTTTGTTCGAACTATTTATCGGATGTTTGCACAAAATCGGCCTAGCGGATCTTCGTATATCACATTATTTGTTACAAAATGGTGGATTTCATACGTAGCGAAGCACTAGTATGACACAAAATAATTATGAAAAAAGATTGATGATTGCTAATACATTATTTAGACGGTGACAATTGGCGTCACGTGCTCTGGGGCCAATCAGAAGCTACGGACACTAGCGGTGGTTCCATCCTCATAGACGGGACTGTGTGGCTTAGAGCCGCTAGTCCTGAACACGAGGGCTGGTATCGTTGTACTGCAAGAGTACAGCATTCCTTTCTACACCATTCATTTTATCTCGATGTTAGAGGTAAGTTCTAAGTTGTATTGGAATGAGATAGTTTTAACTCGGTCTATATTCATTTGTTCTTCAACGAGACAAAGCTAAAAACGTAATAGGTAACAATTTAACCTGTTCTAGAAGTTTTATAGTAAGTTCAACTCAGTCGTGCGCGTGGCCTTATGTGTGAGTAAACCTTGTACATATACAGTGACTTTGTGTGCGTGACAAGAGGTACAGTCGGGTACAATACAGTTATTTAGGGGTTGTATACGGGTGTTTAAAGAAAAACAGTTATTACGTAATTTAATGTTTATTTATTTATAATGATTATGAATCGCTACTTGAAAAATCAAATGATGAATTTTCGGATTCGCTACTCTCCAAGGTGAATTATAAATTTTGTCTCCATGTCAAAATGTCTATAGTATTCTTCTTTTTTCTTTTGTACATATCGACAAGTATTACCCCACATCCCTTCATCAATTTGACTTAAACGTTAATTTATGAGTTTCATTATTTCCGTCATATTTTGGTCGACACTATGCGAAGCAATATAATTTTTTAAAATTCCCCACACATTTTGTTTACATTATTATACTAGATTATACCTCTTTTTACATTCTTAGTCCACACTTTTATCTATTGTGTGCGTACCCCGAGCTAGAAAATATGTAAGGAGTATTTTTTTTTTCCCTTGGCATGGCATTCACATCTCTTTAAGGAGATTTTATGGAGGAGGATTTAATTCATCTTAGATATTTCACCTTATTTATTTCTTAGATACTGTCAATGTCAATATGAAAAGACTTATGAGAAAATAATGAAAAACTATATTTAATAACTAGCTTTTGCCCGCGACTTCGTTCGCGTGGAATAGTGACTTCCGGCAGATTTTTGGTTTTACCAACATAGTTCCCGATCTCGCGGGATTTTTGAGACGTTCCCGCTCCCGAAGGATTTTTGGGATAAAAACTATCCTATGTCCTTTCTCGAGTTCCAAACTATGTCTGTAACAAATCGACAAATACAACGGAACCAAATTAGAATTTACGAAACAGGACCAATCCACATAAACGACCATACAACCGACAATACAATTTTTCCACGACGGTACCGAAGCGCTCGGCCGATACCCAACCAAATGCGTGTAACGAAACCATAGCGCGATCTATTTCGATCCCAACGCCATCTATCGAGCATAGTGACAACTCGGATTATTTATCTATACTCCGTTCGGGCATTTTCTTTGTACTAAAAGTAGTATTATATTGTTATTATTTTTTTCATACCTTTTTACTATTTATTTACTTTTTCCGATGAATTAAAACAACATGAACCGAACTCGTGTAACGATCGACACAATTGCGCGTAGTACTAATAGAATTATCTATACTCCGTTAGAGCATTTTCTTTGTAGTAAAACTTTTACTATATTAATATTAATTTTTTTACACCTTTTTACTGTTTATTTACATTTTTCTGATGGATTTTCCGATGAATTAAAACAATAACATGAACCGAACACGTGTAATGACACCATTGCGCGATTAACGCCATCTATCTACGGAGCATAGGAACAGCATTTCGACATTTGACCAATAGATGGCACTGTATGTCCGTAATAAATTTTATTTTTTATTTTTTGTAATAAAAACTATCCTATGTCCTTTCTCAAGTTTCAAACTATGTCTGTACCAAATTTCACACAAATCGGTTCAGTAGTTTAGGCGTGAAGAAAAGACAGACAGACAGACAGACAGAGTTACTTTCGCATTTATAATATTAAGTTTGGATATTAAGTTTGGATAAAAAGCTTTGAATGTTGTTTCATTTTTTGAAACCTAGTATTTTCGTAAACGACTGTACACATAACAAAAAGCGATAAGAACACGTCATCCTCGGAAGACGTCACTGTCACACGAATGAAAGTTGTATATTTACAAGCCGACGCACACATAGGGCCGCGCGCAAAACTGAGTTGAACTATCTATACTAAAGTTGAATGAAATAAATTTGATTCAGAGCTATATTTTATGTTCTATTATGGTAATATGTATTTGTCTTGTCTCCATGGCAAATGGCTTTTTCTATAGAATGTATTCTTCCGTTTGTGTCCTTTTGCGGGATCTATTCTAACAGTGTAACAAAATCCTAACAGAGCCTCCAAGACTTAGCAGAAGTGGAAGCGGTGAGACGAGATGGGTTGTAAGAGGAACTACAGCGAGACTGTCATGTACCGTCAGAGGGGAGCCAGAGATACACATCCATTGGACTCACGACTCTAGACCCTTATCCTTGCAGTAAGTGGATATTTTGATATTTCTTGATCCATCGTAATAAGTCCCTTACTGGCATTGGTAAGATTTATGTAACTCAGTCAAAATCTTTGCAATTGACAGCCGCGATGATTGCGTCATCTTTCGTACATTTTCAATCAAAAACACTTTATTTGATTGATTAAAGTTACGGGAGAATTCACAACTTTATCATTTTGCGTGAAGACTTGACAATTTAATTTCCTGTATTGATATTTGGTTCGATAACGCGCTCCAATACTTTCAATGTTAATTTATAAATCAGTTTCAAAATTTTCTTGCCAAAAAATGGTATACTTAGTCTAAAATTACTTTCAATGTTTGACTAATACCTAAGTTATTGAATAAAAGTAATTTTTAATTTTTCACAAGGAATTTATATTAAATAGGTAGGTAATGTTTGCTCACTTCTTCTCTGTGGGAGAGAAGGTCCGTGCCCAGCAGTATGACGATAAAAAATCTGATGATGATGATAAAAGTGTTTGCGTAATTATAAAAATATATACTCAACCAAAGCATAATATATTAAAAACATGTTACTATTGTAGTGGTTCAGGTGGCGTGGAAAACCGTGAGACTAGTGGTGGAGCGATGACGTCAGAGGTGACCATTCCTCATGCCGGCCCCGAGCACGCCGGGGAGTACCGATGTATGGCGCGCAATCTGTATGGTAGTGATGAGCTGGTCTACCGACTCTTTGTTAAAGGTAGGACGTTGTTTTGTTATATGGTAATAAATTAGGGTATTAACATCAAAGGGTGCAGTTGTGTGATATGAAACCACGGAAATATGTGTTAACTCCATAATATGGTACTAGATTGGTTTTCAACAAAACTTTTAGGTATTTAGGTTCAGATAATTTCATGAATTAGTGCTTGTGACAATACCTATGTAATTTAGTGTCATAAAATTTTATGAAAACAAAACCTATGAAATGCTTTTCACAGAAAAAAGACAACAACATTTTTCAGAATGTTTTATTTGATGAACATTAAAATATTTGTATGCAGTTCGATTGAGTTTTAATATAATAATACTATTTGTCGTGCAAAATAAAATTTATTCGCAATCATTGTCGACAATCAACAACAAGCACAAAAATAAATACGAATTTATATATTTACCATTTTTAATACATTGTAGGTACTTCGTTAAATAGGTTTATGCTTTTATCCTTTTAGTTACGCTTACACCTAAATTTCATAACATTCGAATTTCCACCTTAAAACTAAACAGTGTCTGTTTGCTCAAAATCCTAGCAGTTCGGTTCGCATCCCTATTTAACATGTAAACAACATTAAGTTAAACAATACATACGTAGTGGTTGTTCCCGTGCCGACCACCGGTCGTCATGTACTCGCGTCGAGGGCCATAAAGCGTAATGTGCGCCCGCGATAATACTGAATACGTGGCCCCACTCTACTGCAGCTTCGAGTAGGGACATAGTTCCAGAAGTACCACAACATAAGATGGCCGCTTTGCCACAATAAACCATGTCAGGTACAGAATGCGTTTGAAAACGAAGAGTTCGCTGCCGAAAACTCCATTTTGTGGGAACGTGACACGTAATTAAAATGGAGGTCCAATTTATGTGACCCTAACTTATACCAGAGAAATAATTATTTTTATTAATTATTCAAATATTTTGCGAAAAAGTTCTTAACTTACCTTTTGCCTTCTTTCATTTATTAAACACTTTATTTCTCTGACCAGTGTGAAAGCATATTAAATGGGTCTTCTGACTTAATTTTGCGCTGCCCGCCTCAGCCCTTACAAACGTGTAATTTATTACACGTGATGTTTCGGTTATGGTTATATATGGCGTAAATAAAATATACCAAGTTTAAAATTTTCATTTTCCGGGCGTAAAGAGTGTGATGTCGTTATATTTTCTCTAATATTTCGTGAAGGCAGTTAAGTGTGCTTCCTAGCGTTATATCGGGCATTCTGCTACTAATAAAAGACCAATCGTATTCGATTGACATTTGATTGGTGTGCGATTGGTCTGCTATTTTGGTGATTTTGGTCTATACGGGAGTTTGCTGTATAATCATTTTGCAATCGTAAATCATTTGCAGACAAAATGATTCATTATTGAATGATAGAAAAGGATAAAAACGTTTATTTCAAAGAAAAAATAGCGGAATGCCACATACGCTTCAATCGTAATTGAGTCGGGATTGGATCTCAGTCGAATCGAGTCGAACGTGAATCGTATGTCGCTTAAGTAAAATTAGGAGAATCGGGCCCCTGCTGGAAGCCAGATGGTACGTTATCAAGCGTTAGATCTAAATGCCATAATTTGCATGTTAAAATATTCATTTTCCAGTAATTTTACCTAAAGAAGCTATTCAAATTTTGCATCGAAAGAATATTTTGAAACTGTTAATGAGTTAGAAATTGGCCCCAAGGTTCCATTCCCATACGGTACAAATAACTTGTTCTGAGTTTTGATAACTTTGGAAATCGGTCGTGAGACTTTCTAATTAATCTTGAAGTAACTTCAATTGAAGAAATGCTTGTTTCACACAGAACGACCGAGCGTGCCAGAAGAGGTGCGTGTATCAGAAGTATGGTCACGTAAGGCCCGCGTCACATGGCGTGTCGCGCGAGGGGCGCTAGTCTCCCACTACTCGCTACAGTACCGCGCTTTGACGCGCGAGCTCACTCTCGCGCCGCTCGACGCTCCGCTGCCCGCTCTGCTCGACAATTGGGACACGCAAGATGTCCTCAACATCACATTGGCGAACTCGGATTTATTGCATGTCGCGTAAGTAAATATGGTCCTACTTGTTAATATTTTGGGCTATTTTTCTGTTTTTTTACTAGGTTAATTTTCAAGGTAGCTCACGTTTATGTACTGGGTACTCCGAACTTTCTGTGCATTACAATTAATTTATTTCTGCAAAAGCTTTTTGTAGATTTGGTTTTTCAAATAAAGTATAGGTGTATGTATATTCACTTTTTTAACATAGTAGAAAATCATGTCATTGAACTATTTTACACTGTTGCTACTTGCAGTATTATTATGCTTACCTTGCCCATCGTGAAGATGGCACCAGTTTCTGAGAAATTTTGCTTATTGGGATCTGCAAACGGTGTCGTTGCAAATTATCTACTCTGAGACAAAGTGACACACGAGGGTAACTTTATTACCTTTGATAGCTATCTCAGTTTCGAACTTAGTCCCAACTTGGAGAAAGTGAATTACTAAGTTTGTATTAACCGGCTTAGATTAATAAATCTAGCCTTTGGGTTTCCAGAAGTTGTGTGGGAAAAATGCGGACATTCATGACAAAAAAAAACTACTAGGGATTTAAAAGTAGTGACAAAAAGAATAGTGGCTGAGGTGTATTTCCAGGAAAAGTCGATCAGAAAAATCAAGTTCTTACAAAAGGTACCGGCTGCGTTGTAACAGTTGCTTTGGATTTAAACTTTAATAGCTTTTAGGCCAACGGGGAGAACTGATTTTTTATAATCTTTTGTATAACTTGGCTAGACGGGAAAAATCAACCACCAGCCAATTAATGTTTCCGTAATTTTTGCGAAGTTAATTTTCAGTTTTTATTACGATGTTGTCGTGGACTTTATGCAATGTTTTAGTTTTAAATTAGAATCGCAAAGAATTATTTTCGAAGTTTCTACAAAATTATGAAGAAATAATATTAACTTTAAGATTGTTAGTATAGTGTTATAATTTCAAAGAGCATGACCTCCTCGCAAAGCGGGTTCAAAAAGGAACAAGTGTGAATTAGATGTATTATACAAGGATTGTTATTCTTTGTTCTAGAGGCTGAATATATCTGAATTACTTAACCACTTTCAGTGACTATTCACGTTATCCGGTCTACTTTGTGTATACCTATGTATGTTGTAATTTTAAGTGTCTATGTATAAATGCATTACACCGAAGAAAAGTGTTTGTGTCTGCTGAAAAAAATTGCATGGAAAAACCGAGCGGGAAATCCGCCAGTGTAAAACGTAAAAGTACGCACGTTACTAGCTTATTTTGAACAGCTCGTACATTTCCAAAACACCATCTTAGGTCCGAAGGGCCAGGCCGGGCAGGGGCGTCCGTCTCTGGGCTCTCTCCTGATACGCGGTACGCGATGCGCATGGCCGCGTACAACGACGTGGGCGCCTCACCTTACACCACGCCGCTACATTTCACTACACGGGAGGAAGGTAATATTTGTATACAGCACACCTATTACCTACAAGTGTTTGCTAGAGCTGGGAAGGTGACCTAAAAACGAGGGTGATACTAACATGACCCAAAATATAGAAGATACATAGTATAGTATTTATAGTGTCATTTTAAATTGCCTCAGTAGTATTAATTGACAACCTCCTATTTCCAAATAACATAGTTACAAACACCCAATAGAATGGCAAAGGTAATTTTGGGTATCACTTTGAAAAGGTCGCTAAGTAATAGAGCTATTTATAATTGCTATATAAAACATTTCCATAAAAGCATATCACTTCACTCAATTACTTAGGTCCTATAAATGGAAACCGTCCTAATTCTTCCTGTATAAATTATGTAAATCACATCTCTGTGACATACGCTTACTTAGGTACTTTACCTCCGCACAATATGCGGAGATATCATTAATATATTCCTGAAGGTCGGCTCGAAGTGAGACCAACTTGAAGCTTTCCCGCCCATTAAAAAACAGTGCTGTGCAATTTCCGCAGGAAGCTTCGTAAATGCGTGTTGGATGTATGAGAATGTGCTTCTACTTTGTTCACAGGATGAAAACGCCTTTATTTTACAAGTCATTTTGGACTCTATCCTGTGGACTATAAAGTTGATTGTTCTTTGAGAATGCTGTAGTCAATGTGCAAAGTTTTTTTGTGGGTGTCGTTTCTAACAGTGGTTTTTTTTTGCAAGCGCCGGGAGGAGCTCCTCGCGACATTACCGTGCGGGCACTTAGGGCGCGAGAACTTCATATCACTTGGCAGGTAGGCATTATCTTTAACTTTTTTATGTATTTTATACAGCACTCACCTTTATTCCAAGATAACGTAAAATATGCTGATGTGGTTCAACGTTCATGTTCAAGTTGTGATGGTGTTTACGTTTCGATTCTTTATTTCAGTAACATTAAGCATAGCTTTCAAATAACTGTTAGAATAGATATAAAACTCTATGTAGACTGCAAAACGTTTACCAGGTATAGTTCTATCCATATCTGTTCCTAGTTACCCATAACATGTTTGTTCCCTATAGCCACCACCGCGGGAAACATGGCACGGCACGTTACTAGGCTACACGATCCGCTGGTGGGAAGTGTCGGAAGAGGGTAAAGGGACACTTAGCGACAGTCCGGGTTCAGAAAGTGGGGCCAGTGCTGACGCAACCAGTACCACTCTGAGAGGACTGAAGGCGGCCACGCGATATGGGATCACTGTGCGAGCTTATAATGCGGCGGGCACTGGCCCACTCTCCCCACCACATTATCGACACACGCTTGAGTCACGTGAGTTCAGCTTTTTTATACTTGCTGAAATAGCATCATTATTATGCGTTTTGATAAATTAGTAAAAAATATTAACCAAATAACTTGATAAGCGGTAAGCTAAACTTTTATTATAGTAAATCACTTTACTGCTTCAGACTTTTTCACTTCGATCTTCCGATAAATTTTCAATATTTTATCTTTACAAAAATATGCTAAGACGCTTGAGCGAAGCCAAAAACAAAGTTTCCCAGAATTATTCCTGGTTTCGATAACCACCCTCAAAGCGGTGTAAAATCTTAAAGTTGGAAAATGAATGAGATCGATTTGCTTAATGTCCCGTCAGCCGCAGAAGTGTATCGGAGTTGAAACTTGGACAAGGCAAGTTTTGTCGTAGTAGTAAATAACTGAGCGCCGCTATCGACGTGAAGCGACGATCGTAAATTTTCCCATCAAAATGCAAAATGGCTTAATTGGACTGTGGCCTTCTCGATCTAGGTCAAACGATTCAGTACAAATTGATGGCACTTTTGTATTCTGCGTTTGTTTCATTTTTATTTCTTCATGCAAAAATAGAAATTCCAATTCTTTTTAAGGTAGCTACGCTACTATATTTCGAAGGCAAAAAGAAATATAGTTTCAATTGTTCGTCTATCCGTTTGTCCATCTGTTGCAATCGATCAGAGAGGTTTTAGAGGTATAGTACAGCGCGCTTTTACGAATACAAGAGTTAAGCTCAACATTTTATCGGCTTGTCTCTACGTTGTAGGTAGATACTAGGTACTGTTTGTTGTTTATTTTCTGAATCAACATAATTAGAATCTATTCGCGTAGTAAAAACATTGCTCTTTTCTCCTTAAAATTAAACGATCCCGACTTGAAAAGACATAATTAATGCTCTTAATAAGTCACATGTGCGCTCAACAAGCTTTCGCGTAATTAATCTTAGCAGATTGTTATTAAGGAATTGCTTTGCAACCGTTTAGAGATGAAAAAGCTTTGAACATTAACTCAAGAGTATAAAATTAATACAAACAATATTTAACAGCTGCTGGAATAGATCTTTGAGAAGTTTATCTTTGAGGAGATCTTATTAGTCTCAACAAAGTTGGATCATTAATGTTGATCAAACCAAACACTGTAGGTGTAAGTATTTGTTTCTTGATGAGGTGATTGATTTTTTTTTTTATTTTGGATAGTTTGTAACTAGGCCAGTGGGATATACCTATTAAGAATATATATTTATTTTCTCATGGTCAACTTCAGATTTAGTAGTTACTGTTTACTTTTTAAACAGCTCCAACGGGCAGTCCAGAAGGAGTGGCCTGTATATCTAGCGGATCCTCATCTCTTCGCGTATCATGGCGGCCGCCGGGCATAGACAACCGAGGCGGGCTGATCACGCACTATACGTTACAATACACGAGACGGGACGCCGACCCCATGCTGCCTACACAGGACGCGTATCTAAGGATACAGGTAACTATGCGATATATTTCTGAACACGATGATTTTTTACAGATGAATGGTCGTGTCGTTGAATATTCACTTCCCTAGCTACTAATGGATATTATTAATATTTATCAATAAGTTTGTATCACACAGAATCAGTTCAAGGGGTTTGAATATATATAAAGATGAGATTTGTCTTTATGCCACTTTTTATCCAACTTTGCGTACAAATTACACGGAATGCGGGTGAACCCTGAAACAATTGGCAAAAATAGGAGTGAATTCAATTTCAATTAAATACAACAACCTATGTTCCAATTTATTTAAAATTATGAATGTAATAATTCCCTTGAAATGTACTTAATTGAACTGTCAAATGGAAACTAGCAACAATTGTGATAGAAATGTAGGTATAAAATAATTAATGCTTAATTATAAATAAAATTAATGCTGATGCCATGAATACATATAATCCAACTGATAATACAAAGGCTTACACATAATCTTTTTTTTATGTTTCCTCTTTATTTATTTACATAGATATATAAATATTTACAATAATGATAAAAACTATCCAAGTAAAAACAAAAAAAACCTAAACTAACAAGCAAATAAACACGTAGTACAGTTCTTTTCGTCAATTTTCTTACAAAATTCGTCCATATAGGGTGAAGAAGCAACCGTTTCTCGTCTAACGCCGTACGCGGAATACGAGATCCGCGTGAGAGCTCACAACGCCGCAGGCGAGGGTCCGCTGTCCGCACCGCAAGTTTGCAGGACTGATGAAGACGGTAAGTTGTGGGAACTAAACTATTGTATGAGTATCCACTCAGACAACAATTGTTGGGGTATTCGAACGATAGTTAAACATATTTTTTGTTCAGTGTCTATACACGATCAAGTGATGTGAGAACGGTGTTTCGGTGAATTTATTATGAAACGTTTTTGATATTATTAGTTTTTGGAAGGTCTTCTAGCAACGATGTTTGTTTAAATTGACACCACTTTTACAAATCGTGCATTTGGTCAAATTACTTCCGATGGTTACTTGTCATTGCAAAATTTAATAAAGTAAATTTTCATTTTCCTCACATTTATTCAAACTCTTTACCACCTTTCCTGCGTTCATGGATAATTAACATATCACTGTATATCAGTGCCAAGTGCGCCGGGCGGCATGAAACTGATCGCGCTGGGGGAGCGGTCGCTGCGCGCGTCGTGGCTGCCGCCGCCCGAGCCCAACGGCAAGCTCACGCATTACACGCTCTATGTCAAGGATCTGTCTGGGTAAGTGCTGCTGTAATGTATAGTATGTTCCGGGATTGTTCTAAACAGTTACCGCGGCCCTGGCATATAAAGGGAGATGGTGGACGTATCAGCAATTGTCTGACACTCCCTAACGCTGCGCCCACTTGATGATTTCCCACCATTTCCTACCATATGCAAAATAATTCAAATATTTAGATGAATGATTGATTGCTTATATCGATAACCCATTTCTAAAATCTTTGTTACTCATCTGAAAATAAGTTATATTTTTAACCGACTTCCCAAAAAGGAGGAGGTTCTCAATTCGGCCGGTATGTTTTTTTTTTTTTTTTTTTTTTATCTATGTATGTACATCGATTACTCCGAGGTTTATAGACCGATTTACGTGATTCTTTTTTTGTTCGACGCGGAATAGCTGCCAGTTGGTCCCATAGTCATCAGGTCAGGATCTGATGATGGAAACCCTGAGAAATCGAGGGCAACCTTCGAAAGTTGTAGGCATACATAGGGTAAAAACTTAACACTCAGGTGTATGCCTGAAAGTACTATTCAACAGTGAAGGTTTGGAGCTGACCTGATGATGGAGACCAGAGAGGGTCGAGGGAACTCGACAACTGAATTTGTAAACTACCTCGTGTTTGGGCTTATATTATTTGTATTGACGAGACTTTTGCAACAGTGAAGGTTTGGAGCTGACCTGATGATGGAGACCAGAGAAGGTCGAGGGGACTCGACAACTGAATATGTAAAATACCTCGTATTTGGGCTTATATTCTTTGTATTGATGAGAACTTTCCACTTATATGGATAGTGATAACTATTCGTATCACTGAAAAGCAGTAAATAAAAAACTTTTTTACAAAAAAATTAAACCGACTTCCAAAAACACTAAAAAGCAAAAAAAAAACTAATTTCAGGTGCATCGGCCTAGAAGTCGGTGGCAAAATTAACTTAGTAACATCCATTAGACACCGACTTCTAGGCCGATGCACCTGAAATTAGTTTTTTTTTTGCTTTTTAGTGTTTTTGGAAGTCGGTTTAATTTTTTTTTATGCAACAAATCGTTAAATCTGTACATCCAAATCGAATCGTAGCCATCTGACGCCATTTCACCGGCAACAAATCTGAATAGTTCGATGGTTCTAACTACATAGATAGCCGAGCTCCACAGAGAGCGTTAATGAGATTATACGGCGAGCGCACTGAGATGACTGACAAAGCGAAAGGGATATTGCGTTGCACCAGGTAAACTGTTCAGGCATTCATATAACGGCTTTGGTAATGTTTTCATTATATACCGAACCTATATTGGCGGTAAAGTGATGATAACTATGATGGCATTCATGAATGATATTTATCTCCAAATAAGTAAAAAGGCTAGGCAAATGATGAACAGTCGAAGCAATGGTGTGTATCACTCAGGACGTCTTAGGTAGTAACAGCGGAAAAATTCTGCCCCTTTGGGAAATAAAGGCGTCTTTTATACTGTGTCATTCATCTTGGTAGCTAAGAGCTTACCATCATCATCTAAGAAAATAATGAAAAATAAGCAGGGACTGAACAAATACACCATTTTAATACACAATTGTATGCAAAATTCTTCTTTCCCAAAATCTATATCCTCCCGGCCATTACAAAAGCAATTACGTAGTTCAACCGCCGTAAGCGTGGGTTAATAAATAATTGAAACAGTACCCTGCCTGGGAATAAGCAAAGTTGTTCAGCAATCAAAGTTAAATACCGCTCCAATTGAGCTACGTCTAACCGCGTTACTTCGGCTAGTTTGTTGTGCTAACGTTCCCTCGTACCGGACGATACCTGCAGGGAAGTGTTGCCTTCAAAGGAATAACGTTTCTATTGCGAATAAGGAATTTTCTCTTGTAGCATTGAGTATCTGCATAGATGTTCAGGGAAATAAATTAGATCATAAAGTTGCGCTGTCAGAAACTGAGTTCTACGTGGTGAGCCGACGTTTTCCAGCTTGATCGAAACATCAGATGAATTTTCCAATTTATTATAAGTATAATCTTGCTTATAATTTGCCAGCATATTAAGGGTATAAAGTATTTTTTTTTCAAATGTTTAAAATTCAAATCTCACGTAGAAAAATATTTAGGCATAACGAACTTATTCCCATCAAAACATTTCAAATGGTTTAGATATGTAAGAGTAACCAATATTTGTAATTTTACTGTAATCTGCAACAAAGCATATACCTTTCCTAGGTCACAAGAGCCCAACGTAACTCGCGTGAATGCATGCGCCGAAGTTGAAGGGACCACTTCAGAATGTATGCGAACCATGCGAGGTCTCCGCGCGGGGCGTACTTACGAGGCCTGGGTCCGTGCTGCCACTGCTGCCGGCGAAGGTCCACCTTCTCCCGCTGTGGCTTGCCAGACCAGTTCGTTGGGTAAGTGTCCTGCAAATTATACCTTTATCACTTTCTCAGAACGTGTTTGTGGGGTCTGAATATTCAACAATGTTTATGATAATTCGTAAAAGCCCAATTAGCCCAATTCTCTGGATAATGATTCTATTAAGTTGCTTTGAGTTTCAACAGCAAAATTTACGTAGATCAAAAGTTTTCAATTGTATTCTAAACTCGTACTGCGAGCTCTAAAATTTGCAAAATCAAATCTAAATCCGTAAAAGTTAAGAACGTGATAGTCTGACCAATCTGAACAGGAATCAAGGGAATGTTTAGTACTGGTCAAATATAGTTTAAAAGTCCTTCAAAACAAACTTGAAACAGTTCGTAATTCAAATATTGATCCAAGTCGAATGATGGTTTAGCACCGGGACGTATCTCGTCATTCGGCGGCGTGGCGTTGGGCGCGGCAGGCGGGTCATTGTCATTGCGTTGTGTTGTTGGGGGTGCTCCGCCCCCGGCCAAGCGCTGGCTGAGAGCTGGCACTCCACTGCATCCACGACCACCGTTCCATCTTGATGGAGACGCCTTGCTTATACGAGGTAACAGATATATTTCAGCTTTGATACTCAAAAAATCAGAGAGTCCGTATTATACTTTTAATATTACAGCATGATATTCATTGACATAATTTGTACACAGGTTTAGAGTTATCCCATGCTGATAACTACACATGCGTCGCGGAGAACCCTCACGGTTCTGACTCTGCGACATGGCGCGTTATAGTTCTACGACCGCCGGCACCACCAGGCTTGGCCTTGCTTGAAGCAAGGTCCAGGGAACTGGAGCTCGAACTCAGGCCAGCGCCCAGGGCTCCTGGACATGCCATACCTAAGACGTACAGCCTACATTGGAGATTGGCATCACCGGAGGTAGCTATTGTATTCTTATTTAAGGAAAATTGTTATATTGGCACTCGATGTTTTATTGCCCTTTTTTAAGTAGCCTTTCGAACGTGCCTTATCTGTTGCTTACATTTCAAGAGCATTTTAGGGTGAATGGCGAATACAATTGGCCACTCCCGGTCCGGTGACGTTATCTGGACTGCGGTGTGGTTCCGCATACCGAGCGTACGGTTCGGCCGGAGGGGCACCAGGTTCTGAACTTGCCGTGCGGACCTCTGGAGGTCCCCCAACTGCTCCTCCAGATGCGAGGTGGATCAGAGCGAATGCAACCCATGCGAGGTTCGATACCAGTGCCTGGACTGATGGGGGATGTGGGCCAGTGGCCTTGAAACTAGAGTGGGCAGGGTCTGGAGTAGCCGGCGCGAGGGATGTACCTGTTGGAGGAGAAGTTATTTTAGGCGGTAAGTGTTCTTCTGTGCTAAAAAAAGAATGCGATGATAAAAATTACTGTTTGTTATACGTACACTTTATTTTAGTAGGTAGTTGGAAGTCCCCAAGTTTTAACGACCCATCTATAAATCGAACGCAACAGCTGCGCGAAACTTTAACATTGTCAGCTTTATGGCGATCACAATTTCATCATACACTCGAGTATTTATTAAATAAGCTGTTTTCTCGCGGTTTCACCCGCGTCCCGGGGTAACTTCCTCCCGTACTCGGATAAAACACAGCCTACATTCATCAGGAATAATGTAGCTTCCCAGGAGTGAGAGAATTTTTCGAATCGGTCAATTCGGAGCCTATTCATATCAAACCAACAAACAATCGAATTTTTCCTTTCTACAATATTGGTGTAGATGAGAATGATACACGTGTAGGTCTATCGCCGGGTTCCCGGTACCGCGTGGCGGCTCGCGCGTCCAACGAGGCGGGCTGGACGCGCGAGGTGTTCGAGTTCGCCACGCAGGCGTCGGACGGGCACCTCGCGGAGGAGGTGGACGCGCCCTTCCCGGCGACGGCGGGCGAGCTCGCGCTGTTGCTGGCGTTGTGTGCTGCGCTCTCGCTCGCAGCGCTCACTATACTCGCTATATTGTTGAGGAGAAAACGGTAAGTTGGATACAGCTGGTCTTTTTGATTATTGAAACCTTTTTGTTCCAATTTTTGAAAACTTAGAGTAAAAATACATTCTTATATAGCAAAAATATCCTTTTTAATATTTGAAAGTTGAGTTTGAGTTTTGTCCTCCCTTTACTCTAATCTATGTAGTAGTTAATTTTATATGTAGCTGTAAAAAAATTGGAGACTGGGAGTTCCCTGTCCATTTATAACAGTTGTGCCCGAGACTGTATCTCAAATAAATGAGATCAAAATCAACATCAAACGCGACTAAAATTGATCAAAGACAAATAATTAAGCTGAGTACGAAAAAAAATATGTACCTATTAGTAAAAATAAAGGTGGATCGTTAGCTTTTGTGATCTGTGCGTGACAAAGTGCTGACATAAGCGGTGTCGCTCCATCGACCCTTTTCACCCAGTCTTGGAGAGTCGTATGACATGACGGGTGAACGTTCCTTTTGACGCGAGTGATTCGTTTTGCGTCACGTTTTACGCGGAAATTATTAACGCCGCGTCGGCTTGCGTGTTCACGTACGTTTTATATGTGATCGACAAATGAGACATGTGAAATGCGAAGTCAGTGTGTGAAAGTCACAGGTCTGATATTGTTGACTCTTTATATTTTTACCTATAAAAGCACTGTAATACCTAAATAGTGACCGAGTAATTTTACCAATACGTAGATAGGGCTTTTATATTTTTTGGATCGATTAAAATGTAGTGTATTAAAACTCATCTATACTAATATTATAAAGCTGAAGAGTTTGTTTGTTTGTTTGTTTGTTTGAACGCGCTAATCTCAGGAACTACTGGTCCGATTTGAAAATTTCTTTCAGTGTTAGATAGCCCATTTATCGAGGAAGGCTATAGGCTACTTTTTATCCCGGTACGGGAAGTAGTTCCCACGGGATGCGGGTGAAACCGCTGGCAGAAGCTAGTCATCAATATTGTGAACTCAGTTGTTAAAAGCAAACTTTTTGTTTTAATGTTTCGCCAACTTTGTTCAACAGTCGCCTGTAATGTTTCAACTTGAACAATAGACTTTTGATCATGATTGATTTGTGATCCTACTCTGTGAAAAAGTACCCATCCATAAAAACTGTATTAAATAACTTTGAGAAACAAAATGTTCTAGAATATTCCTATTTTATTTTTCAAAAACATTTCTCTACAATGCGGGAAATACGTAGAAAAATAAAACCGAAACACAAAACATGTAAAGGATTTTACATGTAAAGGAATAAAAGCAGCTTGCCAGACCACCAGAACTTAATGGTCCTCCTTGTTGCACAGAACTGCACAGTAATTATCAAAACTTAACAAAACAATGGCAACACTGCAAATATACGACCCATAAAGTAATCCACAGTAGTTAGTAAGTCAACAGGCACGGCTGTAAACGTGTTTTACGATCGACTTGTAATAAATTCAGGCTCTACATTGTATGAATATTCACTGGCTATATTCATAAACGGTTGGATTGGAACTAAACGTGACCCAGATACAGTTTGTTAAACGTCGCCTATACTTCGGGAATGCACCATCAATATCCATTTCGATAATGAAAACTGTAATCTGTAAAGCACGCGTTGTGGCCACAATGAATCGGAATATTTCGTCTTTGTATACCGACGACACGTAGGTATTCATTTTTCAACGTTATGAAGTTCTTTCTATAGATTTTAATCTGACGAAGGCCGTTTTACAAAAAAAGGATTTATTAATATTCGCTGCAAAACCAATTACATCTTTTGGAACCATGAATTTACAATTACAATTTAATTCAGCGTCGCATAATTATTGAATCGCTAGGGAGGCGATTTGTCCGTACAATTTTTAATTTAAAATGCTAATGTTGTATCGTTTTGAATATGTACGCCCATTACACTTGGGACCACCGAATCTGGGTCACTTTGAAATCACGAAGTATTTGAAATAAATAGGGTACATAAATATAATACCAAGAAATATTAATTAAGCAGCTTCAGCGTCACACACTGTTAATTTTAATCGTTACTATTTTTTTTCTCACGATTTCAGTCTAACGTTTGTATATTTATGTTTTAAGAGATCATTATATTGTGTACATCTTTTTATATATTTTTCTACCAGGACTGACGGGGCCGTCGCTCGCGTGTCGACGAGCGCTGAGAAGCCCACTTGTGGGACTTACAGGGCGCCACAACACCAAGCCACTAAACTGCCACCAGACCCGCCGGGTAAGACATAGATATTTCTTATAAAATGTAGTATAGTACGAAAGAGTTTTAAGAGTCTAGCGCTGAATTTTTGTCGCGCGTAAATCGGTCGTTCGGGTCCAAACGTCATCTTTGTCAATTACAAAGTACCGCTAGTCGTCAATTGTTTGAAAAACCATGCCGTGCAACTGACAAGGGAGTGATCATTTTACTAAGTAAATTAAATAACAGAATATCCACGTGAATATAATGTTTTTAAAGAGGAAATCCAAAAATAGTCTTTGACGTAAGTTTGCTTCAATCGTGTTTTACACTAGCCTATTTTCTCCGTACAAATATGTTTGAGAAGTAGAGAGTACTTTTAGTTTTGTTGCGTTCCATTCTATGTTACACGTGCTCGCCCAACGGTATCCTGATGTGACGAATTTCCGGAGCGTCACAATCTCATAGAAAATCGAATGAAAATAAAATCTTCGCCCGGAGATAGTTCGCGCACGTTTTGTTTTACGATTACGTATTATTTTTTATATACATTTAATAGATATAAAATAATTTCTACTGCGTTTAACGGAAACTTAAAATTTTCTGCTCAGTTCAAGTATTTTGACATCTTTATTTAATATACTCTTCATCATCAATTTCCTTTAAACCTTGGGAATACGGCTACTAAGAATTTTTATGCGTCGAAAACCTTTTACAGGCTTTCAAGACACTCTGGGGAATTTAATATTTAATACTCTGGTTCCAATTTCATCAAATATCCCTTTAAGCTTAGGCCGGGCCTCTAATATCACATTGTTCAACTCTATAAAGTACAAAGGCCTGCAGATACAATAATTAACTTTTCGTAAAAATTGTTCCGTATAAATATTGTATTACATGTAGAGTATGAAATTCACTGTTCACTAAAGCCTTATTTATTTTGAAACGGGTATATTGGGTACCGAGTAATGATTGGTTTTTACCCTGTTCCGAGTACTCTTTTGTGGACACATGACAATGTACTGGTTATTTGTGTGTTTACACTGTACGTATCTTTAATAGAAATTCATTTGCATTATTCTGATGCTGAAAAAATCAGGTTATTTTGCTACAAATGCCATTAATACACGTGTTTTATTAGTATTTTCATTTCATTAAAATTTTTTACTTCGTTATTAAATCATTAAAAAATGGTTATGAACAATAACAAAACTGTTACCTAATCCGAAATTTCATAAGTTCTCTAAATATCTTGCAAAACGTATTGCAGTTTGGCCACCTCTTTTCATACTGGTTGATTCAAAGAGCTGAAAATCCGCTGGTATAAACACAACTGTTTTATTTTAAATGGCTTAATAATATTCAATAATTCACATACCGATATTGTCATTAGATGTGTACGAAATAAGTCCATACGCGACATTCGCGGGCGGCGCGAACGCGTCGTCGGGCGGCGGCGCGCGCGCCTACACGCTGCAGCTGCGCGCACTCGCGCGGCACGAGGACGACGCCGCGCCGCCGCACCACCCCGCCTGCTGTGACGGTAACGAGAATCAATAATTTATAGTGCTATAATACAAGGTTTAGTTATTAGTAGTTAGTTTCATTTTAATTTGTGAACTGACAGCGCTTTCACACTGGCGGATTTTCCGCAGCTAGCAAAACTAGCAATTGCAAAATGGGCTGGTGTGTCGCTCGGAAAATCCGCTCGAGTGAAAACGCTGTGACAGTGCCATCACAGACTAGATACAATTGAATTTTCTAAAAAAAATACAAGATAATATTTAAATCTAGAAAACAATGGTTAAAAAAAATAAGTTTTCTTAACAGTTTTTCAATTTATTATTTAGAATGCAAATTTAAATTAATTACATATTTCAAGGTCCGAAAGCAATAACATACTTAATTACTGTATTACGGGAATAAAGTTTTTTTTTTCTGTACAGAAGAGACCTGCGTAGACGCATGCGACGCTCAACGGCGACGGAGACGCCGACGACATTACTGCCCGGACCATGGTAAGGAAGATTTTTAAAACCACGACTAAATTGAGAATCCCCCATTTTTAATTCGGTCCATAAATATGAGGCACCGTTTCTACTGCCTTCTTCTTTTTAATTTATCCGATGTATTTACTTTTTTAATAAATCTTCGTTATTTTTTTATTTCAATTTAATTAAACCTGTTTGTCTTTGTCCTCAGGTTGCTCACAAGATTCAGGAAGTTGAGAAACGAAACTGCCAAATTGTTTAGCGAAAAATATCTAGTCAGTTTAATAATATAGTTAATTCGGTTATACATATTAATATGTATACAAAAATTTATACAATAATATTGTCTATTTATATTACGATGTTTTTCTTTATTCTACCTATTTTCCCAATATTTTCAATAAAATGATAATGTCACACATTATTACGTCTGTATTTATTTTCCTTTACAATATTGTGGTTTTTCATACGAAAACTAATTTCGTGGAAAGTCTTTGATTTGCGAATATCTACTTAGATTTCTATTATAGAAATGATAATAGAAAAGCTCAAACAAATACATATAACTTTGTTGACATAAGATCTCCGAGTTTATTTATAGGAAATATTAAACCACATTCGTATGAAAGCTGTGGTTTATTCATGGATAAAATAACTCGTTACTACGTAGGTACTATTAGAATAACAGATATTATATACTTTAAAAATAATTAAATAAATAAAAGAATTGAATAAAATAAAAATGAAAGTTATCATTAGGCTAGCCATTTGGTTGAACTGCACATTAAAAAGGATATCTTTATATAAGTAAGTATAGACACTCATTTCTGAATTGGTAGTACAAAGTAATTATCCACTAAAATTACTGAAGGTCGTGATTTCAAGAATTTGTACGGAATACCAAAGGACAAGAGCTGTTCTTTGAACAAAAGATTGCCATACTAAAGCAGCACAGGTTACTACTGAACCCTTCTGAGCATCCCTTATAAAAAGGGAAACTAACTACCCTATTTATAACAAATTGAATGTAAAGGTTGCGAGTTCTAATAAGGAGCTACACAGTATTTTTATATTTATCTTACAAAAATACACCGTGACTTTTTAGTCGTCTTACAAAGGTGGTCCACTCAATGTATCCGACCTAAAATACCACTAGGCATGATTATTAATTTTATAGCATTAATTAAGATAATAGGTGCAAAGAGAAATTAGAAATAAGAAACATCCTGTTGATAATGTTTACGTATCAAACGGTAGAAAATAGATACCTTCAAAGCGCTCGAGTCGAGTGATCGTTCCATCTCCATTTTTTACGAGACAAAATTATCTACGTCATGCGTCATAATAATGAATTTATTTTTATTTTTTAATTATTCAAATCTCATAAATATCATTTTTTTTTCTATGAACGTTTAATAGTCATTGGATACATGAAGTTGGCTGCCGTTGTAAGACGACAAAAAAGTCACGGTGTATAAAAAGAGAGAAAAGCAATCACAGCCATTCTACAAAGTTGCCTGCATATATCATCATAAATACCTGCTGTCCATTGCTGAATGAAGACCTCCTCGAAGGAATGCTAATCGTCCCGGTCATGTGCAGCTTTCGTCCATCCATTACGCGACACCTTCAAATCATCGGTCCACCGTGCAGGGCATCCTGCGTATGCTCTACAACCATCTGTCCGTCTGAATCTGTGAGAGATAGAAATGTTATTATTGATAGTGCATTGACTAACTAAAGATAGACGGAAGAGAGAGTAGAGTAGGGAATACACCGGAAGTAAAATATAAGTCTAGGATTTTATCTGCAAACACAAGCACAAGATCAAATTATTAAAATCAAGCCACAAATGGCCAAACAATAACCCTGGATTCTACTCGATCTTACGTCAAAGGGAAACTCAAGAGTAGGTACTTACTTTCATTATATAGGCTATAGATAGTAACAATTAATCTGGGATCAAGGCAGTCAGTTCGTCTCGGCCGACGGGGATCAATTAGTCAGTAATCCTCTTAAAAGCATTAATGTAAGGTTGATCCATACAGGGTTATTCACAGCGAGACATTTACTATCCCGGTAGGTGAAGTCATAATTAAACTGATATTATTAAACTATCGTAATCCCCGTGCGATCAGTTAACAGACTCCACATACAGTCGACTCTCGTTAATTCAAACCTGCGATAATTCGAACCTCTCTTTAGTTCAAAGTTATCACGAGTTCCCCACAAAATCTCTTAATATTTCGAACTAAATCAATACATTTTTATGCTCTTGGTAATTCAAACAAAAAAATCATTGCTGTATAACAAAATGACGCGTTATTTCGAATTCCTAGGCGTCCAACACTCGACAATTCAAAGTTGCAGAGAGAAAGAGGCGGAAAGATTCTAAGTCAGGAGTCAGAGAGCAGTCTGAGTAGCAGCAATCTGCTTTGACGCAAATCAGTATGACAGAGTTGTTTCGAAAGATTAATTAATTCACATTATGAATACATGTAGTTATGTACCTACCTACACAAATGTGTCTTGAAACTTTTGACATTGTTATAGAATATAACAATAATAAACATAACATTATTAAATAATTGTTCGCGACAGACGCATCCGTGCGCCGCGAGTGCAAAATCATAATGCCTAAGTGTTCGTTTTTTTTTTTTTTTTTTTTTTTTTTTTTTTTGGTATGGCATCTCGCAGTTCAGCCTAGGAGGCCGTGTACTGCTTAACCGGACTTTTCCCTGTGGATGCCTAGAATTTAAGGCCTCCAGCCAGGGGCGTAAACAACTTATAAACTAAGCGACTGCGCTAAGGGTACCCCCTATGGGGTCGAACCTCGGCTTAGGGCGTCGCTGGGGAGGCAGCAAGAGGACAGGCTGGATCATATGATCATTATTATTAAATGGGGAATTTAAAGCTACTGGCTCAGCTCGCGGGCTGGCTCGATGAGCAAGGGTCGGGAGGACAGAGAACGGGACGTCGCGGCGGACCTCGGCGGCGAGGTTTGTACGAACGCGGTTTGTGTTTGTGTAGGGTGCTAGTGAGTTTACTACTCTCTTGGAGGACAGTTATCTCATCGTCAGGTTCTAGAAGGGCATGCCTAGGGCGGCGAATCCTACTGATGCGGGAGGGAGTATAATTACTGGCTGACACGATAAGTGAGTTATCGTGTTTCTCAGCGCGTTCGAAGTACCGTATGGCGGCACGCTTCATATACTGGCGGATGGTAGGGATTTTTAAGTCGAGATGAAGAATCTCATTTCGAACATAATAGGGAGCTCCTGTGATTTTCCGTAAAGCACGGTTTTGAAGGGCCTGCATTCTGTGAAGGCGGCGATGGCTTGCCTGTGCGAACACAGGGCAAGCATACATCATGATGGGGCGTATGCACGATACGTAGAGGCGTAACTTGCATTTAAGAGATAATTTGCTCTTTGAATTGAGCAAGAAGTGCAATCTACCGTACACAAAGGCTGCTCTAGAGCGCACCTTATTTATGTGCTCGGCGAATGAGAGGCGCTGGTCTAAGATTACACCTAGATATTTGGCATGCTCCTTCCAAGGAATCGGCCTACCAAACATGGTGACTGACGGGGGCGCGGGAGGAAGCCTACGGCGAGGGCTCGAAAAGAGTATGGCCTGGCTTTTGTCGGGGTGGAGTTCGATTCTCCATAGCCTAGTCCAGACACCTAGGGTGTTGCAATAGGCTTGGAGATGTCTCACTATGGCGGCTGGGCTGCGGCCTGAGCAGTAGATTGCCGTGTCGTCGGCGAATAGGGCTAATTGAACATGCTTGTTCTTAGGAATATCGCTAGTGTATAGCGTGAAGAGGATGGGGGAGAGTACCGAGCCTTGTGGGACGCCAGCTTTTATAGGGTGGGCCGAAGAAAGAGTGCCGTCTATGCGATAGCGAAAGGTGCGATTCGACAAAAAGTCTCGTAAGATGACGACGAGACGGTCTGGGACACCGAGTTGGTAAAGCTTGTAAATCAAGCCTTTGTGCCAGACTTTGTCGAATGCCTTTGCTATATCGAAGAGAATCGTACCGGTGAGTTGGCCACGTTGGAATCCGTGGCTCACACCTTCCACGATGCGGTGGACTTGTTGGACACAAGAGTGATGGGTTCGAAAACCAAACTGTTCTAATGGAATAAGACTCTTTGCTTCGACGTAATCTTTGAGACGCTTATAGATAAGTATCTCGTAGATCTTGCCGAATACATTGAGTAAACTGATAGGGCGATAGCTGGACGGGTCTGATTTTGGTTTACCGGGTTTGGGAATACCGATTACGGTTGCCTCTTTCCATGCCTGTGGGAACAGGTTATGGGTCATGGCGCAATTGAAGATCGCGGTCATGAGCATTACGAGGGAAGCGGGTAGGATTTTAAAAACTTTATTGGTTATTCTATCTGGGCCCGGAGCTTTACGGGGTTTGAGACGTTTGATGATCTCTGCCACTTCGTCTGGAGTGACGGGAGGCAAGGGATCGTCGGGGTCTTCTTGCGGTGGTAGGGAGGATCTGCGCTCGACCTCGGCTTCGACCTTTAGTAGGTGAGCCGGGTCGACCGGTTGGGTACTAGGCGAGCATTGAGCCTCGAGGCTTTCGGCCAGACATTCCGCTTTTTCATCGTCCTCGAAGGCGATGGAATTGTCGGGGCGTTTGATCGGCGGGGTGGAAGCTACTTCATCGGATTTGAGTTTCCTTTGAAGCTGCCAGAAGGCTTGATGAGTCGGCTCGAGTTCGCTCAGCGTCTTGTCCCAGCGCGTTTGACGCATCTCAGCAAGGCGTTCCTTTACAGCACGCTGTAAGTTACGCATGTGAGACTTGTTAGCGTCGCAGGGAAAAGTACTGTAGGCACGGACAGCCGCGTTCTTCTCGGTCACCAGAGCACGCACGTCATCCGGGAGCTTGAAGCGATGAAAGCTCGTCGCTTCAACTCTACGTGAACACTTGTCCACGGTGGATTGTACGTGCTCGGTGAACGAGCCGATCGCGCCCGTCATGTCAGCGACTGAGTTGATTTCATCGGGAATTGATTCTAACTGGGCGGAGGAGGATTTCAAGCTTTCGCTTAGCATTCTCCAGTCCGTAACAATCTGGGTGGGAGGAGGGCGATCCGGGTCGAGTGGGCCTGTGCGCGAGGCTAGTTCCACAAGAACCGGTCTGTGGTCGGAGGTGAGCTCGTGTAGTACCTCGATCGAATGTAAACGTAAGTTTACGTTCTTGAGGAGCGCTACATCGAGAACGTCGGGAAGGTGGTCGACTATATTAGGAAAGTGAGTGGGATGCATCGGAGCGATGACATCGAAGTTGAGGGATTCACACTGATTGAATAGCAACCTGCCTCTTGGAGAAGTAGTGTTGCTATTCCAGGCGGGATGTTTGGCGTTTAGATCGCCTGCTATTATTACAGAGTCGCTCAGGCCTAGTAAGGCTCTGAGATCGTTCGTGAAAAGGATCGGGTCGTAGGACTGAAAGGATGAGGACGTGGGAGGGCAGTAGGCCGATACGAGAGTGATCGACTGGTGATGGGACATGGCTAGTCGACAGATCGAGGCTTCAATGCAGCTTAAGTCGGGGGGAGTGATCTCTACACAATGTAGCGATCTTTTATAATAGATAAGCGTGCCGCCTTTGTGGCGTGTGATCCTGTCATTTCTAATTAACTTATAGTTAGCTATATTAGGGCCGCGTACACGCGGCTTTAGGAAGGTCTCTTGTACGAGAAGAATGTCTATCTTATGGGATTGTAGGAAGGCGGAAATCTCGTCGCGTTGGCCGAGAATACCGTTGGCATTATAATAGCCAAGCCTAAGGGAATGAGGTTTAATTTTGGATGTATTATCCATTTCTATTTCCTAAAGTGAGGCAGGTTTTGAACTGCCTGGGCGACGTCTGAATACTCCTGCATAACGGAGTAGAGTTTGATAAGGTCGCCATTGCTGGCGACTATCTCCCTCGAAAGTTGTTGAGCTCTGTCGCTCGTGAATACACTGAACGTGCTCAGTATAACGTTCATAGAACTGAGCGCTGATACTGGGCTAGAAGAGGGCGCGATCGCTTGCGCTTGCGCGGGCTTGGCGGCTATAGGAGCCGCGGAGGGCGCGGAGGGAAGGACGGGAGGGACGCGAGGTAAGCTCGCGGGCGCCACGGTGGAATTATTCACTGGGGCGGGAGTTGGCTGGGGCTGAGTTGGCCTCAGGGTTGGAAAGGCTCTCTGATGGTTGAGAGGGTTCCATGGGGAGGGCCGTTGTGGGCTGAGACGCTCGGGAAGTTGAGCGGTAGGTAGCCTCGCTGATGGGCTTTCCCTTAGCTGGCGGGCGTTTGCACGCTTGGCCAGCTTGGGAGACGTTTTTGGGGCCTTTGGGCAGCCGCGGTAGTTGGCGGGATGGCCTGAGGCGCCGCAGAGTACACAGCTCGGAGGCTCGGTGCACAGAGTGCGGTCCTTGGGTCGCGGGCAGTCGGAGGTGCCGTGTTGGCCTAGGCATTTCACGCACCTAGGCTGGGCGAAACAGTTGCGCTGTGAGTGACCCCACAGTTGGCAACGGTGGCATTGGGATACAATGCCAGATCTATTTGGCTTCTCGATTGAGATGCCTGTTAAATTACACACCGATTTGATGTTAAAAATCGGGTGGATTTTAGAAGGACACGGCTCGCATACTACGAGCACCATGTCGAAGGCGTGGCCGCTGCGGGCGCGGTGCATCCTATGGACTTGCGTCGCAGGGATGTTTTGTGACTTAAGGTCACTTAAAATGTCATCCGAAGGGATTTCCTTCGGAATACGGGTAATGACGACCCGGAGAGGTTTTTCCTCAGGGAGGGAGTACGTATGGAACGAAATGTTCCTCGCTCTTAGCGCTTTAGTTATCTCCCTATAGTCGTCTGACGTAGGGAGGACGATTTTTATACCGTTGCCGGTATTGGAGGCCGATCTGTAGTTGATCTTACGATCAACACACAGCTTGGACACTTCGGTCCATTTCGCCTTGTCCTGTAAGTATACAGGCGGCGGAGGTTTGCTTTTAGGTGCGCTTTTGGGCTTAGCGGCACCTTGGGAGAAAGCGACCTGCGAGGTCGAGGGTGACGGGGCGGGGGATGCTGTAGACACAGCGGGCGGGCTAGGGAGAGGGGAAGCGGCAAGGGCAATGGTTTTGCGCGCCTTGTCATTGTTTTTAATCTTTTTCCTCTTACCTCCCTGTACGACGGTGAAGTCGTCTTCGGAGGAAGAGGAGTCAGAGGGCTCGGAGGATTGAGCCTCCTCTGGGACGGGTGAGGCAGAGCGGGAGGACGAGGTGTCCATGCATTCGGCGTCGACGTTTGACGCAGGTGCACTCGCCTGAGTTATTTCCATTGTCTGTGAGACAATGGGATTAGGAACAATGGTCGAGTGCAGCTGGGCATCGACCATTGTATTGGGGATTACCGTTTCCGCTAATGCGGCGGTTTTCCCCGAAGAGACGATTATTGGCTCAACAATGGGGCGCGACACAGCTGCGCCGGCCTCCTTTGTTGAGCCGCTAAGTGTTCGTGTATGCGCGTTACTATTTATACTCTAACAATTTGTGATGCGGGTAACGAGAAAAAAGTGCCGTGAGCCGCGCCGATGTGTGTTTTTCACGTGCACCCTCCTTCTAAATAAGTATAGAATTGTATTCAGTTTTGATAGTGTTTTGATTTGTAAATTATAGTGTTTTTCAATAGTAAATTGTAATAGTTTATAGTGGTAGCCTAAGACCTACATAGTTGTGTATAATAAACATATAGTTCTGCCGTTTACGGCCTGATTTGCCTATGTAAACATTTCTCGATAGAAAAAATCCTAAACTTTCATTAGTGAAATAGTGTTTAACTGAAAGCCTAGGTCTCAGTATATAGAAAATAACTCACTTTATAGGAATATTGTTAATAGTTTAAGTTACAGAACAATAAATAATGTCTGTGTTTTGTCTTTCATTTTACATGCAAATTGTCAATACTAGGGCTTAGGTCACATCGATAGGATTACTATCGCCAGATAGCCCATGAAATGCCCTAACACACACTGCTTTCCGTATCGAGATAGCCCCCATAGTTTGTTTTTTATCTCGAGATAATGTTCATACAAGGGCTGATTTCACATAGTTTTCATAGTTTATTCGGTTATAGTGTTTCAGTCTTGAAGAAATTCAGTGTGAGTATAGTATAGTCCGGTAGCGCACTTCATGGGGGGTCTGGCACCGTGCGTCCCATAACGCTCTCATGTACCATAGACCTGTAATATCGCTGTAAAATTGAAATGTCAAATAAACTGAGGTTGGTGGGAGGGACGAGGAATCGAGGCGCTCGTTAAGGTAAAGTTTCGAACACATTCGGTGCGCAAGCTCCGCCGTACAATCGTAGTCATCGGTATAGAATTTTAATAGTGCAAAATAGTAAATAGTGAAAAAGTAAATAGTGAAATAGTAAACAGTAGTGCGTCGAAGCTCGTCCCTTCAAGACTCCTGAAAAATATATGAAGACTTATTATTTCGCCGGCATTCCTGAACCCACAGTAGCAGAGAGTACTAAAACCAGTCTAAACGTATTAAAACCAGAGAGTACTAAAACCCGTCTAAACGTATTCTTGTTTCTCATACTCCTGTTTCTTATATTCCTGTTTCTCGCCACATCGAAAATACAGTCCACTCGCCCAGCCGTCCACGAACCAGCGACCGACGGGGCGTCAACGTCTCGAAGCCACCCATAGTTCCTGCTTCTGAGCTACGTCCGTCCCGCACATCTGTTTGGTCCTTGCGACCCGGATCGACTGGGGAGCGAGCCAGGAACTTCAGCTGAAGATTCGCAGCTTATACTGAAGAGTTGTAAACAGCGAGTATGCCTGTGACAAGATCGCAAGGAAGAGCCGCTCAAGCCTGGATCATCGACGCCGGACCGGGACGCCGCACGCCCCCCATCGTGCACCGCCAGCCGCCGTTCTCTCCAACCACCACCGAGGGGAGTGAGCAGCCCCCCCCTCCCCCGAGGGGGGGTGAAGACCTACCCTGCCCCGCAGCTGAGAGGGGAAGTGAGGCGCCACCCTGCCCCCCTGCCCCGCGAGGGGGTGAAGACCGACCGTGTTCCCCCGCCGCGCGGGGGGGTGAAGACCGACCGCGCCCCCCTACCCCGCGAGGGGGTGAAGAGCGACCAGCGCCGTCGTCGTTGATGCAGACTGAGGCGTCGTCATCACTGAGGCCGCCTGGAACCAGTGCTGAAGAATATAGTTCAGGAGAAACACTGAAGGCTTGCGACAAGACATACAACCGAGCTGTACCGATGACTACCCGGGGTGACGCCCGTACCGAACATAAGGCACCGTCGCACAGATCGACGGCATCAAATAGAAAAATTAGAAAAGCGCGTGAAGACTTACTGAAAATTAAGTTGGAGCTAGCGCAAATAGCACTTCAGCGAGCCGAGGAAGAATCGGACGACGATTATATGGAAGATAGAATTTCGAATGAACAGTACATCCGTTCCTGGTTGGAGGAAGCTCCGGAACCAGACCCGCAGGACGCCGCCGCTGAGGGAGGACATAGACCACCAGGTACCCTGGACCTGCCCGAGCCCCCCCCCTCCGCGGTTATAGTGAATCCGGTCCTGCGTGGAATAAGTACTGCTCCTGGAAGGGACGCCGCCGCCGAGGGAGGACATAGACCGCCGGGTACCCTGGACAATCCAGAGCCCCCCCCCTCGAAGACCATCGATATTGAAGCCCTTTCATCAATGAAGAAACCAGTTGAAGATACCGCAGGGGGTGAAGGGCTCCGTCCGTTTATCACGGAGCTCACCTCCGCCATCGCATCGCTAGCCGGCAATAGAAGCGAAGAGAAACCGGTGTACCACAACCCTGCTGCATCGAAAGTCATCATGACGCTGCCGAACTTTAGTGGATTGCATACAGAATGGCTATCGTTCCGCGCCATCTATGAGACAACGCGACCATATTTCAACGATGTGGAAAATACGGCGAGGCTGAGAAGAAGCCTGCGAGGAAGAGCGCTTGATACAGTTAGTTCCGAGCTTATCGGCAACGCCAGGCCGGATGACATCATGAAGGAGTTGGAGCTTCAGTTTGGCCGCCCCGACTCAATAGCGCAAGCGGAGACAGACAGACTGCGCGGGCTGCCACGCTGCGGAGAAGCACCGAAGGACATCTGCACTTTCGCCAGCCGTGTACGAAGTGGCATCGTCACACTGCGAGCGCTGAAAAAGGAACACTATCTCATGAACGCCGAGCTTATGCGCATCCTCACAGAGAAGCTGCCGAACTCGCTACGTGTACAGTGGTACAAGACATATACTGAGAAGCACCAGTCAACGCCGGACTTGGGTCTCTTCAGTGACTTCATCACCGAACAAGCTCGCTACTGCAGCGCATTTGCACCGCCTGAAAACATCAGTGAAGCTACTGGACTTAGACGTGTGACGCAGAGAACACACACCACTATAGACAAGAAGCCCGCATCGAAGTGCCGCATCTGCGATATGGACGGACACAGATCGCTAGACTGCCACAAGTTCGTGAAGGCTTCTGCAGACAAGAAGTGGGAACTTGCCAAGCAGCACAACCTGTGCTTCCGCTGCCTCCGCCATCGTCAGCACGGACACAGATGTCAAAAGAAGAGATGTGGAATCGAGGGCTGCACTGCATCACACCATCATCTGCTTCACTACAAGAAGAAGGCGAGCACTACTGAAGTCGCACAAGAAGCGCAAGAAATAGTCGCAAGTTCACGCAACCACGCAAATCAAGCGTTCCTGAAAATTGTTCCGGTGCAACTGTCCGGACCGGCGGGAGAAGTGCGCACATACGCACTGCTGGATGACGGCTCAACCGTGTCACTGATTGACGAAGAGCTAGCAGACATGATCGGTGCAGAGGGACCAGTCGAGCCGATGAAAATAGGCGCCATCAGCGACGTGACTATCGACACGCCCACGTCGAAGAGAGTTGACCTCACGCTATCGACCTGCCATAGGAAGAAGATACCCTTCAGGGCGCGCACCCTACCACGCCTGCACCTGTCGCCGCAGTCAATCAGCAAGGATGACATCGCTGACTGCAAGCACCTATTTGACCTGGCAGATCAGCTGACGTACAACGCAGGGACGCCGAAGATTATTATCGGGCAAGACAACTGGCATCTGCTCCTAGCAACAGACATAAGAAGAGGGCCCCAGCATCAGCCGATAGCATCGTTAACTCCTTTGGGCTGGGTGCTGCACGGTGCCCGCACTAGGACGCTGGGACAGCAAGTGCACTACGTCAATCAACTGAATAGCGCCGAGGAAAACATAGACAAGCAACTTCGTGAATACTTCGCACTCGAGTCACTCATCATCAACCCGTGCCGACCAGCTTCTGACCCGGAGAAGAGGGCGGAAGATATATTACAACGCAGTATAGTACAGTTGGAAGATGGACGTCTTCAGACTGCGTTGCTATGGAAGAGTGACGAGATACAGATGCCGGACAGCTACGCGACTGCGATGAATAGACTCGTATCAATAGAGAAAAAACTCGACAAGAATCCTGCTCTGAAGACTAGATATATGGCGCAGATGGATTCACTAATAGAAAAGGGCTACGCAGAGAAAGCGCCCCTTGAACGTACACCGGGAAGAACGTGGTACCTGCCACACTTCGACGTCTTCAACCCTATGAAACCGGAGAAGCTTCGTATAGTTCACGACGCAGCAGCGAAGACAAGAGGGATGTCACTGAACGACTACCTGCTCACGGGTCCGGACTTGCTGCAGTCACTGCCCGGCGTGATGATGCGATTCAGACGTCACCGCGTCGCCGTCTCCGGAGACATTACTGAAATGTTCATGCAGGTGAAAGTAAAGCCAGAAGACAGAGACGCTCTCCGATATCTGTGGCGAGGAGAGCGGCGGGAGGGGGCGCCGGAAGAGTACCGAATGACGTCGATTATATTCGGCGCAGCAAGTTCACCGTGTACAGCAATATTCGCCAAGAACTGGAACGCGAAACGCCATGCGAATGAGCACCCAGAAGCAGTAGAAGCAATAGTCAAGAATCATTACATGGACGATTACCTGGATAGCTTCAGAGATATAGAAGAGGCGACGCGCACAATCAAGATAGTACAAGAAATACATAGTAAAGCGCGTTTCGACCTAACAAAATGGGTATCCAACAGCGAGGAAGTGCTGCGTGATTTGGTACCTGGGCAAGAAACAACACAGATTGTTAATCTTGGAAATATGGAAAACACAGAGAAAGTACTCGGCGTGATATGGAAGCCACATACAGACGAGCTGAGCTTCAACTTAAAACTCGCGCGCCTACCTACTGGCCTGCTCGACAAGGAAACGCCCACGAAGAGAGAGGCGCTCAAAATAGTTATGTCGCTATACGACCCGCTGGGCCTCGCCTCACCTATAACAATCAGGGCGAAACAAATACTGCAAGAAGCCTGGAGGCGGGGAGTCGACTGGGATCAACCTCTCGATGAAGAACTATCAAGCCAGTGGAGGACGTGGATAAGTCATCTCGAACAGCTGAAGAACGTAAACATACCACGCTGTTATCCTGGGTACAGCGAGGCTACAGAAATACAAGTACATGTGTTCACCGACGCCAGTGAGAAGGCCTACGCTACAGCGGTGTACTGGAGGACGATGACCCGTGACAACAACGTGCACGTCAGCCTCGTCATGGCGAAGGCGAAGGTGGCACCGCTGAAGCTGCTGTCAATACCACGCCTCGAGCTGCAAGCCGCGGTGATGGGTACGCGCGTCGCAGCCGCAGTGATATATGAACACAACGTCAAGCCCGCCTCCGTGACCTACTGGAGTGACAGCAGAACCGTTCTGACATGGATAAGGAAAGGAGCCAGATCGTACAAGCCATTCGTCGCACATCGCCTGGCCGCCATAGAGGAAAATAGCAAAGTCGAAGAGTGGCGCTGGGTGCCTACAAAAAGCAACATAGCCGACGCCGCCACCCGCGACGTCCCGACGCACTTTCACACCAACCACGAGTGGTACTGCGGCCCTAAGTTCCTGTACAACGACCCATCGACATGGCCGACCGAGTCACCATCTGACAGTCAACAGACAGGCGAGGAAAAAACAATCACGCTCATACAAGCGGGCGCAGCAAACCTCATAGACGCCGTTCCCGACCCCGCTCGATTTTCAAAGTGGGAGCGATTGCTGCGCGCCACAGCCAGAGTACTACAGTTTATATCGTTGTGTAGAAAACAACGTACAGAAAAAACGTTCTACAAGCGAACAAGGAAAAATAAGGAAAACGATCCTGATTGGTCGAAGGCAGTGCGAGCGCCACGCACGCCTGCCGAAGCTGCGCGCGCCCAAATAAACACACGCAAGCTTATTACATTGGACGCGACATACATTCGAAGAGCAGAGAAGCTGCTAGTTCGTGTGGTGCAACAAGAAGCCTTTACACAAGAAATAGCCAGTCTCGAGAGCAACAAAACAATCGCAAGTAGTAGCCGGCTGCACCCGCTGCGCATAGAACTAAACGACGGAGTTATAGTACTGCGAAGCCGCATAGCTGCTGTAGACAAAGTCGCTAAAAGCGTGAAGAGTCCACCTGTGTTAGACGGCGATCACCGCATTACACAGCTATATATAGACTGGACACACCGTAGCCTACAACACAGCGGCACCGAGCTCGTCGTGAATGAGGTCAGACAGCACTACTGGATTGTGCGCCTGCGCCCGACAGTCAAGCAAGTCATCGCGCGCTGCCTGCACTGCCGCATACGTCGCGCGCGCGCGCCGACGCCGGCAACCGGCGACCACCCGAAGACACGCCTAGCTCATCACCGCAGGCCGTTCACATACACCGGGCTTGATTATTTCGGCCCGCTGTCAGTCACCGTCGGTCGTCAGCATCACAAGCGATACGTGGCGCTGTTCACGTGTCTCACAACGAGGGCAGTTCATCTCGAGATCGCGCACAGCCTCAGCGCGGACTCAGCTGTGTTGGCGCTGCGCAGGTTCGCAGCGCGACGCGGCTGTCCCACCGAAATTTACTCCGACAACGGCACCAACATGCACGGTGCTGACCGTGAGCTGCGTGAGGCCTGCCAGGAGGAGGCCAGCCGACGCGGCATCGCCTGGCGCTTCATCACGCCTTCCGCGCCTTTCATGGGAGGCGCCTGGGAGCGCTTAGTGCGGTGCGTTAAGACCGCGCTAGGCGCCACGCTGCACGAACGACACCCACGCGAGGAGGTCCTCGCGACGCTGCTCTGCGAGGTTGAGTACGTCGTCAACAGCCGGCCGCTCACCCACGTATCTGTGAGCGGCGATGACGACGAGTCCATCACACCAAACCATTTCCTGCTGGGCGGCTCGGCACGCCTGCCGAGCCCCGGCACATTCGACGAGCGAGACATCGACAGCAAGAAGCACTGGCGGCGCGCCCAGATACTCGCCGACATGTTCTGGCGCCGCTGGGTGCGCGAGTACCTGCCCGAGCTGCAATACCGGCGGGAGCCGCACGCCCGCGGCCCCGCGCTGCAGCTGGGCGACCCCGTCCTCATCGCCGACGGCAACCTGCCTCGCAACACCTGGCCGCGAGGCCGGATTGTGGCCGTCTACCCGGGCGCTGATGGTGAAGTTCGGACCGCTGATGTGCGCACCGCAGGTGGCATACTAAAGCGTCCGACGAAGAAACTCGTGCCGCTGCCTAAGTAACCGGGCAGTGCGGCGTCACCGGCGTCGCGGCGCCCTCGCGCTATCACCGCGCCGTCGCTCACCGGAGATGCGGCATCGCTGCGAGCCAGAGCTACGGGTCATCGCTACGGGTCAACGCTTCGAGTCTCCACCTCGTGTCATCGTGTCATCATTCATCGTTTAATAGACTAAATAGTGATAGTGAAAGTGAAAGTGATAGTGCCTACACTCTGCCGCACGGCGGGAGAGATGTTCGCGACAGACGCATCCGTGCGCCGCGAGTGCAAAATCATAATGCCTAAGTGTTCGTTTTTTTTTTTTTTTTTTTTTTTTGGTATGGCATCTCGCAGTTCAGCCTAGGAGGCCGTGTACTGCTTAACCGGACTTTTCCCTGTGGATGCCTAGAATTTAAGGCCTCCAGCCAGGGGCGTAAACAACTTATAAACTAAGCGACTGCGCTAAGGGTACCCCCTATGGGGTCGAACCTCGGCTTAGGGCATCGCTGGGGAGGCAGCAAAAGGACAGGCTGGATCATATGATCATTATTATTAAATGGGGAATTTAAAGCTACTGGCTCAGCTCGCGGGCTGGCTCGATGAGCAAGGGTCGGGAGGACAGAGAACGGGACGTCGCGGCGGACCTCGGCGGCGAGGTTTGTACGAACGCGGTTTGTGTTTGTATAGGGTGCTAGTGAGTTTACTACTCTCTTGGAGGACAGTTATCTCATCGTCAGGTTCTAGAAGGGCATGCCTAGGGCGGCGAATCCTACTGATGCGGGAGGGAGTATAATTACTGGCTGACACGATAAGTGAGTTATCGTGTTTCTCAGCGCGTTCGAAGTACCGTATGGCGGCACGCTTCATATACTGGCGGATGGTAGGGATTTTTAAGTCGAGATGAAGAATCTCATTTCGAACATAATAGGGAGCTCCTGTGATTTTCCGTAAAGCACGGTTTTGAAGGGCCTGCATTCTGTGAAGGCGGCGATGGCTTGCCTGTGCGAACACAGGGCAAGCATACATCATGATGGGGCGTATGCACGATACGTAGAGGCGTAACTTGCATTTAAGAGATAATTTGCTCTTTGAATTGAGCAAGAAGTGCAATCTACCGTACACAAAGGCTGCTCTAGAGCGCACCTTATTTATGTGCTCGGCGAATGAGAGGCGCTGGTCTAAGATTACACCTAGATATTTGGCATGCTCCTTCCAAGGAATCGGCCTACCAAACATGGTGACTGACGGGGGCGCGGGAGGAAGCCTACGGCGAGGGCTCGAAAAGAGTATGGCCTGGCTTTTGTCGGGGTGGAGTTCGATTCTCCATAGCCTAGTCCAGACACCTAGGGTGTTGCAATAGGCTTGGAGATGTCTCACTATGGCGGCTGGGCTGCGGCCTGAGCAGTAGATTGCCGTGTCGTCGGCGAATAGGGCTAATTGAACATGCTTGTTCTTAGGAATATCGCTAGTGTATAGCGTGAAGAGGATGGGGGAGAGTACCGAGCCTTGTGGGACGCCAGCTTTTATAGGGTGGGCCGAAGAAAGAGTGCCGTCTATGCGATAGCGAAAGGTGCGATTCGACAAAAAGTCTCGTAAGATGACGACGAGACGGTCTGGGACACCGAGTTGGTAAAGCTTGTAAATCAAGCCTTTGTGCCAGACTTTGTCGAATGCCTTTGCTATATCGAAGAGAATCGTACCGGTGAGTTGGCCACGTTGGAATCCGTGGCTCACACCTTCCACGATGCGGTGGACTTGTTGGACACAAGAGTGATGGGTTCGAAAACCAAACTGTTCTAATGGAATAAGACTCTTTGCTTCGACGTAATCTTTGAGACGCTTATAGATAAGTATCTCGTAGATCTTGCCGAATACATTGAGTAAACTGATAGGGCGATAGCTGGACGGGTCTGATTTTGGTTTACCGGGTTTGGGAATACCGATTACGGTTGCCTCTTTCCATGCCTGTGGGAACAGGTTATGGGTCATGGCGCAATTGAAGATCGCGGTCATGAGCATTACGAGGGAAGCGGGTAGGATTTTAAAAACTTTATTGGTTATTCTATCTGGGCCCGGAGCTTTACGGGGTTTGAGACGTTTGATGATCTCTGCCACTTCGTCTGGAGTGACGGGAGGCAAGGGATCGTCGGGGTCTTCTTGCGGTGGTAGGGAGGATCTGCGCTCGACCTCGGCTTCGACCTTTAGTAGGTGAGCCGGGTCGACCGGTTGGGTACTAGGCGAGCATTGAGCCTCGAGGCTTTCGGCCAGACATTCCGCTTTTTCATCGTCCTCGAAGGCGATGGAATTGTCGGGGCGTTTGATCGGCGGGGTGGCTAAGTGTTCGTGTATGCGCGTTACTATTTATACTCTAACAATTTGTGATGCGGGTAACGAGAAAAAAGTGCCGTGAGCCGCGCCGATGTGTGTTTTTCACGTGCACCCTCCTTCTAAATAAGTATAGAATTGTATTCAGTTTTGATAGTGTTTTGATTTGTAAATTATAGTGTTTTTCAATAGTAAATTGTAATAGTTTATAGTGGTAGCCTAAGACCTACATAGTTGTGTATAATAAACATATAGTTCTGCCGTTTACGGCCTGATTTGCCTATGTAAACATTTCTCGATAGAAAAAATCCTAAACTTTCATTAGTGAAATAGTGTTTAACTGAAAGCCTAGGTCTCAGTATATAGAAAATAACTCACTTTATAGGAATATTGTTAATAGTTTAAGTTACAGAACAATAAATAATGTCTGTGTTTTGTCTTTCATTTTACATGCAAATTGTCAATACTAGGGCTTAGGTCACATCGATAGGATTACTATCGCCAGATAGCCCATGAAATGCCCTAACACACACTGCTTTCCGTATCGAGATAGCCCCCATAGTTTGTTTTTTATCTCGAGATAATGTTCATACAAGGGCTGATTTCACATAGTTTTCATAGTTTATTCGGTTATAGTGTTTCAGTCTTGAAGAAATTCAGTGTGAGTATAGTATAGTCCGGTAGCGCACTTCATGGGGGGTCTGGCACCGTGCGTCCCATAACGCTCTCATGTACCATAGACCTGTAATATCGCTGTAAAATTGAAATGTCAAATAAACTGAGGTTGGTGGGAGGGACGAGGAATCGAGGCGCTCGTTAAGGTAAAGTTTCGAACACATTCGGTGCGCAAGCTCCGCCGTACAATCGTAGTCATCGGTATAGAATTTTAATAGTGCAAAATAGTAAATAGTGAAAAAGTAAATAGTGAAATAGTAAACAGTAGTGCGTCGAAGCTCGTCCCTTCAAGACTCCTGAAAAATATATGAAGACTTATTATTTCGCCGGCATTCCTGAACCCACAGTAGCAGAGAGTACTAAAACCAGTCTAAACGTATTAAAACCAGAGAGTACTAAAACCCGTCTAAACGTATTCTTGTTTCTCATACTCCTGTTTCTTATATTCCTGTTTCTCGCCACATCGAAAATACAGTCCACTCGCCCAGCCGTCCACGAACCAGCGACCGACGGGGCGTCAACGTCTCGAAGCCACCCATAGTTCCTGCTTCTGAGCTACGTCCGTCCCGCACAATAATAATTGATCAACACTTAATAATTCGAAGTTTTATTTATTTTCTCTCACAAATTTCGAACCATTTAATATTTCAAAAACTCGATAATTCGTAATATTTTAGGAGTCCCTCCAGTTTCGAATTAACGAGAGTCGACTGTATATTGCTCACGTTACCACGATGTGGAGTTCTGACTTTTGATATACTCTTACGGAATTGTTAACGTACACCTTCAAACAAGGAAAAGTTAAAGTACAGAATTGTTACGGATCTAAGAGCCTAAAAGCTTGCAATAAACATTATTGCAATTAATCGTTTAGTAAAAGGTAACATTTAACAGTTCACATAATAAAATGTCAATTTCACAATCTTATAGACTTATAGATAGTAGATAAGTTATACAACATACTCGTACAAAGCTACCACTTACTCCACCCCTGACATTCATCCGCTCTAAGTCAATACCACAGCATATAGGCAGAACTAATTCACACAGAAGTTCCTCTGTGAATTATTTCACCGCAGCGCAATCTACAATCCGCAGAAGGGTTCCAACAGAGGCAATTAAGAGCGGCGGCCACTCGCAACACATGGCGGGCACACAAAAATGTTACTAAATTGCCCACACTTGCCCGCAGTGCCCGTACTCGCACGCACTACGAGAATATTTGCCCAGGAAATTGCTGACTCAGTTTTATCGCAACTATTAGATGTGGGTAGTAAGTTAGTTGTAAGTTTGAGTGGTTTTAAGTAAGAAAGAAGAGTACGATACTAATTATAGCTAAATACTGAAATTACAGTTTTCAGCTAAACCACTTGACGTTGCGATTGGCTAACCCAAACATAGACAAAGTTGGAAAGTAAGTAAAACAAAACACTATAGAATAAAACCTACCAAGTTTGATAAAGTTCCAAAACGGTTCAGTATATTACCGTACGACCCTGTGACGACAAAACGCTGCAACATTGTTTTATGGGAATACAACGCAAAATAATCTAAACGATGTCAGCTTGATACAGGTTCAATCTACTGTTGAATAACAGTTCCCATTGCCAAAATAACTCAATGTTTCACTTCACGGTAACCTAATATTCGCAGGAAATGTTTTTGCTAAACGCTGTACTCAAGATTGCAGCGTTTTACCGAGATAGGAGAGCGGACGCGCAGCTCGCGCGGTTGAGGCCTCCCCCGATCTTGAATTTTGGTAAAACATTGCAAGCTTTGTTTGCTGCGTTTTGTCAAAATAATAATAAACAGCGGCGCCAGCACAAGGCTCGAGTCTGGCCATACTTACATGTCTGATGACAGTGATCATGGTGCCATAACTAACAAAATGAACAGGTCAGGTAACTTGTACGATTTAGATGATTACGTTGAGACGTTTAAAAGGTCTCGAAAGAACTCGACAGCTCATGTACATCACCACAATGAAGTTATGCTGTTTAAAAGCGAACTAAAAAATGTTTTCCCTTGGAATTACACCAACTTTAAAATTGTAGAGTTTCGAAGAGGTTAACCTACGCTGTTCATAAAAAATAATTACCAAGATGTTGAATTCAAGGAGGTCGATGTTTTGAAGAAAGGATTTAAACAAGAAATCATGAATGCAGCCGTAGGAAAAAAAAATTACATGTTTATGAATATCGCAAGGACTGAAGCAGAGGGAATTTCAAGAAAAAAGAAGGATGACTTAATAAAACTGCTAATATTACCATCATCGTTTTTATGAAGGTTTGCTGGTTATTGAAAATATCACCGAAGATTTGGACAAATCTACTTCAGAAACTTTTCATCATCATCATCATCATCTCAGCCATAGAACGTCTATTGCTGAACATAGGCCTCCCCCTTAGATCTCCAGAAACTTTTATCTACTTTGAATTAATTTTTTGTTCCCTTCTTTACAATAAAATTTTAAGAGACCTATGACCAATTTTTATGTAGGTAATTTACCTTACATAAATGAATAAAAGCTAGAAAGAGTAGGTACATTTTGTTAATCTGTACAATATCTTAAATACATTTAATTTTAGTTTTGGTATGAGTTAATGCAGATAACAATAAAACAGTACACAAGTATATCTCTTCAAAACGCAGTAATTAACGATTACATTGTTATGTCACAACAGAGGCGAATATTGGCTAGGTACATGCTGTTTTAACAAAACAATTTTTTTTTATTTTTGATAGATTTCTTGATTAGATACGATAATAAAATGTTTTATTGAAATTGAGTAAATATTATGACAAATCAGTTCTAAAAAGAACTATACTATTATCTATACCAGATAAAATTTGGTAACGAGGTAAAGATGTAAACTTTTAAACTCATTTTTCTCAAATTGACCTTTTACAGATTACAGCGTTTTGTCCTAACAGGGCCGCGTATATAACACGTTTGTATGGTAATTTTATTCCCAAAATCCGGTCTGATGGAAAACGGTCCTTCCAAGTAGGTATTATCAGACGGGGCAGGCCCGGCCGAACTTTTGGGTCCATTTGATAACACATCCCAAATACGGCACCCACCGACTCCATTACCTTATCATACAAACGGAATTATTCGAATTTAGTGTTTACATAATGTCAAATTTCTATTCCGTTAAATCCGGGGGACTGGAATGCGCATGAGGATTTCATGAAGGATTATGATTTTGGTAATGGAAAGTCATCAAACTGAGTGGAGAATAAAAGATGAGTAATTGAGGTCGTTTGTACAAATGTTCGGACACAAAGCTGGATTATATACCCACTCGCAATTCAAATCTTTTCATCAAATTGCCGTTACGAGGATCCTATTTTTAATTATCAAAATACGAGAACATAATATGTAAAGAAATTGTTACAAACTCGGCGTATATTTTGCCGCGGGTGTGTAGTTTGTAAAGCGATACGGTTGGCTTTACACAGGTATTTAATAGCAGATTATCCCGTCTTGAGCGTTATTAATCACAGGTTTGGAAACTTACACCGATCTCGAGGGCTTACACTCATGAGTTATGGATAAAATGGTGAGAACAGCGGTTAACTTGCTTATCTTTATGCGTATGCCTTGTGAAGGTAACATCAAACTGTATTAACAACTGATTTCTTCTTATCCCGTCTCTCAGACTTGCAAGTTACAAACTTGACAGAATAAAAATTAAAGTAAATTACATGAAACACGTAATGTAGCATCTCAGTAGTAATAGAATGTGTAGCAAAAAATAATTAAGTTATTAAAATAAAAAAATATTGTTACGTACCCACCCACAAGAAGTGCAACTTACCCTAAAGACAAATTGAAGAGGTGATCAGTACCAAATTTCTGGGAATTTGGATTGATAACGACATGAAATGGCAGATACACATCGACAACACATAATGGCGTCCACGGCCGATTTCGGCCACGGCGGCTGTTCTCATTTAAGGAGATCAGCCAGCTGCGCAGGACATATTATAGTGCACGAGCATTTGCGCAGACACAGGTGCACTCCCTATTCCTTCACTCTCATAATCCGATGGGACAGCAATCCGACACGACCGGAAAGAGATCAGGCGCAGGACCGACATTTACGTGCTCTCCGATGCACGGGTGAATCAATCACCAACTTCTAGACTACGGGCTGCTTTGTGAAAGTTCAAGAAAACCCACAAAGCGATTTCGGCCCGACCCGGGAATCGAACCCGAGACCTCGAGAACAGCAGCCGCGCTTGCGACCACTAGACCAACGAGGCAGTCGACAACACAAATATGTATATTAACGATGACATAAAATACACTCATGAGTATGATTAATTGTTGAAATTTCATATAGAAAAGGCAGCCCCCGACGGTTATTCCTCGGTTATGTATTATGGTAAAATGATTATTATTGCATCTAAGTATATCTTCGAGAAACAAACACTTTACAAACATTCATTGTTTAAGTAGTTAAGTATATCTATTACCGATTTCTCGAGATATCAATTCTTTCAGAAAGTATTTTTACGTCTATTATAATGTTTAGTTACATAATAATTGGGTTAAGTCAGAGATTTTGAGTTATCTTATTATTTTTCAATAAGATTTTTACCGTCGTGGGATTTTTCAAATTTTTTAATTTTGCATAATTTTATTTCAGACTTTTTAGAGAGCATATACGAATTATAGTCTATATAATACCCCTGAAATCCGCATTGAAATAAAATCTGACAATACGTTTTAGCTTTAATAATATTGCAATATAATCGTTTCACACTAATATAGCAGTGCCCCCTAGTGAGTTAATATCGTAAGACTAAGATAAGCCTAAACCAAGCACCAATCAACTACGAACCCATTGCTGAAAACCGCATTGAAATCGGACAATTCGTTATAATATTATTGCAATATTATTTTGCACTAATATTGTAGCACCCTCTAGGGAGTTATAGCCATGACACCTATCTAAGAACATGAACTCATCGAACACAAACCCGTTATTGAAAACCGCATCAAAATCCGATCATTAGTTTAGAAGGTAGGTGGGAACATTACTTTGCTATTTTGCACTAATATTGTGGCGCCCCCTATTGAGTTACAGCCATGACGCCTGTCTAAGAACATGAACTTATTGAACACAAAACCGTTATTGAAAATGATCATGAGTTTAGAAAATAAGTGGGAAAATTACTTTGCACAAACGCACACACAAACACAAACGCACATCTCTCGCCCTCAACGCATATACCTGCACCGGTGTAAAAATATATTTACCGAATATGCTCTTCAGTCGACCAGTGTCGATACCAAATCAATCAGATCGCTGCCAAATCAAAAGTGAGCTAGTGTTGCCAGTGAATCCCAACAAAAAATACTTTTTATGGGCTGAATTAACGATATAAAATGTTAAATGTCAAATGCAATTATTTCAAAACATATTTTGACATTAAATTCTAACCTTAACTTAAACCTAATAATTGACTTTGACTTTTCCAGTCGTAAACACTCGTATTTAAAATGTAGAATGATTTATATTAGCAAATTACTTATGTATTATTTTCTTTCTACAAGCTTCGTGCCTATTAGGTACACAGTAATCTCGTAAGAAAAAGTATTAACTAGAATATTATTTAGTAAAATATTCATTACATAATAACTTCTAATCGGCTTATTTTATGAGTGTATTGGTAAAGGCAAGCCAGTATTGAATGTTTAACAATCGATTCTTGAGACGGTTAAATAAATATCGGAATCAAACAAGTTATGGTACCTAATACTATATGAAATCTTCTTTAGTTAACAGATAATATCAAGGTGGGATATTGACTTTAATTACACAAATACATTGCTCAGTTAATTAAACAAATCAATTTATTATAAATATTATAATAATTTAGCTTAGCTCTACCTTAATCATTATGATTATTTTAGCACGAACTAATGTCTAAAGTGTAATCCACGCTAAAATTACAAATTCTGCTTTAATAATAGTAAAGTCTGAGATAGAATTAGAATTTATGTCGGGATTATAACAAGTCTGAAATAATGATGACATCCGGCGCAATCAATCTCTGTCTTGTAACTAAATTAATACAAGTCTGTGATATAGACTTTGTGAGTAATTAAACTAGTTTGAAATTGTGCGACGCTGTTATAATCTTTATTAATTTATGAAACTTTTCTCCGCGACTTTTGGTATTTTTATAGAAAAAGCAAATGTTCTCTTTGATGTAGAAATTCAGAAGTACGTAGTAAAGATTAACGTTAAAATATAACTTACCTATGTACATCGTCGATGGCAAAGTGGAAATGGATTTTATTTTGTTCCGAACCGTTTATTTTTTCTCTTTTTTGAGACGGTATGCCGCACCTACATTCATGTTTTTATTTCACGGGGAACTAACTCCACCTTTTCATATTATTAAGATTACGTTCATTTTCTATTCATAGAAAAACATATTTTTATAAAGTTTGAACAGTTTCCAAGTCCATACCATTCGAACGTATTTTATTAGTGCAGAGAAATGTGAAATTTTATTAAAATTATATTTCTTTAAACTACTTTCATGCAATCCTGGTGTAGGGGCCGTCGGTCGGTGCTTTTCATATTTAATACTCGCGTTGCGGTGAAAAGCTCTATTCACGGTGTACAAAATTCGGTTTTCCTTATACTTTTATCGTGTAGCTGTGAAATCAGCTTGACACGTTTCCAATAGTTAAAAGATTTGTTTAACACTCACCCACGCGCCTGAGGGTTGCGCCCCACGCGTGAAAACTTATAACTTTATTGAGTTTGACTTTTGTTTTGTTATATTTTTGGATACGTTTATTAAGTGGGGAAACATCGCAATACATCACTAGATTATATTTCTACAAAAGTTTATTTCATTCTATTTGTAAGTTCTATGTGAATATTTTACCCAATGTTTATTTAAGTACCTACATAGACATACATTATAACTTAATTACGATCTTGATATGTATAGGAAATAGGTTGGTTTTATGTAATCCTGCTGTTTTGCATTGACTAGTGACCGCAAAAAAGTAAAAAAAAATAGACGTATACCAACGTTATATACACTTAAATAGTTATATACATTTAAATAATTGTCTAGTGTAAAATAAATATACTAAAGAAAATACAAGAAAAGTTGGTTTTAGTTGAAAATATCAGAGGCTTCATTTTCGATTTTATTTAGATACTTATAGGATGTGCCGTTGCTTCTGTTCTTGTAACTAATATTGATAGTCAGAGCGTCGATATGATGCTGGAATTAGATCCGCAACCACCGCTCAGAGACTGCCAGGGTTGTCAACTACAACTGGCATAAAGGGGTCTTGGTAAGAGACAAAAGTAGTTATGAATAATACTGGTTCAAAAAAATAGATCAGTGGTAAAAATAAACAAAATGGTTAAGGTCTCTGCACACAGCGGGCGCAGCGCGGCGGGACGGGACGGCGACGCGACGCGACGCTCTGTGTGGCGTCGTCGGTAATATCTAGTACATTACAACTGCTCACCGTCGCGTCGCCGTCCCGTCCCGTCGCGCCGCGCCCGCTGTGTGCAGAGACCTTTATACATGGTACAATTAATGTATCTGATATTTAAATATCATCAGTAATTATTTATCTGGAGGCTGCCTTATCTCTTTGACCTGGCTAGTTTGTGTTGGTTTGGTTTGGCCTGTATTGATACTACCTGAGACGTGAAACGATAGCCACTATTTTGCTGAATTACTCAGCAACTACTCCTAATCCCATTAATTTATTCATTACTAGCTTCCGCCAGCGGCTTCGCCCGCGTGGTGTGTTGATAAAAAGTAGCCTATGTGTTAATCCAGGGTATCACCTATCTACATACCAAATTTCAATCAAATCGGTCCAGCCGTTTTTGCGTGATTGAATAACAAACATACATCCATACATTCTCACAAACTTTCACATTTATAATATAAGTAGGATTAAAACAATATGATTATTTTGTTTTCGTTAGGAACTAGCACGTTAAGTATGGCAGTTTTATTTCAATGAAAGGTGTATGAACATCAAACACAAAACTGTCTCGAGGAAACATGGATGATGGACATTCTTTGTTGTTCACCTACAAAACACTACACAAAGATACAGAGTACATTCTCCTAACTACTTTCCGATGCTTCAATATTCATTTTCCATTTTGTATGACAGCCAATCTGTCTACAACCCTATGCCAGTGCGGTGTCTCTGTCCGTACTAGCGACTCTCAATCAATTTGTCGTCTTTTATACCTTTTATCCAGCACTCCGTATTTTATTATATTAAAACCCTATTGTGTTACATTAGTTAAGGGCTTTTACATAGATAGGTATTGCAATTAGAAGTCGGCGTTTGTTTTTGATATTAAAGTCACTACCACTTCAATATACTTCTATACCTCAACTTACTTACATAAGTTTATGTATAAAAACAAAACAAACTGCTTTTACAGTTTTGTGGGACATTGTAATTAGTTCTTAAGTTTACTCTGTATTTTACGTAAATAATGATTGTGATTAATAAGGTTTCTACTTTTGTACTCGTATTACTAATACATAATTTCCCACTCACTTAGAATTGACATTTTTAATGCCTACGCATTATTATATTGATCAGTGACTTGCATCCGTACAGTGTACCTACTACATGTAGGTACGTTACGTACTAGATATACGTAGTAGTGGGTGCTACGGCACTCTCAGTCACATGAATCTTACCGATTCTAATAAGAAAACTTGTTTAACGGGACATCGATAATGTACCACAACTTGTGTATAGATAGGTATTTTTGCCAGACGTCCCCTTCTCCGGCGGCGAGGAGATTAATTACAGAATCGGCAGTTTTAATTAGTTTTGTAATTAACAGCGGCATGGCACGCCTTCGAGGCAAACTAAAATAAATTACCATTTAATACAATCACTACGCCGGATTGCATCAATGACGTCACGCGCTACTGAAAATAATTTTAAAAATTACTGGCTTTAAATTTATGTACGTTGTACCTCCATTTACCGATATACTGTCCTGCGCGTAGGTGTACGCTTCCCGGCCGATATGATCGTAGTAATTTAATGGATTTGGGGAACCAATTTATTGGATTAGAAATGAAATCTTCCCAGATAAAGAGGCTTGGAGCCTGTATGGGAATGGTTAATCATCTGATTTTGAGGTTTCATTAAATCTTCTTTGAATAAAATTGGTTGGGTATCATTCTGTAAATGTATTTTAGGTTTCTTGTCGCGAGTATTGTGGGCCTTGTCACAACGGCTCTCGAAAATATTATAGGTAGGATCTAATCATAAAGAAGGTAGACAAGACGTTACTAAGATGTTCAATTGATTACATCCCTATTGAAATAGTCGTTAAGTTCTATTTCATTAAATAAAAAAAGAGTGCGCCATATTGTTCCCGGCGTAATTCGTCACAATCGGAATTGTGACAATTCCCTGGCGAGAGCTTTGAGAAAAATTGTCGCTAACGAGCTCGCACCCCTCCCCCCGCGAGCACCGACCCCGCGCCATCCCCCCTCTACTTTTAATCCGCACCACCCCCCCTTTATCCGTAGCACTTTAAAACCCTTTTGCGATTTTCCGCACGGAGGAATTATCAAGAAAAAGGGAACATTTATTCATTGTCTACCTTTTTACATTATTCGTTATTAATCTTCAGTTTAATATCTTAATTGTCTTCGTAACTCTGTGTTGGTTTAAGTAAAGTGGACCAAAGAAAAGAAATTATTATCAGACGATTGGGCAACAAATTATGTAAAAGGTCATTCTAAGAATTTCCATTTGTAATCATTCGTAGCATTACGAAGATGATATCTGGCTATTGAATTTATTATTGTCCATGAATTCATTAATTAATTTTTAATCAATATTACATCATATACGAGCATGTCTGTTGAACATCCTTGGCAGTCGTTACGGGTAGTCAGAAGCCAGTAAGTCTGACACCAGTCTAACCAAGGGAGTATCGGGTTGCCCGGGTAACTGGGTTGAGGAGGTCAGATAGGCAGTCGCTTCTTGTAAAGCACTGGTACTCAGCTGAATCCGGTTAGACTGGAAGCCGACCCCAACATAGTTGGGAAAAAGGCTCGGAGGATGATGATGATGATACGAGCATGTCTGTTGACTTGCAACTTCATTAAAAGTCACATCACGGTATAAACACTTCTCGGAGATATGTTCACCAAACGGAGATATGTGTAAAATAAACAATGTATGTACAGAATAAAACCTTAAACCATGCATCGTAAATCGGAATGTAGTTGAACGCTATTAAGCTATAACTGCGAATAAAAAAATCGTTGAGCGCCAAACGAATTAATTTTTTCGCCGAAATCTACTTCCAAACGGAACTCATAAAAAATAAATTACCCATGCTCGTATCGCGTAATAACAGCATTTATAATAAAAGAAATATTCGAATTGAGTCGGAATAGGCAAATTTGTTCGGCGAGCATGTCCTCTTTGAGTTGCGTTCAGCCTCATTAACGATTTTCCATTCGAACGATTCGGTAAAAGATGTTGAAAACTCTTATTCTCATAACGCTACAAGCGCAGCACCCGACTTCGTTTAACACTTTGTATTTATTGGTCACGATTAACTTTCCAAGTTATAGTACAGGTTGGATTCTTCGGTAGTTTTGAAAAAAAATATACGGCTCATCAATTGATCAGCAAACGGTACAAATATACATGTAGAGTTATGTAAATAACAACCGCTAAGAAAGTCCTCAATCCAAAATATGTACGAATTAAAAAATAACAGTGGTCTTACAAATTAGCGCACTTTTGTAGATTTACTCTAAGACAAATCTACATTTTCACACTGTATTTAAACGCCACTGAAGCAAATCGACAGCTACGGAAGATAGTCATTTGAAAGTTGTTCACTTGTGAAATGATTGCGTCTTTGTGTCATGATGTCAGCACTCCACGAAATCAAAGCAGCTTTACCTTTGGGCCAGGGAGTAATCTGTTAAAAGGTCCCGGTGTTACCATGCGTGCCTAAACGCAGGTATACACAATAAAAGAATAATCGTAACCGAGACATTCTATTGATAGTCATCGGAAACAATGGTTTTTGGAGAGCGCAAAATAGCTTCAGCTAAATAAAATATATTTTCCTGAAACTAGATCGGCAAAGTGACTACCTAATTGAAAACATTGAATGAATAAGTACAGTTTCATAAGTCTTGAGAAAACTGAAAACAATCGCATTGTAAAGTATTAATTTGCTCATTATTATGACTATTGCTACTACAGAAACCCCCGTAAAATTATGTTGGTACTATTGAAGACATTCATAACAAGCTACATTGTTTTACAAAATGTAATTGTTATTTATGCATGTACTGGACGAACATTTCATTGTTAAACAAGCTCATAAAAGTCACAAAGAACGCAAAATATAATATTCTAACGCACGAACACAAAAATAAATTTCCCTCCAACTAAGATATATTTAAAGTACGCTCGCCACTCCGGGAATAAAGAGGACATCGTAACTTATTTTAACGTGAGAACTCGTAAATCCTCCATTAGAAGTTGTATGCAAAAGTTTAAGAAACGGGTATTAAAACGTGGGGTTTAACACGTTTCGACCTCTGAGTTAATATCATGAAAGCTCAACTTTCCACTCGGTGGGTCGTAATTGTAATCGGCCGTTTTCCCTCCATTAGTGTGGCGGGCGCAGGCGGGGCCACTTCGGACCGTACTTTGTCCCAGTCACGGCTGGGCGCGGGCCCGATTGCCTCTGTCAATATTGTACTAATGTATATGTTACAGCCAAAGTAATAAGTCTGAAGATTATATATATTATCTAGCTATTATTTGTAAAATCTACTCAATTTGGATAAAGTGATAATTGACACAGAATTAATCACATTAACTAGCAATTTTATATAATATCTCCATAGACTTGGATAATGTAATCAAACAAGTAGGTAAACATTATTATTTCATGTTAACTACGTGTCTGGTAGCTGACCTTAATTCGAAAAAGGCCAGTTAGCCCAGTGCAGGGCACGCCATAATAGTAGCGAAAAGTCCCCTCTTTGAGGTGTGGCTCGAGCCCACTATACGGACGGCCCGGAGGACACGGTGAACCACACAGTCCAGGTGTGCCCTGCCTAGGAAGGGCACCACCGTGTCCTCATCGAGGCAATAGGCAGCGGCGACCTCTCGTGCCCGGCCCTGGTTCAAGCCTTGGTCCGGGGTGAGAGGTAATGGGATGCCTTCGTTTCATGCAGACGCTAGAGAACTTAACACCTCTCATCCCAGCTGCTGCCGTGGACATGGAAGGCACCAGGGCGCCCCGGGTGTCGAGTGACGTCTCCCGGCCATCTTAGGCATGGGTCTGTGGGCGGTGAGTTTCGGGTGGCTCACCGTCCTTCCGTCTCTTAGAAGACACGGGCTGGACACGGCAGCGCGCGTTGTTCCACGCGCTCCTTGAAGAGATTCAGCAAGCCCCATTGGGTTTATGTCACTAACAGTCTGATACTCCTTCACGCTGCTAAGCCACAGCGGGAGGAATCATTTGACGATTTATCATAAAAATGTCGACAATAACTTAAACCGTTTTTAAGAATTAGTCAGTAGTAAGTTGGTTATACCATATTTATTACTTTGGCTAACTTTGACCAGCTATTATGAATAATATCCAGATAAAGTGATTAATTTATCACATTGTCAGGTCAATTTGGGTATTGTACATAATGACCAGTGATTATGAATAATATCTATTTAATCACTATGACTGTAACATATACACCGCGTGTTACACCCACAGATTATCTTTGGGAACCACGGTATTCCACAACCCTTCATTAAAATCAGGATTATAAATACAAGAGAGTCATATTCGTATATCATATGTAGGAAACATTAGGTTTTACGTTACTGTAACAACACTAAAATCATTTGCATATTTTTTCAGCTGAATATATAATGTAATTTCTATTCGGTGTGTAAATGTATTTTATTTTTTTTACATCAGAATTAAAGTTTGGGGGATAAAGTTGCTTGCGTCCGTAGGATTTACCACCTTTTCCTAGGCCCACCCTACACGTGTCCCCCGGGTGGTGCAAAATAAGCAATGACAACGCCGAGCAACAGGCGGCGGTTCAATAACCTGTCCACAGGCTACTTGCAAGCCTTGAAGGATTAAATCCCTTCAAAAAGTGTAACCATAGTACCTTGGGAAAGCGCTATGAGTATGCCCCACCTTTTAAATATGAATTATGAGCGATTATGAAGAGAATTTGTCATGCGATCCGGCTAACCCCCGGCGCTCGCAGGTACCCGGGCCTGTGAGTGAGAAATTAGCTACCGAAGACCACACAGGAGTGGACGTCCAGGCTCCTGCGACGGTAAATGCTACTGGCAGTACAAGTACAAGGAAAAATTTTGTTCAGCAGGCATTTCACCCAAGCCTCTTCAATACAAGACCTAGATCTTCTTCGCTAGGAAATATTTTTCCAGCTACCGCTACCAAGGGTGTAAATAAACCAACTACACCGCCATCCAAAAACGTGAGTGAAAATAACATTTGCCCCCCCACTTGGCAAAGAGTACCCACCAAATCAAACTCTAAGAAAAGAAAGATGTCCGACAGTCCACCACATGAAAATAATCTCAAGACTGATCCTCAGGACTCCATCAACACCTCTAATAGATACAGTGGACTACCAATCGACTTAACAGAGGAGACAGACGAAATATCGGGAAACATAAAGCCCACTAAAAGGGTAAGCAAACCACCGCCGATAATACTGTATGGAATAATGGACCTAACTAAGCTCACTGAACTACTTAACAGCTCAGTGCCGCCTGGTAGCTATTCATATAGAATAGTTAACAGAAATCAGCTCAGATTGATCGTGAAAACCCATGAGGTGTATAAGGACATAATTGAGATTATTCGAAAGAATGGACTCATAGGCCACACCTTCACACAAAAAGAAAAAAGATGTTGTAGAATTGTAATTAAAAACTTGCACCACACTACGCCATTAACAGCAATTACAGAGGAAATAGAAAAATCAGGAAACAAAGTAAGCTCCATGGTATCTGTATTTAACAAGTTGATGTTGGAACTTTATGACAAACATGCACCTGTGAGAAAAGTCAGAGTCAAGCACCTTCCAGCCCCGTGGCTATCTGATAGTATAAAGCAGGAGATGTCAAGGCGGGATAAGGCTAAAGCGCCGATTCAGAAGGGGCCCAACTGAGGAGAACTGGTCTTTTTACAAGCAGTTACGAAATCGTTGCAGTCGTCTGTGCAGAGATGCAAAGAGACGCCATATTCACAACTCCATTAAAAACTTCAACACAGCACAAGTATGGCAATTCCTTAAGTCTTTCGGTATCGGGAAGGTCGCTAATGACAGCGCTTCCGAAATAAATCCAAACACAATTAATGACCATTTTTCGAAGTCACCAGTAACGCTGGATGACAACGTTAAATCGTCTACTATTAAGTATCTCTCAAACCTTTCTTTGCCTAAATGTACTTCGTTTTCTTTCCACCCGGCTACAGAGGGAGATATTAAACGTGCTATTCTTTCCATCTCCACAAAAGCTGTAGGGGATGATGGTCTTCACCTACAGATGCTCCTTCCTATCCTTAGTGTCATTATTCCTGTCATTCTCCATCTCGTCAATTATTCCCTCTTCACTAGCTCCTTTCCATCTGCTTGGAAGAAAGCTCATGTGCTACCTTTGCCCAAAGTCTCCAACCCATCCTCAGTTTCTCAGTATCGTCCTATATCCATACTTCCCATCTTGTCTAAAGTCCTTGAGAGTGTTGTCAACAGTCAACTTTCTCGTTATCTCTCCTTTAACAGCCTGCTAAGTCCATACCAATCTGGTTTTCGCCCTGGCCATAGTACAGTTTCTGCTCTCATCAAAATTACTGATGACATCAGGCTGGCTATGGAGAAGGGGCTTTTAACTGTTTTGGTTTTGCTGGATTTTAGCAGTGCATTTAACTCAGTTGATTTTGACATCCTCTTGGGTATACTATCCTCACTAAATGTATCTCCTTCTGCAGTCGAGTGGTTCAGCTCTTATCTTCGGGGTCGCTCACAGTCGGTCCGCGTTGATGAGGTTTCCTCTAAATGGCGGGAACTCGCTGCGGGTGTTCCTCAAGGTGGCGTTCTCTCTCCATTACTTTTCTCCGTTTTTATAAACGCCATCACTAAGTCACTAGTTTCACATTACCATCTCTATGCAGATGACTTGCAGCTTTATCAGCACTTTAAACTTGAAGAGCTTCCGAGAGCGATTGATGCCATCAATGATGATCTTGGACACATAAGACGATGGGCTAAGGATTTCGGGCTTCTAGTCAATCCTGCCAAGTCACAAGCTCTCATTATTGGTGGCAGATATTTCCTCAATAAGCTGTCTTCTCCACCACCGGTCTCATATGATAGAGTTGCCATCCCATACTCTACTACGGTCAAGAACTTGGGGGTAATTTTGGACTGTCATCTATCCTGGGGTTCACACGTTGCAGAAGTAAGCAGAAGAGTTTTTTGCTCTTTTCAGTCACTCAAACGTCTCCAGAAGTTCCTGCCTTTTTCAACAAAAATTACTCTCGCTCAGTCGCTTCTTCTCCCTCTTTTAGATTATGCTGATGTCTGTTTCCTTGATGCGACTGAGGAACTTCTTAACAAACTCGAGCGTCTGCAGAATCTGTGCATCCGCTTCATTTTTGGCCTCCGGAAATACGACCATGTGTCTGAATTCCGGAGCCAGCTGAAGTGGCTGCCAATTCGGCAGCGTCGAGATGCTCATATTCTGTCTTTTCTCTTCTCTCTTCTTCACAATCCCAACGCTCCAAATTATCTTAGGGAACGCTTTGAGTTCCTTGTTCCTAGAGGCAAACCCTGTCGCTCCTCTTCATCTCTTTTACTCCGTATCCCTCCTCATACTTCGAGCCGTTATGATGGATCCTTCACTGTTCGCGCTGTAAGGCTTTGGAACGCTCTGCCTCACAGTATACGTGACAGCACATCGTTAGATGTCTTCAAGAGACGAATTAAAGAACATTTCCTGTCAACATGACCTTATTTGTATGTATGTATTTATTTATTTATTATATTTTATGTTTTATTTATAGGTATATATTTTATGTTATGTAGTTTCATCTTTGTTTTGTTTAATGTTGTGCACTTAAAATTTTCTCTTCCCTATCGCATCTCTCTATCGCTCTAAGGTTTGCTGTTAGAGAACCCAGTTCTGGGTTAAGCTCGCCTTTGTACATGTCTTCTCTGTGTTGTGTGTGTCTTTTAAATGTTTTTGTGTACAATAAAGAATAATAATAATAATAAGAGGTGATATCATTTGCGCGCGATCAAGACGAAACAAAAAACCCCTAAATATGTTTTTTGTAAATGTTGAACCAGGGCCGAACAATCCAGAGTTAAAGCGTATAGAATCTATATACAACACTAAAGTTAAGATAGAAGATCCTCGCAAGACGAATGAAATTCCTCAATGCACTAGATGTCAACAATATGGACATACGAAAAACAATTGTATGCGTCCATTCCGCTGCGTGAAATGCGCAGAAGGACACAGAACTATAGATTGTCCTAAAAAAGATAGGAACACACCAGCTACATGTACACTATGTCATGGAGACCACCCAGCCAACTACAAGGGTTGCCAAGTCTATAAAGAGATACGAGCAAGGAAAATGACACAACCGGCACAGAAGAAAGCACCTATGGTACAGGCAAGAAATAACGTAGCACCCTACAAATTGGAGGACTTTCCACCACTGAAGCCAAGTTACCATGCTCAACAACACTCAGTCCACTGGAGCACACCAGATGATACCAGCAAAAATAAAGAGAATATCAAATCTCAGCCAACAAGCTCATTAGAGCAGATAATTATTAAACAATCTGAAAAAATCGACATTTTGATACAACAAATAGGTACCCTTATGGGTCTCCTAACTACAGTAATAGCCCAGTCTAAGAAATGAAGTTTTTACGCATTGCTACATGGAACGTAAATGGCTTGTCTCCCAACATCCAAGAAGTAGAATTGTTAATTAAACACAATAAAATAGACATCCTCTTAATATCAGAATCACACATGACTGATGAAAAAGCCATTGTCATTAAAGGATACAATATATACTACAGCAATCACCCAGATGGGACCTCCCATGCTGGAAGCGCTATAATTATAAAAGAAAGTATAAGACATCATGTTCGTCCGAATTTCAAACAATCATATTTACAAGCAACTGTAGTATCCGTAGACGACTGGAACGGTTCACTCAATGTTGCAGCTGTGTACTGTCCACCCAAACATCGAATTGATGACCAAATGTTTAACAACTTCTTCCTCTCACTTGATGGCCGGTTTGTTGCTGGTGGAGATTGGAACGCAAAAAATACCTCTTGGGGTTCTAGGCTCACAACAACAAGAGGCAGGATGCTAAAGAAGGCAATCGATGATAACTCACTGAATACCTTGGCATCAGGAGAACCAACTTACTGGCCTTCTGATCACAATAAGACACCGGATTTACTCGACTTCTTTATTACTAAAGGTATCTCCGACTTATACACAAAAATTGAATCATGTCTAGATGGCAGCTCTGATCATACACCGGCAATATGCACATTAAGTACTACTATAATATATAAGGAGCCTCGTGAGGCGCTATATAATAAAAAAACAGACTGGGAAGCATTTCAGAGCTTCATAGATGAAAATGCTAATCTACAGATTCCTCTAAAAACGGAAGAAGACATCGATAAAGCTGCCTGGTATACAACCAATTTAATTCAAACAGCCGCCTGGAAATCAACTCCATGTATCGACCAACATAGGCGACAAACACAGGACTACACACTGGAAATAAGAGAGATGTTAACCGTGAAAAGACGACTAAGACGCAACTGGCACACAAGCAGAAATGCAAATGATAAAAGAGCGCTCAACAATGCACAAAAGAAACTAAAAGAAATGATCAAAACCTATGAAAATGACACGCTACAGGACAAACTTAAAACTCTCTCGCCATGCAAAGCAGAAGACTACACTCTCTGGAAGATGACCAATTCATTGAAAAGACCACAAGTTCACATGCCCCCGGTAAGGCAGCCTAGCGGAGGTTGGGCGAAAAAACCATCTGAAAAAGCAGAGACATTTGCCAAGTTCCTCAGAGATGTATTTAAGCCAAATGACCCCGACATCATGTTTCCTGAGGCAGAAATAGACAAAATTCTTAGCAGTGATCAGCAAATGTCCTTACCCCTGCGCCTATGTACTCCAATTGAAGTACTTAAAATAATAAAACACTTAAAGAAACGTAAAGCACCCGGGTTTGATCTAATCACAGCTGAAGTATTAAGGAACCTACCAAGAAAGGGAATTGTCTTGCTAACTATTCTATTCAATGCAATACTAAGGCTAAACTACTTTCCGTGCATCTGGAAGGTGTCAATCATTACTATGGTCGCTAAACCAGGTAAACCTGTCTCAGAAATAAACTCTTATAGACCAATAAGCCTTCTGCCCATATTATCTAAAATATTTGAGAAAATATTACTTCAAAGATTACTACCCATACTCGAAGAGCAAAAAACATTACCAGATCATCAATTCGGCTTCCGCGCGCACCATGGCACGATAGAACAAATTCACAGGGTTGTTCACACAATTCGCCAATCTCTAGAACGGAAAGAATACTGCTCAGCAGTCTTCCTGGACATACAACAAGCATTTGACAGGGTTTGGCATAAGAATGAATTATGGCTGAAAAAGTGGAGAATCAAGGCTAGTGCCTCAAAATCAACCCACATCACTTTTGCATTAAGAAGAGGAGAGTGCCCTCCTGTGTCGCTAGATGGAAGCAATCTGCCACAGGAAAATACTGTTAAATACCTGGGTATGCACATAGACCGGAGACTTACATGGCGTGAGCACATAAAGGCCAAAAGGGATCAAGCTAACTTAAAACTCAGAAACATAAACTGGCTAATTGGCAGACAGTCAACACTTAGCCTCGAAAACAAACTGCTCATCTACAAATCTATACTAAAACCAGTATGGACATATGGTATTGAACTCTGGGGGTCGGCAAGCCACTCTAATATATAAATACTGCAACGCTTTCAAAACAAAGCACTGAAGATCTTATGCTGCGCTCCATGGTTCACAAAGAACACTGAAGTCCATGAATACCTGCAGGTCCTAACAATACGTGATGAAGTGGAAAAGTTTTGTAAGTCCTATAAACGGAGACTTCAAGGACACAAAAATGTACTTGCTCAGACATTGCTGATCAATGAAAGCCACTTAAAACGGCTAAAACGAAAAAGACTAGCATCTATCTAGCTAGTGAGTTGGTGATTAAGGGATGACGCATCGCAGGATGTGAACAATCCCAAACGACAAGTGGAAAGGAACAAACAATCTGATTATAGCTGGGAGGGCTGATCGCAGATAGAAGAGAGAAAAAAAAAAAAAAAAAAAAAAAAAAAAAAAAAAAGAATTAAAGTAATCACATAGTGATGAATTTTTGTTAGAGTTATTATCATCTAATTTTATTTAACGTGTAAAAAATGATCACTCAAACCAGTAATATTTACTGTAGCAAAAGAAGCTGTGTTAAAAAAAAAAATTATTCGTTAAAAATGACAACTACAATTCCAAATATATACTCTGTGTTAGTTACGAACAAATGAGATTATTTCTATTTAGAATATTTATATAAATGAAGTCATAGACGCTATCACTACTTTAATTACATAAAAGCAACTTTTGAACGAACTCGTTAATGTAAATAGTCCGGCGCCGCAAATTAAAACGGATTGGAAATTAATAGCCCCGAAAACAAATGAATCAAAGTGAGCGAGCTAGTTAAATATGAAAATGTTAAATATTAATGGTTTTTAAAGCTTGTTTAACTTTTACAGTTAACCCTCAACTTTTCTCAGCCGTCAGGTAAGTTAGTATCTCTCGGGTCGTTACCTACATTATGTTAAGGTTTATTGCCGAATCGTGCGCGTCATTTACCTCTTAGCGTTTAACAACTTCACTGATGGAGAATCATTTTAAATAATTTAAGGTTTAAATTTTCAATGTTGTAAGTAAAGTATTCAACAGTCGAAGCTACGAATACTACGCGCTACGGATTTGCTACGCTTCGTGGCATTGTAGCTACGCCAGGCCATGCAAAATTGTATGGGAAAATGTTTCCCTTTTTCTGATGTTATTTGAACAACCATAACATGACGGTCGTCGGAAGCATATAGATGGGATAATTTCGTACCACACTGCTCAAGTTGCCACATCTGTCGTTAGGTACCATGGGGAGACAATTAACCACAGATAGGTCCCAGTGGTCAATGTTATGTGGTATTATTAAGTAATACATTGCTAAGCATTTTGACCCCAAATAAACGGGAGGAGTCACGGCGCCCTCACGTACCGCATGACGCAGGTCCTCACCGGACACGGTTGTTTCGGGAGGTACCTGCACCGCATCGGTCGTGAGGAGGCGCCCGGGTGTCACCATTGTGCGGACAGCCCCGAGGACACGGTGGACCACACAGTCCAGGTGTGCCCCGCATGGGAAGGGCACCGCCGGGTCCTCGTCGAGGCTTTGGGCGGCGGCGACCTCTCGCGTCCGGCCCTGGTTCAGGCCATGGTCCGGGGCGAGAGGGAATGGGATGCCGTCGCCTCCTTCTGCGAAGCGGTCATGCTCGAGAAGGAGGAGGCGGAACGCCAGAGAGTTCGCACCTCTCATCCCGGCCGCCGCGCTGGACCAGGTAGACACCATGGGCGCCGGGTGTCGCGAGATGACTCCCGGCCACCGTAGGCGTGGGTCTGTGGGCGGTGAGTTCGGGTGGCTCATCGTCCCTCTGTCTTCCTAGACGACAGACCCGTGTCGACGGCGCGCGTTGTTCCACGCGCTCCTCAAAGAGATGTCAGCAACCCCAGCGGGGCCCAGCAGGGCCAAGGCCTGCCGGGGCTGCGGGTTGTTCGAAAGAGATACCGCGGCCCTGGTACATAAAAGGCCTATGACGGAACACGACGATTTTAGTCAGTAAGAGTCTGACACTCCCTCACCGCTGCTAACCCACAGCGGGAGGGGTCATTTGATGATTTTACGTCGCTAAAAAAAAAAAAAAAAAAAAGGGGTCAATGTTATGTGGTATTATTAAGTAATACATTGCTAAGCATTTTGACCCCAAATAAAGGAAGTAAAGGTTATGACTTTTGTAGTGTGTACATAGAATTTTTATGCAATTATTGTTTACAGCTTCCAATGAAAGTGTCAAAAACAGATCGCCTAATGTTTTGTCTCGTTAAATAAAAACTGATACGAGTAATTTGATATTTTAAGCTACACTCCAGACAATACAACGTGATAAGACTCACGAACAACAATAACAATTTTTGCGGAGCTATTAGTAAAGGTGCGCACACACCGGCACGCTAGGCAGAGCGTGACGGCGTCGCGTTGTGGCACGCCGCACAGTGGATCCAAATTGAAAAATAGTGGACATAGGCAACAAAGTTCCAATATCGATTCGATATTTTTTTATGTGATTCTTCATGATATTCCAGACAACTTTTACTCTTGTGAAATTTCTTCTAAAGTTGATCGTTTGTCTGAAAAAAAATAAATTAGATTTTTTTGTATGGAGCAAATCACGTTTATTTTTTTTTTCTTCAATTGTACGAATATGTTAGGTCTGTGGCGTGAGTATATGATACCTAGGGTCATTCTCTATCCAAGAAAAAATATATCAGCGCCGGCCATCTGCAGCCGCGCGAGTAATCATTCGGTAAAAAAATAATATTTTCTATATCATTTTTTGCCTTTTAAGATCAATTCAAGGTATATTTTCTGTCTCACTTGGCTGTTTTCACCTTATTTTTGGCTAAATATATAGTTTTAATGGCACATAGGTACTCACAACTAGTAATTCTAGCCGAGGTTTTGTTATTATTGCATGTTATCGGTGGCACTGGCACCTGCATTGTTATTGATGACTCATTTGTTTGTGCGCTCGTCTAAGCACATAACTAATTAGTCATCGAAAAATGCTCGTCTCTGATTGGCTGTAATTTTTTTTACTACCTGCTACCTGTAAAATAAATATTATTTGTCAACATAGGTGAAATAGTTTGATTTTTTATGGGCAAGACGTTGATAATCATTATCTACATAATCAAGCGTATGTAAAGTATAGTATAAGTTATCGTACGTATGCTCGAAAGAAAATTGTGAAATTATTGAAGCCCTGAAAAGGGCTGTTTGTCATATCAGCCCTGATGGGCTTTTGTGGGAACAGTCCAGAGCCGGATCACTTTATTTCTTATTCCAGAAGTGGGTCCGGCAAATTTTCGGACTCTACTATGAGGCATTCTTCTTCCTCGATAATCTCGCTATCACAGGGAGGCTCGGTAGTCTGTAACAACTGAATTGTTTCAGGCAACAACTCACCATGAACCTGTTTCGTGATTTTAGGCCTTATGTAGGATATGTGGGGATCGGAGCTTATTAGAAGTCCATGGAGGATGTCTTCGTTTGTTGCTGTTCTGTCCGTTTTCCGAGTTTGTCTCTCTCTGACGTTTCTGAAGTCCTTATTACGGGCTTCCGAAGCTTCTTCTGATAAGGTACCTAAAAGAAATACATGAATAAGTACGAATGATGATGATGAAGTAGGTACATGAATTTTAATTTCATAAAGCAATCGAATTCAAATTATAGATCAAACTCTATTTATGTTTTACTTACCGATTGGCAAAACACCAAATTGGTTACAGATGTCAGCACCGTGCATTAGAAGTTTATGTACACTAACTGGCATGTAGTACCACGAATAGTGTTGCACGTATACATCAGCTGTTTCTCTACAGTATCTTCTAAATTTTTCACAGTCAATGTTTTTGCCTGATGATATGGCTAGTAAAATAACGGAAAATCTGAAAATTAGATTTTCGTCAATTCCTGTTATTCTACATAGATGATGTTTCGTAATCTTGGAAAAAGCGCCTCGCAGTATTCCCGTCATTTGTAGTTCCAAAACCCTGAAATGGGGAAAAAGACTGTAATAACACACAAAAGACTGTAAAACACATAAAACACAAAAAATAAAAAAATGATCGAAAACTAAAATACATACCTGTTTGACTATATCATTCAGCATTCCAGTTTGCTCACGAAACTCTTGTTGTGTGGCATTTTTTTTAGCTTGTTTCAAAGCTTTATGTTCGCCTCGAGCTGTCCATCGTTGAAAATCCAGATTATAAGATATATGGAGAAGACATTCCATACACCGAATCTTCATATGCAGAGAAGAAATTCCTTGTTTGTAAAATTCTTCACGAAGTGGTCTGAAAGTCAAAGCGTCTAAATTATTCATCTCGCTTGGTTTTGCCAAGCAAATGGGGCACGTTGCAAATGATGGTACTTCAGCAATAATATTGGCCACTTTTCCATCAATCGTGGTCATATGCAATTCATGTGATACAATAATATTTCCACACTGTGTAGATATTCGTTCATCAATTTGTTTTTTCATCTCCAACTCTTCAGACTTTATAAAATCTGCTGTCTCGGAAGTGAAAGTGAACTTCACTGGTCGACAATACAGAGTTGAGCAAGGTGTGGGGTTCTCCCAAACTATATTTTCATTCCCAGATGATGAGCCAGACACTAGCCGAAGAGGGACGATGCTTATCATGACTACTGATGAATCACCGAACTCTGTGGCTGTGTTTGACGTTTTCTGTTTATAGTTACTCTGCGACGAAGAACCATCAAGCCCCCATTTCCAGGTCAACTTGAGTTCTTCATTTTGAGACCTATCAACAGAACTCACATCTAGTAGAATCCTCTCCACAGTGTGGTCCAATAGCGCTTGCAATTTAATTTGAGCTCCTTTTTCGGTAATCTCCATACTCTCTTGTGGTGGATAACATCTTTTCTTGGCATTTACTAGCTTTGGATAAGATGGAAAGGCAGCACAGTTTTCTTCTTTCAGAAATTTTCGAAGAGCTAAGTACTTCCATCTCGAGAGCGCAAGTGAGGTATAAAGAGCTAAGCTCTTATCTTCAGAGACGGTACTTAGGCTCTGCTTTTTGAATAGTCGCTCGTGTACTTGGGATAACGTTTCTGGATTACTGGAAAGGTATTCGACTACTTTTGCCAGATTCGTTTTGCCGTTGTCTTTCAATTTTCTTAAGTACCAGTGCTGCAACTCTTCCTCTGAATTTTCTTCTACTATGGAAGTAGAACGTCTTTTTTTTTGCTTATTACTTAAGTCTTCGAACGGTTTTCTGTGCTCCTTTTCTGTAGATGTTCCCGCTTCCGTAGTACATACCGCAAGATTAGGAACATGGGAATTCACATCCACTGGCTCAGATAAGTCTGTGTCCGAAAAGCCCAACTCACTTCTCAGGTCAACACTGTCACAAATAGGCCAGTTGATATTTTTTTCCAACCATTTGCGATTATTTATACGATTCATAAAAGTTTTTTGACTTCTACTTGACTCTATCCACTTTTTATTTAGACTTACACAAAAAAGCCGACAGAACTCCTTGATTAAGTTTTTGTCTTCTTCAGAAACTGTGGTATTCAAAACAGAAATTATACTTTCATATAGAAACATATAATTTTTCAGATCACCACCACTTCTTAATTTCACAAAAAGATCTAGGTTGGTACAAAATCCAGCCATAGTTCTAACGTAAATTATTTAAAAAGTATTTCACCGTGTTCACAAATAAGCGACAAGAGCGAAACTAGAGGGACATAATAAATGTCTTTGTATTTATAGTCAGTGTTAATTACTCAGGTAGTGAACATATGAACATGACTAGCAGGTAGTAAAAAAAATACAGCCAATCAGAGACGAGCATTTTTTGATGACTAATTAGTTATGCGCTTAGACGAGCGCACAAACAAATGAGTCATCAATAACAATGCAGGTGCCAGTGCCACCGATAACATGCAATAATAACAAAACCTCGGCTAGAATTACTAGTTGTGAGTACCTATGTGCCATTAAAACTATATATTTAACCAAAAATAAGGTGAAAACAGCCAAGTGAGACAGAAAATATACTTTGAATTGATCTTAAAAGGCAAAAAATGATATAGAAAATATTATTTTTTTACCGAATGATTACTCGCGCGGCTGCAGATGGCCGGCGCTGATATATTTTTTCTTGGATAGAGAATGACCCTAGGTATCATATACTCACGCCACAGACCTAACATATTCGTACAATTGAAGAAAAAAAAATAAACGTGATTTGCTCCATACAAAAAAATCTAATTTATTTTTTTTCAGACAAACGATCAACTTTAGAAGAAATTTCACAAGAGTAAAAGTTGTCTGGAATATCATGAAGAATCACATAAAAAAATATCGAATCGATATTGGAACTTTGTTGCCTATGTCCACTATTTTTCAATTTGGATCCACTGTGCGCCGCTAGCCGCATGTAACTAATGCGACCTTAAGGTACTTACACACGAGGCTACGGTTTCAGCTGACGTTTGGGGTTAGTTACCGCTGTGGAGACTTAATTCTGTGTGATGTAGGTGTACGTTTCGTCTGTAAAATGTATTAGAATTCGAAAATGATGGATTAGACCGTAGTTACCATGCTTTGATATAAAGCCTATTAATTCTCTCCATTATGACAACAAATTCTTCCAGCAATCATTAAACTCCTTTAATAGGTCTATATTAAATAAAAACTTTTTACTTTGACTAACGTTCTCACGGCTTGCAACAAAGTAATTGTGCGTATTGTGATTCCGTTTTAAACAAATGAATACTTACATAAAACAATCGCAAAACCATCAAAATATAATCCGACTTTCGAATATAAATACATTACATTGTCAATTAATCCTCATTGAATATTCAAAATAGGAATTCGCATTGAAGGGCTGATATTTGCAACATTGTCGATGGCATAATGGTGACCGTGGAACCCGTTATGAAATGTATGTTCGTGTAAATGTGTGCATACCTTTATTCGTGGGGCTGTGCCGCTGAGCGTGCTCGCGTGTGTAATTGCGCTAATATCTGTGCTCATCCCGACTGCACATTATTTCCCGGCGCTCTGTAAAGCCCAACTTATCTCTTATTGCTATGAAGAGAAATTGTGCACAAGATAACTGACTGTGTTTCTTTTTAATGCTCGGATATAGTTTTTTTAAATATTTTATTATTCCATAAATGTTATTTTTTATTTATTTAATATAACCTTAACCAAATTTGAAATCCATCGTGTTTAAATTTATAACAGTTATTTGAAACGTCGCAGACAAAAGTGCCAAACTTATTAATATTCTACATGTAGCTTTAACAGAATTATTGATTTAAACGCCAGACTGTTTTTATATTTTGTTTGAGCATTACGAATATTTGAGTTATTACGTTTTTCTTAGAAATGTAATATTTGGTTAAAGTAGAAGAATGGATAAATAAAGTTATTTATTAAGGGACTTTACAAAAATGGTTTCTAAAGTATGCAATTGAAAATAAACTTTTATTCGTCTTTGCTTTCAAGTTTCAAGTCAATTTCTATTGGAGAATATTTTATCAAGTCAAGCGAAAGGTTATTTTTCAAAATATGTGCATGTGTGCATGTAATAGGTGATCAGCCGATATTTGACAACCGTTTACAGGATATTCGTGAATAAGATTTATGTTAAAGAATCCTTATTATTAATTTATGTTAAAGAAGTTATTCATTTATTTCGAAAACAATAAATAAAAACAGTATTATTTCATATCATGAAAAAATGTTTAAAAACCATCGAAACCAACAAACAAAATACAATATCGGAGCGAATTCGATATCCGGAAACCAGCGAGTCCCATTAACTGGGCATCGAATAGGTATATTTTTTTATCAGTAACAAAAATCCAGCTTGGTTGAACACTTCAATATCCATTACCGCATGACAGGCGCTGCAGTGCTGTGCAAACAGTCGCGACAGCGCCTCGTCAGCGCTGCAGCGGTGCAAGGCAGCGGCTTAAACTTGCTGTAACGCTTTATTGTATGAATAATGCCTTTCGTTGGTAATTTGGTTGAGATTGAGAATAGATAGGTGAAGGTGTAAGTAGCCTTTGACCGGTGGTTTCTTAAGAAATTGAATAAAGGCAGCAGCTTTATTGTATGAAGGATATCTTTAGTTGGTATATTTAGACTGAGATTGAGAATAGATAGGTACTTAGGTGAAGGTGGAAGTAGCTAGTTACTGATTTCTTAAAAAATAAATAATATAATTATTTCTTAAAATAAATAAATTGCCATGTTTTTACTACATATATTACTTAAATGAGCTAAATAAAACCGTTTAAAAAAAGAGTTTGCCTTAAGTTAAAAGAAAATGTCACATTAAATGATGTGGTCTTTTTAAACACGCGCGTTGCTACAACCCGTTACAGTAATATCTGACCGCTATTAATTTTGCACCACAACGCTACGGTTGATGAGCTCTCCACCGAGCTCAGCTAAAATAATTAACAATGTCTCGATTATTGTGGTTTTGTCCTCATCATTATTTTCAGCTAAAGCGCACTTTATTATATTAGACTACAGGGTTATTTCCAATGCAAACAATTAATTTAAAACGTTTAAAACCATCACTTTCCTTAGACAATTTGATTAAAAACAAACAACTGATTTTATCATTACTTAACGACTTTTACAAACAGTGTAGTAGTTTACGTTCTACGCGACAGACGCTCAGCTCGTCTATCGATAGTAACAACTTGTTCGAAAACAGTTCAAAATGAGAAAACTGAATCTCACTCCGTTAAAGTATCTTTTGATCATAGAAAATTTGACGTGCGTGTTCAGAAATTATTTATGTCTAAGAAAATGCACGCGTTGTCTCGTTACCATCTGGGTAGTTTTCGAAACAGGTCACATATTCTTTAATGTTTACTACAACATCATGCACGGACAAAATGCAGAAGTAAAAGCTCAGCGGATATATTTCTTCTCGTCAACAGCATTCTCCATATACGTCATGACATCCTCATTATATTTCTCGAAAAGATTTTATAAGCTGCTCTCAAATTTTGACGAATTTTACAATATTTTCGAAGATAATGTTTACAATAAAAAAATGAAAAAGGCGCAAAAAGTTATGATATGGATGGTGGTTTTATTTATTGTTGTAAAATTTCTAGTGTTTTATATAATGCAGGTAAAGACAGAGGATTTGGAAAATGGATTGGTTTCTAACACTGTATCGGAGTATAGCGTCACCGTGAATGATTTTCGCTATATATTCCAGTATTTTATATTGGATTGTATTTTGTTGATTGTGGCCGAGCAGCTGCGAGCTATCTCGCGATCAATAGACAGCGAATTATCCGCTATGATGGAAAATCAGAGGAATGTGGGACATGTGGAAGGACTGCCTCGTGTTGTTTTAAATTACGAGAAGATAAATAAATGGGCGCAAGCATACGAGAGTATTAACGAGAGCACACACTTGTGTAACTCAATGTTTAGTGTACAGGTAAATGAGGAATGATGACCAAATTGAGCGCTAAATATGCTCTAGTTTTTGGGTTATGGAAAAATGTGGTTGTAAAGTAAAGTTTTAATATGTTTTGTTTCAGTTAACTATCATGCTGTTGATAGTGACCGCGTATTACATTATATTATTGTATTCCATTGCTATCATAACCGTCGAGGTATGTATAAAGATATTAGTGTAGATGTATGAATGTAGATATTACAATAAATAAAAATACAGAGGAAATGGTTGACGAATTATAGTTTCATCTGTTTGAAAGAAATTCTGTCAAAAACTGAAACACCGAATTGAAATGAACAAATCTCACAAAAATAACATATTTATTTAAATCATACCTGTTTGGTTATTCACAGGGTGGTCACACGGTGAAGACTCTGGTGATGAACTTGTTCTCGATGGCAGTGTTCCTGCTGGCACTGCTGGTGATATCTCGCGCTGGACAGAAGATACAGAACAGCTCCCAGCAGTTGCGACAGAGATTGTGCGAGCTCTGTGTTCATACGCTTGGCAGTAAGTCTAGCTTTTCATTTGTTTTTTTTTTCTTTTTAGAATACGATTATATGTCCATATACAAGCAAAATATTTTTCATTCTTTATTTTAAAACTGCGATAGAACGTTTATAACATTAATAGAACGTTTATACAATATCACTCGTCATACCGCCCCCATTGACACTATTCAATTATTATTTGAAAAGAAAACCTTGACCAGACTACATCAAAATCCAGCCCTTGAATAAGTAATCACTGTCTGTAAATACTGTATGGCAAGCAAGCAAAGGCTCCTATGAAAAAGCCTTATAAAATCTAACCGTAAACTTATTTTTAGATGAAGAATACTACAAACTAGCAAAGGATCTCCTCCGCTGCGTGCGCACGCGGCCCGTCCGGATCCATGTGTTCGGTACTTTAGACGTCAACATGTCAATGCTGCCTTCTATCGTCGTCCTTTTTACTTCCTACACTGTCATAGCATTGCAGTTCAATAATGTATTGTAAATGGACTTGTAAAATCTCCTTCGATTGTCACGTTTTAATTTTAATTTATGCACATAGGTATTTGTCATCTAGGATGGTTCTCATGTTTGTTTGTTCTTCATATTCTACTTATTTTTTTTTATTTTAAGACACGGGGTAGGTACCTTTTACGAATAGACATTTAACTTATCTACAAATGTAAATGAAAAACAGAAATGCTTGAAGGGTGGTGCTTGGGTGTGAGGGCAAGGACCAAAAGTACAACTTTTCGTTTAGAAGTTTAGAAGTCATCAAATCAGCCGCTTAAAAATAATGCCTCAAATTGACATTGTAAATAATAATGAACAGAATGAATATTCTGGTAAAATCATTCAAAACCAATTTCCTGAATTTCGTATTTAACATTTTAATAATTAAAAGATTTTGTAACAAAGCCGGATGGTAGGCTACTGACAGTTTTCACTATTATATTTGTGTGAATTATTAATTAATTATGAATAATTACGCAGTATTTCATTATTGTAACTTGTTTAACGTTTTGTTACGTAATTCCGCTTACTACTCATTATTTGTCATAATTTTTGACTAGTCTCCATTCTCCTATTACATCTGGGTATGTATATTCAAATGGTATAATTTAAGGCTTAATTTTAAATTAAAATATTAGAAAAAATATCACTTGTATTCTTTCAAACGTCCACGTAATAACTGTATAGAAATTCATTCAAAATAAAAGGAAAATCGATCACCAACAATATATGAAAACATTGTAGTAATATGAAATCAAGCTAGCAAATTCATAGGAATGGTTCCATAAGAACCTCTTTGTAGAAGTGTTTCCTTGACTTCGAGAAATATCTTTAATCAATCAACTATATAAGTACGTAGGTTCGCGTCTGATCAAAGTAAAGTTCCGCTTGTTCATCAGTTCTAGTTTACCGTCAGCACTCACCCCTATCCGTAGATTGAGTCTGCCTTATACCTTCCATTTATTTTTTGTACAAGTATTCTTCACTGACTCGACTTTTGAAAGAACCTCCTTCTTTTGGACTCGATTAAAACACTTTCCATTGCACACATTACACATCATAATGATTTGATATGATCACAAGTTAGTTACTGATAATACTCACGAATGAAATACCCTCTTCTTATTTTTTTATTCAAATCTTACTACCAACATAAGAAAACTCACATCTAAGATCAGTGAAAACCGAAAAATGAACAGTCAGAACCATTCATTTGAAGTTTAATACACATAATTATAATTAATTTTCATAAAAGGTTTACTTATATAAAAATTATCTACATATATTCTTACAACCATACAATTTTCCACAATAAAAGATAACATATACTTTGCGAAGTTTTTATAAATCAGTGTTCCAATAAAGCGCTCATTCGATGAACTTGTAACCTAGTTTCAGGTCCTCGTACATGACAGACTAATTGTTTTGCTGTCTCTTGTTTAAACGCAGCTGTACTGGAAAGGAATGAAAAACACTTTGAAGGCCATTTCACAAGTCCACTTCCATTTAATTTATTTTATCTATACTAATATTATAAAGAGGAAAACTTTGTTTGTTTGTTTGTTTGGTTGTAATGGATAAACTCAAAAACTACTGGACCGATTTTAAATCTTCTTTCACGATTAGAATGCTATATTATCTGCGAGTAACATAGGCTATATTTTATCCCGGTGCGGGCAGTAGCTCCCACGGGACGCGGGTGAAACCGCGGGAAAACGGCTAGTCTAGAATAATGTGGATTGGTTTTCCGGTTTTCCTTTTTCGCCAATGTTGACAATGTCAATGTCAAATGAACATCATTGTTGTTGCGTCATGGCATATTGTCTAAACCCACACTCGTATGTAGAAAATAAACATACGAACTCTCATCTAGCATTCAACAGACAGTTTCATTAAGCCGTACAAATAAAGACGTTCAAAATTTCTCATTAGGATATTACAAAATGAGATACTTACCTTATGACAGTGGTGCAAAAGAACTGTAAATAGTAGCCGTCGAGGGCGGCGCGACGATAAAATGAAAATGAGGAGGCGGGGGGCTCGTTAGTGAACGGTCTCCTACTGCGCTCCGCGATTGTCACCACCTCAATATTCAACGCCACCAATCAACAAAAACAACCTTACACACCCAAACTTAAAGCTCAAATTCCAACAGCTATAACTCTTTTAAAAATGCCGTTGGAACAAAGAACGCATAAAATTTTGCAATACAAAGGATTTTCAGAAATGTTACAGACGTAATGTCTAATTAGATGATTCGTTCCTTGCTTTTGTGAGTGGATGCGAAATTTAAAAGCCCACAATGGTGTTCCGCGAGGTACACTCAAACTCAAAGGTAAAGTTACCTAAGTCTGAGTGAATGGAGTAATAAAATAATTGGGACGGAACCTGCATTTTCAGATAGTTAATATTATACTTTATACATTTTATTCGTATTTCTTTCACTCATGCAAATCTCAGCCTCATCATCCTCCCTTACCAAAAAGCCGTAGCGATATGAAAGAGCAATTCAATCTAGCCGCCAACGACGCTATCTGTATGCCATCTGAAGTGAATGAATGAGCGACAAACAAGTCAGCCGGATATCTTCAGGTGTCGCGCCACTCACACAAGAGACCGGGACTTGTTTACACATGTGCTACAGAGCTGCGAAAGGGCAGAGGTGACAGTAATGAAATGCGAAATAATTGAACGCCTACAAACAATTTGGGGATAACTTTGTATACAAAATCTTAGCATCAACAGGTAAACTTGTTGAGTTGATAAAACCTTTTTGAAAGGATTAGGGTAGTTCTTTTACAGTTTTCAGTTTTTGTTAAGTCACTGTCGGAATTTTATGTTTTTAGATAAAGAAGTCAGTGGCGAGGCGTCCTTATAAGCCGATTCCCATCGGCTTCCCTTTCGAATTTCAAGAAAGAAGCATAGGTATAAGTTATAATATAGGTATAGGTATAATTAATATAATTATTTAAAACACACAATTTAAATATGTAGGTATAATAAAACGCCTACCACCGTAAAAAAAATTGTCTATAAATTACTTGAAACATTTTGCTCCTACTAAACAAGCCGCGGCTTCCTCCTCCATACAAAACTACGCTTGCGTGACGTCATCCACGCCGCGCCGCGCGATGTTCGCGGCATATGGGCGAGCGGTAAGCCGGCTCACGGAGCGGCTTCCGCCAATCAAAACTCGCGAGTGAACGAGAAAGAACGCGTCAAGAGTAGAGTAGCTATATCTGTCTACGCGCGAGTGACAGCGCTTAGAGCTCTCAAATATGTAAACAAACAAATCAGACAAATATTCACTCTCATTGTTCTTATTTTGTTTTAGATAATACCATTAACAATTTGTTCTTTGTATTACTTAATTTAATTTATTAGTGTGTGTATCATTTGGAAATAACATAGTTCGTGTGTGTACAATATTTTATGTTAGTTTAAGTGTTTTAGTTACATTATGTCAACATAGATGGCGTTGTGCATTTTTATTCAAATCCTGAATCGCGGTGTTAAGATTCTCCGCGATTTAATGACGCTAGTTGTGAATTTATAGTTTTTTAAATTCACCAAATACATAATTTTGTTTAAGTAGTTGGCAGTATCATTACTTACTCCCTACTAATCCCCGCGATCGCACTGTGTGACCTGGTACTCAGTACAAGAACAGTACTGCAGCGTGTGTAGGTACCTAGTGAAAATAGAGGTACCTACGTTAAAATGAGTTACTTTGATACGTAGACAGTTGGCATCAGGCTTCTTTTTAGTGTACCTACTTTTAAAACTTAACTAGGATAGCATTTATCGCATTAGACTGTTTTCCGACGACAGATTATTTACTTTAGGAAGGAACTTATTTTTCAAGGTTAAGTTTTGAGAATAAAAACGTGTTATAAAACTTGGGCACGCGGCTCGTGTGAATTACCTACCAATATTACGTCTATATTAAAATTACTAACGTCCTGACGGATAAATACCTACGATAAATATCAATGGCTAACAGGCCGTTGTAAATTAAATACTTAAAATGTATTGTTTCTAGTGCCAAGTTTTCTCAGATTCTAGTAGTTAATATACCTAACTAAAGATAATAAAGTTTTATAGATATTAATAATCTGCCGAATTCCTCGAGAAAACATGTTCAAACTATCAGTCTCTCAGTCAGTGCTAAAAGGTGGACTGAGAAATTACCTCCATTACCTCTCCCCCCCCATCCCTGAGTACTCCCCCCCCCCAGTTGTTTTTTTGCGGCTTCCCTATTTCATTAAACCACCCTTCGCCACTGTAAAGAAGGTAATGTTTAATAAAAAAATTACATAAATACAGTTTAAAAAACTGTAGGTACTTATTTCAGACTGTTTTACCACATCTTTCGTTTTTCTGAAACTTCAACGTTGTGCATTATTTTTCCTACAAAAGCTACGTGTTGTTATTTTGATTGGTTCGTAGCTGCAGGTTCACACACGGCGCGATGAAAGAGCTCTCGGGGGGCAAACGTCGGACCTTTTAATGGTAACTGCTCGCTCCGCGTGTTTCAATGAAAAATAAGAAACGTATAACTGTTAGTAGGCAACAATAGATCCGGTGCTGGTGTTGGCTGAATTATTTTATATTTTTTTATAATGAAGATAGATTTTTTAAATATTTTACTCGTTATTTTTAATGATATGTTATGCTGTATAATTAAGTGTAAGTCTTAAAAAACATTACACATAGGTTACCTGTTTTAGATTTTTGGGCTTTGCTTGTTTTCCATGTGCAGAATTTGAGATTTTTCTGCTTATTGCTAAACCTATAATTTATTACTGAACTAGAAGTACATAACTAGTAACATAACTAGGTTCAAAGTACCTATTGGAATTCGTATAGCGAAAAATCCAATAACAAAAACCAGCCGTTAATGTAGTCTGCACAGCAATTAAACCATAACACAATAAACAGTTAATCCGATATAACGGAGAACGGAGAACCAATTTACTAACGGAACCGAAAAAAGGAACCCCTAATAGCGGCCAATAGCTTGCTCTAATACATAATTGACGTGAAAAGACCAACATTTTGCCAGACTTTTTCCGCTCGTTTTAACCCGTCAGCTCAAATTAGGTTATCTGGCGATGCCCCGTGTGAACGAGTTATGCAAATTAAGTTATCTGTTTTCCAACGTCCAGTTAATTCTGTTCTTTCTCCAACGCGCGGCTCGCTGCAGGAAAATTGTGCTGTTTTGCATTTTGATGAAATATTTTGTCCAGTCGCAACGCAAATAATGTTGCCTTCCACCGAGATTGTTTCAGTCTCATTTTATTAGGTTCGCTAGGAAGGATTTTTTTACAATCATCTAGCGGAATTTATAGTTTGGGTTAACCTGCATAAAGTTACCTGAAGCCAGCTTAATAATGACTTTCAAATATATATCTATCATTGCCTAAAAGTAGCACAACCAACATTCAATTAAGTTACTAATAATGTCATGGATCAGTTGAAAAAATATGTCGGTTTAGTTTGTAACGAGGGGATCAGAAGCCGCGTCATAAACCGGACCTCGTAAAGAGCCCGCGGCTGGCGCGCCCATTACGTCCGCAGATGTTATCACAACATAAAATGCCAAAATTAAAACCTATAAAATATCGAGCCCCAACATGATTTATGTCGTGCGCGTTCCTATAGCACCGAATTTCTCCATTCGTTATTGGAAGTCGTAAAAGGGATTTTTCGATTTTATCTCGCAAAGTAATACCCGATGACAAGTGGCCTTATGGATTTCAGGGAAATTAAATTCTTAGATTGAAATGTCATTTAAAATTGATGCTTTTTCAAAAATCTAAATTACCTTGTACATATGGGTACCTACATTAAATTAATTATTGTACGTAATGTAGGTATTGTTTCCTGTCACTTTATATAAATGTAGGAAAGTGTAAACATTTCAGGTTGATCAAACGGTGCAATTTATATCGGCGTGAAACGCATTAACTTAATGGCATTACTTTCATTAAGGATCTCGACGTTCTTCTGCATATTTTAATAACTCATCAGATATAATTATTCAAACAAATGTGACAAGTTTTAATTACTTAATATACCTACGTGGACTCGCATACCTAATGCGTAATTAACGTCCATTTTGCAATTCATATTTTATATTCAGATATCATTATGTTATCAGAAACTTACTGCACTGTACTGTACTTACATTACTTATTTACACACTTGTTTAGGTCTACATTATGATTATAAAACCAGATTTATTCAATAACATTTTTTCATTACACTACTGTGCCACGCAAAGCAGGATAATGTGTTTATTAAGAGTTGAATGTGCCTATGTGAGTTTATAACTATGTGATATGTTTATGTGATTGCTCAATTTCTTATTTCTCTTTTATCGTAGTCAAGCTTTTTTTATTAATATTTTTATGTATTTTTTCAAATAAATACTACACGGACTTGAACTAGCAATAAAAGCAAAGTAATTAAACATACAAATCTCTTTGAATAATAACTTTCACCGAAACCTTTATAAAGACCATACAGCCCTGTCCACTCTAAATATCGTATGATAATCCTTTGGTCACCAAAACTCATAATTAAAAGACTCGTTTCACCGCCACCATTTCACGGAAACATATTTTTATTTCACCCAAAAGTTGTTAAGCCACAGGCTGTAACAAATTCCGGTTAAGCGTAATATTAATAATTCAGGAGTTCATCCAAAAAGGGTGACAACACTTCATGTTTATACTTTGTACTGTGAATATGCGTGGCCCGTGATGGAGAACTCTCTGTTACACAAATAAGCGGTTTGTGGACAAACTGTTAATTTCAGAAAGTGGAACTTAAGCCGCACTAAGCTGGCGTTACGTGATGACCTTTTGTGAGGGACACAGGTACCTACTCGCACAAAAAAGTTTAGGCTTTGAGTTGAATTTAATGTTAGTTTACTGGCGTAAACATGGCTTAAGAATATAGCGGATTCACACTTCCTAAAAAAAAATACAAGTAATAGTTGTTATTTGACAAATCACTTCGTTATTTTTGATCTAAGCGACTCCTAAAAAAATTGTTTTGATTGAATATTTTATGATTGAATATGGTTTTAATAAGGTACCGTTTTGTAAACAGCATTGTACAGAAATTTTAAGAACGAAGAGAGCACCATTTTAATTAAAGTTTAAGTTTCAAGTAGCTACGTACATGTCTCCAAATGTATACAAAATAGTTGCGTCTTCCAGTTAAACGAATTGCAACATTCGTGAGCAAAGAAATACCTCGCAACTTTAATGTAAGAATACAAAACCGAATTAACTGACAAATGTCTAGAAATCTCGACTATTATAATAGTTCGACTAGCTTCTTATAATATTGTTATATAAAACTTTTAAGAATGTTCGTTACGATTGGTTAAACTTGGGTTTACTTAGATTTAAAGCTCAATATGTTAGTACTCGTAATATTTACTCGCCCTTTTAAGCATCACAACTAACTTTTTTCTAATATCAAAATTTTTAATGGGTTTCTGCAAAAATAGCGGGAGAAAAATAGTATTAGAAACAACTCCGTGTTAAGAAAAACCGTTTAATTCTGATTTCCGTGCATAGAGGGAACTTTTCGCCTTACATTCACAAATCCCCGTCTCAGCCATTAACACCGGCGTGGATTTACCTAGCACAAAGCGTAATTACAAAAAACACAGCAATTTGAATAAATATGAGGAACTTAGCATATCGTTGTTCGTAACTCCATTAAAAATTCATAGTTTTTATGCCGGCGCTGGTAAATAAGGTACGAAACAACACTGTCTCAAGGTAACTTAAAAAGTTTATAAAAGTGAAATACTCGAGGAACAAATCATACATATTATGTATGATTTATTAAATATTGTATTAAGTAAATATTGTGCAAAAAATAAATTTTCTGTAGGTATAGGTACTATATTGAAACCTGTGCAGATATTGTTAATGTCATATCAAACATACAAAAGATAAGCACGTTCTGGCTCCTCTACTTAATGAAATGAGTAAGCATAGTTAAACAAATCAGATTAATTCGTATTTGGTATCCTAGAAAGAACTTTCCAACTTGCACTATTCTGCCGCTTAGCATCCGCTTAGTTCCGGTCAAAGATGTGAGCTATCCTACTATATTTTCATTAACAACGTTACAAGTAAAACTTAAAATAAAGTTATTTCGCAATCTAAAAACACTGCCATCTTAGAAAAATAACAGTTCATACAAAATGCATAGCTAACATTCTAAAAGCAAAATTCATACCGACATACAGAGACGCAGTGATAATTAAACCATGTCACAAAAATAAAGTTCTGAACTGCCGTACAAAAGTCAACGGGTTTAATGCGAAGAGTCGAGCGTTAGCGCGAACCCTGAATAATGTATATCTTTGTGAACGACTGCGAAGCACAATTTCATAAATGTCGCAATGCTATCTAACGTCCACACACGACCATTTCAGGGTAATCCTAAATGACTAGCGTTATGAATTTTAGAATGTAATGATACTGCTTTAGTCTGTCAGTTTAAACTAACTCGGACATTACTATTACTGCAAGGTTACTCTTTCTGAATGAGCCTGCATCTGCATTTGCTTACATATCTATGTTAGCTTACATGAAAAGAGGTATTATAAAAGTGTTCCTTTAAGCAAGCAGAATACAGAAGATGATGACAAATGTCTTAAAAATCTGTCCTGTAATGAGATGTATTAGGTATACTATGGTCTCCACAGACAAAAACCCTATGTATCTTTTGGATTTAAGGTAAATAAATTAAATCTAAATAGAACAGATAAACAAAAAGGGTAGTAAATAGTGCTGGTAACCACAAACCGCAAAATTGAATTAAACTGGTAATAATGTAAGTTTTATTAATGGAAATGTAGGTAATTATAATTGAAATCTAATATTAGAGCAAATGAGCTCAATGCAACAATTAATAGGTTTTCGTAGAAAAACATAATACCACATTACAAATAAGTTGTATTTAAGTCTCTGTTGCTACATATTAGTTAAAGTATCACAGTAACAGCCAGTTTCTTCATCAATAGTTAAAGCCAAAGTAAAAGTCAAAGTAATGTCTAAAGTAAAAGTAACGGTCAAATTCAATTTTATATTAGTTTTTCTGTCACTTTAGCCTTGAAAAAACGTATTTGACCGTTACTTTTACTTTAGACATTACTTTAACTTTAACTTTTGATGAAGAAACTGGCCGTTAGTTTAAAATGCTGTAGTCTGACGGCCAGTTTCTTCATCAAAAGTTAAAGTTCAAGTTATGGCTAAAGTAATGTCTAAAGTAAAAGTAACGGTTAAATCAAAGGACAATGGGCGATTCCGGTCCAAATGTCCACCACGAACGAGACCTATATGGCTAGATAGCCCGTTAAATATAGAACATTTTTTGTTATGAAAGTAAAAAAAAATATAATGCCAGAAAAAAGTTATAGCAAAATCAAATAAACCATTTTATCGATTTTTTCAATTTCATTTTTTCAATTACTTTTCGTGGTGTTTGATTTTCGTACTTTCTGTAACTTCTGACAAAATAGAATTGTTCATGATTAGAGAGAAGACACCACCAGCTACATTGAACTTTCGTAGATCCAGGCACCGCTGAGTATATTCAAGCACTTCTGACGCCTCAATTGGTTAGTGATTCGTACATCCATCGGGCAAAAAATATGGTCTGTTAATGCAAATGTGTCTTACTCATCTTAGTTTTAGATAAAGTGCGGAAATGGAAGTGGAGTAAAATAAAAAATAATAATGTTAACATACAAAAACTACCGAAAATTAAGAATACATTTTTGGCTACAACTTTTTTTTGGCATTGTTTTTTTTTTTACTTTCTTAGTAAAAGTTACTCTAAATTAAGTGGGCTATTTAATTATATAGGTCTCGTTCGTGGTGGACATTTGGACCAAACTTCATACATTCTTGCCCAATCTCCTTTTTCTATGAATTTTGCTGTCAGTTTAGCCTTGAAAAAACGAATTTGACCGTTACTTTTACTTTAGACATTACTTTAACTTTAACTTTTGATGAAGAAACTGGCCGTGAGGAGGTCACAAATATATACTTATTTCAAATCTTAAAATTTTCAGCCAACTTAAACTATAATGGTTGGTGCACGGCTCAATAAATCGCATACTTCTGGATTATGCAGCTCTTTTTGTTTTATTATTTATTTATTTATTATTATTTATATATTATTTATTCTTTTTTTTCAATCGTCGATTAGCTGTGATAAAAATAATGTGCCATTTTTACTCGCCCTTACAGGATGTCACTGTCAGTAAAGCTCTTAAATTAGATTAATTTCCTCAGAATATGGACATAGATACAAATATTGTTATTGGATTTTTCCATCAGGAATTTCTCGGTAATAGCTCGAAGTCAGGATTTATGCACTGTTGACTACAGCAGGCTCGCCCACGGAAGAAATATATCTCATCATAATAATGATAAATTATTTACTTGCACATATACCTATGGAACCACATTGTAACTGTTCAGAGAAAATAAATAAACTACGACTTATACTACTACAAGATATTTTGCAATCATCCGGTAGGTTTTTTTTTATAAATAGTTACTATTTATAAGATACAGAGGTTTTTGATATGTGTTATTTGTTATTATGACTTTGATATGTTTAGGAATACTTATCTCGTAACGTAGGTGAAACCGCAGGAATCATTTAGTCTTGTAAAAAACAATGCTGAAACTTGTAGTAAATTCTCATTAGGGAAACGGTGATAATGATGATAGACACATTTTTTCCCCAGTTATTTTTTATACCGTCTAATTTTTCCTACTAAAATGATTATAAAATCCCATACTCCACAAGCAAGATACAACAGCCAGTACAAGTGAGCGCACCCGACTACTGAACAAGAAGTGCATTAGCCAGGGAGTTGTAAACTGTTGTATTGGAGGATGCGGGCTCGCTTCCACTCCAACACCGCTTAATTAGCGCACCGACTTCACGATTTTAACGAGTATTTATACTATGAGATAATATCGTACTTTGTGGATGAACATGGTTCTTTCAAATGTGTAGTCGAGGTGAAGTTTACTAAACTATTTTAGATAGGGAAAAGCCGCTGCATTTTAAAAGCAGTTTGAACGTTCGGAAAATTATTGTGACACTAGCTTCCGCCCGCGGCTTCGCCCGCGTAGAGTTCGGTTATATCGCGTTTCCAAGAGAATTCTTCAAAAGTCCGGGATACAAACTATCCTATGTTCTTTCTCAAGGTCAACTCTATCAAAACAGTTCAGTGGTTTAGACGTGAAAGCATAATAGACAGACAGACAGACAGAGTTACTTTCGCATTTATAACATTAGTAGGGATATCTACATATACTAATATTATAAATCTGAAGAGTTTGTTTGTTTGCTTGAACGCTCTAATCTCAGGAACTACTGGTCCGATTTGAAAAAATCTTTTAGTGTTAGATAGCCCATTTATCGAGAAAGTCTATAGGCTACTTTTTATCCGGGTTCGTGCCGAGGTTCCCACGGGATGCAGGTGAAACCGCTGGCAGAAGCTAGTAGGCAAATATAGAGTAATATCTCTTCTTATGTCTTATTGCTATAGGTGGCTTATTTTTATTATGTATCCTTTTGTTTAAATTACTGCACGTAAATAGTCACTATTTTCTTAAACGAACACAATCTTCATACATCTTCTGTGTATATCTCCTACAGTTTGTGTGCCAATGTTATTGATGCATGAGATCAATTGACACCGTATAACATGGTGCTGGCTACACTCCAACCTCTGCTGATCCCTTAAGAATAAAGACCGTGAAAGCTATCGCAGGTTCAAAAATAAAGCCTAGATTAACTTCAGTTCGTATTTGTTCTGTATTTCAGCACACATTAACTCCGCAGAGGTTAATATTTACGATAATGGAGTGAGACTGTAACCGCGTTCACGTAGAATGGGTATTAAATAAATATTTCGAATAATAATATGTATGTTATGTTTGGTGTACTATTATTGTGGTCGATGTTAATATTAATCGTTGTTATGCGCAAATAAATTACGTACCTAATCTAGAATTTAATTTAGAATTATAATTGCTCTAAGAACATTTTATCGCGAATCCGATAAACAATGAAAAAGTGCTGTATGAATCTGCTTAATGGAGCAATAACTTTTCACCTATTAATTTTTTTTTTAAGTGTCCTTAAGAAAAACGTAATAGTGGTTAAGTACATAGATTTGCAGTATTGCTGAAAACATGGAACTTCAGTAACAACAGCTGGTCAACTTGTCGCTGCGCTATCGAAGTTAGCGCCAAGCGATTCATCTTTCCCTGCATAACAGGACATAATTTACGGAATGTCAGGTCGGGACTATCGATCGTTTTGCTGCTGTTCCTAGTAAATAAGACGTAAGCATCTTGGGCAGTTTTTCTTAGGAAAATCTGTTCATGCAAGGCATACTGAATACTCGTACCTTTACAGAAAATCACGTCTGAAAGAAAACAGTAAGAAATACCTACTGTTTTCATCTACATTTCCACCCTTTTAGTTTATTATCATTCATCATCATCTTTCGAGCCTTTTCCCAACCATGTTGGGGTCGGCTTTATTAGCTTTTAGTTTGTTGTCATTATGGAAACAATAAAAGTCCAATAAAGGTTCCTGGTTGTGACTGGAAAATTGCACAGAAACAAGATACCGCTATTAGGTGCTCTCTCTTAGAATTGAACAGAGAAGTAACAACTAGCAAGGCTCCGTCTTAAATATGAGCGATAGTTTTATACCAATACTGCAAACGATCGTGATAGGTGGCAACAAAGCAAAAAATCAGGATTCAAACGGGACTTTGACCCGCGAAACATCAACATTGCATTTTTACAAAAAGTCGATGTCATTACCGGAAAGGCTTTGTGAGAATATAAGAAAAATAATAAGGCTCTAAGTAAAGTATCGCCTCTATATGAGTGGGGTTTACGTGCAATTTCACGATGCCCCCCGGCTCCTACGGGCACTTAATTAAGTGCCCTCGGTGTCTCCTCCACTTAACTATAAGTGGACTTGACGTATCTGCTCAAGCAATCATGAAGGACCACTAAAGGCATTTTGATTTTTTTGATGTATTCCTGTAAGTAGTTTATTTGTGTGTTGGGTTTGTCACTATCACCGTATAACCTTCATTGCCGCAAACTTTATTAGTACTCGGGTAAATTATGTTGGCGTCAAATTCGGTTTTATAAGCATAGATAAAGATTTGTGTACGCAACAATACCTACCTACCATTCCAAAGATTTATTTATTTCTGCTCATTTTATATTGATCTGTATGCTTCCGCAAAAAGATATTTTTTTTTTGTTTTTTTTTTTTTTTTGTTAGCCTATGCTGTCCCACTGCTGGGCAAAGGCCTCCCACAAAGCCTTCCACTTTTCTCTATCCATCGCTGCTTGAGGCCAGTCCGAGAGAAAGCTGTCCAAGTCTTCCCTCCAGCGTTTCCTTGGTCTCCCTCTCGGTCTCCTTCCTTCCTCCGGGATCCACTTTGTGGTGATATTAAAAAAAGATATATATATTTTTTATAATTTCGATTATATCCCCTAAATTTTGATTGTAGTTTGAATTAGCATTTACATAGAAATAATCGTATAAATGAAAGCTACAAAAAGCACATTGTGCCCGTAAAGGTATCGCGGCGCGTGCTCTATTCAAGTTGGGCTTATTTGTATCTATCTAACTTCATTCCACTTTTATTGAGCATTATACCTACCGCCAGAAATTGTTTCAAATATTCCACTGACACATTTTACGCTCAAAATTTACAGAACTGGTCACCCAAATTTTATTTAGGTAACTAAATATTTTCTATAAATAGTCAGTCGATATTCAAAAATATCGAGACGTCGAGGTATATATGTACCTGAATCTCTTTTAAATAAAATGTCATAAATATTATTTTAAACAATATACGTTGAATTTTAAAGTAGGAGCTTACTGAGATAGGATTTTTTTTGAAATATGACGTCAACTTAACGGAGGCATTAACTTTTTTGTTCGGAACGGCAACATAAATTCAAAACTCTTAAGCTAAGTCGGTATTCCATCGGCATCTTTGGCAGGTTATTTCAATCTGCCCTTAATTTAATTTCAACCCGAATGGATTTCGCTTGAGATGGAGCGACATAAATATAGCCATGAAGCTCGTAACTCCTTATGATTAAATTGATACCTTGCAAGGGACGAGGGCGACGTTTGATCGTCCTTTCTTTCGAGGCTTTTCAAACTTTGTAGAATGGAAGTAATAACGCGCCGGCTACGAGGTACCTAATAATAGCTATAACAATAACTCAGAATCGTTTTCCTTTCATTCTTTTTTTAAAGGGAGAGAATTGTGCAATGTGATTCCGTAACCGACAAGTATAATGACTAACGATTGCGACGAGCCACTCGAATGAACGTTGATTTAATTTGAGTAAAGAACGGGGAGCGTCGCAAGAGCTTGATGTAATGCTGAACTAAATAACGCGGACATCTGCACCCCTCCCCCCGCGCCTCGTCTCCGTGCCGCAGCCCCCGCTGGTCCCCTACACCTCCCAGATTAATCTTCCACATGCCTCAATGTCATCTGCTGTTGCAAATGACGCAAAAAGTAACGATAAACACGACAGTAATATGAAATTCTTTGCACTATGAAAAATCTTGTTGTCGTGCTAGAAATTGCTTCAGCGTCGTGGATGCTTTACAAGCGACAAATTAAAGCTTTAGTTTGTGTGTTTTTATTAAAATGGTACATCTACTTGCTAAAAGTCTTATTTATAAATGAAAAGGTAAGATTTCATTTTGAGAGTAGTTTTCCGATAAAACCGATGTAGCTATTTATGTTGTTCCGGGAATTAAACCGGGCCAATTTACCTCGTCTCCACATTCGCACCGATTTGAATCAACGCCAGACCAATATCCAGCGGAGCGACAAATCAGCACTTCGATATTGCCTCCATTTGGGCACCCACCTCAATATATGAAAATCAGATTTTTCATTGCGCATGCCAAACGGCACGCGCGGTCCTCTCGTCCCAGAATATTTAATATTTACAAAACTCTGTCGGCTTTGCGTCGTAAAATTCACAAAGCAGACCCAATCAGACGAACAATTCAAACTTCTTAATAGGCCATTATATCGACTTATTGACTACACAAAACGCGTTTATTTCAAATTATGTAAATGAGTGCATATTGTATTTAATTTCTTGCGTTGTTAACTTTGCAGAATTGTAACATTAGTCAGTGGAATGTGTCAAATACAGATGGTATTGTTGGAACTTCTACGAGTAGCGCCGGGGCACGGCAATATGTTTTAAAGTTCATCGGAAATTTTGTGCTTAACAAGCAGCTAAAATTTCGCCGCTCTTAATTTATGTCCGCTCCTTCCTTGAAACTGGAGACACTTTAGGAACGTGATATAGGTACCTACAACTAGGTAAATTAAAATGATCAATAGTAACACGGAAGTCTCTGCAACTCCCCAAATACGTATAATATGAATAGTTGATGCTCAACCAATTAAGATTATTTTAATAGCATGCGTATCTGTAATTTGAAAGCTACACAGTACACTTACGTAGGTTCTTCTCCCTCATATTTCATATTCTAATTATTGCTCAGCTCGTGAACAAATTTGTATAAAGCAAAAACCGCTAGCGACAACACTCGTTTGCTCAACATTAATAATATTATGACTTTGGCAAGGGGTACACTAGATTACAAAACTCATTAGACGGCTTTATTATTTATGTTTTTAATAATTCTACGCAGAGACAATTCTGTTATCCAAATACGAAATTGCTAAAGGCTTAGTACCTTTTATTGAATTCAATAGGCTAGATTGCCTTTGTCTTGTCTACCCTGATCAGTCTGACATATTGTAGGTTTCTACATTACAAAAACATTCAACTTGTCTATCAAATATTTATTGACTAGGTATTCGAAGCTTCCAGGCCTGGAGCTTAGTATCAAAACACACTAGGAAAAACTAAAGGTTTTTCAGCAAATTCGTTAAAAGTAATTACAACACAGACATTATATCAATACAATCAATACTACATTAAAATTAAAATAACATTACACACAGTTCTCTAGCAGGAAAATGGTATATTTTATATAGTAAAACATGTACCTAGACATCAGGCCTTTAAAATGCGTCGCTGCTCACAGGACTGCGCTTTCCCCCTCGGGCATTTCCAGTTAAATTATCGTAATAAATAATGGCTAATCCCTTCTCTGTCACTGTTTTACATCAACAGCGAAAAATACATTTTGCTTCCAAAAATTGAAGGCAGCCAGCGTATTGTATGAAAAAAATATTATACAAAAAATAAATTTCGATACACAGTTCACTTTTGTTGGCGCGTGTACAGTTTCGATTCGATTCCATTGGGCTCTCATCATTTCAAAGGCACGAATATCGAAACTGTCGTAAGCGGCTTAAAGTGGCTTCCAATCTAGAATGAAGTGCCTTTATGTGTGTCAGTATACAATAGTTTAATGTGCTTTTGTCATTTGTGTGTTTGGTTAAAACTTTCGGGAATTTTCTAACACTTTCCACTAGGTATACATACATACTCTGAGCCCATGAAACTTCCACTCATTTAGAGCAAGGCTTTCAAGTGAAAACGACATCCTACGTGCATTTTTATTTGTATAGTAAACATAATGGAATAACACGAATATGCCATCAAACGAAAGATATTTCGATTTTCTGTATCAAAGCATTATATGGCTAGGTAAGAACAGAAGTAATCCAAGTAGCATTTTTAAAAAGTTGAGATATTCATAGAAATGCGTTTTTATGAATATCATAATTATGTTGAGCACATGATTTAAAATATGTTTGTTATTTGATAGATACCTATAAACATAACTCAAACTTTCATAGCTGTTTCTCTTTAGTAAATGCAATTTTGATAAAAATATTGATATAACACTAGAAAATAGCAATATTTGTTGAAATACAGAAACGTAACATAAAAGAGTTTGTTTGAAAAAGTACTGAATAGCACTTGGATTACTTTTGCACAACCCCACTTCATACTCAAAAGTCCCAAAAATCGACATAGCTCCATTTTGTCAAAAATGTTACTTGGATCACTTCTGTTCTTAACTAGCCATATTTTAAGTTATCTGTGTAAATAAAACTTCCGATCTTTCCAGTATCATCTTCTTCGCTTCAGGGAAAAATCGTAAAATGTCGATCCACGAATCCATGCTTAGCGTTAAAATGCTTACCTGTGAAAAGGAAAAGATTGAATTAAAATTACCCATGATAAAGCAAGCTGAGACAACACATACTAAAGCAAACTATGAAATTATATAGTTGATTTTTTTTTTAATTAGTATCTATAGTTACGTGGTTTTCTTTTCAATTTTACTGTTAAAATAAATGTGTCAAAAAAATGTGTGAGAAGAGAATTTGTAGTAATGTTAAGAAAAATCGAAGAATAAATAGGTATAATATGTATGTTAATAAAATTTGGACTTAGTTTTTGATTTCAGATGTTGGATGTTGAAAAGTCTTCCATCTTTCCTCGTGTGCAGGTGAATTCCGATATCACATTGTTTAAAGGCCTCTATCAGTATAGCCGAAAAGAAGATACCGAAAAGGGTAGGCGCTAGGACACAGCCTTGTCTTATGCCACGGTTCATGCTGAAAGCTTCTGTAGCCTGGCCGTCGAAGATAACGGAACCTTGCATGTTGTCGTGGAAAGCCTTGATTAGGGAAAGTAAGGTTGGTGGGCATCCTATTCTAAAAAGTATGTTGTAAAGGCCTTGTCTACTTACAGAGTCGACAAGGCTGTAAGTCAAGTATGTCAAACTAAGCGATATGACATACTGGTCCGCGAGTTACTGTATGCTGATGATGCAGCTCTAGTAGCTAAATCTGAACAAGAACTACAGGAACTCGTAAATAGGTTTGATCACGCTTGCCGCCTATATTCTATGAGTATAAACACCAAAAAAACTGTCATCATGGCTCAAGGCGTCGACCATCCACCTCATATCACGCTCGATGGAACTCCTCTTGAAATTGTTGATCATTTCTGCTATCTCGGATCTACTACAACCTCCAATCTTTGCAACAATAAGGAAATTGATACTCGCATTGGAAGAGCGGCTTCCAACTTTGGCAAACTCTCTACGCGTGTTTGGAGAAACAATAAGCTTACCATTACTACCAAGATCCTCGTATACAAAACCTGCGTACTCAACACGCTACTATACGGCTCGGAAACATGGACCACTTACTCCAAGCAAGAACGTCGCCTTAACGCTTTCCACATGCGCTGCTTGCGCGTGATACTCGGTGTCACCTGGAAGGACAGGGTGACTAACGAAACTGTCCTAAGCAAGACCAACTGCAACAGCATCCTAGCAATTCTGAAACAGAGAAGACTTCGCTGGCTGGGACACGTTCATCGTATGGACACCGAAAGATTGCCACGTGAAGTCATGCTCGGGCAGATTGCTGATGCAAAAAGACGAGTGGGCCGCCCAAACTTACGTTTCAAGGATTGTTGCAAACGTGACATGGACAGCTTCAACATCAACGCTAATTCTTGGGAAGCACGCGCCAATGAGAGGCTCTTATGGAGACGCGACCTGCGCACCGGGACTGCAATATATGACGAAGCCTGGCTCGACGACATTAAGCAGAAAAGGCTTCGCATCAAGAACGCTGCACCCGTGGACGACCCGCGCTTCACCTGCGACAAATGCGGCAAGAAGTGCCGTGCAGCTATTGGCTTATTTAGCCATAAAAGAAAGTGCTTGCGGCACTAATAACGCATAGACAAGCACTGCCACAATCATCTGACCAAGATGCTCTGTGGCCAATGAGTATGAAAATTTGGACATAATTTGGTGGATTTTTCGATGGGCACTTTGTAAATATGACTTGAATTTCATCTCTTCTACTGGTTCACATATCTTACATATGTAGACAATACTAGTTACAAAACTAGTTAATTAATATACTGTTACACTTTCTGTAGTCAACTGAATATTAGTGGCCATCATAACCCTACTTTATACCTTGGTCTCAGCTCTATAGGAGAAGCAGTGCGAGATGCCCCGGTTCATGCCCTGCAGTATGCCAAAGACGTCTCCCGTGCCCAGCAGCTCGTGGGTGATCTCAGTAAGATCAGCTCTCACTGATACGACAGACACCGACCCTGATGCCACCCAGTACATGCGAGCTTCGCTGTCACCGGCCACTACTATGTAGTTACCTGAAGATTATGCGATTGCTGAAATAGCTTTGTTTTCATCAAAGTAGGACGTAAAACAAATCACTCAGAGTTAGGTATATAAAAAAATGTAAAGTGAGGATACAGCTAAAGTATTTTGGAGGATATATCAGAAAAATTCAGAATGAATCCTTATGTTAACATCCGCGTATCAAGTCATATGCGTTTTATCAATAATTCTGTGTAAAATTAACAACTTCAACTCCTTTGACAAAGTTGACTTTTATCTGTGAAACTTTTGAACTAGCTGCATAGAGAATTCTAGATTGACTACCGGATCTATGTTAGTTTTGATTTTCAAACGTGAAAGTTCGAAGAAGTGAGTTTGACTGTTCCCTTAGTACAATTTGTTTTATAAACTTCCAGCTGTATCGATAGTTCTCTATCTTGTCTATAAGGAAAAAAAAGAAAACCTATACGTGAAATATTTTCTCTGCGAAGCTTGCCATTATCAATTTTAGATCTGAAAAATCTTACATCCACTTAAATTACATAATTAAAACCACATCAAGTTAGTGCAATTGTAACGACAAAAGAAAATGCGTCAAGAATTAAATAAATAAAAATTGCTCAAAAACTTACCAGGGAAGAAAATAGTATAGTCAAGTGCGACTGTCAGTTGTCTTAGAAATGCTTCTCCAGTGTCGGCGAAGATGTAGCAACTCCTCAAATGATGACCAAACATGGCAGACATCAGGTCACAACGACGCACATACGGTGTTTGAGACAATAGAATTGGCAACTGTGATCATAGATTTAGAGTATAAAATGAAATTAGTTGAAAAAAGTTGAAGCATATTAAAGAGAATGTTACCTGTCGTCCACGCTCCGTTACCCAAAGCTGTTGTATGTATTTCCAAAACTTCTTCAGTTGGTAATCTAAAACATGGTGATCAATCTATTAATACTCTTCAAAAGACTACCTTTACTACTGACTAGCTTCTGCCAGCGGTTTCACCCGCATCCCGTGGGAACTACTTCCCGTACCGGGATAAAAAGTAGCCTATAGCCTTCCTCGATAAATGGGCTATCTAACACTGAAATAATTTTTCAAATCGGACCAGTAGTTCCTGGTATTTAGCGCGTTCAAACGAACAAACAAACAAACTCTTCAGCTTTATAATATTAGTATAGATTTAATGGTATGAAGAAGATTACAGGTTTCGTAGATAAGAGACATCTTTTGAATTTCACTCACTTGACAGTCCTTGATTCTTCAGCATATCAATAAGTTCCCTCGTGACTTTCTCATACGCTGTTAAAGCATACTTGTTGGAATAAGCCAGTTGTATGGACGCAGCAACTACGATCGCTGCTAACATTTTACCGCAGACCAGAACCACGGCCAGTATGCTCATGGGCAAGACTTCCTCGATGGAAAACTCGTCACTGCCAGTGGTGGTCAGCATAGCAACTATCACGTAGAATGACGTCACGTAGTCCCAGCGGAGTTGTGGTGTCTCTCTGTTGATGGAAATTGCTCACAGGCTCAGATTACAAGTCACTGTAGGTACATATGTATATGTATGTATGCACATCAGTCGTAATAAGTACTGTAGGACCGGGAGATAATTATCTTGCTCAAAATGAAAAACTGATTCGATATCACGACGCACTAAGGGGTATTTAGGCGATCTAGCTGGCCATTAATCAATTTCCAAAATAGTGAAATTCGCACAAAAGAATACCTGTGTTACAAAATACAATGACTGGGCCACACAAAGAATGCGTATGCGCGCCCCCCCACCCGCGCGACCGCCTGTAACGACAGTCGACTCTCGATCGTCCATCTGAGTGCGCGCTTGTATCATTCGCAACAGTTATTTTTCTACATTTTCGAAGTTGTTTTTTATAATTTGTGTCACTTTCCTGAAAGATTTTGTGATGAATACGGAAGAAGCAGGTATGTAAAAATATATTAGTATTACTTTTATCATCACAACAATGTTTGTTCCATTTTTTTATTTATTTAACTGTTAAGAGAAATTTATTAGAAATTCTTAACATTTTTTTACAAAGATTGGAGGATTAGTTATATATCAGGGTGTGTCCCGGCTCTCTTTTCAATGTATATTGGTAGCCCCCTGTCTCTATTTTCTAGAAAAGTAATAATCTGTTCCGACTTAGTCCGATTTCATAAAATATCATTACATGTTATAAAGTAATATAGTATAGAAATAAATCAAATATAAGGGTTTTTATGTTTATCCGGGCTAACCTTTGAAAAAATTGAACTGATTTTGAGGGGACTTTCATTGATAGTTTGGGGTCTTTTCAGAGAGTAATTGAGATCACTTTTTATTTATCACGGGAAAGAATGGGTCCCTTAAAGTGTGGTTTATAGTTTCAAATGTGAATATCCAAATATGTTATAATTTAATTGAACTCTTGTGTTTTTTTTTTATTTCAGGTCCCTCAAATGTAAGACTATTAACCAGAAAATACATTTTTGAGAAAATGCAAGACCAAGACCTACCTGATTTCAATAAAAAACTCGACTTTATGGAGAATTACCTTGTAAATTTGGACCAATACTCCCCAGAGCAAATAAATGAAATAAAACACAAATTTTCATATGTAAAATCAGAATTAAAAAGAAGATGGAAGGCTTCAACTTATAAACTTGATAACTTTCTTACGAAAAATCGTGATTGGCTACAGGGCACTTTCGAATTAACAAAAGTTAGTAGGTCGACCAGCCGACCAGGTCGGCCAGTAAAAACCTTTGAAAGCTCTAGTGAGAGGACAAAAAGAAGAAAGACGGAGGAGCTTCGAGGGGCCGAGCTTAGTGTTCTTACGCATGCCACTCAATCTAAATTATATAGCATGGGAAAAAGAGACGCCTCTCTAGTATTAAAAGAAATTAATGTCTCTCCAAGGCGTGCATCTAAGTACAAGAAAGCATATTTTAAAAAAGATGATACAAAAATGCTGAGTCCATTTGAAGCCCTTGCTATGATTGTAGAGGCGGGACTTTCGAGAAGACAATACGAAATAATAGGAGCTACTAACAAGAAAATGTTTCCAAGCTACAATTTGATTCAGAAAGCAAAATCAGCTATATCAGCTAATATAGCACTAGCACGAAATAAACATTATAAATCATATCGCCTAAATTTTGCCCGGAAATTTTCTCGAGAAGCCTGTAATTTAGATGTGCTTAACAGATTACTTTTAACTTCGGATCCTCTTTTGTCCGCGAGAAGACCCAAAAGAATTAAAAAGACAAAACCATTCCTGCCAGAAACAATAAACTTACTGATATCAGTACAACCTCATCCTGATTCCGAATCTGAAGACACAGAATCTTCGTTTTCCGAATCTTCAGAATAAATAAAAATAAAATTATTACCTAATGATGAAAAACAAACTTATGATCACTACTACTATGATTTCTCTGATTTAAATATGTACTTAATATCTGTTATCGAACTGTATTATATTATGTGATTATTCTTAAGATGATTATGATTTGCCATAAAAAGTTAAAATAATTATGCATGTTTTTTGTCTTTGTAGCTATTATATTTAATACACTGTGAATTTTGTGTAAAATAGGTACGTAGTTTTATGTAAAATTGTAGGTATTGTCTTTTCCCACATGTTTTCATATTTTTTAAATCTTTGATTACATACTTATGTCTATTACATTATAAATCTGTTTTTATTTACCCAACATATCACAGTTAGGCACAGAAAGCCTTAGTAATCGGTTTGAGAACCAATTAGTAACGTAGATAATTTTGACCAACTAGATCGTTAAAATATCCCATAGTGCGACGTTTATTGTTTGGGCTCGAGAGGTGAAGTGACACACTTCAATATAAAAACTTATTCTATAGAACAAATCGAATATATTTAAAATGATTGTCCGGACAGTATCAATTATGATAAATAAAACCTTACAAATAAAAAAGTTTCTAACTACGCTACAGTACATTAGGTATTGATTTATTGATTTGTAATGATATACCTATGTATCAATTTCAAAATCTCGGATGTTAAATTAATTTCCATTAGTATATAGAAATCCTATAACACAATGGGATGCTCAATAATATAGATAGACTATTAAGAGCTAAAATAAGACGACCAAAATTTGACTCCGCTCATAGTTGCGGGTAACCAAGTCTCATTGTTTAATTGTCACTGCTTGGTACGGTACTGTTTAGTTTAGAGGAAATCTTTACACATCAAAATATAGATTAGATTTTTTTAACTTACTCATCTATAAGGTGAACCTTTAGTGTCCGAATCATGCTAATAGGAGATGTTCCAATCATTGCCACCAACCATAAGCATGCAAATGTGTGAATCACTATAACGACCCCTATTATTGTCATCGCCGCCTGCGCACCGTTTAAGTATATTAGTATTGGTTAAATTATCAAAAGCATTCTTATATATTCTTTAACATATCGGGTGTGTCGTTCACAATCACATTAAATGAAATGCGTTAATATACTATCGCCATATATTAATATGGCGATTAACACAAACACAAAAGAAAAATACGTAAGAATAAAAAAATGCATTTTTCAAACAAAATTAGAACACCATATAAATGTCAGTCATTACAAACAACTGAAATTCTCGAAATTCTCCCTTAAAAACTGACAGCTGTCAACTGATCAAAACATTTGATACTCCTTACTTTATCTCTGCTTTACACATGATGTTGTAAATTATAAAAACGAAAAAGTACTCCTGTGGTTAAACCACTGAATGGATTAGGTTATTTTTTTTACAATCCGCCATAGAATATCATGAAGTATATGCGATAGAATTTAATGTGATTGTGAACGACACACCCTGTATATATTTTAAAGCATAACAGTTTATACGATTGTATGTGTAGGAACAGGAACCGCTGGACTAATTCAAAAAGCTACTTAATATCCAGGTGCACAGAGTAGTTCACACGAGACGCGGATGGATCCTCTGGCGGACGCTAAATAGTTGTAATAATGTACTTAAATAAATATGTACTTAAAACTTAGCAATAAAAGTGTACCAACCTGAAGGGTGGTAAGGTTATTGGTGAGTTCACGAGAGGTATCCCGATAAAATTCAAACAAATACTTCAGTCTTAGAAGCTTGATCGCGCGTAAATAATGCATAGCTTTCACGGTATTCCTGGAAATTCATCGAAAATATCCTTATTCCATATTTGGTACAAACTTCGCGTTTATTGCTAGAGGTATGTTAAATCTTTCTGTACCGAAGAGACTTTGAACACAATGACTTTGAAGTTTTTCAGTTAATTCGATCAATTATAATAAGATGATTGTAATGTAATGGAATTAAGTTACGTGTTTGACATATCCTAAATGCCCACAGCCATAATAATTGTAATAATTCATTGAAGTTGTCTCAAAAGGCCTTCAGCGTGTTGGCATCGGCCCCACGTTCGCCTTTCAAAAATCCGGGACTCTGTAGTGCCGTGGTCTGGTCGAGTCACACAAAATTGATAATTTCATTTGTAACAAGAAACAATGAACAACTCACGGAAAACAAAAGCCGAGGAATTCCAGGGGGAAATTGGCTACTACGTCGGAGCACACCCAGAATCTATGCTTTAAATATCTGTGGCGAGTCTTAGGACCCTCCAGTACGAGTTCCCCGTGCTTGCTCACGTACCCCTATGCGTTATGGTCATTCTATTAATAACATTTCTTAAAAACATTGTCAAAAGGATTAAGTTTAATGTTAACTTTTTCGACGAAAGCTTACTTATGCGTAAAAAGGGAATTACTAGAAATAATTTTAGTTTTTGTTGAAAATCAGTTACAGAAAGGTTGGCTCAGACATAACGTTCAAAAAATGTTTAAGAAACACAATAAAATACTAATATATGGCAGCGAAATGGCAGAAAATTTACAATTTTATCCTATGCCCTTACACATCAAACATTTTGAAGGGGAATTCAATCTCTCTACACAATCACTATAAAGTATTTGTAATTAGTAGTCAGAATTCTCTCAAAGTCCCTTACATAATGCTTACCTGATGCATAGTGAGATAAATTTTGCCATAGAAGTAGATGTCCAACAGGGCATGTGCCCAGAGGAAAAAGTAGCAGTCATTTAGAGTCACCAGGTCATACAGACCGATCACATAGTGTATTGTTACAATCGTACATGACAAGTAGCCGTAACTCTGAAACAAATTGTTGTAGCGTAGATAATAACACTGCATTCAAAACCTCATTACTTTGTGTCACTTCCTAGCTTTTCCTGGCATTTCCCTAGCTTCTTAAGTAAATTAAAATAAGTAACAAAATTATTTACTACATAGAGAGTCTAATTTCACAAACGTCGGATGTAGTGTAAAAGCTTCACGCACTTACAAGTCCTATCGTACCCTTGTCCTTTCACTCACATCAAATGGTTCAGCGAAGTTACTCGGAAAGCCCATGTTACCTACTTAAAGAATAAAATAAAGGTTCCTACAAAATGTAAGTAGGCACAACTATCATTATCTCAAGTAACTCCCTACATTTTTGGTAGGTATTTAACTTCGGTATTTTCACAGAACTTCGAACAGGTGTTATGTACCGGCGGCAACAAGTTTCAGTGAAAATGTGAACCTAATATTGTGCCCAACACAGAAATTGTTCCAAGAAATGTAAGCTAGAACTACCTGTTACTCTATGTAATAGGAAAAGAGGAGATAAATAATACGAGTACTATTCGCAAAGTGTGTAACTGAAACATCATAGTGTTCTGCATTTAGGGCTAGCACACTCAATCAAATGTCAATCAGCAACGTTTGATTTACGCCTTACACGATCGCCCAGTTTCCACTGAGCTCGTGTTTTCGAGGCCAACGAACATAAATCAGTGATATCGGTGGCACTTACAAGCACACCCACACAAGCCGTATTTGGCCAAAGTCACAAACAAACAAATACCCGGTTGGTAAGCCACAAGTCCTCATTAGGGCGGTATCAATTTACCTGAAACATGAGCGTTCCGGGACGCAGCAGATTAGAGGCGTGCGAGTAGCTGTGAAACGTGGACACACTCGCAGACGACTTCGACTGGCTCACGTTAGACTGTGACACACTCATCGACACTGTCCCTACGGATTAGGAACACGATAGTTTGATGACAACCCTGTTTGAACGCAAAGGAAAATGCTCCCTTTAGGTAGCCTGTTATCTTGGTAAATGGACACCCTTATGTGGCGTTATGTTGCAGATATTGAAAGTCTTTGCTGTCTGTTTTATTGTAGCTATTGTATGGCCTTGTAAATTATCAAACACCATACTTCCTACTCTTGGAAACAATACTCGTATTATGTGCATGTATTATGGAGTCTATGTAGATACATCCTAATTCAATGAAGATAAACACATTCGCAATACAAACGAAAAAAGTCTAAAAAATAAACTTGTTGTGAATCAACATGGCAAAAGGTGCTATTTAGAAACGCTCAGCAGCCGCGCGAGTTTTCATACACTCCCATACTATGACTGTTTTTGCGTTGGTCCGGGACACGAGCGGCTGTCGAGAGACCCGGCGCCTACCTCCGAAGGGTCGCTTAACATACCTGAAACATCAAATCTACTGGATCCACTTCTAGAATCGGCGCCCGACTCTATCGATGAAAGGTCAAAAGTCGATTCTGCAAAATAAGAATACTTATATATATCCGTCGTAAATACTTATCATTTTTACTTTTATCCTGAGTTCTTTTCGATGCAATAATCCGATGTCGCTAGGTTATTAATCTCCAGTTCATTGATAAAGTTACAGCTAATCCGAAAGCCTATTTTTGTCTCATCTTTTCCGACACTGCTGCAGACTCTTTTAAAAGTTAATTTAGGTACCTACTTTTTCTAACCTATAACGACGTGGAAAAGATATTAGGTATAGGTAAAAATAATTAGACTTAGCATTTTATTATAAAGTGCATTAAGTTTTGAAGCTAGGATTCATTTTCGTAATATTCGAGTCATTCGAGAACAAAATCTCAAACATATTAATGCTTAATCTACAAGATACGTAAGACCACTTTACCGTCCGAAGATTCATCGTCATCATTATCCATGTTAATAGGCAAGATGTAATCTCTAGACATTTCGAAAGCCTTGTTCAAAGGGTCCTGAATCTTGGGATAATATTTGACCAAGTTGAAGAAAGTCACACTTGGTATAACTAATAAATCGAGGCTCCGACTCGCGTATATCGTTACTTCGGAACACGATGTTGGTTGCTGAAAATTTTATGAAAATATTCTACAGTTTATGCATATTCATACTTTTGGGATAACAGAAAGTTTTTCTTATTACAAGCAAGCAAGAAAGATGGGTTGCCGAAATGTAAATATAAATTTTGGAGAAGCCAGCTAAAATGTATACAGCTGTAGCGTCATACTGAGGTAAAGTGAATTTAAACTTACACCAGTAAAATTCCCAAACATTCCACCTGGACCCATGCATGTTATCATTTCATTATATGACGTCAAAACATCAACCTACAAAATATACTTTATATAACACGCAAATCTAAAAATACACGTTAAAATATGCCTACGACATAAAAAGCTCATAAAATGGGTACATGTCCAAAAAAATGTATTGTCAACGATCGCTAAAAGGGTCAGGGGTCCTTTCGAACATAACATGACGTATGTACATCCCTGTCCGTGTTTACAATACAAACTTAGTGAGATGCGCAAAAATGGAATAATAAAAAAACCCTTCCTTATTGTTCCTGTTCATTGAGCCGGTACACATCTCCCGGATACATACAGTCCCCGATCATTTACCTCGAGCGATATTTGACTTGAAAGATTGACTGTGGACACAGACTTGTGTGCGTAATAAAAAATATCTATGAATACAAATAAGATACGTATAACTTTTTCACGGTTTTCCGATTTGGGACGATGGGTTTTGAAAATGTGATGTATTATGGCTAACAAGTATGTAAAGCATGAGTTGCTGTTGCCATAAAAGATATCGGATATCATCATAAAGATTCCTCGAACTCGTTATAACTTAGTCGTAGTGTACAAAAATAGTCATTAACTTTGCTATTTGACGTTACCTTTCCCCGATAAATGATGTAGATGTAAGGCTGTATGTCCCTGCACTGTATGACGGTGTCCCCCTTGAGGAGATACATCTCGTTGACGTGCTGCGTGACGACCCTGATGAATGACCTCTCCACCTTGCCGAACAGCGGCACTTCCCTCAGAGCACGCTCGTACATGAATACTAATGTGTCTTCCATTAGCGCCGAGTTTAGGCGACGACATATTTTCTAAAAAAAACATACTAGTTTATTATAAGACTTAAAAAAGGAAATTCTCAGTTTAAACTGTATGTATGTATTGGTTGTGCGCAATTATCTCACATTTAGCTCAACCGATGTTTTAAATTAAAATGTTTTCTGAACATTTAAAATATACAATTTCTAAAAAGGAAAATGTTCCGAATTTAATATGATAATAAAGGACAATGCTCAAAAAAAACCCAAGCCCGGCGCAAACGAAAAGTAACTCAAATTATAGGTAATAATAAGTAATGAAATACTGCATAGGAGGCATCATCGAAATCAATGGCTATATGTGTGAAATTGCTATTTGATTTTTAAAGGGGTAACATGAGCAGCTAGGGCTTATAGTTTAATTAAAGTGCTATCTGATATAACAAACAAGTAATATGGCAAGTAATAAGCCTGTCCAAAAAGATAAATCAATACCGAAGTACTGCTCGGGACTTTGGGATGCGACGTAAGCCTTGTCCAAACCGGCTTAACTTCACTATAGCAGTGTTCCTTTACACCTAAATTCTTTATACAGGGTTAATGGCAGGAATGGCATATCAGGATATTACTGCTCCTGTATTCATGGGTGGAGGACATTGGGCTGCAGCGCCCACGTCATCGCCTCATTTACATTACTTAGGGTGGGCTATACATGAGGAACAGTTCGCGCATCCCGCAACATTTTTGGATCATGTCGTGTTAGAAATAAAGAATCGATGACTTTTAGAAGTTATTATTAAAATGAAAAGTACATTCATATCGTGTTTTAGTTCTATCATCCTATTATCTTGTAAAAGTAAGTAGAATAGTGGAGAAGTTGCCCTAAACATGTCATTATGTACACTCTTAAACCACAACTGTATCTGTTTGCTGTTCCTTTTACTAATACATTATGTTACCTCTAAAATCTCGAGTAGTAATGTACCGCAGATGTTAAAATTCGAACAGCAATTTCACACATATAGCCACTGATTTCGATAATGCCCCCTATGTAATATTTAATTACTTATTTTTACCTATATTTTGAGTTACATTTCTTTTGCGCCGGGCCTGGGTTTTTTTCTCATACTTCATGAGCATTGTCCTTTAATGAAACAAAACAAGGAAAGACCCCTCTTTTAAACAAAAGCTTCACGTATACCGCAACAATGCAATGAGATAGGACAGATTACTCAAGTATTAATGAAATAATATATCATCGTGACCCAGGATCTAATTTAGTGACAAAATGATGGAGCGACTTCGCTGTCCGCACCTGTCACCACCAAATACCACCTGCGGCACCACTGATAGAATCTAGATACATTTAGCAGACTTAGCATTGGTTTTACGACATACTTTGAACAAAGATATTAGGTATTCTGGTATTCTTGCTGACCTTTGCAAAAGAATATGTGGAATTTTTAAACTTAAAACTCAGAATTTACTGTACTCACAAAAATATTTAAAAGAAAATCAGAATGTGTATTATCCCGTTTGTGTTGGAACGTGATAAAAATGCAAAATTGAAACAAACACAAACATAAAAACTGTTTCACCACAGCACCCGTCAGCGTTTCACCAGAATTAATGTACTTTCCGTAAAAAGTGCATAACGCAATATTTTACGACTACGTGACCAGTGAAATACTTGGTGTTTGTTCTGTTCACAATTCGGTAGAACATTCAGTTGGCTGCACAACGTGAACACGAGGCATTTACTATGACTTACCTGAGGATTACTGCCGTTCGTCCTCATCCACACATATTCAAAATATTTCAACGATTTCACCGTGAGCATTGGATCCACATTCTGCTGGTACAGAAAGTTGGCTAGATCCCTTGTTTTTTCCTATAAAACAAACGAGGACTTTGCTCGTTAAAACTAATATAATTACTGTACTGGAACTGCGAAGTCGTAATATTTTTAATGACGGAACTTTAACCGTAATACATAGAGCTAGACTGCCAGCATGGTCTATCTCGGCTGTTAATTAGGTTTTATTCATTGTTACACGCCGCTGTTAAATAAAATTATCTCATGCGTGTGTTTGACGTTCATAGATATACATATGTAGTTAGTAGTGGGTAGTTTCGTTTACGTCATGTAAATAAATAATATCAGTTTTTCCCTCCCAGCAATTGAACCGTTATTGGAAATTGATTTCCTTTCATATTCGGTTTATTAACTTTATAGATATTTGATCGGCTTACAACGAAATTGAAATATTGCTTACACTGTAATAAGGAACAATTCGAAATGAATATTCTCTTAAAGTACCTATTATAATTAATAAAAGTACCTGCTCATCCACAAAGATAGTGATTGGCGTAAATTAACCATACCTACGTTAAATATTTTTTATGGAACTTAAACGAAACAACAAACTTAAACATGTGCCAAACACTTGTCTAAAAAAAGTGTGCTGCAAAATGGACCTTATTTCAACGTCATAATTTGACATTTTTAGACAAGTGATAAACTATCGTTTAAAAATTTTTGTGGTAAGACGGTAAGAGAATAAAAGTTATATTCATACGTTCAGTGAAAGGCGAAATGAAATGGCTTGAAATGTGTTCAGTATTCCGTGGTTTTAAGTGGCATCCTAAAAGCTATAACTTTTTATTTGATACTAACAATAGCGACCGCCTGTTAATGTTCTAGACGGTATCCTTCGCTAAAGTTCCCCACAAAGGGCGATAACAGGAGCAGTAACGTAGAACATATTCTAAAGTAATCATTATTTTTGATCATTCCCAAATTCAACGTAATCATAACATGTAGGTAAGTGAATTAAGTAATAGTTCCAATTACAGAAGCAAGAAGTACTTATAATTTATTTTTATGTTTAAAACGTGTTGTGATCAAATTAAGATTATCTAGTTCACATCATGCTTAAAAAGCCATTCGGAATTCCTAATTATGATCATAAATGCAAGAATGTTTAAGTTCAGTAACGTAAAATTGTGGGTCAGATATACATATATCGTGGACTAGCTTCTGCCAGCGGTTTCACCCGCATCCCGTGGGAACTTTTTCCCGTACCGGGATAAAAAGTAGCCTATAGCCTTCCTCGACAAATGGGCTATCTAACACTGAAAGAAATTTTCAAATCGGACCAGTAGTTTCTGAGATTAGCGCGTTCAAACAAACAAACTCTTCAGCTTTATAATATTAGTATAGATTATGGATATGGAGAACAACGTTAAAGTAAATACTCACATTATGTTCCAACAAGGCTTGTGCGGCTGTCGACCGCGTAGATGCGACATACCCATACATGAAGGCAAAGTACATGAAGCCAACGACCTGCAGACACATCATCAGCCAGAAGTCGACGGTGTTAGGCATACTGATCGGAGTGCAGCCCAAACCTGGGAATAAATCATAGTGTTAGTTATATCAGGAGCCAAGCATATAAACTTGGCTATTATTGCGCCAAGTGTGAGGAAAAGTACCTACGTGTATCAAAAGGCTGTAAGGAGATGTTAAGTGAGCATATAAATGCTCTTCAGGTTATGCTTGTGGTACTTCGGGATACTGAACTAAAAACAAATAATATTTTGTTTATTCAGTCGGTAGCCCAAGCCCCCAGCTGTAATTCAAAGGCAATTAGGCGCTACGTACAAGTATCTCAGACGATTAAATAGGTAATTATTTTAATTGTGGGTTAACCGCGAACATTATACGAACGTTATACTACGGACATTATACGGCGCTACGAATTTCGGCTTCCCTGAGAACAAAGAGCCTGGTAGCCTAAAATTACTTTGATCAATTTTTATACCTAAAGCTTCTACAAAAGATTTTTTTACGCTTCACTTTCCGTTATTTAATAGACTTATAACTTTCCGTTGCCTCCGATCCTCCTATAAATTACGAAGCTTAATGAATTATCCGAAACTTGTTAAACCAATAATACATTTCGACCCTGTGGTTGACACTCCCCGAAACGTTGGGGCCATATATTACCTGTAGCCGTAGTATCAATTACTAGAAGTACTCACCCACAAATATCTCGTAAACCCAGTAGAACGTGTACACGTACTCAGTAACCGCATCTGGGACAAACAAAGTAGTATGACCTCACGTTTGTACAAAGATACAGATAAGTTCATAACGCTCATGATGAAAAATCTGAGACAAAAGACATTCACCCTACCTTACATAAGATAAGCTTGAAAGTGAGAACATTTTTTTTATATTTTTTGTGAGTAATTTAGGGAATCAATGAATGAACAAAAGAAATAAAATTCCACTTACATCTCTGCTCATGTTTAACACTAGAAACGATGAATATCTTCGTACAATTGACTAATATGTAACGCGACTCTGGAGGCAAGTAGGGTTCACACGCGTTCACGAAGATGAACGCAGTTACAAAGTTCACAATTGTCAAGGCTATAGGCAGGAACTTCAACAACACTATGGCTGGATTTACTCGCATTATATCACTCTCCCAGTACGCGAAAGCACCTGTTATTCTAGTCACCTGAACAAAAGAAATGTTCTCTGAATACTATTGTGTGACGATCCGTACTATACAGCTATAGAATCTAGATAACGTTTTTGTTATTTCGTTGTTCACGGTATTCTTTCAAAACTTTCAGGTATTGCCTAGGTGTGTAATCCATTTTCCATTAGGCTTTCATGAATTGTATTACCTGGTAACTTGAGAAAAGACACATTTACCAAGTAATTACAATCATCATGTTGCCGTTTACTCGTAAAATGAATTTCGGCGAATCAACGCAAAACGCAATGAAAACATATTTCCGGACTATAATGTGAGGTTTCGAGAAACTCTTTTACCCCTTTACCAGCCATCTCCTTCGGTATGTACAAATCGATCGAAATGACTTGACATGTTTACTGGTAGGTATCTATTGATAAAAGGGTCATAACTTACAATTGTCGACTTTTTGGGTACGTACAACAGATACGCCCTTTCAACGTCATGAGTAACGACCGCCTCTTTGCTTACAAAGGTGGGTATCTTAGGTATAAAAATACTTACCAAAAGCATTCGATTCAATCTGTACAAATCCATATCTGAATTGTCATTTACTATTCTGAACTGGAATAAAAAGTACCATTATTTTTTATAATTTGATTTTGTGTGATATAAACAAAAGTACATACAATTGAATGAGTACTCACGACTTCTTCAACTGGGAAGACACTAATGATGTCCATTAAGAAGGAATGGCTCAAATATCGGGACACTGTGAGGAGTGGGTGTGTGACGAGCAATGATTTCTCATTATAGTACGCAACATACGCCATTATGACTATGTCTATGTATAAGACGACGTCTGCATAATTATATAGTCCACTGTGTTTGTGTTGTTTCGTCTGGAAATATTAATTGGAAATATAGATAAACTTCTTGGCATCATAAATATGTTCTACGGCAGTCTAATTTGGTATTCATACATAGGTTATGTGATTGTTACCTACTGATCGAACACGTGTAGTTTTGTGTATGGATACCTACTTCTTCAATCAGTGGGCAGGCATGAGAGTATTCTCACAACGTAATAAATACGTAGATTTCTCAGAAAGGAAGTTATATGCATAGTGGCTAGTCGTCCCCTCTTGAGCTAGTTATGAACACCTCATCGAACATCGAGAGCGATGTCTCCAGGGAATACTCGAATCAGTTCGTGCTTTACGCAAGTTTCCAATAATGTAATAAAAACTAGGAGCACTCGCGACACTATTCATAGAACTAACTCACATCTCTCTTTGACTCAGTATAAACCCGGCTACTGACCTTCAGTATTAACAGCATCGTTTTAACAGTTTTAACTGTGCAGTTTTCATCATCACTATCACAGTTCAAACTTGTATTTGAAATACATTGTCAGTTCAACAGTACAGCTGTCAGTTTTTCGCAGGCACGAATAATTTTAACTGCACAGTTCGACTGTAGGTACAGTTAAAAATGTACCTACTACGAATGTGAAGATCTTTAGCTGGCATAAAACAATAAAATATGGCAACTTACAGCAATATCGTACGGCACAGTGAATATGTAAAACAAGGCGACTATGAAGCGTACGCCACACCAGAACTTCAAGAACATTCCATGGGGAGTAATGCATCCCGGCATGAAGATATACCTGAGGTGTCTGGAAACACGAGTTATCAGATCCCGGCGACGGGAATACACACATGAATCATATTTTTAAATTGTGTTACTGCAGCTACAATAAGTTACGTTTATGCAAGTGTTTAGGGAAGTTCTGTGCCACAGACTCGCAAAGTTTTAGACAAGCACAATAAATAGGAAAAAAAAAAACGTAAATTCATTTAGTTTTTTTTCATCTACAACTTGTAGAAGCCAGTCATTACATTCATTATTTGATAAATGTTAGTTACAGTCCAGTTAAAATAAAGCATCACTTATTACCTGAGCCTTTATTTAAAATAACTCTGTAAAAGTAACGCAAAAATTCAATAAAAAAAAGGAATTTATTCAAAGTAAGCTGGCCGCAGCTATGGACGTTGTAAGCTCTTGTCACAGTGATAAAAGTAACTGTCATGACAGGTCGTAGGACTCAAATCACCTTTGATAACTGTTGGTGCAATGTTTTCCTTGTGATTGACTTTTGTTTTCCAAAATCCCACAAAAAGCGAAAATTGGTTTGTGTAATATTACTCTTTTAAACAATACTCCTGTTACTTTCCGCGAACCTTACTTTTTACGCATGAGCGAAGTTTATTCACACAACGTGATATAAATATTAAGCTTTTACAGGTAAGCCATAACCACGCGAATAAATGAGGCAATTTGTTATGGATGTGTTTCCAAGGTAAGATATTATAGTTTCGTATCAAAATAATATTCTTCACAGAATGGAATATAAAGTAGAGATTTTCTTCAAAATTTCTTCTCAACTAACAATAGCTTCTTAATTAAATTTTAAAATTGTTAAGATCTTTTTAATTAATAATGAATTGTTTTCAATAAAGCTTGTTATAAGAAGTACGTCTGTTGTGTACGAAACAACATTGTTCTTGAATAATAGGGCTAATTAATGTTATAAATTGTAGCGCAAAAGCTGTACATACCTCAGTACGCCTAACTTGTCGAATGTCTTCACGTAGTGGGCCCTCGCTTCTCTACTTGTGAGTACTACGAAACTTTCCTTTATCTCTTGCTATAAAACAAACCAATTATCTATACTAATATTATAAAGCTGAAGAGTTTGTTTGTTGTTTTGTTTGAACGCGCTAATCTCAGGAACTACTGATCCGATTTGAAAAATTCTTTCAGTGTTAGATAGTCCATTTATCGAGGAAGGCTATAGGCTACTTTTTATCCCGGTACGGGAAGTAGTTCCCACGGGATACGGGTGAAACCGCTGGTTTACTAATAAAACTATAACTGTAACTTATAGTTTTATCGATATGTATCGATAGGTATCGACTATAGTTATGGTAGTAGTCAATCGCAAAATGAGCTTATAATATGCAAGATACTTACTGCAATCCTGTTAGTCTTTACATCAATTCGACCAGTTAGAGGCTTTGCGTCTTCAAATGCCACAGCCTTGGCTTTTACTTCAGGGTCTTCCAAAACCTGTTGAAAGAACAATATAAAAAATATGAATTTATAATAGTAAAATTTAAAAGTGCGTTCATTAACGCAGTATTTTAGTGATGTCCTAAAATTTGATGACACAAATTCCGATAGCTGCACCGCAATTAAACTAAAACCGCCAATTCAATTGCACCGCAAACATGAGTAGTAATGATGTTCGAAACCGTTTACGTAACATCTATCCTTGATTTTCTCAGCTAAAATTAAATTTGAAAATATTGACTAACATGAAAGAAATTTACGTTTACCCAAATATAGGAATACGCTTACGAATAAATGCAAAAGAAAATCGAGTGGGCGAGTAACGTTAAATGAGTTTGCACTTAAATCGTACTTGGTGTGTGGGGATTTTTAATATATCGTAGTTATAATATACTGCGACTGTAATCAGGTCATGATATCCTGGTATTAGTAAGTCTAATTTTTAGAAAATTTCCTTAGATAGTTTTACGACTTACGGCCAGTTTCTTCATCAAAAGTTAAAGTTAAAGTAATGTCTAAAGTAAAAGTAACGGTCAAATTCGTTTTTTCAAGGCTAAACTGACAGCAAAATTCATAGAAAAATTGAATTTAACCGTTACTTTTACTTTAGACATTACTTTAGCCATAACTTTAACTTTAACTTTTGATGAAGAAACTGGCCGTAAGTAACTTCTCCTAAATAAATAAATTAATCCGTTGTAGGCTTCCAAGTAAATTCTCTGTTATGTAATGTTATGGCTGGAGCACACCTTTACCCCCCCCCACACACACACACAAAGGTCCAATAAACAGTTATACATAAAATAAAAGCAACAGCATTGTAGAACAACACTTCCAGACACAAATACATCAGACACAGCCGCGGCCGCACAAAGGTTCTCATCTGTTGTGTACGATATTAAATGCATGAATCACCGTGATAATGGGGTGACTAATGTCTGGGAACGTGCCCCAGCACTGCACCAGCGCACTGTATTCCACATGCAGTAATATGCAGTTTGTCGACGTCACCACCGTGTATACCTGGACAAATTATAGTTTGGGTAATGTTAATGAAGGCTATAAAACAAAGGTAATGTTGCATTGTCTACTTTAAATGTACCTACGCTTTTAAAACTTATGTAAAACTACTCTTTCTGGCAACATTGAAAAAGTTTAATGATTATATCGGGATGGCATGTGATTAAGTAAACATAAGAAAGCCAATTTCAACTGTTTTATTTCTCCACTCCACTCTTGTACTTTTTGCAGAAAACCCACAGTCCGTTTGAAGATCATTAAAACATTAATTACGAGTACAGCTTTTAATAATGCAGATGTAATATTGGTTTGTAAAATAATATTATTCCATTTAAGTAGAAATCACACAATGATTTCGTTTATTATCAGAAATAAAACTCAATCTTCGATTCCAAGATAATACTGTAATAATGAAATACTGTACTGAGAATACGAATTTATGAAGAAATAGTACTTACCTTTGGTAACCCGAATAACATTTCCACAACGCCAAAATGTGTGCCAGGTCCTATCGTCATATGCCTTTTTCCAAGATTATTTAGCAAGTTACAGTGACCCTGTATGCAACAAAATATTATTAAACTAATACTTTAAACTTGTAAGGACTCAAAAATATTACAAAAATAAATATTCATAAGACTAGACTTCGAAATTAAATCTCAGTCACGCCTACAACTTAATTCATTTACAGGTTAATATTTGTTTGATAAAAACCAACCAGCCTTAAGCTTATTAAAATATTTCAAAAGATATTTTATTTGAAAAAAAACGCTTTAGATCTCAACTATTTTTAATATTAATTGTGATAGCCATGAGCTTTACTAATTGCGTGACTTGATATTTTATAAAAAATAGATTTTGATCTTGCTGTTAAAGACAGTCAATACAGACTCAATGACTGAGATCACAGCGTCAGATCAAGCTAGAATTTACTACCAAAAATACCGTTTTAAAATAAGGTTATGGTAAAGTATACATACTTTTTGCAAGATATACATGTCCCGGCCGATATCGGCAGCATGTTGCACGACCTCGTTATCAGGCAGCACCAGTTTCCTCGTATTACTCGCCACGGTTTGAAGAAAGTCCCTGTTGTGCACCTAGCGACAGAATTAAATGCCCTACATCCGTCTTGGATGTTCTGTTTAATGCGACTCGCTTTTGTTCACAGTTTTAATCAAGATGAAGATGCTTGATGAGTTAGTGGATAGGAAAAGTAGGTAGGTACTAAATCTTTTCTTTACAATCGGCTTGGTGCATATTGGTGTGGAAGAATGATAAGGCCATTTATCATGTAGGTACTAGCTAGTGGAAAGGTGAAGCTTATATCGGACGCCGAAGTCCTTGATATCTTCATACTGAATTCCATATCAATAAGTTAAATATTCAGCAGTTGTCTCGTATAAACAAACACATAATACTATAACCAATACTTCAGTAAATAGGTCTCGTGACTGATTAAAAGTGCATGTACGGGTAGGGTAATTACAGTGCCTATAAAAATAGCTGGTAATTCGAATGTTTGCTACCTATGTAAGGTACACACACATATGTATAATACTGTATGTGATTTAAATGAGAATCTCGGATTGTTCTCTGAGGATTAACTCGGATGTTATTGTTTTACAGCTCTAGCTTACAGATGGCTAGTAGTTCTAAGAAATAGATAAGATCGAAGTTCTCAAAGCACGATTGTATTGCGCTTCTGAGATATTCCCAGTGGCTTCTAACCTGAGATTAAGTGCTATTTCAGGAACAGTTGAAAGATAAGCTGATGAAATTGGGAATGGAATCGTGGAACATGGAGAAAAATATAATTAAGAAATATGAATTTGTGCCAGTTCTTTTAACCAAAAAAAACCCCCGACGGTAAAAATCTTATTGAAAAATAATAAAATAACTCAAAACCCCCGACTTAACCCAATTATATAGGAATATCCGTCGGGAGCTGCCATTAAACCAGCTAAAGGATTCTAGTGTCGTGAATACAATTATTGAAGAATTGTAGATGTTTAACGATGACATAAAATACACTCAATTAATTGTTGAAATTTCATATAGAAAAGGCAGCCCCCGACGGTTATTCCTATATAATTGGGTTAAGTCGGGGGTTTTGAGTTATTTTATTATTTTTCAATAAGATTTTTACCGTCGGGGGTTTTTTCAAAATTTTTAATTTTGCTTAATTTTATTTCAGACTTTTTAGAGAACATATACGAATTATAGTCTACATAATATGTTATTGCAATATTATTTTGCACCGATATTGTAGCGCCCTCTAGTGAGTTACAGGCGTAATTTTTATTATTTGGGAACATGCATTAAGCACGTACACATTGCTGACGAAAACAGAATTGTAATCGGACGTTTTGATTATATTGTAACATTGTTTGGCACTAATATTGTGGCGCCCCCTAGTGATTAATAGCTATGACACCTATCTAAGAACATGAACTCATCGAACACAAAACCGTTATTGAAAACCGCATCAAAATCGGATCATTAGTTTAGAAGGTAGGTGGGAACATTACTTTGCTCTTTTGCACTAATATTGTGGCGCCCCCTAGTGAGTTACAGCCATGACACCTATCTAAGAACATGAACTCATTGAACACAAAAACGTTATTGAAAACCGCATCAAAATCGGATCATTAGCTTAGAAGGTAGGTGGGAACATTACTTTGCTGTTTGGACTAATATTGTGGCGCCCCCTAGTGAGTTACAGCCATGACACCTATCTAAGAACATGAACTCATCGAACACAAACCCTTTATTGAAAACCGCATCAAAATCAGATCATTAGTTTAGAAGATATGTGGGAACATTACTTTGCACAAACGCACACACAAACACACAAACACACAAACGCACATCTCTCACCCTAAACGCATATACCTGCTCCGTTCCGTCGTGGGTAAAAAAGTAAATCGAAATGTAGAGAATGTCTTACAGTTGAATATAAAACACTTCCTTATAAAGGTAAAAATAATTTCTTATATACAGCAAAAATTAAAAACAAAATTTGCAAATGAGAGGCTTTTTATAACAAATGCAGTACATACGTACCCGAAAAAGAGGGCAGAAACGCAATGTTTCCACCATTTCTATCGAAAGTACTTCTTGTTGGATGTTTGTTGACATGTCCTCGAATATTTCTTCTGTAGATACAGCACGGTTGTAATACCTGTTGTAAAGGTGGTATTTTTTTTATAAATAATACAATTTTATTAGATAACTTGAGAAAATGCAAAATGATAAAACCTCTTAAAATATAACTTGCTATCCAGTGGTACCTCGAATCATTTTTCCTCTTTATAATTTAAGTTAAGAATAAAGTATGGAGGTTATCATTATGTAACAAAATAGTTTTTTAAGCATAAGTTTTTCAAATAAACTCCCGCTTACCATTGCACACAGAAGAACTTTTTCACCCGCGCTTTGATTTTTCCACTAACGTGATTTACGGAGAGAAAATAAAACAACTCCCTCATGGATTCCTACGAAAGATGGATGCGAGTAATAAATAAAGCCAAGGAAAATATTTAGCTCGTAACATTATAATGAAGGTAGAAGAGTTTGTCATACAGGTTACACTAAAAAGATTTTTTATAGCTGAAAGTAAATAGGTAATAAAGTAGAAAATCTAGATTGTTCGGCAAACCCGATGGGGCAGAAAATATGAATAGATAATATTGTTTGACACGAGAATGTAATATTTACACAGTAAAACCAACTACGAAGGATGATTAAAATAAGCTGTATAATGAAAATAGGTACTATAGTCCTTATTACCAACGAATTGCTCAATGCTCAACCCAATATTTAAACAACAATAAAAAAATCTGGGTCATTGGACAGTTCAAATACAATTCCTATCATTCGGATTCATCGATTTAGAAGATTCGAATATTGCTCTTGTTTTTCGACACTGATTAAAATTTACGGTTAGTGACTACCTAAAAAAATGTTTCTTTTATTTACAATTTCGAATACCACAATATTGTTTTAATTAAAATTCATTAGGAGATACCGTCCTAAATTCCGAAGGAACAATTGGATTGGAACAATATCGAAGCAACTTTAATCACGTTTCAATCATTAATTATCACTACACTGGCGATCGGCATTTGCACGTGAAAAGTAATTATTCCAAGGTAGATTCCAAGGTTTTTAATTTAAAAAAACATTGCGTACCTTAAACTTCAACCTCCTTTGTGTCGCCAACAAGTAAGAACTGCATATCTTTGCAGTATAGTAGACGAAGAGATATGATCCCAGTACGAAAAGTAATACTGTCTGAAACAATAGATCGGTACTTTAAAGTTAGTTGTTATTAGAGACTGAATTCCACAAAAATGGTGTGCAACGTGCAACATATTTATTGTAAGAATAATTCTTCTGGAAGTGATTATAATTTTAATTTCTGTTGACATAATTAGTTTAATAAAGTGTCGTGTATTATTTTGTATAATCTCGCAACTGTTTTGTATATGTACTAACCATTCAATTTGACATTAGATAAAGTTATTTAAATAAATAATTAAACGTATGATAAACTTGAGTACGTAGGACATAAAGTACGTACGTAGTTTATATTAGGTAGACTGGCGGTTCAGTAGCTACGTATAAAATTTGCATGTCTATAAAAGTGTCGCCACTTTATATCGCTAGCGGGGAGTCGGTTATCATGATACTCTCAGGATACATTTAGAATTTATAATTAAAATGCGTGGGTTGGCCGCGGTTACCCGCCATAACTCCGACTTCATGTTTTATTTAAATTATGGACGTATAAAAACGCATCAGTAGGACTAATCCGGGTGTGAATAAATTAGGGTTTAGTACACACGTGTCCATACTTATTGTCCAGAGATATAGCATATGTGACGGGAGAAATAATTTCTAACAATGAAAAGGGTAAAATATTGTATACCTACGTTTTAACTGTTAATAAGCGAGACTGAAACGAAATACCTAATTATTTTTAATTTTCGTCTTGATGTAGTACCTACTAAGGTACGTTATAAAAAATGAAATTCATGAGTAACAAAACACAATAACAATAAACCAATACAGCCAACACCTCGTAAATCTTACATGAGTGAAACCACAGGAAAAACATAGGCCTACTATAAATTGAACCCAACACCCCATAAAACTTTTTCTGCATTGAACAAAATTTCTCAGAAAAATATATGGTTATGGTGCCGGAGTTAATGGGAAACATACGTGGGATGAAGTATGAAGTGTTTTGGCATGAACGTTCTTATTTTAACGATAGATTTCACTTGTTCTATGGAGGTCTGGATTATTTGGCCAAAGATGTTAATAGATGAATGCATTCATAAGGGCTTCAAATATATACTTAGCGGTTCTCAGCCGTTTCACCCACGTCCCAGGAGAAGCACTTTCCACAACCAGGTAAAAAGTAGCCTATGTCGTTAGGGTCTAGGCTATTAGTTTACACAATTTTATTTAAATCAATGCAGTAGTTTTGGCTTGAAAGCCCGACAGAAGAAGTTACAATCGCATTCATAATATTAGTAAGAAATAGTCTAATACGTAATCATTAATTGCGGATACAATCCAATCTAACTACAGAGCTATTGGAAACACATAATATGTATGTATACGTTATAATTATAGGTAGGATACAGGTTTGTATCACAAGGTTCGTGTTGCACTTCTAGGTAGGAAGCAATGCGAGATACGTAAGCTGTTGGAGTGGAAATTCCCATTACTAATAGGTACATGGCCCATATCGGGATTACTTGTAAGACCCCTACTAACGTACGCAATCGGATTTGCGCTTTCCTTATACCTACAGGGTATTATTAGAGTAAGAGTTTGAACAAGATTTACGTTTTAAATATAAGAGGTAAAGCTTCGACAACCTATTTATAAATATTTGATCTTATGTATTCATATGTTTATGATTTTGTCAGAACTGTTGTATAACGTTTGTCTTGGTGAGAAGTTTGTTCCACTATTTTTTCTTTCCAACAATAACACATTGAAAGTGGTGAAGGGCGGACGATTGGGGGCTGTCTTTTGCCAACTTGGCCTTCAAAAAGTGATGATTTTCAGCCTACCTTGAATAAATGACTTCTTAACTGTATCTTTTATTTTATTACTTACAACTATAAGATCCTCTTCTCCGGGTGCAACTTCAGAACTGCCGAAGCCAGTAAACACAGAAGTTCCGAACAAAAACGACGTCTTCATAGGTCTCTCGTGACGGGCTTCATTCGTCATGAACACCTTCGTCTCCCAGTATATCAGTTGAGACATCCACGTGTTCTGGCATAAAAATGTAATTTATGTCTACCGTTATAAGGTGTTTAATTCTACTACAACGTAGGACATCAATAATTAGAATCCTGAGCGATAGCGAGGGAATCAAAAGAGCACAAGGTGAAAAATCTTTGCACTCGAGTGCAACACGTAACTTTTCATCCCACCTCATCGAGGAAATTTCTTAACTCACAAAAAGAAAATGACACGCACGTCACACATGGCAAATTAAAAAGATGTACCTATTAAAATTTATTTATGCAAAAACTCAGTTTAAAAATGTAATAAGGTTTGAAATCGACCTTAAAACAATAAAAAATAATAATTTCATCACACTTCATCGAGGAAATTACTAAATGCAAAAAAACAAAATGGCGCGCACATATGAGTATCAAATTAAAAAGAAGTATCTATTAAATTTCATTTATTTGAAAACTCAGTTTAAAAATAAAACGAGGTTAAAAATCTATGTAAAAACAATAATAAAAATTACTTAATCAATTGAATAATTATTTTAAGCAGTATTTTATTTGTTTAATATGTATTTGTTTGAAAAGTCTTATCAAGATTGTCACAAATGGAGTATTGCACACGATGTTCTAAATTCAAATCACTTTGCCGCTCTAGAGAATAAAAACGGCTTTTGCGCTCAGATATCAAAGGGTAAAACTACTCTTTCCGAGATGGTGGGATGAAAATTATATTATATAACTAGCTGTTGCCCGCAACTTCGTCTGCGTGGGCAATATAGAATAGTCAAAATACTACTTATCCCGTAGGTGCATTCTTTCACGTGACAGTATAATTAGGATTAGCACTTAGCAGTCGCATAGATTCATTGATCAAGGTTGTGTTGTGGATGTGACCATTTATCTAAACAAAAGAAGTAAAGTTTGTGACGTTGTGAATATCTCTGGATCTAGTCAGCCAATTTGGAAAATTATTACGTATGGTGCGTAAGTAATTTTCACAGGAAACAGCTATAATCTATGTCTATATGCTTTGAGTCTGACAAAGCTGTCATTTGTACATTTTCTGCAACTGCTGCGACTAATCAGAAGCCAGAAAGTCTGTCAGTCTTACCATGGATATCGTCTTGTGTAGTTGACTGGATTGAAAGATAGGTAGATAGGTAGTCGCTCCAAGCAAACTATTGGTACTCAAACAGATTCGGTGACTGGAAGCCAACACCAACATAGTTGGGGAATAGCTGGATGGATGATAAAATGAGTCATCATCATCAGCAGGCGCATAGGGTAGGATAGTTTCACTACTGGGGAGAAACACTTGTATGACGGGGATTTTCTTTGCACTTACTCACTATGGTAAGGCTGACCCCACATTAGGCGTGCGCGATCCTCGGGCGTGTGAGTAGCGCGGGCGTCGCGAGCGCGCTACGTGAACGTCGCATTTTGCTGCCCTGCGGCATGTGTGAAGAGTGCAAGCGACGCGCTCGCGGCGAGCAAGCGGCGCTCGAGTTGCGTTCTTACCCCTTCGCCCGCTATCCCCGCCGCCCGCTAAACGCCTTAGCAGTTAAACGCCAAGGAGAGCGGCGCGTGCGCGCCGCGAGCGCGCTGCAATTGCCGCAGGGCAGCAAAACGCGACGCTCACGCAACGCGCTCGCGACGCACGCGCGGCGCCCGCGCTACTCACACGCCCGAGGATCGCGCACGCCTAATGTGGTGGCCTAAGCCGGGACTCCACCGAAATGTTTGCATTAGTTCACGAATAGGCAAAATGTACGTATCTGTGCGAGTCCACTTCATGTTTTCGTACTTGAAACCTGCAGTTTTGCCAAGGTTTTCAAAATGTACGCTCGCAATTTGTCATTTCTTGGTGGAGCCAGCAAATCAAAAGAAACATAAGTGTTGTATACTGTGCGTCACTACCGCACACCGGGAAAATTTTGCGGAGGACGTTTATATACCATAGTTTGTGTCACACGTAAACAGGACGACAGTAAGTATCCACCGAAACACTTTCAAAGATCTGATGAACAAACAAATCAGACTTGACTTGGTCACCTGGGGCCAATCAGAGCTCTATAAAGCGATCATACGCTTTGGCCCCCCTACTGTTATTGTGGTTTCTGAAAATTTAATCACCTCATTCAACGATGAATGTAATTCTGATGGTACTATTAAGAACACTTGCTTAGCGCAGAAGCTGACGTTGGCAGGTCAAGTCTTTTGACTTCTCGAATAGGATACCATTGGTTTTTGTGCAATGCATTCTGGATTAGGATAGGATATAGGTGGATAGGATTTGCAACAGAGAACAATTCTGTCTTTGTGATTAAATGACATCAAACGTAGTTTTATATAAAAGGTGTTTTTTTAGACTTGGCTCGGGTCTTACTGAGACTGTTCGTAATCGTGAACAGTGTATTTGCGATCAGAAGTTGAAAGTAAGCATGTCTCTGGTATGCGGCGCGTAATTTGTACGTTTTCAGAAGCATAAAGCATTTTACGTGTGTATGGTATTAAATCGAGAAAGCTCCCATTTCTTATCTGCACTTTGTACCTGGGCTTGTTTTTAAAGCTACAGAATCCTACATTGCCTACCTCACGCTTAGCAGTGCTTGCGAGAGATAGATCCTCATTTCTTCTAGGATTAAGTTTACATATTTTGCATCAGAAAAAATAATTAAGGTCTAATTAATACTTGTCACTCAAAGTAATTTGTTTTAAGGCCACCACATTAGTAGAAGATAAGCTAAACTATGTTTATGAAAAAATCCTGATATGAACTCCATCTGTAACTTTAAATGATAATTAATTGTTCCACTAAAGTCATCATTTTTGACATAATGTTCAAAAAATAATTTAGATGGCACCGTTTTAAATTTGGCTGAGAACTAAATTTTCTTTTTATCAAGGTAATAATTATAGTTGGATTTTGATGTGGCACGGCAAACTGACAAACACTATTGGAATGTCTATCGAAAAATTACTCTACGTGTTAAAATATGGTGAATTACGGAAAATACACAACTCCATCTGTTGAAATAATAATCCTCTATAAAGAATGTACGGTAATATTGTCATTTACCACCTCGCTCCTTTGACAAATTGGATGTATTTTATTTACCACAGATGGAGCTACTTTAACCTTGGCTAAACAAAATTTACATTTTTTTTTTCTTCCGAAGTTACTGATAAAGGTGTGATTTTCTGTGTAAAGATTAATAATAGGCCGATCAACTAATATAAGTACAACATTCAAATGTACAGTTTTGACAAATACATTGCGTGTCGTAATATTTTACATCTTGAATTCACAAAATTAATCATATCTCTTGATAGAGTGAATCGATTTTGATGAAACAAAAACTAAGTAATACCCCAAGTTACGTAGAATTTTTGTATATAAGCATTGTCTGCATTTAATTCGTAGATTTTACGTGAATCGCGAACAAACAAACAGATAAACAGACAAACAGACAAAAATGACAAAAATGATGGAAATGGGTTCTGTTAGTTATCCTTTAACATGCTGGCTATTTTTTTTTGTAAATTTCTTCAATGTACAAAAATTACTTTTCTACAGATTTATTATATGTATAGATTAATGATGCACTACAACAATCAAATACAATATGAAATATTAAAGTCATCATCAGTTTCCGCAATATTTCCAATGGTATTTGTTAAATTCTTTAGAAGTGAAAAAATGATAAGGGCTAAAAAGCTTAACATATTTTTGAGGTTTACCATCAGGGTTAGAAATGCTATGCTAGGTAAGTACTCAGCATCTTATTGCAGACAATCAGAAACTCTGGTTACTGTCCGGGATAAACGTTAATCCCTCCGAGTAAAGCCAGGTTACTGAACTTATTATTGTAAAGATTATAATCTAAAGATATTATTTTTTCCTTTCTCTTTAAACAAAATATGCACTTAATAAAGTAATAAAAAGTTACCTCACGACACAATTTCCTAGGACAGGCGAATAGGTACAGAAGACATCCTGACCAGTACGAAAATATAATGAAAATCAAGCCAAATTTTATCAGGATCAGCAACTGAAAAGTAATTGAACATCGTTAAATACATATGTTTCGTTAAGTATTTTTCTGTGCCCTACGAGGGGAACTGCTAGTGACACAAGTAGTTGAACATTTTGATTTAAATAAAATTATTTCACCATTCTGATAAATGGAAAATTAAAAATAATTTAATATTTTGTTTAATGTACCTACTTAAATTTATTTAGTGACTCAGGCAGCTATCTGTACTTGAAAGTAACTGCTTTGTGGTATGCCCTACATGAATGATGCATCGTCTCGCTTCGGACATGAAATTGGAGACCAACGAAGTTCGTTTTCAAAGAAAATATTAAGGTGGCATCTACGTTTAATATTAATTATATTATTAATTTTATACACTAGTTTTTAGTGAAGTAAGATCAAAACATATTGCCAGGATTTACCGTCCAATGTTTTTTGCTTATAACTAAATCATCCATAATACCAAAAAAACCTGGTTAAGTAAATACCTTGGTGTGACTCTCAAAGCTTCGAGCCCACTTATTCATATAGTCCCATAGATGCCAAACTTGCAGTATAGGGAAGAGCAGGGCTACTTGACCGGCCACCGTCTCCCCCTGAGGGTCCAAAGTGTCCGTGAATATGGACACAGGGAACACTGAGATAATATCCAGGTAGAAACCAAATGATGCCATTTTCATTTCAGCTATTTCTTTAACTGTCTCTTTTCTTTCGTTCTGTTAACAAAGAAATTTGTACTGATATTTTTACGCCAAAGTAACTTTCAGTTCTCATTTTCAACAACCGATTAAAAAAATCAGATAGGCTAAAGTCTAAAAAACAGAAAAATATTATTTTTTATCCGGGTGCATTAACTCGTTCCCTCGGCACGCGAGTGGAATCGCGGGAAACACCTACTATTTCAATAGTTTTGATTTACGAGACAAAAGAAAACGACGCGCGACGGTTTGACGTGTATTGAACATATTTGGGAAGGCGTGACATTAATAAGGCCTTCATACATTACGTAATAAAAGTACCGTTTACAGGCTTTCCCATTACACCATAGAACTACATACCTATAACACGAAGTGTGAATCAAACCTCAGAATGTCATTAATTGATTTGAATTAACCGTATTCACGCAAACCGCCTTTGTATGGTTCGATCCAATCAAGCTGAGCTCTTTGTACGCCGCAATAATAACTACAATAGTGTACAGGGCCTTTGTATGTTACAGTTTATAGTATGTCTGTGTTAGCATTTACCTGTGTGCGTAACATTTGTTATTTATTCTTATTGGTTGTTGTAGGGAAAGTAAATGTGGGTACCTATACTTAATGCTGTGTGTAGGTTTTTTCCTTAATTTCTACAAGAGTCAACAGTAACTAATAAGTCATAGCAAACATTACTCTCATTGGCACTAGTTTCCGGATGAGCTCAAGAATAAAATATGTGGCCTAGTAATAAATTCATAAGTTCTCTAAGTACCGGTATGTTGTCTAACTTTTTGGAATTTCTTAACAACACACCAATTACATGAAACACCACATTTTTTCATCCTATCTAATTTCTTTTATATTTTAGACCAATTATTTAGAAACTAAGGCCTCAAATTCTGAGTTTTCCCGTAACACGCACGTGTTTGAAATGGCATTTAATGTTACCCACGTGCCCAGAGGCGTCTCGAATGTTTGTCGTGGGCGGCCCTAACCCAAGGACAAACAACTTATATACTGGTCTATTTTGTAACAAACATTCACAAGAATTATTATTTTATTTTTGTTGAAGGCCTGTGGTAGTCTTTTGTTATTTTTATGCTTATGATCGTTTATTCTATTGTTTTAGTGACTTTATGCTATTTATTTAATATCCTTGTTGTGATATTAGACGAATGCGGAAACTCTTTTATGTTTAGATTAATGTAATATTTTAAGCTGGTCTTAAATAGTCCTTTCGATAAAACCAAAAGCAGCAAGAGGCGGTGTCAATTCTTTATTTCGATTTATCAAATCTTGCAATCTTCTAGTAATACCTTTCATAACATTTTTCAAAAAAAGAGGTAAAGTTTCCGAAGAAACAGGATGATCATACAACGAAAATCCTGTCTCAAGTATGCTGGAAATGATTTCTTAGAAATAAGCTTTAAGTTTGTGATTTTTTTCTTCGTATAAGTAAATTCATAAATTATTATTACCTTCTCAGAGGTGGCAGTAGTAAGCTGTATATAAATGTTTAACAGCAACCCAGCGACCACTATCGTCGAGAGCACAGTCTCAGCATCCGACTGATAATTCTGTAGTGCCGAGAAAGGCGTCATGAAACATACGTACAGCACCATTGCGAAATGTGCCACGTCGAACATGCGCGTCTGAAATGTTATTCAATTTGCTTTGTAGGTGTTGTGGCACTTTAGTTTATTGAAGTGTTTATTCGTCTAAATTGACTACAGAGTAGCCAGTGATACCATGTGTGAATACAAGCTTTGCTATAATTATTTTTGAAGACACGGAATACAGTTTTAAATGACTTGAATCTATTATTGGTAAACATTATCAATGTTATCGCATAACAGTTTAAAAATATATATTTTGAAATGTCTAACACTATAAACAAAGACTTGCATACAAAACTATTACTTTCTATTTTACTGCTATATACAATACTAGCTTCCGCCAGCGGCTTCGCCCGCGTGGTGTGTTGATAAAAAGTAGCCTATGTGTTAATCCAGGGTATCACCTATCTACATACCAAATTTCAATCAAATAGGTCCAGCCATTTTTGCGTGATTGAATAACAAACATACATCCATACATTCTCACAAACTTTCACATTTATAATATAAGTAGGATCTTGAGACTTTATACTAACGAAGTCAGTGTCGGGGATCAGTATCCAAGGGAAGTTAGATGTAAGACAAATATGAGGCGCATCTATCGTGGTAACGTTTCTGGACATTTGATATAGCTCCAAGTATTCCGACGTGAATTTTGGCTGACGTTCGTTGTTCTCGTCTAAACAACAAATTTCTGTACTGTAGTGTTCATGCTACGATAAAGGACTACACAGGCTACGGCGTAGCAGCGTAGTACGATGCTACGCTTATTTTGTAGCCGATCAGTTTGGCAGTTTGGTTGTAAAGAAATTTTAATGTAGTTTTGGTTTAAAGTCGTGGTGGCCTAGTGGGTAAAAGAACCAACCTCTCGAGTATGAGGGTGTGGGTTCGATTCCAGGTCAGGCAAGTACCAATGCAACTTTTCTAAGTTTGTATGTACTTTCTAGGTAAATCTTAGACACCAATGGCTGATAAAAAGGTGAAGGAAAACATCTTGAGGAAACCTGGACTATAAAGTCTGAAATCACCAATCCGCATTGAGCAAGCGTGGTGATTAACGCTTAATCCTTCTCCGTGTGAGAGGAGGCCTGAGCCCAGCAGTGGGACGATAAAAAGGCTGTAACAGTTTGGTTTATGAATGATATAAATGAACGCTATATAAGTACCAATATGCGTTAAGTGATTCGTACTTATAAAGTGTGATTAAAAGTTTTACTTTAATGTTCTAATAAATGGACCCTAAAATTAAGGTAAATCTTCCAACAAAATCAGATCAGCCAACTGTTATTATATTGACTGTGCACGAGCATTTGCGCAGACACAGGTGCACTCACTATTCCTTCACTCTCATTACCCGATGGGACGGCAATCCGACACGACCGGAGAGAGATCAGGCGCAGGACCGACATTTACATGCTCTCCGATGCACGGGTGAATCAATCACCAACTTCCAGGCTCCGGGCTGCTTTGTGAAAGTTTTCTAAAACCCACAAAGCGATTTCGGTCCGACTCGGGAATAGAACCCGAGACCTCGTGCTCAGCAGCCGCTCTTGCTACGTCTAGACCAACGAGGCAGTACAACATACATATGTACTTTTCATCACCAATTGAAAATCCCTCGATCAACATCTAAATCGCCAACATCAAAGATTAACTTGAAACAATCAAATTGAAACTCTATTACCTCTGTAATACATGTGAGAATCGTCTACAAACGTGGGGTCCTCTTCCTCGATGCCGGCTAACCTGTCTTTAAGCACTTTCATGGGCCGGTAGCGGGTTCGAATGAGCCTCGAGTCGCCTTGATCGTAGTTCTCTATTGCCTCCTAGAGAAATGTTAAAGTGAACTAAACTATGTATTGTATTTTTTGGTGACATTGTTCAATTAACAAACGAACGTGTATGTATTTTGTGGACTATTTATAGCAAATTTATTTTACTGAAAATATTCATAGTTTTATTGAGGTATAAATAGAAACCGCTCGAGAATAATTTCTTCTTAGTACTCATAAAAACGTTTAAATTACATATACTATTACACAAGTCCTTTGTCCTTTTGATCAGAAAGCTTATTAAATACCTGTTAGCTAAAATTAATAATTATGTTGTTCAAGGGACAAAAAGTTTTAGTGATATTGTTAAATGTTGAAGTTACATCTAGTTTATTATTCCAGTGAAATTCAGGTGGGCGCCGAACAAACCGGTGCGGCTGAAACTAAAACCTACGGTTGAAACTCAAAATGAAAATTTCAAACTGTTTAAAATAGCGTAGATTTTTTGTATGTAGTTACGTAATGTTGTTTATACGAAAAAACTATGCGGTTGACTTGTAATTGATAAAACTTATCGTTTGAAGAATGTCTTGTGACATGATAATTAATTAAGATTTTTATATAATTTTAAAAATTAAGGAACTGAAGTATATGCGAATTAATTATTTTTACCTGTCTAGTTCTTGAGCTGTTGAGTCTATCGCCAATTTTCTTGCGTATAAGTTCAAACATGCAGGGATGCTCCGCGATAACTCGCATGAAGTCGGTTCTTTTTAAAACCTACGAAATTTTCAAAATTATGACTGTATTTTTATAGCACTATTAATAAGCCACTATCAGTATATTAGCCCTAATAATGAACTGGTTATAGCATTTTTTTCTTTCATAAAAACTATACTTAAGACTATCATAATTAATTGTCGAAGATATTATCCAACATAAAATTTTATACCTGTAGCTCAACATAAGTAGCCGCCTTCACGGTAACCTTGGATGGGATTGAGTAGAATAAGCTCAACTCGCCAAGCACCTGAAAAGACGACTTGACATTGAAACTTTATAAAAGTAAGTATACCTTCATTACTAACTGGAAAAATATCTCAGAAAATAGCCCTAAAATAAATTGACGTACTACAAGCTGTTGATTTGCATCCATGCCATAGTCAAGGACGTAATTATACTAATGATTCTCGACCCAAATCAACAAAAAAATTGGTACAATTTTTTTTTTTCGGAAATCCGTCAATGTCATCTAGCCGTATTTAAACTTGGCGCGTGTGTTACTAGCCTTAAAACCGTGCGCCCGCACACAAACGCAAACACAAAGCATACGCAACGATTATTCATAAATTTCATTCATAAAATTGGATTACTTCTGAAATACTATGACATTACAATGACAAAAAAAGCAGTGCATATTAGCTATTTCCCGTCAACTGTAATTCCAATCGATTATTTACGTATTTTATGTCCTCCTCCTGCAGTATGGCACAAATGCAAATCAACACCTTGTATAATCACTGCACAATAAACGCACACAATTAAAATATATACTTGGATTTTTATAAGAACAAATCAGTTTGCCAGTGTCTTCCCAACATTCAGACTCCTAGTAATGACAACTAAGTGCATGTAATAAAATGTACGTCTAACTGGTTCCAAAGTTACGAGTATTCGTAAATCGCGGTCGTTTCCTTTATAGTTCCCACAGTCCCACAATCTCGACCTCGGCTCACTTAAGTGTAGTTGTAAGTTCAAGCCTACATACTGAATAGACAATTTAATCTAAGTTTCAAAGCGCGATTAGTATTGTAGTAGTTAATTACTGCTTTTATGCTAAGCCGTGTGAAGTCGCATATTAGTCACAAATGATTTGGCATTAAAAAAATATGAATGTGGGCTAGAATAACAATAATGAAAATACATTGCACATACTCATCACTTCAGCTGAGTACCTACGAATCGTTTCGAATAATTATGACGGATTATCCATATAAAATAATTTAATTGGTTTATTAATACATCTCTCATAAATGTAAATTACAAAACGTTGCTCATTATCCATAATAATCATAATCAAATCGTTATTAAGTACGTTTACTATACGAAATTCAATTTAATTCAGAATATAACAGAATTATTATTACAAACACAATGGAAACCCGATATTGAAAGTAAATTATCTCCGAACGAAATTTCAATATGAAATAAGCAATTTTTTTTCTTTGTTACCGTTTTATTACCTCAATGTGTTTCCGAGTCTATAAATGTATACTACTACAAAGACATAGCACATGTTTAATGGAGGACACGAGGAAAAAGATAAAAAAACGAATAAAAAGACTCGTAATATCTCTTCAATTTAAATACTACAAGTTTCTCGCTACGCTCGCCGTCATTATGATAAGCGTACCATTGTCCTTTTTAACTGCACCTACTCGTGTAAATGAAATAATACAATCCAATTGGAATACTCACAGTTCCATCTTTAAAGGCAATCATAGGACTCTCATCATCTTCATCGGACAACATTTCGATGACGCCTCGCTTGATACAGATCATGCCACTCTTCACCACGCCCTGGCTCCAAATGTGCTGCCCAGCCAAGTACAACTCATGGCGCATCAACAGGGATATCTGACGCATAAACGATTCCTCTAAAAATAGTAACAAACACTTTTAATACCATTGAAATCGAAAAACGAGACGAGGATTTAAAGCTCATGAATTTAATAGGATTCTCATTCGACATTTCCACGGAATTTCGGCGATAAAGAGAATTTTACAATGAATTAATCCGATCAGAATACAAACACTTTTTTCCTGCTAGTGCATGATAAGCAGAAAAGATGAGCTAATGGAACCGCAATATTCATCAATCAACTTCAAAAAACTACAAATGACATCCGTATGATGTAAGTTTGCACAAAACTACCTAAAATCTTCGAGCTCTTCAGAGAGCCTCACTTCAGAGATATTCTACTTAAAACTCAAACAATAGATGATTAACAAACTTTAATAAAATGTGCACGAAGCAGCTCTTAATTAACGAAAACTTCCTTTCAATACAATATCATTATACTCAAAAAGCCTCAAAGTAAACGCCCACTCCGTTTTTAGGAAGTTCGACAGAAATTACAAAGGTATTGAATTCAGCGCAAACTTCGCAGCTCCCATTATAAAGTTAGCATAGTATACATTGAACTAACTAGTCTCTCTAAATAGCATGGAGTTATGGAAATTCCCGACGTTAATGTCGAAGATTAGTTCCATCTGTAATGGCAGAGGCAGTTTCTGTAGGTGTTGCGATGTCAGTATCCCGGCCTTCATCTTCCACAGTTGGAGCTTATAGTTCTTGCATTGATCTACGAGCCAAGATGGCGCCTTGCTGAACTTTAGGTAGTTTATCATGTGATGGTACTGAAAACAAACCGATTGGTTATTCATTACCTAGTTAATTTCCAACAATTATTCATAAGGATTAAAAACTGTACAATCTGATCATGAATATTCATACCGGGTTATTGTTAAATAAATTATGAATTTTCAACCGTAATCACATATTCATTTGTTATTTATATTTTTTGGTTATGTTGGCAAAGTATTAAGCTTTTATATGGTTGGAAAATTATTTTAAAAGTACATTACATTGTCCACAAAGTTGGATCTTCTAGTTTTTTCTATGACCAGTTCCCAGGCGAGAGTGCCAATAAAACGATATCGGAAGAACACATAGCCGACGAGCATCAGGCTTGACGTCAACCACTTTTGAAAGCTCGACTATAAAAATGGTGAATTAAACAGTGAAGTAGAACCCGTAATAACAATTTTCTAATGGTCTGGCTGTATGCTACAATCAACTGCTTTATTCAACTGGAAAAGTCTGAGGTGAATAAATAATTGGTTGATTAAACCGTCAAATAGAAAAGGAAAAACTAAACTTACCATTGGAAAAGAATCGCCAAATACGACGTTGAAGAAACGACAAGTACAATAGTACCAACATGATCTGTAACTGTTCATACACAATTTTATAAGAATCTTTTTACATTACACAATTTACAATAGGGAATGTTAAGTTCAATGAAGGGAATATTTTTAACCAGTTGCAAAAGAGGTCACGATTATGTTTTCCCGGTGTTGCTGTTATCTGCATCCTCTAAACAAATCACATAATCATAATTAATGGTTCAGCAGATATTGCGGTAATGTTCTAAATCCGGAACGAGACCCGGAATCGTAAATACTGGAAAAATGCGCTCATTTTCTCGTTATTTTTTAATTCTGTGATTATAAAGGACTGCATTTAGCGGTATTGAGGAAACTGCTTCACCTTTTGATACAAAATGAGACATAGAATTGTCTCTAAGACCTCTTGTCTACCACTTGTAATGTCATCGAGTTCTCTTCAGTCATACAACACTAATAATTAAAAACCCTATTGGGTGGGATGTTAACTAGTCATTAATATCTAAACCTCAAAATACAAGAAAAATATGTACTAGTCAAACTTGAGGTTCCTTGACGTCACATGCGGAGGATAGCCCAGATTGTACCAAGCATGTTCCATTTCTGGTGGACGGTTTAACGAGTACCACATGCAAGTACTCGCATGAAGTACTAATGCTGTCACCAGGAATTGTTCACAGAAGAACAGAAACCGCCGAGACTTACGCATCTGGTTACAAAAATCGTTACCATTAATAGAGGTATTATGATGTTTTTTATTTATTAATTTCAATAGTTACACAGTGTCATATAAAGCATTTGTTGGGTACAATATGAATCAGTTAACGTTGCTTTCATAAAATATACCATCGGATGACAAATAACGCAGTAAATTCAAAAAGATTGAAAATAGCGGTTTTATACGCTTCAATGATAAAATTGGTAATTGTTCCTAATCTAATGATGATAAAATATACTAAAATAACTAGAACATGTTTTGGTGACTACGTAGATTTGTAGAAAAATACACCTCACAATTTAATACTTACATGTTCATTAATTTCTTGAAAGTAGATAAATAGTCTGTAAATTCTTCCTATTGCTAACCACCTTCCAAGTAATATAAGGGATTCGAGGCCAGGTTTTTTTCCAACTAAAATATAACAATTACACAGGACTAACAATTGTAAACTTATATATACGTAAGCAATTGTAAATAAATTGTTGGTGTGCCTTGTAAATAAATAAATAACAAACAATTAGGACACTATTAACACACACAAGTTATAGCCAGCAATTTTAGAAAATATGGTTTACAATACTTACATATAAAATTATAAGGCAGAATTGATATTATATCATAAGCCAAGAAGAAAGAGTTCCTCCGATAAACTCTAACATGTAATCGAACCAGTGACCAATGCTTGTGAAGTAGATGAACCAATATATCGAAAGTAAAAAATAATTCTGCAATATACACGGACAACTGCAAGAACATCCAGTATCCTTCCAAGTAGTACACTAATAGGAAATAAAGTAAATACTTGTACACTATTAATATAAGAATGAAGGCCTGAAACAAGAATACTATTTTAGTGTGGAAGATAGCTATTTTATGAGCCACAGTTTAACTGTTAGTTTGGCCGAAGTCCTAAGCATTGTTGCCAAAGTTCAATGCTGCCAGTCTCTTGAGCATCGTTACAGTAGACTGCGACTAAGAACAATTTATAGGTAGGTCTTATTGACTTCAAGGTTTTATGTTACCTCCATATAGCAGCGATTTCAACTAGTTTCATGTTATGTAACTCTTACCTGAAAGTTTGTGTTCCAAACTGTCATCAAAACGGCATGTGTTATATTCTTCATACGCCCCTCCCAGAAGAATCTTCCTATCGCCCAGTCTTTAGCTACTTTAACCTTAGGAAAGTGCTCATTTGCATCCACTGTCGTGTTTGTGGTTATCGTACTGAAAAACAGTTAAGTGCTGTCGTTGGCAGAAATCGATTTTCTATCGGTGGTGTAGAAAAGGAATATAAAAACAACAAAGGCCTTTCATTAACTGTATATTTAGTATACACCAGTACTTTCAATTTATGGTTTGTAAATAAGTTATGCAAACAACGTGCACGCTTATATTATATTCTTAAGTCTAAGTATTTTGCTCAGGAATCTATAATACCACTATCATTTAACGTTATCCACGTCACACTCTCCAAGTGACGCAGAAACACTCTTGTAACTCTTTTTTGCTATCCATTTTGTTCCGGTTTCAACTGTTACGTAGTAGCGTGAAAGCGCCCCGTTCAGACTCAACGGAAAAACGAATTTGTGACCGACATTTGCAACCCTATAGGAAATGGTAATCCCATCCAATCAATATAAATAGTATCCCCGTAATAAACATATTACCTTTCTTAAATGATTTTTTTAAAGTTCGGTTTATAAATCAAAATATTAGGTACGTAAATGGATTTATAAGTAAGTACTTACGCGTTTCCCACCGTACCCACGGAGGGCTGACTGACGCTCCTATGCATCGTTTCGTATATCAGGTGCTACAAATCTTAGTTTTCATAATATTTAAACGTATTAATTAAAGATGCCTCATTCGATCATCCGAGATATTCGAACATAGCCAACTTGTTTTCAAAAAAATATTTCTCCATTGTATGGCCTCTAAAAGGAACATTTTATGAAATACCAGGCACGAAAAAAATACACTGGTTTATAGGTTTAATATCAAAGAGAGCAGGCCCATTCTATTAGGAACATAAATAATTAGAAAGAAACCCATTACATTTTTACGTCCCATCTTGGCATTTCAGCGAGAGGCCAAATGAAATGCCATATTTTGGCGGATATTGAAATTTTACTGCGGCTGCTTCGTTCTCAGCGATGCTCGTAAAGTTAAAGAGGGGGCCACTGTGGGCTGACACCGGGAGCTCTCTGTGATAAACCGGCACCGTGCTCCCGAGCGCCTAAGTCTTCAGCTATGGATTTGCAATAAAACCTAGCATTGTGGGAGTTTTGCAATCGACTTGCGGAAATAGCCCCGGAAGGTACTTATACCTCTTCTGCGTGAACGGGATTGATGATGAATCGTGCCAAAAATAGAATAAAAATGTTACCTTTCACGAAAAATCTGCCAGCCGTAGCTACAAAAACGCCAGCGCAGTGAAATAGCAGCGCTGAGCGAAGCGTCGTAGGCGCTCATATAAAATGTAAATATGCGTCCAAACTGTAGCTACGAAAGAATAATTCATATTCACGAGGTGTGCGCGGGGCGGGGGTGGCCATCCATTTTGCATGGTTATTTTGGTGAAATCCCGCGTATTCTGCCCTCATGTAATTAAGAGATTAAAAGATCAGTGAGCGGCGCTGAGCGAACTCAGCGAGATTTTTATGAAAACATTTTTCATCGCAATATGCAATAACCCACAGTACGCCCCATTTTCAGGCAGCGCTGTATACACTCATGACTTAGCCGTTTTCATGATGTAGTCATAATAAAACTTACGGTAATGGCATGCTCAGCTACGATACAAGTAATGAGAAAGGTTATATCCTCTTCCGACCGAACCACTGACCAGTGCACACGCATCGCACGAGTCATTGCATTGCATTTAAAATAAAAACAATGTTTTTCTACAAGCTATTATAGCCCTATTGAGTTGCCAAGTGCATAGTTTAGTAACGAGAATCGTTCGTGATATCGCCGTGTGAGTTACCGTGCAAACTCCCCGCACCTCGACCCGCGAAAAAGGGACAACTATAATAATTGCCATCCTGCTCGCGCATCGCTATCACCTGCGCTGGCCCGACAACAAGCAACGGATATATAGCGGCGCATCTACCCACTGTGAGTTTATACTCTAGCTGTTTACAAATATTTTTCTACCCGCAAAAAATGCAGCGCACTCCGACGAAATTGCTATCAGTCTCAGACACCAATTTAAACAGAGCAGAATCTGAACCACTAATCCCCAGCATGAATATTACAGTTAGAAGTAATGCAAAAAGAGTGTGCATGGAGGATAGTGTCGTTACTGACAAATTTGAGCAATTCAAGCTGGATTTAATGGAACAGTTTACCGTAATGTTAGCACCCTTGATAACGCGTTTGGATAGTGTTGAAAAAAGTTTATGTAATATTACTCAGCAAAACAATGACATCAGATCATCAAATGCTGAAATTGAAAAGTCTCTCGACTTCTTAAAGAATCAAATTAGTGAATCTGAAACCAAAATACGTAACCTGGAGGAAAAGATCAACACTACTCAGATCTCAATAGCGGAAATTGAAGAAAAATCTGAGAATATTGAGCGTTTTATTAGAAAGACTTCCATCGAGATCAGGGGTGTCCCGGCCACCAAAAAGGAATCGAAGGAAGATTTACTGAACCAACTTTCCCACCTTATGAAGTTTATAGGCATAAACTCATGTAATGAAATAAAAGATATATATCGTCTACCTTATAAATCGAGTTCCATAACCACTACTGTTGTGGTGGAGTTTACAAATATTTTCGCCAAAGAAAAATTTCTACGGTTTACAAAACAGTATAATTCAGATCATCAAGCGTGTAAACTAAACTCCACCCATTTGGGCATCACCGGCACTCCTACTCCACTATATTTCTCGGACCATTTAACACCAAAATCAAGGCGACTGCACTTTCTTGCTCGAGACTTCGCCGCAACTGAAAAATATCGTTTCTGCTGGATCGCAAATGGGAGAATATACCTACGTAAAGAAGAAGGGGCAAAGTACATACTTGTCAAGAATGATAACACTATCGCGCAACTACGTGGCAACTAAATTGTCGCACTCTTTTGTCAATTACCATTTATTATATTATATTGTTAAAAAACAATGCTTGTATGAAATCTACATTTGTATTAAACTGTCTCTTAATTTAAGAATAATGAATTATAATCATAAAATTAGATTAAATCACGCACAACATACGACACATACTACCATGACAAAACACACACTACACAACAACACCTTATACACTTACAACGTTATAATAACACTTGAGCTCAATATAACTGAATTTTCTACTATCTACTACGCACTATTAACTTCCTTAGTGTATGAAAAAATTTTTTGCATATACCCATCGTTCATATACAAGGCCGCAACAATGTTCCCACATATTCTGTCACTAAATCTCAGTATGTATCTGTATTACACAAGAGCTAATGATAGCATCACGTACACAATCCTAATTGAAAATGGCTAATCAAATAGACTTAATAGGAGACATTGACAGCACAGAATTATTTGTTAGTACTAGACACAATCGCCCAGAACAATGTGTGCATGATCTTGGTAACGTTAAAAATCAGATCACCATTGTCAATCAAAATATAAGAAGCATAATGAAAAACTTTATACACTTTTCTGTATTTCTAAGAAGGCTTAATTTCTTGCCTGACATTATCATACTGACTGAATGCAGACTAAGCGAAACCACTCCTAAAGTTCAACTTGATGGTTATGAATGCCACTATTCCCAAAAATATATAAACCAGAACGATGGACTGGCAGTACTTTACAAATCTGAACTAAATGTCGCGATTCAAGAACCGTCCTTTAATGATGCAAACTGTTTAGTCATTACAGTTGGTTCGGAACTAACAATTATCGCTATCTATAGGTCGCCATCTATATACAACATCACTCGCTTTTGTGACTCTTTAAATCTCCTACTACGAACCTCTAACTCACATTCCATGGTTATTACAGGCGATATGAATATCGATATTAGTCTGGGTTCTGAAGATAAACGTGCTAGTGAATATCTTGATACCACAGGGTACCATGGCTTTTACCCTGGTCACCAACTCCCGACACGTGAGCAATCTTGCCTTGACCACGTGCTAATAAGGACCAAAAAAGCTACTAAAATTGTCATCTGTCAGTCAGCACTGACTGACCATGATACCCTACTGGTTGGTATTAATAAAAACATTAGTCCTGTACCTATTTCGGTACAACACAAATATAAAATAAGACTGGATTACGACAGCATACGTAAAGATATTGAAAATACAGATTGGGGACCAATATTTAATTCTTGTGATGTTATTGCTGCCGTAAATAATTTCATACACACATTGCAAGACATCATTAATCAGCACTGTAAAAAAGACCTGTTGCATAATTCAAAATCTATCAGAAAACCCTGGATGACTGAAAATCTACTCAAATGTGTACGTAAAAGAGATGAACTACATTATAACGCTAAAAAAGAAGAAAATAAGGACAACTACACTCTACAACAAAAATATAAAAACTACAGAAACTATTGCAACAATATCATTCAGAACCTTAAAAATGCCTATGATAAGGAAATGCTTGACAAATCAAAAGGAGACTGCAAAGGAACTTGGGAAGCTATCAAAAAAATATGCGATCTACGTAAAAACAATTCTACTAACTTAAAGTTGTTGCACACAAATACTGATCCGGTAACTTCCTTGAACATGGTAAATAGATATTTTGCAGATGTTGGCGTGCAACTTGCCAATCAATCTTTGACCCAAATGGACAAAACGGAGGCAGAACTTGCTAATCTGACGACTACACTGGATAATATAACTCCTTCCCCTGTGGAATCGTTCTATATGGCACCAACCGATACTGAAGAAGTAAAAGCCATTATTATGAGTTTAAAGAATGCGTCCGCTCCTGGGTGGGACGGAATTACAAACCGGGTTCTGAAACTTGCTGTACAATATTTAACTGGACCCATTACACATCTGTGCAATTTAAGTCTGTCATCAGGGATAGTTCCAGCGCAATTAAAGAGTGCAAATATTTGCCCAATTTACAAGGCTGGTGATGCGACGGTGCCATCTAATTATAGACCGATATCCCTGCTTTCATCACTATCTAAAATATTAGAAAAATTGGTCAACAAGAGGTTACTATCATACCTGGAGAAACATCAATTACTGTCTACGAATCAGTATGGGTTTCGTAATGGCAGATCTACGGAGGATGCTGTCTCAAACGTTGTGGATCACATTGTCAGCGAGCTAGATAACGGGAAAAGGTGTGTTGGCGTCTTTCTTGACCTTGCCAAAGCCTTCGATACCGTTTCAAGGCCAATACTTCTGAAGAAAATGGAACGTCTGGGTATAAGGGGCATTGCCTTGGAATGGTTTATATCCTATCTCTCTGAACGTTATCAAAAGGTCTGCTTAGGGGAGTATGAAAGTGATCCAGCTTGCGTATCTTATGGCGTACCCCAAGGCAGTGTGTTGGGACCCACGTTATTCATTATGTATGTTAATGATCTCTGCTCCCTCCAACTAGAAAATGCGCAAGTATTTGCGTACGCTGATGACACCTGTATCATCTTCCATGGTAAGTCCTGGAAAGAGGCTTACGATGCGGCTGACGTTGGAATGGCTGAAGTTTTTAAATGGTTGCAACAAAATCTACTCACCTTGAATGTCACCAAAACGAAAACGGTAAATTTCTCTGTTACTAAAAAGACGACTGCACCTACACAGTACGCAGTAAAATTACACACTTGCAAAGATAACATAAGAGGCAGCTGCCAATGCGCTGTTTTTGAGCAGGTTGATCATATAAAGTACCTTGGAGTAATCATCGATCAACACTTGACATGGTGCAATCAGGTAGCATCAGTAAATAACCGAGTTAGGAAACTACTCTATATATTTAAAAAACTACGAGCAATCGCTGACTCTAAGACTCTCAAAATGACATACCTCACACTGTGTCAGTCGATACTCTGCTACTGCATATTATGTTGGGGTGCAGCCGCCAAATGTCACCTAATAAAGGTCGAACGCGCACAAAGAGCCATTTTGAAAGTGTCCAACAAGTTACAGTTTCGATATCCCACGAATTTACTATTTCGAGAAACTAAATTACTAACGGTGCGCCAGTTATACATTCTATCTGTCATACTTAAATTTCATAAAACGGCGAAAGCCACTGAGAGGACAGATCACCGCACACGCAGACATCGGATATGGAATCGTAGCACCAGTAAACTTAAATTTGGGAATAAAGCTTTCATGAATCAAGGGCCACACCTGTACCAAAAGATCAACAAGAAACTAAACATTGTAGATTTGACTAGATCCCGCTGTAAAAAATGTGTATGCGAATGGCTGGTTACTCTTGACTATGCACAAACCGAAGACCTTGTGCGTGGTTCTCTACACTAATAGGACTTCAATAAAACTCACTCTGCAACTTGGCAGCACATGTTTATGCAAACTACTCACCTGCACACACCCACATCCTCATACACCTACACCTACACACACACACACACACAAACACACACACACACACACACACACACACACACACATACACACTCATTACACACATTCATGTATATGTACATACACTTACATGCAATGGCTAAAATTGTCCTTTTCCTTAACTTTTCTTGTATTTTTATTTTTGTATTGTGATAACCTCCTGCTTGTCGGAAGAGACTGGATCTTGCGACACAGGGAATCCTAGTGTGAGATCCAGTGTCATATGATATTGTAAACAAATATTTTTTATGATGATTCAATAAAGATGTAAAGATGTATATGTGGAATAATAACTTACCAACGTGTTTAGGCACAGACTCCTAAATAATATGAAATATGCTTTAATAAAAATAAGATGTGTTCATTCAGGGCTGTAGTTTTACAGACTTACATTATACCTACATTCTTTGGGCAAGGTCTTTTAATGGAAACATTATCAATTCTTTGTTACTAACAGGAACTCAAAGGACCAATGTAGCAAAACTAAACTTTGTAACACGAAGTAAAACAGTTAACAAGACCAAATGAAAGAGCTCCCTACTATGTACCGACATGTGTGCGAAGAAACACACCTACATGAATGGATCACAAAGAAAAAGTTTATTAACGTGAACAACACCAATTTCACAATGTAAAAGCTAAAAGGTAACGTGAAAGGCAACCCATGGCCGTACAGTACGAAATACAACATACACACGACTATAAAAGTATACGAGCCAACACCTGTCGCCCATCAAAATTAAAATATACCAGCGCGAAATATCGAAATTTTTATAGCAAAAAATATCGGATATTTGCTTCTACACATGGTATATGAAACGGGTAGATCCTATTCTGTTCAGTTCGCAGTTTTTTTGTTTATTCAGAACGTCAAAATATTCTGATAGATATATTAAAGTTCAGATTCATAACTTTAATTAAATCTGTAATTAACTGGAAGGACTACTAACTGCAGGACTATAATCAGATGTTTCAATTAAAAAAATATATAATCTTAAAATATTAATTTAAATAAGCACAAGTTTAACAATAGCCAGGTATAGTGTACCGTACTTGATTCTCGACGGTTGTGTGTCACACGTAACTAGCTAGTTCGAACAAAAAGGCGCAAACGTCGGCATTGCCCTCAGTCGCGGCGGAAAAATGTTTCTGAGCAAAGTGCAGTTGCAGTATGAAAGGTAGCTGTAACTTTGTGCATTGCGCCGGCAACAGCACTTCTAATTAGCAATGTTCGCTGCCTTTAACTGCACACCTTTTGCGCGCTGACTTCCTTTATACTTTGTCACGGCGACTATAATAACTCATGAATGTTCCACTAATAATGAAAGACGTTACTCGCCGTATTTTATGATTAAGCAACTTTATTTAACAAGGTCTACTTTAATATTCGTTAAATACCAATTAAAATTTACTTGACTGGATTCCGAAACCAATTAGGTAGTTCATTATTTCAAGAAAAAGTTTTTCTTTCGTAAATTCATTTCCTTTGAATGTGGAAGTTGTTTATTTATGCCTACATTTACGGCCATTTTACTGATTACTCTGGTAGTGAAGCAACGGATAGGTACTTTATGCCATAACATTATTGTGACTGTTTTGAAAACAGAAAAGCAATATAAAAGTTTTATTGCTCCATCCTACATTCAAAGTCCCCCAATTTCCAAAGATAGTAAAAGTTCAGAAGAACATCTATAGTTCTTATAACTAAAATACTAGCTTTAAGGAAATAAATAAAAGGAAATTCAATTTACAGTGAAAAAATACAGTAACCGACAAAGAAATGATCAATTACAGGATACCAAGAAACACAACATGAAATTGAATCGTACGACTATTTACTCTTCCAAGAATTATAACAGAAATCAGATATTTCTCTGTTCCAATAAAGCCACTATTGGCTCAGTGACACAAAAAAAGAACTCGAGCAAACAGAACCAGTCGTACTTAAAAGCAAAGAGTCAAGAGTGCACCTGAAATGTAGCCCGCGGACAAAGACGAAAGTACGTAGAATTGAAGTGAACTTAGTTAGGCAGTCATCAACGTGGTTCGGTCACGTCTGCAACGGAACCCGGGGGGAAAAATCCTGAGAGTGGTGATTGAGTTAGCGCCTCGACTGAAGGAAATGGCCGTCCCCTGTCGCTTGTGTAACGCAATACCGTGGCCGGCGAACAGCCATTTGCGCGGGATACTGTTACACGCAACGGAATTATATCTGGAAGTGATATTGTCGTGTATTGTACGAAAAAGTTTTTGGGAATAAAGTTGTATATGTCCAGTAAGATACAACAGTTGTTCTCGGCGACATTTTGACCCTTATCTTACTAACTGGTAAATCAAAAACAATAAATATCGTTCTTTGCTCTAAAACGTCAATCCGTTGATAATTCTAGCTTTAAGCTTGTGGTTAGAAAATCGCTTTACTCAATTTAATTTTCAAGTTGAAATATAATTTCCTGAAATATGAAATGTTAAAAAAATTATAGAATACGACTTTTTAACTCCATGCAAATGCTGACCTCAAAGGCATAGTCCTTACCAGTAACCAAAGCACAAATCTTAACCTACAATAAGTCAAAGAATCTTGATTTCAAAGATACTTAAGACCACTACCCTTTTACGTCTAGAAACATTTCTATGACTTCAAACCCCGAGCTAAAAGTCCACTTTTCAATAAAGCACTTAAGACCATTGGCATTCCCTGACGTATTTTACGTGAAATGCGACTTCTAATTACTTTAGTTCAGTGAACAACTGTGTTCGTGACGTAGATTCTACTAACGGAGCTCATTCAGAACAAATGAACTAGGTTTCAATGGCGACTCCGCTGTAAGTGCCCTCAAATAAAGCCTCGATAGGACAATTTAACGTTCCCAATAAAAATTAGAAAGCTTTTGATTTGTTCTCCTTGCTTTTGTTTGGTGTTCTTTCTTAAGATGCAGCAGCTAAGTAATACTTCGAATAAAACTTACATGTATAACTTTTCTTTCATAATGATATATCTCTTCCATCAATGTTATCGCTTTTAAAATCTAAGATCAAAAGTTCACTTTTTGCACAATCAAAGCTTTCAAACGTAACTATTGATCTCGCCTATAGTTGTTCTTCAAATTGTTCTTGAACAAAAGATAAATAATAATCTTTTAAGGGATTAGCTTCTAAGATTACTTGCGTACGTAAGTACCTTCTCCTCCACAAAATACACGTGTAGGAAAATCGATCACTCGCAAAGTAAATTATCGAGTAAGTACGTATTGTATCCAGGAAATTAAGTTATTTAGAAAAATATTATTGTACGATAAAGTTTTGCTAGAGTTTATCCGATTCGTCGAATTTTTTTTCGCAAAAATGTATGTATTTCACGAAGGAAAATATATGAATTATCTCATAACCAATATCAGTTTTATTATCACTCGTAGGCAGTAGGAAGTTGTAAGACTATTTTAAGTATAACACGAAACAATTACTTTAAATATAATACTAACAGATATTTACTTTAAGAATAGGGTTGTTTCCTAGTATTCATTTACTTAAAAATAAATGAATGCATCGAAAGTTCACAAAACTAGAAACACGATAAGCTATATCATATTATTTATAACTGACCATATAATTTTTAATTAATTTATGAAATTTAAATTTATGGCCTATGACGTCACGCCATTAAAAACGACGAGTAGAGACCGATGTCGTCATTCTTTCTACCTCTATATTTGACAATGACAAGTATTTGACAGTGACAGATATATAACCCGAAATAACCTCAGAATTAATGTTTTGTTTACTTGCTTCTGTGAAGTTCTGTGTGTTAATTGCATTTAAGTGATACAACTGATAAAGAATTATGGAGAAAGGATTTATGAAAGCTGATAGTTCCAATCTGCCAAGAGTAGACTCTTTTATGGTCGCTCAATTCTTTGCCAATAACCAAGATTTTTATTCAGCGGAACGTGGATGAACAGTTTATTTGGAGCACTAATGGTCGTATTTCCACAGCCTCGCACAACACAAACCTTGTAGGTATTCACTTTATTTAAGTTCTTTGAAACAGCATCAAATCTTTTCGAACGCTGACACAAACATAACCTCAATATAAATAAACACAAACTTTACGTTTCTTTGCACCGTTTCATTTTACCGCGTACAAAACTCAAAACATTTAAGGTATTTTATTTTTATGCTAAATGTATAAATATAATTTATATGTTTAAAATATTATAGTTTTTGTAGCTATTTTATAAAAATACATTATTAAAATTAAGAAATCCATTAGTTGGTATGTTAGTTTTTTCTCGTTAGATGTGCTTTAAAATGTAAAGGAATGAACAGACAACGATGACGTCACAGTCACGTGATCTAGCGTTTTCTGAGCAATATTTTAAGAGAAATAGAAAAAAATGTAATACATCAAAAATAAAAAGATTTGAGACGAAAAATGAAAAAGAAGGTGATCTTTAAATTATTTAGAAGCTATCTAAATAGATTTCCGAAAATTGGAAACAACCCTATTAAGTTTAAGACTACGTTTGCTCAACCCTAGCACTTGACGCGCATTTAACGTGCTCCGGACTTAAGTCCTCAAAAACTTTGACACTTAGCGGATTGAATACCACATAGCACACATACAAACACTAAAACCACGCACACATGCAAGCATAATTCCATCAACAAGTGAAAGTCCAACTAAACGTAACACCCTGGAGATCCAACTTTGGACTGCGAAATTAGTTCCAGTAAATCCGAGGACAAAGTCACAAACCATTAAACGCTGAAAGCTAAACTTTCGTATCACAGAGCTGAGCCAATTAGAAATTTAGTCGAACTTCATTAGCTCTAAGTGGATACTGGAAGTTCTGTTCAACGGTATGACATGATATGAACGGCTTGGAGAACTAGAATTAATTATGAATCGCAACTCCTAATGGTACAATACCCTCAAAGTTTACCGACGCAGAAATACGAATTGTTCGTACCCATCTAAATTGAAGAACCTGCTTTTTAACCCCCGACGCAAAAACGACGGGGTGTTATAAGTTTGACGTGTCTGTGTGTGTGTAAGTACCAGCTAAAGCATGTCAGACTAAACTAAATTTTGACGTGTCGGGGGACCGCTTTTTACCTTCAAAAATACTTACATAAATCAAATGATAGGTATCTACCTAATTACAACATTCGTATATAAAAAAACACGAATCTTAATTAGATAATTAGAGCGGTCCCCCGACACGACAAAATTTAGTCTGACATGCTTTAGTTGGTACCTACGTAGTGTTAAAAGTTATTTTTTGCTTTTTATAGGGTTTAGCGTTTTTAACTTTTTGTCATAATAATTGCGTACTTTTTTTGGGTCGGGGGTTTTTTTAAATTTATAATTGTTTAGTTTGAATAAATCAAGTTAACTGCATTAGGACAAAACAAGGTAGGTATTATTTCCCTCAAAAAACTCCCGTACCTACTTATGTAATAACGTAAGGTAATTGTTTGGTATTTGAGCGCCACCTGTTACGTGTGGTGTGAACTAATGAATCCTTTAAATGACCCAGTTACTCGAATAAATGGAGTATTTACATTTTATAGCTTTTATTTACCTTTTAGACGATATATTTTAAGGAAACATGTTTTGTGGGTAGATAGAAAGATCCTAGTTACCTAGTTCTGAGTGTCATTATAGAATGCTTTTACCTACCAACCTAAATACACCGTAAAAATTGATAAATCATTTTGAATAAATCGTGGTATATCAAACTATGAATTACATACCTAAGTTCTTATGAATCTATGTATTAACATTGTCTAATCAAAAAGCCAAAAACACCCATAACAGAATTTCAACTCAAACGAAATTTTTATACGCACACCACTCCCGTTTATTGATTCTTTCTATGAACTACCTATAATATCCTTTCCAGTCTTATATGCTAGGTTAGACGAATCCTAGGTGTTGACGTCACAAACCTGAATAGGAATAAGAAAATCGTCCTCACAGATATCGGCTCGTTAGCTCAGCGGTTAGAGCACCCAGTTATGAATAATAGAGGAGGTCGGGGGTTCAAATCCCTCACGAGCTGCATGAATATCTTTTTTAACAAAAAAAAGGAATGATTTTTTATTATTCCTACATGATTTTTTTACGGTTAAATATGATTTATTCAACTCCTTTTCTCGTAATACTCAAATCTATTATGACTTGGCACATGCTCAAATATGGACCAAATGTTCTTATGTAGCATTAGGCATCTTATATTGACTTTTTAGAGGACTGATGACTATGAATTATACCGCAAAGAGTTTTTAGTAAAGCGACTGTGTTAGTTATCCAATAGTTTACAATGTCATGTTATGTTATGGGGTACAAAATACACATGTTAAAACCCCCAAACATTACGTATTCTACCTGAACGTAGAAATCAATAACACAGGTAATGAAACAAATCAATAGGTACCTTTGTCAGCAATAAAAAAATATATCAAGCGGAAAGGGAAAAATCACCAACAAAGTAGGTAAAATTACTTCGTATTTCAACAGAATTCTTGTTCCATCAGCCAATTGCAATAAATGAGCGAGTCTGATTGGAATCCGATGGGATAAGATTTTTTTGCTTCGTTCGAGGGTAGACGTCAATCCGAAGCGGGAGATACCGCCGAGGCAATTTCCCGAACTCGCCTCATTTATCACAAACCATTATTGTATCTAGTTGTATTGACCGGCAAACGTCAATTCATTATTTTGTTATTTATTTCTGTGCAGGTAGTGGATCTTAAATGTAAGAAAGTTGTTTTGTACAACAGGAAAGTATCTAATTTGTTTTCAAGATTATCATTGATATTTATATAGATATAAGTCCCAATAAGTTCCTAGAAATCTTTTAATGGAACAGGACAAAAACAACTAAGTAACTTTATGAACTTGTTGCGTTACTTCTTTTGCCAAAATGACTACATAAATGCTGAGGACGAAGGTGTTTGGCGCTAGTGACATATACGTCTGTGTACTTTGTTGCTACGGTTGAGCCCTTTCACGCCTACATTTCTACAAGCGTTATTGTATTTTTGAAACTTAATAACTATTTAAAGTTTAATTTGGTATGCTGCATAAACCAAATTCTGGGGTAAATATTTGCTATAAAGATTATTAAATCTATGAAAGTTGAATTTGATGAAAAGCGTGAAACGAAAACCAATTAGATTACTGTACCAAATTGTTTTCCTGGAACCTTGATCATTTTTAACTTTTTTATTAAATTCAATGCAAAGGTGAGCGTATGAATTTACCTAAAGAGACTGCTCAATGTAGGTATGCAGTTAAACAGGATCAGACCCGACCCGGTACTGTTTTTTTTTTGGTAGTTCTGGGATAATAATTTGGATAGTCTAGGACCTGAGAAAGGCTAATTTTTACTCAGGTATTAGAAGTAGTTCCCCCAGGACGCAGCTGAAACCGCGAGCATAAGCGTGTAAGTAGGTCATACATAATTAATCAATTATAATTAAGCTTACACTTAGTATTACAATATTCAATCAACCAAATACCTTTACAATAATAACTAATTAAACTTAATCAGCCTTGGTTATGATTATGAAGCAGGTATATAGCAGCGAACCACCCTCACCCCCCGCATCCCCTGGTCCCAAGGATCTGTAGCCACATCTCTCTTGATAACAGTTAATTGGATATCAACGTAAAGGCACAATCTATAGGTACATACATACCTAGTACATTAATCCAATAAGCTCATAACATCCTTGGTATTAACAAAGTTATGTGAGAAACCGTTGATACTACATATCACCCTGACCATTTTCAGTTTTTTTTTTAACTGTCCGGCTGCGCCAGAAGGATGGTTATATTTCTTTTAGTTTTCGCAATCAATGAAGTATCTAACGTAGGATAACTTTTATATTTACTACTAGCCGTTCGCCCGCGGTTTTACTCGCGTCCAGTGGGAACTACTGTCCATACCAGGATAATATATTAGCCTATGTTACTCGGGAAGACTATATCTTTCCAACAGTGAAATATTTTTTCACAACCTAATGAACATCATAATAACTGTTTAAAGTACATGTATTTGTTCAAAAAACCAAGTGATAATGAATTAGTACATTATATTTTTAAGGTACCTTCAATTGTACCAAAAACTGAAGGTTAGTTTTAGTGAAAGTTGGTTTTTATAATTGTAGGGGTGACGATAGTGCTAAATTGTTAGGAACTGTCCCGTTTTATGCACGCGCGTGAAATAAAAAAATAATAAATAAGTATTGCTTCATTTCTTAAACTGGATAATGTTCATTATATAAAAAATAACTAATCAAGTAAATTATAAGCTAAGAAAATACCACAGACATAACTTGTTGTGCCGATATCCCCATCACTATATAATCGCATAATCAAATTTGTGAGAAATGGCTCCTAACATTAACAAAGAACTTACAAATACAACTCACCGCTATGTACATCCTTGATAAATATTAAGGCTTGATTACGATCAGTATTATAATCATGAGTCTAATTCGAATTACTCTGTAATGAGCCGTAACGCTAGGGATTGGTTGTTTCCATTAACGTTAATGGAGTTAATCACCGCAACTCTATGGGTGATTGGATCCCGCTGCTTCACGTTAATCCCTATCGAAAGAATCTGCACTTATTTGTTATTACATTTTCCTCCCGTTCACGTTAACGTTAACCTTTTTAATATTAATTAACACCAAAAATAAAATAAGTATCGTGCAAAAAGTGGCGCGTAAATGACGACATTAACATGTTACTTTTTCAAACATAGACAAGGAATTGATATTCTGCCAATGAAAACCTTATTTTGAAAAAGCTATAAATAAATTCGAAATACAATTTCGTGCTGCTTAGGTATATTTTTCTCTCCTAATGTAAAAGTAGTAAATAACTCAATTATAATAAGTTTTTATAGACTTTTTATGATATCGTTAAAAACTTTCCTAGCGGATCCATTTACTGTAATCGTAAATAACCCAAACTTTTAGCAGCTTATGTGGTGCGTAGTAAAATAATGGCTAATAAAATTGGACTTTGCTGAAACACGTGTAGGTATGTCCTAAACAAACTGAGATTTTACATGTTGAAATAGTATTTGTATGTAGCGTGTTAGTGGGGCAAGTACAATAGTCATCGTAAGCAGTGAGAAAGAGGCTGACGTAACAAAGGCACTAATTAGTCTGCCGCATTTCCTCCTGGTATTCTTTATCAGTTACAATTGTAACTAGATACTTATCTGCTGCTTTTTATAATTGAATTACGACTTTCTTTCATTAGTCGCATAAATAAGTATCACAAAATACATAGGTACAGAAGTCAATCTACATACAAAGCGCGTTCGAGTCACGCAGACACAGGTGTCTATGTGTGCGTGTTCACAGATGCGCTGTCTCAAAACAACTCAAAACAGTGCGAGCGGGGCTGCCGTTTTCTTGAGATACGCGCGTCACACACAAGGTAGATAAATGTGCACGCGTTTTGATACCTACCTAACTGTAATTTGACTGTAATATTTTTAATTTTAATAACAAAAGAAAAAGTAATAATGGAGCAACAAAAAAAGTCGTATTATAATTGTTCAGTGGACGGTTGTTTTAATACAACAATAAACAGTGAACTGTCGTTTTTTAGCCTGCCGTATTACCTATAGTATGGACCTACTTATTTTCTCATATTTCGATGGTTCTTTTAATAAACGCAGTAGGTAGGTACAGTTAGGTGGGTAGGTAAGCGCCCCGGCGGCTTCTGGCCCAATGCCGTAATAAGTTTTGCTAGTGTCGGCCCAGGCGAACCGCCCAACCTACCCTCAAAGATTATTACTAGTAGGAGTTGATAATTTTTGTGATCATGGCGAGAGTATGTTGTAAGGTAGACGAAATAAAACTCGCACATCAAGGTTTCTGTAGGTAGAAGCAAGCTTAGATCAGGGACTGTACCAGTAAAATATTTTTTTCGCAAGTAAAGAGTAATAAGTAAGTACCTATATATGTATGAATAACAAAATTATAAATTGCGGTTTCTGAAAAAGTTCGGTATCTCGTTCAAACGAATTTCCGTTGAAAGTGTTTATTAACCTCATGTATGCCACATTAAATATTTTATTATTATTGGTTTATATTTCATTTTTCCTGTTTTATTCTCAACAATAAATCAAATAATTAGATACGAGTACCACTACCACGTTAGTTTTATGCGCATAAAAAAGTTGACGACCCTAGCGCGACCGCCGAGCTTAGGCATGAAAAGTGAAGTACATACATGAGATTGACTTCTGTTGTATTTTGTGTAAGTATATTGTTACGCATTTATGTTCTCAGGTCCTGTTTTTAATTTCATATATGTACTAACTTGTAAATACTCCTACCTATTGTCAGTAAAAGGTACAAGTTGTTACTAAGTAGTATTGATCGGCATCAAGACAATCCGATTAACTTATTTATTTATGAAATAATAATAATCTCTTTCTCTAATACAAATAATACCTCCACGAGTGGAATTATATCGCACGAAAGTCGGTAATCGCCCTGATATCGATACTCCTTCAAGTAACGTTAGACGATCGCCTCTTAAAAATCTATTCACCAATTTAATTAAAGAGCCCAGCATCTAACCGTCAATTTCTGAACCGACGGAGAATAATGTCGTCGCAAGATGACTCTGCGATTTAATTAATTTCCGGTATCCAGTAGGTATCGTTGAATTCTGTTATTTTGGTCTTAACATCGAATATCATGAAAAGAAATAGCTTTGAAGTTCAATTACATATCATTAAGATTTAATTTTTAACGAAAGGAGTAAATATTTGTGAGCACTAGAGTACTCACAAATATTTCGAAACAAAACCAACAAATAATATTTAGCAACTTCTATGAAATACAAAAAAAAATATCAACCTCTTTGGTTCAATATTTAGGTACAGGTTTTTCCCTTCTAACATTTTTTTAAATTTCGAATAGTCAAAATGACATTTTAAAAATCATAAGGTGACGTATGTCATCGGCCTAAAAAAATTACAAAATTAGTTTTTTATATTTTGATAACAACCATTATGTATAATATTTTAAAATAAGGTAATTGTTTTTCTGTTTTTATATTGAATCGAAGAACAGTAAGTCTTTAGTGCATGGATTTAAAGAAAGAGCGGCTTGGGTGTTGAAAAGTTGAAAGTTTTTGTTTTTTGTAGCACTACATTTGCTGCTGAACAATGATTGAAACTGGCAGCGCGGATAACGCAACAGCTGTAACACCAGCGGCAAACACGGTTAGACAATCTATCATAGACTACATCGCTATGTTCGCTTTTATAGACGTACAGTCCAAACTATGTAAGATTTATATTGTTTGTGTCTAACAAAGGAAGACATCAGACTTGTCATGAAATTTCAGTACCTAACTAACGGTCTGTATTTTATTACTGTTTTCACAATATAAGCCTGCTCAAACTTACCTACTGTATTTATTGATACCTAAGTTTAGATTGTGCTAGCTGTACTTACCTTCGTGCAGTTACGATGCAGCCAAATATGTCAATGCTTGTTTTAAGCTCTGTGGTGCTGCAAATTGCATTAATTCAGAGTGGTAAGATTGTAATGTGAACACAAATTTTATTCGAACCTGTCTAAAAATACCTGCCCCTTCCTTAGGATGAAGATGACGACATTGCTAGATCAGAAGCGACATTCCGTTTCACGGTACAAAACATAAGCCAATTAAAAGACCAAGTACTTTCGCCGCCATGCTTCGTACGGTGCCTGCCTTGGAAGATTCTGATTCTACTGAGACATACGACGACGCCAGAACGTCAGCAACAGAAGGCGTTGGGCGTATTCCTGCAATGCAACGGTGACTGCGACTCCCCAGGCTGGTCTTGTTATGGACTTGGAGAACTGAAGCTGCTGTCCCACAAACCAGATGGTGGTCAAGCGCTTTGTCGGAAGCTTCATCATATGTATCATTGGTATATGAATTAGTTCAATTAGTTTTATAAGTCACGATCAAGTTCGTTTTGCCGCTAAATCTTCTATGATAGACAGTTAAAGAGTACTATGCGTCGAATGGCGCAATACCTATACTTAAAAGTGACTTAAAAATATAGATTGCAGTAACAGCCGCACGAATCGATCTATTACAAGATCAAGCAACGCTGATGGTTGAGCTATCTTGTCATGATGAGGTCCTCCGAATTTCGGAAGGCGCGAGCTAGAAATTTTAAATAGTCGCACATACGCATGTAGGCATTTACGCGAGATCTACGTTCACATTTTCGTAATAATTGCAGTAAGGAAGACGATTGGGGTTTCGCACACTTCATATCGTGGGATGATCTCATGGAAAGTGAAAACGGCTTCGTAAAAGACGATTCTATAACTATTGAGGCTCATGTGATGGCTGAAGCTCCACATGGCGTCTCATGGGACTCCAAGAAACACACCGGATTCGTTGGTAAGACATGATTATATTGTCAACATAATAACTTCTGCTTGGAGGACCTAAATCTGCAGTGTAGTATAACCTACACATTCACTAAAGTATTGGTATTCCAATATTGGTCATTCAAAAAGAGGGTATTTAAATATATAAATATTAATTTCGATCATAATGCTGCCCTAAAGTAGTGGAATTGCTTCTCAAAATTATTTGATACAGAATCATTCTCTGCAAAACCATTTTTAGCAGCCGGAAAGAAAAAATACATGAAACTAACACTGCACCATATTTTCTCTTCTAAATTACTTATGCCAAACGCAATTTCATTTGAAAATAATATCATTTTCCTATAGCCGCGTGGGTGGCAATCCGTTATGCATAAGTGCATTTCGCGCCAGTCAAAGGGTTTAAAGGAAAGTTATCAGAGCGGAAATAATGGACTAGTGAATAGAACTAGTTATTTTATCGAATGGGTGTCGCATGACGCGGGGAAGGGAGCAACCGTGGAATGGGCAGTTTAAGTATGCAAAAAGTTACGTGTAGCTTTTTGTGTGACTGTTTTGAATAACTTAAATTAAAAAGTCTTATTGTTTTTATGTCCTGTTGACAATTTTATTTGGGGTCATCAATGTTCTCCGTTTCCACTCGTCTTTGTCATTAGTCACACCATTCGTTACTCCCTTCTTCTTCATGTCAACTTTCAGGCAATCCAGTCATCCTCTCGATAGTCTTCCTGTACCTCATCCATGTACATTCATACTTAACATACCTACTCGCTGCTACCTCCTCATTACATGCCTATACCAAAATTTAAAAATATCTATTCTAGAATAAGCTGCGGTCACACAGAGTAATTCTAAATTCTGTATAATGATGCGGAAATAGAAAACATTTGATATAAGCCTTCTTTAACAGGACTCAAGAATCAAGGAGCAACATGCTACATGAACTCCCTACTCCAAACATTGTTTTTCACCAACGTGCTTCGTAAGGCTGTCTACAAGATTCCGACAGTCGGCGACGACAGCTCCAGATCAGTTGCGTTTGCTCTACAACGTGTATTCTATGATCTTCAGTTCTCAGACAAACCGGTCGCGACTAAGAAACTGACGAAGAGTTTCGGGTGGGAGACGTTGGACTCGTTTATGCAGCATGATGTCCAGGAATTCTTGCGGGTATGATCAAATAAATTCACTACTTTGCAGATGACCTTATTTTCGTTAGGTTTACGTAAAGCTTAACCTGCGCATTATTTATGTATGAGCCGAAAATTACTTTGAATGAACTAAAACATACGCGTTACAAGGTTTAAGTTTGAATTTTAAACAAAAAGATTTTGCATTTTTTTCGAGCAAGCTTACAATTATAACTACCACGCCAGATTTTTACATATAAAAGGCTTGGAGCTTTTGCTCGGTGGAAACTCTGCTCTCATAAATATTTTTGCAGAATATTTTTTGTGTAATATTTTTGGTTCGGATCAGATAATAACAGCGTCATGTATGAGCATGAGCATATTTGCAATATTCAATACATTTGTGTATGCCGCTTCAGCGATAATGCCAGGAATGGGAATTAACTTTATACCATTTTATAGCAATTTGAACATATAGTCTCAATTTTTTTCTTTACGAACATATATTAAGTACTTATACATTCTGTCAATGTAAATTAGCTCTTGAAATAATCTCTTGGAATTTTTGCAGGTACTACTAGATAAGTTAGAAAACAAAATGAAAGGGACAGTAGTGGAGGGAACCGTGCCAAAGCTGTTCGAGGGTAAAATGACGTCATTCATAAAGTGCAAGAACGTTAACTGTACGAGCACGCGCGTTGAAACCTTCTACGATATACAACTCAGCGTCAAGGGGAAGAACAATAGTGAGTTCATTTGTTACTTATAGAAGTTAATAAAATCGTCTGCTAAATCAAGCACTTTAAAACACGTACATTAAGCCATAAACATGAATTCAATTAGCTCGAGACAACCCATCCACTTTCTTTAATTTGTAGCTCAGTTCGGAATTCTGTAACCGAGGAGAAAATAGGGCACAATCAATGCCCCGTTACTTTCCAAAGCTATTTCGTTACCAATAAATTGGTTCCAATTTGCAACTTGAAAATGCAATTTATTAAGGGGCTTTGATAAATTTCTGTTACCGGTCCTACTTCTCCATTCCGTATAACCATTTAGTGAAGAGGTGCTATGCTGTGACGTCACAGTTTATAAATTATTTATAGGCCGAGTAGCGGGAGCATTTGCCTGTAACAGGTGCTAATAAATCTTTCATATCAGCACTGTAAAGCGGGCGCCTGCATCTAAATTAGTTGTTGTGAAGAAACATTTGCGTATATACGAGCATATGAGGTCGAGGAAAGTGCACTCTGGAGCTAGTTTGAAGTTACGGGGCATAATGACTAAAGTGCAGAGTGGGTTAGAAAATGCGGTCATGTCAAAATTTACCAATTTGCAACTTTGCTACCTCATTTAAAATCCTCACTGTAGCTACTCAGATAATTTATCGAAACAGTAATAGGAAATGAGCACCTCAATATAACACATAAAACTCTACTACGAATAAAATATTTAAATCAAATTCCTACCCTACCAATTTTCCTGTGCCCCAGTCTACGAGTCGTTCAAAGACTACATCAGTACGGAGCTCCTAGACGGCGAGAACAAGTACGACGCGGGGGAACATGGACTCCAAGAGGCGGAGAAGGGAGTGAGGTTCGATGTATTCCCACCGGTGCTGCATCTGCACCTCATGAGGTTCCAGTACGATCCGCAGAGCGATGCCTCTGTCAAGTTTAATGACAGGTTTGTTCTAAGAGTTATAGAGTCAATGTCCTCAGATCCCAGATATTCATTATCTTTTATATCTCTTACATCATTGAGTGCATTAAAGCTCGAGGTACGGCTACACCTAGGTGTAATCGGCTATATATGCATGCGGCTAAAGTTATTTATATCCTCGTATCATTGGTTACAACTAAGTGTAGCCTTCTATGTCTTATTAATGAGGATCTAAGTTTAACTTAACTCAAAATAAAGGATAACTAACTGGAAATTGATTACACTACTTTCACTTATGTGTGCGGATATAAGTGTTGAAATTTTGCTGTTAAAATTTTAGTTTAATACCTCCGCTTTGTAAACAAGCCTGTTATGTAAATATTCGTCCGCAAACCATATTATCCTCTCATGTTGTCATCACAGGTGTTGTGTTTTAGACTCAAATTAAAAAGCTTGACCCAAATATATTAAAATTTTACTGTATCACAATTTCCCTTTATGATATAGTGGACTTTTTTTTAATTAACAGATTAAAAAACGTTTGGTACCCTTTTTAGAAATGTCCTGTAGGCTTGCCTCTTTCAACCAGACGAATTCAATCAATAGTTAATACACTATTGTTGATCTTTCATATAGATTGCTAACGACCGTTCCCAATATCTTTTCCTTTTATGTTTGGCTTAGAATAGACTAGATTTTGTGCTTAGTTACTAGAGATAGGAATTCGATTACTTTTATGATAGATTGGTAGCCCCATATCAAAATTTGGTCTCTATTAAGCAAATCAACAGACAGAGAATAGAACATTATTTGTAAACAGCCGTTAGGCACTCAAACAGGTTGATTGCCTTAAATATGTATAATGGTATATTTAAGGCAATCAACTAAAAAAAAAATCGAAGGCCTCTATTATTTATCCCCCTAGGTTCGAGTTCTACGAGGAAGTGAACCTAGACCCGTACCTGCAAGAGATCCCGACGATACCAGCGCACTACACGTTACACGCAGTGCTGGTACACTCGGGAGACAACCACGGAGGTCACTATGTGGTCTTCATCAACCCTAGGGGCGATGGGAAGGTGAGCTTCGGTCTTTGTTTAGTAGATTAGCTAAATATGATCTTTCATAGATTTGAATATGTAGGTAAGTACTCTGATTTCGAGGATTTCTTGCCACAAACGCAAGTGCATGCAGTGGGCACAGGCCCCTTCTCGCAGAGAAGAATGAAGAAGTAATGTTTCGGCTATGTGAAAGTACCTAAGTTTTATACGCGTCCAAGAATAGGGTCAAGATTACTAGTTTTTAGTGTTTACTTTTGTCGAAACAAATTAGACCCCTTACGCCTTAGAAAAAAACTGATTCTACTCGAATGTTCTCTTTGATTATGATATAATTCATTCAAATAATGTCATTGAATGCATTTCATGTGATTCAGCAAAACAGTTAGATGATAATTATCCGGAATGTAGATATGAACCGTTGCTAACGATGCAGCGTGTTAACATCAGTGCCTACACTTTGTGTGCACATTGCCGTACCGAGTGAGATGTAAGCATTGCAGTTGAGTGTAGCCACCTCTACAGATTTGTACACAAATATACTGAGAGCAATCCTCATCAAATTTAGTACTTTTACGGAAGAAGTGATGTTTCGGCCATGTGAAAGTTTGATATGAAAATGACATTACCTAAGTTTTATACACGCCAAGGAGTATGTTTAAGATTTCTGATATATGTTTTTCCTTTTGTCAAAGCAAATTAGACCCCTTGAGCTTTGGTGGAAAAAAAAACAGAAACTAGTCGAATGTTCTCTCTGGAGATTCGTCTGTTAAAGGAAAACTCAAACAAATATTAATGAATAATGTCATTAAGTCCATTTAAAATGCAATTCAGCAAAGCTAGATGATAATTATCCGGATTTCATGATCGGATTCTCACAGATATTAGTTAATTTATTCCCAGTTATAAATCTACACCCCAGTTCTTTTTTTAGGTTATCAGAAAATATAATCGTGAATCAGTGATCCTAAACCATAGTTTTGTTTGATTCTCTCAAAGCGTTGATTAGACCCCTGCAGCAGTCCGCAAAATAAAGTTATCTTTTGGAGCAACATCAATATAGAACAATGCCGATCTTTATGAATTCGTTGACAATCGACCATGGGGTCATTAGTTTTATACATATAAAGAATATTTTAAACTATAACTATTTGTATGGTACAGTGGTGCAAGTTCGACGACGACGTGGTGTCGCGGTGCAGCAAGCAGGAGGCCATCGAGTACAACTACGGCGGCAAGGAGGACGCGCCGTACCTCGCGCGGCGCGCCACCAGTGCATACATGCTCATATACATACAGTCAGTAGCTTTTTTATTATATTTGCATTTATTGATATGAGGAAATCATAAAATTAATGACGGAATAAAATTTTCCTTAATTAAACAGTCATCATCATCATGTCCCTAGCCTTTCTTCAACTATATCGGGGTCGACTTAAATGTTTTACAGGAAGAGACTGTTCATCTGACCTCCTCAGCCCAATTACCCAGGCAACCCGATACCCCTTGGTAATACTGATTGTCAGACTACCCGTCTGCCTTCCGAAATACCGAAGAACTCGATCGGCCCGTCCACGTGGCTTTGACTTAGCTAGGCTAGCCACGAGTAGGAGCTCTTCGATATTTAGAACTAGCTGTTTTCCCGCAGTTTCACTCACATCCCGGGGAATTGTACCTCGACAAAATATGTTATTCGGATAGTCTACCTTTCTAACAGTGAAATCATTTTTCAAATCGTTTTAGTATTTTAGGAGCTTTTACGAAAGAATTCGGAGACAAAAAAAATATTTTGCACAGCACAGGTCTACGGGTTTATTTTATCTTACCTATATTTAATATTGTTTTTATCTGCAGGACATCACAACTGAAATACGTGTTACAAGACTGTACAGAGGGAGACATCCCGACCGACCTGTGCGAGCGCATCAGCGAAGAGATGCGATACGAGATGGTAAGAACATGTAAATATCAATCCACACCCCGCCTTACGTGACTTTCCGTTTTTTTATCGTTTTTTTTATGCAAGCCTAAAATTGCCCGTTTCAGGCGGCAGAAAAATAAGATGCAGGAAATTTAAATCTGACACGTCAGTCACCTCCGCCAAGTACTATGCGAAGATATTCAGCGCACTAAAACAGTTCTTCACTTTGCAGGCCCTAGCCGGCTCTAAATATAAAGGAAGATAATGCCCGGCACGGACCACTCAACACTGTCCAAATTTTTTAATACATTTTACAGTTTTTGAAATTATTACGAGTGTTTACCGATAATTATAGTAAATTTGTCAGGTAGGTAATTAAGCTTTATATAATCTGAATATATTTTCTTTGTGTATATTTTATTGTAATTATTTATGTACCACTGTTAATAAAATTTGTTGCGATATTGTTTAGGTTTATTTCTGAGTTCTCCTTGTATCCACGCGATAAGCACATTTCTCATCTGTTGACAGGACAGATATTCTTTATGAACTGACCAAAACAAACCCATTTGAGACCGATGCAAGTTTTGCGTGACGATAAACAGTGTACCTCTATAATAGCGTTAACTTCTAGAACAAAATTCAAGCGTAGGTACACAAAGTCTGTTGAATGAAATTGCTAAATGAAAGCCAAGTAATAAAAACTTGCAGAACATTTTTTAAAGCCTGTAAAATAAATAGTCTAGACAGCAACATAATGAAACTGGTATTTACAACACCTAACATTATTACACCACGTCTAAGCAGAACAATGACCGTCGAGCATTCATTATAGTATAAGATCCCGCCATAGAACGACCTTCACCGGGCTGGTTATTGGATTAAAAGTAATTTTTAGTTAATAAAATATGCCAATAAAGAGATTGCAAATGGGTTGCCAAAAAAAATCCTGTCTGGAATCAATTTATTAATAGTTCAAAAAGAACATTTTTTTCAAACATACCACTGGTTTGTTTATTAAAAAAAATATATCCCAATCGAAAGTATGCAACCCATAGAATATGCAAACGTTAGGTTGACTATTATATTCCCGTCACTAACCTTTGGTTGCCAGGTATAAACAGGTAAATCGGTACTAGTAACTTGCACCGGTCTGGTTATTTAATGAAATTTATATGAAAATAAAGATTATTTAATTACAAACTCGGTGGTATAGGGTTGTTTACAAAAAATCTGTCATGAATGCCGGTTGGCGATTTTTAAAAATTGAAATATTTCCTAACAAAATAATAAGCACATCAGTATCAGAGGCTTTAATTAAAATTCTTGAACCTGGTTGCGCTTTGTAAGCATGAAAAATAATCCTTGTATCTGCCTCTTCGTGATGACATTCATAATTAAATTCTAAAGTTTTCTTAATGAAATCCTCCTCAACTTGGTACGAGTAGCACAGATGGTCCACGGTTAAAAAAATTTTTTTGTCCTTGATTATTGTTACCAAATGACTGTTCTTCCAATAATCAGCCAGAAACAGCACCAAAGCCTCTTTAAAACGATAATTTTTAAGGCTTTGCAAAAAATTTTTGCAAGAATGTTACTTATCACCTTCAATCAAAGATTCGGAACGTGAAAGCCGAAAAGAATTCGATATTCCGTACAAAATTTCGGGACCGCATCAAACCAGACCTAAAAATTTTTTGCAAAGCCTTAAAAATTATCGTTTTAAAGAGGCTTTGGTGCTGTTTCTGGCTGATTATTGGAAGAACAGTCATTTGGTAACAATAATCAAGGACAAAAAAAATTTTTTAACCGTGGACCATCTGTGCTACTCGTACCAAGTTGAGGAGGATTTCATTAAGAAAACTTTAGAATTTAATTATGAATGTCATCACGAAGAGGCAGATACAAGGATTATTTTTCATGCTTACAAAGCGCAACCAGGTTCAAGAATTTTAATTAAAGCCTCTGATACTGATGTGCTTATTATTTTGTTAGGAAATATGCACAAAATTTCTGAATCAGAAATTTGGCTTGCCACTTCAGCAATAAAAAAAACGAATAACCAACCTGCTGATTGCATTAATTGTACCGATTTAGCGTCGAAATTAGGACTTAAACTATGCCTAAGTCTTCCCGCCTTCCATGCGTTTACAGGTTGCGACTACACGGCAGCTTTTTATAATAAAGGAAAAGTAAAACCCTTTCAGCTATTTTCTAAAAATGAAAAATATCAAACGGTGTTTGCATCACTAACCGATGAAGCCGATATTTTCACTGTCGAAAAAATGAACACCGTTCAAGAATTTACTGCGAGCATGTATGGCATCAAGAACTGCTCCAAAGTGAACGATGCGAGATATCGCATTTTTATTAAAAATTACTCTGCTAAAGAAGACAGTGAGCAGTTTTTAAAAAAAATAAAAGGCTTTGACTCCAACTCTATACCACCATGCTGGATATCATTGACTCAGAAAATTTTACGAACAATTTTCGTAAATTCCATGTGGCTTAATGCAACGGATCCGGTATGCGTGAAACTTCAGCCTGAGAATTGCGGTTGGTTCTTAGATGAATATTTAAAACCAGTAGGGTTCATTGGGGATCATACACCTTTAAGGATAGAAGACATTGTCGAAACATCTGAAACAGGGAACGACGACGAAGAAAGTTCAGAAGTTCCAGACCACAGTTATATGTCCGATGACTCGGAATCTGACTAATTTTAAAAAGAAAAAAACATTTGTATTTGTATTTTATAAGGGAACAAATATAATGATCACCATAGAATGCTTTGATACCCTAAGTTTTGCAACCAGAAATATCTACTGAACACCAGAAAAATAAAGTCTAAAAATGTAATAGTACCAGCTATTTTAGTCACGACTTCACTTTAAATTGTATTCGACCACCAAATTTAGTAAATGATCACCAACTCTTGACGACCAAATTAATGTATTATTTTTGCCTAAATAAGTCACTGTGATTGCCATAAAATGTAGGCTTATCACCAAATAAAGTATTATGGCGCCATATTAAGTTATGTGTCCGGCTTGCAATGCATGCGTGAGTGTCAGTATGACGACTGACAGGCAAACATGGAAGAAAATGACATATTGCGCCGACGCCAAGTAAAATTGGGAACAGGGCAGGAGAAAGAAGAAGAATGTGTTTCTCAATACACTCTTATCGCACTGTTTAGAGGACAAAAAATAGACAATTTTCCACGCTAGTGCAGGAAAAGGGTCCCCATAATGTTATTTCATTTATTTTATCAGGCCGAACTTATTTTTTTGGAGTCAGTTTACTTAAACAGGATAGCAAGATGTAAAAACTTTTTTGATGATCATTTACTACTTTTGGTGATCATTTACTACTTTTGGTGATCATTTACTACTTTTGGGATAACAATGATTTATTTGGACTCATTTTGCTTAAATAGGATTACTTTCTTACTTTAAAATGGTGGTTTAATTTTGGTGATCATTTACTATTTTTGGCTTACGCATGATTTATTTTGGAGTAATTTCACTTAAATAGGATAGCAAAGTGTTAAAACTTTGGTGATAGTTTTACATTAAAATGCGAGTTTCATTTTGGTGATCATTTACTATTTTTGTCTGCTGTTTGTTACTATATCTGGTGATCAGTTAAACATAAGCCATTTTATAATACAAAAAGAAGAAATTTTTAATTTTTTGTTGTTATTTTGTCTGCAAATAATAAAAATAAAAATTGCAAAATTAGTTTTATATGTATTACTATTCCCTTCTTATTTACTGAAGATATATATACTTTATAGTCACAGAAAATATATACACGCATATATATTTAATTTAGTAAAAAAAAAATTACTTTTATTTTTATTTTAATATTAAGCTACTCCAAAATGAAACGCAGCGTGTGTGAGTCTATTGCTATCCTTCTCATTTTCAGAGAGCAGAGAGCATGCGCATACGCTTTCTGTCTATGGTCGAAGTGGAGGCAGCTGCGATGCTGTGTCCTCTTCTATCGCATGGGTTGGTTCGCTGGGACCTCTCTGTCGCACGTATTCACTCGCAGCAATATTTCAATTTTAAAAAATCGCCAACCGGCATTCATGACAGATTTTTTGTAAACAACCCTATACCACCGAGTTTGTAATTAAATAATCTTTATTTTCATATAAATTTCATTAAATAACCAGACCGGTGCAAGTTACTAGTACCGATTTACCTGTTTATACCTGGCAACCAAAGGTTAGTGACGGGAATATAATAGTCAACCTAACGTTTGCATATTCTATGGGTTGCATACTTTCGATTGGGATATATTTTTTTAAATAAACAAACCAGTGGAATGTTTGAAAAAAAAGTTTTTTTTGATTATCAATTAATTAATTCTGGACAGGATTTTTTTTGGCAACCCATTTGCAATCTCTTTATTGCCACATTTTATTAACTAAAAATTACTTTTAATTCAATAACCAGCCCGGTGAAGGTCGTTCTATGGCGGGATCTTAGACTATTATCCCCATTTCTAATTAGACCCCGAAATGTCAGAACAAAAACCTAATCTACAGCTAAATAAAAAAGTAGTCCCCTTGTAGCCTTCTAGCTTCCATTCTTTAATGATTAATTAGACGAAGTACGGTGTTATTTGTGAAACACGTCTAGGGCCACGTAACATTGTTCGGGTGGTACAAATGAAACCGGTGCATGTTGCATGCTAAGCAACCCCCACGGCTCTAGACACTGACGAGATAACCGAAAGACACTGCTTTGCTGGTTATTTACTTATGCAGCCAACTGAACAATCAGCGGTGTTTTGTTGTAGAATATACAGACTTACGGCCAGTTTCTTCATCAAAAGTTAAAGTTAAAGTAATGTCTAAAGTAAAAGTAACGGTCAAATTCGTTTTTTCAAGGCTAAACTGACAGCAAAATTCATAGAAAAATTGAATTTAACCGTTACTTTTACTTTAGACATTACTTTAGCCATAACTTTAACTTTAACTTTTGATGAAGAAACTGGCCGTAAGTAGAAAATGGTTAAACCATCAGAACATGGTATCAGGTTTAAAAATATTAATATCTTGAGAAACTCCTCATTTTGAAGACAATCAGTTGTAAGTATATACCTACTTAAAAGGAAATAAAAACTGCAGTCCTCTCAATAATGTAATCGATCAGTATGTAGACCATTTCAGTTTATATTTTTTTGCATGTGAGAAAGTACAAGTTAATGAGGTATGGGACTGAGATTATTCCGGTCTGTTTAACGGATCAGTTTTCATGTGTTGTGGCATAAACCGCTTAACATTGGGCTATGCGGTAAAGAGAGATGTTTTTGACATAATGTTCAAAACGAAGTATTTTTTCACAAGTATGACAGATAAGTCCACTTTTCTGATATAAAATACTAGTTTTAGAAACTGAAGACGGAACGGAGCTCAAAGCTCAGCATTAGAATTCTAATATAGCGAAGGATGATAAATGAAGGTGGAAGTCGGAACCTAAGTGAACATTGGATGCCTTACATATTTGAATAGTGTTCAGTTATTCATGAGCAGTGCTTCAAGAGATTTGTCTGTTCAAACAACGGACATCAAGCCAGTAATTAAACTTGTTAATAATATAAAACTGACGCATAAGCCCAACAATAACAAAATACTTTTTAAAGATAAAAAAGAAATTGTTTAGGCAAGCTTCTTATTATTAAGACACAACGTATACTTACATACAAGACATCTTGATCGCCATGAAAATTATGGGATCTATTTTTGTTAGGCGCAAAAACTCATTTTTTTAATATCTTTTTATCCAAGGAATCGATGTGGTCTAAAATTTAATTCTGGTGGGTAGCAATTAGGTAGCAACTCTGGGTGAAAAAAAAACTCAATACTTTTGCGCCGTTTCTTCACACAGGGAAAAGTGACAGCCATCCTGATATCAGAATGGCTGTCACCTTAGGATGCTGAATATCTTCAAAACCACGAGGGTAGCAATTGGTAGCAACTAATGGTAGCTGGTAGCAATTGGGTAGCAACTCTCTATATGTAAGGTGATCTTCACACTGCCCCGCATCACGCTGCATCTTGCGTGTCGACGCACCTACGCGCGTTCCTGCGGGAGTGCAGATCTGCATCATAGTGCGGGTTTTTCGCGCACTCACGCGCGTAGTTGCGTTTTGTTAATTCACGCACGGCGGCTCTCATCGAGTTCCATTTTCAAACATACACGTCACGCCCATTCAAAATCACGCGCAAAAAAATAAATCGGTTTATCCATTTCACTCCGGCATTCCAAGGTTTCATCCGCCACATCCCATTTCCAGCATCAGGTTCTCGTCAATTAGAAACGTGAAGAGAACTAGTCAAGACAAATTCAACGAGCCCAAACTCGATGGGTTTACTAAAAGGCAGTTCAGGGTTACGTCTCCTATCTTCGTGCCCTAATAGCAGACCAGCTCAGTGGTTCCAGAAGACATTAGTGTTTCCAGATCCCACATATGCTTGCAAGTAAACTGAGCGTGTAACGTTCCTATCACACCTTACAAACGAGCTGATGACCTTGAAGACCTGAACCGATTTCCACCAAACATAGCTAAGAACACTCCCGAATGACATTCCTTTTAAACAAAAAAAACCGCATTACAATCGGATCATCCGTTTGGGAGCTACGATGCCACATACACACACACACACACACACACACACACACGTCAAACTTATAACACCCCGTCGTTTTTGCGTCGGGGGTTAAAAACTCAAATATTTTGCTTGTTGAGCATCTTATATTGCTCAAAATAACGTCACGCTTTCCTCGGACAAAAGACATCAGAGTATGAATTATTAAAAATACAATATCCCCTGCTTCAGTTCTTACACTTAATCAAGCAAATGGAAGAGGTAAATAAATAATAGTCGTGAATAACAGGACTGTTTTCTCAATAAAGGGACGAGAAAAAGTATATAGGCACCTATATCACAATCAGCTTTGTTTTAGTAAATGAACCTCTCTGGAGACATCAATCAACTTAATCAAACTGCCACCAGGACGCAACCGAACGCAATTATAAACCTTTGTTCCTCCTGTTTTCCTTATTTTATTCTATTTGAGGAACAATAACGATGCAATTAAGCAATCTTAAAACGACCGCCTGTAATATTCCACTCAGAAAATTATAATTGCCTACATTTTTCCTCCTCTGGTTCAACCGTTTATTTCGTTTTAGATAAATTGTTTTGTTACCTTGCATAAGTACAAATTATAATAATTTTCTTGTAAACTAACAGCAATGACTAATCAAATTAACAGCCTCCCAGTTAAGTTAATGCAACCCCTACTTTATTAATTCGTACTCCGAGAGAATAGTTAAGAAAATAACTAACGAAATTCAAATAATAGGAATGGCAGGCGGCGGCAGATCTCCGCTAATTAATCCGGAAGCTGCACTATTAATTAGGGGAGTTTTTCTTCGTCAGAAGGAGGATTACGGCCGGCGAGACTTTAGTAATTGCCAGCGGCGAAGCTTTAACTGTTTTTTATTTAAAACGACTCTCGAAAAATGTGTCTGCTGCCTTATTATGACGAGACCGGAGTTGACATTTGTAATATTTAGAGACGAGATTTTGTTTCATAAAATGGTCAAAAATTTGATAATAATAGGATAAATGGATACCTATATTGCAGTGCAAACCTGAAGTCTAAAAATGATATAGCACTATCGCCGCGTTTTTTTTCAATTAGGTACTTGAACAAGTTTTAAACCTACAATATAAGCCATTTAATTCAACCTAAACCTACGAGTGCCAAAGCGAGCAACCTCTAGATTCATTGCACGGCATTGTCAAAGAATAGGAAGCATTTCCCTCAGCCGTCAATAAAACAAAATCCGATGATATGATAGCATCGTCGTCATCAACAATCCGGCTAGCCATCGATTGTCGATAACGAAGCAATCGCCGAGCCCGATCCGTCAGTAACTGGGGACTTAATCAAAAATCTCCGAGGAATGGTTGCGTCAGTAACAATTATTACAACGGTTGAATCTTTCGCAGGCGGATCGATGATAACTGCTATTAACTATCTGAAAGGATCGATGGGGATAGACTCCAATCAATCTCATGGCTTTCGGAAGTATTATGTTGCGTTTAGCGAAAAATATAACTGTTCTTATAGTAGGTAATTAACAACAAATATTTTTGACGTTATAAGAGTTGGCGTTGAGACAAGATCCTTAATTTCGGGTTACACAGCGTCGCCTTGAGGTTTCATCTTTATAGAAACAGCTTTAAAAACGTACACTTTATTTTAAACACGAGTCCTACATAAGTAAAGGTTTCTTTCTTTTCAGGATAGGTGACATAATAAAAAAAATCTTGTTTATTGTATACACTGGTCCTTACAAGCCGTATAGGTGGTGAATCTGTTCTGGTTGCCTCCGCAGCCGCCGTACACGAAAACTTTGCAGTCGTTCACGTTCACGTCGTAGTAATACCTTGGAAATATTAATTAGTAAGTTAACGGTTTGACTTACTGCATTGGTAAAGGCTTTAGATTAACTGGTAGTTATCTTACTTTATAGACAGAGGAAAAAGCTCTTTGGCTTAGTTTTAGCTTTAGCAATTACTGATTATATAGATCCGAAAAGATCCCCGTACAATCTTTGCACGCGTATTTAAGTTATATCACAAATTTTTCCTCAAGAACTAAATCTATTGAAATAATGACATAACAAAAACAAAATTTGAGAATACTGAAAAGCATTATTCTATGTTTAGCCGTGTTCTCACGTCTAACAGTCGATTAAGCCCGTGCTTGCGGCCTTAATCAGTAGACTCGTGAAAATAAATGAGATTAACATAAATACCTAATATGCAGTGGCAGATACATACTCACCTTGATATTAAAGACATGCACAATCCAGCATTGGGTTGCAGGGCACAATAAGTTGTTCTGGTTGAATCTTTTAACGTCATGTAGCTTGAACCTGTACAAAAATTACAATGTCTTGAAACTTGACAGACCTACCTACCTACTGGATTTCTCTTCCACCATTGCGATTTATCTACCGTTTCACCCAACCTATTTGATTACTTTTAGATCATCATCTCCCAAGCCTTTTGCCAACTATGTTGCGGGCGGCTTCCAGTCTACCTGGATTCAGCTGAGTACCAGTATTTTACAAGGAGCGACTGCCTATATGGGGCCCGATTCTCCTTATTTTACTTAAGCGACATACGATTCACGTTCGACTGCGATCCAATCACGACTCGATTACGATTGAAGCGTATATGGCATTCCGCTATTTTTTCTTTGAAATAAACGTTTTTATCCTTTTCTGTCATTCAATAATGAATCATTTTGTCTGCAAATGATTTACGATTGCAATATGATTGTAGAGCAAACTACCGTATAGACCAAAATCACCAAAATAGCAGATCATCGCAAACCAATCGAATGTCGTTGGAATACGATTGGTCTTATTTTAGTAGCAGAATGCCCAATATGGTTAAAACTGCTATTGCGATCATATTGCGATTCGATTTCTATTCAATTTTGACATTACTAACTTAGGAGAATCAGACCTCCTCAACCCAGTTACTCGGGCAACCCGATTCACTACCTATATTTGATTAGGTACCTACTTTTTGATGCCTGATAGAAATCATTCAGTATGGAACAAGGGCTATAAAATTATAAAGTGGAAGATAAATCTAGATTGTAATGTTCGTACATACCCTTGCAGTGGCGCTCACAGTCAATTAAAGATGGGAAATTATTTTTATTGCCATCACATCCGGAGTAAGCGAATGACAAGCATGTGTCCAGTTGGGCGTCATAATAGTAGCTGAAACCGAATCAATCAGTCACCTTTTTTTGATGAATGTAAATCACCAAGTGACCCCTCCCGCTGCGGTTGCAACGAAACGAGTATTTTGGCTTTAGTTGAATACAACCTAGTACCTACCTACGCTCTTCCTGGAGTCCTTCGAGTTCTATGGTCGTGCTTATCTTCATGTCACCTTAATTTAACTATGTCACCCTGTGGTTTCTAATTAACACTACATTAATTAGCACGAGACGCATAGTGTTACTTATCTACTTAAATAAAACTGTTAGGTACCTACTGATTTGTAGAAAAACCAAAATAAATATGTGTTCTCACTCACCTCTGCCTTACTCCTCCTGTTTGCTCTCTATAAAATAATTAACTTTGAATATGAGGCAATATTGTCTAGCAGACAAAATAATTTTGTTGTTGAAAGAAATCAAAGTAGGTATAAATAAGAGGAACCTCTGAGGCATTACATATTCTTACCGTCGCGTAGTGTCGGAACATTTGCCGATTTTCGGCTGTAATTGGCACCAGAAGTCCCATTTCCATACAGAGTCCATGTGACCTAAACATTGCAATAACTATTTTAGATTAAGTATTTCGAAAGAGACATGCCAACTAATGCCAAAATAATGAAACCGCAAAAATGCCCATAATTGTTATTGGAGAGCACCTTTTGTCATCCATGCTTGTGTCTGCGGTTTCTAGTCGCTCATCCTTATGATAAGTAAAAGACCGTGCAAATCGGTGCAAGCGATCAGGTTGTTCAATAGCCAATAGAATATTCTAGACATTGTTAATGCGACCACAATCTGGGGTACCTTCATCATCAGCCTATCGCAGTCCACTGCTGGACTGGACATAGGCCTCTCCAAGTGCACGCCACTGAGATCGATCTGGGGTACATTGTCATATTCAAATCTAAGGTGGTTACCGCTTCGCTTAGCATTTAAACTGAAGGGGTACTGTGAACGCATTTTCAGGTGATTAAGTTGCAGCTGCAGTTTATAAATATCTAATAGAAGTACCCACTGTAATATATTTTGAAAAGCTTTGTTGCAGCTTTTTTTTACTAAATATTGATTTCAGAATTTATCTTTGTAATATAAAACGTTTTTATTTAAATGGAGCCCTAATTGGATTTATTGTAACTCGCCTTATCGTGAATATAGGTACCGGACTCAATTCTTGGTACTTACTTCTTCTCTGAGGCTCTCTAACACGGAACAGATCCAGCGGAGTGCTTGAGAACTCGTCGATGCGCTCAACATTTATCCTCCTGTATAAACTCGTTGGTTTAGGAGAAACTTCGCCAAGATCCTTAGCTGTCGTCAAAGTAGTTTCTGCAGAAGCAGAAATATCTTCTTGTGAGGATACGGAACTCTCACAGAACGTGACCATCCCGAATATTACAATAGTGTCAAAGAGACTTTTCATTTCCAAAAATATGAAATTCGGCGTTTTATTTACTTTGTTACAGGTACTCCGATGTGAAAATAAACGATAAGCGCAAAATTTATTCGGCTATAAACCAGTTATCGCGCGTGCACGGTGAAATCATACGTTTTCACACAGTTACTTATTTTCTAAAACTAAACCGTATGTCCAATAAAATATTGAAATAAATAACACATTTTAAAACTGCATATGGGTAAGTGCAGTACGTAGGTAAGTTCAGACTGGTAGCAAGTAACAGGGCCAGATTTCTGTTAAGTGTTATAAATTCGTAACTGCGTGTGCTTAGCTTTCGAATAGAGGTAGATATGTAGGTATTTAGATATACTCTAGATATTTAGATAAACATAGCCACAGGATAACCGGGCAGTTCAATTCGTAATCACACGATACGGACACAATGGTAACGATAATTATTTCTCAGTTACTGGCACACAATGCAACGTTTGATCGGCAAGCTGAATGTTTGCTGATCTAATGGCATTTTCAATTTGCATTCAAATTCCTAAGCTCGCATTGCTGAGCTGCGCGGGAAGGGCGGCGGGATGCCGACAACGTTGGATACTCGAATGCTCCAATGCCCGAATCGGATTAACGCTAACGACGCACCATTCTGTATGACCGCCGCAGTCGACCGCAGTCCCGCCGTGTCCTGTGCGACACTGATAAACTGTTGCAGTGGGATCCCTACAATCCACACATTAAATTCCTGTACATGCCTGACCGATTTATCACTTTAATAAAAATCAGGATGTCTGACAGGTGTGAGCTACGACCGCAATATGCTCAAGCCAGGACAACCTATGCTCCACAACGGCACTGCTGCCGAAGTGTGATGTTTTGTATGCTCGATGCATTTGCGATTGAAAACGGCAGCATTCTATACTTTATCCTACGCGATGAAATATTAAGTCCTACAAGTTATTAAATACCCAAGTAAAACTTTCATAAAATATGGCTATAATCTTTGCATAAAAAAATGGCTCCTCATCACAAGCTCTATCGATGTTGCAAATTAGCATTCCCCGAGGAGAATCCTAATGAGAAATGTAATTTCGAGAAAGCAGATAGCTCTTCACAAAGCTTTTTAAATGTACAATTGCGAGCTGTAGGATTAATTACTATAGTTTTTCATCCCGTCTAGTCCGTCGTCGGTCGAAGGAAGGCTGGATTACGAGTGGATTCCACCGACGACGATTAATAAATTAATCGTCATTACGGTTATGGTTGCAAAGCCAATTGCCTCTCCGGCTTAGACAGGATTATTTAATCTTTGGGTTTGATGAAGTGGTTCGCATACGTCGATGCTCGTCGATGTAGGTAGGTAGGTATAGTCATCATCATCCTCCGAGCCTTTTTCCCAACTATGTTGGGGTCGGCTTCCAGTCTGACCGGATTCAGCTGAGTACCAGTGCTTTACAAGAAGCGACTGCCTATCTGACCTCCTCAACCCAGTTACCCGGGCAACCCGATACTCCCTTGGTAAGCCTGGTGTTAGACTTACTGGCTTCTGACTACCCGTTACGACTGCCAAGGATGTTCAATGACAGCAATGTTTTAGTGTAACATAATAAAGATACCTACTTAATATGTACCGCGGTACCTACTCAGAAAATTCCAAGCAATATTATTAGTAGTACCTATATTTTTCTTAATCGTATGTTTTTATTTAGCTGTAATAGATGTGCCTTATGGCCAATGCTGAGGCAGCATTTAGGGAACACTTAATACGAATTTCGTTTTCACCAAAGTTTAAGTGTCCCTTATAAACTTTTTTTATTGGGGGAGCCCTTATTCTACGTAACGCTTAGTTAGGGAAACGTTAAGAGATTGTTGGTGAAAACGGGCATAAGTAGGTATACCTATCTTCCCATTTACGATTGACCAATTATGGTTTTCCATCTAGAAGACAGGTGAAAATCACGTCACGTTATATGACATAATAAGTACTGAATTGTTACCTAGGTATCATTACGTTATAAGTTATTCTATCAATAACAGTCTGCCATCAGTCTTAAAACAAGCAAAAATCATGATAATGAAAGAGCGACCTTATTTCCAGCATAATATAATGTAAAAACAGCGGCTGTAGCAAAATAAAAACAGACAGGCAGCCGCATAAAAATTCAATCATTTCGAAAGCTTCGCCAAGATTTGTAGGCCGAAGCCGGAGAGGATTTAAATGAAATTACGACATTGTTCCGACGGCCGGCGTCGATGGACGCTCTGACGTAAATTATAAATTAAATATAGGTATATAAATAGCTTAGATTTATGAGTTTTGTTTCGGGAACTGTAATTAATGCTATTTGTTTAACGGAAAACACTTTTAATCCCAGAAATTCCGATACAGATAGGTGTAGGTAATCTTTTGATGAAAAAATATTTTTCGTTTGTTCGTTAAAACCAGCAAAATTGAAAATAATGGCCAACCAATAACAAATAGAATATGGAATGGAATGAAAAAAAAATACAAAATCGACGAAAATTCATTCGGAATATCCAGACACGGCTATAAACATCCTTAGGTAACCTTTGAACTTTTTTCAAAAAAACCTTTAAATATTAAGGTGAGTACTGACCGGCGTTACGGGACGTAATGTAACGTGTTACACCGCGAGCATTCGTGCAGTCAGTACGTCGTGTTACAGGGAAATCAGCTAGCAAAGATTGCTCGCTTTTAAGTGCTCCCGGCACCCGGCTGTCGGTTTTTTTGGCGAATCATTTGAGTGTTACGCGTTCGGTCAGTACGCTCTTGCAAGTCGATCGGAGACATGCGTACAACATTTTTATATTGACCAGTAATCATTTGGTTTTAAAATTGCTATGAATGACAAACCACCACAAACGCCTGTTTTTAAATAAGTTTGATATCCAGTAACGTTTTTTCCTCTTCTTAATTTGGATGATAAGATAATTAAGTAGAATCAAAGATACCAACGTCCTCGCTGTCAGCCATCTTGAGAACCAACGGCGAATGCGGAGCACAGTTTTGACGAGCATGTTACGCCGATGTTAAAAACACAGCATAGGTAACATGCTCGATGCGAATGTTACATTACACCTCGTAACGTTGGTCAGTACCCACCTTTAGGTGCTATTGAGTAGGTATGTCCCCTCGTTAGAATCAGCCGATCTTGGTCACTTCAAGGCTCATGGTTTATCAGCATGGTCATGAAGGTTAACTGCTAAATCCATGTTTTGCAGATTCGTCAGGACAAACCATGTATAGACAATAATGAAGTGGGGATCCTAGGTACCTATACCACCATAAATCTTCAATATTCTACAGATTTCTTAATATAGTAAAGAAATCCTTAAACAAAAAAATATTAACACATAGTAGGTACTCACTGAGATTTAGATTAGGTATGTCACTTTATATCAATATATAGGTAAGTCCCCCATTTTCAGACTTTTATCGTAAACTTCCTGAAGGTTTAACGAAAAGTTTTTTCAGTACATAGGTACCTACTTATTTTGATAGGCAAGCCTAAGGCCGCGTTTCCACTGACGCGGAGCTGGGCGGAGAGGAGCGGAGAAGAGCGGTGAAAAGTGGTCAGTGTTTCCACTGAAGCGGAGCTGGGCGGAGAAGGGCGGAGAAGAGCACAGCTGGGCGGAGAGGAGCGATGAAGAGCGGTGAGTGGTCAGTGAGCGGACCAGAGCGGAGTGGAGCATCTTTGGTTTCGTTGCATTTGTAGGTATTCAATCGCGTATCCCATAAACATGGAAATTGTATAACAGTTTCAATTAACTTCTCAATTCTCATCCATTTTGATACGTATGCAGCTAGTGCCGTAACGAGGACAACTGACACACTGCACGCGAGTCACGCACCGCCCCGCTCCGCACCGCTCCATACCGCCCCGCTGTCCTCCGCTCTGCACCCCAATGCTCGCTGTCCTCCGCACTGCACCGCCTCAATGTATGAATATTCGCTCAGCTCTGCTCCACCCCGCTCGTACTGTTTCCATTGAAGCGGAGCGGAGATTTCAAGCATAGTCATTGGTCAATTTGTGCACCGCTAAGCTCCTCTCCGCCCAGCTCCGCGTCAGTGGAAACGCGGCCTAAAAGCCTTTTACCATGAAATGATAAACGGCTTCCAATATCCTAAAATATCGGACGCATCTCTCGTTGATTGATCCCAATCGTCTATTTAATCGGGAACGCGTGAAAGCGTAGTCGATGAGGGAATATGTAGCGATCTATATTTTTTGAGAAAAACATACTGCTCTTATGCCTATAATAAGGGTCAATTCCCACTGAAAGAGCAGCGGCCGGCAGCGGCCGTAAGAGCAGTGGACAATGTAAGAGCGCGGCGCGGCACGGCGCGGCCCGCCGCGCTCGCGCTCAATCACTTGCATTTACGGCCGCTGTCGACCGCTGCCGGCCGCTGCTCTTTCAGTGGGAATTGACCCTAAGATGTTATGTATTTAGATGATCTTAAAAAATATATCTTGGCTATGTTAACAGAATTAAGCTAATATTTTAGTTTAGATCGTAAATTCATAAACTACTTAAACCCAGAGACAAGTGTATGTCCTCAAATGGGTCGGTTACATTTGGACTTGTTTTTTTTTTTATCCCCAAGCAGCAACATAGTATTTCTTGTTGATTTGCCATGGAGCACAAGAATTGTTCTAGCACGTGGGGATTTTTTCTCAGTTCAGATTCTTTCCTAAAAGTACAATGTTGCAGTAAATGCTTACCATCGAAGCTTCATGTTTCATATAATCAATAAACCATTCGTTTGTTGCCCGTGGTACTACCAATAGTACTACCAGTAGTACCACGGGTAAATTTTTCTTCCCGTAGTACTACCAAGCGGTCTGGTAGTACCACGGGCAAGAAAAAACTACCCGTGGTACTACTGTCAATATTATAGGTTTTTTTCAACCCTTTTGTTGTCACTGTTGATATTGTTATCCTAGAAAGAGAATTGAAATATATATTTTTTAATGTGGCAGCAGTATCCTACCCTCCTCTCCCTCAATCTCAAATTCCAAGCAGATGCCTCCTGCTAAGATCCACTGGCGATCCCGGCCAGGCACAGCCCTTCTCATGGCTCATGGTTCGCGTTAGAGGCCATGCTAACGCCTAGGGACGTCTGTACCTTTCTCCAATTGTGGCGGTTTACCGTTCCATTGGATACAGGGAGGTAGAGATAAGAGTGCACCTGTGTATGCGCACACACTGTCGTTGCTACGTTTCGTGCACTTTAATATCTCCTGCGCAATTGACTTGGTCTGCCAAATGGACTCCGATTTAGCCCTGCGGCGATGGGCAGAGGTAGAGAGGTCCGGTTGTGATGCCAACTTGGCTTTGTCTGATGTCTACACGCAGGCGACCTAGGGTAGATGGTCGCTTTGCACTGCATTGGGTTAACAGTGCAATTCGGCAGCTCCCTGGGTGACGAAGCAGCTCTATTTAGAGAGGCCCTGCTTCCCCCAATCCGGGGAGGGGACTAGAAAAGGTGTCCTAAAAAAGGCTTAACCCTGTATAAAAAGAGAGAGTAACCACGGCTGTCTCTGCATCAATAACTCGTGGTCGAAAGATACATAATAATCTCAGACGGAAACCCGTTAAAATTAATAATATGACCTTTGCAGCGTGGAATGTGCGAACCCTCCTTGATCGCGAAAGTAGCCTGTGTCCTCCTCGTAAAACCGCTCTCGTATCGAGAGAACTCCGACGCTACGGTGTGCACATCGCTGCTCTTAGTGAGACTCACTTGGCAGACGAGGGGGAGAGATTGGAGCGCTTGGGCGGATATACTTTCTTTTGGAAAGGTACTCCATCCTCAGAGCCTAGAAGATCCGGGGTTGGATTCGCGATCAGCAACCATATAGCAGCTAAATTAGAGGATTATCCTATCCACATCTCGGACCGCGTCACCACGCTGCGCCTACACCTCGATAATGGCAATCACCTTAATATCATCAGTGTTTATGCACCAACGCTCGACAAGGATGATGAAACCAAGGCCAAGTTTTACGAAGAAGTTACGCAAACCCTATCAAAAATTCCCCAAAGGGAACAGATACTTCTGATGGGTGACTTCAATTCGCGAGTCGGACGTGACTTTGAAGCTTGGCCAAAGGTCTTGGGAAGACATGGTGTCGGTAACATGAATAGTAATGGACAACTCCTGCTATCTCTCTGTGCCGAATTCGAACTGGCCATCACCAACACCATGTTCAGACTCCCGGCTAAATATAAAACTACCTGGATGCATCCGAGATCAAAGCATTGGCACCTGATTGATTTCATAATCGTTCGGCAAAGAGACATTTCCCAAGTACAGATTACACGTGTTATGCGTGATGCTAATGCAATGTGCTCCACGGACCACCGTCTTGTTGTCACCAAGATGAAGCTTCGTTTATATCCTCCTCGCAGATCTCATGGAGTGAAGCCTAAGTGCCTAGATTTGGAAAAATTTCAAAGTTTGGAGGTACGCGACAACTATATACAGGCAATTAGTGATGCGATCCAGCTAATAGACGTTGAGCATGGTGATTCTGTAGCTAACTGGCATACCCTCTCGACCGGATTAATCGCTAGTGCTTCGCAGACACTGGGTGTCAAACCTGGTAGACACGAAGACTGGTTTGATGAAAATGATAAAATACTAACAAAAGCTATCCAGAATCACCGCTCCATACTACGTCAATTTAGGGACGATCAACAAGCGGAGCGTGTTAAGCAAAGTGGAGCCGAGTTGCGGAGATATGTACGGGAAATAAAAGACAAGTGGTGGCGTCAAAAGGCCGAACGTATGCAGTGGCTCTCTGACACGAAACAGCTAGGTGCGTTTTATGATGAGGTTCGCAAACTGGTCGGTAAAACCAGTCGTACAAGAGTACCCTTAAGATCTCATGACGGCACACAGCTAATGACCAACAAGCAGGACGTACTTAAGAGATGGGCAGAGCATTTCAACGACTTGCTCAATGTCGATAGAGCTGTGGACATGTCGTTTATCTGCTCGATGGCATCACTGCCCACTGTCAAGCAGCTAGACGATCCACTGACCCTGCGTGAGGTCATCGTTGCCGTTCAACAACAACAGAACAAAAAAGCGGTCGGCATTGATAATGTTCCTGGAGAGTTGCTGAAATATGGGGGTGCGGAGTTGCATGAGACCATTTGGAAACTCTTTGCAAAGATGTGGAACGAGGAGCGAGTACCTGATGAGTTTCAAGTCTCTCGGGTGTGCTCCTTGTACAAGAACAAAGGCGACAAATCTGACTGCAACTCCTATAGAGGTATCTCTCTCCTGACCTCTCCAGGCAAAACCTTTGCACGAATTTTACTGAACCGCTTGATGCCCTTGTCTGAAGACATACTGCCTGAAACCCAATTTGGCTTCCGGCCGAATCGAGGTACGTGTGAGGCCATCTTCTCTATCCGTCAACTTCTAGAGAAGAGTCGTGAGCAGAGTCAACCATTGTTTCTTTGCTTTGTTGACTTGGAGAAAGCTTTCGACTCGGTGCCGCGCAAAGCCTTATGGGTGGTACTAGCGAAACTTGGATGCACGGACAAGTTTATAAGAATGATACGACTTCTGCATGATGACATGCGCTGTTGTGTCAGTGTGCAGGGCGAGGACTCGGAGTTCTTTAAAGTGAGCTGCGGTGTGAAACAGGGCTGCGTGCTCGCTCCAACTCTCTTTGCCCTGTACTTTGCAGTTGTCGTTCGGGAAGCCTTGCAGACTCTGTCCGAAGGTATCCGTATTTGTTTTCGTACCGATGGCGGTGGTGTCTTCAACCTAAATAGACTCAAGGCTCGCACAAGAGTGTCTCGCGCGACTGTCACTGAGATGATGTATGCAGATGACTTATGTTTTGTGGCGGAATCCCCAGATGGGCTGCAGAGGCTTATGTCGAGACTACTGCAGGCATGCAGCAGATTTGGCCTGAAGATAAATGTCAAGAAAACCGAAGTCATGGCACTTGATACTGTGAACAGTGCCCCAGTTGACATTAGACTCGGAGATGTCTCGCTTAAGCAAGTAAACCAATTCAAATATCTTGGCAGCACCATAACATCCAGGTGTCTCCTTGATAACGAAGTCAACAGCCGAATAGGAGCAGCTGCTGCAGCTTTTGGTAGACTTCGTGCCAAGGTGTTCCGCTCACATGACATAAAGCTCTCTACAAAAGTAGCTGTGTACATGGCAATAGTTCTGCCAAATCTCCTATATGCCTCTGAGACTTGGTGTCTATACCGCGAGCATATTCGGACATTAGATAGATTCCATCTAAAATGCCTACGTGACATTATGTGCATCCAGTGGTCGGACCGTGTTCGTAACACGGAAGTACTTAGACGCGCTAATGTCAGCGGTATTGAGGCCTATCTAATGCGTCGACAGCTGCGCTGGGCTGGTCATGTCTCCCGGATGTCAGATGCCCGAGTAGCAAAGCGCGTCTTCTACTCAGAGCTGGAGACTGGCAAGCGTAAGCAGGGTGGTCAGCGTCTGCGGTACAAAGATGTGCTGAAACGCCACATGAAGAGATGTGACTTAGATCCGTCACACTGGGAGGCTATGGCGGCAGATAGGACCAAATGGAGGCGGACTATTAAGGACAAGGTGTGCGAGTTTGAGAGCCGGCGGAGAGAACAGCTCGACGCTAAGCGAGATGAGCTGAAGGCCCGACCACCCGCGGCCATACAATACACCTATATCGGAGGAGTGCTGACTTGCAGTGAATGTGGACGGACATTCACTGCAAAAATTGGCTTTGTCAGTCACTGGAGAGCACACCAGCGAAGCTCTCAAAATTAAGCGCAGATCCAAGTCGCTGTGGCCGAAATCGGCCAGGATCAATATATATTTTGGTACTATTTCGTAAATAGATCTGGTAGTTGTGAAATTTTTCATTGCTCAAAATCGACAAGAGTCAAAAACACTTAGTTTTTTTTTCACATATTTGAATTGAATACCTTGATCTCGATTTACTTGATGTATTTTATGCTATCCTGGTACTTGGTGAGCATTTTCGTCGGGAAATTGGAATACTCAGGTAAGTTATGCTGTCCTGGTACACGGGGAGAGCAGTTGCGTCGAAATTCCGAGATTGGTAGGTTTAATTTTTAAGCTGCGTCTACGCTAGAAGAGCCAGCACACAAAGGGATTTGCTACAGTGATCGTTGTGGGTTCGTTGTTGTCCACACTTGACGCCGCGAACGACAAGCCGAGAACGGCTCCGCTTGTGCTTCGCTCGTGCTCGGTTCGTCTAGCGCCTTTATACTCCGGTGATTTATGCTGTGTATGATGAGATGGGATGAAAAGTTACGTGTTGCACCGGAGTTAAAAAGTAAACCTACCAATCTCGGTATTTCGATGCAACTGCTCTCCCCGTGTACCAGGACAGCAAACTTACCTGAGTATTCCAATTTTCCGACGGAAATTCTCACCAAGTACAAGGATAGCATAAAATACATCAAGTAAATCCCACGAGATCAAGGTATTCAATTCAAATATGTGAAAAAAAAACTTAAGTGTTTTTGACTCTTGTCGATTTTGAGCAATGAAAAATTTCACAACTACCAGATCTATTTACGAAATAGTACCAAAATATATCCACATTAAAAAAATATATATTTCAATTCTCTTTCTAGGATAACAATATCAACAGTGACAACAAAAGGGTTGAAAAAAACCTATAATATTGACAGTAGTACCACGGGTAGTTTTTTCTTGCCCGTGGTACTACCAGACCGCTTGGTAGTACTACGGGAAGAAAAATTTACCCGTGGTACTACTGGTAGTACTATTGGTAGTACCACGGCCAACAAACGAAACCATTGCGTCCGTCTACAAAACTCATTATGAAACCCAGCGTGCTTTACACTTGCATGTAGCCACTGCCTATATCACCTTCTAAGTTAACCAATATTGCTTGGTCAGATTAGTTGCCAAATGGCAGCCGAGAACTTTCGTAACTTCCGAAACACGGAGAAACTCGGTGGTCATCTACGGCCATAAGAGGGATTAATTCAGTGTAGAAACCGATGACTGATATGCGCCAAAGGATATTGAGACTACTGTTGATAAAATGCCGCTGCAGTTGAACCAAAACAATTCCATCTGGGTTGAACTGGAAGAAAATTACTTGAAGCAATTGTGAGCGAAAGATGTAAGAAATAATAGTTGTCATCGTGGACCACCATATTTTTTCGGTTAGTTTCACAAGTTTTCGACGTCACGAGATATCATGCAAAATTTTTAAAGTGATCTTATGATCTTTTCCTTTATCCCTTTGTGTAGGAGAGATACCTATGTGTATCGTTTCCAAATGTGTTGTAGAAAGTTTGATAACCAAAAATAGCCTATCAACAATATAGACTACCAGTAATTGCATAGATTTATTCCTTTTCAGCTATAAGTTTCCCTGGGTTTTCCTTGCAACGAAATAGCCCGAATCAAAAAACTATTGTATGCCCAAACAGTTTTCATCAGTTGAACTTGCTCCTAAAACATGATACCTACTTATTACACGTTATTTCGGAAACTACTTTTAGTTACAGCTTAATACCTATTAAAATAACGTAGCCTTGTTTCATAAAGCATGATGCTGAAAATTAAGAAGCAGTACCTTTGGAATTTTAGGTTTCAAACTGGACTGATGGAGGAGGTACATCCTCAATCAAGGGAGACTTACAAAACAAACCAAATAAAACAAATATAGGATTATATTCAGTGAAACATTCAAATCCAACATAACAAACATTGGAGTACTTTCAATGTTTGCACAAGCTGTATACAGACTCGCCTACGCAACGGGTTCGAACCTTGTAAGATAGCTCAATAGGTGTAACAACTAATAGATTATAATCCCATTTGCCACATTTTATTATCATCGGCACGTATCAGCTACTAAGCCACTATGTTGCTAAGATCTTTCAAAGTACCTCAAACCATGTTAATGAAAATAGCGCAACCAACACACATTGTTAACATAAAAATTAACGAGTTGAATAGAAACATTAGAAAGAAAACAATCTACACGCGGGGACATCGCTCTCACTCGTTTAGTCAATCTATATAATATTCTCGAGATGCGGAATAACGTTCTCCAGACACGAAATAATAACTAAAAAAGGGTATAAATTAAATTAAGCATTATCATTTCAAACCATTAAAAATGTCTTAAAACGTCTAAGGCATCTTTACGAAAACTTATTGTATTTTTTTCTTAATTTATTACATCATATATATACATAATTTCGACATAATCATTTATTTAAACGTAACATATCTCTGGCAGGTCAAGTAAAAAATTAAATAGTAACATTACATAAAGTTATACTTTGTGGAAAACCAGTGTGTAATTTCACTTAATGTAACAATAATAAGCAATATTACCTCAAGTCGCCGAGTGTTACACCTTACGACATATTGTTATCTACATCATACACTTTTTACGAAACATGCAAAAAGCAAAGTTTTCCCCAAAATATAATTTTACAATGATCTTCTAAAATGAAAGATTCTGATTCAACCAATAATAAAATAGTAACACGTAGACCGCTTCGCTTTAGATCGCTCGGACGCTTTTAGCCAGAATTAACAATACAGTGCTAACGTTAAATCTATTATGTGCAATTAAACCTAGTGTACACTTGAGGCCGCTAAACGCTACGCCACCTTGCGGGTCTATTTTATACTAATTCATATCGTCTTCGCCTCAAACATACACCCGGGTGTTGGCAATTCGACAATCAATAAAACATTTTAAAATTCCGTATATGATATACTCCAATAATTTCTATAAAATCAGATTACACATGAGTTTTAGCGAGTGTCTTTTTAAACATTTTTAATAGAAAAGCACAAACCACCACAATGATTGTCGTTTGTTAAGGTATGTGCAGTAGCTATGTACAGGCTTCACTAATATTTATTATCACAATACCGTCATTGTAGATACAAAATTATTCTTTTTTAAAACAATAAACATTCAAATTCACTTGCCAATCATGGTTGTTTGACATCAAATACCCATGACGCAAAACAGTAGGATTTTGAGCAGTCTAAGAAAGTTACTATCGTCAAGCTAATTTATTTATCTTGTAAAGTGATATAAAATTAATTAGTGTTGGATATATGTAAGCGTATATCGTTTATCACCAAATACATCTATTGTTGAAAATGAATGTCACTAAGAATTATATTTAATTGGCTGTATTTTATACCTTCGAATATTATACTATTACTATCATGCATTTCATTCAAACTCGATTACTGTGTTCAACATTTATAATAAAATAGTTTTTAACATTACAAGCTTCTGAAAACTTTACTGTCATAATAACGAACGATCAGCAAGCCGATTTTAATTTAACTGTAAATACTTCTTTATATTACACTAGTTTGTTAATATAGTTAATCAAACAAGCGTCAACACACAGAGGCACATTTTATTACTATTCAAATTCATGTCTAAACATAGTTGTCTTGTATATTCAGTGAAAATGCTTTACATTGCCGAATCACCCCGAATACCGCCGGCGAGCGAGGCCGAGGCTCCGGCCGACACGCGACACGACGCGGCCGCGCTCGCAGGCCGGCCTCAGTACATTAAACATAATCAAACAGCAGTGGACATAACTTGATGTAGGAGGCCACGTGATTCACTCACTGGTTACAGAAGGTGTGTTAGACACAGAGCCTTGGAATCGCTGGAGCGTACTGTCCGTACGATACAAATAAACAGATTTTACCGATACATGCACTCTACTACGAAGCTACACTACGTGACCATGCCCCTGCATTGAGTTTTAATCGTCGGTCACGTTGATTTAATTTATTTACTGTTAAATTACAATTAAATATTTAAAATATGAACGTGATTTATAACCATAAAACTTACTAATGCCACCGATAGAAAGTAAATTATAACGCTATACATGAACAAATATGATGGATAATACTCGATTGTGTCACTTTGCCAGCGAGACGTCACCTGCTTCGATGTCGACGCTAACACAATTACTCGACGACCAAACAAAGCTACTATTCCAAATTATCATAAAAGCAATTTTCTAGCAGGACTAATCTGTGGCCTCAGTGTCTGTTACACATAACGTTCAGAATCAGTTTCCTACATAGAATAAATAGGGTGATAAAGGAAGTCAAATTGGTGTTAGCGATGCACGTAATAAGTAGATAAGGCTATTATTTGTTGCGTATCCGGACGATAGTAACACTGCACGAGCAATACACATATTGCATAAAGTTTATGGATAAACGAAGAAGCCAAATAAATTATGGAGTGGTCCAGAGTAGGAAATGATTAAGTATAATATGTATGTGTGTGTGGTACTATCGCGCGGCTGCGAGCGAGGCGGCGGCTCAGTTGTATATCTTGATGGCCTTCTCTAGGCAGTTGACGCGGGACCGCTTGGGCGTCTTGTTGATGTGCTCCAGCCCCAGCCACGGCCGGGCCGTCGCGTCTGGAAGGGACAGATCTAGATTAAATTTTAGCACACATTCTTTTGAGGATTGGCTCTATTGTAACATAGAATTTTGACTAAAACTGAGAGTTTATTGTTCCAAAACATGACAAGAATTTACAAGCGGGCTTGATACTCACTCGCGTTACTACTTGGCCTGAAGTCGTAAATGTTTATTGTCGCTCCTTCACTTATGTAGTTAGGTCTGCCATTTGTCACTATAGCGAAATTGTACTGTAACAGACACGAAAAAAAACTGTTATTCCAAATTGGCCTGACGATCCCAACAAAAAAAAAGATTTTAAAATTAAAATCTGCATGCTTTATTAACTTCAAGGAAACTTAAGATTTTCTCATTGAATGAAGAAAGTTTTGTAAGAAAAATATGAAGAGATTATCTGTTTTTATTCTACCTTTTCCCACTCCTTGTCGGGTATGTCGAGCTTCTTCTGCAGGCGGTCCTTGACGGCCTGGAAGGGCTCGTTGTGCTTGACGCGAGCGTAGAAGGGGATGCCGAACGTCGCGTACACCTGCTTGTGGAAATGTGCGCACGGCACTATTATCTCGTCCTCCTGAAATGTACAAATAAACCATTTTAGTTCATTAAATTTCATAAAATTCGGCGTCATCATACTATTACGTCAAAAATAAAGCACCCTTCTTTGAGAAGCAGATACGAAAAGTATTTAAAAAACTTTCAAGAAAAAAAATGAAAATAAGGCACGCCATTACAATTAATTTCACGTTATGACCGATGATAAACAATTAATTTTATTTATAGTCAAAAACACTGTCTATATATTCTACTGTTTTTTTTTTTGTATTTGTTACCTGCAAATTGAGCTCATCTCTGGGTATCTCCTCTATTCTGTAGAGTCTGGGCGGTGATATGGTGACCTGGTCCAGCGTCAGCTCAGGATCGGGGCCCGGTAATACTTTGTGACACGACACCTCCACGATCCTTAACCTGAACACATATTTTTAAACCATGTTATTTATACTTGATTTTATGCAATGAAGGCACCGAAACTATGTCACCAAAAGCTTCAGTTCATATGCGGAGGATATACTAAAGACTATTGTATCTAGATACAAGAAAGAGTTCCCTCGAGACGCGAGAGAAACCACGAGAAACGAAACAACTAGTAGACATATATATTATGACGACCTCGATGGCGCAATGGTCGCCATGCCGGACTGCCGATCCTGAGGTCCCGGGTTCGATTCTCGGTTCGGTCGACATTTGTGTGATGAGCATGCTTGTTGGCCGTGGTCTGGGTGTTATAATATGTATTTATAAATATGTATATATGTAGCTATATGTAGTTTATCAGTTGTGTTAGCACCCATAACACAAGTTAATTAATAACTTACCATGGGGCTAACCGACCGTGTGTGAAAAATGTCCCGGCATTATTTATTTATTTATTTATTTATTTATTTCTAATTCTTCTCACTTCAGAAGCGTCTCAAACTTTCCTTAAATAACTTTTTCATAATACAGTAAAAGAAGATTTTTCTATTTAAATGTGGTATTGTACTCACGTTCCAGAACCATCGGGCGACATTTCAACAACTTTAGCTGCCTCTTGTAAGATGTCTGACACCTTACCTCCTTTGTTTGGATATAAAATTAATTCCTTATCTTCTTTATAATTTGGACCAACCTGTAAAAAAGTTGAGTTTTATTTATATGAGGAATTAACAAAACTTATAGCAAGTGATGATCTGGTTAGTGAAATTGTTTATACAAAAATGAAATTTCTTACCCATAAACATTTAAACTGTTTCTTGTTATCCAATTCATTAACTTTAATAGATAATATCTGGTAGAACAACTTCTTAGGGCACTTTGGTTTACAGTACACTAGCAAATCTTTAAGTATTCCGTCGTATGAGTATCTCAGTGGAAGTCCCGGGGTATCCTTGTAGCTGCAACAAATTTAACAATAGTTGATCACACCACGTCGCCTTTTTCTTAAATTAATCTACGTATTTGTTAGGGCTTCCCGCACACATCAGACTTTTTGTATGGCAGATAATAGGGCTGATTTTTTGTAAGACATTCTGACAATGATTGCCATTGTCCAAATGTCATGAAACACTCCATTCTTTTTTTACTCCTACAAAAGTTCGGACACCTATTTATCGGACTGAGGCGGCTGTCAAAAGACTGTTTGATCATAATTTTTTCACGACACTAATTAGAACACATTGATGACAGTATAATATAAAATATTTAATTGAAAATACTAACTTTTGACACTTGAAGAACTGTATTAAGTAGGGGTCGACATTGAGCCGCTGTCCTACCGCCCGCGCCATCTGATCATAGCGCATCTGCATCGACAGCTCCATTGTAAACCTATGGAAGATTAGAATAAAATTATAAGAAGTACCAGTATTAGCTCTTGTCAAGCCAGTAAAGTGTTGAGACTTCCTTGGCTTACTTTGCGAGACCGTTTTCCTTCGAAACCCCTAACAAACAGGCACCTTTCGATTCACTCTAAAAGGGATATGCGAGGGGTTTAAGCATAAAAACAAATCAAATGATATATAGTATATAGTTGAGAGCGTACCTTACCTACTCTTAGGTAAGCTACTTTCAATGATTATATTCCATTTAATGTTTTTTTTTCCTTTTGTATTAAATTTTCATCGATGAAATAGACTATTTCTTGATGTACGACGTGGTGTCTCGAGTCGATTACGACATCCCGTAATTGCAAATATAGTTTTCAAATAAAGCAAAATTCTTGTCTGAATAAGCGCATAAATAACAAAAAGCTCACCCAGGATCATTAGGCACAGTCTTATCGACAAACTGCACTTCGACCTTGTAGAATATGTACTTGAAGTAGTCCTGGCAGGTGGGCAGCTCCAAGTCCTCGTGTCGATGGTCGGCGCGCTCGAACACAATGATGTCGCCGTCCATCAGCTCGTCCAATACCTGGCCGCGTGCACACGACTCAACCCGAGGGTAGCCCGCCTTATGCCCTCCCTCCGTAGTTTGTGGCGTATAACAATATGCGTGGGATATGCTACCTCATTACGAACTACTTTTTTTATGTAAGACGGATATGCTACCTCATTTTACGAACATTTTTTTTTTAATATAAGGCGGAGAAACACGATAACAATAAAATGTTTCTTTTTTATTCTTAATTTAAAATGCTTCAATGTCTATTGAGCTCGCTAATTGAGTATACAATAGGAATATTTTCCCACGGGGGTTTTTAGATATGCATAATGACTGCGCATATTGATTATGTTAACTACTTAGTTAAAGCCGTTCTACATTTCAGCAATTCTTAGTGAATATTTAATCTTAGCAAGCTTGAATTGTTGTAAATCTCATCCTGGGCTCAAACCAGCAAATAAAAATGGTTTCCTTATTGCATACACTCTTCTTCTTCCTTGAAATAGAAGACTGTATAGTAAATATGCAATCTATAGATCTAAAGGGACGATAACCACTTTTTCTTTATTGTCTTGGGCTCAGTATGAAAATAATTCAAAGCTTTCTAAAGTCCAATACACACTAATGTATTTGGTGCCAAATAAACGCATGTTGATATACGACACAATCCTATGGAGAGCTGACGCAAGTGGTGATACAAGTAAACCAGAATAATGAGGCAGTGTGTATGGTCTGCTCGTGATCAAAATACTGACCATGGATCATGTCTAGCACAAGAGACGAAACATGCTACAACTTCAAATAAAAAACAAGACTTAAGAGCCAGACAATATGACCCATATAGTTTATTTTAAGACATGTGTTTACGTGGTTATCCTGTGGTAAACATATCCATGAACGTGAATCACTCAAGTAGCTTAAAAATCAATTAAATAAGCTGGTGTGTGAGAATGATTTTAATTGAGAGAATTATGAGGACTAGCTGATACATACAAATGATAAATATTACAGCACTGTTCAGAGAGAGAATTTCCATCAGTCTAATATTTTCCCAACTACGTAGTGCATTGGGCTTTCAAGTCTTATTTGATGCACAAGTACAAATTGGGTATTTTATATGGAGAGTTTGCACAAACAGTAAATATCATATCCATACTCAAAATATTACATAATGGCCGTTCCCAATATTTTTTCTATCTATTGTTTTACTTACTACTAATAGGAATTCGACATTTAAATAATGTCAAAATTCTACGTCTAGCAAGCAAATCAATAGATATCTAAGATTATTGGGAATGGTCAATTAGCAAATAAGAGCCAGATGTTATGTGATACTCGCAAAATAAAATTAATAAGCTTCAAGCTTCGTGACCTCGAGTTGGGAGTATTTTATTATTACATACAAGCGCTTGGGTTATAAGCACGGATGACGTAATCCAATAGAATGTTAAGGAAGAATTTATTTTCGCAAGTGGAGGAAAAAATATGTGGAGGAAAACATATCTGGACAAAACAATAACATTGAAAAGAAATAACTGGTTTTACAGACTGAACAGTGCCTTTTGAAGTAACGCAGTATGATAAATGATAATAAATAATTAATTACTTATAAATACTATACCTGAGCCAGCAATACCTGAATGTGGGATCAAACTAGAACTAAAATCGATCATAACATTACACTATTTTATTCCTAAACAAATTCTAGGATATTTATATAATTTAACGTGGAATCAACCAAAACTATTCTTATTAGTCACAAGGTTACAGAAATATATACTTTATGAACTCTTATATAGAAGTTACGACTCATCTAAATACATATTTACTTGAGAAGATATTTGTAGAGTAAAAGCTTACAACTAGTGAATGGTTTGATAGGATAAAACTGATAAATAATACCTTTTCAAGCGGCTCACTGTAGTTGTTGATCTTCTCAACAAAGTCTGGTTTGATCTCTTCATATAAGACAAGTGGAGTATCAGGAGGGAAACCTTCAGACGAAAATACGTTTGTTAAAATATTGAATCCAAATCTATGCTAAATTATGAAGAGGAAAAAGGCTCCGAAACTTTCACTGTTGGGAAGCCAGTGATAAAGGCTATATTTTATCCAGTATGTGGAAAGTAGTATCCGCAGGATGTGGGTGAAATCGCAAAAAACAGCTAGTATATCGTAAAAAAATGACGCTGAAATCCATTTTAGGATACAGAACGATGATGTCAAAATTGTCATTACCAGCATCAAGTAGAGTCATGTATGGAAATATTATGTAAATACGAAATTAATATTCATTGCTTTCAAGTTCAACAAACTCATTGACACCATCAGCAGAATCATATTTAATAACATAATTAATGATAGATTTAAATAACCTGTCTTATGTTTAGATACCTAGACTATTCAAAATTTTAAAAGACAATGACAAACTGCTTTCATCTTATTACTGATATTTCGATTGCCTATTTAAATTGTGATCAAATAACACAGACTTTGTAGAATTCTATAAAAATGCCAAAGTTAAGTAATACATAGCTTTCTATATACAGTAGAAATATCTCGTCATGGCACGAGAACAGAATTAGATCCTACAAAACAACAGAAACATCAACCATGGTTCTATAATCGATTAAAAATTAATCCAACACTAACCTGCACGCTTATTGAGTATCGGTATAAGATCAGCGGGCTTGCTGGCAATCGGCAAGTAGTGGTGTCCACAATAGTGAATGCGCTTCTGTTTCGGATCGTAGAACTTGAAGAACAGTACAACGTCATTTTCCTTGTCGAAGGTCGGTAGTGCACTGAAGCCGGAGTCGGGAGGTAACATCTCTAGGAATATGTTCCAAGGGTTCATGTTTTCGGAGACATCAGCTACGGTCTTGTGTTGATCGTTGACGATGTCTAGGCAAGTCGGTCTGCAGGTCTGTCGGCAGAATATGTTAGCGTTGGTAATCATTTGCGTAACTAAATATGGGAATTTTGTAGTAAGCTTTCTTTGGGTTGTTTTAAAACTGTATGAGGAAGAACCGAAACATTTTTATGGTAATGTTTCCAGTGGTGAAGTATGGTGCTTCCTTTGACATTTTTGTAATTGGTAGATCGCACAAGGTATCGTCAGTAAACAGCAGATCTTGGGTCTTACTAAGTTGGAAAACCCTCCCTTAGACCTACAACCAAATACGCGGGTTCTTGAAGTCAGAGCTGCAACCTCACCTGGTTAGAGCGAGCACTGAAGGGCCAGGGCCTGAGCTGCTTGAGCGGGTACTTGAAGTTCTCGGCCAGCATCTCCATGAGGTCGGCGACGGTGGCCTGCTTGCGGACGCGGAACACCCGGTAGTGCGCCCGCTCGGGGTCGTACAGGTCATTGCCCTGGTGACCGTCGAATGCCTCTTCCAGTACTACGTTTACGTTCATGTATAAGTGAGCTTCGTTGCGCTCTTTGCGACGGATCTGGGGAAGAATGCTGGGATTATTTTGGCTGGTATTGAAATTGAATGTCTTTGCAAGACCTTGCCGATACTTTTGGATATTTTTGAGATGCCAAATATATGACATTCTGAAGCAAAGGTCAGTCAAATGCTTTAGGAGGATTACTTACAGTTTCAATCCTCTTTTCTTCAGCGAGCCTTTCGCTCAACTCTGTAGGAATGTCAGCCTGAGTGACCTCTTGCAAGACAGTCTTCAACTGTGAATCCCTGGAAACGAACCACAAAAATTATATACTTTAAAGTTTATCACACCCACCTATCTGTCCCATTGATCACATTACAAAGAAAAATATTGGGATGTTGAGATACTTAATTATATGGATGTTTGTTACGGATTTTGAATTTAACATAAAGGCCATTTTTTATCAGAAGGACGAAACAGTCGCCTCAGGACGGGAGTTAGACTACGGGGAAGCTTATTTACTTATTTATTATTAATGAAATGACATACCTAATATAAACCAACATGTAAGCGTTGGTGCAATGGCGCACGGTCAACGCCATGTCCTCGTCGTGGCCGCCGTAGTTGTACTCGATGGCCTCCTGCTTCGTGCAGCGGGATACTACGTCGTCGTCGAACTTGCACCACTGTATCACAAAAGAGATTTTATTCAGTACATACTTATTTATTTATTTAACAGTTTATGTACACACAGAATACAGAGAAGAAGAAAAATAGAACAGATTAGAGGCACAGCTTATTTTATTAGAAATCTCTTCCAGCTGGCATACTTATGTTATTGGCATTTGTTCTTATATTGTGGCAGCATTAAATTGGAAGGATGCAGCCACTTGTTCATCTGTTAGCACCTATTTAATAACAATTTGTTCAACGTAATTTGCCTGAGCTGGGTCCAACTACATACGTTGGGATCAGCTTCCACTCTATCTAACTAAACGCAGCTGAATTCATTTTTTTACACAGATCGACTACCTATCAGACTTTCACAACTTAGTTATCCGGGTAAAGCATTACCACTAACGTAAGACCAGTTGTCGACTTTCTGGATTCTGCCCACCCCTCAAAAATGACAGTTAGGTTCCATAATATGCGTCTAATAACTAAGCAAGCATAGCTTAACCTTTAAAAGGTCTTTGCGTCACTTAGGCCCGTGAATAAAATACTCCTCAAACACTACCAATAAACTTAATTTCTACGTTTGGAACTATTCCTCACCTTCCCGTCGCCCTTAGGGTTGATAAAGACCACATAGTGACCTCCGTGGTTGTCTCCCGAGTGTACCAGCACCGCGTGTAACGTGTAATCTGCTGGCGTCTCCGGCTTCTCTTGAAGATATGCGTCCAAGTTGATGTGCTCGTAGAACTCGAACCTGCAGATTATATAGAGTTAATGAGGTTATGTTAAAGAAGATAGAATAGTTTGGAGGATAAAAAATATGGGTTGTTATGTATTCTTGAATTGGGAGAAATTCATATGACAATTGAACTTGGATATTAATCTCTTGCACACTTCTTGCACAATCATAAAGATGATTTTTTTAACTTTATACAACTCTCTGGAACTACTGAACCTAATGCAGAAATTATTTTCAATAATATTTAAAACCTTTAAAGTTAACTTATAAATACAAAAGCTGCATTATTGCTACCTAACATATATGGCTATGTTTATATTTTTGTTGGACATTATGTACCGCATATAACATAAAATGTACCTTTTGATCAATAAATAAATAATAATACATCATATAAATACTTTTCTTACCTATCATTAAACTTGACAGAGCTATCCGTGATGGGGTCGTACTGGAACCTCATGAGGTGTAGATGCAGCACCGGTGGGAACGAAGCGAAGATCACTCCTTTCTCCGCCTCTTGGAGTCCATGTTCCCCCGCGTCGTACTTATTCTCACCATCTAGAGTCTCCGTACTGATGTAGTCTTTGAACGACTCGTCGACTGGAATAAAATGTGTTGCGTGCTTAGTATGTGCAATTGAAAAACTCGTACTACCATTTTTGTTTGTGGCAGTAAACTAGTGTGGTTGAATATATTTTGCGTACTTTATGATTATCTTATCTTTACTAGTTTATGGTCTTAAATGTTATCAATAATTTTGAATTTTAATCCAACTTGACTAATAGCGCGAAACTTAAAGTCGAGGTAGATGGGCAGGAGATACAACATGTCGACGAATACATCTACTTGGGCCAGTTAGTGTCCTTCGAAACAGGCAAGAGAAGGAAATCGATGGACGGATCGAAAACGCCCTATCAATAAGGAAAAGGTAAAAGTATGTGTACTCACTATTCTTCTTCCCCTTAATATTAAGCTGTATATCGTAGAAGGTTTCGACGCGCGTACTGGACACGTTGACGTTCTTACACTTGATATACGACGTCATCTTGCCCTCAAAGAGACGCGGAACCGTTCCCTCCACGCAAGTCCCCTTCATTTTACTCTCCAGTTTATCTAGCAATACCTGAAATTAACATGTCTTGTGACGACCACTTTGTCAAAGGAAATAGTGACAACACTGAAATGCTGCCAAGTCTGTGAATTTATGGCTGTTTGAATATAATCGTAGGGAAATTAATAACCATTTATAAATAACATTAAAATCGAGTAATCAAAGTGGAACTTACCCTAAGAAATTCTTGAACATCATGTTGCATAAAAGAATCCAATGTCTCCCAACCAAAACTCTTTGTTAGTTTCTTTGTGCCCACTGGTTTATCACAAAATTGTAGTTCATAGAAAACTCTTTGCAATGCCAAAGCCACCGACCTACGAAACAAACAAATGAAAATATTAAACTTTTTTTTGGTATTTATCGCAAATCGGGGTTAACGCATCCAATATTCTAATTCTAATTTCACAATACCAAAATTGAGGAATTATTTTGCTGCGTTCTTCCAATTATCAGCATGGCCTTCAAAAGACATTAGTCAGGATAATCTATGAAGTTTCACCTAAGTAATAGATACGTAGGATATATTACAAATTCAACCAATTTACCTGGTACTATCATCAGATTCTGTTGGCATTTTATAAACGGCCTTACGTAGTTGATTTGTGAAATACAATGTTTGTAACAACGAGTTCATGTAACACGTCGCGCCTTGATTCTTGAGACCTGAAATAAACAAATTAAAAAAAAAACTTGCAGACTTGTTTACAGATAGTTTATAAGAGCAACTACCACGCTTTGGCGCCCACGTGGAAGGGCGAATGTTTACACAAAGACATTGTATATTTCTTAGAAAATCGTATCTTCGAGACGAGATACGACGCAGTTCCACCTACCCTTCCATATAAAAATAGAAGGTTCCATTGAAATTTAAGACTAGATTCAATGAACTGTTACATAGGGCTATTACAGCTTTCAAACTCCTAAAAGCACTAAACGCCAGAAGGTCGCGTATAAAATTGAACGGGCAAGCCATATGAGAAGCATGCACGTCATTCAAAGCCATAGAAAGTCTTAAAGTGTATAATGAAATGAAAAGTTCCGTGATATGTTACACAAGACTTACCGACATATCCGGTATGTTTCTTCGAGTCCCAAGAGACACCGTGCGGCGCCTCGGCGGTCACGTGGACCTCCAATGTGATTGCGTCGTCTTTTATGTAACCCTTTTCGGGATCCAAAACGTCGTTCCATGCCATGAAGTGGGAGAAACCCCAATCGTTCTCTTTACTGGAGATATGACAAATAAACATAAGATACAATACCAAACAATCTATAACTAGGTACTTGATATATGCAATCGAATATTGACTATAGGTATATTTAGAAAAGAAAACAACAAACCTATAAAACAAGTGCTGGATCTTCCTGAAGAAAGGCTCAGTATCTGGCTTGTGGGAGATAAGTCTGAGTTCTGCCATAGCATAGCATGACCAACTGGAAGACTCGCTCTCCCCATTACACTGGAGGAAGAACCCGAGCGACTTTTGTTGTTGCCGGTCGGGGGACGGAGCTTGCCGGGGCATCACCATGATCTTCCATGGAAGATTCCGGACGAAACACGCCGGCGACAACACAGAATCTTTCAAATTCCTGAAGTTCTGTACCGTGAAACGGAATGTCGTTTCTGATCGCGCCTCGTCGTCCTCCATTTCGGCATCAAGACAGGCCAGCTGTGGGAAGGTAAACATCCTACTGAATCTAATCTCAACTTGTATGTCTGGTTTTATGCAAATGAATAACAAACTTTCTGAAAAACTGTTTATCATGAATTTCAGCAAGTACGAGGCCATAATAAACGAGTTATTAAGAAAGGCAGTTCGAAGTCATAACAAAAGATATATGAATACACAGATGGTCTCTAATGGCGCGAATCTACGATACTATCTTTCAAATGGATCATCTAATACCGTCATACAGATACGACGTACGTGTTATTAACAGGATACATGTTCACTTCGTAATAACCACTCTAGCATTCAAATGGCCTTAAATGTTATACAAGAATCGTAAATATTCGCACATTACTTATACAGCAACACGCGAATTCGTGATACTAGTATTATCTGATAAATTAGAACCCAATCTTTGTTTATCAGACCCTGTAGATACTTTGAGATTCAAATGCACTATTCTGTCTCCTACACTTAGTGATTTGGTTTTCAAATGAGGGAAGTAGAAAATGGAGACAGAAATGACGTTGTGGAACTCACTATTGTCTTTTGGACAGTTTCATACGTTTAGACTAGTTAGTACCTTTTGAACAAGAATCAAGCATTCCAAGTCCAGCTTTATAGTGACAAAGCAAAGTAAATAATAATACTATCTACTATCTGCATCATATCAGTCTGCTTTTCTATAGAAATTTTCAAAAACATTATCTGGTTCAATTATCTGTAGCTTGGTCATGATGTTTTGTAAAATTTCAATTTGCCTTTTGTTTTGACTCAACAATCTATATTACTCACTGGCATGTCTGATGATGTGGTTTCCTGATTCTTCATGACTTCTCCCATGACTACCTCGCCGTTGGGACCTTTCATAAGATCGTCCTCCCAAGTCTTGTCAGTGACAGTGTCTACAGTTTCCACTGCAAGAGAACAAATATTTCTACATTAGTACCAAGCTCCAGTCAACACATGATTCATACAATGTTTGACATTGAATTATTTACTTCTAAGATACTATATCTTGTAATCAATACACATGATATCAACTTCTGTGGGTGAGTGAAATTCAGTATCTAGTCTCAAAAGTATAGAAGTAATAATAATTTGTAAAGATTTGGATGAAGTGTACTTGTTTATCATGATTTTTAATAACCAGCAATTAAATAACAATGATACAACATAAAGAGAGTAAAAATACATGTTACCTCTACTTGATTTGGATTAACAACACACTAAAGTAAACTTAACAATTAAAATAGAACACAGCAACTATTCAGGAGAAACAGATCTGTCCATTGTTTTACAGATATGAATTTTGACAGTTGTTGTCACTTTGACAATGTATTAGAAGAAGGAAAAATATTATTTTCAGCCAGGGTTCTTCATAGAACCTTTTTTGTGATAACACAGATCATCTTTTAAAACTTTTGCAAGTGGAGTGCTCTATGTGTTTTAATTATTAATCTGTGTTTGCTTATTTATAACAAAGCTAGTCACATTCACATAAAGCTAGACATGTAACAAATACAGCTAGACAAAAGACAGACATACATTAAATTTTCATGACACACCCACCCACCAACAACCTAAATACTACATAGAATTCACCAAAATTGTATGAAGTATTGCAACCCATAGTCCTCTTGTGGTAAGTAGCTTCTGTCTGGGGTTGCACCCACAACCCAAAGTACTTTGTGGTATTCTGATATCTCAGCTATATTACTGCCAAGTTTCATAAAAAAATCATACAGCAGTTTTTGCATAAATGTGTTACATATGTCCAAACACAGTTCTGCCTTCAGAATATTTGTAGCATAACTTCATCTGTATATAAATGTGCAAAAAAGCAGCTAAATTAATTATAATGAAGTCTCAATTACAATAAAATGATATTTGTATAGTTATCGGCACGGATAATGAGCTCTCGGCGGAAGAGTGGGGATCGCTTTGTGCACTGTACACTGGCAATAAACCAATAAATCACTTCTGCGCAGGTGAAGGTCAGGGCTCAATATCCTTGCCGATGATTATAATAGGTGACAATGTCTAAAGAGTATATCTAAAACCCTTTCAACTAATCAATGAATGAGCATGAACACATTTAACAGGCTTATCTACACAACAGCTAATTTGATAAAAATGATAATCAATATTATTCTTATAGTCTGTAACATATGAACACGAGTTTCCTCACTTGACAGCTTTGTTTATTTTCATGTTGTTAACTAATTTCTAAAAGTTGGCTGTGATACACTCTATGACATGCATGGAAAGATCACATTGACATTAAACACACTGAGGCAAATACATAAATACACAAACTACACAATGTATTAAAAATAAACTGTTTTCAGACACTATGACAAACACAAACAGTGACTGATTAAATTAGCTACATATAACTAAATTCAATAAAATTACTTACATCAAACATACATTTAAGACAAAGATATTCTATAATTAGATATTTTCGTTTCACTCTCAAGACAGCGACTTGCACTTTTGAAACAAAGAAAGCTACACTCTAAATCTAATAAGTGAACATTCAAGTACACATTTTTATCACGGTTTTATACTGCTGATTATCATTTGACAAAACAGATACAACAAATTAACAATGTCAACTTATTCAATACAATTTGAGGTTATGTAGCATAATCTATTTAACTTTAAGTTCAATAACACTTACAAATTAACGTAATAAGCGATTCTAAAATAAAACTATGATGAGTAATGGTTTTGTATGCGGTGTATTTAGGTGTTACCTGGGTAATGTGTGGGAGAGGCAGTTGATTACAATGTAAATATTGTGACATGACTAACCATCTTGAGTCTCCATCTCCTCCACCTGGTTCACATTAGAGTCGTGCTGCTGCTGCCTGTCCGGTGCAGGCGTGTGGTTCATGTTAGCCGGGCGCGCCACGGGGGACTCTCGCCCACTACTCTTGGTTATTTCCTGAACAAATATTCCACCATAAGAACAGACTGTACGCACACAGCTTATTCGCACTTATGACGTCCGAACTCCGATTACTGCACTTCACGTACCTCTAACGCTAGGGGATTGCTCCCTTTGAACTTGGTGATAATCCGAACCTTTCTCATCAACTCGGGTGCCCTGCGTGTTTGGGTTTTTACTAGTCTTCAACGTTATGCTGTTAATTTTCAAAGAGTGTTTACTAGCGGCGCGGCCGATGTCTGCAAATTTCAACACAAGGGCCCGATAATAGATAGGAACGCTAATAGCACATTCCTAATCTTATAATCATTGCCAGATTAAGTAGATCACTCTGTCGTATAGCGGTAAAACAGGAATATTCTACAACGTATCCGGGAAAAGACTTATTTTCGCGAAAATAAACAAAATGGTGGATGTTAATTTAATTTCTGGCTTCGGATGTGTGGCCCGGTTTGATCGACGAATGCACCATTTTATCATTCTCTCACATTCACCCTAGTGTTGTGCACGCTTTGTCATTTTTCGGTAATTTGCTATGTATTTCAGAAAATAAATAGTTATATTTTAGTAGTTACCTTGTTAATCGTAACAGCAAGAGTTCGTACTTGACAGAAATGTACACTAATGTCTTAAAATCTCTTTCGTTCTTCTGGAAAACATGTGTTTAAAAAATATTTCTGTAACAATTCATCAAAAAAAGTAGAAATCTATTAAGTATTTGAACATTGATACATTATTATTATGTAAAAGGCGTAATAAAATATCGTATGATTTAATATTGCAGAATTTTAATATAAAAACATATTGAGCAAAACCGTTATTTAACCAAAATCGGTTTTCTGTATATCGTAATTTATTATCTGTAAACTTATTTTACCTGTGCAATAAAATGATACCAGCGTTAAAAACTCAGAATATGAATTTCATCTAAACTGAAACCCTAAATTAAAGGAAATCATAATTACCTATATTTTTGTGCATAAAATAAAACTTAATTTTAATAAGCCCGAAAGTAATTTTCCCTTAAGAAAAAATATTTGAGGGTCATCAATCAGTCCATTGGCTATAAAGAAATATAATATATAATTTTAATTATAAATTAACTATTTCTATTATACTTAATGTTTAAAACTACCGCCATAATAATTAAACTAATATTATAAAGCTGAAGAGTTTGTTTGTTTGTTTGTTTGAACGCGCTAATCTCAGGAACTACTGATCCGATTTGAACGGGAAGTAGTTCCCACGGGATGCGGGTGAAACCGCTGGCAGAAGCTAGTAAGTATATATTTTTTAATGAACTGGTATTAAATGCCCAATGTTGCTGTGCCCTAACAGCCCGAGCGCAAAATTTTTTGACTATTGGGATATTAAAGTAGCTAAACGTAAAAAAAATATAGTGTTAAAAACAGAAGCTGCGAGCGAAGCGAGCGCGAAAATTTTTGAGTTTTGGGACATAAAAGTACCTAAACGAGTCATAAAAAATGCCACTTTAAACTGCAGAGCTTAGCGAGTGAGATTTTTTTAAAATTATTCGTGTGAGGTCTCTCAAATTAAATTCGGAATTAATCACAAATAAAAAGAAACCGTGATTGGATCGACAGCCAGTTGTTTTTGTCAATTCAGTGCTCCAACTTTTTGTTATATTGAGAACTCAAAAAGTAAACGGAGAATAAGTTAGAAATAAAGAAAAAAACGCGGGCGTAGCGAGCGCATTTTTTTTCTTCAACTTTTGCCATTTTGCTTGTTTATTTGTAATTTTAGAAGGCAAGCAATCTCACGTATATTATGTTTTCAACTTGTAGTTGATGAAGGCGAGGCAGGCTAGGAATTAGCTTGGTTGGTGGATTTAACTATTGTTATTGAAAAACCTCTTTTACTTCTTATCCTCTCAAATCGAGTGATTCTCCTCTGAAATCTGCTGCCCCTAGGCATATGTATGGTCTTTGAACAAATCTAACTCTCCCGGTATTACACGACAATACATTAATTTCATTCAAATTTTCTGGCCCAGGGGCTACGGCGCCCCTGAGCACCTAGCGCCCGGGTTATTCGCACACCCTGCACTATGGGATAAGCCGCACCTGTGAAAAGTGTCCGGGTTTTCCCCGGACACTTCTTGAAACCCCGCCCGGACGGTCCCCGGACGGTCTCCAAACGAGGACAAACCCGGGGAAACCCGGACGGATGGCAGCCCTACTCTAGAGGCGTGCGGATAATCTTTTCATCGCCAATAAACTAACTATGGAAAATAGTAAAAATAACCAGGTTTTTCTAAAAAAAGATGGTTTAGATAAAAAAATATTTGAAATTACTATCCCTGATAATAATAATATTTAAGTTTTTTATTTGACTTCTCCTCCATCACCAAAGTCCATCACCATCGACATCCCTCGCATCAACCAATCAAAGCGTTTCGTTGATTTGGCACTGACAGAACACAGAAATGATTTTGACACCAACAAACCGAAAGAAACATTGAAAAATCGGCAAGCAAAGCAAACCTCAGTTTCATGTTAACCAATATTGCTTTCCTTTGCAATAAGAGATTGTGTACTATGTTTATGTGCCTGAATATGTAAATTACATCCACCATGTTTCCCATTAATCACAAAACAATATTTGTTTTGGATCACACTCCTTACTTCGGTATATCGTCAGATTTTCCGATAGACTTCGATGTCCCGAAGAACAGAGGATATCTTCCAGTTCCACCAATTTGCAAGTCCTTATGGACTTGCAGTGTGGAAGCGGCTGTTGAGTACTGCCGGATAGTGTGGGATCTATTTCCTGAAGGAAAATTGGTAAGAATAACCTGCTGCTCTCAAAAGACTTCAATAAGACCTCAGAGTTTTTCGACACCATTAGGATGTGATTATTATCATTTTAGTAGCAGCTTTACTCACCATGCAGTACATAACCCGACTACACCTATGGACAGTGTCTGCCCAAACAAACTCATGTCTTACCACTCTCCTATGCCGCCTAAAACATAGCTATCCATAAACTCTCGAAGCTGATACTGACATTTGACAAAGACCAAGTATATCTATAAGACCATCGATAAATGTTACTGTATTTGATTTCAGGTGAGGTTTGTAGTGAGCGATAACACAGCTCATATGCTAAATACATGGGCTGTGGCACAACAAAATTTAACTCATGTAAGTAAATAAGATTTATTATTTTATTTCAATTTGTTAATTTAAAACCTCCAGTTTAGGCATGTTTTCTTTAATTAACATTAGACTATATGAACGACCTTACCTCCCCACTCAGAGACATTTAATGGTTACTTAAGCCATTCCTTAGTGAAGGATTTGTATGACATTCCGTCACTAAGGAGTGACTTAAGTAATCATTAAATGTCTCTGAGTGGGGAGGTTAATGTATTTGTAATTAATTAATGTGACTTTTATTATAGATATATCAACATGATTTTCACAGTTATACAAACAAGGTTTACCAAATGAAGTTATGACTTTTCTTGATAAATTTTAATATGCTTGGCTTTGTTTACAGCTACTAAATGGATTATGTCTGGTGGGACCAGTGAGGAGGGGAGCAGGGGGTGATGTTGAAGGTCTGGTTGCCGCCATTGAAGCACTTGCTGAACCCTCACCTGATCAGAGCTCAAGGCCAGCTGAGAGACATTTCCAAAACCGGTAAAACTGAGTAATGATTATACAAAAATATTTTTCCTTGTTAGTATGCTCTGTGTAGAAATTATTATTCAAGATTTCATACACAGTTATGTAGTATGTTTATAATTAGCAAAAAACATTGCATATTTTCAGAATTAATATAACTCTGGTCAAGATTTCAGGCACATCAAACATGTCTATATAGCATTCTTTAACTGTTATATTGATAACATTTCAGCGGTCGTGTAATTTGCATAACAAGTGCCAGAGACAATGATTCGATAAAAAATTTGAAGGATATTGCTCACAACACAATTGTACAAATAAACAAGAAGGCAGCATTAGCTCAACCAGCTAGTACTTCAGAATCTACTAGTACAACACCACAGTAAGTAAAAATTCAAACACTTTGCTTACATTGTTCACTTAGTACCAAATACTCTCTGTATATAGCCTCTGACTGAAACTAATGTATCAATCTAACTATTTCTACATCATTGAAAACTCAGGAGTGAGCTTGTAATTTATATAATGCAAATATGTCATTTCAATCATGCTTAACCATACATTGATGAAAGAATCAGGGAATCAAGCGATCAGCGGAAATAATTGAATCAAGAATCACCAACATGATAGAAAAAATTATAGTTGAAATATCATCTCAATCCTTATACCTTTTATTTCAGGCCCTTAGTAATACATTATTGCCACATAGTTATAATAAATGTAACACCAGAAAATGCAGAGACAAGAGTTACTAATCAACCGCTGACTGAGGTGAGATTGTACAAAACTTTTACTTTCAATAATTGTATTGTATTGTACCATCTCTCAATGCTTAACCACACATTTCCAAAGAAGTTAATAGTATGTAATTGTGCCATTTCAGATAGCTGGTGGTCAAATAGGTGTTGAAGTGATAGTATCTCGAGCCAGTGCCTTAGCAAATCTGTTGGGACGGTTAGTGTTGCCACACTACAAACTGGCCACTACCACTGTCACTGGTATTCCTATGAAGGTCAGTAAATTATAATTTAAATTATATGACTACATTGGATATCTTTACAATATAATTTGGAATATCCTTTCTGTCACTTAACTAAACGATTTTATATTGTTTTAGGAAGAACAAAACGCCAGTTCTAGTGCTAATTACGATGTAGAAATAATACACGCAGCAGACGCTCACGCTGGTCTTCGAGCGTCGCAAACGCCGGCTGAAGCTTTGGAATCGGTAAGTTATTTATTTTCATCACTATCTTAATACATATCACTACATAGTATGAAACAAAGTCGCTTTTTCTTTCCCTATGTCTCTGTGTCTTTTTGTACGCTTATGTTTAATAACATACATTAAATAGTGGGAAAATACTGTTATTCCGTACGAAGCCAGACCGGGTAGCTAGATTATTATAATTCTTATGTATGTGTGTAATATAAAGTTGAGGAGGTCATACAAGCCGTAGCCCCTTGTTCTCACTGGTTCTCAGTTGTATCCGGTTGAACTGGAAGCCGACTGCAACATAGTTGGCTAGGCAGAAGATGAGTTAATCCTGGGCGTGGTTCGCCAGGTGGTGCTGCGCTGGTGGACGCCGCGCGGCGCGGAGGGCGGCGCGGGCGGCTGCTGCGGCGCGCTGTGGCGCGTCACGCCGGCCGACGTCGCCTCGCGCCCCTCCGCCTGCCTCGTCAACTTCCTGCTCAACGGACGCTCTGTCACGCTAGAGGTGCCCAGGTATGGACTTATGGAGACTAGAAGACCAATAAGTTTGGTTGTGTTGTCAAGATTTCTTATGTAAACCAATTTTTATAAAAAAAAAATCATGATCTGTCACATTGACTTTATCCGTCTTACCACAAAAACTTTTAAACGTCAGTTTAAGACTTGTCTAAAAAAATGACAAATTATGACGTTGACATATGGTTCATTTTGCAGCCACAATTTTTTTAGACGAATGTAAAACAGGTGGTTAAGTTTTTGTAGTAAGGCCATAAATGTCTAACTTGTTAATATTTGTATGTAAGTGCTTCTATAAATGATTAATTCACCATATTCACTCATTGCAACTAGTGAATAAGTCGTTAAAGTATGTATCTTATAAATAAAATAAATCATCAAAACATAGGAGAATTTAAGCTATGTCTGCCTTTCTTTTATAATCATGCACAAGGTTTCTGTAACACAAACTATTCTAATGCAAAACGAAGCTGCCGTTTTCTTTACAAATAGGTTTGGTCTCAAATACACTTTTGAACTTAAACGAAATGTTTAAATGCACTGAAATTCTTCCAATCATTACGCAGCTACCATTTTTTTTCCAAATAGATTTGGTCTCTAACACAAGTGTGTTTGAAAGCATAAGCATGCTTAAGTATGCTTCAACGAATAATTTTAAAATACACTGTAATTCCACCATTAGAAAAGGCGGCGGCAGATCAGCTTCACACGTGTTAGCAGCTCAGGGTGGGGAGCTATGGATCGGAGCTCTCGGCGGCCGCACTCCGTATGACGACCCGCCTGCGCTGTCTGAAGGCGCCGGCGGACGGGTCACTGATTACAGGTAGGTTTGTAGCTGAATTAGTAGCAATTTTGATCTTAATATTTTGTTTATTGTATAAATACTTAGCACTTAGAGGAGGCCTATGCCCAGCAGTGGGACGATAAAAATGCTGTGACGACGACTGCCAAAAATTGATAAGTTGTAATTTTTCTTTTCATTAACCCGCCTTTTGTAAGAAGTTTCAGGAAACTATGTAAATCCATGGCGTCTAAACATGGTGTTGAAAATCTTATCTTGTTTAGCTATTTGTTCCGACCAACATTTTGAACCATGTGTTCACTTCTACAAGGTGTGTCGTTCACAATCACGTTAAATCCTATCGCATACACTTTATGATATTCTATAGCGAATTGTAAAAAAATAACCATTCAGTGGTTTAACCACAGGAGTCATTTTTCGTTTTTGTAATTTACAACATCATGTGTAAAGCGGAGATAAAGTCAGGAGTATGGAATGTTTTGATCAGTTGACAGCTGTCAGTTTTCAAGGGAGAATTTCAGTTGTTTGTAATGACTCACTTTTATATGGTGTTCTAATTTTTGCACATTTTTCTTTTTACGTACTTTTATTTTTTCTTTGTTTTAATCGACATATATTAACCAGTAGAATAACGCATTTCATTTAATGTGATTGTGAACGACACAGTCGATATCCAGTCTCTAGTCCAAAGTCCAAAGGTCTCAAGCGCGACTATTTTGCACCAGTGTCATGGGTTGGATGCCCAAGTAGGGCCCTAATCGCATTGCGGGTTTTTAGAAACAGACCCTCGGAAAGCATGTAAACCCGGCGTCGCCGACTGTTACCTAGCAACAGTCTCCTACTAAACGCCTTACTAATAAAACTCCTAAACTAAATTATATATTTCGTTCCTCCAGAATAAAAGAGTTCGGAGCACTAATGCAGCAGAACCGCCTGCACCCGCTACGCGGCGCGGGCGCCAACGCGCGGGCGCGGGCGCGGCTGCAGCGACACACCACCTACTGGCCGCTCACTATATCCTCCACGCTTATATTTAATTTAGGATCGGTCAGTTAATTATGTTCACGTAGTTCTTTATTTTCTTCCAGAAAATCTGTTCATTGCATGAGTTTATTGCAAACCTGTTTTTTGTATAAGACCTGATCATGAGCTGTCCTCACTTCAATCTTTCAGTAAATAGACTAACCTATCTATCTACAAATATATATGTACTTGCAGTGTAAAAATAAAAAATAGAATTTAATAATAAGCACTAATGTAGCCAAAAATATTATTACAGGTCAATAAATGATAAAAAAAAATTGTATATAATAAACACTCCGACCGACTTATGACACATAATTTTTGCATTGGTACCTCTGTAATGTGGATGTTCAGGATTAACACTACATCCAAACATTCCTCAAGCGTACTTTAATTTTGTGCTTATTTTTCCCCTATACTATAATTTTATCTTATTTTGTAATATTATCTTCAGGTATTAGAACCGCTAACCCGATTAGTGGTACAAGAGACGTTAACTGATGAAGAAGTGGAGACGTGCCGTAATGTTCTACTCTCGTTGCTGGGCATGGAGTCCCGCCATGAGTTCCCCACCGCACAGCTGCCTTCCAATATGAGGTATTATTTTATATAGTTTAACTTATTTTATATATTATTAAAGAATCAATTCATCATTATCCTCCTGCCCTTATCCAAATTTTATTTGGGGTCGGCGCAGCATGTTTTCTTCTTCCATACTCTTCTATCCGCCGTCATCTCACAAGTAATATTCTTTCATACCATATCTACTTTCACACAATCCATCCATCGTTTCTTTGGTCTTCCTCTTCCACTATATCCGTCCACGTTTATACTCATCACCTTCCTCACAACATGACTCTCATTCCTCCGCATCACATGCCCATACCATGACAGCCGGTTTCCACGCAATTTTTCTGTTACCGGCGCCACTTTCAAACTTCCTCTTATACATACTCATTCCTCACTCTATCCATTTTCTTAACATTCTCATCTCTGCAATTGTCTTTCATTCGTCGCTTTTGTGGGCCAGCACTCTGATCCATACAAGACAGCAGGTATGACCATACTCAGGTATGAATACGAGGATCACAAGTTGTTCCCGTTACCTGCCGCCAGTTCATCCATCCTGCTTTAATTCTGTGCGTAACTGTCCGATCTATTTCGCATCGTCCTGAATAAGCGAACTGAGTTACCGGAAATCGGAGCAGACTGGAAGAGGTGCGTTATCAAGCGCTATGGCTTCAGGGCTGGAGAGACCGCCGAAATCGCAAAACATGTATTATTAAACAATCAATTATATGGCAATAATACTTTTGCAGCAGATAATATAAAACCCCTTTGCCAGTAGATTTTCTTAAATCCACAAAGAAGGAACCACTTCAAAAGTTTGATCTAGAACTAAACAATTTTTTTTTTCAATTGATATAGCCTAAAACCGTAGCAAAGTTAGGTGATTTTTGTGTAATGCATTTCCTCTTGTATGTAGGTACTATGGAGAAATATCAAGATTGCACCGTTTTAATGGTTTAAATAGAATACGAATTAAAGTTACCAGTCAACCATACATAAAAGTCCCACAAGTACATTAAAACTACCCAGAGCGACACAAAAATATATTATTCAATATTAAAGTATGTTCAACAGGGGCAAATCCTCCGGTCGTCGGGAGGAGCAATGGCGTCAAGTGTGGGGCGAGTTGGAAGCGCTCGTGCGAGCGCATGCGGCCGCGCCGCAGCACCGTGCGTTGTTGCGAGTCTTACTTGATTGTAGGGCGCATAATAATCACCCCAGTGACGGTATGTTTTCGTATAATAACTATATAACTGTTCTAGGGCATATGTTCGTTTCTTATTAATAACTATCAATACAGGGAACGGGGAGGAAATCTAGAAAAGCAATCTATAATCGCCATTAGAAACTGTAAAACTCTCACTTACAATATTTATATCCAAACATCAAAGTGTTCGTGATCCAAATAAAATATTTATTTATTTATTTTACCATCAAACATACACTATTTTTACAGGTGCCACCCAATACAATAGCGTAGTTATTTCTATATATACTTATTTCTAACTCTAACAAAATTTTAACATTTACAAAACTTAATACCTACGTAACCATAAAAACAAGGTATATAGTATAGGATCCAAAAAATAAGGTTTTATTTGCACTTTGATCAACTTTGATGCTAAACTTCAGTGCAAAGTTTTGAACTGGGTCAGTTTATGCGTAAGCGTGTCTAATATTTCCTAAAGATTCCAGACCACCCTGAGCATACAAAATTTATTGCACAACTTGTGAAAATTCATTTTCAATCACTTTAAACGCATAGATAAAAAATAAAATACAAACAAGTATTTATCTGTTATCGTTTCCGGCTTATGACAATGTGTTTTCCAAGTTTGTTTACCAATTTCATGCATCATTTTTGTGATTCAGCACTACTTATGGTTCAACAATACTTGCAAAGCATCTATACTAATATTATAAAGCTGAAGAGTTTGTTTGTTTGTTTGAACGCGCTAATCTCAGGAACTACTGGTCCGATTTGAAAATTTCTTACAGTGTTAGATAGCCCATTTATCGAGGAAGGCTATAGGCTACTTTTGTACGGTACGTGAAGTAGTTCCCACGGGATGCGGGTGAAACCGCTGGCAGAAGCTAGTAAAAAATATAAAATTTTAGCAGGCTATACACAATTATTTTGTATGTATACTTAGTTTTATCCAATATTGTATTCCTAAACAATATATTAAGCGGTGCTGTCGATCAAGGGCGACATTTTGAAACAAATACCTCACAACAACGTTTCGGTGTCGATGTCGAACTAATTAGCATGGAAAGGTCAACTGTGTTAATTGTATGAACCGGTGGCGTTTTATTTAGTGTTTTCCACTTAATTTTAAATTAGGATTTCCTAGTTTAATTACTTTTATATCACAAACTAATCATCCTTTCACATGTCATTAAACATCTTCTACTGTTAAGAAAATGAATTCATCTCGCTATTCACCGTTAGTATCTTTTTTCTTTTTTTTTTTTGTAGAATTTACTTCTCCTTTTCATATAAAAATGTAGCCATAGTTCGTAGTTATTGTGCTAGCTTTTAGTTTCAATAGTAGTAAAGGCAGTATCACCCACTAAAACTTGTTTATAAATTCCTAAACAAGATGCCCAGAGTCAATATATAAATTGCTATAAGGCACTTTGCACATGGAGCAACTATTGCAGTAACTGGCAACAAGCTGTTTTCATATGACATTGGTCATACATACACCCTTGTAAAAGTTAATAGTTGCTTCAAATAAAGTGGCTCAGTGTACAAAGCGCCAAAATATCTCAAACAGCCATTCAAAAACCTTAAAACTTCAAAACTTCACACAAAATAAAATCATAAACTCCAGGTGAATCTCGAGCTACAGTGATCCGAGCAACAACCGACAGCCCCTTATCCCCCGTGGGGGCGGGTAACGGGGCTTCGAGTTCTGGCGACGTGTGGGCGCCGCGCAACGTGCTGGATGCGTTACTGGGGGCCCCGAGACCGCCGCGACGCCCGGACTTCGCGGGCCGCATGGCTGCCGGCTCGAGAGTCGCCACGCTATACCCGCAGTTACAGCAAGATGTCGAAACTTCTCATTAACACTGCCTTGTGTTAGTCATCAATGGTCTTTTAACATCCGTAAATGATTTAAGCTGCGATCTACGTCACCAACGAATTTCTGTGTTACAGTAGGCCGGGGTAAATGAAGCGCTCGTAGCGAACACGATGTGGATAAAATTAGCAACAAATTGTGAAAGCTAGTTTCTTGTTTATATACCTAGAGATTTTTATAATAACTTGGAAAGAAAATATTTTTCGCACTACTATATGTCAGATTTTGTTGCCGCGGCAACTCAACTTACCATGTTACAATGTTGCGCTACAAAAAGTGCCAGATGTGTAGATGCGCCATTATGAATTTAGAGTTGTCATTTAAAAGTAAATGTCTTGGAATGGCAACAATATCTGAGTTAGAGTCTCTGTATACAAGACCCACATACCACATCTCCGTTTCTATAATATCCATAGCCACGTCTATTTTACCAACTTTTATAAAATCGGAAAGCTCAGTCACGCATAACTATAAAGTTAGCAATTTTGATGGCGAGCCCAGGATGTGGTCGACTGATTAACATTGTGGCTCAACACCGGCCTCACTTTGCGGTTGTGGCGAACATTTTATGGCTCGTGTATGATTGTGTTGGTGCAATAGTCCAAGGATAATGTTGTAAGCAATGGATGTGATGATATTTCAAAGAAGCCTTTGCTAACGAGGTTCTTTTAAATATTGCTGAGTATTAACTTTTGTACTGTGTTGAATTTTACACTGTAATTGAATATGTAAGCAAACCTGTGAATAAATGTATTGGATTAAGGACAGTTATGGTTTAATTTGGTCAAATGAAAATGCGACATTATAAAATTAATATCTTATATTTGTTCAATAAAAACTACATGTGGGCCCGTGTGCCCGGCGCCCGGGTAACACGACCTTTGTATTATCTTGTTGCATATAAACTCTGCGGGCAGACTGTGTCATAAGGCAATGGTGTGAATGGCGGCCTGGCGGCCTCGTCAAGGCATCTGGTCCGGATCTCTCCGCGGCGACGGCCCTGCGCCCTCGCCGCCGATACTTTACAATTATTGGAATGTCACGCTGGATGCGAACGTTCGAACGTTAAAATTATTACAAACGAAACCTAACGCTAGGCCCCTCGTGGGCCAGTCCGAGGATACACTCACATCGACATATTGTACAATCTCATTCTCCCGAGCGCGTCCGACCACTCGGTACGCGCCCAAATATCGATACCCTATAAAACTTACAAAATCGACCGGTATTCTTAAACTTAACGCTAAGTTAAAATTAATCGGAATTGAAAAATAAATTACCTAGGTACAATATTTTAGTCTAGAAAGCTATTTATAGGCGCACGAGGGTCGCTTGGTGGGAGTGCGCGGATGTCAGTGTGTAGCTTTTCGAAGTTTCTTAGCGATAGGTAGCGCGGACGCGTCTGATGAGTCACCCAAGGAGTTCTCTTCTGCTGAGCTCGCCTCCTCTATTTGCCTGCGCCAAACAAACGGAACAAATTAATACTGGCTGTCGATATAAGTTATCGTGAAACAACTGTGTGCATACAAGCCGGTGAACGGTTTGTTGGAACAATGCAATTTAATTATAGTGTAGTGGTATTGGATATTGTAGTTACCGTTTGGCGCGCGGCGTGCTGAAGGCGGAGTCGGAGTTGTCGGAGGGGGACGCGGGGGTGGCGGGGGTCGCGGGGGACGCGGCCTTCGCGTCCATGGAGTCCTCTGTGCACGACGTCGTCGTGTCCTCGTTCACTGAGTCTGCACCTAATTTACCTGCAACAATCAAGAAAATCTTCAAGATCACAATTATTTCTAATCACACGGAAATTATGAGCGCGGGATTACGACTCATTTTCCTAAAGTGAATACTCATTAGGCAGCAGGATGGTGTCTGATATAGTGTACGAAGATAACGCGCAAACAATTACTAGTAAACTGGAAGCCTAGTAATCGTTAACATTAGAATTCCAGTGTAACGCATATTATTTTCGTCTCGTTTACCCGTAGATTGTGGGTAGCAAACTGGCAGTAACATAAAACGTGGTCGTTATGCCTCGTAGTCGACGGCCCCGCATTCGGTTATCACAGACATCGTTAGCTAAAACATGCGGGATATCGCATAATGCAAATACGCCTATATATGGCTTCTAAAGCGTTATTTATACAAAAGACGACTTAATTTATCAGTTTAAAACAAAATAGATGAGGGCAAATTGTACAATGTGAGGAATAAAATGAAAACCCTCTTAAGTTTATATCTTCCTGTGTTCGAGTTCATCTCAGCTACATTAAGATCAAATGACGGCAAAATTGTGATGGCATTTTCTTCGATTCTTATATTTAGCCCTTGTTTAGTCATTGAAGGCTTTCATCGCAGCTGGGAATGATAGCCTTAGGCTCTCTTGATGACTTTTATCACCGACAATTTGACGAAACTCATCAAGACCGTGGGTGTGTCTGAAGACGCGATAAACGGTACAATAATACCCCGGGGTGACGGTCAATATGTCCAAGAAATGGATAAAAGTGTCGTTAATGCTACGGGTCAAAAGTCGTATGTGCTTCATGAATCGTGAATCACTCTGAATAACTATAGGGTACATTAAACGGGGCGGTTCTTACATTTATATCTGACTCAACCCGAGTAGTTAGTAACTATCCCATAAATAGGTAATATTGTTAGGTATATAAAAACAATTCATATTTGTTTCTTTCGATGCGATACAATAACGACTTTTACAGAAAATGAAAAAGAGAAACTGTATCCAGTTAACAAAAATGTTGAACTTGATTGATTAAAATAACGGGCTCTGAAATGGGAGCAGGCCTCTTGGGATTTCAAGTAGCGACCAATTTGAGTTCGATTAAGCACAAGACAAGCAAGTTGCTGGGTTATAAACAGAATTTTAAAGTTCAATATTTGCCATTTGCCTGCTCATATTACAACCGTTGAAAAATAAAATCGGCTAAATTAGCTATGAAATGTATTCCGACAACGAATATTTTCCGGTTATTTTGCAAAACTTACTGAAAATAAGTGTTTTGAACATGAATGTTCAGAATGTTTGGATGTGTTGTATGCATGAATATGAAAAATATTTCTCCTATGACTTGGACAGGGACACCAGATTTGTAATTATTAGTAATTTTAGGGACCAATGAAATACATGTTTTGGAAGTGTGATCTTGCATTATGTACACAAGGTGCACGTAGAGGAAATTTTGTGTTTAGAGAACGGACAGAATTTGTGAGTCCGTGTGTGTGAATATTTGCTCAATAAACTTCATGATAGCTTAGTAGTTGTACATAACTGTCTGTATCTCGTATGTTTTTACTGTTTAGTGTGCAATAAAGAATAGAATGAATGAATAGCTTTTATGTATCTCTGTTGTAAAATCTACGTATGGTTTTCTTGTGAAATTTCATGGGATGCCGGATTTTTTTCCGCACTTTTCACATGACTTTTTATCATCTTTTTGATAATACTCACCGTTGCCATTGGTGGAGGGTGGTTCGAGGTTGCTCTCGTCGCTGGGCAGAGGGGAGCCGCCGTTGGCCGGCGCCGCGGTCCGGGGCTCCTTCCCCAGCAGTTCTGGCTGTAAGTCCGACACTATGTGGTGCGTCCATAACGCTAGTTCCACCATGTGCGGGGAAAACTTGTTGCCACAGCCGTTTTGTTCCTAAAACAACATACGAAAATTAGTTTCGTTCAAGTCCCAGGGAATTACTCTAAACATCCGGTTATGTCCGGCTTTAGAGAACCTTCTATCCCTGTTCTAACTATGATATAGGTAAATCGGTTCAACCGTTTTAAAGTGAAGCTTAACACGTAGACAGACGTTATTTATTTATATGGATGATTTGCTCAGAATCGTTTTTATCTTTAGCATCTGTCTGTATTCTGCTAATGAAAGCTACAAAGTATGTATACGACTTTGGCTTAGCACGAAAAGATTTAATGACATTTGGCACAGAAAGATGAAGTCAGAATGAGGTACGAGCAAAATAACCAGTTCATATATTATTCCGATAGGAGTTAAAGAAATTCCTATATTGATGATGTATGGCTGGCGTTATAGGCTGTATTTATTTCCATTTATCCTGTTATTGGATATTGTGCCATTATTTGATGTTCAAGATCACACAAGATTAATGTTTCCCAATGCTGTATGTTATTTCCTACAGCCTTAATTTTCCCACGAGCGCGGCCATTGTGTTTGGTATTAAAGTTGAAACTTAATTGTTACTCAAAACTCATGTGCCAATTAAAGCAAACCCCATCAGAGTCTACTGCCAAACGATTAACAGAAGGGCACTTGGGCCCTCTGCCAAGCAAGGAGAAAACTACTTCGTATAGCAGAAAAACGAGTACTAACCTTATTTAACCTATCACAGACTTTCCTTATATGGTTTACAAAATTGAGGTATTCCTTGGCAGTGTAGTCACTTCCTTCCATTTCTGGGATCGCCTGTACACATTCGTCGGCCATGAAGGGAGCGATGTCTGGGCTGGCAGCCGCGAGTAAAGCTGACGCGGTGGCGGTGCCCACCCCCTTCAGATTACTTAACGCCGCCATCGCCGACTCAATGTTTGGCAGCTTTCGGAACGCCTTCTTCGTCTCTGCCATTACAGCCCTCGGCGTGTTAACTTTTATCAGATATGATAATTGTGGATAAAATTTTCCTCTCTGCAATAGACGATACAAAAAACATTATGCCATTGTTAGGTTTGAATAGGTCGTCGGAGTTGCAAGTGTTCAATATGTTTATAAATCTCTTGTAAATGTTTGCTTGCAGTCTTGCAGTAAGTTATTCTTGCGCTTGATTGACATAAGTGACGTGAGTTATTGCGTAGGTAGTATGGGAATGCGTAGTTATTTGGACATTTTAAATTCTTTGCTTGTATCTCAAGCATAATACATTATCAAGCAAAATTAAACTTAGACTCTGGTTTAAACTATGAGTCATATAATAAATTATTTTATTTATCCATTACCATGTTTTCCAATAATTCAAATTGATATTTTGCAAATATGTTTCTATATATCATTGGCCAGCGCAGAGCTGTCACAAAAAGTAATAGTTTATCAATAATACGATGGTTATGGAACGGGTTTCGCTGGATGTTAGTATAATAAACTCGTACTGACCGCTTGTTTCCATTTCATGAGTTGTACCAGCTCTTCGTGAACCATGTGCGCGTCCTTGCCTCTGGATTTAATCTTCTTTGGTAATTCATTCTGGTACCTGCAAGTAACAAACAAAAAAGATTAAAAAAAAAAAAATTTGCGTCGGTTAGACAACCTCATCCTTTTTGAAGTTAGAAAATATTACTTATAATTAAGAACAGTGATAAATTACAGCCAGAATAAACCTCGTCTATCTTCCAAATTAGTTATTGAAATTGAGCGGCATTCGGGAAGAAAATTACTTTGTAATTTCACCCTTCAAGGGGTTGAAATGGAAACACGTTAATATCAATCTGGCGTCGAGAATGAGCTATACGTTTTCCCGCTACAATTTGTTTTACAAAGTACACATAAAGTAGACGCTAATTACTAGAAACGGTCCGCTTTATTGCTGTATACGTTTCACACATGTTCTTACAGCCATATGGTATAACGTTTATTAAATGTAACACTGTCTCACATAGGCTTAATACACGAGACCCGTTTTGTCTTTTTATTGCCTACATAAATATTTTAATGGTGTTATGCTGTAAAAATGATATAAAAGAATGGAAGGAATTTCCTTGCCGTTTTATTAAATTTTATTCTGTTCTTGATGTCCATATAATTAAATGAAATACTTAATGAATAAATGAGGATATGAAATAAGAAAAAAAATTGGTGCTGCTTAAAATTAAATGTTATCTCATTGATAATAAGTATATCAACTGAAATATTGAATAATTATGTTCCTTTTTCCTTAAATAGTCTGTAAAAGTTTATTTTTACTTATTGGTTTTGTTAAAAAAATTAATTAAGTATCAAGTAGGTAGGAAAGTATCTACCCTGTAAAAATAAATTGAGTTTTATTATTTTATTAAGATTTAAAATTTAAAAAAAATGTGGATGAATTTTCAGCAATAATAAATAATGCTGTTAATTTTACTACTGGATCGTAAAATGTTCTCCCTAAAAACGTGTTTCACCTTGCGAATAGGGTGGTTGCAACGTTAATTACAGCATCATTATGAATTTTATAACTCATTGCATAATTTAAAACTTTGTTACATGTTCTAAATAGAATATAAACAGGAAAACAAACAAAAGTTTCGGAGAAAAAGTTGAAACTTTTTCAAAAACTGTAGTAAAAGTTAGAGATCATACTAAAGTACACGATGACTCATTGTGGCCGGTTTAGTACTCGTATAACATCAAATAAATATGTATTTAAATATTAAAAATACAAGGGATGGTTGGTAAGTACATTGAAATTAATTAAATTATAGCAAACTACCCTGAATAAATATTAAAACTTTACTTTAAAAAAAAGGCAAGTCACCATTTTGAACGGATGTGAATTGTGAGTGGTACTCAACAACGCATTGTATTATCTAGCAAAGTATTATTCAGACATGCAACAACATATCGTAAACCTTATCAAGACTGTTATTTAGGCGAGGAATCTGTGGAATTAGCAAGAACGTCCTAAACATAAAGTTTAATGCATTAAAACGAGTCATGATACGTAAAGGACAGCCACCATTTTATAACGCCTAAGCGCGGCGATATTTTCCCCCACACTGGCTTCAGGAAAAACGATCGTGTCAATTTGACATCGATCCCACGTGACGCAGTGGTTTTAATGAGCCGTCCGCGGACTAGAGATGCAGTCCGCGAGGGAGGTAGCTATCAAATCAGTTTGCACGGATACACACACAATACAAGTTCATTGACACGCCACGGCCGCATTTTCTCCTTTCAAAGGCGTTCGTACTTACCAATTGTCCAATTTTATGAGCTCATCGGGTTTCTTTGTTTTCAGTTCAGCTTTTAGTTTAATCGCTTGTGGGTATAACTTTAAAACACTGTCAAAATCTTTTGCATCTGCCTCCAGAAAGAAAGTAGACGTGTCTTTCGCGGTAGCCATTGTGAACGTTCTAAATGTACAACACTGCGTATTTAGTTTAGCTATAGCGCCGAACTCGACGCGGCGGCAGCACCTGGCCAACTGGGCGCCCTCTCCCCACTCGCCGCCATCTTGTACAGTGAACCTCGTAATGACGTTCGATATTATTATTCGAAATAATGCTTTTTCATCTGCATTTATGCTTGTCAAACTATTATTTGGTTTAATATGCCACCGAAATTGAGCTAATATTTGAATTCACTTCAAAATTTCTAGACTTTAACCAGTTTTAGAACGATTGTAACAAAAAAATATACTCACTCGACATCACAAGGTTATGTCGGTCGCACGGCGTGTCGAACGTCGGACATTTGTCTGGCCTCCACCCACAGGGAGAAACGGGATGAGAAAAAATAAATTCCATGTTGATATTAAATCACAGCACCGCACAATAATAACAAATTGAAATATGAAAAACTGAGCATAAAATGAGCACAATCACGATAATGTTAGTCACGTCGGCCTCGGCGCACTATCAATTTCCTTATACGTGACGCAACACACGACACCGTTCTACCGAAACGACTTTGGTAAACACGCATATTTTCCGTTGCATTGCAGTACACACTGAGCTCGGAGTAGTCATGAAGTAGTAACTAGCGGTGTACATAAGGCATTTAGGTAGTAGGACGTACATATCACCGGGGTGGAACGTCACACCAATCGGTTTTGTTGTTTCGAAAGATAGATCGCCATGTGCTCTGATCCCTCTTTAATTTAGGTGTATTATTGTTTATTTAATAGCTCGTGGTAACGTTGCGCTTTTATGTACTATATTGATTAGATGAGTAACGTTTTAACTGAATGATGTCGCGGGGTTTCCCATCCAATATTTTTGTTTTCTCCTAATTCTCTCCTTCTTTCAGGAATTTCTTTTTTCAAATGTAGCTATGTCGTCTTGTTTGTTGAAGAGTTATGAAACCAGGAAAATCTCCACATATTTTCACAAACTATGTTGTTGTCATAAAAATGCAAATTCCGAAATCGTTTAGATTTTTTTCAGATTTTCAAATTTTGAGTCTACACGGCAGTAAAACATTCTAATGCATTCTTTGGTACTTAGATCTAAGTACCTATGTAGTCTTTGCTATCTAAGTTTAAAGCTCTGACATTGTTGATTGATACGAAACGAGTTTCCAACTCGTCCAACTGAACATCCCTTCATAGTTCCTATTAAACAAGTTGGTAACACGACAGTGTCACTCGATTTAATTCTGCCTATTAAACGTTAATGAAACCATGCTATGTTTATTTAAGAATCACATACCTGATGGATAACACGGAATTCCACCTACCTTAACATTTTCTGCTCATCATTTATTACCTTTCAGGGGCACGATTCTCCTAAGTTAATAATGTCAAAATCGAATAGAAATTGAACCAAAATATGATCGCAATAGCAGTTTTAACCATATCGGGCATTCTACTACTAATATAAGACCAATCGTATTCCAACGAAATTCGATTGGTTTGCGATTGGTCTGCTATTTTGATGATTTTGGTCTATGAGGTAGTTTGCTCTACAATCATATTGCAATCGTAAATCATTTGCAGACAAAATGATTCATTATTGAATGACAGAAAAGGATAAAAACGTTTATTTCAAAGAAAAAATAGCGGAATGCCACATACGCTTCAATCGTAATTGAGTCGGGATCGGATCTCAGTCGAACGTGAATCGTATGTCACTTAAGTAAAATTATGAGAATCGGGCCCCAGATCTTGCATTGCTAATCGTCAGAATTTATTGCCAATACATAATCTATCTAAACCAAATTAAAAAACAGGTCGAAAAAGGAAACAACTAAAATAATCCTGTAAAACTTTAATACTATCCAGACTCATACTATTCAGTGCGGCCCTGGAGCCTGACCTGACCTTATAGACGTAATTGATTCTCGTCTTCTGAGTACTTTTGCTTCACCGGTCATAATATAAGAAGAACTTATGTCCTAATTAAGATATCTCATTAAGTCAACTGCTCGCAATATTTCTTCAGTATAATACAAAAGATCTAAATAGATATATCTTTTATGTGTAGCTATAAACCCGAATATTATCCCCAACTCTTGCTAGCCACTTATTTTCTTTCTCTCAACAAGTTTCTAGGTGAGCGTGGACTTTCTTTCCTCTACATTTTTACGTGCTTATTTCCCAACAGTTTGACACAGTATCCGTATGATTCATGTCCCAGTTCCTTTCACAAATATTGTGCAATAAGATATTGAAGAAACAAAGCCTAGTTTTTGTAACAACTAGGGAGTGATAGGAGGTCAGATAGGCAGTCGCTTCTTGTAAAGCACTGGTACTCAGCTGAATCCGGTTAGACTGGAAGCCGACCCCAACAGGATTGGGAAAAAAGGCTCGGAGGATGATGAGGGAGTGATCTTACGAACCCTTGAACTACATTCGGATTGCTCACACACATTTACCGTGCATGATTTGCATATTTTTGTATGCTGCTTTTATTTATTTCAGTCTTATATTTCTTAAGTATATAAGGCTCCCATGCCCTGTGCCTGACTACTGCTGACGAAGGTTTATAACTCGACAGCTTGACAGTTATCATCAGGTTTGATGCGCGTTAAGCCCTCGGCCTTAATAACAACATGGTAGACAAGTGCTATTATGAATATTATGATTCCTAACGTTTTAATTTCTTCGTCATGATTATAGACGAAGTACCTACAAATGTCACTTTTTGAACACTTTGTAACGTCTTAGGCCACACTGAATTAAAACATCGTCAGGGAAACGTTTAAAATCGCTAATCCGCCTTGAGCAGGCGTGGTTATTAACGCTCATTCCCTCTTAGTGTGAGGATGAAAAGGCCATATGAACTGAAAATAAAAAGGCTGATCAGGGTTGATATTCGTTAAGTCTTGTGTTGAAATCGATTTTCTAAGTACGATAGAAGTGTCTTATTTTTTTCTGCAACTAATGAGATGATAGGCAGTTTTAAACTTTGTGTGACGGACCTTTCGGTATTATAATTTTTAATGAATGTACAAAAATCTATTTCTTTTAAGTGTTTAGAAAAGTTATTTTCATGTCATGTATTTCATCTAAATTCTTGCATAGTTTCCGTGCTTTGGTTTCTGTATTCCCATGCATACTCAATGGTTTAAACATTTATTTCCATGTTACAGGTGCCCTGCATCGTGTTGTCGTGGTCTATGTCATCTGACAGTCATCGTGAAGGCGTGACGTCACCGGATGATGCTGTTCTTTTGCCTGAGTTGAACAATTTGATGACTAGCTGCTTCTGACGACACGACATTGAAATTCAGCCGAGTAAAAACTTATTGGTACAGTATATGAATGATTGCCATTGATTTTATTAATGCCCAGTTGGTAGGTACTTATAGTAAATTTTGGATATCAATTTTATCATCTAATACTCATCTGGCTAACTATACCTAATCATAGAATAGGTATGGAAAAGAGAGAAATTCTGAAAAATAACCACTCTGATATACCTATATAGTACATGCTAATATCTCCCTATCTCACTCTATTACTAGGTAATAATTAGCTTAATATTTTTCTCCCTCATTCCTCGTCTGTTAATAGCTATAAATCTTTAACAAAGTTACTTAATTAATTTTATCCATTTTACGGATCTAACTATCCATGTAATGAACATGAATAGCAGAAGTATGCGTGTTAAGTGAATAAGTAAAACGAACAAACAGACATTATGTTCATTAATAGACAGAGATAATTTCACATGATAAATAACCAATTATTCCATTAAGTAGATCGGTCGCTCGCGGACCGCGAAACCAATTGGTAAACAACAGAGTAACAAGCAATAACATACAATTCCAATCTATCAGGAAAATACCATGGCCATTGTTAACGATAAAACCAAAAATATGTTTTTGTCAAGTCGAAAATGTGCTAAATAATAATTTTAGTAAAGATCTAAGTATTTATTTAAAATTTAAAAACAAAGATGTTTCAAATAAAAATTGAAAAGAACAAAAGAATAATACCCAGAACACGCTCAGAACGGACAAATTCGTAGAGATAACAAAACCGTTCAACACTGTATTATTTGAGGCACAACGACTCAACGATAATACAGTATCGCCGCTCTTTACGACGGGATATTTCGAACAAAATATGGCTTCAATAGGGTGCCCGTTGAATGCAGGGATACGGGCCCTAAAAGAAGTGAGCGATCGAGGGTTTAGCCGCGCGCACAAAAAGTACGAAGGGAACAAATGCCGCTGTGCCGCGCCGAGGCGAGGGTTCGGCGAGGTTTAATTTTTTATGTTTATACTGGGATACCGTCTGTATTCGATAAACGAACTGGCTGCCTGCTGGGACCGGGCCCGGCAAAATTACAACGTGCGCAAATAAATTTAACAAAATGTAATATAACACTAAAATCAAGATTGTAAAAATTAATGGCTGAAAGTGTTCATAAAAGGTGAATATTTTTGGTTTCGTGCGGCAACTTTAATTAGAAGTCCCATTCATAGTTAACAAACTCGTATCTATCTATACTAATATTATAAAGCTAAAGAGTTTGTTTGTTTGATTGTTTGTTTGTTTGTTTGTTTGAACGCGCTAATCTCAGGAACTACTGGTCCGATTTGAAAAATTCTTTCAGTGTTAGATAGCCCATTTATCGAGGAAGGCTATAGGCTACTTTTTATCCGGGTCCGTGCCGAGGTTCCCACGGGATGCGGGTGAAACCGCTGGCAGAAGCTAGTTTTGAATAAAGTCAAAATAAGCAAAACAGTTTCACAGCCAATCAAAAAGTAGGTAATGGACTAAAGCGAAACTTCGCCGAATACTTCATATCAATCATCAACGATTTGCAGTAATTTTGCGGCCTTAGTTCAGAAAGATTTTGTATGAGCCATTTATGTCATAGTAACAAACTAAATGCAGGAATGTAAATAATATATCCAGTTTTACTACCTATTATACCTATTGCTAAGTAAAGAATTGTGTTAGCACGAATAAATAAATGAAACAGACATGACACAGCGCACATTGATGTACTACTACCGTTTTGAGGCAGTTGTTGAATAGCGGGCATTAAAATTGGGTGCGTCACCGAGCGGCGCGGTATGTTGACAGCCCACTTGTCCGCGTTCCTGGAAAGCGCGCGTAAATGTATCACTGACTGCGTCCTGATACTTTCGAATACTCTAATCTTTTGATATATTTTTTAGTCGAAATTTAGCTGTTAGATTGCTTAAAATTAATTTTAGAATTATCCAGCCATCCACGGTGGCGAAGCGTGTGAAGTTTCCCGAGCCAATAATGTTGTAATAATAGCTACAGCACTCACAAAATCGGTAAACCCAGATGTGGTTAAGCACCTTACAATTCTGTAGCTATACGTCCATCACCTAAGTTAAAATAAAATATGTTAATTTACCCAAAAAGAAACATGTTGTTACCAGCGCAATCTAATGCAGTTAATTTATTCTAAACACAAAACATGAAATAAAGGAACACCTAATCAAAATCGCGCATGCCAAAGTTTCTAAGAATGAACAGCGTCTTATTAGTATGCTCAAGTAAGAAAAACACCGCAGTTGGAATTAAAATTGTTTCTCCTTTTTGCCCCAAGGTCAGTGAGTTGTGACTTGTGATAATCACAACGTGCTCTCGGTCGCGCGGTCGGCCGCGATACGGAGAAACCAGATATTTTTGTAACCACGCGATACGCTTTATGCTCCAACTCACTACTAACGCCATCTATCGCTGCATGACTTCACTAAGCAAAACAAAACAATTACCGCCTAATTTTAGCATATTTTTTCTGTTTTGGAATGTGAAGATAATTCCAACTATTGCTAAAAATAAAATGGAATGTTTACAAATCCTCAGAGCAGCATTTCTGTGGGAAATTTGTACTAAGAATGCCTAAGTTTTATCTTATCGAATTCAAATAGCTCAGGGTGACTAAGTATATTAACTGATATGCAGCCTGATAAGACACATTTAGGTCCATTACTGAACAATTTTACCTAACTGAACAAAGTGATATATTCCCTTTTCCCAGTACTAGAGCATAATTATACTTTTTTGATTACTAACTTTCTAATCACGTGTTGACCAATCTTGAAATTATACAAATCCCACCAAACCCCTTATTTTACACCCAAACCATAAACCTATCAGAAAAGCAATTAATTCGGCTACATTCAATAGCAAAATTGGATACTTGCGTCCAAGCACGATCGTAGATAAATGATAACAACGTGAATGTTTTCTTTCCCTTTTAACACAATTAACACCATCACTCTCATAATAACAATGACGGGCCAAAGCAATATAGCTATCAAATACATATGATTATTTTAATCTACGAACATTAACATATTTTTTAAATAAAATATGTACTTGAAATTATGTTTAAATCAAAATATTTAAATGTATAAGAATTTGGTACAACTGACATAGGCTGTATAAGTAACAGTATCAGAGTCATAAAAATGAACACGATAAATTGGCGGACCGAATTCCAAAGCTCGTTTGGCAGTAATCGGCTTTATTTAAATAGGCATGATAAGCAAAGCGGCGACACTCGACACATTTTTATTTTAGTGCTTTATGTGACTGAAATATTTCGCCAGTGAAATCGGTTGGGATACTTATAGTTTAACATTCAGTCCCTAACGTGTATAAGCATACAATGGACGTAGATGCCTTTACGAACGCGCTCTCAGAAGGCGTTTGGTTTTAGGTACCTGTGCCTCAGGTACCGAAAGTTGTAAAGCCAGTTAGGCACCATCTGTCAAAATAAACTATTGTCCCTCGGGTATTAAATGTTACCGTATTCTGTTAAAAACAATTACAACACGCCTGCTAGGGTATTTCCTAAAACGAATTTTAAGCGTCTGTAATAAAAACAATTCTTGATTCTTCGTTTTCTGTCTGGCAAAATGTATCCTAGCTGCTATCAGAATGCGCCCTCCGGCAGCGTTTTTTACTTTGTCCTGTTTTCAACGCTCTAATTGCTATTTGTTCGCGTTTGGTAATTAAATAATACTAACCGTGTACAACATTTTTATTATACTTTTATCGTACTTTGGTAATCATGTAATACTGAATGTGTTATGGCAGTAGCTACATAATCATCCAATCACTAAAATAAGACTTGGATCATTTTTTAGGGTTCCGTACCTCAAAAGGAAAAAAACGGAACCCTTATAGGATCACTTTGTTGTCCGTCTGTCTGTCTGTCTGTCTGTCTGTCAAGACCCTTTATCTCAAGAACGCGTGGACGTATCACGCTGAAATTCACATGAAATACTCAGGTCTATTGTAGTGTCTTTTAGCTGTGAAAATATCAAACTTCTAAGCCAAGCCAATCAAAAGATACAGCCGATTATGTCGATATTTTCAACAAATTTTCGACACTCGCAAAGGAATCAAAACCTACAGGATACTTCCCGTAAACTCAGAATCTTGAAATTTGGCATGAAGCATTGTCATATAATGCAAATATAGGAAAAATTGCGAAAATCACATTTTTTTAGTTACATAGTATAATAAAAATATTTTAATAAAATGAAACTTCTTACCTTATTTCTCACGAACGAATGAAGGTATCAAATTGAAATTTATACCAAATACCTAGGTCTATTGTCCTTTTAAGCAGTGAAAAAATCAAACTTCTAAGTTAACGCAATCAAAAGATACAGCAGCTTATACCGACACCTAGACGAATTTCCGTCACACGCTAGGGAATCAAAACCTACAAGGTACTTCCCGTGAACTCATAATCTTGAAATTCGGCACGAAGCAACGTTATAACGTACAGATAAAGGAAAAATTGCGAAAATTATAAATTTGAAGTTACATAAAATATTAAACTATAATTTTTGCTTACATGACATAAAATATTTTTTTAATAATTTTAAACTAACTACCTACCCTTTTCCACATGAACGCGTAGAGATATTAAAGTTGAAATTCATATCAAACACTTCTTAAATCTAATTGCCTCTAAACTGTGAAAAATTTTAAATCATTCAAAGGTCATTAGGCACCTTAGTATGGAAACCATACCCACGGCGGACACAAACGAAATATAGCATAGTATAATGATATAAGGCTCTGATTTACTATGGCGTTAGTCGCATCAACGTGAGCCATGGGAATCTAGAGATAATCAGGTTTAAACATCAAAAATTTTCCCCACTTCAATGGTGAATTTAAACGACCAAATGGGATGGATTCGAGTAATTATTTCTTTATAGTAAAAGAGTATACTCGCCGTTTATGCCCATTGTAATCAGGTCAGGATCTGATGATGGAAACCTTGAGAAATCGAGGGCAACTTTCTGAAATTGTAGGCACGCATAGGGTTAAAACTTGATTCTCAGATTTATGTCTGATTACACTGTCAAACAGTGATGGTTTAGAGCTGACCTGCTGGTGGAGACGAGATAAAGTCGAGGGAACTCCTCAACGGTATGTTTTAGCTACGTCGTGTTTGGACTTATATTATTCGTATTGACAAGTAGTTTTCACTGGAAAGTTAAAAATTAAGACTTTTTACAACAAAAAAAAAAAACAACTTCCCAAACCTCAATTCTCTCTAAACCTCAATACGACTGCTACTGCGGATATAACTGTGGTGGGTGTTATTTTAATGTATGCTGGGTGTGGATGGACCCAAACACTGAAATAAAAAAATACTATTTACAAAAAAAAACCGACTTCATGAAACAGTGAAAGGGACAAAATACAACTTTTGGCAAGGCTCTAAGAACGTAAAGCCAGCGTCCCCGAATCCTTCTTTGTAGCAGTCGTTGTTACAAGTCAATGTAAGTGGCCGTCAGGTGGATTTGGCGGGCGCCCTGCGGACTCTCCGTCCGCATACCGGCCTATCGTGTTGCTCGACGAGGTGGGCAAGCTCTTTGAGCGAGTTGTCGCACACCGCCTCGTCGCGCACCTTGGGGGGATAGGGCCGGACCTTGCGGACCACCAGTTCGGTTTCCGCAAGGGGCGCTCAACGGTGGACGCCATCATGCGCGTGAGAGCTCTCACGACGGGGGATGCTGTGTCCCGGGGGGGGGTCGTCTTGGCGGTGTCTCTTGACATCGCCAACGCCTTCAACACCCTTCCCTGGAGTTGCATCAGGGAGGCACTCCGGTATCACCGGGTGCCGACCTACCTTCGTCGCGTGGTCGAGGCCTATCTGTCGGATAGGTCCATCATTTACCCTGGTCACAACGGGGAATGGAACCGGCGAGAGATGTCGTGCGGTGTTCCGCAGGGGTCGGTACTGGGGCCGCTCTTGTGGAACATCGGCTACGACTGGGTGCTGCGCGCCGACCTCCCTAGCGGCGTCAGCGTGGTCTGCTACGCTGACGACACGCTGGTTCTGGCACAAGGGAGGTCGCACCAGGAGGCGGCCGACATAATGACGCGCGGGGTTGCGATAGTCATCGAGAGGATCCAGCTGCTGGGACTGGAGGTGGCCTTGCACAAATCCGAGGCCATGTGCTTTCATGGGCTTCGGAACGCGCCACCTTCAGGCTCCCAAGTCACGGTGGGGGGGGCTACCATCGGCGTCGAGAGGGCGATGAAGTACCTGGGACTCGTCCTCGACGGCCGGTGGAGTTTCGTCGAGCACTTCCGACGTTTGGGCCCCAAACTGGAGAAGGCAGGTGCTGCATTCAAGCGGCTCCTGCCCAACCTGGGAGGCCCAAACGCCCCCTGCCGTAAACTCTACGCGGGGGTCATGCGGTCCATGGCCCTTTACGGGGCCCCGGTATGGGCACGTTCGGCACGGCCGCGGGCTGTGCACTACCTGAACGTGCCCCAAAGGGTGATAGCCATTAGGCTAATCCGGGGGTACCGCACGATCTCCCGCGAAGCAGCTGGCCTACTCGCTGGACTGCCACCGTGGGATCTGGAGGCGAGGGTCTTCTTGCGCCTGTACGACTGGCGCGAGGAGGCTCAGCGCCGGGGAGAAACCCCGTTGCCGCGGCAAGTTGTCGCGCAGCGGGCGGAGCTCCGGCGCGATCTCATGGTGGCCTGGAGGGAGCGACTATCGCAACCCAGTGCAGGGCACGCCACCATCGTGGCGGTAAGTCCCCTCTTTGAGGAGTGGCTCGGGAGGAGTCACGGCGCCCTCACGTACCGCATGACGCAGGTCCTCACCGGACACGGTTGTTTCGGGAGGTACCTGCACCGCATCGGTCGTGAGGAGGCGCCCGGGTGTCACCATTGTGCGGACAGCCCCGAGGACACGGTGGACCACACAGTCCAGGTGTGCCCCGCATGGGAAGGGCACCGCCGGGTCCTCGTCGAGGCTTTGGGCGGCGGCGACCTCTCGCGTCCGGCCCTGGTTCAGGCCATGGTCCGGGGCGAGAGGGAATGGGATGCCGTCGCCTCCTTCTGCGAAGCGGTCATGCTCGAGAAGGAGGAGGCGGAACGCCAGAGAGTTCGCACCTCTCATCCCGGCCGCCGCGCTGGACCAGGTAGACACCATGGGCGCCGGGTGTCGCGAGATGACTCCCGGCCACCGTAGGCGTGGGTCTGTGGGCGGTGAGTTCGGGTGGCTCATCGTCCCTCTGTCTTCCTAGACGACAGACCCGTGTCGACGGCGCGCGTTGTTCCACGCGCTCCTCAAAGAGATGTCAGCAACCCCAGCGGGGCCCAGCAGGGCCAAGGCCTGCCGGGGCTGCGGGTTGTTCGAAAGAGATACCGCGGCCCTGGTACATAAAAGGCCTATGACGGAACACGACGATTTTAGTCAGTAAGAGTCTGACACTCCCTCACCGCTGCTAACCCACAGCGGGAGGGGTCATTTGATGATTTTACGTCGATAAAAAAAAAAAAAAAAAAAAAGGTGGATTTGGCGAGTGGAAAAAAACTTGAAATTAGGGCTTGTGAGATGAACAAACCACTCAATAAGAAAAGATCTCATTCCCGCAATGGCTGCTATTACCCAAGTTAGAAGGGAATTCACATCACCTCCTATAAAATAAGCTCTAACACAAGGGAATTGATATAAATAGTAAAGGAGTTCCCTGAACTATATCTTATCTTTATAATAGATCCCGCAATGCCAATCAAACCTATCCATGTGGAAAGTCCTCGTCAATACGAATAAAATAAGCCCAAACACGTGGTAATTGCAGCATGCTGTTCAGGAGTTCCCTCGATTCTCTTTGGTCTCCATAATCAAATCAGCTCCAAAACTTCACTGTTTCGCAATTCCCTCAAAAACACACCCGCATGTCTGGTTTTGACTTGATGCGTGCCTACAATATTCGAGAGTTTCCAGATCCTCATGAGGTCCTGGTCATCCGAATTGAGATCTTCCTTCTTTTTGAAAAGTATTTTAACAATAAAAACTATCATTGTGACCTGTACAATCCAAAAAACTGCTTGTTTTTTTATGTTCTTCAAACGATCCTGTACATTCTTCTCCATGGAATTTTAATTAAATATTTATATTGAATGAAACGTCATACTATTCCCCATAATTTAAAACTACTTTCATTCGTGACCGCCACTTTTTGCAAAGCGGGTCAGATATGCCCAATGACCTTTAAGACATGATTAGTTATTTTCAATCAGATTTCTGAATGATGACTATAAAATGTTTTAACCCCTTTGCCTACTATTTTAGTTATATTATAAAATAAAAAATATTAACTATTTTGACTCTCACGAAATTACCATAACTATGATTGTTCTAAACTGAACGGTTTGCGCGAGAGTCACTTTTTATCTATACAGGATTCGTACGGAACCCTCGGTGCGCGAGCCCGACTCGTAAAGACTTTCATTCTCTTTTTCGTGCTATCGGTACCTTGGGGTAGGCTAGTGGCTGGTCTTCTTTCATTCCATTTACATCCAGTCCTTGATGTTCGGTTCTAGCCGTCAGTAGCTGATCAGCACCAAAAGTAAATGATTAATATTTAAATGCATTTTAATATTTTTTTACTCCTACGAATGTGAAAGTTTAGAGCTTTAATAGATCACATCTTAATGGAATTTGATGAAATATGACGCTCATAAAATAGGCCTTGACCTAGATAAAAATCTATAACATTTGAAACTTCCGAGAGCTTAGCAAAAACCGGTAGGAATTTTTGAATCAGATAAAATAAAATAAGGTTTTAATACTCCATCAAGAAGACTGTGCTATTTTTTATTCTGAAGTTATTCACGTATAATTAAAGGCAAAAGCGCCTAGTAAAATGATAGCAAGGGCTGTATCTCTATGGTATCAAAGGGCGTACTCAGTAGGGATTACACGTCGAGTCGAGAGGGTCTCGGGACCCTAAATCTGTCATCTAAGGTTTAACAAGCGAGACATGATGTTGCAATAGTTATGTGGGATTGTATTCACCTTTCTGAACATTACGCACAACTCCTTTGATTTGATCTTAACGTTAAATATTTTGAATTTTCTATAACATTCACACAGAATTTATTGCTTGACAGAAGTTTTCAAAAACAAATGTTCTGCATAACATTAGTGCAGTTTTTTTATATTTAAAAAAATAGAATAGGACGTAAACATGCGACATTTTTACCTCAGCCATAGCACAGGGACAGATTTCGTCTGGCTCTGACACAAAATCAATATTCTATGGCTACAGGGGACACGTACTTTCTAAACCTTACATGATGGGGAGGTTTTTAAAACAGATATAGATCTGCAGTTTTATTTCATAAACGAACGAACGTCAACGCAATCATACGAAGAGCAGAAATTAATAACAAGCAGCTGCCTAATTGTCTATAGGTAGGTACGGATCTTATTATGACAACACCCGTACCTAGTGCCTACGTAATGATATCGGCATTTCGAGTAACGTAACACATTACGTATGCATTATCTATTGCAGAAATATGCGCGCTAAAAATACCACGTGCCGATAAAGTTCTAATTAGCCTACACAAGGACTAAAATACGTGCGGTAGTGGTAATATACGTCAACAAAATTACGTTGAACAGTTCATTGAAGTTTTCGCGAAACCCGTTTCTTGAATGAAATGACGTCACTGCGTAGTAGATAGCTATACGTATAAACAGCTGTGTACTTATAGTATAGATTATTGGGTTCTTTCTTTTGCGTCAGATGTTAGTAGGGTTATTCAACAACCGGGAGGGGTGGAGTCGCGGTAACGTGTCGTTGACTTAGACGCCTCACTTTAGTGTTGCAGCGGGGTTGGTGACGGATTAGGGTGTTTGACATGCGTCCAAATCTATGGAAAATACTTAGTCAAGTTGGCATTTGATAAATGAAAGGTAGGTATTCCTGAAATCATTTGAACGTAACCGTCACGAGACATGGCACAGTCACGCTCGTAAAATATTAAGTCACCCTTTATATTTAACCATTGAACACAATAACGATTCTCATACAAAGCGAACAAAATAATGCACAAAGTTTTAAATTACAGAGTTTTTTATATGCCTGGGATAACGACGATAATTTTGGGCGGCTTGAGAATAACCCGTCGGCTGCCCTGGCTGAATAGAATAGTCAGAAGTACATAGTCACAACTCGGTAGCGATGTGAGACGGACGCAACATCCTCGTCGCCACTCGCCTCGCGCTCTTTCGCGCCGCGGCTCATTGCTACACCGCGAATTTGGGCCAAGCACAAATATCCCCCTCCCTCACCAACCCACGTGTTACTAATCTACCTGTCTCTGTCGGCTATTTTCTCTCTCGGCCCGCGATATTATACAGTCATTTATGTAATAAGTTCAATGTTTACATTGTGGCTGCTATCAGGTGATGAATGGAAATACATTTCGCATTGCGATAGCTCGTTATCTTCAATACTGTTGCTGTTCTCTCCGGCTCATGTATAGGTGGGTAATAATTAAATGTGATAAATGACCCGAAAGTTTTCCAATCATACATCATTCACTAAAAGTTTCATTTAGAAAGTAGTTTTCTTACTGCACAAAACGTGTAGGCTTACACGGGCCTGTCATACTAGTCGACATCATCTCGCTGCTTACATGATCAAATAAATATGTAAACACTATTGTTTTCAACTATGGAAAACAAATTAATGCTTCATCATGACTTTAAATTTTATTGTACTCATAAGAACACACAAACGTTTATTCTTCTTTTTAGAACTTAGCTTGTTATTAGAACCCATTTTCTGTGGTTATCCACGAATTTCGTCATGCGACATGCATTTTACTTCTGAGTGGACACCTAATTTGATAACGACAGTACCTACTCACGTGGCACCTAATTGCAACATGATTTCAACAGAATGGAATCGAGTTACAATCCAAAAAGAGTAAGTACGTAACCAGAAAGAAGTTAACTGGATTATAGAACCTCCCAATCAAATTGGATCTAACTTCAACTAGCCGGTCTAACTAGTTAATCGATTTATACGTTAACTATATGTAAGAATCGATAATGACATACCTAATCGTCTTTACCGTTCTAATATAATGAAAACAATATTATAGGTAATAATAAATTATTGAGCATATAAACGAATATCAACGAACGTGTCAAAACAATGACCTTTCCATATATCGATGCCATGAATGTATTGAATTATTGATTTTCTTCAAAAAGTTACGCAGTTAGGTACTTAGAATTGTAATATTAAACTTACTATGGAACAGCAATAGGTACAGCTATATAGAAAATCGTTAACATAACAAAAAGTAGGTACATAACAATGAACGGGAAACGTGAGTTCTCAGTTTGTTCAATATTCAATACCAGAGGTTTTCCTGTTACCATTCAGTTCGGTTTTGACACATGATTGGCACGCATCGCATATGGAAAGATATTTGTCAGTTTTGTTTTCCACTGAATTCTGGATTTCGTAGTGCGGATGTTTAATTTCGTAACGGATGAAGCAGATTGTGACATGTCGTTTTGTCTATGAAAATTTTCCCACGAGAAAAATAAGTCTACAACACAAACCTTATAAAAGAAGTCTATAACACATTTCATTGCAGTAAAGAAGAATGCTTCAGAATAACCCACAATTTTGGAATACATTCCCGCTTTGAATGCCATAGTTGGTATGCGTAATAAGCAATTCTCTGAAACCATTCATTCAGGGTCATTGTTGCCATTACAAAGTTCTTGAAATAAGGATTGCTCATCGCGGTGAAATGTTAGCACTTACCTCGTATGTATACTATTTCAACTTTCTTTACAACAGTATTAAAGTTATACGATTTCACATCAAAAGCTTCTCTGAGGATTACCTATAAATTCGAACTAAGTCTTTCTCTTTATTTTATATTCCATGTCGTCTTATCCAAAACCTGAAGCTTTGCAAACTGGTAGAAAAGGGCTCCACAAGAAACAAAGGTTGGGTTTTAGTCAGTATTTCAGCAATATTCTGCCTGAGGCGAGTATTTGATGATTTTCCACCTCAAAAAAATTTGCTCCCTTATTAGTCTATGTATGTATGTACCAATGCAACTTTTCTAAGTTTGTATGTACTTTCTAAGTATATCTTAGACACCAATGACTGTGTTTCGGATGGCACGTTAAACTGTAGGTCCCGGCTGTCATTGAACATCCTTGGCAGTCGTTACCGGTAGTCAGAAGTCAGTAAGTCTGACACCAGTCTAACCAAGGGGTATCGGGTTGCCCGGGTAACTGGGTTGAGGAGGTCAGATAGGCAGTCGCTTCTTGTAAAGCACTGGTACTCAGCTGAATCCGGTTAGACTGGAAGCCGACCCCAACATAGTTGGGAAAAAGGCTCGGAGGATGATGATTAGTCTATGTATAGGTACAACATGTAACTTAATTAACGCACATCCTGAAATTAGTTTGTTCAGAATCGTTTACTGAATCGATTTATATCATTTTTAATATAGGTAATTTTTCATCCCAAAAATAATTAAAACTACGGAAATTATTGTCATTTAACCCAGTACAGTCAAAACAAATTCAAATAGACCGTAACTCAAAGTAATAAGACTTCGTGTATTGTCGGCTTTTTCCGTAGATTCGTTTTGTTGTGTCGAGTCGAGCGGCGCGCGGCGCGATATTTGCGTGCGTAGTAGTATGACCAAAAAGTTCTCCAAGAATTGATATAACTAATTTAGTAAATAACAATGCATATACATGTTAAATTAAAAATTCAGTGTATGTTTTATGATTATAACATAATATTCTAATTGGGGTGTTTGAGGGTGTGCGTTAATTACGTTACATGTTGTATATGTGAAAGCTTCTCTCTTTGCTAGAAAAATTACTTTCATATCGATTACGTTATCGACGAAGGTCGGTCTATTTGATTCGTTCCAAGACCACACGTACGATCGATAACTTTGATTGCTGTTTCTACTTATGCACTATTGCGACCTCTAAGCCCACGAACTACTTGTATATGCATCGATTTAATTTTATTATTTTTATTCCCTATACTTCTGCATTCGAATGGTGTACAATCGTTCGAGGTAAATTAAATAGTTCTATTTGTGTTGAATAGATTACCCTAGACTAGTCGTTATTGTGTTATGGTCATTGATTACGTAATAGCGAGTTCATATATTATTAAGTACATATCTTACTTATTTAATTAGGTAAGAACTATAAATATGTTTGATTAAATACATATGATGGTAGCATATTATTTCTAGGGTTACGAGTATCTAACTAATCTTATTGAACGTCTTGGTTGATCGTCAGGATTATGAACACTTTTAGTACCTAGTATTTCAAAGGTCATTGACCTTACTTCGATCAGAAATATATGAATATTTTGATTAAGAAACTAATCAGTAACACGTGGTCTATGTTGTGTTTATCTGTTTGGCTTGTCTAATCTCTCCGTTAATCAAACTACTAGCGCCACCTATCTGGTTTATCATGCACATTGAGTCTTATTGGAATATCGGAAAACTAATTTACCAACCTATGTACTTAATAATTCGTTTGTTGTGTGAAAAAAAAATGTTTCTTATTGTATTTCAAAATAATTCCCAAAAAAACAAAGGGCAAAAGCTATGAGAATATTTAGGTACAACTTTCTTCCCTTATTCAATTTCATATTTGAATTCACCGAAACTTACATATTTTCTTTCATAACAAATCCATCAAACGTCATCTCAGTATTCATCCCCTTTAAAGCTACACAACCTTCCAAGTCAATCCATTTTCCGTTTTCGGGGCTTACCTTTCCCGTTTTGCTGGCTTTTCTGTTCTTAAAAGAGTATAAGGTTGCTTTTACCCAGTCAACAGATGCGGCCTATAAAACCATACATGTGGTTCGTGCCGTTAGCTCATCCAACCACAGATGGTATGAGGTCAGCTGCTACGATGGCCCTAAATTAAATTCCGAACTCTAACTGTGTTGGGTGGAGATTTTCCTTATATTGTCCTAGTTTTGCCTTTTAGAGGTAGTGTCTTGTCACTTAAAATTGAGTAATCCTCTTCAGGTGCCTTATAATAAGTTTATTTGATCTGGTTAGGTTGGTATTTCTCAAACTGTCAATTTTGCACAGAAGTTGCTCGAACAAATAATAATATGACTACCAGATGTGGATTTAAAATTCAAAAATATTGTAGGTACTTATGGGACGGTCAGGTTTTCCAACAGCTATTAAAATAGTGATTAAAACAACTTTAAGTATGCACTTAGTGTCTAAAGAACCATCGTAAACGCTACTAAACGCAAAGTCAATAAATTAAAGGATGATCGAAGATGTCCTTATGACGTAATTCATATTAACTTGATTGAAATATTAGCCTACTAAGTAAATGCAGGATGCATAAAAACAGACAGGTATAACATTCGTTATTTATGCCGCATGAACTGCATGTTTAAATAGGTCGAAACGTTTCGTTTATTTCGATGCCAAATCAGCATGCATTCAGCTAGAACTGGAACACACTTTACTAAGTACGCTGGTAATATAACTGCTGCTGCTAGCATGTGGAAGGTTAAACTAAAATTTATTTGAATGTACTTAACTGCATAAAATAATGACTAAATATGCCTTTGAAAAGACCATAGTTATAGTTAGGTTTCGGGTTATGGTATAATAATTGAATTATTGGTGACACTATTATAAGTATTTTTGGAACTATCAAATTGGAATTTGGCAAGGGTATCTGGTATTGCTATGATCAATCCACCTTTCGGAATTTCTACTTTATCATTGGACTTCTGGTAATGCACTTGAAATCAAATTTCGATAGATAAAGCACAAACTGAACGATTAAAATCAGGTTCAGATTCTAAGGCCAGCTTCTGTGTCTACACACACGATAACATTGATAAAACGATTAGGTACCTAGTTACACATTATTATCATACTTTAAATGAAGCTCGACGTTTGTACTACAAACACCGTAGTCTACGTGTATTTTCCGGTATTTTTTCGCAGCTCGAAATGTAAAACCCGGTTGTTTTTCAAATCTTGCTTCCATTTTCCCAGCAGACTGTTGACATTGACCAGTTATTAGTGAACATTCGTTTATGGACACCACTCGTGCGACAGTTTTGTGCTACCTGTGTGTAAATAGCATCAATATCGTGTACAGACAATTTGCTATTTATATAAAGCCGTGTAACGCTTCACTTTTGTTATGGACGGCCTTGTTAAAGAACCTCTTTCAGTGAAGTGTTGTTTAGAACGTCTTGACTAAGCATTTTTGTGTTGAACACCGACGAGTGAGCTGAGTACTGAGTATTTGGATTTTTTGTGAGTTTTTATATATGTAACTAATTTATTGTGCAGTGATAAATACTCCGCGCCCTTGCTTTTTTTAATCAAAGCGGATGTTTGTAAGTGTTATCTATTTGTTTTTTTTTATGCAGTATCTGATGGCAATGACTTCACTACTAATTTCGGTGTTTATCAATTCACTTCTTGGTAGCAGGATTTGGAAACAGTCTGTTTCCTATCTCAAGCGCACTTTGTTCTGTCAGATTAATTATGTACTTATTAACAATTAATTTATGACTATGTTTTATAACATGAATAATAATTTGACTTCGATGATTCATACTGCTAATATAACTAATTAACATGTAAATTGAGACAAAATGTTAAATAAGTAGTATTGTGCTAATTCAGACGTCATGAAAAAGTAGCAACTGTGACAGTGAAGTAGTGACTGAGATCTTATCACTGACCGAACCTCATTGAATAAGAATAAAATAAATAGACCACTTCGTCTACCTACAAACATTCTGATCTAGATAAAAATATGTAAATTGCTACTTGTACCTACAGTTTTGATACCTAATGATCTCCTTTTAAAATTTATTTCCTAGAAAGTTACTCCCCACTTAGATTCTAAGTATTCCCCCCTAAGCGAGACTAGAGTTGCAATCAAGAGTTGAATCGCTCTGCCAATAGAAGTTTCCTTTTCAAAATAATTTTCTTACTTCATTACAGTTAGGTGGAGCGCGAAAATCCATTTAGGATTGCTAATCAAGTTACAAAAGAACGGTTTTACAGTTTCATATACTCGGGCGGTCCTAATTATTCTTTCCAATTAAGGTTGAACCTAGTTAATAGCTTTTTTCCCTGTCTTTCACTATTATGCTGTCTCGACTTTTCTCGAATATCTTGTGTAGGTATTCCTATGTAATGAAAATACAAAACACTTTCAATTTTATTAGGTAATGCCTGTCGTAGCTTGATTGCCAATTTGTTAAAAATCGTTCTATTAAATGTGGTAAGTACAGAATATTTATCGTCATCATATTTTTACGCATATAATTTTAGGCATAAGCAATGAAATTAAAATAAGGGGTTTCGAAGGCATAGGTCTGCCATCTAGGTAGACAGCAAAACAACTGTCCCGGTTTTATAACTAATTTTTTTAAACCAATATATAACAGCAAAGCCGGGCTCATTTAGGACCTGACAGATACACAGAGACATACATAGATCTATGGTATCGTTTTATTGGTCCTATTGACGTCATAAACTTTTTAAGTTACAAACGAGCGCTAATAAACCGCATAAACTTTAAACCGGCGACGGAAGTCCAATTGAGATCATTTCGCCGTTAATTAAGTATTACGAAGTCCAATGTGCAATATTGTTGTACATGTGTAAGTGTAGTTATTGATTGTTATTATGATAATATGCGTGACAAGTGCTCACTGTTATCAGTCTTACTCCGGATCTCCACCTGAGCTGGTGTTGCTGGCTGCAGACCGCTTGCTGACTGCAGAGGTACGACATGTTCACATTTTTTGAATTTCGAATTATGTGTTATACTTTTTTTTTACCTCTTTGCTGCTCGCTCGGGCAAAGGTCACGTGATTATGTTCCTGTTGGATAAGCTATCGCTCTCTTTTTTTGGAATATTACTACAATATTATGTATGATTATAATGTTCGTTTAAATATTTTTCTGAAGTCGTTAGTTGTTATCGTTTGTTCTTATTTTCAAACGTGCCATTTCTAATTAGTGCCCTATTTACCTGATCTGATGTTGGTGTTTTTTCAACCAATTTTCTCAGCGGAATTTCAATATAATCCTGCCTAAGGATCAAGGATGCGAATTTAATGTTTACTTACATAGATATTATATATTATATTACATTATATTACTTACATAGATGTATTATATTGTGTACAATTCCACTTAAGTACATATAATATGTGATATATTGTGTACAATTCTACAGACACAAACAGAGCTCCTAATAAATTTCCCAGTTACTGTTTCTTGCAAGACTTCCTTTCTTTTTTCACAACAGTTCTGGGGTTAAACAGACATGTTATGGACTTGGCTTATTTCCAGAACTGTCACAGTGTTCTAACACAGATATCTTACACAGCTTTATATTCGTATCTTGCCAACAGTTTAGCAAAAATGTTCATGTTTTTTTCTTGACTAAAAATCTATTTTCTGAAAGTCGACTGTGAGCTTACGTTCGGGTATTGGGAAAATAGGTGTAGTACCAAAGAGTATTACGTATTGTGGCTTTCATCTACTTTCGTCTATGGATAGTACCCTCAGAAACTGCTACTAAACGAATTTTCCACGCTTCGCTCTCATAAGTCTGGTGCGGAAATCGAATCTTTGTCCCGGAAGTCGTTCCGCCTCTGCGCCATCGGGGTCGTCAAACTGACATACCCTTTTCCGATTGAATAATTCAGGATTGTATACTTTTACACATTGAATACTCTTCTAGTTCTTATAAAAATTTAATATGAATTTGGTTAAATTTCCATATACTAGAATTACCTATTTATATTACTTTTTATTACTATATGTATGAACAGACCATTTACCAGCGACAATAGACAACAAAACACAATCTATGACCGTATTTAGCAATAAAAGGTAAATAACTAGATATTGAAACACACTTATTGGAAGTAGTACAAAGTTCAGTCCATGTTATTGGAATTCTAGATCGGCAGGCCAATAGAAATAATTTACTTGATTCACACGATTGAGTCTAACTATTTATATGCAATGTAGGACATTGTCTATGCATTGCAATGTATATAAGAGTACCCACATACATAGACTAAAACAATCGGCCGACAGTTGACCCGATGTCTGGCAATTTTTTTTAAGAAGGTCTTTTTTCCATTTCTCTTCATATTGATTTATAAACCCAAACAAACTATCGGCCGACTAAATGTTTTTAGTATACTCTTACTCTTAAGGGCTTATTACACTTTACTAAATTCAGTCGTCTAAATGATTTAGTCACTAAATTCAGACAAATGTAATCGCATTCAGGAAGGTAGGTTTCTAAATTTAGGAAAAAGTACGGCTACTGACTCACTAAATCATTTAGAAATCTAATTAGAGTCGAATTTAGGAAAGTATGATCGCATTTAGTCGATTTAGTCGGTGTGCAGCACTTTCGGCGAGTGGATGTGTCAATATGTCGCATGCCGTTTGTTATTTGAAAAATTGAGAATGGCGACGAAAGAAAAAGACGTTTTAGGTCATATAATCGAACTTTATAAGGACATGCCATATCTATGGAACAAAAGCGATAAAAAATACATGAATAAAAGTATTAGATGTGAAGGTTTCGAAGTTCAATCCATTCGAATATAATTTCTGAAGTCTGCCGGTTCTAAAACACTCATAGTATTCATGTTTGATAACTTGTCTCGTAGTAATAAATAAGTACTTTCTAAGTAATCTTAGACACCAATGGCTGATAAAAAAGGTGAAGGAAAACATCTTGAGGAAACCTGGACTATATAGTCTGAAATCACCAACCCGCATTGAGCAAGCGTGGTGATTAATGCTCAATCCTTCTCCGTGTGAGAGGAGGCCTGTGCCCAGTAGTGGGACGATAAAAAGGCTGTAACAGTAACAGTAATAAATATTCCTTGACCCACGTCTTTCTTTTCTTTTCCTTTATTTTGATGGACCCAACGACCACAATCACGGCGAGGCCAATTTTTTGATTTTTGGACAGCACTGAAGCCATTTTATTTATAAACGTCCGCCTTTGTTGCGTTTCAGCAGGCAACTGATTTAGTAACTATATTTAGAACAGTGTGATTAGAAGCTTCTAATTTCGTTCTTTTTCTGAATCCTAATTAGGCTACTAAATTTAGTAAAGTGTAATAAGCCCTTTAGAGGAGTCTTTGCATGCGTTCTTACGCACTCGGTTTGACCTTTACGTAACTCTTATAGTAATAGTACTAACTTATCGATTGCCGAGTAAACGATTAACTGACTTGATTTGTTGCCAGATATATGAGTTTTGTTGCCAATGAGAAATGACGTTTCGGATGACGTCATGAACCATGTTCGTTTTAGTACTATCTCTATGTTGAAAGTATACCTACTAAAGTATTCGTTAGGTACTGAAGTTAATAAGACTGTTTTAAACCATGTTTACACCAAAAATATGTACCTAATATATTTTTTTCGTTTTTTTTTCGAAATGAAAATAGTTCCTAATTATAAAGGAGCTATCAATCAAAAGCAGTGCTATGTAGTTGTTGTCAAAACTGTAAAGCCTCCTTAATATAATTCCTACAATATAACATAGATGCTATCCGCAAGTTTCGTTAATTAATTAGTTTCGGCATAGTCTGGCCCGAGCTGTTGGCAACTTCAAGCGGCTCGGATTTCGAGCGAAGCTTCGGTCGACTCCTCCTCTTCGAAAAGTACGTACCTAATCAATTTTGATAAGACAAGACTGGCTTAGATAGTAATAGTTCTTTGCTTTTTTTGTAAGTAAGAAATACCTAATTGTTTTGTTTTTGTGCAAAATATTTTCTATAAGAAATTAACAACTTATAAGCTTCACTCGGTTTTTTAAATCGACTACCTATATGTAAAGAAAATTCGCATTTATTGAAATCTTAACCAATGGTCGAAAATCTGTTTAACGTCTCTGAATTACCCCTGTTTGTACATATTTTATTTTTGCCAAGATCAAAGATCAAGAAGACTTAGGCCATTCAGACTCTACATAAAAAATGCCTTTTTTCGCAAACAACAGTTTATTTATTTTTTAAGTGTGTCTGTGCAGCAAATGAATGGTTAAAATCTATAGTGTAGTAAGTCACCGGCAGTATTATAGTGATCTGTGACATTGAATTTGGTGAGCGCTGACAGCACTAATGACTCAATTTATGTACCTACTGAGTGGTTTATGCGTGGCGTGTTCGATAGCGCTATGGTTATCGAGAGGCGGTTTTATGGCTTCTGCATGGAATGACCTGTTTGGCGCGTTTTCATTTTAATTGATAGATTGCCATCTGTCGTTTAGTTTATAGGTCGTAGTGTGATAGAGTAGGAATATTTAAATATTCATAAAAAAAATGTGGTAAAATAATAATACCTAATTCATTTAAAGATATATTTTTGTTCCCAATTATTAATTCAAATCAATATTTCTTATCTACCGCACTAATAAACTATCGCAGAAACCAAGTTAAAAATGGTATCTATCCCACTTATTCGTAATTAAGTGAACTCGCTTGTCACTTCGATCCCAGGACCTCTCACTTGATCACTGTATCGAGTCTATTAAATGGCAGATAACAGCTGCTAAGTAAATCGACCGGAAAGTTAGCTGCTCAATTCATTTCTGCTCAATTAATTCAAATTAATATTTCTAATCTACCGCACTAATAAACTATCGCAGAAACCAAGTTAAAAATGGTATCTATCCAACTTATTCGTAATTAAGTGAACCCGCTTGTCACTTCGATCCCAGGACCTCTCACTTGATCACTGTATCGAGTCTATTCAATGGCAGATAACAGCTGCTAATTAAATCGACCGGAAAGTTAGCTGCTCAATACGCCAGTAAAGTTATAATCATAGACTTCCTTCTACTTGAATAGATAACTTTATAGAAATGTTCAGCAAAAAACTTTATTAAGTACAAGATTTTTTTAAAAATTTCCATTGCCCCTGAAAACTCTTAGAGAATTTTTTCTATGTTAAATAGTTTGAACAAGTACCTAAAGTTCTTTGAAAAATGATTAACGACTGAAACGTTTTATTCTTCGATAGAAAATAATAATAATTATTAGAATCTAAGTTCGTACAAAGCTCTAAGGTTCATTGCCACTGCCACATTCGATGTATGAAAAATGGCGGCGATTCCGAACTCGCTGACATTCTCATTATAGAAAACCATTACTTTAGCCTTCGAGTGAGGCGATGATCGATTGCTTCGTAATGCCACTCATAAATCTACGTGCTTCGATTTTGCACATATTAATTCCACACTATATATGTAATTACATATGTACCTAGAAAATGAAAAGCTACTTCGCAAAGAATGATATAGGTACATATTTATTCTCACCATCATCTTTTTTTTTTCACAGTCCCCCTGCAGAGCAAGGAATTCAGCACAACATTTTTGTTTGTGAATGGAAAAGTTCATCAAGACTTTTCCTTTTCGTTCACTGTTATTTTCTTCAGCCATATTTTTCGTAAAAATATGACAATCTATAGAGCATATGCTAGAATCAAATCATTATCAGTAAAATCTTTTTAAAAAATCCAGTACTAGTGATGAACATTATTCATAGTTCATCACTAGTACTGCATTGCATACCATAAATGTAGTTTCATATTAACAAACCTATGCGGTCATTAATCAAACGGTAGGATGTTCACATCATGTACTAGCTGGATAGCAGATGGCTCACATCTGCAGCCTTGATTTTTTCCCTGTACATATCTTTTGGTATAAAAAGCTGAGTAACAGTAATTTAGGTATCATTAGGTGCATACTGAGTCCAATGAACTTGGAATAAGTAATAATTAGCGTAAATAAATGTCATGGAATGCTCCACATACTTGACATACTCACAAATATCAGTCAATTCGTTAAGGTATAGGTTTTGTTTTAGTTTATGTCAAAGCGCTTCATTATGTAAAAATATCCTTGTTCTGCCTAATAACAGCCTTACAGTAAACATACATTTTATTATCATTCATTGAAACCTTTTAGATTTGTGGTAGCCGTACTTAATGTTTCAAAAGCAATATTCATTTACTTATGTAAATGTCTCCCCTGTCAGGTATTATGGGCAGAGGCGGTGACGTGACGCGGTGAGCATCATGCCGGTTCTACGCAACGCCGACCACCCCGCCCACTCGCTGACGGACTCCACCGCCGCGAGGTACGGCGTCGCTGTCCTCGGCTCTTGGGCTGCTGAAGCAGGTAAATAATCATTTATCTACTGCCATTATGTACTACCTTATTTACCTTCGTTCTTATGTACTACTACCCCATTTATCCACTTCCTTATGTACTACCCCATTTATCTACTGCCATTATGTACTACCCCATTTATCCACTTCCTTATGTACTACCCCATTTATCTACTGCCATTATGTACTACCCCATTTATCTACTGCCATTATGTACTACCCCATTTATCTACTGCCATTATGTACTACCCCATTTATCCACTTCCTTATGTACTACCCCATTTATCTACTGCCATTATGTACTACCCCATTTATCTACTGCCATTATGTACTACCCCATTTATCTACTGCCATTATGTACTACCCCATTTATCTACTGCCATTATGTACTACCCAATTTATCTACTGCCATTATGTACTACCCCATTTATCCACTTCCTTATGTACTACCCCATTTATCTACTGCCATTATGTACTACCCCATTTATCTACTGCCATTATGTACTACCCCATTTATCTACTGCCATTATGTACTACCCCATTTATCTACTGCCATTATGTACTACCCAATTTATCTACTGCCATTATGTACTACCCCATTTATCTACTGCCATTATGTACTACCCCATTTATCTACTGCCATTATGTACTACCCCATTTATCTACTGCCATTATGTACTACCCCATTTATCTACTGCCATTATGTACTACACCATTTATCTACTGCCATTATGTACTACCCCATTTATCTACTGCCATTATGTACTACACCATTTATCTACTGCCATTATGTACTACACCATTTATCTACTGCCATTATGTATTACACCATTTATCTACTGCCATTATGTACTACCCCATTTATCTACTGCCATTAGGTACTACCCAACTTATCTACTGCCATTATGTACTACCCCATTTATCTACTGCCATTATGTACTACACCATTTATCTACTGCCATTATGTACTACCCCATTTATCTACTGCCATTAGGTACTACCCCATTTATCTACTGCCATTAGGTACTACCCTACTTATCTACTGCCATTATGTACTACCCCATTTATCTACTGCCATTATGTACTACACCATTTATCTACTGCCATTATGTACTACCCCATTTATCTACTGCCATTATGTACTACACCATTTATCTACTGCCATTATGTACTACCCCATTTATCTACTTCCATTAGGTACTACCCCACTTATCTACTGCCATTATGTACTACCCCATTTATCTACTGCCATTATGTACTACACCATTTATCTACTGCCATTATGTACTACACCATTTATCTACTGCCATGATGTACTACCCCATTTATCTACTGCCATTAGGTACTACCCCATTTATTTACTGCCATTAGGTACTACCCCACTTATCTACTGCCATTATGTACTACCCCATTTATCTACTGCCATTATGTACTACCCCATTTACCTACTCCCTTATCAAATATTTATTTACTGCCATTAGGTACTACCCCACTTATCTACTGCCATTATGTACTACCCCATTTATCTACTGCCATTATGTACTACACCATTTATCTATTGCCATTATGTACTACCCCATTTATCTACTGCCATGATGTACTACCCCATTTATCTACTGCCATTATGTACTACACCATTTATCTACTGCCATTATGTACTACCCCATTTATCTACTTCCATTAGGTACTACCCCACTTATCTACTGCCATTATGTACTACCCCATTTATCTACTGCCATTATGTACTACACCATTTATCTACTGCCATGATGTACTACCCCATTTATCTACTGCCATTAGGTACTACCCCATTTATTTACTGCCATTAGGTACTACCCCACTTATCTACTGCCATTATGTACTACCCCATTTATCTACTGCCATTATGTACTACCCCATTTACCTACTCCCTTATCAAATATAGACTTTGTAAGAAAGTAGAGAAATGAGTAGTGGATAGTAGAAAGATATACTTTCTCGGGAATTTTTGATCTGGGATCATTCAACGACTAATTCTTAAACAAATTCGGGATCAAGAGAAAGCACATTAGAGTAAATAATGTTGAGAGTAATTTAAAGTACGTACAGTCACAACACAATTACAAATTCAAAGCAGTTACGCGCGAGACGCGATCGTGAGCGCACGCGCAGTTATCGAGTCCCGTATTTGTAGCTACAGATTTTTTTACATCTACCTACAATTATAATTTATTAAATGTTTTTGTGCGATGAATAACGAAGGGGAGAATTTGGAGTTTTGCGACTCCAGTGGGAGTGAGAGTATGGAAGAGGAGGTTGGGAGGAGCGAGCAACAAGTAAATGTAGAAATACATAAACGAATTGAAGATGATACAATTATAAGTGAAAAGACCCCTGAAAAAAGGGGAAGAGAGGATAGTGAAGAGATAGTAGAAGAGGATGAGGGCTTTATCACAGTCAGAAAAAAAAACGTTTGACAAAGAGTATTCTGGACAACAACGATAGAAGAAAGGAGAATGAACAGATTTTTAATAATGTGGAAAGGCAAAAAGAAATTGCTATGGTTATGGTCACATCCAAAGAAACATTACCCAAACAATTTGGAATGGCAAAGCTACTGAGAGCGGAAAATATGTCGAATATTTTAAGAATACAATATAAAAGCCCATACAAGGTACTGATCCAGTTTGAAGATAAAGAAAGTGCAAGAAAACTAGTAAGTTGTGAAAAAATGATAACTTTAGGATATAGGTGTCAACTGATTGATGAAATAAGTTTAACATACGGCGTTTTGAGAGACATAGATTTAGAAATTGAAGAAAAGGAGATTGGTGACAATTTGAAGTGTGATTATGAAATAGTATCGATAAAAAGATTAGATGATTCAAATAAATGGACAGACAGCAGTACTATACGGATATGTTTTAAAAGTTCCACTTTACCCCCATACGTATATGGGTATGGGTGTCGGTTTAAAGTCGAACCATATACATTTCCTGTGACGCAATGCTCGGGATGCTGGAGGTTCGGTCATGTAATAAGATATTGCCCTACCAAAAAAATTATATGCCCAAAATGTAATGGACACCACGAAAACTGTGAAACAACAGACTTTAAATGTGCTAACTGTAAAGGTGCTCATATGGCCCTCGATAAAACTTGCCCAATATTTGCCAAAGAAAAGGCAATCAGGAAAATTATGTCTGATGAAAACTGTACCTATCGAAAAGCTCTATCAGTATGGTTGGAGAATAGAAAACAGCAAGTGGAAGAACCCGAAAGGGCGGACTTTATGACAGCTACAACAACAAGAGAGGACAAAACGTCAGGGCACTTTAAATCATATAGGGACGCGGTTGCAAACAATTCATTTGAAGCATTAGTAGTAGACGATGAGGCACATGAAACTGATACTTCAGAAGACGAAGAAAAGCGCATAGACAATCAACAACCACAATTAAGAAGGAATGGAAAAAAAAAGACAAAGTATCACAGCTACCAGTACAACATTAGAGAAAAAGATAGTGCTTCTAAAGCAACACCTGATTTTGAAGCGAACACCAACAAACCGTTTACGAGAAAAAAGGAAGATACCAATTTTAGAAGTTTTGTGAGTAAAATAAAAGATATTTATTCGTTAAATATCGATTTCGAAGATAAAATAAAAATGTTTTGTAGTTACGTATTTAAAGAGTGTATAACATATATTTTTGAACTAATACAAAAACAAGAGGTATTTACGAAATTAATTTCATTATTCACCAATGGCTAATAATGTACAAAAAATGTTTGGACTAAATATAATGCAGTGGAATGCGCAAAGCTTGAGACCAAAACTTACAGAGTTAAAACTTTTGCTATCTTGCAATAAAATTCACATAGCTTTAATAAGTGAAACTTGGTTGGAACCTGACTCCAGTTTACACGTAAGCGGTTACCATCTACATCGTAAAGACCGAGATGATGGGTATGGAGGTGTTGCTATCATGGTACATAGGTCGATTAAAGTTCAAGAATGTAGTTTAAATTATATTAACCGTGGCATAGAAGTAGTGTGTATTAAAGTATTGAACTGTAATCAAATTAAGTATATCATGCTAGTATATTGTCCACCGTCAGTACACACAATCCAATCTGATTGGGATAACCTTTTTTCAACTTTTAACCACAACTGTCTAATAGCAGGTGACTTCAATGCCCATCATACCAATTGGTCGAATAGAAATGACTCTAGAGGTGCACAGATATATGACGCAACTTTGGAACATTTCGTTTCCTTAAATAATGGCCATTCAACTAGAGTAAAATTGGTTAACAATACTATTCAAGAAACTTCTCCAGATATTTCATTTATGTCAAGTGACATAGCAATTTTTTGTGATTGGCAGGTTACGAATGATAATCTGGGAAGTGATCACCTGATCATTAAAATGAAATTTAATTTTAAAGATACCCTACGAGTAAAAAAAAAACGCAATTTTAAATTAGCAGACTGGAGTAAGTATAATAAATATTTAGAAAATTATTATTTAACAATTAGTAACGAAGTCGGTAATGTTAAAATTGAATATTCCAATTTTATTAATAGTCTTAATGGCGCGGCGGATCTTTATATTCCAATGACGAAAGAATTTAATCATCCTAGCAGAAAATTTAGGCCCCAGCCATATTGGAATCAGTCACTTTCTAAACTTATTGCTCAGCGTAGGTTAGCTCTTGGCCAATTTAGGAGTAATCCTACGCCATCGAATCTATATATATTGGAAAACATTAGTTCTAACACTAAATTAGCTATTAAACGAGCTAGGAGTGAAAATTGGCAGAAATACTGTGACGATATTAATGAGACCATGTCTATATCGGATATGTGGAAACAACTAGGTTGGTTAAAGGGTCGTCGGCCACCGGTGACATATATTTCTCATGAAAAAAAGGAAATTCTGTTACACAATCTCGCTCCTGATTATGTAAACCCATGCTCACCTGAAATACGATCATTTGATAATATATTAGAAAACCCCTTTACAATTCAAGAAATGTGCAATTGTTTAAAAAAAAAAGATACCGCTACAGGTGACGATGGGATTACATACTCAATGATTTACCATTTACCGCATTGTGCCAAACTATATTTACTAAAGTTATATAACACAATCTTTGTAACTGGAGAAATCCCTGTCCAATGGCGTGACATTCGAGTTGTACCAATACCAAAGAGAGAAAACCCTTCCAACAATGATGTAAAGCTACGTCCAATTTCTTTGATGTCATGTGTTTGCAAAATTTTTCATAGTATGATAACGAAACGTTTGGAGTGGTATGTAGAAAAAAATAAACTATTAACACCTTTTACGACCGGATTCAGGAAGGGACAGTCATGTTATGAAAATTTAGTCCGCCTTGTAACACAGATACAAATAGGGTTTTCAAATAATTCTCCAACACTGGCATGTTTTTTAGATATTGAGAATGCTTATAATAATATATTAATTAATGAATTAATAGTAAATCTTAATGAAATAGGGGTGGGTAAAAGGATATGTTTATATATATGGAACTTTTTGACAGAGAGACATTTAAAAATTAAGGACGATCTGGATGAGAATAAATCTATTATGCGATACGCTAGCAGGGGCCTTGCACAAGGTGACCCTATGTCTCCCGTCCTTTTTAATATAGCTACAATAAAAGTCTGTAAAGATATAAACAATATATTTATATGCCAGTACGCTGACGATTTCGTTCTATATTCTTGTAATAAAAACATGTCAGAAAGTGTAAATAATATCCAAAATGCACTCAACGCTGTACTTATCATACTAGATAAATTGGGATTAACACTGTCGACTAATAAAACCAAGATATGTCTATTTAGCAGGGGACGTAAAAATCTCGAGTTAGCAGTCTCAATTAATAATAACCGTATAGAATTAGTCAACTCATATAAGTATTTAGGCCTTTGGCTAGATCGTTGTTTAAGATGGGGTAAACAAATTAATGAATGTTACCAAAAGACACAAAGACATCTTAATTTACTTAAAGTTCTGGCGGGGTCGACATGGGGGGTGCATCCTAAGCATCTACGTAAACTTTACATATCTATAATTAGAAGCAGACTAGATTATAGTTCATTTTTATTTGACAATAGTTGTAAGACTAACACTTATAAGCTGGATAAAGTTCAGAATCAGGCATTACGGATTATAGGTGGCTTCATAAAAAGCACACCCATACATGTAATGGAGTCGGAGCTTTGCGTTCCTCCTCTGCATTTTCGTAGGAAATATTTGGCATGCAAATTCTGTTTGAAGGTTTTTTCTAAGTCTGATAATGTTACTATTGATTTACTATCCGAATTAAGTTCCCTTTGTAGTAATAGCTATTGGAGCAGGAAAAAAACACCTCAACTGGTAGACGTCTATAATTTGTTGAAAAACGAAATTATGTCATCGTCATGTCCGTTAAGAATGTTCTCTCTTAAAACATGGGTAACCAATATCGATGTGAATAATGTAATCAAATTCCATTTAGATAACATTTGTCACGCCAAAAAATACCACGATTATAATATTTTAAAATATAATGTTTTATCTGAGCTAAGAGAGAAATATGACGGTTGGTATGTTATATTTACTGATGGCTCGAAAAGCGCAACTGGTCGTGGTGCTGCCTTTTATGATCCTCATGTAGCAAATAAATTACCTTATAATAACTGTTTTAAATCAAACTACGAGTTTTCAGTTATGTCGATGGAACTCATAGCAATTTTGGAAGCACTTTTATACTCGCGATCAATTCAAAAGAATAAAGTCCTAATCTGTTCCGATAGTAGAAGCGCTCTTTATCATATAGCTCGATGCGCCTCTGGTCGCAGAGGTACATCGATAGCATATGACATACTCTCTGAAATTTACGAAAACGAATTACAGGGTAGTCAGCTGAAATTGCAATGGATTCCATCACATATTGGTATCAGAGGTAACGAGGAGGCTGACATGTTGGCGAGACAGGCTACAGTAGAAGGAAAGGAGATTCTAATATTGCCAGATTACACTGAATTGCTACCTAAATACAAAAAATATTGCCACACTATCTGGACTGAATATTTTAATGAGAGATCTCTGGAAAAAGGAATTTGGTATAAGACAATACAATGTGAGCCTCCTCGAATACCATGGCTCACTGATATGAATCTGAGTAGATCTTTGATTGTAACAGCATTTAGATTAAGATCAGGGCACGTCCCACTGAACAAATTTGCACACATGATGAAGAGATCAGAGTCTCCAAATTGTGATGTGTGCGGGGTAGTTGAAGACGTATATCACCTATTGGTGGAATGTGTCCGTTACGAAAGGGATCGAGAATTATTTATTAGAGCATTCAATTTGTGCAAAACCAGTGTGGGTATGTTCCACGAGATGTTATCTGCTCCTTTATCGGAAGCTGCTAAAGCGCTATTCATAGTATTTAGCCGTAAGCCATAAATAATAAGCATATGTTTTTAGTTTAAGTTAGGCTATGATGGAATTGACATGTACTTTATGTATAAAAATTCCTTAAATAAACGAGAAAAAAAAAAAAAAAAAAATTCAAAGTTCACTAACGAACACTGCTATCAGTTCATCTGACCAAAATTAATCCCTTTGCGTCCCCCGCGGCTAAAGGGGTCTCCCCCAAGCGGCGTAATACCTTTGAACTAAACATCCTAGCAACGCCCTAGAGGTACGTACCTACTTATGAAGGTATATATCTCTGCCTAGCCTTTCCCAATCTCAAAATAAGTCGGCTTCCAGTCTAACTGGGTGCAGCTGAGTACCAGTGACTACTTATGATGGTATATCATATATTTATGTTTCCTTTTAATCCTCATAGTCGTTGATAACGTTCTTGAAACTCCAAAGCTTTTAAATTGAAGTGGTTCGAGTTTATACTCTGTAAAATGACTTGAAGTAGTGTTAATGCTCGCCTGATAATATTATTTAATGGATCACTCCAACTCGATTGTATACGTGACTGTACACTACATTCTTAGGTAAAATAGATATTAAGTTTGTATAGGTGTAAACTGTGTAAAGAAAATGGCAACTTAGAACCGTTTAACCAATCGGTAAGTTGGTATCAAACCCTTATTTTAATCTGACCGAAATTAAGTATATAAAAAAAAGTACTGCGTCTAACTTGATCATGTGTACCTACCTAACTGCAAATAATTCCTCTAGTTATACAAGTAATACAAGGCTCGTGGCCTGTCTACATATAATTCTACTCGAGCTTAATTGATGACAATTATCTTAACCTACATCTAGTCGCCATTCATGTTATATCCTGTGTCAATGGCAAACAGGCTCATGAATGAAACCTTTCGAATGATACCTACATACATTGTAACTGGCAATCAATATATAGCTGTGTAAAGGAGTCGTGCCATTAATTAAAGTTTTTTTTTCTTACAGCAACATATCCTTTCGACTTGACCAAAACGAGGCTACAGATACAGTCTGAAGTTGCAGCCGCTAAACATGGATATAAGGTACATAAAGATTAATCAAAACCGCATTATTTTTTAAAGCGTATAGCATATTAATAACCCAACATTTTATAGGCACCTAAAAAACAAAAGGCCACGGTAAAATCTATGTAAAAATAGAAATTCAACCTCCTAATCTTTACTTGCTCGTTAAGCTTAAAGATTAATACATTATTAAATCAACTCAGAAATACTTGGTAATTGACCACGAAGGTATTATAAACGATAGTAAAATACACTTTGCTAATGAACCTAAATCCAAATTCGATAGGCCGTCACACAATACAGTGACGTCATAATCCGCCAGTCGAGTGGATTAAGCAGTAAACGGACAGCGGCATGAGAAACTCCATGCTTATTAGATTAGCGACCGAGGTTTTATTCAGGACTATAAAGTTTTAAATACATTTAAATTCCTGGCCGCTCTGTTGCCAGCGACATAATTCGAATGGCGCCTCATTCTGTCCATTTTATAAGGATTCTAAACATTGAAAAGAGGTAGAAGATAAAATCGATACCTTAAAAGTGAATATTAATTTGAGTTTAGCTGTAAATTGGTAGCTTCTTATATTAATCATGATTTTGTATAAAGAAATTAAGCCAGTAACCTAAATAATTTTAAATGAAACTTCAGTATCTACAGATATCATGATATCAAATTCTTAATAGGGGAGAGCGGGGCTGAAAGTGCCGGGGGTAAATTGTGCCGACGCGAATATCTCAAAAACAGAAAGAGATAGATATACGATCGTATTGTGTCGCGTAAGGCCTAACAGTCGCGCACACGCGGCTGCCATTTTAGTTGCGTCAGCGACGCGGACCGAGTCGTACTGCTTGTGAGGGTCCTCCAGCGCCACGTAAGTAAATATTTTCGTTTCAATACTTTTTGGTCTCAAGCTAGCATTTTTCGTGCTTTTAATATGTGAGTTTTTGTAAAATGTTTGTTATTTATCCTAGTTTGTTATGCAATGTAATTTTAATGCTTTGTGTACAGTGATTTTTATATGTGAGACAAAATATCACACTATCATAAACGGGGTAAAATGTGCCGTTCATGTGGGGCTATCCCAACCTATATTGTTTCAGTATTGTTTATATTTACGCGAGCAATTATGAAAGAAAGAAAATACTTTTGGACATGATACTTCATACTGCATTTATTTTCTTTGACAGAATGAGGACATACGTAGGACATACATAAGCCGACTAAAAACCCCGCTAAGAGAAGAGTATTGCAAGTTGACGACAGTTCTGATGACGAACAAGAATGGTTCTATATCATTTGTTGTGATGCCTATTCTAACTCTGCCCCTGGAGAACAATGGATTGAATGCAGAGAATGTAAGAATTGGGCCCATTTGCAATGTATTGAAGATGAAGAAAACCAAGCATTTGTATGTCCTAATTGTTATTCTGATCAATCACCTGGAGAGTAACTAGTTTTGGTATATTTTTTATTTCTTAAAAAAACTCGAGACTGATTAAAAAGTTAATAATTTTGGAATATATTAATAATTGATCTCATTCGCATAAAAATAAGTACAAACTATTGATTAAAAATACGTTTTTATGTTTGAATAATTACATAAGAAGCTTCCTTGTTTTTTTTTATTATAATACTTAGTATTATACAATTAAACTTTAAAAACTGTTGATTTATATTAAAAAATATAACGAATAAATATATTATTATAAAATTAAATTATAAATTTAAAAAACCCCCGACCCAAAAAAAGTACGCAATTATTATGACAAAAGGTTAAAAACGCTAAACCCTATAAAAAGCAAAAAATAACTTTTAACACTTCGTAAGTACCAACTAAAGCATGTCAGACTAAACTAAATTTTGACGTGTCGGGGGACCGCTCTAATTATCTAATTAAGATTCGTGTTTTTTTTTATATACAAATGTTGTAATTAGGTAGGTACCTATCATTTGATTTATGTAAGTATTTTTGAAGGTAAAACGCGGTCCCCCGATACGTCAAAATTTAGTTTAGTCTGACATGCTTTAGTTGGTACTTACGAAGTGTTAAAAGTTATTTTTTGCTTTTTATAGGGTTTAGCGTTTTTAACCTTTTGTCATAATAATTGCGTACTTTTTTTGGGTCGGGGGTTTTTTAAATTTATAATTTAATTTTATTTCATGCTTTTTGAAGGAGCTTAATTTTTCCTTCATTTAATTTATTTTATTTTAAGATGGGGTCGCTATAGGCGATCTCGGCCAAAGGAAGCTGTTTAATAATCCTCATGACAAACTGGCTCTGGGAGAATTGCACAGATTGAGAAACAATAAAGATTAACCTTTGGTCATTCTAGATTTTCAGCAAAAATATAAATCGGTTTATCCGTTCCATTCCGGCATTCCAGGGTTTCATCCGCCACATCCCATTTCCAGCATCAGGTTCTCGTCAATTAGAAACATGAAGAGAACTCGTCAAGACAAATTCAACGAGCCCAAACTCGATGGGTTTACTAAAAGGCAGTTCAGGGTTACGTCTCCTATCTTCGTGCCCTTACAGCAGACCAGCTCAGTGGTTCCAGAAGACATTAGTGTTTCAAATTTCAGATCCCACATATGCTTGCAAGTAAACTAAACGTGTAACATTCCTATCACACCTTACAAACGAGCTGATGACCTTGAAGACCTGAACCGATTTCCACCAAACATAGCTAAGAACACTCCCGAATGACATTCCTTTCAAACAAAAAAAACCGCATTACAATCGGATCATCCGTTTGGGAGCTACGATGCCACCCACACACACACACACACACACACACACACACACACGTCAAACTTATAACACCCCGTCGTTTTTGCGTCGGGGGTTAAAAACTGATGTGTTCTAATTTCCTAATTAATTTTCATTCATATAAAACTCCCAGCATTATCAACGGCACAACCGACCTCAGCTACGGCACAACTTGCCCCAGATTGGGGTTGGTAGTGCCTTGCCGCCTCGGTATAAAAAAATCGCATTTTCATAAAAACTATTAAAAATGTGCATAATCTAAAGTCAAAGTCGTAAAATAGATTAAATTTGGCTTAGGATGAACCACTACTTTCAGACATAGTACTTGTTTTATCCGAATCTTAAAAGGATTTGTCAAAATCGGCACTTTCAGCCCCGCTCTCCCCTAATCTGTAACAATATCTTGCAACCGAACTCCTTGGTGTTTCGCCGCGAACGGTTTATATGAAAGAGACTGGCTAGTTGCGGTTTATGTTATTAGTATTTTCTTTAATCGAATATAGGGATAATTTCGTTCTATTCTGCAAAGATTTAATGTACCTATTTGATTTCTCTAAAATTGTGGTACTAAGCGTACATAATCTAATTCAGATTTCTTCCTACAGTTGGAGACCCATGGCATGATAAAAACAGCGGTGGGCATAGCCAAGCAAGAAGGCGTGACCAAGCTATGGACGGGTCTGATGCCAATGTTTCAACGCCACGCCATCTACTCCGGCTGTCGGCTTATCTTCTACGAACACTTTAGAAACTACTTTAAGGATGAAAACGGGAAAGTGTCGCTTGGCATATCTTCTTTGGGTGAGGAAATTGATTTATTATATTTTTGTAGTAATTTTTAGAAATTAAAATAACCTGACTGTAAGTGATGGATGCCCTTTGAATGGGCATTGAACAATTTTTTCGACCCTCATTTTTTATTTAAGATTTCGATAATATAGAGCATTCTAAGAAACCAATTTGAATAATTTTTAATTTTATGGAGTCGTTCTATTTTTATTAATTATTTAAAATTAGGAGTAACTTTTTTACGGTTACGTCATCATTTGGCTGTATAATTTACTTGTCCTTGGCCTTTACTTAAAAGAATTTCTTTGACGTTAGAGAAATGTCAATAGGTTGTCAATCTGTTCATTAGTGTCATACATACCGTCATAAATAATGAAAGGTTATAAAATATCATAGGTTTGTAATAAGTTGTGAGAAGTGCTAATGGCGATTAAACCAAAAAATGTATAGTATCTAGCTTTATGATATCAATAATCTTTACCTCCAAATGATCTTTACAGCAATACATTCTGTAAATTTTAAAACATTCCGCCTTAGCTTCACGACACTATTTTTCTTTCAAGTCTTCCCGAATACGAACAAAAACTTTATTTGGACTATTTTTTGAGTCATTTTTACAGGTCGGAATGAAGCACTTCCTATATTCCATCGTTTTTTGCTAGACGCAAAATAGAATAATCGATTTTTTGAAGAATTTGAGGTTATGTTTATTGTTTATATATCTTGACACTTTTGACAGTTGTAAACAAGTGTGTGTGAGCGTGTGTATATTTGATGGCAAAGGAATTGTCCCTTTAGAGTCAAAAGATGACGTCACTAGAGGTCAAATTAAGGTTATTTACTTTTAGCGATAAATAACAATAATCCGTGAATATTTTACTTTTTTAAACGCTAAATTGTCATGAGTGACCCTATTCCTCGAAACGGATTTCATATTTACTCATTAAAAAAAAAATGAACAATCCCCATTATGATCTAACCAAGTGTTAATCTTGCGTAGGTACTTTATTATGTTACATGAAGTACCTAGACACTTCAGAAGCAGTTTAATAATTCTTCAGAAACTTAATAAACTTGTAAGTAAGTAGTGACAGGTATTGGGAGCTGAGTCTCTTTTAATTACCTATGATTTTATAGGTACTCTTTAATTTTGCTCAATGGGATGGGAAACATCAGAAGAGGTAAAGTTCTCGATAAAAAATCGAAATATCCGGTATTTGAATATACTGAAGCAACAGAATATTGCAAATATAATAAGTTCTTTGTACGTATTTAATCTCCTTATTCAAAGAAGATAAAATATTCATTGGAAAGTCTTAGGACTCATCGTATTACGTTCGACTAAGCCGATCCGCTTTCATTAACGTGGCCATCCGTGGCTTTGAACGTCGACCTTCTGTCGACATAAAGGCACAGACCTACATAAAGTATAAAGTCACCTGTATAGGCTAATTTAATAGACAAGAAACTAACTAACGCCATAGTAATAGTCTTCGGAGAAATTATTTCAATTTCTATTATTTATGCTCCTTTGAAAGTATTTATTATTATGAAAGATCCATAAAACTAGTGCTTCTTCTTTATGTAAATGTTTCAATGTTGATACTTTGATAAAGTTACAGTATAACGTAATAAATATTTTCCTGTCAGTTTTAAGAATTCTTAATGAATCTTCTTAGAAACACTCACTGGGTATTATAAAGTACTTTTTTATTTCATTGAAAATGCTAAACTATTTTTTTAAACGTACAGATTCTGCTTAGAGCGATACTACTAACTTTTTTAACAGTACTGTTAGCGACCTCAGCTTACTTAAAAGTTTAATATAGGACTCGAACTTCCCTTTTTGTTCAAAAACTATCAAAACTACATGATAATAAAACAAGTGACAACTGAAAAACTTGAACAGGCGTAGTAACAACGTAACATAATTGTCACGAAGTTCGGCAGGTGGGTTAGCGGCAGGATCCCTGGCGCAGCTGATCGCGTCTCCAACTGACCTGGTGAAGGTGCAGATGCAGGCTGAGGGCCGACGAGTACTGCAAGGGAAACCACCAAGGTTCAAAAACTGCAGGGATTGCTATAAGATGCTGTATGCTGAGAGCGGGATTAGGGGATTTTGGAGAGGTAAGACTATTGTTATTCTTACCTTATAAGCAATATTTTTTTGTCGCGTAACCTAGTCCGTGTATTTCCCAAATGGATTTTCATTGTATCCCCGTCGGGACTAAGCGGCCAATATGATTGGAAAGTGGACTGTACCTATCCTGTTTCTCGAAAAAAATCTAGTAGTCAACCATTATACATACGGACATTATATGTATATAGGTAGATAATGATGAGATGCAAAAGATATCAATTATATAATTATGCACTTGATTAGGTGCTTAATAATTTATTAGCCAATTGATCACCTGTCCATAAAACGCCAATTCATTCAAAAACAAACACATTACTGATTTACTAATACATCGGGCTGTATTGATTACATAGACAGCCAATACTATTTACATGTAACCAAGCAATGAGTCACCTCGCCTTTATAGGAAGTTCACACGGTTTGTTGATAATACACAGTTACCATATCAGGTACCTACTTACCTATGTTATTGTAAACAAGTTTCGAGTTCATAGATAAGTATAAACAATTTGGGCTCGTAGTACAATTACAGTTTGATAAGAGACTACTGAAACCTCGACGATAAATAACAATATTTAGTTGCGATATCAATTAAGGTGCAGTTCAAAGGTAGCTGTGTTTAGTGTTTAGGTCACGGCATACTTAATTAACTTAAATAAATATATGATGTGTTGGCACTAGGTACTTATAATAATCGCTATAAAATATCGAATGTTCTGGCTACGTTTCAGTCTACCACTATAAAGTTTTAATCAAAGTTTTTTTTAAAAAGAACGATTTCATCAAGGCGTACGTACGGCCCTACTTTGTACAAGCTACCTAATTTGTAGTAGCTACATAAAATAGACGAAATGAAACCACTAGAATCTATATTACAGCATTGTATTGATTTGAGGTTTTAGCCACAAAACCAAGCCAGTCATAATCCGAGATTGGAACTGTGCCCGTTGAATAAATAGATTTAGATTCTCTATTACACTAAAGCCCTCATATTTTTATAGATATTATTTTCTATATAAAGAATATACCCGATTGGAAATATGATTTACTTAGGTACCGTTGTATCGTCATTTTCGGCGTATTTAGTTTTCAGTTTCTAAGAAAATTTTACGGCATACCGAACTATCGAACAAGCTGTTTTCAATGAACGTAGTTTACATGTAGTATATACCTATATACTCGTAAAACACCCTCACTAGTTATTTTTAGTTCCTTTGTAATAGGAAGCCAGACTATTATATACCATGTAATGGAAAAGTCCAATAACAATTAGGCTGAGCGAGCGACAGATTGAAGTTCCATGTTCAGCACTCAATTGACCCATACTGACAGACTAATATGTCAATAACGGGATTATCCAAGAATAAACATAGCAAAAGATTTTAAATTTTCAATATGCTGCAATTCAGTTATTGTTAATTTAAGCTACTTAGGGTAAGTACCTACGTTATACATACCCTCTTTAAAAATAATTATGTAGGTATTTAAAATTGTCTCAGTGGGTACGATTAATCTGACGTGCTTTTGGAGGGTGGATTTATATCTACCTTTTCAGCCGCACCCATGACCATGAAAGACTCTCAAACAATTAGATAGGTTCATGAAAATAATTCTCCCGCCCTCATGCCATAAGAACGAGTAGCATGTATTAATATTATAATACCGATTTTTCCAGGTGCCATCCCAAACGTGCAACGCGCAGCCTTAGTAAACATGGGAGATTTAGCAGCCTACGATTATACCAAACAGTTCCTGATGCGAGAGTTCGGCATGGCGGACACTGCGCTGGTTCATGCAGCCGCGGCGTTCACTGCCGGCTTCGTGGCTGCCGTGCTCGGCACGCCTGCTGATGTACTTAAGACTAGGCTGATGAATCAGCCTGTTGGACCTGATGGACGGTGAGTTGGAAATTTACTTCTTCTTTTTATTCATCGATTTTTTGACTGTGCAAGTTCCCGACCCAAACGCCTTTTCCCTGAGTAAAAGGTCAAACAACTTTAATTAACTAAGCACTTTTTAGGAAACAACTTGATTTATAAACATTTCTAAAAATTAAAAATATTTTTTGAACACCTACTACTGTGGGTTACATAAAATTGCAAGTTTTATTTCAAAACATTTCTAAAAATACGAACAACCAATTATACAGGCTAGACAAGTTAGGTTTCATTAAAATCAATTTAGGGACCGTCACTCAGTTCGCTCGATCCCGGCTGCCTCGTCAAAACAAGGGGAGAGGGACGAAGGGCTCCGTTGAAAAAGTAATCAATACTTCATAACCTACGGGGATTGCGATCCTGTTTTACTGTTTAAATACGGCACTGTGCATTACTTTTCAATACACGCGCATGATTTTTAATAGGCCAATCTTCATTATAATTTCAATTTATTTTAGTAGTCAAAATATCAATGCTATTGTTTGAAGGAGTGTAAAGTCCAGGCTTGTTTTCATTAACCTCGAATACGTTTTAACCAAATACATGGCAGGTGCGCATAACGAAGTCCTCATAAAATTAATTAAGGTACTTTTAAATTACAAGTTGTGTACACACACATACTGCATTATTTATGCGCTGTATATTTGGTAATTAAACTAATTCAAACCCCACTGGTATTTGGTTTTTGTTGCGCAATTATTTTGGGATAAAATGTTTAGAATGTATAATTTTTGCCTTCAAGTCTCAAGTACTATGTTGATATGATATTATTTTCAAAGATGCAATTTTGCAACTAAAATATTGCTATGACGTGCTGTATAGTGGTCTGCTCACGCCTAACGATAGAATACCCAAGAAAATAACAAAGTCCGCAACTTATCTATTGACTTGCCATTAAGTATAACGCGGATATCACCAAATCGACAGCCCTACAAATATGGAGTGTTTATTCGTCCCAAAAACATCGGTAACTATGTCACGGTATACTGAAAGTCCCGATCGTTGTTTTGGCTAGCTATTTATAGCATATGAATAGGTTTGTTACAAGCGGTAGGCGGTCGAGGTCAAAGGAACGGGGTCAAAGTCGCAGCCCGTGAGTCGCAGGACGGTGCACGCTTCAACGCTGTTGTAGTACCAACACACTAATAAAATGCACTATGAATCGAACTTGATTATTCTATTTGTAAACTTTTGAATCTGTATTCGGTGTTCTATTTGTACTCAATAGTCGTTATGACTAATATCGATTCTTGAGTTGGATGACCCACCGCTTTAGTAGATATTTGTCGGCCCTATAACTTTTCTCTATCTTTAACGTGACAGGGTTGATCTGAATCTATCTCTAATTATGAAATCTGTATTTTCTTTTCAGGGGCTTGTCGTATAAAGGCATGATCGACTGTCTCCAACAATCCATAAAGAATGAAGGTATACTATCTATGTACAAAGGCTTCTTACCTCTGTGGATGAGGCTGGGACCCTGGGCGTTAATCAACTGGATAGCGTTTGAGAACATCATGCTTGCTATTGGGGGACAAACATTTTAGCTTATAGGTGCTTTGAGAGCGTAGCCAGGATGTAAGAGGTCCACTTTTCGATTTGACGACCAGGCGTTTTTCATTCCTTCATTTGGTCCTGGAATTTAAGTATAATCCAAAACACAATATAGTATAGGGTTATATATCGATGACCAAGTTAATGTTCTGAGATAATGTGCTAATAAGTTTGACAAATGATAATTCGACTGCATTATACAAGCGTACATAAACAATAAATACTATGCACATACAAAAGAAATGATTGGGTGGGTATAAAGCTGATTAACAATTTTCCATCAAGTTCTGGCTACGTTCAATGCGTGTTCCTGTTTTCTAAAGCTTATAAAATTTGAAATGAATAAGGTCCTGGTGCTAGAATACAGCTAGCAGCCTTGTTACCTCATAACTACAGCAATATACTTAATTGAACCAAATAGAAATAATTTGTTGTTACTTAAAAAAATATGAGAAATAATGTCACCATAGTTGTGAAGTGTTAGCACCTCACGCTTATGTTAAAATTATTTTTAAGGGCTTTGAAGCAAATCCATATATTATTTATATACTACCTGTGAATTTTCGGTATTGAAACTGATTCTAGAGGGGTATACGGTTTGGATAAAAGCAAAAAATATAGAACAAATATTCTCAAACAAAGTCAGATTTTTAGTATAGTTGTTTGAAAGTTCGTGGGAAGTAGAATTAGAAACGTCTATGTTTAACACCAAGTTCCATTTATTTTTGCTACTATGTATTTAATTTTATTATGGTTATTTTCTGAATAAGTTTTTTTTTGTTTTTAAGTAATGCAATTTGCACAACAACAATAGATTATCATAATTTACCTACTGAATTCTCTTATTATATAGACAGATATGATAAGTATACATCGAAGCTAGCACAAATACATAGTATACATATTTTGATTTTTTATAAAAAATACACATCAAAAATAGCATAATGCCTCAAAATCTTATAAATATTCAAAAATATTAATTGTAAAAAAGTATATATTGTTGCCAAAGGTGCTATTGTAATCGTTTATGTATAAAAACTTAGAAACAAAATAAGCTAAAATATATTGGTATTAAGTTTAAATGATATAATTTACTGGATCACACTGATGTCAATTTTGAGACATTTTTACATTATATGGAATGGATAGCCGATGCTTCAACAAATAAATACTGTGATTTGATAATTATATAGCCACTATGTATATATAATGATTACTAGATGCGAACGCACTGCAACAAAAAGTTTTACAACCTTCACATTATTTAGTCTTGTTAGGCCCATTTTCGCCTTCAACATAATGGTCTCTGCACACAGCGGGCGCGGCGCGGCGGGACGGGACGGCGACGCGACACAATGTACTAGATCGTTGCGTCGCGTCGCGCCGAGCGGGACGGCTCTGTGTGATGTCGTCCGTAATATCTAGTACATTACAACTGCTCAGCGTCGCGTCGCCGTCCCGTCCCGTCGCGCCGCGCCCGCTGTGTGCAGAGACCTTAAACGTTCGTTTTTATTCAAACAACTGTTTTCTTTGCAAATTGAACGTGAAATATTTCTTTTTTTTTTCTGAAAAACGATTGCAGCGCGTACACATCTTACGGTTGAGTGTTTTAGACGTAGCTTTACGGTCCTGTTAATAATTGGTAATTGTTACAAATTGTGATGTTATTATTTAAAATAAATTATTATAATTGTTAATATTACTTTCATTGAAGGGAGGCCAAAATAAAACCAGAAATATATAATATTAAATTTATTAGTAAAAAATATTATACATCTTCCACAATATTGGAGAATCATAACTTAAATTATTTAAATATTTGATTATTATAGATTATAGCACTTCCGATTTATTGAAACTTGCCTTTATGCACTTACTTGTCACTATAGCTATAAGCACAATTTAGGGGCATTCCCGAGTGTTGTAACGCAATACAAACTTCAACAGTTGACCATTCATAGCGAGCACGTTGCATACGGAGCCGTACCACACTTACACTATAATTACACACAGTTTAAATGCTTCGATGAAAGGGAAATCTTTAAACGTTATAGTTAAACATGCACTGTGAAACACTCCTTACATGAGATGTTCGCTTACGTCTAATGATCTGATCTGCCTACGGATAGCGAGTTCGTCGATTATGAAAAACTCTGTATTTCCATAAATATAGTAATTTCGGTTACAATACAATAACAAAAATAAATATCTACACTGGATCAACGATCACACAAAGTTTTTATTAATTTCAAGTCTTGACTAAATGTTAAACGCTAACTAAGTACAATGACACGGCGCGTGTCACGATGTCGTGTTACTCCGGATTAGTTCTGTAGTCACTAGCAACTACGTCGCCACCTTCACTATCAACATTCAATTATTTACGTTAAACATTTTTTATTTTAGACATTTATTTGCTTCATTACGTTCGGTAAATGGTAAAATACGTACAGGTAACGAATCTGCGTCAAACTAACACGTCAAAAGCTATCAAAAAGCGCGGTGTTACAACATACACAATATATTATTATATAAAATACATAGCTTATTATACATCCGTTCATAAAACATCGTCGATATTTGAAATGATGATGATTCCCAAGTAATGAAATGTTCGCGGCATTGTAACTTGTGCGCAACACAAACTGTGGATCTGGGTCTAAACCTAAAGCTTTTGGAGGACGCTACAAATTTATATTCTACGACATGATTACTGTACCAGATTATACACTGTTGTATACCAATAATAAAAAAATAAGATCGAAATTGTAAACCGAACTTAAAATTATCACTTAACTAAAGTATAAATGGTAAATATTTTAATAATGAGCATTAAAGACTAATACAGGGATAAATAATGGTCATACTTTAAAAATCACATCAAATAAAAAAATCTATATACTTGTAGGGAGCAGTCAGTATGCACTGATTTGATCCCTTTCACCTTTTATTACTAAACGTATATTTCAAAAACTACAAATAACATTCTGGCACGTTTTCGAGGATAAAATTATTCACTCTCATGCAGCGATCGTCACAACTTAAAATGAGAGGACAATAAATTCGTCACAGAACAATATGAATACAATGAAACACGACACAAAACTTTTGTACTACCAAATTACATATTACAGTATTGCAAAAATCAAGGCAGTTTCAACTCACGAGTAAAATGGACATAAAAGATTACGACCGTCGAAATGTTATAAATTATTACATTAATTATAATAAAATCATCGTAATCAGCTGTGAACACGAAGCACCATATACTCGTCAAAACATTATATAAAAATCAAACTTCATGCGAGCGAGACATTGATGACACTTGGTGCCCTGTCAATAACTCCTAGGGATAAATTTAAAATCGCTAAAAATGATGATGTTTAGTAAAACTGAGAAAACTATAACGTTTTCATGTATTAGCTTTACTTAGTTGAGTTATTGATATGATGTAGTAGGGTAGTGTGATCATTGTCGGGCGGCGGCGCGGGCAGCGGCGGAGAGAGGCAAGGGCGAGCGGCGCGGGACTCCTATGACGAGTGGTACGCCGTCACGTACGACGCGGGGAACAAGCCGCGTCGATGTGCTATCTCGCCCTGGAACATCAACCGTCATACTCTTATTTCTATACCCGACCTTATTAATCGAGTGTATTCTAGACATTTGTTTTCGGCTGTAGAAATGTACGTTGATACTGATTCATGATTCAATGATTCATCAGAACCAGTGTTCTCCATGGAACAACTTCCGAACTCTTTAACCCAGTTAAAATTTACTAAGGCGTTTGGAGGATTCTTGAAGTATTTTTCACTGTCTGTCTTATTATTATAGTCCACCCTATCCATAATTTTGATTCACTTTTGAACCTTCACTGATTCCTTCACATTATTTTTGATTTTGTAGTTGAGAGGAATCGGTGTGATCGGGATGCAAGTTTCCTCAAGAATAAGAACGTTTCTAATAACTAACATATAAATAAGAGAGCATGTATTATCACGTACCTGCCACCAATGCTGATCCGAGCGGTCAGTGACCGTGATGACGTCACCGCGCCTGAACTCCAACTCGCCGGCCTCCTGCGGAGTGAAGTCGTACAGAGCTTGCACCAGCATCTGAAATAGAACATGTATCATATCCATTAAAACGAGAACTTTCCAATCAATCGACTAGGCATCTATTGGTACCTAAAGACGGTAAGTCTGCCGTTAGCAATATTCTACCTATCTGTTGAGTTCCTTACCAGAAATCGAGTTGTGACATTACCCCCATACAAGTATTATCAAATTCCAGTTGTGACATTACCCCCATACAAGTATTATCAAATTCCAGTTGTGACATTACCCACATACAAGTATTATCAAATTCCAGTTGTGACATTACCCCCATACAAGTATTATCAAATTCCTATCTCTAGAGCAAGCAAAACAACAGATAAATAGAATATTGGAAACGGCCGTTATTCTAAGTTATTTGATAAAAACGGATTTTTCTCAAGAAACAGGCACATCACTAGTATAGTAATCGGCACGGATATTGAGCTCTCGGCGGAAGAGTGGGGATCGCTTTGCGCACTGTACACATAAGGCAATAAACCAATAAATCGCTTCTGCGCAGGTGAAGTTCAGCGCTCAATATCCGTGCCGATAACTATAACTCTGAACAAGGAGGTAAGATATGCCAACTGCGTGACATAGCTGGCCATAACAAGATATGGGTATTTACGATAGGTATTTAGAATATCGTCGCCCAGCAGTGAAAACCACGTAAGTGTTTATAACAACATTTTACAGGAGGAAAACAAAACTGTCTACTGACAAAAAATGTATGAGCTAATTTTGATACAGGGTCTCATAGCACGTCATAAATGGCGCTAGGAGTAGCTGATTCAAAAGTTTGCTAGAGTAGTCTGTGCTTACCAAGAACTTTATCAATTCAAAGAACAAATATATTTTATTTTGAGGAAATAAGACATCCGAGGTTTTCACTGCTGGGCGACGATATGGATTCCCGCCTTTTTATTAGCAAGTCTTGTGTTTTTTTTTTTTTTTCGAGCCAGTTATTCACTCTAAGTCTAAGCTCAGATTATCAACATATTTATAACTAGACCATGGTGTTGTCTATGTTGTATGCATACGAAGTATTCATTAGAATTCAAAGATAATGGAGCTTAGCTTTCCAGGAATTACACATTCATTACATATTAGCTGCTGCACTAGATTTTATAAAAGAGTGTGATTTAAAGCACATTCTATTTTATGAGTGTGATTAAAAACACATATCTAGGTTACTGAATATCCTTTGACCTTTCAAAACTGCAACGCAGTTTAAAATTGAGAGGGATGATAAAGTAATCAATACTCGTATGACGCTCACAGCGGGGGCAGGTAGGGGGTAAAGGGGAAATTGACCTTCAAATGCGATTTCGAGTACAGCGCAATATTTAACGTTATCTATGCCACGAAAACTTAAAATCTTTAAAATCTATACTTATAAACAAAATTCTAAGGATAGCTCTGCTCAATATACTACTTCTCGATAGTGAGCAGTTTCAAGAAGTGGGAGTCGAAATTCAAAAGCAATTTTATGAAAATACTAAGATAAGTCTCGGTCTTATTAGTGGGAAGTACAAAAACTTATATTAAATCAGAATTATGTGTATGACAATAGTTAGTGTTACTAAGTGGATCTACTGGCACAAGCTATTTATTGGTTTTGCGCTCTTGTGCTTTATAGCGCATAATAATATTATAATTTATAGTTACATTTCATACATTGTAGTCCACAAGTCTACAAACCATTAACAATACTGTTATTGCAAGAACTATTTTGTACAAGGGTCTTAAAATGTAGCAATTATTTAAATGAACTATTGTAAAAGCAACTGGTAAAATGACCTTCACTACCCCTCAAAAATGGGTTACGCAGTAACCCCTAGTAAAACTGGGTCAACTGGTTATTCTGGTTTCTAGATTGGCAAAAACAACCAGGAACTATAGTAAAATCTAATAAATAAATCTCTTTTAAACATATTGAGCACATATAAGTTAAAATTTCGATTAACTAACCAGCACTCGACCAAAAATGTTTGTTCAAACATGTGAAACCAACTGGAGTCATTAACAAAATGGTGCGAACACATTCAGGTACCAATTACGAAAATTAATTGAATAGATCCAATTAACTAAGTGTTGATATGAATTAGAAGTTTAGCACTCAGAACAAACAAGTCGTTATAGTAAAAGTGTGCTGGAATTGTAATTAACTGGGGAGTTAAAAGGATTTATTAACGTAATTAAAGATGTTTGTTTGACTTACGAGTCAAGTTGGGGTGGTATATGGGACGGCCTATATTTGTGAGATACAAATATGATTTTTCCCTTCCATTGCTGGAGGGCTGTAGGAGCCCTTACTTCTCTTTAACCGACTTCCCAAAAAAGAGGAGGTTCTCAATTCGGCCGGTATGTTTTTATAGGAAGTGGACACTAACATTTCTATATAGGTATCATACTACATAAACAGTCAAATACATAGTTCTAATGATTCACAAAGGTGCTAAAGTATTCTTATCACGCGTCACTAATTAGTAAAAGGGACCTAATAAAGCGCATACGTGCAAACCTGTGACAAAATTTTCACTTTCCTTATTGAGGGTCGATGCTTCGAAAAAGTACATCCAAATACGCAATACCTACAATGAGTCACAGTAATGTATTCAGTAATCATCCAATGAAATGCGATGGCCCGTTAACTCATCGTGGGAAAACTTCAGAACTTATTGTGACGTACATTATCATTAATGCGTGTGCATGTGAGTTAAATGAGCTGCTTTTGTACGGCCTTACTTATTATAATGTTTGGCGTAAACAATAGTGGAGGTTTTCTAGTTTCTTCTTTCTCAGTGTATTTGAAATCTGCAGAAATGTGCACGAGACAGCCGGTGGCTTCAAAGTGCAAACATTTGTTTTACGTGCAGCGTATGTAGCTAATTTGCTGTAAAAACTTAACAATCGAGTAAAAACCTAAGTGACTTCAGACTATGGTAAACGATATGCTTTGAGGTAAGGTATCATCATACGCTGTTCAAAATCAGCTCCAAAAATAACTAACACGAGGGTGAAAAATGTCACGTCATTCTCCATAAGCATGCGTTTCAAGCTAAAATGGGATGACATAGGACCTCTCAAAAGGCCTGAATATGAAACAATAAATTAAAGTAAGATTCCAGTAAAATTTGTCAATTGCAGACATTTCCCTTCAGATGGAAAAAATGTCACATTAGATTGATAAGCAAAATATGCCAGTTTCATTCAAAAAGCATGAAAAACCCATTTACAAAGTTGTCGAGGCTTGTGTAAATAATGGTATCGCTTGCTTCGATATTGTGTTCGCCCATTATTTATGAAAACAAAAAATCTGCATTGCACATGTATTGGGGCAGTATCGATGACGCTAACGTTAGAAAAAACAAGAGCGCGTATAATGAGCCCGGTTTTTGCTTCCAAGAACATTTTATAAAAGCAAAACTATACATAATGGAAACAGTAAAATGTACCGATTGAAAAACCCAGTCTAGAGAAAGTTTTATAGGCTTACGCGATTACCTAAAGCGTTACCATAATTGGTTATAAAATTAAAAAGTGTTACGGTAACTAGGAAACACAAATCCTATTAATTGAAATATTTACCTAATAAAATCTTCAACACATATCCAATTAATTGAAATATTTGCTCAATAATATAAAGTATAGGGTCATTTCGCCTGTTCGCGACCATTTAGTGCAGTTGGCAAGTTTGACGGCGATAATAAAAATGCTCCAGCACTCATTTCTATGTCAAATTTGTGTAATGTATTCCTTATATACTCTATTTTAAGACTAACTTTCAGTTGTATTAGAAATATCTTTCGTTTTCTATTTAAATCGATAAACCTCAGAATTAGGCGTTTTACCCAGTTTGCGTCCACAAAATCCAATTCGCGTCCACCCATGGTCCAGTTCGCGTCCAGCAGCATAGAAAAGGAATATATGGGTGAAATTTTTAAGAATTAATAAAGAAAGATTGTATTTGAACCATTTATTTATTTAACAATAAACTTAATTATTAAAAATCAACATAATTATCATTTAAAATTCACTTTAAAATAAAAATAATTCTGCTCAACATTGGTTTAAGTAACTTAAAATAAGATTAAACAGTACATTTTTTTATTAAGATATATACGTGGTTATAATTAAATTATAATTTAATTATAATTTAAATATAATTTAATTAAATATATAATTTAAATATTTAATTATAACCACGTATATATCTTAATAAAAAAATATGATTTAATTATAACCACATATATATCTTAGTAAAAAAATGTACTGTTTAATCTTAATATATTAAGTAATTTCATTTAAGGTAAGTTCTTCGGATACAGGAAAAAAGAAGGAAAATGACAACATACACAGAAGAAGATTTAAAGAAAGCATTAAATGATATTCGAGAGAAGAATAAATCGATAAAAAAAATATGCAAAGAATATGCTACCTTGTCTGATAATTTATTGACTCAACAATTCTTTTAGTTGTATGTTGACACAAAATTGTTATATTGTTTTGTTAATTTAATATGGCCAAAAACTTACTATAATCAACGCGGGTCTTTCCCTGTGATTTTAGGGTAAAATTAACAGAACTGATTACTGTTTATTTTTCAAGTTGCAAAATTAATTGCCTAATTTTAAGTTACTTAAACCAATGTTGAGAAGAATTATTTTTATTTTTTAAAGTGAATTTTAAATGATGATAATGTTGATTTTTAATTTAAAATAATAAAAAAATGTACTGTTTAATCTTAATATATTAAACAGTACCTATGTTTTAATTATTTTTTATAAGCAAGTATTTAACGAAAACAGTGGACGCAATTTGGTTTATTATTATAGAGGATAGTTTTAGTTCGCGTCCATTGTGGACGCAAAGTGGAAGTTTTGTAAAATTCGATGTAGTAATTCGCGTCCACCTTATTTTATTCGTTAAAAATAAAAAACATTACCAAATTCATAAAAAACATTATACCTTTATTCATCATTAAACCGTAGAGATAGCTATCTATCCTAAAATTCACATAAAACAATATAAAACTTACCATCAAACACGCCGCTGCACACTAATTTTTATCTAAAATTCAGCGTGTTTGTGCTTTCTTGTTGAAGAGCCTAGACTAATTATTTTTTCTAAAAGGATTGGTTGGACGCACAGAACTTTTGTCTATCTGTGCGTGCCTCTTATACATTAACGTATTAGCGGTAATGATCTTTCGTTTGATTGGTGTGTTAATTATCTTGTTTTCGAAGTTTTTTAAAAGGAGATCGGCAAAATGGACGCGAACTGGGCGATGGTCGCGAACAGGCGAAATGACCCTATTCGAAGCCAGGAAGTGACGCAAATGTCAACGTTTTAAATGATCCATTTGAGGACACTGGTGTATAAAAATTCCCGTTTGTAGGTACTAACATCGTCCCACTCGTATCAATCGGAGGCAGAGGCTACTACTAGTAACCGAGATTATAGGAACACGCAGTGACCGGGTTATTTTCGTTACTTATCAGGGTCACAGCGGCCGCATTATTTACATAGACAGAGCGCGGTTCCACACATAAATGTATTGAACGTGTATAAATCGCGCTAATAGAGACGGGACTACAAAAGGGGAATTTTGCTCATGTTTCTGTTTGATATCCTTTCTCTTAACTTTCATTATAAATTGAGAATATTTTCGTTATTCCCGTGGGAATTTTAACATTTGTTAACATTTCGTGTAATGAAGTCTTATTCTTTGTATATTTGTTGAGAAGCAAAGGTTAAGCAACGTTTAACAAAAGGCAATTTATTCAACTCTTTTTTTAAATAATGTTATTTCTGTAAATTAAAAAAAAACGTTAATGGCATTATACCCACAGATATGAAATCGAATAAAATTGCAATAAGCTTATCGTGCGCAGTACCTATCTATTAAGAGGAGGGCATCAATTGCCTACTTAGGGCAGGCTATGATTACACTGTAATGAAGTGATCACAGCTGTCTAGCTTTTTCTCTTTACCTACTTTTTAAAGGTCGTCTTCGCGTGATTTACCATATCTGTACCTAATGTTTCCCATCAATATACGCTTTAGCAACTTAGTAAGTGTCTATGTGAAGTATAGAAACATCAGGTGTCCCCACTGCATCGTATTGATATAAACACTGGGTACATGAAGTCGAATAAAAAACAACATATGCCCTTGTCCAGGTTTGAATTTATCTGCATACCCAATTTCATGCAGATTCAGTGGTGTAGCCGTGAAAACGAAAAAACAAACGAGTTGTTTTCGCAGTCGGTATGTTTGAAGGTTTAAAATATTTTTGTGGTTGACATTACCGCATTTGTGTCTCTGATTTAGGACTGTTTAAAAATTCCCTAGTACGACATAATCAACTGGTTCTGACAGGGATCGATATAGGACTCCCAAACATAGAGTAACCCAACTATACAGAGGTTGCACAATTATGCAAGTACATTCGACATTCGCTTCATACATCGTACTCATATTGAAACAGAGTTGAACTCAGCTAACAGTCTCAACTGGTAAATAATGGGTGCTAATATCGGATAATATCTTTTCCCAAGCTATTACACAAGCAACTTGTCTTGTGCAATAGCCTAGGGATTGAACGGCAAGATTCCAGTCTAAAATATACAAGAACGCCGAGATTTAAGCCAGCTGTGTTAGGTCACATAAAATATCTCTTTTTACCGCATTCGTAAATACTGGACGTGCGGTGAGCTACCAGATATTTTTTACATAACCAACTACTGAAAAGTTTTACTAACAATCTCAACTGTTGCTTTTACTAGAAATGTGGATTTTAAACAAAGAATATAATCGAAATACCTTTATATATTACGTCTGACTTCCCTGTGGCACTCATTTATCTTTCTACTATATTATTTCGCCAGTTAACAAATAGCCTACATTTGTTATATATGCGAACATTACCAATAACTGGCACACTTTTAGACGTCGGGCTGGCGGGAAAACCCAATAGCACTATCGGGAGGATCAAACCTTTTCTCGACCACTCGACAAACGAAGTAATATCATATGACACGTGGAAGCGTTGGATGTGCGGAACTTTGTTACTGTTTCATCCAAAAACTATAGAACTTGGCAGTAATGTATCTTATGCTAACGAGTGACATATAGGCTACATTGTACACTAAGTTCAGGAAGCAGTTGTCTCACAACGCAGGTGAAACCGTGGGAAACAGCTGATTATAAACCAAACATCGAAAACCACTATAAGTAAAAAGGGGGACATTACCGCAAGAATATTTTTCTAAAGGGGAAAACCACTACAAGGCATTTATTAAAAAGGTAATGGTAACGTAGGTACAAGTAGTTTGTAATATTGGAAATACGTAAGCATCCGTGAAGTGCTATTGTTATTCATGATGAATCATCCCGGGAAGCACAAATTGCTGCAATCCTGACACTAAACCGGTATGCGTACGAAAGTAGACAGTTTACATTATTTTTAGAATCGCATTCAACAAATTCTTGTCTAGGGTTGTAGACGTGAGCATCGAGTCAGGGGCAAGGAAAGCACGGTAGTTTGGTATAAATAAATTTGAACAGGACATCTTTACTAGATGTGCGTTCTATGTAGAATTGAGCTTAGAACGAACCATGCTGTTTGTAGACACTGATTCTTAAACAGCAGTTTTGACAAACTAGTTAGGAAGCCTATAATCTTCGATAAATGAACTCACCTCTTCAGGAACAACATCCCGGAGCTTGACATCTTGCAGACGGCTCACTGACGCAGTACGGTGGTAATCTACCAGTTCGTTGAGAGAGTTGAACTTCACCACCCACAAGAAGAATTTGCTGGACGCGTCCCGAAGCACTTTGAAATGTTGCACTCCATCCGGACATCTGAGGATAGTCATCAAGTATGTGATGAAATGGAGAATTTTATGGTCAAGGAAAAGCAATATTGTATCGACAACCAATATTTGGCTTTAAAGTTGAAAACCCAACTTACAAATTAACTTAAAATTAAACCTAAAAAACTTTTGCTAAATTAGGACTGTAATATAAGATGCTTTTGTTAAATAGGAAATGAAAAGTTATTTTGCCTATGTTTGGGTAAAATGTATGAAAATATCACGGATCAAAGATGTTTACTGACCATACACAAGTTTCTACGCAAATCAAAGTTACAATTTGAATCCATAAGCTTGTTATGTACGCAAAAAATACCCGACCGACATTGTGCAAGGTGAATTTTAATCTTCATTAATTTGGCCTGGCTGATAGAGATAAAATGCAATTTAGCTACATTTGACCCCTACATATTTGTGCTAAGCTTGGTTTTGATAAGAATTTTGGCAGATTAAATAGGACTTTAGGGCGTGGCTTCTCGTGCTTGCGTACAGACTGATTTGAAATCGTGTCGATCTTCTAATAAACACCGACCAAATATTTGTGGAACTAATTGAACTTGATGACGTAATATAGCTGTAACCGAATTCGAAAATGGGAACGGTAAGGTCGACATATCGAATGTCAGGCGTTAACCCGAGAATATCGTCGTATAAAATAATGCATGGTTTGAGCTGAAACCGGTTAGGGACTGTTTCACGGGTCATTCAAGTTTTCTACTTTCCATATATTCGCGTAAATACGAAATGCCATTAGAATAAGCAGAGCAGCAAACTTTTTCGGTATGTGGAGAAAATATGGCTTATTAATATACCAAAATGGGGGTATTGCTCGAAGAACCCATTTTCCGTGAACTGGATAATGACCCCATTCATTACATTTTCTGTTTGAAAACTTAAGGAAGATTTTTGAGAACCGATTATAACGAATTTTACTGTTTATTTATGCATGAACGTGTAGGATATTGTAAGCGTATTTTTATCTGGTCATCTGCTACAACGTTCGATTCAAGCAGCTGGAAGATACCAAGCAGTTGTGGTCATTTTGAACTTATGATCGAATTTCCTACCGGTATGGGCATTGAAAAGTACTATCAATTATTGTGTATCTGGTTTAGGTTAATTCCAAGAAAATTCCTGCATGAAATATATCGTCCGATAACTATATTTTAAGAGGCCCGTGTTAAAATCTATAGCCCAAAACTGGTTTCAGCGCAATCTCAGTACCGCTGATTCATACTATTTGACAGGAAACAGGTTTTAAATAGAGAAAACTTTACGAACACTATGACCTGTCTTCAGATATGTATATTTACAATTAATTTGTAAGTATAATTAAGCGCGGATTTCCCCGTTACATTAATCACATAACTATTTTTCTACTCTTCTCCACTTCGCAACTTAATACGGGGTAAACGATCGGTTCAATAGCACAGGTCAAGGATGCAAATGACGTGACCATATCATTATGCCAGGACTTCATATTAGGTCTGATATTCGTTTCGTTAAAAGATGTATCGCGTGTTAAAAGATATTCGTATCATGAGGTCTGAGAATAACACTAAAATATGGTTAACGTTAAAGCAGAAAAACTCATAATCAAATCACCTGTCGAAGCAACGTTAGCTGTGTAGAGATGAATAATATGACTAATACAACCCGCCAAGACAAATTCAAGACAAAATAAAACGTCTCTAGATAGTTGGTGAGTCATGCGCGCTCCCGAGCGGCTAAGGCGCAAACTTTATTTTTTTATTAACTACCAATTTAAACTGTAATGAAATTGTTTGTTGTGCGTCGCCTCACATGAACCACTTTGCTATTGACCTATTGATTATTTGACAATAAGCTTATAAGGAAATGAGTAAATCACGAACGCGGAATTTATTAACTGTGGGAGGAACGAAAAAGGAGTCGTTGTTTAACATGCGTGTAATTATATATAGCTAAGTTCGTCTGATGAGGTAATTTTAAGGCAATATTGAGCGGACTTGTGGCTTTATATGACATTTTAATTATTTCAGGTGAGATGTGGAAGCTTAGGAAGGCCTATAATATCACCGTCAATTATTTGGACTGAAATCATCGTCATTCTTTCGTGTTGTCACTATGGCCCATGCAGTTAGGATTCTTATCACTCTATTCGAAATCCACTTGAAAATTCCTCGATAATTTAAGAGCATGTCCTCACTAACAGTCCTCATAATAAACAAAGCTTGTAATCTAAACAGTCAATAAGAAAGTCATGATAAGAAATAATAACAACATTCCTATAGTTGCGCCATTTATTATTAGCTGACCTTAGTTCCTTGTGTAAACACTATATGCTAAGAGGGGTATTGTTTTAATTTTGTCAATAAAACATAATCCATAGTGTATGTAACCTTTTATGCATTATGCAACAGTGTATAAATTGTATTGTTTTATAATAAACTGCAACTTTGTTTATGATCTATTAAAGAAATAAAAAAAATCTCTAGCAGCATTTGTACATTGGTTACAAATGCTCAACTTAATCAGGCACATGTCTTAAATCTATACTAATATTATAAAGCTGAAGAGTTTGTTTGTTTGAACGCGCTAATCTCAGGAACTACTGGTCCGATTTGAAAATTTCTTTCAGTGTTAGATAACCCATTTATCAAGGATGGCTATAGGCTACTTTTTATCCCGGCACGGGAAGTAGTTCCCACGGGATGCGGGTAAAACCGCTGGCAGAAGCTAGTACTTTATACATGTTCCTTCTAGATCAATGATTCGGAACCTAGAATAGAGATAGATATGTCTCCCTAATCTTTATCACGAACATATGTTTGACATCTGGACCTAATGATGTTGGACTTAAAGAGGTTGCTAAGTATTTACTTATACTTTTCATTACAAAGTCATATCACATTTCAAATTAATATGATAAATGTGAAAGTTTAGATGTGTAGAAGTATGATGCTATTTTACACAAAAAGTACTGGACGATTTTATGGAACCTAGCAGTAATTTACATAGCTTACACATACATCAGAATTGTATACAAGTAGAATATTATATGCCTTTCTTGGAATCCACAATCCCACACTAAGCTCAACCCTACAATACCCAGCGCTATGAATATGAGTAAATCCCCCCAACTTTGGCCTGATTTTTCAGGGTATGAGAAGTGAATTTGCCCTCTGTATGAGAGGGAAATCAAAGGGAATAGCCTGATAAAAGAAGCAAAAGAATTACATTTAGAAATCAATTGCCAGACCATTTAAAGAGTTGCAGAGTATTGAGGGATTAATGCAGCTTGTTATTACTTTTCTTGAAGCTGATTCCGCTCTCATATTTATGGTGGTTATTTCTTTAGTAAAAGTCAAAGGTTTTTATTTCACATAGAATTATTTACAGGTTCTTACGAAACATCAATTGCTGCATGGTTCCAAGAAGTGGATCTTATGGAGAATATAATAGAAGTTATGAATAACTTTGTATGAACAACATTTATTACATCAATCTAATTACCAAGCACTGGCAATATTAAGTGAATAATGATTCTATAAGAATGTGTGCAACTATGATGCTAATTGGAATTCAGTGAATAGACACAGTTTTGTTGATAACAACAACAACATATTGCAATCATGTTCATTCCTATAATGTGCCACCTGTAACATTATAGGAATATAGACGCATATACCAAGGCAGCCTGGTGGCCTAGTGGGCAAAGAACCAACCTTTCAAGTATGAGAGCGCGGGTTCGATTCCAGGTCAGGCAAGTACCAATGCAACTTTTCTAAGTTTGTATGTACTTTCTGAGCATCTCTTAGACACCAATGGCTGTGTTTCGGATGGCACGTTAAACTGTAGGTCCCGGCTGTCATTGAACATCCTTGGCAGTCGTTACGGGTAGTCAGAAGCCAGTAAGTCTGACACCAGTCTAACCAAGGGGTATCGGGTTGCCCGGGTAACTGGATTGAGGAGGTCAGATAGGCAGTCGCTTCTTGTAAAGCACTGATACTCAGCTGAATCCGGTTAGACTGGAAGCCGACCCCAACATAGTTGGGAAAAAGGCTCGGAGGAAGAAAGACGCATATACCAAGCTTTCCATTAACTTAATCTTTGATTTGATTCATATTTGATATTCAAATAGTTTATATTACCTATTATTACTGCTATCTCAAACTTTTTAAATATTTATATCTGCTAACAAAGTAAGTATAATGCTTTTGCAATTAACATAAAGTAGGAAAACTATACAAAGAAAACATTTGTTTAGGAAGAGTTGAACTGGGATTCATCATCATGAAAAAAGTAAGGGGCCTTTTGAAATTGGCTGCTTTCATGTTTAATATGGGCACAATATAAAGGGCACAAAGAAGCATTATGAATGCTTACACCACCAAAGCTCTAAACATTTAGTTTTACCCTACCAAAGTAAAGTTTGCTCATAAATCACCTATCAATCAGGCCAATAATTCATTCTTCATCAAATTGCAACATTGACAACTGTACTTGTATTAAATCATACAGAGTGACTCACAGTATTAATAATTCTATTGGAAAGAATATTCTGAGAACTATAACAACGTTAGATAACCATGCATGCACATAAGGAAACAACTTACTTTACAGATAAGGAGAAGTCACCGGGGCTTGATTCACTGATTCTTATCAAAAAACCACCCTCTGGTTTATTTGCTAGAAGTTTCTCTGCATCTGCTCTTGTGATTCTTCCATAATACCAGCTAAAAATGAGGTTTTGTTTTAGAGCTGACCTCAAAGTTGTTTATGGCTTTCAAAATGTTTACAACTATTAAAACTTTAACAATAAATAGTACCTATAATATAGAGCCTTATTCAAAGAATATGAATAGCGAGATAGTTGTGTATGTTATTGTTCTTTTTATAGATCTTATTTGAACATTGTAACTTAACTATCACCTTCTTTGTAAAAACAATGAGATTTTCTCTGTAGTTTATTTATAACAAATGTATAATGTAAGTATAACCTCTCACAGATTCTTAGATGAAAATAATGTTTCCAATAAGTTTCATTCCTGTACAGTTACACACCTGCAGTTTACACAGGTAGAAAATACTTTGTGATCTATGTTTTATTACAACATGTTGTAAAATAATAAAGATTTACGAGATACACAACGGGTTCTTGTTATTCTAAACATAAATACCTATCTAGTCTTGTTTTTACAAGCGAAATTAATAGGTACGATTTATGTAAAGCTATTATTAGAAATACAAACAATCTTTACTGAGTGCAAGTGTTTACCTGTGACTTTTCATTTGAATGTAATTACTAGGAATAAGTCCTTCTTTGCCGTCTAATTCAGCCCTGTACCAGTTCATATCGTCCTCCATGTTTAGTATCTGTAATATCAAAAATTCTAGAAAGAACCTGTCATTTAACTATATTAAATTCGATGCACTTCGATTCGGTCGATGCCCACGTACCTTGAGGACTTGATTCTTCCTAAAGCTGAGCTCATCATCTGCAGTTGCATTGAAATCGTGTTTTGCTATAGCCTCCATGATCAAATTAGGCACTTCACTAAAATGTCACCGAATACCAAAATAACTCACTAAGTATACAAACTTTTATCAACGCTTGAGGTCAGGGAAGTAAAGTAATCATAATGTATGTATTGTCTTACAGAACAATCTAAAATTAGTATGATAGAATGCCGATACGGAAAAAATAATCTCCGTTCACAGGCCACACATCAGTCACATCACCAGTCACAAAAGTATAATGTTATGTTGCCACACTGAAAAACCGAATGTTCTTTTCAGTGCTACCAGAATATTAACAATTATTACCGATGTTTTGTATGCAAATAAAACACACCTTTAGAAAAGCCTATTAATTTAAATCGAAAAAAATATGGGGTCCAGTTCGCTTTCCGATCACGGCGATCGTTTTCAAAGGAGATTAGCTGACTGCGCAGGACATATATTACATTACATTTATACTACATTACATTACTAATTTGAATTCCGAGTGACGCGGGTCAAGACAGCCGCACGGCCAGCAGCTCGCGATATTCTGACCTTTTCCCAACTATGTAGGGGTTGACTTCCGGTTAAACCGGATGTCGTTATGTACTAGTGTTTTTTCACAGTTACCCGAGATACCCATGAGATACCCAGTGCAGGATTAAGCAAGCGCAGTGCCTGTTGGCATGGCTCCGGTTTGTAAACATAGGTCAAATTAACAAAAAGCGCTAGCGAAGGGAGTGAGATATTGTGACTGGACCCAAAAATAAAAACAGGAAACATAAAGGACTATAAGCTAAAGGATTGTCACACTGGATGCGTTCTGCGGCCTGCGGTCAGGGGCCCGATTCTCCTAATTTTACTTAAGCGACATACGATTCACATTCGACTGCGATCCAATCACGACTCGATTACGATTGAAGCATATGTGGCATTCCGCTATTTTTTCTTTGAAATAAAGGTTTTTATCCTTTTCTGTCATTCAATAATGAATCATTTTGTCTGTAAATTATTTACGATTGCAATATGATTGTAGAGCAAACTACCGTATAGACCAAAATCACCAAAATAGCAGACCAATCGCAAACCAATCGAATGTCGTTGGAATACGATTGGTCTTATATTAGTAGCAGAATGCCCGATATGGTTAAAACTGCTATTGCGATCATATTGCGATTCGATTTCTATTAAATTTTGACATTATTAACTTAGGAGAATCGGGCCCCAGATTGCATTCTATACAAAATATATTGATACCGACCGACAATGTTGTTCATAGCATACATGATGCGGGCTGCGCGTCCGCTTGACCAGGGGCCTGATTCTCCTAATTTTACCTAAGCGACATACGATTCACATTCGACTGAGATCCAATCCCGACTCAATTACTACTGAAGCGTATGTGGCAGTGGCGTAGCGTGGGTATCTGCCGCCCGGGGCAGTTGTCGATTTTGCCGCCCCTTCCCGTGTATTTTTTTTAACAAGTGTTCCAGGCCGTTTGTCATTTTTAACCGACTTCAAAAAAAGGTTTTTTTTTGTATCGACGTTAAAAATCATCAAATGATCCGTCCCGCTGTGGGTTAGTAGCGGTGAGGGAGTGTCAGACTCTTTTTGACTAAAAACCGTCGTGTTCCGTCGAAGGCCTTTTATGTTCCAGAGCCGCGGTAACTCTTTCGAACAACCCGCAGCCCCGGCAGAAGGGGGAGGTTTTCAAGTAGACTTTTCTTTTATATCTTTGTTACTTGATTTCTTGAAGGTTTTAAAATTCTTTTAGGTACGCAGGCTAGCGAAGTAGGTACCCTATTGAAATAATTTTCAAAGCGCTATAGCAGTCAAGTTTATCTAACCTATTCTTAACGAAAATCTTGCCTATGTAGTTTCCAAACGCGCGAGCGAAGCGAGTGCGAAATTTTTATCGTACTCAAACCAAATATTATGTTAAAATTTAGCCCAAACGCACTTAACTTTTTGTTTGTTGACAGATGCAAAATAAGGGCATATCGTTTTTGAATATGCGAGCGATGCGAGCGCGAAATTTTTATCGGATTAAAACAAAAATTACGTAAAATTTTGCCCAAACGTACTTAACGTTTTGTTTGTTGACAAATGCAAAAATAAGGGCCATAATATAGTTTCTGAATACGCGAGCAAAGCGAGCGCGAAATTTTTATCGTACTTAAACCAAATATTACGTAAAATTTAGCCCAAACGCACTTAACTTTTTTTTGTTGACAGATGCAAAATAAGGGCCATAATATAGTTTCTGAATACGCGAGCGAAGCGAGCGCGAAATTTTTATCGGAGTTAAACCAAATATTACGTAAAATTTTACCCAAACGTACTTAACTTTTTGTTTGTTGACAAATGCAAAATTAAGCGCATACAGTTTCTGAATACGCGAGCGAAGCGAGCGCGAAATTTTAATTACTTTTTATTTAAGACTCAAAACCAAAATTACGTAAAATGTAGTATCACGTGTGTTTTAAGTACCAAATTTTAACAATAATTAATTTTAAGTTTAAAAAGTTTCAACTTTCTTCTTTAATGTTTTGTTATTGTTAGACAGTTTTATGTAGCGGCACAGATACTAGTTGTGAACAATTTTTTTTTTTAATTGGGTGAATTTTGCCGCCCCCTAAAAGCTGCCGCCCGGGGAATTTGCCCCCCCTGCCCCCCCCACGCTACGCCACTGGTATGTGGCATTCCGCTATTTTGTCTTTGAAATAAACGTTTTTATCCTTTTCTGTCATTCAATAATGAATCATTTTGTCTGCAAATGATTTACGATTGCAATATGATTCTAGAGCAAACTACCGTATAAACCAAAATTTTCATTCAAAGTTTTATATTTAAAATTCACGTACGTATAAACGGTTGCACGACGTGCAACAAGCAGCCAGAGATATCTGACCACGCAACGCCATGCGTAATCATCTATACTAATATTATAAAGCTGAAGAGTTTGTTTGTTTGAACGCGCTAATCTCAGGAACTACTGCTGGCTTGTTCGCTAACTTTCCGATTTTCAGATGTCAACTGGCCTCAGTTTTCATCCGAACTTTGATGTCAATCGATAAGTTTAAAACATTGGTATTCTGTATCGCATGAAGTGGATATCGGTGGATATCGTTACACGGTTGCTGACGCCAAAACTACGATGACAACTTGACAACTCTATTTTTTTATCGACTATTATACTGCTAAGTAGGAAATACCCTATTAGCGTTACATTACTACGTTTGAGAGAACGCTTTATTTTCAGCGTGTTATACATTTAAAAATAATCTGTGGCGGTAAAATTCAGTATTTGCTTTCTATTGTGTGTGAACTTGGTGTCTAAAGTTCCATGTGGATGAACAATATTTTAACTGAGAATATTGTGAGTATTGTAGTTATTGTAAATTTAACAACGTAAATAATATTTTGATACGTAGATTCCTACGTTTTGCATGCAAAATAAAAATTGGTATACTATTTTATTATTATTTAGGTTTAAAATGCTAACATACACTTTCATGATGGATTTTGAGAGGAAGGAAACTTTATGTACTTGAGTAGCTCGTCCCATACACTGAGAGCATCGGTTACCTCATGTAGGCACTTACTAAATAAAAGTTGAGACATGTTGCAAATGAATGAGGAGTTCCTTTGGTATGATCCGTTTGCATAAAAGTTTAGGACTGCCAATATCTATACATAACAAAATTTGATGTTACAAAGTTTATCATCATATTATTATTAATCATTTCAGAGTGTTTATGAGTAACATTAATTTATGTAATATTGGTATTTATTTTACTTTTAACGTTATGAATTCTTACTTTTAGCTCAATTGCAACAGCAGTGTTTTGTTGAGCATGTTGCAGAAACGGACGTAACTCTGCCGAAACTTGCTGAAACCCTTATTTGTTGATACGAAAATTTGCCATGAATTCCTTCTCCCGTAAATCCAGAGAATTATTGCAATCCCGCAGACGACGTTTCTGGATTCTGGATAAACTTCGTTATGTCTCTTATTCCACAAATGCCAGCAAAAATACACGCGATATTTTTATTCCACACAAAAAAAGATAAAACAAATTAAAATAATACAATTAAAAATAACACTATCAAAAAATAAAGGAAACGACTCAGGATTTGTATTTCTATTGGATTCGCAAAATTAGAGAAATCTTATATATCTGATGCTACAATATAGTATAGACATCCCAGTGATGAGGCATAAAACACTGCTATTTGTAGTGTATTTCAAAAAATTACAGTGGCCATCAATTTGATGTCCACTGAGCTTACGGAATCGCAATCTAACGTTTATCGATACAGAAACAGCTGTCAAAATGAGTCATGGTGGATATCAGCCTGTGTTGATGCTCATGACGTCATCTCAGATGGTCACTGGCGTTAGCGAATAAGAAAATAGCTGTTTGACAATTTACTGATGTACACTTTACCAAATGATGATATCTGCGAGCTGTCAGTAGAGTTAGCGAATAAGGCTACTGGTCCGATTTGAAAATTTCTTTCAGTTTTAGATAGCCCATTTATCGAGGAAGGCTATAGGCTACTTTTTATCCCGGTACGGGAAGTAGTTCCCACGGGATGCGGGTGAAACCGCTGGCAGAAGCTAGTCAAGTATAAGCACATTATTTCAGTAGCCTTATTCGCTAACTCTACTGACAGCTCGCAGATATCATCATTTGGTAAAGTGTACATCAGTAAATTGTCAAACAGCTATTTTCTTATTCGCTAACGCCAGTGACCATCTGAGATGACGTCATGAGCATCGACACAGGCTGATATCCACCATGACTCATTTTGACAGCTGTTTCTGTATCGATAAACGTTAGATTGCGATTCCGTAAGCTCAGTGGACATCAAATTGATGGCCACTGTAATTTTTTGAAATACACTACAAATAGCAGTGTTTTATGCCTCATCACTGGGATGTCTATACTACATTGTAGCATCAGACATATAAGATTTCTCTAATTTTGCGAATCCAATAGAAATACAAACCCTGAGTCGTTTCCTTTATTTTTTGATAGTGTTATTTTTAATTGTATTATTTTAATTTGTTTTATCTTTTTTTGTGTGGAATAAAAATATCGCGTGTATTTTTGCTGGCATTTGTGGAATAAGAGACAAAACGAAGTTTATCCAGAATCCAGAAACGTCGTCTGCGGGATTGCAATAATTCTCTGGATTTACGGGAGAAGGAATTCATGGCAAATTTTCGTATCAACAAATAAGGGTTTCAGCAAGTTTCGGCAGAGTTACGTCCGTTTCTGCAACATGCTCAACAAAACACTGCTGTTGCAATTGAGCTAAAAGTAAGAATTCATAACGTTAAAAGTAAAATAAATACCAATATTACATAAATTAATGTTACTCATAAACACTCTGAAATGATTAATAATAATATGATGATAAACTTTGTAACATCAAATTTTGTTATGTATAGATATTGGCAGTCCTAAACTTTTATGCAAACGGATCATACCAAAGGAACTCCTCATTCATTTGCAACATGTCTCAACTTTTATTTAGTAAGTGCCTACATGAGGTAACCGATGCTCCCAGTGTATGGGACGAGCTACTCAAGTACATAAAGTTTCCTTCCTCTCAAAATCCATCATGAAAGTGTATGTTAGCATTTTAAACCTAAATAATAATAAAATAGTATACCAATTTTTATTTTACATGCAAAACGTAGGAATCTACGTATCAAAATATTATTTACGTTGTTAAATTTACAATAACTACAATACTCACAATATTCTCAGTTAAAATATTGTTCATCCACATGGAACTTTAGACACCAAGTTCACACACAATAGAAAGCAAATACTGAATTTTACCGCCACAGATTATTTTTAAATGTATAACACGCTGAAAATAAAGCGTTCTCTCAAACGTAGTAATGTAACGCTAATAGGGTATTTCCTACTTAGCAGTATAATAGTCGATAAAAAAATAGAGTTGTCAAGTTGTCATCGTAGTTTTGGCGTCAGCAACCGTGTAACGATATCCACCGATATCCACTTCATGCGATACAGAATACCAATGTTTTGAACTTATCGGTTGACATCAAAGTTCGGATGAAAACTGAGGCCAGTTGACATCTGAAAATCGGAAAGTTAGCGAATAAGCCAGCAGGATAACTTATTGTAAAAAAACGGTACTTGATTTTATTAACGCTAAGTTTCGGTTGAGCCACATCACTATTTAAGAATTGCAATAAACTGACAACACTCGTAATGTCAGTTTAGTCTACGAGATTAAAAAAAAAACAGACTATATGTTGATAAGCAAAACAATGTCGTTTTTTGAAAAACTTTTTATTTTACTTTAAAAAAAAAGTAAAGTAGGTACTTACGTAATAAAAACGCCCAAGCGGGGAGAGCGCGAAATATTTTATTAGAATGAGGACTAAATAAATTGAGGTAAAAAAATCTTTAAAAACAAGCTTTTATTCAAATGCGCTAAAAAGAAAAAAATAAACTTTTACTGTAACTTTACTGTCAACTTATAACGACATTTCAAATTTAACATATTTGACACAATTTATATGTTTTAAAAGCTTGTCGCGATTTTACTAAGAAAGTAAATACGAGTGGGTACTTAAATCTCGCGACAAGCTTTTAAACAACAATATATTAAATTGACAATATGTTAAATTTGAAATGTCGTTATAAGTTGACAGTAAACTTACAGTAAAAGTTTATTTTTTTCTTTTTAGCGCATTTAAATAAAAGCTTGTTTTTAAAGATTTTTTACCTCAATTTATTTTATACTTTTTAGTTTTCACCTGGTAATTTCCTAAGTCTAAATTCTGTAGCGGCGGTCATCTTAGATTTTGATTTGGTAAAGTGCACTTTATTCTACTTGTCAAGCCCTGTCATTGGATACCCATATGGATGGGATTGAAAAAAATAGGTTATTCACCATTTTGTAGCGGCGGCCATCTTGGATTTTTATTTCGTAAAGTGCAATGTGTTCTACTTGTCAATCCCTTTCATTTGATACCCATATTGTATAGGTACCTTAAAAATAACTAGTCCGCCATCTTGTATATTTAGCCATGTTGGATTTAGGATGACGTCACATAGCTTAACATGCATTGTCATCCAAACTAAACATGTATGCAAAATTTCAGCTCAATCGGTTGAGGGCAAGTGCCTTAAAATTGAGTTGTAAAATTTCACCCGAACACACATAGTTACATACATACATACATACAGTGCAAGCTAAATATAAGCTTGTAAAAATAAACCCGAGTAAGAATTTAACATCATCCTCCGAGCCTTTTCCCAATTATGTTGGGGTCGGCTTCCAGTCTAACCGGATTCAGCTGAGTACCAGTGCTTTACAAGAAGCGACTGCCTATCTGACCTCCTCAACCCAGTTACCCGGACAACTCGATACCCCTTGGTTAGACTGGTGTCAGACTTACTGGGTTCTGACTACCCGTAACGACTGCCAAGGATGTTCAATGACAGCCGGGACCTACAGTTTAACGTGCCATCCGAAACACAGTCATTGATGTCTAAGATTTACTTAGAAAGTACATACAAACTTAGAAAAGTGGCATTGGTACTTGCCTGACCTGGAATCGAACCCCCGCCCTCATACTCGAGAGGTTGGTTCTTTGCCCACTAGGCCACCACGACTTAATATTAACCGAGTAAGAATTTAACGTTTAAACTTATTCTGTAAACTTTTTACGTTCAGACAAGTGTTGAAACGCTGGGCCCCCAATACGTGGGGACCGCCTGTAGCATTAAGGTATTCTTTCTACGTGGCTTATGCGATATTACGGCTTACTCGATACGAACCTTTTTGTAAGAATAGTTGTCACACTTGTTGGCTTAAAACTTTAAATATTTATTTGCTTGTCAAGGTGTAACATGGGTGTAACATCGATGGTGTAACAGGTGTTAGAATATACAATAAGTACCTACTTACAGTTTAACGGCCTTTTTTCAAGCGTAGCTAATTTTGAGTTTAGGTACTTAGCTTGATTTAAATTAAGATATTTACATGGTTCCTATTCGTAGCGGTACAAGTAACATTTGTACATTATACATACCATTGTAATTAATATTTAGATACTCAGACATCATTTAAAGAAGCTACATATATAGTTCTTCTCTTAATGACCGATAGATCCGCGCGGTAGGTAGTTACTTTGCCACGGGATAAGATTAAGATTGAAATATGCGATCATACAATATATCCGTAGATTCATACAGCTAGAGAAAGATGAACTTTTTAAAAATATTTAACTATCATATTGGCAACTACACCACCTCATTGCCTTTCTTGTTATATCTGTTTTCGTGGTGAATCTGTGGGAACGTGGCTGAACCATGGCTGAACTTTGTTTGTCTCTTTTCAACTCTACAGTATCGTGGCTGGTAGAAAGAAGCAGCAATAACCATGAAGTTATGTGTAGGTGCACAAAGCTGTCAAAATTTGTTGATAACACTGACACAAGAATTTGACAGTTCTTTTATGTCCATTTCGCCTCCCAGTGGCATTATACGCGTAAGTAATTCCTAAATCTTTAATTATAAAATAAATCTTAAACAAAATCTCCATACTATTTATTTAAAACTGAAGAGGAATACTTAGTTTAGCCGAAATGTAAAGTATTTTTGATGTGCGGGGTGTAAATATTATACCGTACGTTATGTTTTAGCGGTATCACATTTTTTGTTTTAGGTTTAGCCGTAACTCATTTAAACGCAACGATGTCGGGAGGATTAGACATACTCGCCCTCAACGAGGAGGATGTCACCAAGATGCTGGCGGCAACGACCCATCTTGGGTCGGAAAATGTCAACTTCCAGGTGGGTTCATCAACATACGAAACATAACCTAGAAAGCAAAAAATAACATGCAAACATGATGAGCTAAGAATCCGTTCCATATTATTTGTCTGATTATATTGACGATCCATTCTCCCAACTGAGCAAATAACTCTTTTAACAACCTAAACCGCAGTATTTTTATGATATAAATATCAAAGTAATGTGTTGTAGATGGAAACGTACGTGTACAAGCGCCGTGCTGATGGCACCCACGTAATCAACCTGCGTCGTACTTGGGAGAAGCTGGTGCTGGCTGCCCGCGCGGTTGTCGCTATTGAGAACCCCGCCGACGTGTTCGTCATCTCGTCTCGTCCCTTCGGACAGCGCGCTGTGCTCAAGTTCGCCGCACACACCGGAGCTACCCCCATTGCTGGACGTTTCACTCCTGGTGCCTTCACTAACCAGGTAAGCATCTTGAAGATTCTATCTACTAAGTGCTGAGCATTAGTTTCCACAGATTCAAAGTAGCTGAAGATAGCTTGGTCCATGAGATAGTTTTATAGAAACCACAAGTATTTCCATTTTCAAACACATATTCTCTAAATGATGACACACAAACTAAGGAACCACTGACAGCAATGATTATAAGATATTCTGATTATTCACAACTCACACAAGACTATACATTTTGTTGAACATTTTCTAACAAATAATTCTTATCTATCAACAGATCCAAGCTGCGTTCCGTGAGCCACGTCTCCTGATCGTGTTGGACCCTGCCCAGGACCACCAGCCCATTACTGAGGCTTCCTACGTCAACATTCCAGTTATTGCCCTCTGCAACACTGACTCTCCCCTGCGTTTCGTCGACATTGCCATCCCATGCAACACCAAGGTGAGTTGTGGAGCATAACAACTTGAGTATTACTATGGAATTATTGTCAATTTTGACAAACAAGTAGGTATAAACTCCTTGAAGAACAGTGGTACTCAGCTGAATCTGGTTATACTGGAAGAGGACCCCAATATAGTTGGGAAAAGGCTTGGGAGATGATGATGAAGTAGGTACTAACTCAGAGAATAGAACTTTGAAAGTTATATTCTTGAACAATATAGGTTGTAAACATCAAATTAAAAACGATAAGAAGTCCTATATGACTACCTTGAGTAGAAACACCTATAGGCCTTTAATTTATCTTGATTTTTAATTGATTACACAACAGGGTAAAAATTAAACATTGAACAGATTTACCATTATACATTTTTGGCTTCTTTTATTTCCTTGACAATCATTTTCGTTCTAAACAGCAGTAGATACAAATTCCAAAGATACAAGTTACAATATGTAACAAATTTCTCATTATATATTTTTGACTTGATTAATTTACTTGATAATTTTCATTCCTTATAGTCGTCTCACTCCATTGGTCTGATGTGGTGGCTGTTGGCCCGTGAGGTGCTGAGACTGCGTGGCGTGCTCGCCCGCGACCAGCGCTGGGACGTCGTCGTCGACCTGTTCTTCTACCGCGACCCTGAAGAGAGCGAGAAGGAGGAACAGCAGGCAAAGGAGCAAGTTGTTGTAAGTATAGCTTCAAAATTTAGTTTTCATTCTGGTTTTTTGCACTTGATAGGCATTTGTTGCTGCAGAAACTGTTTATTGGTTTGAAGATAGTCTTTCATTTGCGATTGAGCCAAGCTCTGGTGTTCAGCCCACTTTTGATTTTACCTAAAAGTATTTGAGGATCATAAAGCATAGCAAAGAAGATGAAGAGTTTGGTGGAATACCAATAGTAGCAACAACGTTCTTGCCTCTGCCTATCTACCAATCTAGTTACAGGCCTTATTAAACGTCCCCCCCTATCATTTCATCTACATAAAATTTAATTTATATCTCTTCTCCAGGCTGCCCCACCACCGAAGCCAGAGGTTCCCGCCCCCGTGCACGAGGACTGGAACGAGTCAGTTGAGCCCGTCACCTCATGGGCTGAAGACGCTGCCCCACCACCGGCCGCGTCCTTTGGAGCTCCCCCAGCGCAAGAAGACTGGGCTGCTCAGGTATGTTTACAACTTTTGGAATAACAATATGTTTAGGTTGCCAGTGAAAAGAGAATAGTAGTTGAGAACATTTCATAATTAAACAAGTCCGGGCCTAGTCTGGGATTAAATAGTAGTCAACTAAGTTTACCTCTCACTAGCTGCCATTCCCAATATTTATTTTATTAATTTATTCACAAAGCACAGCTATCATTACAGCAATATCCCAATATATTTAACTATCTGTGGTTTTGCTAACTAGCGATAGGTATGTTTCTCTAATAAACAAATCAACAAAACAATAGAATATTGGGAACTCACGTTAAACAAGTGTTCAGTGAGCAGTACAATTAGGTGACAATTATAGTGTGACAAAGTGGTCATGTTGTTTATAGTGCCTACTGATGTGCTTGGGTACTCTTGATGATAACCTCCGCATCTTCTGTGGTTTAACATCAATTGTTGTTTCCAGGTACAAGAGGAGTGGGGCACCACCGCCGCCCCTCCGGCAGCGGCCCCCGCACCCACCCCCTCATGGGGAGGATCTGCCCAGGACTGGAGCGCTTCGTAAACGTTGCGTTTGCTTTGGTTAATATAACGTAAAACCAATGCTATTGTTTTTATTTATTACTCCTATCTATAGACTCCTCTCTAGATTTACTTGTAGTTTGTAGACCTCCTCTAATTAGTATGTAGTGTAACAGTTATTATAAGTAGGTGTATAGTTATCGGCACGGATATTGAGCTCTCGGTGGAAGAGTGGGGATCGCTTTGCGCACTGTACACAAGGCAATAAACCAATAAATCGCTTCTGCGCAGGTGAAGGTCAGGGCTCAATATTCCTGCCGATGATTATACTACCTTAAGTAAATCTGTACAAGAAAGTAGATTGTCATAAAAGTATACAAAATAGCAAAAATATTATTGAGGTCAGGTACAAATTGTAATGCTGTTGCTGGAATTTTTCTCTTCAGTGTTATACAATTCAATTATTTTATAAAGAAATCTAATCAGGTTAAATAAACTAGAAAAACCTATTATAATTTATTAAAAAGAACTAGACTATTGTCGACTGTTCCATACAAATGAATTCTATAAATACAAGTATATTTGCTGTTCCCCTGGTTGGATAGCACGCGGAATACTAAGCTCGTCCATTCAACGTGGCTGTAGGCTAATGGATAGTATTGTTTCGCGGGGCCTTCAGCGCGGTATTGTCCGTCTGCTATCTTCAGCCAAGTGTTGTTTGCTAGGGTACCCTGACAAATACAATAAAGAAAAACTTAAGCCACCTTATTAAAGAACGTGGTCCCATAAAATACTGGGTTTATAACATTAACTTTCGAGACTATGGTTTATACCTAGTACTACATGCGGAGCTTTTTAGGACCAAGTTGTTTATGGTCTCATATATTGTAGGTGCAGGTCAAATAAAGAACTAGAAGATCCTGCGGTTTTTATACATGCGCATCGCGGGGAATACCTAGTCTGACCCTGCCCCTCTCTTTCAAAACGAATGCGCGAAGAAGAATCTATCATCATTTGATGATGTGAGCCCTATCGGCTAAAGAAAATGATAATAGCATACAATCCTTATGGCATGCAGCAACAGAAGCACTCCAGATGCGAGGTCTGACGACCAATGTAAATGAGTCTTATCAATACTATACTCGCTTTACTAAGGGCACTCCTTTAGTGCAAACCGTTTTGGTGGTTTAATAAGGACACTGCTACTACGACACAATTAATGTTGGTCCTTGGCACAGCATAAAAATCATGGTTGCAGAATCTATATCTTGATCGTTTACCATTCTTTCCACATAATCTTCTGACTGTACTGTCTACATTACCTTAGTTTAGTCAAAAACAGTTACCTATTAAATTCCAAAAGCTGAATTTGCATGCGTTCGCATATCTCCGCTAAGACGGGAACAAGCCATGTTAGGAATAATGTAGCATATCCAACACTTGACGCGATATCTGACGTAACTGTCTTACTATTCGCTTCGTAGAAAACAATTTTCTCAAGAGAAAAGTTTCAAATCAAGACATTTCCATACAAAGATTTTGTCAGATACAGACTAGACTAGCGTGATAAGCACCTATGTTACAATAGGTGTATGTAAAAGACGATGAACGCTAAATGGAAAACTAGACGTGCTGTAGCGTTTTACCTGGTAATACCTATGCACTGGATAAATAGTAATGACACTACCAACCCACGATGCATCTACGGGAATCTGTTTTGCGCTCTCAGTCGGTGGGAGTGTCCTACCATACTATTCCAGGGCTGTTTGAAGGAGCTTATGGGGCGTCAGTTGGTTAGAAGTACCTAGTTAGGGTACTGCATACATAAAATTTTCCTCAAATTAGGAACGGAATAAAAATACATTTCCAGAAATCTATTACCTACCTTCACGACAATTTTCTTCTGATTGTAGTTTACTATAGAAAATCTACTTGTCAAATAGTAATTATAAATAACTAAACAGCAGAACATGAGATATTATCAATCGTAATTATTCAGTGCGGTTTTGACTTAGATATCACGTTTGTTTTCACATTGGAGTTCAAAGCGGTAATCTCAGCTGTTTGTCTACTTACGTATATTAGGAAATGCTTGGGCGCACTCCGGGCCGTATCCGGGTGAATATGTTCAACAGTGACGTAACGCACCCTCTGCGATTGTGGCAGCCGTATTATTATTTCTCCGTACGAACCACTAAAATGATTGCTGGGATTGTGTATGGAAATAATTGTTTTGTAAGTTGCAGGAGGCAGACCTAAATTAGAAGAGGGTTGCTAATGTGTGGGCCCCACTTTGTTGGATGTGCCCGCAAGCTCGGAATGTCTTGGGATAAGAAGCTACTAATTACACGAGCTGACTTATGAATACCTACAGTGGTAGTAAGTACTTAAATGGCATACATCCTTCCGTAACATGTAGAGGCAACAATAGATTGCAAGCGCATAAGATTTCATAGACCATAATGCTGCTTAGACTCCTAAAAAGCATTTATTTTGATATCTTTCCAAAGTCCAAAATATTAATATGTTTTACGAAAATATTTCTAAATAAATAGCATAAAGTTTCAAACTCCTATCGTGACCCTAGAGGCTTGCAACTAAAACAAACGATCAAACTACGTATCTAGTATCTGCTTCTAATCTTTGAAATTCTACTCACATGAAAGGCCAACAGTCGGACAGCGTAGGTCTTCGCAAAGCGAGCACTGTATCGGGCGATGGGGCAGCTCGCCACAAAGGCACGACACCCCAAAGTGCTACCCTTCCACCCCACTCCGTTGTGTCACCACCCTTTGACGCCGTTGCACCTTCTATGTATCGAGTATCAATGTCCTTAGCCCCTGCGACTGTTGCCATTTGTTCTAAACGAACGAAACTTGGAGATTAGATTACAGACAATCGGTCACGTTAGTTCAAAGGATAGCGTTGAACTCAAGACGATACGCTTGCATTGAGTTTGGATTTTGTACTCGAAACTATAAGGGGTTTAGTTAGGTACTGAACAGACAAACTTTACGATAATTCGCCCAGATACTGCATTCACAGAAATGTTTTACCAATATAGAAAACTGAAGGTAAGGGTACCTACTCCTACTTATCTAATTAAGCTATCTCACCTTATAATAAGTAAACTTAAAAAGTTTTTTAAGAAGGTTCAAGAGTCAAAAGTTCAGACTATGAGTAGATTGCAAATTTTTTGCGCAGACTAACAACCTACGAACCTATGTTAATTAATCAAGTCTATGCATCTTTTGCTCTTACATAACTTGTACATAGGCATTAGGCAGAATTTCTATATTTACTCTCTTTAAATAATTGTTCTATTGCTTGATGAAATTCTTAGAAATTGTATATTGAGATTGGTTACGATATATTCTCTCTGCTATAGGTATCTTTGTTCATTGGACCATTCTAGATAGATAGTGGATACAGATACAGTCGATGACCGTACGTCACATCGTTATTAGCATGAGGTTTCCGATTCTGGCGGTTTTAGCTAATAGGCCTTTGGTCCCTCGATATACCGAGGTTTATGCGATTTTCGTAAAATCAGCTATTCTGTCTGTAGAGCAAACTGTAGATGTAAGCCTACTAGATATTTGAGTCATAGTAATGAGTTAATTTAGAAAGAATTAATAATGACGTTATTAATAGTAATTTAGGATATAGCCAAAGACAGTTTCGTAGTTTGTAGAGTTGCTTATTGAGTAAGTACAAGCTACATTTTAGCAGTAAATTAAATTTAGTGAACTGTTACCTGACTTGGGGCGCGATGGCAACATTAGGGTCCTTGATCTCAATGTGTTTCTGCAAAGATATAATACCTGTAACAGTTCGTGTATTTTGTGTTTCTTACTTATCCTTTTCCCGATGTGAAGTGAGTAGGTTACTAATGAATTCCCCATTAACTACAAATAGGACTGGTGTTTCATGATCGCGTGTGGTATAAATATCGTCTAATTAAAAAAAAGTTTGTTAATAACCAGTTCGGCATTGACCTTTACACTACTTAAATACAAGGCCAGATATTTAAACTTCAAAGCCTTTCTATAGTGTACTTCCTACGGAATCCTTAATAATCTTTGGGAATAAAGCGATGGGCGATCAAAGTTTGTACAATATGTATCAAACGTGAATATGACGTGTACATAAGTAGGTACATATTGGTAGAAGCCGTAGGACTCAAAGGAGTGGGAAGTCGTGTTCCCTTTCAAACACACAAGGATAAATTAAACTTAAACGAAGTAGTTCATATCCGCGACTTTGCTCCAACTTCCTTGTTCGATTATGTTTAGACATCCTAACACATATTATACGATATCACATATTATAGTTCTAACTACGAACGTTTGCTCGGCTTTTATGGTAAAGACTCATAGAAGTTCATAATTTAGGTACCTGAGATATTGTTCAGATTTGGCGAGACGTTCGGCTAAATACTTCATTCTGGTGCAGCATTCGAAGCTGACTGATGAAGACGAGTCCACACCAGCTGAAAAAGAAAAATTGCCATGTTTACAGAATCTACTGGCATTAAATCGTCTCAGTTGTGAATGTTCCTCTAGGACATTTGGCACAGCGAATGTGAAGAAATATTTATAGCCATAACATAATTTTGCGGTAAGCACTCAGACTAATAAATTGGCTAACCATGCCCCATAACGGCAACCAAATGCCTTTGTCTTCTCAGTAAAATGAAGCAACTTTTTAGCTGATTTAGCGTTTCTGAGATCCATAGTACGTGTTATCAGAGCTAAGTGGATATTCTAAGTGCTATTAGTGCACCTAAAAAAAAATGTATTTATCCAAACACTTTGGTACATACTATCTTCCAAGATAAAGGTATGTTCCTATAGACACATAAGTAAATTGAGGATCTTGTATGTTCCATTGGTCTCTGTAACCAGTTCGATGCACTCATAGCAAATCTCGCTCGCTGCTCACGGTAAGGTCTTACACATATTAAAAACTTTTATTACTATGAATTAATTACCTACCGATAAGACTTGATGGATGGCAGGTAGGGGCCAGTAATTTTAATAGGTAGGCAATTTACATGGAATTCGTTATTGCTCGCGCTTTTTGAGTATTTACAAAATTCCATATTGTTACGTAAGATCATTTGCTGGTAAGCATTTATTAGGATTTATTTGTAGTGATAGGAAATTATGCAATCATGCAAGCGCGATATTACCAGCTTTACTTTTTACTATGAAACTTTTGAATTCGAGTGCATTTTTGGAGCACGGTAGGTAAAGGTATATTTGGCATAGGTAGCTATAATATTCTATTTCGCTAGTTATGTATCTAAAACTAGTCGATTCTCAATCCCCACTCGATACCCACAAGACAATAGGCCATTTGAAAAACTCTTTTCAAATCTTATTCACGCAAAAGTTTAAAGTAAGCATGTATAAGAAAATATATTGCACTAAAAGCTCTTATTTCCAGGGGCCCGATTCTCCTAAGTTAATAAAGTCAAAATCGAATAGAAATTGAGTCGCAATATGATCGCAATAGCAGTTTTAACCATGTCGGGCATTCTGCTACTAATATAAGACCAATCGTATTCCAACGACATTCGATTGGTTTGCGATTGGTCTGCTATTTTGGTGATTTTGGTTTATACAGTAGTTTGCTCTACAATCATATTGCAATCGTAAATCTTTTGCAGACAATATAATTCATTACTGAATGACAGAAAAGGATAAAAACGTTTATTTCAAAGAAAAAATAGCGGAATGCCACATACGCTTCAATCGTAATTGAGTCGGGATTGGATCTCAGTCGAATGTGAATCGTGTGTCGCTAAGTAAAATTAGGAGAATCGGGCCCCTGGTGTAACACAAGTAATTGACTTAAACGTCGCAAGGAACACAATTACTTAGCTACTTACGTAACGACATTATCTTCGCCGTAGGTGTCAGGTCTTCTCGAGTCGCGTTAGTTTTCCATAGAAATACTGAAACTGAGTTAATTATAGCGTGATTTTTGAAACCATGTATGGGTACAACATATCGTCGAAATTTCAATTCATGTAGTTCTCGGAATATTTAAATAAAACTGCAACTCAGATGGCAGATGTATAGTCAAGAATAAAATTGATCCATTGCAGTGGGTTGGTTGTGTGACACAAACCTGAGTTTATCTCGGGAATAGGAAATTGGACACTCATATGTAACAAAATCTTATAATACAATAATTAAGAAAGGCTACTTTTATTTTGGACCACGGGAAAACCACTTAACGGCGAAAAGATAGTAAGTAATAAGGTGCATTTTTGTTTGTTAATCAACACTCAACACTAACCAAAAGTTCCAGTAACAGCACCAAATATCAAAAGCAACCAGACAGCTGTTTTCCTGCAAGAATCGCTTTCGACCGACTTTTGTTTACATTTCCTATGTCTTCTTTTATTGGTGCAGCTGAACTTTTGTTCGACGTTATCTTCATACAGATATTCCCAGATGTTTGCTCGTAACGGATACGTGGATCGCATTTCCCACTTCGGCGTTGCAAGTTTCTTAGTTTTGCTTCTTTCGTAAACTTTTCCTGCGGAAATGTAAGGTAAATGGAGCGGTGTTAGTAGGCTACTGTGTTTTTGATTTGTATGCAATTGCAGTTATGTGACGTCTGTTTAATGTTGAATTCGCAATATTAGTTCTTAAAAGTATTTGCTGTACCAATGTATTTTTAATGAATCATGTTTTCATTATTTACCTAGTTATTTAAGCTGACACAACTTGAATCAGATTAACATCGCTTAGCACTACTAGGATTTATTGCACATGAGATATTTTCTGAACTCCTCAAGACTTACAATTTGAAAATGCCAACAATGTATTGAACATAACGTTAAAACTAGTCAAACTTATAGAACGAAACATTCCGACTATTCCTAAAGTAATTGGACCCCTATAACACCAAGTTCTAAACATGTTACGATAGTATAAAACATATTGAGCTGACATTTACTAATACGTTGATAGCGGTTGCTTTTATAGTAGACATGTAGTGATCTATTTGGTTCGGTTTTATTACTTATTTTACGATTGCAACGGTCTAGCTATAAGGTGGGGCCCTCTTATGAACAAGTCCGTCTCGACCTATAGATATCTACCTTCGCGCAGAAAATAATGGCGGAAAAAGTACAAAGGTACAAATAAAATGTAACTTGCAGCTGGCTATTATACCTACATAATTAACCAATGGGCATCGTCTTTAGCAACTTTTGTGAAGAAGGAAAAATATGTAAGGTATCATGCTCCAGACTTTTGTTATTGCGAGAATGATGCTACATCTTTCAAAATGTTTGTGATTTAATACTTAAAAGTTTTCATATAAGCCAAATCCTCTAGCACTGATATTATGTTGTTTGGTTATTGACATGAGTACCTCAACTAGATATGGAATACATGCATCATGTATACGGTTGACCCATTTCGTGTTAACCCGTAGCCTAATCAAAACTTTCCTAATCAATTAATGTGACGTTTAGGTATGGATAGTGGTCATCAGCACCCTTTATCCCTTGGGATCTCGTTTTTGCATAACAATTATTATGCGAGTGTATTTTTTATAGCAGGTAAGTAAACGTTAAAAGTTGTTGGCTACTAACATAGACGTTATAACAATTCTAGTTGGGCGGACTATTTCACAACTCCCTAAGTATGTATTTTCATTATCAAACGCAAAATTACTTACATTTATACAAATCCTAGATAAAACAAGTTTGCTTTGTAGATACCTATACCCGAGCGTTTAATATTGGAATGAAAAACTATCAATGTAACTTTAAAATAAAGTCTATAACTTTATGTCCAAAGGCTGCAAGCGCCATGGTGACCTATTTCGTTTCGTTGGCTTTTGCAATTTGCGCTGACAGAGCACTCTGACTCCAGGTTTATTCTTATCTTTTCTTTGTAAGTTTTTTTTATTAAATAAAAGAATTTATTAGCCACTAAATGAATTCATGCAGCTTCTATAAAGAGATATCTGCCTATAACGGGTTCATTCTTATAAGATTTCTATGAAAATAAGCAACTTCAAAGCTTTTATGATAAGAAAATGTTAAGCAGTTTATAATCTCCTTTCTACTTTTAATATAACTTTTTATTTCTATTAGTTCAGATAAAACAAACGCGTACACGCCTAAAGCTTTGCAATATAAAACTCCCCAGTGGCGTTTTTCTGCCTCGAATTTCGTAGTTTTCAAGCCAAAGTGGCCTTAATTAGACAGTAAAAGATAATTCGTCTGATATTTAGTGCAAGCCGAGCTACACTGCTCCGAGAGGCAGGTGGCACGCTCCAATTGCATTACGAAGTGAAATCGGACGAGATAAATCTGTTTTTGGGTAGCACTGATTATAGTAATACGGACTTCATTAACCGAGTGTTCAACGGAAAAGTTTGACAGTTTGGTTAACTTTCATTGTTATGTTATGCTGTTGGTGTACGTACATGAAATGTTCCAGTTAAATATTTGTGATAAATTAAATAGGTGTATAGTGGATAGTGGTTTAGAAGTTTTTTGACAACAAACCACAATGTTTGCTTGTTTTATATGAATGTCCTACATATGAATACCTACATAAAATAAATATTGACTAAAACAAAGAAAGCCTCCACGAAATGCTGTGAACACAAGAAAATAATACAGTAACAGGAAAAATCTCTGGAAATGAGTTCAATTTTGTTGGGCATTTAGGTCAACTTGGGGCGCAGAAACCATCAAAAAAAACCATATTGTTTCACATGTTTGGATAGGTATGCATGTATGGTTCAGCTGAGTTGAGCGTAACTAAATGGAGTTTAGTTTAAAGGGGTGGATGTGTTTACATGCGTACGGTAGGTACCCTTATCGTGTAGGGCACCCGACTACCGTATGAGTCCTGGATTTTACAAAAACATGCATGTAGGAGCTACCTACCTACCTACATACTTACGTAAGTATTATTATTTCTACCTGAGTTCTCATCACAAATTGAGAGGAAAAACCTGAAACTACTTGAAGAACGTAGGCAGGAACAAAAACATCTCAGTTTTTGCTGTTCCATAATATTGGGCGTGTCGTTCACAATCACATTAAATGAAATGCGTTAATATACTGGTTATTATATGTCGATTAACACAAAGAAAAAAGAAAAATAAGTACCTACGTAAAAATAAAAAAAATGCATATTTCAAACAAAGTAAATAGAATAAAAATGTGCGAAAATTAGAACACCATTTTTAAAAGTCAGTCATTACAAACAACTGAAATTCTCCCTTGAAAACCGACAGCTGTCAACTGATCAAAACATTCGATAGGTACTCCTAACTTTATCTCTGCTTTACACATGATGTTGTAAATTATAAAAACGAAAAATGACTCCTGTGGTTAAACCACTGAATGGATTAGGTTATTTTTTTATACAATTCGCCGTAGAATATCATAAAGTATATGCGATAGCATTTAATGTGATTGTGAACGACACACCCTGTACACCTCATTATCATGAAGATTCAAACAAAAATGACCTTTCGTAAGTATTTGTGGAAAATACATATGTAAGTAAAATATGTGCAAAGTTTTAACCTTTTACCCAAATATTCATGTATTTATTTGTATAAAATGTGAACAAGTTTGCTCGCCAAATGCTGACCGCGCGGATGCGAGCCATCACTGTTAGTGTAATAAATCTTGCACATTTTTACCTGCGTACAGATGGCCGCTCTAAACTTTTGTGCATACTGGCCAGTGGCATACATATGTGTACCTACAAACATCTCGTTCTATCGTGATAGCAACTGGATAGAGATTGAGGCAAAAGAGATTAAATCTGTCGATGTAAGCACCTACATAAGTATATGTGACGTTGACGACATCATATGAAGCGAGACTCATCATCAATCAATCAAGCTTGCTTTTCATACATTTACAGCAAGGCCTTCGGTTATATTTTTTTGTAACTTGCACCTTTTATTTTTGATTTGTTTCATGAATGTCGCTAGACCTGATTATACACCTATGTAATTAAAAAGTGACACTATCATTGTTGGCTGTTTATTGAATAGACTGTCAACTAAGGAATACCAGTACCTACACATATTCTTTGTAATACCAACAGTCTTTTATCCTTTCAGTTGTAAAAGCCTACCTTACCCTAGCCTGTTGTCACAGCGAAAAGATCACTCAGCCAGAAACTTTAGTAGCAGGGTTGGTTGACTTCGTAGAATATGCCACTATCATCCTATAATCATACAGTGGATTGTTAAACAGAAACATGGAAACCAGATTCTCTATCTAGTGCATGTTCGTGATCTTCCGATTTGAAAAATACATACAACAAAACTTCATACGTATTTTCGCCTTATTTATCAGGAATCATTGATTTCTAATGGTAAAATCCGAAAATACAATTTTGATTTCTTCAAAGTCCATCAATTGTCATTACCAACACAATGTTGTTGCTTACGATATTGTGATAATGTAAACAAACTGTTGAACTTCGATAAATATTATGCTAGGTAACTGAAGATCGAATATTGCTGTGTGAAGATTTCTGCTTCGTCTCCGTTTCGCGACTGCTCTAATTAGAACGTTTATTGTTTTGCATCTAGCTATCATTTAACAAAGGAACGAAATATTTTTATACTAGGTATGCCTATGTATGTAATAGGGGTTAAAGTATGAAATTGCCGTTTTTGTCTGTTAGGTTTTTTGAATTGACATAGAATCTCTATGGTTTGAGGTTTTCGAATGAAACTTTTTTTACATGGTACCTGTGATGTTCTTCTTTTAAAAAATGTGAAACATTTGAATATTGATGTTCAATTGTTTTTGTTATTCAACTTAAACAAGAAAGATGGATACTGCAAAAAATCGAGTAATTTTTGAATACGAGTTCCGACGCGGAAGTAACGCGGCAGAAACAGCCCGCAATATCAATGCTGCATTTGGAGAAGGGTCTGCTAATGAACGCACCGTGCGGTTTTGGTTTAAACGCTTTCGTGATGGAAAGATTTGAAGAACGAATCACGAGGAAGACCGCCCACACAAGTGAATAACGAGGAATTAAAAGAGATAGTGGAAGCCGATCCTAGTCAAACTACCCAAGAATTAGCGGCATATTTTAACGTTACCTACATTACCCACAATATTGACTCATTTGCGTCAAATCAATAAAATAAAAAAATACGAAAAATGGGTGCCTCATGATTTGACTGATCTGCAGAAAGAAACGCGTGTTGAAACTTGTATTGCCTTGTTGAATCGGCACAGAAATGAAGGAATATTGGATCGAATTGTGACATGTGATGAAAAGTGGATTCTTTATGATAACCGTAAACGAAAAATGCAATGGCTGACCCCAGGTCAAACGCCACAACAGTGTCCTAAAGCAAAACTCACCAATAAAAAGGTAATGGTAACTGTTTGGTGGTCTCAGCATGGTGTTATTCACTATAGTTTTCTCCGATCTGGTCAAGCAATAACGGCAGATGTCTATTGTTCTGAACTTCGAACAATGTTAGCAAAACTAGCAGTAAAACAGCCTCGGCTCATGAATCGATCTCCACCACTATTGCTCCATGACAACGCGAGACCTCATACAGCACGAGAAACCATTTTGACTCTTCAGGAACAGCAGTTGGAAACCATTCGTCATCCTCCGTATTCGCCAGACCTTGCTCCAACGGACTACCATTTTTTTCGTAATTTGGACAATTATCTACGTGACAAAAAGTTTTCTTCCCAGGAGGCAGTTCAAAACGCTTTCACACAGTTTGTGGAGTCTAGATCCTCAAATTTCTATCGCAAAGGCATAAATGACCTTCCTATTAGATGGCAGCAATGTATAGACAATAATGGTAACTATTTTGATTAAATAAGTTTGTTAAAAATAAAAAAAAATACAATTTAGTTTTTCAGTACAAATCGGCAATTTCATACTTTAACCAATAATATTTATGAAGCATAGGTACTATTTATCTATACGCTAGTCTATTCATCCTATCACCTCAGTTTTAATACATATCATCTAACTAATAGCGTAGGTAGGTAAATAAGAACGTAAATATGTAGCCCACAAATTAAAAAGTAGGCCACTGGCTATAGAAACCGTATTCCATTATTCAAGAAAAGTATTTTATTCGTGGGAGCGAAGTCGATCCTGTCCTTGATATTTTTCTCAAGGACAATATTCAATAGGGTTGTTTCCTAGTATTCAGACAATTAAAAATAGGTATATGCACCGAAAGTTCACAAAACTAGAAACACGATAAGCTATATTATATTATTTATAACTGACCACATAATTTTTAAATAATTTATGAATTTTAAAGTTATCGTCTATTACGTCACGCCCTTGAAAACGGCGAATCGAGTCCGATGTCGTCACTTTACATTAACAATGACAAGTATTTGACAGTGACAGTCTATGACAGATATAACCTGAGAATTGATGTGTTGTTTTCTTCAGTATTTATTTGTATTTGAGCGAAAAAAAGTTAGAAAATAACTATGAAGAAAGGATTTATGAAAGCTGATAGTTTTATTGTCGCTCAATTCTTTGCTAATAACCAAGATGACACAAACATAACCTCAATAACAAACACAAACTTTACGTTCCTTTGCAGTTTTATTTTACCGCGTACACAACTCAAAACATTACAGGTATTTTCTTTTTTGCCCAATGTTTAAAAATAATTTAAATGTTTAAAATATTTGTTTTTGTATCTATATTATAAGAAAACATTATTAAAATTTAAAAATCAATGAGTTCTTTCTAATTAGTTACTTCTCTTTAGATGTGCATTAAAGTGTAAAGGAACACACAGTACATGTTGACGTCACAGTCACGTGATCGAGCGTTTTCTGGGCAATATTTTAAGAAAAATAGAAAAAAATCGAATACATGAAAAGTAAAGAGATTTAAGACGCAAAATTATAGGAGGGGTGATCTTTAAATTATTTAGAAGCTATTTAAATAGATTTTCGAAAATTGGAAACAACCCTATTGAATTTTTCTACTTGGACGTAGATAGGTAAGTACCTACTACAATTTTCTCGTTGAATCGATGCTTGATTGGACTTTCACCGTTGAAATTGTTAATGCTCTAATAACTAAATGTGCGTGATCATCGAACTTGGAGTATTTTCGTCGATTTCTAAGGTCACGAGGTAAAGCCTTAGGGAAATTTATTAATTAGTTACGTTAAGAGTAACGTGATAATATAGGATAGATCACTCATCAACACACGTTAATATTTGATGTAAATGGCTACCTACTTAGATGTTTGTAGGTAGGTAATATAAGTCTTCTAAAAGAGTACATCCTGAATTAAGATATTTTACATACTAGCTTCCGCTCGCGGCTTCGCCCGCGTGGTGTGTTGATAAAAAGTAGCCTCCAGGGTATCACCTATCTACACACCAAATTTCAACCAAATCGGTCCAGCTGTTTTTGCGTGAAAGAATAACAAACATACATCCATACATTCTCACAAACTTTCACATTTATAATATTAGGAATATTAGGATTAGAACTCTGGAAAAGCAGAACCATTTCCATTTGCACATGTCTATGACTAAGTAGGTACTAAATGAGGTACTGAGAAGCGACAGGCGTAGGCTTGTAACTGCTTAATCAATCACACACATAAAATATCACAGATAAAAAAGCCTGCGTCTACAAAATTTTATAAAAATTAATGTTGGCTCTCATTTTCATATAATCTTATATCTATATTAACAGATTATTACCTAAATTGGTTAACCTTTTTAACAACCTATGCAAATGCTAATCGTTTAAAACTTGTGGCATGAGCAATTTTTGAAATGTCGATAATCTGTCTGCACAATGTTGGTTATGGAACACTTTCTTTAAATAAAGAATTTTATAATTTTCAGTAAGTAATTGGAAAGCTGGGAAAAGCGCAAAGACAACTTGGATACTAAAACGTTTTACCTGATGAGCACCATGGCGGTATAGTATTTTTTTGCGATATATCACTATCGAAGCTCTCACAGGCTTTTCTATACGCGCTTCTAGTTAAGATTACCATTTATGCGTGTTAAGTTACGATCAATCGAAATACGTTGATAAACTGATCTTTTCGTACCTATTAGTTTGGCGCGCAACCAACTCGATGTTATAGTTTTTTTTTGACACTATGGTCATGTCATTTCATTGCTGTCAAATTTTCCCGCCATTTTTTCTTAATTTTGGAGCAAAGGACAAAAATATAAACAGTGTGGGTTGATTAATCAAAAACTTGAGTTTTAACGAAGCCATTAAAATAAGACGACAAATTAGTATTTTAATGACATAAACTTTAAAAGGTCTTAAAGGTTGTCGTACTTTTGTTCAATGATGTCTTCTAAATATAGCAATCATATCAAAATATAACACTTTCATTACTTGTTCTATAAACTAAATGACCTGACCCTTGTACCGTTGGTTTAAATTATACAGAGATAATTATCTGTTCCCGCATATTATATCTTGAAATTCAAATTTCATGGGCGAGGTTTTATACTAGAGGAGTTATTTGAAGCGGAACAGTCCGTGAGCTATGTTTGTCGTACTCGTTGTTGTTTTTGTTGCGTCGCGGGTTCGTGCTCAAGACCAGTCTTTGAGCACGGTGCCTCCATCGAACTCACCACCCATGCCGTTTCTGGATTTGTTCACTGGAGCATCGAATTATTATTCTGAACCTATACGCAAGACGTATTCCGACCCGCCGCACTATGTGTCGTGTCCGAAAACTGATACTTTGTCAACTTTTGCAAACATATTGGGCAGTGCTGCTAAAATTATGTTTTCAGCGGCTCTAATAGCTTTTCTAAAAGTTATCGTGGGGAAATTGCTCTTACTGCCAGTCGTGTTTATTCTGTTCGTTAAAATTGGCTTTAAAGCCTTCTTGCTCTGGCCAATGATATCAAAAATGATGAAATATTTCAAGAAGAAAAAGAAGAAAGGCCTGAAATCGAGAATGATTACAGATTGCTCTCAGAGGATTGCCTGCGTGATTCAAAGATCTGCCACGAGTAGTTGGGCGAGTTACATAGGAGCTACTGCCACATTTTTCTTAATTGACGACCTCGAAGAAGATGGTTCTTTTGCCAAAAGCATGCTTAGTGTTTTATCCGACGATAAAATAGCTCAGTGTATGTCACTGGACTGTAGTTCCGGAATCGATATAAGCTGACATCTTAATGTTTACTAACATTCAAGTATGTAGGACAATGCAGTTGCTTCATTCACATTGTGACCCAGATATTGTGCGGCTAACATGAAGTGCCAACTTGCAAATTGATATTTCACCAATTTATAAGTAAGTGTGTTTAGGTAACTGTGCATATTTGTTTTAATAACTTAGTCACAATGAGTCAAGTTTCTATTACATTACAGTTATTGTGGATATTTTTGATTCGATTAGTATACGGGTATCCAGATGACTCTGTATTATTGATGCCTCAATTTGAGATGAGGTCTATGGACCCACAACTGGCATACTCGTCGCCGCCATATACTCGATTTCAAGAAACAAGACCAATACCACGACAAGTACTCCACACCAGTGATTTAAACAAGAAACAGATTCCACTGATGGAAAATCGAAGCAAACAGAACATGAGTCTTGGTGAATTTGTTGACGCCATAAATAGAGTATCTCAAGAGTCTCGACGCAGAGAAGAAGAGTTCCAGCGACCTCGGACGATAGCCGCTGCTGGCCGTGAAGATAATTCCGGCTATCCTACACTTCCTCGGCCAACCGGGTACCCGAAACCGAACTACGCGCCTCCAGCAACCTACCACGAACCATCAAACCTGACTCCAGTTGCGCCGCCGGCAACAGTAGAGCCGAAATCTTCGCTTGACAAACTAGACTTCTCGAGCCTTCTGACGCCAATTTCTACAAAAGTTGCCAATAAGTCCAGTGGTTTGCTCAGTTTAATTTTATCACTCTTCTCCGGTTCTTCATCGGGTTTGGCTGGATTGAAATCTGGCATTATTGAAGGGATAATTAAACCTCTTTTGGTGGCAAAAGGAGGTATTAAAGCGTTGATTAGCAAGTTGTCTATTCCTCTTCTTTCATTGCTGTTGATTAATCTGGAAGTGTTAATAACTGTATGGTGGTTATGGGAGGAGGAGTGCCCGAAGTTCCCCGAGCCTATTCCTTCGTACTCAAAGCCAACAACTTCTTCTTCACCACCTCCTTATAACTACAATAATTCGTACAGATGAGTGTTGTTTCTAACAAACGTTGTCCCAGTTATGTACATTTAGTAGGTTTCTAATAACTACCATGTAACAAAATTTCAGTGCTAGTATGTAAGTAACGTTATTGTTTATGTTTTAAGACTGAATGTACAAAGAAAATGAAATAAACGGTCTTTTTGTACTATGTATTTTTATTTAAATCGCCATATGCCTAATGTTACTCACTACCTTGTAATATAGGTACTTAGTCAATTTAAGAGTTGAAAATAGCAAGAAGTTAGTACCCATTTATTTTAGGTAAGTATAATATGAATTTAGAATTAAACCTTGTTGTTATTTTCCAATTACCCAGTTTGACCTAAGTCTTCGTTCTGCAGTCATCAAAATATGTGTAACTGACCGTGTTCACATTTCATTGCAATAAAGTACCTAAGTACTTACATTGTCCGTGTGAATTATTAATATCATGTCGAAATGGGCTTATAATATTGATTGCTACAGTTAATATCATAATTATGCTGAAGCCAAACACAATAAAGTAAAATTAATGATTTGCAGTGGAAACATTTACTGATCGGCTATCCATTTGGGCGATGATATTTAATAAATAAATCACCGGAGCAGTAACATTATTATTTCATTTTCATGCGAGCCTTTTAATCTTTTTTTATTGTTAACATTTTTCTGTTGTGAAATACAATAAATATCAATTATACAGCATTACTAATTACTGAAATGCCTTTTTCATATGTATAAGAGTTTCATAGTTCATCTGCCGGAAAAATATATTAAAGGTTCCTTTGTATTTTAAAGGTTAACTTAATTATCCCTTATTACAGTCATAGTGAAAAGTTTTCAGAACAATTACTGGGCCTACCTATATGATTAATAGAACGTTGTACATAACGCCATGACAGTTAGATACATCCTGTTCTTGACAGCACCCTTTCACACCATCGTCACTCCGCCTTACCCGAGAGTGTTCTGAACTACGTCTGCCCTATACAAATACCCTGTTCCACATATTTATATGTACTACTATGTATACGATACCAAAAATGTTTACTCGTCCTTTTTTTCCGATTTTAGGAAAAAGGACCTTTTACCGCTTTAAAATTACTTATATGATAGGTAAAAATCAGCCTATAACTTGAATATAATTAAAAACATTTTATGACAACTATTCGCCAACCTTTTTTAAAGGGTTTTAATAATTTTAATTATTTTTTTATAATAGGAATCTACAAATTGTGTGTAAGTGTACTTGTAATAGTAATAATTTACAGAATCAAATAGGACACGGAAAATTGGGGAACATAAACCGTGTTCCTCACTCAAGAACTCGTATATCCCAATTAATACGGACTAATAAAATTACAGAAGTTTTTACAGTGTGTCTGGACTATTGTTCCTCCAAAAATATACTCGTTTCGGTCGTAAACTGTACAGATATGGGTAATGCTGTTAGGTGTCAGTTGTCTTCATTCGTTACCCAGTCATGTCCTATTACCTCTAATTGGGTTGTGAAGGACAGAAGACGATGTGATATAAGAAACCATGTTATTCGATAAACGTTCTCTGAAAGGAGTTTATCGGATCTTTAGGAACAATTAGGTTGTATATTCCATAGTAGAATTTTTCAGCGTTATTTTAAAGTACTTAGGCAGTAGGTAGAATCAACTACTCAGTGCAGAGAGTTCGTATATCGAGGTGAGTATTTGTTTGGGAAAATACGCGATGAAGACATTCCACGGCTATCCCCAAGATGATAAAGAAATTATCATGGTTTGATTAGATTATATGGTTGATGGTCTAATTAATATTTAAGTCAATTTTAGTTCTTCTGTATAATTTTAACTTCCTTGTTAATATACAATTACGCATGTAAATAATGTGTGTATTAAAATTATCAAAAGAATTTAAGCTGCTCGTAGACTTCAGCTTATGCATAGTAAAACTGAAAATTAAAAAGAACCGACAACTTAATAAAGCATTTAATGTCGTTACAATCGTGAGGAGGGTAACGAGTATGCGTGTGAGCTCATTAATACCCCCCCTTCGTCCACGTCCGAGCCACGTTCATTAACATTATCTAATTGTCTGGACGATTGTTTGATCATGCCATTTTCTCCTTCCATGCTTCTGACAGTTTGTTTTTGCTTGCTCTCTGGGTCTATGGAGTACTGGCGGAATTAATGTAATGTCGCATCTTTTTTCAATTATTTTGGGCTATGTATTATGAAGGTTGAATGAGCTACTTGTTGGGAAGATGTTCTTGTTTGAAATAATGAGCAGTTTTTTTTTATCTTGATAACCATTGGTAATTAAATTACCTAGTAGTAACAGCTAAGCATGTTACTAATCCTATTGTTTACCTACGCTTAGACTTTTATAGACAATTTTATTTCCAGTAATTTGTTTACATATTCATTTTATACCGTTCGGTGTAAGATGTTATTTTTCCATTTTATCTAAAGTAATCTTCATAAATGTGGGCAATATTTAACAGATTATCCGCCGTTTAGGCACGAAGCGAAAGCATGAACCAATCACGATTATTACGCACGAATTATGGCCAATAGCCGTCAGTTCTGTGGGAACGCTGATTTTATAACACATTTAGGGGATAGACGATCGATCTTTGTCAATGGCGTGCGATAAAATTTGCAGGTTGCGGGAGAGATTTGAGTTCAAACATAACACAATGTTTGTGGACTATATAAGTGTAAATAAGTACTTACTTTGTTATGTAGGAATGAATTAGAGCGTTTGAATCTCTATGTACTTACCTGTATAAGGTTAGGGTGTGGCGAGCTAGATGCTAAAACGTACCTGCGTTGGTAGATAGATATTTGCCTATACGTAGGTATGCTTTTTCTTTGGCATTATCTTATCCCACTAAAGATTCTAACAATTTTGACCTTATTTTGTGTTTGTGTAGGTAAAAGTATGTTTATTTGTAGATTGAAATATTTGGAATATTTTTGTTTTACCTACAGTATGTATATCAAGGTGTAAACTTAGGTCTGTCGCGCTAGTCATCACATTTTATGTGGAATTGGATTGGGTACCTATACATATACACATCTAGATATCAATGAAGCAAGTACCTAGCAATATGTACGCATAAATACCTCTAAGTACGCAGATCTAGACACACGGCAGTGTGTCCGCCAAGTTCGAGCAAAAAAGCGACACACCGGCCGTGGGTTATATTACACGAACCATTTCGGGCCAAATTCGACCCCCCTATAACTCAAAATCTATTTTATATACGCATATCAAATTTCTAGTATCTGTTGAGACCCCCTCACTTATCTAAAATACAAAATTTCATTAATATACCTATTGTAGGTCTTGAGATATTGACATCAGAAAATCGCTATTTTTACTATACACTCACTGACTGACTGACTGACTCACTCATCAAAAACCTAGACCACTTCCAATGGTCGTATTGACTTGAAATTTGGCATGGAGGTAGGTCTTTATGTCAAGGTAAAGGAAAAAATCTGAAAATGGCCAAGTGTGAGTCGGTTTCAAAATAATGAAGGTGTAAAATACTCAGTGTAAATTTATACCCCTAAGGAACTAAAACGAACTAAATTTATCTATATTTATATAATATATCTTCGAATGGTCGTACCGATCTGAAATTCGTTACAAAGGTTTGTATTTAGTCAAAGTAAAAATCTGAAAACGGCCAAGTGTGAGTCACTTTCGAAAATAACGAATGTGTAACTTTGATCCACGAACATAATATATGATAACATGTCATGTCAGTCAATTGGTAAATCTAATCCATTTAGTTAATCTAGTTCATTTCTTTGTAAGAAGCATAGTGCATATTCAAAAATCTGAAAGATAGTATAAATGAGACATTTCCTTAACTAACTTAATCATAAGAAAAAAATAAAATAAACAACCTTACAAAAATAAATGAAATCCCACCCAAAACAAAAATGTGAAAGGGTGCCAAGTTCGATAATATGGAAATCCTTCGCCTATAAAAGAAGTGAGATCTGAATAAGTACCAAGTTCCATACACATACCTCAGTTAAAAATAGTTACTTTTTAATAATGTTACTTGGCAAGTTTTAATAGAAAATTAAATACTTGATTCATTGCGTTCAGTAGGTTTATAACAAGGTGTGTGCAGGGGCGTATTTAAAGATTGCGCGCCCTGGGCTCCTGTAGTTTTCCGCCCCATCAAGGAATGAAAGAATACAAAAAAATGTATATTTTACATTTTTTTTCTGTGTACAAAATTCGTAACAAACTTGTTTATTACATCATCGTAATCAATTTTATTACTTAAATCAGCTTTAATGTTCAAAATTGCCAAATTATTCAGCCTTTCTTAGATAAGACTCGATCTTAAATAGTTTCTTATCTATACTAATATTATAAAGCGGAAGAGTTTGTTTGTTTGTTTGTTTGTTTGTTTGAACGCGATAATCTCCGAAACTACTGGTTCGAATTGAATAATTCTTTTTGTGTTGGATAGTCCAGTTATCGAGGAAGGCTATAGGCTATATAACATCACGCTACGACCAATAGGAGCAAAGATATAGTGGTAAATGTGTAAAAAACGGGAGAAATTATTTCATCTTTGAAGCCTTCCGTTGCGTGCGCCGTGAAAACGGTTCAAGATACACAAAAAATATGTATTAAAGAATAATAGCTCTTTTAATGATCTAAAAAACAGTCCGCGACAGTGTATGTCTATCTTTTAAGATTAACTCACAAAAACCGTTTTTATGGTACCTAATTTGGTCGAAATAATTTGTTTAAGTTGTATCAACATAATAATATTAATCTTTATTCAAATAAATATGTTGTTGGTTAAGAGTGCTAAATCTATATACAACATGTAACTTAATTAACGCACATCCTGAAATTAGTTTGTTCAGAGTCGTTTACTGAATCGATTTATATCATTTTTAATATAGGTAATTTTTTATCCCAAAAATAATTAAAACTACGGAAATTATTGTCATATTAACCCAGTACAGTCAAAACAAGTTCAAATAGACCGTAACTCAAAGTAATAAGACTTCGTGTATTGTCGGCTTTTTCCGTAGTTTCGTTATGTTATGTCGAGTCGAGCCGCGCGGCGCGATATTTGCGTGCGTAGTAGTATGACCAAAAAGTTCTCCAAGAATTGGTATAACTAATTTAGTAAATAACAATGCATATACATGTTAAATTAAAAATTCAGTGTATGTTTTATGATTATAACATAATATTCTAATTGGGGTGTTTGAGGGTGTGCGTTAATTACGTTACATGTTGTATATAAAAGAAAGTCGTGTTAGTTACTCCACTTAAAACTCAAGAACAGCTGAACCGATTTAGCTGAAAATTGGCAGGGAGGTAGTTTAGAGCCAGGAGAAGGACATAGGATAGTTTTTTTTACAAAAAATAAAAATAAAAAATATAATTTATTCCGGACATACAGCGCCATCTATTGTTCAAACCAAAAATCTGCCGGATGCCACTATCCCACGCGAACGAAGTCGCGGGCAAAAGCTAGTTCTTTTTAAAACTGAAAATGAGCGTTCTGCACCACAGTTTGTCACTGCAGTACTAAGAAATATACGCATCGCAATTTGGATACTTATAAGGAAATGCCACTTTTAAATCATTTTTAGGGTTCCGTACCTCATAAGGAAAAAACGGAACCCTTATAGGTTCACTTTGTTGTCCGTCTGTCTGTCTGTCTGTCAAGACCCTTTATCTCAAGAACGCGTGGACGTATCAAGCTAAAATTCACATGAAATGCTCAGGTCTATTGTCCCTTTAAGCAGTGAAAAAATGAAACTTCTAAGTTAAGGCGATCAAAAGATACAGCAGTTTATACCGACACCTTAGACGAATTTCCGTCACACGCTAGGGAATCAAAACCTACAAGGTACTTCCCGTGAACTCAGAATCTTGAAATTCGGCACGAAGCAACGTTATATAGTACATATAAAGGAAAAATTGCGAAAATGATAAATTTGAAATTACATAAAATATTATTTTTGCTTACATGACATAAAATACTTTTTTAATAAATATAAACTTACTACCTAGCCTTTTTCACATGAAGGCGTAGAGATATTAAAGTTGAAATTCATATCAAACACTTCTTAAATATAATTGCCTTTAAACTGTGAAAAATTCTAAATCATTCAAAGGTCATTGGGCACCTTAGTATGGAAACCATACCCACGGCGGACACGAACGAAATATAGCCCAGTATAATGATATAAGGCTCTGATTTACTATGACATTAGTCGCATCAATGTGAACCATTAGAGACAATCAGGTTTAAACATCAAATATTTTCCTTATTTCAATGGGGAATTTAAACGACCAAGTTTGACGGATTTGAGAAATCATTTCTTTGTAGTGAAAGAGTATACTCGCCGTTTATTTCCATTGTCATCAGGTCAGGATCTGATGATGGAAATCCTGAGAAATCGAGGGCAACTATCAGAAATTGTAGGCATGCATAGGGTTAAAACTTGATTCTCAGATGTATGTCTGATGATAGTATCAAACAGTGAAGGTTTAGAGCTTACATGATGATGGACGTGAGAAAGTCGAGAGAACTCTTCAACGGTATGTTTTAGTTACGTCGTGTTACGACTTCTAGACCGATGCACCTAACATCTTCTTCCTTTCTTTCTTGTTTTTGTTTTCTTGTTACTTTTTTATATGTTTGAAGTTGGATTTGTTTGTAAAATGCTTTTTAAATTCATTTTGATAAAGACCATTATGACCATTACAACCCACCATTACAAGTTTCGACTGGGAATGTGGGTATTGAGATATATAAACTAAATGAGAACTATTTACAAAATAAAATAAAGCCGACTTTATAAGACAAAGGAAGGGACAGAATTACACTTTTGTCAAGGCACTAGAAACGTAAAGCCAGCAGCCCCGAATCCTACTCTCTAGCAGTCGTTGTTACAATTCGACAGTTACAAGTCGTCAGGCGGTTTGGAAAAAAACCTGATACTAGGGCTCGTTAGGTGATCAATCCCTCAAAAATAAAAGATCCCACTCCTGCAATGGCTGCTTTAACCCAAGTTAGTAGTGAATTCTCATCACCTAAAATAAAATAAGCTTGTGTTGGACACAAGGTTACTGCTATAAATTGTAAAGGAGTTCCCATAACTATATCTGATCTTTGCTATCGATCCCGCAATGGCAGTCAAACCTATCTATGTGGAAAGTCTTCGCCAATACGAATTAAATAAGCCCAAACACGTGGTAGTTGCAACATACCGTTTAGGAGTTCCCTCGACTCTATGTGGTCTCCATCTCCAAACCTTCACTGTTTACCAGTACCCTCAAAAATACACTTACATGTCTGGTTTTGACTTGATGCGTGCCTACAATATTCAAGAGTTGCCCTCTTTATCAGGGTTTCCAGATTCTCATCAGATCCTGGTCATCCGAATTGGCATCTTCCTTCTTTATGAAAAGTCTTTAACAATAAAAACTAGCATTGCAACCTGTACATTGTACAATCCTTTGAAACTGCTTGTCTTTTATATTTTTTTAACTATCCTGGACATTCGTCTCCATGGAATTTTAATTAAATATTTATATTCAAAGAAACGTCATACTATTTTAAAACTACTTGTTTTACTACTCCACAATTTAAAACTACTCTGATTCATGTCCGCCACTTTTTGCAAAGCGGGTCAGATGTGCCCAATGACCTTTAAGGCATAATTTGTTATTTTCAATCAGATTTCTGAATGATGACTATAAAATGTTGTAAATAAATAACTTTTAATAAAAAAACTTTTACAAGGTACTGGCCTACTATTCTGGTTACAAAAATATTAACTATTTTGACTCTCACGAAATTACCATAACTATGATTGTTCTAAACTGAACGGTTTGCGCGAAAGTCACTTTTTATTTATACAGGATTTGTAAGGAACCCTCGGTGCGCGAGCCCGACTCGCACTTGGCTGGTTTTTTTTTCTTTAGATTTCCTTCCAAAAAATACCTAGGCGGAAAAAAATTAGACTATTCCACCGGTTCAGAAAAGAACAAAGGCCGGCTTTCATACTTTAAATCCTTAAGACACGAAATCAACATGTGGAAAGATGGCTCAGGGCCGTTCTAGGCTTACGTCCTATAATATTGTTCTGTACTTTTTTAATCCTCCAACCTAAAGACCAAGGGCGGCCTACCGGCCGCCCCTGGGCCGCCCTTCGCCGCCTGCCGCCCCGGGCTGTAGCCCCTTTAGCCCTAGGGTAAATACGCCCCTGGGTGTGTGAAAACTTGCCAAGTAACATCATTAAAAAGTAACTATTTTTAACTGAGGTATGTGTATGGAACTTGGTACTTATTCAGATCTCACTTCTTTTATAGGCGAAGGATTTCCATATTATCGAACTTGGCACCCTTTCACATTTTTGTTTTGGGTATACGATATACCAATATGTACAAGGTACTTATTCCGAATTAATTAACTACGGAATTATAATAAAACTTTTTCTCGAAAGCTCTTGTCCAGTTTTCCGATTTCCTGTTTATTTGAAGTGGGAACCTATATTTAATTAATTGTTTGTAAAGTTTGGGGATAATTGGTACGTTATCATATTTATCTTTGTCCTAATTGACGTTCCTGCTGAACTATGGACGAGTAATAGCCGAGAATGTGCGTTGTTAGTGCTCAAGTTTGTCACATTATATTTAGATAGAATTTCAGAGGATATAACAACTTGAGCCGGTATGTTGTGGCTGTTTGTCTTGATCGTGAATGTGTTTATCGGAAGATAAGTAAAAGTTTTGGCTTTGTTTAAGTTTTGTACTTCATTTACAGCGTTGGTTCCTACGTATTATTAGATTTTCAATATCAGAACTTAATTATTGAAATACAATCTTCGCAGAATTTAGAATTCTATTTTAAGTTGATTAAAGATGAATGAATTTTTATAAAAATCTTCTAGCGGGAAATTTTAAAGGCTGTAAATTTTATAAGGAAAAATATGATGACTGTTACAAAGACTGCACAAGTACCGATGAGTAAAATTTGTATGAAGGGAAGTCAACATGGGCATTTTGACTTACTTTCCCACATATTATGTTACGAGGTACCTATGTGCGTGCATAGTATCAAAAATACTTTGTATAGGTATTAAATGTATTTTTAGTCGAAGCATACAAGGCATATCAAAGGAGAGACCAAGAAAAGTGCATTACATAACGCTCATACTCCCTCTTCGCCCATTTTTACCCACGACGGAACGGAGCAGGTATATGCGTTTAGGGTGAGAGATGTGCGTTTGTGTGTTTGTGTGTTTGTGTGTGCGTTTGTGCAAAGTAATGTTCCCACATATCTTCTAAACTAATGATCTGATTTTGATGCGGTTTTCAATAAAGGGTTTGTGTTTGATGAGTTCATGTTCTTAGACAGGTGTCATGGCTGTAACTCACTAGGGGGCGCCACAATATTAGTCCAAACAGCAAAGGAATGTTCCCACCTACCTTCTAAGCTAATGATCCGATTTTGATGCGGTTTTCAATAACGTTTTTGTGTTCAATGAGTTCATGTTCTTAGATAGGTGTCATGGCTGTAACTCACTAGGGGGCGCCACAATATTAGTGCAAAAGAGCAAAGTAATGTTCCCACCTACCTTCTTAACTAATGATCCGATTTTGATGCGGTTTTCAATAACGGTTTTGTGTTCGATGAGTTCATGTTCTTAGATAGGTGTCATGGCTATTAATCACTAGGGGGCGCCACAATATTAGTGCCAAACAATGTTACAATATAATCAAAACGTCCGATTACAATTCTGTTTTCATCAGCAATGTGTACGTGCTTAATGCATGTTCCCAAATAATAAAAATTACGCCTGTAACTCACTAGAGGGCGCTACAATATCGGTGCAAAATAATATTGCAATAACATATTATATAGACTATAATTCGTATATGTTCTCTAAAAAGTCTGAAATAAAATTAAGCAAAATTAAAAATTTTGAAAAAACCCCCGACGGTAAAAATCTTATTGAAAAATAATAAAATAACTCAAAACCCCCGACTTAACCCAATTATATAGGAATAACCGTCGGGGGCTGCCTTTTCTATATGAAATTTCAACAATTAATTGAGTGTATTTTATGTCATCGTTAAACATCTACAATTCTTCAATAATTGTATTCACGACACTAGAATCCTTTAGCTGGTTTAATGGCAGCTCCCGACGGATATTCCTATATAATTGGGTTAAGTCGGGGGTTTTGAGTTATTTTATTATTTTTCAATAAGATTTTTACCGTCGGGGGTTTTTTCAAAATTTTTAATTTTCTAGGAAAAAGCCTTCTAATCTTTACCAAGAGGCACAAGGTTACGGATGGTTGAAAGTAGGTCATATTGATTCCAGGGATTGTCCTGAAAGACTTAGCACCGGTAACCTTGTGAAATTGCGTCTAAACACAAGTACTTTACCAGTGTAATATAGACACTAGGATTCGTCACGGACCCTACATTTTTTCATAAAATTTTGGGTCTCGCTGAATACGCTTAAAATATTTTACACTGAGCCAACAGAATCCCCAGTATTCTAGGATAGGTAAGGTTATTTAGGATTAGGTTTAGAGTATAAAGTCCTGTGGATTTTCAGGTCGGCCAAACGTTATAAGTTTTTTTTATGAAGAATTTTTAAAACAACAGACATGTGCCCATTTGGATTTTTCGGTTATAAGAAAAGGCTTACTTAACATAACGTATGTAAGTGAATTGAATAAACTGGCAAAAGAATTGTTGCCAAGCAGGTACAACTAGGTGTATGCCGTTAAAAACCGCTACCGTGATGATTCTTTGTAAGTACATATATTAAAGTGTGCTCTAATGCAAACGCATGAACTAAGGATTGAAACGCGGGTTGGGTAAACTCCGACCTTACCTCTATATTCTGAAATAAAATTGAATACTACATAATTAATATTTGCTTCCTAGTCTTTTAATAAGCACCTATCTTTTAATTACCACACATACGTACGTAATTAGTCTGGCTATTGTTTTGATTAATATAATTAATTAATTTTGAACACATGAACAGTAATAAGGTAGGTACCTGCTACCATTCAAGCGTTTGATTAAAAAGCGTAACATTATTATGTACGGGGGGAGAATGGGTTGTGTGAAACAACCCTGGGTTCAGAATACAATAATATATGTATGTACAATGAGTTTCTGTTAAACATTGATTTCTGGTTAAATGTTAAGTAGCTGCAGGGTATTGATGTAAGGTCACGAAAGTCGTCTTTGGTCCTCGTGGCCCCTCTCTCAAAGGCAGAAGACGGCACAAAAGCTGAGGTTTTTAGTGGGTGCAAGCCCCACATAACCTCATCGTCTCCCCGGGCGGTGTGTGTATGCGTCAGGCATTTTCCTCAGCTGAAACAAAAAAAAAAAAAAAAAAAGGGGTATTGATGTAAAAAAATAACCTATAAAATACTGATATAGTAGAATATAATTACGTAGGTAAGTAGATTTATAATAAGGTTTGTCGTGAGGGAGAAAATTCTACGGCGGCGGCGTATCGCAACGCCACGGATAATTTACACGTTGCGCTGAAAAACTATAAATCTTACTTTCAATTCTGTCCTTTGATTCATATTTATTGTTAGCAAATTAATTGATATTTTAGATATATTGATAAGTAGGCACCATTGTTCAAGTATTAGGTACCTACTTCTCGTCTCCGAATTTAGTGAAACGTTTGCGTGATCAGTACAAACCTTGACGCTTACAAGTCATGAGTTTCTTTGTACCCACTTAAATGATATATTAACAGGAAGGCAATCATATTATTCTGGTTGCGTTCAAGTATTTGAGTGGGTTGGTAAGCACCTAGTTGACCTTTCACCAATATATCTTTCACTTACTGAGTAATAGGGTTATGTTTCAATTACCTTAAGTGTCATATCCCATTAATACTGTGAGTGTTATCGATATTTCAGAAATGTCACGAATAATAGAAAGTAACAAGATTTTAAGGTACAAAATATTCTGTTAAGATGAAAATTCTCCGCTCATGAAATTACTTTACGGACGCGTAGATACTCTCAACCTTGGCATAATAATAATTTAACGAAGACTAGGTACATCATGCTGAGAAAATTCCATCTCAGACTATGTTCTCTTAATTTGTCCTACATAATAGCAACAATTGACAACTGGTAGCTTGAAAACGTGACACGAATAAGTCTTTAGGCTGTTACCAACACGGTTAGGTCTCGCCTACTTAATTTAGTCCATTTCTCTTCCCAAAGTACGATTCTGTACGACGTTTCTCGTTTTCCAACGTCAATTCTGAGATGCGTGTTATCCTTAACATATACTGAATAATACATACCCAGTTTGCATGACAAGTGACGCCGAGTGATGTCAATGTGAACGCGATGGAACTACATACCTACGGTCCTACATGCATCTACGTTATGTCGAACTAGTCTTCACTAATGTTCTTTAGTTCTTTTGACTTTATTGTTTTGTGGTTGCCACAAAGACCACAAGTGTTACCTTCCCGTTAATATTTGGTACCTATTTAGCATTAGGTAGGTACATCATGTATCGAATTACAGGTATCGGCATGCAATAATTAATCCCCTTTGTGCAAAATTTTATACTTTATACGTGAAACCTCTGAAACTGCTTTCATAATAATCGAAGCGCTCTACTTATATAAAATTGGGTCAATATTCGCGTACAAACAGAGAGGGAGCGCGAAAAGTTTATCCTAAAACAGTAATGTCACGAAATAGGTTCTTAACCTATTTCGCTAGTGGTTCTACAGCTTCAAAGGACTGCGACAAAGCCGTTCGTGCCCATTCGATAATGTAAAAAGATTGTAAGTAAATTAGCCAGATGAAAGGTCTTGCCGAGGGCAATTTCGTTATCTTAACAATTTTGTAAACTAATTGATATCAGAGTCAGCCAGTTCTTTGAAATCATTGTGAAAATCTCTTAATGCTTATTATAACGTGTCAAACGTTATGAATGATAGATACGTAAGTTGGTAATGTCTGCGTTTGCCTTTTATGCCCTTCAAACATAAAACGTGTAGGTCATTTAGACGTAAGCTCTCTGAAAACGAACGCTCTTTTTTACGAGTTACGAGCTTATTCTGAAATTGGGAATCGGGGTTATTTCAATAAAATCGGATCAAATTAAGGTTTCGTGTGAACAGGATACTGGAAATAAAAGTAGGCTACAGGCGACGGTCGTTCGTTTTGCAATCGAGTGTTTGTGTCGGTGCGGCGTGAAGTGTGTTGCGTAGCGCGGCGCGGGCTGCGCGACGGCGCACGGCGTCGATAGCGCACCGGCCTGACGTCGGCGCGCTCGCTCCCCGACCCCGCCAGCGGCGCACGTCACACTCGACACCCGCGACACCCTCGGCACCCGAGCCGAGCCGCGCCGACCACCACACCGCGCCGCGCACCATCACCCCGTCACTGTTTACTGTGGACCCCATCGAGGCCTGGCCCCAGAAACCACCCAGTGTCGCGATCTGTGCAAAATCAGTATCTGGTGAAAACAAACACATCACAAGGCTTTAGCGCAGGCGCGCCGCAAGCGGACATGATGAGAGCGGCCATCTTGGCCGAGGACGCACTTTCGCCTCGCCCCAGCTTCAAAGCTCGTTTCGAAAGCTCCATATAAGTCGTAAGGAACGAGCTATGCGTCGTGGAGCAGGATCCGCGGCGTGCGCCCTCTGAGGTCGCCCCGCGCCGCTATCGATCCGGTAGCGTCATGGCGCCCGCGGAGTGAATGCGGACATCGGGACAGCGCCGCAGCCCCCGAACGCGAGCGGAGCGCCCGCCCAGTGATAGTGCAAGAGTGGTCGCGCGGCATGTGAGACAGAGTGTTGGCGTGGTTGGGAGGGCGCGCGGGCGGCGGCGGGCCCGGCTGACCGCGCGCCATGGGCGAGGAGTACGCGCGTTCACCGTGCGAGCGCTTCCCGGCGACGGGCGCGTTCAGCGTGGCGCCGCCGGAGAGGCTCAGCCCACCGCCGCCCGCGCCGCTGCCGGATCGGTTCTCGGCGTCCCCACGGCGGGTGCGCCGCTGTGCGGAGGCGGAGCGCGCGCGGCGGCCGCGGTACGTGCCGCCAGCAGCGCACGTGCCCGTGGAGCGCTATGTGCCGCGGCCGCCAGCGCCGCTGCGACCTCCGCCGCCGGTGTACTGCGGGCTGGCGTGCAGGCCGCCGCCGCCAGCGCCGCGCAAGTGCTGCGGGCCCGCGTGCCGCGAGGACATCGCGGGCTCGCCGCCGCCGTCGCGCTACGTGGAGTACGTGGGCGCGGCGGCCGCGCGCCGGCTGGCCTGCACGCCGCCGCCGCCGCCACCGCCCGCGCTGCAGCTGCCCTGCGAGCCCCAGGAGCCGCCGTGCTGCGTACAGGCTCGCAGGCGACCACAACCACCACATGATTGGTAAGTACCTCACCAACATCAATACACGATCATCTGTTCAAGTATACCTAACTTCTTTTAGTCTGGAAGAAGGCTATTATCTTATCAGAACTACCAAGTTCCTATCATTAAGCTTAACTTCTATTCACGAGCACGTAGGGATGTATGCCAATTCTTGTCAGATTTGGAAGGTAACAGAAATTAACAATCTGGTATTGTTAGTACTAATCCCTAGATGCGCAAAAGATCCCTGGCTCAACTCGAGCTCAACCTCTATTTAACTGCGTAGCACTATGTCGATGATGTGAATGCTTACATAAAAGATTTTTAATAATTCGCTGATGATAGCGAAAGCCGCGCCGTTATAATTGGTTAATATTTTGTGGATGATGCCGATAACGTGTGATTGATGGCGGCTGGCTAACGATCGACGTTTGTGAGCAACTCACATATATGCTGATTAGCTTCTAGCCAATGTTCGACATTTTACTGGATATTCAGCGAACATTTCGACATAGGGTATGCGTATAGTGAATCGTATTGTTGTACTATTGTGCAGGGTAGGTACAGACCGTCCCTTTATATCTCTCGAACCTTTGATGTCGGGACCAATCTTTCATTAAGGAGAGTTAGTTTTTTTTCAATTTGTACCTAACTTTAGTGACGTCATCTTCACTCTTGTGATACCTATATATTTTTTGTACCTGCCTATTTATTGTTGGGTTACATTCACCGATAGGACTCAACTAACCACAGTTTCCCAAAACTATTCAGAAACGCAAAATGATTCTAGTCCGCATTAAGCTCTTGGAATTGTACCAAAATTAGTTAATGTCCTACATAGAATTCTGTTTTACATTATTGCATCGTAAATTCTAGTAGCTTTGATAGTGATTACGGGTACTATTGTGTATGAAATTATCTTTATACTGGTGTTTCGGAATTTTAAGTGTTATAGGTTGGTAGTGCGCTATGTTTCGTGATCGCTTTATAGGCAGCCTAGAAAAAGCTAGACTATCGAAATTAGAACGGAATCTATAGAGGTAGAAAATCGGCTTCGTGTACTCTGGTTACGTACAGTTAGTATTTTTGTTACCGATAACAAACAAAGCTTTAAGGGTGAAATTAAATTATGTATATGTATAGTGTACAGTCGTGGTGGCCTAGTGGGTAAAGAACCAACCTCTCGAGTATGAGGGTGTGGGTTCGATTCCAGGTCAGGCAAGTACCAATGCAACTTTTCTAAGTTTGTATGTACTTTCTAGGTAAATCTTAGACACCAATGACTGATAAAAAGGTGAAGGAAAACATCTTGAGGAAACCTGGACTATAAAGTCTGAAATCACCAACCCGCATTTAGCAAGCGTGGTGATTAACGCTCAATCCTTCTCCGTGTGAGAGGAGGCCTGTGCCCAGCAGTGGGACGATAAAAAGGCTGTAACAATCAACAATCAATATGTATAGTATATTTACTTACTGTAGCTGTGTTGGATCAGTTCAGTGTCAACACACTTTTAAAACACAGAAAGAAAATGAACTTTTTAACACCTGTCTGCTTCGAGACGAGTATTTTAATTAAAATATCGTAGTAGTTAATTATATTTCAAGACTATTTAATTAGAAACACTTTATTTTGATAACGTCTCAAGTTATTTAGAAAAAGCTTATAAATTCTTAAATGTCATGATTACTTAATTCTAGTCTCGGTGAAGGATTTCTCTTTTTATTGTTTGATATTTTTTTTACTTAACAAGTTATTTTAGACACCAATGGCTGATAAAAAGGTGAAGGAAAACATCTTGAGGAAACCTGGACTATATTGTCTGAAATCACCAACCCGCATTGAGCAAGCGTGGTGATTAGTAATGCTCAATCCTTCTCCGTGTGAGAGGAGGCTTGTGCCCAACAGTGGGACGATAAAAAAAAAAAAGGCTGTAACAGTAACAGTAACAGTAAGTTATTTTGAAAGTTGTCTTTTGTGACGTGTTTCATCTGAATATTCTCAATTGTTTACGAGAAAAACAAGTTGCAATTCACAAAAACAATCTGATTCAGAAAGAAATATTATTCTGTGTTGTAAATAATCCCTGACTCTAATTCTTGGAAAATAGATGTAGGTAACGAAAAGTTATAATTATTTTCACATAAGTGTCATAATGGTATATATTTTCAAATAAATCGAATCGTCTTCAAAATCACTCAACAGTATAATTTAAATTTTAAACTTTTTTATATAAACTTTTTTTAAAGCTTACATAATAAAGCTTAGTGGCGTTGTGTTACCTGTCCTAGTTTATTTATTTATTTCCGAGTTGGTTCAACATTTACAATTCTATTGAAATATGAAATTGGTCAGAACAAGAATCTTACAAAACCCCTGAGAATCATTGTAGAAAAAAAAAACATTCATAGAAAGTATATTTTTTTAGTTTTCATTTATTTTTTAATATAGGTACTGGTAAAAAAAACTTTATATCAGTTTTGCACTGTAATTATTAACTGTCAAAGAACTTGAGATATTTTTAGCACTCTGCGTTGGGAAACTTTGTATGACAAGGTAACATTACTGAATTGTTTCTACTTTATAGACACGAGTATTTTATTCACGGTGGAAGGATAGATTTTATCAGCAGCAGAATTGCTATCATCTTAGCAGAAGGTAAAACCTTAAACATTATGTGGCATTAATTTAATCTGTAACGCAAGGACTTGAAGAGGCTACGTGGCTTTTTCTGGATACCTAACTGTCAAATATTGTAGACTCATCCTAGTTATTTTGTCCTCCGTGGACTCATCTTTTACCTCATGAAACACAGGACCTAATGAAACTTGTAGTGAATATCCATGTTCTGAATAAACAAATACTGCTTCTTGGTCGATATTTACTCTCATATTTAACAACCTTTCAAACCAAATAACAGTAGTGAGTCACAGTATCTCTAACTACCTAATTGATTGGCATTTACAAGAAACACACTTGTGCGCTATGTTATCAGTACGTAGAAGATAATCGTGATAAGATTAGGGCGTGCCGTCATATCGCAGTTAGTTTAGTAACAATTAGAATAGCCGTCGGTACCTTCACATTTTTTTAAACATCTGTCAGTGGCAAATTGTAGTGAGTGATAAAAAAATGTGTTGTGAATAGTGCAGTCTATGGATTAACGTGGTTCCGTATTGAAGGTGTTATGGATAGCAAAAAGTAAGTTTTTTTTTTAAACATGGTGGTAGTGCTATTTATTCTACCTGTAGAGGTTTTAGCAAGATTATTCTATTTTCAAAACACGCCATTTTATGTTACTGTTTTAAGAATTTTCTTGTAGGCACCGTATTATTAACAACTTTTTCTATGTTTACTGTATTTGAAAGTATTGTTGTTTTTTTACAACCTACAAATTACAGTCAGCGTGGAAAATACCTAGGCTTATAAAGAATTTAGCGAACTACTTGTAACTGTAGTTTAAGTTTCTCGTATGTTTCAGATACCAAGTTTGTAAGTTTAGGGATTCTTAAGTTGATTTCTTTGAGGAGTTGACGTTCTATTGCCCTAGGGAAATTGGGTTCAGTACAACATGCCTACTGGCGAAATTCACGTTGAGTAAATCAGTACACATATTTGTTTAGCCCGTCTTCGTAAAATAGGTTAAGTCTAAAATCCATAATCTTATTAAGTTGTTCCATAAATCTGGAGTCTTTGGTACAAACTGTGTACCTACCTACTTAGCTCAATATAGATCATGTTTGAAGCTTCGTTATTAATTCTAGTGATTACATTTTAATGTGAACATTTGTGTCCTATTTTATGGAGAGCTAATTTAAGGGCTTCCACATAAGCCACTGTGGGTTTATTTGCTAATACGATTTTAGAATCACCTGTAATAAAAATTTAGAGTTCTAGAGAGTTTTCCGAATGTGAAAATGTGTGCAATTATTATGAACGTCTGATATGGTTGTAAAGAAATTCTTTATCAGATTTATGAACTGTTAATAGTACACTACATAGTAACGGATTAGCCAGCCCGGCTTATCTTTGTGCAATACTATAATTATTATTATGATTGTTTTCAAATTGTTTAGGTAATCGATAACTGCGGAATTGAGGTCATTCATAAATATCAATGACAATCAAATTAAAATTAACTTTTCTACCTTAGTATCAATCAAGTTTTTGTCTCCAATTTTTTAGTTTAGGTAATTGGAATTGTTTGGTCCTTCTCGATAATAATTTTAGACTTGTTTTATTGGATTTGTTGGTTTAATGGATGACAATGTTCTGCTATATGTTTGTTACTAACTGTGATAGTTACCGAAGAAGTAATCAGAGATACCTTTGTCTAGTCCTTCTAGGAATACGTCATGATACGTAATGTACGTGTTACTGTCTTTCTGCTCCAGAAATTATTCGACAAGCAAATCTTAGGAACATATAAACATGATTTTCGTCTGTTACTCTGGGTACAGGCATCTTGTTTTTCCAACGCCCTTAGTTCATGCTCACTTGGTTTTGCATACTTCGCGATACATATTTCGTTCCTACATGACATTGTTTATCGTCCAATTACAGTGAAATTGCTTTATTTGGAAATTTCGTTCAAGTGTTATGTACACAATGGCTAATGGTAATGGCTACACTTCGATTAGTTAACCATTACGTTGGTACTTTATTTTCTATATTAAATTGAGGCAATTTTGTCGTTGTTCACAAACGGTAATTGGATCTAGACAACCGTTCGGATTATAAATCTGTTCTAGATAGATCTGGGGTTTTCCGTGGGAGTTAGGTATTGCTCTTTGTGTCTCTTGTTTTTGTCAATTCGTTGAAAACTCTGACGTTTCTTTATAAATTGTTCGTTACTTTTATGTGATTTTGTTCGTTCAGAAATTTCGAGTTTTATTACGTACTAGCTTCTGCCCGCGACTTCGTACGCGGATCCTGTCCCTTATGCCAGCGACTACGGGGTCAGCAAAATGAAAGATCTGAATCGTCTGATATTGAATTTTAAGGGCCCGTTGACTTGAAAACAACGGAATACCCATAACCATTAGAAACGTTCCATATATTAAAATTTTGTACTTCAACGGCAAAAGCACAGCAAACTAAACAAAACGCTGAGAACTGAAGCGCAATAGACGTGACCTTAGGGATGAAAGTAGTGATTCTAATTAGTCAACATTTAAGTTGTGTGTGGCAAAAATATTACACGTTTTATTACGTAAAAAATATTAAATATTACTGAGATGACAAAGTCGTGGTGACTTAGTGGAAGTCGTGGTGGTTTAGTGGGTAGAGGCTGGCCCGCTGGTTGCACTGGCAAGTACCTGCCAATGCAACTTTTCTAAGTTCGTATGTATTTTCTACGTATATTTTGGATACCAATGACCGTTATTTGGAGGGGATGTTAAACTGTAGGTTCCGGCTGTCATTGAACATTCTTGGCAGTCGTTATGGGTAGTCAGAAGCCAGTAAGTCTGACCAGTTTTACCAAGGGGTGTTGGGTTGAGCGGGTAACCGGGTTGTAGAGGTCAGATAGGCAGTCGCTCCTTGTAAAACACTGGTACTTAGTTGCATCGTGGCCCTAACATAATTGGGATAACGACAATAATAATGAGATATAAGCATCGCAGGACATCTGAGGCTGATGACGGGGAGTAGCGACCCCGCGGGGCTAAATATACTGAGTTCTCCAGAGAGAGTATACTGTCCCCCATCTCCGGCTGGTCGGAGTGAACCATGATGGGAGTAGGTCTCACGCCTCTGGCTTGGCTTGGCCGTCCAGAGTGGAGTCGCTAGAGCAGGGTTAGTAGCCCTGCTCGGAGGGTAGGTGCCTCGTGGTAAGTAACTCACAGGGAGCGCGTAATCTGCGTTTAAAATCCGCCGAGGTATCCTCACACTTCAGCCGCTGATGTCCCTGTTGCCCTCTTGTTGCTATTCTGTGACTGATTCCCGGGGGCCCAGTAAGTGAGGTGGCGAGTCTTCACCTGCCATCTTTACATGTATCTAATACATTGTCATCGGCAGGTGCCATAGTTCCCGTAGTTTCCCCATTCCTAGTCCATTCCCATCACAATAGCCCAAGTAGTTTTCATCCACAGTTAGCAATAGTATAGCACAAAGCCGGGGATTGTCTCTTTTTTAACGACGTCTACCGGGGATTGTCCTTGTGTTCATTTTTATAGTGTATAAAGGGATAATCGTCGGTTTTGTGTCACCATTTCATTAAATTTGTCTCAAAAGGGCTTCAGCGTGTTGGCTTCGGCCCCACGTTCGTCTCCCAAAAATTCGGAACTCTGTAGTCCCGAGATACCTATTTCATAACATTCATTTCTATAAATTTCAAGTGTAGTATTGCTCTTGAAGATCCACATCAGGTGTTCCAGATTTTCGATGTTTATACGTCAATAGAGAGTGCTTATCAGATTGAACAACTTTTGTTAAGACGTCATACCTCTATATGCTATAGTCTAGCTGGGCCCCTGGAGTTCCACATCAGGTGTTTTAGATCTTCAATTTGTATCAGTCAATAGAAAGTGCCTATCAAATTGAACAACTTTTGCTAAAACGTCATACCTGTATATGGTACAGAGAAGCTGGGCTCTTGGGGTTCCACATCAGGTGTTCCAGATCTTAAAATTTATTATCTCAGCTGAAAATGCTCATCACACGAAACAATTTTTGCCATGGCACCATTTTTGTATCTCTTATAGTTTTGTTGGTCTGTTGGAGTTCTGCATCAGGTCTTCAAGTTTCGAAGATAAATTATAGCCTATATGTTGACCAGGCTTAATACTGATACAACAAAGAAAAAATCATTGAAATCCGTTCAGTAGTTCGGAAGATTAGCGTGTACAAACAAACAGACATACAGACATACAGACAATTTTTTTTTTTTGGATTTGTGCTCCAATACTGTTTCTAAACCCCACCCAATTGTTATTTTTTTAATATATTCAATGTACAGACACAGTTTTTTTACAGATTTATTATATGTATAGACTAGCTTCTGCCAGCGGTTTCACCCGCATCCCGTGGGAACTACTTCCCGTACCGGGATAAAAAGTAGCCTATAGCCTTCCTCGATAAATGGGCTATCTAACACTGAAATAAATTTTCAAATCGGACCAGTAGTTCCTGAGATTAGCGCGTTCAAACAAACAAACAAACAAACTCTTCAGCTTTATAATATTAGTATAGATGTTAGATACGGTAGGTATATATCTGAAATGTAATTTATGAGAACTTTATGTGAACTGCTTAAATATTATAATAGAACACTTTAAATGTTGTTGGTTTAAACTACTGGCACAGAGATGAGTTCATCGAACCGTCCTTCTATTTTGACTCAGACATTGTCCTACCCTTTTGTGTCTAGGAATCTGCGACCCTAACATACCCTTTTCCTAAAAAACGTATAAAGTGCTTATCATAGTTTTTCTGAAAAGCGAAAAGGAGTCTGCAATGTATTGTATCTGAACGTGTTATCAGGGTTGTCACTACTTTAAATCTGGCTTCTAGGTTTATACAAACGTTTTGCTGACGACAATATTTCAAGTGATGTGACGAGGGACAAGCGTTTTTCGTATTTTTTCTGCTTGCTCCCAATTTTAGGCTTGAATAGAAGGGCACATGTCAAGCGTGTCTGTCTCAAATTTAAGACTCAAAGTCAATACTGATACGATTTGTTATTCTGTGACATAAAAGAACTGTTTATTTTGAACTGGACATGTTTGGATCTTGCTGGCGAATTTGACATATATTTATTTATCAAGAAATAATCTAAGAATGTATTATGTTATTAAAAATAAATAACAATCGAAGAGTATAAATATTGTTCACGTATTAACTAAAAATAAAACTAAGAATGTCTAGTCTACTTATTTGTATCGAAGATACCGTAAAAATGTATAGTTACGTGTTTGTACGAGTTTCTCAAAGAAATAATCCCTCAAAGACGAGGGACCAACTTTAGCAATATCTGCGACCCTTTCAAGTGAGCGAAATCGTGACGCAGGCAACCCTACAAGCAACATGAAAAAATATACAAATGATTTTACGAACAACGGCAGGCCTAGCAAAGGTAAAAGAAATTATCCTAAGTAAGAAAACAAGGTACGTGATTTATTGATAACCTCACTGAAAATGTGGGGCTGGGCAAAACAAGCGAATAAGGAAGATAAATGAATTACTTTCATTTCGAAAGATCCATTTGCGCTAAACCCTAACTGTTTTTTCAGTGTGATAGATCGTGCTGAGCTCACCGATATTTGTTGTTTATCTACATTAGTGTGTTTTAGACCATGTTTTTAGTGCTTAGTTAATGGTTTTTGTGCGAAGGTTCAGACGGTATCTACGCAGTAACTAGTTTTATGTTCCTCAAGGTTCACGTACATTCATTATTTTTATGTACTTCTGTGGTATTACCACACAACTCAAATAAATAAAAGAACTTTCACGAATTATGGATCAGATTTTTCAAAATTCATTCGATTTAACATTCTAACAAAATACGTATGCGATCAGATTCAAACCAAACTTAGCAATGATTAATTCCTTCAAACCAATGAGTGTTTATAATGAAAAACAAACGAACAATTCGATAATTGGCTGTCCGTTGCAAATTAAACAATGGCTCGGATTTTTGGCGTACGAATGAGTGGGGAACACAAAAAATGGCAGCCTCCATTGTGCTCCAGCGTTATTTATTTCACTTTTTATTGTTCGTTTTCTTATAAATTTTAAAATAAAAAAAACATCGATATTATTTTTGAGATCCCTTTATTTTTTACGTTGAGCTGAGCCTGAGTGATGGTAGTCACTGAAAACAGATTTTAAAGCAAACATTCATAAATTCTTTATCTGAAATATTCCTGTGAAAATAAAATTTTAAAGTAGGTATAAAATTACAGGGTGAAATATTACCTTACAAGTGATGCAAATGAAAGTCTGATAATTTGATGGATGTAGCCTGTAGCTTCTGAAAGTGATGATTTTTCACTAACGTCAGTAAACTAGTGCTTATGAAAATGAATGTAAAATATTGCCATAATATGTTCTCAATCACAAATTCACGATTTATTAGGGAATAATAGAAAATAAATATTTGTTCTAGGAATAAAAATAAATATCTATAGACTGTTGTAAATCATAAAAAGTATGATTTGACGAGATTATGTACCTGTCATGTATCTTGTAAATGCACTGAAAATTATGTTACTTACTCTGCGGCCATCAAATGAGGCCACTCAAGGATTCTGCAGTCTCATAAGGAACCTACTTTGAAAGGAAAATTATTTTCAGTAGACAGACCTAATTTATTTGTGAATTATATTTCTCATACATTTTTCAACGTTAATTTTAGAGTATTTCTTTTTTGAAAGAAATCGCTAAGACCTGCATTACCTTTGTGTCGTATTTCAGAATTACTTTTGAGCAAAAAAGTAAAATACATACATATGTGTTTATTTGGTTAAGTTGAGGTTTTAACTTAACGATTTTAGGCTTCATCCCACGTAGTTATAAAAATATAACGTTACCAACGTTTCTCTAGGGGCCTTGAGCGATTAAATTCCATTCATTTTGAATCGTTCTTCTTTAGTTAACCTTAGCAGGGGTTCATTGACACCATGTACACAGTTACGTAGTAATTCACTTATTAGTATAACCGCCAGATCGGTCAACGGTTATTGTTTTAAATTATTGGTTAGTCCAACAATTAATGTAATCCCACAGATTACATTGACGGTTAGAATGTTGTTACATTTATCATTTATACTTTTAGCAAACACAAAAATGTACAGATGATACAAATTCCAATATCAATTATTTATGTATTAGACTGGCTTGCATTTAGATTTATAAGTAAGTAAATTAGTAGTAATAATGTAGTTTACTTTATTGATATCACAATTTTAATTCTAAAATATATCATTTTTTTTTTGTATTAAGATTCGCAGTTTGTGTATTAAGATGCATGCCATATAATTTTTCAATAAATGCTATGAAATCAAATCTTTTCGAAAAGAAACTAAAAGTGCGATTCGAGTCAAATTAAACTTTAAAATCGCTGTTTTGCTGACCAAATGCTAACTCTACTACGGAATATTTGCATACCTTTATCATATTTTACAATTTACCGTTTGGACGTATTTTTAATATACACAACTTTTTCAAACGTTGCAATTTCAAATATTCATAAATTAAATTGCTGATATTACTTAAAGTTTACATGACACAATTTGCTATGACACATATTTTTTCTGTTTGTTAAAAATCTTAGGTAGGTACGTTTCTCTTCAATTTCATTACCTCTAAGAAAGGTCGGCCTATAAAAATCGCTGACATTTATCATTCCTTTGGACTTCTGTTATGATATGATCTACTTACCCTTTGCCCTTTTTAGTCTTCTAGATTCCCAGATTAATATACCCTTTTGTATTATATATCAACGATTTAAGTCTTGATACACAAAGTAGGAGTCTGACACTCCTACGGCTTGTCACTCTCTTAGGAATTCTGAGGTGATTTAACAAAGAGAGCATTAACAACACAGACAGGAGAGGCATTACGCCTACTTCACAAGGAAAGTTCCTTGAGAGTGACGCAAAGCCAGATAGGTACTTAATGGGCGATCGCTATTGGCTGGAATCGGGGTTTGTATCTCCGCGAAATTTATTTTAATACACATATTTTAATTATAGCTAAGTTTTCCACCGCTTAACTAGGTTATTTGTTGGAGTGATAGGTCATTAGGAAAGTTAGTGGCTAGTGAGGTGATTGCCCCGACTAGGTCATAAAATTTAGGGGATTTATCAAAGCCTGTCACTAAAACATAAATGTAAACTCGGGAAATGTAAATCTGTTTCAAAACGGTGACATATAAATGTACCTGCTTGTTACCCTTTATGGGAAAAGCGACATGTCGTGTTTTTATTTTTAGTATAAATCGTTAGCGAGGCTATCCGTAAATAGAAACAGTTTCATTAACATTAAGAGCGTTTCATCATTACTGTGATCATTAAGTTAAACTATGACGCAAATGATATTGCACTTGGACGTTGACAAATTACCGTATCGTACGGCAGCCATCACAGAATTGATCTTTGTTCCTCGTTTAGAATATTCTATGTTTATTTATGTTGTACTGGCTTTAGTTATCGTTGTCCCGAATTCGCGTTGTGTTCTAAATATAACTGTTGCTAAATGAGAGACGAAAATGGTCACTCTTTGGTTGAGCTGTCTTATTTCCATGGACAAATAATATGGTGTCTTTTTAAAATATTTAATTTTATGTATAAAGAATGAAAATGTATGTAAAGGATAATATGGTATTGAAACAATAAAGATTTCAGAGATAACGCCAATTTATGTGAACTGTATGATAATCGTAATATCTTTTGTCATATATCAGACCTAATTTAATAAGTGGTCAAATCTACTAAGTTGAAATTGAATTTCTGACTAAGCTGGTACTTGAAAGCAGATTTATTGGTAAGACTAGAAAATAAACTTAGAAATAGAAGCGAAGTAAATGTAGTCACTGCACAATTTCTTTCTTTATTTGATGTATTTGCAATTGAATTTCAAATAATCATGATTAACATTTTTGTTTTTAAAATTTTTGTGTTCAAAAATAAAGGCTGAAAAATCTTCTTCCATATCTTGAGGTGCATACGTAAAATATTATATTATGTAGATGTTGATATCTACATACTTCGCGTACGTGACAAGAATCATACATGGCGGATGAAATAATCTTACTTCGCTTAGCTGATCTTCGTGTTATTGAGTGAATATTTTGGGAACAGCCTGCATCTCTTTAAGACCCCAAGCTTTACATTACATATTGCATACAATTTTCGTCGTCAACAGTCGTGGTGGCCTAGTGAGTAAAGAACCAACCTCTCGAGTATGAGGGTGTGGGTTCGATTCCAGGTCAGGCAAGTACCAATGCAACTTTTCTAAGTTTGTATGTTCTTTCTAGGTAAATCTTAGACACCAATGGCTGATAAAAAGGTGAAGGAAAACATCTTGAGGAAACCTGGACTATAAAGTCTGAAATCACCAACCCGCATTGAGCAAGCGTGGTGATTAACGCTTAATCCTTCTCCGTGTGAGAGGAGGCCTGTGCCCAGCAGTGGGACGATAAAAAGGCTGTAACAGTAACAGTAACAGCCTGCATCTCTTTAAGACCCCAAGCTTTACATTACATATTGCATACAATTTTCGTACTTACTTGATCCAACCAATATTTGAAAGACTTGATCGGGACTTTCAATTAATTCGGACATTGACATTTTCTTAATTGGAAACTTGTACAATTAAACAAGAAGATAGTAAATATTTGTTATTATGTAAATTGTTAAAATGTAAACCCATTTTCTAATGAGTGTGTGGGCCAGCTGACATGTATGTATTTCAGAATATTAATCCATATACCTCTATAGACGAATTAGGTACGTGGGCACACCAGTCGATTCGGCGACTCTTAAATATTCCGAAAAGTTAAATCTTGTTTATTATTCTAAATATCAGAAATCATTAGGTATTGGAACAGTTTATAAACCAATTTACAAGTCAATACTACTTCTGATTCTTCGAAAACTTATTCATAGACTTTGTAATATTTAGATTTTAAAATCAAAAGAATCTGCTCATATTACAGATTTGGTAAGATTTAAAAACTTTAAAAGAATAAAGAAATATCTTTTAGACATTTTAAAATGATCGCAAAGATCGTCTTAAACGTAATTTCGCGAAGGTTAATAACTTCGGGCGTTGGGAAAATCAATTATGTATCTTAATTTAATATTTTTCAGTAGGTGTATTATTCTGTTTGATGATATCATTTCATTTATACGAAGTACTCTCGAATTCAATTGAATTGGAAATTTTACTGTGAAGAACATTTTATTTAGAAGCATTATATATTTAAAAATACTTTCTATTACAGGTATTATCACTATTTACAATGGTATGTTGAACATTTGTATATAATGAGCTTTTTAGTCCCGCAGGACATAAATTAACTCGATTTTTATTTATCAAAATGTTCGCAGTACGATCAGTAACTTAACCGTTCGAAGAATGTAAGTAATTTTATTGGAAAAAAGGTATCTATAATAAGCTATGAATGAATGAAGAAAATTCCAATGAAATTATGTTTACAATCGATTGACAAAGTCCCACGAAGAGGTAAAGTCTCGTGGGATTGGCAACCCTATAAATATCAAATTAAGTTTATTATTTGGTAATATAAATTCATACCGTTATTCTATAAATTATTGTGGTTCTAATACAAACTATTTCAAAGAAAAACGACCCAATGCTATTGGCAGGTAAATAGATTCAATCCGACACCCTTTTTTCTAAAAACTTTTTGATCTTTTATTTTTAACTTGACTAATGCCACTACCATTTTCAGCGACACTAAAAGAATTCTTGAATAAATAAAAAATGTGTTTATTTAACCTTAAGCAGTAACTTAGGTGGAGATAAAAATCATTTTTTGAAATTGTTTTAAGATTTATTTAAAGCTTGGGTCCTATGAGTAATAGCTATGAAATAGAGTAAATCGTTGTATCATACTCATATTCGTGTCTACGATCATTTTAATAATGTTTAAGCCCCAAGGTTGGTCGTATTTATTGCAATAGCAGTGGCGTCACTCGGATTGTGAAAGGTATAAGTAAATGGGCACTTAAGACAATCAGTTATTTATAGCTCTTTACGTTTACAAGAATATAAGTAATCACTAATCTTATTTTCAATTGCCTATCTATTAATTTAAGTCTGCTACACAGAATTTTCATTCATATTCCTATGAAACAAGAACATTTTCATTTGAACTGCATCGATATTTTCAGAGAAAAGTCGATTATTTACCTATCGAGGGAGGATCTTAAGTCTCGATTATTCGCCAGCCTTCAATGAGCGATTTTACGTAATACATATTTTTTTAAAAGATGCTGAAAAATTCAAAATCTGCCATTGAGATTCAATTCTGCATATCGTTAGGCATAGTTAGATGATCTGATTCAATTCTTTTGATCGCTTGGGTGTCTGAAATACTTTAATAACCGATTTATTTCGGGATTACGTCAATTCTTCATTTGGAGATTTATAAACATGATCTAAATACTTATTTATTGCAATAAATCATAGTAATAATACTTTTGATAAATCGTATCGTCTATTTCATGCTGAATTATTTATCGTACTTAAGAAAATATCGGGAGAACTCATTGATGTGTAATGTAATCGTCTGATATTCTATGATTTATCTATTACCTCGAAGCTTTATAATTTATCATTATTCAATATACTGAACCTCCGCTTTTCATAATTACTGGTATCATTAACGTACAATTCTCAGCTCGCTAGCATAATTATGTAATCATTCAGCAAATATTAGTACTGGAAAGGCCTGTAATCCGGCTAGATTGAACTAATCACTACATACGCTTCATTTGTCAGAGTCAAAACGGTTAAGCGCGATCATTATTTTATGTATTGCATTTGAATGCTAGCTGGGGATTTGAACGGAAACTTGCATGTGTGTGTAAATGCATACAATCAACTCTGTGAATGTGAAAATAATCATTTTCACAAGTCGTTTGTTTTGAATAACAAAGAGATAACGTACCTAACTTATTTTATTGGATGGTTACATTATATTTTTATAGCTTTAAATTTTGACACCCAGAATTCGCAACAAGATAAGATTTTATCTATAAAAGTTCTCAGAAGCCTTTTTAAAATAACTTTCATAATAATATAGACCTCAAGACATTTTTGTTGCGCTTTCCTGTTTATCTTCCTTAGAGTCGAGGTCTCCGTGACCTTAGATCCTTAGAAGACGTGCCTGCCTAACTTGTTTACTTAAAAGCTTTTTCCTTCATAGTGAACCGTTTCCGCGTCCGTGGCACAGGTAACTCTTACCTTAAGTACTGCAGCCTCCTTTTAAAGAAAACTGTTATGATGACTGGCTGTTGTTTTATGTTCGTCGTTTGAATTTTTCGTGCGACCGCCGAAACTTCTAGATGTTTTCTATTTTTGAACAAAGCCTTTGTTTTTGTGGAATTGAAAATTAATGTTTGTTTTAGTTTCTGTTCATGTAGCAAATCTAGACTTTGCTAAATTAGTCATAAAAGCAGTAAAAAATTTAATCCCTTAGGACATTTGCCCAAACTTAATTTCAGATATTATTTTGTATTCTGCATTTGAAATTGAATACGAGAAAAAACTAAAAAATATCGTGTCTGGCTTTCAAAAAGTTGTTATTCGAAGTCGAGAACAATGAACCAAGCATTATTTATGAGGCAAAACTGTTTGACACAAAACATTCGCTGGACTAATTAAAACGGTAGATCCATTTGCGTATTCAAATACTCTATGTAGTTAATTAACGCATTTGTTCACCAAATTAGATTTATTGGCAAAGAGAGCTCGCTTGGAAGACTGCCTGCATTTTTAATAGCTTTGTTTGTCCTTTTCCTTTAACGTAGGTTATTAATAAATGCAGTGACGTAAATAGGGAAAAAGTAGTTATTTTTCTAATTGAAATTATCCTGTAAAAACGATATTTATTTCATCTTCTATTATGTTCGCTTTGGAATTCCTCAGAGAAACTGTAATAAAACCTGTCTAGACCAATGATAACTTATAAATAAAAATTACTCTTTCAACTTTATCATTGTTCAAACATTTAATAAGACAACTTTGTTTAAAAATACAACACAATTTGCCGGTTAATGGTTCTCAATAAAACAGATGCATTGATTGTTTCAATTTACACTCAGTCAGTTTTAGTATTGTGTCCGACAGTAAGATCCAATTAAAGTTGTTCCGACGTTTGATCGTCTGCAGGTCATTCGATCCAATTGATTGGAACCCCTTGCCATTGGTTGATCGTGTTGATTGCTCGTCGTCTTTGCACTATCGGTTCTTTTTTCAAACAAAACCTGGTGCATTATTGGCTTGTTCATCGTTGGAGATGTTGTTGCAGTTTACCGTTTGATTGTTGTAGAAAATATAATGCCGTGTAACAAAGGAGTATCTATGAAAGGTGACAGATTTATTATACATGTTTTAGGTATAACTTAGGCTGTATAAAAATGACTCCGCTGCTCGAAGGTGTTTGAGCGAATACGGAGATTTATTTTCAATATTTTTTGAGGTTTTAGAACTAAATATTTGCTTTGGTGACAATGTTGTGGACTATAGATAATATTATTTGGGGTTAGGTTTTGAAAATGTGACATTTTTGTTAAGCTAGCTGCTAAATTATATACTGCAGACAAGAAGGCGCCTATATGAAAGAAACTATGGAGCTATACTTATTGTTGTATAATAAATCGTTCCACGATAACCACCTAATCCATCCACCCTTCATGAATTCCATGGTGACGTCAAATTTATTCATTTTTTAGGGTTCCGTAGCCAAAATGGCAAAAACGGAACCCTTATAGTTTCGTCATGTCCGTCTGTCCGTCTGTCCGTCTGTCCGTCTGTCACAGCCGATTTACTCGGAAACTATAAGTACTACAGTGATGAAATTTGATGGGAATATGTGTTGTATGAACCGCTACAAAAATATGACACTAAATAGTAAAAAAAAGAATTGGGGGTGGGGCCCCCCATACATGTAACTGAGGGATGAAATTTTTTTTTTCGATGTACATACCCGTGTGGGGTATCAATGGAAAGGTCTTTTAAAATGATATAAAGTTTTCTAAAAAACATTTTTCTTAAAGTGAACGGTTTTTGAGATATCAGCTCTCAAAGTCGTAAAAAGTATGTCCCCCCCCCCTCTATTTTTATAACTACGGGGTATAAAATTCTAAAAAAAATAGAGGTGATGCATGCTAATTAACTCTTTCAACGATTTTTGGTTTGATCAAAGTATCTCTTATAGTTTTTGAGATAGGTTGATTTAACTGTAATTTACGGAACCCTTCGTGCACGAGTCCGACTCGCACTTGGCCGGTTTTTTTACCCGTTGCGTGGGCACCATGATTAATATTCGTAATATCTGACAATCTTTGCGCCCATTAATTTATCAAAGAAACTGAGTGTATCTCGAGTGAGTCTTGACAACACGATATTGCGGGAATCCATTTCAATTCATTGTTTACATTCGCGGCAGCCATTTTGCTTCGACGTCATTCATTTCAAAAATCGAGCTGGCTTGTAATGTCGCTGACATACATATTTTGTAATTGGAATAGCCAACGACTGAAGGTTATTTCGTACTGGCTGTATAGAATTGCTGATGTTTAAAACTTGTATTGTTATTTTTATAGTAGAAAAATAAACCATTTGCGTTGGTAAACTGATACGGTGACAATATTTTTTTCAATGGCTATATAATAAATAATATATAATAATTAATATAGAATAAATAATATTCGATTACAGATAACAAATGTCTGTAGGCAAGGGACAGTTTTACCACATTTCAAAAATCATTGATATATTCACAACCGTTTTGATTAAAATCTTCTATATGGAACGAACAAACAACGTTGAAGTGTGGCCAGCATCCATTCCATTGTATACAAGATCGAATAAAGAATAAAGCACAGAGCATATTTTTCTTTTTTTTCCTTTTGTGATTCGCTGGCAATGGTAACTATTTTATTTTACTGGGTTCAGTTTTACAGCTTTTTTTACGACATTCAAGTGCTATAGATTGAAGTTGAAAGCTTTGTGGCTAATGGCTCTGGATGCAATTTAGATCGGAATTTGATTTTATGTGAATACTGTTTTCTCACTAAACATTTTTCAATTAGGTTTTTTACACATACTCATACCTTTTACCGTAATTAACGTGTAAAATTGGATTTTCTGAGTATGTCTGAAAAATAAGCTTCGTTATAGAACCGTTAGTAGGTTATATAAAAGGTTATAAAAGGTTATATAAAAGCTTCGTATAATATATGTACACTTTGGCAGGTTATTAACGTTTTCAAAAGAATAGGTATTACCTAAAAATGTTAGGAATGAAAATAGGTAGAGTAAAGCCATGTTAATGAGAAAAGTTCACATTAGGTATGTTTACGAATGTTTCAGTCATATTTTAGATAGAAGATTTATTTATATGATCCGTTGTGTATTCATTCAGTCACACACACGCATACTTGCTTACGAAATTGCGTTTAAATCTACATGTATTACTTAGTCTGTGTCATCCGGTCTTCTAGCCGAGACGGCAATGGTTGGTTAAAAAACCGATAACAATCACTGCTCTTGGTCCTGACGCAGTTTTAAGAGAGGGGAAGGGTTAGTCTGGGGCGAAGTACCACATTCCTCAGATAGCGGCTAACAGGGGGACAGACCGAATTTCTAAGATTCTTGACAGATGCTAAGGACAATATAACCGAAATGGAAACCAGGAGTTTTAGAATTCACCGCCAATTTATCATCTCGGAATAATAGGGCTTTTTGTTAGCGATTTATAATAGGTAATTTTGTTTGCCCTTTGAAGTTTCGTGGCTAATGAATATACGTAATTGCAGTGCTTCATCTAATGGTCGTTTAATTGTTCTAATGTCATTGTTGAAGTTTTTTTTGGGATATAATTTATGCATTGTGCCGTGTAATTAATGTTCAGGCAATTTACATGCTTTGATGGCCTTTAGAAGCTTCCATTATGTTTTAACTTCTAGTAATTGCTGCTTTTATTTTTTTTTGTTTATGTTTTACTTAAAACATTACAACCATTAATTGGTAACTAGCATTATTTAATGCTAGTCTACCTTATTCTACTTACCTAATGGTTCCTATCATTGTGGCTCTCATTAAATGTTTTATTTAATACTAGCCGTTTTCCCGCGGTTTCACCCGCGTCCCGTGGGAGCTACTGCCCGCACCGGGATAAAATATAGCCTATGTTATTCGCAGATAATATAGCTTTCTAATGGTGCAAGAATATTTAAAATCGGTCCAGTAGTTTTTGAGTTTATCCATTACAACCAAACAAACAAAAAAACAAAGTTTTCCTCTTTATAATATTAGTATAGACTAGCAGTTTTTTACCCACGTGCCGTGGAAATTACTTCCCCTACCCAGAATAGCCCGGAATAAAAAAAGAAAAAAAAAACTCCTCATAATATTTATTGCTAAAGAAAAACATCATCTTGTAATCGCTTCGTTATAAAGTGTCGAGTACCAGGAGAGCAGTAATCTAAAACAGGTAATTCAAACAGAATTTCGAATGCATTGCGCGAAATACAGGCTGCTTCATTTAGATACTTGCGCGTTTGACGATGTCTAAGTACGTGAAACGATGCTCTGTTTGACGGTACATCTAGTCCTTTATATATTATTGTTTGTGCTGTAAAAAGCTAGTACCTTACAGGGCAGAATTTAAGTAATGGTTTTATATGAAGCAGGCAGTAAGTTAAATTGTGCACACAGATTCTTTATAATCAGTGGCTATGAAGCAAAAAAGGACCGAAAAGGCATATATTGATGGAAAATAACTGAAAGGTAACAAAATTGTTTGTGATCTGTTAATAGAATCCACGTTGCTGATCGGTTTGTTGAACTTAGCTTGTAAAACAAATTAACTCCTCGCGTAGGTGTTGTTCATGCAAATTTAAATTTAGGCCTTGTTAACATTTATAAACATTAACAATATTGATTTTGAACGCTACAAAATTAGAAATCATTCGGAGGGCGTTGGTTGAAATTGCTTATTGCCTACAATTCCTAGCCCACGTCTTAAACTTTAGTGGTTGAATAAGTTACTCTGGCAAATGTAAGCCGTCTTCTACCGCAGTCTCACTTACAGAAATTGTCCCACCATGTAGTTGGTCACTGGGAGGCAGAGGGGGGTGGGGTGTACCCAACCCCGAGACGTCTTTCAAACCTGTCAATGTCAAACACGAAGTATTTGATTCACTGTATTTATCCTCAATGGGAGGATACTCGTTGATGCTTTCTATAGAGGTAATATTAAACAGGTAGCCTTTGATTATATATATGTCTAGATGTAGCGTCGAGTGCGCGCAAGCGTGGAAAAAAAAGTCGATGTACTGTTCATCGACAGGAGCTTTCCCGTCAATCAGAACAGATCGTGCCGCTTAACTGTCAAAACGTATTACGCGCTCTAACTAGAATACAAATAACAGTGGTAAAATGACGACATGTGCAATTAAAGTCTGCCGGAATTATAAAGGAAGGCTAAAACGTGCCAATAACATCACCTATCATCGGTCAAGTGACCCAGAAAATAAATATTTGTTTTTTGTAATTATCTTAATTTATGTTTACTAAATCACGCCATATTGTATCAGTGTTGCCAGTTTCTGTTTTTTATTTTCCCAACTTCACGTGTTTATGTTATGTATGTATAAAGGATATTTTTTAAGCATTGCGCATAAAAATAATAGGTGATCAATAAAAAATAAAAGGTGATGAAAAATCAATAGTATCAAATCATAGATTTAAATTCCATTTTTATTGCTCGGATAGACATTTTCTGATTCTCCAAAATATTATCTACTATTATTTGATTAGTAAATGATGGTCATCAACGTAACATATTTTTTGTTAGTATTCCAAGTAATCCCATTATTAGGAGTCAGTGGATAGACCGCATTAAAAAAAGCCGCGCAGATGCGATGGACACCAACAAAAAATACCGTAGTGTGTTCCGATCACTTCCGCAGCAAGGACAGTAGTACTTTCGACAAGATAGGGCGCCAAAGACTTACAAAAGGAGCAGTGCCAAGCAAGGTTCAATGCAAAATTATTTTTTTGACTTTGTTTTATTATTGACTTTGACCATGTGATCTTTCATTTAAATTTTGGAAAATAATTTGGCCTAAATTATTAAATATTTTGATACTTATTTAATTAACTGAGTTGATTACAGACAGTTTAGTAGACTACAATATACTACCGCCTAATTCTAATTTAATTAGTAATTTTGATTTATATAAAAAGGTAACAGCTAGATAATGTGACACTAAAACCGAATAACACTATGTATACGAACTTATTTAATTAGTCAATTTTTTTTCATTATTTATGGGAGAATCGTAAAAGCTGGTATCATTATTTACGTCAACGCGCAGTGTAAAATGACATCTACACGCACACATGCATCACAATTTTGTCTCTGCTTCTTTGTTGTGATTGTAGGGTGACACTCCATCTAGACATATATATAATCAAAGCAGGTAGCATGTGATGAACAAAATATTCAATTGAAGTACTCTGTGTACTTTAAAAATTTCCGCCATATTCCTTTCTTACAAATATAATGTATCTTCGTACCTGTGATTTCATATTAGGAAATCCTTTATTATAAAACGTTTTCATAAGATACTGAGCGGCAAAGGAATTTATTTGTTCAGCCTACGCACAAAGGAATCCACAACATAATTAAATGAGTTATCTTTATATTCATCCAGTTTTAATGGAACTTCCTGCAAACGTTATTAAATTGTTCGTATGATAACGACGACTGTTTTCATTTGCCAGAATATACGATATAACTTTTCTTAGCTTTCCTTCGAAGTAGATGAAAAATATACTGTTTATTTTGATTACAATTTCTGGGAACAAAGAGATAGGACTAAGTAAGTACTTAAATGATAAATATTTATAAACATTCAATATTTTGACATGAAAGTCTTCCTATTCAAAATGAGATAAATGTAGACGCGTAACTCAAAACTTGCATGATCTTATTCAAACCGATGTAGGGGCAATAATCCATGCTAACAATTTGACTTTTGGTAGTTTGAAAAAATAAAAGTTTAGACTTAAATGGCATAACACGAGCACAGGTGCTTCAAACTTTCACATATGACTGCATTCTAATATTGTTTGATAAAATAAATATTTCAAATCAAAAGCTGAGTATACACGTTTTGTTATATTAAATCGCCGTTGACAATGTCAATACCCTGGGGCGTTCGCCTGATGTATGGAGATATTTATTTTAAAATGGAAGCTCTTTAAATGCAAACGGATTGAAACTTTCGTGTAAGTACGAATTTCAATAAAAACATTTAGAGATTTACCCAACTCATTTTAAACATGCGATGTTTTTGCAACAATATTATTCAATTTAACTTTAAAGTTGTTACTTAATAGCGAGTTTCGTAAGTGATGTTGAGTTTTTGTAAGTAGTCCATATGTTAGGAATGAAGGTTATTTTTTTTACGAAAGAAGATACGAGACACAAGCTTTTTTGGACCTCTCAATACATTCAGAAACGAATCCAAATCTGACTCGAAACTGAAACATTCCGTGTATTCAATGTACTCTGTGGGAAACATGAAAACAGATTTTGACACTGACGGACAACCGACAGCGCTGATTCCTAGTGAGTCCTATTCATGCTGCAGATTGCATTGGAAGCCATTTATACTAGAATGAATATAGATATTTTTTTTGGACTTTTTTTGGAAGCACGCTGCATAAGCTGACTTGCTTTGATGTTCAATTGTTTACGAGTGAAATGATGTTTGTTGGAGTGTAGCAAATACGGGTCATTGTATTGGCTCCTATTCAATTGTGTATTAAGAGCCCGCAGTGGCGTAGAAAGGTCAAACGGTCTGTTTTCTACGGCCAAAGTCTAAGCTGTTTGTTATGTGTTAGTGAAACAGGCCACACCGCATTCCGTCGACCGCAGAGGGTCCAGCAAAGTTAGCATTTGGATCGTAAGATTATATATTCAGTGCAAAGTTCTGTTTTACGTAATTAGAAGCTAAGTAGGCATTAAAGTACTTAGTCCCTACAACTTCATCTAATTAAGTACCTACATTTTATGTTTAACTAGCTGTTGCCCGCAACTTCGTCTGCGTGGGCAATATAGAATAGTCAATTATTACGTATGGTGCGTAAGTAATTTTCACAGGAAATAGCTATAATCTATGTCTATATGCTTTGAGTCTGACAAAGCTGTCATTTGTACATTTTCTGCAGCTGCTGCGACTAAGCAGAAGCCAGAAAGTCTGTCAGTCTTATCATGGATATCGACTTGTGTAGTTGACTGGATTGAAGATAGATAGATAGGTAGTCGCTCCAAGCAAAATATTGGTACTCAAACAGATTCGGTGACTGGAAGCCCAACACCAACATAGTTGGGGAATAGCTGGATGGATGATAAAATGAGTCATCATCATCAGCAGGCGCATAGGGTAGGATAGTTTCACTACTGGGGAGAAACACTTGTATGACTTGTATGAATTGGGGATTTTCTGTGCACTTACTTACTATGGTAAGGCTGACCCCACATTAGGCGTGCGCGATCCTCGGGCGTGTGAGTAGCGCGGGCGTCGCGAGCGCGCTGCGTGAAAGTCGCGTTTTGCTGCCCTGCGGCATGTGTGAAGAGTGCAAGCGACGCGCTCGAGTTGCGTTCTTACCCCTACGCCCGCTATCCCCGCCGCCCGCTAAACGCCTTAGCAGTTAAACGTCAAGTCGAGCGCGCTGCAAATGCCGCAGGGCAGCAAAACGCGACGCTCACGCAGCGTGCTCGCGACGCACGCGCTACTCACACGCCCGAGGATCGCGCACGCCTAATGTGGGGTTAGGTCTAAACCGGGACTCCACCGAAATGTTTGCATTAGTTCACGAATAGGCAAAATGTACGTATCTGTGAGAGTCCACTTCATGTGTTCGTACTTGAAACCTGCAGTTTTGCCAAGATTTTCAAAATGTACGCTCGCAATTTGTCATTTCTTGGTGGAGCCAGCAAATCAAAAGAAACAGAAGTGTTGTATACTGTGCGTCACTACCGCTCACCGGGAAAATTTCGCTCTTGCGGAGGACGTTTATATACCATATTTTGTGTCACACGTAAACAGGACGACAGTAAGTATCCACCGAAACACTTTCAAAGATCTGATGAACGAACAAATCAGACCTGAGTTGGTCACCTGGGGCCAATCAGAGCTCTATGAAGCGATCATACGCTTTGGCTCCTACTGTTATTGTGGTTTCTGAAAATTTATTCACCTCATTCAACGATGAATGTAATTCTGATGGTACTATTAAGAACACTTGCTTAGCGCAAAAGCTGACGTTGGCAGGCCGACTCTTTTGACTTCTCGAATAGGATACCATTGGTTTTTGTGCAATGCACACCTGCAATGCATGCTGGATTAGGATAGGATATAGGTGGATAGGATTTGCAGCAGAGAACAATTCTGTCTTTGTAATTGAATGACATCAAACGTAGTTTTATATAAAAGGTGTTTTTTTAGACTTGGCTCGGGTCTTACTGAGACTGTTCGTAATCGTGAACAGTGTATTTGCGATCAGAAGTTGAAAGTAAGCATGTCTCTGGTATGCGACGCGTAATTTGTACGTTTCCAGACGCATAAAGCATTTTACGTGTGTATGGTTTTAAATCGAGAAAGCTCCCATTTCTTATCTGCACTTTGTATTTGGGCTTGTTTTTAAAGCTACAGAAGCCTACATTACCTACCTCACGCTTAGCAGCGCTTGCGAGAGATAGATCTTCCTTTCTTCTAGGATTAAGTTTACATATTTTGCATCAGAAAAAATAATTAAGGTCTACTTAATACTACTCACTCAAAGTAATTTGTTTTAAGGCCACCACATTAGTGGAAGATAAGCTAAACTATGTTTATGAAAAAAACCTGATATGAACTCCATCTGTAACTTTAAATGATAAATTAATTGTTCCACTAAAGTCATCATTTTTGACATAATGTTCAAAAAATAATTTAGATGGCACCGTTTTAAATTTGGCTGAGAACTATTAATTTTCCTTTCATCAAGGTAATAATTATAGTTGGATTTTGTTGTGGTACGGCAAACTGACAAACACTATTGAAATGTCTATCGAAAAATTACACTACGTGTTAAAATATGGTGAATTACGGAAAATACACAACTCCATCTGTTGAAATAATAATCCTCTATAAAGAATGTGTGGTAATTAATTGTCATTTACCACCTCGCTCTTTTGACAAATTTAATGTATTTTTACCACAGATGGAGCTACTTTAACCTTGGCTAAACAAAATTTTCACATTTTTTTTTCTTCCGAAGTTACTTATAAAGGTGTGATTTTCTGTGTAAAGATTAATAATAGGCCGAACAACTAATATAAGTACAACATTCAAATGTACAGTTTTGACAAACAGATTGCGTGTCGTAATATTTTTTACATCTTGAATTCACAAAATTAATCATATCTTTTGATAGAGTGAATCGATTTCGATGAAACAAAAACTAAGTAATACCCGTAGTTACGTAGAATTTTTGTATATAAGCATTGTCTGCATTGAATTCGTAGATTTTACGTGAATCCCGAACAAACAAACAGATAAACAGACAAACAGACAAACAGACAAACAGACAAACAGACAAACAGACAAACAGACAAACAGACAAAAATGACAAAAATGATGGAAATGGGTTCTGTTAGTTATCCTTTAACATGCCGGCTATTTTTTTTGTCAATTTCTTCAATGTACAAAAATTACTTTTCTACAGATTTATTATATGTATAGATATGAAACTTCTCTAATGTATTACGCGAAAGGCTGTACATGTAGGATTTACCTACTATCTAGGTAACACAAGTATTTATCTACTAGCTGTTGCCCGCAACTTCGTCTGCGTGGGCAATATAGAATAGTCAAAATACTACTTATCCCGTAGGTGCATTCTTTCACGTGACAGTATAATTAGGATTAGCACTTAGCAGTCGCATAGATTCAATGATCAAGGTTGTGTTGTGGATGTGACCATTTATCTAAACAAAAGAAGTAAAGTTTGTGACGTTGTGAATATCTCTGGATCTAGTCAGCCAATTTGGAAAATTATTACGTATAGTGCGTAAGTAATTTTCACAGGAAACAGCTATAATCTATGTCTATATGCTTTGAGTCTGACAAAGCTGTCATTTGTACATTTTCTGCAGCTGCTGTGACTAATCAGAAGCCAGAAAGTCTGTCAGTCTTACCATGGATAATGTCTTGTAATGTGACTGGATTGAAGAGAACAGATAGGTAGTCGCTCCAAGCAAAACATTGGTACTCGAACAGATTCGGCGACTGGAAGCCAACACCAACATAGTTGGGGAATAGCTGGATGGATGATGAAATGAGTCATCATCATCAGCAGGCGCATAGGGTAGGATAGTTTCACTTACTCACTATGGTAAGGCTGACCCCAAATTAGGCGTGCGCGATCCTCGGGCGTGTGAGTAGCGCGGGCGTCGCGCGTGCGTCGCGAGCGCGTTGAGTGAGCGTCGCAACACCAACATAGTTGGGGAATAGCTGGATGGATGATAAAATGAGTCATCATCATCAGCAGGCGCATAGGGTAGTATAGTTTCACTACTGGGGAGAAACACTTGTATGACTTGTATGAATTGGGGATTTTCTGTGCACTTACTCACTATGGTAAGGCTGACCCCACATTAGGCGTGCGCGATCCTCGGGCGTGTGAGTAGCGCGGGCGTCGCGAGCGCGCTGCATGAAAGTCGCGTCTAAACCGGGAGGGATTCCACCGAAATGTTTGCATTAGTTCACGAATAGGCAAAATGTACATATCTGAGAGAGTCCACTTCATGTGTTCGTACTTGAAACCTGCAGTTTTGCCAAGATTTTCAAAATGTACGCTCGCAATTTGTCATTTCTTGGTGGAGCCAGCAAATCAAAAGAAACATAAGTGTTGTAGGTATACTGTGCGTCACTACCGCACACTGCGAAAATTTCGCTCTTGCGGAGGACGTTTATATACCATATTTTGTGTCACACGTAAACAGGACGACAGTAAGTATCCACCGAAACACTTTCAAAGATCTGATGAACGAACAAATCAGACCTGACTTGGTCACCTGGGGCCAATCAGAGCTCTATGAAGCGATAATACGCTTTGGCTCCTACTGTTATTGTGGTTTCTGAAAATTTATTCACCTCATTCAACGATGAATGTAATTCTGATGGTACTATTAAGAACACTTGCTTAGCGCAGAAGCTGACGTTGGCAGGTCAACTCTTTTGACTTCTCGAATAGGATACCATTGGTTTTTGTGCAATGCACACCTGCAATGCATTCTGGATTAGGATAGGATATAGGTGGATAGGATTTGCAACAGAGAACAATTCTGTCTTTGTAATTGAATGATATCAAAAGTCGTGGTGGCCTAGTGGGCAAAGAACCAACCTCTCGAGTATGAGGGCGCGGGTTCGATTCCAGGTCAGGCAAGTACCAATGCAACTTTTCTAAGTTTGTATGTACTTTCTAAGTATATCTTAGGCACCAATGACTGTGTTTCGGATAGCACGTTAAACTGTAGGTCCCGGCTGTCATTTAACATCCTTGGCAGTCGTCACGGGTAGTCAGAAGCCAGCTAGTCTGACACCAGTCTAACCAAGGGGTATTGGGTTGCCCGGATAACTGGGTTGAGGAGGTCAGATAGGCAGTCGCTTCTTGTAAAGCACTGGTACTCAGCTGAATCCGGTTAGACTGGAAGCCGACCCCAACATAGTTTGGGAAAAAGGCTCGGAGGATGATGATGATATCAAATGTAGTTTTATATAAAAGGTTTTTTTTTAGACTTGGCTCGGGTCTAACTGAGACTGTTCGTAATCGTGAACAGTGTATTAATTGCGATCGGAAGTTGAAAGTAAGCATGTCTCTGGTATGCGACGCGTATTTTGTACGTTTTCAGACGCGATAAGGCAGCTCCCATTTCTTATCTGCACTTTGTATCTGGGCTGGTTTTTAAAGCTACAGAAGCCTACATTATCTCACGCTTAGCAGCGCTTGCGAGAGATAGATCCTGATTTCTTCTAGGATTAAGTTTTCATATTTTGCATCAGAAAAAATAATACTACTCACTCAAAGTAATTTGTTTAAGGCCACCACATTAGGCGATTATCACACTGCCCCGCATGATGCAGCGTAGTGCGTGGATGCGTTTTTTTTCCGTTGTATGGAAATATCTCCGTTGGTATGGAAAACACGCATAGTCCAACACACTGAAAATGCATCCACGCGCGTTCATGCGGATCACGCACATACATGCGGAGAAAAACGCACCCCCGCGCGTAGGTGCGGGGCGAGACGCAAGGTATGGCACACTGAATCCCGCAGTGACGCGCGTGATTTTGAATGGGCGTGACGTGTATGTTTGAAAATGGAACTCGATGATAGGGGATCTTCACACTGCCCCGCATCACGCTGCATCTTGCGTGTCGACGCACCTACGCGCGTTCCTGCGGGAGTGCAGATCTGCATCATCGTGCGGGTTTTTCACGCACTCACGCGCGTAGGTGCGTTTTGTTATTTCACGCACGACGGCTCTCATCGAGTTCCATTTTCAAACATACACGTCACGCCCATTCAAAATCACGCGCGTCACTGCGGGATTCAGTGTGCCATACCTTGCGTCTCGCCCCGCACCTACGCGCGGGGGTGCGTTTTTCTCCGCATGTATGTGCGTGATCCGCATGAACGCGCGTGGATGCATTTTCAGTGTGTTGGACTATGCGTGTTTTCCATACAAACGGAGATATTTCCATACAACGGAAAAAAACGCATCCACGCACTACGCTGCATCATGCGGGGCAGTGTGATAATCGCCATAGCCGCCGTGCGTGAATTAACAAAACGCAACTACGCGCGTGAGTGCGCGAAAAACCCGCACGATGATGCAGATCTGCACTCCCGCAGGAACGCGCGTAGGTGCGTCGACACGCAAGATGCAGCGTGATGCGGGGCAGTGTGAAGATCCCCTTAGTGGAAGATAAGCTAAACTATGTTTATGAAAAAATCCTGATATGAACTCCATCTGTAACTTTAAATTATAATTAATTGTTATACTAAAGTCATCATTTTTGACATAATGTTCAAAAAATAATTTAGATGGCACCGTTTTAAATTTGGCTGAGATCTATTAATTTTCCTTTCATCAAGGTAATAATTATAGTTGGATTTTGATGTGGCACGGCAAACTGACAAACACTATTGAAATGTCTATCGAAAAATTACACTACGTGTTACTCGTAAAATATGGTGAATTACGGAAAATACACAACTCCATCTATTGAAATAATAGTATATAAAGAATGTAAATGGTAATTCATTGTTATTTACCACCTCGCTTCTTGATGTATTTTATTTACCACAGATGGAGCTACTTTAACCTGTACTGTTTTGTCAAACAGGTTGCGTGTCGTAATATTTTACATCTTGAATTCACTAAATTAATCATATCTTTTGATAGAGTGAACCGATTTCGATGAAACAAAGCCTAAGTAATACCCCAAGTTACGTAGAACTTTTGTATATAAGCATTGTCTGCATTAAATTCGTAGATTTTACGTGAATCCCGAACAAACAATCACTTTCTACAGATTTATTATATGTATAGATTGAAGAGTGTAAAGTTTTGTATTATTTCAATGCCAGAACTCAGCGTTTGTTCGTCATTATCAATTTCGGATGTACATAATACAGTTGGCTATCCATTAAGTAGTAACATGACACTAAAGCACTAAACACTGAACTCTAGTACCTACTTCAGCTGAACATCAGTGTCAAATGGCCACAATGTGCAATGCAATCCTTTGTCATAGATCACGTTACTGAATGCGCCATCAAAGGGCAGGTGTACACGGAATCCATTGAAGTTCCAGTATCGGATTAGTGTAAGTCACAACTTAGTAGTCTTAACAATGAAGATACGAAGTTGAGAACTCGGGTTTATATCGAAATTCTGACTGTTATCTGTATTGAAATAATGTTATGAGTTTGGAACGTTTGTCAGTCTTGACGAAGTTGGTGAACAAGTTCCTTTTTTGAGGTCGTGGTTTGGTCGTCTCTCGCGTCACGTGGGAATTACTTCGCGCAGTTGTATAAAAAGTTGCTTATAGTTTTGACAGTCCTTTTTTGAAAATAAAACCAGCTAAAAGGCTGGTAAATGATATGTAAAAACTATGCTAAATCAATATTTATCAAATACCTGTCTATAAAATACTACAAATAAATATCTGTCTACATTGCCGTTAGTGTCTAGACTTTCCTTGTATTTTTAGGATTCAGATAGTTTCCTAAGGTAATTGTATACTAACTAAAGATAAAATAAGGTTTATTACCTAACTTACCTGTAGGTTTCCATAGATGTAACGATCCACCCGCGTTCCAGATTCCACTGCTAAAGTGAGATGGATTTATATGAATATATGCCACTATCCCTTTTTATGCCCTTAATACGACACCTGTGGTATCGCTACCTTTTATTATGCGGATGAAACTTATTTCAACTCGTTACGATAGTTTAAATCAGAAAATGGGGTTGGTTATGTATAGCCATTATTTTCATGAAACGAAAGATTTTCCAAATCACATGATTATCATAATGATCTTCCAGTTCAATCAGATGCCTGAGTATCAGTGTTTTACTTAGATTAACTGCCTCCTCAATCCATTTACTTGGGTAACCCCTTAGTAAGATTGGTTCTCAGACCTTCTCGCTTCTCACTATCCTTAACTACTGCCTAAAATTACCCACCAATCCAACATGAGGATGACATAAATAGTCAGCCAACCATCCGCGGATCGACTGTGTCAAGCGATACTTAACCTTGTGATCGATCACGCGCATTAGGACTATACATAGTATAAATAGGTATACTGAACTACGGTTGTTTACGACTAACTACAAAATGCACCTGTAGGTATAAACAAAACCTTTACAGTGCAGATTTTAAATTAAATTAATCAAGACAAAAGCAATTTATAAAGACTCACTCGGATAGATTGAATCTGTTGGAATATTCTAAAATGTTTAGTCTATCTTTTAAAACAATGTTTGTTTGATTACTTCTGAAAACTCAGATCTAGTTTATTCTTATTTATTTTTAAAGTTAACAGGTATAAGCTTTATTATTTTCAGTTGGATCATAGAAATCTCGGGAACATTGCTCGTAGATAAGGGTTAATCTTGACTCGTTTATTTAGTTATTTGAATATTTAAAAAGAAAATTCTAAGTAATGTGGGGGTATTGAACCTTTGAGGGTAAGGCAAAGGTGAAGGTTTTAAGGTTAAGTAAGTAAATTTTTGATGTTTCGTACAAAATGATAGCTTTATAATGCTATTATATATACTTGGCCCACATTGATAATACTATTATAAAAAGCTCACTACACTACACTCACTACAGAAGTTACGACATAGCTCAATAAAAAAGTCAATCTCGTTTAAAAAAATATATTGTTCATTGTTTACAATCTCTTTTTACACTAAAATCATAGAACTAGATGATATTGGCACGTTGTAACGGCACAAAAGAGATTAAATCCAACATAAGCTTCGAAATAAGCTCAACAAAGCTTTAGGAGCACTCCCGCTGTTCATTGTCCTTTATGCAAATGTACAAGCGATGATAAACTATATTTTACGACGCCCTAGATGCGCATACTAAAATATAATAAAGCTATAACTTTAATTTTAATGTTCACCACATAACATTACGGTTATTTTCTCAAAGGCGTACCTATTTGTAGAATCTATTTTCTATTTGACTCCCACAGAATGTTATTGTCAGTTAAGCGTTAACTTTACTCAGAAACGACATCGGCCAATTATTGAATGTTTAATTGGTCGGCTCAGGAATTGATCCCGGACCTTGTGTTCGGAATTAACGCTCCTGAACACTAGAGTGTCTCTCAGTTTAGAGAGTGGTCTACCACGTTTTATATTGAGAGCCAAAACTTCGTCAGTACAAAATAAACCACACAAGCAAAGATAACTCCATTTTAGTAAACTCTGCCCATTATTTCAAGGCATAGCACTGAATATTGAAACAAATATCGCGAGTTTGCCGACTTACTCACAACTCGAATAATAAGAACCTGGGCTAAAGAACCACTAGTGTTGTATTAAGTAAAATACCTACCATCTCGAAACTTCCGTGCAATATGCAACGTGGACTAACTTCTTTGACCGTGTAATTTCAGTTCTTGGTTTTAATACGAACAGTTTAACTTATATAGTATCGGTGTTGTTGTTCTCAATTTTCCTTATAAAGAGGTAACTAGTTTAAGGTTTGCAAAGCTGTTAAGATAAACTAATATTCGTTATGGTTTGCAATGTTATATGTAGTTTTAAGAATACTTGTAAATCTGTTTGAATTTAAGTATAGATTTTTCTTATCCTGGATAGTCTAATAGGTATTGCTGTTAATCGGCGATTGTGTGTAAATAATTTGTAAATATTAAAATATTCTGGATAAGCGTCGGTTTTCATTCAATTCGGAAGGAGATGGACCTACCAGTTGCATACCTTCATAATACCTACTTATTGACTCTCATTGTTAAATTCAAAATGTTTACTTAAAATATTCAGTAATGTTCACAATAGCAATTTTCAAACTTTTTATGTTATAAAACATACATAAAAGTTAACAACGATTATGGTTCTTGGAACGCGTATTCCTGGCATGAGTCTTTTGGGCCTAATAACGCAATCATATCATTTGGGAGTGTTCAGGCCGCGGAAACAAGATTTTCATTGACCTGAATTCTAAAGTGCGGAAATAGGACACGTTTGGCTGGATTCAAAAAAAGGCATTTCAAAACATTGATAGATATGTACATTGCATGTATTAAATACAAAATTCAATTTGCGAAAATAATGTGAAAACGATTGACGTCACGGAATCGGGGCAAACATGAAACTTGAAATGGGAATTTTAATTAACTTTTGATACTCGTGCGTCAACATTGGATGTATCATTTCCACTTGTCAGTCCAACTGTTTAAAGATTTAGAACGTGTTGTGTACCAAATTCGTTGTCGTCAACGCGAAACTCGCTTTCGGGTCGAGTGTTCTGACCGACCCAGTTGTTAGTTGCAAGCCTGCAACGTCGATATGCTGTCACAGCACACACCCAACCACTTTAAATTTACCACTGGCTAAAAACAGCTACCTTATCCCAACCACATAAAGTGTAAAATGGCTTGACAAGTACTTGTGTACTTTTATATTGACGTGGAAGTACGTGTCGCGTGTCCGTTTGAACTTAATTTGACGCTTACATTGCATTTTTATTTATTTCTGTACACAGTGTTGCTTTGCTCATAAAAATTGCAGTCGCAGTGTGGTATGGCCTTATAACCTTATTTTTTATCGTACCTACATGTAATGCTTTTTATTTTACATCGTTACTATGGGAAATAATTTATCTTTAGTGTAAATGAATATATTTTCATATTCACAGTACCTAGGTATATTAACGTGCCTTTTGACTAACACAATAAAAGTAAAATTAGGTACACACATGAAAACAGTATCTCTAAGTGAATGACTTTCAGAAACTGATAATGCTACTCATAACTTATGATTACTCCATGTTACATAAAACATAATATGCAATACATTAATACATTATTAATATGGATTTCAAGTTCACTGAACTGTACTTAACAACGTTGAATAACTCAATTGATTGATAACAGATAAATTGAGGTAAAAAAATCTTTAAAAACAAGCTTTTATTTAAATGCGCTAAAAAGAAAAAAATAAACTTTTACTGTAACTTTACTGTCAACTTATAACGACATTTCAAATTTAACATATTTGACACAATTTATACGTTTTAAAAGCTTGTCGCGAGATTTAAGTACTCGTATTTACTTTCTTAGTAAAATCGCGACAAGCTTTTAAAACATATCTGTTCTGTTCTGTTACAGCCTTTTTATCGTCCCACTGCTGGGCTGCGGCCTCCTCTCACACGGAGAAGGATTGAGCATTAATCACCACGCTTGCTCAATGCGGGTTGGTGATTTCAGACTTTATAGTCCAGGTTTCCTCAAGATGTTTTCCTTCACCTTTTTATCAGCCATTGGTGTCCAAGATATACTTAGAAAGTACATACAAACTTAGAAAAGTTGCATTGGTACTTGCCTGACCTGGAATCGAACCCGCGCCCTCATACACGAGAGGATGGTTCTTTACCCACTAGGCCACCACGACTTATAAAACATATAAATTGTGTCAAATATGTAAAATTGGAAATATCGTTATAAGTTGACAGTAAAGTTACAGTAAAAGTTTATTTTTTTCTTTTTAGCGCATTTAAATAAAAGCTTGTTTTTAAAGATTTTTTTACCTCAATTTATTTTATACTTTTTAGTTTTCACCTGGTAAGTTCCTAAGTCTAAATTCTGTAGCGGCGGTCATCTTAGATTTTGATTTGGTAAAGTGCACTTTATTCTACTTGTCAAGCCCTGTCATTGGATACCCATATGGATGGGATTGAAAAAAATAGGTTATTCACCATTTTGTAGCGGCGGCCATCTTGGATTTTTATTTCGTAAAGTACAATGTGTTCTACTTGTCAATCCCTTTCATTTGATACCCATATTGTATAGGTACCTTAAAAATAACTAGTCCGCCATCTTGTATATTTAGCCATATTAAATTTAGGATGACGTCACATAGCTTAACATGCATTGTCATCCAAACTAAACATGTATGCAAAATTTCAGCTCAATCGGCTGAGGGCAAGTGCCTTAAAATTGAGTTGTAAAATTCCACCCGAACACACATAGTTACATACATACATACATGTATACATACATACATGCATACATACATACATGCATACATACATTGCAAGTTAAATAAAAGCTTGTAAAAACACTATGAATTAGAAGTCTTCAGTAGTCTTCATTGTTCACAATTTTTTATATTTTATTCATGCTCTTTACCAAGGCTGTTACTTTTTATGCAGAATCGTGCAGCCAAGTGGCCAAGCTTTAGCGAAGCCGACCTTAAATACGTTTCTATCGCAAAGCCTCAAAAACGCGCGGGGGCTTAATTTAAAATCACTCAAGGGTGTCTGGGAAGCCTGGTGCATGCTATCTGGGGAGATCACGATAGGCCGCGTTCAGACTTGGCACGAACTTGGCTGCCTCCCAGCAGGCTTGGCAGCCAAATGCGAGGTTCCGTCTTACTAGATACCGCTTTACCGAAATATTAAAAGTAATAAGCCGTAAGTTGGTGTTGTTTGATATTGATTGTGTTTTGTTTTCCTTTATCTGTTAGTCCAATGGGGGTTGATCCTTAATCTTTATACTTCCTTCGCAGCAGTGGTTCAACCGGGACGCAGGTACAACCGCGAAAAACAGCAAATTGTGTGAAATGAACCAAAAGGAGTTATTTAAATGTTGTTATTTCAGTGAGTTTTTCCTTAGCCTATACTGCAATTCAAAAGATAAACGAATGCGTAACAAATCGCCTCAGAAACAATGTGAACTCGTATGCAAAGGCAGCAAAATGTGTCGATCCCTCCAAAGTGCACAATATTCTTGACTATTTGCGTTATTCGTTGGTTTCTTTTAAAATTTTTTAGACTTTGAGATTCCATTAGATGCTAAATATAGTTTTTCTTACTGAGAAACTCGCGGGAATCAGGCACAAAATCTATACTAATATTATAAAGCTGAAGAGTTTGTTTGTTTGTTTGTTTGAACGCGCTAATCTCAGGAACTACTGGTCCGATTTGAAAATTTCTTTCAGTGTTAGATAGCCCATTTATCGAGGAAGGCTATAGGCTACTTTTTATCCCAGTACGGGAAGTAGTTCCCACGGGATGCGGGTGAAACCGCTGGCAGAAGCTAGTCTTCAATATTCTTTACCCAGCAAATTATTTAAGAACTCAGAGTATTGAACTATGTTGATGCTCTATGACTTAAATATATTTTCAAAATCTTGAGTTCAAAGTACCATTGCCGTGCTCTTTGACAAGAAATTGGTGATGTGTTTACTCAGACATTTGCCGAGTCTTTGGCAAAAGTTGCAAACAAATGAAGTCTTACATAATTTACGAGCTCAGTCCTTCAAAACAGAGCTACTCCAATATGCATGTAACCACACTCACCACACCAAGTTACGGTTTATATAATACCTATTGAATCACTAAAGTTCTAAGTTCTATGAAACTTATTACCATTAAATCTACGAAGAATATTAATTATGTACTGAGCTTAGTATCGAAAAGTGAAAGTCAAAAGAAAGCCCGTAACTTTGACTTTTGGCTTTCGAAGTTGGGCGTTTAGTCACGTTGATATTCCAGCATTTTAATGTAACGCATAGAACAAGGTTTAAGTTTAATCTATACTTGCGAAATCTAAGTTTGGAACACGCTTTCATGTGTATCTAGAGTAGATTATGTAGTTGTGCTGACATATTATAATTTTCTTAAAGATGTGACTTGTCTTACGCTTAACTCTTTTACAACTCAGTTAAAATGTTATACAACTTTGCTATTAGCTGTATTGTAAATATTGTAATAATGCATATACAAACCATTAATTGTAAGTACTTTTCGTATGCGAGACGATTTCAACAAAAAAGTCTGTTGCCTTTCTTTCGTGAACTCAAAGCTATGTTACAAGAATATAGCGTGTTTTTTGAAACATAAAATATTTAAAGGTTTTTCGTGGAAGACCTGTCTGTAGGTAGATCAAAGATTTCAGTAGTTCACAGAGCTCTTTATGAGGGTCTAAATTTTACTGAGAAAAACACCGTTAGAACGTTTTATAGTAATTTTATTTCAGTAAATTTTTGTTCGTACTCTTATACTCGGAAGAGACAAAACTTTGCTAAGGCTTTATAATGGCTTTTAAACTTCTACAACTAGGTTAAGTTTGTAAACTCACTTACTGCTATATATATATATACAAACTGGAGCTACAAATTATAGCACTAACCGCGACTCTTTTTCATATCATGTTTATTCATGTTTATTGTCATTGAACATCCTTGGCAGTCGTTACGGGTAGTCAGAAGCCAGTAAGTCTGACACCAGTCTAACCAAGGGGTATTGGGTTGCCCGGGTAACTAACTGGGTTGAGGAGGTCAGATAGGCAGTCGCTTCTTGTAAAGCACTGGTACTCAGCTGAATCCGGTTAGACTGGAAGCCGACCCCAACATAGTTTGGGAAAAAGGCTCGGAGGATGTTTATTCAAGCAAAAAATCGATTGTGCCCCTACAAAGGGATTTATTTGAAGTAACAGTTATTTTGATATAATGTCAAATGGGAAAACGAATGATGTCAAGGGCAAATCCGGGTATAAATAAGCCTTGAGGAGCTACACGTGTAAACCGGTTAATTTCCTTTTATTGACATTCTTAGGAGTTCTCGTAAAGCTAATCGTATCTAAGCGCTTGGAACGCATTTGGCAATGGTTGACATAAGGTTTTTCGTGTTCCAATTCACCATACAGGGGGCTGTTTCTTTGACATGGAATCGACTTTGGGAAGTGGTTACTGAATAAAGGTGATGAACGCTCGAATAAGTAGCTTGTAAATCTAATCATATGTTTTTTGTGGCTATAAGATACCTAGGTCATCATTATAGACATAAAATATCTAATGTTTATCTCTATATTTTGGTATTTTATTTTAATCAATGTTTACAATGTTTAGATAGAAACCGCGAAAACAGAAATAAAATCTATCAAGGACTATTCAAGGACGAATATTTTGTTATTTTGTTTGGGCACCTTTTCTTTTCATTTGAAATGATTGGTACTGGACTGAAGGCGTATTGTTATGTTAGGTATAAGATTTCTTTGTGCTCGAGAGGCATCCTAATTTGATTGTAAATCTTATTTTGGTAATTATTTAGTACTACTCGCAATCATTTTACATACTTCATTTTAAGCAAATTGTCTTGTGTACGTCTACACAGGTATGGTCAGTATGGTCACCTACTGCCCTAAAATAAAACATTTGTACCTTTACAGCTTTCAGTTTTCAAACAATGAAAGTGTGACCTTTTGTGTGAGCAAAACAGTCAATGCATCAGAACTCTGATAGATTTTATAGGGACGACAATGCTTGCTCTATTGCTATGCAATTCTGTTCAAAGGGATGCAACATCCATTGATGGTTAACCGATCCCGTCCATTCATTGTGTGAAGGCTACAACAGTATCGTTTCAACAATAGCAGTAGATATTTTCCATAAGGACAATATTTTTGGAAAAAAAATATAATATACGCACATTTTAGGTACATTTACCTGTTGAATAGGAGGTACATGCTTGGGTGAATTAAAATTATAATTTGTAGTCCTTTCTGCTCTTCTTTCCTTCAAACAAAATACGAACGGTAATTCTAGAAAAAAGTAATCAACATTTAGGAAGAGGAAATAATAACATCTATTATACATTCCACACGCAGTATATTTAACCCAACACTTTTCCCATAAGGAAAACATAAAGAAGAAAAGTGATACTTTTTATTCTGAGAGCTCCAACAGCTAAATCTGCCGACTGAAATATTTATTTTACTCTGGAACAACCACGGAGAACAAAATGACTAGCGGAGGTGCCACAACGGAAAATAGCCTAAGAAAGATTGCGAGACGAGGTACGTTATTGTTTTCGCCCTTATACGCCTTTTTTGGACCCGACCATTTTTTGTAATACCAAAAATCGTTGACAGATGTCTCAAAAAATCCGAACGCCTCGTTAGTTCACTGGTAACTGATCATTTTGGTCAGTCCCGCTGTACGAATTTGACCAGAAGAAGGCAACCGACCTAGCTGCATTATGGCATCTCCGTTCATCTTTCCTTACTCCATGGGAACAATATAGAAGAGAATTATGGAATATGTATGCAGTTTTCCCATGAGTTTCCTCATTGCATGGAAACGGCTTAATGCCTTTAGTTACAGTTAGTATCGTGCTCGTTTATTATTATGGCGGTCCCCACTTCGGGTTAATCAAAGTAATTGTTTAACTGGTTATCTATATGTACTCTGTGATGAATTGGAGACTTGTTTTTGATGTCATCAAAGTCTGATTAGTGTTATTGTTACTGAGTTGAGAGTTTAAGCTGTAAAGGTGAAATTTTACCGATGTGTCACACTGCGACGTACACGAATGTGTCTTCGGGTCTACTTGCTATAGCCATCATACCTACACAAATTGCGTGCGAATTTATAAAATGGCCGCGAAATTGCAACCTTTTTTTACTTTTTGTTCCCTTAACAATTTTGAATGAATCCTGTCGTAATGATCAAGGGAAATTGCTGTTAAATTATCATGGTTAACTTAGTCGGTCGGAATGAGTGACGAAGTTCATACTCAGTGACATAGATAAAAAGTACAACAACACGTTGTTTTCGTACCTATTTCTATTTTTGTTTACATAACAATCCATTTTAAATCTTATAAGCTTATTTTAAATTACTCATCATCCCTTAATACCTTACGTAAACAGCCTTAAACACTAAAAGCAGATTAAAATTATAAGCCAGCCGTAAATCCCAGGCTCATTTAAAAAGCGCATCAAAAGTTATGCTCGTAAATCGTGGAAACTATCTGGAGATAGGAGCACGTGGCGTTCACGGCGTGACTAACTGATAATTAATCACGAAGACACAAAGTTTTCCAACCAAAAGGGCTTGTTTTCAAGCCCACGAACTAAATACGACTAAATTGAGTTTGATTAAGCCGAAACAAGGCTCTGCGTAACTGTTGGCAATGGCACGTTGGAAGCCACTTGTATGGTGATTACAGAGTAATTTTAATATGTAATCAAGTTACGAATTAATTCTTATGTGAGCCGAGCTTTAGGTGTAATTAACTTTATCCATCAATGTTTTGCTTGCGTAATTTTGTCGTGGGTGGCGTTGAGATTATTTTTTATGAAGCTGCGATGAAATTCGGTGTATAGCACTTGATAAAGTGGTATTTTCCATGCATTGTTTGGTGTTTTTTATTATTGCGGAGGGAATTTATTTAAATGTACATTGGTGTAGGTGCAGTTTAATAACAATATGACCAACGCAATATGAAGTTTTAAAGATCGGAATATGAAACGCTTACGTCATCGAAAAAAAGGTGTCGATTTTAATTTTTTATATAAAAGTAAACATATGTTATGCTATGATGTTTTGTATCTCTTAGATAAAATAAATTCGACACCTACAAGCGAAGGTCCAAAAACTTCAATACTTTCTATCTACAGAAGTCTAGAGTAACTAAACGACACAACAGTTTTCTTTTTCCTATTTCGCGAAAGTTTTCTGATTTCGTTCGTTCCCCGACTATAAAGTTTACACAGTGAGATGAAATAAAATACAAGGATTATACACATCTGTGCTTACTTGTTTCTGTTGTACACCGAGCCGCACAAGTTTCGATCACGTACAAAGTGTGATCGAGTACAAACTAAACGGCTTCTTGCGAGTTACACTGTTCTTTAATCTGCGAGAGCATGCGATAATGCGTTTAATGTCGACAGCGGAGAGATCATTTTACGTTGACGGTTTATGGTAGCTTTGTTCTGTAAGGTTTTAATATTACAGTTTAGTGTCCACGAGTACTGTTTGAAATAGTAATTTTGTAATTTAGATGTGAGTGGCCTTATCATGATATTGCAGTTTACGTTTACGACTAATATATACCTAGGTAAAGGAACACATTAATGTAAAAATATATGTAGCTTGACAGGGTTTTAATTGTATATTTCACTAATTAGGTTGTGTCCGTGTTTTCATGATTGAGCACACGCATACTCATTTAAAAGTAACCACAAAGGGTTTATATTTCAGTAGTACTCTATATTAAAATGTTGATTGGGAACTTACAATAAAACAGTTTAAATAAAAAAAAAAAACGAGAATAAAGATCTAAAGAAAGCTTTAAATTAAAAAATCAAGTAGGATCGTTCATAGCGTACAATATCAGCTTTTCAGTGTGATGTAACACTGGAAAGTTATGAAACTTTCAGCAAAGAAAACGTCGAACAACTAACGAAGTAATATTTATTCTATTTAAGATTCATTTAAGTGGAAATTCTGATATTTTTGAAAGATAATTAAGTATCTACGAAGTTGAAGTAACGCTTAACTTAGTTACTCATCAATGTAATCTACTAGGATTTCTGAAACGTTAAATTGTTCGAGTAATTACTGTTTTCCTTCGTAACAAGATAAATTCATGTCATCATTATCTACATACTTAGTAATTATTTTGTTCTGCGGAACCTTTTAGACGAACATCGTTATGAGTAATAAACGCCACAAGTTTTAAACTGTTGAAACATTTTGTATGGGATTAAAATCACCAATAACTTTGAAGACCAGTAGGGGGAAGTCCCCCAGTGGCGGACACCTAAGGTTATTTTTAAATAAAACAAAAAATTGTTTAAAAAATGTTTATTAAATTATGATTTATATAAGATGACAAAGTTAGAAATCAAATTAAATTATCAAAAATGCAACCTCTGCTCCAAAATAATTAATACTATCAATCAAACTTTGGTAACAAAAAACGTAATTTTAAAAAGTGGCACCTAGTACCGGACGGCTATTTGTGCCATACCCCTAGCACCGGAAATTTCAAAATAACCAACATCGATCACATATTTAGTCATTTTCACACTCTAGAATGTCTTCACATACTTCACGTATCCACCCACGACAGGATGAGCACTGAATCCAGTCTTCTAAGCAAACTACGAAAATTGTCTCACTTCTTTTGACATAACCTCATCAATTGCAGTTTGCAAGCTCTGTGGCTCTCAGGATCCGTTCTTTTTCTTGTCTTCCATTTTAATTATCTTCTTTCCTCTATAATCTAAAACAAGATAAAGTAATTAGAATGAATGACGTAAATGGTCGGCCGCACAGGTGAGGTGCGGCTTGTGATCCTGTACCTGTGTGCCCCCCACGCCCCTTTCACTTGTCTTTTGAATCGAACAGATTTATACTCGCTTAAATAGTCCTCTTAAATACGAGTGTCCGGCGCTAGGTGCCGTCCGGCGTTACGGGACTTCCCCCTAATAGGTATTCTGCTTAAAAAATCAGCTGATTGCAAAGGTTATATACGAAAAACGTCACAATAATCTTATGAAATCCTTTTATAAAGTATAGAAAACATTATTATGATAAAACCTGACACTCAGAAATGTGGGTTTGAATTAAAAACAATATTTGCAGATTTCGATTTTTCTAGGCCAAATACGAATAAACAACCTTTGAACATATTCTTAATAACAACCTTACTAGACCAAAAAAATTGTGTAGGCGTTCTGTAATACTATATCATTGTATATTTTATCCTGAAAATGTCGACTGCCATAAACTTTTCCGCAGATGGGTACAACTAACGACCCGACGCGGATATTTCCATTATCACCGAGTTTTCCACGCGGATTTGCGATCGCAGTATGGTGTTATTAATACGCAGGTTGATACTGTCCGAAACGCCTCGTTTTACGAGACCCGCGGGACGTGCTCCGGTCTACATGCTCATAAGCAGAACTATACGCAGCCTGAAATATAATTTCCTATAGAATTAATTTGATACGCGTCGTGTTTTTACATCGTTTCTCGTGGTGGCATCAATCACTCAGCCGGTAACCGCGTTACGTCACCGCTAATTGTGATCCCGTTCCTCCGAACGAATGGTTATCGGCACTCGTCCGCGATCGATCGTCCTCGGCGTTCGCGACTCGCTTTTCTTCTCACTTTGTCAGCTTTACATTGAAGTACGAATTCCCTCGGAGCTGTCGGTAGGTGGTATAAACGCCGCGATAGGAGAGCTGCGATGCCGGCGCGTCGTTGAAGTGCGGTAGGGTTGTGGGTGAGGGACCTACGGGAAAGTAGGTCGGGCCGGCGACTCCCCCCTCGCCCCCGTATTCTCCCGTCTTCCCCTGGTGTTGTCGCTTTCACTGCGTCCGCTCGGGATAAAGTCTAATTTTATTGCGTTGCGTTCGATCGTGTCTTTTACTTGCGGTCGCTTGTTTGCTATTAATGAATCGGATGATCCGATGTGTGTGGGCAGTCCTTGTTGATACGCTTTCGCTAATTAATCGTCAGTGACCCTGTATTGTTAGGGTAAATATAATTTTCCATATAGTACAAATTTTATTTATAGGCAGTCATTATTTCAGCCCTTTTTTAATTATGACAGCGGCGGTGCCGATGTCAATCTTAATTAGACGCAGTTTTGGCACGTATTTAAGTAGGTATATACCACGCAACAACAAAATTCATCAGAGTATCTTCCCATACTATCAAACCAACCCATTAACTACTAACAGAAACTTACAGAACCTCATTACGCGTTCGCAGTTTTCGCGATAATGTTTACCTGCGGTTGCTGTGTATACTATGTTCAACGCTTGTTTATTACTGCAAATAGGAGTATGCATTAACCTATATACAGTGTGAGCAGAAAGAATGCGTTCACACTGTTTTCAATGGCCTGCTTTTTAAATGTCGCAGTTTTCTGCAGTCATGAATCACTCGTTGACAAGAGCCGTGGGAGTTTGGCCGCGTTATAAATTGGTAGTAGTCAGGTATAGTCGCATGATATATACCTACGTGGTTACCGTGCTTTTTGCCGATCTAGGCTTGAAATTTTATAGCGTATCCCGTAGCTTCGTACTCGTTTTAATATGTCGTATGATGGCTGTTCATATATTTCATTCTGGCGTTATCTCATACGTTGGGGACGCGCTCATTTTTCTAAACTAGCTGCAAGATTGCATTGTCTAGCTAAATAGCGTGATATTGCATTGAAAGTCTGAGAAAGTTTCAGCGGGTGTTTAAAAGAGTGGAGAGCTCTGCTTAGTTATCATTATTGAAATGTCTTGAAGAAAATGCATGCATGGTATGCATGGTATCTGTAAAGTATAGTGTGAAATTAATCTAAATAAGTCAGTACGCCCACACTAACAAGTAGATCTTTAATTATGAAGCTCGATCAATATCAATATTCAGTAGGTACACGAAAAAGCCATCCATCAATCAGCTAAGATTATTTTAGACGAAATTTAGACCCTTCTGAAATAATTACTTATTGCTTAAAGGTCAAGTTGATTTCTATTCTTTTAGACAACCATCTTATGTGTGTTTTGTTCCCTAATGTATACTCCCGTTTACTGGTATCGTGGTCGCAGGCTGCGCTAAAGCATAATTGACTTATTTCATAGAATGAGATTTCCTTCAGAAGAAGTTTCATATAATCCTGTAACGCCCATTTTCACTGACAAAATAAACGTCAGTTTTTCATAAAACAACTTTTTACTTTGAAAATTGTACGTGATTTATAGTATAGTTGTTTTAAGAAAACTGACGTTCATTATTGTCGATGAACCTAACAACGATGGTTTTGCCCCATATGTGGTAAACATTGTGTACGCCTATGGCCATGGAAAGCAAACAGGCGTGATTTTGTTATGCTTAGTAAATACAGATAGGCGTTATTGATGCGTGTCGCAGGTGCAATTCTCGCACGGAACTAATATTTGGATAGCTAGCAAATACATAGTTGCTTCTGTATTAGAGGTATATGTACGCATTTTGATATGTAATACAACTAAAGCCAGAAGGAAGTTCACTCATCATCCACATTTACACAGATCCATTTGTGTTGCTATGGTTAAAATTCTTTCATAGAATACGTTTAGTACGAAGGAAAATTTGACCATAGAGTCGTGAGCATAATGAACCCTTTTCAGGTCTTTAGTGTAGACCTATGAAATCTAAGAAGTGACATAGTTACGACAACTTCTTCTGTTCTTTAATACAATAATTTAAAAACAGTTCGTATACCTTTGTCAAAATTAGACTTTTAATCTATTGCAAAAGCAGCAATCTAATCTATACTAATATTATAAAGCTGAAGAGTTTGTTTGTTTGAACGCGCTAATCTCAGGAACTACTGGTCCGATTTGAAAATTTCTTTCAGTGTTAGATAGCCCATTTATCGAGGAAGGCTATAGGATACTTTTTATCCCGGTACGGGAAGTAGTTCCCACGGGATGCGAGTGAAACCGCTGGCAGAAGCTAGTATATTATAGTCTTTTTATTTAGACTTTGGGTCTATGGGACTAGAAAAACAAAGTTATCCATAGAATCCATAGGCTTACCAAGTTTAATTTTTTGTGCTTGTACGTGTTTATAGCAGAATGAACGTCCACAATATTTAGCGAGTCAATGACCTTGTGGTCCCTATTTCCACTCAACCCAAGTTTTATCGATGACTGACGCCAACTCATTTGACACATTTTACGGCTCAGATTTTTATCGTCATACTTTACTTACAGCGTGATTATATTCTACCCTATTACAGGGCAAGGAGGTTATGGGTTCTCCTCTCTTTATGGGTCATGAAATCAAAAGTAAGATTTGATAAAGATCTTTTGATTTCCTGTTTGGTTTATTTATTAAAGTCATGGTCACATTAAAATGTGAATATAGAGTTGTTTTACATATTTTATACTGCTGTGTTGCTGTTGTCGTTGTGTTTTACTGAAAGTCTCTAGTTCGTTAGAATGTAAAGACATAGCGACTGTAAGACGCTATACATACATCGAAGTAAAATATTATTTCATTGTTGCAAATACTTAGTTGAAAAAATGAAATTCGTTTTAGGTACTCCAAATTGGAAAGATACAAAGATAAGCACAATTTCATTCATTAGTAACTTCATAGCTATTCGGATGGACTGGAGTTAAAAAAACAATTACGTAGCGTTTTTTTTATGATGAGCATGTATTGTCGCGTCGTTAAAAATGAAATGTGTTTCCTTTAACATGGTTGCAAAGTGCTATTAAATTTATACGAGAGAGTATTTCGATGGTCCATATAGCTTTGTAACGACTTCCTCTGATACTTGCTACTTGTACTGTAATACAACTTTGTAATTTAACATTGTGTTTATAAAAAGTGAATAGTTCCAAACATAGCCAAACTATAAATTATACTCTTTCCAGCTTCCCTAGTTCCCTTATTGTCCAAGAGACTTATTATTTGTCTTTAACAACATCTAAGTCTAGACTGAAATGATTTATTTCTACGAGGAAAGACTGCGAACATTGCTGAAATCGAAAATAAAAGGGAGGGAAGAGCAAAAAGGCCATATATTTGAGTTGGATTAAAAGAAAGCGTAGGCCGTACGTGAATATTCCCGAGTATACTTTATCAATTTTATTTATGCTACACTTGATATTTTACTGAATTTAAAAAGGAGCGGAGAGCGTTCTGCCTGCTCCCGGTCGGCGTGACGTGGGGTATAAATCGTGCGCAGTTCCCCCTCCCGCGTCCGCCATTTTAAATAGGCGTCATTCAACTTATTTGACGTGTAATTATTTTCATTTCGCAGCTCGGTTTCCGAACGTGACCTGCTCTCGGCAGCCCTAACGGCATTTTTGTCAGAGGAAAGCCTAATTTATGTTTTGTTCTTTTAATTAATTCAATTTTTCTTGTCTGCTAGCGGTTTTCTAGATCTTTTTATAGCTTGACATTTGTTAGGTTGGATGTCGTTAAGATACTGTTGTGTTTAGCCCGTAGCCTCTTTTGTTTTACTTATCAGTACAATGGGACTAGGTTAATTGCGTCGTATATATTGATGGGGACATAAATATTTTTGAAGACAGGAGTGTTTGGATTATCTACCGGTGCTAGAACATAACAATGCAATAAAAACATTATTTTATTTCGTTCAAGTATGAAAATCTCGCATACTTTAACTTTTGAAAACAAAATCCGAGGTTTAAGACTCTTTCAGAGTGATAAATGGTTGTGGTGGGTTACAAATCCAGATTCCCAGTACTTCGGTATTCATAATACCAATAAAGCGTCTCCCCAGATTCCTTCCAAGATTTTACATTCCACGTATGTTCCAGTCGGATTTTCTTCAAGTTTACGACACTTAGACTTATTCAACGCGTTGAGAAATCGATACGTATTTTATGGCCGTCTTATCTTATAACTCAAGGGAATAGCATTTTTAAGGCTGGCAACCCGATAATATTAAGCTCATGTTATTTTGAAAATGGAACTAACACGAATTTTGAGCTAACGGTTTGGGCCGCATAATAAATGGCGTGGTTGCCGTGCGGTTTTACGGGTTTCGGAATGCATGTGTGAAATATTGGGTTTTTAAAACTTGATATTTTCCGCAATTCCTGGGCGAGTAATTTACGGCTGTTGACTTTAAGTTAGTAGATTTTTTATGTTTTGGTTTTAAGGTACTAATTACAAAATCACTGATTATTTTCAACAGCCACCAAGTCCAAAAACGTGTCCTAAATACCAGCGAACCGCCTCTTCTAGGTCATAAAGTAGCAAAAAATTCTCACTCAGAAATTCAATGAACAATGTATTACGGTAATGGTGACTAAACGAGGGTGCGAGTAGGGGACGAACATAGACGAACAGGGACGAACTAGGACAGTTTTTGTGCACTCTCTGACTGTGCCGTAATGCGTGTTTTGTGACGAAGGTATGCGGGTAAATGTCAATGGAGTATGTTACATAATTGTCACCGTTGATGGGGAGTGGACGTAGTTGTATGTTAACGGCCTGTAGTTATGCTGTAAGGGTTTTTTGCTGTTTAGTTTTGGACGACTTGCCTTTGTTTTTCCTTGACGTGATGTGGGAAAATTGGCTTTGGTAGATTAAAAAGAAGATGCACGATGATTTTTCAATTTAAGAATGAATTTATGTTATACTTATTTATCTAGCATGTTATAAGGGTAAAATGATATGAACTTTAACTACGTTTGCTTGTCCAAAAATATTTTAAAGTAAAATGATAATCAGCTGTCAGAATGTCATGTAATTTCAATTCGATACGTGTAACTTACACGAAAATTGAATACTGTAGCCTGTCATTTTTGCACGTAAGAGTAATAAACGAAAATTTATTTTTGAGGCTTTAAATTTTCATATTGCTACTGCATGATTTTCGTTATCTATCTTATTATTATTACTAGTGAGAATTTATAGGTGATAAAAGTCAGCTGTACTATTTACAATGATCCAATATTTAAATTATCAAAAAGGACTTCCACTCTCAATGAGACAAATAGGACACATACTGACCAAATCCCAATTGTATGTTTTCTTGTGTCCCCAAATGCCCTTGTAAACTGCTAACCTCTAATCGGCCGATATTGTTATCAGGTATATAAATCAGTATAAAGATGAGTAGTAGTGTGCACGGTGTGATCAGATATCTGGCTGGTACAGAGTTCTACTTCGCAAGTTAATAGGCACTGGTTCTGGTAGAAATCATCTTATTACATCTTTATTACGAGTATATAAATGTGGGGATCAGGGTTCGTGGAATACTTGCTCAATAAAAGTCGTTGGGTTTCAAGCTAAAACTATTTATTAGTATTTTTACTTTATAATCGTTACACCGTCTAATCTGCTAGTTCGTCCATCTTGAAATTAAATCCATCTCTCACTCTCATTCATTCATTCCCTCTTACTCCCACTCATTCGTTTAGAAACGTCCATCATCTTACACACATCTCAATCGTTCAGAAACATTCAATCCCACATAAATGTTGATACGTGTATAGTTATCGGCACGGATATTGAGCTCTCGGCGGAAGAGTGGGGATCGCTTTGCGCACTGTACACATAAGGCAATAAACCAATAAATAGCTTCTGCGCAGGTGAAGGTCAGGGCTCAATATCCGTGCCGATAACTACTTATATATGTTGGGTAGAATCGAGTTTTGAGTCAAGACTCAAGGAATATAGTTCTAGAATAAGGACCTAAGTAAAGTCGATCTCGATACGAATTCGAGGTCTATGAATACAAAATTAAGGCGTCTCTAGCTTGTAGTCAATCTACATCAAAGATTCAGAATCGAACTTGAGATAGGGTCTTCCTAAGTTGCATATCCTAGCATGATGTAGTATGCATCTATTTGTTTGGTCAGTCGAGACTATCTTTTAAATCGATTATCTATGCATATCATAGACTAGCTTCTGCCAGCGGTTTCACCCTCATCCCGTGGGAACTACTTCCCGTACCGGGATAAAAAGTAGCCTATAGCCTTCCTCGATAAATGGGCTATCTAACACTAAAAGAAATTTTCAAATCGGACCAGTAGTTCCTGAGATTAGCGCGTTCAAACAAACAAAGAAACAAACAAACAAACTCTTCAGCCTTATAATATTAGTATAGATAATCGATTTAAAAGATAGTCTCACAATCATTAGACATTTGTAACAGTAATATCACTAAATGAAGGTACTCCTTATGTAGGTAGTTACCCGGGTTGCATTCTCATAGTTTGTTGTTTCCCACATTTTTGTTTCAGTGGAAATTTCCGATTTCATGGTCTTTTGATCAATTTGTGTTTCCCGTGGGATTAACCAAAATTAGAAAATTCCAAGGGATCCAGTTTGTTCCAAATGAGTTATTCTATGAAAGTCCCGTGAGAGGTTATAAAAATCTGCTTTATTTCGTTAACTCACTTGACCTTAATTTATATTTAAAATGCAATCTGCTGAGTGATGTAGATGATATTAAAAAAAATCTCATGCATACATTATGGTTTATGCCATGTTTTTCTGAAGTCAATTAATAATACTCAAATATGCTATTGGATAACATTGATCAAAACTCAATTATTATACTAATAATTATAATTTGTTTAACCAGTTTAATATTAATACAGTTATCATTGTACGTAAATAGCATTGCATATTGATACTGATATTTGTTTTGTGACCGTTAATGTACATGATTGTATTTAGACTACAATAAACCGGGTATTTGATTCCATTAATACGTATATTGGATCAGTCGAAATTAATCTATTCATAGTAAATAACTCTTTGCCTGACATTGCAATTTCAGACTTTCGTTACCACATGCTTAATTACAATAACAAACTAAGCGAAATAATAAGTACATAGTTTTGATTCTAACTGAAGAGATTGTTTGTTTGCATGGACGCTCTAATCTTAGGAACTGTTGGTCAGACTTCAAATATTCTTTCAGTGTTAGATAGCCCCTTCGAGGGAGGCCACTTATACAATAGGCATTTTTTATCCGTTGCATGTTGATCTTAGTAGAGGTGATATAAAAAGGCATAGCCGGCATAGCTTGCTAGTGTAGATATAAAAATATAATATGTACCTACCAATAGCCACAAAGCCAAAGTTGTGTGCACAAAACATGCAGGTTCTGCAGTTCGGTTTGGTTTAGCGGTTGACTTAACATAATCCCCACAGTTCTGCCGTCCGTTAACTAGGGATTATCTAAACAACTAACTTTAGTCTTACTGTCACAACTTATAAGCTCAAACACGAGTTTATTTCAAACTGTTGGCTGCTTAGTACAATTAGTGTTACCATTACCTAAATTGTCAGTTGAGGACATTTTGATAAAGCTATGGATCAGTACCTTTTTGGATGGAGTTCATTTATTTTTGAAATAACAAAAATGTAGACCCAAAACTCTTCGTACTTTTTAGGGTCAAAAGTTCACACAAAATTCAATAAATTCTACAAAAAATCCGAACGGATGGCAACCCTTAACACACACATATGAAACTGTGGTCTAATATTTTAATGACATTAGGTACGTCACGCGGCTTGCAATCCATCATTATTTGGTTCATTACTGCATTGCCCAACCTATTTTATCGATGTTGGTAATTCCGCCTCTATGATATTATTGGCCGATGACTCATATAATGTTGATCAATTTTTGGTCAGTTAGTCGATTTCGGGAAACTATCATGTGAATGCTAGGATCTAATTTCTGTGGGCTTACGTTTTAGTGCTGTTTGGAAATAGGTCTTCCATAGTACCTGGTACCTATTTAGTTTTATGAAGCACTAGCTTCTGCCAGCGGTTTCACCCGCATCCCGTGGGAACTTCCCGTAGGTACCGGGATAAAAAGTAACCTATAGCCTTCCTCGATAAATGGGCTATCTAACACTGAAAGAAATTTTCAAATCGGACCAGTAGTTCCTGAGATTAGCGCGTTCAAACAAACAAACAAACAAACTCTTCAGCTTTATAATATAGATTAAGCTTGCCGCCGTGCTAAAAATAAAGTGTTAACAACGTCAAGCTAACCATAAGTATAAAACCAGAACCAGCACTTACATAAATTTCATTCTAATTCGAAACTAAAACAAAGAAAACTTACCTATGATGAATTATAAAAATGACCTTCGGGGGTCGACTCTCAGAAGTATTCTAACAAAGTCGCTTCCGTCCTTGATTATGAAAATCACAGGTTTTTAAAAAGTTTTCATTTCTGGCCGCCTCTAATGGATACGACCTAGTTTTGCGTTTTATAAATTATAAAAATATTATTTTAAAACTTCACTTTTGGAAGGAAACGAGTTTGTTGGAATAACTTCAAGGATTTCTCTTAATTAGAGACTTATGTAAACCTCTTACGGACCTTTACATTAGAAGTATTTTGAAAAAATATTATTAAGGTTGTGCTGAAAAGATATCTTTTGGGATTGCAGACTACTGCAACCGTCTTTTCCTTACCTGACTCAAATAATGCAGGATTAACAGAATTTTAACCAATTTCTATTTTAGAAAAGGAAAAGAAAGTAGTTGTAAATAAAACATTCAAACATGAAAGCTAAATATTAAACATACGCTAATACCCTTTAACCAATTAAACTATCTAAATCTACTCAAAAGACCGAATATTCAATATCGAACACAACCAATGAACTGTCAAAAATAATTGCCTCCACATCTCACACAAAAGCAACCCAAGGAGCTCAAATCGAGTGCTCAAATCGAGAACTGGAATCGAGTACGTTATCCGATACTGATGACGGTGTAATCCGCACTCTAATCGGTTCCTCCGTTCCTATGCAGTATTTACCAACAAAACGATTCCGAGTATGAACAGCTGACTTTAACAAATATTTCTCACTTTGTTAAACGTTCTTGGTATAACTCGATGTGTACGTTTAGTTATCAATGTATGTTAGTGTTAGTGTGTGTGTATCTGTGTGCGTGTTTGTATGCTATAAAAGCGATCTTTTATTCTGTATTCTATAGTAAGGTATATTTTGTATTCTATACTATATTTGTCGTGTGCACTAGCGTATAGCTTAGCATAATTACCTAGAGCTTTTATATGTATATGGCACGCTTTAACGAAATTTCAACCTTATCCTATAAGAATGAAAGTCGTATTTCCACTGTACGGTGTTAGTGCCTGATTCAATAAATAGATAAAGTGTTTACGTCGTAGAAATATTTTCCTATATTCCAGAACTTTCCAGACCTCGGATGACCTTTTCCTACATCAATTAGGTGATTGAAATATCTTGATCGTAAAGTTCCACATAAAATATTCCTACCACTAATTTTAGGAAACTAATATTGGAGCTTCGGGTAAGTTATAGCTAGATGGGTCTTCATTAACACATTCTTATACTTGTTGGTATGTTTTTGTACGAAATTAATGTGTATAATTCAATGAAATAGGTTTTATGGAAATTATGTTTAAGGCAATTTGAAAAGGAATCTTATGCTATGCGGCATTGTAGGTGACCTTGATTATCCATGTATCTTTAGCTGTACTAACATTAAGATCACAGATGTAATAATAATATCGTCCTTAGATAGTGTAGTCATCGTGTGGTCACTTTCGTAGCTTTCTTCGTTCATAAGATTGCTATTCTAGTACTAGAGGGCATTCCGTGCAAGTGTCTGCAGCCAGTATCATAAGATTTGATTCTGTAAGAGAGTTTGTATAGTATACTTTTTGCTAAAACATCTCAACTGTTTCGGATTTGTTATGGCATCTCAAGTATGAAGTTATGAATAGTTAGACATAAGAGCAGGTCAATTATCATACTCCTACAAAAATAAGAGTCTATTGACAGCCCCTTGAGCATGTAGTGCATTAATTGAACTTCATAAACATAAATAACAAAAATGTAGTTAATTTTATTTTCCAGACAAAGAAAGTGTATCCCTCATTAAATTGATGAACATTTATTTGATTAGACTTTTTTATGTTATGTTATTAAAACGTTAATTAGACTGGTGTATACTCAATATAGAGGTAATACGTTAAAAATAATTGTTGCAAACCCGACCTTCAGACGACAATCTAAACGTGAACAAAGCGTCAAAGCCCGCTATAAGTCTTGGAAAATCACGACGCAATAGGCTTGAATTTAGTCTCATCCGTCGGCATCTTCCCATAACGACAGGCAATCACGTAAGATGGTCACGCCTCACTATGTTGTCCTAATGACTCCATTACGACATTACGATCGGCGACCAGTCGCCAAGCGATTAGGAGTAATTGCTAGTTGTGCTTACGTCCTACCGACACAATGTTCCAAAACATGTTCCAGCGAAAAGATTACCTTAATTCCCCACAAAGTTATTCGCGTCGTAAAACCAAACTATTTGAGTAATTTTAAAGTGATTCTTCTTTGCATTTGTAGCCAATTTGATGAATTTTTTGAAGATTTGACAATGTAATATCAAAAGTTTTTCACTTTATGCAACTTTTTGCACTTAGAGTTTCAAAGTTGCAACAATCTAGACTCTTTTGATTGAAACGTATTTCACTACGTAGCTCTTGAAAGCTGCAGTTTTCAGTAAGGAGTTTGTTAACCCGTTGCACCAAGTTGCCTTAATTTTGATATACTTACCAGTATTAGATTAAAGATTGTGAGTTCCAGATTATTTCAATTCAGACTAAATTCAAGCTGCATTGTACAGCAGAGCCTGATATTACACAACAAAATCAACTCGTAACACAACACTGCATATTCATTGTCATTCCACCATTGAAACGTATGACTCACTTAGACAGTAAACATGAACCCTAAAACTGTCGTATTACGTGAAAGCTTGCGAGCTCGACAAAGTAGATCTTTGTTGTTGTGCAACTGCGAAAAATGGAGTCATGTACATTGAATACCGACGGTGGTGTGTGCTGTGTACCTATAGATATGCATATAGCGTCTTCACTTGTTTTTCTCTGTCGGGTAGTTAGGTGGCAGGTTGCACGGTGCATTGACCCCCACAATGCCAGGGTAGCTACTCCAGTTGAATGCGAAAGCATTTTCTCAACAGACCGTGAGCGGAGCGAACATATTATTATGAAGCAACGGTTGTTGTTTTCTTTTGCAATTTGCTTTTACAGGTTGTTACGTTGTGTCATGTGGGTTAGATGTGCGCTAAATTAAATTGCTGTTTGTGGAATTCTGTTAGGGTTTCAAATGGGTGTTTCAATTTTAGTTATTGTTTAAGAAATTCACTCAACTTATTACTGTGTTTTCTCTTAACACATTTAGTTCATCGTGTACCAGGGCCGCGGTACCTTTTTCGAGCAACTCCACAGCGCCATCATACTTTGACCCTAAAGGAGTTTGCTGACTCTCTTTGAGGAGTGTGTGGAACAACTCTTACTTGATCTCACAGATTGAATCCTAGACTTTGTTGATCTCACAACGTACTTTTTTTGTTTCTCAGCTGCATTTACATTCATTAATATTAGATTTGCTTGAATGCAGATTACAAAATGACCTCTGAAAGAATTTCAAACATCATAATTAATAAACCTCTAGCATTTAACTTTCTAAAAATTAATTTAAACAGTTTTGAAGTTAGTTCAACTATAAATTAGAAATGTTTCGAAGTACTTTTAAATTTTTCATTTGAAAGAAGACGGATCACAATCCATACAAAATTGCCCCACGTCCTATAACAATGTGACGTACCTAAAAAAAAAGATAAAAATGTTTAAAAAAATATGGCATACTCTCTAATTTATTTTTTTTACACCTTCATACGAAAAAACTGCTTTAAAAATTGTTCAGGCGCTGTTATGAAAACATCGTTCATAGGACTATTTATGGACTATTTTATTAAATATTTTTTTTGTTTGATAGGGTATACCTCACAGGTGGTCCCATAATCATCAGGTCAGGATCTGATGGTGGAAACCCTAAGAAATCCAGGGCAACTTTTGAAAGTTGTAGGCATGCGCAGGATAAAAACTTGACTATAAGGTGTATGTCTTATAACACAATGCAACAGTGAAGATTTGAAGCTAACCTGATGACGGAGACGAAAGAAGATCGAGGGAACTCGACAACTGAATATGTAAACTACCTCGTGTTTGAGCTTATATTATTTGTATTGAATAGACCTTTGCAACAGTGAAGGTTTGGAGCTGACCCGATGATGGAGACCAGAGAAGGTCGAGGGAACTCGACAACAAAATATGAAGTCGGTGTCTAATGGATGTACCTAAGTTTATTTTCCCACCGACTTCTAGGCCGATGCTCCTAAGAATAGTTTTTTTTTTGCTTTTCAGTGTTTTTGGGAGTCGGTTTTATTTTATTGTCAAAAGTTTTTTTTTCGCTTTTCGTGACAAGCACAGTTGTTAGTATCCGCATAAGTGGAAAGTTCTCATCAATACGAATAATATAAGCCCAAACACAAGGTAGTTCACATATTCAGTTGTCGAGTTCCCTCGCCCTTCTCTGGTCTCCATCATCAAGTCAGCTTCAAACCTTCACTGTTGCAAAGGTCTATTCAATACAAATAATATAAGCCCAAACACGAGGTAGTTTACATATTCGGTGGTCGAGTTCCCTCGACCTTCTTTCGTCTCCATCATCAGGTCAGCTCCAAACCTTCACTATTGCATATTGTTATAAGACATACACCTTATAGTCAAGTTTTTATCCTACGCATGCCTACAACTTTCAAAAGTTGCCCTGGATTTCTCAGGGTTTCCATCATCAGATCCTGACCTGATGATTATGGGACCACTTGTGAGGTATACCCTATCAAACAGAAAAATAATTTAATAAAATAGTCCACAAATAGTCCTATGAACGATGTTTTCATAACAGCGCCTGAACAATTTTTAAAGCAGTTTTTTCGTATGAAGGTGTAAAAAAAATAAATTAGAGAGTATGCCATATTTTTTTAAACATTTTTATCTTTTTTTTGAGATACGTCACATTGTTATAGGACGTGGGGCAATTTTGATCCATCTTCTTTCTACGTTACTTTGATAGTGTAAAATGTTTAGTGGCAGGTGTGGTTGTAAAGTAATTTTCTCAGAAATCGTTTGATTGCACCTGTATGCACCAAGTTTTGTATTGCTTTTATATATTTATTTTATCCAATTAATGTTTCGTTCAATAACTTGTAATAGTAGGGGAGGCAAGGGTGCTAAATCGGGAGTGACTCGAGCGTCAATGAGACCTATTAGATTGCGAAGCTTAGATGATAAGAAGAAAAAAATGTCCTGGCATACACACACTTTCATCGGTGGGTGGAGCGGCTATAAACTTTCAAAAATGTAAAAAAAACAGTTGCATGGACATACTCGAGCGCGTCAGATATTAATAGCATGCACGTCCTACGTCATTTTGAAAACATACGTATATTAATCTGACTGTTTCCGTGGTGGGGGTGGTCGTAGGTAAGGGTTAAAAATGGGAAAAAAAATAATTTTATCGAGCGCGTCAGATTTTCAAAAGGGGTGTTAAGTGAACCAAAACGAAGGCTCTTATGCAATAATCTGACGATTTAGACGTGACCTAAACTCGTGGCCATTATTTGAAATTGCAAAAAAAAAATCGCCATTTTGAAATACTCGAGCGCGTCAGATTAAGATATATATGGTTCATTTATGTACCCTTAACGTAATCATCTTATAATCTGACGATTATCTGGAGGGATTCGCTTAATCTGACAATGGAAAGTTTTTTTGCAAACCTTCTAACAAATTGAGGAACTAAAAAAATTGCATGTAAATAAACCAGTATGTATTCTTTGAAGTACAAAACTTTTATTTATAAACAAATAAGTATGAAAAACATAAAGGACAATGGGCACAAATATACGGGACCTCCACCAATAGCAATGTCATACATATCATTGGATGCCTGTTTATCTAGTACAACCTTTAACATGACAGCTTTGTTGACATGTTTGCACTTTTTGATATAGATCAAAAAGTGTGCAAAAGTTAAAACTAAATAATCCATTGATATCTCAAGTTTTTAAAGGAATGTCTAAGTGCTACTACGAGTATGTCTTCTAAGTACTACTTGATTGCATATAAACGCAATACTACCCCCCCATTCAAGTTCTCGCAGGTAATATTAAACCACCTTATATGTCGGGGTCGGCTTTCAGTCTAACCGGATGACTAGGTCACCACGACTGTATAAAAAGAAGGCTATAAACAGTAATTATAGAGGACTTAAATTACAAGAAGTATACGAAACGGCATTTCTCGGTATGACGATAAACAAACAATGCAACTGAAAGGCACACGTATTTAACGAAAGTATCCAATAAAATGAATCGTTTTCGTTAAAAACAGTATATCTGCATACCATGACTTCCTGAGATTAGCGAGTTCAAACAAAAAACTCTTCAGCTTTATAATATTAGTGTAGATTATTTAAGACCCAAAATGCACCAACACTTATTGCAAATGAGAATTGAAAAAAAAAGAGAGAGGAATAGAAACCTGGGAGGAGAATACCGGCATCACGTAGCTGCACGCTTTAAACTCTATCGATTAATTTTCCTTACTTCGGCTTACGGGAATCGTCAGATTATATATTTTTTGTGAACGTTGAATTATTCCCTTCAAAATAAAAAAAAAATAGCCGCGCTCGAGAAAGTCAAGATGATGTTTTTTTTTTTACAAGTTTGTAACCTTCCTACTTCTTATCGTCAATCGAAAATTGTCAGATTATTGGAATATACACTATTTAGCATATAACTAACTTACCCTATCTTAATCTGACGCGCTGGAGCATGTCAGATGATCATTTTTTTTTTACTAATCTGATCCTTTATTCTAGACGCGCGGCTGCATATACAGGACTAATACTTGGTGGAGGTGTTAAATGGGGTAATAGGTAGCTCCCTATATACTAATCTGCCGCGCTTGAGTAAATCCCAAAATCCCTTCTAGGGCTCCCCTACCATAAGTAATATTCGAATGAAACAGTCAGCTGAGGTCATATTTTTGTTATATACTTATCAGAAATAGTTATTTAGATGATTATATCCTATATAGAATAGTGAAATTAAACAGGAAAAATGAGATTCGTGAAAGATATTACCAGCCTTTTTGTTATTAACTATCTACTTCAGGATCTACCGGACTCCTCTCTTACAAAAAAGGAATGAGCATAAATCATGACATTTTACATCTATACCTACTAATATTATAAAGCTGAAGTGTTTGTTTGTTTGAACTCGCTAATCTCAGGAACTACTAGTCCGATTTGAAAATTTCTTTCAGTGTTAGATAACCCAGTATGGGAAGCAGTTCCCACGGGATGCGGGTGAAACCGCTGGCAGAAGCTAGTTTCATATAAATTTCACCGTTATGGGAACGACTATCCCTAATTCCGGATATATAAGTAGGTAAGTGGTTAAATCCATAGGTTGAAGCCTCGTCTCCAATATCATATAGTAACCACAGAAGCCTTCTGTACATACCTACAACGGTCAGATTCCCGCCTAATTTCTATTAATAACAACCCTGACTTCTAAGAACCACACACAGCCTCAAACCGTATCTTATGTCAGACCTTACCTAATATATAACTCAATTAAGACCTTCCACGGAGGAAGGAAACTGGAGATGTCATAAGGCAGGTAGATAGATAGATGATAGATAGATAGACAAAACATTTATTCAGGACAAACAAAAAGACACCACAAAGATACACAATAAGAAATAAAACAAAACAAAAAGTGGGTAGAAAGACAGACATAAAATACAAGCAGAAATTAACAGCGTGGTGCAGTGTTCTAAGTTTGCACCGAATGGGAGTCCAGCTCAGCATGTGTCAAGTAGAATACCTGACGCTGGTATTCTGCTGGATCCCTACAATGACGTACGGACATCGAGTAGACGATTAGTGTGTGTGCTCAGTGCTGTGTGTATTCGAAGTGTTTTATGTTCTGTGTGTGTGTTGTGTTTGAATATGAACTATGCATGATAAATATTCAAGTGTAAATATGTGTTATTGTGTAAACTACTAGTACTAGTTCTCGCAGATTACTCAGGTAGGTCAGGCGTCTCCTTCTATGTCAAATACGTACGGTGGGTGTGACCAAAATGAACCGTTACGAGAAAACTAACGAGGCGTTCGGATTCCTTGACAATTTTTGGTGTTACAAAAATGGGCGGGTTCCATCGGGTAACGTTTTTCGTCACCCGAACACTTACATTTTGGCAACCCTACTTTCTTGGGAGATTTTCCGTTATGACACCTCCGCTTGTTATTTTGTTCTTCATGACACTGACTCATTCAGTATTCAAACAAAGTACTGTAAGTACTAATGAAATAATTAAAATCAATGGCTGTTTTCTATTACAAGTAATTTAGTAAATTGAGCTGAAATTATGAAGTATAGCTTTAATATGTGCTTTGTTTTTAAGTAAACATTGCGAAATCATTTGTAGTTTGCTTTTGACATAATTTACATTTTTAAACGTAAACAAGTTTGATAAATAATTATTAGGTATCCATATAAAGTTATTTCAATTGATAATACGACTATATAGTTTAAATAGGTAATTATATGAATGTATATGTTCCTACTAGGGAATGCAATCCCGGCCCCTATTTTCAATCCCGGGACTACGGGATTGAACAAAGACAACCCCGGGATCCCGGGATAGACCCGGGATTGAAAATTAAAAACGACAAAAAAATCATCGGTTACCATTTTTATTTAAACTCAGCAGTCTTTCATCGACTTCCATGTTAATGTGAACAAAATCAAAACAAAAATAAGCTCAAACTGAAGCGCTGGCCTTCATTTTTTAAAGCCTTCATTTCAGCTTTGATTTAATTTTTTAATTTGTGGCTGTAACTGACAACACGACTGCGAATTGAATTTGCAGATTTTGGCAAATCTGTATAACGTTTTGACAATAACAAGGTCCTTAAATCTTTTGAAGTCACAAACACTTTGAAGGGAAAGCCGTCTACGGACGTCATTCGAGCTAGACGTCATCTAAAGTATCAGATTTACTGAAAAAGTCCGCTACAGAGCACTGTTTCCGTTTTAGGGGTGGTTCTTCATTGGAAAGGCTAGACGAGGACGGTCTGGTTACTTTCGTATTATGTTTTGATGACAGATGAGTGTGTAATCCTTTGGTTGATCCTCCTAATACCTTCAGTATAGCCGGTCAGTATATTTTGCTGTACCGCCACCGTCTTTAGCCATAAGAAAATGACTCCATATTGAAGATAGATCTTCATTTTTCGTATGTTGAATAAATAAACTCTCCTTAGAAAGCGACATAGTGATGGTTTTTAAAGCTTCTTACCACTAAATACCTTTAAAAAGACAAACACGCATTACATACCAAAAAAATATTTTTTGGTATGTACATAATAAACTCGGATAAACAGTTTCACCACAAATTGATATCAAACATTATGGCGTAATATATGTTACGTAATATAAATAAGTTTAGAAGTTAAAACCTAATAAGCAAGAAAAACACAAGACTTACTCAAAAATAAGTGCACACGCGTCGAAGTTGTACGATCCTCTGCGTCGGTCAATACGTACGACTAATAATAATCAGCTGTCAATTCGACATTGTGTTGTGACATTGACGTAACATTGCGTTTAAATCCCGGGATTGGACAAATCTAAACCCGGGATTTTTGGGACTAGAATAAGGCCGGGATCCCGGGATCTCGGGATCCGGGATCCCGGGATTGCATTCCCTAGTTCCTACTGAATATAATATTGATTCCGTTTTCGAGAGACTGAAAGGAATATAGTACTTGCATAGTCGTACTATGTTCCTTTCAGTCCTAGTTCCTAATGCTATAATTTTCTTAGGTCGAACGATAAGATTTAAAGGCTGCAAAAGTATTTGGAATGCATTTACTGTACTTATTCTGAACGCATAAAAATATTACTTACTGCTTAAACTTTTACGACTTTTATTGCTTTGGATTGCGTCGTAAAAGTAACTTTGTTTGAGATTTTGCAACAATATGCAGCATGGGGAATATTCGAAAGTTGTTTTTTAAAGTACCTACAATACATATTATAGAGCAACCGCCCGCTGTTATACCCAGAAGTCTATATGTACATATGTTATTCTGATATATGTAACCTATATTACCGCCAAGTTCGATAAAAATCCATTCAGCATTTTTTGCATACGAAGAGTACCAAACATACCTCCGTATACATAATGCCTTATGCCTCATACTATCCATATACATAATTCCTTAAACACTTTCACATTTATAATACTGTTACTGTTACTGTTACAGCCTTTTTATCGTCCCACTGCTGGGCTCAGGCCTCCTCTCACACGGAGAAGGATTGAGCATTAATCACCACGCTTGCTCAATGCGGGTTGGTGATTTCAGACTATATAGTCCAGGTTTCCTCAAGATGTTTTCCTTCACCTTTTTATCAGCCATTGGTGTCCAAGATATACTTAGAAAGTACATACAAACTTAGAAAAGTTGCATTGGTACTTGTCTGAACTGGAATCGAACCCACACCCTCCTACTCGAGAGGTTGATTCTTTACCCACTAGGCCACCACGACTGTACATTTATAATAAGTAGGATCAGTATACACTTGTGTAGGATTAATTTGAATTAAGTATTTCATGTATTAGAGAGGTGGCTGTTTGCGTAAATGAGAACGGGAAAATATTTCCCGTTCCACGTGGACAAAGTCAAAGCTAGTCTTATTATATTATAATTACATATATTTGCATCAACGAAACAATTTCTTTTGAAGCTTGGAAGCAATGTAAATTTTGGTGATATTTTATAGAACCCCTAATTAAATTTTCTTTTGCAAACATTCGTCTATTATTATGTTCCTGTAACACATAACTTTATACTCGTATCTCGTGCGTATAATTGATTAATATCGAGAGTACATTTGTTCGCCGACTTGTAAACAAGCCGAATGAAACAATACAAGTTCTACTGTTTGAGATGACTCGCAGTCGAGATGAGTTCGTAATTATATAAGTAGCTGCGACCTATCTATATTAGGACGCTGTGAGAACTTTCCTTTCGCGAGTTCATTTTACTTGTGTAATAGATATGTTTTATTGCCTCTGGTCTCTGAAGAGTTGAATATATTTGTGTTGATGTAAATAAATCAAAATATATTTGGCTTATCTTTGGAGTAAACAATAGTTAGCTTTTTCTGTACATATTAATTTGTTTTTTTTTTTTTTTTATCAGATCGATTGAACCATATAATGGCATCTGTTGCAAATATTCTTTGTCTATGTACATTTTATTAGTGTCCCTCACAAGTGCAGTCTCATGATATTTAATGGTAAAAAAACAAATGCAGTTTGCTACGTTGCTTTGAATTTAGAACCCAAAAGCTACGACAATAAAAACCTATTTAGTTCGAATCCTCCCGCAAACATGGCGACTTTTGACTTCTTTTCTTTTTGTTCCAAACTTGAAAATTGCGTTTGCAGATAACGACCTCCTTTGATTGTTTGCTAAAAAAGATGTTGAATATTCAACCAGTGTAGCAGAACGTAAAATAATCTCTTTTCTAATTAGGAATGCAATTAATTGTCTGAGACTTATTTTGCAAAAATGTATTTTTTATTTTGATTCTTTTATGATGTATTTTATGTAGTTACCAATTAATGGCTTTAGTAGTGAGATAATATTTACTTACTTTAAAATGTTTTAATGCTAAAAGCATAAAAATATTTAACTATAATGAATATTGAGCGACTCCCTTGGGATTGAAAGTTCAAAATTAATTATATTTTTTCAACGATTAAGGCTGAATGTTCGATATTAGTTGACTACCTATACTTACTGATTTACTGTCTACACTTGTCGACAAATTAAAAATGAATCAGTTTGTACTGCTGTATCTAAACGTATATCAAGAAACATATATACAACAATATAATACCAGTGATATATAATTTACTTAACTTGGAGTCTGACAGACGTAAGTTTCGCGCTGCGCGGAACACTGGGACACTGAATGAAAATAACTAGCTTGTGTAAGTTAGGTCGACAAAATGTACGAACTGTAACATTATCAGCGCTTGAAATTATATTTGTTTTGGCATAACGTTATTTGAAACACATGTGAAGTCAGTTTAAGATTTATTGGTTAGAAATATATAAATTATGCGAAGAACATAATGTTAAGGTTATTTATTATGCATCTGTACTCTGTAATAGTCAATGTCGAATAGCTTTGCTTCTCTGAAGTTGGTTACTACTGACTTCATGTTGGTCAAAATTTATAAACAAAACACTACTACGCGTAGGTGAGGCGTTAAATGACTAATTTAGAAGAAGAAAAGTTATTTCACGGAAACTACAAAAATCAAAATCAAAAATCAAAATCAAAAGTCATTTATTCAAAGTAGGCTGAAAATCAGCACTTTTCGAACGTCAATTTACAAAAGACAGCCCCCAAAACGCCCGCCCTTCACCACTTCCTATGTGTTTTTGCTGGGAAGAAGAAGTGGTGGAACAAACTCCAAATAAAATATTACTTTGTATTCATAAATAAATTCGTCGTGGCGGAATACAAAAGCTACATTTTTTCGTAATAAGTAGGTGGTCGGGGAAGTACATACGTAAATTAATACTATTCACATGTAGGTAATTCTAGTTCAAGGCTACACTCATAAATTACAGCTAAGTAAATTATGTTCCAAGAAATGATATGAAAACCACTCGTATACGATATTAATTATTTATTAGCTACATACATTTGCGCAGTTTACCTTGATTTTTACAACTACCTTTTCGCGTGTAGCCTACTTATTTTTAATCGAAAGGTTTTCCGAATCGCTGGCCAATTAGGTACCAAGTAAAGCTAATATTTTAAGTCTTAACGTCCGTTAAATGCCAAGGGTCGGTCTCGAAGTGGAGACTGCGTACATTTTGGAGTGAAACATTTTAATATGACAACAGATTTTTTTCCTTATTTCTTTTGATTTATGACAATTTGCCATATATACTATTTCTGCTAGACGGGCGTGTAGTGATCAGGGCTAACGTATTCATAATTATGATTGAAAAAAGTAAACAAAGATTTTGATGAGATCCTTTCGGGCCTGAAACAAACAATGAAGAGCCTTTGTTGGTTTGCAACTTGTCCTTCATGTACCAACATACTTTTACTAGAAAATCTTTTTATAGATTTAATGGTAAAGTGTAATATTACGCACTAATTACTGACACGTGTATACATAATTATGTTATACTAAACTTTATTGGCATGGAAATAGGGTGTATATTACATTATTCAATGTAGGACATGTAAAAAGTTTTTATATACTTTATTAAATAACGGCTTATTATATCGGTGCTTATAAAATAATAAGGGACCGTTCAGATAGACCGGCTCGGAGAGCATCGGCGCGCATTTTTCTTTTCACACAAACCGGAGCCGATCGGCTGCGCGAGCATTAAAAAGCATGCAATCGGAGCCAAACGTCAAGAAAAAGTACGTGATCGGAGCCGGTCGGCTCCTCTTATTGTTTCACAACGAGCGCCTTCGAGCATTCTTAATGACAAAAGCAGTGCACATGCAAAAAGAACCTTCCTTCAAATACTAAGTACTCAATTTTCAACGTGTTAAGAATTTGCTCTCCTCTCCGAGCCGGTCTGTCTGAACGGGCCCTAACTGCATACATTTTCAGGCTTTGTGTCTGTCAATAATAGAGGTAGTATTATTATGCAGCCTATGCAGCCTGAAATGCCTGATTTGATTTGATTTGATTATAAAACCGAATTAAATTCTCACAAAAAATATTGCATTCCTTTCACGCATTCACTCGTATTACCATACCGTATCAAATCTAACCCTAAACTGGTTGTCACAACACAACGCTAAGTGGGGGCCCATTTCACCAGTGATTTATAGTCCCATAGAACATATACAGATACAGCAACTGTTCTGTACAACACACTCCACTTTACAGGCTAGCGACCCTATCGCTTGTCATAAATCTACATCACGATGTTCGTTCCCCACACCCCTGAGATGTTACGAAGAAAGGCGTCAATGTAATGCGTACAATCCATCTTTCCCGCGACGCTGACCGAAGTATGATTTTGGAACTAAAACAAACTATATTTTAAACGACTTCAAAAAGGAGGTTCTGAGTTTGAAATTTATGTATGTTTGTGGGCGATTATCTCGCGCTTGGCTAAACCAATTTTGATGTGGTTTTCAGCGTAGTATTTGGCAGACCAGGAGAAGGGTTTAGGTAGTTTAACCTGAAGACCTTTTAAGGGTTGTGTTTTTTTATTACCGAACTAATTTCGATAAAAAATTGTATTGACTTAGATTAAACTATTAAATATTTTAGGTCATCTTCTTAAGGTGAGAAGGAATTTATTCCCGCCATACATAAACATTCATAAATACACTTACGTTCATATATCTTGTCAGTAACAATGCCCTATCTGTGAGAGGGGGCTCAGTAATCCACCACCGGCCCACTGGGGTTGAAAGAACAGTGGTTACCCCAGTGCTAACGGCCCCGGCTTATGTGTCATATGTTACATGTAGCTAAGCATTTGTGCAGTTCTTGTTATGCATAATGTAACCTATTTTTAACGGTAGGTATTTGGAGAAAAATATAATCTATAACATCTTTTCACCCGCAGAGTAATACTTAAAGTACTTAAAGCTGTACGACTCGGTTCCACCCTCGTTTCGTAGAAACTTCTTCCTACACCCAGATTAAAAGTCACCTACGCCCTCTCTCAGACACTAAGCTATCTCTATGCTAATTTTCATTAAAATCGGCTGAGTAGTTTAGGCATCGAAGCCGGACAGACAGTTACTTTCGTAAGGTAAGGTTTCTCTTCCTACTTACCTATTTCTACATAGATACTGACAGGGATGCAAACCTACATTTACCAGAATTAAACAAAGGAACACGTAACTCAATGTCTCTTCCTCCCGCATATATCTTAGACCGTATGGTTCCCGTCGCCCTTTGTGTACAATCCAGAGGTTTGACTCAAACTATATGTATTCTACCTTCTCTAGAAAATGAAAAAAGATTTATCCTTCACCTTTAATTTTCTGCTTTTTGGCTGACGCATTTGAAAGAATCAGTCTTGGCACAACATAATTAAGCCGGTCTATTGTTATGTGGCCAGTTCAAGGATTTCTGAGTTTTTCTATGTTTTTTGTCATCTTCTAGTGTGTAGTGTTTAAATGCCTAATTTTCTTCATTGATTTTGTGTAATACTAATGATACATTTTGTTTTTCCAGGTATGTACCCGTACAACATTTTGGTAAGACTAGTTAACACACGAATTTAAGTACTTTGATTAGTAAAATTCTAGTGTCGTGGTGGCCTAGTGGGTAAAGGACCAGCTTCTCAAGTATGAGGGCGCGGGTTCGATCCCAGGTCAGGCAAGTACCAATGCAACTTTTCTAAGTTTGTATGTACTTTCTAAGTATATCTTAGACACCATTGACTGTGTTTCGGATGGCACGTTAAACTGTAGGTCCCGGCTGTCATTGAACATCCTTGGCAGTCGTTACGGGTAGTCAGAAGCCAGTAAGTCTGACACCAGTCTAACCAAGGGGTATCGGGTTGCCCGGGTAACTGGGTTAAGGAGGTCAGATAGGCACTCGCTTCTTGTAAAGCACTGGTACTCAGCTGAATCCGGTTAGACTGGAAGCCGACCCCAACATGGTTGGGAAAAAGGCTCGGAGGATAATGATGATTAGTAAAATTCTAATAAAGGTACTTATGTTTTTTAAATGTGAAATAACGCCGATTAAAACAGTAAATTAGAAAAAGAGGGATCTCGAATATCTTATAGAATGAAAAACAGATGCTTGCATTTCTGAACGCGGATGAATATTGAATGTATCATTTCGCAGTCTCGGCGAATTCATCTCCACTTGAAAGATTTATATCGGGCAAAATTTCGAGTTTACGGCCGGCGCGCGATCTAAACGTTCCAACATATTTTAACAGATACGCTGCAATTTTTTCTCCACTGCATTTTCAGTTCTCGCTGGCTTTAAATGCACTCAATCTATTTCCAAAACCAATATTAAATAGAAATAGTTTAAAGCAATTTTAGATTTGTTATGCAAATTCTATCGTCCTCTATATTTTGCAACCTAATGAGGTGGGCAATGAAACACAATTTTCGAAGCATTAATAATATACATACGTTGAAATAAATTTTCGTGCCTTTATTTCGATCAATTTAAACTTTTCATTAGAATTAATTTAAAATTTCATTACATTTTTCATTTATCCTAACAGATTGTTCATGTGTAATGCCAAACAAATGACTTAATTGATTCGAATAATTAAATGACGTAAAAAAAGAAAGAAAACATATAAATAAAAAAATACGAGACAAGAGTAAAATGATTATTTTTAGGTCCTGCCGACATTGAAAGTACATTTATATACGTTCATAACTTGATCACAGACATATTATAGTTACATAGACTTTACGTACTTATTACCCACATAAGATATTTATAAATAGAACTAAATTAACCGAGGTTCTTCAAGAGAACTTACATGATTAATTTGGATCGATAAAATGTGGTTGTTTTTAGTACTCTTGTAACTTATTACCACCCAAAACAAAAATGTGAAAGACTGCCAAGTTCGATACTATGGGAATGCTTCGCCTATAAAAGAAGTGAGATCTGAATAAGTACCAAGTTCCATACACATACCTCAGTTAAAAATAGTTACTTTTTAATGATGTTACTTGGCAAGTTTTCATACACCTTGTTATAAACCTACTAAACGCAATGAATCAAGTATTTAATTTTCTATTAAAACTTGCCAAGTAATCATCATTAAAAAGTAACTATTTTTAACTGAGGTATGTGTATGGAACTTGGTACTTATTCAGATCTCACTTCTTTTATAGGCGAAGCATTCCCATAGTATCGAACTTGGCAGTCTTTCACATTTTTGTTTTGGGTGGGATTTCATTTATTTTTGTAAGGTTGTTTATTTTATTTTTTTCTTATGATGAAGTTAGTTAAAGAAATGTCTCATTTATACTATTTTTTAATTTGCACTATGTTTCTTACAAAGAAATGAACTAGATTAACTAAATGGACTAGATTTACCAACTGACTGACATGACATGTTATCATATATTATGTTCGTGAATCAAAGTTACACATTCGTTATTTTTGAAAGTGATTCACACTTGGCCGTTTTCAGATTTTTACTTTACTTTGACTAAATACAAACCTTTGTACCATTCGAAGATATATTATATAAATATAGATAAATTTAGTTCGTTTTAGTTCCTTAGGGGTATAAATTTACACCGGGTATAAAACACCTTCATTATTTTGAAACCGACTCACACTTGGCCATTTTCAGATTTTTCTCTTTACCTTGACATAAAGACCTACCTCCATGCCAAATTTCAAGTCAATACGACCATTGGAAGTGGTCTAGGTTTTTGATGAGTGAGTCAGTGAATAAGTGAATCAGTGAATCAGTGAATCAGTGTATAGTAAAAATAGCGATTTTCTGACGTCAATATCTCAAGACCTACATTAGGTATTTTAATGAAATTTTGTATTTTAGATAAGTGAGGGGGTCTCAACAGATACTAGAAATTTGATATGCGTAAATAAAATAGATTTTGAGTTACAGGGGGGTCGAATTTGGCCCGAAATGGTTCGTGTAATATAACCCACGGCCGGTGTGTCGCTTTTTTTGCTCGAACTTGGCGGACACACTGCCGTGTGTCTAGATGAAGAAAGCAATGTCTAAATATTAATCATGACGACCCACATCTTTAGTGTTCAGCTAGTTTTTCACGAATTTCAAATAAATCAGTAAATTATTTCCGTCAAATCAAAAACTTTATAACAGAGCATATTCATATTTTTGCATTCATCTCAGCTTTCAAGTCATTAGATTGATTTTACACTTTTGTGGTGTATTTTTATGATCTTAACCAGAATATGCAAGTATACTTCTTTGTGTAAAGGCATAAAGAAGCTAGAATTATAATCGAATAAGTTTTCAGCATACATTTTAAGCAACTAAAAAGACCACACAAACATGCACAGAACAGTGGTATAGTAATTTCCTGAATCATTTAACTTCTATTTCTGTAATAGCTACTAAATTGTTTACAGTATGTGTTCATTTATCGTACACTAATAGTTTAGTCTAAAATGGTAGTTGTTACAAAATATTTTATAGCGTTTCGATACCAGGAATATTCCCCGATCCTACGCGACTTCGCGCTAAGTTCACTTCACCCACTCTCTGTTAATTAACTTAGAAAATACAGTTATCTCAAAGACTAAAATGATATTAATTGCTGGGGACGCTTTTAGAAAGCCATCCCTCACGTGAAAGACACTGAAATTATTAAATTCGCTTGACCTATTTACGGGTTCTATTGTATGTCACAGCGTAGCGAAATGTGCTACCTTTCACCCAGTTGAAGTATCTGTATAATTTGTATTGGATAAGCTATTGTTTACTCTGCGACTGTCAACTATCTAGTGCCAATGTGAATTGCAGTTTATCCGAAACAATGATAAAATATTGGCTAAAGGTTTACACTGATGCAGAATATTATAACGAGATGTAGTTAAAAGATGACAAATATTTTGAGAAAACAACATTTCTATCTCCTATTTATCTATTCGTATAACAAGATTTATTTTGTTACTTTGCATACGAAATACACCCCCGGTGACGCAAATCTCTTTTTACTTAACCTCTATTCGACCTCCCGAGCTATATGAACTAAATTCTACAAATATTGAAATTATATTCTTCTTAGCTAATAGCTGTGTACTTAAAGTAAGAACGTGCCAAATTTTCGACTCAAATATTCTAAATCGAAATTGACATTATTGAAGTTGTAATAGGACCTCCGCAACCGAGGGGATTTAACGAAAGCCCCCTGAAATTATTCTTAATGGCATCATAAGCGGTTTTTCCCAGTGTTCAATTTATTTTCATAAGATAACTCGTTGGAAAATTAAACGAAAACAGAGTGATAATTTGGCGAGTAAAAAAACGATTTCTTGTTATTTCATAGTCGATCGATAGGTATTGGGGGGAGTAATAAATGGCTCAAGAGTGAATGTCTGCGCTGGACATACAAAGCCTAAGCTTGTTAGGATCGAAGGCACGTCATTCAGTAAAGCATCCGCACAGAGGTCTGCGGCGCTCGCAGCGCTATCGATTTTCCGCAGTTTGTGGCGGGGTGAGGCGCGCGGCGCGGGGGACGGGGCTCTCAGCTGGGCGCCCCCCTCCCCCTGTAAACATAAACACAGGCTCCGGCCGCCCGCGTCTCAGGATCGACATCCGCCGAGGTGAAATAACGACACTGAATATTTATGAAGCCCTCGTATCACGGATTAAGATTCGACTTTTCTAGGTCATCAATTCGAAAGGCATTTGGTACACTAAGCTGATGGATGGTAACCAGCCAGTGTCCTGCTGATGAAAAGTTTGTAATCAGTGTTGGCACAATGGAGCTGTTCGGTTAGAATTGATCGCTTTGTTTGTAGTTATTGTTACGGGCATACACCTACTTCGTACATGCATTGTTAATTTAGTGCGGAGCATTTTGCGGTAACTAATTAAAGGTATACATAACATATATATACCAGTGTTTATATATGTGAGTGAAAGATTAATGAAGCGTTGAAGGCATACGGAGTCGAAAATGGATTTCTGGCTTATATAATAGACTTTTGAATGGTATGCCTTCAGTTTATGAGTTAGAACAGAAATTTGTTACAATAATGCTAGAAAGGGAGTTGATTGGATTTTTGGTAGCTATTTTAAGTTCCAATGACTCTGCGTTGTTTGTAACGTTGTTTGATATTTTAGTTAGGTACTCGTGTAGGTATGAAATGGTCTTTCTAGCGGCTAACCGAAGATGATGCAACTGTCCTTTACAATTTGGTCGGCAATGAAAGCGACATGTATCTTACATTATAAGACACAGTCACAAAATAAAGTGTTCGTACACTTTATGGCCGCTGGCTTAGAGCAGCACCCACTTATATCTTGCTACGACCAGACTTTTACTTTTATTGCTAGTAGAAATACATCGTGTATGTACATGTACTAAGTAGTTTTATGGCTTAAAAGTGGTGTTATAACAGCGTTTATGGTCAGCCTACTTTTATAATTTCCGATTGCTCGTAAACTCATATCTAATATGTACAATTACATACTTAGTTGTGGTTAAGACATATCGATGTAAGTTCTGGCTATGTTAGCAAAATTTTACGATACTCATGAGACACGTGATGATTGAAAAACCAAAAGGTTTGGAGGAATTCTGTTATTAGTCTATACACCATCCCTTTCAATAAACGTACAATAATTTCACGAAGTAACAAATACCATTTTGCAACAAGTATAGATATCTATTGCAAATACTTTTCTTGCTTACATTGAAGGGATAAGAAAATACGTCTATCAAGTCTTTTGACATCGATTTCTGAGTTAGGTAGAGAGTACTTATTCGTACTTTATTGGCTGAATGCCTCACGGCTCATAGACCGATTTCGTCTCCTTTTGTGTGACGTCACAATCTATGTAATGTAAACTCACCGCAGAATCTATAGGGAGACCCTTCGCAGGAACCAGGTTGTTATATTATACGCGAACCGTGTACTAGTGTGCGTGCGACGTCACCCATGTGTGAGTTAAGGAAAATACACCTAAAATGTACCACATAGATTATACGAATGGAAAGTTTATATCTATCCTCAAAGATTCGCTGAAGGAAAAATATCATGTTTGGCAGATCCTTAATATATCTCGAAGGTTTTTTGGTAATTGGGGACAAAAGTTATAATTACCGTATCGCTTGTTATTGCCTTTAAGCTTGTAAAAGTTGTAGAGAAACGAAAGCAATCAGTCACTCGATACCAATTATATTCGTAATATGCATGGCTTCGAGTTTCGAGCCGGCTTTGAGTTTCACGAAAATTCTCATGATTAACGAATAAATGTGATTAATTAATGAATAATTTTATTGATTGTCGAGATACTTGACCTTCAAAGTAAACGAGGAGTAAGGAACGTGTTTCTCTTTTTCACAAATAATCTGACTCATTGTTCTTAGAAAATTCGAAAGTGCTTGTCAATTCTCATTGAAATAAATGACTTGAATTTTTGAGTTGACCTCACTATGACTTGCAATAAAGTTGACGTCATAAAGTCTATTGAAATATGACGGCCGATAGGGCTTATGGAAATGTCAGTAAACAAAGGCGTCACCACACAATAGTATGCGGATCTTACCTTAAGACAACTTCCACTAGGTCTTCATTAAGATAGCGGCTACGGCCAACCCCTTAAATAAATGTTACCTTAATGCTACCTACGAGTGTGTTCTATGGGGTATTTTTATGTGCCCATAAAATCCGGAATCCAAGTACATTTAGGGGTTGCTACCTAATATCAATTTACTTGGTATTCTTCTTGTGTATAAAAGATTGGGGGATATTTTCCGAGCTTAATTGAATCTTCAATTATAGCGGTATGATACTGTTTTATAACGGTGGTTTATTTTTATTTCAATTAAGTTGGATTTTGGTATTTTGCTGGTCACGTTTGGAAAAAATATGATTATTATATTAAGCCCTCGTTTTCTATTCTTGTAAATGTCATGCGCTGATGAAGCAAATGCTTTCAGCTTAGAGCTTAGGCACAAAAGATTGTAATGTAGGAACGTGAGAGAATGTTCATTATTTTGAACAGATATTAAAGGTGACGCAGAGACCCATTGTAATTATGAACTTTGATATTTGTAGTGCGGAGCTGAACGAACGCAGTCTAGATGCCAATTCAGCGTTTATTATTTATTAAAGTCCAGAACAAAATTTCCCAATGAATTTCGATCTGTTGCATTGCTGACACCGCTACGAAAATGCTGTCGTAGCCGTAACAATGTGCTACGCTGCTACGACATACATCCATTGAAAAGTGAATTCGTGTATTGAGTATGTTTTAACACCAGCAACCTATGCAGTTATTAAATTAAACCTCGATATATTCTACAATTTTACCAAATAATTAATATTAATTATTTTCGACAATGAACATAGTTCCTACATATTACCTCGTAACGCTGGAAAATTAATAAGGCTTAAGCTACGTTGGAAATATAAAGCGCGTCGTAAATTAAACGTGTTATTTCGATAATGTTCGGCTTACATTACGCGTTTTGTGTGACTTGCGATTTGTTGTACGGTGAAAGAGCGGCAATGTATGCGGGTTACATTTGGGTAACCGTTGGCAACTTGGCGCGCAATGCGTTTAAAATGCGTCTGTGTTTTAGTTGCTTTGTTTTGTACGCAATTATAAGGGTTTGTGTTTATTGTGTGGTGTAAATTAAAATATTATTGTGTAGTAAATTATTGCTGTTGGCGAGACGTCATGAACATTAATTAATTTGCTTGTTTCCGCGTGTTGCTGTTGGTGGTAATTTTTGTGGACTGGAATTAGTGAGATAAAGTCTTAGACTCATAAATGTATTTTTTGGCAAAGTCGTGTAAAATTCTCCCTATTTCAAACCGCACATTAATAATTCAAAAGTTAAAGTAAGTGGTTTATTGCCCTTTAAAAGTATAACTCAGGATTAGGGGGATAAATCTTTCTTATATAAAAAGCAAAATTTAATATTTCATGACGAATTAAATATTTCTTCACTCTTAAATAGAATAGAATCATAATGACCATCTTCATTTTTCGTCATGATTCGTGAAATACTTTCACGAATACATGGACATTTAATACTGCGAATATTTATCCTGTCACGATTCGTAATTATTGACAAGGACAATCCCGTCGGTAAATATCTCGACGTTCAACTGTTTATACATTCGACATATCTGTGAGACGAAATGAGACGTAAATAATTTTGTCATTCCCTTCATTCCTCGATGTCAGACTGAATGAGTGACCTTCAACGAAATGCGAGGTATAAAAGTGTCGGTCATATGACACATAGCAACGTGTTTGTACCATGGAGAATAAAGTAACTGGCGGAGTTGCCATTACGGAAAAACGCCTAAGAAAGTATCGCGCTAAAATACGGGTGAACGGGGGACGAAGAACGTTACTGTTTTTGCCCTACTGTGCCTTCTTTGTACTCAAGCATTTTTTGTAGTACCGAAAATCGTTCACTGAAAATCTACAAAGAACGCGAACGCATCACACGTAACTGATGGATGCCCACTTTATGGATTTGACCTAGAAGAAGGCGCCAGACCTACCTGCATTACGGCATCTCCTCTCATCTTTCCATACTCCGTGATTCGTACGTACATATTGACATACAATATGTATGTAGTTGTAGGTCCATCACTATTGTAAATGTTAACTGAAGCGTTCCAAAATATAACACTAGCTTTAGAATTAAAAAGCTCTTTGAATGGACCTAACATGACGCATACATATTTTATCGATTTGCCGCATACAATAACGTGTTAGAATGGCCACGATTTATCTAAAATTCAACAAACATTTTCTTTAATATGAAACTTAATAAATTGCAACTCATATCGTTCGTAAAGATCGGAGGTTCGTATTTCAAATCTTCAGACGTAAATCTTGAGTTTTTTTGTATCACGTACCTACTTTAATACGAAATTGTCCTCGCCAACACTTAGAGCTCCCACACACTACAAACTTTTAGTCAGCCGATAGTTTGTCTCGTAAATCTTGTGGCCTCATAAATCTGCATTGAAGACGAATGGTAATACGCACATTACAAAAATTAGGTAGTTAGCCGGCATTGACCGCCTGAAAACATTGATTGTATTCACGATGTTCTTAAAAACATATTTTTTGTCAAACATCGGGCCAACTATCGGCTGACTGTTTAGCCTGTAGTATGCGAGTACTCTTAGGGGACGTATTTAGTCTTGAAGTAGTAAATTCTCGCCTAGGTCTAAAACTGCGTGATAATAAGAATTTATGGGCGCACGATGTAACATCTGTTTTGGACCTCTGAGGTCGGATTATGGCGATAATTATAGATGTTTCTAAAATGTCACCAGTAATCCTAAGGGTGGCTAGACGTGACTTACGTTTCGGTAAAAGTCTTTGGATAAATACGAAGGACATAGGAATTGTGACCAGAATTTAATGTCAGCGTCTTGGTAAACAAATTAGTCATTGTAAATTATTGTAATGGGTGAAAAACAACGTTTTGGTATTCATTATTCAATTGAACAGTGATAGTAGTCATTAGGGTTAGGTATAAGTCAGGTAACTTTTTGTTTTTTTTTCTCATTTTCATATTCTACAAGGCCAACAGAGAGTTTTTATATCTCTGAATTATAAATGTTGAATAATGACCTTCTAAATAAAGACGAAATACTTCTATGTTATTTAAAATTGATATATTTTTTGACAATTGTAAAAAGTTATTTGTAAATAAATCATATTAAATGTTAAAAAAAGCAAAAGTATTTAGTTAGTAAGTAATTATTATAGCCAATTTTCCATGAAAATCTGTGTTCTATATAATGCACTGGCAGCTGCACGCCTAAGCTATTTAATTTTTACTTCAACGTAACGTACTTTGTGTGAGCCGTCCCATACTAAGAACTGGGTGAAGGACACACGTAGCTAGAATTGTTAGGATTTTTTCAGGAAAAGCCCGGCCTTTGGTAACGGACGTGTTTTATGATTTCTTTTACAATGGAACGTTCTTTTGAAATCGTGTTAAATATGTTATGACGTCATGCTGTCGAATTAATTAAGTCTTGTTATATAAGGGGTTGGTTACACCTTGGTTTAGTGTATTCTTTTGTTTTTTGTAATCTAGTGTCTGCCAGTGGTTTCAACTGTTTTTAGAGAGAATTCTTCTCGTTACTGGATAAAAGCAAGTCTATGATAAGCTTTATTGCTGCTAAGTTCTATTGAAATAAGTGCAGCCGTTTGCGCGTATAGAAGTAACAAACATTCACCCACACTCACAAGCTTTCTCATTTATAATATTAACTATAGGTATATTTTTCTATAACAAGTTTTATATTTTTTATTTTAACTATGTATTTTAATAACTGTTGAAGTGTTCCTATAAAGCAACAAAATAATGTTTTTATATCTAACTTCATGGATGAATTTCAATCAAATTGTATTGTTTCAGTCAATAGAGAATATCTCTATTGACTCACGGAAATGAAAACATACACCTGAATAGACGTCCGATTAAAAATGAATGAAAATCATGATTGAATTTTATCTATGGGGATTTTATTGCGTCCCTGTGGACATGAGTAATATTTATATCTTCATAATATTTGACTTTAACTATGTGAGTTCAATATTTCATATTGGCTTCCGCAATCAGTTTCACTGGTGTTTCGTGGGAACAAATTCGCGCTCTTGGATAAAAAGTAGACCTATTATTATAGGCATCTTCGCTAAATGAGCTAGCTACATAGAATTTTTTTTTTAATATTGGCTCGCTCAAGCAAATAATCTTCAGCTTTATAAAAAAGTATAGTATACTATTTTACATTAGAACTGCTCTCTTTTCACTATTCAAACACATACGTAAATACCTTTTAATGAGTGCAAGCTAACTAGTGATTTATTACTGCTAATCAAAATCGATACTTCCAGACCGAAACTAGGTTACCTGCGTTAGAATCTATCTAAATAATTTTTCAGGGTGCTGCATAAAAAGGGTTGGAAGGAAAAAGGAATCTATTAACCTAGTTTTACAGGCAGGTGCTAACAGTTATTCTTAATTAAATACGAGAAAGTCTTATTAGCTAGAAAGTTTGTTTGTTTTAATTAAGTTTGTTTGTTTTAATTAATTTTTAAATCGCTAGGGAATGCTAGTGCTCCGTGAAAGTTTCGTCGACGTAGAATGGAAAATATTTTTGCTACCTGCACGTTTTAGGACTGACATTTTATTTAAGTATTAGTATTTGAGGTAAAATAAGAAATGTGATAGCTTTTACGAATATTTCAGTTTATTTTGGTAAGATTTAAAATTATAACGAAATATGTTAAAATTTTAAAGTCAGCAAGTATTACAAATTGAATAAAAATAAATAGATAGGTATTTTTTTGTTGTTGTCGATTTTCACTCATATTTTGGTGGGCTTTTAATATAAGATGAGAATAAAATACGTTAAAATCCAGCTTTATTTTCATTCATATTAAACTTAACCTGCGTATTCCGAAAAGGCTTACAAAAATATTTGTGTGTATTTTTCCTATAAATATTCGTATTTGGTTAATTTTAATTAATCTCGTCATAAGATTAGTAAGAACTAATTGAGAACGTCCTAATTTCTTGAAAGTAGGTTAATAAAGGAACGCGTGTAAATGTTAATATGTAGTTTATACTTACATAAAGTAAGGCTTATGAAGCCTAGTTTCACGTACCAATTTGCTCTATTTCTGGGCGTTTCAAGGTCTATCTTAAAGGCAAGGACAGCACGTGTAAGTTTGCATGGCACGTTTGTAACTGACACGAGCCCGAATATAAGTTTTTCCATAGGTTCTGTTTTAATGCTTCTTTGAAGAGTATTGACATTTCCTCTTGTTGGTGAGTAGGATAATTTTTGATCTGTGAATCGATTATAAATGTTTGATCATAAATGGAGCTGGTTAGATTGAAAGCATGTATTAATTATGGGCGAAGTGATTAAATCAAATAAAGGTAGATACTTAATCTAAGAATGTATAAAAAAAAAGAATCATTCTTTCTTATATCTACCAGCCAGCAACATTAAGCATATTTGAGTTACTATGTCCACGATAATATTCAATGTTTTTTAAACTATGTATATTAACGTAAGCATACTCATGTTAGCTTTAGACACAGATGGTAAATTCGACTGAGATGACTTGATTAAGGGCTCTGGGCCCCAAATAGTTGGTATCATGGAACATGCATGTGGGTGTAGTACATAAATATGTAAATTATCTGCAATTATTACTATTCATATTAAAGCTGTTTATATGGGGTTTTGCACTTTGTTATGGAGGTAAGATTACTCTTTATTGGGGTGTTCAATGTGTTGTGCTATTGTGTCTTCTATACTAATATTCTAAAGCTGAAGGGTATTTGTTTAAACAGCCCAGTTTCAGTATTATATAGCCCGTATATTGAGGAATTTCTTGGAGCTAGCGTTAACGGAGGCTTGGCTCCAAAATAGTTATTGATCGGGAGGATAGAATGAAATAATCTAGATAAGTAGGATTCTGGGAGCTTTTCGCTATCGTCATTTCTACGCCAATATTCGTTTACGTCAATTGCGTGCATATATGCCTTATGCCGTCCGCATAGAGTGAGAGTAGACTCTCATTTGTGACGTCAGTCAAGAAGAGAGCTATTCTTGACCTAGCGTAGGAGGACAATTGGATGTCCTTGTAAAGGCAGGGAACAAGCTGGCATATCTGTGGGCTGATTATGAACTTTGAGAATACCAGTCTAATTGGACACTGGAGAGTATAAAAATGGAGCTACAATATTTAGCTTTTACCCGAGTCCTGATAAAAGTAGATTAACTCAGTTAGAAAGCGGAATAGACAGACTTATTTTTGCATATTATAAGCATGAATTACGTGTCAAGAACTAAGTACGTTTCAAATAAATCTTATTTTTATAAAATGAAATATAAACAAGGAAAGACTTACGTAGGTGCCTTTGTATAACATTGTCTAATTAAAATGAAAATAAAAAAGCCTTTGATTCGAATTGTTAAGGTTTCGCAAAGTTTTGTTATTTATTTTCGTGTAAAAAAATCTTTGAATTTCCTAATTAGGAAGAGGTAAAGAATTTTAGTATTTTTAAAACAATAGAAAGACAGGCTCTTTGTTTTTGGAAATTAAGGAGTTTGTTACTGAATTATACACCGTGACTTTTTAGTCGTCTTACAAAGGTGGTCCACTCAATGTATCCGACCTAAAATACCACTAGACATGATTATTAATTTTATAGCATTAATTAAGATAATAGGTGCAAAGAAAAATAAATAATACATTAGAAATAAGAAACATCCTGTTAATAATGTTAACGTATGAAACGGTAGAAAGTAGATACCTTCAAAGCGCTCGAGTCGAGTGATCGTACCATATCCATTTTTTACGAGACAAAATTATCTACGTCATGCGTCATAATAATGAATTTATTTTTATTTTTTAATTATTCAACATTTTTTTTTCTATGAACGTTTACTAGTCATTGGATACATGAAGTTGGCTGCCGTTGTAAGACGACTAAAAAGTCACGGTGTATTCAAAGGATTTTTAAATAATGTGTATCGCATACAGGTACCAAAATACAAACATACATCATTAAAATCAAGTACAATGAAGTTGTAAAGATATTTTTCAGCTGTACGCTTACTTTTAATTATTGATGTAACTTAAGCTACGAGTATTACTGTAAATTTAATATCTACTTAAAAATATCATTTTTAACCCCCGACGCAAAAACGACGGGGTGTTATAAGTTTGACGTGTCTGTGTGTGTGTGTGTGTGTATGTGGCATCGTAGCTCCCAAACGGATGATCCGATTGTAATGCGGTTTTTTTTGTTTAAAAGGTATGTCAGTCGGGAGTGTTCTTAGCTATGTTTGGTGGAAATCGGTTCAGGTCTTCAAGGTCATCAGCTCGTTTGCTAGATGTGATAGGAATGTTACACGCTCAGTTTACTTGCAAGTATATGTAGGATCTGAAATTTGAAACACTAATGTCTTTTGGAACCACTGAGCTGGTCTGCTGTTAGGGCACGAAGGTAGGAGACGTAACCCTGAACTGCCTTTTAGTAAACCCATCGAGTTTGGGCTCGTTGAATTTGTCTTGACGAGTTCTCTTCATGTTTCTGATTGACGAGAACCTGATACTGGAAATGGGATGTGACGGATGAAACCCTGGAATGCCGGAATGAAATGGATAAACCGATTTATATTTTTGCTGAAAATCTAGAATGTCCAAAGGTTAATCTTTATTGTTTCTCAATCTGTGCAATTCTCCCAGAGCCAGTTTGTCATGAGGATTGTTAAACAGCTTCCTTTGGCCGAGATCGCATATAGCGACCCCATTTTAAGATAAAATAAATTAAATGAAAGAAGGAAAAATTAAGGAGCTCCTTTAAAAAGCATGAAATAAAATTAAATTATAAATTTAAAAAAACCCCCGACCCAAAAAATGTACGCAATAATTATGACAAAAGGTTAAAAACGCTAAACCCTATAAAAAGCAAAAAATAACTTTTAACACTACGTAAACTAAATTTTGACGTGTCGGGGGACCGCTTTTTACCTTCATAAATACTTACATAAATCAAATGATACCTGCCTAATTTCAACATTCGTTTAAAAAAAAACACGTATCTAAAGTAATGAATTAGAGCGGTCCCCCGACACGACAAAATTTAGTTTACGTAGGGTTAAAAGTTATTTTTTGCTTTTTATAGGGTTTAGCGTTTTTAACCTTTTGTCATAATTATTGCGTACATTTTTTGGGTCGGGGGTTTTTTTAAATTTATAATTTAATTTTTGTTTTATGTATTAAACTGAGTTCGTATAAGGCGTCATGTCATATACCTAAGTTGTTTCATAAGACTAGATTACTCTGAGTAAAGTAATATGACAGGCTTATTTTTTCCATTATCATTTGAAAGTTATATTTTATGTCACTTTACTTAAAGTTATATGACATTTATGTTTTAAACTATTTGGAACATTCACTGAATAAAATAACTTAAATAAGTACTCCACGTTTATCGTAGGTACAATATCTTATTCGTCGGTTTTATTCTATGTTTAAAATGATTTCTCGTAAACCTCGATATCTCATGCATTGAAAAATATATCAGAGATATTTCATAGAGGCGACATTTATTTTCGTAATCCGACTCAACCTCAAGGCTTACGATTTGTGAGACATTCCTTCATATATTTTGTTGTTGTTGTTGTTACAGCCTTTTTTTTTTTTTTATCGTCCCACTGCTGGGCACAGGCCTCCTCTCACACGGAGAAGGATTGAGCATTAATCACCACGCTTGCTCAATGCGGGTTGGTGATTTCAGACTGTATATATATACAGTCCAGGTTTCCTCAAGATGTTTTCCTTCACCTTTTTATCAGCCATTGGTGTCTACGATTACTTAGAAAGTACATACAAACTTAGAAAAGTTGCATTGGTCATATATTTTATTTTGTGTGTTATTTGGATGGAAAATATTTACCGTTTTAAGTAGTAAACAGTAGCCATCATAAAAATATTGACGTCAAAAGTGCAATTAAAACAATTAAAATCCTACTAATCCTACTATTAATATTATAAATGTGAAAGTTTGTGAGAATGTATGGATGTATGTTTGTTATTCCTTCACGCAAAAACGGTTGGACTGATTTAATTGAAAATTAGTTTGTAGATAGGTGATACCCTGGATTAACACATAAACTACTTTTTATTGACACACCACGCTGGCGAAGCCACGAGCGGAAGGTAGTATTCCATAAAATCTTATATTATTCCTAATAATATCGGTGAATTAGTTCAAACTTTTGGGCTAATCAGCTTTTAATAGCTTTCAGATTGGAGTTACATTCAATTAGTTGAACAAATTCGAGGTAACTATTGAATGCTACCCATGCTTCAAATTAAAAAAGTTAAGGTATAGTAAATACCTATTTTAATACTTTCTTTTTATATAATTTGATGTCCAGCTTTCTCTCTATGTTAACATATAACTACGTGATGTTTCGTTCCTCAATTATCAATATTTAAGTTATAGCAGTTTCCTACATTTAGTAATCGTACCACGCCCATGTTTGGTTGCTCAACTTTGCTTAGAGCTAAAATTACACTTAGTGGGCGATAGACGAGGTCACCCAGTATTTACAATGCGTGCATGTTCCTCAGTTGGTGGTTGTTTTTATGGTCATTAAATATGATTACCTGACCGACTGTTTATTTTCAGTTAAAGTTTCGGATGTCGGAAAATAGAAATATAAATGTTTGAGCAAAAACAACTTACTGAATCTTCACTTTTACCCAACTGAGAGAGAAACCAGCATCTATTAACATTTACGTAAGAAAATTTGAATTTCGAAAACAGAAGTTACGTCGCAAAGTCCCTTGAATTTTTCAGATGGAAATATCAAGGGAAAGTACATGAATATTATGGGGTTCATAATTCAAGAGACGATGATGATTGAATATATTACAACGACAAGAATAACTCGCTTTCAACAAAATCTTTTTTCTTCTTCCTGTCTTGTCCATTAAGATTTTAGTATGGTCGTTTTATGATAAAGCCGACAAGTACTTTCCTGGGTAACGTACATTTTATTGAGTGTCATCACATTCACAATTCGCCGACAGCCGTTTCCTTCGCGGCACTAAAATCAGGAGACCTAAAAACGACTATAAACCTAAATAACAAAGGTACATAAATACTTTACGCTCTTATTTTACTAACAGTATCCTTCAACTTTTAATATTTTTCTCTTTGATATTTTCTATTGAGAAAAATACATCTTCCACATTTTTATGCCCGTACGCATAAAATATTGTCTATCTACCTACGTTCGTTTGAAGGTTGCCGAGGTGACAAAAAGCCATCAAATTATGTATCGGCTCCTCTATACAGCAGTAAATATTTTACATTGGCATTTTTTTCCTTCGTGCTATTTCGTATGTTATACGTTCCCGGATCCAGTCCCATTTTTGAGGGTCGTATGTAAAAATGTAGCATGAATAGAGGCGGTACGTTAAAAGGACGAATAGGTCCATCTCTGCAATTGTATGGAACGTTAATAATAGGGTTGTCAGAAGGGTAACGACGTTCTAGACACGGCGCAAATAAAAGTTCTGTTATATTTACTGAAATACACAATCAGGTCTAACATTATGTAAGTTTTCACTTTTTAAATAAACAAATTAATGGAACGTAACATTGTGCGTGAATTTCAAGTGGCAACACTGAGGAAAGACGATAAAATGCTTTACAAAGTTTACGACTCAAAGTGAAAAACTTTAGTTTTATGATCGTTGTGGTCACGAGCAAGTTCTAGCTGACCACGAACAAAACACACTGTTTATAAGTAAATATTTTGTTTAAATATTTAAACTAAGCTTGTTAAAAGCTACATGCCAGACTGGCCATGCAACTTAAAAGAGGTTTTTTACTAAACATTCCTATTCACAATGCTGAAATTCTTTTCATCTTTTTAAACGATAAAGTACAGACGAGCACAAAATGTACGTAATATAGATACTTTTGTACATGTATATTTTTTGTTGAAGGACATAAGTTTTTTCATAATATTTTTGTCCTTTTTGTTAACCCACTTTAGGGGACTCGTCACAAAGGTTGTATTATTATGTCCTTATTGGAGATACGTGAATGTATTTCGGTCGCGAAACGTCTTCTATTGAATTGGCAAACTATTTTTCTTTTAAACTTTCTTCTTTTTCGAGATAAATTATTGCGGGACGTTCTTTATCTACTTCTTTGTCTCTGAAGGTATGAATGAAAATTAAAGAATGTAGGATAAATCGATACAAAGACAGCTGAAATATATTTTGTGCTGGATTCAGTTTTGCAACACCCGTACGCAGAAGCTAAGCAATGATGCGTCCGCTGCAATATTTGTTTAGTCGATTGAAATTGTGTGTGAGTTCTTGTGTATATACAATTTTTATACCAAAATAAAAATGTAACTATAACACAAATAAATGAGTTATGTCCCTTAGATACGCGTGCTCAAGTAAACGAACTCTTCTTATGACATGAGTAGTAGATTTATCTAATGGTTCGATTGTAAGCCGTTGTAATTCAAATCACAACATTCACAAATCCAAATCTCAAACAAATATATGTAGGCCATTCAAATGATTGTCTTGATGCGAGAGCCCATACAGTGCAGTTCAACATTATAGTCATAACATATTGTTTATTTTATCGTCTGTTGCGAGTTAGGCAGACGGCCAGGCGCGTCTGTAATCTAACGATCGCAGGCATATGTGTGTAGTGACTAGTGCCCGACGCGTAGTGCTTGCGGCGAGTCACGGTACGACGGATACTGCAGTTTGGCTGCACAATCATTGCATTTGTGCTGTCAGAGCTGTGCTATAAAATTGGGAGGTTTTTATTGCAAGGTTACTCATTTATATCGTACGTACGGCTGACTTACTTTATACAGAATCAATCATACTTTACCTTCTGGCCTTCCTATGATGAATTGTGCATATTATATAGTAGGGCCAGTATTATTTTCTCATCATGTCTCCACGAAGTACACTCAAATAAATTGCAAGCATTTAAAGCACACCAATAAAAATCGACATCAAAATAAATAATGCACATGAAATATACAATACACACTTATACCAAACGAAGGTTTCCAAGTATCGTAAATATTTAAGTGCGCCCCTTGAAAAGTTACAGGCACGGATCATTACGTTGTAAAAGTTGCGTACAGTTATGTCTGCAGAGATCGCTTTGGAATCGTCCTTTTAAATTCTTTTGTTTACAAGGAATTCAATTAAAGTCAAGTGTGATATCTTTGCCGGCTATTTAATTAAAAAAATCTTTATTTCAAAAGACAAGACAAATCGAAAAAGACGCCTTATTTATCTGAGGTTGAATGGAAGTTTAAAATTAAAATGGCGACTCCAATGGTTTTCCAATGAGGGAGAGTAATAATTGTCTGTAGGCTGCGATGCAAATTGGATCGGAGCTTGCTCGGAGATTGTATATATTTGTCAGATTCCAGTTAATGATTTTTCCAACGATTGTACTCGGAATTTTGTTTGGGAACTTGGTGTATTCTTTAACAGTATTTAGGTCGATACTGAATTAATGAACCGCGAAATATTTAACGAGACTTAAAATGTGTTATAATACTTTTTGTCTGTGAACAGTCTTGGAAAAAAACTTTATTATCCCAGATTTTATGTGTTTACGAATTTGTAGAAAATGTGCTGGTTAGGATGGCTAGATGAACTAACACTAACATTTCTTTAAAAATATAATAAGAAGGTTTATTTAATGTCCAAAACAAATGTAAATTCATGGTAGACTATATTAATCAGAACACTATTTCCATGAACCTAAATCATTTTTCAAAAAACGTAAAGAAAAAGGACCGTTCAACCGAAAAGTTTTTATTAAATTAAATATTACTAGCAAAAAAGTAATTGAATTTATAGAGAAGTATTGTCTGTTGGCATAGAATTTATCTCCTATCTTGCGGGCTTTGTTTTATCGCCTCAATAGACTCTTTGAAAAGACAAATGGCGTACACGGAGCATGTAGGCTTCTTTATGTATAATACAAACATGTTGGTACTTAATAGTGTTGTGCCGTCATAATATCAACCCGAGGAAGCGAAGTGCTGTTTACGTCGAGTAATTAAGTTGAGAGTTAAAAGTTAGGGGAGATTTAATGAGCCGTATTTTAGTTTGTGTTGCTGCTATATAATTTTAGTTTAGGGTTTAGACTGGTGAAATTCTAGATATAATTAAGTTAGAACCGTGTAAGGTATCTAAAGTTGGTTTGTTTCCTGTTTCGAATCCTTTCATATAAAGCAAATATGTTTGGTGTGAAAATAATTACACTTATAGATTTAACAATTATTTTAGTTTTTATACAGCCGGTTTTGAAAATGGAAAGGTAAAACGCAAAAAAAATGATGCATAAATAATTTTTAACAGAAGAAAAAATACCTAGTACGAAATAGCTGTTGTTATTGTGTCTTTTCTCGTAATTTGTGAGCTGTCAAAAGATATTAGTCCGTGATTTATCAAAGGTTAAACGTTGTCGTAGAAAGCCTTTCGTCTCATTTTTATTCATTTTCTACCACAAACTTATTTTTGAAAATGCTGACAGGCAGACCAGATTTATTATAAGGAAAAATTTGATAAAATCTCTAGCAATTTCACTGATTTTTTAACCCTATTTCTGTTAAGTTCAAAAGATAACTTAGTTACTTTGGATGCAAAGTTTGATCAACGAAAACTCTTTCAATCAATCTTCAAAGCATCGAAATCGATTTTCTGCAAGAACACACAATCCTGATTGCATTATCAAAACATATTCACGAATTATTATTCGAGCAAAATCCAATACGGAACAATTCAACCGAGAGCTTTTGAAACGACAAAATATTCTGCCGCATACCTAACTTGCAAACTTCATCTGACCCAAAAGCTGTTATTGTGTGGACAATGCCAACATTTACATATACTGTGTAGCTATGTATAATATGGCAAAACTCCTCAACAGATGAATAAAAGGATCATAAGAAGCGAGTGCACCTCAGCGGGACAATACTCATAGAAGAATAACAAAGTCCTATTTTGTAAATGTAATTGTCATTATGTATTCATAAATGTAGGTCCTGGAAAGCGATGGGTCCTATTTCCCCCCAAGGAAATGCCTGCCTAGAATTTTGGAATATAAAATTTTCAAGACGAGCGTCCATGTTACTTTATTTCTGACGTCACTTTTGTGTTTTGTGTAGGAATAAAAATGAAGGAGGTACCCGTAGGTCCCAATTTTCCGCTTGAGTCGTGAGCCTGTACATAAATAAATTAAATAATAAAGATAAAAATAGTTGATTGATTCGATGGTTACAATGAAATGACAGATGTACTTCGTTCATCGATAGATATTATTTTCAAATCCAGTTTATTGCTAGTAAAAATGTTTCTATCTCAATAAAGTCAATTATTTAAGCAACGCTTATCCTAAACATAATGAGTGAAGAAATGGGTACCAATATTTAAAAGTAGGTAAGTATCTGCCAACCTGTGGAGTCAACAGAAGTATTTCAATTTCAAACTTCCACAAAATAAACAAAGTCAAAATTTCCCTGTCATTAATTAATACCCTTTGAGGTCATGCTTAGAACCAATATTGGTTTCGTTAAAAATAAACTAACAGCTTTGTAATAGACAATCAAAGTTTAAAACGCTGGGAGTTCTTTGCAGCGTTTCTAACTTTTAACTAGAAGAGTTTGGTTGATAACGGAGCACCGCTTTCCGCTTCGTTTTACCTGACGCGGCATAAACTGATAATAGCAAACGCCTTCCAACTTTACTTCACAGATGACAGAACTGAACGTAGCAGCTTTTTAATAATGATTTACAGGTGAAAAGGTTGGGAAGACTATCATTATTTCAAGGTTACTAGTTATGAGTCTCTTGCAAAATGTTAGTAGTTAAGGGCGTTTAAAAATTAGCAACAAATTAGCCTCAATAAAGCTTACGCTGAGCTTAAGATGGTAATAAATATTCATTCATCAAATGAAACATGAAAAAGTATGTCCATAGAGGTCATATTTTTATTTTTATCCAAATACACACACTACTGTTACTCAGTTACATTTGTTAAGAAATCCCCAGTGATTTTTCTACCTTACTGACATTTGTTTTCCTGTCTATCTACTCTCTATACCTATCTTCTATCTCAATTTATAAAACGGTCCCGATATCTACATGATTTAAATAATAAAACGATCAATATTATCCTTTCTGTGTCTGAAATTATACATACAGTATGTCTAGACTAGACTGTAGAGTAGGTAGACATTAAGATCACGGATCATTTTCAGTTTGAATATTAAGTAACCAGACGGTGCAGAAATACAGGTGTCTTCAAAACTATTTTATTTGCAAAAAACCGGTCCGCTACGCTTTTCGCGATGAGTAATGTTGTTGAGTTACTCTCATTATATAGAATGAATACTTTCAAGACTTTAAATTGTATTATATGTATATAAGGTAGAAATTACCTTAGGGCGGTAGGAGCAACGTTCCAAGAACAAAATTGTTAGAAATTAGAACGTCTTTTTCGTACTTATTTTCCGAGAAAATATTCTACTTATCTATAGACGACGTTGTCAATTCCTTGCGCTATTCAGTACATAAAGGGAAAGTTAGAAGTGAAAATCACTTCTGTAGCTCCTCAAGGAGTAATAGCGCGAAGATAAAAGTGTGAAAGAGCCTTGTGTTTCAAGAAATTACATGCTTAAATGCGAAAGTTGAAACCCGATAGTGTGGCGTGACCTTTCCCCCACTTTTGCTTTGAGTCGCAAAGTTCCTCAAGATGTGTGTTTAAGCTCTCCTTTTATGGCGTTCTGTATAGTTCTTGATGGTTTTCTATGCAGAATTCCATTTTTAGAATGAGAAGGACACATATGTTTCTTAATGCCAGGCCATAGGCTTTGTCTACCTAAAATGTCAATTGGAATACAATTTCTATGAAATATGTAAGTAATGAGGCGGATAAAAGATACAGAACTTCTGCAGGCTACCAAATGACGTATGCAAATAAGTATTGTTCTTTTTACAAGATTTTTACTTAAATATAACAAAATGACTAAACTGACGTAATTGCTGAGACAAAGGTTGGGTTTCAATAAATAAAATGTCGGTTTCTCAAGAGATTCATAGACCCCAGTCTTGGCTAATTACACTTTTTGTTATATCTTTAAAAGGAACTCTAAGTAGGCGACGAAATTCCGAGAATGTTTTATACAATTTGTAGTAAAAAAGAAAAAGTTTACTATATATTAGTTCGTAAGTGCTTTGTGATAAGGCCCGAAATCTTGGCGCAAAGTTTCACCTCATCTGGCAAATAGGGACGCCGTATGTCCTGAAAAGGCCAGAACTCAAATGTTACAGACTACTTATTGCTGTTTAAGTTTTTATCAGATCACGTCGAAAATATTAATCAGTAAAGTAGGCTGTCTTAAAAAGTTGGGGACACCAGGACGCTTCGTATTTTTCCACAAAAGCTTATTAGAAACATCAACACCACTACTTTGATACGTTGATGTATTATGTAGGTAATACGGATATAATTTATCGGACTTGCTTTTAAAAAGTTTTGAAATTAGCCTTCCACATATATAATGTGACGACTAACTTATTTTCGTCTGTACCTACAAAACATGTTGAAGAATAAAACAATATTCTAGTAGAGCGTCCAACAATATATTGTTCGTTGCTTTTTCGTCGTCCAGTGTAATTGTAGTAAAAGGCCCGGGCTACGTCACACGGACAACAAACCACTATTTGTATGTTAATTTACTCTCGTACTGCTTTGTTTGGCTTAGAAAAATGGCGTTATTATACAAGTATTTGTAAAAAGTTTTGGTGAAATAAGTTTTTAGTGTTTTACAATGGATATTGTGTTGTACATTTGTATTAGATACCAGGTTGTGGCCTTTGTTTGGTACTCTAAAGTATATCGTTCCTGTGTGTGTTTTTGTACCTACCTCTATATGATTTTTTTTTTGCAATTTTTACCATTTTGCGGCGCATTATAATCATTTTGTTTAATTGAATAGTTTTAGTCAATTAAGTAATTCCCACAATGTAAGTGCCAGTATTAAAAGTTTTACCTATTTCCCTTTTTCCATTTAAATGATTTATTATAAACTAGCTGTTACCCGCGACTTCGTCTGCGTGGGCAATATAGAATAGTCAAAATACTACTTATCCCGTAGGTGCATTCTTTCACGTGACAGTATAATTAGGATTAGCACTTAGCAGTCGCATAGATTCATTGATCAAGGTTGTGTTGTGGATGTGACCATTTATCTAAACAAAAGAAGTAAAGTTTGTGACGTTGTGAATATCTCTGGATCTAGTCAGCCAATCAATTTCTCATGTTGGCAAAGTGATCCAAAAAATTAATACAGAACTATAAATTGGCCAATAAATGGACACCTATTACCCATTAATACAGTTCTATCAAAACAAAGCTGCACCAAACACATTACCCGCCATTTCTCTCCGCCCTAGTTGGGTAAAACTTGCCCTGCAATACGGCTAGACAAAGCAACGGAACCCGGCTTATGACGGCCATATAAATGCGAATTGTCGCGATTTAACTTCCCTGACTTGCATAGTATATTCGGAAATGACATAGCGAGTAAGCGACTCGTGTTTGTGTTGCAAGCTGGTTTAGTGTGACTTGATGCTCTCAGTACTAGGGTTTTGAGTATTGTTCTGTTGTTTCTCATTACGTAATCTGGTGGATTGCACTAGTAAGATATCTGTATGAAGAATTGGATGATGTATTTTTTTATAACCAGTACACATCGAAGGTACGCATGGCATGACGATCTGTACGTCGATTCTATAAAATTCAGACAACAACTCGCATTTCACTTCGCTATTCACTCTCACTTCGCATTCGATTCAAAACGTTCTAAAAGTCATCTCATACTTTATCTGTCAAAATCTCGAGTTTAATTTAGTTCAACTCGCTAACACGCTCGCAAGAGTAGCGCTAGTGTAGTTTGAGAATGCCAATCACGAAACTCACGGCGGATTCAGATGCAGAGTTAAGAATGAAGTCGTACAGAATCACACCACTGATCAGCTACTGTGATTCGTCCCCAGTTCGATTTAAAGTAAATTCTTCCATGTTTGGATATTGTGTGCCTTTTTTTTAATTTGTGTATTTACTTTTAATTTGATCGCCGAATGATTCTTCTACTACCGACCTTTCTTACATCGTGATTTCAGAAGACACACATTATGCACAGACCATTATAGCTAGCATAAGGCTCCTTCGAACACTTGACACAGGAATGTCCCAATACAGGTAATCAAAGTGAGGAATTAATATTAGATTACTTCGGCATATCCGTGCACAAGTGCTGGAATCCCACAGGACCAAACCTGCGTACACCAGAATTTGTTAATGTAATTGTCCCCGGGTTCCATTATGGAAACAAATTAATAATTTATTTCCCAATTAGGATTAGGCTTTGTAGCGCGGTCGGAGTTTGGCCTGGAATTTAGGAAAAAGTTGCAATTTTCATTCGACCATGGTTGAATTTATTAGCGTTTTGATTGAAAGTTTTTTTACAGCTTTAAATGAGATTATTTTAACCGACTTCCCAAAAAGGAGAAGGTTCTCATTTAGGTACTCTAGATACTATTTGTCAACATACAATAAAAGTATTTTTTGTTCACTATTTCTTATTTATTTCACTATTCAATATGTACAAAGTGTAAGTTTTATCGTGAATGAAAAATCGTTTTGGGTGTCTGAGCTTATACACACACATATATCATAACATGTTGTATAATTGGAAATTATTCCTTGCTATGAGTCAACACGATCTAAACACGACTTCAGAAGTGATCAAAGGAACTTCATCGCAATACATCATTCTCAAGAACTTACAAACATATATATATATTTATTTTTGGCATTATTTATGATCACAGTAAGAAAAGAAACTGACACAGCGTGGGAATCAATGGGAATAGAAAAAGCTATTAATGGCTCATGTTTTTTATTCCCATGAGAAATAGCCTTTGGCCTTCAAAGCCTTTTTTTGGCACAACACGATACTCTTATCGCTAGCCTTACACATTTTCCTTATATCCTCCTTTTTTGCGAAAATATTATCGATATGTAACTACAGGGCGTTCATACTCTTTGCTATTTATTTCTGTGTTTTATGTTACTGGCCATATGAGAGTAGTTGTCAATTCTAAGGACAAAAAATTAAAAAAAATAATGCCTTGTATGTAAATTACTATTAATACATACTCAGATTAGATGGTGTTGGGTATCGTGATTTTAAAAGCTCCTTTATTTTTTAATTATATTTTCTATGGCAATATCAACGTTATTTAGCAATTAATCTGTAAAATTACTTGAAGGAAATCTCGAAACATCTTTAAGGAGATAATTATAATTAAAGCTTCGTAGGAAATTGCCACTAACAAACATGACGTTAATTAAGTTAAAAATAAAGTGTCGAATTAAATGTTTATTTATTTATTTTTTGGCTGTAAGAACAAAGAGCAATATGGTAAACAAATGTATTTATCTGTTCTACAATCATAATGCAATGACGTAAACCGATGATTCGAAACTAGATCCAGTGTTCGATAATTCGAATTCGAATAGAGAACTGTATCATAATTCTATGTTCGAAATATGGTTGAGATACCGGCCAGTGTTACCGGACAGGCTGTGATGAATTCAGTGGCGCATTGAACCCTGCACAGTGGAAAATACAGCAGGCGAAGGAAGGTAGGTGGGCCAAAATACTTTTTGATGCCTAAAAACTGGTCCCTCCGAAAGAATAATTAATTTTATGGGGTATCAGTACAAAATTGCGCAAAAAGCATACTTATATCGAAATATAACATTATTTTCTAACGCAGAAAACAAGATTTGACCGGGAAAATATGTTATTTATCCTAAAATTGCAGTAACAACGTTGTAATTTTTGGTAACGCAGTCGTTCTTAGTACAAAATATTGCTGTCCTTGAGCACTGTGCCAAGATGTACTTAGCTATTTCTCAGAATATTTCCTAGGTGGCGTTGAATCTTAAATGTCCCTACGAAAATGTAACATTTGAACCTTATTACAACGCCAGTAGATATTTTTTACATTAAATATTTCATGGAATAAAAAAATATTTTGTCTGTGTCCCCAACAAAGAACAAAATCGTAACTACCTTGCGTTGCTATATGAAAATAAACTTTAAAGATGGTGTGTTACATTTTATTTCACTTCATTTGGTTCGACTTATTGTAACTATTAGAACGAATGATAGCAACTGCGCGGGGGGAGACCGCTAGTCGGATCAGTCGCGACGCAGTCGTTGAGAGAGGTGCGTGCGTTTATTGCGTGGCCGCTGAGTTACCGCTGTCGAAAGGTACGTACTGACGATATTTACATTATTGTTATTTTAATACGCAGCTAGTTATGTTTTGTTTCTGTCAGTGTTAGAATATTTGCATTTTGTTATTTTTTTTAGTGAATATTTACAACAAAGTCAAATATTTACAACTGCGTAACTGCTACACTGCGTTACTAGAAAAAGGTAACGCAGTTGTTGTAAAGGTAACGCAGTTGCGTTTTTTTATTATTTTTGATGTTAGAAATATGTTATTAAGATAGAAATGCAAAAATACTCTTTCTTTCTTCACAGAAAGAAGCTTCTGCACTAAATGGCGTTAACGAACGCAGAAAAGCAACGTCGTTATAGGCTTAAATTGAAGTTGGACCCTATAAAAAATGCTGAAGCCAAAAAAAAACATCTTGAAAGGTACCACGCAAATAAAAAACTTGTAAAAGATATGACAGAGCGTGAACACAGAAATATCAAGCGTAAATGGAAGACTGCGAACAAGAAACGACGAGAACGTCAAAAGTGTGCTCAACAAATTATGAACATTACACCGCCGTCCAGCCCACGGCCAGGAACTCCAGTTTCACCGAGATCTAGAGGCCGAAGACAATTACGAAGAGATCGCTCTGCAGTTTACAGAAAAAATCTGAAAATTCAGGAAGAACTCGAAAAGATGAAACGGCTGTGCGATAAATACAAAAAGAGATACCAACGAGCTAAATCCGCAATCAATGACAAGAAAAAAGTAAATAAGCTTAACCAAAACAAGTATTCAACGTTATCTAATGCAATCAAAGACCATTACAAAAGTTTGAAGTCAGTGAGAGAGAAGAAAGCCTTAAAACGAATTTTCCAAGGAGAAGGCATAGCCAAGTCTAAAATGAAGATTAGTATTATACGCGAGACTTTGGGCATTGATCAGATGAAAGCGATGAAACAACAGAATAACCGTTCAGGGAAAAAGCTTCTGGTTGATAAAATTAAAAGCTTTTTCGACCGTGATGATGTTTCTAGAGCTACAGCGGGTAAACGGGAAACTGTCACCTTTAAAAAAATAAAAATGCAGAAGCGCTATTTACTGGACACGATGAAAGGCCTATTTCGTTCTTTCAAAAAAGAAAACCCAGAACTGAGATGTTCTTATTCGTATTTCATAAAAAATAGGCCTTTTTACGTAAAACCGCCTTCAGTTGCTGGAAGAGAGACTTGCCTATGCAAGACACATACAAATGCGCAGTATATTATAGATGCTCTTCACAAAATAAGAGTCCTTGCTACCTCAAACATGAACGAACTTATCACTAGCACAGTATGCTCGACATATAACAAAGCTTGTATGACTGGCAATTGTAAAGATTGTAAGACAAAAGAAATACTTTTTAGGGAAACAACAGGTAATCTCGGATTAGTGAAATGGGCTCATTGGATAAGGAAATCGGAAATGATTGAAAAATCAGGCAAAAAAGTTAAAGTTACTAAAAACGTAAAGGAAATAGCTGAAGGAACAGTTGAAGAATTGATAGGAAACTTAAAACAAACTTTGATACAATTAAAGAAACATGTTTACAACATTAAAGTACAGTACAAGAGTTATCGGAATGCTATAGATAATTTGAATAATAACGAAGTCGTTCTGCATGTCGACTTTAGCGAAAACTATAACTGTAAGCATTTTGAAGAGGTGCAGTCCCACCATTTTGGTGGATCAAGAAAGCAAGTAACTTTACATACAGGAGTTATGTACACGAAACCCGAAGGACATGACAAACCAACTGTAAATTCATTTTGTACCATTTCTGCGAATAATTCCCATAACCCTGCCTCAATTTGGGCACACCTACATCCAATTATTCGCGAAATACAACACAACAACCGTCATATAACTACAGTTCACTTTTTCTCCGATGGACCAGCTACTCAATACCGGCAGAAGCAAAATTTTTATTTCATAAGTCATAGACTATTCAGCGAATACAATTTCATCCGCGTTACATGGAATTTCTTTGAAGCTGGTCATGGAAAAGGGGCTGCTGATGGCGTTGGTGGCTACCTCAAACGCACCGCAGATGAAAAAGTAGCTGCTGGTTCCGATATTTCTGATGCAGAATCTCTTTATTACACTTTGAAGGATTTGAGCAAGGTTCAATTGTACTTACTGACTGAAAGCGACATTCAAAGCGTTGAAAAAGCACTACCTAAAAACCTAGTGCCACTCCAGGGTACTATGGAAGTACATCAAGATTTTACTGACACTCCCGGTGAACTTCAATACAGAGACCTCAGTTGCTTTTGCGAAAGGGGTTTTTGCCGTTGCATGAATCCAAAAACATATCAGCCTGTTCCTGTTTCTGTCATTAATACACTTAGAGAAGATATTCTTTCGTTTGAATTGGATGAGGAATCAGTCCTAGATGACATTTCTAATGTCGTTGCCGTACCTAGAATATCGTATTATAATACGGTTTATTCCTCATCTTCCAACTCTGACGACGAACCTTTAGCAAGCTTTAGCCAACCATCGGTTTCTAATATAAACGAAATGCAGCTAATTGAAAAGGAAAATGTTCATCCTTCAAAAATATCTGACGGTGTCCATGTTTTAATAAAAGTGTCTTCTGTCAAAGACAAACACTACACTTACCTCGGCGTTGCTAAAAGTGAAGTCGATGAAGAAGGAGACGTAAAAATTATGTTTTACAAGATGGTAGATAAAACTGGCAAAAGATTCATAGCAGTGGAGACTGATATTTCTTACGAGCCTTACGATAACATCTTGGAAATTGTTCCAAACCCTAAAGTTATCGCAAAAGGTAAAAGGGTATATTTTTATTACGATGAAGCAATTAACGTATATGAAAAGTAAGACTGAATTATTTGTATTTAATTTGCTAAGTTTGTTGTTTTTGAATTTATTTGAGTTACTTGATACTATATCACTTAATAAGAAGTAAAATTTTGTTTTGTTTTATCATTATAACAGATCTCTATAGTAAGTACAAAGTATAGCATGTAAGAAAATACTACTGTGTTACTAAGCTTACTACTGCGTTACTTTTGTGTCCCTTTGATTATTTTAGTAATTTCAGTAATACATGGGCTTCTAGTGATCTTAAATGCCTGAACCTCTTACGGACGTATTATTGATCAAAAGTGGAAGGTTATGCCATTAGGTGGTATTAAATATAAGTTGTTTTTTGTTATTAATAGGAAAGTTTATGTTTTAAAATGACACTTTGGTAACGCAGTAATCTTGATTATTAAGAATACTCCATGAAACTGATTATTTCTGTGATGTAACTTACTAAGAGCTAAATATAAGCGTTACAGTTTAAAACTGGCATATTGAAAAGTCTGATTGTGCAATTTTAATTAAAAAAGTTAATTTTGTAAAAAAGTAACGCTGTTGTTTCATTTCTTGACACCTTGATATATTAGTTGCCAGAAATATGATAAACTCATTAAAACTATCGCTGCAGAGGTATGTATACTATAAATCGAACAATAATTAATCTATATTTACCTAAAAAAACAAAGAAATTTAATATTTTATTTTTATTTTTTTTCGTAATTTGTATGCTCGGATTAGGCATAAAAAAGTATTTTGGCCCAGGTATGTTGGTTTGAGAAAGGGAGTACGTGTTGATTAAGATTTCTCTTGGTAGAGGTATATACAAGTATTGTTGAGAACAACTACGTATGTGTTTTCTCAAAATATCAGTAGTATTTACGTCTTATGTTTTAGATATTTGAAAATTATCGTCTACGTTCTATCGATTAGAAACCAATTACCAAACTTTTTCTAAATCAATAAGTTATTGATGTACAAAAATACTTTTTTATTTAAAAAAAAAATAGGTAGAAAATAGGTCGTACAGTCGTACTAGTAGCACTGGCAAATGTCAATGTATTTCTAGAACATTTTCTGGATTAACGCAAATATTTATAGACCAAGAATGCCTAGCTCCCTCGTGGCTCTCAATCAGCATGTCACTAATAGCTTACATAATTGACAACTGACATAAGCCACCAGTCAATTACATAACAGCGAGAAAACCCAGAGGCATTATATCCCAACTATTGCACAGAAGCATGTTATTATTGACGATGTGAAACGCTTTACATGTACCGTCGCCTTACGAACGGGCTCACACATATTCACGTCTATTCTAACAAGAGTTTACGTGAGGAGACATAACAATCCATTTTGGAACGAAACTGGACTACTGTCCGTTGTAGACTGTGGCATTATTCATAGCAATCTCGGTAGGAGAGGCGCCCACCACGACACTAGACAATGCTATATTAGGGACGGTTCAGACAGACCGGCTCGGAGAGGAGAGCAAATTCTTAACACGTTAAAAATCGAGTAACTAGTATTTGGAGTAAGTTTTATTTTTGTATGTGCACTGCTTTTGTCATTAAAAATGCTCGAAGGCGCTTGGTGTGAAATAATAAGAGGAACTGACCGGCTCCGGTCGCGTACTTTTTCTTGGACGTTTGACTCCGATTGCTTGCTCTTTCAGCCGATCGGAGCCGATTCCGTTTTGTGCGAAAATAAAAATGCGTGCCGATGCTCTCCGAGCCGGTCTGTGTGAACGGACCCATATACTGCTTACTATAACAGAGTTTATTGGCTGCCAAGTTTGCGATGCAACTATGAACATTTTCACATGCTACTAGCTACGGATAGGTAGTCGTCGGTTTTATAGGATTAACTTTCGTTATGAGCTCACAATTGATTATTCCGTTATGTAGCGTGAGATTTTCCGTTCATTATCCTATCTTGTGAACGGTTGTGTCGTTGCATTTTTTCGGTGTTGCAAAATTAGTGATAGTTTATTTTTATTTTTCATGAACGTTACGGATTTTTTTTTTGATAAGAATATATTAGAGTTTATTTATTGATGTTGTTAATTGCATGTCTTGTACTATCAAATTCAAGTGAAATATTTCATCCTTACCTACAACACATACCTACTCGTATAGGCTTATATTGAGTAGCTGCTTAAATAAAATATGTGTTTGTCGACGATGATACATTTTATTTTCTTTCAATGAATTATGCATGGCTTACTTCTATCGATTTTACTTGCCATCGAAAACATAGCTAGGGGGCTTTCAAAACACTTTAAATTGATGGCGATATCATTATGAGATACTTAAGTTACTAAACTCGTTATAAATCTTTGTAATCCATACTTTAGATGTGTAGGGTTGCCACTTTTGTGAAAAAAGGTTATTTAACTACTGGAATTCCCTTTTTCATATTCAGAATTTAAATTGCGTTATTTTCAATATGTGCTGAGGAGTCATATTGGAGAATACGACCATCTAAAGGTTGAACATTATTAGGCTTTTCTTCTTTATATGCAAAACTTTTTCTAGACAACCTACTTTCGCCAATATTGCGTGACTAGGCCCAATTGGATGTGCCTTAATTTATTGAAATCGGTCAAGTGAGTAAGGGTCCGTTCAGACAGACCGGGTCGGAAAGCATCGGCGCGCATTTTTCTTTTCACACAGACCGGAGCCGATCGGCTGCGCGAGCATTAAAGAGTATGCAAACGGAGCCAAACGTCAAGAAAAAATACACGATCGAAGCCAGTCGGCTCCTCTTATTATTTCACACCGAGCGCATTCGAGCATTCTCAATGACAAAAGCAGTGCGCATGCAAAATAAACCTTACTTCAAATACCTACTAAGTACTCAATTTTCAACTTGTAAAACTTGTAAATTTGCTCTGCTCTCCGACCCGGTCTATCTGAACGGTCCCTTAAGCTGGCGGTTATACATAAGCGGCTATTTACATAATTGTCTTATGTAAGGTAATATTGGAGGTATTTTGTGTGGACTTTATTGAGTATTCATGAAGTAATGAAAATTGCTGAGGGGAGAAAAATAAAAAAACTTCGGTCCATGAGTGACAACCCTTACTGACGTCAGTTGACGTCAACTGCTCGCAGCTGGCTAAAGTTCATTGTCTTTTAAAACGATAAGACAATCGGTAAGCAGCAGCTTAATGGAGTTCTGCACTCGCAGACAAATTAGGTTTTATTTTGACAGTAGCACTTTAATTTTGTTTTGTTATTGTGAACCTTGCTCTCAAAACACGCGGTGCATTGTAATTTCAATAGAATTGTAATTTTAAACTGACAAAGATCATAAGACCGACTATTCGTATTTCAGCTGAGTAATTCCTTCCTATATACGTGGAACCATCTCAGACCATTGGAGTTTTACTAACGACCTGGCCAGGCTGTAATCCCACTGTTTTAATTGGATAGTTTTGAATAGGATTTAGACAGAACCTGGCGTGTTTACTTTGCAATCTCAGGTCACAGTTTTTACATACCTTCCTAACTTAAAAAGAGAAGTTTTTCTTCAGTGTTAGCTAGATATATTCACAGCATCCAGGCTTCATTTACATTGAGAACAGTTCGCGACGTCTGACCGCGACTGAGCGCCCCTCAAGCGGCCATTTGCATTGTATACCAATTAGTTTTTACAAGTACCCTAATTTTGTTCTCAAGACAAATGACTGAATTCCCTGTTCTTTGATGACGGATAATTTTTGCTGTGTTCTTTATTCTGGATTAAACAATACTTTAATCCTAATTGGGTAGTAAATTAAGGTACCTAAGAAGCTATGTAACGGCTGATGTAATTATGGAATCATTACACGCTGGTAAAAATATCTTCTTCTTACGGCCAGTTTCTTCATCAAACATAAAAGTCAAAGTAATGTCTAAAGTAAAAGTAACGGTCAAATTCGTTTTTTCAAGGCTAAAGTGACAGCAAAACTAGTAGAAAAAGCGAATTTGACCGTTACTTTTACTTTAGACATTACTTTGACTTTTACTTTTGATGAAGAAACTGGCCGTTAGTGAGTCACTGATATAATAACTTGTTATAAAACTAGCTTTTGCCAGTTGTTTGCCCGCGTCACGTGGAAATCATCTAATTCGTAAACTCGGATAAAATAAATAGAATTTATCGATAAATGGGCATGTTTTTTTTTCAAATCGCGCCAGTAGTACTTACCTGAGAATAGCTTGTTCAAGTAAACAACGTCTTCAGATTTATTATGTTAGTATACCTACATAGTTCTTAGAGGTTTTCCAAAGTTACGCAATAAATATAATAGGTAATGTAAAAACATAAGGTGTTATTTTCTCTTATTTACACCCACGTAAGTAAACAAAGGCACTTAGACAAAAAAACATATAATTCTTTGAAAAACAATTCCACTATGACAGAGTAAATAAAATTGTTAGTCATGTTCCATAAATTACAGTATTTCACTAAGAGCCCCCGGCTTTAGGATCACAGCACTTTTCTAGTTAAAGAATCTAGCAACTGAGTTCTACTCGAGTTCTTAAAGAAATAAAAGCCGTGTAACTCGAAGTCAGGGCTTTAAGAATAATCCACTGAAACTTCTAGAATTTATTACTGTAGTCTGACACTTGTAATTTTTATACAGGTTTCGGTTTGCCAATTATACTTATTTCAATCTTTGTAACAATGGTCACATTTTATGTTCGGAGAAGTTTGTGTAATGGTTTCGAGGTACTGTCGGTGACAAAAGTCTATTAAAACGAACGAAATTGCATACAAAAACCTGATCATTAAAATCTTAAATGCAAAAGCAGTGTTCTGTGACCTTTGGAAGTCTCTCATGTCCAGGTTATTTTCTTCTTTAGTTTTGGGACAATTCAGTGTCAGGTATTTTTGTATTTTCATTCTACTAATGGACTTTGTTGCTAACTTTTGTTTTTGCAACTATTTTTAGAACTAGTTAGTTACAATAAAAGTCTAATTCATTAACAAGCCAGGATTAGCTTCAACAATCACAAATTCTACCATTGTCTCAGCCTTTTTGTGTACAAAAATCATTATCTCGCGAGAATGGCCTTTTTTCCAAAAGTAGGTGAAATTTTACCATTCTCCAATGAATGTAGTGTGTTCTGGTTGACGTCACTCCAATTACAGGGTGGCGCGATAAGACGAGGGGTAAGCAACCATCCGGACGCCTGACTTTCTTAATTAAGAGCCCGATCTTCAACCGATAGGGGCGGACATGCGATCTACTTGCTGTAACTGCGCTGTTTTGGGAACATTATTTTAATATTTTATTGCAAAAATGTTTAAAATACCACGTTATGTAATTTTAGTATGCAGACAGATTGATCTTGTTTAGGCACTGTTTACAATAACTGAAAGCAGTCACCATAGCCGAAATCGGCAGGGAAGTATATACATATACTGAGAACGGGGTACAATGTCGAGACAGCCACAATATTTCATTTCAAGTTGATGGCTAATTGTTTTGAGTGAGTATTCCTGAAAATAAATCACCTTATCCTTCAGATTAGATAAGATGTTTACAAACTCCCGTTCTAATCTAAAATTAGCTATTGTAACAAAAGATTACCCAAAAATAAGGTCGAAAGCGCTTATAAGACTCTTTGCAAAGGACACGTCGATATGCCTTCCATTTTAAGCTTGGAATAAATTTTTCATGACGTTATGAAGTAATTCTTCGGCAACATGACATCTTGTTATTAACAAGTTTGACGAACCACGCGACGAAACTCTAGCAGCCTCGTCGAACTCTCTGGAACTTTCTCGAAGGGCACATACTTATGTTATTTAGGTTAATACTTTATGGGACAGGAAAGTGTTTCGACTTTTGTTCCTACGACATAATAACACCGTTTTATGTTTGCACTTATGGTATACTTGTTAATATTAAAGTTGTGACCCGTTTCCCGTTTGAACGTACGACGCTATCTGAATTTTGAAAGCTGAAATTTCTGGGATACCTACAAAAGTTTTGAAATTCTTCGCATAAAAATATGTTTTTGGACTCCTGTTAGATTTTTTTTTTATTTAAGAAGTTTCGACTTTTCTTTTGAAATTGGAATCAAGTGCTCCGAAGTCGTCTATGAATTGTATTCCATTCATATTTAACAACATTTTCTTAGAAATGTCGCACTTTTGTAGATAAAAATTATAATGTCGGCCTAATATTTTTATTGAATGATGTAATATTTTGTTCAGTTTATTTTTGGCGTGTCTACAAGTTTCTTTGTGCTGTATAAGCTATACAAATTCAAATGTAAAAAAAAAAATTGTTGAATTTTTTTGCAAAAAAAAAAGAATCTTTTTACCACAATAGTGACGTATTTCTAACTTAGATTAAATTGACTCATGTTACTCGAGAGTGAACGTGTCAAATGTCGTTAACAGACCAATTACAAGTAACAGCATGTGAAGGGTCTGACAAACAAACTTTCCCATCACCGACAGTTCAGAAGGTTCTTATTGAAAAACTTGTCTGCTTAAGTGTACCTACAGTTAGTAGGTCAACGGGGACTTTGCGACTTGGTCATGATGATGGTGAATCGAATATTATGAATAGTATTATACGTATGTACCTACATAAAAACAAGGTCATTTCTATGTTCTTTGAAGCGATAGATCTTTATAGCCACGTTAAGCGAGACCCTTTTTTTTATTTCCATGGAATAAGAGGAAATTCGTAGTGCTACTTAATTAAAGACTATGCGGTAAGTATAATCTGAATAAGTCGTGGTGGCCTAGTGGGCAAGGAACTAGCCTCTCGAGTATGAGGGCGCGGGTTCGATTCCAGGTTAGGCAAGTACCAATGCAACTTTTCTAAAGTTTGTATGTACTTTCTAAGTCAATCTTAGACACTAATGACTGTGTTTTGGGTGGCACGTTAAACTGTAGGTCCCGGCTGTCATTGAACATCCTTGGCAGTCGTTACGGGTAGTCAGAAGCCAGTAAGTCTGACACCAGTCTAACCGTCTAAGTCGCCCGGGTAACTGGGTTGAGGAGGTCAGGCAGGGCAGTCGCTTCTTGTAAAGCACTGGTACTCAGCTACATCCGGTTAGACTGGAAGCCGACCCCAACATAGTTGGGAAAAAGGCTCGGAGGATGATGATGGTAAGTATAATCTGAAAATTTCCATATCGGTTTTTTACGTTTTAGTCTCAATTTATTCTATTGTTGTTAAAAACATATTTAAAAGATGAACAGAGATGCAGAAAGCTTCGCAATCCCTATAAGAAATATTTAAAGGGCGTTCATTGCAAAACTTGTTTGCTTAGGTGTACCGTATTTAGGTCAGCTGTACGGTAACTTTGCGAATGACGAAGTAAGCCGTGACTTAGATTGACGGCAGTTGAATGTACGGCCTTTTAGGGCGAAGGATCGTTTGAACTCGGTGGTAAATGGCTCGACCACTACTTGGGTTTGCAGAACTTAATGGATGTAAACAAAGTATTTTTTGCTAAATAAATCTAATATCTATGAACATATTTAATACGAGTAAGTATTTGGTTTTCAATGCAGCAAACTACTTTGAATTCTTGTGGTTTATACATTTCAAACGAAGCATTCTTTCATTGTTCTCTAGAATACAGATTCTCAAAGAATCTTTATTACAAAAAAAAAATATTTTTTTCAAGTTTTAGTTCTTTATTCATTTTGTCTGAACGCGTCCTTAAATTAGTACCTCAGTCTTACGCTATCTTTGTAACATCGAGTCCTATTATATCAGTCTTTCTCCAACCATAATCTGACTGAATAATGACTTAAGAAGTAATTGAAGTTCCTGACCAGTTGGGAAATAGTGGCCTTAATTGAAATAACTAAGTAATCTCCGTGGGAGAATAATAAATTACCACCCTGGTTTCACGAGGTGGTCTACATACAGAAATAGTATCCATTTATTAGAAATTTCTATGTAATCAATCGTGTTTTATGTAGGTTTCTGTTAAAAGTTGAAGTAGACAATGAGAATTACTTTTGTGTAAAGCTAGGTTCACACTGAACAAATATTGATCCGACTGTTTCGAACATAAAAAAACCGGCCAAGTGCGAGTCGGACTCGCGCACTAAGGGTTCCGTACCGGAGCAAAAATGAGTAAAAAAATCAAATTTGTTGTATGGGAGTTCCCCAAAATATTTATTTTATTCTAGTTTTCAGTATTTGTTGTTATAGCGGCAACAGAAATACATCATCTGTGAAAATTTCAGCTCTCTACCTATGACGGTTCATGAGATACAGCCTGGTGACACACGGACGGACGGACGGACGGACGGGACGGACAGACGGACGGACGGACGGACAGAGGAGCGAAAACAATAGGGTCCCGTTTTACCCTTTGGGTACACCTAAAAACTGGTTAACAATAACTTTAAATAAATAGCTACATATACAGCAAGAATGTGTTAGACTTTCATTAAAAGTTATTAAAGACTTTCCTGGAGTGGTAATTTGAACAATCCAACACCATTGGAGGGCCATAAACAAAAGAAAACATCTTAAATCTTAAGTCAATTATCACTGTCTAAATGTTTAATCAATTAATATAATAATAATCATATAAAAATATCAAAAATACCCAAGCACAATTTAACGTGGACTTGAAAAGACAAAGTTCTAAGTCAGTTTTAATTGCTTTCGACGTATCTGATAGGTCGCCATTGTCTGACCGACATCCTTAAGTAATGTGCCTTTATCTTTATTTCATTCGACGTTTTTTATGACTTTAACATTCATTCTTTAAATGCTATGTTTTATTTGCGAAACTTGATATTTCTCGTGATTAGTTTTAGAACTTTAAAGAAACGTTCTATGGTCTTGTTTGTTCTTGTTGTTTGAAATAATAATTTTAAGGTTGCTTTCGGTATTATGGTAAGGCTTCATCTCTTTATCTATACTAATATTATAAAGCTGTAGAGTTTGTTTGTTTGTTTGTTTGAACGCGCTAATCTCAGGAACTACTGGTCCGATTTGAAAATTTCTTTCAGTGTTAGATAGCCCATTCATCGAGGAAGGCTATAGGCTACTTTTTGTCCCGGTACGGGAAGTAGTTCCCACGGGATGCGGGTGAAACCGCTGGCAGAAGCTAGTAATTCATATGCGAAAGTTGCTTTGCATTGATTTGTCTGTTTGTCACTTTTACGATTAGATATGTATCGAAAATAAAAAAGGTTTTTTGTTACCTGTGTTTTTCTATCAGTTTTATTGTATTGAATTTTAGGCCTCAATAGATTTCTAAACGATTTGATATAAAATTTTCAATTTCTAAGAGTTCACTCAAACAGAAAGGTTGAAAAATATAAAATGATGAATTTATTTGCAATTTATCCAATATTTTGAATTGCATTCAATATAATAAATTATTTGAAGTTATATGAATCGTCTCGCGACACCATTGTGTCGTGGAGTTAAATGAACTGCCTCTAAAGTTCATTGCATGGAAATATCGAGAAAGGTGCTACGCCGTAGTCAATAACCTGCCTACGATTCTCGTAGCATCTGGCTGATATTTTATCGTAGTGAGAATATAAGTGACACAACTAGACAAGCATTGTTTTTATTAATTATTCTGAGTAGTCTTTTTGAAAATGTTATGAATTTGATTATTACATTAGTGATCTAATATTCTGTTTGAGTACTACTATAACTTATCATACAAAAAGAGTTGTTTATCTCACAATAAAAAAACCTTGAGGGCTATGTAAATAAAAGTACGGAGTATAAATCTCGCAGTAAAATTACGAAACAAGACAAGAGACATCACTCATCCATTTGTAAGTGTAACTCCAGTACGTAATGTTCGCAATATTTTACGTTACGGAACTTTTATACGTCGCATAAACGTACAATGAAGGTATAAAACGGCAGAAGAGGGTAAAGAAGAAAAATATGCTTTTAGAGCGTAACGTACACCATGGTAGGTTGCTGGAGTCTCCGGGCGGCATTTAATAAAGATTGGTAACTTGTTTTTATGATTTCCTTTTGCGTACGTCGTTTAGACGCATTAGACGAGTCTCTAGACTCGGTATAAATGAGTGTGTAATGTTGAATTGCTGATTTTTTTTGGAGCAGTCATTTGTTTGGGTTGTATTGTTTGCTAATGATGATAGGTCATTTGTATATTGAATGACATTTGTATTTTATTGACAAACAAATAACAATATTGCCAAGTCTTTATATAATTTCCCTCTAATATAATTTGATCTTCAATTCAAATACGAAGACAGAAATGTCATTCGTGAAACCACCATCAGTTTAATTAAGCGTTCCACCAACAGACCGCCCAATAGTCTATTAGGCCGTCTTGTCAAATTCTCATTAAATTGCTTGTAAAATTACCCTTTACCCTATAAAACAAGGGCACCGCGTTGACCTACACAAATCCTCGAGCAATCTAAATCATAAAACTGACATTTATATTATGAAATGCAAATCCGGACACATAAATAATATCTTCAGATACCCCATTATGAGTTTCATGGTTGTGTAAGACTATAGAGTGTACATTAAAATAATAATTAAACGTTTCGAAGTAAAAGTGAATTAATTTGTTAGATAAATTAAAGTGTGTCAAGCTGTGTCTGAGGTATAATTGTGGTGACCCAGTTCTGTGCAACATTAAGGTGACGCCCCATAGTAGGCTGTGCCGCGAGCGAAGCGGGAGCGGAGATGTGTGTACCAACATATCATTAGACCATACTCCGATATTTTCTAGGCTGAGATGGCCTATTGTCCAGAAAGCTAGGGAAAATTTTGTGAAGCGAGTTTGTAAAAGAACCAAGAAAATAGTTTCTTCCATAGACTATATGCCGTGGCTATAAAAAAACTTTCTGTGTAATTAATATTCAAAGATAAAAATTCTAAGTAAGATGTCACTTCACTGAAATAACTTTTGCAATGCCAAATAAACACAGCACAGCTCGCGATACCGCCTCACTTAACGGGTTCGAGAAAAGAGGACGAGTTAGGTTTACCCCAAGCTCACGGATATTAATGGGAAGTTTTTAAATTTTATTCATTCGGTTAACAGCCTTTCCCGTATAATTCTAGATTTATTTTTTTCGGGAATCTCGGTACATTAATGTTGGTAACATTTCTGGGTTTCGACTAATGTAACCCTGTTAGAGAGCTTCGGGTGCTGTGAGTTTTGACATGAATTGATGACGATGCTGACGTGGAACGGGTTTGAATATAATTTGGGAACTGATCAATACAGTCGATGATATACTTGGAACATTAATCACAATCCTGTTGGGTAATGCAGTTGATAAGCGTTTGTCTGTATGATTTATAGTATGTATATCTATGATTAGATCTGCTTTAGTACTTGTGAGGCTGTGTGTCTGTCTATGCCCTTTTTTTAAAGTTTAACATAATCTGTTGAAGTGATAATAATAATTAAGCGATGTTTTGTTTTTATTGATGTAATTTATAATAGTAAAATATGCTGTGTTAATCACGTTAATTTGTCGAGGCTTCATAAATTGATGATACCAAATAAAGGAATTATGATACCTAGATTTTTATATGAAGTCATGAAATAATCCAGGATGTCGAAATATTTTGTTGTAGTTTAGATAATTATACAAAAAGTCGCTGACTTTAGAATGCAAATAGTGACTTCACCGGTGAATGCATGTCAATGTTGCTTGTAACGAGTTTTTAATGTAACATTTTTCAATGCAGAGTATTTGGACGTCTGCCATTTGTAACATGCCATGCATTTGAAATATTGTTAACGGCCAGTTTCTTCATCAAACATAAAAGTCAAAGTAATGTCTAAAGTAATGTCTAAAGTAAAAGTAACGGTCAAATTCGTTTTTTCAAGGCTAAAGTGACAGCAAAACTAGTAGAAAAAGCGAATTTGACCGTTACTTTTACTTTAGACATTACTTTAACTTTTACTTTGGCTTTTACTTTTGATGAAGAAACTGGCCGTTAGTCATCGGTTATGCATTACTGACCGTTAATGTATTCAATAGTTTTTGTTGTGTGTGTGTAATGTATGTTTTGCTTCGTTATCGTTATCCTGTTAAATACGTAGCTTAGTTGACTGTTTCTTTAAAGTACAGCGTATAACTAAATAATTGTCATTACGGTCGTGATATCCCAATTGAATTGACAGATACATCGTTTTAGTATTCAAAAACTATTGAAAATAAAATATTTCAAATATAATAAAATGTTCACAATGTCAGAGAGGAAGCCCATAATACAATATTCCTATAAAATACTGTTAAAAATCCATTTAATCCTTGTACTAACGAGGCGTTTAAAATTTATTTCTAGATACCTACATAGAAATATAAAATGTCTCGGCGTATAAAAAAATAAACGCCATCTTTAATTAAAAATAAACTTATCGATATAATCTCGAGCGCACCACTTAACTAAGGGAAGCGAAGTATTATCGAGTACGCAACTCTGACTAGTCGATGTTCGTCGATAGTCGGCTGTTTCCGCCGCCCGTCGTCTTTCATCGCAATGAGATATCGTTCATTTCCTCACCTCCCGTCTTCTAATCGCTGTCATCTACCGACACCCAGTCTGCCACTTCGCAACATAAAAAACTGTCTTTTTAGGGTTCCGTACCCAAAGGGTACAACGGGACCCTATTGTTTTCGCTCCTCTGTCCGTCCGTCCGTCCGTCCGTCGATCTGTCACCAGGCTGTATGTCATGAAACGTGATTGTTAGAGAGTTGAAATTTTCACAGATGATAGAATATTCTTTATTGTACACCAAAACAAACATAGAGAAGGTAGATGATGATGTATTTGAAGGTAGATGATGTATTTCTGATGCCGCTATAACAAAAAATACTGAAAACTAGAACGGAATAAATATTTTGGGGGGCTCTCATACAACAAACGTGATTTTTTTTTTGGTAATTTTCTAAATAATGGTACAGAACCCTTCGTGCGCGATTCCGACTCGCACTTGGCCGGTTTTTTTATTTACGCAACCATTGTTCGCTTTGTTCCGAAATAGATTTGAACGCTAGAGGAATACAAGCGATAGATCGCAAGATATAATCTGGTTTCGACGTCATGACGTTTGTTTAGAGGAACGTATGAAATGAGAACGTGTCATATATGAAACCGCTTGTAATGTTTGCTGTTGCCAACTTTTTTTAATTGGAATGGCGCCTTAGACAGTATATTTAATTGGCACATGAATTCATATGCTGTTAATTGTAAAAATATTTGCAATGCATCCATAGTTTTATGCAATGTGTACAAGTTAATTGATACACCGTTATTATTTTCAATAGCTTAACTGAAAGAAATGTATTTAATTGTAAATGTGTTTGCGTTTTATCTTTCATAAAAACAACAGGGAGAATGCAAAATGAACGTTGTTTATTTAAAAAGCTTTTTCAAAAAGCTATCTAACAATATCATAATTAGCTGTCCGAGACAACTTAACGTGCAGATTTAAAAAAGCTGAAAGGTTGCAAACCCCTGGTTAAGAGATTGTCAACATTTTGCTATTTAAAATGAGCAGAACATCCAAATTAATTTGCACTAAAATGTTTTTGCTTTTATATTTTAAATATGATAATTCATCTAATGATATGCATGGGTATATATAACTAAAGCTGGAATTAAGTCAGAGGGTGTCCTCTAGGTCACTGCTCTAAATTAACGGCCCGAGTCCTGATGCTGACATAACGTAATTAAAACTAAACTAATTTTGTAAATGTTACTCTTCGTTAACTATTTCATTAAGATACGCTTTTTAGTTACGTACATAATTTATAGTAGATATGCAATGGGAATTATGAGTGCTTTTAATGAACACATCGTTTGTAAAGTGACTAAAGTGTTGGATTCAAAATCCTGCGAACATACATATTTATCGTAGTGGTATGTATTGTTTCTTATATTTATAATTTAACTCTGCGTATAAAAAGTTATAGGTACCTACTGCATCTGAAAATATGAAAAATGTATTTTTGAAATACCTTCATAATTTTTCATTAAGTCCACAAAAAACTGTTTTGATTTATAAAGCGGTGGAGAAAACATCACCCATCCGAAAACAAGAGCCAAAACAAGAACCAACTTGTAGACATAAAAAAGTATACACAGTAAAAGTAAATTATGTATGTTTTACAAGCCACGTGGGACTGTGAAATGTCACGGTTCTCTGAAATGTTCATCCATAATAAGTACTAGGGGTACATCTATACTAATATTATAAAACTGAAGAGTTTGTTTGTTTGTTTGTTTGAACGCGCTAATCTCAGGAACTACTGGTCCGATTTGAAAATTACTTTCAGTGTTAGATAGCCCATTTATCGAGGAAGGCTATAGGCTACTTTTTATCCCGGTACGGGAAGTAGTTCCCACGGGATGCGGGTGAAACCGCTGGCAGAAGCTAGTTAAATTATAAATGACTTGGTCAGTACTAAAGTTTTTTGCCTACCAGCAGGGGTATTTGAAAGAGTTTTGAGGAATTCACCTGCGAAAGATTATGTCATTAAAATAAGAAATTATGTCAAAGAAATGAGGTAATTCTGATAGTTTTCGCATAGGAAATTAGACGAGGTACTTTATCTTTCTCATATTTAGTTTTCATCATCTCGTTAGTATTGAACATAGAGATGAAATAAGTTATTCTCATCAAAAATGCTTTCCTTAAAAAATACTATACGGCAGCTCCTTTATACACAGTTTACTAGAAAATGCTACCTAACAGTAAGATCATTTTGTTATTTTGTGCCGATTCATTTTATTGGTTGGCCACCCACTGTTATAAATCCTTTAATTAATAAGTCCAATTATGAAGCAATTACTTTTATCACCGACCTGAAATATCATGATTGCAGGTTGTGTTGAAAACCGCAATCGATTTGTAAAATGACTCATATTTAATTGTAAAGTTTTGTGTGTTTTATTTATGGGTAGAAGTGGTCCTTTGTAGATCAACTAGTTTCTGAATAAATGCACATACAAATAGCTTACAAAGGCATTATTATTTTACTAGCTTCTGCCAGCGGTTTCACCCGCATCCCGTGGGAACTACTTCCCGTACCGGGATAAAAAGTAGCCTACAGCCTTCCTCGGTAAATGGGCTATCTAACACTGAAAGAAATTTTCAAATCGGACCAGTAGTTCCTGAGATTAGCGCGTTCAAACAAACAACAAACTCTACAGCTTTATAATATTAGTATAGATTATAAGTAAGAAACTCATCATTCAAAGCGGTTAATTTGTCTTAAAAAAATCTCTTTAACCGACTTTCCAAAAAGAAGGAGGCTATCAATTGAGATGGTTATATGTTTTTAAAGAGCCATGTATGTTCTGCAAACGTATCAAATAACACATACTGTCCTGCTAATGTTAATTTTAAACTAAGCCCTATAAGTTTTGAAAACCGCATTTGGCTTAAGTCAGACTAGACTGTACGTGATAGTCGAACTGCAGATATAAATCCGCTTTGTATTTATTTTTGCGCCTGATACAGCTTTTTTCAACCAGCTTTGCATTGACAGCGAAGTGAATTTTGTACAAAATAGGATTGTGGAATTCAAAACTAGTGACGGCACTGCCTAGTAACGTTTTGGTTATTTTTGGATGATGAACAAGGAATAAATGTTCAGGTGTATTGTGTGTGGGTTCTTTCTCTCTTTTAAGTAAGTGAAAACATTGACAACCTAATTACACACTTTTCGGTGTAAAAATACATAAGACTTATCCAATTTTAAATCTCTAACTACCTATAACTACGTTAACTTTTCAATAGACAAAACTTAATTTACAAAGTACTACGGTAATATCTTAAATGTCTTAAAGCGCAGCACAGTAAAATATATGGTCTCATTTAGATCCAATTTCCATTTAGTAATTTAAAGAAAAAATAAACTGTCTTAAATAAACTTGGCTTCAGAGTCCATTTCTTATCAAAGCAAGTCCATTTCTTAGAAAAGAAATTCTTGGCCAAAAGGCTGGAATAGAGGATAGTCTATATTTTCATCACGGAGGCTACAAAGGCTTTCTTTTAATTAATTGCAATTAGAGCAGCGCCTTATCGAGCGAGTCAGGTGATACTATTCATTAGTTTTACTGCTACACTTTTTATTGTAGGAGCTTCTGTTTGAAAATGCTTGGCGTGTTCTGATGGTTTTTGTAAATCCCTTAGTCTGTTAAAGAAAGGGTTTTGTATTCTATTCTTAGGTTATGCAAAGTGAAATTGTTAGGGGGTGAATAGTCTAGTTTTACACTCGCAGGATAGGCATGAGCACCCACGCATGTCCTTACAATTCCTTTCAGTATTATAGAGTGACAAAAATAACGATTTTTTTCTTAGACTAATTATTATTTAATGGTCTAATTGTCAATATTATACCACGGTGTACGATTCTGACGGAAAAAAATCAACTATTCTTACGCACAGGTGTCTATTAGGTTAAAAATGTCGTCTCGATTGAAACAGCATTACACGTGCCAGTAACAGGTTAAATCCTTCGCCTACGACTATTCAGTTTTCTTTGTTCATTTCCTCTATCTAACACTTTCAATTGACAGAAAAACTTCATTCTTCAACTCATTCACATCTTTGTAATATGTTGGTTTTGATTGCATACACGTTTTAGTAATGGTGGGTTTGTCACATGTGTTTCGTTAAAATAAACCTTAGATATCTACAATTTTTTTCCCCAAATTAAGATTCACATTATTTACAGTATATTTATGACAGATCCGTTGGCGTAGTAATCGCTAGCGCGACTGAAGTGTACGAACAGGGATCGAATCCTAGGTCGCTCCCAAATTGGTTTATAGAATCTTTCATAAAGCACACCGGATTCTGGTAGTTAGTGGCGGTACACTCCTTGAATGGGAGTAGTCGTTAAAATTGCACATCAGAAGCGGTCAGGGGCATTAGAGAAAACTCTGCAAACAGGCCTTGTTTTGAGACTTATGGCAAAAATCCAACAACTGCATTACAGCTTTGTAAATTTTTACTGATGTGCCCACGTCAAGGTTAATGAAAATATACTTATTCAATGGAAGCAACTGGCACATACCTGTTGAATTTCACGGTCGAACTTTTGGAAAACAATTGAACTCAGAATTCTTCGAAGGAAAGAGGGCTAACATACTAAAAATGGTAGCCAACCAAACTCATTTGTTATTGACGTCATATACTAACAAAGCCATGTTCGCACTCCCTATTAATACGTTCCGTTCCAAGAACATTTTTTCACAGTTCAAATAATATACCTGTAGCGGAAAATTCCTCGAATCTGGTCAGGTACAAAAACCTATGTTAGTTCGGCCTAGAACCAGTTATTTCCACTTCTGGTGGAATAAGTAAATAGTAACTTAATTCTAAAAAGGGAAAGAGTATTTTATTCGAGTTGGGGTCGGAAGTGGTTGAAGGAATAATGAGCACACTGACTTAGGTTACTCAATAAAATGTTACATTGTTTAGCCGCTTCTCTCAGGAGTTACTTGATAACCTATATTAACAAACATCAAACGTTATTACTTGAAACCAAAAAGGAATGATCCATACTTAGTTTTCGTATAAGTAAACTTTCTTCTATACGAAATTAGCTTCCACCTTAAGGTTTCCACCTCCCGCGTGAGGTGGAAACAATTTTGCGAACCTGGATAAAAGTGGGCTAGTGGCTATAAAGCCATTTTCAATCGGTCCAACGGTTCCTGAGATTCGCTTTAAAAAAAAAACCAACAAACTATTCAGCTTTATTATACAAGTATAGAAAGGGTGAAGTAAAGTTCCAAAATAATATGTCTATGGTCCCAAATGTTTATAATTTATGCATATAACGTTGCCAGCATTACATACACAATATAATTTGTAGCTTATTCCCGGAGCAATTCTGTACTTGGCATTTACCATTTACTTTACTCAAATGTTAAGGGTCGCGACCTACTGAAGCAATGATAAAGCATGTATGTATTGAAGTAATAAGTTTATAATCTTCATTCGTTTGTTTACATGTTATTTTCTTTTGATAAAAATGTATCAAAGTTCAAATTGTAATAAGACATACAAGCTCTTACATCTTGCTAATGTAAACCGATGATTTGAGACGGTTTTAAGGACACTTACATATTTCAAAGGCGTTTACTTTAAAGGGAGACTTTTTTAAAGAAAATCAAAAAATGACGCACTATGGATGCTAAAACTCTTCATGTAAGAAACATTACTAAAGCCCTTTATGTATGTAGGTACCAGGACCGCGGTAACTCTTTCGAACAATCCCGCAGCCGCGGCAGGATTTGACCCTGTTGGACCCACACATCTCAAAAGGCTTTTGCCTTAAAAGGAGACCTTAGTTCAATTTCCCAACTACATTTATTCAAAGATACCAGTGAATTAATGAAGTGTTTAAAATTAAATTGATACTGCAACAACAGCGCGATCTATCACAATTCACAAACAATATTTCCTCAGTGTTTGCATAAAGGCGCTTGCATTAATTTGCGAGACAATTGAAGCAGCGCCATGTACCCGGGTATTAATGAAATAAGTCATAATTATTAAAATGGCCGCCGTGGCTGTTGGCTCAATGCCCGTACCATTGGAGTCTCGCAATCTTAGAGTAATTGCTGCACTCCAACAAGCCTTTCATTGTTAATTAATTTATGATTTGCCTCGCTAACTTTTCACTTGCTTTTATTCATGATTGTCCGTACCTTTATGGAATTTTATTGTTACCTACTCTGCCTCTACAGCTACTTACTCTCCATCATACACACACATACACGTAGATAGTTTCATACTCATTGCAGAAAATAATTTGTGGGATAGTCTTTAAAGCGTTTCGCTAAGATATTGCACGTGAGAATTTTCGCTCTGCTGATTTCTTGATTTCTGTGATTTGTCAGACATTCTAGAACCACCAGTGATCGTTTACAATATACTACAAAATACCTTTACGATTTCACATCTTTGGCTTAAATCTTGATTACAGTGGGAGATGATTCCTTTGTTTTTGATCTTAACCGATATTTATAACTAGCTTCTGCCAGCGGTTTCACCCGCATCCCGTGGGAACTACTTCCTGTACCGGGATAAAAAGTAGCCTATAGCCTTCCTCGATAAATGGGCTATCTGAAAGAAATTTTCAAATCGGACCAGTAGTTCCTGAGATTAGCGCGTTCAAACAAACAAACAAACTCTTCAGCTTTATAATATTAGTATAGAAGAGACTAGAGTTTTGACCTTTTCCTAAGGCTGTTATCAGTTACGAATAAGAAGAAGGTAAGGGATTCAAGAACAGACTTTATATAATGCTAATGTAGATACTAACGTTACAGGCAGCCATTTATTTACTTGAACATTATGTAATAGAAGTCATATAAAGACCTAAAGCGGTATTCATCTTATATCTCCTTGCTACCCACATTTTAATATTCAAGTACTTATACATACACGTTTAAGTATGCATAACGTAAGCGTTTTCGTTTAATTTGTAATACATTCGGTGAATTATTGCGAGTTCAACGTGCAGCACATAACAATAAGAGTTACGGACTCCGGATAAACATGTTTGATTTATATTGTAGTCGTAAATCCTCCTTTTAATTTTGCAACGAAATACTTTTGACTGTCATTTCTTTTTCAGAGCTTTATGAATCCACTAGCTTCTGCCAGCGGTTTCACCCGCATCCCGTGGGAACTTCTTCCCGTACCGGGATAAAAAGTAGCCTATAGCCTTCCTCGATAAATGGGCTATCTAACACTGAAAGAAATTTTCAAATCGGACCAGTAGATCCTGAGATTAGCGCGTTCAAACAAACAAACAAACTCTTCAGCTTTATAATATTAGTATAGACTTTATAATATTAGTATAGATTCTTTTATTACAGTAGGTAAGCAAGCAGTTGTCTCAAAAGCTCACATATACATTTAGGGTGAGTTGCACCATTTAACTAGAGGTATAACGATAACCAAATCATAACCATTCATAACCGATCATGTACCTGCCGCCCATTGCTGAAATCCGTGATTTGACAATTGAAAACGTTTTGTTTGCAGTAATAGGTGAATGGTGAAACCTACCGTTAGTGTGACTACTGAACAATGTCATTGTTAAGATATTCGAACCTACACGCACAAAAATTATAATTTGTAACTCATCGGCACAAAAACATGACATTCTAACATAATGTTCATTTTACATCACCGCGCTTATCAGTTTTGCCATTAGAAATATGAAACTTTGACCATCCCATACTATCTAACAAAAATATTGACCCAATATTTCAACAAAGTATCATATTCAAATTAGTTAAACACTGACAAACAATTGGAACCATTTTGATTAATTGCGTTCCGTACTTCACATGGGTTTGTGCGATCAACAAAATGACTTTGATCAGAATTTAGATGGAACGCATTACGGAAATGATGATGCCAAATGGAAATCCAAATTGGCCATTTGGAGATTTATGTACCCACATACCGGCTATGTACAAAGGTATTCGTACACGCTTAAAATTGGGAGGGATGTTATTGTTACGTGTCTCTTTGTTTTAAAAATTAAGGTGAATTTTTGAAGGTTGATCAAGTTGATGGAGTAAATGTTTCCTTTTTCAAATAGTAAGTACAATAATTTCGAATAGTAGTATAATAAAAGACCTATTACAGGTTCTTATGAAACATTAAAGCAACTAGTTTACGTTTCCAGGGAGTATTAGAATCATGGCAAGTATACTGAATAAGTAGAGAATAAGTAGAGTACAATAGTGTTTATTTCTAGGAATTCACAACTAAGTAGTAACTGGATGGAAAATCAACTGGTAGTTAATGCTTCAGCATTGCTGGCCTGTAATTAATTATTGTAAAAGGCGATTAAATTTTGTTTCATTTGTATGAAGAGAAATTAAAAGTATATACCACATTCACAAACATAATATAAAATGTGTGTTACAGTTTCATGGTATTTACGCATTTTTTATTCAAACTCATTTGACATGTAGTGAAGTTATAAAACATAAATTGTATTCGTAACAACAGTTGCGAAACAATTATTAGTTTGTAATTACTTGGAGCTGAAAATTCCGAGAGTATGAAAACGAGCTCGTACGTGTGTAATATAAGCATTTTCAACGCTTGTTGGAATAGTAAAGAACAATAAAGTTTTCTTCGTATCTTTATGCGCGATTACTTATAAGCAAACGCGAGTAAAATTGAGTGTGTGAGAGATAAAAGAGCTCAGTTTACCATTTTAATTTAAAAGGCGAACTTCACTGTGTCACCATATTACACTCAAGAACATGCTTGGGTCAGCTCTATTCTGAATATCAACCAAACTTATTTGAAATCCATTCTATAGTTACGTGAACACCAACAATCAAGTGTGACAAGAGAATGTCATTTCTTTGATGAAGTATCAGCATCTATGTCATGTAGATAACTATAAACGTACCTACAATTACAAAAAAGATCACCGTACTAAGATACTCTTTAACCCTCCGAGCAAGTTTCAAAAAAATATCCCCTAATGGCGCCATACCGTTGGTACATGAGTTACTCAATGAAAGTAACTTTGCTTTTATATTAAAAGCCTTAATTCCCGGTGGAAGGCTGAAGTCAATGTTGCTAGGAGGTACTTCAGTACTTATGTACTAGCTTTAGCACTGAACCGGTGAAAGTATGGGTTTAATATACCCGTACGTGAATTGTATATATGTGTGTGCAGGTCACGGAGAACAAAATGACTAGCGGAGGTGCCATACCGGAAAATCGCCTAAGAAAGTAGCGCGCCAAAATACGGGTGGTCCGACCATTTTTTGTAATACCAAAAATGGTTGACAGATGTCTGAAAGAACCCGAACGACTCGTTTATTCACTCGTAACTAATTGTTTTGGTCATACCCACCCTACGACTTCGATCTAGAAGAAAGCGTCTGACCCACCTGCATTATGGCATCTCCTTCTATCTTTCCTAACTCTGTGGTGCAGGTATATTTCGCCTAGCGGTTTAGGTTATGAGAACACACTACTCCAGTATTTCCCAGGGGTGAAGTAAAATGTGACTTAGTCTACCAAATATCTCTGTCGGTTTAAAGCTGTTTGCTAGGTGACAGTGTGTGATGGATCGAATGTAAATTTTCGGGGAAGCAGTTAAGATGAAAATGTCAGTAGCATAATGGACGAGGTAGGTAAGGTACTGGTTAATAAATATATAATGTGTTAAGAGACGTCAAAATACAGTTTAGCCATTTGAGTATGAGTAGTAATGACTAAAACATGTGTACTCAAAACTTCAAAGCATAAGTTTTATGTTTGTTACTCTTGTGGGTCTTTTTTGTACAATAGAAAATTAATTACCATTATTATCATTATCCCCGCCGTATGCGACCCCTGCTGAACACATGCCTTTTATCTTCTATTGATTTCCAAAAGTGCAAATTGAAATAATTAGGATAAAATTGAAGTTAGGATTAACAAAGTCCTTGAATATACATTTCATAGCAAAGCGAACAAAACAGTTGGCACGATTAGTTCAATAGCACGCACACCATGTAACATTGCTTTTGATGACGTAATCAAAAACCACCAGGCCATTCACGGTGCTCGCGGCCCGCTTACAACATTGTTGATCTACAATATGTTTGCAGTTTAGTGCTCAATAGTTGGTCGAACAGCCTTATTAGGCCAATTTGCATGTGCCAACAATATCATGGTCGTACTGTTTCTACATAATTCTGCATAAATTAGCAATAAGGACCGATACTAGTGTGATAGGCTGATTGTAGGTGTATGTTCTTAGTGATTTTGAGTGGTTGCATTATGCTTTGTAATTGAATACCTGTTACGTGAAATACTATATGATAAAGTGTGATGCTCCTAAAATTAAGTACCTAGGTACTTATACTACTTCATATAAAACACAGACTGCCTCGTTGGTCTAGTGGTCACAAGCGCGGCTGCTGTGCTCGAGGTCTCGGGTTCGATTCCCGGGTCGGGCCGAAATCGCTTTGTGGGTTTTCTTAAAACTTTCACAAAGCAGCCCATGGTCTGGAAGTTGGTGATTGATTCACCCGTGCATCGGAGAGCACGTAAATGTCGGTCCTGCGCCTGATCTCTTTCCGGTCGTGTCGGGTTGCCGTCCCATCGGGTTATGAGAGTGAAGGAATAGGGAGTGCACTTGTGTCTACGCATATGCTCGTGCACTATAATATGTCCTGCGCAGCTGGCTGATCTCCTTAAATGAGAACAGCCGCCGTGGCCGAAATCGGCCGTGGACGCCACTTCATATAAATATAAGATCTTCTCACATTGAAAACGTGTGTAACGAATGATAGTTTTACGACGAGCGTATGGAGATGACGAGATTGCTAGTACGCATAACTATCTGCTAACAATTTGGTCTGCAGTGTTCGAGGTCTCGTAATTTCCGAAATAATGCCATCAGTAAAGTTGGTGTTCACTGCTAATAAATATTATTTTATACTGAAAGAAAAATCAAGTATTAACACAACCAGCAACAAAACTTATACATTTCTGGCAATATATACATGTTTGACTTTCGAAAATTCGATACTATAGGAAAAACTTTAATTAAACTGAATTTCAAGATTAGGTGGGTGCTTACATTGTAACACACGTTCGTGTATTAATTTTACTCAGCAACAAGCTTCTGTAATGAAAATTAGTACTAGTATAATACTCTTTACGTTTAAATACATTTGCGTCATGAATACATACATTTTATGAACTAAAATTAATTAATTACGTAAGATATTAAGCCCATAGGGCACGCCACCATCGTGGCGGTAAGTCCCCTCTTTGAGGAGTGGCTCGGGAGGAGTCATGGCGCCCTCACGTACCGCATGACGCAGGTCCTCACCGGACACGGTTGTTTCGGGAGGTACCTGCACCGAATCGGTCGTGAGGAGGCGCCCGGGTGTCACCATTGTGCGGACAGCCCCGAGGACACGGTGGACCACACAGTCCAGGTGTGCCCAGCATGGGAGGGGCACCGCCGGGTCCTCGTCGAGGCTTTGGGCGGCGGCGACCTCTCGCGTCCGGCCCTGGTTCAGGCCGTGGTCCGGGGCGAGAGGGAATGGGATGCCGTCGCCTCCTTCTGCGAAGCGGTCATGCTCGAGAAGGAGGAGGCGGAACGCCAGAGAGTTTGCACCTCTCATCCCGGCCGCCGCGCTGGACCAGGTAGACACCATGGGCGCCGGGTGTCGCGAGATGACTCCCGGCCACCGTAGGTGTGGGTCTGTGGGCGGTGAGTTCGGGTGGCTCATCGACCCTCTGTCTTTCTAGACGACAGACCCGTGTCGACGGCACGCGTTGTTCCACGCGCTCCTCAAAGAGTTGTCAGCAACCCCAGCGGGGCCCAGCAGGGTCAAGGCCTGCCGGGGCTGCGGGTTGTTCGAAAGAGATACCGCGGCCCTGGTACATAAAAGGCCCATGACGGAACACGACGGTTTTTAGTCAGTAAGAGTCTGACTCTCCCTCTCCGCTGCTAACCCACAGCGGAAGGGGTCATTTGATGATTTTTGACGTCGTTAAAAAAAAAAAAAGATATTAAGCCCATGTGCTCGTATAATTAGGTGTGTTCATTTAGAAAAGGTATTTTATAAAAATAAAACTTTTCGTACATAATTATTTTCAGTAAAATAAATATATTTTGAGCATAATTTTGCTTTACTTTCTTTGCAAAACATTATTCATTTTTCCTGCAACACATTTGTTTGGCTAAATAACATTACGGCGCTTTTTACTACTATTTAAATGGTACCAACACAAATCGAATATATTTTTATTTTCAAACAGGCTTCCTAGACCAGGCAACTAGATAAAAATATAGTCTAAGTAAAGCCTTCTCAGACAAGGGGACTACCATAAAACACATTTTCTTTTTAAATTATAATGTATGGAAATGTATCGAAACCACAGATATAACGACGTTACGAAACATACTACAAGAATTCTATACTTCAAGTAACAAAGCTGATGTCAGGGAAACGTCAATTAAAGATAATGGTTCATTATGTCCCAATGACCCATTACCATGAATAAACCTTGTAGCTAGATTTAACGATCTCAACTTTGTAGACCAATGTAGTAGAATATAATGTATCTTCAACCATTAAATGTATTGCTTTGTCATTATTTACAGAGTTAGTAGAAACTGTTTCAGATAGCTCAACTTTTAACTTTAAAGATTTCAATGTTTTTTTTGCGTTTTGTTTGGTTTCCAATTACTAAATCAATAGGCTGTAGATGTACTGCAATATTTCGATATCCTATTTTTTACATAAGTAAAATCATTGTTATTATGTATGAACATTGTTGCTATATTATGCGCTTAAAGTAACCTAAACAGGTATGATTAATACCTGTAAATAGTCAAAACATATAAAACTGAAGTATCCTTTATGTTTTATATAAAACCGTCAACCACACAACACATGCACACAAACTTCGAAACATTGTTTTGACATCTTTATCGCTCAATTGGCTCACAAAAGCGAAAACTACATGTAAAACTGTATCGGAAATCCATAATTGACAGTTAAATGATAATTAACGATATCTAGGTAATTATTATGAAAAGCGTTTCGTCCGCTTGTGACCTACCATTAGCTAGAGTGCTGGCCCAAATAACCTGGGTGACATTTTAGGGTTGACACATACAGTTTTTATAGGCAGCAAAATGAGGGTCGTTATTTTTTTTGTGTTTGAGTGGTTTATTCCTATATTCCTTAGTTCGAAAATAATATATAAAGATAGGCTATGACAAAGAAAAAATTGGTACATAATCTTGTATTACATATTATAAAAGTTCAGAGGCGTCAAAATATTGAGATTAAATCTCTACAATATAGAGATTATACGAGACTCACAATATGTATTGTAAATATGTATGGTATAGGCAAGTTTCTAGGTCATGGTTCAATTTTATTACACGCGCCAGTTTTTGGCACACGTTAAATTGTTGGAAGAGAATGGGTTTACGCCGCTGTAGTGCTTGTTATCCGAGGAACACAGCGGTATTTTATTAAACGTTCCATACAAAATATACGGATTTATGCTAGGAAAATCTTTGCTGCAAATAAACGTAGCCACTGGTCAGGCCGAAGATAAAACAATGGGTTATTGTATTTCGTTGTTTTGGGAAGGATATAACAGTCCAGATTCGAAAGTAAATATAAATTCTTATATTTTAAAAGCAGTGGAGCGTGAAATATGAAATGCGTTGCCAAACTGTAAATAATATATCTACACTAATATTATAAAGAGGAAAACTTTGTTTGTTTATTTGGTTGTAATGGATAAACTCAAAAACTACTGGACCGATTTTAAATATTCTTTCACCATTAGAAAGCTATATTATCTGCGAGTAATATAGGCTATATTTTATCCCGGTGCGGGCAGTAGCTCCCACGGGACGCGGGTAAAACCGCGGGAACACGGCTAGTATTTGTATAAAACTGCTTTTGGGTTTTTAATATTTTTTTAAAGAGATAAAATTAAAGGAAAGTGGCGTGCACTTGGAGAGGCCTATGTCCAGCAGTGGACTGCGATAGGCTGATGGTGATGAAAATTAAAGGAGATTTATCCATCAAAGGCTTAATGTATTTTATCACCCCTTCCTCAAGTTTAGAGCTACTAGTGTCAGCCCTGCACCCTAGCGTTAGCCTGCTAATGACAGTTCCGTCATATTGCGGAACTGCCGGTGTCGACAACTTTTTAAATTCCTCTCACTTCTAAAGGAAATAAAATTTCATTCGCGTGCCGTGACGAATTGAAAAGTTTTAGAATGTTTATTTTAATGAATGGCTATAATTTTTGTTTGGACTTTAATAAAATTATAATTTTAATTCCTTTTCCGCGGTTTAACGTGTTTGGGGGATAAAAAGCTCTGAATACGATGCTTTTGCCCAGAACAGATAAGTATACAATTCTTGCTCATCAAACGGTTGCAAACCTGTATACAGTATGACACGCAATAAAGAAATGGAGAATTGTGAACGTCATTTGTTTTGATTCTCATAGCTGCATGCTCACAATTTTGTCGTATTTTGGTAGAAACATAATAATTAAGAAGTTGGCTTATCTCTAATGGTTATAAAGCATGACGTGTATTTTTTTAGTAAAATATTTTGTTTATACTTCATAAATTTTACTTCAGAGTTTTACAGTAGAATGAGCTGGTGAGTCCCAAAGTAGGTCACCCCGATTTTCAGGTGTTTTCTCTTTAAAAACATTATTTATATACTTTATTATGAGTCTGTCTACCGAGTAATGTAAATTAAGAGCAGCCTCGTGAAAAGTGATATTCAACCTTTTTCTTATTTTGTGTTGACATAAGTTTCACAATACTTGTTTTTTTTTTTTTACTAGGATGAATTCAAATATGAAGTAGTGAGCTGGTATGCTGTGTAGCTAATTATTTTTGTCATTTACTCTGTTAATCATATTGTTAAACACAAATATGCTGCATACACAACATTCGTGACTCGGATCAATTTGCGTTTAAGTCAAAACTATGTAAATATTTTATGCCACTTCATAACAGTTTTGATAGGCAAAACTTTGTTCATGACAATTATCAAGAAATTGTCTAAAATCGCAACAGCACTTCTTTATAAATTCTGCTAATAAGGCCAACGGACATTGTCCACCGTGCACCGAGAAATAATTCATAGCCGGGTCGGCTATCGATCGGTCCCAAGCTGCTTCCAATAAGCTGCCAGTTACCTCGAACAGCTTATATAGCTCGTCACACAAGCTGGCTAAGCGATCGAGGATTTGCATAGCTATCTCCCAGTTTGAAATGAGAGTTCGAATCTGAGAGATTGATTTTGTTTTAGATAGCATTGTACTTTTTATCGTTGTGTTTTGTTTTGGTATTTGTTTACGAATAGATTTTGTTTTGTTTTTAATGTGGTGGAGTTTTGTGGTAAATGATGTAGGTTTGATTGCTAGTTAAATCTATCGTTTATATCGACTATTTTACCTTTTTTTATATTTTTAATTTTTTTTTTACTTTGGTACCTGAATGTAGATGTAGCTTTTAGGTAAACCTAGCATATTTTCTAAAACTGTGATAATGATAAGTCAAGTTTTAAAGATATGACTCAATGTTAATAATGATTTTTAAGTAGGTACATAATATATAAAAAAATAACCTGTTTCTATGCCGTAGCTTTCCAAAATTAGGTCATAATAGTATTTTATGCATGTGTCGAAACGAAACAATACTCGCATGATAGTGCACGCTACTATCATTATTTATGCAGTAACTAAACGTAGCACGCTAGTCATCCAATCGATACCTAACTAATAAAAACGCTTATCGAATACTCGATACAATAAATAAATAATTTGAATTTGAATTAGAGCCAAAGGACGCTAAATGAATCGATTAATCTCCTAATGCTCAAGAACTCCTGAAAAAACAATTCACATTCTATTTTATTCTTCACATTTTTACTTATATTTGCGAAGTCAAAGATATTTTGAAATTCTTTGAAGAGAAGGCGTTATGCCGACGGAATATTTTAACTATATTGTTTGAAAGAAATGAAAATATGTTTTGAACAATAGGAGTACCTACACGCGAGCACATGAAAAGAGTAAAAAATATAGGACTAACTTCATTATTCTTTTCTAAAATAATGGGAAAAGACACACTCCAAGCACCCCAAGCATTTTGAATTTGGCACCATGCAGTACTCTTTAAAATTTTCTTGTAGTTGTTTGATGTACTCCTGGTACCAAAAGTATGCCTCAAAAACCAGAATAAAGTACGCAGATACTTTATTCCTCTGAAAAAAATATAAGGTTCAATGCTCTTTTTATATAAAAGTTCCATCAGTGGAACAATAGATATGTCAATCAAATTGACACATCTCCTCGTGGAAGCAAAAATAAACTAGACATATTTTATATCAACCTTTATAATAAGCGAATAGTGACCCTTTTGTACACCTATTATAAAGTAAAGCAGTAAAGAGGTCAATGAACTATGAACATAGGTAAGTAATTGTTCAATTATGTTCATAATTCCACTTTGTATGGTATTGTACGTATATTTATGGTATGGAACGTATATATATGGTATTATACGTACATGTATGGTATTATACGCATATGTATGGTATTATACGTATACTTTAAGTCGCGAAGTTTTCAAAGAACTAGGTATTATTTCCAGACCCTATTATGTCGATTCATTGTTTTGATCTAGGTTCAGAGTTCAATGACCTGAATACGAATAAGAAGGTACTTGGATATTCGTTAAAGAGATTGATCGTTGGTCGGAAAGAAATAGTTTTGTGTTTGTTTGGCTGAATTCTCGGGATAAAAATTCCAGAATATTGTTGTTTAATTATTATTTTTCTTAGCAATATAATACTTATAAACTAATATTTTATATGTATTAGTTTATAAGTATTTCAATATTAAATTATGTATGTATTGTTCTTTCTATGGGCCCTAGTTGCCTGATGTAAACAAATAAATAAATAAAAAAAAAGTAACAGTATAGTACGTTAACAATAAAGTAGTGGTTTGATTTCTTTGTCATTGTTTTAACAAAGTAATGGTGAATCTAAGTAACTTAATGTGAATAAAAACATAAACGTTCGTAGCAGTCGGGTAAAAACAATATGGGTGACTTCAATGTAGAAAATAAAATTGTCAATTCATAAAACCCACGACACAAACTCCACAATTAAAAACCACACCAACTAAAACACACCTACTAATTGAAGCTAAACACTGGCAGAAAATGCCGCTATTGGATAGCTAATTTCCCTTATAGATTCACGTATACGCAAATTAATTTGAGCTGGCAACCGTATTTGCCAACATGTCCAGTACACGTAATAGTGTTCACTAGTATTATTTACCCCACATTGAGTGGGCCGTCATTAGATGCAATTTATGTATGTCCCTCTACGTTTCATCAGAGTTAGTAGGTTAGGACTGCATTAAGTTCGTGCTGAATTTAGTTTTGTACAATATTCCTGGCCATTTCAGGGTCCTGCAGTTTTTTTAGAAACTTGCTGTGATTTTCATATTCGTATGACTAGCTGTTTTGTCGCAGTTTCACCAGGCGTCCCGTGGAAACTACCGCCAGTACCGGGATAAAATATAGCCTATGCTTCTCGGGGAGAGTGTAGCTTTTCAACAATGAAAGAAAATTTTCCGAATCGGTTCACTAGTTTCGGTTATAAACAAAGAAATGTTTTCCTTTTTATTATATTATATATATAATCGTTTCGATATTATATTATATATATATATTTTTATTATATATAATCGCCCGTTTATTAGATCAAAATGTAAAATCGTCTTTACCGTCGTAAAGTCAGTTACTCACTAGAAATACACTCAATAGACGACTTTTGTCATTATTAAACCGAACTTATACGTTAAATACTGACTAACAAAGACTTTTCAACAATGCTTTTATGATTCTGATTTTTGGAGATAATCTGTGTATTAGAAAAAGCAAACATATTAATATGCTGCTTATATAAAATCAATAATTCAGGATTAGAAATGTAATCCTTCGTGAGTTGAATAAACTTCGTGGAAAAAAGTCGTGGTGGCCTAGGGGTAAAGGACCAACCTCTCAAGTATGAGGGCGCGGGTTCGATCCCACGTCAGGCAAGTACCAATGCAACTTTTCTAAGTTTGTATGTACTTTCTAAGTATATCTTAGACACCATTGACTGTGTGTTTCGGATGGCACGTTAAACTGTAGGTCCCGGCTGTCATTGAACATCCTTGGCAGTCGTTACGGGTAGTCAGAAGCCAGTAAGTCTGACGCCAGTCTAGCCAAGAGGTATCGGGTTGCCCGGGTAACTGGGTTGAGGAGGTCAGATAGGCAGTCGCGTCTTGTATAGCACTGGTACTCAGCTGAATCCGGTTAGACTAGAAGCCGACCCCAACATGGTTGGGTAAATGGCTCGGAGGATGATGTGAGTTGAATGAACTTCATGTCACATGAGTCATTCTTCAATGGGTACGTACATACATGTAATTGGTATGTACCTATAGGCATAATACTTGTCTACACAAGATGGTTGAGGGCTAATGAATGAGAGTCTATGTGAGTGCATCGAACTTTCTGAAGAAATTCATTTTAATTTGTGCGTTGTGAAGTACTAAGCGAAAGTATCTTTGTTATGGCATTTAATTTGATGAACAAGTTTACGAAATATTTATGCTTGAAGTGGTGTTGGGTTTTTATTGAATGTTGCTATTAATAATTTGCATAGATGCATGTTTATGTATGTAGCATGCTTACATGACTAAATGTATGAGAAAAGGAATATCTAAGGACCGTAGCAGGTGGTATTCAGTTAGTATTACTGCCTCTCTAGAATTTACCCCCATTGGGAATATAGGGAAGCATGTGTCCGTATCCGTGTAGGACAGTCATTATTGTTATCAAAATTTTACAGCACTACAGAGCACTATTATTATTATTATTGTTTGAATTAATTATGTAACACTGTTTCGTTCATACATACGTCAGTAATTTTAGTAACTTTTTACATACAACACACACACACATACAACATTACTACAACTACATTATTATAGGTAGCCTGATAAAAAATAAGTACTCAAACCCCTAGCCTGGAAAACCCAAATCAATCTATATCTAACGTCAAATCACAGCATGAGTGATGAGATTGGCCGCATAAAAATAGCTTTCCCGTACAAACACTAAAACATAAAAAAAAAATATGTTGCCAAAATTCATTTGTTTTAAGTAAAAAATAGTCACGAAAGCTTTTAGTAGCATCTTCAACTTGCATCGTTTATTTCCCAGCCTACATGTCTCCAATTCGCCGTGCAGGCGCATCAAGGGAGCTCGTAAACCAAGGAAATGCATTGTACTTGCTTATTTTGTTGGCTGGCCGACTGAAATGTTACTGTTCGTAACTTCGGCGAACTGTCCAACTTTACGGCATGTACTCTGAAACGCTAACGCGGCAGTATCATAAAGAGTTTGTACAAGTAAAAACATGTTTTGGTGATCGTAGCAGATTTTTAAGATGAGTTAAAAATTTTCGAGTTTTTGAAGTTATTGTTGTTTTTGAAAAATACCAAACACACTACAGATTAAATAGTCGGCCGACTGTTGACCCGACGTTTATATATTTTCATCTTCATGTTGATTTATGACCCTAAACAAAAAAGTTTGCAGTTTGCCAGTACTCTAAGAGGTCAGACTGCTTTTAATAAATGTAGAAACCTCTTCTAAAACAAAAACATAACATTTTCAACTAAAATGAAACAAAAGCATAGCAACTTATAATCTCTCTTTAATCAGAAAGTTCTTAAACTTTAAGGGCAAGAAAGAGTTAGGTACTTATTTATAGTAATTGAAGGATTTCAGTAAGAAACCTTTTGAGCTAGACGCTTTCAATATGTTGGCTGAGTCAGTGAACTTCAGTTCAAAGCTTGCAAGGTTTCAGGCACTTTGTTGTTGGAACTAGATGTATGTAAAAGGTTTGATTCGAATATGTTTTATTGAGTACGGTTAATGTTTTTAAAGTAGATACAGGTTCATAAAAGAGGGGAGATGTCAATGGCTCATAGTTTATGTGGTATGTATTTGAAAACAATGTCAAACTGTTAACACCTTTTTTTTTTTTTTTGTTGTCGCTGGGCTAAAAATGCTATTACGCATCCCCTTCCTGTCGGGGGACGGGAGAGGGGTATGTGGGACTCCCCGGTAAAATCGTTTCCGGTATACCCACTAAAAAGGCCCAGCGGCACTCCGACCTCGCCTGAGTGGAGGGGGTCTGGGAATCTATGGCATCCAGTCCCCCACCGGCGATTGCCCGCCTTACGGCAGGCCCCTCATACCTCCCCCCAGTGGAGAAGGGTCCTTATAATGGCCGGAGCGCAGGGTTTGATCCTTGTGATGCAGGCGGTGGCGCCCCCGCGCCTGTCGCCCGCTGATCGCCCCCCGGGGCGGATGGGGACGGATGGCGTGTTTGTCGTCTTCTGCCCCTTCTTCGTCTGCGGAGCGGCACCGCCCTCTCGGTCGTTCTCCCGCATGCGCTCCGCCGCTTCCTTCTGTGACATGATGTCCTCACAGAAGGAGGTTACCGCTTCCCATGCCTCCTCACTTCCTAGCATGGCGGCAATCACACTGGGAAGCGAGAGGTCGTTCCCGACTACTGCCATCAAGGCGCGGCGGGGTTTAGCCCACGATGAGCACACCTGAAGTGTGTGCTCTGCTGTATCCACCGTGGCCTCGCAGTGGTGACACTGTGGATTCTCCTCCCTCCCAATCCGGTGCAGGTACGATCCGAAGCAGCCGTGCCAGCACACCGGACAGCACCTGCGCCAGACGTATCGAAAGGCACCCATGTTGCCGATCGAGCCATCCGTTCAAGACAGGCCCGACAGCATCCAGCGTCCAGCGCCCGTATGTTGCCGAGGCAAGGTCTTCGGCCCAGTGCAGAGTTATTGCCTCCCTTGCCTCCTCACGCACTTCTTCCTTTTCTATCGGGTCTGGGCGCCCGCGCCGGTTTAGCGCCTTCTGCGCCACCGTCCAAAACTGTTAACACCTGGTTTTGTACATTATCCAATTTGACTTCAAATAATCAGTAGCTTATTATATTACACCGTAGGCATATTATAAACTAAATTGCTAAAAATGTCAAAGATAATTTTCACGACTCACAGTGCGACCTTCAAATAAATACTAAATATTAATCTAGCCTTATACATCTCAAGAAATGTATATATTATTCCTATTTGAAAATTGACTGGAATCAAATTAACTATCATCATAAAATACGGGCGTATGTAGATAAAATTTGTACCAAAGATACTTATTAGATAGCATTTCAATTTCATTTCGGTAATTGCTATCAGTGATTTCAATTTGACTTCGAATTAGATAAAATATTTGAAGAGCCAGTAATATTGGTATTGATATTATTAAAATTAAATTGTAAATATGATTTTAATTTGAAGGGTCTTAATTCATTTTATTGACAAATAGGTCATGGCACTCAGGTATAATACGTACCTATTAGGTACCTAATTAATATCATTACAGTTATACCTAACTACCTTAGGTATAGGTACCTTACTTTGATATATCCTCTATATATATCCAATCCTTCTTAAAGTTATTTTTTTAATTTTTATTTGACCAAAAATTTTGTGTTTAAAAACGTACATCATCTCACAGCTTCACCTTTGCCTGAAATATCTCATAACCAACCTATAAACCATAAATACATCCCAAGTTTTCCATAATAAAGTACGTGTCTCCCATATAAAATTTATTGGTACCGATAACATGTACTTACACATGCATAGCGCAGTATTAGTATTTATACCTCGTCGATCCAACATGTAAAGCTAAACTCTCGATAGACAAGAATTTACCGCGTCTTAAGGCGAACACTTTTCCTATATATTTTAGAGTAAAGCCACGTTCGCACCAGATAGCTTTGTAGTAGATGTGCGAAATAAATCTTGCAGTAACTTTGGTTTTAGATTTTGTGAGTGGCGGCTATGACGGCTGTTGGGCGTCCTATTGATTTTTCCGCTGCAGTCCAGCGTTGGCGCCTTTGTATTGAATTTAGTGGAGGATTTTAAAGGATATCTGCTGGAATTTTATTCGAGATCTGTTGTTGCTGTTGTCAGGGCTTACAGCTAGATTGAAAATGTTTCTCTCTTCGGATTGAAGCATTTGATTTATACACGCTGTGACAATAAAACCACAGTAACAACTGTCTGTATTTACATTGCAAATTAACTAGAAGCAGCAGATAAATTATATTTTGCCTTTAGTCCCAGATCGCCATTTTGAAAAGAAGATAAACTTTCCAATGTCGTTTCGCGTGAAAACGAATCTTAATAGAGACGGGAGAACGTTGTATGCGCCCGGAGTCTGCCTGCTGAATTATTAATGTACTCTCCGAGAAACATGATACTTGGCGACATCGGCACGTAGCGAACTACGGTATAACTACTTTTGCGATTCGAAAACAAGTTGCAGATAGGGAAAATGCGCAAGTGTCGTTTTTTGTGAAGTGTGTCAAAGATTATTCTGTTTTATACCGTATTTCTTTTTAATTGCTTGATTGATATGTATTGGATTACTTTTGCATCAGTTGCTCTTTCTGTTTGACCAATTCTATTTTATCAATCAATACATTAGTACCTAGGTGTCATCAAATATATAACTTATCTTAAACAAGTCAAAGATTTAGAAAATTCATAAACCTTAAAATACAGAACCCATAAATACAATCTAATTTAATAACAGTTCACTGTACAATAATAATTGGTTCGTAATAATATACATGTTAATACAGAGTTTACCGGCTTAGTAGTGCAGTGAGCGACGTTCTAAGCAGTTCTCATCACGTGCAGTTGTCACGCCGGGTAATGATACACTGTTCACACACGTGACGCCAACTGTTAAAGTAATAATCATTTATGTGTTGTACTGTAGTTCCGAAATGGATATGTATTAAAGATATGTGACTGGTTAGATATTTTTCGTCACTACTGAAGATCTTGTCATGTAAATTGTCTTTGTCTATTGCATATTAAAACTCTTTAGATAACTTCGTTCGATGAATGTCGTTTTTAAAATCACATAGGTATGGTTTCTTTATGTTTTCATTCCGATTTTAATTCCGAAATTAGTACTGTATCCCAGTCAGGCAGATTTCTTGGAAGTAATAAATTGTGAAACACAGTAATAATGTTGAACTTATTAACACAGAAGCACCGTGTTTATTAAAGGGCTTAAAAGCTATTTCAATGAAATTGAAAGGTTAATTAATTGACTAATATTTTAGTAGTCACCTTCAAAGTTTATGTTTGTCGTCGGCTCGTCACCGATTTCGTTCAATTAAAGTTGGTTTGGCTAAAAGTAAGGCTGAGTCATTATTACAAAATTCGTTTACCGTGACGCTGTAACTTTGCAAACAGAATTTCTGTTTTATAGATATTATTTGAAAATAATCTAATTAATGTAATGGCGTCCACGGCCGATTTCAGCCACGGCGACTGTTCTCATTTAAGGAGATCAGCCAGCTGCGCAGGACATATTATAGTGCACGAGCATTTGTGCAGACACAAGTGCACTCCCTATTCCTTCACTCTCATAACCCGTTGGGACGGCAATCCGACACGACCGGAAAGAGATCAGGCGCAGGACCGACATTCACGTGCTCTCCGATGCACGGGTGAATCAATCACCAACTTCCAGACCACGGGCTGCTTTGTGAATATTTTAAGAAAACCCACAAAGCGATTTCGGCCCGACCCGGGAATCGAACCCGAGACCTCGAGCACAGCAGCCGCGCTTGCGATCACTAGACCAACGAGGCAACCTAATTAAATATTAAGAGAAAAATACTGATTGGGATGAATATTTATTTTCTTCTGCTAATGATTTTTGTTAGTGATCATCATTCATATTTAAGTACATAATGTAAAAGATGAAGTAGCACTATTCCAATAATGACATAGTTCATTTAAAAAAATGTTAGGTAGGTGCTTAAAATATAATGATGTCTACAGAATTTGTAAAAAAAAACACTTTTAACTAAACTCTCATATCTTGACCATATCTTATCCATACCATATTTAAGCATTTACCGAGTAAATGTGTTCTAAGTAAGCAAAATACAAAAAACCTCAAGAACCCTCTTTTAAAGCGACTGTGCGACGTAACAATAAATTATGAAGAAAACCCATTCGCTCACTAGTTGCCGTCAAAACTTCCAGCACTAAGGTTTACGAGTACAAAGTTTTGTTAGTAAACAGTCCCTCGATGTCGCGGAAGAGATGCATTTGATAAGCGTGACCCTACATTATATTGCTGGGAAGCACGCTATGAATGTAAAGCGTTGGTGGTACTGTGAGCGAGTAGCGGGCTTTGAAAGTTAATGCCTTTTTTCTGTCTGTGTTATTTTGTGTCGGGCTATAAATATTTTAGAGTGAAATTGTTTTGCCATAACAACCATAACAATGTTGACTCAAAATCAACATTGTTATGGTTTATCGTAATAACAGTAACAGCTAAAAAAAGTCAATACTGCTGCGGGGTTGTTCGAAAGAGTTACCGCGGCCATGGTACACAAAGGGCTTAAGAAAGAACATGATGGATTTTAGTCAGTCTGACACTCCCTTACGCTGCTTATCCACAGCGGGAGGTACCATTTGATGATTCCTTATAATAATAAATAAAAACCGGCCAAGTGCGTGTCGGAATCGCGCACGTACATAGGGTTCCGTACCATTATTTAGAAAATGAGCAAAGATATCAAGTTTGTTGTATGGGGGCCCCCCAAAATATTTATTTTATTCTAGTTTTTAGTAGTTTTTGTTATAGCGGCTACAGAAATATATCATCTGTGAAAATTTCAACTCTCTAACTATCACGGTTCGTGAGATACGGCCGGGTGACAGACGGACGGACGGACGGACAGAGGAGCGAAAACAATAGGGTCCCGTTTTACCCATTGGGTACGGAACCCTAAAAACGACATTGCTATGAAAAAGGCTGTCCATCAAGATTGTGTATATCCTAGGTACCATTTTATGTGACCAGCCTCGGAGCAAATATTTGTAGGCTGTTACAATATTTGCTGGGAGCGAGGATTGAGCTGGCGATATTTATTGCTTTTACCGTTTGGTCAGGGTCTTGGGATAGTGTTGTGTTTTATTAAACCTTCTGATATGATACGACAACATTATTTATCGGAAAAAATTTGAAGGAAGACCCAAGATATCTAAATTTGTATAGCTACTTCGTATATTTATTGTTTCTAAAGTTAGAAATGTAAACAATTGCATGTTATAAAAGAAAATAAATCCGCTTTCAATGTGACCCCACCCTAACGGGTAAATTGACCAATCTTCGTTTAGTTTAATTGTTTTAATTAACAACTGAAAGACGATTGGCTTCAAAATGTTCCGATTTCAATTAGTAACTAAAGTTTCAGGAATTAAAATGTATGAAATTAACATTGACTGACTGACTTTAACATTGGTTGCATTTGAAACAAAAGACTGACATGGGTGAAAACGGTAAGAACCAGTTTAGTCTAATACGGCCATGACACGTCTTTGCATTTTGACAGCCATATTAAAAGGCGGAATATACCTCATTTTCCTTTATATTTATGGCTGAAGGGAAGCATCGTAAAACTTTTAATAACGAAGCGATATTATCGCAAATATTATATATCATAAAAGTGATATAAATTGCACCTCACGCTTAATAACTTTATTAGGACGGCAAACGTGATGTATGCACATAAAACATGGTTTGTGGACATACGCTGTTTTATATACGATACAATTTAGTTTTCTTTTCAGGCACTAGGTACTAAAAAAAATCAAATTCTCTTTACAAATAAAAAAACCGGTTTCATAAGCGTAATGATGCAATATTAAACTCAAATTAAATAAGTAATTATGTCTAGTTACCCTAATTCACCAAATTGTACTCAAATTGATTGAGCAATATTACCGACCGAGGCCATTAATTTATTAACCCACATAAGTAAATTTTAACGTTGTTTTGTTAAGAAATTATGACCTCTTACGTTGTTAGGCACTTCTGAAAATTGTGATATGGTCAGCTACTTTGGACGCTGACTGGCCATAAACATATGAGTATTATTAATAAGTGTACTATGTGTATGTAATAACGTGATACCATATGCAAATAACATGAAAGTAAAGCTGTTAAATAATACAGGGTGTTAGTGTGAACACTGTTATCCTTGAAACCATAGTTTGGTTTCAATTATAGAACATAAATTAACTTAAATTAAGGCAAAAAAATTAACTTAAATTTTCACTCGTCAAGCTTACAGTAGTAGGTATTTTTGCCTGTCCTAAGCCAGGAAAAGTATGAAGGGAAGTTACATCACAGGTTATTTGTACGTGTTTTAAACGGAGTGATGCATGTCGCGCGCATAGTATCCATAAATTTACGGACAGTGCCGGAAAGAAACTTATTAAAAATTTTAAATGAAAGAAACGTTCGTTTATTTTTAAATTTAGATAAATAAAATTATAATCAAGTCAACTACCTATAGTTTCAAGGATAACGGTGTTCACACTAACACCCTGTATAATACAGGCTAATGAATTGACTTGTTATAAAGTATACAAAGTCGTGGTTTGGCTGCGACCAGTGTGTTTAATTTGTACAAATAAAATATACCCCCGTTTTTGTTTTTTTCAAGGTTAGGTATATAAAAGTCGTAGTAAGTCGAAATTAGTGAGATCATTTTTTTATTGTGTCGACCATGCTATTAATGCACCTTTCCTACCCAAAAAAATAAATTGAATGTCATTTCCCTTTAATTTCAAGCATATTGAGGTATAAGAGTAGTGGTTGTAATGAAGGCAAACCGTGATGGCAAAATAAAACCAAGCCATAAGTATATTTGTCTCGTAGCATATAAATCAAAACTCAATATAATTTAACTCGTATAAGTATTTACAATTTACACTATCAGACATCGGATTATCAATTCTAAATCTAATTTTAATTAACGTTATTAAATCCAATTCTAAATACCAAAAGCGAATGAGGAATATAAAGACAATAATTCACCGTTTCGTGCAAATCTGATGAGTTTCGATCCTTCAAAATTGAAATTAAATTTTTGAGGTAAACTCAAAAACTTTTTCTATTTATTTTGTCACACGAATCGAAGCATTTGCACTACCAAAAAGGCGTTAAAACTACAGACGAATTGATGGGACTATTTCGAAAAAAAAAAACTTTGAAACCGAGAGCTGGAGTTTAATTAAAATTCTAAGTAGCGTTTAAAAGATTTTAAAGTAAGATATGCACGCTTTATACTATCCAGTTGCATAGTTCTGTTTATTTTAGTGCCAAGCATTATGGCAAATAGCAATGTTAATTGCACAACGCTCTTTTAATATATCCTTATTTCCTTCCACATTTAGACTTGAGTTATTGAGTTCGTGTTTCGCATAACAAATTACTGCTACGCCGTAGCCACGTAGCGCCATAGCGCCGTAGACGCCTACGCTTTGCTAGGACTGAAAGTTAAAAAAAACTATTACAATTTGGTAGTGCGATGTACTTTGAAACGATCAAATCTGTACAAAATACTGAGCAATAGATTATTATATTAAGTTACCGCAAAAAAATATTTTGATACGTGTGAATATCATCATTGAAACAAAAGCCTTTTTTATTAAAAATGTAAAATATTATAAATTTCTCCTTCGCCTGATTGGCGGTTTTTTCGTTCATTGCTAACATTTTTCAGACGATTTAGCACTTTATCTTAAACTACACAGCAACCAATCAAAAATATTAGAATTTACATAATGCAAGGTTCTAGTAAAGCTAATATCAAAATTAACGCAAGCAACGTTCGCTGCACACATTTGTTCTCATAATGGGCTCGCATACTTTACGCAAATGGGTTGGTAAGTCTCCCTAATACTGCGGTCCAGTTAAATATAACATTTTAACGTTCCTTCGCGTATTATACAGTCTGTTTTAAACAGCTTTAACTTACTTTGAAGAATAAACAATGAAACTGGCAAAGTTTAAAAATAGCAACTCATTTAGAACGAATTCTAAAATCAAAAACATACTTGTATCATAAAAAAATATCCTCTTAACTTATCTGACCTCAAATACTGCCAGTCTTGTTCTAAATTCAAATTTAAATGTCACAGCCAAAAAAAAAAGGATAAAAAGTGTTCTAAGAAAACAAAAGGTTGGTATCAGACAGGCCGACGATACAGCCCTCAGCTTTATAAACAAAGGATTAAAAAAAACATGGCCGTCTCGTTACGCTAACGTTCCTTGAAATAACAAAACTCGTTATTCATGAGTCCTCGCGATACAAGTCCCGAATACATAATTCAGTTGCAAAAAAAAAATCGTTATTTTCAATTGTCAGTGTTTTTTAAACGTTCGCCTGAATATTTTCGTTTATTTGCATCTCATTACTTGGTATTTGTGTGGTAAGCAATATCTGAGTTTCGAGATGATTCTTGATATTGTGTTCGATGGTATTCGAATGTTTTGAATATAATATCTTTTTATTCAAATCTGATTACAGTGGGTATTTTTCCGCAGCTGTAGAGAAAAAATATTCAAACAATTGTTGAAATGATAACACTTCGAACCGCGTGACAAATCCGTCCGTATAAAACCTTTCGGAAACACAAGAGGTTAAGTTTGTTAAAAGTAATTTTGTGAAAAAAATCGATTAGGTTCATCATCATCATCATCAACATCATCTCAGCCATAGGACGTCCACTGCTGAACATAGGCCTCCTCCTTTGATCTCCACAGATACCTGTTGGTATTGATTAGGTTCACTCACAAACAATTATTTAAATACGACAGAATATTAAGAATGAAACCAAAATAAACGCAATTGAATACACTGCCATTTCAAACAAACTGACATAGTACTTTATGGACGCTTACCCAATAACATTATAATTATTACAGTGCCCGTAACACGGATTTAGTAGGCCATCAACCGAGGGAGATTACTGATAATATAATTTAAGTTACTAGGCCAGGCCTCTAGAGAACAGATTGGATAGTTGTCCCGAAGATTTGATGTTAATCTCGAACTTTCTAATGCATGCTTGGCCTTATTATCAGTCCGTGATAATTGTAGGATTAAGGTCACGTTAAATAGTTTGAAGTTGTCTTTACGTGTAAAGGTTATATTTGATAGGAGTGTCAGTGGCCTAGTTATATGCAGGGTAGCAAGTTTTATAAAAAAAATCGTTACATTTGGTCTGAATGACTAACAAACATTACCTAGAGGTAGATACGTTCTCACAAACTTTTGCGTTTATCATAAACATCTAATTAATTGTATTCAGGTCACGTTACTTCAAAAACAGCCGAGGTACATGTTAAAAATACAATTTACTAAGTAAAAAAAAAAAACGATTTTGTTCTAAACAATACGATGCAAAAACTTCTACTTTTTCGACCAACAAATCATTTTCGAAACATGTGATAACCATCTGTTTGTCAAGTAAAGATGTATGGCCTAATAACGTTTCCCGATACGGGGCAATATAGCCCCGATATTGGACAAGCGGTAAGAATAGCAATCAGCTGTGAACATGGATGGAAACTAGGTATCTGCATTATTGGCCAAGTGACGTGAGTTGAATGTTCGACGGATAATCGAAAACTGGGTGATCTGGGTAACAAGTTGGGACTTAGTGTTCTTTAACACCAAGATTGGTTAAGGAAAACAGCTGTTTATCATAAGTTTAAACCTCCATGTGGAATTTAAATCAGTTAGGCTTTTATATTTATAAAACGATTGATTCCCAAAGCAATGTTGGAATTGAAGTCGTTTGCAGTTAGAAAAGTTGTCGGTTAATATTATTAACAATAGTTTTTAATAATGTAAAATATTTTTATGAGTTTAGTATTTATATCTTTGGTGATGGATAGAAGTTGTGTATCTTTAATCTTATTTTGTTTTCTAAGGCTCATTTTTACGGTTCCGTACCCAAAGGGTAAAACGGGACCCTATTATTTTCGCTCCTCTGTCCGTCCGTCCGTCTGTCACCAGGCTGTATCTCATGAACCGTGATAGTTAGGGAGCTGAAATTTTCACAGATAATGTATTTTTGTTGCCGCTATAATAACAAATACTGAAAACTAGAATTAAATACATATTTTGGGGGGCTCCAATACAACAAACGTGTTTTTTTTGTCCGTTTTATAAATAGGTAATGGTACCCTTCGAGTTCGACTCGCACTTGGCCGGTTTTTTTTTCAGATTACCCAAACGCATATTTTACGAGTATACATGACGTAAGTTTTAAACGGTTGACGCTTATTTAATATTTTAACAACATTTCATATTATTATCAAAAAAAAAATTTCTTAACGCTAAATCTAAGCGAGCGACAAAGAATTTAAATAAAGCTGAAATAATGTCAGTCAAATATTTTGGTCTTTATCGTAGTTATTTATTTTTTATTAGTCTTGTCTGATTTACTAGGTAATATTCTTATCTTCTTTTTTAGAGGCCGTCAACATTTTATTTAGAGTTGCCCTCAAGGTACATTCTTTCAGAGATATGTACCTAGCTTAAATAATATTTGAGTAATAAAAACAAGTGTTGCATTTATTTATAAATGACATAACATTGCGATTACCCGCTGTGACTTGCAAAGTTTAATCAGTGAATCGAAACATTATTTTTGAATAGCGAATTTGACGGTTGATAAGTCAAATTATACGCGAATCGTGATTTCACTTGTAATTCTGATAAAAATGTTCTTATTTATTCAGAAATATGTTATCTAGAAACCAATTTTGTTGAACATCTCAAGGGTGTGGGTACATTGACACCTTTTTACGTTAAAACCAGTATCTATGTATAGTACCAATATATTAAGTATGTATATGGATTGATGATGATCACGTTTGAGTGTTCCTAAATATAACCATTTTATCTGAAGCCTCGCAACGCAACGATACTTTGATCCATTTGTACTCACTTTGATGTACGCTGGAAAGGTTACGAACTAGAAATAGAACACACGCTTTTTTAGATATTGTTTCCGCGAAATTCCTGAGTAGTTTTGATAATAATAGTTTTACCTACCAAGTGATATATATACTTAGTAACAATTTCAATTACTTAAAGAAAAAAAGTTCGAAAACTAAATTATAGGAAACAAAACAGCTAAACAAATATACATTTTGGTATGGTGACTGTTTCTGGTTAACATTTTTAGCAGACAAAAGACGGAATTCTATTATGAATAAAAAAATGATTACTAATAATAAAAGAAGAAAACCGTAACTTCTATAAATAAAATGCAAAAACAAACATTATCAGATCACAGTAAAATCATTGAGCGTTATCTCGTACGCTACAAAGCCGCCATGTCATCAAAAATTCGTGCGTCACCCAATTTCTCGCTCAATTTCCTTCACATTGTCATACTCCCTAGCGTATATGAAATCACCAACACACATCACCTTAATATGCACACAAAACACCGACATAAAGCATCTTAATCTTCTATTCAGAGCGTACCAGTACAATAATAAGGAATATTTGTCAAAGACATTACTACGACGGTGTATCTTAATTTACTGTTTCTGCTTTGGGTGGAAATTATTGCTCGTTGAGCTCGCACCTGCGTCTGCCTAATACTGCTGCAGACGCATAAATAATAGTGAAATAGACTGCGTAGGGAGGCAAGCCATGGCTTTACTATAGCACCTTTGGGCGTGTCCTTAGAAGAGCGTGATATGGAAGTGTAAAAATGTTGGTGTCGGAGCATTCATTAATGACTAGCTTCTGCCATCGGTTTCACCCGCATCCCGTGGGAACTACTTCCCGTACCGGGATAAAAAGTAGCCTATAGCCTTCCTCGATAAATGGGCTATCTAACACTGAAAGAAATTTTCAAATCGGACCAGCAGTTCCTGAGATTATCGCCTTCAAACAAACAAACAAACAAACTCTTCAGCTTTATAATATTAGTATAGATTAAAATTGTAAAATATTCTGGCCGGGTTTAGGTACTGGTTGATTTGTTTTAGTTTTTTTTCCAGTATGAGTTTTATATCACTGATACTGTTAACTTTTACAAACACATTTAGATGCGTACCTACTCATTTCGGTGCTAAAATAATAACGATTTCTGAGGAATGTTAGAAATGTTATTTATAAACGGGTCTAGGAACTTAATTAGAATGGCTTCATGAGGATCACAACAGTTAAAACATTGCATGTAATCAAACTGTCCATGTAAGATTCTCTGTTGAAAAACAAAAGAACGTTGAAAAAGAACAAGCTTAACGAATCACAAATATGAAAATTCATTCACAATTCATGACAAAAATAAATTCTATTTGCGTTATTCTTTTATTTACACAGTCAACTTTGAATATTATTATTCCATTCTGTTTCCGACAAATTCCTAGTAAATAGAGTCTAATAGTCGAATAATTTGCTAACATAGCTCGATGATTGACTACAGGCGGTGCGAATCGATTTTCAACGGAATTGCAATCGGAAATACCGAATCAATTTGGCCAATTTCACGATGACTCGGGACCCGGGATAACGAATTCCGTCGCTACTCATAGAACTGTTATGGGTATTCCGTTGTTTTTGTATTCGATGTAAACTTTCAATATTTATATTGAATATTAGTTTGCAATTTTATGGAAAACGTGCTGTCATTACCGTTTTTTGGCACAGCCAACTTTTTATATTGGTTTTGTCGAATGAGTTTTTTCAACTCGTTCTATCATGTTTCGTTACCATGGGTTTTAAATCCAAAGCGAAGCTAGAACTGAAAAAAAAATACCATATGTCCAACTAACTGTTCAACAACTAACAATTAATTTCTCTAGTTTCTTTATCAATTTTATTGACATGTCCTTCTTCATTGTTACAGGCGTTCAAGCGCGGGCCTGCTGGCGCCGCAGCTGGCATGCCAGTCGTCATCACCAGCGGCGTCAGCGCCGGCGCCCCCATTGCCCGCACCCGCCTCCCCTCCCCGCGTGGTCTCCGCCCCTCCCGCGCCTACACAACCTCCACCAGACCCCGCCCCCCAAGACCAAGAAGATGGCGTCAGATTACGGCGAACGCACACAGTTGCCGTACGAGACTACCTCAAGAGGGAAACGCAAACGTTCTTCGGCGTTCAGAAGAATAATGAGAGGGAACAAAGACGGCTTTGGTATGAGAGGCGGAGGAGGCACGCGGCGCGGGCGCTCGGCGACCTCCGGCCCGACCTGCCGCCCGATCATCATCCTGATGATGATGATATTAGGTGAGTACTGAACTTATTCAATCAGTATCCTTAACGATAGTAATTTGTTTGGTGAAAGCCAACATGGGTAACTAAAATGGGTAACCAACATGGGTACTTAAGAGAAAATGTGTCTTGAAAGGAGCTTTTAGACACGGATGGAGTATGAAGATGACACGTGAAACTGTAGGTCCCGGCTGTCATTGAACATCCTTGGCAGTCGTTACGGGTAGTCAGAAGCCAGTAAGTCTGACACCAGTCTAACCAAGGAGTATTGCGTTGCCCAAGTAACTGGGTTGAGGGGGTCAGATAGGGCAGTCGCTCTTTGTAAAGCACTGGTACTCAGCTACATCCGGTTAGACTGGAAGCCGACCGCAACATAGTCGGGAAAAAGGCTCGGAGGATGATGATGATGGAGTATGAAGATGACGTAAATAAAAAGAGTACATAGAAAGTGACCTAGGTACGCGAGTAAACTAGCTGCCTCTAGGAAGGTTACTAAATAAATTAGGTATTCAAGGCAGCCTGCAGTATGCTTTATAGAACACACATCATTAATCAATAGGTCACCCTATAATTTTGCGACCGAACGTAATGAACTATTGATCATGCTAATACGAGTTATATTATTGATCGTAAATTGGTTTTATTAAGTCGGTAAAACTGTTTCACTGTTCTTTTAGGTGACCTAAATAAATACATGATCTGCCTTATGCTCTTATTCTTCTAAAGAAATATATCTTTTTATCAATCTTTCTTAGCTTTTCTATCGTTTCTTAGGTCAGCTTGCAGTCCAACTGGATAGACTTTCGAATATCTGGGTTACAACCTTATTGATCTCGACAGTTCCCTTACAACCCAATTAGGATGTAACAGGATGAAACTAGTTGTTAACCTTTCTGACCTTCTTAGTATAAAGTAAATGACTTAGTGTTCTTCTAGTTCTTGTATTTAAGCAACAACTTGTAGGTAACAACTGGTTTCCGCGGTTCTACGTCCCGAGGATACTACCTCCAGTACGCGGGTAAAAGTAAGTAGTTTGTCCTTTCTCAGGTTATACATTATCTGTTTACCAAATTACATTTAAATTATTTCAGTACATGGGATAGTAAGGATTTGTGTCTATGTCCTGACACAATGTAAACTTTGAAATCTACCCCTAATTTCAGAAACGATATATGTATTTAGGAACCCCCGTTAGAATTTTCCATCGATTCTGTCCCGTTCTCGTTTTACTAAAACCGACTGTTATCAATATCAAAACAATTAAGTTACCAATATCACCTAACATAAAATAATGTGTCCATCGCCGCCATTTTTGAATACAGCACAACTGGATCAGTTCACGCACGATGGAGCAATGCCGCCGCTAATTACTCACATGAAAACGGTTTACATTTCGCGTCGAACAATTTCAGATTAAAATTAAATGCAATATACGTATCATTGACTAATAATGTACACATTGAATACTTCATAAAATCACACCATGTCGTCATTTTGTGGCGTTTCGCGCAAAAATGGTCATTAATTGACAATTATGTTTTAAAACGTGAACAGTGGTCGTAATGTGGTTTTATGGATACTGATTGTTTGCCACTTAATTAATGAGCTGTCAGGTAGATGGTTTGCCTCATAATGATGTGTACTTTATATAATAATTCATCCATGGATTGTCCGTCTTCGGACGTAGACCTCCTCCAAATGTTTTCATCTCTGCATACTATAACAATTAAAATATGTAGGTATATAAATGAAGCAGAAGAAGAATATAATTATAATTGGTATCAGATTCTCAGTTTACATTCACAAAATCAAATCAAATCAAATCAAATCATTTATTTCATTTAGGCCTTTACAAGCACTTATGAACGTCAAAAATTATAAATAAGGTTGATTCTAGTTGCCCATTCCAAAAGTAGCTTCCTATGGAGAAGAACGGGCAAGAAACTCCATGGTTACTCTTTTTAAAACATAATGGGTATTACATTTGGTATGTAGTGCTTACAATATTTTAAGGGTACCTCTTTATTAAAATTTCAAATATTGCCTTTAAATTATTATTTACATTCTTTAAGATAAAAAACCCTTCGATTTCGAACTTTTATAGTCATAGTCGTACCTAACGCTACAAATAACACTCAACAAAATACACAGCTCCAAAACTACATCTATAAATAGTAAGATAATAATAACAGGAAAGTTTCGTCTAACAAGTTGACATAGCCTTAACTCGTCCCAGCGAGATTGATACAAAATTCAATTTCCACAGAAGCAATCCCACTTTGTTTTCCTTGAGCACTTTCAGGGCGTGCCCTAAGCCTTAGTTTAATGTTTAACAAGATAATTCACTATATATAAACAAAGGATTTCACTGGATTATGTAACAGTAAATCATTTATTTAATCGAGTTTATGAAATAAGGATTTTGATGTAGGTTTACTGTTGGGTGACTGAAATCATATTTTTTAGGTTCTACGCTACATAATTCAACGTTAGTTTTCTAACAAGTTCAATCTCAATAAAACACTACTCATTAATGATTCCTATGCAATAGGTGCTCACAGTACGGCAGTACTCAATGATCCCTATTGACAATTGATGTTTCAATCTCCCAACTGATCACGTTCCTCGACTTATCAATTCACTAGATTCATTGGAATCGATTGGTCTATTTTCCGTGCAATCGCATCACTACAGCCCCGCTAAATGGAGTACAAAGCAGAATAATCCCGGGAACAGTTGCCAATACCGGCCAGTCTCTCCGGCATAATAAAATTAAACGTAACTATTCGCCGTCGGCAGCTGTGACGTCACTGTTTATAGGCATTTTGTATTCTTGCGTGGAACTTAGTTTACTGGAGATAAGACGGTTAAGTTGAGCTTGATGTAATTAGAGTGGATTCGTTTTTTTAAGGTGTACGTTAGTTGATTAGCTTGTGGATTTATTTGGGTGTTTTAGTTTAGTTAGTACTGTAATTTTTTAAGGTGTTATTTGTGAATGTAGATTGTTGTAGTAATCTAATGTTTAACTATGCAATCAATCAATTTGACATTATTTACTCAGAAATCTATATCAGCCTCAGAAAATCTTATGTTTAGGTACTACTAAAGCGGCCGGTTTCTCCCATTACATAAAATAAAATAAACCTGTCCTTTCTCTGTAACCACAAAAGCTGTTTCATTACCTATCTTGATCGAAATAACCATAACAATTCCAAGAAACGGCCATCCTTAACTGCACGAAGTACCAGGACATCATAATCTAAAGGGGGTGTCTAATAGAGGAAGTAAGTCATACGACAATGAGTTGTTTACCCACTGGGACGTCCGGGCTTCCAGCCTTATTAATGCTCCTGTTAATTCTTGACTCCTGGTAGTTTAACTTGGAGACTGTATGCTAGTGTTAAATTTACATTTGTTTGTGGTTGCTTGGGATTACTCGATCGAAGTTTAGATGTGATTTATGGAGTTGGTGCTGATATTTTGTTGTTTGAAGCGATTTGGTTAAAGATGTATGTGTGAAGTAAGTTTGGGGCTTTATTTAATAAATTGTTGAACTAACAAATTATAAAAATAAACATTGTACAAATATGAATGTCAAACCATTATTGTGCTTAATCAGGATTTAGACAACGATCAAATTCTGCTACAATAGCAGTTACTAGACAGATTACAATAATAAAGTTCAAATAAAAGCCAAAAGGAGCTCATAAAAGTAAGTAATAATTCAAAGATCTATAAGAACGACCAATCCACAAAATATTTATGAAATAATTTTTAAAGCAAGTCCCGTAGAAGTTTGCACGGAATAAGCATTTTTATTGCCGTCGTGCACTTTAGCGGTACAAAGGGAATTGTTAAACTCGTTCAGCTTGACTGTACCTAGTCGAAAGAATATTTCGATTGAACTTTAAGATATTTCGATAGATTTAGCCTTTGTAGAATCTTTTTTGGTAGGGTTTTGAGGAAAATAAACAGGATAAAAACAACACAGTTTTCTTTACCAATACTGATTTCATCAATCGTTCGTGTTTTCCTTGTCTACAATCTTGATTAAAATTCATGTTTTCAGTTGGTCTGAAACCTGCTAAATACCTGAACTTTGCATGCATGCATCGTGCATTCATCTTCATACTGATTTATGAGTCCGAACAATCGGCTGGCAAAAAATTTGCAGTGTGAGGGTACGCTTAAGCTGACCATAACACGAACATGACATTTAAACATACAATACATAAAACAATGCACACACATATATCACGTAAATATGTGTGCACTCCACAGAAGCTATACCAATACTTGTTTAGAATATTTCTCAGTTTTCCCAATGTCGATGCTGGATATTTATTTGACGGCTTTCATAAGTTACGTTTGTAATGCCAACATTGAGCTGAAAATTGAATGTAAAATAAATTCCGTTGCAAGTATAGAATACGTTACTCTGTGATAACTTTCAAATGTTTCGTTCGTTCTTTGTGTTTGGTTTTAAGGATTTTATTTCATTTGGTAACAGCATAAGTTGGTAAGGTTTCAGTTTGTAAAATATGTCTATTTAGGTATATTGTGCGTATTAGAACCTTTGGTCTAATATAGCTGCATCTTCTTCTTATATTCTTTTTTTCGATAAGTTTTTATTTACAATATTTACATTATTATATTACTAGCTTCTGCCAGCGGTTTCACCCGCATCCCGTGGGAACTACTTCCCGTACCGGGATAAAAAGTAGCCTATAGCCTTCCTCGATAAATGGGCTATCTAAAACTGAAAGAAATTTTCAAATCGGACCAGTAGTTCCTGAGATTAGCGCGTTCAAACAAACAAACAAACAAACTCTTCAGCTTTATAATATTAGTATAGATACATCTTATATTCTTACGTAATAGTTTGTAATAAATTTATATTTTCATCACCATATCAATCAACCAATTACCGTCTACAGCATAATGTAGGCCTCCCCCAACGAATTACTTTTTGACCTTGAGTAAACTATCCAGAGTTATAATCACAACACGATAACTAGAGAGTGCAGTGAGTATTTCGATCAATAGCGTTATCAAGGTTTTTTTTTTAATAATGCAGTTCGATCTTTAATACAACCCATTAAAGAGTAACTTAAATCCACAATTTCCGTAGTAAGTATCACGTTCTCTGTTCCTAAAATTCAGTATATTATTATTGAAATATATATTTTTTCCCTGAATTAGTCCTTGTCCAAAAAAAAAATATTGAAACTGCAAAAAAGGCTGTTCACGGTACAAAAGGGCCATGTGAACAATTAAACTAATATTTGCAACGTTACGGTGGTACAAAAACGTTGACGTATAAAAAAAGAGTAACGTTATTTGGTAAACGATAACAAAATATTTGTATTCCACTTTTTATGAAAGTTGAAATAAAAACATTTTGTTTGTACACGACCTTTTGGTTCTATTAGTTTTATAAAAAGTGGTGTATAGGTGAATTACTGTTATTTTACAAGAGTCAATATAAAATCATATACGCTATCACCATTCCTTATACATTACCTATAGAATCATAACATTAGAATAGTTAGCACTCGATAAATTATAGGGACTCACATAAATAGGAACTGCTAAATGAAGTTAGGGTATATTTGCAACGTAGACCGTCATGTGCAAATTATCGTCAATTGGTGCAGTCATTATGCATTTCGATGGAATGCTGCCGTTGCGTGGACATGGTTTAGACTGTTTAGAAGCAATATTCAATCAACAATCCGTCAATATGAAGTGGACTGGTCTTATGAAATCCATTAACAGATGGCTTTACAATAACTTATTAATGAGTTGATTTGCTTTCAAAATATAGTAATTTGACATTACTCATTTTGGACTGTATTGGACTACGGAAGTTTGATTTTTTACCTTGTAGAGTTGTTGGCCCTACGAAGAACCCCCCTCCTTTACCCGGGCTTGGGACCGGCAGTACTGCGGGATGCAGCACAGGCGGAGTTACTCATTATGGATTTATATAAATACTCTGTCTCTAGTGAGCAAAACTTAAAGATAGGTTAGCAATTGAAACTCTCCATAAACCAAAATAAAATTATAGTCTCGTCTTCTGCTTCAATTCTTTACTAATATTATAACCTCATGTCCTAGTATGTACGGAGCGTCGGGCGCAGCACCCAGGGAGGCGCGGGGGCGAGCGCGGGAGCGGCCCGACGTGTTGCCTGCGCCGGCGCCGCTGGAGGATCCCGCGCCGCCCTCCCTGCCGCAGCCGGGGAAGGACAGCGTCGCGCGGCTCACGCTCACCGGCCTTTCTTATGTTGTTACTGTGAGTATTGCTTAATAATTTAATTTGTAGTAGTATACTTTCAACGCCACAAGGAAGGAGTAAACAAACGGATCGCAGGTTTTCACGCTAGTGGATTTAACGCTCGGTTTTTCCAATTGCTACCGCTCGTTTCGTACACCAGTGCGAAAAGACTAAGAATCATAGACTTGTCACAAAAAATAAGATTTCAGGTTATGTGGTCTCTTGCAATGAAATACATAGAATGGCATTGAAAAATAACAATTGTAGTTAAGATTTAAATACATACTAATTCATAAAGTAAAGTTACATCTCTTATGTATTTGGGCCTGAGGATTAAAACTGTCATGAGGAATAGAAAAAATATAAGTCTGTCACCACAGTGACTGTAGTTTTGTCTATAGACTTATAATGTTATTCAAACAAAGAAATATAAAAAAATGTTTTATTTTGCTAACACCTGGAAAATAAGCCGAGGTATTACGTTGATAAGTACCTACATCACAAAAAAGAAATCCAAAAGCTTTAGGGAACATATGTATAGAAAAATCAATGAGAATAACGTACTGGTGTTTTCTTTTAAATCTTTATTATAACGAGTGACAAAATCATATCTCAACATTGAGTCCAACGAACTTCAAGCGACTCCGAAATTGTATCTCCAAGACATATCAGTTTATATCTTGGAAATCATTCCATATTAATAGACGTAGTCATAAATATTATATGTGTGGCATCGTCGTGGCGACGTGGCTTCGCTATTGATGTTCGGCATACGGTTGCAAGGTATTGCAAACTGCAGACTAGACAGTCGGCCGAAAGTTGCCCCGATAGTTGGCAAACATTTATTTTTAAGAAAATATAAACACAAACATATTCTTATTTATGTAGTTAATGTAAGTGAATGTATATTGGTTATTTCTTCTGTTCGTTTACACATATCCACTTGTCTTCTTTATTCTTACTCACCCATACCGGATCTGCTGGGAGACATTTCTTAAGAAATAAGTAGTGCCTTAGTACTTGATTTTTCGATTTTTTCTTGTCTCATCGACTATGTACAGTCAACTTCAGGTCAGTAGTAACAGTTTTATAGGAAAATCGTACTTATTACTATTGAGTTAAGGTGCATGACAGTTACCACTGATGTCCAGTCTACCGTACATAAACTATTAAATAAATAAATCTAATCAAAATTTTCAGTCAGTCTGATTCTGGCTAAACACTAGATCATTTTAATTAATGTGTTCTAACATTTATCTTCACTGATTTATGAGCGCAAAAAAACAATCGGCCGACTAAAAGTTTACGGTGTGCTCTTAATATATGTAGGTGTATCGTAAAATATGAGCCGAAGATATCTCGTTACTTCGAAGACGTTCACATGCGACTTTTTGTGAGTGCGCTCTAAATTGGATCTTATTATAGTGGAATATGAATTGAATTCAAATAATTTTGCGTTTAATGGGCGTAGGTATGTATTTTCTATATTGTAGCTACAATGAGATATTTTATTAAATATTATTTTCAATAATGCCAATGTGTTATTAAACGAATTTGTGAGTCCATTGTAATAAACCTGAACGATAATATTTTGAAGAGATTACTTGCATGAAATATTTAACTTTCTCGTATTTAACGAAATAATTTAACAACGTCTTCCAAGAATCAAAACTTCTTCATACTGAAACTCCGACATTTCTAGTGAAGCTAAGATAATGAAAAGAAAATATTCCCACACAACACACTCATCTAGCTTATAAATACATATATAATATAACTTCTTACAAGGCTAAACTAACACCAACACAATTCAATTTAAGAAATCCCTCAACTGTACTAGTTGAGGGATTTCTTAAATTGAATAAATTCTTAAACTAACAAAAACAAAAAGTCCCGTCGAACGTTCGATGATTTTATCTGGTACGTTCTAGAATATTCGATAGGAGCGAATCGCGAGTACATCGAGTGTCACGTGCCGGTAAGAGCCAACCTTGTTATGATAATAACTAGAGTTCGTACTGGCGAACGTGGTGTGTAGGTGCTACAATAGGATGCGATAGTTGAGGGTTGAGTGCAGTTGGAGGGGGTTTGTTTTAGTTGAAATAGAATTCTACCTCTATAATAAGTAAAACCGAAATCTTGTTTGGCCGTTGGGTAAACAGAGGTAAATACATTTTTCGGCTTAATATTTTATAATGTCAATAATAATGGTTCTCAAGTATTAAAGTTTATTATCAAATAAAGAACGTGATGATACTCAAAATTAATTTGATTAAATTATTTTTTACCTGGATATTTACAACACAAAAAAAAAAAAACTATCCTAGTAAAACACTATATCTAAAAAGCGTCAAAAAATTCATCCCCATCGCTGTCAACTGGGAGCGTACCCAAGAGGCTGGCAGCATTACCTCGTTGGATGGCCATGCTGATCCTTTGTCCGAGGTAACAGCCAGCCTTTTGGTCACGAGAAGCGTCAACTAGCCGCCTAGACAGGTCTATTTTTTACCTATCTTGTTATTCCTACTTCAAATATTTAGCAGTTCAAACCATTTTTCATTATGCTTCTATAAGTAATATCGTCACGATATCTTAAAGTTGACCTAATCATCGGTCAATGCTCGTACATTTATGAAAAGCGAGAAGGGAGGCTATTGACCTTCTTCAATGTGATAGTGCTAGCGGACTTTATTCTGAAGGACAAAGATATCGTCCTAATTTATAGAGGAAGGTGCTTTATTCTGGCCAGAAATATTTCACCGTCCCTACTTTTATTACAGCCAAAAAATAAATTAGGTCCCATTTAGAAGCCCTAAATGCACACTAAATAACACGAATAATGTAGCGTAAAATTATGATAATTGAACAGCAAGTCACACGAGCACAGGTGGCATAGTTAGCCGCTAACCTAGTTTCACGCGTTAACCATTTTAAAGTTGGCTAAATATCTCAACGGAAAAGTTGTTTTAACTATGCTAAAAGCACTTGAAATCCTAAACCAGCGAATATACAGAGTTAATGGACCTCTGTGCCTCGACTTATGCTTACATAGCGCGTTATGTGGCTTGGCTCATGATAAAATTGCGTATGTATGTACTATATAAATATACGTAGCTTTAGAGGTATATGTTTGTGCCAGATTTTGAGACGAATTAGGTCAACGATTTTGAGAGGGATGAGTGATTTATAGATTAGTTAATTTTCAGATAGTTGATATAAATGGCTGTTCTGACCTATAAATGGAGCCGGTAATCTAATGATTGGTATCGTCTTAAATCATACGATTAACTGGTATTGGATGGTTTGCTAGAATTTGATAGTATAGATAGACGATCGTAATGTAAAGTTACGTTCGTTCTATCTAAATGGATAGGTAGACGATGTCGATACTAATAGCGAGTAATATACCTACGAAGATTTAGTCAGTAGTAATAAAGGCCTATGCTGTATTTGTGTGATATGCCTAAAGAAATAGTTAGAATTTTCATTAACATATAGATGAATGTAACTAAAGTGACTCTATTCACGATACTAAACTAACTTGAGTTTAACCATAATCTCTAGGTAACATTAACACAAATACATACTAATATTAACAGTACAAAATAGTTTAGTCGATCATCTATTCAAGCTTTAAAGCTTCGCATAATTCAAAATCATATCACGCGCCGCCAACTCCACTTGGTGGCTACGCGACTACGGCGTAGCAGTCGCGTAGCTCTCGTAGCTGGGAAGTTACTACATAACTAATAAGATTAAGTCCTTGTATTTATTACGAACAGTATCAGTTATGTTATCTAACTTTATGTTCACTTTGCTTCAAGTAGAAATTTTCTTGTAATAAGAGTGTAATAATAAATGTTAGAGTTCTCTTATATTAAGCAAGCGTGACTGGCTGCTCTACGTATTTTTTTTCTTTTTTCATTGTAGTCACGGGTTTTCGATTATGTTGAAACTCCGCACCATAATGCCATCTGCACATAAATGTCACATGTGGGAATCGAACAAACGAAACGCAGAGCAAAAACCAATTTGTTCAACACCGATGTACTTTACACTCAAGGAAAAAATTCCCGACCCACCGGTAACATCAATAGAAACAGGCAAATGATCGGTAACGCATAACATATGGCTGTCCTAACCCTCCAAAAATTATAATATACGAGGGACGAATTAGACCGCGATATTTCCGCGCAATAAATTATAAAAGTGATGTCTTTTGGGTATAGGGGGCCGTAATGGGGTCGTAAATAATCGGATCGCCCCCCTTTTCCGGCAATATCCCCGGGAAGGAACTTGCCGGACTGCGAACTACTGCTTCCTGGGTTCGGCTGACGTGAGCGGTTTCTTTTAGTGGTCGCCATGTTTATTGCGATATTTTTAGGTCATGGTAGCTTTGGAAGGGTTATGAGGCCTTTGGCGTTTGTGGAAAACTGTTTTGGATAGATATGGTCAGAAAGAATGTTACTTGTGAGATGACGGCAGATAGAAGAGTATGGAAGGAGAAAACATGCTGCGCCGACCCCAAATAAAATTGGGGTATGGGCAGGAGGATGATGATGATGATTAAGTTTTGAAATAAAATTACTAATATGACTTTCGAAATACTGAAATAAACTCAAAAATCTTCGTTTATTAAAGTAAAGTAAAATAAACGTATTAAATTAATAAAAATCCAAAAGTATTGATCTAAAAAAATTGACACTGAGGCTGTCTGAATCATGAACCTTTTGCTGTCTTGTCCTCAAAACTTCTTTATTCTAGGTTAATTCGAAACAGCTGTGTGTGAAGAAGATCAAAGGAGCCTTTATTAGTTTAAACTGTGGACATACTGTAGTAGTTAGTAAAATTCGCTTTCACAGTTAGTTCAGTTGTACAGTCACAGTTATTGTTACGACAGTTGCAGTGTTAGCGTCCGAACCTATTCACTGACTCCTGTTTGTAACTCGTAAATGTTACTGAATTTGCCGGTCCGTGTTACTTGCACTTAGGTGCTTAAGTCGGGTGAATTAAATTCATCATAAGAATTAGAGGAACAAACATATAATGGCGTGGCGTCCACGGCCGATTTCGGCCACGGCGGCTGTTCTCATTTAAGGAGATCAGTCAGCTGCGTGGGACCTTTCTGGGAAGTTGGTTAAAAAACTTTAGAATAATTTGTTAGCCTTGATTGTAAAGTTGATGTTTTTTTTTTATCAATAACTACTAGCTTATGTTGTTTTATTGACTTTCTGTCATAATATGTAGTTTTTTTACATAATGGGTAGTAGTTTAGTAAGTTTATAAAAAAAAAAAATAGCGATTGTCTTAAGTTAAGCTATGTAACCAAGGCAACGCAAACTGAGTACATTTTGCTTAAATTGTCACAACTTTTGCTTTTACAATATTATTAAATGTTTAAGTACTAAACACACATGAGTGTACCCGACTGCCCAAATTCATTGGTCCCGAGTGTACCAACATATTTCATCGAAGGAATTTTAATGACCTTCCATATTTCTTCATGAGTGTCCCTGTTAAGGTTGATAGTATGTGTAATATGAGACGTTATATCAATTTATATAAGGTGTATATTTAAATGAATTAAATCATTAGGTATATCATCATTGTGAAATGAGCTGTAGGTCTATGTACTACATATGCCTAAAAAGACAAAGTTATTACCAAGGTGTGATCTGAAATCGATTCCTGAATAAGATTGGCTTGAGATTTTCTTATAGAAAGTTGGCAATAGGGGACTGGATCTTTAGTTACTTGTCTAGTGTTTTTATTCTCGATACTAAAACAGCCGTTAAGTTTTTAACAAAAAAAAAGACGTTTTGTAATATCTACTCAAAACAATACATCTAAAAAGTATCAAACATATGTTGACATCCTCATTGACCTATATTTGAGTTACAAACATTAACAATATTTGTTCCAACACGCTACCAGCTTAGTGCTTCTTGTCACGACACACCGATATCAATTATTAACAAAAAAAATAATTTACGACTTTCGACACAAACGATTTTACAACCAGAATTCTGTCAGCAATGAAATAAGACTTGAAAAATTATTGTGTTTTGTTTTGTTCAGCAAAAGTTAAAAGAAAATAAAAATACTGTTTCGACTCTTCACCTCTAACAGGCACTTTAAACAGTAATGTACTAAGAATTATTTTTTTCTCTGAATCGTGATATCATTTTGTCACGATATTAATCAAAATGACAGTAATATTCCTTGTACAAAATACAGTAGTCAACTAAGTAGTGAAAAAAAAAATCACTTTGTTTTCTTTTACGTCACGTCCATAAATTGCTCTTTAAAGAAATAGTGCTTCGACATTGCAAATATATGAAACACCAACTTCATTGAACAAAATTCTATCTCATAATTTTCGAGTTATCGAAACCGGGTAGACAGATGTGGTAGATTAAAATATGCAGTCATACTGAATAATAATTTTGACGTAACCATTTCTTTTTAAGAATTTGGGGTACATGTGAAATCTCTATCCCTATCACTCTATCATACATACTTACACGTGTCCCTATATTTTGTTTAGGCGGTGACGCGGCGCTCGCGCCAATCGACGTCTGCGCAATGGTCTCGGTCATTCCGCGGCGTGGTGCCCGACGAGGTGGATGTCGACGATGTGTTCTTCACGCCACCGACGTCGGCGACGCCGCTGCAGCATCACGACGAGGCCGATAATGTTGACGCATCAAAGGGGTGAGTGATTTTTGTTTTTAGATATTTATTTGAAGGGACTGTTATACACACAGTTAAACCATTAGTTAACGCTGCATCCTTTAGTTTACGATGGATCTGCCATCGTAAACTAAAGGATGTTAGTGCAACTTATGATTTTTATTAGGTATATAAATAATTGTGTTATATTACGAGTAGGTATTTTATTTAAATTACACAATACACTTGCATATAATGAATTCGAACTCGTATAGTCTGAAAACATACCACTGATATATAAAAGAGTTCAATTCTCTTCTGAGAGGATGTTCACTATTCAAATAAATGTCACCTTGTTCCTAATTATTCAAAAACTTACTATCAAATTTCAAAATTACCGTCACACCAAGAGTCTTAAGTGATACTTAAAGTGCAAGATTCAAATGACATTATAGCATTAATATCTTATTTTGATTGTTTGAGTACATAAAACCAGATCACTGAACCTTTCGTATAATGAGCAGTGCTTATAGACGTACAAAACACGGAATAATCACCCAAAAATTCAAACCGCTTGAACAGCTCAAACTTACAATCAAATACGTGGTTATTCCCAAACTTCATAACTAAAGATGGAGCTGTAACAGCAGTATAAAGCCGCGATACTAAGTAAACTACGTCAAGTTGAGCTAAGTTTTCCTAATAATCCTGTTAGAACCAGATCTTGCAGCATGTTGCAACTCGACGGATTAATTAGCTCGTTTATTATATAGTGCAACGTGTGGTAGCTCCATTGTGAATTAATTGAGTCTGTTATATTCATTAAAATGTATGTGTTTGTTTTTCTCGTATACAGTGACATTTTTATGAGATATTCTATTACCGGGCATGCTAGCTTGGCTATATAACACCTTCATTTTTTTTTATAACAACTAGTATTTCCTCACTATTTAATGTATGTTATTATAAATACAAACCTTTTTCTTTAATCACTCTATTTATTAAAAAGACTGCATGCAAATCGGCTGCGTAGTTTGGAAGATTTAAGCGTACAAAGGGACATGGGGACAGAAAAAGCGACTGTTTTATACTATGTAGTGATTAAGTGGTTATCAATAGCCTTGACAGAAAATATTTTGCAAGAAAATAATTAAAACCAGCTTATCTGATACCTGATAGAAAAATTCAATAACACTGCCAACCAGAGCATCGAACCCAGGATTTCGTGCATTTAATTAATCAGATATGATGTTTAATAGAGGTATAACCTCATTTACCGTGAATTTCACATGAGTAACCTTAACGTTTTAAAATGTATCATGGGGATAATAAATTTAATTAATTTTCGCTTTATTCCAAGCTTGTTGTGAACTATTGACCGGGCGTGCGGTCGTTGGCATTTGCGCGTAATTTTTCTCTCTATAACGCCTGATTTCACTCATTAGTTCAACAGAAATGTTTTGTTATGTTTTAATTAAGTGTATATGAATAATTACTCTGCAAAGACTTATTTTTCAATAATTGGTTTAGAATTTATTTGTACAGTTTTTAAGCGTTGCTATTTTTAACTACTGATGACGTGTTCTGATGACAATGGCTTTGAAACCGATAGCCAAATTCAAGTGTAATGATCTAAGTTTTAAAATTTAATTTAATTTTTTTTTATGATTATTCTCGTCATAATTGATTGCCTTCTTCAACAAAGCTAATGATTTAGTTTTAAAATTGACTGCATTATTTTAAGGCGTCAGTGGTTTTCCAAATTTAAATAGCTATTCTTTTTTCAATTTCGAAGTTAATTAAAAAGGCTGGCTCATTTGGTGGGGTGTTTTTTTTTTCTGTAGACTTGGGGTTAAAGTACTTTTAACACAAGGTAGCTCAAGTTGCAAATAGAAGTACAAAGGGGGTGAAAGGCACGCATTGCAGCTGTATGTATGTTGTGTCAAAGCAAATAAAAAACAGACAGTGTAACGCGCATGCGTCGTTCAAAGTATCAGTCCCAAATCTTTGTGACAAGGGTCTGTGATCGGAAATTAAATCTTCGGACTATGCTGACATATGTAACCTACGTATGTATGTATGTGTTACAGATATCTGAAGAACTTGAATTTATGACGTGATAAGGACGAAACTGAAAGTTAAAATTGTAAGGGTAGCTATTTAGGAGTTCGTAGTAAAGTATATTGAAATATTTATTCCGTACCTATATAAAACGAGTCGGTATATATTTATCATATATGATGAATTTATTCATTCCTATTCTTATAGTTTGATATTTATGATGCTTTTTGTTTAGCTATCAAAATAACAAAAAGGTTGTATTACAAAACAGTTGTAAAAATAAACATGTAGGTTCTCGTTGGTAGAAAAACTTACGTTTCATTGATAAAAAATATTAATCACTTAGAGATAAGGAAAGTTATATAACACATTTTATAGCCACAATTTCCATTTATAAAGTAAGGTAAGTGAGGAAAAAACTTACAAGTGAAAAAAATAATTACTCGTTAAAACATCAAAGTGAAGACAGACGCCTTAGGAAAGCAATTTCTTTGATCCAAATGAATTTATAATGTTATTACGAAACGCTTATTATCACTCATTATTTGCTGGTAAATTTTAAGGTCGACATGAGAAATTTTTTCTGAGGTTTTTAAAATGAGGCTCAAATGAATTTTACAGCTCTTTGTTTTTTATTTGGTTTTAGAAACATAAATTGTTGTTTTTATCACGCAGCAGTTTTCTCTCCAGATGTATTGTTTGGTAGGAAAACTTGTACTGGCCCAATTTGGAGCTTATCGGTGGTTTTAAGATTTATTAAATGGCCAAATATAGGAAAAATGCAACATTAGTGAATAGGAATATTATTTGAATGAATCTTGACATATTGCATTATTCAGACATCTATATTCCATCAAAATTGGTATTATCAGAAAAGGTGAAAAAGTACCCCAGAATTTATCCTCTATATACAAACGAATTTCAACTTTGTCATACTAGTTTTACACAAAGACCTATTTGCCTAATAAAAATGCATTTAATTCCAGGGCGAGATCCCCACTGGGGTCAAGCAGCGTGGAGTACCGGAGGCCGGAGCGGAGCGTGTCGTGGGGAGCAGGGGGAGCTCGCATCCACACACCGATGCTGGAACCTTTAGCCGACAACTCTAATAGGAGGCAGTTCGGCATGGGCGTTGTTGGTAGATTCTTTAGGTAAGGATATAGCTGTTGAGACGTTCATTTGTTTTTAAAGTGGGGCAAAACCAGATTAAAGTAGCTGTGAAAAGAAGGTGGTGTCTAGACGTAGTACAATTAACGGACACTTCTAAACTGAGGTGCTTAATATTCTAGAGCAGAGAGAAACTGTTCTTCTGGAGTTGAAAATGATGACGAACAAAATCGTTGAAGATTTTTTTCTGATAACAGCTATACATTAATTACATCAGTGGGCAAGTTTCAGTTTTAATATCAAATTGTTCCGAGAATTTTCTGCGCAACCCAAACGTTTACATCGAAATAACTTTCTCGGAACATTTTTGTAACACGAGTCTGGGATTAGGTGGGAAATAAGGGAGATTTATGTAAGGCACAGATAGGTTTGCTCAACCGTGCTGGCAAATTGAGGACAATCCCTAGGTTTGCTACGGACGGATCCGTTTAATATAGTGTTGATCCGTCGAGCCCAAATCAGCGGGGATACGTCTTCTAATAAATGCCATAAAGTATGAAGGATGAAATCTCGCTTATAAGATCGGTCGTTGCCCTTTTGAAGGAAAAAGTAATTCCATGAATTTGATAAAATTAATTGCTAATATTATCCTGTATCCGAATATAATGTAATGTGTGAAAAATAATGAAACCAAATTCTTGGAAACTCCGTCAATAAACACTTGTCATGTTTCCTTACTTGAAGCTTTATTATTATATTTCTCTAAAGCCACATTAACTTATTCGGTGAAAGCTATCCTTAAACAAAGGCGGTCTAAGAAATTTGATTTTTTTTTATGCAAAGTATATTTTTTCAAATACTATTATTGTTTAGAAGTTATAACAAAATTATCTTACCTTGGCAACACAACACCCTTTACAACGAAACGAAACGTGAAACCAACTTTAAAAACACACCGAAAAAGTTGGAAAACGCTTCGTTTTTAAGCCTTTTTGGAGTGAAACTGTGGGTAAAACAAAGAACGTAAGTATAGCAGTTGTTCAGAGAATTATTTCCACGCGGTCGACGACCGCTATCGACCCATCGCGTAATTATTAAAGAGTTCCCACAGAGGGGCGCGCTCTAGCCGTTTTTATTTTGTTAGCCCCACAGAGTTGTGTTGTGTTTCTAGAAAATTGCCCTGGCCTTCTCTTTTTAGTAAACGTGTATATGTTAAAGTTTTAAACTTGTAGGTAGAATTCTTGGCAGAATTTCGTGGTATTTTAGTGTAGAAACGAAATATTTTTACATTTTTGGCAGATAACTAAATCAATAGGCATTTTGAAAATTTATAGCTTTCAAAATAATGAAATAATTAATTTATTTAATACTTCAATTCAATGGGTATAATATGAATTCATATCAATAAAATTTCAATTGGTGTATCTTTTTGGCCCCATATTTTGAATACTACATCATACCTAATGGTATACTTTAGAATACCTCTAATAACAGATATTTTGAAATGATAACTACAAATACCACTACTCAAATGTAGTATTTTCTAAAATATAATTAATAGTTCCTTTAAAATACCATACATTTAACCAGGTCAAGTTTTTTGAACACGTCCTTGAGTGAGACCTGCCTTTGACCTACTTTATAGTGTTTATTTACTAGTTTGATGTAATCGAACAATGATGACGGTATCAAAATACTTGGTCATTACATTTTAATTTGACTAAATTGAGTTGTTTTATGTAGAAATTACGATTATTTTAAAATCGAATAACATAGTAATAATTAGCCTGTAATTTTGATAAATAAAGATTCACAACAAGATACAACTAATAAACGAATCTCACCCATATTTTAGATAGGTACAAAAAGTTTCATTTATATTATATACTAGCCGTTTTCCCGCGGTTTCACCCGCGTCCCGTGGGAGCTACTGCCCGCACCGGGATAAAATATAGCCTATGTTACTCGCAAATAATATAACTTTCTAATGGTGAAAGAATATTTAAAATCGGTCCAGTAGTTTTTGAGTTTATCCATTACAACCAAACAAACAAAGTTTTCCTCTTTATAATATTAGTATAGATCATATACTACAATACATATTTTACTAATTGGTCAAACTTACTCAAGTCTTTATTACTCAAGCCTTTATTAATTAGCATTCCATGTTATACAGGTGGTATATTTTATAGTCTTTTTACAATATGGACCTTATACGGCTTAGACTTCACTTATTAGTTATTTTTTGCAAATCATTAAACATGTTAGTAAAAATACGATTTCCTTTAATTTCAAACTACATAAGAACAAAAATAATGCATCTTACTTAAAGTAACAAAGAAAGATTAAAAAAAAATACCCCAGTAACTGCACGGCAACGTTCTTGTTCATAACTCACCTGAGCCTCCCATACATCATGGTGTTTACGCGATTCCCACTTAAAACTTGCTGTAATGGCTTTTTGAATTAATACCCGTAGATATGACATTAATTTATGGTAAAATGTCCTTATATATGCCAGGTTTTTGCTCTGTGTAACTTTGTTAGTATTTTTTTGTTGTATTTGGTTTATTTATGTCTTACATTTTAAATGGGAATTTATGTTTTTGTTACTTGAATAATTATATTACTAGGACTCTTTTGATAGTTTGCTTTACTGTTAAAAAATTACATCTACATAATCTTCAACATTAAGTAGGCATTTAAAATAAAGACTTTAGTCTTCGTTTTCTAAATTGAAACAAAACCTTGATTAAATAGAATTTATATGAGAAACTTATATGTCCTTGTTCTATATTTTTACGTCTACGTACTTATACTGATCTATTCCATTATATACATATTCTCCATCAAACCATCTGAATGATTTCCAATTACCTAAAATGCCTTCTTTCATTTAAAAGGCCGGTAATCAGCAATGGAGTGGAGTAATCTGAGTGGACGACTTACGGCTATGATAATAAGATGATAACTTTTAATTATATTGTTGTAAACTTGTCCTTTATTTAGTGTAAAGCATATTCTCTCAATTCACGATGATGATGACCGTCTCCTCTTCCAGGCGTTCGCTCCGCAAGTCGGTAGCGCATCAAGAGGAGGTGGCTCGCCAGCTCGACGAGCTGACGGACTACCGACCGTACTTCACGTGGTGGGTCAGCACGGTACAGACCCTGGTGCTGCTACTGTCACTACTCTGCTACGGGTTCGGACCTGTTGGCTTCGGGAGGCACACCCACTCCGGACAGGTTCTGGTAAAGAGCTTGAGTTTACAGCAGGTGGGTTGGAGTTTTCATTTGTTTTTGTTTGAGAAATAGTGTTGGGAGCTATGTTCAGTTAAAATAAGTGCTGTTATGTTATAAGAATTCTTCGAGATTCTGTATAGAAGAGAATTGAAAGAGGATTATTCGCTTTACCTATGATTTAAAAGTACGACTTAATAAATCTAAGAAATGAGAAAACATTACATTCTAAAGAAATTTTCAATTGTATATATCTAAGTATACAAAACCGACTTCCAAAAACACTAAAAAGCAAAAAAAAACTAATTTTAGGTGCATCGGCCAGGAAGTCGGTGTCTAATGGATGTTACTAAGTTAATTTTGCCACCGACTTGTAGGCCGATGCACCTAAAATTAGTTTTTTTTTGCTTTTTAGTGTTTTTGGAAGTCGGTTTAATTTTTTTGTAAAAAAGTTTTTTATTTACTGCTTTTCAGTGATACGAATAGTTGTCACTATCCATATAAGTGGAAAGTTCTCATCAATACAAAGAATATAAGCCCAAATACGAGGTATTTTACATATTCAGTTGTCGAGTCCCCTCGACCTTCTCTGGTCTCCATAATCAGGTCAGCTCCAAACCTTCACTGTTGCAAAGGTCTCGTCAATACAAATAATATAAGCCCAAACACGAGGTAGTTTACATATTCAGTTGTCGAGTTCCCTCGACTCTCTCTGGTCTCCATCATCAGGTCAGCTCGAAACCTTCACTGTTGCAAAGGTCTCGTCAATACAAATAATATAAGCCCAAACACGAGGTAGTTTACATATTCAGTTGTCGAGTTCCCTCGACCCTCTCCGGTCTCCATCATCAGGTCAGCTCCAAACCTTCACTGTTGAATAGTACTTTTAGGCATACACCTGAGTGTCAAGTTTTTACACTATGTATGCCTACAACTTTCGAAGGTTGCCCTCGATTTCTCAGGGTTTCCATCATCAGATCCTGACCTGATGACTATGGGACCATCTGGCAGCTATTTCGCGTCGAACAAAAAAAGAATCACGCAAATCGGTCTATAAACCTCGGAGTAATCGATGTACATACATAGAAAAAAAAAAAAAAAAAAAAAAAAAACATACCGGCCGAATTGAGAACCTCCTCCTTTTTGGGAAGTCGGTTAATAAGTATATCTACACGATATAATGTGGAGTATCAATGTAATTATACAGGTGTAGTTTGTTACTACTTCTAAACTAGAATTAGCATGCTATATTCAAACAGAGGATGACAAATGTATTATATATCAGTACGTCGATTCTATAAAATTCAGACAACAACTCTCATTTCACTTCGCTATTCACTCTCACTTCGCATTCGGTTCAAAACGTTCTAAAAGTCATCTCATACTTTATCTGTCAAAATCTCGAGTTTAATTTAGTTCAACTCGCAAACATGCTCGCAAGAGTAGTGCTAGTGTAGTAACTCACGGCGGCTTCAGATGCGAAGTTTAGAGTGAAGTCTTATAGAATCAACTGCAGATCTTTATTCAACAAAACAGTTACCGTTTTCCAAGAGTCAGTTTTCTTTCTCATTTTTTCCCATGATAAGACTTGGTACATTTACAGTTTCCATCACATTGCATATTGATTGCCTACTTTATTCACACTTGAATAAGTAATTTTATGTGACGACGCATATAAAACCTTTTTTCAGGGTCTGCGTTCAAAATCGTGAAATGTTTATGGTCTTTCATGGCGTTATGATAGTCCCGAGTGATTTTTAGAGTTTACACATCGTGTGAAAAACAGTTCATATTTCATGGGTTCAACAGCCCAACCTTTAAGACTTTAAACTGAAGGTATATACTAGGAATTGGTTTTTCTTAGAGTTTAATAATTTCAGACCTTTTCTTCGAAAAAGAAAAATTCCCTATTTCAATTTCAAACTTAAATATACCCGCGAGTAACTCAGGTACATGTCTCATTTTCTCATACGTGCGTCTCTTTACGTCTAAATTCAGTTTCTTCGTATAATAAGACTTAGCATAACAAGTTTGAACGAGGCGAAGCTTTTAGACAAAACACGTTCCCTCCGGATTTAATGTCTGAGTTGAACGATGCACAATATTTACTCAAGGGATTGGGTTATCTTACTTTTCTTTTAGATTTTTGAGCAGCACACCTATTTTAGGAATCGTGAATTTAAACAATTTTATTTTCAAAGATAGAGGTCTAATGGTGAATAGGTTTACTTACGCCATTGTGTGGGAGAATTTTATATTATTTAAAAGGTTTCTTAGCTCAAATAATTGCAAAGTCTTTTGTGCACGCCATTTATCGTTTTTCGTAAAAAATATCAGCTAAAAGCGTGTCCTTTTGTCTTTTTTGGAAACAATCCAAATTGGATGGCAAAAAAAAAACAAAAGCCATGCGTTTTTATTTTTATCACGAACTCGATATGAAATTAACAATTAGCAAGTAGCAACCACAAAGGGTTGGCATTCATTGTGACGCAAGGGAAAGCGGCACAAAGTAAGAGTATTAGCGAGCCTCGAATGTAGGTCACATGTCTTTGTGAGCCGCCCCTTTTGTCTGCTTTTTGCTGCTTAGTGCAGTCTTTCACGATGCTATCTTTTAGCGGCGAGTGACCGCAAAAGGTCCGTCCATGTAATTCCTTGATTGTTCCTTTTGGATTTTTTTTTAATTGTTGTTATTTTTTTGTCTTATAAAAATATTTGAGTTTATTTTTTTTCTGTTTTAATCATTGAGTTGGCTGCTTATGAGTATCCATAAATGTAAATTTAATATCGGCATAGTAACATATTGCAGAGATTAACATTTTGGTCTTAGCACGTCCTTTACTGAACGATTCAATCCTATAAATCAGGCGCTGCAAATGACAATAATTATTTAATGCATACTTTTAGCCAGATATATAGGTACTCACTATTTATGTAACAAATTCTCGTTTGTATTCCCCGAAATGTTTCTCTAATACCATGAACAAATCATATTCCAGGTTGAATGGGAAGAGCCAGCCTCATTCTGGCTGGGGCCTCGTGCGGCGGACCTGATACATCTAGGAGCGAAGTTCGCGCCCTGCATGAGACGAGACGCGAGGATCGCACGGGCGATAGCTGCATCAGCTCGGAGGGAGAGGGACACGGCGTGCTGCATACGAAATGATGATTCAGGATGTGTGCAGTCTTCTAAGGCTGACTGTTCGGTGGGTATTGGTTTCTCTAAGAGTATCGTCGAGCGAAGTACATATATTACAAATCACATCGTAATTGATCCGCCCCTTTTGGAGCTATGATGATTACGACAAATAAGCATATACATCCATACAAATCTTTGTTTATGAAAGATTTAGGCTACTTAGCCTTAGGTAGATACTAGACTTTAAAATCGTTTTGGAAATCGCCATCTAAAACCGACAAGTACAATTACTTAAGTTTATTGTGTGATGAAAAAAATATTTCTAGTATTATGTGTATTGTGGTCTTGTTTAACTTCGAATCTTTGCGCACGCTTACGTTTAGATAAGAGGATTAATATCAAAGGTAAGTGTCTACAAATATCCTGATAGCTCTAATAGTTTAAGATTTAGGTTTGTGTGGTATTTGTTACATAAGTCTACGTGAAACCACATCTGTGACACGTGTAAACAAGTTATTAAAATAATGCTCCATTGAAAGAGAGATTTCAACTAAGTTTTAATATTTGAAACTATGTCAAACAACCGTCCATTTAACCCTTCACTGACACTGAACACACTTGAAGATACACGTGGATATGACTTCAATGTACTTAGAATTGAGACGGTTCAGCTATCAACTAAGTAATATTGACAAATCGACTTTGAAACACTTTCAACTCTGACTTCACTTTTACTAATACTTTCAACTTCAAAATTATAAATGAAAAAATATGTTTATATTGCATGTATTTGATTGTGTGCATGTTTGTGTTATCTATAGAAAAATATCTTCGCTTTTCGCTCTCTTGGGTCACACCTAGTTTTGGGCGAAGCGTAAGCTTGTCAACCGTGAACTTTGTTTTGTCTACCTTTCAGAACACGATCTCGACGTGGAAGAAATGGTCCTCGGGAGAGTCGGGGCCTGGAGGTCGGATATCAGGGTCCGTTTGCGGATTAGATCCCAAGTAAGTACAACTACATTAATTTTTATATTAAGTTTGATTTCAAAGCACACTCACACACACTCAAGCCCGATGAAATGAGCCTGATGACGTTTTAAAGGGTCTAAAATTTTTTGATGATTAAAAACAAAGTAACCTTGACCCTATTGTGACTCTTTGATTTTCTGGCTTAGGTATTGTGTTTTATTGGACTTATTTTTTAATAATGAAAGATATAAGCAATTCGTAAGATTAGAACACCCAAATGGTGCAATTACATAACAAAACATTCTAAAGCAAACCTTAATTTATATATAACCTTAATTTCCTTAAAGATTTTCTTAGACCTCTAAATAATTTTATACTTGTTCAGATTCTGCGAAGCACCGCGATCGATAGCGCCGCACGAATGGCCGGACGACATTACAAAATGGCCAATCTGTCGCAAGTCGGTCCTCGACGGGTCTGCGGCCGCGGGTCGGGCAGGCCACGCCGCAGAGCACATGGCTTGCGAAGTGATAGGCCATCCTTGCTGTATAGGAGTCCACGGTCAATGCGTCATCACGACGAGAGAACACTGTGACTTCGTCAAGGGTTATTTCCATGAAGAAGCGTCATTGTGTTCACAGGTATGTAGGCTTTGTAATCGAGAACTGAATCTGCTGATAGAAGTATGCTTTTTGAGGGTTGACAAAAGGCTTTAAGTTCGATAAATCATTTGGAAATATACCTATATGGCATAAACATTTTGAGTACCAAAAACTAAAGTCAAAGCTGAACAAGTTTATGAGCATATTCCTTTATTTGAATGTCAAGACATTCACATTTATTCACGGGATTCCATTCCCGTTGATTATCATTCTTATTAATATGTATAACCGATCTATTTCAGGTGTCTTGTCTTGACGATGTCTGCGGCATGCTACCATTTATGCGGCGACGTCGTCCAGACCAGTTGTACCGAGCATGGACGTCTTTATTCGTTCACGCGGGTCTGCTGCATCTAGCAGCAACGTTGGCACTGCAGTGGCTCTTCATGAGGGACCTGGAGAAGATGGCCGGGCCAGTTAGAATAGCTGTCATATATTTAGGTAGTGGGGTCGCCGGGAATATGGCGTCTGCTATATTCGAACCTTACAGGGCGGAGGTGAGTTGAACCACTATTTTAATCTTGTAAATATTTGAATACCAATCTACAGGTATGACTAAGCAGTTGATGGTTTACTAATTTTCAATTGTTATATTTTCCAGGTGGGGCCAGCTGGATCTCATTTCGGTCTTCTGGCGTGTCTAATAGTAGAAGTGATAGGCGCGTGGCCTCTCCTTAGGCATCCGAAGCGGGCAATCTTAAAACTAGTCGGTATAGCTATCGCGTTATTCCTCCTGGGTCTTCTACCCTGGATAGATAACTTCGCTCACGTCTTCGGCTTCGTTTTCGGGTTCTTACTCGCGTACGCGTTGTTACCATTCATCACTTTTGGGCCTTACGAAAGGCGAAGAAAGATTGCGTTAGTTTGGGTCTGCCTGGTGTCGGCCGGTGGGATGCTGTGCGCGCTGGTCGCGTTGTTCTACGCGGCGCCGGCGTACGAGTGTGCGGCGTGCGCTTACTTCACGTGCTTACCGTTCGCGCCCGACATGTGCGCGTCGCAGGACGTGCGCGTGCGGCAGCTGGACGGGGTATGACGGCGCGCGGCCCGGGCGCCCCCGCCGCCGCCGCCCCCCCGCCCCGCGCCCACGTGCGCCCGCCCCGCGCCCCCCGAGTGTCCGCGCCCCCCGCGACCCCCGCGCCGTGCCGCCGCCTAGCGCCGAGCCCACACCGTGCCGCCCATACCACACCATCTCTTGGCTCTCACAGCTCCACTGCTACAGAAACTCAATTTACATTTGAGCATCAGGGGCAAGATAATACTACTACTCACTGCCAGTCCAAAACAATAGCCATGCCATAAGGGGCGAATGTTTGATGTCTTGTACGTAATATACTGTTACTTAATGGTTTAGAATGTCATGACGTGAAGAGCTCTCATAAAGATAATTAATTTACTAAACTAAATGAAAAGTAAGTATGAATGCGATGTATTACATAATATACTCATTCAGAGTTGAGTTTCTGTATTGAGTGTGCTGTGTCCCTACTGCCCGACAATTGTACGAACGTGTCGGTATAAGAGTGTGCTCTACTTACTATCTAGGCGATCCTTTAAAGTTTTATAATCGTCAAACTAGACTATTATAAAGTGTATGCGAGTATATATATTTTTCATCGATTATTATTTAATTTATCGATAGAGACGTATTGTTGGATATTAAGATTTGTTGTTTTGTGGACTCATGATTTGTCCCTGAATTTCGAGTGCGAACGATCGAATTTATTTTCCTAGCATATTTTTCGATGTCATGCATAGTCATACTTTTAATACTTGAATATTTAATTCTTACATGCAATGTGTTAAGTCTGATTTTGTAAAAATAATTGACATAGCGTTGTTCAGTCATGGCTGATATACTCGTGAAATAAATTCGATCCGAGTTGTATTTTAAATAAAAATAATTGTGCTAAATCCACGGATATAGAAGTAACATTGCGGACGCGACTTACTAATGTAAATATTCTGTAAAATAAACTAATATTGTTACGATCGTAAGTGAGTCGTGGTAAGTGTGATTCTTACGTTTCGCGTGAGTCTTACGGGAGCTCCGTTACGTCACATTGTATATTGTTAAGCCTGTATCTATGTACACAACCTTTACGTATGTACACAGATCTTATAATAATAACATTTCGCACACAGTACCATTTAAACAAAACAATAGCATATTCTAATATTTCCTCTCCGCTAATGTGACCTAACGCGGTCCCGTAACAGTGTCAAAATATACATAATTTAGTATATTACTAAATAATGTAAATATAACGTTAACAAACATATTTTTCATCTATTAAGTTCACCGTATATGAACGAATTCAGTCTATGTGTAAGTATTCTAATGGATTTTTGATTTTGTCAATTTATATAGTTGTATCAAGTCTGCGTAGATTTACATTTATTTTATATAATATGCTAGTGAATATATAATATCGTTTATATTTAGGAGTATTTATTTTACTACTGGCAGGTTGTAGGAGACTTTATCGTTCACTATCATTCATACTTTATGTACATGTTTTATTACGAATTTACATTTAATACTAGTCACTACGTGAATTATAATATTTTTTAGTTTAAAAAAGTACATGTAAATATATAAATTTAATCAAGCGAAAGTGGTGATCATTGTAATTAAACAGTTATTTTGCTAAGGATTGTTAATCGAGTGTGCGTGTGTGAATGTGACAATTTTGTACAACTGGCACGAAACTGTAGGTATTGTACTTAGAACATTATAATGTTTTAACTCTTAAATTGCGCACATAGTTTAGTTATATGAATGTTTCCGTTTCGGGGCACTTAAGTGGCCAACTCATAAAGATACTTGACCTAGTGACAATTGCAATGAGCACTTATTACCTCTATTCCTTGTCACCGTTTTAAAGCGGTGTAATCATAGGCATCAGAATTTTTTTATATGGGAAAAACGTAGAACTATACTCTCTGAAAAAATAACTCAAACTTTAGGTGCGTACTATTTGTTAGAGAGAGATGATAAAGCTGCGTATTCACAAATGGTCAGGTTTGTCGCTCAAATTGTCAGACTATGTTACATGTTAGGAGTCAATGATAAAACAAGACAGTAACACTATGTTTTACGATAAGTGATGAGCGATATCAGTCTTGTAACGAATAGGGAACTTTATTTATCTTCGTGATATAAGTATCTTCAGTTTGAAAAGTTGGTAAATCTCCGCTTTGATTTTGTGATAAGCTGTTGTTACCCCATTCAATTATGATATCGAAAACTAACGCGAGATAAATGATCAAAGTTGGAGTAAATTCGTAATATACCTATGCACAAAGTCTCCATTTAATAACGCTTACTTTTTCAGCACAAATTATAAAAACGTGACATTGGAAAAAAGTCTGAAATCATAAGATATTTTTTTAATTAAAATTATTCTGTTAAGCACAAATATTTTTTCTGTGTAAAATTACTATTATACTAGTTATGTAGTCTTGTTTACTTCTTATGAATTAATTATAAATTTAGTCTGTAACGTGTTGGTTTATAGGAAAGTGGACCTTATGATAAATTGTTTCTTACGTAACAAAAAGTAGAAAAATCAATACAAAAAGGCGTGGACGACAAATAGCATAAGGTTCACTTTACTGTGACATATATTTTGCTCAGAAGTTTCCAATAAATGTGCAAAAAGCAATAAACACATGAGATGGTTAAAATTGAACTAACGTGTGCAACCATTGAAAGAATTCAAAATGTCTAATTTGATTTCTAAAAGTGATTTTATTTGTTAAAATCACTGCTATGCACGTCATGATCAAGTGATTTTAATACAATAAAGAATATTTTTATACACAATTGAATACTATGAATGGTTTTAAAGAATATAAATATAATATTACAAAACTGTTTGATCTTTCTCATAACATCATTTCAAGCTTTGACACAGCTATGAAAGAATGCACATTTTCTCATCTATCCACTCTTTCTGAAAATAAACATAACTTTCGTAGCCAGGAACCAAGTTATGACCGCGTTACGTAATGTTACGTAACGCATTATAAACACAACCATTGTAGTAATGTTTACTTAAAGGGGACATTTTTACATCGTATCTATAATTTGTAATATCGTGTTTGAATGTGTGTGTGAATATCTCGATTACTTTCTTTAAAAAAAACAGTGGACATTATCTTAAAGTGCCCTTGTGCCCGGCGGCCCGGCGGACTTTACTCAGAATAAGAAAAACTTACATACATAATTGTACATTGTGAACATACACCTAATTATTACTTGTAACGTTAAGGATGGTAAAGTAATCTTATTGTAAACTAGTATTAATCGAACAAGAAACCTTATTATCATAATATTGATGTGTTTTATTTATAACGATGGAATTTTCCTGATTGGATAGCATTTTATATGGAATAGATACAAATATCCAAGGATATATTCGAACTATTACAAAAATATCAGGCATAATTTCATGAATAACAATTAATACAAGATATCTCCTTTTTGGTAATATAAAAGTATGTAGGGAGTAACCCCACATCAGGAGTTACGTACTAGGAATCTGTTACAGTTCGTCATATAATCATCATGGTAGGCGTGAGTATATCGGGCGAGGAGAATAAAGTTCACTGTTACAATACAATCAGCGCTTCAATCACACTTCGAAGCTTAACATCCAATAATTCTCAATAATCATGTCAAATAGGAAATACAGAACTCCATCGACACGCCACAGATCACGTGACCACCATTCGCAATGCCCGAACCAATCTGACTGTCAAAAGAAACAAAAGGAACGGTTGTCATTACTTTTCTAGGCTGCCAGTGCTCAGTGTTGTGTCAAGAGCGAGAGGTACAATGAGCCTACAATAAACCTCCTTGGACGATTCCCATTGCACCTAACACTCTTTGGAGAACCACCACTATTTATCGAAGCGCCGTCAAGTAAATTACGGATACTACTATTCATGCGATTGGACCGGCACTCATCTTTTTTTTCTCAGTACAATAAAAAAATAGGTAGCACGAAAACGCAAAGAGACAACATATTGCTGCACCATAAATTTTATTTTACCATTATACAAAGTATTGTCAACACACAAATAACTTTTAAATCTAACAAAGAAACATTGACTTATATAATGGGAGCAGGAGTTCGCTTCAGGCATTTTTAGGTGCGTCTCATAGGAAGGGGTGAAACCACAGGTCGCAACTACTTTTTACTACAACTGTACTGAAAGACATATTGTTATAGTTGCAACTATTGTCAATAATGTTTTTTACTACACCAGTAGTTTTACGATTTATGTTATTACTGAATACTCGCGCAAATAAGTTTGAAAATATAACAAATCGTTGTTATGAGAACTTTGCTAATTCATGGTCTGTAAAATACCTATTAAATAAATGAAATAAGATTATTTTTCATTTGTATTATAGTTTGTGGTAGTTTTTAGGGTTCCATAACCAAAGGGTAAAACGGGACCCTATTGTTTTCGCTCCTCTGTGCGTCCGTCCTTCCGTCCGTCCGTCTGTTACCAGGCTGTATCTCATGAACCGTGATAGTTAGAGAGCTGAATTTTTTACAGATGATGTATTGTTGTTGCCGCTATAACAACAAATACTGAAAACTAGAATAAAATAAATATTTTTTGAGGGGCTCCCATACAACAAACGTGTTTTTTTTGTCCGTTTTATAAATAATGGTACGGAGCCCTTCGTGCGCGAGTCCGAATCGCACTTGGCCGGTTTTTATATCACTATACCATCATCCTCCAAGCCTTTTTCCCAACTATGTTGGGGTCGGCTTCCAGTCTAACCGGATGTAGCTGAGTACCAGTGATTTACAAGGAGCGACTGCCCTATCTGACTTCCTCAACCCAGTTACCCGGGCAACCCAATACTCCTTGGTTAGACTGGTGTCAGACTTACTGGCTTCTGACTACCTGTAACGACTGCATTACTCATATTCAGAATGGATATCATTAGATTGGAATACCTCGTTGTTTAGTAGTCGCAAAGCGAGACTGCTGTGTACGAGGTCTCGGGTTTGATTTCTGATTCGAGCTAAAACGCATTGTGTGTTTTAGAAAAGCATGTAAAGCTGGAGTCCCTTAATGGTAACTCATTACCAGACATTTTTTATAATTCCACGTCAGAGCTGGAATTGGGAATATTCTGACATTATTGGTATGTTAGGTGATTAAACCTGCAGCTTATTCGATAACCAGAAGAAGATTGAAACAGCAAATCTACATTTGATATAGTCTAATTAATGTGATCAAGCTTCTATAAGAATTATGAAAGTAAAATTATTTACATTCTTCAATACAATTTATACAATAATACATGCCATAAAAGGAAGTGGACTGTTAAGGTAAATAGGTGAGTTTCATTACATCTCCCAGTTATGAGTAGGTCTACCTACCACTGTGATGTTTTAGATAAAGGATCGAGATTCCGATAAAATAATACAGATGTAATGCTGAGTCCTCATATTATTCAAAATCTAGAGTTTATCTTTGCTTGGCGACATGGCACGTGTCAAAAGTGGCAAATAAATTCAACGATAACGATGTTCAGGGGATAATCTAAAGAAAAATATACGTTCACAAGTGCAGTGGGAATACCAAATTTTTACAAGACACAAGACCGAATTGGTAGAAATAACGCAGCCTTAACATACAAAAGACTCAAAACGGAACACGGGTTGGTTTTAGTCAGACGCTCCCATCCACTACAGAAACAAGTGGTAATATCCTTTTTCATTTATTTATATAGCAGTAGGTAATACCAATTTTTATTTGTATCAACAATAACTTCAAACTGCAAACAATATTGGAAAATAACTACCCAGTCAGAAAAAACATACAGCTCATACAATTTCCCATTGATGACAATCAGGATGGTCCGTGAAATGTACTTTTGTATGTGAAGTAAAACATTGTACGTGAAGCAACAAAGTAAAATACCAACAATGTCAATATCTATATAGGTTTGTCGTGCCAAATTGATGCGTAACAAATCTTCACGGTCATTTGGCAGATTGTCTTTACTCTTATGGTATAAATGTTCAAGAAACGATTTTTTAAAGTTGTCATAACAGTTAGTAAAAAAACAATGTGCTTCTCGTCAAACTTTTTGGCACCACGCAACATTGTGTTGCTACGCAGAAACCATTTTGAAATGCTGAATGTAGCTACGGAGCACCATTGACTTTCTCGAAAAGTCTTCGTATTTACAAGAGTTTCCAGTGCCTATGTCAAATTCGAAGAGAAGAGGTAGGTACCTCAAAGATAAAAGCACTATAGACTATAGTCTATGGAAAATAATCCGTCTCTTCTAGCCTACCAAGGTTCAATATCCAAAAACAATAAGCCGAACATAAATTATCATAAAAACAAAACACTTTTCAATGACGACGCATCAGATGTTATATCTGATTTCAAACCACTTGATGATAATCTTATAGAATATGACTTCAAGACTGTACTCAATTTATGTAAAGCTTGTACTTAAGAAGGCTCTGATAACGGCTTCGACACGCGCCCCGATAATATTAGTGATAGGTGATAAAATCAGTAGCGGCGTAAGGGGGCGGAGGGGGGTCCGCCCCGGGTACCACGTCTCGGGGGGTGCCATCTCGGTCGGCACATATCTGCACGACCAGGATAGCACGGGCAGAAGGGACAAGTCACTGAGGGTGCCATTCTAATCTGCTCATCCTAGGTTCACTACCAGTCACTGCACGCTATTCAAATTTTAAACAAAACTACAACAGGGCATGCGCAAGACGTCGGGGCGGCACTGAGACCCCTCTCTTTCATTTGTTATTACCTTTGTATTTATTTATTATTTTTGTTATTACCTGATTACTTAAATTCATTCCTCAAAGTTATAAAAAATTATCCGCTTGCTTTGCTCGCGGTTTTTTCATCATTTCTCGTTTATTCTGCGCTCTTTGAGTCCTCAATCTAACAAAAAGTTAAAATAGCAAAAACAACCGACGCTCTACGCTGACGATTTCTAAGTTGTTTAGGAGGTGGAGGACTTTTGTGTCCCAAAATTAAAAAAATTTCGCGCTCGCTGCGCTCGCAGTTTTTTTAGTTTCCACTGGTTTTTTTCAAACTTGTTTGAGTATTTTTGTGTTCCAAGACTCAAAAATTTCAGGCTCGCTGTGCTCGCGCCTTTCGCTTGACAGTGGCTTTTTCTAATTTCGTTAGGTATCATTGCATCAATAAAATCAAAACTTTCACGCTCGCTGCGCTCGCCGCTTCTCTTTGCATTGGTTTTTTTCACACTTATTTGGGTACTTCTGTGTCCCAAAACTTAAAAATTTCGCGCTCGCTCCGCTTCCAACTTCCGCTTCCGACTTTTTCACTTTACGACGGTTCTTTTGAAATTCGTTTTGGTAGGTACTTTACTGTTCCAAAACTCAAAAATTTCGCGCTCGCTTTGCTCGCGGCTTTTTCACTTGACACTAGTTTTTATAAAACATGTTTGGGTTCTTTCATGTCCCAAAACTCAAAAATTACGGGCTCGCTTCGCTAGCGCTTTATACGTTTGCAGTGATCTGTCTCCGGTTGCTTTAGGTATGTTAAACCTAGCAGCACCATGAATGATTTCTGCACGATTTTTAAGTACTTTCATTTTCAATTTTTATATTATCTTGTCGTTTTTTTTTTTGGGGGGTGCTCAGTAGGTAGTCCGCCGGATAAAATTAAAAGGAAAAAATGAATTCGCAGAATTTAATGAAATCCAAAATTTCAATAGTTGTTTCAATACTGAATATGTTACGGTGGGTTTGAAATGTTGATAAATTGTTAAGGACTTTATTAAGTCAGTAAATGAAATTAGCATCACTTTTATAAGTAAAAACTTAAAAAGAAACCGAAACTGACGGGTAAAGTTTTGATTCTCTTATTTTAAAACTATCAACCCCAAAATTGTTGGTAAAGACTAGATAGGTGATTTTTTAACTTCAATTTATCTAAAATGTGAAATCGAAGATTACTGCCAAGATTAATCTGTATAGACGTAATATAACATCTTATCAAAAGGTACCTAGCAGCTGTCTGATCTGCGGTCGCCATGCCACTTTGGAAAAACCGTTTACGTCATTAAAAACTCTTGAAATTAACCGCTTTGTACTAGGTTTTGCAACGGATGTAGGATTAAGCATGAAAATGCAAAATGATAATCTTTATACTTAGAGCATTAAATCAACTGGAACCGCCATGAGAACAAATCTCTATGCTAAATATTCAGCCAATTTACAGGCGATGGGCGATGGGGTGAGTGATAACACACTCATGATATTTCGATCACATTTAATATATGTTATTACGAATAACATAAATTAAATTCATAATTTTGACGCACATTTCTAATTGCATACAAGTATCAATCAGAGAATTAATCTAAAGCAGAGAAGAAGGAAGGAATGGCGTTTCTGGTTGGTTAAGCTCTCTAAGTTTATTTACATTACAAAATGTATGTCGAAAGCGGGACAGGCATCAGAAGATTATTATCAAACTGATAATAACGTAAATGTCAGATACAATAAGATTGTAAGATAATAATATAACATTATCTTTATTCATCTTACGCATAACAAGATTTTGGGAGTAAGGTGAATAGGCATTTGCCAATATTGATGCCCTTCCTCTGATAATAAAGACATATTTAGGATAAGATACACAAATATCAAATGATAAGACAAGCTTTTCCGTTGCAATGAAAGTAACATGTACCTATAATCTGTTTGACATTGTACTAAATTGACAATTTCATCTTAAAATAACACTTCAGCTAAGTAGCTTTGGCGGACCGGATAGAGCTATGTGGGGTATATTAAGTATATCAGAATAATATACCGAGTGTTCTTGCCAGAAACTCAATGATATCATCATTATGTAGCCTTCTTCCAATGAGCGGCAACCATACCGCTCATGTGCAGGCCACATTCATCCACCACCCGTCACCTTCTTCTAAGTCCATCGTACAGCAGAATGTCCTATATTTGCCTTTTAAGATGTCCTGAACCCTTCCACTACAATGTGCTAATTTCTACTGACAATGTTTTTTATTTTAATTCTTGTATAGGTTCCTAATATTTTTATATGCACTCTATTTTTCAACAAAACACTACCTTTAAGCATCTGCTACACCGGTGTCCCGTGGGAACTATATGCACCCGAAAAAGTACTTCCTACGTAAATGGGCTATATAATATTAGAATAATTTTTCAAATCGCTCCATTAATTCCTGAGATCAGCTCTTTCAAGCAAAGAAACCGACCAACTCTTCAATTTCAAAAGAAGAAAACAATAGGTAAAGATTAAGAAGATACCTAAAAACCTCCAAGACTCGAAAGATTTCCACAAAAACACTACAAATGCTTACCCCACAGGAACAGCGCTCTTGATCCACTCTCCAATTTAAATCCGATATGATCTCAATCTGACAAGGGACTTACTGACACGAGTTGATGGCTGACGTCTTTCTTCTAGATAGCCGAGCACTCAGGGAGATTGGCTACATGATGTATGAAACAAGTTAAGAAACGTGCCTTGAAAATTTATCTTAATTTGCCACGTAGCGTATCGAAAAAACCGGTATATTAGTTTCACGTATTTGTGAAATAGTGTGATAAAAATGTTTTGTATGTCTCCTGCTCTTGAACAAATACGTTTCTAAGTTGTGAACTAGTTGGTATTTTGGTAATATGTCAATACTTTTTTTATATTCAAAACAGGCTGAAAATCAGTACTCTTTGAAGGTCTTTACAAAAGACAGCCCACAAAACGCCCGCCCTTCACCCCTTCCTATGTGTTCTTACTGGGAAGAAGAAGTGGTGGAACTATCTCTCCGGCATGTATATTGGGTTGCCTCGGTAAACGGGTTGAGGAGGTCAGATAGGCAGTCCCTCCTTATAAAACTCTGGCACTCGGCTGTATCCCGTTAGACTGGAAGACGAGCTCAACGCAGTTGGGAAAAAGGCTAGGCGGCAAATTTTCTTTCACTAACACGAATTCTGGTTGTTATTGCTGCGATAATGGAGAACAAAATTACTCATCTGTCCTTACTCCGCGGCTACGATGCATTCCTTGAATATACCATAGAAACCTAATAGATAAAGTACGTATATATTATAGTAAATTACGCTACGTTCACACAGGCCATACGGTTTAGTCACAATAATATGATTTATATGTACGAAAGTTCACACGTCCATTGTGATTAATCAGTATCCTGCAAAAATCTGAGCCATCTTAGAAATATATTGACATGATATCCCGTGTGAACATAGACTTACGTTTATCATTCTTCATTTATTGTAAATTATGAAGGCCAAAAAATATTTTAAACGGCGATTTAATAATAATATCATCCTCATCATCCTCCGAGCCTTTTCCCCAACTATATTGGGGTCGGCTTCCAGACGACGATTTAAAAATAAGAAACATTTTACACAGTCTTATACGATATGCTTAAACATGGTCTTTCTTCTTACAAACACTTAATAACCAACAAACATGGCTATTCATACTCCATTTACTTAATAACGTAAGCTGAGATAATTCCAATGAACTCTTGATCAAAGTAAATATAACTTTTCTTAGAATTTGTTCCTTTATAAGGACAAAATACATATGTGGATATACACTTTCTTGGCAAATATGTATTTTCCTGTATACACTGTATCGGTAACTCAGGTGCCTTGTAAACATAAACATATGTATTTTGAGTATTACTTTCTTTCATATTTTCAAGTATAAATAAAAACATATATGGCCTTACTACAAAAACTTAACCACCTGTTTTACACTTGTCTAAAAAAATTGTGGCTGCAAAATGAACCATACGTCAACGTCATAATTTGTCATTTTTTTAGACAAGTCTTAAACTGACGTTTAAAAGCTTTTGTGGTAAGACGGATAATATTTGCAACTATACTTAACGTTAACAAAATGGTTCTCAACACGTGGTTTTTTTCCTGAGTACGGAAAACAAGACAGCGGCTTTGTTCTTGCCAATTCAAATATTTACTACATGGTTTGATTGTAGAGGTAGAAAGTATTCATTATTATTTTTTGTTATCGCTTTTTCGTTATTGCTTTTCTAGGGTGGTCAGAGTTACTAAAAGGAAATCAAAACATATAAAAAAAATCCAAATCAAAACAAACTTACCCCTAAGTTTATGACCATTCATTAACGACTTCAAACTGCCTTCCAGAAATTCCACCTCGAAGAAAAATTACATGTTTTCCCAATATGCCTCGGGATTTTACTTACAACAATCATAATATTGTAGCTAACAGACCAACGATATCAACGAGGTTTCATGACCGCTCTATGCTTGATACTTACCATTTCTTAAAATCCTGGTTAAGGATGATGAAATTAATGATGATGAAAATTTAAATAACGAGACGATTAAAAAAAATATTACCGAACAATAATTCGGTGGCAGGTAAGTACCAAATCAATTATAGTATTTCTTGTTTTTTTTTCTTCCGAAAATATTTTTGTTTATAACAAAAAACAATATCCACCAATTTTCGAGACCCTATTCAAATACCATCATCCAAAAAAACACGCTAGGTATTGTTTTGGATTATTCCTAGAATACGTAAAGTTTGGATGCATAAAGGTAGCATAACAAAAGATAGCGTCAATCATATTGATAGCGTCTTGTCTTAGTTCCATTGGAATTATTATAATGCCTCGCTTGAGCATACGTGCCAGTATTATTTGCACTTCCAAACGGTACACGTTACATACGCTCATGGAGTAAAGGAACGTGTTCGAATTTTAAATTTAAATAAGTTACAAGTAAGTGTAATTTTATTTTTATTTAATATTTGCGGTAATAAATAAAAATAGGAGATAGGCGGTTATTTAAAAAATAAATATTTCTGGGAAAAAAAGTGTTTTAAATTATTTTAAGTTTTTTTTAGTTTAATAACACTGTAAATCTGTTATCAACTGCTGAATGCTTTTTTTTAAAATCTGGTGTTTAAATGACGTTGAAGAATCGATTGAATCCATATTTTTTCAGATTAATTTTGATTAAAACTGGTTATAGTAATCACCGTAAATTACGATTTGACATGCCTATAATGCATAAACGTGAAGGAGTTTATAAACTCTCTCTGCACATACAGTTCATTGTTTCTGACCTTTTTTTTAATTAGTAACAATGGTATTATGTTAGGTATATTATGTATTTGATACGAACCTCTGTTATTGCAGGCACATACCTTCTGATGAACATTCTTTTAAAACTAGTTCCTATTTCCTTTTATTATTTTATGTATTTCTAAAGGTTTATACTATTTACAAACATAAATCAGGCCTAACATTGAAAATTCAAGGAAATGATAAGACATCCATGCTTGATATTTCTTAAGTAAATATTTGAGAAAAATATTTATTTAAAGCAAATTTTAACTAATCATTATTTAAATATTGGTTGCGACTGTGATAGCAAATTATGTATGTATAAGTGTACTTTTTATTCTTGTAAAAAAAAATCTCTTTATAATAACTGTTTTGGTCCTTAGATTTTCCGTTGAGTTTTCCTTAGTTTCCCCTCTATAACTTAAATATATATACATTACTTTATGTATGAAGATAATTTTATAACTAAAACATAGCCTATATTCTCTCTTGAAACATATTTATTGACACATCAAGAGAATTGTCTAACTATTTGTCTATGACTTCCTTATTTACTGTTTTTGGCCTTCCTAAATCTCATCGAGTTATTTACATTTGAACTGAGGACAATGTTTTCTGTTTATCAAATCAAAGAAATGACTGATGAGCATACTAGCACACTATCTCACGGTTTTGAACTGATAGGTGTCAATGTCACGGTGATTACTTCAATTTATTATATGAGAGTATTTAGTAAAAAATAGGTGTGTTTGCAAATCAGATAGATACACAAAAAAAAGTATTTTACAAATAAACATTACAAAAGTACTGAGTAAGTAGGTATAGTTAGTCAAACTTCATTTTACAAGAAGACGATTAAACATGATGTAGAAATGTTTATATCGGGAACTGCTTATGTCATTTCAGCTAACCTTGCCAAAAGAACTAGAAACCCACTTTAAAGTACTTTGTAAACATACATTTGTATAACATTTTTTTACTCGTTCGCATATCAAAAGGACCTAAATAAATTACTGTTCACCTTATTTGAGTGAGTTCACCACACACACACTCGAAATCTTTAGTCGGTCGACAGTTGACACGATCGATGGTTGACAATGTTTTTTAAGAAAATCGTGAGTCCAGTCCAACTTTTCAGTCGGTCTGATATCGGCTAGATACCTGATCTTCTGATCTGTAATGTGTGCGATTCCATTCGTCTTCATATTAATTAACTAGCTTCTGCCAGCGGTTTCACCCGCATCCCGTGGGAACTACTTCCCGTACCGGGATAAAAAGTAGCCTATAGCCTTCCTCGATAAATGGGCTATCTAACACTAAAAGAAATTTTCAAATCGGACCAGTAGTTCCTGAGATTAGCGCGTTCAAACAAACAAACAAACAAACAAACTCTTCAGCTTTATAATATTAGTATAGATGAGGACAAACAAAGTATCGGCCGACTAATAGTTTGCAGTGTGCTCTAAGGCCCGAGGCTTCGAGGCGGAAAACATCTGTCCTTTTTTTCTAGTTTTCCATGTTTAACATTAATTGTTGATGGATGTTCTCAGAGTACGTATTTGTTTGAGCTATTCAACAAGTCATTTTATGAATAGAACACATGTTTGTGTGCACACATTTTGAGTGTGGTCGTCATAACATATATTTGTTTAGTTGCTGCCAAATATTATTGTAATTCGTCTATGAATGGTAGAAATAAATATGCAATGTAGTTTAATGCTCGATATTAAATTAGGGTGATATAATAATGAGCAAATGAGCAAAACGTAAACCAGAAATCTAAATTGTATAATTGATAACAATGTCATCAGGTGTGAAACTGCAAATACTTCTTTGCAACAGCCTTAAATTGTGTTTGAGTTTAAACCACTAAAATAAAAAAAAGCAGTTTTGAAGTGTAGCCTCCAATAACTTCTTATTAAGTTTATTTTGAGTACACTAGTAATGGTAATGGCTAAATAAACAGCAGTATGTATAATATCCTTATTTACATGAAAATTGGTCACGTTATAGTCAATTGTTATTTTGTAGTCTTTGACAAATTATACGCTCATAACTTATGATCTGCATTTTTATTTTGTTATAAGTACTTACTAAAATGTTACATTTTAAAACTCGAAAGATTCAAACACGTTGTAAAATGTTGAAGTAATAAATATTTTGCAACGGTGCTTACTACAGAGTAAACGTTATTAATATCTACTAATACAAAAAAATGTGGCAGAATATAAGCTACGTTTCACAGCAGTGGCTATAATCGAATATAAAATGTTGGTTTACAGATATCTAGTAAGACATTAAACTAATATTTATTCATAATTTTCCTATAGTATGTAATAAATACACACAGTAACATACGTTAACATAACATCTTGTTGATCGTTACCTAACACAAAACATCACTGAACGACTTTGCGCTTCAAATACATTCTAGACCTGAGTTTATCTTTGTCACGAAAAGCATCGTGTAACAGACTTGCACCCTTAGGGAAATCCGATCCTAGCAATATGTTATCAAGCACAACACGCTCTCGGGGATTGTTCGAAATACACCTTTATATTGTGCTGTTCAAGAAAATAGTGCATATTGCAATTAGCATTAGAAGTGCACGACATAATTGAAATAGATACATTGTTATATGGAAATTGTTTTGTGGTTTCAGCCAGTATCTTAGTCGTATTTAAATAAAATTAATTTTCGTTTTATGTACTTTGTTACATATTTATTTTTCTTTACTCTTTACGGTACTTAAAATGTTGTACCTACATGTTAATTGGTATTTCCTGAAGTTTCCTTTTTAAATTTACAGATAAAAAAAAACAAACATTAAATCCTTTTGCCTCATGCCTGTAATTGTAAGCGACGTTGTCAAGCACTTAAAATCCTTACTGAGGTATATAATATACCCAATATGCACATGGTGGAACTCAAATAAGTCTCTTACCTCCCCACTCAGAGACATTTAATGATTACTTAAGTCACTCCTTAGTGACGGAATGTCATACAAATCCTTCACTAAGGAATGGTTTAAGTAACCATTAAATGTCTCTGAGTGGCGACGTTAGTAGATTGTCACACAATGTTGTTGAAACATAGCTTTTCAGGACGCAACATTTACATTGTTTCTGTAATGAACTATTTTATGTTTATCTATTAGTTTTGTCGTTGTTTTATTTCTCACGTTCTGGCTCTGTTATAAGTACCTCTAGTTAGCGTAAAATTTACCAATCACCACGCTATCTGGCCGACTTAATTTAAAGCTATGTATATATAAATATGGCCTATGTCCAGCAGTGGACTGCGATAGGCTGATGATTATGATGATGATATATAAATACTATATATAAAAACGGGTCTTAATAAAATGTGAGAAGCTAGATGGTTCATACAGTTATAAACATTCATCAGGAAATGTAGTCTTTCAGTAGGTACGCAGGAGCAATTGTTAAAAAAAACTAGTATGTATATAAATATAAAATTAATCTTAAATAGCAGAACAAGTCATTGAACCGTGCTTCAAATTGTCACGGAAATTACGTTGTTATTATACCTACTTATAGGTTTTATTGTAATATGATTGCACACACAGGTCGTATACAACGCAGAGTAGTGGGTCACTTCAAGACCGTTTATTGTTTGTTATTCATGTTGGAATCTATACTAATATTATAAAGCTGAAGAGTTTGTTTGTTTGTTTGAACGCGCTAATCTCAGGAACTACTGGTCCGATTTGAAAATTTCTTTCAGTGTTAGATAGCCCATTTATTGAGGAAGGCTATAGGCTACTTTTTATCCTGGTACAGGAAGTAGTTCCCACAGGATGCGGGTGAAACCGCTGGCAGAAGCTGGGATAATATTTTTTTTTAATATTACATAGGTATGCTACCTAGATACACACAATATAAACATATGTATTCATTTAAAAAAAGTTAATTATTTGTATTTCCTTTAAATTAAAGTGAGCACACAGTGCATTACATTTACGAGGTTTTTTTGTCACCAGTGTTCCTAGTCGAAAGCAAGCATGCATTGGAAATTACATTCTTTGGTTTTGTTGTTGACGCTAATTTATTTAATGTTAAGTTTAAAAAAAATACAATTCATACATTTTAAGAAACGTGCAACCAAAATCCGCAATAGCGTCTTCTTCTTGTAAATAGTTCAAAAAACAATTACATACAACGAATTGATTTTAGTGGTCTATTCACTCCTTTTAGCAATCGGCCAGGACAAAATATTTTTGTTTTTTAGAATTGCATATATTTATCACTTCTATGAAGATGAATATAACCAACAACGAACCGGACCTGACTAAAAATTTATTTAAATATTTACTCTTTTTTCTTTTTATCGAAATAATGTAAACGGAAACAACCAGGTGTCAACGAAGCGATAATATAGTGTGATTTAATTAATTTATAAACTTGTTAGCTAACCTTGGACAAATGGTTATCCTCTTCATATAAGACGCAGCTAAATATTGCAATTTTTACAAACTTTGCATCACACTTTTTTCTGTTTTGATATAGCGTATATAAATATAGAGTTAAATATTCTTACCATATCAACATCATCATCTCCCGAGCCTTTGTTTTTTCCCAACCATGTTGGCGTCGGCTTCCAGTCTATCCAGATGCAGCTAAGTACCAGTACTTTACAAGGAGCGACTGCCTATCTGACCTCCTCAAATTAGTTACCTAGGTAGGAATAGTTGTCAGACTTACTGGCTGCTGACTGTCTATACGACTATATATATGCCAAAGATCTTCAAATGACTGCTGGGACTTTTCTTTTGACAGTTTATCGTGCCCTCCGAAACACCAAAGTACCCATATGGATGCAGTTTTAAAAATCACACAATATTGTGTAATACACTTGGCATGTCATTGTTATGTTTATTACTACTTAACACTTACTAATTCCTTTGATAAAGAGTATTAAGTAAACTCGCAACACGTGTTACGACAGTACAAGGCACGGCGCGATTGTAAACAAAACAAACCTATGTTTATTATGAACTAGTTCATATTCTATGAACTGTACTTATCTGTTTATCGGTGATATAAGTTGTACAACACATTTTATCAAACCATACCCACATTTGGCTACTTCTAAGAAAAGGGTTAGGCCTATCTGCTAAAACATTTTTTTATAAATCCTTAACTTGACGAAAAACTATTAATACAAAAAATTACATCTAAAAACTTTCTCCCTAGTCTGTCAAATACTATGCTAAAAACCGTCAAAATCGGTTCAGCTCGGTCATCTTCTTTCTTGTAGTTACTCCATTAAAAATAACATTAGAAATTTAAGTAAACCTTTTTTACTGTTTGTTCAACCGATTTTGACTTCTATTGCGTTAGTAGTATGATTAATGGCGGCTGCAGTAAATACTTGGTATTGTAACCACTATTTTGCTTTCAATTCCGTTCTTTTGTCTACGGAATAGAAGTCAAAATCGGTTGAACAAACAGTAAAAAAGGTTTACTTAAATTTCTAATGTTATTTTGAATGGAGTATAGTTCCTTTCTAGTAGGTCACAAAGATTTAAATTTAAAAAAAAATAACGCTTACAAAAAAAGATGGGTTCTCAAAATCTGAACTAAATATTTTAAGTGCCTTCCAGTTCAATTTACCTATAATATGTCGAACCTAGGACTAATGCTTACCTACAACCTTTAGACTAATCAGACGACTGCAGAGCAAAACATTATCAAACCGAATAGAAGCGATGAGTCGATCTGGTTCACGAAGCATTTCTTTAACTCATTCAATTATTTTTTCTCCACTGAAAGTTTTCATTGGTCAAGTTATATCGTTGCGTGACTCCTCCACTTCCTAGGTTTCTTGTTTCCTTAATCATGAGGGTCATGACCTTAAATTTTACCTGATAGCATCGAATAATAGAATATTACAACCAGTCCATCATATTTCAAATCTAAAAATGTATATATACTTCATCTTTGAAATAGAGTGATTATATAGGAACCAAGAACTTCACTTATGGTCGGTTTATGAGCGTCTTTGTGGTGGTTTTTTATCAAATTTTTAAGGTAAAATTAACACGATCGCCAGCACAAAAGGTGCTAAGAAACCGGTCATACTCAAAATTTTATTATATTCCTTGTTATGAATGGGTAACAGGTTGGTGCTAAGACGCATTTTCCCACAACATAAGTATTGTTATTTCCCGTTAGTTCTGACGTTTGAGGGAAAAAAATATCAAATTCTTCCCGGTTCGAAAACATATTTGATAAGAGAGACATTCAAATAATTTAGACACTTTATTAGTTACCTCTGCCTCAATGTAATAGTTATTTGTTATACAAGAGTGCAAAGTTGCTTTTTAACCGCGGGCTCAATATTGATGACCGAGCAAGCGAAGCACAAAATGAAATGTGTGAATTGAAACACTCGCTACGCTAGTGTTTTAAATTTTAGAATCCTGAGCGATAGCGAGGGAATCAAAAGAGCACAAGGTGAAAAATCTTTGCACTCGAGTGCAACACGTAACTTTTCATCCCACCTCATCGAGGAAATTTCTAAACTCAAAGAAAGAAAATGGCAAGCACGTCACACATGGCAAATTAAAAAGATGTAACAAAAACTCAGTTTAAAAATGTAATGAGGTTTAAAATCGACCTCAAAACAATAAAAAATAATAATTTCATCTCACTTCATCGAGGAAATTACTAAATGCAAAAAAAAAACAAAATGGCGCGCACATATGAGTATCAAATTAAAAAGAAGTACCTATTAAAGTTCATTTATTGGAAAACTCAGTTTAAAAATGAAACGAGGTTAAAAATCTATGTAAAAACAATAATAAAAATTACTTAATTAATTGAATAATTATTTTAAGCAGTATTTTGTTTGTTTAATATGTATTTGTTTGAAAAGTCTTATCAAGATTGTCACAAATGGAGTATTGCACACGATGTTCTAAATTCAAATCACTTTGCCGCTCTAGAGGATAAAAACGGCCTTTGCGCTCAGATATCAAAGGGTAAAACTACTCTTTCCGAGATGGTGGGATGAAAAATAAATTAAAGTTAAAATAATAATAAAAACAAAAATCAGTCTAGCATTTTTTTTACAAATTTCGAATTTAGAACAAAAAAAAGACGATACGCAAATTGCTCTACTTTACAAATGAAGTGCAGTATCAAACGTATAGAAAGAGTTCCGATCCGTACCTGCCAATTAAGATCGAAGTCGAGTGACCTTGTCACCATAATCCGGTAACGTCAGGCAATGAAAACTCTGTGCCCAGGCTCCGCCATACTTTTTCCTGATTAGCCGTCGAGTAATATAGTCGCCTCCCGACGGCCAGTCTCGCGAATGAACTATAAACAGTGCGGTGAATGAGACCTAATGGTTGTAATAAATTCAAGTTTTGTTTGTTAAAGGTAATACTGCAAAATGTTGACGGGGTGGCGATTGGCGTTGTCAAAATGTAAGTTAAATTGTTTATTCTTTTTTTTTTTTGAAGAAAAGAGTTTGGTTATTTTTTGTGATATATTGTTTTGGTAATTATCTAATACTACTTGAAATAGTAACTTTTAGGTGCTTGTCTATGTAAATATGCGTATGTATGACGTGTTTATTTGTTACATAAATATCTCTAATTGGTAATTGTCTTTTTAAAACCAGTTTAATTTAAGTTAATATCCTGTCATTTATTTTTACTGCAAATAACTTTTTCATATTTACGTTCAATTGTTGCGGCCATTCAAAAATAGAACAAATGCTTTTGCTATTGAATTCTACCCAAGGTTGACGTTACACTGACAGTAATCACCATTCGACACTGATTAATGAATCCTTTTTAATATTTTCAGTGTTCATAATACCGCAGAGGTATGTCTTGGCGATTATGGCCTTATTGGCCGTGGCCAATGCGTATACTATGCGGGTATGTTTGAACCTGGCCATTACCCAGATGGTGAAGAAGACACAATCAGTGTCCACAGAAGATAATTATGATCCTCTAGTATGTAAAGACCGATCAGGAATTGAGTCAAACTCTACTGATGTTAGGAGTTTTTATACTACGAGAGCTGAGGATGTGAGTAGAAATTGATACTTTTTATTTTTATTATTTTGTTTGTGATTTTTTTATGGTCAGTTAGGTTTTGTGAGTGATTTTGGTGTGTACCTGCAAATATTTTATTAGAGAGATGAATGGTAAATCTCAAAATCGCAGTTTAATATAGGACATAAAAACGACTAATACCTAAGTATAGGTATGTGATTTTTTTTATTGTTAAATGAGTTCTTTTCCTTATTTCAACCATGATTTACGACATAATTTTAGTTTTATGTTCATTTGAATTGAACTGTATTTATTATTTCTTGAGATATCCGCAACAAAACTAGTCTAAATACATACACGTGCCGATACAACGTGCATAGCCGGATTTTTTAAATTATTAAGTTTTTAACATTAATTAGGATAACTGAATATTTTAAAGAAAGTAGTTACTATTATGCTTGCGGATGATACGGATTCTTATCTAATTTGATTAACAGTATTATATAATGATTGGAAAGAAATTAAATAATAATTAATTGATAATTTATTCAAATGTTATTCTCGCTTAAAACTAGCACCTGTGAACAACGTGAATATTGAAAAAAAAAATGGTAACACGAGGATATAATTTTTTATTTGCTTTAATTTATTCTTACCTTATTATTATTTTATTGTGGCACATTAGAATACATAGAGGTACATTTCAGGCGAAAATTTTTATCGGTGGACACTTGAGACAGTTCTTTCGACCGACTACACAAAAGGCCTTATTTATTGAACTGACATTGTCATATTGCAGTACACTACAGCGTATGTTATGAACTCCCATAAAAAAATAAAATCCAAGACAAAGTTTAGGTAATGGATCCAAACCCTTTCACGCTATAAATTGTTAGTTACAAAATATTTCGTAAATGAAGATATTATAGAAACTTAATAAAAAGATCAATACTTTCGTCATTATCATATTGTTGTCGTCAATATGAAACTCATTTTAATTCTCATTTAATTTATTGAGCAAAAATACAACATTCATTTAAAACATAAAAAACCTGAGTTAACAGTGCATTAAAATTCAATTTGCACAATTTTTTGTTCGATCGCCTTTTTTCTAACAATCAGACGAAAGTCGTTTTTTGCAACAAATCGAACAATGAGGAAGCGTTGAAATCATTTGGCTATTTTGTTATTGTTTAAGCCTTTATTAAGTAGTTTGGGATTTCAAACTGCAACCTAGGAAAGTAAAAGGGGATTTTTATTTAGCTTAAACTATCCCACTGCTGGGCAACGGTCTCCCCCATAGCCATCTTTATCGTTCGCTTTTTGTTTTATGGCCAGTCCTAATAAGTGGGCCAACATCACCACAAAATGGATCCCTGATGATGGAAGTCTTCCCATAGAAAATGGTGATTAGTCTAGGTACCTAAAATGTCTTGAAACTCAGTACCACAGTTTTATACCTAAAGTGACGATATTTATCTAGACATTGAGCAAACTGACAGTTGATAATATCCTTAGGTGGTAGAAGTAGTAGATAAATGATATTACTGCTATCTTCCTGAGATTATTTTCTTATGTATACTTAAGTTGTTTACGATTTGTATGTAGGTATATCTTGAAACTTTTGGAATTTTACGGAGTAGCTAGAAATTTTAGCTTTGTAGTTCACATTTTATGGTCACGAACATATTTTTTTTACTTAAAATTCTTCATTATCCGCCTACCATTACTTCAACTTTATTTTTGGCCATTCAGCATGTCTTCTTCTCCACCCGATATCGTCTCAAGACTGTGTCACCATCCATGATTTCTTTGGTCTTCCCCTTCCTCTACACATACATTCCCTCGTTTAACCTAAAGACCTTCTCCACAACATGATCCTTATTTTAAAAACATCAAACAAAACACTTATGAAGCCTTTTTCCTGCAAAGTAGGTACGAATCGCAATATTTTGTTCACGTGTATCATTTATCGAATTTAAACCACATACTTACTTATTGATTTTTACCTTTTCAATGAGGAAATGAATTGCTAAAGAGTTTCCTATTACCGTTTATCAAAATACAACATATAAAATTCATGCCGCGTGCTGGTTAGAGGTTAAAGATGAGTTCATTGCTCTTTGCATTTTAACCGTACATTTGTGATTGAGATTTTCTAGAACAATTGGGAGCATAAGGAAACGTTATGCAGATTTTCGATTTTTTTTTTCACGCCATATAAAACTGAGTTACGTAGGTGTTTTAAGATTTCTGCAAATACGAGTAAGTTAAAATAATATTAAAGTTATTGCTTTAATAAATTGTCTTAACTTTTATATACGATTAACGAATGAACTTAAGCGTTAAATGATTCTTATGATTAATATTCCACTTAAGATTTTAGTAAGATTGTTTGTTATATTAAAGAAGGAAGGAAATAATAAAACTTAATAGGGGACCTTACTGTTAAAGCAAAAGTCGTGGTGGCCTAGTGGGTAAAGAACCATCCTCTCGAGTATGAGAGCGCGGGTTCGATTCCAGGTCAGGCAAGTACCAATGCAACTTTACTAAGTTTGTATGTACTTTCTAAGTATATCTTGGACACCAACGGCTGATAAAAAGGTGAAGGAAAACATATTGAGGAAACCTGGACTATATAGTCTGAAATCACCAACCCGCATTGAGCAAGCGTGGTGATTAATGCTCAATCCTTCTCCGTGTGAGAGGAGGCCTGTGCCCAGCAGTGGGACGATAAAAAGGCTGTAACAGTAACAGTAACTGTTAAAGCCTACTTACAAACAACTGTAAGGTTGACTTATAAGTTGGATGACTAAGTTAATCTAACTGTCATCATTATCCTCAACTATCATGAAGTGTGTTTTTTTTTACAAAATAGTACAATCTGATCTATGGTTTAGCTTTACTGAAATGTGGGCTTGCCTTCATTAAAAATTACGATTTTTGGGGAATGTACGCTTTATGGGTTCACTCACGTCTATTTCGGGCTTGACCTTTAGCTACAAATTATAATGAAAGTTTAAATCGTTGATTCACCAAAAAATATATCCTAGTCAAAGACAAAATTATATACTCATAGATCATAATTTCGTTGTGTGTGTGAAAGTATTCTTATGTACACTTTAGTCTACAATCTAGAGCTCTTATAAATGTGATCTAAATAATCTTTGCTTAGAAACTTTAACTTTAAGCCATCATAGATTTATATATTTATAGAGGTACATAGATTTACCTTAAAATATGACTTCTAAAAAGTTAACGTCGATGTACTTACGAAACGCCCTGATTTCCTGAAGTGACCAATGATAAAATAAACCTTCCTGATAATAACACTTGTAACAACTATTTAATAATCTTTCACTATTACGATAATAGCATTTCTATAATATACTATTATTTCTACAGGATGTCATGCTTTTTGAATGGAGTGAGGCAACCCAAGGCCTGCTTTTGGGGTCTTTCTACTACGGCTACGTACTAACTCACATACCCGGAGGAATGTTAGCCGAAAGATTTGGCGGCAAATGGGTGCTTGGAGGCGGTCTCCTATCCACTGCCATTTGCACCTTCATCACGCCTATAACCGTCAAAATGGGAGGAGCTACTGCGCTGTTTATTTTGAGAGTTATTGAAGGATTTGGAGAGGTGTGTTATTCTTATTTGTTTTTATGCAGTATAAGAGCGAGGCCAGACGATACTTTCATTGGACGGTGCGGAACTACAGCGGTGTCATTCTTCATACTTTCTATGCCATGCCATGTAGGGCAACCGTACGGTATCGCACCGCGAGCACGCCGCCTTTTGACCTGCAAGATGAGTCGGGAAGATGTTATGCATTGCGGTAGCTACGCGATTGTACTTAAAAATATCGTGGGACCTCGCTCTTAACCCTGCCATAAATGATATCTTTATAACGACATTATCATTTCGGTAGCACTGTTTAATTATGATGAAACAAAGAAAAAGCTCATTGTCAACAAACGGTTACGAACCTAGACTTCAGGTAACTGAAAAACAGGCAATAAAAATAACTTAAAGATTATAATATATTTGTATGTAAGTACATACAGCAGATATCCTCTAGCGTTGGTTCTTGTTTCCTCGTGTCTCTATTTACTCTTGAAGTTAAAAGTATTTTAAGGTGGAATAATTCAATACACGGATGTCTAGTCCATAATTATGTACTTACATTGCTCTAAGTACCTACATAAGTATGTAAATCCCTCGGACAGGTAACAAAACAAGACGATTATAATAATAGCAATCATGTATTAATTAATATGCTGTAATAAATATTGAAATGGCTCTTAATATAGTTATTAATGTGTAGTACACGTGGCATTTATGACATTTATAAAGATTGCTACTGGAATTTATTTTATGATACCTGTAAGATTTTATGAAAAACTTTTCTATTCGAAGTAAATAGTTTGACAATGTATGATTTTCATCATCTAAGTAATTATTTACTCATATGCAAAAACAATGCGAACATTTTGGCCATTTACTCTTTACTTTCACGTAGTAATTGTTAAGTCAATTCAAAATAATTACGTATTTTTTTATTATTCTACTTTTTCATCCCCAGGGTCCCACAATGCCAGCCCTCATGGCCATGTTATCCAAATGGGCTCCTAAAGCCGAGAGAGCAAGATTCGGTGCCATCGTGTTCGGAGGAGCACAGATAGGCAACATCGCTGGTTCATACTTCTCTGGCCTGATCATGCATAATGGCAGCTGGGAGAATGTCTTCTATATGTTCGGAGGATTTGGATTATTGTGGTTTTTGTTATGGGTAAGTTTCTATAAAAATTGATTTTAAAAACTCTTCGCAGTAGTTTGGTGAAGTTAGGGGCTATCTGAACAAAGAAGTACCGGAGTAGAAGGGAGTAGAAGGATTGGAAAAGGATACGACAGAATAATATGTAGACCATAACAGAATAAAGAAATACCTAGGTGTCAGTTGCATTTTATGTGTACAAGAGTGACGTATATTACTACAAAATTGAAGTTGTTCAGTCCATAGTATAGAGCAAGAGTTCAAAGTTTACGATTCTATAAATAGCTATATCGGTTTTACAAAAAACTATAGATTTATTATGTTTGTTGCTGCGGTTTCAAGTTGATTTGAAGCCTTAATGAGCATCATTCTTACAACAAGAATACTGCCAGTGTAGACAGCTGTTAAGTACTTGTCTTTAAATTAACGATATATGTTTTTTCTATTGTAATCGTTTTTTATTACATCGATTCTAAACGGTCATATCATAAACCTTGCTATAAATAAAATAATAGTTGATCATACGCGATTTTCCTCTGTGGATACTTAGGTACTTCGGGGGAATTTTGCAGTCCCGTAAAGTTTCCATTTGCCTATTCATTGAGGTTTAAATAAATACAATTATAAAGAGTATTGCGCATCTTCAATCACGTGCAAAGGTGACGGACCTTAAAATCTATAAGAGGACTCATTGAAGTGCTAAAGTAGCAACTTTTTGCTTACTTTTGTATATCTATAGGTTATATTAATGATGCAACGTGATAAAAAAGTAAATTGAACATCATTACTGACACCGCTTACGTATGTGTAGACTATAAATACATTATGAACGTTTAATTTATAGGTACCTAATGTTATTTTAGAATAATGCTGTCTTATTTTTAACTTAAAGAATTATGCGCATCGTGTAGGTAATTAAAGGTTTTTGAACTTAAACAACTTGAACACGGATACCTATAATGTAATGAATTTATGTTATTGTGATTAAGCTTGTCAATAACTTAAATAAAGTATGTCTTACTTTAAACCTTAAATAAACTGTAATATAAGACCACACTGTCACAGTGCAGAGCACATTTTAAAGTTAAAGTTGATCATAAAAATAAAAAAATAACGCACATATTTTCCGACCAAGCTGGAACATTGCATGAATTTCGGAAGTTCGACAAGAATAATGTTTTAAATTACCAATCCCAAATAGTATCGAGTAAAATTAACTTTTCCAACGTAATTGGTTTACAATCGTATTACGACGAACAATATCTGTCGAGTTGCAGTTGCCCTGATCTTTTTTATCGATTCAGTTTCCAATTTGTTTCCAATCTGGTGGCGTTTTATTTTACAGTATTGGACACTTTTATTTTACAGTGAAATCGTTGCGTGTGTCGGTCAGTTTTGAACTTTTGTCGAGAACTATGGATATGGTTTTTGATTGTTTTTGAGGGTTTTAGGTAAACCACGTATCATAGTTTTGTTAAATGATAGAGTTATGGGTAAAGTTTGTTCATCCTGTTTAGTCATAACTGGCAAGAATAACTGCAGGTTCTGCAGGAAGACCCAAGTTCACCGACACACGGCCATTTTTCTTAAAACATCATTTTAACTTTGAAAAATGACGATAAGAAACTAGATGTTGATGTTGTTAGTGAACTTGGGCTTTGTTTTTGGCCTAATACAATAAGTCATCGACATAATATACCTACTTAAAATAACTGATGTTACGTCTTTTCTCTTCTAGTCGGTACTCTGCTACAGCACGCCAAACACCCACCCCTTCATATCAGACTCGGAGAAGAAGTTCCTCAATCAGAATGTTGATGCTCTCATCCACACATATTCGAAGAAGTTGGATCCCATCCCGTGGAAGGCATTGCTCAGATCTGGTCCTTTGTGGGCATTGATTATTGCTGGTGTAAGTATTTACTAGATAGAATTATTAATATACTCCGCTCTGACCTCGGATAAGTCCAGCGTCCCGAGGGAGCTACTTCTGATGAATGGATAAAAAGCGTATATGTTACATAAGCTTTATTAGCGCCAAGTTTCATCAAAATTCTTTCCATAATTTTAATGTGAAAGAGTAACAAACAATCTTCGTAAACATGTGCATCATAAAATTAGTATATTAACCCTAATATGGTACAATTCCTAAAGTGCTTTTAAAGACCCTTTATGTGCACAATGTAACGTTGTACGTTAATGTCAACGTTTTAAAATACTTGCTTTTTGTTTTTAATCAAAATATTAATACAAGGTGGGTAGAAAAATAAATAAATAAATGTAATGTCTACCTTCGGTTGCGTTTAGAAACGCGTACAATTATTTGTTTCGTTAATTTAGTATTATTTATTTCTTTTACTAAACTGATTAACGTATTTTCAAATTCATATTTATTATAACAACTTTGGTCTAGAAATAAAAAATTGTAACTTAGTCAAAACTTAAAAACAAACAGTACGTAGTCATTATCTGTATCGGTGCAACGGCAAGTTGAGCCAAATTGGACTTCACGTCATTGTGATATGGTTTCGATTCTTTTACCTGAACTGCTGTACCAATGCAAATCGGATTCGTTCGCTACTCATTCACGGGCGTGTTCCGTGAGTTTGGTTAGCTGCTTTAGCGAACCGACCATTTTTAAAATATCATCACAGAAGACACACGTTCACGCGCTCCTTACAAGGACTCACTTTTGCCAGTCCTTAGTGCGTGACGTTAATCGTGGTCTTAACGGTTTTATTTTATAATTTTGAAAACATATTTTTCAAACTTCGTTTAACTTATTCTCTATATTGTAGAATCAGTGCATCTCCCCGTATTGGGTAAGTGTTGAACAATTCGTGTAATTGCTACCACCCACCTATTGGGTGACCGTTGGCAAATGACTTGCAGATTTCATCTTTTCTTGCTTTGCACATTGAAGCATCATTAGTAGTTTTTTTTTTATCATCATAAGCAGTCAGGGTTATTCTTTTCATTTGCTTATCCCTGCATCTTATTTTTTTTTATATGTTTTATACATTTTTATATAAAATTACATTTCAGCTGTTCTCTGTAAACTCCGATTCTGACTGTGAATTTGCACACATTCGCCTTAAGCGCACTGAGCTTCTGCTTCCTGCTTCCGCGGCAAACACAGTCAGAGGAGGACAATCAGAAATGGACATTTATTTGAATGGACGTAAATTCCAGGGTCCAAAGTTCGGGTTCAAAGTTCGGCTTAAACTCCGGGCCACGGCTGATCCGTTGGCCGAACGTCGACAGGCACCGAGAGGCACCGTGCACCGATTACCCTCTACCATACTGCATCACCATCTTGCGGGTCTCACTATATTGATAATGACCTCGGCAATGAAATACTTTTTTTGCCACGTGATGTATACGCAGAAAACCTTGGTTGTTTGGCAAGTACCTTTGATACTGTGCAGTCTAGATTAAGGCAAGCTCATGTAAAGAATACTTCACTTTATAATTTGAGACGCAAGTTTGCCGAATTTAACGTTGGAGACGTAGTCATGAAGCGCGCTTACTTTTTAAGTGATAAGGCAAATCGGTTTTCGAAAAAGTTAGCACCGAAATTTATTAAAGCTAAAATAGTTGAAAAGAAGTCTCCCTTAGTTTATGTGCTTCAGGACATGTCAGGTAAAAACTTAGGATCTTGGCACATAAAAGACTTAAAATTATTTGTCTGCAATAGATAATATTTTTTTTTGTTCATCAATTTTAACTATTCAGTATTTTTTTTCTTCAAGTTATTTTTTTTTTCTTAATTTATTTATTATGTTAGTTCCCTCTCGCTTACTTTTCCACCTTCACTTGGAACTTCTATTTGTAAAGTGTCAAGTAAATAAGAATACTGGCACTTATAACAGTATGCAATTGTGCGTCAGTTATTTTAATAGATACTAAGAGTAACTGCTGCTGGAGTGTGTTTGAGAGATGTATGAATGAGTGTATTTTGGAAGAATAAACAAATAGTTTAGCAACACAGTTCGAGAACATGCGGATTTTGTCATTTTTTTAGACAAATAACAAAATCCTTGAGTGTGCGCGGGGGTATTGTAACGTTGTACGTTAATGTCAACGTTTTAAAATACTTGCTTTTTGTTTTTAATCAAAATATTAATACAAGGTGGGTAGAAAAATAAATAAATAAATGTAATGTCTACCTTCGGTTGCGTTTAGAAACGCGTACAATTATTTGTTTCGTTAATTTAGTATTATTTATTTCTTTTACTAAACTGATTAACGTATTTTCAAATTCATATTTATTATAACAACTTTGGTCTAGAAATAAAAAATTGTAACTTAGTCAAAACTTAAAAACAAACAGTACGTAGTCATTATCTGTATCGGTGCAACGGCAAGTTGAGCCAAATTGGACTTCACGTCATTGTGATATGGTTTCGATTCTTTTACCTGAACTGCTGTACCAATGCAAATCGGATTCGTTCGCTACTCATTCACGGGCGTGTTCCGTGAGTTTGGTTAGCTGCTTTAGCGAACCGACCATTTTTAAAATATCATCACAGAAGACACACGTTCACGCGCTCCTTACAAGGACTCACTTTTGCCAGTCCTTAGTGCGTGACGTTAATCGTGGTCTTAACGGTTTTATTTTATAATTTTGAAAACATATTTTTCAAACTTCGTTTAACTTATTCTCTATATTGTAGAATCAGTGCATCTCCCCGTATTGGGTAAGTGTTGAACAATTCGTGTAATTGCTACCACCCACCTATTGGGTGACCGTTGGCAAATGACTTGCAGATTTCATCTTTTCTTGCTTTGCACATTGAAGCATCATTAGTAGTTTTTTTTTTATCATCATAAGCAGTCAGGGTTATTCTTTTCATTTGCTTATCCCTGCATCTTATTTTTTTTTATATGTTTTATACATTTTTATATAAAATTACATTTCAGCTGTTCTCTGTAAACTCCGATTCTGACTGTGAATTTGCACACATTCGCCTTAAGCGCACTGAGCTTCTGCTTCCTGCTTCCGCGGCAAACACAGTCAGAGGAGGACAATCAGAAATGGACATTTATTTGAATGGACGTAAATTCCAGGGTCCAAAGTTCGGGTTCAAAGTTCGGCTTAAACTCCGGGCCACGGCTGATCCGTTGGCCGAACGTCGACAGGCACCGAGAGGCACCGTGCACCGATTACCCTCTACCATACTGCATCACCATCTGCGGGTCGTCCACCCTGAAGCGCCTCCTCGGCTGAGCGTCATCAACGGACTTCTCTCCACGTGAAGCCAGGACAGTGCTAGCGCGCTTTACCTCCATATAACGAAATTAATTTTGCTGACGGGCATTCGAATCGCGACCTTGAAATAAATTTTTTATGTTCACAATGTGGGGTTTAATTTAAAATCTAAACCGTCCACACGCTAAACGTGACAACAAATAAAATAAAATGATTGATTGTTGAAATGCATTCATCAACAACAGTCATTATTATTGGTTTACGATGCAATCTATATTTAGCATTATTATCGGACAAAAAAGTTAGGTACACTTTTTGCATAGTAATTTTCTGGCTTGTTGACAAAGTATTAATTTAGTTGCAATCTATACGAATATTATAAAGCTGAAGAGTTAGTTTGTTTGTTTGTTTGTTTGAACGCTAATCTCAGGAACTACTGGTCCGATTTGAAAAATTCTTTCAGTGTTAGATAGCCCATTTATCGAGGAAGGCTATAGGCTACTTTTTATCCCGGTACGGGAAGTAGTTCCCACGGGATGTGGGTGAAACCGCTGGCAGAAGCTAGTTTATAAATAAACTTATTCTCTTCAACGTTACCTTATTATTTGTTTTGAATAAACTGAAGATATTTTACCATTTCATTGTAAAATTTTACGTTCTAATAAGTACATGCTATATGTATTGAAGCAGTTCTTTACTTACTTTTTTTTTGTATTGAATGCTTACAAAATACATGAGTAAAAAACGTCATTGTCAATGTAAATGAAATGTAAAAAATATCTGTTTGTCTAGTGCTAACTACTTTTTTCACTGTTATCGTCTATTTGAACAGATTTTTCCTTATCACCATATTACTCAAAAGTTTCACGATAAAACATCGATTCACCATGAACCAAATACAATGTTGGGAAATTCAAAAAAGTTGACACATGTGAATGTTTATCTACAGATTGGACACGATTGGGGCTATTTCACAATGATCACGGATTTACCGAAGTACATGACCGATGTTTTGAAGTTCAATATTAAAGCTACTGGGATATTGTCAGCCTTGCCTTATGTGGCTATGTGGATTGCGTCCTTCTTCTTCGGTCTGCTGTGCGATTTCTGCGTGAAGAGAGGATACCACTCTATTACGAGTGCTAGGAAAATTTATACTACTATTGGTAAGTTAATCATATTTTTTTAAGTCTTTTTTAAGCAACACGAATCTTGGAATAAGTAGAATATTTAATGCCGTTTTCACGACTAGCAGGCATATTTTCTTAACTGACCATTTACTAAGTTACAGTCGTCTATCGTTACATTAAAATAGTATCCTCTTATGGCTTCGAGAGTGAATGAAAAACTGAAATAACTATTATTTCCATAAAACAAATGAACACCACCTCATAAATTAAACAAATTCAAACCATTCAAAAACAGAATGTCAATTTTAACCAACTCCTTTTTCCAGCGGCAACTGGGCCCGGTGTCTGCATAATCATGGCGTCATACTCCGGTTGTGACGTCACACTCGCCGTGTTCTGGTTCATCTTTGCTATGACGCTCATGGGGGCGTACTACAGCGGTATGAAGATCAACCCATTGGACATCACTCCTAATTACGCGGGAACTACCACCGCCATGGTCAATGGAATCGCTGCAGTTTCGGGAATCATTTCACCTTATCTTATAGGGTTGTTGACGCCTGATGTAAGTTGTCAGCTTCTTATGTTCAAAATTTATGTCCCAAGTAATAGTTTCAACGAAAACTAGGTGCGGATTTCTGTCACCTATCTATCCATTGATTTGAGATTAGTGATTTAACTTTGACATACTTTGTAAGTTCTTACGAAATTTCAGGTTCTTCTTAGGAAACATCAATAGATTGTATGTGCACGGTTCCAAGGATTTTATGCAAAGCTAATGTCAAAGTTCAATCTCTAATCGCGAATCGACAGATAGATGAAAATTGGATTATAATTTCAGACAGATTTAATTACATCATTCTTTTACCATTTATTGACAGTAGACCGTCTACCGTCTGATTCAAATATCGAATATTTCAGTGATAGGTATTATGTCAATATGACTCCTTATTATATTTAAATATCAAGCAAATTGAATCATTAGGACCTATTTTATTATGAACTGAACAAAACAAACAAAAATATGAAAATCATCGTTATATCAACAGGCTCGTTTACATTTCGACTATAACCTTTGATAAACAAATGTCCGTTAATGGCTTACGGAAACTGAATTTGTTTTTGTTATTATGTAAATTTTGGCGTTAATAAATAAATGATCGTAATGAAGTCGTGGTGGCCTAGTGGGTAAAGAACCAACCTCTCGAGTATGAGGGTGTGGGTTCGATTCCAGGTCAGGCAAGTACCAATGCAACTTTTCTAAGTTTGTATGTACTTTCTAAGTAATCTTAGACACCAATGGCTGATAAAAAGGTGAAGGAAAACATCTTGAGGAAACCTGGACTATATAGTCTGAAATCACCTACCCGCATTGAGCAAGCGTGGTGATTAATGCTCAATCCTTCTCCGTGTGAGAGGAGGCCTGTGCCCAGCAGTGGGACGATAAAAAGGCTGTAACAGAACAGAAACAGAAATAAATGATGATGTCTGCTATGATATAATTTTAGGTATCATGTTCAGACCTAAAAATTAAATATTTAACAATCAGTCGTCAGCCAATCATTCTATCAATTAGCTAATCGTTCAATCACACAGAATTTAGCAAGTATTTGCCAAATCACGTAACAATATTTTCAAAATTAAGAATACCAATATTATAACTTACCTAATATTGTTAAACATTACCTAATAAAACTAATTACATTTTATTTATCTTTACAGTCCACACTGAAACAATGGCGAGTCGCGTTCTGGGTGTGTCTAGGAGTTCTAGTCTTCACAAACGTTATCTACATCCTCTTCGCGAAAGGAGAACAGTTATGGTGGGATGATGTAAAAACCCACGGCTACCCACCAAACTGGAAACACGGTGACCTCCCCACGAGACCAGTAGACTCAGAAGAAGAGAAAAAAGAAAAAAATGAAAAAGAGAAAATATAAACCGACTGTTAATTTAAAACGTTCTGTAAATATTAAATAGTATTATAATTGTAATTAGGCTAATTTTGTTATTTATGAATAAGAGATTATTTAATTTATACACGTTGTTGTTTTATTTCCTTTTAAAAAGTATTATTATTGTGACATTGCATGGCACAATATTCCTTACTTAGATTATACAGAAAAGTAATGAGTACTATCACCATGCTTGCTCATGCTAGATGGGCGATCAGAGTTTTGGGGTTCAGGTTTCTTTAAGATGCTTTCCTTCCCTTTTATCTCATATAAGATGATAGAGGTACTTAGAAAGTACATATAAAGTAGAAAACTTACATTCATACTCGCTTGAAACAAGATCGATGAAAGCTCTACATAAATAAATCTTAAGTTGTGATTTAGTTAATTAAGGCTCCATAAAGAGTTATATAAAATACTTATAAGTAGTACCTAATAGAAGTATAACAAAGCGGGTCTTTCTTTTATACATAATTATTATATGTCAAATTATTATAAGAAAAAAATATTGGAATTAAATACCTACTGGTTTATGTTAGTTAGAACTTCCTGAAAGCTTATTCCATCGTTTCCTCCATATGGATTATATATCTGCCATCTACATGGATCACAACAAGTATGAGATCACCTGTAATGGAAAAATCATCCGTACCTATGTCATGGGCTTATGATAGTTCTAAGAACTATATAGGTTTAGCGTAGGGAATGAACAACGACAAAATAAGACGAGAGAATCAATAATACCTACCTTACAATTTGAGAGGTTTTATTTATGAAATACTTGATGCACATTTTGTACAACGGCGGACCTAACACCTTAGGTGTTTTCTACCTAAGTACCTGAAGACTAAAAAGTAATCAACCTAAGTAGTTATGGGCTTTTGTTACTGAGCGTAGGTACCTCCGTAGGTACCTACATTTTCCATAGGCACCTACTACTTAATTCTTATCCAACGAGGAGGTCTTATATCAAGATAACATAGAATTAGCATTTCGACAGTTTGAAGCGTGCCTGCATGGTTATCGCTAACCATATCGGGTAAAAGGACAGCTGGTAAGATTTTACGAACACCTGCATCAAAACAATGATAGCATCATTTGATCTCTACGATATCTAATGACGTCATTTTGTCCTATACTAAGAAGAGCTTTGGGGATTAAACAACTGATACACTGTTAATATAGGTAAAGAATACAATAGAAAGACCTATACTAAATCAAGCACCCATGTTCATGTACCTACACAAATATTTGACTTGGGCTGCCCGTCCAGCCCACGTCAAATCAGTGACTGATTTTTTGTAGGGGAAAAATAGACCACACCGCGAACGGAATGGAACCCGTGACCTCCAGTGTGTACACCATCTGGTCGTCGTATGAAAAACCGATTTTGCGAGTGGTTGTGCACATACATAGAAATAGGCCAACATATGTGTATACATGAGACACAATGAGCTAAGCATTGAAACCTAAACTGTAGCATACAGATTTTTATATAAAAAATATTCTCGTTTACATATTAGTGTATCTTCTTTAGCATACGTTCATTGAATCACACGGCCATTATATTATGAAAGAAACAATAAACTGTGCTAACACTCCATTTTGTTTGACTATAGAATATACAATTTGTCATTATGATGAATATATTACTGTTACGCAATTAAAATTACACACAGTTAATGACCTATTATACCGCTAATACAATTTACTGATATATAATCGAAAACGTTATATACCTACCTGCTAGAAATTGCATTGGCTCAATTGAATTGTTCGTTATATGTACGAATAGGTATAGTTTTAATTGTCTCAATTTAGAAGGAGATTAGTATTTGTTCATCCCTTTTAAATTAACTGCCTATATCATATTATCTTAAATGTGTCACCTACGTAGCTCAGATACACACTCTATTTACATATATATACTCTATATATATATACATATATACTCTATTTATATATACAAAATGATTTTTTTAAGTATCCTTGGTACGCTCATAGAAAAATAAACAGTATACTCAAGTAATTATATTGAAGCTACATTGATTGTATGTTTCAAACTATTAGAGGAAAGGAACGAACAATCAAGCGCTGGCTTGCATTGCGTGTTGGGTGTTTCATACAACTTATTTTGTCCACATTTCCTTAATAACTTGAAGTCCGTTTCCGATTTATATAAAAATGTTTTTGAAAAAAATAAAGAAAAAATTAACTAAGATTAAAAGATAGCTGACAGATTTTCAAGACACGCCACTCCATATTAAATGTGTGTCATTAATTTTAATGCTATACTATAAACTACTTATCTAGTGAACAATGGAATCCTGTAATTATAGCCATATTTACACAATTCATCACTGCCCAGCCTTTTCCTAGCTAAATTGCGATCAACAGTATCAGCTTAATACAAAAAACTTACGATTTATCGCCCAACATAATATAGCTGTCAAACTGCTCCATGCATGGTCCGTTATATTGTACAAAAGTAATTCATATAAACAAATGTCTCGCAAGACGCAAAACTTGTGATTAATTTATGTTGTATGGGTATACATACAGATACATATTAACTCAATACAGTAGGCAGCATTATCTGACCCTGAGAGAGAAAAAAAGAGTCCACAAAAAGTAATTAGTAGGTCAAGCACAAAGGAAAAAAAATACTTAATTAAAATACTCGTTGATAGGTATTGTAGAAATACCTACTGTTTTATACAATGCGGTTTTCATATCGGTAGATCGTCATTTATTTCTTGTACTTGAAAAAAGAACGTCAATTAACTATTTTTATTTTCAGTATGACGTGTTCAATACCTTCAAGTGTTGCTTCTCCACAGAAGTTTATACAATTATCTTGGATTTTAACAATTTTTCATTTATCTGTTTAAACATCTCGCGTTATCAAGCGATCTGTCAGATAATAAGATGTTACGAGGTTAGTGCTGTCAATTTTGTCATTCAAATCATAGTAAGTTGTGCTGTAGTAAGTGTTGGTTGAAATCTTATATTAAAAGATTGTTGATGTACTGCATGGTCTCAAAATGCCTTTGATAGGATGGCGTCGAGTTCTGAACAAAGGTTAGTGCTCTAACATTTTTTTAAGTAAATTATAATTAAGCCTTCGAATAGAACACTAAAGATAGTTAAAAACAATGCAACAATTTTGTGGAGTTTTTAAGGAAAGCAAAATAAATGTACAAAACATTTATTTGGTTTTCTCTACTACCTACATTATAAATAGACCAGTGTAAACATTGTCACTGGCCCACAATTTGATATCTAGTTTTTTTTTTTTGTAGCCAACGAAAAAGTCTACAATAAATTAAAATGGATATAAGTAAAACTCGTCGGTGAATTCTAAAATATTGTTTAGAAATAAATAAATGATAAGTATTGGATAACTCAGAAGCCTAAGGTTTTTCTTACAGTCATTGGTTTTTCTTTTATATTTTCATCGAATCAACACGAACGGCATTTCTTCTATGTATAAGAAAGTCGTGTTAGTTACACATTGTATAACTCAAGAATGGCTGAACCGTTTAAGATGAAACTTAGAGGGGAGATAGCTTACACCCGGGAAAAGGAAATAGGATAGATTTTTGACACCATCTGGCTACGGGAAACAGTCATATTGGGACGCGGGTGAAACCAAGGGCGGAAGCTAGAATACACAAATGCAGTTGGTTTGGTACCAACTCCACGTGTTTTTACGATGATATGAGGAAATATAAAAGGAAAGTTTTGATGACGTAAAACACTGTTTTTACCAAAGGGAAAGTACCTCTTCACCTGTGAATCTTAAAGATCGTCATCTCTGTCCTGGTAATTTCTTGCGGTTTATGTTTCCGTCGTTACTTACTACAGGAAAAGATTTCAAGGAAATTATTCTAGTTACAATACATTAACCTACATTGCTGGATAATATAAAATAAAATGATATTGGATTTTTTTTACAACTGTCCAAGGATTGGTCCTGAATTCGATCACATTGCAACTTTTACGTAATTTTAATACAAATTCTTCTTCAATAGCGTTGTTGGATCGGTTATTTTCTTAGTATGCTTATCTTGTACACCAATAACAGCACTAAACCTAACCTAACCTAACCAGTAACTAAACGTGAAATCGCTAATCGAGCAATTGTATGAGGAGAGATCGCAGCCCTGCATGGGACGTTAAAAATGCTGATGATGTAGGAGTAAAATAGTCAATTAGTAATGTTCTACCTACATTGCTAGAGAGGTTTTTTTTTTGTTTAAAAAAGGGCTTTTCTCGGAATTGAATTGTACAATCAGTTGTTACATGTGTCATTTTGATAATACTCTTAACAGACAAATGACAATCAGAATGATTCTGCATGTCTGCTGTGACACGCGCGGCTTTATCGTGATTGATTGGTCCACGAAACTGTTATCAAGCCAAAGAGTTCTCTTACTTTATACACCTACTTGAAAATAAGCCCCGATCAAACGGAAGGGAATTACAATGTTTTTAATGCAATTGTTTTCTTGTGTATATAATGTCTTTTAAATGTAGGCTAGAACTTTTCATCTTTGTAAAAACTGGTACCACTTATATTCTAAGCAAATAAATGTTTCTTTCTTTCTTTATGTATAGGGTAAGAAACGATGGATGAGTTATCTAAAAGACTGTATAGATCAAAATAAGGTTTCTTATGAAATAGATTCAGACAGAGGAGAATTAAAGAAAAAAAAGACCTGCTGTGCCAACCCTTATTAACCATCGTAATGGCAGGAAGATAATAAAGCATATATAAGATAATAAAGCATATAATAATAATGTCAAGACACAATGACAAGTTTTTGTTTATTTATTCAACAGTTTATGTACACACACACAGAATACAGAGAAGAAGAAAAATAGAACAGATAGTACAAAGGCACAGCTTATTTCATTAGAAATCTCTTCCAGCAGGCCCGTTATGAGAGAGTTAGAATAGAAAGAGATGCAGATAGAGTGCGTAAAAAGAAAAGAAGCTATAACTAAAATACAATAATCACTAACATTAACCTAAATATATATATGTATTTATATAAAATATACATCAAAATACATATATGTATATATATATATATATAAAATATTTAAATACACTAAATACTAATAAGCATCTATGATGATAAGGAAAGATAGTGTTTAGATAGTGTTTATTTTTTGTCTAGCATTCCCTTTTTTTAATTTCAATTGTTTATTTATTTTCCAGCGATGGTGATACCCCAGCGCTATGTCCTGGGTATCATGGGACTATTCGCGTTGGGAAACTCGTTCACCATGCGTGTTTGTCTCAGTATGACTATAACGCAGATGGTACTGCACACAGGGTCCACTGAACACATTGTAGGGGAAACGTGCCCAGACCCGGCTAATGTGGCTGTCTCTAATGCGACGGCTGTGAAAGCACCTGTATTGTTTACGGTATGTTTAATAGAATCATTCCGTATAATTTCTAGGGTTCTACTGGATTTTTGTTGGCAAAAGTGTGTGCGGTTCTTCTATACTAATATTTTACCTGTTTGTTGGTTAGTAGGCTCCGAAGCTATAAATGTTATGAAAATTCTTTCCCTGTTGAAAAGCTACACTCTTCACCAGTAACATAGGCTATAGTTTATCCCAGAATTGTTAATAGTTCCCACGGAATGCGGGGAAGACTGCGGTAAAACGGCTAGTTTGAGGGTAAAATCAGTATTAGAAGTCTCCTTTTTCTATCGGTTCATGTGCAAACCATGACCATATTTAAGAGTGATATTGTAAAAGCTTATCAAGTGAAACTGCAATACGTCTTTGAAATGTGATAAATGTTTTTGTTTTAAAATTGTTATCTAATCAATGACAATGGTATCTTATCAATAGCACTTATCAGTGATTTGGAGATAAAGATAAAGAGATCTACTTTCCGTGACGTAATAAACCACTTGTATTTGGTACGTGCCCAATATACCTAAATATTAAGATCTCATAGTTGTAATATGATCCAAAAACATAAAAGGTATAAAAGACAAAGTCTTTCTTGTGTATAACATTTTCTTTTGTTATCTTTTAACATTCTTATCACATGCAGTAATATCACAGTAGTTAAAAATAAGAAAAACAGATTACACATTTAAATGATTAAGTACACAATCTCCATTGTTACGGTCTAGGTTGAGAATACATCTTCAGTGTTGTTAGGACAAGATGAATGCATAGTTCATATATCAACAACGATCAGGTATACAGCCGGTATCAGACCGACCGATTATTTCTTTTAAAATAAATTGTCACCAAACCTTCGGGTCAACTATCGGCCGACCATTTAGTCTGCAGTGACTCTTTATTCAAATAATACTTGATAGTATTTTATGTGAAATAATTTCCCCAGGGACGAGACCGTTACGACTGGGATGAAGCAACGCAAGGGTTTCTTCTAAGTGCCTTCTATTACGGTTATGTAATCACCCATTTACCTGGAGGACTGTTGGCTGAAAAATTTGGAGGTAAATGGACAGTAGGCATTGGACTCCTGTTGACATCTGTAGCGACTGTCCTTACGCCTTGGGCTGTGACAGTCGGTGGGGCGACGGGGTTATTCATCATTAGAGTTATCGAAGGCTTTGGTGAGGTTAGTTTTATTTTAACTATAATTTATATGACTTTTTAATTTTCTATTATTTAACATAGAGAACATCATTAAAAAAAATCTTATAAGTAATTGTATGGTCACCATCATCCTCCTGCACTTATCTCAATTCCTGTTTGGGGTTAGCGCAGCTAATTTTCTTCTTCAATACTCTTCTGTCCGTCATCCCACAAGTACCTAACATTCTCTCCAGCATGTCGACTTTCACTTAAATCATCTATCGACTTTGATCGTCCCCTTAGACTATATCCATCCACATTCATGCTCATCACGTTCCTCACAACATGATTCCTCCGCATCACCTGCTCATACCATGACAGCCGTTTCCACATAGTTTTTATCATAATAATCAATTGTTTTGTTTCAGGGTCCAGTAACACCAGCCTTTGTCTTATTATTAGCAAGATGGGTACCCCCATCAGAAAGATCTCGGTTTGGTGCCATGATATTTGGAGGAGCTCAAGTTGGAAATGTTTTTGGACCCTACATTTCTGGAATCTTATTATCAAATGGCGGTGACTGGGCCAATGTATTCTATGTATTTGGAGGTCTTGGAATTATATGGTTCATATTTTGGGTAAGTTTACTCTACCTAATGTTTGCTATACCTATTCTAAATAATAGGTGTATTATATCTGAGAATGAAACTGCATGAGTAAAAAATTTTAAGCGAAGGAAGCTATTTGCGTGGCAAAGTATCAGGTGCCGTCAAGAGACCACCAAATAAATAATCTTTATTGCTAAATTGATGGATATCGTAAAATGTGACATGAGCGTGTGATTTGCTGATGCAGTATTTTTCTGGGCACATCTGCTCTGGCATCAAGTTGGTCATAAAAATACATCTTAAGTCAGTCTTTTTATGACATTTGAAACAGTAAGATTCGTTCTTGCATTTAAATAATTCGAACATATTTCTATACATGATTTAGGTAAAGTAAATTTTTACTATATAATTGAAGAAACCGTACCCAAAACAATAAAAATAACAATTATTTTTGTCAGTTTTTCTTTGCCAGGATGTTCAAGATATTCTTTCCCATTAGTTTTTTTCCAATTACAACCAGATTGTTCATTCATACTTTTTTCGTTCCAGGTTTTCCTATGTTACAGCACTCCCAACACTCACCCATACATTTCTGACGAAGAAAGAGAATACTTGAACAATACTGTAGCCGCAACTGGTTTGAGCAAAAAGCTGGACCCCGTACCTTTCAAAGCTCTGTTACGATCCGCACCTTTGTGGGTTCTCGTAATGGCTGCCGTAAGTGTTTTTAATTTTCTCAAGTGCAATAAAGAAGGGGAAATGGGGATTACAAACGGTTCGGAATATTTTCTGGATAAGAGTATAATAATTATGTTCAAACAAGGTCCATAACCATTAAGTCGATTTGAATGGTAGAAACTGTTTACATAAGTCTTATACAGGAGTGAAAATGCTCTTATGTAGATGACTTGAATTCTTTTACTTTGATGATGCACTAATCAGTGAATTTGTAAATTATGTTTCAGATTGGCCACGACTGGGGATACTTCACTATGATAACGGACCTTCCCAAATACTTTTCAGATGTCTTAAAGTTCAATATCAAAGAAACAGGACTCATGTCAGCTTTACCGTACATCGCTATGTACGTGACCTCCTTTATTTTTGCCAGTATCTGCGATTTGTGTGTCAAGAAAAAATGGCACAATATTACTACAGGAAGGAAGATTTACACAACAGTCTGTAAGTATTACCTTGATTTATTTTCCAACAATTATTAAACAATAATGATTTTATCAAGATAAGTAGTTATCCCATAATCACTCCGTTTCCATAATTGTTTCCGAGTTATTGAAACGCTAAGTTTCTAAATTTTACTGCAATAATCCATAACATCCTCAATAGATCACGACATACTAATATGATGGATCATTATGGTTTTCTTTTTCTAAATTTATAAAGTCTTTAGTTGCAACATAACAACTAGATAAGTTATCCTCCTATGACTAAATCACAGCTCATTCATCAGACATTTATTTTAAAACAATACCTAATACATGATATTACCTAATCGATTCAAATATCGATTTTAATATTAAGGTCATCTTTTCTGTCACAGCGTCTTCCATACCGGCAATCTTTATTATTCTGGCCTCGTATTCCGGCTGCAATCGAGCTGAGGCTGTCGGCCTTTTCATAGCTTCCATGGCGTTCATGGGAGGCTTCTACAGCAGTGTCAAGATCAATGCCATGGATATCTCTCCTAACTATGCTGGTACTTGTTCCGCTTTCGTTAACGGTATTGCTGCTATATCGGGCATTATTACGCCGTACTTGGTTGGGTTGCTGACTCCAGATGTGAGTATGATCTCTATAGCTTATATTTTTTACATTATTACTAATTATAAATCAAGGCATAAATACTGAGTTATCTAATATGTAAAAATAAGTCGGTTTTTCCTTCCTGACGCTATAACTCCAGAACGCACTAACCGATTTCCATGGTTTTGCATTCGTTGGAAAGGTCTCGGTCTCCGTGAGGTTTATAGCAAAAAAAAAATACATTATCTTTTAATCACCAAACAAAATATTACATAAATCGAAGCCATCTGGTGGCGAAACGGTGTTCGCCGGGTTTGCTAGTTCTATTTATAAAGTAGTTGGAAAAAAATACTGCATTATTTCCGTTTCAAAATAAAAAATGCTACGAAAAAAAAATTTACAGCCTGTCACAAAATGGCACGAAAAAGTATTTCACAGCCCATTTTTTTTTATTCGTAAAGAGTTAGGGAAGGGCATTCCGCTTGACCGGGCCAGCAGATGTCGGAATAAATTAACTCAGCCGAAGAATTGTTATATTTTTTGGTCATTTTTTTTCTAGAACATCATGTCTTCCTCAAGTTAGTTTTGTGGAGCGAAACAAATTAGATTAGTGACATCTTTTATTTACAATTTTTTCCAAACTATTTCTGTAGTTACTCTTGGCAGTTCACGTTTTTTTTTAATATTTATAACATCTTAGGAAAATCAATTTGAAACACTCTTTCAATTGTTTAAACTAACTTAAAGAGAATTGTTTATTAATTTTCTTTTCTTTAATTTCAGCAAACGATAGGTCAGTGGCGCATAGCATTTTGGACTGTATTCATAGTGCTCGTAGGGACCAATGTCGTATACCTTATTTGGGGGTCTGGAGAGCCCCAGTGGTGGGATGACGTAGACAAATATGGCTACCCTCCTAATTGGAAACATGGACCTTTGAAGAAACGAGCAGTCGATGGAGAGAAGAAAATTGTTTATCCTAAACATGACCATTCGCCCGTATCAAATGATTGATTGTAAATAAAATATTTTTTTAATTTTTTGTTGCTGGTTTTTATTTATTTCTATTTTAAGAATGTATCCTCTGCAGAACTGCACTGCTTCAATCAAGGTTTATTTATTTATTTTACAGTTACACATACAAAATACAGACAAGAAGAAAAATACAACACATAGTACAAAGGCACAGCTTGTTTTATGAGAAATCTCTTCCAAGGTTCTATGTTGAATCGTTGAAACTAAATACATTTTATTTATTGGAAAGTATTCTGACCACCAAAATAAGAAGCACCACCAGCTTCTCAATATGAATTTTTGATTCCCCGTCAAGTAGTAAGATGCGTTTATATTCCAATAATAAAATACAATCTTTATGACAGCGCCATCTGGTTTTAAATAGATGAACTACTAAGTTTCACGCGTAGTAAGTTGATAATTGCTTTCAGGCTTTGAACACATAAATCGATAACCTTCAATATTTAACAAGTTTTGAAATTATTACTGAAGATGTCAGTGTTCTAAGAATTTGTCGAGTTCCTTAGATTGTGAATCTAATTGAAGGTGGTAAAGTGATATCTATTTATTGATTGGTTATTTAATGTTAGTTCAAAGTTTATGCCAATTAATGCAAAACTTGAACGGGCTTAATATCACACACTTAACCAAAGTTCTCCATAAGTATAATAGTTAGTCCACAAGATTTTTATTGTCATCTAGTTTTCCAGTTTTGAAGTAGATTTTCTGCATGAAAGGTACTTTTAAACCTTTTAGTTTTTTTTTTTTTTTACATAAGTATAAAGTCAGGAGCAATTTAATTTGACTTCGAAATATCTCCCTCAGAGACTGAAGCCGTGTGAAGTCAATTACAAACTTTCGATATGCAGGTGCACAGGGATGAACGAAACTAATTCAAGGTCAAGGTCATTTCAGGTCAAAGTCTTATGTCATTGACCAGAAAATAGCACTTTGCGCCTCTAGGGTTTGAAGATTCATTTGACACTGCTGCTGTGGAGGCAATTATTCTTAAATCTGATTTTATTTAAAGTTCACTTGATTACGTTTTGTAGAGGTAGATAACATCTTTTATTTGGGCATTTGAGAAAAAAGTGGAGAGTTGTCTTTGTTTCGGGCGTTTATCTTGTGTAGACGGACTTTTATGAAGTTTAAAAAGAAAGGTGAGAAATGGAAACATGCGAATGATTTTTTTCACGCCCCTGCTTAGGTTATCTTTAGAATAATTAACATTTAATTATGAATCAAAAACTTTTATTATGGGAAAATTTTAGAATTAAATTGCGCACTGATAACGATCATTTTGTAATTTCTGTTTTGAAATACTTAGAAAGATCAAAACCTGATTTGAAATAAAATAAAAATATTAAAGTTATATTCAAGGTCAAATTCAACTACTACAAAACGCAAAATGCTTTGTGCTACAAAACCACTATTCTTCAGAAATAAGTTTTATTCATAACAACGCACTCTTTCTATTGCGGATATCTCAGTGAACCAAACCCTCCGGGAAATATGATCCGACCTTTTTCCATTAGCTTTTCCTCAAAGATGATACTATTTCAAGTCGTATCTTGGAGTGCTGACTAACCCCAAGGTAGGTCAGCAAGTATGTTATGATCCCTTGATCTAAACTATGGTCTGGAAAACTTATCTATTGAAACTAAAGGCCTAGAAAAATTTGTGTCGACACGTTTGAAATGTGTTTTGTTTGATAAAACTAGAAAGCTTTCTAGCGTTTTTGAGTATATACTTTCAAAATAATTCACTGACCATCTTTAATGCTATAGATATGGTAGTAGCATGTATGTAGTTATATGTAAGTAGTAACTATTATGTACTCCTAAACCAACTTGGGGATCTAACTTAGTTACTGAATTTAAAAACCTAACCTGAAAAACGTTGTAGATCGTAATCGTGGCTTCTCCCAATTGGATTTAAACCTTTTGGAAAAAGTATAAGTACCGTGTATATATACATCGTCCACCTAGAAAATTTCTGGCAGAGTTTATTACCCTTTCAGTCAGATAGGGGTAACCTTAGTATTCACTGAACTATTCGTGACTATGAAACTGCGCAACGTAGGTGCAGCGTGATAAACTAATCTGATATCGATGGACCTAGCCCAAACTACTTACTAAAATGTATTATTAGTTACTTAATTTACTACTGTTTGAATTTAATTGATCTGTCATCCATCCTCCGAGCCTTTTCCCAACTATGTTGGGGTCGGCTTCCAGTCTAACCGGATTCAGCTGAGCTGACCAGTGCTTAACAAGGGGCTACTGCCCTATCTGACCTCCCCGACCCAGTTACCCGGGCAACCCAAATTCCCCTTGGTTAGACTGGTGTCAGACTTACTGGTTTCTGATTACCCGTAACGACTGCCAGGAATGTTCAGTGTCAGCCGGTGCCATCCGAAATACAGTAATTGGTGTCTAAGATATACTTAGAAAGTACATACAAACTTAGAAAAGTTGCATTGGTACTTGCCTGACCTGGAATCGAACCCGCGCCCTCATACTCGAGAGGTTGGTTCTTTGCCCACTAGGCCACCACGACTTAATTTAATTGATCTGTAGATGTACATAATATCTATTATTTTTACTGTAAGTCACTATATTTTGATCACCCTCTCTCACAAATAATGAAGCCTTCTTGAATACCTACCGGGACTGTCGTTCACGTGATTGAACGACTGCTACCTCTTTTTAACATTTACTGAAAATATTTTTGCCTTTTTCAATAATCTCCAGTCAAAAATTATTATATTCTACCAGTAAACAGGACCTTCCCAAAAGTTTATTTAAGATTTATATGTATATGTAATTGCAAGTTAAATTATCTATATATAGTATTTAGTTATAATTAAAAATTGTTATTAAGGATACTCACTGACCCCACAGTCAAACCATTACAATGGTTTTGTGGGGCTTAGCACATAAGATAAGGCTACATTTGTGATATATAATAAATAAATAAATATTAAAAATCGTTACCATAGATCAAGAAAAAAATTGATCACATGAACAATCGATCTCTGTCCTGCCCTTGTTTAACGAGGAAGCATAAAATTGAAAGTATGTGTTTCGTAAAATAACTCGAGAACTTCGTATCGCGTTCTGCATTAATATGCGGGAGTAACACGTGCACAGATAATTATAAAGGTAATGGACATTTAAATGCAGCAAAGATTATTCTACAGATGTGACTACGATATAAATTATAACAGTTACAGGTTGCGATGATGATTTGTAAGTCTTGTGTGTGTACTTTTGTAAATTAAATGGGTATTATTTTATTATTTTTAGAGTGTAGATTTTATTTGCAAAATATTGTTCACATTCGATTGTTTTTTTAATAAATTGAGAAAAAAGTCGATAAATATCTTATTTTTCACCTTACAAAAAAAAAACATCGCACATTTCTACCTATACGACATCCGCAAGCAAGAATCATGGTCTATGACGGGATACAGCGAAGCTGCGTTCGCGCCGATTCTCTCACTAGTCGAGTAACTGGCGCACGATCGCTCGCCTGTCACTTAACTTGCCTTAAATTACGTGCGTGTGTTAAGTAAATATTACGATTGAATGGGAAACGAAATATCTAAATCAAAATTGGAATACTGGATTGTTGAGCTGATTTCTGTAAGTATTTTTATAAATCGTTTTTCTAATTTATGTAATTACTAAAATTCATAGCTTTTCAGTAAGTGAACAATATTTGTTTTATGTTCGCTGGGCGATGTGTATTTTTAAATATACTTTGACCGTTAAAAATATAAATAAGTCAATTATTAAGTAGCTCTAGAATGTAACATTGTGTAGTAAAATAATTGTATGCTTTCACTTAAAATTAAAAACAAGCATATATTACAAAAAAAAAAGTTAACATTACTCAAACTGTACCTAACTTCAAAAAATATAATAATTAACCAAAAGAGCGGGTACATAATGAATTCAAATGCACATGCATGCATAAATACATATAAAAGAGCAATTCAAAATTGCAAAATTTCCGGCTTAACTTCGTTTAATTAAATTAAAATTTCGAAATGTACGTCATCAAAACATTCGCTTTGTACGAAAATTACCTACTATTGTAACAACAATATGTAGCCATATGTATGTATATTATCCAAACTAATATTATAAATGCGAAAGTAACTCTGTCTGTCTGTCTGTCTGTCTGTCTGTCTTTCTGTCTGTCTGTCTGTCTTTTCTTCACGCCTAAACTACTGAACCGATTTGTGTGAAATTTGGTACAGACATAGTTTGAAACTTGAGAAAGGACATAGGATAGTTTTTATTACAAAAAATAAAAATAAAAAATAAAATTTATTACGGACATACAGTGCCATCTATTGGTCAAATGTCGAAATGCTGTTCCTATGCTCCGTAGATAGATGGCGTTAATCGCGCAATGGTGTCATTACACGTGTTCGGTTCATGTTGTTGTTGTAATTCATCGGAAAATCCATCAGAAAAATGTAAATAAACAGTAAAAAGGTGTAAAAAAATTAATATTAATATAATAAAAGTTTTACTACAAAGAAAATGCTCTAACGGAGTATAGATAATTCTATTAGTACTACGCGCAATTGTGTCGATCGTTACACGAGTTCGGTTCATGTTGTTTTAATTCATCGGAAAAAAGTAAATAAATAGTAAAAAGGTATGAAAAAAATAATAACAATATAATACTACTTTTAGTACAAAGAAAATGCCCGAACGGAGTATAGATAAATAATCCGAGTTGTCACTATGCTCGATAGATGGCGTTGGGATCGAAATAGATCGCGCTATGGTTTCGTTACACGCATTTGGTTGGGTATCGGCCGAGCGCTTCGGTACCGTCGTGGAAAAATTGTATTGTCGGTTGTATGGTCGTTTATGTGGATTGGTCCTGTTTCGTAAAGTTCTAATTTGGTTCCGTTGTATTTGTCGATTTGGTACAGACATAGTTTGGAACTCGAGAAAGGACATAGGATAGTTTTTATCCCAAAAATCCTGCGGGAGCGGGAACGTCTCAAAAATCCCGCGAGATCGGGAACTATGTGGGTAAAACCAAAAATCTGCCGGAAGTCACTATTCCACGCGAACGAAGTCGCGGGCAAAAGCTAGTATTAAATATAATACATATATCTATACTAATATTATAAAACTGAAGAGTTTGTTTGTTTGTTTGTTTGAACGCGCTAATCTCAGGAACTACTGGTCCGATTTGAAAATTTCTTTCAGTGTTAGATAGCCCATTTATCGAGGAAGGCTATAGACTACTTTTTATCCCGGTACGGGAAGTAGTTCCCACGGGATGCGGGTGAAACCGCTGGCAGAAGCTAGTGTATTAAATAAAGAAAGGTGTTATTGAGACTGTAAAGAATCGTATGTTAACCTTGTTGTATCAGCTGTATGCATTCATTATCATTTTGATATTTAGTACGTATAATAAATTCAATATTTTTGAAAGAATCTATTGAATACTTTTATAATTATTAATGGTTGAAATATGTATTGTTAGTTTGAGCTTGGCAAGAACCCATGTGTTTAACTCAACTATGTTCTGACCTTCATACATCAGTACATACCTACATCGTTTATTAACTAAATCTAGATCCCTTCATAACATGTTCAAATGTTCACGTACCGTCTATTTTTGTCTTCGGTAATATTTACTTACACTTTTGGTAACCATAAACTTTACCAAAACATCAAAGAATACATAGAAAGAATGCATAATTTGAAAAAGGTAACTAACGCAAATTATAAATTTCATCATGAGATTGAAACCAGTAATAAAAACAACACATGTACTGAAGAATGATGTGTGTAAAATCAGTTTTATGATTCTGCTGTAAAAGTCAGCAGGCTTTACAACATAAAAGATAGGAAAGACAAGTGTTAAGTAAATAAATACAGGAATGTAAAGATAATGATAGCATTTTCTTTAATTTGTTTTGTGATTATGCGTATTATGATAGAGGTAAGCTTAGCAATATTAAGCTTCATTGTTCTGCAATTATGACTAATATGTTTTACGTTTTTTTGAAAATCATCTTAGCTGTTATAAATGGACGTGTAATCATAGTTTTACTACATTGCATTTGGAATGTTACTGTTACTGTTGGAATACGATAATATATTTCATCACTTAAGTATAACAAGAACTTAGAAAAGTTTTGTATTAAATATAATAATTTGTATATTATACTTTCTTAATTAATCAAGCCCATGTGCAAGAAGGCATGAAATATATTAATAATATATTTTTGAAAAGTACAATAACGTTATAATATATATGAGTTGGAAAATTATACTTCTCTACATTTATGATTGCATTATAAAACTTTGTTTGTCTCAGAAACTACTAGTCCAATTTGAAATATTATATCGGTGCTAAATAGCCTATTTATTGAGGAACACTACGGGCTCCTTTATCTGGATTCAAGAAGTAATTTCCATAGGACGTAGGTGAAACCACTGGCAGAAGCTGTTAGTAGATACAATATTTCAAAAAAAAAATGAATGACATAAATTCTCGCTTGTATGAAGGTTATAAAGGTAGCTAAAGTTGGTAAGTAAGTTACTCCAATATTCGCTGCAGAATATTTAAATCTTAAACGACAAAATGGTTGGGGTCTCAGGTCAGGCTTTAGGGGTTGTTAAGAAAGGGTTAACCCTCAAGTTGGGGCAAAGATCTTAGTGTCGCGAGTTTTCATTTGACCTCGAGTTGTTAATCTACTTTTGGGCCGGGGTTTTGAGGGTTAGCGGGATTAACCCGCCTTTCTCTGCCTTTGACTTTTGTAAAGCCACAGTTGACTATAACGAAATTGTTGCACGATATTTCGAGGTAGCGAGTTATAAAATGTTAAACAATTAAACGAAACAAAAGCAAAATTAAAGGATATTAACTTTTCTGTTCTTTTTCGTTTGTACCGTTAAAAGGGTTTATAAAACCTGCGATTTACGTTAAGGGAACGTTTACGTAGGTTTGTATGTATTATGTACTGTATTTTGACGACATCGAGAAAGCTAAAACCATTTTCATCTTATAAAACGCATCACACATCATAGTACTAGTTTTCTATGTATATTTTTGTCATATTTTTGATCATATTTTTGTAGGTATACCTATAGATACAAAAATATGATCAAAAGCAAAGACTACAAAATAAGATTTTCCTTCAACATTTTAAACACACAACAAAATAAATCTCAGCCAGCATTTCACGCCTCATTTACAAACTCATTTAGTTTCTCGACACTTCACGTCACACAAGCCGTCAGGAAGTACACAACAAACGAACCTTTACAATAGAGGAAAACTCAGTGAGGAAAATCATTGGTTCATGACGAAAATTCTAGCTCGTATGATGGCTGACCGGGTCGTGGTCTCACCTTGATAATGAACTGTGTTTACATTTGATTATTAATTGTGATAAGTGGTTAAGTAGTGCTAGGATTGATAGATCAAATATTTTCTGTGATTCGGTCATAAAGGAGAAGTTGAATTTTGTGTTACTGAAGTTATCTTTTTGAAATGTATTATGACCCGGTGTGGTAAAGCAATTGAGAACGCTGCACTCTATCAAATGATAACAGCAATGGTCCACCAGACTCCGAGACTATAGAACCCTGGACTTTTGGTTGGTTGTCCGAAGGACTTCGACTACGGGATTTCCAAATTCATCCATTGGAAGTAAAACTATTCGTCATCCTAAGTCTATAGGGCAGTTTCGTTTTTCATAGCCTAATCAATTCGCATTTAGGTAATAACCTTTACTTTCATAAAAAGACGTTTTTACATTAGTTGAAAAAAAACGGTGTTGTTGATAATATATTAACAGACTATGATATGAATTGACTCTCTTAACATAAGTACTTTTAAAATCAAAACCAATAAAAATTGCGTTCGATTTGCAATCGAGTACCATTGCAAGTCGACACCGTTCCATTTTTCAGTAAGTATGAATGAGTGGTTAATATCCACTTAAGCGTCGATTACTTGGCAATCATAGGCAGTATAGATAACCTCTATCTTTACAAATCCTGGTAGTTGTATGTAGGTAACCATAAACCGTAAAGCCTAGTGCTGGTAATTAAATAGCGGCATTTACCAACATTTAAATGTCGAACAACATGGTCTGTATCTTGCTTCACTCGTGGCCGATTACTTACATACTTTTTGGGATGTTGGTAATCTAAAAGTATATAGTTGAAGTATAATAAAAGCGACGTGGAATATTATAAATAGCGAGACCGGGAAAATCAAACAGCGTGATAATCAGTATAAAATCATTAATGAGAATCAAGTTTATGAGAAAGATTCTGATGTAGCTCGCGAATTTAACACATTCTTCTCTAATATTCCAATCAAGACCACTAGCGGCTTAGACTCCTCTGCCACCAACGCCGAAAAACTTTTACGTAGTAGTGTCAGTCAATGTGAAGCCACATTTATCTTTAGTTATATTTCACCTTATGACATAGTAAGAACCTTCAAGTCATTAAATTCAAAAAAGACAGGTGATTTATGGGGTATCTCTGTTAAAGTCTTAAACTGTATTATTGACGATATTGCGCCCTATTTAGCTCGTATATTTAATGAGTGCATTGACTCAGGTACCTTTCCTGAACTTATGAAATACAGTAAAGTTATACCTCTCTTTAAATCCGGGAGCAAGAACGATCTAGGCAACTTTAGACCGATTTCAATTCTGCCCGCATTGAGCAAAATTTTTGAAAAGCTAATTTTAAATCAACTCCTCCGGCATTTTAATTCATACAATATTTTACATGCGGAACAATACGGTTTTACAAAGGGTCGCTCCACAACGGATGCCGGAGTTGCTCTACTGAAACATATATTCAGTGCGTGGGAGAAGTCACAGAATGCTATCGGGGTGTTCTGTGATCTTTCTAAGGCGTTCGACTGCGTCCAACATGAAACGCTTACCCAGAAGCTAAAGTATTATGGTATTAGAGACAGCGCACTTAGTGTTATTAGCTCATATTTAAGCGGTAGAATGCAATGTGTTGACGTTAATGGTGTCAAATCTTCCAATCTACCCGTTCGTTTGGGCGTACCGCAAGGGTCGATTTTAGGTCCATTTTTGTTTCTTGTATACATTAATGACTTGCCATATTATTTAAAATCATTGTGTGATGTAGTATTGTTTGCTGATGACACGTCTCTAATTTTTAAAGTTGATAGGAATAGAGTAGATTTTGATGACGTGAATTCTTGTCTTTCACTAGTAACGCAATGGTTTACAGCCAATAATTTAGTTTTGAATACGAAGAAAACAAAATGTATTAAATTTGCTTTGTCCAATGTAAAAAATCTCGGTCCCGGTGTAATTTTGAACAATGAGGAACTTGAAACGGTACATACTACGACTTTTCTAGGGATAACAGTAGACTCCAAAATTCAATGGGGTGAGCATATAACTGGCATCACGGGTAAATTAAGCTCTGCTGCGTACGCTGTCAGGAAAGTAAGAGCTCTCACCGATGTAGCCACGGCGCGTTTAGTGTACTTTAGCTATTTTCACTGCATCATGTCCTACGGAATTCTTATGTGGGGCAATGCTGCCGATATCGAGAATGTTTTCGTACTACAGAAGCGCGCTGTCCGTGCTATATACAAACTTGGTGCTAGAGTCTCCCTTAGGGAAAGGTTTAAGGATATTGGTATTCTGACTGTGGCGTCTCAATACATTTATGCCAATATAATATACGTAAGGCAAAACCTAGATTCATTTAGTAAAAACAGCGACGTACATCATTTTAATACTAGAAATAAACATAAGTTAACCGCACCTAATTATCGTCTACATAAGGTGCACGGTTCATTTGTGGGGCTTTGTGTACGCATTTATAACAAAATTCCGGTTCATCTGTTGGAATTAACGGACAGTTCTTTTAAAAACAAAATCAAAGAAATTCTTGTTAAAAAGGCATATTATAATGTTAATGAATATTTCACAGATAAACGCAGATGGCAGCTCTGAAGTGGAACAAAAGTGCTTTATTTTATTTTGTATTTTTCGGTGTTTTAAATTAATAATTGATGAAATTGAATTGTATAATTGTAAAATAAATTAATAATAATTAAATTGTAATAGACAGCTGTGTTGCTGGGAAGTTTGTTCTTCACCGCTTCTTCTTTCCAGCTATAACACTAGGAAGTGGTGAAAGGGGGGCGTTTTGGGGGTGCTGTCATTCTTGTAAAATTTTGACGTTAAAAAGTGCTAATCGTATTAGCCTATTTTAATAAATAATTTTGACTTTGACTTTGACTTTGACTTTGAAGGATTATGCTGTAATTGTTTTGTTCTCTAAGACTCGTCGTAAGAGTCGAGTATGACGGCGCGGGTTCGATTCCAGGTCAGGCAAGTACCAATGCAACTTTTCTAAGTTTGTATGTACTTTCTTAGTATCTTAGACACCAGTGACTGTGTTTCGGAAGGCACGTTAAACTGTAGGTCCCGGCTGTCATTGAACATCCTTGGCAGTCGTAACGGGTAGTCAGCAGCCAGTAAGTCTGACACCAGTCTAACCAAGGGAAATTGGGTTGCCCGGGTAACTCGGTTGAGGGGGTGAGATAGGGCAGTCGCTCCTTGTAAAGCACTGGTACTCAGCTACATCAGGTTAGACTGGAAGCCGACCCCAACATAGTTGGGAAAAAGGGTCGGAGGATGGAGGATGGTTTTGTTCTCTAAGACTCTCAAGTTAATCCATACATTATCCCCCTTATAGGGGGGTATCTCCTCCAAGTTTAAACCAATAAAAATGTATGGTTATCCTTTATTAATAAGGCAATGTATGTATAGTAGTTATGTATTTTCATCATTTATTTATTTTTCAACATATATATTACATTTTTAAATATTAAATATAAAAATAAAAAACATTTAAAAATATAAAAAATAGGTTGCCACCGATATCGGGCACAGGGTCCAAGGTACCGGTGGTTAGGGTCCCAGAGACAGAAACCTCCTCACAATACGCACCGTATCAAGAAGTACTGCCTTCTGAATCAGTCCCTTGATCCAGCCGCCTAACGAGAGCCTCATGAGGTTTTGGTCGAAGCTCTTGGCTATTAGTTGTAGTTATTATTATTACAGAAGAACGGTACCTTTTTGTTTTTTTTTTCTGCATGGTAATACAAATACACGTTTGTTTTAGCTTAAAAAAATATGATTATTCTTCCCAATGGTATGCAAAGTCACCATGACGTTGGATTTACTTGCTTTATGTCAAAATCATACGATACAACGTAAGAAAAATTTTGTTGATAGATTATATTTTTGAAAAACAATATTGCGTAGTTTATCTTACGTACTTGTGTTAAGCTTCTTTAAGTCATTACACGTGGATTTCAAATGATATTTATGTAAACGATATTACATTGTGAATATATAATAAAATGTTTAGCTATGTACAAACGACATTACTTGTCGAAAATGAATTAAAATAATGAAGAAAACTACAACTAATATCATATTCTGCGGATATTTTTTGATTTAAAACAAGAGATTATGAACGGTTTCGTCGTTATTTTTATTACAAAGTAAATACTAAAATATAAAAAGGTGACGTCATGTCTTTCACACCTATACACACTTTACCATATTTTATACATGTAATTAAATATATGGGTACTTACTTTTGTTTCCAACGATTTGCCATCGCATTAAATTACCTATGACTGGAGTTCATTCCAGTACTTATTCCTTTTTCTAAAGCGAAAATTTCAACAAGAAGCATTTATTGGGACCTCGAAAAATAGTAAATCAAAATATTAGCTTTTTTATTTAACATATGTAAGAGTTAGTTATATAAAAATAATAAATTAGTTCTCACTAAGACACATTTCACAAATATGAAAATAAATTAGTTCACACTCATAAATTCTGATGTTTGTATTCAATGCCACACGTTAGATAGTGAGCAAATTTCCATATACCGGGTGATTACTAATTCGTAGGTCGCTTCAAGCGGGCACATATCATAGGTACACCTAATTACTTTACACCTATTCACTAATATTATTAAGGCAAAAGTAACGCTGTCTGTCTGTCAGTGTTTAGCGCTTTTACACCAAAAACTAGGGAAGCGATTTAAATGAAATTTTTTTCAAGTAGTCTAAAACCAGAGAAAGAATATAAGCTACTTTTGACCCGGATTTGGTAAGTCCTTTGAACTCGTGTGAAACTGCGGGGAACAGTACTTTTTTTAACGTAGAACCATAAAAGGGTTCTATAGAGGCATTATGCTTATTTCTGCCATATCTGGAAGAAATCACTTCAATTTATCCAAACTTTTTAGGTACATTTTGAACTTTAAGTTATCAAACAATTAAAAATTGCAATATGAATAATTAAGAACCGGTAAATTATCATAAAGATGCCGTTGCTGATTGATTTGGCTTCGGACTGCAAATTGCCACCCGGTCATCCGGGTCAAGTGCAACCACTTTTGCGAAATATGACAGATGTTACCGAAATATAGTGGCGTCTCCTTAAATTACTAGGCTTGGAGTTAAACTTCATTTGAATTTTGATTCACCTGTAAAATGTCTTTGCTACATAATTTTCAATACTTCTCCCAACTTTTTCATCATTCAATTTTTTTTATTTTTCTATCATTATTTAATATGGATTCATAAAATTATTTCCCTTTTTTATGGTAGATATTTTATTTCAAAGGTGACCGATATTTATACAGGTTAAATAGATGCATGGTTTGAATGCTGTAGATGTTGTCATAGCGACGCATATGCGTACATATGCGGGCATGGCGCATCAATAAACATCCAGGCATTTTTCTGAGTAGATTACCTAAAATCATATATTTTTGTGCAAGATAAATATTTATCATTTACTGATCGTCAATGTAAGACAGTCATATACTTATTACGAAATCTTACCAACATTATTCATATCTTAAAATGTTACTAACCTAAGATACAAAAAATATACATTTTCCTCCAAGATTTTCTTACCTACCAAACTGTATCTGATAACCAATATTATCATCTGTATCTTGATACCTGTCACTATAGTCAAAATATGTATACTTACTTCACATGAATAGATTATCATCTCCATAAGAGTAAACTTATGTATGCATTACACGTGCATTTTATCATTCGTGTACAAAGTTCACCTCAAATATACTATCTCTAAATGAGGAAAATAAATATAGCTTTCCTCTTATTTTTATTTATTTATTATTTGGAGGACCAACAGCATCAACACTAAATAATTATAAAATGACTTATGTAATATACTTTTAAACTATTGTATACTATCTAATTATATCGTGTAAGTTTTATTAGATGTATTCTTAATCTATACTAATATTATAAAGCTAAAGAGTTTGTTTGTTTGAACGCGCTAATCTCAGGAACTACTAGTCCGATTTGAAAAATTCTTTCAGTGTAAGATAGCCCATTTATTGAGGAAGGCTACTTTCTATCCGGGTCCGTGCCGAGGTTCCCACGGGATGCGGGTGAAACCGCTGGCAGAAGCTAGTTCAAACTATTTACAAAGATACAAAGTAAGTTTACACTTTCACGTTAAGAAAAATAAATCAAATTATAGTTTTCAAGATTCGACTCTTCTGACGATTAGCTACTTTTAAAGGCTATATTTAATCCGCATCCAACTTACTTTATCAAGTGTAGGTACATTATATTCACAATGATTTTAGTTCTATTGTTACGTAGATAAGTAACAATGTAGATGTATGTGTAACTATATAAACTCTGTTTTGTAAAAACAAGACATAAACCTCATCATCATCATCTCAGCCATAGGACGTCCACTGCTAAACATAGGCCTCCCCCTTAGATCTCCACAGATACCTGTTGGAGGCGACCTGCATCCAGCGTCTTCCGGCGACCTTTATAAGATCGTCTGTCCACCTTGTTGGTGGACGTCCTACGCTACGCTTGCTAGTCCGTGGTCTCCACTCCAGCACTTTTCGACCCCATCGGCCATCTGCTCTGCGAGCAATATGGCCAGCCCATACACCTAGATACAGAATAAAAAATAATTGCTAACATTTCAGTTTCTATTCAAATATAAGATGTTATGAATGACTGATGGCTTCCTGTTGACGATAAAGTTAACAATATGACTTTCCTTACAAAATAGGAAGCACCTTTCAATGACATCATTGGCCTTTATTTTTGCAGTCAAGAGGAAAATCTTAGGTTTTCATGGACACATCAAGATATTGATGATTTTTCTATACCTAGTTATTATTTTGAAATTGAGAGTTGGGAGGTGTGGAAACTCATGATAAGGAAAATTTCTGGGTTCAACAGCTCAATTGCTACATTTGATCATAATTAGATTAATAATATATCTTAGTTTTATAAATCGATAAAATAAGATGGATATTGAATTTAGAAGTCTCGATACAAGTGGATCTTTTGAAATGAAATAATTGTAAATATACATTTCAAATCAGTCAGTTTGCATTTTAAACCAAGGTCATAACCTAGCTTAGAGTAATTATATAACATTATCAAAATATTTATTGATACTCAATTAATGGTTTTAGAACTTTGACTTTTAAGGAATGGCCAGTATGATAATTCAAGTGAATGTAGAGTGCAAAGATCAGTTTATCTGGTACACTATATTAATCGATTGAAAACTGAATTCATTTCGGAATAAACTCAAGGGATAAAATATTACTGTTACTGTTACAGCCTTTTTATCGTCCTACTGCTGGGCACAGGCCTCCTCTCACACGGAGAAGGATTAAGCGTTAATCACCACGCTTGCTCAATGCGGGTTGGTGATTTCTGACTTTATAGTCCAGGTTTCCTCAAGATGTTTTCCTTTACCTTTTTTATCAGCCATTGGTGTCTAAGATTTACCTAGAAAGTACATACAAACTTATAAAAGTAGCATCGGTACTTGCCTGACCTGGAATCGAACCCACACCCTCATACTCGAGAGGTTAGTTCTTTACCCACTAGGCCACCACGACTTTAGGGATAAAGTAATTAAGAATATTATAATATTTTTCCACTTTTAACTTAACTTTAGGGAGAAACAGTTCCCAGACACAAATACAAAAAAAAAAACCGGCCAAGTGCGAGTCAGAATCGCGCACGAAGGGTTCCGTATCATTATTTAGAAAATGTGCAAAAAAATCACGTTTGTTGTATGCGAGCCCCCCAAAAAAATGATTTTATTCTAGTTTTCAGTATTTGTTGTTATAGCGGCAACAGAAATACGTCATCTTTGATAATTTCAACTCTCTATCTATCATGGTTCATGAGATACAGCCTGGTGACAAACAGACGGACTTACGGACGGACGGACAGAGGAGCGAAAGCAATAGGGTCCCGTTTTACCCTTTGGGTACGGAACCCTAAAAAACACTATATCTTGCTACGAGACATTGGTATAATGTCATATGAAAAAAAAAATAGTCTTCACACAGTAGCAATACCACGAAATAGGTTGATAACAATGTAGTGATTAGCAACAGTTGACAGAGTCGTGACTAACAAAATAGCTCAAAGAATATTATTTTCGTTCACAGCCCTAATTAGTGAAGACCAATCAAAACCGTCAGTTTATACCAACGTGCCAAACTAATAGTAAAACGTGAGAAAATCATGAATGTAAATGCAAATGCAAATAGACATGTAACGTCACTATTATATGCAAAACGTCGCGTGCACGGAAAGATACAAGATGTTTATGCTAACTAATTACAAGGTGTATTAATAACTAGCTCATGCTCATGCGTTTCATGTGGTTTCATTCATATTCCGTGGGAACGACTTCCCATACTCGGGTAAATAAACGACACTCACAAATAATGCAGCTTTCATGATCACCTGCCTCGTGTTTTCCCAACTATGTTGGCTTCTACCTCTAGTCTAACCAGATTCAATGAAGTACTTCAAACTCAAAGTCAAACTCAATTTTTTTTATTTCAAATAGGCCTGTAAAAGCTCTTTAGAAACGTCAAAGTTAGGTGCACGGTTCCAAAGAGTTGGTATCATGGAGAAGAACCGGCAAAAAACTCTATGAACACTCTTTTTAAAAGAAAATAAAATTAATTACATATTTCATACAGTTTTCTATCTAGTCCTGAGAATGTTATACAATACAAATTGAGCTAAAAATGTATTAATAAATTATCTATACTTATAATAAATCTGTAGAGAGGTCAATTCTGTACATTAAATATATTTCCAAAATATCTATCAGGGGGTGATTAGTGATCGATACTGATGCCAAAAATGCAATCAGTAAAATTTTTGTCTGTCTTTCTGTCTGTCTGTCTGTCTGTCTGTATGTTCGCTATAGAAACAAAAACTACTCGACGGATTTTAATGAAACTTGGCACAAATATTCTTCATACTCCTGGGCAGGTTATAGGATACTTTTCATAACGCTACGATTAATAGGAGCAGAGCAGTGAAGAGAAATGTTGGGAAAACGGGAAAAGTTACTCCATTTTTTAAGCTTCCGTCGCATGTGCAGCCTTAATGGTTAAAGCTATATAGAAACCACGTATGACGGAAATGTTCTTCTTTAAATTATGTAAAAAAACATCCCACGACAGTATATGTCTATCTTTTATGGTTGACTCACAATAACGTGTAACTTCCGATTGCTAAGCAGTTCAGAGCTATCTGATTATATTTGTCTACTCTGACGTTTATAACACTCTCACTCATCCCAATAGGCTAGGTACGCATAGATTTAGATAATTGAATAGGCTGGTGACCATTATTTCTTCCTCTCTTTGCACAAAGTCCAAATCTAACGCGGACGAAGTCGCTGGCAGAAGCTAGTACAAAATAATTTTAGTACCAGTATTTTACATGGATCGACTGTGGATAATGTGGCTTTCTATTTGTAAAAAAATACAAAATTAGTTACCTATAATGATTACAGCCTTTACCTTCTACAATACTACAACTTTACCAATTATAATATTAGTACCTATAGACTATAATTATAAGTGCGCTGGCAAAAAACTGCATTGCAACATGATCACGGTCGTACCATGCTGTAAGGTTTGTGGGTCGGTCAATACTCTTGACCTTGGACTTACATAATAGCAAATAAGGTAGCTGAATGGCTCTTAGAATGATTTCGTCAGTAGAAGTTGTTGTTTACCGTTGAAGAATGACACCTTGAACTGCTTTCGTATTTTTCAAAGGGTTTGCATAAAGTATATTTATACAACTAACTCCCGATCGATCACTAGAACAAAATTAAAAAGCTCACATAAAATTTTGCCAGTAGGTACTGACCTTTCTTTAAACTCTGCCTTGGTCTATGCTGCAAGTGAGGGCCACGATAATGGAAAAAAAGCCTGAAAAGTATTTCCACGACGAAACATGCGAATTAAAAAAAAAACCCACAAAAGAATTTCAATATAATCGAAAAATATCATAACAATTTATAAAAACAAATACTGCTTACTCAAAGTTAAAGTTAACATATTTTTACAACACCTGTGTTAAGTGCAAATATTTATTTACCCATTATCCAAGGTCTTAGTGTCCATGGTTTAACGTAACTTAGTTAAAAAATGATGAAACCAACTTCTGTGCTGCTTAAAATGTTGGCACTACCCGTAGGTACACTTTAATCAATTCATTGAATGTTAGGTTCGTTCCGTTGGCTAGTACCTATAACTATGTATTGGTCAATAATTAGGTCCCAGAATCTAAACAGGTTTTATAAGAGTTTAATTCGAATTTCTTGAAGATATAACTTGGTTTTGGTAACATTCTCAATTGGTTACCATATGTTTCTCCAGTATGTATAAATAGTAGGTACTCGACACCCTTCTTCTTCCTCCGAGCCTTTTTCCCAAACTATGTTGGGGTCAGCTTCCAGTCTAACCGGATGTAGCTGAGTACCAGTGCTTTACAAGAAGCGACTGCCCTATCTGACCCTGCTTTACAAGGAGCGACTGCCCTATTAGACTGGTGTCAGACTTACTGGCTTCGACTAGTAGGTACTCGACACTCATGGATCAAATAAAACTGGTGACGCAATGAGATACTTTTTGGCAGACTGTACTCTATTTAACCCCCGACGAAAAACGACGGGGTGTTATTTAACATTGTTACTGATTAGTAGCAAAAATAGCTTAAATCTTTTACTTTGGCTTTTTGGCATTGCATTCTTGGCAAGTTGTTGACCAAAAATACAGTCTATAAGGATGTTTATTAAAGTTGGTTTATTGCTTAAGGAAAACAATGCGTCCACGGAGGTAACCTTTTAAAGATCTTATGTCTTATCCTTTTTGTACATAAGTATATGTGGTGCTTCTTGAGAGCATTTTTAATTGAGCCTATAACTTAATACCAAAGTGTTCTTAAAATAGCAATAAATTCTCCTTGTTGTAGAGGTAATGTCAATTGATAAGAGACATGTATCAAAGGTGTTATCGTTTTATAACATTGCTGCCTGTGCCTAGCCTCCAAGATTTATCAAATTATCATAACCACAGTGGTATTTAGGCATGTAATGAAACCTCTTAAGATAACTATAGGGTTTACTTAACAAATATCAGATTTTGTCAGTCCTTTCATAGTTTAGGCGCGGTCACACGGTTCGCCTTTATCATAGAGACTTTATAATGTCAGATTCCCATGGTATAGGTACCTAATTACTGCCATGCCGCACGAAAATTTGCCGCTTGGTTGAAATTATGTAAATAACTTTATTTTTACTAACAATGAACTGAATGGAATGTAAAAGATTGGTAGATTGTTTGCTTGTGACCTTTTGAAGACCTTAAAACTCTTGTATCTTACAGGTGGACTTACAATAAGTTTTGATTTTTCGGGATTAATTATATCTACATAATTATAGCAACCATTTGTATCTTATACATCTTTCTATTGACATTAGCTAATTATCTTAACATTTCTGAATCCTAAGTAACAATGGATGCGTTGGTCTTTGCACAATATGCCCTCAGCAAGGGCGATGAAGAATGCTAACTGATTGCTAATAGGTACGCCTACAAACGGTTTAGCAATAAGTTACTTTGAAGTGTTGCTTCGAGAGTAAGAGATTGATAATATTATTATCCTGCAACTATATCTACGCAATGAGTAATCGTTATAGATCATGTCAATATGATTTGCAAAAGAAACTAATCTTAATTGTTAAGATTTAATTTAAGTAAATGACATATTGCGCCGATCCCAAATAAAATTGGGAACAGGGCATGAGTAAGAAGAAGACACATTGTTTCGTGTCATAGTGCTATCATTGTCTGAGACGAGGTGTTGCACGCGGTCTTACCTGCGTCCTGAAAGTACTAGGTACTTCTCGGAATAAAGCAGCCTAGATAAATGTTAATTTGTATGGGTTGTTGACTGAATCCGTTTTATGTTTGGCTTCATGAAATTCTAAAATCTATCCTAACGTTTACAATATTACTGTAATCTAAAAAGGAATGCAGATTTACCAATTGCATACCGTCACTATACCTAAAATTTGAACAAAAATTTCAACTACACCACTTCCATTCCGATATCAACCCAAACAAATGGTAATAAAGTCCTTGATCGACTGTAATCATTGTTTGGAATTCATGCTCAAGCTTGTAATTATGGTTATTATAAGTGCAAGTGCTGGACCATGAATGTTACGATTGAGCAACGAAGCAACCTTGTGGTCTCTGACGATATTGACCTTGGACTGATAAATTCACTAAGTTATTGTGATTAATTTTAGGGTCAAAATATGATAGTGACAGTTACCTTGTCTTTAGGGCCGAGTGGCGATCTTAACTGCTTTGACATGTCAATGATATTGTTAACACATGTACATGAGAGGATATAAATGTGTGATGTCAACGACAATTTAATAAGTTAATGATTAAGTTGTTGTTCAGCTTGGCTGTTAATGTTGCCTCTGAGTTTGCATGATTGAATAAGTTTGATTGTATTGTAGTACTTAAAACTAGGGAATTTGCCTAGGTATATGCACTGATTTAATTTTATAACTTCAGTATATTGAACTTAGTTAACTTGAGTCATCGTCATCAGCTTATTTTATTGTCCCTTTGCAGGGCACAGGCCTCTTCTCATACAGAGAAGGAAACTTGGGTCTATTCTTTGTACTTCTAAATTATTTCGTGTAATTAGGTCATTCACATTAATGTGCAGCATCGGATAATATCTACCATTAATTTATTGTTTGGAACTGATTTAATGAGTAAGTAATTAACACATCGTTTAATGGCAACAAGGACATATGTCACACTCGGCATACTAGTCAAGTATTAGACTGTGTTAAAAATAAATTAAGGTGCATTTAGGCCGCGACCTTCTATGCAGCAAACCGCGAGTTTAATACATAAATTAACACACTGTAGTAGAGCTATTAGAAATGATTGCATATATACATTTAATTAATATAAACATGAGCTTTTTCCCGTTATTAACCTACTCGTAACACTCCCTTCTTTGCCTTTCTTTGAATTTTATTTAAAAGCCATTAGCCATGTCATCGTAGTAAAGGACATGAATAGATAGTTGCCGGGATATAGCTACATGTCGAAAGAAGTATTCAGTAGTTCAGAACACGGTTTTACCGCGCCAAACAAAAACTTAATCTAATATTGATGGGATGGACACAAAATACGTAGGTAAGTACATTTGCTGACATTGCACCTAAGTGACATTTACGAGATTGATATAGAAACTATTTGTGTAAGAGAAAAAGCCCTCAAGACTGTTGAATAGTGTATTTTTTGCGTATTTGATATGGCGTATGTTCGAAGTTACGTCAAAAACTGTTTCGTTATATCAGCATCGGGGAACCACTGGAGTGTTAAATCGAAAATATTTTTCCATCACTAAGAGATTGATCAAGTTTCGTTTTGCTTTTTTTTAGAAATGTTGGTGCATTTCGTAAAACTAGTTTATAATGTTTGACCTTCTGTGATCATGCAATATATATAAACAAAGTTTTTTTGACCTTGAAAGTGGATTGCTTAGCAAAAGTTATTTATGACGTGTGTAAATAAAAATTGCAGTTGCAGGCAATAATTACAAAGACTTTGATAATTCGAATACGTCACATTTGGAATAAAACGTGTTTTTACTTTATTCGTGTATAAAAAAGAAAGTCGACGATGATGTGTTTGCTTAGAGCAGCTATCATTAGATCTGCAAACTTAGTAATTTTTAATTAATGGTTAAAGTTAATATAATTCTCAGTTTATAACATGATTATATTATTTATACATGTTTAGTTAGTTTATACATACATGAATAGCCTACACAGACATGTTTTTGCCATTGTGTACTGTGTGTATATCCCGTTGTGGGGGACGTGTTTTAATTTCCACGCATAGGTCAACTTTCGGCTAGATTTAGGTAGGGAAATTTAATATGATTGTCCGCCTAAGGCTGCGCTTTTGAGATAAAGTTTCGACTTTATCCTAAGGGCGTAGCTCATGTAACGCATTTAGTTAGAAACTTTTTCATTTGTAAGGTTTTATTCATTGTTTTGATACTGTCCGGACAATCATTTTAAACGCGTTCTATGGAAAATAGTAGATTAGGATTTTTATATTGAAGTATGTCACTTCACCTCTCGAGCCCAAACAATAAACGTCGTGATATCGAATCAGTTTTTCATTTTGAGCAAGATAATTGTCTCCCGGTCCTACAGTACCTATACTATTGGCTATGTGCAAAGCGAGTAGTGGCGGACAGATAACGACCGCAGCGCACAACACGGCAGAAATTGGAAACAAATGCGGATGTTTCAAACCCGGTTTTTATTATTATATTCATTTTACAGTAAAACTATTGAATAAATTGCACTTAAATAATGTCAACAATACTATTTTAATCTTTGGTTTTATTTATATTTACAAAGAAAATTATAATGTTACATTGTTATTATTTGACAGCTTCCGCAAATGTTGTAAACGCTACGCGTCGCCACCGTCGCGCACATAGCCAATACAGGTGAGCAGTTAGGGCAAATATTCAGATAATGATGATGATCTAACTTAGAAAATTGGTACGCAAAAACAAAGAAAAAATAAAGTGGTGCATTACATTGTACCAATATTAAATGTATCAGCACACTTAGCATTATGTACTTGAAGCTGGTAGCCATTCTATCGGATGCCGCATCATATTCCTACTCAAAAGTGAGGGTGCGGAGGAGAGGAGGTTACGTCGTTGGTTGGAATAAATTCGTGTTGCCTTACCACAGGGAGGCCAGGCTTAAGTTTTTGACATGGGTTGATGCAGGGAGACCTAATAGTGGAACTGTTTTTAATGAGATGAAAGACAGTAGGAGTGCTTTCAAGGCTAAACTAAAGTGGTGTCAAGAGAGGCAGGAACAAATAAAGATGGATGTTCTTGCCTCTAATCATTCTGATCACAATTTTCAGAAGTTTTGGAAGCAAACACGCATGATGAACTGTAGGCCGGGCCTCCCCGTGAGTGTGAATGGTGTCAATGACCCCAGTGAAATTGCTGGTCTTTTCCGTGAGCACTTTATTGTGGAACCTTCACAGAGCAGCACACAAGAGTCGTTCGGTTCTTGGGCTGTCACTCAGGAGAGAGTAGTACGATTTACAGCGAAAGATGTCAAAAGAGTTATTGATGGCATGAGGCGAGGTAAATCTCCTGGGCATGACGGCCTGAGTATTGAACACTTGAAATACGCCGATGTGCACTTGCCGCGCGTTCTCTCTATGTTCTACAATTTGTGTTTGTGTCATGGATATGTTCCTGAAGAACTAACAAGAACGATTGTTGTTCCAATTATAAAAAATAGGGCAGGTGATGTTTCGGATGTGAATAATTATCGGCCGATCTCACTTGCGACTGTTATGGCGAAGGTGTTTGACGGCCTGCTTAACAGCCTATTGCTAAGATACGTAGAACTGCATGATGCGCAATTCGGTTTTAGGAATGGGCTCTCCACTGAAAGTGCAATAGTATGTCTTAAGCAGGCCGTTAGATACTATACTGACAGGAAGACGCCGATATACGCGTGTTTCCTAGATATGTCAAAAGCCTTTGACACGGTACTATATGACAAACTCTGGTACAAATTGAAAATGGCTGGTGTGCCTAGTGAAGTCATAAAATTACTTGGGACTTGGTACCGTAGCCAGAATAACCAGGTGAGATGGGCCGGTGTCATGTCAGATCCGTACAAGATGGAGTGTGGCGTAAGGCAGGGGGGCCTGACCTCTCCTCTGTTGTTTAACCTCTATATAAATGACCTTATTGGTGAGCTCAGCAAAACACATACTGGTTGTTATATAGATAATGTTTGTGTAAACAACATCAGTTATGCCGATGATATGGTGCTGCTGGGACCATCAGTAGGGTCTATTCGGAAGTTGGTAGCAATTTGTGAGGCTTATGTGGTGGAACATGGGCTGAAATATAATGCAAGCAAAAGTAAAGTGCTTATTTTTAGAGGTTCTAATAATACCACCGCAATCTCTAATGTGCCTCAAATTAAAATAAATGATGTGGCTCTGGAGGTGGTGGACAGCTTTAAATACCTAGGTCACATAGTTTCAGCAAACCTGAAAGATGACGCTGACTTGGAGCGAGAGTGCAGGGCGTTGGCGGTTAGGGGGAATATGATTGCTCGCAGGTTCGCGAAGTGCTCGATGGAAGTTAAGATAACTCTTTTTAAATCTTACTGTCAGTCTTTCTATTCAAGCGGCCTGTGGGTATGTCATACCCGTCGAGCCGCCAATACCTTGCGCGTTCAATACAACAACATATTCAGGATGCTATTGCGGCTCCCTCGAGATTGCAGTGCGTCTAGAATGTTCGCAGAAGCGCATACAGATGGCTATCATGCGATAATACGTAAGAAAGTAGCATCGATCTTCAAACGCATAAGAGAGAGTAGCAATGGCATTCTGAAGATGATTGCTTCAAGGTTCGATTGCCCCATTCAGAACAGATGGATGAAGACAATGTTAGGAATAATGTCCTAATATTGTTAAGAATTTTAGATTTAAATTGACTTTTTTACACCTATATATATATCTATTTAATTTTTTCCTTAATTTGTATATGAATTTTATTGATTTATTGATGTTGACTCTGTATTATTAATTTTTGTGTGTATGTTTTTGTGAAATCTCGTGACAATTTTATATTTTAATCAAATTTATTGTAATAAGTATGGACTGTGTCTGAAATAAATGATTTATTATTATTATTATATTATTATCAGTTTTTGCATCACCAGCCGACTTTTACGAGTGTGTCATGAAATTGAAAGTAAAGTTACAAAAACAGCAATCCGGACAAATCCAGTTTGCGTCAGTCAATTGGAATGAAGTGAGGACAATTATTTATATAATTCGTATGAGATAAACATAACTGGTTTCGTGAGAATTTTGTTCAGGAAATAATGGGAAATACTATGTCAGGCAGGTTTTTTTTTACTTAAATATTGAGATGACTATGTAGTATTGCAAGTTCAGTTGTAGGTAATTTAGACAAAAAAGGTTGGTTAGCATTCCACAGCTCTACAATCCGTGACGACCCACCGTCATTGGAACCTTTATATTATGTTATTAATTCAAATTAACCCAAATTGCTCCGAACATAGCACTATCGCATTTTATACCATTGTATTTAACTTTTTATCTTTAACTCTCCAATATCTCTTTATATAATACTAGCTGGTGCCCGCGACTTCGTCTGCGCAGGTTTAGTATTTCGAACAATATGTTTACAATATTGATTTCTGACACTTACGCGAATATTAGACATTTAAATAATCAACAAAATAAATAATAATCAACAAAATGTAGGGTAGCTGTTTGTAACTAATATATCAAGACGACCAACACCTTAGTCTGCCCGTGACCATGGATGCTGTAAAGGATCCGAAACGTCGGGATTAAATAATATTAATATAACCGCGATAAAATCCGTAAAAGTAGTTTTATTTAAATATGTTTACAAATTGTAGCCTATGTGTTATTCTGATGTATAAGCTATATTATTGTAAAGTTTCATTAAAATCCATTCAGTAGTTTTTGCGTGAAAGAGTAACAAACATCCATACATCCATACATACAAACTTTCGCGTTTATAATATTAGTAGGATCATTAGCGCACTGATGATTTAGACGTCAAACTAAGTCACTAACATAGATTAAGAGCAAAAAAAACTTAAAATGCTAATGCCTGAGAGCATTATCGTTTGCAAAAATTATACAGGGTGTAAGATTAGGATAAAATAGTCATTTGTTCTATAGAAATAATACGATATAACGTATACATATTCATAGCTAAAATTCTACACTTTCATTGTACACACAAACTTCAATCTGTCAAATTTCTTCAATATATTTTCAACCTTATCACAATGGTGGAAGGTTGATGTTCGATTGGTAAAATTTGACAGATTCGGGTAGGTTGATCTGGCGTCTGTACAACCATGATGGGGTTCTGTCAGAGGGGTGAGCTTATTTAATGCGAGTCTATTAATTACCATTAGTTAAATTCACGCGAAACATTATGTTGTAACGGGTAATTTCCTTAACGCTTCCTTCCTCTCTTATGTTTGTAAGCGTAATCTAGTGGAATGGAAGTAACAGGAAAATATTCTTCTTGTGTTTTGGTTGGAAAATCTGTTAGAACACCTGGATTTGGCGATAGTCTTTCGCTTGTGAAGTAACAAGATCTGGGTTGGAGTTTTCAGCTGAAAACCAGTCATTGTCTGTTTCAACAAATAACAGTTAGGTTGAATGCTGTTCTTACGATTACATGCAGGTCATGTATTTATTTGTATCAAAACAACTATGTATTAAATTTATATGAGTGAAACAAAAAGAGGCAAAACAATTATGTATTCAAATAATATGAGTGAAGGAAATAGTTTGTTTCAATAATATGAATCAATATGTTACTCTTTGTTTACGCAAAGAAATGTCGACTTGTGATTACTTAATAAAATCGAGTTTGAAAGAAATAATTTATTCCCAAAGTGCCTAAACATTAGAAGTAAACCAATAATTTAATATTATAATTAATTAAAGTATTATTCAAACGAATTAACATTATGCAATGCAACTGAAATACAAATCATTCTTTTTTAACACACTTATATTAGCTTCACTTGTAACTACGTATGTAAGAAAATCTTGGAATCTTAATTTGACCCACTTCCCGGTCTCCGATTAGGGTGAAATTTTGCACACGCTCGGAGTTCTGATGACAATACATTAGCTAAAAAACGTCATTACAAATCCAATATGGCGGCCTCCCCAAAATGGCGGACTGGCTATTTGAAATCTTACCCCATGATATGGGTACCTATAAAATGAAAGGGTTTGCTCTCAGGAAAAAAATATAAAATAAAAATAATAGTTTAGAAACTAAGCATGGCACCTTGTTGTAAACGTATCAATCGGTGTATCAAGGGACAAAAAACAATTATATAGCAAGTAAGACTAAGTATGGAAGATACCTACGTGGAAAATAAAATTGCAACAATATTCATGAGGATAATTCTTGTTTTCCTCAAGATCTTCACAATAACAGAATATTAAATGTTTTGTTAAATCACCTGACAGCTGAAGGTTCTTCCCAGCATATAAAGGATCCAACGAGACTGATACTTTGATTATTCTCAATAAGCCAGCGTTCTTAAGAGCTTTCGTTTCATAATAGACATAGAAAAAGACGGTAAACCAGATAGATAATAACAAGCCCGCTAATATTGTTCTTAGCCCAGATTAAAGGCATTGATAGTGCAGCTACTGACCGATAAAACTATTAGAAATCACTAAGTAAACCTTGCGCTCCTTTAAACAAATCTCAAAATAGAATGACACAGATAAGTATCATATTGCATACACAATATTAAGTAGCTGACCATACAAATGGTACTTGTCATATAACTTTTATAAGTAATGGTTTCTTATAAACGTATTGAAACTGACACTATTGCATTACGATGCAAAATCACGTCATCATCCTCAGAGCCTTTTTCCCAAGTATGTTGGGGTCGGCTTCCATTCTACCCGGATGTAGCTGAGTACCAGTGCTTTAGGAGCGACCGCCCTATCTGACCCCCTTAACCCAGTTACCCGGGCAACCCAATACCCCTTGGTTAGACTGGTGTCAGACTTACTGGCTTCTGTCTACCAGTAACGACTGCCAAGGATGTTCAATGACAGCCGGGACCTACAGTTTAACGTGCCATCCGAAACACAGTAATTGGTGTCTAAGATATACTTAGAAAGTACATACAAACTTAGAAAAGTTGCATTGGTTCTTGCCTGACCTGGATGATGCAAAATCACGTAAGAGGTAAAAAAAACAAAAACATAATTCGTTATTCAACCGATAACATGGACAAACTATTAAAGAGAGTGGAAGAAAATACGTGTTCTGTTTACAGTATCGAGTGCCAAATACGAAATATTGGATGAAAGTAGGCAACCCTATGGAGTTATTGAGTGGAGATTTGTGTACTGTCGTTTGGTCACTCGTTGAGAATACGAGATTAGACGCGATCGTGTGAATCCAGGCTTCTTTAAGACTGGGTTTGTATGACGTACATCAGATCCGGTTTACGTATTTTCTTCAGGATTTTCCGAAATGTTTTTTTCTTACCTTTGCGAAGATGTTTTCGTTCGAGAACTAAGCAAGGGTGAATGAAATCGCGTTAGTTAGACAAGAGTATGTTTGGTCTTTAGACGCAATTTTAAATAGTTCTATGCCATATAGACTAATTTTTTATAAAGCTGATGAGTTTGTTTATTTGAGCGAGATAATTTCAGTAATCATTGGCCCGTTTTAAAAACATTTTTCTTTGTAAGATACCCTATTTGACAAGGAAGGCAAAAGGTCTTATCCGGGTGTCTTTTGTACTGAATATACTTCTAATAGTTACAAAAATAAATGCACATGCTAAACTAATTATTTACTCACGGCTTTTTCGAGAATTAGCTACCTTTATTGACATGCAAAATACAAGTGTTATTGATATAGATTATTAGCGTTAAATATTGACTTGCGTATGTAACTTAAGTTTAACAAATAGTTGAACTAATGCTTCTATCATTGTTATGTTAAAGATAAATTGTCCATGTTTAGTATCCGTGATGATGATGGATGTCTTAAAGAATGTCTGCCTCATATTATTTTATGTTGATGCTAACTTGCTGTTTAGTGTTCAAGGATTTTTATAAATACAATTTTTTTTATTGCGATATTTCGACAGTTCAATTCAATTTCATGACTTTTACTATAGGTATTTTCTATTACTCCATTGTTTAAAAATCTTTTTCATTGTGTAAAAGAAATCTAAATGTCTGAAATTCACCCATTTATACTTGAGGAGTAGAACAACAAATGTATTTGTGATGGAGAAGTGCTTGCTGTGATGATATCGATAGAGGTGTAATATGAATGTGACCATTCACGACTCTTGGACATTAATCCCTAATGGCAGCAAAAGTGACTGGTAGTTTATCGCAACAAAGTAGTTTAAATAAATAATATTAATTGTTTTCCATATTATTGAGTGACGGAAAATGGGTCAACTGCCTCTTGAACGTGAAGAGTGCAACCTAAGGAAATGTTATTGTAATTTATTTGTTTTGTTTCTTTACGGTTATCGATTGCTGAGTGATCAGTGATGGCGGTGGTATGTTTTTTATTTATTTATCTATACTTTAAGAAAGAGAAAACATTTTTCTCTTTGTTTGTACCCAAAATGCTCCGAAACTACTGAACCGTATTGAAAAATTATGTCATTATTTGAAAGCTACATTTTCGAAATGCATTATTGAGGTCTGTAATGTAGTGAGTAAACGAGTTCTAGAGTGGAGACCACGCCTCGGCAAATGTAGTGTAGGACATCCTCAGGCACGGTGGAGTGATGACTTGCGCAAGACGGCTGGCAGGAGCTGGATGCGAGAAGCCGAAAATCGATCTCAGTGGCGTGCACTTGGAGAGGCCTATGTCCAGCAGTGGACTGCGATAGACTGATAATGATGATGATGTAGTCGGTACAGTTTTCGCATACAAAGGTAACGTAATGCATTTTTGAAAACATCAGAAACATGCTGCAATGCGAGAAAGCTACTTTTCAGTGCTTTTCGGTTGAATAGTTAATAGTTGGCATTGTGAAGGTGAAATGTCAATAGAAAACCACTCCATGTAAAATATTGATATAAGTAGGTACAAACCCACTCACTTAGATTAGAAGCCGACCCCATTCTACAGGGAAAAATGCTGGTGGATATTACCTTTTTACGTAGGTAATGCATACAAAATACAAGGTGTTGATTTGCATTTCTGCCATACTTCAGGAGGAGGACATAAAATACGTAAATAATCGATTGGAATTACAGTAGACGGGAAATAGTTAATATGCACTGCTTTTTTAAACGGTTTTTTTATTAAACGGTTTTTTAAACGGTTTTATTTAGCTCACCCCGTTTGTTTTATTATTTATTCTTGGGTCAAATTTAGTAATTCAAATTTCACCCTCTTCCTGTCAACCGATTAATCTGAAATTTTGTATACACCTTTAATTCCGATGACAATACAATATAGTAATATCAATAACATTGTAAATCCAATATGGCCGCCGGCACAAAATGGCGGATTACATATTTTTCCACAACCCCCTCAATATGGGTATCAAATGAAAGGGCTACACAAGTAGAATACTGTCAGCAACCCCAGCGGGGCCCAACAGGGCTAAGGCCTGCCTGGGCTGCGGGATTGTTCGAAAGAGCTACCGTGGCCCTGGTATCTACATACAAGGCCTACGACGAAACATAACTGTTTTAGTCAGTAAGAGTCTGGCACTCCCTTACCGCTGCTGACCCAGGGAGGGGTCACTACTAAAAACTAGAAAATAAAAAATCGGTAAAAAAACTTTTAAGTTAAACGGTTTTATTTTATGTGCACTGAAAACTAGAAAATAAAAAAATAGTTACTTACCTGTCAACCTACGTAAGTGGTCCCGGTCATATTAGACTAAAATAAAAACGTGGGGCCCCTCTGAAATCCTACCTATTGCAAAGCATATCTTTATACTTTGGTAGATCATGAGCTCGGCGTTCGCTGGTGAAGCCACTACGGCTGATTATTGATTGTCAAAATCTCCAGTTACGATTATTATAGTAAGTCGATGCAATCCACACCTATTACACCTCTAGAAGAAAGTACTACAGCAATAGTTAATGGGCCCCACGTTTTTATTTTAGTCTAATATGACCGGGACCACCTACGTAGGTTGACAGGTAAGTAACTATTTTTTTATTTTCTAGTTTTCAGTGCACATAAAATAAAACCGTTTAACTTAAAAGTTTTTTTACCGATTTTTTTTTGTCATTGTAATGTCGCAGTATTTCAGAAGTAATCCAATTTTATGAATGAAATTTATGAATAATCGTTGCGTATGCTTTGTGTTTGCGTTTGTGTGAGGGCGCAGCACGGTTTTAAGGCCAGTAACACACGCGCCAAGTTTAAATACGGCTAGATGACATTGACGAATTTCCGAAAAAAAATTAAAATAAAAAAAAATTGTACCAATTTTCTTATTGATTTGGGTTGAGAATCATTAGTATAATTACGTCCTTGAATAGGGCACGGATGCAAATCAACAGCTTGTATAAGTAATGCCTGATCCTGATCCTGATCCCATTTTGACTATTGACAAAGTTTTTTGAAGGTGGATGAAACCAATATGTTTTAATTTCACGATTGCCACATGCAGGCTTGATATTGCCAATAAATTGGATTGTTGCACTATTTTGATGTAGACTCAAAATAGTTCACAAGGATAATTATATTACCTGATTTGAGCCTTAACCACTGGCAGCTTAGAACATGTTCCCGATGTCGGTGGATACCTATTTTTAAACAGTTTCTAGTCTTGTAATTTTTTCCATAAGAAAATTCAGAACTATGTTAATAAGTTGAAAAATACGAAGTGCACTACACATTAAGCTTATAGTTATATAAAAATAAATATTGCTCATATATGTACAGAATTTTTTGTTACAGTTGCAAGTAAAAATAATGAAATGCGCAGGATTATGAAAGCGTAGCTAATTGAATTAAGAAACAAAATACGTTTTTAAAATTAAAATAGTCGTTTTTAAATGCAAAGGAAGCTGTTTATTTCAATAGCATTTTATTACTGAGTTACATTGAAAATATATAAAATAGGTAATAACTGTGAACAAAGGAGACAATAGCATTTATGATCCTCTTACTCGTGCCAGATTTACGATTAGTTCAAAACAAAGTTATAAGTATCCATCATCAATCTATTTCAATGACTTATGGATGGAAAAACATTAAAATATTTAAGTAAAATAAATGCCCTGTTTATTGAATTGTAAAAGAACTAAACTATTTATTGAATTGTAAAGGTGAAACAACCGATATTCTTTAAAGAACTATTCTGTAAGGTTTATCTGACAAGCAAGAAAGCTACTAATAAAAGACATGATTACTGAAAATTTATACTTGAAAGCCATGCTCCGATATATTGGGTAATCATATGTTTACTATCTTGCTCTTAACTTCCATCATTCTTATCCATCAATGTAATCTGTTTCATTTAGCCAACAAAAATATGTAGATAAAAAGATATACATACAGTATAATATGATTCAGGTGTTCTTAACCTTATCAGTTTATCAGCAAGGATGATTTAAATCAAGAACATTATGAACATCTCATATACTTCTTAGAAATATTTTATAAACACTACAAATATATTCCGAGTTTTCTACAAAGTATTTTCAATTGTTTTTTCTTGTTTTCAGGTAATATAAAATAGAACTGGGGACGAAGAAAATAATTTGCGATGTTACCAAGATGGCGTCATACAATTTCAAGACGTAAGTTATAATGCAATAATATTTTTATGGTTTTTAGTGTCTATTATTTTTAAAATGTCTTGGTACTTAGTTATGAAAAGGACAACCAGTAACTGAAAAGATTTTGTATGTAAATTCATATAACTCTCAAGGGCAACTGATGAATTGATTAAAATGTTTTTTTTTATTATAACTCTCCCATAACGGGCCTGCTGGAAGAAATTCCTTTTGAAATAAGCTGCTGAATAAGCGGCTGCTGTGCTCGAGGTCTCGGGTTCGATTCCCGGGTCGGGCCGAAATCGCTTTGTGGGTTTTCTTAAACTTTCACAAAGCAGCCCGTAGTCTGGAAGTTGGTGATTGATTCACCCGTGCATCGGAGAGCACGTAAATGTCGGTCCTGCGCCTGATCTCTTTCCGGTCGTATCGGATTGCCGTCCCATCGGGTTATGAGAGTGAAGGAATAGGGAGTGCACCTGTGTCTGCGCAAATGCTCGTGCACTATAATATGTCCTGTGCAGCTGGCTGATCTCCTTAAATGAGAACAGCCGCCGTGGCCGAAATCGGCCGTGGACGCCATTACCTTTGTACATTTTTTTTCTATGTTTATTCTTGTCTGTGTAACTGTGTACATAAACTGTTAAATAAATTGCCAACTGAGCAGTTTTTAACTAAATAGTATGATGATAAATTGTTAGAATGCTTATTGCAATAAATGCAACATGCCAACAGTAAAAAAATAATAACACTTTACTGCTAGTTTGAAAATTTTTCAAGAGGATCGTTTAGTATTCAACATCAATCCTCCTGGTCTATAACACTTTGTACAATATACTTACGAAGTAGGCGCAAGTTGTGGGGAGTCTGGGGAAATAGCAGGGAGTAGCTCGCCCGGAGCATGTGGAATTTATTGGATTCACCTACAATGCCTGGTATTCTTTTACTCTATTGATTCCCTTGTATGCTTTGTCTGGGTAGGAACGTAATTATTGGCAGGGGGAATCTCGAATGCATTTTCTGGAATTTAAAAATCTGTTGGCCTTCAATCTTAATTGATATAGAAATCACTAAAAGTTCTACATTTAGTAAATGTGCCATAATTTATTTGTTATTGTCCACAATTTCATTGAAATTGAAAGGATTTGTTCTGAAACCATGGCATCCTCGGAGCCAATCCATACTTTGTTTGAATACCCCTTAATCAAACCTAGTATACCTACTACTCTTTCATACTTATATTGAAAAACAAATATTAACTACATGAGATTGTTTTGTCCGCTCAGTGTTCCTAATTCCTCAGCGGTATGTCCTTGGCATCATGGGACTGCTGGCGGTTTGCAACGCGTATACCATGCGGGTCTGCCTCAATCTCGCTGTGACACAGATGGTGAACAACACAAAGAACGAGGAACAGCATTATGACCCCAACGCTTGTCCCGATGAAAGCGAGTTCATCACAAATGGAACTGTCAGTTCTAGACCGGTAAGTTGATTTTTGATTGTCTTTCTTCGCCAAAACTATTTTACATACCTGAAATTATACTGAATATTTCACATAGCTGAAATAATTATTCTTTTTTAAATAAATATCACGCTGATAGAAAAACGGTAAACGTCCATGATTTCTTATTTTTTTTCTTTAAAAGTGTATAGCAATGTGAGAGTCGTGGTGGCCTAGTGGGCAAAGAACTAACCTCTCAAGTATGAGGGCGCGGGTTCGATTCCAGGTCAGGCAAGTACCAATGCAACTTTTCTAAGTTTGTATGTACTTTCTAAGCATCTTAGACACCAATGGCTGTGTTTCGGATGGCACGTTAAACTGTAGGTCCCGGCTGTCATTGAACATCCTTGGCAGTCGTTACGGGTAGTCAGTAGTTAGTCAGAAGCCAGTAAGTTTGACACCAGTCTAACCAAGGGGTATCGGGTTGCCCGGGTAACTGGGTTGAGGAGGTCAGATAGGCAGTCGCTTCTTGTAAAGCACTGGTACTCAGCTGAATCCGGTTAGACTGGAAGCCGACCCCAACATGGTTGGGAAAAAGGCTCGGAGGAGGAGGAGGAAAAGTGTATAGCAATAATTTTTCTATTGGAAGGTCTAAATGAATGCTATGGTACAAGGAGAACTCGAAAAAAATGCTTATACAGAAATAATAAAGTAAAAATACAACACTCGTCCATTTCATTGTATTTTCTTTGAAATTCTTTTGTAAAGAAAATACAATGAACAAGTGTTTTGTCGTCATGTTTTTCCCATTGTATAGGTAAGCATACCATTGTTTTTATAGGTGTAACACAAAATCCATAAATAACAAAAAATATGGTTTAGAAAAACTTTGTTTTATATCACGCTTTGTAAACAACAACTTCTGACTTAAATCATAAACACGTAAAATAGCTTCATTTTGGTTTTCATTCTCTATGATTTACAGGCGCAACTTTCCTAGCTTTGTTGTTATCATTAGTTCTAAACTATTGCGCGACTAGCATACCAGTTTGAACGAGATACACGTTGTACTAGAAGAGGTATTTAATCCATCGGCTTTACTTATTATCATTGTTATTAAAACACTCACGAATGGGAATAAAGTGTATTTTATCTGTAAGCAATTCTGTAAATAATGGGATAAGGCATGCAATGTCTTACTTTGTAGTGCATTCAATCACTATTTTTACTTCTTTGAATGAACTATATTTTTAACACGCTTATTTAGTTGATGACTAGACTACATTTTATTCAATGGTAATCAATGAGGGCGGACCAAATGAAGTCCAATCCGATTTAAATCGCTACTTCAAGCATCAATGTTTGATTCCCAGATTGGACAAAAATTAGATACGAGACTTTGAAAAATATGTAGGTTAATTGTCCTATTATTTTTCAATTACAAAGTAGTGGAAGAATATCATAATTATCACACATAGCAACATAAAGTATGCATATACATTGAAATAATACAATGACAGCTATTTTCCCATGGGTTTAAATTTCCAGTTGTGTCGATTTTATATCAAAGTACCTACACTGCAATACTAAATCAATCACCTTGATTCGAGTGCTGCACCAAATAATTGCTTTCAGCTTCATTGTTCTACTGATAATTAATTAATTTAATATAACCATTGTCACAACATTAAATGAAATACAGTGACGTTACCAGCATAGAGAGAAGATATTACGTTATACACAGAATTTTTATTAAATCAGACTGATTTTTGCTGATTTTGCTACAATGTGAAACATGAGTGATGAAACTAAACACAAAACAAATGATGAATAGTTTGACAAACTATTTACCTAAAGCTTGGGTTTCCTAGGAAAGCGGTACCGCCATATAGCGGCCGTAATACAGCGGTGAATGACGTCACTAGAACGTTGTCTGTGTAAACAAAATGGGGCGGTTTCCTGGAGAGCGGTAACTGACGCCGTAACTTCAAAAAGCGGTGCCGCTATTTGCATCACGGCCGTCTTGTCGGTGTCAGATGGTTTGGTGAACGTTTTATTGAAAGCGGTGAAGCTTTTTTAATACGCATTTGTGATTTTTTTTTCTGAACAATGTAAAAATGAGTTCCAACTCTTGAAGCACCGAGGACGACGAAATTTTAATAGATATCGTTCGTAACCACGAAGCAATATACAATATAAAAAGAAAAGATTATAGAAAAAATCAACTAAAACAGAATATGACGCTATATGGCCGCTATATGACGGCATCGCTTTCCTAGGAAACCAAAGCTTAACACTGTAACTCGGACTCGGTCAAATTTTGTGTCTTTGAATAGTTTTTAAATGCCACTTTTTATGAAATCCACAACTTCAATAAATATAGACTTACGTTAGTGTTTATGGTGCAATGGATAAGTTAGATTAACCTGTAAAAATATGTATAATAGGTACTCATGATTTGAAAATCTCCACATTAATCCAAAACATATTTTTTATTTCAGTACGCGATCTTTGACTGGTCAGAATCTACCCAAGGGTTGATTCTCAGCGGCTTTTACTATGGCTACGCTATTACCCACGTCCCTGGAGGGTACTTAGCCGAACGGTACGGAGGGAAATGGACCTTAGGCATTGGTCTATTAAGTACGGCGATATTTACTCTGCTCACACCTGTGGTTGTGAAGGCTGGGGGCGCCACATGGCTGTTCATACTGCGAGTGCTTCAAGGAATGGGAGAGGTTAGTAAAGTATAGTTAAGAATCTTTATGAAGGGGTTGGTAGATTGATGTGTTAAGGTTTTGTGTTGGGGTATTGTTTAAGTTGCAAATAAAACGGATAGTCCTTTTTTTCACAAAATTTCTTTGAGATCTTGTATCGCTAAGGGTTACTTAATGCGTGTGAAGGTATATTGACCTTGTTGTTTCATAGCATTCAAGTAAATCACCCCTAAGGTAGACCACTTTTATGCCGACTGTACTACATTAATCTCGTATTTCATACTTCTGTACATCATTATGATGATACATATTCAATAGGTACACGACATTAATTTAACGTATTTGACATGACGTGGACAGCTTACTCAAAATACCAAACACAAGAGGGCATTTCAGTACAGGCTCGTATTTTTAGGCACATACACATACAAACGCACACACACAATTACATATAGGTAGTTGCGAATATGCAGTCTTTTATGATTTTAATTTAAAATTAACCATGCGAAGATTACCGTAGTAATTTTATTGTTTGCAAATCAACAAGATTAGGGGAAACATTGTGTACATGCTGACAAAAACATCATTTATGTGAATATTTTTACCATGAAACGTAAACAATGAGTAGTTGGAACACCATTGTTGTGAAGAACAATACTAATATGTATGACTGATTTATTATTATTTCTAGATTTAAGAAGTCGGTTAAAAAATGGCTGGTCTTCTTTACTTGTTGGTGGAAAGCATTTTTCTTATTTTGTAAGTCAATGATTTATTTTTGACCGTAAATGCTTTATAATTAAGTTATCTTAAACTGAGTTCATTGACTTTTTAAATAATATTTTTTATTTCATTGATTAAATGTCGATTGACAGATTTGCCGTGACACAGGATCGTGCAAGTGCAGCTGTAGCCTTGTTTTTATTATGTCTCTCTATTCCTCTCACAAATGCAATCCAAGGTTTTTTGCTGCATTTTTCGTTGCAGTTCGATTTATTAAAAGATATTTTATAACATGTTTTGAAATTTATAAAATGTTTTGAAAAGGAACAATGCTATCAATATTTATGCTTACTCTTAATGCTTAGTTTTACTTACGCACTACAGTGTCGGATAAATGTAATGTATAACGGCTGGCAGGAGCTGGATGCGAGAAGTCGAAAATCGATCTCAGTGGCGTGCACTTGGAGAGGCCTATGTCCAGCAGTGGACTGCGATAGGCTGATGATGATGATGATAATGTCTATTAAGTCCTTTCTAGCTCTATATCTAATTTGAAAATAAAACAGCATCAGTCATTTAAATTTGCTACAAGAACGAAATCAATTGACTCTGAACTCCAAAAAGGGAAGATTTTTAATTTAACTTTTCCCTTGTTTTTCCTTGTCCCTACATGTTATGTTACAAGATTACATCCGCAAAACCAATTTAAAATAATCTTTTATCTTTGTTTTGCGAAACAGGGAATCTCCTTTTTTGTCGGAATTTCGGAAATCGGTTCTTTTCTAATGCTTCATGATTTATTTGTATGTATGGAAAGAGAAAACATGCTGCACCGACCCCAAATAAAATTGAGATAAGGCAGGATATGATGATGATGATGAATTATTTATTTGTATACCAATATTAGCAGAGCGCTGCGGCTGCACCCTTGGTGTTAATTATGAAAACACGTTATCTTCTTTATTAATCACTCTATCTATTAGTGAAAACTGCATGAACATACAATCTGACATAGCGGAACACTTTTAAGTAACTATCCGTTTTCCCGCGGTTTCATTCTCGTCCCGTGGGAACTACTGCTCGTACCGGAATAAAAAATAGCCTATGTAGCTTTCTATTGGTGAAAGAATTTGAAAAATCGGTCCTGTAGTTTTTTAGTTTATCAACAAACAAACAAAATTTTCCTCTTTATAATATTAGTATAGACAATTAAATTAAACTAATTCTCCTTTCAGGGTCCCACAATGCCAGCGCTGATGATCGTGCTGGCCCGATGGGTGCCACCTCACGAGAGGTCGCGACAAGGGGCCCTGGTGTTCGGAGGAGCTCAGATAGGAAATATCTTCGGATCCTTCATGTCAGGGTTCCTGATGGCTGGAGACGGAGACTGGGCGAATGTGTTCTACTTCTTCGGATGTTTTGGAATACTTTGGTTTTTGGCTTGGGTGAGTGATCTGTTTGTGATAAAGATTTTAGTATTAAGTACCTTCCATCTGTGTAAGTCCCTCTTCCTGAGAAAAATAATTTAGACTATCCTGTGTACCAAAATTTGGATCGGCTTAGGAGTTTGGTGTGAAAGGTGGACAGAGTTTCCTTATGTTTTTGAATACATTTTGTGTTTGTTGCAAGATTTAGAAAATTAAAATGTTGAAGCATAATTTCTGTTATTCGTAATAGCTCTGCGAATAAAAATAAGTTCAACTTCATTTGTTTGTGCTAGTACCTAGTTAGTGAGAAAGTTTTCATTCAGTACGTTCTTTTCAATGTCTGCAAAAAATGATGCATTTAGAATCTTAGGTATATTCAAATGCTATTGAAAATATTGCGATGTTCATTATGATTAAGTTTTGCAATAAAGTAGGAACATTAAAACATCCATAATATTTAATGTAAGTGCCTACTAACTGCGTGATAGCAATCAAAGTTTATTAAACAGATAATTACATTGATGTACATAATTACCTGGAGACTAGTTAAAGCGAATGAAGGTGATCGACTGTCCTTTTAATTGATGTACCTATGTAAATGTGCTTCGTCATACTTATTTACTGGCAGATAAATAGCTTTTAATCTGTTCTCAGTTCTCGACATACATACATACAATGTACGTTCTATCAAAACACCGACAGTCTTTACGACTTGCTTAAGGAGGGAGAAGATATTTTAAAATAAAAGGTTAGAAACAAGCGGTAGTTTGAGGATAGCTAGAGATTTTCAACAAGAGATATTACTGCCAAAGACATAAACAATATCTTTAGTTATTTATAGACTTCAGTACCGTTAATTAGGCTGTTTACTTCGTAACAAATATTGTATTGTGATGTTATGTACTTAGAATTCCAGAACAAATAATAAATAAATGTGTGTTTGTTTAATGTTTATTTTCGGTAAAAATACCCAAAATAGTTTATTTATTTTACCATACATAAAACCAGTTTCTACGTTTTCCAGAGTATTCTATGCTACAGCACACCAAACACACATCCGTATATTTCTGAAGAAGAACTGAAGTACTTGAACGAGACGGTGACCAGTGCTGACACGAAGAGCGTCAGGGATCCTGTACCTTGGAAGGCTATTGTGCGCTGTGTGCCTGTTTGGGCACTGCTGTTTGCTGCTGTAAGTCTTTATCTGCCTAGCCCTTTCCCAATTACGGGTCGGTTTCCAGTGTTAACCGGTTGCAGCTGAGAACCAGTGTTTTACAAGGAGTCGGGGGAGTTATTAAGACTGGACGCTGGACCCGGACTACGTTCATCTATACTAATATTATAAAGCTGAAGTTTGTTTGTTTGAACGCGCTAATCTCAGGAACTACTGATCCAATTTGAAAAATATTTTCAGTGTTAGATAGCCCATTTATCGAGGAAGGCTATAGGCTACTTTTTATCCGGGTCTGTGCCGAGGTGCCCACGGGATGCGGGTGAAACCGCTGGCAGAAGCTAGTCTAAAATATTGCGAAATAAAATTACATGAAAATTGTTCATGTTTATTTTCATGAAGAGAAAATGCTTCTGATATTTGTAAAATATTATTATTATTTATTTATTTTTAGCCCATACTGTCCCACTGCTGGGCAAAGGCCTCCCCATCTTGTTTCCACACTTCTCGATCTTTCGACCGAGCCCACCAATCTCGACAATAGGCGTCAAGGTCGTCACGCCATCTCTTCCGGGGCCTACCCCGTCTGCGGTGTCCATCCTGAGGTGTCCACTGAGCGACGATAGTGGCCCATCTTTCCGGATGCATACGGCTAACGTGTCCAGCCCAGTTCCACTTTAATATTGCCGACTTTTGGCCTACATCAGCGACTCCCGTTTTGGAACGTATGTCGGTATTTCGTACACGATCAGTTCGTCTAATGCCTAAAAGGCTACGTTCCATCGCTCTTTGGCAAACCTTGAGCCTGGACTTCTGACACTCGGTGAGGGACCAGGTTTGCGCACCATAGGTTAGGACGGGCAAGATACACATGTCGACTAACTTTCGTTTGAGTGAAAGGGGAAGGTCCCCTTTCATGTAGTGCTTCATGGACCAGTAGCTCTTCCAGGCGTTCTCGATGCGGCGATCGATTTCTTTCTCTTGCCTGTTATCGAAGGAAACTAACTGGCCCAAGTAGATGTACTCGTCGACATAGTGTAGAGCTTGCCCATCTACCTCAACTCTACCTTTCGTGCTGTTGGTCATCGTATGTGTCTTGCTCATGTTCATTTGAAGTCCAACCTCTCGGCTTGCCCTGCTCAGGTCTTGGAGCATTTGTTGGAGCTTTGCTGATGTAGACGCAAAAAGAACGATATCGTCAGCAAACCGCAAATTTGTCAGCCTTTTGTTACCGATGACGATGCCTTTAGATGTCCAGGGCACGGTGAGCTTCCTGAAGACTTCTTCTAGTGTACAGGTGAATAGATTAGGGGAGAGCGGATCACCCTGTTTTACGCCTTTCTCTATTTTGAATGATGGACCAGAGGAAAGTACTTTAATCGATGCAGTGCTGGCCCTGTAGACTTCTTCCAGAAGCTTTATATATGTCTCATTTATTTCTTGTGCGCGTAAGGATGTAAAAATCGCGGTGTGTTTGAGACTGTCAAAAGCCTTGGAGTAATCCACGAAAGCCAGGTACAACGGTTTGTGGTACTCATTATATTTTTCTATTATCTGGTTTAGTGTAAAGAGATGGTCGTAAATCGTATTTGTAAAATGCAAACTTATTTTTTGCAAGTGCTCTACAATATTATGTGGTGCACAAGAGCTGAACAAATTAAGTGCACATGTTGATTTATAATATTTTATTGAAGTAAACTATCATACATGCATATAAGAGACTAGCCGTTTTCCCGCGGTTTCACCCGCGTCCCGTGGGAGCTACTGCCCGCACCGGGATAAAATATAGCCTATGTTACTCGCAGATAATATAGCTTTCTAATGGTGAAATAATATTTTAAATCGGTCCAGTAGTTTTTGAGTTTATCCATTACAACCAAACAAACAAAAGTTTTCCTCTTTATAATATTAGTATAGATATATGTAGGAAATAACTGCGCATCTGTTATTTTAAATCTAGAAAGAAAACGATTAATTTAGAACGTAGTATATACACATCAATTCATAGTAAAATAAGTCATAGTAAAATAACACGTTCTATGACAAAACAGTTAATTATTATCAACTAGCCTTTGCCCGCGATTTCACCCGCGTCCCGTAGCCGGATGGTGACAAAAACTACCCTAAACCTTCCCCGGGTCTAAGTTACCTCCCCTCTAATTTTCAGCCAAATCGGTCAAGCCGTTTTCGTGTTATGTCGTGACAACGGAAAGCGGGTTTCATTTTTATATATATACTAGCTTTCGCCCGCGGTTTCACCCGAGTCCCGTAGCCGGATGGTGACAAAAATTATCCTAAAACCTTCTCCCGAGTCTAAGTTACCTTCCCTCTAATTTTCAGCCAAATCGGTCAAGCCGTTTTCATGTTATGTCGTGACAACGGAAAGCGGGTTTCATTTTTATATATATAGATAGATAGATATGACATAACCTCTAATACTCGTAGATACATAATTTACTAGCAATTGTTTAAAGGACCGCTTACACCTATTACCCACAGTATCGTGCACGAGGACATTAGAACAAAGAACTTTCATCACTAATTGGATAATAATAAACGTTCTTGTAATTAATACAAGGATCTTGCTCAGTTATTTTCATAAAGAAAATTAATTAGAGCAAGTATTGTGAGAAATATGCTGATGATGAATACATTTCTCCCCTGCAGTATACTTATAATAAAAAGAAACCAACCTTATTACAATATTTTAATGCGATTATGCAATATTTTGTTTTACAAGAAGTGTTATATTTGTTGTTTTTTCTTTTGGATATCCTGAGAAAATTCATGTCACATGTTATTTTTTAAATATAATATAGCTTAGTTATGTCAAACCTTACTGCCTAATTGGGACTTACGCATCAACTTCGGTTCGGGTGTGCGCAGCTGTAATAAATAATAATAAATCATTTATTCAGATAACCAAAGATCCGTTTTGTTAGTAATTACAATCTAGCCTTATAACTATTGTTAGTAAACTGACACAATACAGACATGAATTAAAATATCACCCTCCGCACCATCTTAACCAAGATTGGAGAAGAAATATCTTCCCCTATTATTTTGAGGATGCTGTTGCTGGTCTGTCGTACTCTGCTTAGTAACGATGCAGTTTTTTTGCGGATTACCTCATGAAAACCGTCAGTACGATTCTGCACAAACATTTCCGATGCGCTACAAAAACGAGGCCTTCGCAACAGCATCCTAAAAATATTATTATACTGCACGCGCAGAGTATCCATCGCTCGTTTGGTATACGCTACCCACAGGTTTCCCAGCTGTGCTCAGAAGTTAGTTGCAAGCCGCCATTAAGATCGACGACAACTATACATTTCGTTAAACTTGAAAATGGAATGCGAATTATTCAAATTTTCTTTTTTTTATATTTCCAGGTCGGTCACGACTGGGGATACTACACAATGGTGACAGATCTCCCTAAATACATGACAGATGTCTTGAAGTTTAACATCGCAGCCACGGGGACACTAACTGCAATCCCTTACCTGGCCATGTGGATAAGCTCCTTTATATTCGGCTGGGTGTGTGACGTATGTGTCAAGAGGAAATGGCACACGATCAAGACGGGGAGAATTATTCATACTACTATAGGTAATATTTTGCTATTCTATGTTTAATTCTGTTGTTCTGTTCTGTTACAGCCTTTTTTATCATCCCACTGCGGGGCACAGGCCTCCTCTCACACGGAGAAGGATTGAGCATTAAAATCACCAAGCTTGCTCAATGCGGGTTGGTGATTTCAGACTGGTTTCCTCAAGATGTTTTCCTTCAGCTTTTTATCAGCCATTGGTATCCAAGATATACTTAGAAAGTACATACAAACTTAGAAAAGTTGCATTGGTACTTGTCTGAACTGGAATCGAACCCACGCCCTCATACTCGAGAGGTTGGTTCTTTACCCACTAGGCCACCACGACACATGTTTAATTATAGAGCACTATTTAACCAATTTACAATGATTAGAATTTGTTAGATAATAACGCAATTTTGTACCACTTGAATTAGCCACGGAACCCGATTAGTCTGGACTGTCTAGTAGTAGTCTTGTCCTAACCTGTGACCTAAAATTGACATAACCATTTCTGAAACGAAAACAAAAGACAAATCTGTTTACTCTCACGAGATTTGCCAAAAATAAAAGAACATCTGTTAGCATAAAACATTACAAATCCTCGTAACCTTCAAGGCATATTAATGTATCATTTACCCATTTCAAATATCGCTAACACAATAACTGGTACGTGAAACCTCGTAGTTGTTCTTTATAAGAATAACGAAAGATGAGCGGAGATGCCATAATGCAGGTAGGTCAGGCGCCTTCTTCTAGGTCAAACAGGTACGGTGGATATGACAAAAACGATCAATTACGAGTTTGGGTTCTTTGAGACATCATCTCCATCTTCCGAGCCGGTCGGCCGGTTGGCTTCCAGTTTAACCGGATTCAGCTGAGTACCAGTGTTTTACAAGGATTGGCTGCCTTTCTGACCTCCTCAACCCAGTTACCCGGGCAACCGTTACATCTGTCAAAATATCAACATTTTGGTCGAAAGAAACGTTTCTCCTCCCTCGCACACCCGTATTTTGGTGCGCTACTTTCTCAGCAGATTTTCCGTTATGGCACCTCCGCTATTCATTTTGTTCTCCATGTTTATTATATTGTAGCACGTTTCATAAATCCTCTACCATTTGTTACAGCTGCTACGGGCCCCGCAATATGTATCATATTGGCATCATACGCGGGATGCGATCGGTTCGCCGCCGTCGCCTATTTCATAGCCTCGATGGCACTAATGGGAGGATTCTACAGCGGAATGAAGGTAATATAGTAATTTTCCGAAGCTATACTGTTAATGGTTACGTAGTTGTTTATGGGACGTCTGGGAGCGGTAAAGTTATTTGGTTGTAAAATGGGTATGTGAGCTTGAGGGTGCAAAGGTTTGGTAATGTTTGCCGATTAATAATATAATCGATTAAAGTTAACGGACGAGTAATTTTGTAAGGATATTCTATTTATCTGTTTTATCAATTTAAAAATAATTGAGCACGTTTTTAGCCTTAAATAAAATTACACAGAAAATAAAATAATTCGTGTCTCTACACGCGGAAACTCCGTGTTATCTGGCACAGTTCTTAAGTGCCATTAGAATTTAGAATACGTCTCACGTAGACCGATATTAACATTAAGTTTGTTAGTTAATATTCAGCGTTATCAGCCCATGTACAGTCGTGCTAACTCAGATTTCATTTTCCCGAGCAAAAGCTTCAGAAACAAGCAAGATAACTCAGTAGATGACTGTACCTACTTTATTGCTTCAGAAAGTGGGTTGTGACCCGAATTTTGATGATCTTCCATCTTATAAGGTCACGTAAGAAATTGTGTACCTTTGATATTTTCTGTGCGCGTACGAATATCTCATTGTAAATAAATTGCTGATGAAATTTTCGTGTGTGTGCTTGAAAAATGAAATATAAAATACGCCGAGTTTGCTGTTGCCGATAGAATCCATGAGTATTCGAATGGGGACGACCATTAGGGCTTGGTTTGTTTACAATCGCCAGCGAATTTAGGTCGGATGAGTAAATGCCAATAACTCCGAAAGTATGAATGTTAGGTATCCAGTTTAGCACATAAGTGAGGGCGTTTTTATTGAAAACTGCCATAACATTTTATTTTGTTAACTCTATTCATGTATGTTACAAAAATTCAAAAATGATACGTTTCTTTTGTGTGTTTTTGTATAGCAAATAATTTCCAGAATGTGTTCCTACGGTATACACTACACATTAATGTGTTTATACATAAAAATCACTTTATAGAGGTATATAAATCATTTTTGAAAAGGGGTGTACATTAGTTTGTAACAACCAATTAACTGAACCAATCGCTCTTTGTATTTAACTCAATATACTTAGTTTCTAATAATTTCACTAAGCTTCGATTGTTAGGTCAAACTTGTTATGATGTTGCTATTTCACGCTTAAGAGCTTTTAGTTTGGGCTATAACATTTCAATTCCTGGAAAATTACAGTTATCGCTACAAATTCGGGAAATATGGATAAGTAATTTGTACACGAAGTTATGAACTATAGTGAAGCCGCTTTTGATATTCTGATAATTAAGAGTTATTCAGAGATGTTCTCTACATGAAAAAATATATAAAATTATACTAATAATAATTATATTAAAACCAAATAAGTCTATTGGACGTACATACATAATTGAAATGCACCCCATTTGACACAGACCTCTTCTTCAAATTAAAATTAATCTTCAAAAACTTTCCAATTTAATCCATAAATTAAACTGCAAAGAAAGCTGACTACTTTATTGGATAGCGATGAAAACTGTGCCAATATGTATGCGCTTGAGAGCTTTAGAAGGCCTTTACACCCACGTGAACACATTTATTTCTATGTACCAACACACGGAGAGTATATTGACTAGCGGAGATGTCATAAAGCAAAATCTCCTAAGGATATGCGCGCCAATATGTGGGCGTTCGGGGGACGACGAACATTACTAGCTCCTCCCTCATAGGCCTTCTTTAGAACCACCATTCAATCAAAACCAATCTCTGACAGATTTGTCTTGATTTAACAAGGAACCCAAACGCCTCGTTAGTTCTACGTAACTGATGACGCGTAACATATGTGACTTGACCTACAATAAGGCTTGATCTACCCGCCTTATGAGATCTCCGTTCATCTTTCCTTCCTCCATGTAGCAACATGGCTGGCAATTTGGCAGGGGTGGCTAACATTTACTTGTTATGTTCGTAGGTTAACGCGTTGGATCTGGCACCGAACTATGCTGGCTCCTTGACCGCCATGATCAATGGGACGTCCACAATATCTGGAATCATCACGCCTTATTTGATTGGGTTGTTAACGCCTGATGTAAGTATTGGTACCTATTATCTCTATTTTTTTTCAATCCTGCTTTAGGATAAGCCTTAGGTATACATCTTCTAGATTATTCAGATATGATGACTAGATATGGTGACTTCATGCCGTTTGAACTAGACACTTATTTCGCTCTGTTATATTTCTCATTTATGAATTAAGTTGAAAGAGTGACATTTATATACCTAACCACTAAACCATTAGCTTTAACAAACACTATTATTTATACACCGTGACTTTTTTAACCCCCGACGCAAAAACGACGGGGTGTTATAAGTTTGACGTGTGTGTGTGTGTGTGTGTGTGTGTGTGTGGGTGTATGTGGCATCGTAGCTCCCAAACGGATGATCCGATTGTAATGCGGTTTTTTTTGTTTGAAAGGAATGTCATTCGGGAGTGTTCTTAGCTATGTTTGGTGGAAATCGGTTCAGGTCTTCAAGGTCATCAGCTCGTTTGTAAGGTGTGATAGGAATGTTACACGTTTAGTTTACTTGCAAGCGTATGTGGGATCTGAAATTTGAAACACTAATGTCTTCTGGAACCACTGAGCTGGTCTGCTGTAAGGGCACGAAATAGGAGACGTAACCCTGAACTGCCTTTTAGTAAACCCATCGAGTTTGGGCTCGTTGAATTTGTCTTGACGAGTTCTCTTCATGTTTCTAATTGACGAGAACCTGATGCTGGACATGGGATGTGGCGGATGAAACCCTGGAATGCCGGAATGAAACGGATAAACCGATTTATATTTTTGCTGAAAATCTAGAATGACCAAAGGTTAATCTTTATTGTTTCTCAATCTGTGCAATTCTCCCAGAGCCAGTTTGTCATGAGGATTATTAAATAGCTTCCTTTGGCCGAGATCGCCTATAGCGACCCCATCTTAAAATAAAATAAATTAAATGAAGGAAAAATTAAGCTCCTTCAAAAAGCATGAAATAAAATTAAATTATAAATTTAAAAAAACCCCCGACCCAAAAAAAGTACGCAATTATTATGACAAAAGGTTAAACACGCTAAACCCTATAAAAAGCAAAAAATAACTTTTAAAACTTCGTAAGTACCAACTAAAGCATGTCAGACTAAACTAAATTTTGACGTGTCGGGGGACCGCGTTTTACCTTCAAAAATACTTACATAAATCAAATGATAGGTACCTACCTAATTACAACATTTGTATATAAAAAAAAACACGAATCTTAATTAGATAATTAGAGCGGTCCCCCGACACGTCAAAATTTAGTTTAGTCTGACATGCTTTAGTTGGTACTTACGAAGTGTTAAAAGTTATTTTTTGCTTTTTATAGGGTTTAGCGTGTTTAACCTTTTGTCATAATAATTGCGTACTTTTTTTGGGTCGGGGGTTTTAGTCGTCTTACAACGGCAGCCAACTTCATGTATCCAATGACTAGTAAACGTTCATAGATAAATAAAATGTTATTTATGAGATTTGAATAATTAAAAAATAAAAATAAATTCATTACTATGACGCATGACGTAGATAATTTTGTCTCGTAAAAATGGAGATGGAACGATTACTCGACTCGAGCGCTTTGAAGGTATCTACTTTCTACCGTTTAATACGTAAACATTATTAACAGGATGTTTCTAATTTCTAATGTATTATTTATTTTTCTTTGCACCTATTATCTTAACTAGTGCTATAAAATTAATAATCATGTCTAGTGGTATTTTAGGTTGGATACATTGAGTGGACCACCTTTGTAGGACGACTAAAAAGTCACGGTGTATAGTATATGTTTTACATAGATTTTACTATTTTATCTTATAGGTGTAATATAAAATACAAAACAGCTTTTATGATTAGTTCAATTCTATAACACATTAAAGTCGCCTATGTGTTAAGTATTAATGTGCGCAAAAGCTGTCCGGAGGGCATTTTCTTGACCCAAGTCGAAGTGGAAAGTAATGTTTTCCGAACTCAAGTTTGTTGGCAACTCAGCAGGCGGAAGTTAATTGGTTTTTTATGTAGTTTTCATCATCCTCCTCCGAGCCTTTTCCCAATCATGTTGGGGTCGGCTTCCAGTCTAACCGGATTCAGCTGAGCACCAGTGCTTTACAAGAAGCGACTGCCTATCTGACCTTCTCAACCCAGTTACCCGGGCAACCCGATACCCCTTGGTTAGACTGGTGTCAGACTTACTGGCTTCTGACTACCCGTAACGACTGCCAAGGATGTTCAATGACAGCCGGGACCTACAGTTTAACGTGCCATCCGAAACACGAACGAATTTTATGTAGTTTTATGGGTCACGTAAAGATCTGCTAAGTATTTGATATCTTCGTCAGTTTACTTCGCTTTTGAAAGATGATTGATTTTACGTGATGACTGAAAGATTAGTTGTAAATCCAATTATGTAGTGTAGAGTTCTTCTGTTTTGTTTTGATGAAAAATCTACAGAATAGCCCAGACATTACACTGAAGTTTTTTCGTCCAGCTCTTTGTAACATTTTTCTTTAGAAAAAAATACAATCGGGGTAGATACCTACTTACTTCATAATACGTACAAAGTCCTTTGTTAGACAGCTTCTATTATATGAGAATATTCACGATGAAGTTATTACGGTAGGGCCTTTTGAATTCAGTTTTATAGACCTTGTTTAGCTTAGCATATTAGTAGCGTCTTATAAAAGTACTTACTTTTATAGTTAGGCTTACAAATAGGTGAATTGTTTGTAGGTTATATTAAAACAAAACAACGTTGAGTCATGAAGCATAAGTATCACTCCGACTTACATTAAACTATGTTTAAATTTGTCACTAATCCTACATCCTACATCCTACATCCTACATATATTATAAACGTGAATGTTTGTGAGAATGTATGGATGTATGTTTGTTATTGAATCACGCAAAAACGGCTGGACCGATTTGGTTGAAATTTTTTATGTAGATAGTTTATACCCTGGATTAACACATAGGCTACTTTTTATCCCGGTCAACAGGGATAAACCGTATTTTATTAATATTTTGTTAAATTAGTATAGACGGCCTCTTTTGAATTTTGCTGTTTCTTTTTCTGAATCCTGTATTTTTTTGTTTTTAGGGTTCCGTACCCAAAGGATAAAACGGGACTCTATTGTTTTCGCTCCTCTGTCTGTCCGTCCGTCCGTCCGTCCGTCTGTTCGTCCGTCTGTCACCAGGCTGCATCTTCCTTAGACCGTGATAGTTAGAGAGCTAAAAATTTCACAGATGATGTACATATTTTTATTGCCGCTATAACAACAAATACTGAAAACTAGAATGTAATAAATATTTTGGAGGGCTCCGACACAACAAACGTGATTTTTTTGTCCGATTTATAAATAATGGTACGGAACCCTTCGTGCGCGAGTTTGACTCGCACTTGGCCGGTTTTTTTGATTTGTACGCAGGTTTCTATCCTTTTATCATGGATGCTGTCATAGATTTAGAAACCCACTACCGTTTGATAGATAGGCAATACGTGACACATAATTTTATGCGATAAGAGACCAAAAACTGACCACTGTAGAGGCATGTAGCTGGCCCCCGAATGTGTTAAAGACAAATTTTAGTAACAAAACAAGCGATACTTTGAAAAATGTTTAACATTTTCTATGAATTGATTCCAAAAATAAAGAAACGCTATAAATACTAATACGTAACTCTAAATACTAGGTATAACTTCTACATAAAAAAGTGTGTTTCGTTTTTGGCTTCACCAGAAATCACATAATGGTCGATCTATCTACTGTTATCTATATTTATTGACAAATATGGCTGTCATACTGCGCTTTGTCTGTCAGGGCCATTGGAATTTAACGAAATTCTCCATAATCCGAATTTTGCGGATATATGTTCATCCTCCGAGCCTTTTTCCCAATCCTGTTGGGGTCGGCTTCCAGTCTAACCGGATTCAGCTGAGTACCAGTGCTTTACAAGAAGCGACTGCCTATCTGACCTCCTCAACCCAGTTACCCGGGCAACCCGATACCCCTTAGTTAGACTGGTGTCAGACTTACTGGCTTCTGACTACCCGTAACGACTGTCAAGGATGTTCAATGAAAGCCGGGACCTACAGTTTAACGTGCCATCCGAAACACAATCAATGGTGTCTAAGATATACTTAGAAAGTACATACAAACTTAGAAAAGTTGCATTGGTACTTGCCTGACCTGGAATCGAACCCGCGCCCTCATACTTGAGAGGTTGGTCCTTTACCCACTAGGCCACCACGACTTTTATACCACCACCACCTTTCGGATATATGTTGTCGATTCAAAATCAATATTTCTTTATGTTTTGTTATTCATACCTATAAGGTTTCGATCGAGTCTACCGTACTCCTTGACAAAATCTTACTTCTTACTTATATTATAAGGGTCCGTTCAGATAGACCGGGTCGGAGAGCATCGGCGCGTATTTTTCTTTTCACACAGACCGGAGCCGATCAGTTGCGCGAGCATTAAAGAGCATGCAAACCGAGCCAAGCGTCAAGAAAAAATACACGATCGGAGCCGGTCGGCTCCACTTATTATTTCACACCGAGCGCATTCGAGCATTCTCAATGACAAAAGCAGTGCGCATGCAAAAATAAATCTTACTTCAAATACTAAGTACTCAATTTTTTACGTATTAAGAATTTGCTCTGCTCTCCGAGCCGGTCTGTCTGAACGGACCCTAAATGTCAAAGTTTGTGAGAATGTATGGATGTATGTTTGTTATTCAATCACACAAAAACGGTTGGACCAATTTAATTGAAATTTGGTATGTAGATAGGTGATACCCTGGATTAACACTGGCTACTTTTTATCCCGGTCAGCAAGGGTAAAATTAATCAGCCACGGTCAAAGCAGCACCATCTGTGGTATATAAAATACAACAAATTTGACAAAGCAGCCAGGTGGAAAGACGTTAGTGGAACAATTAATTATCATTTAAAGTCATAGATGGAGTTGTGCATTTTTTCATAAACAAAAGCTGGGGTTTTATTTTAGCTTATCTTCCATTAAAGTGGAGGCTTAAAAGCAACTTACGAGTAGTATTAAGTAGACCTTAAATATTTTTTGTGTGCTGCAAAACATGTAATACTTATGGATCCTTGAAGAAAGGAGAAAGATCTGTCTCTCGCAAGTGCTGCTAAGCGTGAGTTAGGGGATCTTCACACTGCCCCGCATCACGCTGCATCTTGCGTGTCGACGCACCTACGCGCGTTCCTGCGGGAGTGCAGATCTGCATCATCGTGCGGGATTTCGCGCACACACGCGCGTAGTTGCGTTTTGTTAATTCACGCACGGCGGCTCTCATCGAGTTCCATTTTCAAACATACACGTCACGCCCATTCAAAATCACGCGCGTCAATGCGGGATTCAGTGTGCCATACCTTGCGTCTCGCCCCGCACCTACGCGCGGGGGTGCGTGTTTCTCCGCATGTATGTGCGTGATCCGCATGAACGCGCGTGGATGCATTTTCAGTGTGTTGGACTATGCGTGTTTTCCATACAAACGGAGATATTTCCATACAACGGAAAAAAACGCATCCACGCACTACGCTGCATCATGCGGGGCAGTGTGATAATCGCCTTAAGTTTCTGTAGCTTTAGAAACTAGCCTAGACACAAAGTGCACATTAAAGAAATGAAAGCTTCCTCGATTGAATATCATAAGCACGTAAAATGCTTTATCGCCCCTGAAAACGTAAAAATTACGCGTCGCATACCAGAGACATACTAACTTTCAACTTCTGATCACAAATAACATCATAAAAACCTTATATATATCTACGTTTAAATTTAAATCATGGATATCATTCAGTTATAAAGACAGAATTGCTATAAAACGTGTTTTCGGTGAATGTACTATTATTTTTTTGAAAATATATATTCCCAACTCTGATCTCATAGAGATGGCGCCCGACTGTCACCACAGTGGGGATTGTGCGAACTATCGTACCCGGCCCTGGCATAAGCCATGGTCTGGGGCGAGAAGAAATGGGATGACAAAGAATGAGGCAGCGGCACGACTGAAAATTCCCACCTCTCATCTCAGCCACTGCGGTAAAACATCACGAGAGCTGGGTGTCGAGAGACGACTACCGGCTCGGCCCAAATGAGTTTTGAGTGGGTCGTCGACCATTCGGCTCCTAGGAGCCCCGTGTCTAACAGGCCAGTGTCAGCGATGCGCGTTATTTCACGCGCCCCTTTAGTAGAGTCAGCAAACCCCAGTGAGGTCCACCAGGGCAAAAGCCTAACACTCCTTCACGCTGCACCCATAGCGGAACCAGTACAATCACATTGTCACTGACAGAAGACTGCATTCTCTAATGAAGAAGTCAAACTGATGGCTGAGAATTACGTAATTTTCTAGGATGCCATGCAACGTGTTGCAAATGCCCAGGCCTTTGGAAGCTTGGTAATCCTTTTCTCCACCTTCACTAAAACACATAGGAAGTGGTGAAGGGCGGGCGTTTTAGGGCTGTCTTTGGTTTTTGACGTTAGCAAAGTGCTGATTTATCAGCCTAATTTGAGTTTTTTTCACTTGAGTATTTTGGTACATGAACAAATTACCTCTAGAATAGTAATGAATTAGTTTTGGTCGCGGGGACTTGGTCGTCTTCATCACGTATTTACCAACTTTTAGTGGTCATCATGCACACCCGCTTCTCTAATTTTATTTTAGGATCAACCAGATTATTACAGTTAGTTATATATTAACTACGCTACTATAGCCCGCTGTCGAATCTTTTTACATCAATTCTGGAGAAGCTACATAATTATTAGCGTGTATACAGCCTTATGTTTCTTCTGATCTGCTGGCTCCATCAAGAAGTGACAAATTGCGAGCGCACATTTTGAAAAAAAAAAAAACTGCAGGCTTCAAGTACGAACACATGAATTGGACTTTCACAGATATTGGCCTGTTCGTGAACTAATTCAAACATTTCGATGGAATCCCAATTTAACATAGTGAGTGAGTGCACAGAAAATCCTCAAGTGTTTCCTCCTGTAGTGAAACTGTGCGCCTGCCTGATGACTATGTCATCATCCACCCAGCTATTCCCCAATTATGTGGCTGTTGAGTTAAAGTCAAACCAAATCTGTTTGACTACCAATATTTTACTAGAAGTGACTACCTTTATGATCTCCTCAACCCAATGAACTGGACACCACGTTATCCATGGTAAGACTGTTTGACAGACTTTCTGGCTTCTGATAAGTCGCAGTTGCTGCAGAAAATGTACAAATGACAGCTTTATCAGACCTTTGTATCCTGTGAGAATTACTTACGCCCCATACGTTATCATTTTCCAAATCGGTTGATTAGGTCCAGAGATTTCCACAACTTAAATATAAATGGTCACACATGAGAGACGACGGCACATAGAAGAGTAGGTTTGGAAGGAGAAAACATAATAACGATCCCAAATAAAATTGGTATAAGGGCATGGGCAGGAGGATGATGATAACACAATACACCTACGGTATAAATATTATTTTGACAATTCTATATTGCCCACGCAGACGAAGTCGCGGGCAACAGCTAGTATATTATAAACGTGAATGTTTGTGAGAATGTATGGATGTATGTTTGTTATTGAATCACGCAAAAACGGCTGGACCGATTTGGTTGAAATTTTTTATGTAGATAGTTTATACCCTGGATTAACACATAGGCTACTTTTTATCCCGGTCAACAGGGATAAACCGTATTTTATTAATATTTTGTTAAATTAGTATAGACGGCCTCTTTTGAATTTTGCTGTTTCTTTTTCTGAATCCTGTATTTTTTTGTTTTTAGGGTTCCGTACCCAAAGGATAAAACGGGACTCTATTGTTTTCGCTCCTCTGTCTGTCCGTCCGTCCGTCCGTCCGTCTGTTCGTCCGTCTGTCACCAGGCTGCATCTTCCTTAGACCGTGATAGTTAGAGAGCTAAAAATTTCACAGATGATGTACATATTTTTATTGCCGCTATAACAACAAATACTGAAAACTAGAATGTAATAAATATTTTGGAGGGCTCCGACACAACAAACGTGATTTTTTTGTCCGATTTATAAATAATGGTACGGAACCCTTCGTGCGCGAGTTTGACTCGCACTTGGCCGGTTTTTTTGATTTGTACGCAGGTTTCTATCCTTTTATCATGGATGCTGTCATAGATTTAGAAACCCACTACCGTTTGATAGATAGGCAATACGTGACACATAATTTTATGCGATAAGAGACCAAAAACTGACCACTGTAGAGGCATGTAGCTGGCCCCCGAATGTGTTAAAGACAAATTTTAGTAACAAAACAAGCGATACTTTGAAAAATGTTTAACATTTTCTATGAATTGATTCCAAAAATAAAGAAACGCTATAAATACTAATACGTAACTCTAAATACTAGGTATAACTTCTACATAAAAAAGTGTGTTTCGTTTTTGGCTTCACCAGAAATCACATAATGGTCGATCTATCTACTGTTATCTATATTTATTGACAAATATGGCTGTCATACTGCGCTTTGTCTGTCAGGGCCATTGGAATTTAACGAAATTCTCCATAATCCGAATTTTGCGGATATATGTTGTCGATTCAAAATCAATATTTCTTTATGTTTTGTTATTCATACCTATAAGGTTTCGATCGAGTCTACCGTACTCCTTGACAAAATCTTACTTCTTACTTATATTATAAGGGTCCGTTCAGATAGACCGGGTCGGAGAGCATCGGCGCGTATTTTTCTTTTCACACAGACCGGAGCCGATCAGTTGCGCGAGCATTAAAGAGCATGCAAACCGAGCCAAGCGTCAAGAAAAAATACACGATCGGAGCCGGTCGGCTCCACTTATTATTTCACACCGAGCGCATTCGAGCATTCTCAATGACAAAAGCAGTGCGCATGCAAAAATAAATCTTACTTCAAATACTAAGTACTCAATTTTTTACGTATTAAGAATTTGCTCTGCTCTCCGAGCCGGTCTGTCTGAACGGACCCTAAATGTCAAAGTTTGTGAGAATGTATGGATGTATGTTTGTTATTCAATCACACAAAAACGGTTGGACCAATTTAATTGAAATTTGGTATGTAGATAGGTGATACCCTGGATTAACACTGGCTACTTTTTATCCCGGTCAGCAAGGGTAAAATTAATCAGCCACGGTCAAAGCAGCACCATCTGTGGTATATAAAATACAACAAATTTGACAAAGCAGCCAGGTGGAAAGACGTTAGTGGAACAATTAATTATCATTTAAAGTCATAGATGGAGTTGTGCATTTTTTCATAAACAAAAGCTGGGGTTTTATTTTAGCTTATCTTCCATTAAAGTGGAGGCTTAAAAGCAACTTACGAGTAGTATTAAGTAGACCTTAAATATTTTTTGTGTGCTGCAAAACATGTAATACTTATGGATCCTTGAAGAAAGGAGAAAGATCTGTCTCTCGCAAGTGCTGCTAAGCGTGAGTTAGGGGATCTTCACACTGCCCCGCATCACGCTGCATCTTGCGTGTCGACGCACCTACGCGCGTTCCTGCGGGAGTGCAGATCTGCATCATCGTGCGGGATTTCGCGCACACACGCGCGTAGTTGCGTTTTGTTAATTCACGCACGGCGGCTCTCATCGAGTTCCATTTTCAAACATACACGTCACGCCCATTCAAAATCACGCGCGTCAATGCGGGATTCAGTGTGCCATACCTTGCGTCTCGCCCCGCACCTACGCGCGGGGGTGCGTGTTTCTCCGCATGTATGTGCGTGATCCGCATGAACGCGCGTGGATGCATTTTCAGTGTGTTGGACTATGCGTGTTTTCCATACAAACGGAGATATTTCCATACAACGGAAAAAAACGCATCCACGCACTACGCTGCATCATGCGGGGCAGTGTGATAATCGCCTTAAGTTTCTGTAGCTTTAGAAACTAGCCTAGACACAAAGTGCACATTAAAGAAATGAAAGCTTCCTCGATTGAATATCATAAGCACGTAAAATGCTTTATCGCCCCTGAAAACGTAAAAATTACGCGTCGCATACCAGAGACATACTAACTTTCAACTTCTGATCACAAATAACATCATAAAAACCTTATATATATCTACGTTTAAATTTAAATCATGGATATCATTCAGTTATAAAGACAGAATTGCTATAAAACGTGTTTTCGGTGAATGTACTATTATTTTTTTGAAAATATATATTCCCAACTCTGATCTCATAGAGATGGCGCCCGACTGTCACCACAGTGGGGATTGTGCGAACTATCGTACCCGGCCCTGGCATAAGCCATGGTCTGGGGCGAGAAGAAATGGGATGACAAAGAATGAGGCAGCGGCACGACTGAAAATTCCCACCTCTCATCTCAGCCACTGCGGTAAAACATCACGAGAGCTGGGTGTCGAGAGACGACTACCGGCTCGGCCCAAATGAGTTTTGAGTGGGTCGTCGACCATTCGGCTCCTAGGAGCCCCGTGTCTAACAGGCCAGTGTCAGCGATGCGCGTTATTTCACGCGCCCCTTTAGTAGAGTCAGCAAACCCCAGTGAGGTCCACCAGGGCAAAAGCCTAACACTCCTTCACGCTGCACCCATAGCGGAACCAGTACAATCACATTGTCACTGACAGAAGACTGCATTCTCTAATGAAGAAGTCAAACTGATGGCTGAGAATTACGTAATTTTCTAGGATGCCATGCAACGTGTTGCAAATGCCCAGGCCTTTGGAAGCTTGGTAATCCTTTTCTCCACCTTCACTAAAACACATAGGAAGTGGTGAAGGGCGGGCGTTTTAGGGCTGTCTTTGGTTTTTGACGTTAGCAAAGTGCTGATTTATCAGCCTAATTTGAGTTTTTTTCACTTGAGTATTTTGGTACATGAACAAATTACCTCTAGAATAGTAATGAATTAGTTTTGGTCGCGGGGACTTGGTCGTCTTCATCACGTATTTACCAACTTTTAGTGGTCATCATGCACACCCGCTTCTCTAATTTTATTTTAGGATCAACCAGATTATTACAGTTAGTTATATATTAACTACGCTACTATAGCCCGCTGTCGAATCTTTTTACATCAATTCTGGAGAAGCTACATAATTATTAGCGTGTATACAGCCTTATGTTTCTTCTGATCTGCTGGCTCCATCAAGAAGTGACAAATTGCGAGCGCACATTTTGAAAAAAAAAAAAACTGCAGGCTTCAAGTACGAACACATGAATTGGACTTTCACAGATATTGGCCTGTTCGTGAACTAATTCAAACATTTCGATGGAATCCCAATTTAACATAGTGAGTGAGTGCACAGAAAATCCTCAAGTGTTTCCTCCTGTAGTGAAACTGTGCGCCTGCCTGATGACTATGTCATCATCCACCCAGCTATTCCCCAATTATGTGGCTGTTGAGTTAAAGTCAAACCAAATCTGTTTGACTACCAATATTTTACTAGAAGTGACTACCTTTATGATCTCCTCAACCCAATGAACTGGACACCACGTTATCCATGGTAAGACTGTTTGACAGACTTTCTGGCTTCTGATAAGTCGCAGTTGCTGCAGAAAATGTACAAATGACAGCTTTATCAGACCTTTGTATCCTGTGAGAATTACTTACGCCCCATACGTTATCATTTTCCAAATCGGTTGATTAGGTCCAGAGATTTCCACAACTTAAATATAAATGGTCACACATGAGAGACGACGGCACATAGAAGAGTAGGTTTGGAAGGAGAAAACATAATAACGATCCCAAATAAAATTGGTATAAGGGCATGGGCAGGAGGATGATGATAACACAATACACCTACGGTATAAATATTATTTTGACAATTCTATATTGCCCACGCAGACGAAGTCGCGGGCAACAGCTAGTATCTATATAATGTTATCAAAATAATAACAACTTTTCAGATACGACAACATATAATTTAAATATATCTCGCGAAATTAACGCTGCATATTTTTCATAACATTTTAAACCAGCAATTTATTCATCAAAATACTACCGTAAAGAAAAATAAATTAGCGAGAATTTTTCAGTTAAAAATACACGAGCCATTGTGTAAAAGGCTGCAGGCGTTTCAGCGTTGCATTTGAAACGCTGTTGAGTTTGGATAAACAAAGCTAATAATCTGGTCCGTGTTACGAAGCCTGAAATGTGTTAACATTTCACATTGCCTGTTATGGTGCTGCGGGCACAATTGTGCCAATAAAACTATGGTAATGGAACTGTAACATATGTAAATTAGATATGGTTTGCTTAAATAATACCGAGTGTTAGTTGTACCAGCGATGTTGCATTTTTGTGAATAGTTTGGACATCATCGATCGTTTAATATCAGTAGTATCAACATTTTGCTACGTTTTATGTATTAATTTGGTATCGTAACAAATATTATTATTTTTGAGTCAAGCAACTTCAAAGAGGCGAGTTGGTATCTTTCAAAACTTAACTTTTCACAAAGCAATATCCTTTAAAATAGGCACTAAAGAGAAAACTCACTCAAAAGATTTCACTCATCACAGACGATCACGTTCGCTCATCGCCCCAATTTTAAAACTTTTTAAGATCTTAGCAAATCAAGCAGAATGATTTTCAAAGGGGCCTTGTCACCCATAACTTTGTTCTGAACAATTAATAGGCCTTTATTAATAAGACATTTTCAAGTTAGTGTCAAGTTGCGACAAGATTTCAAGTTTGTGGCTTTAATGCGAACTTTATGCTCTTGAAGTTATGTCAGGCTTGTTGACTATGTGTTCAGTCCAATCGCTATTTATAGAGCAAATCGATGAGAGCAATACAGACTAGCGACTATTGGTATCAGTAATTGTAATTGCCCCGATTTATATTAGATTTCAATGCTAATAATGGAGCATAGTAAATAGAGTACAACTTAAATTTTAGTAACACTAGCTTCCACCCGCAGTTTCGAACTTTTGTATTCATAATACTTATTAGTAGGATATGGTTATACATTCAATAACCAAATGCAAAGGTTCTTATAGGATCTCAGCTAGTGGAATTAGTTTCCGAAATATGATGTGACTTATAAAAACAAACTAATTAGTTGGAGGGTGTGTTAGAAGTGTCCAGTCTACGTGTCTTAATAGTTCCCGACAGTTTCTGCTTGTTACATTGGCGAAGTAATGCAATTACGTGCGGTGCAGGACTTGCTTCTTCCACTGGCATCGGGAACTTAACTGTCCCATTTATCGATCAAATACTCAATAGGTTCCTTAATATAAACTTTCTGTATTGAATTTTGAAAGTCTAAGTTTGATACAAAATTTTAATGAGAGAGTGAGTAATGAGGCGAATGTTTTCATTTGAAAGATATTTCTGTTGCCTAATTAATTGTTTTCTTTGCTTGATTAATTTTCCTATCTGATTGTACCAGAAATAGGATTATGTACTATATATTACATTACATAGTCATTTGACACTACAATTTTTCCTGCTAAAGAGGTTGTTCATGGGACTTTATTTTCACGTTTCCTTAAAGTGGTGATTCAGAGTAGGGTAGGTTTGTCCATACAGTTTGGTCATGGATATCAAGTTTTCAACCAAAAAATCCTCACAATAAACAATATTTTTATATTTATTAATATCAATATGTTTCTTCCCCAGTCAACACTAGCCCAATGGCGAATAGCATTCTGGGTGTGCTTTGCCGTCCTGGTAGGCACAAACGTGGTCTACATCTTCTGGGCAGACGGCAAGCAGCAATGGTGGGATGATGTGAGACAATACGGGTACCCTGAGGACTGGAAGCATGGCGCCTTGAAGATGGCCAATCAGGACAAAGAGAAGAACAAAGCTATTGAAGCTAAGAACTCTGCGAAGTAACAGTGTTGTGATTGGAACTTTTTGTGACCGCAGATGATGATGTATATAGGAATTTGTACACAGTTTACAGTTAGAGTGAATTTTAATTTTTGCCCTTATTATTTGCCCTGAGTAAATGATTTAAATTTTTTCACCTACATTACTTTAGACGTTTTATGAAATTTTATTTCTTGTACAAAAATGTTTTTGTTGATTCCTTTTTGACGAGTATTTTTTGTCAGTCTGTGGTCAATGTTGTCAAATAAAAAACATTAATTTTAACTTAAGTATAATATAAGTAACTAATGTGATTAGCTAAGTATTATTTTATCAATTCTGGTGATATTACCTGCGATGAGAGAGAAAGAGGAACTTCTTTCATTGTGGCCGTGGATCAATCAGGCCGTATGATGAAAAACTATGCGATTCTGGGCCTTAACTACTACCGTTAATTAGAGGACTTGGCCTAGAATTTTAATTGCGGTACGACTTGGTAATTGAAATGACGATTCATTCAGATTGGATGACGATTGAGTTGTGAAACGTATTTTTGAGAACTGATCGTAACGATTTTTGCTGTTTGTCAGCGATTCCTTGAACCAATTTACTTTTGCGCAGTTACTTAAGCTGATTTCAAGTACATTGTTTTGAACGTATCAAGATGTGTTTACCCAAAATCTTATCACGAAAAATGTTCTTCTCTTAGGTAAGAGATATCAAAATTATTGGTAATTCCCAAATAAACAGAATAACTAACAAATAGTCTGTCTGAAACCTATGTAAACATTTTTTTATCAAACATGTTTGTTGATGTGCCATTTTAAATTCTTGTAAGTAGTGACAGTAATTTACAAATTTTGTTTTTATTCGATTCTTTATTTATTTTCATGATATCAACATTATTTTTAGAAATAAGTTTCATTACAATTTTTTTCTTCGAATTAATCTGTTTACCGTACACGATTTTTTCTTAGATGGCCAACATTTGTTTTTAGGTATAAAACTGGGTTTTTACACGTAATTATGTTGATTTAATTTACTGAGTACAGATTTTAACACACACAATGACCTCAAAACGCGTATCTAACATTCAAGTACAATATGCTATACAAATTAATACATTAGTCATGTAATTTAAATGTAGTTGTAATTAATTAGGTTTAAATACAATTTCCTAACGTTTGCAGCGAATGTGATATGTTTAGTATTTTAAATGTCAACGAGATGATGAATTAACAGTCGAATGATATTGTGTTATTTTATAAAAGATTTAAATATAAACTGTTGAAAAATATTATCTCATCGTTGTTTTATTACCTAGTTCGGAAAGTTCAGCGTTCTTAGTTTAGCGCCTGATGAAATTATTATAGCAATAAACTTGGAAGAACTTTGACTAAAGCTTAATGAGTCTTAACAGACTGTTAAATTATTTTGCTCACAAGATTTCTATTCTTGGAGCACTTTATACATAACTTTGTTTATTGTTTAGAATTTGCTAAAGTCTGTAGAGGCATACGAAGTTATCTACCTGCGTACTATTATAGGTAATTAATACCTACTACTTACGCCTACTCATTTTAAGTTTGTTTCCAATCCAATAAACTGAATACAAAGCGCATGATTTACACGTTATGGATTTGTTTTAGTTATGCTACTTACCTGTCTTAAACTAGGCTATTGCCATCGCCAAATGGTGAAGACCCGCATCAGTTTAAACATGTGCAGGTACTACACTCGATCTGTTTTGATTTATTATATTATCATATTGTCTTCTTAGTAGTGCTGCGGATACCTCCCGCTTTACGTAGAATCTGCCCCGGCGAAGATGGCACACCAACGCTGATAGGCAACCGGTAGTGGCGGATTCGGCGGGGCAGTGAAGTCTTGTGATAGGCTTAGGGCGACGACAGAGGTCAAAAGTGCTCGTCGGCCATTCACTGCATCCGAAACCTTCTCCAGTCGTGGCGGCTCTCCGTTCCACTGGGAATAGAGGGTGGAGGACGAGAGAGTGCGTCTGTGTCTGCGCAAACACTTACGCACTTAAATATTTCACGCGCAACTGACTGCTTCTGGTTAATGGATCCTGATAAAAGACCTGCGGCGATGGGCTGAAGTAGAGAGGTTGGGTGGTGGTGCACACCCGGCTTTGTCTGAAGCCTGCACGTATGGCAGCCTAAGGAGAGTGGTCGTTTCTGCACTGCACTTGGGACAACAGTGTGGATTGGGCAGCACCTTAGGTGATGAAGCAGCCCTATTTAGGGAGGCACTGCTTCCCCCGCTCAGCCGGGGAGGGGGCTAGAAAAGGTGTCCTAAAAAAATGCTTGTCCCGTCAAATTGGGGGAGTAGCAACCGCGGCTGCTTAGGCACCCCATTACTCGCGGTCGACGTAACAAGAAAAATAAGATAAAAACATCATTTATGACATTTGGCGCATGGAACGTGCGTACATTAATCGATAATGACGGAAACCTTTGCCCGGAGCGTAAAACTGCTGTCGTAGCACGTGAACTTGCTCGATACAATGTAGACGTGGCAGCTTTAAGCGAAACACGCTTAGCTGACCAAGGCGAACTTGAGGAAATCGGCGGTGGTTATACATTCTTCTGGAAAGGAAGACCCCAAAGTGAACGAAGGTTAGCTGGCGTAGGGTTTGCCATCAAATCCACCATCGCAAAAAAGCTGCCAGAATGTCCACAATACATCTCGGACCGCATTATCACATTACGCCTTCACCTACCAAACGACAACTACCTGAATGTGATAAGCGTATACGCACCAACAATGAGTAACGAGGACAGTGTCAAAGATCAGTTTTATGAAGAACTTTGCCAATGCCTTACCAGCATACGTTCAAGCGAACAAATACTGCTGCTAGGCGATTTCAACGCGAGGGTTGGCAGAGATTCTGAGTCGTGGCCGGGCGTGATTGGAAATAATGGTGTGGGCAATATGAATAGTAATGGACAATTACTACTCACACTCTGTGCCCAATTCGACCTCACCATCACAAACACTCTGTTTAGGCTTCGCGACAAATTCAAAACCACCTGGATGCACCCGCGTTCTAAACACTGGCACCTCCTCGATTACGCAATAACGCGACGAAGGGACATCTCCCAGGTGCATATCACACGCGTTATGCGCGGCGCGCACTGCTGGACAGACCACAGGCTTTTGGTAACTAAGTTGAGACTCCGCCTTCGTGAACCACGAAGACCCTGCAGGGCTAAACCAATATCTCTCAACTTAGATCGACTGGATTGTAAAGATCTTCAAGAAAAATACCAGAAAGGCCTAACAGATGCGCTAGATGTGTTTGATGCCCAGCAAGGTGACTCAATATCAAAATGGAAACAGATCTCATCCACCGTACTGACTGTGGCTACGGAAACCATAGGATACAAAAAACGAAACAACGAGGACTGGTTTGACCAGAATGATAGGGCCCTAACTGAAGCATTCAAACAGCATCGTGTACTCATAAAGCGTAATGAAGGAAATCATAAATTCAGTCAAGAAGTCCGAAGTAGTGGTGATTCCTTAAGGAAATTAACGAGGACGATGAAAGATAGATGGTGGCTTGAAAAGGCAAAAAAGATACAGTGGCTTGCAGATACCCACCAACTAGGCGCTTTCTATGAAGAAATGCGTAAGTTGATTGGCGTTTCCATAAAAAACTGCACTCCGTTAAGATCCCTAGATGGTTCCCAAAAGCTCACTGCTAAGCAGGATATACTTGATCGTTGGGCAGAGCACTTTAACCACCTGCTCAATGTAGATCGATCAGCAGATCTTGAGCATATAAGGCGTATCCATCCTCTGCCGCCGAATGAGTCGCTTGCTGAACCACTAACTTTTGCTGAAGTTGTTCAAGCCATCAAAGAGCAGAAAAATAAAAAAGCAGTTGGCGTTGACAACATCGCCGGAGAACTGCTGAAATACGGAGGGGAGCAACTTCATACATACATCTGGCAAATTTTTGATCGCATTTGGAACGAGGAAACAATACCACCTGAATTTAAAATATCCCGTATACAGACACTGTATAAAAACAAAGGAGACCGTTCCGACTGCAACTCCTACCGGGGTATATCGCTCCTCTCTGTCCCTGGGAAGATATTTGCCAGAGTTCTTCTCAACCGGCTTTTACCAGTCTCCGAAGCCATATTGCCAGAAACTCAGTTTGGGTTTCGACCTAACAGGGGCACCGGCGAAGCCATCTTTTCCATCAGGCAACTCCAGGAAAAAAGCCGAGAACAAGGCCAACCTTTGTGTATGTGCTTCGTGGACTTAGAAAAAGCTTTTGACTGCGTGCCGAGGGAAGCCCTCTGGACTTTACTGGCAAAATTAGGTTGTCCTGAGAAGTTTGTGAGAATGATTCGCCTTCTGCACGACGAGATGACTTGCTGTGTTACCTATAATGGTGACCAGTCAGAGTTCTTTCCTGTCACCTGTGGGGTCAAACAAGGTTGTGTGCTTGCGCCAACACTGTTTGCTCTCTACTTTTCTGTCGTTGTCAGTGAAGCACTCAAACAAACTTCTGCTGGAATCAAAATTCGTTTCAGGACTAATGGGGGACTTTTCAACCTGGCCAGATTAAAAGCATATACTAAAGTATCTCATGCTCTTATAACGGAGATCATGTACGCTGATGATCTGTGTTTTGTTACCAACTCTGCACAAGAGCTCCAGAACCTGATGACTAACCTTCAGGAAGTCTGTTGTCGTTTCGGTCTAAAAATCAGTGTTAAGAAAACTGAGGTAATGGCAAGCGACTCTCAAGGAGCTACAGAACCTATCAAGGTAAACATTGGCGATACTGAGCTAAAGCAAGTGAATACCTTCAAATATCTGGGCAGCACAATTACATCCAAGTGTGACCTTGATACCGAAATAAACCATCGCATTGGCGCTGCATCAGCTGCTTTCGGTAAATTACGAGCCAAGGTCTTACACACACATGATTTGAAGCTTTCGACAAAAATCTCCGTTTACAAGGCCATAGTCCTCCCAAATCTTTTATACTCGGCTGAAACATGGGTCCTCTATCGGAAACATATACGGGCGCTGGACCGATTTCATCTAAAGTGCATAAGAGACATTCTGAAAATCAAATGGTCGGATCGGATTAGAAATACCGAAGTGCTACGACGCGCGAATGTCTGCGGCATAGAAGCGTACCTGATGCGGCGACAGCTCAGATGGTGCGGTCATGTTTTACGCATGGATGATAATAGGGTGGCCAAACGCATCTTCTTTTCTGAACTCCAGAACGGCAGACGGAAACAAGGTGGCCAGTTCTTACGCTTCAAGGATGTTCAGAAAAGACACATGAAAAGGTGCAACATTGATCCTCAGAACTGGGAGACAAAAGCCATTTGCCGCCCTGAATGGAGAGGCCTACTTAAAAATGCGATCAAAGATTTCGAAGAGCAAAGGAAATCCGCACTGGATGCGAAGCGTGATGCTCTTAAGGCTAAAACACCAGTAGCCATTCATTATAACTACGTGGACGGTATCCTAACGTGCAGCCAATGCTCGCGCACGTTTACACATAAAATAGGGTACTGCAGCCATCAAAGGGCGCATAGAAGAGCTGATCATCCTAGTTCTTCTCTCAATGGTAACTGAAAGCAGTCACCATAGCCGAAATCGGCAGGGGGAAGTATATATATATATTGTCTTCTCCAAAGTATCTTTAAAAAATAACTAGCTATGACAGTTTTGCTCATACGACAGTGTATCATCTATACTAATATTATAAAGCTGAAAAGTTTGTTTGTTTGTTTGTTTGAACGCGCTAATCTCAGGAACTACTGGTCCGATTTGAAAATTTCTTTCAGTGTTAGATAGCCCATTTATCGAGGAAGGCTATAGGATACTTTTTATCCCGGTACGGGAAGTAGTTCCCACGGGATGCGGGTGAAACCGCTGGCAGAAGCTAGTACATAATATATGTAATACAGAAACAAGAATTTCTACAAGAACGGTAAAACACATTCTTAGTTTTCACTCCATCGACGTTTTACCTGATAAAGATCTGATGATAAGAGAACGCCTAAAGTGGTGTCTTAGTATCAGATATTCCGTGTCCCTTTTGCAAACTAAAGCAACATTTTATACAATCGCCTTACAATCGAGAGATATGCGAACGAAGGCTGAATAGTCGTTTAGTTACAAGTTGTTTAATCGACTATTTAAATCGATAATCATGTATTCAATACTGAATGCTGATTCTAGTCAAACAATGTGCTCTGAATAGTAAGTAACCACTTAGCCTTGTCAATATTATTTAAATATGCTATGTGATGAATTAATAAATTCGCACATAAAAAATGTTATATACCAGCTACGTCTCCCGGTTTTACATTCACCCCAGGGAAACGTCTTCAAATACCCGGATACAGTAAAGTAGTTTTCGAGGACAGATTTTTTTTGCAAGCTTTTATTTAACTTGCAATGTATTATGTATGTATGTATGTATGTAACTATGTGTGTTCGGGTGGAATTTTACAACTCAATTTTAAGGCACTTGCCCTCAACCGATTGAGCTGAAATTTTGCATACATGTTTAGTTGGATGACAATGCATGTTAAGCTATGTGACGTCATCCTAAATCCAACATGGCTAAATATACAAGATGGCGGACTAGTTATTTTTAAGGTACCTATACAAATGGGTATCAAATGAAAGGGATTGACAAGTAGAACACATTGCACTTTACGAAATAAAAATCCAAGATGGCCGCCGCTACAAAATGGTGAATAACCTATTTTTTTTTTCAATCCCATCCATATGGGTATCCAATGACAGGGCTTGACAAGTAGAATAAAGTGCACTTTACCAAATCAAAATCTATAAGATGACCGCCGCTATAGAATTTAGACTTAGGAACTTACCAGGTGAAAACTAAAAAGTATAAAATAAATTGAGGTAAAAAAGTCTAAAAAAGGCGATTTTACTAAGTAAATACGAGTACTAAAAATCTCGCGACAAGCTTTTAAAACGTATAAATTGTGTCAAATATGTTAAATTTGAAATGTCGTTATAAGTTGACAGTAAAGTTACAGTAAAAGTTTATTTTTTTCTTTTTAGCGCATTTTTTATCGGTTCCGTTCGAAGTTTCAGAGCCTACTCACTACAAGCAAACAATCAAATCGTTACCCTTTACTGAATTATTGTAATTACCTAGATTTCAATAATAACATTGTAGGTATGTATGTTGGAGTTTGGCATTTACTCGTCGAATACGTTGTGATATGAACTGGCAATTGAATGCAATTGCTTTGATATGGGCATACAATCTGTGTTCATGGGCTCTGTTGTGTCAATTTGTATTACAGTGCGTCGGTCAAAGTGTATGTAGTTTGTTTTGTGTACAAGTATTTTAGTGATTCGTTTATCTACACTGTAACTCTTTCGAACAATCTCGTAGTAGCTTGGGTCTAACTGCTAAGTTTTACGGTTCAGTAAAATGTTATCAACTGGAAATTCAATGTAGGTAACTATTACTTCCGAAATGACTTCTTTCACAAAAATATTATTGTAGGAAGCAGACGTCATTATTTGTTAATTAATACCTGTCTACATATTGAGCTTAAGTTTGTTAAAAAGGTAAATATTTTCAGTTATACCTACTTATTTTCTACAATGACGGCATCACAAACAAATAGTTACTGGAGTGTATTTGTCTTAACACCAATCTCACTCCACAAATCAGCTCTCTATTACATTTACGGACACAAAAAATGGGTCAACATTGTTTTCTTTTAAATCATTGAAGTTTACTAAATGCACGAGTCCCTTCGTTAGCTTGTTGCATTACACTTATTAACACTTATGGACACAAAAAATGGGTCAACATTGTTACCTTTTAAATTATTGAAGTTTACTAAATGCACGAGTCCCTTCGTTAGCTTTTTGCATTACACTTATTTACACTTATGGACACAAAAAAATTGGTCAACATTGTTTTCTTTAAAATTGGTGAAATTTACTAGCTAGATGCAACAGGCGACCAAAGTTGAAAATCCCGAGAGCAGCGTAATGTATTGGGCGTAATATTGAAACATGCTTGCTTGACAACCGTGAAATAGGATACAGCTTTTTGCTCTGCAATAAAATATTCTTGGTGTACATTTTGAAAACACTAGGTAAGCGGTCTATAGACAAGATAACCCATGACGGTTATTTATGGTTCAGTACCTGTTATAGTTTAAAATTATAAAATTAGCCTAACAACTAAGAATCTAAGCAATAGTAAATTTATACGTTATCGCATATCATTGACAAAATCCACTTTGACCCGTTGCGACAATGGCCGAGTAGATAGCAATGGTCTTGAGAAGCATAAATTATAAACACAAGTATGACATCACTAATACAACGTGGTACAACACTAAATGAATAAAATTACGAGGTTGCGAAACCAACCGGTATTATGTACTGTATTGTCTTTTAAAGGTTGGCGATACCATGCTGATATTTCTTTCAAAACGTGCTTCGACAGAAATATAATTGGTAAATAAAATATTGTCACTAAGGGTCCGTCCTGCATCGGATAAATGAGGCAAACGCGATTCGATTCGAAGCGATTTGACAGACACTGCTCCTCCGTGCCGTACCGCTCCACGTCACGTTGGCCACATCAGATGAAATGACATCGCGCAGCGACGCTTCGTGTTCGCATCCAGATCGCTCACTAAGGACCTACCGTGAAAAGAGAACTGTGACGACGGGATAGAGATTATTTTTATATTGAAGAAAAAATCCAGTTCAATCACCTTTATTCGATTAGATAGAGATGGTGATTTCTTATAGTCACCGTCCCATGTCAATACACCTCTACTACCTCTACATCTGTCTATGTTATCGTATTCAGTGTTTAATACTGGAAATTCACAACAGACAACCGGATTGTTAGATTATTTTATTACCTACCTTTAAGTATTATCTACCTGTTTTAGTTTAATTGAAGGTTTAGCAAGACACGTGAAGTTAAATGACTTTGTATGTCTCTAAATCGATATAATAATTAAATATAAACTACATAATAATATTTTATAACGGAAGAAGATGGTCTTTTAAGTACATTCTGTTCGTGACCATGCCTACATTAAAACCATGAAAGATGGTCTTATATATAGGTATGTCATTCAGAATATTATTACAAAAAAAAATAAGCTAGAGATAACGTGTTAAGTACATTTTAACACGTAGGTAGGTATAACTCTATCAAGAGTTATACATTTTTTCTGTGTAAAGTCATGATGAAGTGAATTTAAATGGCCAACAATTTAACCATGGCATTTTTTCAGTAAAAACTTCATTTGAATTTTATTATTGTTTAAAACCAGAATTTTTATTTATTTAATTACCTACCTAAATTAATTGCCACCTAGTGCACAGCAAAAAAAAACTCCGTACAAAACTTATTGCGAATCGAAAATAAAACTTTCGCATTCGTCACAAACGGTCACAATATACATTCATCAACATTTCATGTCAGTTATTTCGCGCAGAGACTGATAATACTGTTGGCCAGAGTCAATAAACTACAAACTAGTCACATACCTCATATTCGCTGATAAATTATTCATGGTCACTCCGGAAACGTGTATTTTTGCCAGCACGAGTCGGTGTTAAAAAGTATGGAGGTAAGCTTTTTTTTTGTGGGTATAAAAGAGTGTACCTTCTTTCTTAAATGAAGAGTTGTTAAGTCGAACTCTATTGATAAATGCATCGGGGAAGGTAATGAGTGCTATGTTAAATAAAAAATGTAAAGTCCATAACAAAAATGTACATTCCCATTAAAACATAAAAAATGTAATAGTCTACTTTTTTCCTTGGTAGGTACAAATAAAAGTGCTTTGGGCTTTGTGCTTTGTGCTTTTAAGTTAGGCCTGCCATCTCGAATTTCGCCAAACCCGGACAAACATTAAAAAAACCCGGACATTTGGCGTAAATCGATTTTTTTTTAACAAAATAATACCTAATTTGTAATCCATTTACTATTGACATATACTTAAATTCAATGCGGTGCTTCCTTACATGAAAAGTGTCCGGGTTTTCCCCGGACACTTATTGAAAACCCCGCCCGGACGGCCCCCGGACGGCATCCAAACGAGGACAAATCCGGGGAAACCCGGACGGATGGCAGCCCTATTTTAAGTAAACTTCAGATAACAAGCTCTAAATAAAAAAAAACACACACAAAAAATAACTGAAATTGCCAAACAATTTAGAAGACATACATATATTTTTTCTAGCAAATTTAATAGTCAAATGGCTGTAACTATAACAAAATCTATTAATAGAAACATTCGTCATTTGGTCTCATGAATAGTAGTCTTCATAAGTTTTTTGTCCATCTTAACAGCCTTGGTATAAAAACAGATTGCCAGGGATAAGTGGCTTGGTCATATCCTCACTGCCTGTTTCAAGGTTAAGGGGCTTCATCAGGGTTTACCTTCCTGCAAAGACTTAAGACTTCTTTAAATAGCTGGTGTGAATTTGGTATCATCTTAGAATACATTATATTGTAGTGCTAAAGTTATTTGAGAAGAGTCAACAGTGCTTTGTAGACAGAACTTTAGTTGCACTGCATTTCATAATAAGCAACCGTCTAGAGGATTGTGGCGTGATATCTTTGAAAATTACATAATTTTGTTATGAAGAAGTAAATATGTTTTCAGAATATTTACATTAGGTTAAAGTTGTATCTTGTGTTTGAAGGGGGCGTTACCGAGAAAGCCAGAAAAACATGAGAACATCGTAAAAAATAATGTTTCGTGCTAATCATAAACAGCTATCTACTGTAAACAACTAGCAGAGCAATGTCCTATAAATAAACAAACAAATAAAGACGAATAGAACAAGCAAAAGTAAAGTCGAATATCAATATACTTAAGCCATTCTTTTCCGATCGGAATATAAATAGACTTGAAGCCAGACAGATAATAACCCAGTCTGTATACTGATAAATCCGACAAGAAATCGCCTATCAATCATTTTTCTACAAGGGCCGATAAAGTTGATTGATTAGGTTAAAATGAATACCGCTATCAGTATTATGGTGTATCAACGAGGCTACTATATGAATGACCCGAGGCCAATGGTAATTATAGAGGTTTTGCCGCACTGATTTGTATGGGAATTTTTGTTCGCTGCAGAATAATGCTGTTCATTTGTTTGGTCAATTTATCAGTCAGTGACTTTGTAGTACAACTGACAATTTGTTCTCCATGAGTAGGTACCTACAACTAACCTATAGTATCTACACTGCACAGAATTGAGAAAATTAGGATGGTTTAGGTACTAGATCGATTTTTAACTATTGTAGACTGCACACTGGCCATTACAAAATGGTTTATTAATGTTCAAAAATTAAATATTCTAGCTTTTGATCCCAACCAAACAAATACCTAAGTCTTATGAATAAGAAAAGCCAAACCCTTATTTTATAGTCACTGTTCCCAAAGTAATAAAATTGGTATGAAAATGTAGGTACCTAAATATCTACGGTCTAGTCTGGATCGTTCATCCGTGAGTACATAAAGATCGACAGTCAAGTTGATGGAGACTTTATGACGAACGTTTTTTTTTGTGGGCTTGTCCTCAAAGTCAATGTCAAAGTCAAATCATTTATTTCATTTAGGCCTTTACAAGCACTTGTGAACGTCAAAATTATAACTAAGTTTAATTCTAGTTGCCCATTCCAAAAGTAGCTTCCTATGGAGAAGAACGGGCAAGAAACTCCATGGTAACTGTCCTCAAACTGAGTCAAACGTTATGTGGGTTAGACGATCATATATTTAATCGTAGATATGTTATTTTTTTTATTTCTTACCAGGCTATATGGAGCAGACAAAAAATCTGAATATCAACCACTAAAAGCTGAAAAATAACCTAAAGCAGACAAAGCAACTTAAAACGTATTTTCTTCGTATCAACACTGAACCTTATACCTCAGAGAATTAAAAAATCGATAAATAAATTACACAGATCGTACAGTAGCTAGCTTGATGTGCTGGGCTAGCATTCTTAGTATCACTGACGTTAAAATGCTCAAGGGTCAATTTAAACACCCATAATAAATATTGATATTTAACCAGATCTAGCTATACTTAATGCCGAAGCCAAGTTGGTCTAAATATCGCAGTACCGTTCAAATAGTCAGGTAAACCGGAGTCACTTGGTTGAAATGAGTTTTCTTATTAGGGTCTACTTCGTATCTTATTTGCAGGCTGGAAATTGGATTTGTGACCGGTAATTGCAAACTTGTCGTTTATTACATTTGTTCCTAATATCGTTACGGATGCGCTGAGCTGATGGGCGCTCTATTTTTACCTTCATACTCCTTTGGGAGTTGCGAGCTCTTTCCTTTTAGGGTACCGTGACACAAGAAATATAACTTTGTTGTTTGTAAATGGACTTATTTTTTACTGAGAAATAGGTCAAGGATTACTTTAAATTAATAACTTTGATGTTGACAAATAAGACACGTCATACGAAAAACATATATTTTTAAGACGCTTGTATATTTTAATAAAACCCACTATAGTAACTGCAATCAACTTAAACCACACAAGTAGCATAAATATGATCTTTGACCTGAGAGTACTGAACGGGATATTGATAAATGTCTGAACTCCTATGAGTCAGAAAAGTTACAAATCAAAGATAGGTCTTAAGTAAATCCCTATTTATTACTGAAAAGGTTAACATTGATTTATTACAGTGTAATGATACATTTATTTCGATTATGTCTTGATTATATCAAACAATATTTTTTTAAACCTGTGAGTAGATTTTGTGCGTAAGTATTTCCGAACGCTCGAACACACAATCCAATCCGAAGGTCATGGTTAAACAAAAAAAATATTTAAATTAAACGTAATACATTGTACCCGAGTCAGCGTAATTTCTGATTCATTGTGTAGTTTCAATAAAACTGTACCAAATTAAATAAGGTTAATGTCGCTGTATGTTAACCTACATACTAGTTTTTATCGGCTTCGTACGAAGTAAATGCTATAAGTATAGTGGCAGAAAATATTTTTTTATCATTTTTTTCTTATATATATTTTCCTTATTAATAATTGAATTAAAAAATATATATATTACGATTAACTTAAAATGGATATACAAAAATAAAATATCGTGAAAGTATGTATTGAATACGTTTGAAACAAAAGAGTCGTATCAATTTAAAATTTCTTAGTCATGAGAAAATAGGGTTGACCTTCAACTAAGTTAACAATTTTTTGTTTGAGTTTGCTAGACGTTTTCCGTTGGTTTAATAGAACCTGTTTTGTCATAAAATAGACAACGCCATTACTAAACCATGTAGTTTAAGTAGTGGGGATAGATACGTGCAAAATTTTTAGCATCATCATAAAATAGAAATAAACTTAAATAGGTACAATTTTCTTAAAATTCCATGTGCTGCTGTTTTATTTTCGACAAATTTTCGATTTTTTTCAAAATCTAAAAACTGTTTTTAAGTGCCAATGCCTACTCGATAAAATAATCTAATTCCTTAAATAAAGAAATAATTTATTGCTCCGCATTTGTGTGGTCGTACAAGTTTGTTCGGAAATCAGACGAGTTTCGTTCCCACCTACTAATCTCAAGTAAAGTCAAGTCCACTATAACATAAAATATTTGTATCTATTGTGATTTAATACTTTAAAATTTAAACAAAAACATGGAATCAATTTTAATGATGATATATATGTCACCGTAAGATTACAAACATCGTTAGATTACAATCTATCTCGAGAGATTGTAAACTGTTGAATTATTGTGAACCGTAACATTTGATTGCAATTTAACGTATTATTTTTCGCTATATTATAATCTATCAATGTAAAGTGGTCAAATTGTCAACTGGCGTAGAACGGAATGCATCTTGCGCGCTGATTGGTAGAACGTAATTCTATTTCATTCCTAACTCTACGGGAACTCCATGGGAACAGAACGGCTGGTCGTGATTGGTCGATCGACAAAAAGACTGACCAATCAGGGAGAGCTTTCGGACAGTTGACAATTTGACAATTTCTCATCGGTAGATTATAATATAGCGAAAAATAATGCGTTAAATTGCAATCAGATGTTACGGTTCACAATAATTCGACAGTTTACAATCTCTCGAGATAGATTGTAATCTAACGATGTTTGTAATCTTACGGTGACATATATATTTTTTGACTGTAAAAGTAATATATACCTACTCTTGTGTTGTATAGAATGTTCTTTTCTGATAACAATTGCCAGATGATGTCAGACAATCATGTTTTATATTTGTTCGAATTAGTACCTACTAATATTTGAATAAGTTTGGCATATATTTTGTTACAGAAGTCGTTACATTTCCTGTCAGAGACAGGTGTAAAATACAGTATTAAAATAAAATATTTTTTGGTGAAAAAAATGTGTGATTAAAATATGACTCTTCTAAAGTAGACCTCTTAATAAAACGGATAAAATATTCCCATTCAGAACTCACATCATTGAGACACCATTGGATTGTACAACCAGTTAAAATATAGGTACGATTAAATAATAAATGACTTCTCCAAAAATATTTGAAACCTAACTTTATGTCATACATTACGCAAAGCATTCGCAATTACAAAAAAAAACAGGAAAAAAGGACACCTTCTTGAAAACACATTCGATAACCTCACACCATATAAAAGTATGGATCTTAAATAATCGTGTTAGTAATATCGTAACGGATTCGCGATTCAAACTGAGCTGCGTTGTACCGCAACATCGCTGACCACGCAACAGGTATCGTCGGAGTGTAAAATTGTTTATTCCATTCAAGGCCGACAACCTCGTGTTGGCTGCGTCGCTGAACAGTTGACAATATTCGCTATGCGCCGGCGCCGACCACGCGGCCCGTAGGCTTTAATCTTGTGCACAATTGATAAATACTCGTACAATATATTAAACGATAAAGATCGTATAATTTGTGTCACTGTACTCGCGTTTGCGGTTCGGTTCACGTGTGTTGTGAATTTATTTTTGAAACAATATTAATATAATGTAACTTGTGGTCATTTTTGCGTGTGTTAAGTGTACTGTCTTGGATTTTATTTTGCGATTTAACTTTGTAAGTGAAGTTCGTTTGTGTTTTAATTGTAGAAATATTGTCAGTTATTTATTAATAGTTTTGATTATTATTTAATTAAAATTAAATAACACTCTTGTTTATTAGTTTTAAATATTGTTTAATAATGTGCTCTGCTCTATTTTAAAGCGCTGAAGTCAACATATTTATTACAAACTTATCATGAGTATTCAAGTCATTGTTAATGTACAAAAAATATGGATATTCATTTTACTATTTCTAAATATTACGTATACAGGACTAGTGTAGTCCGATACGAGAACCGTCATTAATAACTCGTAATTAGTCACAGTTCTGCTGAGGAAAATCATTACAAACCTACTAGAAAACTTACCTATTCACGTCACATTAAAATAATAATAGTTACTACTTGAACTTGATATTCATGAAAAGAAAAACCTAATTTTCTAAAATAATCGTTATTTGTATAGACAATAGCGTCTTAGTTACAATGGACGTAGTATTTATCGTTTTACATTGATATCTAACAACCTCGGCTCTTGAACTGAGCCAAAGGTCTGGGTTAGACGCACCTATTCCAATCAGTTTTACTGATACAAATGGTAATAATAATCGGACGTGCTTTAGTAAAAAAATGTGGAAAATTTTGGTAAAATAATTACTATTTTATATAACAGAGCGCAATCTCCATCTTGTCTATCGGTCTATGGATTCAATACCGCGTTGATACAAACTGTTGAATAACTTAAAAAGTTATTGTTTCAGGTGTGTCACACCGAACTATATTAACGACTATTTTTAACTTTAGTGTGTGAATGAAGACTCATTTACAATAGTTAAATAAAACTTCCTAATAGACAAACTCAAACATAAACTTCTAATCAAGGTCACAATTAAACATAAACGCCGAAATGTACTTATAGTAAAAAAACCTGACTACTAACTGTGGATTTCTATAAGCCATCCATCTTTTGCTTTGCTATCAGAGCCAGATATTGTAACTTAGTGTATAAGTACATAGTTCACGTCAAAAATTCAACCTCTACTCCCAAATAAATATGTTACACAAAAACAATAGGTATAACTCGTTAGAATCTATTTCAGGTTAACAAAAACCTTTTCATAGTAGACAAAGCATGTCTAACATGGACGACACAGAAGCTCAGGTGCAAGCCCATAAGCTGCTTGGACAGAAAACGCGGATCCCTCGCCCACCTGACAATGGCCTTACCCGAGCTCTAAGATCATGTGAGTATGACTTTAGGGTGCGTCTACACGGTGCATGTAGCTGGAGCAAGTTAACTTGCGCAAGTGGCAAGTGACAAGAGCACGCGGGTGGGTATTTTACAATGCATGTAACCTGCGAGTGTGCCTCAACATGCGCAAGCTACTTGCACCGTGTAGATGCACCCTTAATAATGGGAAAATACTCCCATTTACTGTATTATGTTGGTTATATTTATTTGGACATCGATGAGATTTAGTCGGTTGATAGGATTCTGTTGTTCGGTGGAAAATAGTAGGAGATTTTATTCTTTTGTCGTTCGCTTTCGATGTTTTCTTGTATTTCGATGATTATTATGTTTCGAGAGCAGCAGCTAGGGTCAGGATTTTAAATTTTTTTGCAAACATTTCTAATTATTATCGTCATTATCGGTCAGCTATGTCATGACAGACAGATAAATCCGGCTATTTAAAATGGAAATGATTTCTCAAATCAAACCAGTACAGCCTGAGATTAGCGCGAAGAAACAAACGCTTCAGACTTAATACAAGACAGGGGTAGTTTAAAGATAAGTAACCACTTCCCATTATACACATAGGTTCTGTTCTGTTACAGCCTTTTTTTCTTTATCGTCCCACTGCTGGGCACAGGCCTCCTCTCACACGGAGAAGGATTGAGCATTAATCACCACGCTTGCTCAATGCGGGTTGGTGATTTCAGACTAAATAGTCCAGGTTTCCTCAAGATGTTTTCCTTCACCTTTTTATCAGCCATTGGTGTCCAAGATATACTTAGAAAGTACATACAAACTTAGAAAAGTTGCATTGGTACTTGCCTGAACTAGAATCGAACCCACGCCCTCATACTCGAGAGGTTGGTTCTTTACCCACTAGGCCACCACGACTTTTTCACAAACACACATAGGTACATCAGTTATACAGATACATAGACACACTTAAACATACAGAGATACATTAAGCTTCAATCAATCTAATGCACGGTCTAATGTGCCTTGGAAGCCACACAGCGCGAGCCTATTAGATAATAAGTAGATAAATAATGCAATTCAAGCAGGTTTCCTGAACGTTATCGTTACGTCATTATTTACGTATAACACTTAAAACATTTACTCGATTGTATGTTACGTTAATGAAGTGTAGATAAACTAGATAAGCCCTTTCTGTGTTTGTACTCTTTGGTAATTAACGAACCAAGTAATATGCGAAGGCAATGAATTTTTAATGACTGTTATATCCTTGAAATAAACTTACTCAGGTATTTGAATATTCTTAAGTTATTTTATCCTATACAACATAAAGTATTGCCACATCATGTATTATATTATTATATCACCACAATATGAAATTTTTATCTTCAAAGTAAGATCATTTTTAATCAGGACCAAAATCGGATTATAATCCTAATCCATTAAAATATAACAGAACCACAACCTTTGCTAAAAACTCGTGTATAAAGACCTGTTACAAAGGTATCGGATCAAGTTACTGAATAAGCAATTAAGCAAAAAATGCTACATACGTCATAATAGTTTTTATTGGGAACTGGAACAATTTACTACTCCGATATTATAATCATTTGAATAACTTTAGTATCCGGCTGCCATCATTTGACCATCTTTGGCATTCGTTACGTGTACCAGAAGCCAGAAAGCCTTACAGCCAGTCTTACTAACAGCCAGTTTCTTCATCAATAGTTAAAGCCAAAGTAAAAGTCAAAGTAATGTCTAAAGTAAAAGTAACGGTCAAATTCAATTTTTCTATTAGTTTTTCTGTCACTTTAGCCTTGAAAAAACGCATTTGACCGTTACTTTTACTTTAGACATTACTTTAACTTTAACTTTTGATGAAGAAACTGGCCGTAAGAGGTATTGGGTTGTCCGGGTAACTGGGTTGAGGAGGTCAAATAGGAAGTCGCTCCTTGTGAGACACTGGTACTCAACTGCATCTGATTAGACTGGAAGCTGACCCCAACATAGTTGGGAATAGGCTAGGCAGATGATAATTAATAATTGGTTTACCGTTTAAAAATAACAGTTAAATGAAATTCGTTCAAGGATCAGTTCTAGGTAGGTACTTATTTATTTTATGTGTGTCTTGAGTAATGACATCGTAAAATTCATACAAGAACACTTTAGATATTTAATATATCATGTGCTTTGTGGTCAACTTCATGCAAGTATTGTATTACATATTAAATATAATATAGCGTACAAACTATTTAATATCTACAAGGTAGAGTGACTCATACTTATGACCATAGCTCTTTTTCCGCGGTTTCACCCGCGTCCAGGGGGAACATATTGCCGTAACGGGATATTGTATATATTGTATTATTGGGAAAAGTGTAGATTTCCAACAGTGAAAACATTTTTCAAATCGGTTCAGTAGTCTGGAAACCTTTAAGGCACAAACAAACTAGCAAAACAATGTATCCTCCGTATTACTTTAGTATATAAATATAGAGAGAGAACGCATATCTAGCAGAGCCAAAAGAGACGAAAGCGCCGAACGAATTGAATTCTGGGAAGATCTCGCACACTTATTTGAGCCAAACGTGAAAAGTGTACTTGAAATCACACAAATCCATCCAGTTTCTTCTTAATTTTGAGATTATTACAAACAGGCTGACATGAAATTTTACGAAATATAATTTATTCTACTTAAACTGTTGTCAATATTGCATTGTTATATTTAAGAGGAACGGACATATACAACTATTTGTGACTACAATTTATAATGTGAATGCTTAATCAGAAACTATTTATAGTAATAGTATTCAACTCGTATATTTATGTGGTGGCTTGATATGACTGCTAATGTTAATAAACTGTTATATAATTCAATTTGTATTATTGTTGATACAAGTAGGGAAGTTCTTTAGCTATGCTTAAATATTATCAAATCTATCAACGCCCAGGAAACAAAATTATTAAAATTGTTATGCATCCACATTAAAGTCCTTTTTAACATAAAAATATACTACTCTAACCTATATCTAAACCTATATCCTTAGGAAATGGAACCAATATATAAAAATTATACGTACCATAAAAAAACTGCATATTACAAAATGGAAATAGGTAAGTACGCAAAACTTAATAGGTAATCAGCTATTTATGGAAATGAATACGTGATTAGATTGCAAATTAAATAATTAATAAGCATTTGCTCCTGCGAAAGTTCACTGACCTCTGACCTGTAATGTAAGCAACCTGTTTCTCGTTAAGTATTGCAATATCGCTAACTTTTGCAAACTAAAACACCGGGTTATCAAACAAAAATAAGGGCAATCATTCCATCAATGACACTAAAGAATATTTTTATTAAATCCATTTTATACCACTTTTTTTTACGATTCTTTATTCGTATTTAGGTATTTTTTTCTTAATTTCTTCAGAAGTTTACCAAAAAATGCGTTTCTTTACACCCCTATTTTTTATTTTTTTTAATGACGCCAATAATCATCAAATGACCCCTCCCGCTGTGGGTTAGCAGCGGTGAGGGAGTGTCAGACTTTTACTGACTACAGACCGTCGTGTTCCGTCGTAGCCCTTTTATGTACCAGGGCCGCGGTAACTCTTTCGAACAATCCCGCAACCCCGGCAGGCCTTTGCCCTGCTGGGCCCCGCTGTTCCTTATACCCCCTCACAGCCGTTCCCGACATTACTTGTATGAGACTAATGTCATAATTTCTAGTGAACACATCAACAGATAGTAGATAAGATGGAATATAAGGACTGGCCATAAGCAGTTAATCTCCAGCAAAATCGCACCATTTAAAAATGCTACACTATTTGCAAATCATTAGTGGCAGCTGCAAATTAACGCAATTGCAAAACAAATTGAGCTTGACGCGATGCATAACGGCATCTGAACATTGGACAGCGGCCAGCAGATAACGGCGATTGCTCGGATTACTGGAACACTTTAACGAAGGATTTCCATGTAAATGTAGGCCTTCGATAGTAGGCAGAATGTTAAATTTTCGTCAATTTATGTAGTGTTGCAACATGCGAAATTTACAATTTTGTTAACTCCTCCAAAAAGGCTAAATATAGAGGTACATACGTTCGTCTGAAGTAGGGTCACACAGGGTTTTTGAAGATCAGAAAGTGAAATATGGATGCTCTACTATGAATAAAGATTGCCACATGCGATAAATATTAAATAGTTGACCCTATCTTCATTCATTGTAGGTATGTAGTAATTTTTGCGACAAGAATTATGTTGTTCGTGTATGTTGAACACATCTTCTTTACACATGGGTAAATTAAATAGGTTACGACATTTAATTCCACAGTTGCGTAGGAAACCAAGCTTTTAGCGTGAATAGGTCTGCATAAGCGCTTTCCTATCAGTTTGTGTGCCATAGAGAGTGAGAGCTTTCAAATGGATAAGCCTTGTGTGGCCTTCAGATAGAAATATGTATATTGATAAAACACTATCAGTACATATTAGTACTACAAATGGAATTACATACAAACGTGCTACCGACACAAAAGTGCCTACTACCTATACATTACTTTATGCAAAAATAGCAAAAATGCATTATTTTCAGTAAGTATTTTAATACAATACCTATTAAGAAAAAAAGGTAAATTAAGTAATTTAATAAGGTTAATGAATTGACCTGCAATTGGAAACGCAATTACCGGGTTGAACTTTTTCAATCTAGTCGCAAAGTTCATCCAAAATGCTTCAAAGAATAATGTTTCTCACTTAGGTATAAGTATGCAACTAGCAATAGAGCGCAGCGTCTTAACAACTTTTAATTTAGTTAGCATACTTATAAAAAAAGAAAATAGTCAAAAATACTGTAAATATGTATTTTTAATGTATTTAAAAATCTCTAGGTATGCTTACCATCCCATTATATTTATTTTATACATTTATTTATCCATAGAAAGAAGGTCCAATATTAATAAAAATGAAATAGCTTTTGCTTTGGCGGGATAAAATACAGCCTATGTTACTCGCAGATAATATAGCTTTCTAATGGTGAAAGAATATTTAAAATCGGTCCAGTAGTTTTTGAGTTTATCCATTACAACCAAACAAACAAAGTTTTCCTCTTTATAATATCAGTATAGACAATTACCGTATTCATTGTCCGCACTATATGTTTCTCAGACAAAGTTACAAACTTTCTTTTACGAATACATTGCAGCAGTAATATTATGTAGTTCCCGCGTACCTGATGCATGACTCTGACTATAATAGACTTTTCCAAAGAACATTAACTGGAGTAATTTGAAAGTTGGCACGTTAGTTCCATGTAGGGCAAGCATATGTGCTCTACAAATCTATACTAATATTATAAAGCTGAAGAGTTTATTTGTTTGTTTGCTTGAATGCTCTAATCTCAGGAACTACTGGTTCGATTTGAAGAATTATTTCAGTGTTAGATAGCCCATTTATCGAGAAAGGCTGTAGGCTACTTTTTATTCGGGTTCGTGCCGAGGTTCCCACGAAATGCGGGTGAAACCGCTGGCAGAAGCTAGTATCTTATACTTTGGTGATGTATTGTTATATTTTTTTTTTGAGATAATATTCTTTTGGTTATAATCTCTACAATTTAAATAAATACATAGTGTTGAGTTTGTTGCATTGGTAAGACTGTTTGTCAGACTTTTGCTTCTGACGACCTGCAACGAATGCCAAAAATGTTCAAATGATGACCGAGAATATTCGACGAATGATAAATTTCACTAAAAATAAAGGCATGCGCCGCAACTTCTAAAATAATTCTATAAATCCATAGTAAATAATTGATAGGAACTACGTAAATAGAACAAAATTGATAAGTGTGATGAAATATACACTATACTACATAACTGAAACAGGTGACAACACTAATGATAACATAATGTACTTGATGTTGCGCTTATTAAAATAACGATATAATAATTTGTAGTTCATTAAATATTTGTTTTTCGGTATGAAATGCACTTAATTTATACAGTAAAGTAGTAGATAAATAAAGACTTCCTATTGAGTTAATTTTAACATAGTAAAAGTGTAAATAAGATAAAATTTGCATTCTTATAACGTAACATTGAAATAGATATGCGTTTTTTATCTTTTGTGTAAATTCCATTTTGAGATGCTCTAATTTTGATTGTTGAGTTTGATCAACTTTTAACACTCCTTAGAGTAAATCAATAATTTATTTATTTTGAATTTGATATCGCCACACAATATTTTGCTCATAGAACAAATTCCTCCATGTCTGACTGAATGGCTAATATCTGTTTGTTTGAGATAAACTCACAAACGGCGATAATGATTAGAAAAATACTATGAAAGGAAATATTATCTTTAATTTTACCATTTTTTTATAATTATAATTTCAAATATATGATGATAATATTTATAATTTGAAAGAAAAGTGAACCATTTTAATGACGTTTAGCAAAACAATCTACACAATTTATTTATATAAATATAAATTGCATTATCAATTACTAAACACAAAAATATCTTGATCTAATTAAACAAAACCACAAAGCAACCACTTAGAGTTCATACAAACAAATGAAGTACGTTCCTCAATCAGGGCTGTAGACGCTCGATCTTGATTAAGATCCCCTTTTGATTGAATAACCGTGTAATTATACGCATGACGGACTTTTGGATGTCGGTATGTTATCATTGACTTATCTGTGAATAAGGCAAAATGGTGCGTGTATTTGTAATTTATATTGAGGTATATTTAAAGCTGAAGTGTTTGTTGTGTGTTTGCTTGTAAGCGCTAATATCAGGAACTACTGGAAAAAATCTTTCAATTTTATATATCTCTCATTTTTTTTATGTGTTCAGTAAGTAGTTCTTATGTGACTCGGTAGCCTGTGTATTTATATATTTATCCGTATTATCAGTGCCAATGTAACTTTTCTAAGTTTGTATGTACTTTCTAAGTATATCTTAGACACCATTGGCTGTGTTTCGGATGGCACGTTAAACTGTAGGTCCCGGCTGTCATTGAACATCCTTGGCAGTCGTTACGGGTAGTCAGAAGCCAGTAAGTCTGAGACCAGTCTAACCAAGGGGTATCGGGTTGCCCGGGTAACTGGGTTGAGGAGGTCAGATAGGCAGTCGCTTCTTGTAAAGCACTGGTACTCAGCTGAATCCGGTTAGACTGGAAGCCGACCCCAACATGATTGGGAAAAAGGCTCGGAGGATGGTGATGATCCGTATTATCAGTATAAAGACGTTAGGCGCTCAATGAGTTTTGGTGTAAAACTTGTTCAAATAAAAACCCATATTTTAAAGTAAACTGAACATTTTACGATATAACACTTAAGTTATCCGAAAAAAGTCACGTTACATAATACTTAAAAAGAATTATAGTTTCGATGTTAACTAGCTTGTGGGCTGCAACCTACGCTTTTGCATGCTTTATTACGTGCAATTTCTTTCGTCACTGCTGATCCAAAAATGGGCATGTCTACGACAAACACTATCATAGGATGGGACGCCTACATAGGCTGCCCACCCATGTCCGATAATCTGGGACTGATGTTTTGTAGGATCGAAAATAGTACTCACTTTCAATAGTACAGTACACTGATAGTAATCGTACCTACCTAATACAAAAAATCGGTTCGATTATCTGTCCTACAAAATGTCTGACGAGGGTCAACACGACTAAGGTCCGATACACGTGGTACTAGTGTATGTGCCATTGCTTAGTAATATGTATGCACCTATGACTTGAAATTCCGCTAGTCTTGGCGCGGTGTATAATTTGGCTCGTGACCCCCAGAGTACCATTTTGTCATTGAACTTCAGTCCAAACAGTCGCAATGTTATGAACCCATTTGATGAGTGTACTTACTAGAACATATAAAAGGTAACTTATTTAGGCAGGTACTACAAACGGATTTATTAAAATTCGTCAATATTAAGGATGATCAGTAACTTAAAACTGATAAAGCTCCATCTTTCCATGCATAGGACGCAGATCCCTGTTTTACCGCAAACACATTTCTCAACACAGTATGGTAATTCAAGCTAGACTGTTTTGCAATTAGAATTTGATACTTCCAAAGAGCGTTGAACCTTCGCCATAGGATATTCTAAATCGAAAGTAAAGGGCCTTTATACGTGGGCGTAAGTTGAGAAACTATCCTCTAAATTGGTTCGCCGTCCTTGATTTTGTATTTATGAAGCCAATTTTAAGGGTATTGTGTAATGAATACCTTTAATGGATAACCTATTATCCATGTTGGGAAGGCAGGTGTACCTTCAAAAAGATGAGTAATAAAAACCGTTTTATAACTTTGAACGGCGTGAAATGTGTAATTCATTGTATGTTGATGATTTATGTCTGTTATATTCTTGTTCATTCCAATAACTAGCTTGTAGGTACCTACATAGAAATGGCTTATAACAGTAGAAATAACTATGAAATGAACAATGATGAGTGGCAGTTTCTTCAGCTCGTTGGCTTTGGCTCTTTGCAATAATCCGATACTTCTATACCGATCTTAGTCTCATGGTATGGTAAAGACATACGAAATAATCACAAAATAGAAGCTTGTTAAACAATCTATATGCTTAAACAACTTCGTACATAATTAGGTGCTTGAACCCTGCCTCTTTCAAATTCTTCAAAACTTTGCAGCAACGGAATTAAAAGTACATACCCCTAGCTATATAGAAGACACCATTTCTTGTAGATCAACTTAAAACATAATCGTGATGTTATATTATGATATTATATTAATTGTCTATCTTGAGGTGTCGGTTTGAACACCAATCAGAAATAAGTAGAGTAGATTTTCAAAATCCAAATCATTCTCAAGAATTCTTCATCTTTTATAATCAATACCCTTGTTGTTTGTATAACTTAGTAAAGATATCCAATCTATTGACATTCCACTATACAGTGTCACATTGCTAAGTGAGTCGTTCGGTAAATACCCGATTAACCCATTTCCTTCAATCGAGTAGAATCACGCGCGGGAAATTGAGAACGTAAGCTGTTGCTGTGTTTTTCTGCTGTTACTGACCTGGGGGGTGATTCACTAAGGCAAAACATCTTTACAACCTAGAAATCATCGTTGAAACATCAGATGAAAGCTCGGCGGTATTCATTAGTTAAAATTGCGCGATCGCAGCGCTTCAACGATGTTGACGGCGCGTCATAGAACTAACATTTGGTGCCAAATGTATGGAATACGGTATTCAGCAACACGAAACATCCTCGCCTGCAACGACAACCTCGCCTTCGCCTTCGATTTTATCTGTCAAACCTAAAAGCTTGTAAATTGTGGATGTTCTCTTGGTTGTAGGCGATAAAAATGTAAGTAAAATAAGTTATTTATTAAATTGGAACGCCTAAAATTGTTTTTGAATGTACTTTAATTCCCGAAATGGTTAATGTAGCGTTTATGACTATTTTTTCATGTTTTAGATGGCAGTTCGTGTTTCTTGTATGATGTTTTTGTTGAAAGAAGCTAAGCATCGAGATGATTTAAAAAAAAGACGCCAAGCCTCTGCAATACGCAATATGGATTTGTTAACAACTGATAGAAACTATATTAAGGTATACAGGTTGACTGAAGAACTGATTGCACAATTAGAACAAGAAATTTCCCCATTTTTAACAAAGGCAAAACGTCGAGGAGGAATTAGCAACCGAACTAAGGTACCTATTTCACTGAATTAATAAGTATTGCAGCAATGGTAATTTAAATCACCATATAATTTACAAATATCTAAAACTTGCTATTTTTTCAGATTTTATACACGCTTGAATTTCTTGCTAGTGGGAGTTACCAAAAAGTGATATGCGGGAATACCAAGACATACATCTCGCAAGCATCTGCCTCGAGGGCTATAAGACACGTTATAGATGCCATCAACCACCCAGATATGGTTAACAAATACATAAGATTCCCTCAAAATACAAATGAAAGGCAAGCTCTCAAAGAGAAGTACGTGTTAGCCTTACCTAGTTTATTTTTATTTTTTACTAACTTTTATTTATTTTATGTTGCATAAGTGCTTCAATTACATTTTGAAATTGTCTTTTAATCAGATTTTACGAAAAGTTCAAAATGCCTGGAACCATTGGTTGTATTGATGGAACCTTGGTATCAATGGTTCGGCCCAAAGAACATGAGGAAAGGTACTATTGTAGAAAGGGATATCATGCTCGAAATGCTGTTATTGTAAGTGTATTTTTCTTTTAATTAAAATTATTGTAGGAACATATCCATTTTAAGCATATTTTAATGTTTCATTTCGCTTTTTCAGATAAATGATCCAGATTTAAATATAATGCATGTGGATGTAACATTTGGAGGTGCAACACATGACAGCTTTGTGTTTAATAACTCTGTCATAAAAACGCATTTGGAGCAGCTCAATAATACAGGAGAGACAGTGTATTTGCTTGGTACCTATGCATTTAATAATTTTTCTTTACTTCAACCATTATAATTATACCTATTTCTAAGTGTATTGAAATATTAATAATAAAGTCAGTTATTCTTATTATTGTCAAATCACATTAAGTTCCTATTTATTTCAGGGGACTCTGGGTTCGCTTTAAGGCCATACATGATGGTTCCCTGTAGCAACCCTGAGCCTGGATCAAGGGAAGAATTTTACAACAACCTGCATGCCACTGCAAGAAATACAGCAGAACGAACCATAGGCATACTTAAAGGCCGTTTTAGGTGCTTATTGGTTCATCGTGTTCTTCACTATGATCCAGAGATGGTGGGAAAAATTATTAAAGCCTGTTGTGTGTTACATAACATATGTAATCGAGCTGGTGTTCCTCCAGTAGAATTACCAGCTCATTTACATAGACAAGAAGTGACATTGACACGGACAATACAACGAGGAAACCAGAACTCAATCAGTGATTTAGATAGTGGACGTGTGGCTAGAGGTAGTTTAATTAATAGACTGTGGCGGGGACAAAATAGTTAATAATTGATACTAACAATAGATTTAAAACATTACTAATTTGTGTATAACATACTTTAATTCAATTTAAGCTGTAAGCCAGTGTTAAAAATATACTTCATGTCATTATTATTATTGATTTTTTTTGCTTTATATAACTTGGTTTGTTAAATTTATTAACTTCGTAAAATTAGTTTGTATAATAATTTTTTCATAGAATTCCTAGTCCAACTTGCATTGTATAACTTTCCCAGAGTCAACCCTTAAAATGTTGTAAGCACTTCTTTTTCTTACGTTATTTTCTTATGTATCAATACATACCAAACGTAATACCTACCAATTATGTTTTAAAAAGAGTAACCATGGAGTTTCTTGCCCATTCTTCTCTATAGGAAGCTACTTTTGGAATGGGCAACTAGAATCAACCTTATTTATAATTTTTGACAGTGCTTGTAAAGGCCTAAATGAAATAAATGATTTGATTTGTATTAAACTTCTACCGTCTTACCACAAAAACTTTTAAACGTTAGTTTAAGACTTGTTTAAAAAAAATCAGATTATGTCGTTGACATATGGTTCATTTTGCAGCCACAATTTTTTTAGACAAGTGTAAAACAGACGTTTCAGTTTTTGTAGTAAGGCCATTAATCTTGATGTACCTAAACAAAATAGTATGTACCTAGGAAAAGTCATTGTATTATAATCATTATGTAATTAATAAATAAAACAATATTTTAGCTAAACATTTATTAAGATTATTAAAATATATTAAAATTAGAATTTTCAAAATTGTGTTTTTCAATTAAACATAATAGGTATTTTATCCTAACTAATATTATAAATGTGAAAGTAACTCTGTCTGTCTGTCTGTCTGTCTTTTCTTCACGCCTATACTACTGAACCGATTTGTGTGAAATTTGGTACAGACATAGTTTGGAACTTGAGAAAGGACATAGGATAGTTTTTATTACAAAAAAATATAAAAATAAAAATAAAATTTATTTCGGACATATAGCGCCATCTATTGGTCAAACCAAAAATCACTATTCCACGCGAACGAAGTCGCGGGCAAAAGCTAGTTTATTTATAAAATCTATTATGGCACTACCAACTCTATCTAGAGCCTGAGCCATAGCCTGTTGGCCGTCTACTTGCCGGCTTATTGCTTGTGCAATCAGGAGCTCTGCATTTGCTCTACGTTCTTCGATGGCTAGGAATCGCTCTGTGAGGCTAACCATTTCAGAGCGGCGTTGTGACGGAGGCGACCTTCTCAGCAGTCGCCGGCGCGCTGCAGATTGACGCGGAGAAAACTGAACAGTGCGTCGGCGACTGCGTAACGTCTCTCTATGTACACGCTGAGTAGGAGCTGCAATTAAAAATGTATTTATTATAGTTATTCATATCTTATTGGGCTACATATTTGTCAATCCATCAAGAACTATGGTATCCTATTGCAGAGTTAAAATGCAATGCAACTGTTATGTTTAGAGAATGCAACTTACTTTCATTGCCTGTCTCCAAAACATCAGTTTGCTGTGATGCAGGTCTTATTGGCTCAGTAAACAAAACCTGAAAACATAGCATATAAGTTGCTGTTTGTTTCTTTAAAATAGTTTCAATAATAATTTTCCAATACCATACCCTATTTTGTACAGCTTCTGGACTTTGAGCATCCGGTGCTGGTTCAATTGCATCTCTACTGCAACTAGGTACCTGTGCCAGATTGTCTCGCACACTATCACCATCAACAGCAACAAAATTAGACTGGAATGCAATATTTTGTTAGGTTCTTTTTCAATATTCGAAAAAACAAGTATTTATAAATTCTATCAATAAAAGAATAAACAAATATTACCCATTGCATTTCATGGCCTGACTCACTAACAAGAACCTCACTTAGATCAGCCGGCTGCTCATTTGGAGGGGCAATATTCTGAAAATAGAATGTTTATATATAATCGTAGTTAAAATAGGTGCACTCATTAAACTGATAAAACAAACTTACACATAAAATGCTGGGAGACTCTTCACTGTCCACTGCCCTATTAATCGGCTCTTCCTAAAAATTTCAAAGTATTGTATTACTTATTAAATTAAATAAAAAAAAAGAAAAACAGTTTCGAAAATTGTAAACCTGAAAAGGATTTATTTCCAAAATCTGATCTCCACTGCCAAAACTTTCCCCTCCCATAATGGATTGGATTTTCAACTCTAATTCATTAAGTTCTGGCAAATCCTCTATACCACCACCAGTGCGCCGCCTCGCGGCTGCAATTAAGCTGGACTTTTTTTTGACCGCTCCTTTTTTGTCCTTCCAGTACTGCAACATAATTAATACATCACATTATATAATTTTTACTTATCTAAATAGAACTACTTGCCTTATTTTTTTAATATCCGTTGCAATTGACAAAGTTTTTATACATACATGCCTGTAGTTAATACTAATTTGGTAATGGAGCAGTCCATGTAAAAGTATAGGTACAGTGGAAGGCTACTTAATTTGCATTGATTAGGTAGCCTTCTTTTACAACATATATACACAATAAGTACATAACTATAATGACCAACCTTACACCATTGTTCCGATGTCTTAGTACACCCACTACCATCACTGTTCAGGGCTGTCGTTATTTCGGACCATGCCTGACGACTGCGAATGCGAGCATTCGCAGTTCGGGCATGACCCATAGCCAACCACGGTTTTTCTTCTAAAAAGCTTACTAGCTTTTCTAGCTGATTCAGTGAAGGCATTGCATTGCGAGACACTAAAAGATAAATACATTTGTTGGTTACATAGACAGTAATTCCAAAAACTATGTTGTATATTGAAATAGAAATGTTACTGTGTACTTACTTTCGATAGATTGGACACCAAACTAAAACAAAGAACAAGTAGAACGCCATTCTGCTAGGGTGGAGCTTTTCTAAAGTACACTTAGACACTTAAAACCACTTGGAGCTTTGAAATTTCATGTTTTGATAACAAAACTCTTATCACGCTGAGACCAAGTCGTTTGTTTTGCATATTTGAAATAACACTGAGCACAGCACAGACTATATAACCTACAATTACAAATGTCAAAATCAGAATCATTATTTTCCAAATCGAAAATGACTTAATTAATTAATAATTTGATGCATATTTGATGTAAAATATTACGTACATACGTCTTGTGCATTAATATTGTTTTAAGAAGTCGAAATCACTTCAAAATACGTTAGTCGAGATTTTCTCGATTATACTTTATATGGAATTTTGGCAACACTGTAAACATCCTAGCCTTCATCGTTGTTCGTCGGATCGTCGACGAGTTTTTTTGCTAAGCGAATACGGTTTTTATCAACGTTGTTTTTAAAAGCGATGTCTACGATGCGACATCTGTGAACTCGTCGTTGTTAGCATCGATGATGTGTTTGTTACAGAATCGCATGGCTGCACTTTGATAAGGCTTGTTTATACTTATGTGAAGCTGGTAGATTATTTGTGTTGGTTATCGATTCCAGTTGTAAATCGTCTTGTATCTGTGTTTTCAATTTCAATAAATTGTGATGGGATTATGGATGTTTTCGCTTCGTTCGTAGTTCACAATTTATATGATTGGTCATACTAACCACCGTTTCGTTCTGGTTGTTTGAAGGATACTCCTATGATAAGACGTAGCAGAAACCTTTTTTTGAGGTTTTTTCAAAATCTGTATCTTTGAATTACAATGCTAAAAACTGGCTGGCTAGATATTTTTTTATTTTCTTCTTCTTCCTCCTGCCCTGTTCCCAATTTTATTTGGGGTCGGCGCAATATGACTTCCTCTTCCATTTTTCCCTATACTGACACTCAATCTCTTTCTATTCATGTCATCTTTCAGGCAATCCATCCATCTTTTCTTACGTCTTCCTCTTCCTCTCCATCCATCTACATTCATATTATTTTCTTATTTTCCAAAACATTATAATTTTAGTGGAAGCCGACCCCAACATAGTTGGGAAAAAGGCTCGGAGGATGATGATGATTATAATTTTAGTGTCTAACCAATTTATATTTTAAAACATTTTTAGGCTGCATCATCCCCCAACGCTACATCCTCGGCGTGATGGGTCTCCTAGGAGTCTGCAATGCCTATACGATGCGCGTTTGTCTCAACCTCGCGATCACGCAGATGGTTAACCGCACGAAGTCCGGAGGCTCCAGTTACGTCGACCCTGACGCGTGTCCCAGCGACGATCTCATTAATAACGTCACTACTGTTATTGCTGAGAAACCTGTGAGTATTTTATTTTGTAAATAGTGGTTTTGCCCATGTACCGTTGCACCCATTTCCCACAACTGAGTATCAAAGAGACTTTAGGGATATTTTAGGCTCTAGCTAGACTATCCGTGTACCAATATGTGTTTCATTTAAACCACTTCTGCAGTTTTGTTATGAAAGCAACATGTAGACTAACGGACAGAAATAATAGGATAATTCATTTTAGCCAATGGATTTCACTCAACTGATCTCGAAGATTCCATTTATTTCTTAATCAAGTTGTACCGTAGAAACTGTTACATATAACCAAATATACATGATAGCCCACTTGATTCTTACATACCTATGCGTTGTATACCTATAGAATTTTCAAATTAAAAACTATAGCTTGATTACTCAATAGCCCCAACAGAAACTACTAAAGCAAATTCACCACTAAGCATTCGCTAACCACAACGACTTTTATCTCCGCTTACAGCACAGAATGACGTATGTATAATGTATATATGGGAATAGTTGTGACCGCAAAATTTTGCTCATTAAAGAGTGCTCACTTTATTTACCTTTTACCCTCAAAAGCCATTATAGGGATAAATTAACCGCTTTTATATGACGATCTTCTATGACGTCAATTAGAAATACCTATTAAAATTGTAAGTTGTGCGGTTTAATCTATATTTTCACAGTTCGGGTTTGGGTCGGGTTGATCCCTTCGTGCTTTTAGCTTCGTTTAATATTGAAAAAGTTTTTGAAACCGTTGCCTACGTAAATGTGACGTACGTACATTGATAAGAATTTGCATATACATAGTAACCTTCATAAAATGCTCAAAAGCAGTTTTGTATTTGAATTGTTCAACATACTGAAACGTTTACCTACATCAGGCAGTTTAATCGCAAGTAGATAATTTAAATATCCATTATACTGCACAGGATTTTTAAAGCATAAAATAAATTCATCCATATTACCTACCTAAATAGAAAATTCAAAAGGCTGATCAAAATTGCATGAAGGTAAAAAATACAATCAGGTGGTCATACAGAATAGACTTCCTGTCATATAATCATGGCCTTTACATAACGTAACATGTAAAGCATAGCAGAAAGTAATATTAAAGTTTCCTTTGTTACGGTTATACTGCATGAGCTTAAGTTTTGACATAAAGCAATTCTAAAGCGCAACATTTTGCATAGCAAAATCTATTTTTAATAATATAAAGAAAGTCTAGTTATGGTAACCTTATTAAATGATAAAATACTTTAATTTACATTAACAGGTACAAATTCAAAATATACTTACGTAATAACACTGTAATTTGTATATTTCAAACGAAACTTTCGCAAAGTACTTACCGCTAGAATTCCTCTCCTCATTATGTCCTAAAATACCACTAGAAAATGTGAGGTTCTAAAGCCGACGAGTATGCACGTTGTCGTTAATTATACGTCATTAAAATACATTTTCCTCCACCACGGAGGAAGGAAAGGTGAGCGGAGATGCCATAAAGCAGGTACGCTTCCAGGCGTCTTCTTGTAGGTCCAGTAACGAACGGTAGGCTTGTAACATCTGTCAAAGATTGGTCTAGGTAGATTGGCAATTTGCTTTTAAAAAATGGGTGGGTTTCAAAAAAGGCGGAGCTATGTAGTACACCCACAATTTGAAGAGCTATTTTCTTAGAAGATTTTGCGTTGCGACATCTCTACTAGTTACTTTGTTCTCTATGACCTCCACACTTTGTTGCTGCACCAGCATTAAAACACCTGCCAACGACGTCGTCCTCTGAAAGAGCTTTACTTTGTTCAAGACTAAAGAAAGTAATGTTAGTTAGCTAATGAGTTTGAACATGTAATAGCGCAATGAACTATGCCAGCGTTGTTGGCACTATTATTTTTTGCGGTGGCCTAGTCTGTAAGTACCTCTATATTCTTAGTACACAACTATAAAAGCCCTGGTTTTACTTGAAAAAAGACTGCAAGAGACTATTTGTATGAAGCGATATAGTTAAATGGTAGGTTTGATACCGAAATATCATGCATAAAGAGTCAGTTTTTCCAATATATTTTGCTTATACTTACAATGAGAATGTGTACATTTACGCTGGATTGTAAACCGTCGCAAAACTCCCCTAATTTCAAACATTCACAAATGCAAAACATTGCCAATAGTAACTCATCCCTCTGGGAATTACAAGCATAACCGTTTTCTGAACAAACACACTGCCTTCAATTCACATAAAATACACATATGTGAATACGCCTACAAAAACATTACCCTTGTTTTGTCTTCAAAAGTTCAGGCACCATGACCCGGATTCGGTACAACTAGGTCCCATGGGAACTCCTGAAGGGTCAATATATATGTCAATCTTCGTTGCCTATTATTTTCAGTAGTTGTTTGCGCAATTATTATGTTTGTTTATTGTTTTAATGAGTTAATGGTGATGCTGTCTCGTCACTCTAATGGCTAAAGTTGTAATGGTCAGTTGATCTTTGACACGATTTCCTGTACTACGAATGAGGCATGGTTTTATCCAATTATTCTTTTGTTCGTTCTTGTGAGTCTTGAAGTATTATGTAAAACAGTTAAATATTTTAATTGGGCCAGGGTTATGCGCGTCTTCAATTAACTAACTGACTGAAACAATTTATGTAACGAGCATTTTATTTGTTACTTTTGGTTCTACATACTCAGTGCAACGACCGAAGAGCGCCAAAAGATTTCAAATTCATTGTCGTTTATTTATAATATTTAAACGCAAATGTGCAAACCACATGTAGGTGCACAAAATTCATTCATACTGTGTGATTTATTATTCAAATATACATACGTATGCGCGATGATATCATGTTTGCCCTCATTCAACTGTCCTTTAGTGAGTGTAAAGAGACTTTAAACGCTTTAAATATGCACATTTGCATTCAGAAAGCGTTTAACTTTTTGGCATTAAACCTCTTCCTTCATTATACTTGCACATGTTCGACAGTATGTTGTGCGAGTATGCGAGCATATTTTAGTTTCTGAAGACAATGATAAAGTATGTCAGCGAGACTTTGTTAGTCTGGATAAAGAAGCTTACCGAGAGCTATAATAAGAATTTGATAGCTCTCCTTTGCATATCATAGCTGAACTTTCTTAATTTTTACGTATAGAAGTAGTATGTTCAACATGTTTGGTGGTAAGGATGTTCATTCAATCTAAATGAACGTTCCAAAGAGCTAACCCCGCATTCTAAAACGATGCGCAAACATTATAATACATTGTTCGACATAAAGCTCGATTTTGACCAATCAAATTACATCAGCATTCAACATAATGCAAGACTTATTTCTATTAAAGTATTTATATATTTATAAAAGCTGTCTTCCGCTCCTAATAATAGCTGCACTTATACAGAAGGTTGATTAGTAACAAACCCGTGTAACTTGTTGTCACATACAGAAATATATTCAAAGACTACCGAGTAGGCTGTATGTGGGACTTGCATACTACGAATAATAAATTAACATAATCATCCTACAATTATTAATCACCTCGAGTACTTCTAAGATACCGATATACCGACTTTAAATAATGTTGAGACGGCGGAACGGATTGCTAAGCGGGAATTAAAAATAGATTAGATTTGCTTGACGGCTGTGCACAAAGCATGGAATGATATGGGATTACGTATGTCATGACAAACGTAAATGGCTGGTATTTTGGTAAAGTGCGCATGCGAGCGTATGAATTAAGACGGTATTTTTGGGATTTAAACGACTCCGCATATTTCCGTACCGACTTGAATATCTACTTTTTATTTCCTATTTACTAAAAAGTTTAATGAAAGTACATGGATCCTTTCAGGAGAAATAAGTTTGCAAGCCCGTTACCGTAAAATTCGTAGGACGAAAAGCAACAATTGCAGACATCTGGTTAAATAATCATTCAATTCTTTCTTTGACGATAACTACTTAAAAGTCGTACGTATACATGCTTTTTGTAAAATTCTGACTAATACTCCTTATTTTCTTTCCAGTACGCAATCTTTGATTGGGACGAAAAGACACAAGGGCTCATTCTCAGTGGCTTTTACTACGGATACGCGGCGACACAAGTACCCGGAGGATATTTAGCGGAAAAATTCGGTGGAAAATGGACTCTAGGCGTGGGACTTCTAAGTACAGCAGTATTCACGTTCCTGACTCCAGTCGTGATTAGAGCTGGAGGGGCTACCTGGCTGTTTATACTGCGAATCCTGCAAGGAATGGGAGAAGTAAGTCTGGGCTTAGAGAAATATATGATGTAGTTTTTAGAGGATAAACGAAAACTTTTTCGTGAAAATTACTTTTTGTTCAAGATTGCTTTGAGAATCAAACACTTTAGTAACAGAAACCTGTTTATTCTGTAGGTGAAAATAGACATATTAAAATGAAAACAAAGCAGTAGCTTTAAATATGACAGGCAAACATTAGAACTTGAAACATAAAACTAAGGTGTTCGACATTTGTTGGAAGGTTTCAGATACACCACATATTATTTATTTCAACTGGTAATCCTATTTACATTTATTGACATATTTATTTATTAATTTATTTTTCCTCCCGCGCCAAAAATCTAGGTCATATTCATTATCTTTTTATTATGGTCGACTACAAGTTATCAGTTTTACAGAGAATGGTGCGCAAACAAAATAATGCAAATTATTTATTCAAGATGAAACAACAGCAATTTGTTACTGAACATAAAAAAAACTCTTGACCCACTTTGGTGGCGTTTTTTCACGATAATTAAGCTTTTTATATTTTTTGTCCCGTACAATATTGCTGTCGGGTCTTGCCTTGAGAAGTTCATAATTTTGGAAAATATGAACAGGAAATTGTACCGTGAATTTTATATGGACCTTTTTTAAAAAAGTACGAATTTTTGTATAAAAATTACCTAGAGACTTTTAAAGCAGGTATTTTCATGATCAAAATAAATGGATTTACCGTAACAAGCTTATAAGAAAAAAAATACTAAATACATAACAATGCATTTAAAGCACACTGTATTAAAAATAAAAAAATGTCATGAAACCCTGTATACTTTCATTTCAGAATGATATCACATTGATACCACTAAAGTATACTCATAACTCAAGTGGTATTACATAATTTTCAGTGAAATACCAACGTGCAAGACTAACGTATTTTATTCACCATTTTATAATATTTAGATGACTCACTGTGAGTTATAATTTTGCACTTATTACCTACTAAATTAAAAAAATAGTTCTCATTTAATCATTGTGTAGGTTTGTTAGGTAATAACTGAGTGAATCACTTGTATTCATTCATTAAGTACCTAAAATTCTATTCAAAGCGTAAGTACAGTTATACTAGAAATTTTCATTCTTTTTACAAGAAGATATGAAAAAATTACTTGAGTACTTTAAAGGAAGCTTCTAGTAATAGAATATGAATATAATTTCTAGGTATTTATTCTATACACCAGGCACAGTTGCAAGTTTAACTATTCATGAGAACTGTGTAAGCCGATAAAAGTCTCTCTCCGGCTCCATTACTTTATTCTTCGAACTCAATAATACGAGTAATGGAAAATCTTAGTTTTCTAATGCATCAGAGCATGAATGAAATCGATTCAAAAGCGTCACGGATGAGGAGTTTCTTTCAACCTTGCATGCATCCATGTTCATTCATATGTACGTTAGTATCTACACGGTTGTATCAATGAATTGAAATGATGAACTCGGCTGTAGTTGATAGTATGGAGCGAGTAAAAAAGAAAATAAAAGCGCGCCTGTTGCTTCGGTTGCGGCAATGATGAGAGAAACGGCCGATTCTAAATAATTTGTAAGTCTTTACCAATGCGACATATCCATTTGTATTGTATCTGACCTCGTTGCTACAGAACATAGTGAACGAATATAGGTTGACACAATGTTGAATATGAGGACAAATATAATGGAAGGCCAATATTTACTATCATAATATGGACAGATATTTATTCAACTCATATGAGTTTTTCTCCTCACAGACGAGATGCGGAAGAGATATTTATAAGCAAAACTTTGTTCAAAATAAACACTGAATGCAATAACAGTGGGTCTGAGTTATGTGTGTTTTATCACTCCTAGCTTAGAGTTTTCAAGCTTTAATTAAACATTTGCTTGGTTCTTTGTCTTTTCATGGACAGAATTGAATTTCAAAGGCAAAACAAGAGCTGTCGGTATCTAACTGAGCTCGCCTATAAAAGGAAGATCTCACTCGAAGTTGAATAACAGAAAGCTTTGGAGTGCTAAAGGAAAATAGAATTCTCTGATGTTTTACGCCAGAGTATACGCGATGCAGTCACCTTATTTTGCTCCTTTACTTGAGTGCGGACATATAGTTATGTGACGAAAACGAAATACAATGATATTTTATATTTTTGTGTTTGAAAATTTCCGCATCCAAAATACTCAAAATTATACTGATGACTGCCATATTGCAGTTTTTTTAAAGTGTACCGTGTAACAAACACATTGTTTTTTTAAACAGGGTCCCACAATGCCAGCTCTCATGATCATGTTGGCGAGATGGGTGCCTCCTCATGAACGTTCGTTCCAAGGCGCGCTCGTGTTCGGAGGGGCTCAAATCGGCAACATCTTCGGGTCCTTTATGTCAGGAATATTGTTAGCAGACGGCAGGGATTGGGCTTACGTGTTCTACTTCTTTGGAGGTTTCGGAATCCTGTGGTTTGTGCTCTGGGTAAGTAAAAATATATTTTTTATGATTTTTTAGTCCTTATTATAATTGAGATTGTGTATCCCAAAAATTAAGACACAACGTTTTACTTGTATGTCTAGAAAAACATCCGAAAAGTCTAGTTTGTCATCCTCTCATTACTATCGTGATCGTGACTAATTGAAATAATTTATTACGCACACTAAATCATAATTGAACTAGCCCAATTTGTTTTAATGGACAGTCTTCTAGTTAGACAGTTGGTAACTAACCAACTGTCTGTGCAAAGCGTGTCATTGGTCAGCTTGAAAAACGTGTCACTCATTACACCAAGGCTAAAAAGCAAGGTTGTCACGAAACCAGCATTTTAAGTGTTACAAAGTGTATCAATAAACACATAGTCTGATGTTTTATCCATTAAATGGGATGAGCTCATACTGAGCAAGTCAGACTGAATAATTAAACAGTGCTTAGGAAGTAATGTTTATTCAAATCATACAGCGATTACCGACTAGTCCGTTAAGCGTATCTATCAAGGGAAGATCCTTATGTATGTATCCTAAGAGTATTAGTATTCTTCTTCCGGCGTTTTGATGATGATTTATAGATATGATCGCGAATAATTACATTATGTTGTAGTTTACTATGTAATTTCCTGTACCTATAAATATTCATGGAAATATCATTTTTCTTATGTATTTGTTTCAATAGCTGCGCTTGATAAAACCAACGTTGAAGTGAAAGAAGAAGCTACCGTTTTTCACGTTACCTTTATGAAAACCGTTTAAAATTCTGTCAGGAGGCGTTCCGATACAAATACCCACAAAAATACTAGCTCAAATATTTTGTTCTGAATATTGCAAACCTTTGCCTGAAAAATGTTGATCAACGTTCCAAGAATTTAAGGGGAAGCGGTTCAGTTTCAGAGGTGCATATCTGAATCTTGTGTATATACTAAAAATCGGTTCTATTTGTAAAGCATAAACATGGTTCGGAAAGATGATCAATATTAAAAGCAAATATAATGTTAGGTTCCTTAAAAAATGTTCTTAAATTAGAAACAATGTAGTTCAATTTACAGTCATAAAATTAACCAATTAAGATCCCAATACCGTACTTAACTTCATAAATACTTAACCAAACTAATCAAACTCCCTTATAAAAAAAAGAAACTGCGACAACAGATCTTAACCGTCACTTAATCCTAAACCATCAATTACCAAAATTTCCTAAGCAAACTGCGTTGAAGCCCAATTAATCACAGCTCCCTGTAACAGCACCAATAAATAAAGAGGATCCCGCTGAAAAACAGAAAGCCGTGAATAAAATTACTGGTCACGTAATCGCGACAGATAAAGGGAAATCGGTACTTTAATATTTTCGTCGCGAATAAATTAATGGAGGAGGTTATGGGCATTTTATGGCCACTTCTGGGATAATAGTACGGATTAGTTAGTGACTGCCGTCGATTGATGGAATTTGGGAGTGACTTTTCTTTTTTGTTTTATACGGCTTGAAAAATCTTTATCTAGTGTCTATAGCATAAATGCAAGAGCGTTTCCCTTTCCGAAACTTCATCCAATTCCTGATCTCATCTGTTCAGTAAAAGCGTCACAACGCAAAGAACAGTACGGAGAAAACGGTAGAGCCTGCGAATGTTGCTTCGTAGAAGAACATTACTTTTACAAATGTAAACAACATCCCGTCTATGCGGGATTAAAATACCTAACATTCCTTTTTAATATATTTCAGAGTCTCTTCTGCTTCAGTACACCAAACAGCCATCCGTACATATCCAAGAAGGAGTTGACGTATCTAAACAACAATGTGACGACTGCTGAGTCGGCACATGTGAAGGACCCGGTGCCCTGGAAGGCTATCTTGCGATCAGCACCAGTATGGGCACTTGTTTGGGCTGCTGTAAGTATTTTGACATTTGCATACCTACTCTTTACAATATTTTTTTATATTACGCCAACCCCCAATAAATTGGGACAGGGCAGGAAGAAGAATGTTTTTTTCTTTGTAGTTTTTGCTGTTGTAGGAGGAGCTAAGCACTCATATTATATTGTGATAAAACATTCGAATATTAAAAACAGACTTACTCTCGCATCCTTTTATAGTACCTTCCGTCAGCGATTCCACTCACTTTTCGAAGGAACTACTTCCCATTCCCGGTTATCGGTTGTCGAAATATCCAAACCCTCAAACTTTAACTTACAGTAGGATCAATAAGGATTCACATCAATGTTTTTCTTAAAAATATACATAGTCGTGGTATCAGTTGTACCCCCATTATGTTCCTTGATAATAATGCATCGTTTAGGGCAACGGACACAAATACCCAACCCCAATATCAACTGTGTGGAATTCCCTAGAACTCTAGAAAATTTCCAGCCATTTTACTGATTTGCTGTTCCTGTTACTGATATGACTACGATAGAGAGGGGAAGGAGCTCAATGTGGGTCACACTAGTATTAATAACTCAATTACTCATGAACAACGCTGCATAACTACCCAGTTAACTTGTAATATAGGAGGAAAAAATATAACATGGTTAATTAACCAAGACTGGCCACATAATATTTTTTCTGACCCTATTTGCAAATTGTGGTAATAACATTTTATTTTAAAATTAGAATTCTTAATGACTAACACAAACAGTTGAATACTGTTACAGAAAAAAATATGTTACTGTACTGATAAAAAACCACAAGTATTTATGACGCTAATGATGTGTTAGTCCAGAAATTAAATAATATAAAAAATCACCCTGTATTGTTACTTTAATAAGTGGTGAAAGGAAATGACATAATTTTAAGTATATTTTTTGTACATCCCACTTATACTTACACGTGGTCAAGTCTGCCTAGTATAATTTGTGACTCTAATTACTAGTGCCAATTAAAATAAATTCGCCGCTAGTTAGATAACAATTTAAAAAACATAGGCCGTTCACGTAATGAGATATTGTTTAATCGCTCCGTCATGAGTGAGACCTTGGCGGAGTTATAAAACAGAAACACCAGCAGAAAACTCTAATACAGAAATTATAGAAGCGTGTTTTATATACCTCAGAAATAATAAATTTTACCTAACGTCGCACTTTTGAAATCTTGGGACCACTAAGACAACCTTTTTATACCACGAAAAGTTCAAGTATTAAAGACGAGATTCAACCAACGGAGGCAACTGAGGCACAAAAAATCTTCTGATCGATTCGCTTCTAGTAAAGAATAAAAATTGCATGCGAACATTTCTAAATAGTACTCTAAATTGCAACCCTTGAGCACGAACTTGCTAGCAATGTACTCACGCCGACGCGTCTACATTCTTTGTTTTTTGAACTTTTTGCGAGGTATATCGCTATAAGATGACTTACACTTCTGACTGACGTATTCTTATATTGTGTCTCGCCCACGGGCTGATGAAGGCCGTACATAAGCGTTGTTTACTAAATGATGCCTATTGATCTTAATACTGCTTGGATGTTGGATTAGTCCTGTTATAAGTTTGGTTTACCTACTTATGTATATGTCTTGGTATTGTGTAATAATTATGAGTTACTATGTAGCTATCCGTTTTGGTTTGTCTTTAAATTGAACAGAGCTGGTATACCTACTATAAAAAACTCGTAAAATATATCAACAGAAAAGTAAATTGGATGAAAAGTCATCAAAAGCCGATATTGATCTTTTTTCGAACTTCTGAATAAGCTTGTAGGTATTGTTTTCATAATGTTATGACAATTTAAATAAACTTGTCCTAGCTGGAAACACTCAATAAGTATTTTGGCAACAATAGCGATAGAGATATATATATATATAGATAATTATATGCCTAATTAAATAATTAAACAGGCAAACGATATGTCCGGATACGGCAATTTACAAAATAGAATAATATGAAACCAATTAAGTAAATATGTACTACGCAATTTTGTATGGTTCGCTAACCACAAGCCTAAAACATGTGTGTATTTATGGTGAGTACCTATTGTTACCTATCAACTGACCTTTACATCCTCGTGGTTTTAACAACTTAACCACAGAGCTAAACTGATAATAGGAACAGTTATAAGTCATAATGGCCATTTACCCGCAGTAATTCGACCAGCAGTAAGTAGGAGGGCTTAGGTTCGATTCCGACTTAATCATTCCTTAAGACTTCACTATGAGGGACATTACATTGAACAATTAGGTATGTTTGAGACTATAAAACAAGAAATGCAATAACGAACAAAACTGATATATTCCCAAAACTCTAAAATTTGCCTACAAAGCAAACCCGTAGCGCGCCAAATCGTCACACGAATATTTTATCTTCAGCAATCAATCGGGCAGTGAAAGCTAATCCAATCTCAGTGTATCGGCGTGGCTTAGTTCTGCTCCAGTTATGGATATGAAGAGATCATGTAACTCGTTCCCGTGTGGCGTAGTTTCCTATAATCGTATTTGGCTAAAATAAAATTAGCCATGCCGTTACGGTTAGCAGGATGTTATCGAATTTATATCGATGATTTTATCAGTCTTCTCCATTTTAAAACCAAAGTCATATAAGGCTTTATTTTTATATTGTTGCTGTCCTTCAGTCATTAATCAAAATGCATGTTCAACGCCCGAGTATAATTTTGTGTGTCTAATTATAAATTGAATCACGCTGCAGAACACAGAAAATTTATCCAATAAACAATTCTTGTAGGAAATACATTAGATCATAAAGCATAATAAGTTGGGATCAATAAATAAAGGGAATTCTGACAGGTAGGGCTGCAGTAATCATGAATAAGTCATGAAGATTATACAGTACCTACGGAGTAATGTGTTCATTCATTTCTGTCTAAATAGTCAGTGGATATCGATAACTTACAATAGTTCTGCCATGATGATATATGACTAGGAATAAACGATGTAAATATACTTTATCTCTGATAACGCGACTATAGACCCTCACCGATAACCCAAGAAGTGCTTTTTCTCTCGCGTTCACCTTTTTGGTCTAAATCTAGACACACGGCAGTGTGTCCGCCAAGTTCGAGCAAAAAAAAGCGACACACCGGCCGTGGGTTATATTACACGAACCATTTCGGGCCAAATTCGACCCCCCTATAACTCAAAATCTATTTTATTTACGCATATCAAATTTCTAGTATCTGTTGAGACCCCCTCACTTATCTTAAATACAAAATTTCATTAATATACCTATTGTAGGTCTTGAGATATTGACGTCAGAAAATCGCTATTTTTACTATACACTCACTGACTGACTGACTGACTGACTGACTCACTCATCAAAACCTAGACCACTTCCAATGGTCGTATTGACTTGAAATTTGGCATGGAGGTAGGTCTTTATGTCAAGGTAAAGGAAAAAATCAGAAAATGGCCAAGTGTGAGTCACTTGGCCATTTTCTGATTTTTTCCTTCAAATTTTTCTTCCTTTTTTCTTCCAAATTTCAAGTCAATACGACCATTGGAAGTGGTCTAGGTTTTTGATGAGTGAGTCAGTCAGTCAGTCAGTCAGTCAGTGAGTGTATAGTAAAAATAGCGATTTTCTGACGTCAATATCTCAAGACCTACAATAGGTATATTAATGAAATTTTGTATTTAAGATAAGTGAGGGGGTCTCAACAGATACTAGAAATTTGATATGCGTAAATAAAATAGATTTTGAGTTATAGGGGGGTCGAATTTGGCCCGAAATGGTTCGTGTAATATAACCCACGGCCGGTGTGTCGCTTTTTTTTGCTCGAACTTGGCGGACACACTGCCGTGTGTCTAGATTTAGACCAAAAAGGTGAACGCGAGAGAAAAAGCACTTCTTGGGTTATCGGTGAGGGTCTATAGTCGCGTTATCAGAGATAAAGTATATTTACATCGTTTATTCCTAGTCATATATCATCATGGCAGAACTATTGTAAGTTATCGATATCCACTGACTATTTAGACAGAAATGAATGAACACATTACTCCGTAGGTACTGTATAATCTTCATGACTTATTCATGATTACTGCAGCCCTACCTGTCAGAATTCCCTTTATTTATTGATCCCAACTTATTATGCTTTATGATCTAATGTATTTCCTACAAGAATTGTTTATTGGATAAATTTTCTGTGTTCTGCAGCGTGATTCAATTTATAATTAGACACACAAAATTATACTCGGGCGTTGAACATGCATTTTGATTAATGACTGAAGGACAGCAACAATATAAAAATAAAGCCTTATATGACTTTGGTTTTAAAATGGAGAAGACTGATAAAATCATCGATATAAATTCGATAACATCCTGCTAACCGTAACGGCATGGCTAATTTTATTTTAGCCAAATACGATTATAGGAAACTACGCCACACGGGAACGAGTTACATGATCTCTTCATATCCATAACTGGAGCAGAACTAAGCCACGCCGATACACTGAGATTGGATTAGCTTTCACTGCCCGATTGATTGCTGAAGATAAAATATTCGTGTGACGATTTGGCGCGCTACGGGTTTGCTTTGTAGGCAAATTTTAGAGTTTTGGGAATATATCAGTTTTGTTCGTTATTGCATTTCTTGTTTTATAGTCTCAAACATACCTAATTGTTCAATGTAATGTCCCTCATAGTGAAGTCTTAAGGAATGATTAAGTCGGAATCGAACCTAAGCCCTCCTACTTACTGCTGGTCGAATTACTGCGGGTAAATGGCCATTATGACTTATAACTGTTCCTATTATCAGTTTAGCTCTGTGGTTAAGTTGTTAAAACCACGAGGATGTAAAGGTCAGTTGATAGGTAACAATAGGTACTCACCATAAATACACACATGTTTTAGGCTTGTGGTTAGCGAACCATACAAAATTGCGTAGTACATATTTACTTAATTGGTTTCATATTATTCTATTTTGTAAATTGCCGTATCCGGACATATCGTTTGCCTGTTTAATTATTTAATTAGGCATATAATTATCTATATATATATATCTCTATCGCTATTGTTGCCAAAATACTTATTGAGTGTTTCCAGCTAGGACAAGTTTATTTAAATTGTCATAACATTATGAAAACAATACCTACAAGCTTATTCAGAAGTTCGAAAAAAGATCAATATCGGCTTTTGATGACTTTTCATCCAATTTACTTTTCTGTTGATATATTTTACGAGTTTTTTATAGTAGGTATACCAGCTCTGTTCAATTTAAAGACAAACCAAAACGGATAGCTACATAGTAACTCATAATTATTACACAATACCAAGACATATACATAAGTAGGTAAACCAAACTTATAACAGGACTAATCCAACATCCAAGCAGTATTAAGATCAATAGGCATCATTTAGTAAACAACGCTTATGTACGGCCTTCATCAGCCCGTGGGCGAGACACAATATAAGAATACGTCAGTCAGAAGTGTAAGTCATCTTATAGCGATATACCTCGCAAAAAGTTCAAAAAACAAAGAATGTAGACGCGTCGGCGTGAGTACATTGCTAGCAAGTTCGTGCTCAAGGATTGCAACTTAAGTACCATTTAGAAATGTTCGCACGCAATTTTTATTCTTTACTAGAAGCGAATCGATCAGAAGATTTTTTGTGCCTCAGTTGCCTCCGTTGGTTGAATCTCGTCTTTAATACTTGAACTTTTTGTGGTATAAAATCATCAAAATCCTAGACCACTTCCAATGGTCGTATTGACTTGAAATTTGGCATGGAGGTAGTCTTTATGTCAAGGTAAAGGAAAAAATCAGAAAATGGCCAAGTGTGAGTCGGTTTCAAAATAATTCAGATTATACCCCTAAGGAACTAAAACGAACTAAATTTATCTATATTTATATAATATATCTTCTAATGGTCGTACCGATCTGAAATTCGTTACAAAGGTTTTTATATAGTCAAAGTAAAGTAAAAATCTGAAAACGGCCAAGAGTGAGTCACTTTCGAAAATAACGAATGTGTAACTTTGATCCACGAACATAATATACGATAACATGTCATGTCAGTCAGTTGGTAAATCTAGTCCATTTAGTTAATCTAGTTAATTTCTTTGTAAGAAGCATATTGCATATTCAAAAATCTGAAAGATAGTATAAATGAGACATTTCCTTAACTAACTTAATCATAAGAAAAAAAAAAATAAACAACCTTACAAAAAGAAATGAAATCTGAATAAGTACCAAGTTCCATACACATACCTCAGTTAAAAATAGTTACTTTTTGTTGATGTTACTTGGCAAGTTTTAATAGAAAATTAAATACTTGATTCATTGCGTTTAGTAGGTTTATAACAAGGTGTGTGAAAACTTGCCAAGTAACATCATTAAAAAGTAACTATTTTTAACTGAGGTATGTGTATGGAACTTGGTACTTATTCAGATTTCATTTCTTTTATAGGCGAAGCATTCCCATATTATCGAACTTGGCAGCCTTTCACATTTTTGTTTTGGGTGGGATACCTTTTCACACATATCTCGGCAAGACTAGCTGCTAATTCGAAATAAACACACAAAATTCTCGCGAAGATTTAAATTCTTAGCAACACAGGTAGAATAGCACACAACTAATGAGCTATTAGTAGCTCTAAATACCTTTATCCATCTTACAAAAAAACAAAAAATAAAACGCTACAAATAATCTAAATACGATCCGCGAAGACGTCTAAGTTTGAAATCCAAAGCTAACAAAGTTTAGCAAAAGCCATTCCGACACTTATTGGATACCGAAATGTCGGGAATTTTGCGTAAAAGCAAATATCGTGATTCTTCCGATACGCATCACTTGGAATGCAAATGGCGTTTGCTATTTTGGGACAATTCAATATGTTAAACAAATAAAAGAACCTTCGAGAATTTATGTTTAAAATTGGAAAGAGGACGCTCACTGTTGCGTCTTTACTCTTACGGTTAGCTTAACGAGCGGGCCGATTAATGGAGCAAACGGAACAAATAGTGTATGTGCTTAGTGCTTAGGAAAACGGTATTGGATGTCTTGTTTATATTCCCTGTGGAACTTTTCTAACTATTTGTATGTCTTCATTTATTTAGAGTTGTACATAATCATGTTAATTGTAGTGATACGGAGCATAGTTCGATTAAACACAAATGGCCTTACTACAAAAACTTAACCACCTGTTTTACACTTGCCTAAAAAAATTGACATTTTTGTCATAATTTGTCATTTTTTTAGACAAGTCTTAAACTGACGTTTAAAAGTTTTTGTGGTAAGACGGAAAACGTTTCAACCGAGTGATGTGCTTACTAACATCACTTGGTAGAAAGGTGGTAAATATTGATGAATAACTTACTGATCAACATTATTCCTATCTGAGTATGTACTACATAATATGCATACCTTGAAAGCAGGCGAGAACCTCTTTCTATTATACCAAACATATTGTGTGAATCAAATGAATTTCTGATGAGGCTCTTAATTTGATGGAATATTTAGATGAAATATTACCTACGTATCTTGGGGAGCGCGATATAAGCGTGTTAAGCTGTCAATGCGTTGCCAAGGCATTATTGATCGACCATCCGACGTACGTAATTTGGGGAATCATTAACATCGGGATTCGCGATTATTTTATGGAGATCGCCTTTCATATCTCTCCGCCTCAAAATCGGATTCCAGCAGTATTTCTCTCAGGCATATATTTTGCTTGTAGGATGATAAATATACAAAAATAATGGTGATTTTTGCGTTGTTGAAATAATTATTGCTTATGCTTGGCCAATCATAATAATATAAGTATTTTGAAATTCTTTCGTTATTATTCCAGGTCGGTCACGACTGGGGTTACTACACAATGGTGACAGATCTTCCCAAATACTCTCACGATGTCCTGAAGTACAACATTGCGACCACTGGAACCCTCACAGCTTTGCCCTACATAGCCATGTGGGTTTCCTCCTTCCTCTTTGGCTTGGTCTGCGATGTTTGTATCAAGAAAGGCTGGCACACCATCAAAACTGGAAGAATTATTCACACAACTATCGGTAAGCAGTGTGTTTAGCACACAAAAGTAACTAGGATCTAATTAGGAATTCGAATCGTTAGATCACGTACATGAATATTTTATAAAATGAACCCTATGTCACACAATTTAAGTACCAATTTCGTTTACAGCTGCTACCGGTCCCGCTATCTGTATTATCCTGGCGTCTTACGCCGGCTGCGACAGAACTGCTGCGATGGTCTACTTTGTTCTCTCTATGGCTCTCATGGGAGGCTTTTACAGCGGCATGAAGGTACGTAACATGCTCTCTAACATTCTAAATAATGGCGACGTTTCTAAAATTAATTGTACTTCAAGACCAAAAAGGTTGGGTCTTTCTTACAAATTAATAGCAAAAATTCAAAATAAAACTTTCAGGCACGCAAAAATGTGTTACGGTAAGATATAAGAAAATTAACATAAAACCTTACTTAACCCTCGTTATATCGAAATAATAAAATCTCTTTAATGGACCAAGTTCGAATTTATTATGGCTCCATAATATCTTGAATCTTGAGGATAGAGTATAATTGTATTCTGGCACCGTAAAAAGCACCGTATTATTCATTTCCAAAGCGGGTCTTATCACAAGTCATGATGCTTGGAGAAATGGTTTTCGTGGTTTTGTGAGCCCGTTTACCCGTGTAACTGCAAACTAAGCGGGTATACGTGTTGAATGAGATAATAAGTATTGTTTCTCTGTTTACACATTGTTGTGTAGCTTAGAAAGGGGATTTACGATCTCTTATAATGGGGCTGTGTGGCGTAAATATTTAAACATGATGTTTTACGATAATCCTTTTGTGCTATTTCAGCGAAGAAAAGCCTACGTATTCGTATTTTTATGTCATTGAAATTTTAATGGAGAATGGTTTCACAATAACCGAGTTAAAATTCTTCTCACCATCCTCTATATACATATTTAAACATGTAATCACCAACAAAGCCAAAGAATGTAGTTAGAAATAAAACACACAATAAATACGAAGGTTCCTACAAAAAAAGTGAACCCTACACAATGAAAATACATCCTTTTTCCTACAGGTTAACGCGTTGGACTTGGCGCCCAACTATGCCGGGACATTAACTTCGCTCGTGAATACAACATCGACATTTGCTGGCATCATCACACCCTACCTTATCGGCCTACTGACGCCTGATGTAAGTACACACAACTTTATTTAGGTTAAGTGCTTTGTACCTCGTAAAAACGTCACGAATGAATACATTTTACTTCACTTGACTCAGTTTACGATAGATCGACGGATAAAATTTTAAGGTAAATGGGGACTCATAGTACCTACGAGTTGGGATAACTCCTGAAAGATACTGACTATTAATATTATTTTCTTAAACATTCGGTGGAGTAATTTCTTAGGGGAAAGTCGCTGTAAGAAAAAATATAAATTGCATGTTAAAAACAAAAGCTGCTCAGAGTACAAAGAAGCATCGCTGCTGGTTATCTCACTCGTGTTGCAGTCACGAGACAAAGTTGAAATGTCTCATAAGCTTGTAATTACTCCGGCACTCCTCTAAACCGGAACAGAGTAACTGCTTAGCGAGAGAAATAGGTATGGTGGCCGTGATTAAACGGGAGCTCTGTTGCTAGGAGCTAAACGTTGCATGTACGAAGAATAGACAATATGAAGATTGCTAAAATGGTGCCTGCTAAATAAATTCTTAAATGCAACTACAACACTAACGAGATAGACTAATGGAATCGATACCAAAACATTTTCAAAGACAAATTCAATAAATTACATAAGTATCAATTCCAATACGTAATAGTCCATTTAAAAGCTTTAAAAAATACAAAACGTTCGATATTCTATTCATTCGTATAGGCTATAAAATTTTACGATGCTCTAAAAATAAAATTTGGTATTAATATTTTCTATCGCGAAGAACAAAGTGGATGGTATCTTAATGTTTCGAGGTCAGAACACAACAGCACATAAATCATAACAAGGTCCAAGTAAACAAAGATCAATATATACTGGTTTTCAAGCTTTTCAGAAATAAAAACAACTCAGACCAATAACACTGGTCAACAAATTATTTTTTTTTTTTGGTGCAAAGGTGAAATATACAATTTCTTGTAGAATATTTGATACGTAATCGAAGTCCAGAACATAAAGTTGCACTTGCACGTAGGGATTTAGAGATATACCCCTCCTAAAGTACCAAAAACGCGTTTTTTTATGAAATTTGATGTAATTTTTTGGGGACAGCAGAATTTTCTAGGAATTTCTAACTAAAGCATCATATAGTACTACTTTCCCCGCATTAACCCCATTTTAATTTATATTTTTGCGAGTTTTATTTCCCAATATATACCATTTTATAACTAAAGTGGAGTTGTTTCGTACTAACAGGCCAAATAAAATGTAGGGAAGATCGAACTATCGTAGCTGTATACATATTTCATGAAAATTTAAACTCTTAGCGTTCGAAATAAAAATGAATTTTAATCGGGAAGAGTAGTACTATATAATGCTATAGATAGAAACTAAAAAAAACAATTTTGCTGTCCTTCAAAAAAATCGTCAAATATCGTTAAAAAACGCGTTTTTGGTACTTTAAGAGGGGTATATCTCTAAATCCCTACGTGCTAGTGCAAATTAATGTTCTGGACTTCGATTACGTATCAAATGATCTATAAGAAATAATATATTTCACCTCTGCACCAAAAATGCTGTTGACCAGTGTAATATTTGAACTGTTAGGACAAACATTTGTTGTGTTGAAATTTATTTTTCGTTGTTTATGATTTTGACATACTGTGGCAATAGAATAATATGATACCGAAATAAAGTGATGAAGATTTATGAATGAGCCAAATGGGTCATTGTAAAAATCATCCATACGTGACGGTAAATAAACCGGAGACCATTAGAGACTAGTATCTTAACCAAATAAACAGGAATAGACAGCTCTTTACTCCATTAACTTGGAACAATGAACGGAATTTGCATTGTATCCGCATTCAAGAAAACCTTGAACTTTTACGATCCAAATAACGACATTTGGCTCTACGCCTTCATAAAAGGAATGAAGATGGGTTCTACAAATTCACTTTATGTCAAGCAAAAATGATTAGTAGGTATATCATGACTAATATTCTTTTTATTTGCAGTCAACCTTGGCACAATGGCGAGTTGCATTCTGGGTGTGCTTTGCCGTGCTGGTGGGCACAAACGTGATCTACTGCATCTGGGCAGACGGCAAGCAACAATGGTGGGATGATGTCCGCCAGTTCGGCTACCCCGAAGGTTGGAAACACGGCCCACTGACAAGAGATACGGTCGAACAACCAGAATCCGTCAGACTTTCAGACCACAAAAATGCATCATCATGATCGAGGGGAAAAACAAAAGACAATGCAACCAGTGCAACTAGTCAGTGACGAACATAATAATATAGTACAACAACAGTGCCTTATACTCTTAAGTTCCCAAGGACATAATAGATAGATTAACTTGTTATAATCGAATTAACAAATGTAATAATAAATCATTTTTTTTATAATTATTTTATGACATTGTTTTATTTTAAGATTTATTTCCTCAATCAGCATTTTTAGAGTTCCGTACCTCAAAAGTAAAAAAACGGAACCCTTATAGGATCACTTTGTTGTCCGTCTGTCTGTCTGTCTGTTTACACATTCTGTCAATTTCAGCAAATAAGAAACTGAACCCAAGTTTTTCAAAGAATTCCTTTATACCTACTTGTATAAAAGATCTCGCTAGAAACAATAAAGAGAAAATAGAACATCCTTTTAAATAGGTCGAGGAGAAATTTCTATTAAAATTAGTTCTCTAATTGCAAAGTTCCCACCTCTTGCTATAGGTACCACTGGGCTACCTTTAATTAATAAAGCAACCATACAAATAGATAATCAAGGATATTGTTACTTTAACCAGTACTTAAGCTGCATTATGCTAATTTTCCTTAAAGATAGTTTGGGGCGGAATACTTAGTTTAGTTTTAGTTTAATCCCGGATCGGGTAGATAATATGTTTAGTTTGCGTTGTGTACTAAATGACGTAATCTCATTACTTACTAAACATAAGTGGATATGTTCATTACATTGCAGCACAATGCAGTAACATCCAAGATATTATTTATGAATGTCAGCTTATTCATTACATGAAAACAGATCATGCTACGATCTACAACTACTTTTTTTGAAATAAACAGACCTTCTTAATAATCTATGAAGCGAAATAATAATAACGTTACCGTCAGATTGTAATGAATATCTAGAAAAGAAATTCTTTCAAAAAATTTCCGATTAGGTCAATAGACGAAGGTTAATAAGTGCCTAATCTGCCATTCAAGATGCCAGAACTGAAAGATGGAAATAAATGTGCCGTTAAAATATTAAAACTGAAGATAAGAAAATCAATGAAGTTTTCACAACTCTAGATGTTTACAAAGATATTGTCATCGATTAATTTTGATTGCAAGCGCAGGTATAATAATAATTCTGGTAAAATAAGATCTATACTAATACTAGCTTCTGCCAGCGGTTTCACCCGCATCTCGTGGGAACTTCTTCCCGTACCAGGATAAAAAGGCAGAAGCTAGTATGAAATAAATGTGAGAAAGATAATTATAATATTCGCAGCGAATTCGGTACTCGTGGACTTTGAGTCAGGAAACTCATATAGACACAAACATGTGTTAATTAAGCAAAAGGCTTTACCTGCTTCAAATTGAAACTGCAAAAAATATAACAATTTATATATTTAGAGGTATATCAATTTCAATAGCTTCATAAAATACATAGAACAACTTTAACATGATCTAATTAAATAGGCAAGGGTTTTGTAAATCATAGTAATAAAGATCATACATACAAGAGAGTACATGTTTGGAAGCCAATCTACATTCTCAGAAACAACTTGTACTAAGTAGGTATATGCAGTATATACATACCTATAACTTTACATTAGGTAGTTAAATTATTATTTTTTACAAATAATTTTAACAGCAAAATCTGAACTAATTATAATGATAATGTTTTTAAAAGTAATAGCAATAATATAATAATATTTATCGAATCAAGTCCCTAACGATGTTTACCTACAAAGAGTAATGGTGAATGCCCACTTGTCACAATCGACCGCGGCTGAGGAATATAATCTGTCAATGGTCATATCTGTGATTCTTCCAGATTCGAACGAATTTTAGAGCGAGGTTTCATACAATTTCATATAAATAATTCAAAAAATTGATTCCTTCGCCGCAATCACCACCCAAGGCCCATAATCGGTAAACGCATTAGTGCAACGCACACGTCCAACAAAAATTCGGTCAGTAAAACCTAGTCAGATATTCCTACAAAAGATCGGTCCGATTATTTATCCTACAAAAAATCTGACGTGGACTGATAGAATAAAGGCTCTACGTATGTGAAACATCGTCACCCTCTTGTTGTGCTGTTGGGCCGTGATGGCGAATAGCTTGAAACTGTACACTCTTGCGCGCGTTCCTCAACTCCTCTGAAGCTTTGTTCACTTGTGCCTCGAGACTTTTCTTCTTCAGGCCCAGTTGTACCACCTAGGATATAATTATCATAATATAGGATATATAATTTATTTAAAGATTTAATTATCATAATAGGAATTGTTATCATTGTAAATAATTGTGATGGTCAGACAAAGGAGTATAGAAGACAAAGACATGCTGCGTCGAACCCAATATATGCAAAATAAAAAGAAACAGAGGTTGGATAAGATAATCAAAATGATCATACGAAAAATAGACACACGTTAGTCTAGTTGAGAATCAGAAAAGTTCACAAATATTTAGTTTTTTTTTGCAAGTCAGGATGGGATTCACTATAAATCCAGAAAAATGCGATCTATGCTCACATAATGTTCCTTGTTTAGTTTGTGGGGCCAAGTAGTAACTCCCGAATGCTAAAACTTACAAACATAAGCTCCCCTATTTTTCTAGACTTTCTCAACTATACTACAATAAATTCAACTTAAAAGTTCGATACAAGGAAACTGTTTCCTTTATTCACCTGTTGCTATTTCAGAATCAATTTTCTTGTCGCTTAATGTGTTCCTTAGTAAAACGTTTCACAGAAAAACAGGTCTGCTCTTGTACCAATTTTGCTTGGGGTCTATATCTCTATAATATAGTTTCATCAATTTACAAAAATATAGTTTACCTCATCCATAGAAGCTTGGAAGTCGCGCAGTAAATCTTTTCTTGTCAGCAGACCTGCTTTAAGTCTCTCTTCCTCTAGCGACCAGCGTAGTTTGTTTCGATGACTCTATTCATTGCCAAAATAAAGAAATATGTTATAAATCTCATTTGGAACAATTCTTTATGCTCGATAAACGGTTCCAAAAAATACATGGTAATAAATGTCCATCGGATTATTGTGACAAAATATTGTCGACAATAATTAACTATGCCAAAACAGCATACCTTGATCATGCCAAGATCTTCTCTAGCCCTATAAAATTCCATTTCGGCGTCACCAAGATCACACTCGGCGAAGTCAATGACCTCATCAGTGTGATGCATCTTTTCTCTAATGTGAGCCAAGATTTGGTTATGCTCTGTGCACTTGGCGCGGTTTTTTATGAGCTCGTCTTCTCGTTCTGTCAAAAAAGTGTTTATTTTGATAAGCCCCATTAAAAGAGGTGTCACTTTCATGAAACGATTTCGAAAATAATGTTATTTTGGAGTTCAGTGGGTAAATAGTATTTCAACTTGAGTTTCAAATCTTTTGTAAATTACATTGAAATTACCTTCGATCTTAGTATTATAGTTTTGGTTATCAATATTGAGTTGTTCATATTGATACACATAAAGCCCAGGTCCGAGGGTTTCCAGATTCTTCACGACAGCCTCAAGTTCTGCAACAGCGTTCCTAGCTCGAATGTATCGGAGGCACAACGCCGAAGACTGTTCACTTTTACGTCTTTGCAGAGTAAGAAATCTTTCCACGGTCTAAAGAGAATAGATGAACTATGTGAGAATCCCGTCTAATGATACGGTAATAATTTGTAATTAATTAGTATTAAGAGAATTAGTTTTTACCTTATCTGCAATAGGCTTTCCCTTTCTGGAGTAAATAAGTCCCGAACCAGTGGACCTCTCCAATTGTTGCAGTCCATCGAATTTTGTGTTGGCATGCTCCAGTCTTTCCTGGTATTTTTGTTCTACTTCTGACACTTTCATTTTTATCTAAAAAAAATCAATAAAATATAGCATATAAAAATATCCTTTGCCATCATTTTGCAGTATAAGAAGTGTTTACTGATTAGCAGAATAGTAGGTAATCTTTGCCAACCGACCATATTAAAACCACCATTTTGAAAATTGTTATTGCCTTCAAGAGATTATAATACTTGGGATACCTTTTAGGTTTTATCGTTTGATTTGTTATCATCAATTACGATAGAAAAATCATATTTTAAATTTAACGTTGCAATCAATAATCTTCACTAATTTTCGAAACCACGAAACTTAAAAGGCATCCACTGTATATTATAGGAAGCTTACATCAGCGATTTCCCTCTCTGCTTTCTCCTGCAGTTCCTGATAAGCATACAATTTCTGTTGGTACTTCTCTTCCATATCTACAGCACCTTCCAATGGCTTCAACACGTGCTCACATTTACGTTTCCTGAAGATAGAATACTTTTTTTAAAAAATAGTTTTGTGTTTTTTTGGCGGCAGTCATAGACGCTGCTAATTATGAAAGTAGGCTAATGATTTAAAAACACGTGTTCAAGATAAAAACAGTTAACTCTTGAATTTTGGTTTCTCCTCAAATAAAAAATATGAAATATACAAGAACAATAAACTTGTAACATTGGAATTAAGAAACCTCAAATCTCAATTACAAGTTCTTTTTTTTTGTAATTTAAATCTAAGGTTTAGTTTTCTCGCAATTTGTCCACAGTTAAAATAAACAGGAAGAATATCGGCTTTCTGCCATAAAAATGACAACGCGTACACAGTACGCCGTACAGTCGCCTGCCAAAGTCTTATACAACTTCTTGTTTTTCTTATACAGTTCAATGGGCTAGTATTTTCTTTCAATACAAATGAGCAATTCAGACGTTTGCACCAAACTCGCGACGATGACTAGAAAAATAAATATACCGTCAGTTTCATTTTACGGTTGAAAAGTTTTAGTCGAGCGAGCTTTTCCGTGTCACTTTTATTTATTTAATTTTTATTGCAGACTGCGTACATTTGAGCGAGAGTGAATTCAATAGGTTTCTTATTACTTACTAAATTATTTACTTAATATTGGGCACTTAAAAAAATTAAAAAACAACTTTAGAACTTTTAAATAACAACTAACTCATCTTTGATACAAACATTCTACGTTATATTTTTCAAAAGGAATGAGCTTAAGTTGCTACCCATAACTTGAAGCGTCTTTAAGACATAGATCAGCCGAAATGTAGTACATACTTATAATACTCAGCAAGTCGTCTATGCAGAATATTGTTTAGCACTTGTTGCTGGTTACGTTCCAATGTGAGCTCTCTATGAGCAGCTAAATACTCGTCTCTGTCCACATGGATAGTTGAGGCAGCCACATTACCAATCTGACCTGCTCCTTCTTCAATTTCTACTTTGGGGGCACTTTCTGCAAAAATAAAGACCATCTCATGATACTCTAGTATCTCAGAAATACTATTTTCAAGATTTCTAATCAAAATACGTAAGGCTTTATGTTAGTGACTGTAAAAAAAGAATTTTCGTTTACATACGTGTTTCTTTGAGCAAACTGAAACATCAATTTTTGGTGACCCAGCCTCCTGGATAGCAAAGGTGATTTGGGACAGTTTTTGTACTACATATCTTTGTTGGTTTTTTTCAAACTAAACTCATATAAAACTTACCTGAAGATTCACTATCAGGACCAGAACTCCCACTGGAACTTGCATCATCCTCAGTCCCCAAAGCCTTTACTTTGGCTTTGACTTCAGCTTCAACTTCAGTTTCAGGTTTCTTTTCTTCCTTTACTTTTGTCGTTTTCCCATTTTTTGCAGGGTTTGCTTTTTTCTCCTATTTAAATATGTTAGTTTTTATTTTAATTATAATAATAACTTTAATATTCTTCATGCAGATAGCTAGCTATAGATATAAAACATGCCACAAAATATGATCTATTGTAGATTGGGCAACATGGAATACAACTGTATTTTACCTAAACCAAACTTACACCTAGACCTAATTATAAAAAGCATTAAAATATAATAAAACAGGGTACTGTGACGAATGTATATTACGGACTATAGTAACTATGTACCCACCCCTTGCTGCCGTAAAGCTTTTCATTTTCTTCTTACTATACAACCACACTCAAGACTACCTATATTTCTAACTAATCACAATTCGGAGAACCAATTTTGTGCCCAAACATTAAAATGCGTTAGTATTATGAGACTATAAAGAATGAAATGAAAATACTCTGAAACATTGACGGCGAGTTTTACATTTCTGAGTAATAATATGTCATTTTTAAGTGGTCGTAAAATGAATTATGCCAAGAACGTCACAGGAGTTTGTCGGGATGAAGCCACGGACATAAAAATGCTAATAATGAAGGCACAAGGGACGGGCTTCGTGCTTCTACGAAAGCGTTGACGTAACAACTCGATTGCATGCAAACGGTATCATGTTAATTAAATTGAAAGGGACAACATGGCATACCTTAGTTCCAGTCATATCGCGTGATTCGTTTGAATTACCCGACTTTTATTGATCTGCTTAAGGTTACAACCCGAAATTATTTCACTCCATTATCTTCCCAGCACAACATGCGAAGACAGTTGAATGGTTGCCATGGTTACGAATAACGAGTATCGAACGCCTTTTGAAGCGTTCTTGCCAGCCAGTTGCATGCGGGCATGACATAATAAGGTTTTACTTTTTGGCGCGAAATTAAAAAGGTTGTTTTTGTGATGAAACAGTTATAATTATCGAAGCTTCCCTTATAAGATTATACTCTTATCAACAAATCGTCCTGAATGACTATAACTATTGGCGTTAACAACGGTACAATTTTTTTTTTGTAGTTAGTTCTGTAAAAGGAATGATGCAAATGAACAGAACTGAAGTTTTAAGCTCATCATGCACTTAAGTTTTTCAAGTGTTATCTCGGAACGTTTTGCCATTTAAAAATAAAACTGGGGTATGCGTCTACGTGTTGAAGTGATTGATTTGAGACAGAGATTCTTGCTTCAAAGGTCGATACAAGCTTTTTTTCAAATTTCTATAAATAAGTTACTTAGCTGTGCCTAAGATTTCTTGATTGTGTGACTTTGTTTTCTTAAGAATAAAAATTTAATTTCAGAAGATCTCCATACATTGCTCTATCATTAACCCCTAACTAAACAAAATCTGTAGCTTTTTGAATCAATAAAGACATGCATAGATAATTTTTTAGAGATTAGATACTTACCTACGTTTTTTTTTTGCTAGATGAATTCTATGCTCCTAAGTTGTCATGTAGTTTATTTCTTAGTCGAACGGTTGTAATCTTATGTTATCTTCTGTAAATGATCTTTTGAAAATGCAAAGTAATTTTGTCGTTTAAAAGAATTCACTTAGAAGGTGGTTTTATGGATCCATTTACAACTGTTCATAATGTTCAGCAAAAATTCGAGACGAATAATTTTACCGAAAAAATTAAACCACAGTCAATTTGGACTGACATGCCGGAGATTTATAGTTCAAGTGTTTTATGTAATAGGTGGTTTAAAAAACAATTGACGTTATAACAAACCTTGATTGTGTTAAACGTACCTGTTACGTCACCACGTCTATCTTTGCGACGAAGCGACGAGGCGACCGGCAGACAGGCCCTTCGGAGCCCCTCACTAGATCATCAGAACTACTGGACTTTTCCTTCACCAGTTTTTTAGGACACTGACCTTTGTTGACGTTGGCAGTGTCACAGCTCAACTCTGGGACGATGCCAGATTTTCGACTGGGACAATGCTCATCCCAAAATAACTACCGCCGAAAAGTTTATACGACATTTTTTCTGTTGTAAAATGTTAAAGACTTGGACCACAGTACATGAAAGTGAAACGTTAATTTTATTCAGTCACCAATATGAGTGAAGCGATTTGAAATTATTTCATTAAATTAAATAATACTATACTACATTACTGTGTAAACATTACTTTAATTTAAACCAATTTGGTGTGGTCATCATTAAATTTCTGCGAACATCAAACTTGTAAAATGAAGAAGGTAGGGGCAATAAAATACAAACACCAAGTTTACAGAATTTAATCAATAAAAAAGAATTATATATAAGAATAACGTACATAACATCAATACACACGATAATGCAAATATAATGGAATAAACAAGACCACTCTTCAGGTTACATTCCGTAACTGTTTCAACTCACATTACTTTCTCCTAAGATAGCGTTTCCTGCGCTCCCTGCTATGTGAGTTCTAAAAATAAGTCCCGGTGTTTAGACTATAATGAATTTTATGTCCTGTTGGTCCCAACTCGATTTAATTTTGTTGTCAAATGGATAAGGAATTCCAGTTGTATAAATATAAGTTCCTCTTTTATTTACCCAAAATAGGACTAGTTTCATTATAAAATATTTTAACATTACGGAATTGACCCTTACAAACATATGCATTATAAATATAATAAGTATGACTAGAATCAAGTTACACGTATTCTCATGGCAGCATAATAAAAGTACAACATATTTACACAATAACGCAAAAGATTACGATTTTATCTATAAAAAACCGCTATTTTATAACATGATGTACGTTAACTTCGTTAATCCTATAAGTCTGAGGCGAATACATAAAGTTAAAATACGTTTTTCACATAAAAATATTGCAAGCTGGTAATAAAAAATGTCGCAATAAAGATTATTTTTTCCGTCGCTTATAAGATTAACAAGGCGTAATAATATGAACGTCACGATTTACATTCAGGGTGTAATTAAATTCAAGGTAACAGAATCAGTCAAGAATCGTCTAAAGGCTGAAACTGACGTTGTGTAATTATGTTAGTGATGCGACTCAAACGAAAAGTCTCTATTCGAGTTAATCGGATGAGTTCATTGCAGCTCGTGATCGTGATCGAAAGCAATTTCTTCAGCGAATTCCACCGTTCTCAAAACCAATCGGGTGCGAGAGCGAATTCCGTCGAGTATGGACGACTTTTGAAACCGACTTGATGTTTAATTGTCTGGCGTTGACATTTTATCTGAAATCTAGCTTCAGCAAAAGCTTCATCGAAATCCAAAAGGGTTCAGCATCGAAATCGAAATCAGCTAGTTAATGTTATCATATCACTGATTCTATGTTGATAAGTCCAGTTTGAAAAATAGTACAATTTAGCAAACAACTTCGAATGGCAAAGCGTCATCCGGGCCGCATCACTTAGTCTTAGTTTCGTAGAATACATTACTTGGAAGACTTGAACATAGTTACAGCTATTGGTCATTTGAGCACTGTTCAGTAAAGATTTGAGGAAGCTTTCCCGCGACTGGAGATGTCGCGTGACAAGTTTTAGCTGGAAGCGTCATCGGCCGATGATAGTGGGTTCATCGGCCATGGCCAGCTCGTCTGTAGCTGCTTTGTCACCTTTCCTCTTGCGAGAGTACCAGAGGAAGGAAGCGGCAGCGAAGAGGTTGACGAGAACGACGAACCAGGCCAGGAAGAAGCTGATGTTATAGCTGTTGACAAAGAATTAACTATAAAGACTGCATCAGTTGAAAATGTTAAAAATAAGAAAAATCTAATAACGGGATTCGTTCAGAATGTCTTTACAACATTCTACAATGGAATGCTTTCAATAGAAACTGATAATGCTCGCGTAAACAATAGACAGTGTTAGCCGCACTTAGCACGCATTGGTTAGATCGTATACAAACGTCTATCAAATTAGCCAGTAATACGTCAAAAACATACCATTGTGTACGGGAGCCAACGGGAGCCAATTCAATTTCACAATAGATGCACGACTGGTGTTCATTAGGAGCCAATAGAACTTTGTAACTGATATCGATATTGCATTAAAAGGGACTGAGTCTACCGTTGCAATGTTTACAGCAGTTAGCTAGTATGAGTTATTAAGTAGAAGTAAACTTAAAGCTTTATGCCTGTTTTCACCAACAATCTCTTAACGTTTCCGTAACTAAGTGTGACTTAGAATAAGGGCTCCCCCAATATTTAAAGGTTATAAGGGACACTTAAACTTTGGTGAAAACGAAATTCGTATTAAGTGTTTCCTAAATGCTCTTAGGGAATCCCTCAATTTAGATATTTGTTGATGAAAATGGGCATTAGTTATTGGAAAATTAATACGTGCTACTGTGAATGAAGTTTTAATGGAGAAGGAATCTATTTCTTTTTAGAATAGGAAGAAAGTAAATGATAGGTATCGCACGAACTTTTAAAGTAAATATTGTTTGATATGAACTATTTTAAAAGCTGGATAATACTTACTAATGGTAGGCACGTTCAGGGTAGATGAATTTCACATTTTTCTTCATATGATCTACTGAAGACATCATTACTTGCACTACGACGAATGTGCATGACGCTGCAAAAATAAAATAATGTTAAACTTGTATATACAAAAAAGTAAAAAAAATAATTCTGAATTTATGTCAATCGTTTGTGTTCAAAATAAATGTTTTCAGTATTTTTTTAAAGAACATATTACGCAAGAAAACTGTATTTATTACACTTGATTCTTCTGATATGGTCAAGTACTCATTTATACTTACTACTAATGAAGTGTATGCCCGCGGCAAGACGCTTGAACATATATCTAGGGTTGTGGAAAGTATACACGGAGAAGCCACAGCCCATCGCCATGACGAACAGACTGATGATACCGAACGATATCATGGTTCGCACATAATCTAAACAAAAGAAAAACGGGTAAATAGTAATATTTTCGCAGATAAATACTGAGCTGCGGACTTGCTTAGATCTTTGTGTGGGTTTTTGAAGATAGAAATAATATTCGTCTAAGATTTTTTTGAAAAAAAAAAACTTCTTTTGATATATGTGCTGATACTTTTTTGAATGCTAGAAATAAAAGTTTATTCTATTTAAAAGGAAAGACGAAAGCGTGCCTTGTTTGAAATGTACGCAATCTCATGTTAGTGACACAAACATATTGCTTAGTTGCTAGGATTCCGATGTCGTAGTTTACAAAATTCTATACTACATATATGTCTATAGTACGTAAGTACAATGCCTGAGTGCCACAGCGGAACACGTACGAGTAATCTCTGGTTACAAAAGACTTAGTCTGCCTTTGTCACGTGATATTGGATTCGAAACAGATTTGTTTTAGAATTAACGCTTGGTTACTGTGAAGTTTGCTTTGTTATTTTAAGAATTAGGACCCAGGTTCGCTAATTTTCTATTAGAGGATACCATAATTTTAGGTACTTAAGGGTTAAAAACGTTAATAAAATACTTACTAGCTATATTTACATCGTATGCTAAGTCGATTGGGCGCCCGTTCTCCATAAGGGGCTGGGCCAAATAATTTGTGCATTCTGAAACAAAACAATAATTAGTATCAAATTAACGATAGTTGGAATCATATTTTTTCACGTAACACGAGTATATTATGTGTAGTAGTAAATTTATATCTTTTTAATGATAATAAAACCGGCCAAGTGCGAGTTGGACTCGCGCACGTAGGGTTCAGTACCATCCAAACTAATATTCTATATATATTTATGGAAATCGAGCAAAAATAAGCAAAAAAATCGCGTTTGTTGTATGGGCGCCCAGAAATACATAATAACTAACAGAAATACATAATCTGTGAAAATTTCAACTCTCTAACTATCACGGTTCATGAGATACAGCCTGGTGACAGACAGACGGACGGACGGACGGACAGAGGAGCGACAACAATAGGGTCCCGTTTTACCCTTTAGGTACGGAACCCTAACAAAAAAAAATGAAAACATCTCGCGTATGAAAAGAATAATACTAGACTTAAAAAGGGCCCAAAGCAATATAAAGCGGGATAAACGATTTCCATCAAAAAGTCATTTTCAGTCAAGTTCAATTTACACTCACTTGTACATTTCAATGTAAAAAAGGAAAAGCAATTTCGGCCATTATTAAATATTTTGGAGTTTCATAAAAAGGACCTAAAAGCATTTAATGGGCATAATATCAACCGTACTTTCCGAGAAAAGCTGGTAAGTAAGTATTGTTATCTTCTTAACGTTCATCTGTCTGTTTGAATTAAACTCGAGAAAAACGATGGAACATAAAAATGGAAATTTAATTTTACTTGGCGACCACTAGAGATTTTATGCTGGAACTAACTAGCATAGAGGTTTTATTAAAAATTGGACACAATGGATACCGACATATCTGTTTTTTTTTATACTAGAAATTAAGAATATGTTTCAGAGAGTTGCATTACCCAGTGCAAAGTGAAAGTCAAATCAAGTCAAAGTCAAATCATTTATTTCATTTAGGCCTTTACAAGCACTTATGAATGTCAAAAATTATAAATAGGTTTGATTCTAGCTGCCCATTCCAAAAGTAGCTTCCTATGGAGAAGAACGGGCAAGAAACTCCATGGTTACTCTTTTAAAAATAATAGGTATTACAGGTGCAGTAAATTCACTCTATTTAACCTTAGCTTAAGATAGAAAAGTCAAGTAAACCCTAAGTAAGGTACAAAACAGCTTCGTATTTAATTAAAGATTTATTGACTTACTTCACTCGTACAGAAATAACTTAGATATCTGTATAATGTTATTCGGCGAGAATTCTGCTCATTTTGATTACTTTTAAAATTCATTCATAAAATATTGCTCTTGTTGTCTGCGGTTTTACGTCTAATTTAATTTCGTACAAAATCCATTTTCGGTAATGACAATCCTAAAAAAGTTGGAGTTCTTTGTTTAAAATTTTTGTTCAAGCATGAAACTTTTCAGGCTTGATTTATTAACGTTAGAAGTTTGTTTTCTAAATGAAAGTTCTGTTTTTTACACTCTTATTGTATTTGTGTATTCTAACTTTGTGCATAATTTTATTTGCCGTAGTATCAATCCCACCCAAAACAAAAATGTGAAAGGCTGCCAAGTTCGATAATATGGAAATCCTTCGCCTATAAAAGAAGTGAGATCTGAATAAGTACCAAGTTCCATACATATACCTCAGTTAAAAATAGTTACTTTTTAATGATGTTACTTGACAAGTTTTCACACACCTTGTTATAAACCTACTAAACGCAATGAATCAAGTATTTAATATTCTATTAAAACTTGCCAGTAACATTATTAAAAAGTAACTATTTTTAACTGAGGTATATGTATGGAACTTGGTACTTATTCAGATCTCACTTCTTTTATAGGCGAAGGATTTCTATATTATCGAACTTGGCAGCCTTTCACATTTTTGTTTTGGGTGGGATTTCATTTATTTTTGTAAGGTTGTTTATTTTTTTTTTTCTTATGATTAAGTTAGTTAAGGAAATGTCTCATTTATACTATCTTTCAGATTTTTGAATATGCACTATGCTTCTTACAAAGAAATGAACTAGATTAACTAAATGGACTAGATTTACCAACTGACTGACATGACATGTTATCATATATTATGTTCGTGGATCAAAGTTACACATTCGTTATTTTCGAAAGTGACTCACACTTGGCCGTTTTCAGATTTTTACTTTGACTGAATACAAACCTTTTGTAACGAATTTCAGATCGGTACGACCATTCGAAGATATATTATATAAATATAGATAAATTTAGTTCGTTTTAGTTCCTTAGGGGTATAAATTTACACCTGGTATAAAACACCTTCATTATTTTGAAACCGACTCACACTTGGCCATTTTCAGATTTTTCCCTTTACCTTGACATAAAGACCTACCTCCATGCCAAATTTCAAGTCAATACGACCATTGGAAGTGGTCTAGGTTTTTGATGAGTCAGTCAGTCAGTCAGTGAGTGTATAGTAAAAATAGCGATTTTCTGACGTCAATATCTCAAGACCTACAATAGGTATATTAATGAAATTTTGTATTTTAGATAAATGAGGGGGTCTCAACAGATACTAGAAATTTGATATGCGTAAATAAAATAGATTTTGAGTTATAGGGGGGTCGAATTTGGCCCGAAATGGTTCGTGTAATATAACCCACGGCCGGTGTGTCGCTTTTTTTGCTCGAACTTGGCGGACACACTGCCGTGTGTCTAGATCTTTATATGCACTTGTAAGTCAAAGTTACATTCCCACACTTTGAAAGAAAAAATATATCTTTAAGAGCCTAGTTTCATAAAACAAGGGCGTATTATGGGAAGTGCTAACTTGTGTCGAATGAAATACTTAGCCAACATAAGCATAGTGAAAAACACAATCATATTGTTCCCCCTCGCTTCGTTGGCGGTCGTTGTAAGGGGATAGCTTTCGGTTTTAACTAACCTAAGTGCAGTTCGTAGTCACCACGAAAAACTAAAATGGGTTCATGGGTAATAACGTTTCGTGCACTTTTAGATATCTTCTGTATGTGCCACAATTTCTTTGGCAAAAGAAACGTTAGTGTTTTTACTAATTAAAATTTATTGTATTAAAGATTTATTGACTTACTTCACTCGTAAAGAAATAACTTGGATATCTGTATAATGTTATTCGGAGAGAATTCTGCTCATTTTGATTACTTTCTAAATTCATTCATAAAATATTGCTCTTGTTGTCTGCGGTTTTACGTCTAATTTAATTTCGTACAAAATCCATTTTCGGTAATGACAATCCTAAAAAAGATGGAGTTCTTTGTTTAAAATTTTTGTTCAAGCATGAAACTTTTCAGGCTTGATTTATTAACGTTAGAAGTTTGTTTTCTAAATGAAAGTTCTGTTTTTTACACTTTTATTGTATTTGTGTATTTTAACTTGGTGCATAATTTTATAAGCAGTAAGTTTCGGTCTATTTACATACTTGAACGTCAAAGTTGCATTCCCGTCCCTTCGAAGAAAATAACTTTCCTAAAGAGCCCAGTTTCATAAAATAAGGGCGTATTAAGGGAAGTGCTAACTTGTGTCGAATGGTATACTTAGCCAACATAAGCATAGTGAAAAACACAATCATATTGTTTCCCCCTCGCTTCGTTGGCGGTCGTTGTAAGGGGATAGCTTTCGGTTTTAACTAACCTAAGTGCAGTTCACAGTCACCACGAAAAAGTAAAATGGGTTCATGGGTAATAACGTTTCGTGCACTTTTAGATATCTTCTGTATGTGCCACAATTTCTTTAGCAAAAGAAACGTTAGTGTTTTTACTAATTTACGAAAAACACTACTCTCAAGTTTTAAAATATTAAATCAGTATAGAAAGTTTAAAAAAAAAAACCTTTATTATTAGGCTACATTGGCCCAAAGATATAATAACCTTAAATACTTATACAACATGTAACTTAATTAACGCACATCCTGAAATTAGTTTGGTCAGAATCGTTTACTGAATCGATTTATATCATTTTTAATATAGGTAATTTTTTATCCCAAAAATAATTAAAACTATGGAAATTATTGTCATATTAACCCAGTACAGTCAAAACAAATTCAAATAGACCGTAACTCAAAGTAATAAGACTTCGTGTATTGTCGGCTTTTTCCGTAGTTTCGTTATGTTGTGTCGAGTCGAGCGGCGCGCGGCGCGATATTTGCGTGCGTAGTAGTATGACCAAAAAGGTCTCCAAGAATTGGTATAACTAATTTAGTAAATAACAATGCATATACACGTTAAATTAAAAATTCAGTGTATGTTTTATGATTATAACATAATATTCTAATTGGGGTGTTTGAGGGTGTGCGTTAATTACGTTACATGTTGTATATGTATATGTATGTATTATAAAATACAAAACTTGTTACTACATAGAAACTGTGCCCGACAGGGTCCATTATTGTGACTAAATTGTCTATATACAAACAACCTGAACGTTATGGAATGAAAATATTTGAGAATTGAAAAAAAAAACTTAAATGTATCTATTTCTCCAACATTTCAATCCACTGTCAAAATAAATAAAAACATTTTTCTATCTACTTTACTACATGAGGTCGTAACACGTGAGGGGCTGGGTATGGTTCACGTAGGCTACCGGACGTTCGAAGCTTATCGCCACTACCTTAGTGCCTGGTACTAGCTGTCGGATAAGGGGTTCCTACGTACATTTTATCGCAATGCGGCAAGCAATTTTTATATAGTGTCGTAGTTTTTTTTTTTTTCAGAGCATACAAAGTGTAATACATATGTACATTGATGGAAGGTGTTCTGAAAGTAAGATTAGCCATATTTTATCTATATTAATTATCAGAGGAGTGGATATAGTACCTGGGTAAAGAATAAACTATCGTCAAAGTGGAAGAGAAGAGGCATAGGGAAAGCACGAGAAAGTAAGAGGGTATAGATTACAACCACGATAAATTGTGCAGATGTCAGGACGTTTTCTACTCGACAATATACTTACCTCTATATAAAAAGATTCAATTTTACACAGACCTTTGGAGGTTAGAAAAGAAGCTCTATTTTTCTTGAAAAAACCGACAAGATGGAGAATTAGACATAGCATTATACATTATGCTATTGCTTAATAGCTTTATAAAAAATATGTACGTAAATTATACCAAAATATTTCAATGTTCAGTATAAAGTTACAAAATACTTCAGCTAAAATGTGCTCCATATGGACACAATAAACCGAGTGCATTGTATCGCACTAAATGTCACTGTACGAATAATATGCAAAATTTAGTTACTGCAGCTGGTGGCAACAAGCGACTACTACATTAAATTCCAGAGTTTATTTACCCTGAATTTATCAAGTTGACTGACATATTGTTTTCTACTTAGAAAGGTTAAAGGAATAAGTGTGCACGTTATACGATTCGAGTTCGAAATTATTGTAGGCTTAAATCATTTATTGGATTTCTTCTCAATAAAAATCTATATCCAGTTATCGGTAAGCTTAATTTCACTTATTTTTAATTAATATTAGTTTTAAGAAACAGTGTTCATGTCTGGCCATCAAACACGCTAACTTTGTTAATACAAGATTCCCAAGAATTGTTTGTGTTGTCTTCTAAAATATCAAATCCGATTCATAAATCTGTCATCCAATTAGGGACTGGAACGTGAACTGAACAACTTTATTCGGCACATTTTTTTATTTCTGTACATCAGTTAGTTACTTGATTACGATACCAAAATAAATCTATACTAATATTATAAAGCTGAAGAGTTTGTTTGTTTGTTTGTTTGAACGCGCTAATCTCAGGAACTACTGGTCCGATTTGAAAATTTCTTTCAGTGTTAGATAGCCCATTTATCGAGGAAGGTTATAGGCTACTTTTTATCCCGGTACGGGAAGTAGTTCCCACGGGATGCGGGTGAAACCGCTGGCAGAAGCTAGTCGTTAAATATATCACAATCATATTGGCGTACCATTTGAGCGATACCAACTTTATTCCAACAAACAATTTTGGTACGTACAAGCTATTTGGGTACGTTTCAGTTCCAATTCTCTGGGTTACGAGACAAGTAATAAATATTAAAGTCAAAAGATTATATCACGTAGTTACATACCATGGTTAAAGTCTCAAATGATTTATATATTGTGAGAATCTCGTTTAAATATCACTCTTCAGCAATATTAATCAACGTTTTACGAGATGTTTCGTTACTCAAGTAGCTCATTTATAATTCTTAGAACTAATTTAATAGTTTAAAAAGCTATTAAGATTATATAGTTGACATTTACAGTTTATTTGGGTACCCAATGTTTTGAAATGGACCGCATAATATACATTTCTTTAAATAGATGGGCTTTTCAGTAACTAAGCTGTTTTGAATATCAGCTGAAATATAACGATAGAACAAATAGGCCAGGCGCTGGGCGCTGACCGCGATAACTTTAACCAAATAATTAATAAATTAGTGCAGCCTGTGGTAGGTACAGCTAATATAGATACCTACCTAGGCATCGCAGATCAGCTGGCTAATGCCCATTTTCACCAACAAATACCTAAACTTAGGGATCGCCTAACAGCATTTAGGGAACACGAACTATACGAATTTCGTTTTCACCAAAACTTAAGCTTTGTATGTGTGTTTGTCCCTTATAACCTTTAAATATTGGGGAAACCCTTATTCCAAGTAACACTTAGTTAGGGAAACGTTAAGAGATTGTTGGTGAAAACGGGCATTAATCTGTTAAATCACGTTTAACATAGGTAGTTCTCTGTTATTTCCAATTGTCTACTACCATGAGAGAGTTTAGAGCCAGAGAAAGGACATGGACTATTTTTTACTCGGTTGCAGAAAATGGTTACTGTGACGTGAGTGAAAGTGCCGAGAACAGCTAGTAGATAAGCTCAAATATACATATATATCACGAAGATTGAAAGACACAACGTGTTCCATAAATTATAATTCGCAATCTATCAAGCTTTCAAACTAGTCAATTGAATTAAATAATAATGTAACATATAATTACTGTTTTACAAACTGATTTTAATGTAGGTATATAACTCCTATTTCTGTAACAGTACGAACGAATGTATCTGTGTGGCTAGAGCGTCGATCGACTGCTCAATATAAACAATTTTCTAATGACTCACAGAATTACTCGAAGATTAGTACCTACTAGTCATGCTTATTTTGGATGGAAAGTCTTACGAATGATTTTCTCGTTACTTTATACACTTATAATTATAATCCTCATTATCATCAGCCTATTGCCGTCCACTGCTGAACGTAGGCCTCCTTCAAGGAATGCCAACCATCCCGTTACAAATTTTATCATATGAACGTTGAGGATATTTAATGTATTCTCATACATTAAATATCCTTATTTATTACGTGTCTTCTTTTAAAAGCGTTCATTTTTAGCCTTACTTCACCAAGTGAACTGTAATTGTTTTAGGTTTACTGATACCGTAACTAAAATACAGTAGTATATTATATTACCATATTTTATACTTCAACTGGTACAAGCTGTGCTCCAGAGTAAAGAAACTGCTTGCGCTGCAGTCATACCTGCCTATCTATCTTCAACTAGGTACCATATGTTATCTTAAACATGCATTTTATATCGTTATTTATCCCTGTCTAATTTATGAAAACAATCTTTTACAGAATTTATTGCACACTGACGGAGAACAAGCGAGGCAGATTAATGAAATATTTAATCTAAACCACAGGATGTATCAACTATTACTAGAACTAACTGACAGTGTTTACCTATTGGTGTAAGCTACATCACCTTTATGAAGCCTAACCTCTTTTCAGACCACCTCGACGTGTTTCGACTAGAACATGGTACTGAAATATAAACTGTACTGCCAAGCATTTGTTATTTCAATATTATGTTTACATAACATTTCATTCGTGACATACGAGTATGAAAATATGTTGCGTTTGTAAGTTTTTTTATTTTTTATTATGTAATGGACTAATATTCGTCTTTTGATATGAAAACATCGCCTGCTCTTCGGTTGATACTACCTATATTCAATCAGTCCCATTTTGTGAGGAACATTAATAAATTAGGTGCTTAGGTTTCTATAAAATCTTATTCTTGAAATAAACCAGTCCATCTTAACAGCTTTCAGTGATGAAACTTGCGTTACTTCTGATTTAAACTAAGGACCAGCTGTTTCTTTGCCACGTTATGGTCTAATATCGGGTAGTTTATGACTTCAACAAGAAAATTTAATTTTAAGATTTATAATCCTGACAAAATAAATGGGACTTGTCGAACTTAAAGTAGGCAATTAAATTATTTGTCTTGGCAGCTGACATTTTTGTTCAGTAGGTAGGCAAATGCCGGAATGGTCGTGAAATCGAATGCACGCAACGCGCATATGCATAACAATATAATATTGTCACTTGCAGGCTATGCACGTCACTTGCAATAAGGCGGACGAAATTCACTCTGACATGTAGGTACTGTGGAGTGGTTAGAAACTCTTTAGTCTTAAGGTTTTATTCATTATATTTTATTACTGGCTGGACAACTATGTAAATAAATATATTCGATGCAAATAGAATAGGTTTTTATATGGAAGTTGTCACTTCGACCTGAATCAAAAATAAACCAAAGTTAAAGTTCTTTTTGATTTTTAATAATAATAGATCCCGTACATCCCGGTACCGAGCGCGCCACGTGCTACAGTACCGTTGTCCTACTAAGTGAATTTTGGCTTCAGTATAAATATACAGTAGCAATAAAATAACCGTATTTCATACGTTTGTCTCTTTGAACTATAGGTAGGTACTTATGTATATTTTTGTTAACAATGTGCTGAATTACTAATGCTCGACATCGATGCCAAGATATGCATGTGCAATGCTATAACGCAACGAAGGGTGGATCCAACATGACGCATCAATTCATACCTAAATGACGTGTAATGTAAATATTTATTGTTGACATCAAACACGGTGAAATTAACGTGCGTGTGACTAACGGAACCAGCTGCTTCGAACTTAAGTCCGATTTTTATGACGAAGTTGACGTTTACGTGATATCACTTGAAGTCCGAAAAGTATATAAATTACTGTTGAAATATATCTAAACATGCTGACATCTTTCACCACTTCCTTCTTTGAGCTGTTAAAATCGAATGCTCAGAGCGACTGACAATGACTACTTGAGTGAATCGTTTGCGGTGTACTTTACGATTATTTTTTTGTAAACCATTGTAAAAAAGTACAATGATGAGATTGTAATTGATTGATAAGTAAACCTCTTTAAATTAGTCCAATTTTATAGCTGAACTAGCTATTAATATTCTATTTATCGTCATTTTTTTTTTTTTTTTTTTTTTTTTTTTAATTTAATTCACAAAACTGATATACAATCTATCAATTAACTAACAAGCAGTCGATATATCATGTACATGAGATTGATATCTACTCGATGTGAATCCTGCATGCATACTTAAACAGTCTAGTAAAACACTACTTAACTTCTACTTAAAACTAAAACATTCAAATTAATAATAAATAAGTGGACTTAACTGAAATTAGAAACAAAAAGGGGAGAAAAAAAAAGTTAATTATAATAAGGTATTAGGTGATCAGGTGTCTAAGTTTCGATTTTACTGAGGCTACAGAACCAGTAAATATATCTAATTCACTACGAAAGCAATTTGCAATAGAGAACATGCGACATAATGGTGAAAAATGGCCTACGTTAGTGCGAGTATGAGGTAGAATAAAGGTTTTGCGATTGATTAAACGGCTACTGCTACGTGGGACACTAAAATTAACTTTCTGTAGAAGCTCGGGAGAATCTAATGAACCATTAATTAATTTGTACAAAAACAAGAAATCTAAGGTTTTTCTACGTGCGCTTAAAGATTGCATTTTATAATAACTTAACCTAGAATGGTACGAATTTAAAACATGACACTTTTTATCCGAATAGCACAGGTGATACAAAAATCTTTTTTGTACCCGCTCTATTCTATCCGAGTGTATCTGATAAAAAGGACTCCAAACTGAACTACAATATTCTAGAATGCTTCGAATAATACTGTTGTATATAGAAATAGTTAACGTCGGTTCTTTGAAAATTTTCATTTCTCGAACAATAAAACCTGAGAGTTTTAATGCCCTACTAATAATAAGATCATAGTAATTTCTAAAGTGTAAACCGCTATCCAATAGAACACCCAGGTCCCTAATAGTATCAACCTCAAGGAGTGGTGTGTCATTTATATAGTAACAAGTTACAGTTTTGTTCCTTTTTCGGCTAAATTTGATTACATAACATTTATTTTGGTTTAACGACATATTGTTTTGAGCACACCAGCTATATATGTTATTTAAATCTAGCTGAAGTTGATCGAGATCCGAATCACTGTTAATAGTACGATATATCTTTAAATCATCAGCAAAAAGTTTATACTTAGAATTTATCACACTACCTAGGTCGTTTATAAAGATAAGGAAGAAAAGGGGTCCCAAATGTGAACCTTGAGGCACTCCAGAAGGTATACAATATTTGACGGATTTAAAGCCTTTCAAATACACTAACTGTGAACGATTTTTTAAGTATGATTCGCACCAACGCAGCAAAGATCCATGAATACCCATACTTTCCAACTTTGCGATCAATAAGCAGTGATCAACCAAATCGAATGCCTTCTTAAAATCTGTATATATTGCATGAACTTCTTTTCCATCGTCCAACCCAGTTGATATATATGTAACATATTCAACCAGGTTAGACAATGTAGATTTCTTAGGACGAAAACCATGTTGGTTATCGTCTAGTGCGTTCTGAAAATGAGCAAACATTCTCTTTTGGACAAGTGACTCTAAGATTTTACCACAGGCTGATAAAATGGACACAGGTCTATAATTTGCTACATCTTCGACACTGCCAGATTTATGTATTGGCGTAATGTGCGCTAATTTCCACTGATCAGGGAATAACCCCTGCGACAAAGAACAGTTGAAAATTTTTGTAAAAGGTGCAGCCAAATGTTTCGCGCATTTCCTTAGAAAAAGGGGTGAGATTGAATCAGGTCCAGGTCCTTTGCTGCAATCTAGGGAAGACAAGTACTTGCAAACGTCCGTTACTTCTAGTACGCAACTGCTAAATGTATTACTATTGCCAGGAATACGCGTATCTGTCAACTGTGAAAGAGAGTTACCATTAGCGCTATAGATTGATTGAAAGTGGTCACTAAATAGATCACAAATTTCCTGACCACCCCTGGCATACCTAGCATCATTTAATGTCATTTTATAAGGAATATAGCCACCACTCGCGCGCTTATCCTTTAGATACCTCCATACATACTTAGGATTAACACGCAGATGCTCAGCAATATTCCTTTTAAAATTACCTCTACTATAACAATTTTTGATCAGAACACTGCAACGCATTCTCAGGCATTCGTACGTTAATTTGTCTCTGGGGTTTCCATACTTTTTATACAAATTATGATATTTGGCTTTCTCTTTAATGACTTTCAGTAAAGCACGAGTATACCATACAGGATAACGTTCATCACGTGATCTTGTCAGTGGCGTGTACTGTTTAATGATTGGCATTAGAATATCATAAAAAATTTGCAACATTTCATTAATATTGGTGGCATATTTCCATTCTTCAGCCCAATCTATATACTCTAATGCAGTGTTAACTGCTTCATAATCGCATAGATAGAAATTAAGATACTGAACCTTGTTCTGTATAAGAGCATTTCTATGGCTTATTGAAAGCAAAATTTCAAGCGGCGGATGATGGGGATCTATTGGTACAAGCGGATTAACGGCCTCTGATACAAGCATCCCATTGTCAGTATTACCAAAAACCAGATCTAAGATACGATTATAAGTGTTAACTATTTTATTACTCTGATTTAGATTATTAAATGAAATCATATCCAATAAACTATCTTCATAAGCAGCACTAGCACTAATGGGCAACGCAAGACCCGTATCCGCATCATATTGCCAATAAATACCACCCATATTGAAATCACCAATAACTAAGTTAATAGAATTGTTCTTACTCTTTTTATTGATTACTTCTGTAATATTTTGAAATAAAGCATCTACATAATCTTGATTTACTGGTGGTGGAATATAGACTACACAAATGTTAATATTTAATCCACCTTCACACTTAATGGTAACCCACAATTCCTCACAACGGGATTCCCAACTTAATTTTCTAGTTGCTTCATATTTGTCCAAAATGGCTGCAAACACTCCACCACCATCTTTTTTTGTTTTAGATGATATAGTAGACGACCTATCACGTCTAAATATTCTATACCTGTTATCCAGAACTTCATGATCTAACACAGTATTGTTAAGCCAACTTTCAGTGCCTATAATTACATCATAATCATAATTCAAAGCAGTAGAGTAGAAAACGTCCGTCTTGGTTCTTAAGCCTCTTACATTTTGGTAATAAATGCTTAACTTGAATTTAAAAAGTTAAAAACTTACAATAGTGCAAATAAAGTTAACCAACAGAAAAAAAAGTATTACATTGATTCTACGCATTCCATATTTTGAATTAGCTGAGGTTTGGTTGTCACATCCTTTCGTACAAATATGCGACCATTTCGGATCCAAACAAAGTTATATTTCCTTTCCTTGGCGGCAGTTCTTGTAGCTGCATGCAGTTTTTTATTAGCCAGAGTCAAATTTTCCGTGACAAAAATAGGCTTCTTCTCTCCGCCAATGCCAATGTGACTAGTGTTCAATTTCTCAGCTTCATTCTTCTTGTTAAAATTTCTAACTGCTGCAAGAAGATTGTCACGGACACGAGGGCTGGCCAATTTTACGACTATACTACGTGGACGATTGGTTTCTGCATTCAATTTGGCTATTCTATGAAATGACTGAATTTCATTTTCGCGAAGCTCATGACCAGTAACCTTAGCCAGCTGTTGTACAATCGTAAGCAGGTTTTCAGTTTTGTACTCAGGAACACACTGTATCTCTATATTGCTTTCACGTGCCAATTGATCCATTTGTTGTATTTTAATGTCAAGCTGCTTAACTTCAGCACTAAGCTTAGCATTGTCATCAGACTGACTCGTTGGTCGAAAGCCGAGACGACAGGAGAGAGATTAGGCTCGAGAACGACATTTTATGTGCGCTCCGACACACGGGTGTGTATATCAATCGCCAAATTTCAAACTCCGGGCCGATTTGTCAGTTTCTAAAAACGACAAAGACATTTTGATATTTTTGACCCAGAAATTGAACCCTAAACCACGTGCATAGCAGTCGTGCTATGTGAATACTAGACCAACGAGACAGTTTAATGTGTATAACTAAGCTTATAAAGCTGTTGCAATATGACACAGTATATTGCAGCATATCTATTTGAAGATCATTTGTGTCGTCGAAAAGAAGAATTAAAGGCAATTCTAGTAAAATATTCACACAACAACACAGTTTAACGACCAGCAGAACTCGGGCAAATCGTAAAGAAAGATAATTATGTTCGTAGCTTCTCCGTTGCATGTTGTAGATATGTACCTAGTGTAGGTGTTGCGTGTGCCTTGCTCACAGCTCTGCAAACGGTTTCTATTCCCGCCATACATTCTGCTTCACTTACGTTAACTCCATTGTTTATTTATTTACACGACTCGAACCCGATGATATCCTCGAATTTGGTCTGTTGACGACTTAAAAGAGCCAATGTGGTATTTTTATCGGTGAATATAAATCTTATTGTGTGGGCATGAAATGTTTATTCTTTGCGAAAATTTAGACGGTATCCGCAGATGCCAGCTACGTTAGATTCTTGGTAATTTTTTCGATCGTTATCTAACACCTGGTTTAATGATTTAATAGCCACGCGGTTCATAGCTGTTAACGTGTTTAATTTATAAAACAGCTACCAGTCAGCCACAAGAATAAACTGTATCAGCTAACATTAAACAAGCCTGCTTGTTAGAAGATAATTTAGTCTCCCTGACCAGATATTTGCAAAACTTTGCTCAAAAAAGCGCGCAAACAAAACGAAAATGAATAACGCATTAGTGACGTCACTATATTTAACAGTGATTAAAGGTCATGGCAAATGTGAATAGGAATCAGTACAATACATTGATTCAATGTGGTTTGAAAAGTAGGTCGTCTTAATTTCACCTGTGGCTAATTATTGATATAAGTTATGTAGCATAACATAAAAAAGTGCTTGCGGCACTAATAACCGCATAGACAAGCACTGCCACAACCATCTGACCAAGATGCTCTGTGGCCAATGATGAATGATGATCATAACAAAATACTGGTAATACTGCTGGTAGGTATACAAAAAATTAAAAAAGCGCAAACGCGAGTTTGTAGAGGACAAACTGTACTATACAATCTAAAATAATGCACATGATTATATGGCCAACAAAAACCTCCAAGTTAAAGTTGACAGTCTATGGCAGTGAAAATGGAAACCTTATTATTTTCACAAAAATTTTCTTGCTTCCACTTCAATACAATAAGAGTCCTCAGACGGTTTCAGAGCGATAATAGTTATTACAATCTCAACACGCGACATGGGGTCACTACCCGCGGCGATACTAAAACAATGACCATGTTAGGGCCGTTGTACAAAGAGAGCTCTTAGCTATAATTTGGAAATAATGCTTTTTTATTTATTTACTAGCTTTCGCCCGCGATTTCACCCGCGTCCCGTAGCCGGATGGCGACCAAAAACTATCCTAAAACCTTCTCCCGGGTCTAAGTTACCTTCCCTCTAATTTACAGCCAAATCGGTCAAGCCGTTTTCATGTTATGTCGTGACAACGGAAAACAGGTTTCATTTGTATATATATAGAAGGTTGGTACACCAATATGGTAACAGAAAATTAATAAAAAATCTTAATGTATAATTCAATAATTGTGTGCTATGCCTATTTTGGGTTAAGTATAATATATAAGTATAATAATGTTTAAAAAATGACTTTAATTCAGAGGTCTATCCAAAAAAAATGTGCGCAAAAAAAAATTGTCTATTTTTTTCAAAATTGACAAAAGCTTTATCGAAGCTTTACAAAATTGCAAGGTATAAACAATATTTATTTTACCCTTTGTGTTAAAAACCGACTAAAGTAAATAACACTTGTCACTACCCAAATTTTATTAATCAGGTATAAAATATGTTTTACAACTATGCAATAGTAAATCAATCAATCAGACTTATTCACTCTCTGAACAGCTTTACGTCAGAAAACTGTTCATATATCATTCAATTGTTTTTCTTTCTACAACTATTTTAAACAAAAGTCTGCATTTGAAAGTACGTGTTTCTAGTCACGTAGTCTATATCTGCAGTGATATTAATTAACGTTCAGTATTATTTGGTAACAACGAGGTAATAAATTTGTAATGTGTCAACGAGTGAGTTGGCAATGCTTTGACAGTATGTCGTGTTTTTGCTGATATCTGATTTAACCGTTAATTAATACCACATTAATTTCTAGTCCAATTTGTTACAAAATCATACCTTGAACACTTTTGATAAAAACGCTCGTTTAAGTTTTGTTTTTGCCGTTCGCAGTAACGTTTTGTTTTACAAACACAGGTCAAAATATTTTTGGTTTCTGAACTGATTAAAAAAATTACTCTGCTTTAATCCCAAAGGTAATTTTCCTGTAGACTATTAACTATATCAAATATAATAAGAATGCTACCGCTAGCATTTACTTTTGTATTTTATAAGTAATAGGTTGTTAAATTGATTATGACAACATGATGAAACGCGTTAGGTGTGCCAACGTCTTTACGAGTGCATACATTCGACGCCAGTAGGTTTAGGGCTCAATTAAACAAATCGTTTTATCTAACTACTACTGTATTTATCATGAACCTAGATTGTATGCAGATAATAGTTTTAACTAATTGTTTATTTGCAGAAGTTATATCCGAACACGATGGACACGATGGATATTAAAAAGACATTACGTAAAATATAAATAAATATAAAAACTAATACTTACTTCATTATTTTTGATGTGGCAAAAAAGTATGAAAAATATCTAATATTAATAATGTTTATCAAGTATTATTAAAACAATTACTCGCCAAAGCAAAGATAAATAGTGAAGAGCAAATTTTAATAAAGCTATGTGTGATTGAGGTCAGTAATACTGAGCATACGTAAGTCTCTGAATAATGAATATCGGTGACGTGACTTGTATTTCTAATGTTATTAAGAACTGCCATCCCACATTTATTTGTAGATGCTCTGCTATTTCAACTGATAAGGGTATTAAGAGCTAGCAATGAGCTGAAATATGCTTCTAATTTGATGAAAATATGACTCACAGTGTAAATTGATATGCATAGATTAACAAGAACATACCCCTTCTCTAGAAATAGGCAGGTACCTTATAGCACACGGTTATATAGGTAATTCAATATTTTCTAAATCATTCTTATCAATACCAAATGCGAAAGTTAAAAGCAGAATCTTCCCTACAACTCAGTTTTATTATTAATTTTATATCTACCTAAAAGTTTCCATTCAGTAGATACTTTTGAAGTTACGTCAACTGTTAGTCTGAAAATTACCAGTAATAACGCCTACGCGAGTCGTGGAATGTGTAGTAACTGAATGGAATAGAAGTTAGTAAAGTTTTACAACTTTGAAAATCAATATAACATAGACGTACAGTTATAAAAAGGTTCTGTTTCATTTATTTACTTGTCTTAAGTTTTAACTATAAAGTATGATCATAGAGACTTCAAAGTTAGAAATAAATTAGTCTGTTACCTACGACTATTTAGCAGAAAAACTAGATGCACTTACTCAACACCGATGAAGTGGAATAGAATAAACTCCTAGCTTTATCTGTTTACTTTAAAATAATCGTGCGAGCTTACAGCGAACAAGACTATTCTTTGGAAAAGTTATTGCTACACAAGTGGTTCCTTTCCAACACAAACTGTGAAGAGAAAACCGTGAACATAACGACAGATTTGTAGGTGTTAATAATAGGTAAACACATTGTGAACGATTAACTGCTTGCGTCTGGGCCAACGCGCTGAATTTACGAGGGAACTACAGCGCGCGTCATTTTAGCCAAATGTACAGTTTTGCACACCATTCAACCGTTGATAGCATGACGTAGAATATGATTAGTTTGGTAGCACATGGGTTGAAATGGGCGGGTGTTAGTGTTTAAATGAGGACTTTAATTACTAGTCTATGTTATATAAGCTACATCTGCCGAGGCTGCAGGATTGTTTTAAGGAGTTACCGTGGTTCTGGCTAAGTCTATAGCCGGGGGAGGCATTTGAATATTTTCAACTTCACTCATAAAAAATCTTTTTGCTACCGATAACGATTAGTTGCAGCATGGAAATAGAAGCCATTTCCTATTAAGTTTTTTGCAGCAGATTTTCAGATTTTGGTCACGGACGGATGTAAGGTGCTTACTTAACTACAAATATATTTTTAAGGAAGACTACATATTGACACTGCTGGTATACTGTTAGTAAATATTAAAATTAAATAAATTTAATCTCTCTCTCAGCCAAAATATTATGTTTAGGTCGTTAATCTCCTCCAATGTATCTTTGTCAGCCAAACATGTCAGTGTTTCACGGAATCCTACAAGAAATAACTCTCAAACTCTCAGAACTTTAATTTGAAATAATTTCAGGCGACATAATCAAAATTAATGGGCCCTTGAGATAATCTGCGATAAATTAAATAGAGCCATTAAAATTTTGGCTATTAGCTTTTAGGTATTTACTATTGGTGATTATTTTTAGAACAAAATAAATTCTCACAATTTTTTAAATACTTTTTTAGGGTTCCGTACCCAAAGGGTAAAACGGGACCCTATTGTTTTCGCTCCTCTGTCCGTCCGTCCGTCCGTCCGTCTGTCACCAGGCTGTATCTCATGAACCGTGATAGTTAGAGAGTTGAAATTTTCACAGATGATGTAGGTATTTCTGTTGCCGCTAGAACAATAAATACTGAAAACTAGAATAAAATAAATATTTAGGGGGGCTCCCATACAACTGACGTGATTTTTTGCTCTTGATATATATATTTATTTTCTTTCTATTCTTGATATATATATAGAATATTAATTTGGATGGTACGGAACCCTACGTGCGCGAGTCCGACTCGCACTTGGCCGGTTTTTATAATATAATAAGGAAGTGATTAAAGAAAAGCGTATTGGAAAGTATAATTTGAAAACTGATTTTGCGTAATGGGCTTTGTTTACATCTTATGATTAGGAAGCATATTTTGTTCTTCTATTCCCTAATAAAGCCATGGTATATAAGTGTCATTATCACGATGTAAGAAAGAAAACAGATGCACTCCTGCGCTTCGAACATAAATGAACTTCGGCCTAAAAACAAAGAAGAATGTCTCTTGTCTCCGTATTCTATTTATACAGCAAACGAAGGATAAATTTAATTTCAAACTCATTAGGAGCAGTTTCTGTGTTCGTGATAAAAATACTTTAGTTGGACGCCATCGCCATGAGATGAGATCTACTACTTTGTTCTACAAACTGTTTGTAAATTCCTAATAGACGTAACTAGAGGTATATATGTGTAGTTGATTTTTATTTTAGTGACTTTATCTACAGACAGCTTTTTGTATTATACTGAACCATTTCGGTCGATGAGCTTGTCAAAAATAAAGTTCATTAATGATGAATCGTGTTTTTGTAAATAAACTGCTAACTATTTCACAACAAGAATCGTCTCTTATTTCTGTAACTCTAACATCAACCTTCTATTCGCTGACAGACTGTGAGCATTAATTGAAGATTAAATGTTTAGTGGATTTTAACTAAGAAACGAAAACAACGCTATAGTAAAGTAAACCAGCGCGAACTAATGGACAAACCGAGTGAGCAAAACCAGAAGGTGGCAGGGAAAAAATAAACAAACACGAGTTTGCTTCTGAACCGTGTAAAACTTCACGTGAGACTTTCAAACATTTCACATTTTTTATGTACAACACTGTTTTTCAGTCGCTGCCAGCCGCAGCTGATAATTTCCTCGTGATTTTTTTGTCGACTTTTAAAATGGCGTAGCATTGTTTAGAAATGGACCGCTATTTTCGCGTCAGCGTCAGTAAAAAGCGGTGAGTTTTCAAAGGAATGTGAACTAGGCTAAAACTGTTGGAAGCTTTGGTCTAATAAAACGGTTCATTGTTTGAATTTACTAATGCACAGTGGACTGATTATGCTAAACGGTTTTTTAATGCTACAACGATCGGAACTTCCTGTGAGCTGATAGCAAAAATAGAAACACATAACCACATAATATGAACCTCACTGATGTAGTTATTAAACTAAAATAGCAGCGTGAAAATATAAAGCTTTCATAAACATATTTTATGTCATAATTTTATGAAACGAATGTCATCAATAGGTAAAATGTATTTATTTCATCATAGATTTACAAAAAAAGATACAATGAGAAATATTAAAGCAATAAATCAAGAGATATGTTCAAATATTTAAACGCTTGATATATGCCAAGTTTTATGTATCATGTTACGATCCACATAGTTTAGTCACTTCATCATTACTTACTTGTAATGAATGTTCCCTTCAATCCGGTAATATTTAGCGGCGCTTCTTTCGCCGTCAGTTTCATCGTCACGAACGTCTTGTTACTCGGTTGGAAGACGTATCGACACATCTCCCATACTCCTGTGTCACTGGACATGAAGTACCGCCCAGTGGGCAGGTAAATACCTGAGAACAGAGAGCATAATATTAGGAAGGGAACAATCGCTCGTGTTAATGACTCCGCGCGATCGTTTGGCAAAGATCCAAAGTAGTTAGAGAGTGGTAATTAATATAGATCAAAAACATAATTCGATGTTCACAGGTGCCAAGTTGTTTTACGTCGATTTGTGAAGTGGTTTAAAAATGTTGTAGCGTATAATTTGATGGCGGAATTTTAGGCCTCCCGTTATTTGTAACACAGCTTTTTTCTAGTAGATGTACGCCCAAGATATTTTATTCGTAATCTCGTTGATTAGTCAGCTCTTATATTAATTGTTCTGATGTCTGTTTCTGTTGAGTTAAACTAGTGAAATTATTTTTTCTCTCCGAAATCGATATCAGAAAATGAGTAGTAATCTTATCACAGGTCACGGTCATAAGCAAGTAGTGGACCGTCACATTTTCCGATTTTTTTTCCTCGAAAAGTATCAAAAAGGCTTATACAAAAAACTTATTTCCTTAATCTTCATATTATTATTTATTTGTTCTATATAAAGGAAATAAGAACAAATTAAGCTTAAATATTCATAATTTTTCAAACATATACCGTCTTACCACAAAAACTTTTAAACGTCAGTTTAAGACTTGTCTAAAAAAATGTCAGATTATGACGTTGACATATGGTTCATCTTGCAGCCACATTTTTTTTAGACAAGTGTAAAACAGGTGGTTAAGTTTTTGTAGTAAGGCCATTAGCATTTCCCTGTCTTAAATGATTAATTGATCCGAGTAACGAAAAATGGGGAATCATCAACATTTTTCGCAAAAGTTATCTTCACAGTCATCGTTACAGGAGAAGGGCTAGAGCTTTTCGAAACTTTTTCCGAAACAACAATATTTCACTTTTCAAACTGTTTACAAGGGATATTAACTGAATGTATGTATATATATGAATATCATTGAATTTATATTTTACACAATTTTAATTACAAAGGAAATATTATCCTTTAATCTGTTCTAGCATCATACTTCATGAAAACAAGATTGCTTCTTATTTATTTATAAATCTTCAGTTAGTAATTTCAGGTCAGTTTCGACATAAAGTTACATTGTTCCCTAACTAGGCTACCAATTCATGTGCAATTTTAATGCAGTAGCTGCATTATAATGTAGTGTACTTTATGCATAAGGTAGACGTAATACCAAGTTTGAAGGGCACGCCACCATCGTGGCGGTAAGTCCCCTCTTTGAGGAGTGGCTCGGGAGGAGTCACGGCGCCCTCACGTACCGCATGACGCAGGTCCTCACCGGACACGGTTGTTTCGGGAGGTACCTGCACCGCATCGGTCGTGAGGAGGCGCCCGGGTGTCACCATTGTGCGGACAGCCCCGAGGACACGGTGGACCACACAGTCCAGGTGTGCCCCGCATGGGAGGGGCACCGCCGGGTCCTCGTTGAGGCTTTGGGCGGCGGCGACCTCTCGCGTCCGGCCTTGGTTCAGGCCATGGTCCGGGGCGAGAGGGAATGGGATGCCGTCGCCTCCTTCTGCGAAGCGGTCATGCTCGAGAAGGAGGAGGCGGAACGCCAGAGAGTTCGCACCTCTCATCCCGGCCGCCGCGCTGGACCAGGTAGACACCATGGGCGCCGGGTGTCGCGAGATGACTCCCGGCCACCGTAGGCGTGGGTCTGTGGGCGGTGAGTTCGGGTGGCTCATCGTCCCTCTGTCTTTCTAGACGACAGACCCGTGTCGACGGCGCGCGTTGTTCCACGCGCTCCTCAAAGAGATGTCAGCAACCCCAGCGGGGCCCAGCAGGGCCAAGGCCTGCCGGGGCTGCGGGTTGTTCGAAAGAGATACCGCGGCCCTGGTACATAAAAGGCCTATGACGGAACACGACGATTTTAGTCAGTAAGAGTCTGACACTCCCTCACCGCTGCTAACCCACAGCGGGAGGGGTCATTTGATGATTTTACGTCGCTAAAAAAAAAAAAAAAAAAATACCAAGTTTGAAACTAGCTCTACATGGCTTTAAAATATTCCATGAATTTATGTATTTTGCGGTAAATGATTAAAACTAAGATATGGTAATTTATAGTGGATGCCGTGCCATGTTAAGATATTGTGTCTTTTATGGGAGACTTATTAAGTGTAGCAATAATGTCTATTTTTCTGTTTGCAGTCAGTTCATACTACAACACGATTGTAGGTGGCGAACTATTTATGCTCCAACAGAGTGACTGTGACGCCATTGCCTCACAAAAATGCCAGTTCAAATCGTCGAACACCGCCCGTGTATCTGGCAATAATTCAAAAAAAGAATACAATGCAAGTTATCGCGTTAAAATCTCCATGCTCCATAACTTCGCCTAGCCGTTGAAAACAGAAATAGACCAAAGGCCATCGACCCCACTGCCATACGTTTGTAATTAATTATAAACTGCCCAACGCTTAGAATAAGGTTTTCCTAAATTTAAAACAACAGTAAAGTTATGCTGCCGTGTTTGTCTATGAATAGAACGTCTCATCACTTCCTACGGATGTCGTAATAAATGAATGATGAAATAAGCGTGAATATCTTTAGTACGAACAGTTTCTGCATTCACGTAATGCTGACATCCACTATCTACTTATAACTAATTTTTGAGCGCAGCTTGCGCGCTTTAATAAGTCAAGCTGTTACAATTACTTTATATGGTATACCTATTTATAATCAAACTTATATCTGTCGCAGTTCTGCACTACAAAAGTAGAGCTTTAAAATGAGCGATATTTTTAATATGTGATAGGTTCCAGTCTTATTGTATAAATAATATAACATAAGCATACACATAACAGTCTTTACAACGGGCGGACGGAAAACGTAGAAGGTACTATTAACTTAAAATTATAAAAAACACCTCATGTACAGAAACTAAATTCACTATTAGAAATCTATGCGGATAGTCATAGATTTTATCTGATGTAATTTAATACGGCTGTAAAAATAGTAGAAAAAACCGGCCAAGTGCGAGTCGGACTCGCGCACGAAGGGTTCCGTACCAGAGCGAAAATGAGCAAAAAAAATCACGTTTGCTGTATGGGAGCCCCCCAAAATATTTATTTTATTCTAGTTTTCAGTTCATTTGTTGTTATAGCGGCAACAGAAATACATCATCTGTGAAAATTTCAGCTCTCTAACTATCACGGTTCATGAGATACAGCCTGATGACAGACGGACGGACGGACGGACGGACGGACAGAGGAGCGAAAACAATAGGGTCCCGTTTTACCCTTTGGGTACGGTACCCTAAAAAAACTATTACAACACACCAGACTGGACTCATCTAGTTGTCATCGCCATAAAGTTTTCCCTAGACATTTGTAAGGTCGAAACACAACGAAGGTATTTCAAATGTTTTATAATATTAAAACAGGGCTATCTAAAAACGATGTCATAGTATTAAAGTCCATAATGCTCTTTAATTGACCTATCTGAATGTATCACTATATAAAATAGATGTTAGTGACAAATATGAATGATGTGGAAAAAAGTAGCGTAAAACTTCAGAAAAAAAACCAACTGCCAACAAACTTAAGCTAAAAATAATCGTCACAGCAACAAAATTATATGTTATTTCTAATCCTAAAACCGAACTTTATTTATGGGCGGAATAACCAATATTAATTTTAACCGTTATATATAATGGTTTCTATTATTATGATAAACGATATAAAACAGACAAATCAACTTGGATGGTTTTATCTATACAGAACCAACGAACTGAAGTACGCGAGCGATGCGTGAATAAATATTTACAAATGTAATGAATCGCACTTGATATAAATATTACATTATCAGATTGGTTCCATCTTGCGTTACGATGGATCCAATAAATATGATGATACATAGAGTCGAATATCGTTTGAATTTATTCTTGTGTGTGTATTTATATTATGAAAAAGGTGTTATAATCATGTACTCTAAATTAAAGCTCCCGATACAGCAGTCGTACTCAGTATCAGTAGCCGACATTATTACCTACTATCCTATATGATACATAAAATATAAAATACTAGCCGTTTTCCCGCGGTTTCAACCGGGTCCCGTGGGAGATACTGCCCGCACCGGGATAAAATATAGCCTATGTTACTTGCAGATAATATAGCTTTCTAATGGTGAAAGAATATTTAAAATCGGTCCAGTAGTTTTTGTGTTTATCCATTATAACCAAACAAACAAACAAACAAAGTTTTCCTCTTTATAATATTAGTATAGACTAGACATTTTCTTTCAGTTTCACTCGCATCCCGTGAGAACTACTGTCCCTACATGGATAAAATATATGCTATTCGGAAAGAATGTTGCTTCCTAACAGTGAAATAATTTTTTCAAAAAGTTCAGTAGATTAGCGATGCCTTTAAGACAAATAAAGAAACAAAAAATGTTTCCCCTTTATTTAGTACTAGCTTTCGCCCGCGGTTTCACCCCGTCCGCGTCCCATAGCCGGATGGTGACAAAAACTATCCTAAAACCTTCTCCCTAGTCTAAGTTACCTCCCCTCTAATTTTCAGCCAAATCGATCAAGCCGTTTTTATGTTATGTCGTGACAACGGAAAGCGGGTTTCATTTATATATATGGCTAGTTAAGAACAGAAGTGATCCAAGTAACATTTTTGACAAAATGGAGCTAAGTCGATTTTTGGGACTTTTGAGTATGAAGTGAGGTTGTGCAAAAGTAATCCAAGTGCTATTCAGTACTTTTTCAAACAAACTCTTTTATATTACGTTTCTGTATTTCAACAAATATTGCTATTTTCTAGTATTATATCAATATTTTTATCAAAATTGCATTTACTAAAGAAAAACAGCTATGAAAGTTTGAGTTATGTTTATATCTATCAAATAACAAACATATTTTAAATCATGTGCTCAACATAATTATGATATTCATAAAAACGCATTTCTGTGAATAGCTCAACTTTTAAAAAATGCTACTTGGATTACTTCTGTTCTTACCTAGCCATATGTACCTAGATAAGAAGTAAAGATCAGTAATTAAAGAGAGTATCACAAACACATTTGTTTGTATTAAAACACCCTTTATATTAAAACGTCCAGTGTATTAATAAATGTACCTACATGCATGCAATTCTGACAGGTTATTTACATAAATTGATGAGTTTACATACATTCTCCAACGCCACATGTTTGGCGCGTCTGAACTGAGTTGGCAAATAACAATGTTCAACTATCGGAATTATTCCCCAGTTATGTAATGGTAGGCTCGAAATAAGTTCCTGTTGGCTCTGAACACACCCAGACTGTGTTTTGTTATTTTCAAATACGATGTTTTTTAATCGCAAAATAATTACAAGAATCTACAATTCTCCGATCAGGAAAGTAGCCTTGGATCTTCCAATTTACTTGGGAGAAATCAGATTTACTTTTTCTACATGCACTCAATATTTTTGATTAGTTATAATAATTAAGGCTATCCAATAATTTCAAAAATCGCTTGCTGTGCCCAACAGGGTCCACAATTGTTTCTATATTTTTAAAACATACCTACCGACTGTTGTAGATAACATTATGAAATGCAATAAAGTAAATTGCCTACTTATTGCGTTTTCTTCACTGTACATCAGTACAGTGATACTGCCTTTTTTAATGAATCCGCCAAACATTAGAATTTTATTAAATAAAAACGTATTGTAATATACCTAAAAGCTATGTTTTCAAAATTATAATAAAAGTTTAATTTTAGCTAGTTAAAATACGGTATCATTCTGCCTAACGAGGCAAGTGCCAATGTGTTTCCACAAGCACATTCATCAATCATTTCGTTCATGTATTCGCTACTCTTTTGAGTTTATATCCTCGTCATCCCATAGTGATTATACTTAATATATGAACTCGTTTTAGAACAACCGTGTAATTATCGCTATTTGTGTGTCATTGGGAATCATTGACGTAAATGAACGAATTAGCAAGAAATATCCTACAGAACATCGGATCACTTTGTTATAATTAGAGTAGGTAATGATAATTATAATCACAATTAAAACTCGAATTGTTGAAACGTAGAGGTCATGATTATTCAGATAGGAAATATAGAACTCGACCAATAACAGTACCCGTAAACTTTTAGTCGGTCGATAGTTTGTTTGGGCTCATAAATCAGTATGAAAATGATTAGTACTACGCACATTACTAAGATCGGGTATTTAGCTGTATTAGACCAACTGAAAACTTTGATTAGTTTCAATATTTTCTTTTACAAAAATGTTTGTTTGGACCACAAGAGTACCGTAAAATATTAATACATACCATTACCACCTTCTATGTGCACCCATTTTTCTGTGCAAACCGCAGCAATCCATAAGAAAGTGCAGAGCCCTATGAAACATGTGCAGCCGAAGAGAATTCGTCTTTCTATGACTAGGGCTTGGAGCAAAGGGCGTCTTTCTGCTGCACCCACCGAGGACGCCGTCGACATTTTATCTGTTTCCATCATTTTTTAATCTGTAACAAGCAAAGAACAAAAATCAATATAATAAAAAGTTTTACTTGAAGGGAAGAACAGTAAAAAAACGGATCTGTATACCTGGATTTTTTTATTTATTTATTTGGCTCAGGTATCTAAGGGTCATAGAAAACGCCGTATATAAATGTTATAACAATATATTACATACTTTATTTAACATTATACATATTTTATTTAAAACTACTTAAAACAAATGACTAATTTGTTTGAACGGATCTACAAAACCATTATTAAATCTTTTCAAGACGTTTAACTTCTTATGTTAGTCTCAATAATACACATGGTTCGGGAAGTAGGTTATAATTTGTATAGAGGTCGTTCAATTCCCATCTGCTCGAGTCGTAAACGACGATTAAGAGATAAGTTAAGGTTTATATCCAATAGTTATACCCCGTGGTAATAAAACTCTGATACTTGCCGAATTCTGTGGCACACCTTATTTAATTTAGCAGTTATTTTTGTTTTTTTTTTTTCATGGCGTGATTTCCTTGAAGTATAAAATATCAAGAATCAAAAGCAAATCAAAATAATTAAGGTGATCTTAATAAACTTCTCCTAAGAGTTCAAGCTAGGAACTCTTAAGAATAATTTTAATGTTAAAAATTATATTTTCTTGTAGCTTTTTGCCCTTCAAATAACTTTTCAAAAATATGTGTCATATAACTGACGCTCTTTATTAGGTATATGAAATAGATAGATTTTATTTGTATGTTATACTTAGCCTAGCTAGCTAGTTAGCTGTCTTTTAATCCTCCCGTGACCACGCTATTCGCCGAACATCGCGTAAATAAATAGTTATTTTACCTCTAATATAGTATCTTGTATAAGCCCCGATTATTTATAAATATAGATTCTTTATAATAATAAATTATCCACCAAAATGTCGATTAGTAGTTACTTAATACGCGAACGTGTCGTATCTCTATCGCTTATAATCTTATAAGCATAGCTATAAGGAAGAGGCAGAGATGATATCCGTATTGAGGATAAAGGTTCGTTCACATTATTATTTCAAAGAAAACTTACAGATATTATTATTATTACTGAAATCTGCATCATTATTTAGTAACAAATAATATAAAATTCAACTAATAAGCATGCTAATACCTATTCTAGCAAAATCCTCAAATGGCTTGAGTTTCTACTACATAACTAAGTATCATGTGAATTGAATACCTAAGTCAATAAAAATAAATGGTACTAATGACTAACATTTTGTGTCTGAGCTGCTTATACAACATGTAACGTAATTAACGCACACCCTCAAACACCCTAATTAGAATATTATGTTATAATCATAATACATACACTGAATTTTTAATTTAACATGTATATGCATTGTTATTTACTAAATTAGTTATACCAATTCTTGGAGAACTTTTTGGTCATACTACCTACTACGCACGCAACGCACTCGACTCGACACAACATAACGAAACTACGGAAAAAGCCGACAATACACGAAGTCTTATTACTTTGAGTTACGGTCTATTTGAATTTGTTTTGACTGTACAGGGTTAATATGACAATAATTTCCGTACTTTTAATTATTTTTGGGATAAAAAATTACCTATATTAAAAATGATATAAATCGATTCAGTAAACGATTCTGAACAAACTAATTTCAGGATGTGCGTTAATTAAGTTACATGTTGTATAAAGGTCCTTATCGAGAAAAACAAAATTTCATTGGAAATCTAAGCATTCACGACAGGAAACATATCATAAAACAATTGAAAAATAGTTCCGGAGCTTTGGCATCCACTATAACTAGTTACAAATAAATTAGCATCACAAAATGCCGCGACGATAGTTATTTACTGTCTGATTCTCATTCTTACAGCAATGTTTATTTCTTACACCGTTTTAATTTTAGACATTTTCAATGTCACGGTTGCTTTTCGCAGTAAAAAAGACATTATGTTGTGGAACAAACGAATTTGACAATGCTTATAAATTATCTTGTATTAGTTTTTCAAGTCATGAGTACTATACATTATGGTAATTCAAGTAGGTAAATGTTGTCTTCATGTACGTACATCATTCATAAAATAAAAGAACAATAAGACTTATATTTTCTGAATAGAATAGAATGTTAACACGTGCTCTTGAAATACATTGTTATTTCTAAAGAATTTGGGCGACCGAGTGTACATTCTTTTCATAAGAATTTCATTATAGCTTGCGTCGATAAATTATCAGATTAGCAAGGTGATAGTGGGGTGATTGGCCGGGATTCGCGTGGGGCAAAGTCACTCGTAGGACCGTATGTTTACTAGTGAGTGTGGCCGGCAATACACGGTTCGCTTAATGAAGTCATGGGCGACAGCTTCAAGCTGCGACCCCGACTGCTTCAAGCTGTCCGTGTACTACCGGCCTATGAGCTCGTGGCTACATCAAAGAAGTGCGGATCGATCATAATGTAAAGCAACGCAGGGCGCGGTCGATCCTTGGATGAGTCGTGATGAGTTCTTCCGTGTTTCGGAAGGCACGATAAACTGGTGGGTGCCGACTGCCATTTGAACATTGTTGGCAGTTGTTACTGGTAGTCTAGAGTTGTTACTGGTAGTCTAGAGTTGTTACTGGTAGTCTAGAGTTGTTACTGGTAGTCTAGAGTCTGACAACTAGTCTTATCAAGGGGTATCGGAATGCCTGCATAACTGGGTTGAGGAAGTTAGAAAGGCAGTCGCTCCTAGAGAGCTTTTTTCTTCGTTGAAAAAGAGCCACTCTTGTACCCGTTTCATTCCACGCTAGCCATTCACTTTCAAAATGTGTAAACCTGAGAGTTTTATACCACTATTGAGTTAGATTGAGAATGGCCTCACTAAAATAAATAAGCTCTTGTTACAAGTAATACAAAAGGGCTTTCAAAAAAACAAGAAAAATTGTGACGTCACAACCCAAGCGGTCAACCAGTCTAGCTGTCTAAAACTTCGTGCAGGCATATCTTTGGAAAACTTAGCCGGTTACGTCTTTTGTAGTCAACAGTGACGTCAGTGGGTTGTCAGCGCTGAAGGTATATTAAGTTGTAGGTACTAAGATGCTATTTAATAACCCTCCTAAAACTACTACAGAGTATAATCATTTTGCTAGGCTGAACTGTCTTTAAATTGTGGAAATGGAAACGATAGGTTTTTGCCGAAAGATTTTTCCGATTTCGTACCCAAAGGGGAAAACGGGACATTATTGTTAAGACTTCGCTGTCCGTCTGCACGTTTGTCTGCCACCAAGCAGTATCTCATGAACAGTGATAGCAAATCTATTGCAAAAAACTCATAACTAGACTAAAACCAATTCCAATATCGGGTAGGGGGTTGTGATTTTTTCTTGATATTGATAAATTTAACAGAGTTTTCAATTCTTTATAGTTTAAATATTCAGTAATAAAATTTTACATTTTGTTTTGCTTTGTTGTCATGTCAACCATAATTTGCTGTGCCACTATTTACTGAGTCATTTACATTACTGCGAATATGAGTTTAGACTAACAAAATATCTATACTAATATTATAAAGCTGAAGAGTTTGTTTGTTTGTTTGTTTGTTTGAACGCGCTAATCTCAGGAACTACTGGTCCGATTTGAAAATTTCTTTCAGTGTTAGATAGTCCATTTATCGAGGAAGGCTATAGGCTACTTTTTATCCCGGTACGGGAAGTAGTTCCCACGGGATGCGGGTGAAACCGCTGGCAGAAGCTAGTATTACATAAAATATAACACGTAATGTCAGTTTAGTCTACGAGATTAAAAAAATAGACTATAGTGTGTTTGGGAATGAAGTATTTTTAACTAAATTATAAAAATAACTCAGTAACAAAAATATAAATAAAAGCGTAGATGTTTTTGGGGTAAAAGATCTATCATAGCCACATGCCTCCAATTCAAGGAATTTTAATAATTTATTTTAAAGTATAAGTAAAACAAAACCTTCTGATTTATTGCATAGCAATGTGCCAAGAACGGTTAATAAAACAAAACAATTTGTATAAATGATGGAAATAATGGAATACCTATGTTTCCAACAGTATATCCAATAATACATTCGAAAACCTTTGAATAACAACAGCTTTTTAAATCAGGTACCTACGTAGTCAATTTAAGTACCTTTCAGATATCAAATATTTTTAAGTAAGATATTAATCATCAATACAATAGATGAAAAACGATGAAACGAGGAAGCAAACTTTTGGAATGGGCAACTAGAACTAAACCTATTTATATTTTTGAAGTTCAAAATGCTTATAAAGGCCTAAATGAAATAAATGATTTGACTTCGATGTTAAAAACGATTAAGTCAAAAATAGAACAGTGACATAGCAGCTCAGTGAATATTCTGTAGTCGATGGTGCTTGCAAAGGATTTTATTAATCGCCTTTGCCTTCGGGCGTCAGGAAGTCCGGCGACGCTGCCATTACAGACGCCGCTTAATGTTTGCCGACTTCATATATTTGTGCATATACTTATTTATAAGTCACTCTAGTACCTATATTTGCATTTGGTTAGGGGGTATGCACTGAAATGTGTTAGCGTTATGTTATTAATATGAACTTAAAGTGAAGTAGTACGATGAAGGATTCAATTTCTAGCACCAACATTTTGAGCATCAAAGTTATTCCCATTTCAGAACCGACCGGTGTTTAACTAGGGTGCCGAAAAAGTAATAAAAAAATACATTAAATTTTATTTCACTCTCAGCATCCACTGAGTTTCGGGTATACTAAGATCTTATGTACCTATGTATTATTGTTGTGTCCGTAACTATCTGTTATAAATTTGCTGAAATTGGAAGAAAAAATAATTCCGATGATTTCAGTTTTTATTCAAAATCACGAAGTACTAAACAAATATAAGTGTCGACCTATGTTAGTCCTTATACTTAATAGGCTACAAACCCGATCAGGGAACAGGACGAAGCTTCTAGCGATTACATAAACGAGTTCTGAATTGAGTTTAGGCCTAATATACATCGTTGGGCTAACGTTGATGGGCTAGCTAATGAAGTTGGCTGGATATTAAATTACATTGCTAAACTATCTCCGTGGAAACGGGTATATGAACCTTCATTTATATTGATATCGGAGCTATTATTATTACACACAAAAGCGATGTTTACTTTTCGAAAAGATGTATCCACCCATAAATGTAAACTCTGATACATAATATGAGACATTAAAAAAAGTTAGAATACAATAAATAGTCATTTAAATTGATAGCAAAAAAATTATCAAAACAATAATCCCTGTCCCAATTATCACATTAAGTATATAGTGTTTATAAGATTTTTTTACATCGAGAAGTATTAAACTGTCAAATTATTCGCCGACGTTTAATAGAAACGTACGCACTATCTGTTCTATCGTCCATTATGCCTACTTTACATCTCGAAGACACATGGACGCGAGCCAAAGGAACGCATACGCAGCGACGTGTGATAGTGTATCTCAACATTAGTCACAGTATTTACCAACCTGACATTTTAACTAGTGCAACGATAGTACTATTAGATGCGGCTCAGCCAGACAAGTATTTAACGCCAATTATTCTACCTGTTATCTCATTATCTTATTCTACTAGAATGGCCAAAAATAATTAATATGAACACGTGGTAAGGGTGTTTTTTCGGTAACTCTGGAATTGAATTTTATCAGATACTTATGGATATGTCCACAAACTTACAAATAGTAAACACAATGCGTGATGTTTTTAAGGAGAAAGTGTATTTTATGTATAACAAGCTGTTTTCAGCGGTTTCACCAGGGTCTCGTTGAAACTACTTATCGTACCCGGATAACATTACAACCTAGCTACGTAAGTCACTGGTAAATAGCTCAGCTTCCCAGAGTGTTTTTTGTTACATCGGTTTAGTTTCGGAGCTTTTAGGTTACGAACAGTATCTAGATTACTAATAGTCCATAGTGTCTCAAAAAACGTTGTAAATTGAACGGAATTAAATATATGTAGCTGTCAATAACACTGAATAAATAAAAGTCCTAAATGTCATAACAATAACTGATACGATAAAAATCTGTTAGTACAATCAATAGAATCAGATAGGAGTCATCCAATATGCGAGAAGCACAACTTTGATAACGTTATCGCTGACTAATCCATTTGTCAATTGTGAAGGAACATAGCTTTTAGTGTCACTTGAATATTTATATTCCCAACAGAAATTAGAATGCAGTATTACCATGGAATGAATTAGAAGAGATTTTTGCAAGTTTGTATGAAAAAGCCTACGCTTAAAATAAGCATTTTTTGCTTGATCTCAATTCAGTGCCAATAAAATAAATCTGCGTTTTGTGACTTCAGCAATATTCAAGGATAAGGTAAAACCATGCTGGTTCAAAGCTAGGCAAGCATTGAATAGATTACTGTGTCATTGCCTGAGAACCAATTATTAAAGTCATACCGTCTTACCACAAAAACTTTTAAACGTCAGTTTAAGACTTGTCTAAAAAAATGACAAATTATGACGTTGACATATGGTTCATTTTGCAGCCACAATTTTTTTAGACAAGTGTAAAACAGGTGGTTAAGTTTTTGTAGTAAGGCCACATGAATCTCAGCTGCATCCAGATCTAATACAGTTGGGAAAAGACTAGGCAGCTAATGAATGGTGTCTGCTTTGTATCTTCCTTCAATAAGACTTCAGATCACGAACTTGCTTACACTAACATGAATATTATCTCAACTTTGAGATGATCTGAATTTTAAATGTTACCACGATCATAGATTAAAACTGTTTAGTATTAAGTTTTTTTAGTGTTATTTCTGTTTTTGTTATAATAATTGTATACATGTGCGTCTGCGCAAAAATAAATTATTTTTCTTTCTTTCTCTTTCTTTCTATCTTTGCGTTTGTTTGTTTCATTTCAAATCCCTTGAGAGATATCAATATCTTATCCCTCAATTTTTAAAGCATGTCCGTATGAAATACAGTCATTTTCAATATCCTGAAATCCCAATCAAAATGCGTAAGAAGAAGAATATAGATATTGTTCGTCAGATATGCAGTCCAAAGGGTAGGAAGCTAACTGTGCTGTGTAAGATACGAGCATATTTGCCTCAGTCATTTTCATAGCATTTGACAACCGCTCGAGGTAGATATTTTCTGACCTATCCTACTACCTAATACTGTAAACGCAAACGTCTGAATGGATGGGTTTATTCTTCGCACGGATCAAGTACCTAACTGTTGAGTAAATTAAATATAGGTGAAATATTTAGGAATATACCAACGTTAGTTAGATACAAATCTCGTTATCAACTAAGCTGGACTACGTAAAGTATTATTATATCCTAATTACTTATCTTCATTACTTAGCGAAGTATTTCTTTACTTTTCAGATTATTATGAATCACTCATAAAGTACATCTATGGGAATCATAGTCGATTTTTAGATAGTAATAGTGAAATTTTGACCTACAATATAGCAAACTTAATTAGTAAGATTGAATTGACTTCATATTTAAATAGGCAAATATACAAAGTAACGTAATAATGAAAACAAAATCGAATTTTCAAACACTGAGCCAAACATCTGAAAGAATTAAAACTTACCTGTTGATACAGCCGAGAAACGTTGCCAGATCCGTAGTACTGACGAGATATCATGAATATTTAATGACTCCGGTCATCTTTCACGGTGATTATGCTAAACGTATATCAATAAAGCACGCCTATAACATTATATTTGTTATTTTGTTATCACAAATGAACACACACTATGTTTTCGAAGTTTTAGTTTTCGCGTTTAATAACCGGGAGTAGTATGAGCTGCCCGAAGTACGAGCGGGAACTGAGTTCTGGAAAAGTGTTAGCGCTCTGCCGGCGACTCGACAACTGAAGTGAGCGCTGCGCCAACTCGCCTGTTGCCGGGCTACCGAACCACGATCCTCCAATATGGCACGGCCGCCGCCGGCATCGCTACTTTTCTTTGTATAACTTTTATAAAACAAACGAAAGCTTCTGACTTTGATACCTTCAAGTTTATTTCTTAGTCTCACTACTTAATGAAGAAATATATAGAGACTATGACTGAAATGAACCTGTACATTTCAGTCATAGTCTCTTTGGTTTACCAAGCAAGTAAAATTGTGACATTGCTGGAATTAAAAGCTGAATCTTCTAACTTTTTATGGATCACTGATTATAACAGACTGAAAAAAAAAACCGTCATATATAATTTTATTCCTGTTTGGAGAAACTATGTCATTTAAAAGTTGTACAACTGCGGAGCTAGACCTTAGAGATTTTAGAGGTAATATACATAATTTACTAAATAGTTATTCATTGATATTAATACTTTTTTATTTACCGCTGGGTAACAGTACGACACAGGGTTGCAATCATGGAGGAAGGATAGATAGTGGAGATACCATAAGGAAGGTAGGTCAGACACTCTCTTGTAGGGCATGGTAACGTACGGTAGGCGTGATCAAAATGATCAGTTACTAGAACTAACGAGGCGATCGGGTTCCTTGTCAAATCACAAATATTGCTTTTGATTGATTGAAGATAGTAATGTTTCTCGCACACCCGCATTTTAGTGCGCTACTTTCTTAAGAGATACTGCGTTATGACATCTCCAGTCATTTTGTTCTCCATAGTTGTGACCAACTGAAAAGTACCTTACACAATGCTTACACATTACTGTGACTCCATGGCCTACTTGATATTTGATGCTTAGAGATTTGGTTGTACCAGTAAAACGCATTTGTTTGTATCCGTGTTAATATGGCAGAAGTAGAAGTTACTGATCAAACGGAGCCTCAAGAAGAGAGACTATCTGCTGAATCGTAAGCATGTATTATTCATGCAAGAGTTACAACTTATTAATGGATTACCTTAGAAACTTAGGAAAAGTTAATGCAGGTTTTAGCTTATAGTACAAGATAGATAGTAGAAAATTAAAAATTTTGAAAAAACCCCCGACGGTAAAAATCTTATTGAAAAATAATAAAATAACTCAAAACCCCCGACTTAACCCAATTATATAGGAATATCCGTCGGGAGCTGCCATTAAACCAGCTAAAGGATTCTAGTGTCGTGAATACAATTATTGAAGAATTGTAGATGTTTAACGATGACATAAAATACACTCAATTAATTGTTGAAATTTCATATAGAAAAGGCAGCCCCCGACGGTTATTCCTATATAATTGGGTTAAGTCGGGGGTTTTGAGTTATTTTATTATTTTTCAATAAGATTTTTACCGTCGGGGGTTTTTTCAAAATTTTTAATTTTGCTTAATTTTATTTCAGACTTTTTAGAGAACATATACGAATTATAGTCTATTATGTTATTGCAATATTATTTTGCACCGATATTGTAGCGCCCTCTAGTGAGTTACAGGCGTAATTTTTATTATTTGGGAACATGCATTAAGCACGTACACATTGCTGATGAAAACAGAATTGTAATCGGACGTTTTGATTATATTGTAACATTGTTTGGCACTAATATTGTGGCGCCCCCTAGTGATTAATAGCCATGACACCTATCTAAGAACATGAACTCATCGAACACAAAACCGTTATTGAAAACCGCATCAAAATCGGACCATTAGTTTAGAAGGTAGGTGGGAACATTACTTTGCTCTTTTGCACTAATATTGTGGCGCCCCCTAGTGAGTTACAGCCATTACACCTATCTAAGAACATGAACTCATTGAACACAAAAACGTTATTGAAAACCGCATCAAAATCGGATCATTAGCTTAGAAGGTAGGTGGGAACATTCCTTTGCTGTTTGGACTAATATTGTGGCGCCCCCTAGTGAGTTACAGCCATGACACCTGTCTAAGAACATGAACTCATCAAACACAAACCCTTTATTGAAAACCGCATCAAAATCGGATCATTAGTTTAGAAGGTAGGTGGGAACATTACTTTGCTCTTTTGCACTAATATTGTGGCGCCCCCTAGTGAGTTACAGCCATGACACCTATCTAAGAACATGAACTCATTGAACACAAAAACGTTATTGAAAACCGCATCAAAATCGGATCATTAGCTTAGAAGGTAGGTGGGAACATTCCTTTGCTGTTTGGACTAATATTGTGGCGCCCCCTAGTGAGTTACAGCCATGACACCTGTCTAAGAACATGAACTCATCAAACACAAACCCTTTATTGAAAACCGCATCAAAATCGGATCATTAGTTTAGAAGGTAGGTGGGAACATTACTTTGCTCTTTTGCACTAATATTGTGGCGCCCCCTAGTGAGTTACAGCCATGACACCTATCTAAGAACATGAACTCATTGAACACAAAAACGTTATTGAAAACCGCATCAAAATCGGATCATTAGCTTAGAAGGTAGGTGGGAACATTCCTTTGCTGTTTGGACTAATATTGTGGCGCCCCCTAGTGAGTTACAGCCATGACACCTATCTAAGAACATGAACTCATCAAACACAAACCCTTTATTGAAAACCGCATCTAAATCAGATCATTAGTATAGAAGATATGTGGGAACATTACTTTGCTGTTTGGACTAATATTGTGGCGCCCCCTAGTGAGTTACAGCCATGACACCTATCTAAGAACATGAACTCATCGAACACAAACCCTTTATTGAAAACCGCATCAAAATCAGATCATTAGTTTAGAAGATATGTGGGAACATTACTTTGCACAAACGCACACACAAACACACAAACACACAAACACACAAACACACAAACGCACATCTCTCACCCTAAACGCATATACCTGCTCCGTTCCGTCGTGGGTAAAAAGATGGAATGAGAAGTTAAATAATTAAAATAACCAGCGGTTTCGCCCGCATCCTACTGAAACTTTACTTTACCGCCTAAAATAAGTCTATGTCATCAGGGGAATGTGTAGTTTCCCAGCAGTACCTACTTATTTTTAGGGTTCCGTAGCCAAAATGGCAAAAACGGAACCCTTATAGTTTCGTCATGTCCGTCTGTCCGTCTGTCCGTCTGTCCGTCTGTCACAGCCGATTTACTCGGAAACTATAAGTACTACAGTGATGAAATTTGATGGGAATATGTGTTGTATGAACCGCTACAAAAATATGACACTAAATAGTAAAAAAAAGAATTGGGGGTGGGGCCCCCCATACATGTAACTGAGGGATGAAATTTTTTTTTTCGATGTACATACCCGTGTGGGGTATCAATGGAAAGGTCTTTTAAAATGATATAAAGTTTTCTAAAAAACATTTTTCTTAAAGTGAACGGTTTTTGAGATATCAGCTCTCAAAGTCGTAAAAAGTATGTCCCCCCCCCTCTATTTTTATAACTACGGGGTATAAAATTCTAAAAAAAATAGAGGTGATGCATGCTAATTAACTCTTTCAACGATTTTTGGTTTGATCAAAGTATCTCTTATAGTTTTTGAGATAGGTTGATTTAACTGTAATTTACGGAACCCTTCGTGCACGAGTCCGACTCGCACTTGGCCGGTTTTTTTCTAATTCAGTTCAGTAGTTCCGGAACCTTTAAAAAATGTTTCATATTTATAATATTAGTACTTATAGATAAGTAGGTACTATGGAAATAAAAATCCGATCAACAAATTAATATACATGTCCGTCGTTTTAAACTTGGATTAAGTTCACTCCTTCTTTATTAATAAGGGAGTAGGAGCATTATTACTAGCTAGGTTTTTTTTTTCTTATGACTGGATATATTTCTTAACACATTAATGAAAGGGTAGCAATAAAACGAGTGACTGTAAATTACAATTTTAAGTGTCAAAATTAATTAATTTGGGTTATATAATTACTAAGTGAGCGACTGACTGCAAGTGACGAAAAATCAACAGAATAGTATCTTACAAACATTAATTTGAGTTACTTAAAATACAAAATGAGCAGCTTCATAATATTTGAGCGACTTAATATTTGTTTGAGTGTCGATACGTCCTGCATTTTTTTCAATATTTGGCAAATGTATTCTTTATACTGAGCGGCATTTTATCTTAAATGAAGTGTTTCGAATACAAAATGTGTGAAATAAATTACATTAGACACATTTCCTAGGAAATCTATACATTTTCTAAATAGTAATCGGAAATGTAGGTATAATTAAGATATCAAGGGGTAAGCGGGGGATAGCGGAGCGAGGGAAGGGGATTGAAGCGAAGCATGCAAGCAGGCATGCAGCAAGGAAGCACAATGCAACATGCAGCAAACATGGCTTCTGTCACGGCTCCGTCTCGCTGCGGGGCTCCGGCGGTCCCATGTGACCTTATCGTCGCAGATGGTTTTCACGTTCAGCTCGCAGGCCGCCTCGCCCCTCCGCGCCTATGCGGTTTTGAATTGCACTCTAGGGGTAGGGCAAAGAAGACTACGTGGAGTCGGTTTTGCAGCGATTCGTTTTCAAAATTCTGCCATCTTAAAATAGAATATCAGGAACCAATAATCATTAATAAAGCAGCTTACAAAACTTTGCTCAAAGTGAACTTTTTAGTAGTAACGTTATGTATAACCTCACTTAGAAAAATCGATTCTATCTTAATATTGAAGTTGCCCTCTCTGTATTTTCAGTCGCTCACTTAGTAATGTAGTCGCTCGGATAAAATTTTAATATATGAAATGGATTTATCACAATCCACTTTTTGTAAGCTCGTTCTGGATTTTATTATTAATCAATATTCGTTGTTAGTTTAGTTAATTTTTCGCTTACTCAAATTCATACCGTTCAAGTTATTAATACAGTATATCATCATCAGTCGCAAAGCGTTTTTTTAATCGCTCGTTTTATAATTCCCCTTAATAAAATGTTGTTAATATTTATTTAATACAGGGAGGATGATATAAAGCTTACAAGGAGGAAAAAACTTACTCTGTTTCTGTCCGTCTACTGGCGCGGTCTACTATGTCTGTTGACTCCAATCATATTACTTCTTATGCTGCTACCGTTTCCACCACAGGTAACAACAAAATTACTTCTGCATAACAATATCTTACACAATCAATATCTAGGCTAGGCTCATTCGTCATTAAAGAAACGTAGGGTATTTTTTTAAATCTTAAGTATATTTTTCAAATGCTGGTTTTGATGCGCGGCTATTTCTAAGGGTGCGTCTACACGGTGCATGTAGCTGGAGCAAATTAACAAGCGCAAGTGACAAGAGCACTCGGGTGGGTATTTTATTTAGGTACATGCGCGAGTCGCTGGACCCGCACGTTTTTAAAATGCTTGTAACCTGCGCATGTGTCTCAACATGCGCATGCTACTTACACTGTGTAGATGCACCCTAATATATAATTTATATGATAGCCTTCATTTAAGCTCGACTTGATAGTAGGTATCTATTATCAACGGGTAGATCGTCAAAAGCTTTTCATTGTGCAGATCTTTGTTTTCATTAAATTAATATAATTTACTTTCTTCTAGAAATATCAATGGGCTGGTTATACTCTATGTTTGATGGCTGTATTTTGGGTTACGGAATGCATACCATTGACAATTACATCTTTTCTTCCTATCGTTATCTTTCCTTTAACCGGTATTATGGACACACGAACCACTTGTCTGTGTTATATAAATGTAAGTACAAGAAACTAAATGTAAATTTTCAAAAAAATAGTCGCAAATTTAAATCCAGCTGATATAATTGACTGAAAATATTGTTGATTCCATCCATCCTCCGAGCCTTTTCCCAACTGTGTTGACGTCGGCTTCCTATATAATATAAATATGAATATTATTAATATAAATATTGTTAAATCTTATTAAATAATCCTATTAGTCCTACTTCCTACTAATATCCTACTATTATTATAAACTAGCTTATGCCAGCGGTTTCACCCGCATCCCGTGGGAACTACTTCCCGTACCGGAATAATAAGTAGCCTTCCTCGATAAATGGGCTATCTTACACTGAAATAAACTTTCAAATCGGACCAAAAGTTCCTGAGATTAGCGCGTTCAAACAAACAAACAAACAAACTCTTCAGCTTTATAATATTAGTATAGATGTGAAACTTTGTGAGAATGTATGGATGTATGGTTTGTATACGTACTAGTATTTAAAGTAGTATCACCTAGATACTACTTTTTATCAACATACCATGCGCGCGAAGCCACGGGCGGAAGCTAGTAATAAATAATGCTAAATTATAATTAATGAGGCTTTCTTAACTTTCAGGACACTGTTCTTATGTTCTGCGGTAGTATGATCTTAGCACAAGCTGTGGAACAGTCAGGATTGCATCAAAGACTAGCTTTGCATACTATCAGACTCATCGGATATTCGCACTACAGGTTTACAAATCTATTTGTAATGTGTTACTTCGGTTTAGTATTACTTACAATATACTGCAAATTATCGCCACTGAAAGGACTATTTGGAGTCTTAAGGCTCCGTCAAATGAAGCCCTGAGATTTTTCAAATTTCATTTTGAATTTAAAAGAAGCTTAAGGCCCCAGAAATATTAATAATTTGATAGTTATGCTGTATTTTTACCTCAAATAACTTGCGAACAGGGCAGGAAGATGACTTATTTTCAATGCATATTTGTAATAGTGTGCCAAAACCGTGACAGTATCATATTGGCCCTTGAGCTTTATTTAATCTCAAAGAATCTTTTTGGGAGGTGGAAAAAATGACTTCTGCTGTTATGGGAAGTACCATATACGTTGGGCGGAGGCAGAGTAGTGGACTTACTGACCAAACCTCGTGGTAATATTTACAACTAGCTTCTGCCAGCGGTTTCGCCTGCATCCCGTGGGAACTACTTCCCGTACCGGGATAAAAATCAATAAGTAGCCTATAGCCTTCCTCGATAAATGGGCTATCTAACACTGAAAGAAATTTTCAAATCGGACCAGTAGTTCCTGAGATTAGCGCGTTCAAACAAACAAACTCTTCAAATTTATAATATTAGTATAGATTAAAATCAAATGTTTGTTTTAGACTGCTGTTTGCGATGTCAATCACGACAATGTTCATTTCGATGTGGATCACTAATACCGCAGCGTCATCTATGATGGTTCCCATTATTTTCGCTCTGTTGGATGTTTTCGAAAAAGTTAGTTTTAAGAACATGTACAAGTTGTGTTGTGTCATAAGACAATTTATGGTGATTTAGAAACAATATTACCTATTTGACTTTTTATTTCAATTTTAGAAACGTTATAGAAATTTAAAAAAGTAGTAAGTCTTGTACATAAAACAATTTAACTATTCTTTTTTTTCAGCAAAATCTTATACAAGTTTACGAATTGGACAGCGATGGTGTACAAGTTGCCTCAGATATAACTACTTGTTATTTTTGCGCTGCGTCCTTTTCAGCAACTATTGGTAAGTTACTGATTTAAGGGTGCGTCCACACGGTGCATGTAGCTGGAGGAAGTTAACATGCGCAAGTGACAAGAGCAAGCGGGTGGGTATATTGTATTGGTACATGCGCGAGTCGCTAGATAGGCACGTTTTTTAAATTACTTTAAATGATGATGATGTCCTCCTAGCCGATTATCGGCTACTGCGGCTGTTCTCATGTAAGGAGATTAGCCAACTACGCAGGACAAATTATAGTGCACAAGCATTTGCGCAGACACAGGTGCACTCACTATTCCTTAACTCTTATAGCCCGATGGGACAGTAATCCGACACGACCGGAGAGAGATCAGGCGCAGGACCGATATTTACGTGCTCTCCGATGCACGGGTGTATCAATCACCAGCTTCCAGGCTCCGGGCTGCTTTGTGAAAGTCTTCTAAAACCCACAAAGCGATTTCGGCCCGACTCGGGAATCGAACCCGAGACCTCGTGCTCAGCAGCCGCACTTGCGACAGCTAGGTAGACCAACGAGGCAAACTTTAAATATGATAGTAATAAGTAACTCATTTTTATTTTAGTGTATCATTGAAGTATAATATACTTACTATGTATTGCGCGTTTCAGGAGGAATTGGTACTTTAGTGGGCACTGCAACTAATTTAGTATTCAAAGGACTCTTCGAAAGGTAAATTGTATGATATTTTTTTTTTTATAAATAAAATTTTATTTGTATTAATTTGTAATAAATCCATGATTTATTTCCCTCTTTGCCCATCGTACACCTCGTCATTTTTGATAATAAAGTGGACGGAGGAAATTTTATATTTCCCACGGTACTCCCAGGTGAACAAAGGTGAACAGTAGTAAAAAAAAACTTCCCGCTGCAAACCTAGGTGGTCTGACGAGGTGTACGGTGGGCAAAGAGGGATTTATTTTGATATTCGGACTAGTAAGACATTCTACTGTTCCAACCTAGTAAAATGGTGATTTAAATAATCGAATACTACCGTTATTTCAGGGCATATCCCTCGGCACCCGAGTATTTGTCATTTCCGAAGTTCTCCGCATTTTCCATTCCATATATGCTTGTATTGGAAGCAGGACTTTACTTTTACATGATATTCATGTATCTGGGATTTTTAAGGTATAGTAATAATATGTTTATAATTAGGTATAATTGATTTAAATGATAAAGGCTACAAACTTTCTTAAAACAACTGTTTACTGTGAAGAAAACGAGTCATTATTAACTCAATTTTTTATTTTATTTTGACTTGAAATATTTATTTTTACTACCTATTTATTCTTACCTTCGTATCTACTTAGATACGTATATTTAGATACGTTTATTATATATTTATATTTTACCATATGATTATTAAATATATAAAAAGTACGATAACTTAAAAGATAGCAGCTGTAAATTATCTATATATATAAAAGAAAGTCGTGTTAGTTACTCCACTTATAACTCAAGAACGGCTGAACCGATTTAGCTGAAAATTGGCAGGGAGGTAGTTTAGAGCCAGGAGAAGGATAGTTAGTTAGTTTTTATTTAAAAAAAAATACAATATATTCCGGACATACAGCGCCATCTATTGTTCAAACCAAAAATCTGCCAGATGCCACTATTCCACGCGAACGAAGTCGCGGGCAAAAGCTAGTCTTAAAATAAAAACAAGTCACTGACTTAGACGTGCAGCTCCATCTAGCGTGGCAAAGTTGAACTTGTAGTCCAATAGCTCATGCAAAGCTTCGTGAGGCACAGTGTTCCACGTTTCAATATAGGTGGCAGTCCTATTTATAAATTCACATTATAATGCAAGTATGGAAGAGGAATGTTCATAGTTCCTTCTGTAGATAAGTAGAACCGCCATAATCTAGATACGGCCAGAATTTCATCTCATCTTCTCGTGTCTTCTGCTTCAGGTAGTTGATTTCCATCATCTGCTTCCAACACGTCTACAAAAAATCGGACAAAAACTACCCCCACAGCACCTCTAAAACCCAAATTACTCTGAAAATTTACTTTTGTATTGCCTATATTATTATGTAAACTGAGGTCTATTTCAATTAACCTAATTCAATAAACGCGTTTAATTTCGAATATTTTCGAATAAACCATAAAATTATGAAATGTCTTATGCGATTTAAAAAGAGAGCAACTAGATTACATATTTTAGGAAGTATTAAACTTAGCCAGTTTATATCTATACTAATATTATAAAGCTGAAGAGTTTGTTTGTTTGTTTGTTTGAACGCGCTAATCTCAGGAACTACTGGTCCGATTTGAAAATTTATTTCAGTGTTAGATAGCCCATTTATCGAGGAAGGTATAGCCTTCCTCGATAAATGGGCTACTTTTTATCCCGGTACGGGAAGTAGTTCCCACGGGATGCGGGTGAAACCGCTGGCAGAAGCTAGTAACTAATACGTATGTAATTGTCCTCATTTCAGGCCTAAAACTAAGGCCGCTCAGAGCACGCAAATACCCGAATCAGGAGTAGAAGCTGCTAGAAATACCGTTGAAGAAACACTGACAAAAATGGGGAAAATAACCTTTTGGGAAATTGTAAGCCTTTTATAATAAGTAATAGGAAAAAGTTACAATATTAATATCCCTCGCTTTACTTTCCATTTTTGTGATTGCGTCAAAATTGAGACTACCTAACATGAGGCACTTAATATATTAAGGCGGGTCCAGACATGTATCATTTGCCCGATCCGATCACCGTATCGTATATCCTTTCCACCTAAGCAATCATGATACGCGTCGACTATACGGATACGGTGATCGGATCGGACGACGATCGGATTGGGCGATTTAAGCGCCTTTTATTAATAAGAATCATAGAAGAGAACCATAAACATTGTTTAAAGTTTCTGAATAATTCGGAATAATTAATGCTTCTTATGTCTTACAGATGGTAATAATATTATTCAGTGGTGTAGTTGTAATGTTTTTCTCACGTGCTCCACAAATATTCTACGGGTGGGGAGACTATATTTCTGATTACTACGGTCTGAATAACAATAAATTGTAAGTATGAAATTATAATAAAATGAAAATCATTATACTCAAGGAATCAAAATGAATGAGAAGTAACTTTTAATTATTTTTAACAGTGTTCAAGACTCTGCCGCAGCGTTCTTAGTTTGCTTTTTAATGCTTTTATTGCCATCTAATTTGGACTTTTTTCGCAACTTCTACGTTAGTGGTAAGTTTTTTTACAAGACTTCAAACTAGCCCCTGCTTAACTAGCTACAGTATCGCGCTTGTCGTAAAATACAAAACATAGCTAAAATTAAAAGGAAGTGTGTCATTTTCAAACTTGATCCAACAGGTTTGACTATAAGGTAGGTACCCATATCCATATAAACAATTTTGCTTTCTTATGATACAATCAGTTTAATATTAGTCTTTAGAGAAGTCTTCTTTCTCCTGCCCTGTTCCCAAATTTTACTTGGGGTCGGCGCAATATGTCATTTTCTTCCATTTTCCCCTGTCACTCGTCATATTGACACTCACTCCCTTCCTATTCATATCATCTTTCAGGCAATCCATCCATCTTTTCTTAGGTCTTCCTCTTCCTCTCCATCCATCTACATTCATACTTAGCACACACTTTGTTGCATGCGTATCATCCCTCCTCATTACATGCCCATACCACGACAATCTTCTACTTCTCATCTTTTCTGTAACTGGCGCTACTTTCAGACTTCCTCTAATGTAATCATTCCTCACTTTATCCATTCTTGTAACACCACACCACCAGTCTTTAGAGAAGTGTTAATGATTAATTTTTAATTGACTTGAAATGATATCTTGGTTTGTTTGCTTGAACGCACTAATTTCGAGAATTATTGTTTTGACATTGAAGATGACTTTATGCTATTTTTTATATCGCTAGGAATGTGGGTGAAACCACTGGCGTGACCTTATATTACAATGATTTGTTTCAAAAAGAAGCGTTACAAACAATTAACTAGATTACATTGTTACTTTTACAGAAGACGAGCTGCCTAATAAGCCAGTGCCGTCAGTTTTGGATTGGACAGTAATGAGTAAAAACATGCCATACAGTTTTATGTTCCTCCTAGGTATGATTTATCTTCATAAGTAGGAAAGCACGTAAAAGAGAGAACATTTACTTTCTTTTGAAACACTTGTGGATTTATACTTCACTCCTAGAAGTCAGCGTCGCCAGGAATTGTATGTACATACTTATATTATACCTTAAAAAAAGTTTCACGTCATAACACTGACTGGCACAGATGCGTGGACCATGGGAGAGTTACTAATGATTTTGCGAAGCTTTGTCTTTGAAAAAACTCCATTTAAGACCGGCACTATCATTAAAAATTAAATCATTGACTTACACAAGCGTTTCTAAAGAAAGCACTTATTATATCCTTTTATATATTTCTCTTATATGTGTTTTGTTTATAAACTTTGTTTCTTAATTGTAACGCCATTAAATGTTTCCTACAGGTGGTGGATTTGCGCTCTCGGAAGCTGCTAAAAAGGAATATTCAGATCTGAATGGGTACATCGGAAATGCACTCAGACATCTCAACATTTTTCCGAATTACTTTATCATATTGCTGATAATCATATTTACAGTCTTTATAACAAACTTTGCGTCAAATGTCAGTGTATGTAATATTATCACGCCTATAGTCATGCAATTGGTATGTTAATTCAAAATTTTGATATCGTTCTCACGATCCAATTTATAAGAAACTCGCTCCGGTTGTGACAACATTTTTGCATTCCTCGCTTTCTCGGGGATCAAAATTGAGCGCTCGGTTAAAAAACAACTTTGTACTCTTGTATAAGAAATAACATTTTCTTAGCAGCGAAGTTCTGGTAGGCCAGATTTCGACTTCTTTAGTATCAAAAAATCTATTTTGTCTTCAAGTTGAAAGATCTTTTGTAAGTAATATGTTTATAGTTTTACATCCTCAGACAGCAAAATAATGTTTTTTACAGGGCAAAGAAATAAACATTCACCCTCTTTGGTATAACATTGCCTCCGGTATTTCGGCTTCTTTTTGTTTTTGTTTGCCTGTTGGCACTCCGGGCAATTTAGTTATCCAGGGCGCTGCTAAAATACCTACAATGAAAATGGTAAGACATTTTTATTATTATTTTTTAATTTTGGTCATTTAAACGGAAGGAATGAGTGTCAGGTGTCCGAGAGCGACGTCATGGATAGAGCGAAGTGGAGAAGAAAAATATGGAAAGCTGACCCCACCACCATGTGGGATGCATAGCAGGAAAGAGAGAGAGAAACGGAAGGAATGAGTATTTGAGAGAATATGGCTGTCATGTTATAGGCATATACCTAGGTATAGCGGAGGAATGAGTCACATTGTGAGGAAAGTTTTGGCGTGGTATTGGGCATGAGCGCTGATGGATATAGTGGAAGAAACGACCAAAAAAACAACGAATGAATTGTTTGAAAGTCAATATGGTTAGAAATAATGGTATTTTGCAAGATGACGTAAATGTATGGAAGGAGAAAAACATATTGTGCCGACTCCAAATTAACACTTTCACTGTTCCAAGTCCCAAGACAAATGTCAATATAATTATGGCAAGTCAAAGTCAAGTTGTAATTGGGATAAGGGCAGGAGGATAATGCATCTGAACAAAACTCTATAACGAGCTATCGCATGTTTTTCACAGGTAAAAGCTGGTGTTGGTCCAACTGTTACGACCATATTGTTGACGTGGATAAGCATGTGCTTCTGGGCGCCTGTTGTATGGCCCGATTTGAACAAATACACGTCAGATTTGAGTTGGATGAATAAATAAAAGTATAATGCCAACTTGGAGAAATCTCCAAGTTGAAAAACAAACGTTTTAATCATTGTCTCAATGTAGTAGCTGACTTGTACCTGACCTGACCTGTGTACCTGTGTGTGTTTGTACCTGAGTCACATACTTCCTAGTGTTATGGGTGGATCGATTATGTGCCACGTAGTCTAAATATTTAGATTAAGGGGCCACCTTTGTTTATACAACTTTTGAACTATTATACTACAAATTCCAAGATTGATCCTACAATAGGTTCTTTTCAACTTATTACCTACTAAATAAGTACAAGGCTCGCACTAACACTACAAATTGGGAAAAATACGTCCACATACGAAATCACTGCAACAAGGTGTGTAGGAATGCACAGCGCCAACACTTTCATACGTCGGTTGAGAATGAAGATCCAGCCAAAGTCTGGCGATTTCTTAGATCAATGGGGATTGGAAAGTCTCGTAGTGAAAATATTTCTCAAGATATTATCATCAACTTATTAAATCAACATTTCTCATCGTCGTCTAACTTTGTCATGACAACAAAGTTAAATACTTTAAACCATCTTTCTAACATTCCATCCCCTGATTATTCATCTTTCGTCTTTAATCAATTTGCTGCTTGTGATGTTAAGAAGAGCATTACATCCATAACCTCCAATGCAGTCGGAAGTGACTGTGTCAGCCGTAAAATGATCCTCCCAATCCTTGATGAAATCCTCCCTGTCATATGTCACATCCTAAACTTTTCCATTTACAGCGGTGCCTTTCCAGATGCTTGGAAAGAGGCCCAAATCATTCCTCTCCCAAAGAAATCTAATCCCACATCCTTCTCCGAATATCGTCCTATTTCCATATTAGCATTCCTTTCCAAAGTCCTAGAACGTCTCATTCATAACCAGCTAAGCTCATTCCTATCCAAGAATAGACTTCTCAATCCTTTTCAATCCGGTTTCCGTCCTGGTCATAGTACTGTAACAGCCTTGGTAAATATTACGGATGACATCAGACTGGGCATGGAAGGTGGAAAGTTAACGGTTCTTGCACTGCTGGATTTCAGCAATGCATTTAATACCGTTGACTTTGATATTTTGCTTGCCATTCTTCGCTCTCTTAACATATCTCCAACGGTCATTGATTGGTTTCATAGTTACCTGTACGGGCGCCGGCAACGTATTCGTATTGAAGATAAATACTCTTCATGGTGTGAAACGACTGCTGGTGTGCCGCAGGGTGGCGTTTTGTCCCCATTACTCTTCGCTATATTCATTAATTCAATTTCTAATAAACTACTTTCTTCCTATCACCTTTATGCAGATGATCTTCAGATTTATTCACAGGCTCCACTAGATCAATTAACAGAAGCTATTGAGACAGTAAATAAAGACCTTAGTGAAATAGCTCAGTGGAGTCGGAGTTATGGACTAAGCGTAAATCCATTAAAAACCCAGCTCATTGTTATCGGTAGTTCACGGATGGTGTCAAGAATCGACTGGTTTCGTCTCCCGCAAGTCATTTTTGATGGCGTCCAAATACCCTTCAGTAAAAAGGTTAAGAACTTGGGGATATACATGGACTGCAGTATGTCTTGGGATTCACAGATGCAGGAAACCAGTAGGCGGTTATTTGCTTCTGCAGGATCACTGAGACGGCTGCGGAACTTTCTACCCACTGCCACGAAAATTGCGCTTGCACAATCTCTCTTACTTCCTATCCTTGACTATGCCGATGCCAGCTATCTCGACCTCAGAGTGGACCAACTAGATAAACTTGAGCGACTTCAAAATGTTTGTATAAGATTCATATTTGGTTTGCGCAAGTATGATCATGTATCAGAATTTCGCACTAAACTCAAGTGGCTTCCTATACGACTTCGTCGGAATGCTCATATTCTTTCTTTGCTCTATTGTATTCTCTTCCACCCTACAACACCTTCAACGCTTTGAGTTCGTATGTGACACCCACTCACGGTCTCTAAGGTCATCAGAGAACTTAAAACTGAAGATGCATTCCACGTCTTTTTATGACAAATCATTTGTTGTTCAGGCAACTCGTCTGTGGAATGCGCTGCCGGTGACTATCAGGCGCGCACAGTCTCTTGCTGTCTTCAAGAGTATGGTGAAGAATCATTACCTGGCTCTGTAATGCTGCTTCTCCTTCTTATATATTTCTATTTTTGTATTGTATTACTTTCTTTATATATGTGTATGTATTGTTTATTTGATTTCTTTGGTATATGGCTAGGTAAGAACAGAAGTAATCCAAGTAGCATTTTTTAAAAGTTGAGATATTCATAGAAATGCGTTTTTATGAATATCATAATTATGTTGAGCACATGATTTAAAATATGTTTGTTATTTGATAGATATAAACATAACTCAAACTTTCATAGCTGTTTTTCTTTAGTAAATGCAATTTTGATAAAAATATTGATATAACACTAGAAAAAATTTTGAAAAAACCCCCGACGATAAAAATCTTATTGAAAAATAATAAAATAACTCAAAACCCCCGACTTAACCCAATTATATAGGAATATCCGTCGGGAGCTGCCATTAAACCAGCTAAAGGATTCTAGTGTCGTGAATACAATTATTGAAGAATTGTAGATGTTTAACGATGACATAAAATACACTCAATTAATTGTTGAAATTTCATATAGAAAAGGCAGCCCCCGACGGTTATTCCTATATAATTGGGTTAAGTCGGGGGTTTTGAGTTATTTTATTATTTTTCAATAAGATTTTTATCGTCGGGGGTTTTTTCAAAATTTTTAATTTTGCTTAATTTTATTTCAGACTTTTTAGAGAACATATACGAATTATAGTCTATATAATATGTTATTGCAATATTATTTTGCACCGATATTGTAGCGCCCTCTAGTGAGTTACAGGCGTAATTTTTATTATTTGGGAACATGCATTAAGCACGTACACATTGCTGATGAAAACAGAATTGTAATCGGACGTTTTGATTATATTGTAACATTGTTTGGCACTAATATTGTGGCGCCCCCTAGTGATTAATAGCCATGACACCTATCTAAGAACATGAACTCATCGAACACAAAACCGTTATTGAAAACCGTATCAAAATCGGACCATTAGTTTAGAAGGTAGGTGGGAACATTACTTTGCTCTTTTGCACTAATATTGTGGCGCCCCCTAGTGAGTTACAGCCATGACACCTATCTAAGAACATGAACTCATTGAACACAAAAACGTTATTGAAAACCGCATCAAAATCGGATCATTAGCTTAGAAGGTAGGTGGGAACATTCCTTTGCTGTTTGGACTAATATTGTGGCGCCCCCTAGTGAGTTACAGCCATGACACCTGCCTAAGAACATGAACTCATCAAACACAAACCCTTTATTGAAAACCGCATCAAAATCGGATCATTAGTTTAGAAGGTAGGTGGGAACATTACTTTGCTCTTTTGCACTAATATTGTGGCGCCCCCTAGTGAGTTACAGCCATGACACCTATCTAAGAACATGAACTCATTGAACACAAAAACGTTATTGAAAACCGCATCAAAATCGGATCATTAGCTTAGAAGGTAGGTGGGAACATTCCTTTGCTGTTTGGACTAATATTGTGGCGCCCCCTAGTGAGTTACAGCCATGACACCTGTCTAAGAACATGAACTCATCAAACACAAACCCTTTATTGAAAACCGCATCAAAATCGGATCATTAGTTTAGAAGGTAGGTGGGAACATTACTTTGCTCTTTTGCACTAATATTGTGGCGCCCCCTAGTGAGTTACAGCCATGACACCTATCTAAGAACATGAACTCATTGAACACAAAAACGTTATTGAAAACCGCATCAAAATCGGATCATTAGCTTAGAAGGTAGGTGGGAACATTCCTTTGCTGTTTGGACTAATATTGTGGCGCCCCCTAGTGAGTTACAGCCATGACACCTATCTAAGAACATGAACTCATCAAACACAAACCCTTTATTGAAAACCGCATCTAAATCAGATCATTAGTATAGAAGATATGTGGGAACATTACTTTGCTGTTTGGACTAATATTGTGGCGCCCCCTAGTGAGTTACAGCCATGACACCTATCTAAGAACATGAACTCATCGAACACAAAAACGTTATTGAAAACCGCATCAAAATCGGACCATTAGTTTAGAAGGTAGGTGGGAACATTACTTTGCTCTTTTGCACTAATATTGTGGCGCCCCCTAGTGAGTTACAGCCATGACACCTATCTAAGAACATGAACTCATCAAACACAAACCCTTTATTGAAAACCGCATCTAAATCAGATCATTAGTATAGAAGATATGTGGGAACATTACTTTGCTGTTTGGACTAATATTGTGGCGCCCCCTAGTGAGTTACAGCCATGACACCTATCTAAGAACATGAACTCATCGAACACAAACCCTTTATTGAAAACCGCATCAAAATCGGATCATTAGTATAGAAGATATGTGGGAACATTACTTTGCTGTTTGGACTAATATTGTGGCGCCCCCTAGTGAGTTACAGCCATGACACCTATCTAAGAACATGAACTCATCGAACACAAACCCTTTATTGAAAACCGCATCAAAATCAGATCATTAGTTTAGAAGATATGTGGGAACATTACTTTGCACAAACGCACACACAAACACACAAACACACAAACACACAAACACACAAACACACAAACACACAAACACACAAACACACAAACGCACATCTCTCACCCTAAACGCATATACCTGCTCCGTTCCGTCGTGGGTAAAAATAGCAATATTTGTTGAAATACAGAAACGTAACATAAAAGAGTTTGTTTGAAAAAGTACTGAATAGCACTTGGATTACTTTTGCACAACCCCACTTCATACTCAAAAGTCCCAAAAATCGACTTAGCTCCATTTTTACCCACGACGGAACGGAGCAGGTATATGCGTTTAGGGTGAGAGATGTGCGTTTGTGTGTTTGTGTGTGCGTTTGTGCAAAGTAATGTTCCCACATATCTTCTAAACTAATGATCTGATTTTGATGCGGTTTTCAATAAAGGGTTTGTGTTCGATGAGTTCATGTTCTTAGATAGGTGTCATGGCTGTAACTCACTAGGGGGCGCCACAATATTAGTCCAAACAGCAAAGTAATGTTCCCACCTACCTTCTAAGCTAATGATCCGATTTTGATGCGGTTTTCAATAACGTTTTTGTGTTCAATGAGTTCATGTTCTTAGATAGGTGTCATGGCTGTAACTCACTAGGGGGCGCCACAATATTAGTGCAAAAGAGCAAAGTAATGTTCCCACCTACCTTCTAAACTAATGATCCGATTTTGATGCGGTTTTCAATAACGGTTTTGTGTTCGATGAGTTCATGTTCTTAGATAGGTGTCATAGCTATTAATCACTAGGGGGCGCCACAATATTAGTGCCAAACAATGTTACAATATAATCAAAACGTCCGATTACAATTCTGTTTTCGTCAGCAATGTGTACGTGCTTAATGCATGTTCCCAAATAATAAAAATTACGCCTGTAACTCACTAGAGGGCGCTACAATATCGGTGCAAAATAATATTGCAATAACATATTATATAGACTGTAATTCGTATATGTTCTCTAAAAAGTCTGAAATAAAATTAAGCAAAATTAAAAATTTTGAAAAAACCCCCGACGGTAAAAATCTTATTGAAAAATAATAAAATAACTCAAAACCCCCGACTTAACCCAATTATATAGGAATAACCGTCGGGGGCTGCCTTTTCTATATGAAATTTCAACAATTAATTGAGTGTATTTTATGTCATCGTTAAACATCTACAATTCTTCAATAATTGTATTCACGACACTAGAATCCTTTAGCTGGTTTAATGGTAGCTCCCGACGGATATTCCTATATAATTGGGTTAAGTCGGGGGTTTGAGTTATTTTATTATTTTTCAATAAGATTTTTACCGTCGGGGGTTTTTTCAAAATTTTTAATTTTTGTCAAAAATGTTACTTGGATCACTTCTGTTCTTAACTAGCCATATAATAATAAAATAATATATATATTTTTTTTTTTTTGTACGCTAGGTATACTGCCCGTAATCTATTTCTTTGCAGATCGACTCCATCCAAAGGTTGTCTGGAAGAGATCACTTTTAGTGATAAGACCGCCTATTGTACTCGTTTACTACTTGTTTTTTATGTTCTTCTGTTTGTTATTAGTGTACAATAAAGAGTATTCTATCTATCTAAGTACAAAAATTTCATGACGATACAGAAAGTGGTTCATCCATCCTTACGGACATAATCTATCTTCCCAACACTGAAATAATTATTCAAATCAGTTCAGTCGTTTCAGAGCTCTTAGGGTACAAAGAAACAAACAAAAAAAATATTCCTTAACATTGAACTTAACAGTGCTTTATTTCTCACTTTACATAACAAAAATATATATGGTATGTTCCATTGTGGAACCGTGGAAACTTGTAGTAAATAACACGTAACATCTAAGCTCGAATTGGATCAGTACTTTTAAAGACCTGGTGGTGGTTCTTCGGAAACCGTCGTCGTCTCACCTGGGCCGCCCGGCACCGGGATGGCCATGATACCAGCTTCATCAGGGTCGAATAAAAACGGTGCCCATATCATAAGGGCAACAAACAAAGTTACGAGGCATATCAACACCGGTATGAAAGAATATTTAGCCTGTAAAAAAGACATACCATGAGTTCCATATACCACTACATAGTATATAAAGAAGTCGCTTCCAGCTATTTGTATGTCTGTATTTAATTTGTGTTGAACCCCAAGTGTACAAGGAGGGATTCATCAAGCGCCCGTGGGAGCTGCCAAGTCAGCCCGGTGGCACCTTGTAATACTGTAGTAGGTAATACTTTCACCAGTACAGGGATGGTTAAATCTTCAAAACTGCGCAACGCATTTTGAATTTTTCTTATCATACCCAGGAAAAAAAAGTAGGTCCCGGTTGTCATTGAACATCCTTGGCAGTCGTTACGGGTAGTCAGAAGCCGGTAAGTCTGACACCAGTCTAACCAAGGGGTATCGGGTTGCCCGGGTAACTGGGTTGAGGAGGTCAGATAGGCAGTCGCTTCTTGTAAAGCACTGGTACTCAGCTGAATCCGGTTAGACTGGAAGCCGACCCCAACATAGTTGGGAAAAAGGCTCGGAGGATGATGATATCCAGGAAAAAAAGTTAAACAACATATACGGTAGGTATGTAGTAATAAAACAATTTGCACGAGGTATTCACCATTTTCAGTATTGGTACTTTTCCAGTGTAATGACAGAAGTAAGCAGGAGTATATAGGAAAGGACAGCTGAATCCGAAAGACGATGCTATGCCGACGCCTAATGCTGCAACGTAAACTTTGCCTGGCCAAGGGTGAGCAGCATCCACTGACTGTAAAACAAACATCCAGTAAAATAAGACAAAGGGAAAAAATAAAACTCGTATGGCTCTAGAATTCGGTGTCTGCAAGTCTTTTAACTGTGTTCATTTTACCACAGTTTTATTTTAACCCTCAGTGTTTTGTGCCACTCAGTCAGTCAGAGCAAATAGAAGAATACAAGGAGTGTGGGTTAGAATGGCTAAGTAGAAAGTACTCTACTTTCGTAGTCAAACTTTCAGTACATACAATGTAAGGTACTAGCGTTTAAACTTTATTTTTGATACTTGTTTTTATGTAATCCTTTAAACGCTTGGCTAGATATCAGATATCAGTTGCTGTGCCCCTAGCGCCCGGCTATAAATCGATAAAATAATACCTACAAAAATAAGGAGGGGCAATCGTATCGATAAAAATAGTTAAAAAGTTTTTAAATCAGCTATCTCTAGTCACTATAGAATCTTCATAATTTTAAAATACTAACCGCACATAATACAAACGGAAGAAATACTGTACAAGCTGGGACCGCAGACATTATATTTGCCAGGAATGTTATAAGGAAGAGAGTGAGAAAAAGGCCCACATTCCAAGGTTTTCCTGTTATAACTTTTCCAAGATTTTCGCCAATAATTCGATGCAGGCCAGTCTTCTCGGCGGCAATAGTTATCGACAATGCACTACCTGAAATTTTTTAAAAGAACCGTCAAGCTCGCAGTTTTTTTATGTACATACACGTATCCAACAAGAGACACTTACGCACGATTGGGTATGTAGTTTGTCTGATGGTAATTTATAGACGACTAGCTTCTGCCAGCGGTTTCACCCGCATCCCGTACGAACCTCTGCACGAACCCGGATAAAAACACCCTAGCCTATAGCCTTCCTCGATAAATGGGCTATCTAACACCGAAAGAATTGTTCAAATTGGACTAGTAGTTCCTGAGATTAGCGCGTTCAAATAAACAAACAAACTCTTCAGCTTTATATTATAATATTAGTATAGATTTATTTTTTTATCTTTCAAAATGTGGACGGATAAATTTGAAATTATATTAGAAACTAGCTGATCCCGCGAACTTCGTATCGTTCAAACCTTCCCTGGACCTCTACAAACATTTTAAAACCAAAATCAGCTCAATCGGCCCAGCCGTTCTCGAGTTTTAATCAGACTACAACAACAAACATTTTTATTTATCTAGACACACGGCAGTGTGTCCGCCAAGTTCGAGCAAAAAAAGCGACACACCGGCCGTGGGTTATATTACACGAACCATTTCGGGCCAAATTCGACCCCCCTGTAACTCAAAATCTATTTTATTTACGCATATCAAATTTCTAGTATCTGTTGAGACCCCCTCACTTATCTAAAATACAATATTTCATTAAAATACCTATTGTAGGTCTTGAGATATTGACGTCAGAAAATCGCTATTTTTACTATACACTGATTCACTGATTCACTGATTCACTTATTCACTTATTCACTGACTCACTCATCAAAAACCTAGACCACTTCCAATGGTCGTATTGACTTGAAATTTGGCATGGAGGTAGGTCTTTATGTCAAGGTAAAGAGAAAAATCTGAAAATGGCCAAGTGTGAGTCGGTTTCAAAATAATGAAGGTGTTTTATACCCGGTGTAAATTTATACCCCTAAGGAACTAAAACGAACTAAATTTATCTATATTTATATAATATATCTTCGAATGGTACAAAGGTTTGTATTTAGTCAAAGTAAAGTAAAAATCTGAAAACGGCCAAGTGTGAATCACTTTCGAAAATAACGAATGTGTAACTTTGATTCACGAACCTATTATATGATAACATGTCATGTCAGTCAGTTGGTAAATCTAGTCCATTTAGTTAATCTAGTTCATTTCTTTGTAAGAAACATAGTGCAAATTAAAAAATAGTATAAATGAGACATTTCTTTAACTAACTTCATCATAAGAAAAAAATAAAATAAACAACCTTACAAAAATAAATGAAATCCCACCCAAAACAAAAATGTGAAAGACTGCCAAGTTCGATACTATGGGAATGCTTCGCCTATAAAAGAAGTGAGATCTGAATAAGTACCAAGTTCCATACACATACCTCAGTTAAAAATAGTTACTTTTTAATGATGATTACTTGGCAAGTTTTAATAGAAAATTAAATACTTGATTCATTGCGTTTAGTAGGTTTATAACAAGGTGTATGAAAACTTGCCAAGTAGCATCATTAAAAAGTAACTATTTTTAACTGAGGTATGTGTATGGAACTTGGTACTTATTCAGATCTCACTTCTTTTATAGGCGAAGCATTCCCATAGTATCGAACTTGGCAGTCTTTCACATTTTTGTTTTGGGTGGGATATAGATTATCACGTAGCTCAACATTGCTGTCATTTAAGCAGGATAATGCTGTCGATACCAGACAACTTTAGTTCATACAGTTTTATTTAATACATATTCCCGCTTTTGAACGGTCAGACTTCCAAAGGACAATGCTATTCTTTGTATGGAAGTTGGGCTCAAGAGTTGTCCACGGTAACTGCATAGTGTATTATGTTCCATAGGCTTATAATAGGTCCCAGACCGAAATATTTCGAAATCTATCCCAGGAGTCCTGAGAAAAACTGGTTTGACTCTTATTCAATGTTACGAAAAATATGCTTACGAACTCTTAACTATTTCACTTTTATTATCTTAATTGAAATGCATTATAATATTAGGTAATCGACAAATACGAGGTATTGAACGAGATTTTTTTTTAGCGACTTCAAAAAATGGAGGAGTTTCTCAGTTACTTTGTATTCTTTTTACGTTTGTACGTGCATAACTCCGTCGTTTACCAACCGATTTAAACAATCATTTTATTGTTTGAAAGGATTTACTTTCCAAATGATTCCTTTGTTATTCGGTCCAGGGTCTGGTGATACAAACCTTAAAGAATAGGGAACTCTCGGAAATTGTAAACACATATCGAATAAAAACTTGTCATTCGGGTATATGTCTCCGACACCACAAAACAGTGGAGGTTAAAACCTGACCTGACGATGGAGACGACAGTGAGACGAGGGAACTCCTCAACGGTATCTATTTACTACCTCGTGTTCGAGCTTATTTTATTCGTCTTGATAAGATTTTTCCATTGCCATTACGGATATTAATTGCATGACGCTACACGAACTTAGGACTGATTGTGGTAGATAGAGACTGAAAAGCAAGAGAAACAACAATTTCCTTTAAAGGTCTATTCCTGTTTTTTATCCTATTAACAGTGAAACCACTATCTGAATGTTATTTCAAGAAAAGAGGTTGTTAGGTTTGTGGCTGCTTAAAATGGCTAGCTAACAATGGCTGGCTAACATTAGAACCGGTTTTTCTCGGGACCTCTGGGACCGATTTCAAAAATATTTGGATTCCGTCTTAAGAGTAAAGTAAAGAACCTATTTTAACCATTCCCACTACTGGGCAAATGGCTTGGGCTTTATAAAGTGACTGTTCAAGTTGAACATTAGAACTGGTTTTTCTCGGGACCTCTGGGACCGATTTCCAAAATATTTGGATTTCGTGTTAACAGTGAAGTAAAGAACCTATTCTCAACCATTCCCACTACTGGGAAAATGGGTTGGGCTTTATAAAGTGACTGTTCAAGTTTAAACATTAGAACCGGTTTTTCTCGGGACCTCTGCGACCGATTTCCAAAATATTTGGATTTCGTGATAACAGTGAAGTAAAGAACCTATTCTAACCATTCCCACTACTGGGCAAATGGCTTGGGCTTTATAAAGTGACTGTTCAAGATTAACATTAGAACCGGTTTTTCTCGGGACCTCTGCGACCGATTTCCAAAATATTTGGGTTTCGTAATAACAGTGAAGTAAAGAACCTATTCTAACCATTCCCACTACTGGGCAAATGGCTTGGGCTTTATAAAGTGACTGTTCAAGTTTAACATTAGAACCAGTTTTTCTCGGGACCTCTGGGACCGATTTCCAAAATATTTGGATTTCGTGTTAACAGTGCAGTAAAGAACCTATTTCGCCCACTTTCACTACTGGGCAAATGGCTCAGCTTTTGTTAAGTGACTATCTATGGAGAACATTTGAACCGGTTTTTTTCGGGACCTCTGGGACCGATTTCAAAAATATTTGGATTTCGTGTTCAGAGTGCACTATGGAACCAGCTGGAACTACTCCCACTGCTGGGCAAACTTTGAGCCCAGACCCTGGCATTGTCCTTTAATACTGACTTTTATGTTACACCGTCAGAGGTCTGCAGAGCTTTCCAAGACAAGAGGTTGTATAACAATTTGAAGACAACTTTCAGTCTTATATGCAGCCCAGTGCACCTGTTTATATGGAACCACAATACGTGTATCGTACCACCAAATTCCAAAAGAATGAACTACCCCTACTAGTCGTGGTGGCCTAGTGGGTAAAGAACCAACCTCTCGAGTATGAGGGTGTGGGTTCGATTCCAGGTCAGGCAAGTACCAATGCAACTTTTCTAAGTTTGTATGTACTTTCTTGGTAAATCTTAGACACCAATGGCTGATAAAAAGGTGAAGGAGAACATCTTGAGGAAAACTGGACTATAAAGTCTGAAATCACCAACCCGCATTGAGCAAGCGTGGTGATTAACGCTCAATCCTTCTCCATGTGAGAGGAGGCCTGTGCCCAGCAGTGGGATGATAAAAAGGCTGTAACAGAACTACCCCTACAGATTTCATCTGCATGTGTGCAAGCAACGTCACGCACCATAAGTTAGTCTTTGGATACCTATCTATATAACTCATTTTTTGATTTGATTGTGATTATTTGGACTAAAAGTAAGGGCTATAAAAACCTAGACTACTTTAAGGTACGTCTTGAAAGCTAGCTACGACTGCCGACCGCACCTACCGCCACTGATACTACTGATTTTAGATCCAAGCGGTAGCAGCATGTCACTGCAAGTGCGGTCGGTAGTTGCAGTCAGTAGCTAACATTCAAAATGCACCTTTATTGTATGAGTGTTGAAATGGTTACACAGGAACTGGTTGTTGTGACATTTAGTAATTAGTTTCAGATTCTTTAAGTACAGATTTTTCAGTATTCCGGTTAGAGAAGGTAAAGAGAACTATTGTAATCTACATAATAATATTATAAGGAACCAATTAATGTGCGTTTCGATGTTAAACGTTAAAATTTAAGAGAAATGGTTTCCCCAACAAAAAGAATGATCAATTTTTACTCTTTAAAATTAACGATCGCCATTGATACGACAAAGATAAAAATAAACATACCGAATACGAAGTAATACGCATAGTTTACGTTTCTATCAACAAATCTCCACCACAGTACGGCTGACTCAGGTTTTAAAGGCGGTAATTGACTTTTTCCTGAAACAATGGTTACAAAAATTACCCAATTTTAATCTAAATATACAAGCTTTTCGAATTATTGCCGGTTTATCTTCTGTATAAAAAGTCTTACTTACTCTCAATATTAAGGAACTTCAGAAAACTATAGCTTTTAGGGAGAGTGTGGAGAAATATAACAAATATAGCTGCAACCGTTGCATCTTTAACTCTGAAAAGGAAAAATTAAACATAAGCCAAACTGCAGGTATTCAAATCAATTAGTAAGAAGTTTTTTGAATAGAAAAGAATATTTTAAGAGCTGTAAAAGGTACTTTACCTTGGCAATTGTGGAGCACCCTCGGTAGCCGAGAAGTCTGCCCATCCCTCGAACCATTTACACCAGCGGAAGAAAAACATACATAGAGTAACTATGAGAAAGATTACGCTGAGCTGTAACAATTGAAGTGTCAGAAAGAAGTCTATAGTGTTCTGAAATCCATCCATCTTCCGAGCCTTTTTCCAACTATGTTTGGGTCGGCAGTCTAACCGAATGCAGCTGAGTGCCAGTGTTTTTAACCCCCGACGCAAAAACGACGGGGTGTTATAAGTTTGACGTGTCTGTGTGTGTGCGTGTGTGTGTGCGTGTGTGTGTATGTGTGTGTATGTGTATGTGTGTGTGTGTGCGTGTGTGTGTGTGTGTGTGTGTGTGTGTGTGTGTGTGTGTGTGTGTGTGTGTGTGTGGCTACGTGTGTGTACGTGGCATCGTAGCTCCCAAACGGATGATCCGATTGTAATGCGTTTTTTTTTGTTTAAAAGGAATGTCATTCGGGAGTGTTCTTAGCTATGTTTGGTGGAAATCGGTTCAGGTCTTCAAGGTCATCAGCTCGTTTGTAAGGTGTGATAGGAATGTTACACGCTCAGTTTACTTCAAATTTCAGGTCCTACATATGTTTTATGTAGGACCTGAAATTTGAAACACTAATGTCTTCTGGAATTACTGAGCTGGTCCGCTGTTAGGGCATGAAGCTAGGAGACGTAACCCTGAACTGCCTTTTAGTAAACCCATCGAGTTTGGGCTCGTTGAATTTGTCTTGACGAGTTCTCTTCATGTTTCTAATTGACGAGAACCTGATGCTGGAAATGGGATGTGGCGGATGAAACCCTGGAATGCCGGTATGAAATGGATAAACCGATTTATATTTTTGCTGTAAATCTAGATTCATGAGGATTGTTAAACAGCTTCCTTTGGCCGAGATCGCGTATAGCGACCCCATCTTAAAATAAAATAAATTAAATGAAGGAAAAATTGAGCTCCATCAAAAAGCATGAAATCAAATTAAATTATAAATTTAAAAAACCCCTGACCCAAAAAAGTACTCTATTATTATGACAAGGTTAAAAACGCTAAAGCGAAAAATAACTTCTAACACTACGTAAGTACCAACTAAAGCATGTCAGACTAAACAAAATTTTGACGTGTCGGGGGACCGCTTTTTACCTTCAAAAATACTTACATCAATCAAATGACACCTACCTAACTTTAAATTTGTTTTTTCGCAGCCCAAAGTACTGATAATCCTCTAAATAGTGTTCATTTATGAGAAAGCGATATTTTAAAACACGTGGGTACAATATCTTAACAGTAGAACGCTTTACACTAAAATACCGAAACTCTTAACATTGCCGTCTATCATCAGCATAGACCATTTAGAGCAAGTGAAAATTTTATCAAATACTCAGATTTTCAAAAAATGTTTTGATGACAGAATATATAATATGACAGATAAAAATAGATAACAGAAGTGTACATTAATCATTAATTAAAACTGCATTATTAGTTTTCTGAAAATCAGGTCAAAAACTTTTCAAAACGCCCACGAACTTTCTACCGGGAATAAATCCAAAACAACGTTTAAACTGTTTCTTAGCAATTCTACAAAATTCAAATTTAGAATACACTTTCACGCATGCTTGGCTAGCCCTTTTGATGCTAGTAACATACTACAGTTATTAAAACCCTTTGAAATGCACGTAAAATCCTTAAAAACTTGATTTCGCATAAGTACCCGCTCTTTTTGCAAAAGAGTTTATTTTGTGCATTATATTATTAGGCAGGCCCATGCGCAAGTATCAGTTGTGTGGATCGATCAATCGCAGTCCCTCCATGTAAAATACTGGTAATCAAGTGCATCAGGTTAGACGAAGCTGACCCCAACACAATTGAAAAAAGGCTTGGCAGTTGATGAGGGTAACAAACCTTTTCATGTAGACTAGTTTTAGATGGTAACTCTTCTCGAAACTTCAGAAAGCCAGTCCGCAACTCTTCCATTTTGCCAGAAGGCATCGGTACTTTCAGGGCCCTAAATAAAATAAATGGGAAATAAGATGGCGGAAACTCATGTAAGGTTATCGGCCTACTGCACAGGACATATTATAGGGCAAGAGCATTTACGAGAATATAGGTGCACAGACAATAACGTGCTTCTCCGATGCACTGGTGTATCTATCAAAAAATTTGAAATTTCAGGCTGTTTTGTGATAGTTTCTAAAACTCACAAAGCGATTTCGGTTTGCCCCGGGAATCGAACCCGAGACCTCGTGCACAGCAGTTACGGATGCGACCACTAGACCAACGAGGCAGTTAATAAAAAACCAAAACTGTAAAACACGATACTCATTATCCTCCGAGCCTTTTCCCAACTATGTTGGGGTCGGCTTCCAGTCTAACCGGATTCAGCTGAATACCAGTGCTTTACGAGAAGCGACTGCCTATCTGACCTCTTCAACCCGGGCAACCCGATACCCCTTGGTTAGACTGGCGTCAGACTTACTGGCTTCTGACTACCCGTAACGACTGCCAAGGATGTTCAATGACAGCCGGGACCTACAGTTTAACGTGCCATCCGAAACACAGTCATAGTGTAAAACCCGATACTGATATTACCATTAAGACGAAATAAAGAGTCAGAAGCAACTTTATAATGCACACATAGACTCCCTTTTACTAGTCCATGGTAAATGTTTCACAACCCTTAACCTGTTCTACATAAATAGTTAATCACAAAACTTACGATTTTGTTAGTATCATGTGGTAAATAAGGCAAAAGATGAACATTACAAATGCGACGGGGAAAGCAAAAGCCGAATATTGGAGATAATTGAATATATCGGGGTATTCCATGCCTTTGGGAGCAAATCTGCGAATGAAAGAGAAAATATAAAATATTTTATGATCTTATACCTAAATTTGCTTAGGAACTCTTAATAAAATCAAACATTAAATCTATATACACATATACATACTCCACAAAAATTACCCGAAAGAGCATAGTTACAGATGCAGAATGCATAATTGCAGTGCTACCTGAAAATACAATTTTATTATCACCAAATGCAGACAAAGGATAATGGTCATGCTTTTGTAGGTTGTGGCCCAACCCTTAAACCCCGCAGTAATGTGATGTACGGTCAAAATCTGTTTTGTTTACTTAAGTATATGTACATACTCTACAAAAACTCCGATGAAGAGAGAATACATTTACAAATGCAGAACGTAAAATTACAGTCGAACAAAGCTAAAGTTTTTAAAACCACTAAATTAGTGATGATAATACATACATCAAGTGTCTGTAAAAATAACAAAAAAAAACAACAAATGATCATAGACAAAAACATCGCCAACCCGTCAATTATAAAATTACATACCAATCCCTGCGGAAACTTGGATTGCATTATTAACAATATATCGCATAGTAACAAAATTTGGCATATTGCCTGATTTTAATGTTGATGCCTGAAACATAATTATGCATGTAGTTAACAAAAGACCCCATTATAGTTTATGACGATACTTAAAATTTGATAATCCGCCCCATGAAAAATCTACTGGTGGTAAAAGCATCTCCGCTAGTTTGGAAGCCAACTAAGGAAATGATTAGGCACATGATAATAGAGTCCTTTGGCATATAGGGACTTAATTATAATAATATGTACATATTGCACTTACATCTATCTTAGTTAGCACGGACGTAGACATCTGTGTAAGGATAGAACAAATTATGAGCCGATTGCTAAACATCGACAGAAAGAACGCCGCTGAACTGAACTTGAATATTATCCTGAGAACAAAGTACGCATAATGGTGACATTTCACATAATATTATGTTCGCGCACATTTGTTTGTGATGAAAAAAGAGTACGCGTAAATCCGTTGATGTATTGGTTAGAATGGAATCCGGTTCGGCTGGAAGCCGACCCCAAGATGGTGAGGTAAATAGATGAGGTAGAAAAACATATTACAAGATGTCAAAATTGTTATTACAATAGGGGGCAAGATAATACATGTGGTCAAAATAACTAACGAGCTATTACTGAACCATGATATTAGAGCCACCAGTTGCTTAAACCTATATTCCAGCGATATTCCAATGTTTCATAGCGAGTAAAAGGTGATGTCTCTATGTTTCTGATGAGGATAAAAAATTACCTTCTGGGAGAATATTGTTGTGCATCCCCAGAGCATATAAACCATAATGCTATGCGTTTATCCACACCGGAATTATTCAGCAATACGAGAAGCATTGAAGATAGTAGAAAAAGAATTATATTTTCCTGAAAAAAGTAGGCCATTGTTAAATCAATCAAAGCTAGTGGTTTTGAACTGAGAAGATAGGTTGATAAATTGCCGCGGTCTTATTGCGTAAGTATGGGGTTGTTTAAACTCTGCTAAATCATAACCATGTTAGTATGTAGCATTACTATCGGGTGTGGCCACTACAACATTAAGCTTCAAATGGTCATAACGCATCCATTAAATTACGGCACGACTCCTCAAAAGAAAATCTACTTACATTCATGTAACAGTTGCATGCTTGAATGCTTGATATGACACCAGCCATTGGCAATAGGAATACTGTAATCAGACCAGTTGCAGGAACCGCAACGGGTTGCACAAGGAAGAACCAAAACATTAACAGCCACGTCAGCTGCACGGTTAAGGCATGCTGTAATAATTTCAATAGATAGAAAAATGCTTCTGTGGCACTATCGATGCTACAATTACTTCTATGACAAAATCATTTCCTGAGTAACTAAATCTGCAACTCATCTGAAAAATATATCGTATTGGTATAAGATATACTTACATTATCTCGCTCGCTTTGCCATGACAGAAGACATAGTGGTACCAATGAACCAATAATGCCCCTGAAGTTATTCTTAAACATATTTTGGATTCTGAACCCCATACCTGGGACTGGTGTTTTTGGGGGCTCCCGAGACCAACTACGGAACAATTTATTATGTTAGAATTAGAAATACTTGGTCTAGAAAATATAACTATTTGGATAAAAATAATACTTACAATGGGTTCGGAATAAAGCTAAAAAAAATAAAAAAACAAATTAGTAAGTCGTTAGTACAATTAAAATAATCATTAAAATAAGTCATTCAAAATTAAACTTACCTTCCAAGTGTACTAGTAGGAGGAGGCCTGTAATTAACAAAAAAAAAATAGTAGATATTAAATACATGTAATCAGACATAGGTATACTTTTCGAAATTGAAACTCCGCTCCTAAGACGACCCACTGACCCATAGGGTCAGGTAATAGGGCGGAGTTTGAGACCTCTTTCCATGTCGGACCTCGATGAACAATATCGTGGATCGCTATTAATTTATATTCACACACGTGATAATGTGCCGTTTCGCTGCTCCTCACCCTGACCAGAAGAAAAAAACGTTCTTCGCGCCGCGATCACGAAACACGAAACTCGACGCCAAGTATCTCCATAAACGTAGCATGTACCCTTAGAGTTCATTCGCGATGAAATTTGTAAATCTATGCAGATATGTCAACAAGACGACTGTCCAACCAAGCTAACACCAGTCCATATTCCAAAAAATACCTTCCAAAATTAATAATAAATAAACTAAAAACTTACGGTGGCTTCTTCGCTTTCCCCAGCCCCATTTTTTTTCAGAATCACTATCTTCGTTAGATTTATAATAAATTATTTTCAACTCAACCGACAGCTAAAATCGAATGTTTCGTAAAACAAAACACGGTTAGGTTGTTTTCTTTTCATAAAAAAAAACTATATTGTCAACGAAAAAAGAGATCATAATATCCATGCAACAAGGTTCACACGACCATTTATTGATATACATTGTATGGTTCCTTTCTTCGATGAAACTGTTTAAAAGGTTTGACCCGCCCGTTTTCAACCCGGACAGGATAACCTGCCTGATACCTCGTGGTAAGGCTGGTTGTCAAAACTTCTGGCTTCTGACTACTAGCAACGAATCCCAATGATGAAATAGTGACAGTCCACCAATGTAACGTGCCTTCCAAAGTACGTAGCAACTGGTAATGACCAAAATGTTTCATGAATACCCATGCACATACACTCTTTTGCAAGAAAATCGGACATCTTTGCGAAATCTTGGTTTCAAGGACTTTATGAATGCTTCAAAAGTTTTCAATGATTGGAATATTATTATGTTACTACCATCAAAAGGGTTAGCCAAGCATGCGTTAGAGTTGAATTTTGTAGAATTGCTAAGAAACTGGCCAAAATCAATATTTCGCATAGGTGCCCCCTTTTTTTGCAAAAGAGTATAATAAAATACCGAATTTTTGTGCGTTGACGGTTGCTGTCAGTCAGTGCTATAGTATGGCCATAACCGCTGCGCACTCCCTGAGGTACGCGCGGAGAGGCGGAGGGTGACGCGGTCTGTCAGTCCGCCGTCAACGCTCGTGGCGGCAGGTAGTGTCATTTGTATCGGACCGTCAATGTCAGATGCACATGAGATAAAAATTCAAAGATGGGTCGTGCGTTATCTCGAGATGTAAAAACCGTAATTTTTAAAGTGGCTGAATATTTCAAGAAAAGAAAAGTAGACAGAGAAAGCTTTCCGATCATGAAATATCATGTCCAGAAAAATGAAAATGATTACTGGAATCGCGATTTTAGGTTCGATAATATTATCGATTCATTCATAACAAATTTGCAAGACTCTGATTCAAGTTCCAATGGCGACACGGACGATGAAGATGAGACGAAACGGACGATGAAGTTGAAACAGAATCTATGTCGGAATAACTTTACTTCTTATACTATCTACATATATCTATTTGTTTGTAATTATAGTAAATTTTCAATTTAAAAAATCCTGATTTGAATTTTAACTTTAGTTCTCATTCATTAACTGTCTAGGTATTTTAATACAATATCGAGCATAATATAGATTCCGACTACCGTTCCGCCACAAGTCCTGCCTTAGAAATGAAAACTGATATCGTTAGATTTGTCTGACGTGTATTGATCTCATGTGAACTTATGCTCTTTTTTCCTCGCCTCCCACCTCGCCTTGCATACCTCAGGGAGTGCGCAGCGGTTATGGCCATACTATACCAGACGTGGAAATCCAATCACCCAATTAAAAATCAGTCAAGAGCGTGTCGGGCCACGCTCAGTGTAGGGTTCCGTACTTCACCGATTATGCTTCATACCTATCCTGACCCCATCAACTACGAAAAAATGTTAATAGTGCGAAGTAGCCCAACGTATAGCGACATCTCTTGGGAAAATGGGTTACTAATGTGCAAAAAACTAGATGGTGGAGGTATGTATGGTTAGGGATATGGTTTTGGGTGGTAATTTTGGATTGCGTGAACTGATTTTAATACTTATTCTTTTATTCTTCGAGGTTCTATACTGCCGTGCTTATAAAAAACGCATTAACTAGGATTTGAACACTTTCGAGAAAACCGCGCCTAAAGTTTTTAGTTTTATTTTTGCTGTAAGCCCAAAAATAATTAAAACTACGGAAATTATTGTCATATTAACCCTGTACAGTCAAAACAAATTCAAATAGACCGTAACTCAAAGTAATAAGACTTCGTGTATTGTCGGCTTTTTCCGTAGTTTCGTTATGTTGTGTCGAGTCAAGCGGCGCGCGGCACGATATTTGCGTGCGTAGTAGTATGACCAAAAAGTTCTCCAAGAATTGGTATAACTAATTTAGTAAATAACAATGCATATACATGTTAAATTAAAAATTCAGTGTGTGTATTATGATTATAACATAATATTCTAATTAGGGTGTTTGAGGGTGTGCGTTAATTACGTTACATGTTGTATACAATGATTTGTTTCAAAAAGAAGCGTTACAAACAATTAACTAGATTACGTATTACTTTTACAGAAGACGAGCTGCCTAATAAGCCAGTGCCGTCAGTTTTGGATTGGACAGTAATGAATAAAAACATGCCATACAGTTTTATGTTCCTCCTAGGTATGATTTATCTTAATAAGTAGAAAAGCACGTAAAAGAGAGAACATTTACTTTCTTTTGAAACACTTGTGGATTTATACTTCACTCCTAGAAATCAGCGTCGCCAGGAATTGTACATGCATGTACAATGTACATATGTACTTATATTATACCTTTACCTTTACCTTCACCTTTCTTAATTGGCTAGTTAAGAACAGAAGTGATCCAAGTAACATTTGACAAAATGGAACTAAGTCGATTTTTGGGACCTTCGAGTATGAAGTGAGGTTGTGCAAAAGTAATCCAAGTGCTATTCAGTACTTTTTCAAACAAACTCTTTTATGTTACGTTTCGTTTACGTTCAACAAATATTTAAATATAAACACAATTATATCAATATTTTTATCAAAATTGCATTTACTAAAGAAAAACAGCTATGAAAGTTTGAGTTATGTTTATATCTATCAAATCATCATCATCCTCCTGCCCTTATCCCAATTTTATTTGGGGTCGGCGCAGCATGTTTTCTTCTTCCATACTCTTCTATCTGCCGTCATCTCACAAGTAACATTCTTTCTTACCATATCTACTTTCACACAATCCATCCATCGTTTCTTTGGTCTTCCTCTTCCACTATATCCGTCCACGTTCATACTCATCACCTTCCTCACAACATGACTCTCATTCCTCCGCATCACATGCCCATACCACGACACCCGGTTTCCACGCAGTTTTTCTGATACCGGCGCTACTTTCAAACTTCCTCTTATATACTCATTCCTTACTCTATCCATTCGCGTAACTCCACACATATCTCTTAACATTCTCATCTCTGCCGCATGCGATTGTCTTTCATTCGTCGCTTTTGTGGGCCAGCACTCTGATCCATACAAGACAGCAGGCCTGACCATACTCTTGTAAATTTTCCCCTTAAGTTTAAGGGGAATACGAGGGTCACAAGTTGTTCCCGTTACCTGCCGCCATTTCATCCATCCTGCGTTAATTCTGTGCGTAACTGTCCGATCTATTTCGCCATCGCCCTGAATAAGCGAACCGAGATACCGGAAATCGGAGCAGACTGGAAGAAGTGCATTATCCAGCGCTATGGCTTCAGGACTGGAGAGACCGCCGAAATCGCAGAACATGTATTCGGTCTTGGTTCTGCTGATTTTTAAGCCAACATTCTCCAGTCTCTGTTGCCAACTCCCCAATCTGCTCTGGATCTCAGGTCCGTCTTCACTAACCAGGACGATGTCGTCGGCAAACAGCATGCACCAGGGTGCCTCCTCCTGTATGTCCGCCGTCAAGGCGTCCACAATAAGCAGGAAGAGGTAAGGACTTAAAGCAGACCCTTGGTGCAGGCCCACAACCACACTGAACTGGTCAGTATTGCCGGCCGACGATCGGACATACGTACAGGACTGCCTGTACATCGCACGAACTAACTCCACATACTTCCCAGGCACACCTTTCTCTTTCATGGCCCACCACAACACTTCCCGATGCACCCTATCATACGCTTTCTCAAGGTCAATGAACACCATGTGCAGATTCCTGTGCACACGTCTGTACTTCTCGCACAATTGGCGAAGTGCAAAGATGGCGTCCATTGTTCCTCAACCTGGCATAAACCCAAATTGGTTTTGGGTAATTTCACTCTCTTCTCGCACTCTTTTCTCTATCACTTTCTCCCATACCTTCATAGTATGCGACATGAGCTTTATCCCTCTATAGTTGCCGCAATCTTGCACATCCCCTTTATTCTTGAAGATGGGCACTAGCGAACTACTGCACCATTCTTGCGGGATGACTTCTTCATGCAGCAACTTGTTGAAGAATAAAGTCAGCCACATACATCCGTTCTTCTTTAACACGTTCCACACCTCAGCTGGTATATCATCAGGGCCCAAGGCCTTTCCATTCTTCATACTTCCAAGCGCTCTTTCTACCTCATCCATGCTAATTTCTCTTACCAATCCCTTATTTACTTGTGCCTCTTGGAGTATTCCATTCCAAACATTCTCTTCATTCATAAGCTTTTCAAAATAAACCTTCCATCTCTCTTTTATTTCCTCATCTTTACACAAAACCTTGCCAGACTCATCTTTTATGCATTTTATGTGGGTTGTGTCCCTCGATCGTCTCTCTCTCTCTTTCGTAATTCGGTAGAGCTCTTTATGGCCTCTTGGACTGTCCAGGGAGTTGTACAACCTCTCCTGCGCCTTAGCTCTGGCAACTGCTACCGCCTTCTTTGCTTTTCTCTTCCATTCCATGTAGATTCTCTTTCTGTCATCCTTCAGACTTGCATTCACTATTTCAACATTCTGCCATTCTTTGAATGCTACTTTCTTTTCTTTCAAAACCTTTTGTACTTCATCATTCCACCACCATGTATCTCTATCTATCAAACCTTTTCCTCTCGACTCTCCGCACACGTCTTTTGCGACTTCCCTTATATGGCTTGCCATTTCACTCCAACATTCATTCACACATCTACCTTCCATTTCCTTCATTTCTGTCATTTTTTCCACAACCTGACTCCTAAATACATCAGCACATTCTTCCTTCTCTAGCATACGCCACCTAATCCTTGGAGGGGGCCGATCTTTATTGCTTTTGGGCGAGACAGTTACTGTTACAGTTATATCTATCAAATAACAAACATGTTTTAAATCATGTGCTCAACATAATTATGATATTCATAAAAACGCATTTCTATGAATAGCTCAACTTTTAAAAAATGCTACTTGGATTACTTCTGTTCTTACCTAGCCAATTATAACGCCATTAAATGTTTCCTACAGGTGGTGGATTTGCGCTCTCGGAAGCTGCTAAAAAGGAATATTCAGATCTGAATGGGTACATCGGAAATGCACTCAGACATCTCAACATTTTTCCCAATTACTTTATCATATTGCTGATAATCATATTTACAGTCTTTATAACAAACTTTGCGTCAAATGTCAGTGTATGTAATATTGTCACGCCTATAGTCATGCAATTGGTATGTTAATTCAAAATTTTGTGTTCTCACGATTCAATTTATAAGAAACTCGCTCCGGTTGTGACAACATTTTTGCATTCCTCGCTTTCTCGGGGATCAAAATTAAGCGCTCGGTTAAAAAACAACTTTGTACTTTTGTATAACAAATACATTTTTCTAAGCAGTGAAGTTCTGGTAGGCCAGATTTTGACGTCTTTAATATCTAATAATCTATTTAGTCTTCAACTTGAAAGATCTTTTGTAAACTTGTATTATGTTTATAGTTTTACATCCTCAGACAGCAAAATAATGTTTTTTACAGGGCAAAGAAATAAACATTCACCCTCTTTGGTATAACATTGCCTCCGGTATCTCGGCTTCTTTTTGTTTTTGTTTGCCTGTTGGCACTCCGGGCAATTTAGTTATCCAGGGCGCTGCTAAAATACCTACAATGAAAATGGTAAGACATTTTTTATTTATTTTTTTAATTTTGGTCATTTAAACGGAAGGAATGAGTATTTGAGAGAATATGGCTGTCATGTTGTTATAGGCATTTACCTAGGTATAGCGGAGGAATGAGTCATATTGTGAGGAAAGTTTTGGCGTGGTATTGGGCATGAGCGTTGAAAGATATATTGGAAGAAACGACCAAAAAACAACGAATGAATTGTTTGAAAGTCAATATGGTTAGAAATAATGGTATTTTGCAAGATGACTAAATGTATGGAAGGAGAAAAACATATTGTGCCGACTCCAAATTAACACTTTCACTGTTCCAAATCCCAAGACAAATGTCAATATAATTATGGCAAGTCAAAGTCAAGTTGTAATTGGGATAAGGGCAGGAGGATAATGCATCTGAACAAAACTCTATAACGAGCTATCGCATGTTTTTCACAGGTAAAAGCTGGTGTTGGTCCAACTGTTACGACCATATTGTTGACGTGGATAAGCATGTGCTTCTGGGCGCCTGTTGTATGGCCCGATTTGAACAAATACACGTCCGATTTGAGTTGGATGGATAAATAAAAGTATAATGCCAACTTGGAGAAATCTCCAAGTTGAAAAACAAATGTTTTAATCATTGTCTCAATGTAGTAGCTGACTTGTACCTGACCTGACCTGTGTACCTGTGTGTGTGTGTACCTGAGTCACATACTTCCTAGTGTTATGGGTGGATCGGTTATGTGCCACGTAGTCTAAATATTTTAGATTAAGGGGACACCTTTTTTATACAACTTTTGAACTATTATACTACAAATTCCAAGATTGATCCTACAATAGGTTCTTTTCAACTTATTACCTACTAAATACAAAAAATTCGTTACGATACAGAAAGTGGTTCATCCATCCTTACGGACATAATCTATCTTCCCAACACTGAAATAATTATTCAAATCAGTTCAGTCGTTCCAGAGATCTTAGGGTACAAAGAAACAAACAAAAAAAATATTCCTTAACATTGAACTTAACAGTGCTTTATTTCTCACTTTACATAACAAAAATATATATGGTATGTTCCATTGTGGAACCGTGGAAACTTGTAGTAAATAACACGTAACATCTAAGCTCGAATTGGATCAGTACTTTTAAAGACCTGGTGGTGGTTCTTCGGTCACCGTCGTCGTCTCACCTGGGCCGCCCGGCACCGGGATGGCCATGATACCAGCTTCATCAGGGTCGAATAAAAACGGTGCCCATATCATAAGGGCAACAAACAAAGTTACGAGGCATATCAACACCGGTATGAAAGAATATTTAGCCTGTAAAAAAGACATACCATGAGTTCCATATACCACTACATAGTATATAAAGAAGTCGCTTCCAGCTATTTGTATGTCTGTATTTAATTTATGTTGAACCCCAAGTGTACAAGGAGGGATTCATCAAGCGCCCGTGGGAGCTGCCAAGTCAGCCCGGTGGCACCTTGTAATACTGTAGTAGGTAATACTTTCACCTGTACAGGGATGATTAAATCTTCAAAACTGCGCAACGCATTTTGAATTTTTCTTATCATACCCAGGAAAAAAAAGTAGGTCCCGGTTGTCATTGAACTTCCTTGGCAGTCGTTACGGGTAGTCAGAAGCCGGTAAGTCTGACACCAGTCTAACCAAGGGGTATCGGGTTGCCCGGGTAACTGGGTTGAGGAGGTCAGATAGGCAGTCGCTTCTTGTAAAGCACTGGTACTCAGCTGAATCCGGTTAGACTGGAAGCCGACCCCAACATAGTTGGGAAAAAGGCTCGGAGGATGATGATATCCAGGAAAAAAAGTTAAACAACATATACGGTATGTAGTAATAAAACAATTTGCATAAGGTATTCACCATTTTCAGTATTGGTACTTTCCCAGTGTAATGACAGAAGTAAGCAGGAGTATATAGGAAAGGACAGCTGAATCCGAAAGACGATGCTATGCCGACGCCTAATGCTGCAACGTAAACTTTGCCTGGCCAAGGGTGAGCAGCATCCACTGACTGTAAAACAAACATCCAGTAAAATAAGACAAAGGGAAAAAATAAAACTCGTATGGCTCTAGAATTCGGTGTCTGCAAGCCTGTTAACTGTGTTCATTTTACCACAGTTTTATTTTAACCCTCAGTGTTTTGTGCCACTCAGTCAGTCAGAGCAAATAGAAGAATACAAGGAGTGTGGGTTAGAATGGCTAAGTAGAAAGTACTCTACTTTCGTAGTCAAACTTTCAGTACATACAATGTAAGGTACTAGCGTTTAAACTTTATTTTTGATACTTGTTTTTATGTAATCCTTTAAACGCTTGGCTAGATATCAGATATCAGTTGCTGTGCCCCTAGCGCCCGGCTATAAATCGATAAAATAATACCTACAAAAATAAGGAGGGGCAATCGTATCGATAAAAATAGTTAAAAAGTTTTTAAATCAGCTATCTCTAGTCACTATAGAATCTTCATAATTTTAAAATACTAACCGCACATAATACAAACGGAAGAAATACTGTACAAGCTGGGACCGCAGACATTATATTTGCCAGGAATGTTATAAGGAAGAGAGTGAGAAAAAGGCCCACATTCCAAGGTTTTCCTGTTATAACTTTTCCAAGATTTTCGCCAATAATTCGATGCAGGCCAGTCTTCTCGGCGGCAATAGTTATCGACAATGCACTACCTGAAATTTTTTAAAAGAACCGTCAAGCTCGCAGTTTTTTTATGTACATACACGTATCCAACAAGAGACACTTACGCACGATTGGGTATGTAGTTTGTCTGATAGTAATTTATAGACGACTAGCTTCTGCCAGCGGTTTCACCCGCATCCCGTACGAACCTCTGCACGAACCCAGATAAAAACACCCTAGCCTATAGCCTTCCTCGATAAATGGGCTATCTAACACCGAAAGAATTGTTCAAATTGGACTAGTAGTTCCTGAGATTAGCGCGTTCAAATAAACAAACAAACTCTTCAGCTTTATATTATAATATTAGTATAGATTTATTTTTTTATCTTTCAAAATGTGGACGGATTTTGAAATTATATTAGAAACTAGCTGATCCCGCGAACTTCGTATCGTTCAAACCTTCCCTGGACCTCTACAAACATTTTAAAACCAAAATCAGCTCAATCGGCCCAGCCGTTCTCGAGTTTTAATCAGACTACAACAACAAACATTTTTATTTATATAGATTATCACGTAGCTCAACATTGCTGTCATTTAAGCAGGATAATGCTGTCGATACCAGACAACTTTAGTTCATACAGTTTTATTTAATACATATTCCCGCTTTTTGAACGGTCAGACTTCCAAAGGACAATGCTATTCTTTGTATGGAAGTTGGGCTCAAGAGTTGTCCACGGTAACTGCATAGTGTATTATGTTCCATAGGCTTATAATAGGTCCCAGACCGAAATATTTCGAAATCTATCCCAGGAGTCCTGAGAAAAACTGGTTTGACTCTTATTCAATGTTACGAAAAATATGCTTACGAACTCTTAACTATTTCACTTTTATTATCTTAATTGAAATGCATTATAATATTAGGTAATCGACAAATACGAGGTATTGAACGAGATTTTTTTTTAGCGACTTCAAAAAATGGAGGAGTTTCTCAGTTACTTTGTATTCTTTTTACGTTTGTACGTGCATAACTCCGTCGTTTACCAACCGATTTAAACAATCATTTTATTGTTTGAAAGGATTTACTTTCCAAATGATTCCTTTGTTATTCGGTCCAGGGTCTGGTGATACAAACCTTAAAGAATAGGGAACTCTCGGAAATTGTAAACACATATCGAATAAAAACTTGTCATTCGGGTATATGTCTCCGACACCACAAAACAGTGGAGGTTAAAACCTGACCTGACGATGGAGACGACAGTGAGACGAGGGAACTCCTCAACGGTATCTATTTACTACCTCGTGTTCGAGCTTATTTTATTCGTCTTGATAAGATTTTTCCATTGCCATTACGGATATTAATTGCATGACGCTACACGAACTTAGGACTGATTGTGGTAGATAGAGACTGAAAAGCAAGAGAAACAACAATTTCCTTTAAAGGTCTATTCCTGTTTTTTATCCTATTAACAGTGAAACCACTATCTGAATGTTATTTCAAGAAAAGAGGTTGTTAGGTTTGTGGCTGCTTAAAATGGCTAGCTAACAATGGCTGGCTAACATTAGAACCGGTTTTTTTCGGGACCTCTGGGACCGATTTCAAAAATATTTGGATTTCGTGTTCAGAGTGCACTATGGAACCAGCTGGAACTATTCCCACTGCTGGGCAAACTTTGAGCCCAGACCCTGGCATTGTCCTTTAATACTGACTTTTATGTTACACCGTCAGAGGTCTGCAGAGCTTTCCAAGACAAGAGGTTGTATAACAATTTGAAGACAACTTTCAGTCTTATATGCAGCCCAGTGCACCTGTTTATATGGAACCACAATACGTGTATCGTACCACCAAATTCCAAAAGAATGAACTACCCCTACTAGTCGTGGTGGCCTAGTGGGTAAAGAACCAACCTCTCGAGTATGAGGGTGTGGGTTCGATTCCAGGTCAGGCAAGTACCAATGCAACTTTTCTAAGTTTGTATGTACTTTCTTGGTAAATCTTAGACACCAATGGCTGATAAAAAGGTGAAGGAAAACATCTTGAGGAAAACTGGACTATAAAGTCTGAAATCACCAACCCGCATTGAGCAAGCGTGGTGATTAACGCTCAATCCTTCTCCATGTGAGAGGAGGCCTGTGCCCAGCAGTGGGATGATAAAAAGGCTGTAACAGAACTACCCCTACAGATTTCATCTGCATGTGTGCAAGCAACGTCACGCACCATAAGTTAGTCTTTGGATACCTATCTATATAACTCATTTTTTGATTTGATTGTGATTATTTGGACTAAAAGTAAGGGCTATAAAAACCTAGACTACTTTAAGGTACGTCTTGGAAGCTAGCTACGACTGCCGACCGCACCTACCGCCACTGATACTACTGATTTTAGATCCAAGCGGTAGCAGCATGTCACTGCAAGTGCGGTCGGTAGTTGCAGTCAGTAGCTAACATTCAAAATGCACCTTTATTGTATGAGTGTTGAAATGGTTACACAGGAACTGGTTGTTGTGACATTTAGTAATTAGTTTCAGATTCTTTAAGTACAGATTTTTCAGTATTCCGGTTAGAGAAGGTAAAGAGAACTATTGTAATCTACATAATAATATTATAAGGAACCAATTAATGTGCGTTTCGATGTTAAAAGTTAAAATTTAAGAGAAATGGTTTCCCCAACAAAAAGAATGATCAATTTTTACTCTTTAAAATTAACGATCGCCATTGATACGACAAAGATAAAAATAAACATACCGAACACGAAGTAATACGCATAGTTTACGTTTCTATCAACAAATCTCCACCACAGTACGGCTGATTCAGGTTTTAAAGGCGGTAATTGACTTTTTCCTGAAACAATGGTTACAAAAATTACCCAATTTTAATCTAAATATACAAGCTTTTCGAATTATTGCCGGTTTATCTTCTGTATAAAAAGTCTTACTTACTCTCAATATTAAGGAACTTCAGAAAACTATAGCTTTTAGGGAGAGTGTGGAGAAATATAACAAATATAGCTGCAACTGTAGCATCTTTAACTCTGAGAAAGAAAAAATAAATATAAACCAAGCTGGCAAATCAATTAGTAATAAAATTTTAAATATAAATAATGTTTTAAGAGCTGTAAAAGGTACTTTACCTTGGCAATTGTGGAGCACCCTCGGTAGCCGAGAAGTCTGCCCATCCCTCGAACCATTTACACCAGCGGAAGAAAAACATACATAGAGTAACTATGAGAAAGATTACGCTGAGCTGTAACAATTGAAGTGTCAGAAAGAAGTCTATAGTGTTCTGAAATCCATCCATCTTCCGAGCCTTTTTCCAACTATGTTTGGGTCGGCAGTCTAACCGAATGCAGCTGAGTGCCAGTGTTTTTAACCCCCGACGCAAAAACGACGGGGTGTTATAAGTTTGACGTGTCTGTGTGTGTGCGTGTGTGTGTGTGTGTGTGTGTGTGTGTGTGTGTGTGTGTGTGTGTGTGTGCGCGCGCGTGTGTGTGTGTGTGTGTGTGGCTATGTGTATGTGTGTGTGTGTGTGCGCGCGCGTGTGTGTGTGTGTGTGTGTGTGTGTGTGTGTGTGACTACGTGTGTGTACGTGGCATCGTAGCTCCCAAACGGATGATCCGATTGTAATGCGTTTTTTTTTTGTTCAAAAGGAATGTCATTCGGGAGTGTTCTTAGCTATGTTTGGTGGAAATCGGTTCAGGTCTTCAAGGTCATCAGCTCGTTTGTAAGGTGTGATAGGAATGTTACACGCTCAGTTTACTTCAAATTTCAGGTCCTACATATGTTTTATGTAGGACCTGAAATTTGAAACACTAATGTCTTCTGGAATTACTGAGCTGGTCCGCTGTTAGGGCATGAAGCTAGGAGACGTAACCCTGAACTGCCTTTTAGTAAACCCATCGAGTTTGGGCTCGTTGAATTTGTCTTGACGAGTTCTCTTCATGTTTCTAATTGACGAGAACGATGCTGGAAATGGGATGTGGCGGATGAAACCCTGGAATGCCGGTATGAAATGGATAAACCGATTTATATTTTTGCTGTAAATCTAGATTCATGAGGATTGTTAAACAGCTTCCTTTGGCCGAGATCGCGTATAGCGACCCCATCTTAAAATAAAATAAATTAAATGAAGGAAAAATTGAGCTCCATCAAAAAGCATGAAATCAAATCAAATTATAAATTTAAAAAACCCCTGACCCAAAAAAGTACTCTATTATTATGACAAGGTTAAAAACGCTAAAGCGAAAAATAACTTCTAACACTACGTAAGTACCAACTAAAGCATGTCAGACTAAACAAAATTTTGACGTGTCGGGGGACCGCTTTTTACCTTCAAAAATACTTACATCAATCAAATGACACCTACCTAACTTTAAATTTGTTTTTTTCGCAGCCCAAAGTACTGATAATCCTCTAAATAGTGTTCATTTATGAGAAAGCGATATTTTAAAACACGTGGGTACAATATCTTAACAGTAGAACGCTTTACACTAAAATACCGAAACTCTTAACATTGCCGTCTATCATCAGCATAGACCATTTAGAGCAAGTGAAAATTTTATCAAATACTCAGATTTTCAAAAAATGTTTTGATGACAGAATATATAATATGACAGATAAAAATAGATAACAGAAGTGTACATTAATCATTAATTAAAACTGCATTATTAGTTTTCTGAAAATCAGGTCAAAAACTTTTCAAAACGCCCACGAACTTTCTACCGGGAATAAATCCAAAACAACGTTTAAACTGTTTCTTAGCAATTCTACAAAATTCAAATTTAGAATACACTCTCACGCATGCTTGGCTAGCCCTTTTGATTCTAGTAACATACTACAGTTATTAAAACCCTTTGAAATGCACGTAAAATCCTTAAAAACTTGATTTCGCATAAGTACCCGCTCTTTTTGCAAAAGAGTTTATTTTGTGCATTATATTATTAGGCAGGCCCATGCGCAAGTATCAGTTGTGTGGATCGATCAATCGCAGTCCCTCCATGTAAAATACTGGTAATCAAGTGCATCAGGTTAGACGAAGCTGACCCCAACACAATTGAAAAAAGGCTTGGCAGTTGATGAGGGTAACAAACCTTTTCATGTAGACTAGTTTTAGATGGTAACTCTTCTCGAAACTTCAGAAAGCCAGTCCGCAACTCTTCCATTTTGCCAGAAGGCATCGGTACTTTCAGGGCCCTAAATAAAATAAATGGGAAATAAGATGGCGGAAACTCATGTAAGGTTATCAGCCTACTGCACAGGACATATTATAGGGCAAGAGCATTTACGAGAATATAGGTGCACAGACAATAACGTGCTTCTCCGATGCACTGGTGTATCTATCAAAAAATTTGAAATTTCAGGCTGTTTTGTGATAGTTTCTAAAACTCACAAAGCGATTTCGGTTTGCCCCGGGAATCGAACCCGAGACCTCGTGCACAGCAGTTACGGATGCGACCACTAGACCAACGAGGCAGTTAATAAAAAACCAAAACTGTAAAACACGATACTCATTATCCTCCGAGCCTTTTCCCAACTATGTTGGGGTCGGCTTCCAGTCTAACCGGATTCAGCTGAGTACCAGTGCTTTACGAGAAGCGACTGCCTATCTGACCTCCTCAACCCAGGCAACCCGATACCCCTTGGTTAGACTGGTGTCAGACTTACTGGCTTCTGACTACCCGTAACGACTGCCAAGGATGTTCAATGACAGCCGGGACCTACAGTTTAACGTGCCATCCGAAACACAGTCATAGTGTAAAACCCGATACTGATATTACCATTAAGACGAAATAAAGAGTCAGAAGCAACTTTATAATGCACACATAGACTCCCTTTTACTAGTCCATGGTAAATGTTTCAACCCTTAACCTGTTCTACACAAATACTTAATCACAAAACTTACGATTTTGTTAGTATCATGTGGTAAATAAGGCAAAAGATGAACATTACAAATGCGACGGGGAAAGCAAAAGCCGAATATTGCAGATAATTGAATATATCGGGGTATTCCATGCCTTTTGGAGCAAATCTGCGAATGAAAGAGAAAATATAAAATATTTTATGATCTTATACCTAAATATGCTTAGGAACTCTTAATAAAATCAAACATTAAATCTATATACACATATACATACTCCACAAAAATTGCCCGAAAGAGCATAGTTACAGATGCAGAATGCATAATTGCAGTGCTACCTGAAAATACAATTTTATTATCACCAAATGCAGACAAAGGATAATGGTCATGCTTTTGTGGGTTGTGGCCCAACCCTTAAACCCCGCAGTAATGTGATGTACGGTCAAAATCTGTTTTTGTTTACTTAAGTATATGTACATACTCTACAAAAACTGTCCGATGAAGAGAGAATACATTTACAAATGCAGAACGTAAAATTACAGTCGAACAAAGCTAAAGTTTTTAAAACCACTAAATTAGTGATGATAATACATACATCAAGTGTCTGTAAAAAAAAAAAACAAAAAAAAAACAACAAATGATCATAGACAAAAACATCGCCAACCCGTCAATTATAAAATTACATACCAATCCCTGCGGAAACTTGGATTGCATTATTAACAATATATCGCATAGTAACAAAATTTGGCATATTGCCTGATTTTAATGTTGATGCCTGAAACATAATTATGCATGTAGTTAACAAAAGACCCCATTATAGTTTATGACGATACTTAAAATTTGATAATCCGCCCAATGAAAAATCTACTGGTGGTAAAAGCATCTCCGCTAGTTTGGAAGCCAACTAAGGAAATGATTAGGCACATGATAATAGAGTCCTTTGGCATATAGGGACTTAATTATAATAATATGTACATATTGCACTTACATCTATCTTAGTAAGCACGGACGTAGACATCTGTGTAAGGATAGAACAAATTATGAGCCGATTGCTAAACATCGACAGAAAGAACGCCGCTGAACTGAACTTGAATATTATCCTGAGAACAAAGTACGCATAATGGTGACATTTCACATAATATTACCTATGTTCGCGCACATTTGTTTGTGATGAAAAAAGAGTACGCGTAAATCCGTTGATGTATTGGTTAGAATGGAATCCGGTTCGGCTGGAAGCCGACCCCAAGATGGTGAGGTAAATAGATGAGGTAGAAAAAAATATTACAAGATGTCAAAATTGTTATTACAATAGGGGGCAAGATAATACATGTGGTCAAAATAACTAACGAGCTATTACTGAACCATGATATTAGAGCCACCAGTTGCTTAAACCTATATTCCAGCGATATTCCAATGTTTCATAGCGAGTAAAAGGTGATGTCTCTATGTTTCTGATGAGGATAAAAAATTACCTTCTGGGAGAATATTGTTGTGCATCCCCAGAGCATATAAACCATAATGCTATGCGTTTATCCACACCGGAATTATTCAGCAATACGAGAAGCATTGAAGATAGTAGAAAAAGAATTATATTTTCCTGAAAAAAGTAGGCCATTGTTAAATCAATCAAAGCTAGTGGTTTTGAACTGAAAAGATAGGTTGATAAATTGTAGCGTTCTTATTGCGTAAGTATGGGGTTGTTTAAACTCTGCTAAATCATAACCATGTTAGTATGTAGCATTACTATCGGGTGTGGCCACTACAACATTAAGCTTCAAATGGTCATAACGCATCCATTAAATTACGGCACGACTCCTCAAAAGAAAATCTACTTACATTCATGTAACAGTTGCATGCTTGAATGCTTGATATGACACCAGCCATTGGCAATAGGAATACTGTAATCAGACCAGTTGCAGGAACCGCAACGGGTTGCACAAGGAAGAACCAAAACATTAACAGCCACGTCAGCTGCACGGTTAAGGCATGCTGTAATAATTTCAATAGCTAGAGAAATGCTTCTGTGGCACTATCGATGCTACAATTACTTCTATGACAAAATCATTTCCTGAGTAACTAAATCTGCAACTCATCTGAAAAATATATCGTATTGGTATAAGATATACTTACATTATCTCGCTCGCTTTGCCACGACAGAAGACATAGTGGTACTAATGAACCAATAATGCCCCTGAAGTTATTCTTAAACATATTTTGGATTCTGAACCCGAAACCTGGGACTGGTGTTTTTGGGGGCTCCCGAGACCAACTACGGAACAATTTATTATGTTAGAATTAGAAATACTTGGTCTAGAAAATATAACTATTTGGATAAAAAAAATACTTACAATGGGTTCGGAATAAAGCTAAAAAAAATAAAAAAACAAATTAGTAAGTCGTTAAAACAATTAAAATAATCATTAAAATAAGTCATTCAAAATTAAACTTACCTTCCAAGTGTACTAGTAGGAGGAGGCCTGTAATTAACAAAAAAAAATAGTAGATATTAAATACATGTAATCAGACATAGGTATACTTTTCGAAATTGAAACTCCGCTCCTAAGACGACCCACTGACCCATAGGGTCAGGTAATAGGGCGGAGTTTGAGACCTCTTTCCATGTCGGACCTCGATGAACAATATCGTGGATCGCTATTAATTTGTATTCACACACGTGATAATGTGCCGTTTCGCTGCTCCTCACCCTGACCAGAAGAAAAAAACGTTCTTCGCGCCGCGATCACGAAACACGAAACTCGACGCCAAGTATCTCCATAAACGTAGCATGTACCCTTAGAGTTCATTCGCGATGAAAGGACAATGGGCGATTCCGGTCCAAATGTCCACCACGAACGAGACCTATATGGCTAGATAGTCCGTTAAATATAGAACATTTTTTGTTATGAAAGTAAAAAAAAATATAATGCCAGAAAAAAGTTATAGCAAAATCAAATAAACCATTTTATAGATTTTTTCAATTTCATTTTTTCAATTACTTTTCGTGGTGTTTGATTTTCGTACTTTCTGTAACTTCTGACAAAATAGAATTGTTCATGATTAGAGAGAAGACACCACCAGCTACATTGAACTTTCGTAGATCCAGGCACCGCTGAGTATATTCAAGCACTTCTGACGCCTCAATTGGTTAGTGATTCGTATATCCATCGGGCAAAAAATATGATCTGTTAATGCAAATGTGTCTTTCTCATCTTAGTTTTAAATAAAGTGCGGAAATGGAAGTGGAGTAAAATAAAAAATAATAATGATAACATACAAAAACTACCGAAAATTAAGAATACATTTTTGGCTATAATTTTTTTTTGGCATTGTTTTTTTTTTACTTTCTTAGTAAAAGTTACTCTAAATTAAGTGGGCTATTTAATTATATAGGTCTCGTTCGTGGTGGACATTTGGACCAAACTTCATACATTCTTGCCCAATCTCCTTTGTAAATCTATGCAGATATGTCAACAAGACGACTGTCCAACCAAGCTAACACCAGTCCATATTCCAAAAAATACCTTCCAAAATTAATAATAAATAAACTAAAAACTTACGGTGGCTTCTTCGCTTTCCCCAGCCCCATTTTTTTTCAGAATCACTATCTTCGTTAGATTTATAATAATAAATTATTTTCAACTCAACCGACAGCTAAAATCGAATGTTTCGTAAAACAAAACACGGTTAGGTTGTTTTCTTTTCATAAAAAAAACTATATTGTCAACGAAAAAAAAGATCATAATATCCATGCAACAAGGTTCACACGACCATTTATTGATATACATTGTATGGTTCCTTTCTTCGATGAAACTGTTTAAAAGGTTTGTTACGACCCGCCCGTTTTCAACCCGGACAGGATAACCTGCCTGATACCTCGTGGTAAGGCTGGTTGTCAAAACTTCTGGCTTCTGACTACTAGCAACGAATCCCAATGATGAAATAGTGACAGTCCACCAATGTAACGTGCCTTCCAAAGTACGTAGCAACTGGTAATGACCAAAATGTTTCATGAATACCCATGCACATACACTCTTTTGCAAGAAAATCGGACATCTTTGCGAAATCTTGGTTTCAAGGACTTTATGAATGCTTCAAAAGTTTTCAATGATTGGAATATTATTATGTTACTACCATCAAAAGGGTTAGCCAAGCATGCGTTAGAGTTGAATTTTGTAGAATTGCTAAGAAATTGGCCAAAATCAATATTTCGCAAAGGTGCCCCCTTTTTTTGCAAAAGAGTATAATAAAATACCGAATTTTTGTGCAGTTGATGGTTGCTGTCAGTCAGTGCTACCAGACGTGGAAATCCAATCACCCAATTAAAAATCAGTCAAGAGCGTGTCGGGCCACGCTCAGTGTAGGGTTCCGTACTTCACCGATTATGCTTCATACCTATCCTGACCCCATCAACTACGAAAAAATGTTAATAGTGCGAAGTAGCCCAACGTATAGCGACATCTCTTGGGAAAATGGGTTACTAATGTGCAAAAAACTAGATGGTGGAGGTATGTATGGTTAGGGATATGGTTTTGGGTGGTAATTTTGGATTGCGTGAACTGATTTTAATACTTATTCTTTTATTCTTCGAGGTTCTATACTGCCGTGCTTATAAAAAACGCATTAACTAGGATTTGAACACTTTCGAGAAAACCGCGCCTAAAGTTTTTAGTTTTATTTTTGCTGTAAGCCCAAAAATAATTAAAACTACGGAAATTATTGTCATATTAACCCTGTACAGTCAAAACAAATTCAAATAGACCGTAACTCAAAGTAATAAGACTTCGTGTATTGTCGGCTTTTTCCGTAGTTTCGTTATGTTGTGTCGAGTCAAGCGGCGCGCGGCGCGATATTTGCGTGCGTAGTAGTATGACCAAAAAGTTCTCCAAGAATTGGTATAACTAATTTAGTAAATAACAATGCATATACATGTTAAATTAAAAATTCAGTGTGTGTATTATGATTATAACATAATATTCTAATTAGGGTGTTTGAGGGTGTGCGTTAATTACGTTACATGTTGTATACAATGATTTGTTTCAAAAAGAAGCGTTACAAACAATTAACTAGATTACGTATTACTTTTACAGAAGACGAGCTGCCTAATAAGCCAGTGCCGTCAGTTTTGTATTGCACAGTAATTAATAAAAACATGCCATACAGTTTTATGTTCCTCCTAGGTATGATTTATCTTAATAAGTAGAAAAGCACGTAAAAGAGAGAACATTTACTTTCTTTTGAAACACTTGTGGATTTATCACTGACCTCTATACTTATACACTGGACAGGCTGTTGTCAACGTGCTTTTGTGCCCGTATGATAATCGCCATTTTGGCGCTGTTAGACGTAGCGAGTGTCCGTGGTACTAAAATTATTTTACAGTGAACCAATGAACAAACACTTCTCTCACAGCCATTTGAAATTATACTTTAATATTAGTTCTGTGGACACTCGCTTAGACGATATTGGCGCTTCAAATGGGCACAAAAAAATTGCTGTCAAACGTACGGAACAGCCTGTCCAGTGTATAAGTATAGAGGTCAGTGGGATTTATACTTCACTCCTAGAAATCAGCGTCGCCAGGAATTGTACATACATGTACATATGTACTTATATTATACCTTTACCTTTACCTTCACCTTTCTTAATTGGCTAGTTAAGAACAGAAGTGATCCAAGTAACATTTGACAAAATGGAGCTAAGTCGATTTTTGGGACCTTCGAGTATGAAGTGAGGTTGTGCAAAAGTAATCCAAGTGCTATTCAGTACTTTTTCAAACAAACTCTTTTATGTTACGTTTCGTTTACGTTCAACAAATATTTAAATATAAACACAATTATATCAATATTTTTATCAAAATTGCATTTACTAAAGAAAAACAACTATGAAAGTTTGAGTTATGTTTATATCTATCAAATCATCATCATCCTCCTGCCCTTATCCCAATTTTATTTGGGGTCGGCTCAGCATGTTTTCTTCTTCCATACTCTTCTATCTGCCGTCATCTCACAAGTAACATTCTTTCTTACCATATCTACTTTCACACAATCCATCCATCGTTTCTTTGGTCTTCCTCTTCCACTATATCCGTCCACGTTCATACTCATCACCTTCCTCACAACATGACTCTCATTCCTCCGCATCACATGCCCATACCACGACACCCGGTTTCCACGCAGTTTTTCTGATACCGGCGCTACTTTCAAACTTCCTCTTATATACTCATTCCTTACTCTATCCATTCGCGTAACTCCACACATACCTCTTAACATTCTCATCTCTGCCGCATGCAATTGTCTTTCATTCGTCGCTTTTGTGGGCCAGCACTCTGATCCATACAAGACAGCAGGCCTGACCATACTCTTGTAAATTTTCCCCTTAAGTTTAAGGGGAATACGAGGGTCACAAGTTGTTCCCGTTACCTGCCGCCATTTCATCCATCCTGCGTTAATTCTGTGCGTAACTGTCCGATCTATTTCGCCATCGCCCTGAATAAGCGAACCGAGATACCGGAAATCGGAGCAGACTGGAAGAAGTGCATTATCCAGCACTATGGCTTCAGGACTGGAGAGACCGCCGAAATCGCAGAACATGTATTCGGTCTTGGTTCTGCTGATTTTTAAGCCAACATTCTCCAGTCTCTGTTGCCAACTCCCCAATCTGCTCTGGATCTCAGGTCCGTCTTCACTAACCAGGACGATGTCGTCGGCAAACAGCATGCACCAGGGTGCCTCCTCCTGTATGTCCGCCGTCAAGGCGTCCACAATAAGCAGGAAGAGGTAAGGACTTAAAGCAGACCCTTGGTGCAGGCCCACAGCCACACTGAACTGGTCAGTATTGCCGGCCGACGATCGGACATACGTACAGGACTGCCTGTACATCGCACGAACTAACTCCACATACTTCCCAGGCACACCTTTCTCTTTCATGGCCCACCACAACACTTCCCGATGCACCCTATCATACGCTTTCTCAAGGTCAATGAACACCATGTGCAGATTCCTGTGCACACGTCTGTACTTCTCGCACAATTGGCGAAGTGCAAAGATGGCGTCCATTGTTCCTCGACCTGGCATAAACCCAAATTGGTTTTGGGTAATTTCACTCTCTTCTCGCACTCTTTTCTCTATCACTTTCTCCCATACCTTCATAGTATGCGACATGAGCTTTATCCCTCTATAGTTGCCGCAATCTTGCACATCCCCTTTATTCTTGAAGATGGGCACTAGCGAACTACTGCACCATTCTTGCGGGATGACTTCTTCATGCAGCAACTTGTTGAAGAATAAAGTCAGCCACATACATCCGTTCTTCTTTAACACCTTCCACACCTCAGCTGGTATATCATCAGGGCCCAAGGCCTTTCCATTCTTCATACTTCCAAGTGCTCTTTCTACCTCATCCATGCTAATTTCTCTTACCAATCCCTTATTTACTTGTGCCTCTTGGAGTATTCCATTCCAAACATTCTCTTCATTCATAAGCTTTTCAAAATAAACCTTCCATCTCTCTTTTATTTCCTCATCTTTACACAAAACCTTGCCAGACTCATCTTTTATGCATTTTATGTGGGTTATGTCCCTCGATCGTCTCTCTCTCTCTTTCGTAATTCGGTAGAGCTCTTTATGGCCTCTTGGACTGTCCGGGGAGTTGTAAAACCTCTCCTGCGCCTTAGCTCTGGCAACTGCTACCGCCTTCTTTGCTTTTCTCTTCCATTCCATGTAGATTCTCTTTCTGTCATCCTTCAGACTTGCATTCACTATTTCAACATTCTGCCATTCTTTGAATGCTACTTTCTTTTCTTTCAAAACCTTTTGTACTTCATCATTCCACCACCATGTATCTCTATCTATCAAACCTTTTCCTCTCGACTCTCCGCACACGTCTTTTGCGACTTCCCTTATATGGCTTGCCATTTCACTCCAACATTCATTCACACATCTACCTTCCATTTCCTTCATTTCTGACATTTTTTCCACAACCTAACTCCTAAATACATCAGCACATTCTTCCTTCTCTAGCATACACCACCTAATCCTTGGAAGGGGCCGATCTTTATTGCTTTTGGGCGAGACAGTTACTGTTACAGTTATATCTATCAAATAACAAACATGTTTTAAATCATGTGCTCAACATAATTATGATATTCATAAAAACGCATTTCTATGAATAGCTCAACTTTTAAAAAATGCTACTTAGATTACTTCTGTTCTTACCTAGCCAATTGTAACGCCATTAAATGTTTCCTACAGGTGGTGGATTTGCGCTCTCGGAAGCTGCTAAAAAGGAATATTCAGATCTGAATGGGTACATCGGAAATGCACTCAGACATCTCAACATTTTTCCGAATTACTTTATCATATTGCTGATAATCATATTTACAGTCTTTATAACAAACTTTGCGTCAAATGTCAGTGTATGTAATATTGTCACGCCTATAGTCATGCAATTGGTATGTTAATTCAAAATTTTGATATTGTTATCACGATTCAATTTATAAGAAACTCGCTCCGGTTGTGACAACATTTTTGCATTCCTCGCTTTCTCGGGGATCAAAATTAAGCGCTCGGTTAAAAAACAACTTTGTACTTTTGTATAACAAATAAATTTTTCTAAGCAGTGAAGTTCTGGTAGGCCAGATTTTGACGTCTTTAATATCTAAAAATCTATTTAGACTTCAACTTGAAAGATCTTTTGTAAACTTGTATTATGTTTATAGTTTTACATCCTCAGACAGCAAAATAATGTTTTTTACAGGGCAAAGAAATAAACATTCACCCTCTTTGGTATAACATTGCCTCCAGTATCTCGGCTTCTTTTTGTTTTTGTTTGCCTGTTGGCACTCCGGGCAATTTAGTTATCCAGGGCGCTGCTAAAATACCATCGAGCTTAAAATACCTACAATGAAAATGGTAAGACATTTTTTTTTTTAATTTTGGTAATTTACGGCCAGTTTCTTCATCAAACATAAAAGTCAAAGTAATGTCTAAAGTAACAGTCACGGTCAAATTCGTTTTTTCAAGGCTAAAGTGACAGTAAAACTAATAGAAAAAGCGAATTTGACCGCTACTTTTACTTTAGACATTACTTTGATTTTTACTTTGGATTTTACTTTTGATGAAGAAATTGGCTATTAGGCGGAAGGAATGAGTATTTGAGAGAATATGGCTGTCATGTTGTTATAGGCATTTACCTAGGTATAGCGGAGGAATGAGTCATATTGTGAGGAAAGTTTTGGCGTGGTATTGGGCATGAGCGTTGAAAGATATATTGGAAGAAACGACCAAAAAACAACGAATGAATTGTTTGAAAGTCAATATGGTTAGAAATAATGGTATTTTGCAAGATGACTAAATGTATGGAAGGAGAAAAACATATTGTGCCGACTCCAAATTAACACTTTCACTGTTCCAAGATTGACATATAACTATAGGGACAGGAAATGTCACGAAAAAAACGTGCACACCTACTGTCAGTATGCAGTAGTAACTAAAATGGCTGCCATTACTAGGGTTGTACCACTACCGGATTCAACAAATATCGATATTGTATTCTAGTTAGAAGTACGTACGAGTTTTACTGGGTGCATAAAAATAACCGAGTATAAATAATTTCTTCGTCATAGAACTAACTATCACATTAACTTCACTGATACTAATAACCTCAACAACATCAACCAAATGGGAGGAGTCATTTCAGTACCTTTAAAAAAAAAACACAGGCAAAGTAATTATTTATTATTTCAAATATCCCTATGAAAGTTCTTTCACGACAAACGACGGCCAAAGATTCGGTCTTATGAAGAAGAATCCGCAAGAAACGCCGTAAGTAGATACTCTCTAAAAAAATTCAATAATTTAAAATCGTTTTCAAGCTATTCATGAGAAAGTTATATAATGCAAATGGAGCTAATTATGTATTAATCGATTGTACAAAACAATTTTAGTGCTAAGAAAAAAATATTTATACAATTCGAAACCTATATTCGGTAACTAAGTTCTGAAGCAAATATTGCAACTTGCATTCCGATTTGCTCGTCTGTGCTGTCTGTTTTATTGAAAATAATACACAACTCTGAGGGCTCAGTGTCTTAAGGACAGTAAGTTCTGATGTTAAAATTTGTAAAAGTGGATATTATATCGATACTATTATGACAACTGCACAGCACTATGCCAATATGCTATGTTATTGTAAACAACATTTATTTCTAAATATAGGTTTTTATACAGAAATAAACCAAAATATAAGTACTTTCACCATCAATTCATGTTCCCGTAACATATTTTTTATCCAATGTGAATTATTTTATGTAGTTTCTAGCAAAAATAGGTTCCTAACCTGTGTAAAGACAATCCAGCTTGATTTTGGTGCTTCCTAGCACCACACTTCACAATACAACACATAGGCATATTCGTTGATTATTTCACTATTGAAATAGTAAAGTCTTAAAAGTAAACACGAGTGATTTTCTATAAAATAGCAAAAATAAGTCACGAAGAGCACAACTACCATGACATATGGCCAGATATGGCACGCACCTACAAACAGGAGGATTTCAAAAGTAAATGTCACCATTTTACGCAATCACAAAAATATTGTTGTCCCTGTTTTCAAATACACTTATCTGCTTAGAAAGAGTGAGACAGAACTATGTTGCATAGTTTGTTTCATATTTATATAACTATAGATACGTCTATAACAACACGGCGTCTCCTATGATTCTAAGCTCGATGGTTCCAAGTCCCAAGACAAATGTCAATATAATTATGGCAAGTCAAAGTCAAGTTATAATTGGGATAAGGGCAGGACGATAATGCATCTGAACAAAACTCTATAACGAGCTATCGCATGTTTTTCACAGGTAAAAGCTGGTGTTGGTCCAACTGTTACGACCATATTGTTGACGTGGATAAGCATGTGCTTCTGGGCGCCTGTTGTATGGCCCGATTTGAACAAATACACGTCCGATTTGAGTTGGATGGATAAATAAAAGTATAATGCCAACTTGGAGAAATCTCCAAGTTGAAAAACAAATGTTTTAATCATTGTCTCAATGTAGTAGCTGACTTGTACCTGACCTGACCTGTGTACCTGTGTGTGTGTACCTGAGTCACATACTTCCTAGTGTTATGGGTGGATCGGTTATGTGCCACGTAGTCTAATTATTTTTACCCACGACGGAACGGAGCAGGTATATGCGTTTGGGGTGAGAGATGTGCGTTTGTGTGTTTGTGTGTTTGTGTGTTTGTGTGTTTGTGTGTGCGTTTGTGCAAAGTAATGTTCCCACCTATCTTCTAAACTAATGATCTGATTTTGATGCGGTTTTCAATAACAGATTTGCGTTCAACGTGTTCATGTTCTTAGATAGGTGTCATGGCTGTAACTCACTAGGGGGCGCCACAATATTAGTGCAAACAGCAAAGTAATGTTCCCACCTACCTTCTAAACTAATGATCCGATTTTGATGTGGTTTTCAATAACAGATTTGCGTTCAACGTGTTCATGTTCTTAGATAGGTGTCATGGCTGTAACTCACTAGGGGGCGCCACAATATTAGTGCAAACAGCAAAGTAATGTTCCCACCTACCTTCTAAACTAATGATCTGATTTTGATGCGGTTTTCAATAACAGATTTGCGTTCAACGTGTTCATGTTCTTAGATAGGTGTCATGGCTGTAACTCACTAGGGGGCGCCACAATATTAGTGCAAACAGCAAAGTAATGTTCCCACCTACCTTCTAAACTAATGATCCGATTTTGATGTGGTTTTCAATAACAGATTTGCGTTCAACGTGTTCATGTTCTTAGATAGGTGTCATGGCTGTAACTCACTAGGGGGCGCCACAATATTAGTGCAAAACAGCAAAGTAATGTTCCCACCTACCTTCTAAACTAATGATCCGATTTTGATGTGGTTTTCAATAACAGATTTGCGTTCAACGTGTTCATGTTCTTAGATAGGTGTCATGGCTATTAATCACTAGGGGGCGCCACAATATTAGTGCCAAACAATGTTACAATATAATCAAAACGTCCGATTACAATTCTGTTTTCATCAGCAATGTGTACGTGCTTAATGCATGTTCCCAAATAATAAAAATTACGCCTGTAACTCACTAGAGGTCGCTACAATATCGGTGCAAAATAATATTGCAATAACATATTATATAGACTATAATTCGTATATGTTCTCTAAAAAGTCTGAAATAAAATTAAGCAAAATTAAAAATTTTGAAAAAACCCCCGACGGTAAAAATCTTATTGAAAAATAATAAAATAACTCAAAACCCCCGACTTAACCCAATTATATAGGAATAACCGTCGGGGGCTGCCTTTTCTATATGAAATTTCAAAAATTAATTGAGTGTATTTTATGTCATCGTTAAACATCTACAATTCTTCAATAATTGTATTCACGACACTAGAATCCTTTAGCTGGTTTAATGGCAGCTCCCGACGGATATTCCTATATAATTGGGTTAAGTCGGGGGTTTTGAGTTATTTTATTATTTTTCAATAAGATTTTTACCGTCGGGGGTTTTTTAGATTAAGGGGCCACCTTTTTTTATACACCTTTTGAACTATTATACTACAAATTCCAAGATTGATCCTACAATAGGTTCTTTTCAACTTATTACCTACTAAATACAAAAAATTCATTACGATACAGAAAGTGGTTCATCCATCCTTACGGACGGACACAATCTATCTTCCCAACACTAAAATAATTATTCAAATCAGTTCAGTCGTTTCGGAGCTCTTAGGGTACAAAGAAACAAACAAAAAAAAATATTCCTTAACATTGAACTTAACAGTGCTTTATTTCTCACTTTACATAACAAAAATATATATGGTATGTTCCATTGTGAAACCGTGGAAACTTGTAGTAAATAACACGTAACATCTAAGCTCGAATTGGATCAGTACTTTTAAAGACCTGGTGGTGGTTCTTCGGTCACCGTCGTCGTCTCACCTGGGCCGCCCGGCACCGGGATGGCCATGATACCAGCGTCATCAGAGTCGAATACAAACGGTGCCCATATCATAAGGGCAACAAACAAAGTTACGAGGCATATCCACACCGGTATGAAAGAATATTTAGCCTGTAAAAAGACATGCTATGAGTTCCATATACCACTACATAGTATATATGTATAGAAGTTGCTTCCCGCTATTTGTCTGTATGTTTATAATTTATGTTGAACCCCAAGTGTACAAGGCTCCGGTGGGAGCTGCCAAGTCAGCCCGGTGGCACTTTGTAATACTGTAGTAGGTAATACTTTCAATTGTACAGGAATGGTTATACTTCAAAACTGCGCAACGAATTTAGAATTGTTCTTATCATTTAAACAACGTTTATACGGTATGTAGTAATAAAACAATTTGCATAAGGTATTCACCATTTTCAGTATTGGTACTTTCCCAGTGTAATGACAGAAGTAAGCAGGAGTATATAGGAAAGGACAGCTGAATCCGAAAGACGATGCTATGCCGACGCCTAATGCTGCAACGTAAACTTTGCCTGGCCAAGGTTGAGCAGCATCCACTGACTGTAAAAAAAAAAAAACTACATCCGGTAAAATAAGACAAAGGGATAAAATAAAACTCGTATGGCTCTAGAATTCGATGTCTGAAAGTCCGTTGACTGTGTTCATTTTACCACAGATTTCTATAGCCATGTCGAAAGTTTTATATTTAAGTATTTATATATATTATAAACGATTTATTTTTTATCTTTCAAAATCTGGATAGATAAATTTGAAATCATATTAGAAATTATCACGTAGCTTAATATTGCTTTCATTTAAGCAGGATAATGCTGTTGATAGCCGACAACTTCAGTTCAGACAGTATTATTTAATACATTTTCCCGCTTTTTGAACAAGAGGCTGTATAACAATTTGAACACAACTTTCATTATAACTGGATGCAGCCCAGTGCACGTGTTTATATGGAGCCAATCTAACTTTCTTATCCCTGTTACCCGGGCACGAGTATCGTACCACTATATTTCAGAAGAATGCAATACCTATAGCTGATATCATCTGCATGTGTGCAAGCAACGTCACGCACCATTAGTTAGTCTTTAATGTGTATTTTGATTATTTGGACTAAAAATGAGTGCTATAAAAACCTAGACTAGTTTAAGGTACGTTTTGAAAGCTAGCTACAACTGCCGACCGCACCTACCGCCACTGATACTACCTACTGATTTTAGATCCAAGCGCATTCGGTAGTAAGTATTCTAAACGCACCTTTATTGTTTGAGCGTTGCCATGGTTACACAGGAACTGGTTGTTGCATAGATGTAATACTAAACAAGATTGCGCACTCTCAAAATATATATTTACGAAAATGAACTCTATTCCGACGCAACAAGGTAGGTACTAAATTGGTTGCATAATACACAGAGGCAAATCCGAGCCGAGAGGGATAGTTAGAACGGAGGCCGTTTGTCTCTTTCTAACACCTTGCCAGCATAAAAAAATGTTATGTTCAACAGTTTTGTCTTCCCAAAAAAACAATTGAATCACTTATATTTTTATCTTATTTTAATAATTGTAAGTCAACAAAACATAAACAAGATAAATTTTTATTTAACTTTTTTTATTTTCTAGCGGTAACCCTGAACATTCTAGGCGCAAAATTTTAAATGCTGATTACCATTTAAAATTTTGTTTATATTTTTTGTATTAAATCAATTTAAAATGGTGAAAAAGTGTTGCTTTTATACTTGTGAAAGTGAATCCTATGGTGGTTGCAATATATCGTTCCACAGGTAAGCTAATAATAACATTTTCGTAAATCAAACAACTAGGGTGCCCATGAATTCTTGTAATGAATCAAAATATGGGTGATGGGTTTTAAAACTGTTGTACTATTGTTATAGCTTCCCAAAAAAAATGAAGAAAGACGATAAAAATGGCTCAGCAGTCTATAGAAGCTGTTGATTTGCATCCGTGCCATATTCAAGGAGGTAATTATGCTAATGATTCTCGACCCAAATCAATAAAAAAATTGGTACGTAATTTTTTTCTTTAATTTTTTTTCGGAATTCCGTAAATGTCATCTAGCCATATTTAAACTTGGCGCGTGTGTTAATGGCCTTAAAACCGTGCTGCGTTCTCACACAAACGCAAACACAAAGCATACGCAACGATCACTCATCATTCATAAAAGTGGATTACTTCTTAAATACCACGACATTACAATGACAAAAAAAGCAGTGCATATTAGTTATTTCCCATCTACTGTAATTCCAATCGATTATATACGTATTGTATGTCCTCCTCCTGAACTATGGCACAAATGCAAATCAACAGCTTGTATGTGAAGCAAAAATTCAAAAAAAGCAGTCTGCACTTCGAATCTTCCTGTTTTTATTGCTGCTAATTCCCGCTAATTATTAAAAGCCTATATTAGTATTTTAAGGTCAAAAACTGCGTTAGTTAGAACTTCAATACCAATCTGTGTTTAATAAATCTTAGCAAACTCGGATTGGTCTCACATAGCTTGATCTCATAGTCACCCTATTAGGAAGGGACAGATTAGAAAGGGACGGCCTCCGTACTGTTTCACTCGGCTCGTTTTTTGGTTAAAAGTGCGCAGTCCTGTTTACTATATTATGTCTATGGGTTGTTGTGACATTTAGTAATTATTTTCAGATTCTTCAAGAACAAATTTTTCAGTATTCCGGTTAGAAGAGTTAATTAATACATTTTACTATTGTACCTAATCTACGTAACAATGTTATAAGGACCCAATCAATGTGTGTTTCGATGGAAAACGATACAATTTAACCTTGTTTCTCAAACAAAAAAATGTTCAGCTTTAACGATAGAGAAAAAAATAACATACCAAATACAAAGTAATATGCATAGTTTACGTTTCTATCAACAAATCTCCACCACAATACGGCTGACTCAGGTTTTAAAGGCGGTAATTCACTTTTTCCTGGAACAAAAAGTACCCAATTTTAATCTAAAGCTTTTCGAATTATCGCAGGTTTGTCTTTTGTATAAAAAGTCTTACTTACTCTCAATATTAAGGAACTTCAGAAAACTATAGCTTTTAGGCAGAGTGTGGAGAAATATAACAAATATAGCTGCAACTGTAGCATCTTTAACTCTGAGAAAGAAAAAATAAATATAAACCAAGCTGGCAAATCAATTAGTAATAAAATTTTAAATATAAATAATGTTTTAAGAGCTGTAAAAGGTACTTTACCTTGGTAATTGTGGAGCACCCTCGGTAGCCGAAAAGTCTGCCCATCCCTCGATCCATTTACACCAGCGGAAGAAAAACATACATAGAGTAACTATGAGAAAAATTACGCTGAGCTGCAACGATTGATTAAAGTGTCAGAAGGAAGTCTATAGATAGACTCTATAGGCTTCTAAAAAGTGATGAAATCCATCACACTTCCGAGCGCGTTTTCACAACTATGTTTGGGTTGGCTTCCAGTCTAGCCGGATGCAGCTGAGTCTAAATGTTTTACAAGGAGCGACTGCTCTATTAACCCAGGTGATGAAATGTACAAGGTAATTAACGGAGAAGAAAGGAAAGATGAACGTAAGTACCAAAAACCAAATAGGTCAGGAGCCTTGTCGTGGGTCAATTAACGAGACGCAGCAGTTACCCGAGTAATCCGATACTCTTTGGTAAGACTAGTTGTCAGCCTCCGTGATTTGACTAGCCGTAACAAATGCTAATGATAATGTTTATATGACATCCGGGACCAACAAATTTTTAGTATTATAGTTTATTGACGTAATGCCCGATCGATTCGGCTTTGACTTTGGCATGAGCTTATATTCGAAACATTCACCTTAATTATTATATACTAGCTTCTGCCAGCGACTTCGTCCGCGTTAGATTCGGACTTTGTGCAAAGAGAGGAAGAAATAATAATCACCAGCCTATGCAATTATCTAAATCTATGCGAACCTAGCCTATTACTACTTAGCTTCAACCACACGCGACGGAAGCTTAAAAAATGGAGTAACTTCTCCCGATTTCCCAACATTTCCCATCACTGCTCTGCTCCTATTGATCGTAGCGCGATGAAAAGTATCCTATAACCTGCCCAGGAGTATGAAGAATATTTGTGCCAAGTTTCATTAAAATCCGTCGAGTAGTTTTTGTTTCCATAACGAACATACAGACAGACAGACAGACAGACAGACAGACAGACAGAAAGACAGACAGACAGACAGACAGACAAAAATTTTACTGATTGCATTTTTGGCATCAGTATCGATCACTAATCACCCCCTGATAGATATTTTGGAAATATATTTAATGTACAGAATTGACCTCTCTACAGATTTATTATAAGTATAGATTTCAGGTTAATGTTTTGTGAATTGTAGGCACGTTATTAAGGCAGGCCCGTGGCCAAGTAACAGTCGCGTGGATAGATCAATCCTAAAGTTAAGCAGTCCCTCTATGTAAAATACAGGTAATCAATTGCATCAGGTTAGACGAAGACACCAACACAGTTGAAAGAAGGCTTGGCAGTTGATGACAGTAACAAACCTTTTCATGTAGACTATGTTTAGACGGTAACTCTGCTTGAAACCTCAGAAAGCCAGTCCGCAACTCTTCCATTTTGCCAGATGGCATAGGTACTTTCAGGGCCCTAAATAAAATAAATAGGAAATAAGATGTCGGGAACTCATAAAGATATCGGCCTACTGCGCAGGGCATATTATAATGCAGGAGCATTTACGAGTATACAGGTGATCAGACATTTACGTGCTTCTCCGATGCATGGGTGTATCTGTCACCAACTTTCAGGCTGTTTTGTAAAAGTTTCTAAAACTCACAAAGCGATTTCGGTTTGCCCCGGGAATCGAACCCGAGACCTCGTGCACAGAAGTTACGGGTGCGACTACCGAATCAACAAGGCAGTTCATAAAAAGCCAAAACTGTAAAACACGATACTAATATTACCATTAAGACGAAGTAAAGAGTCAGAAGCAACTTTGTAATGCACACATACGACTCACTAACTAATATTGCGGTGAAGTCCTTACTTTGTTTAACTAGTCCGTTGTAAATAATTATGTTTCAACCCTCAACCTATTCTACACAAATATTTAATCATAAAACTTACGAATTTGCTAGTAGCATGTGGTAAATAAGGCAAAAGATGAACATTAAAAATGCGACAGGGAAAGCAAAAGCCGAATATTGAAGATAATTGAATATATCCGGGTATTCCTGGCCTTTGGGTGCAAATCTGCGAATGAAAGACAATATAAAATATGGATAAAATTGTATGATCTTATACCTAAATATGCTTAAGAACTCTTAATAAAATCAAACATTAAATCTATATACAAGTATACATACTCCACAAAAATTGCCCGAAAGAGCATAGTTACAGACGCAGAGTGCATAATTGCAGTGCTACCTGAAAATATAATTTTATTAATGGGGACCAATATACAAAGTATTACATAAGTATTACATAAGTATTAAACAGAAAAAAATGATCATAGCCAAAATCATCGCCAACCCGCCAATTATAAAATTACATACCAATCCCTGCTGAAACTTGGATTGCATTATTAACAATATATCGCATGGTTACAAAATTTGGTATCTCGTCTGATTTTAATGTTGACGCCTGAAACATAATTATGCATGTCGTTAACGAAAGACTCCATGAAAAACTACTAGTGGTAAAAACATATCGGCCAACTAAGGAAATGATTAGGCACATGATAATAGAGTCCTTTGGCATACAGGGACTTATTTAAATATGATGTACATATTACACTTACATCTATCTTAGTTAGCACGGACGTAGATATCTGTGTAAGAGTGGAACAAATTATGAGCCGATTGCTAAACATCGACAGAAAGAACGCCGCTGAACTGAACTTGAATATTATCCTGAGAACAGTGAAGAAGTGAGATTTCACATAGGTCTGATACCAGTCTTACAAAGGCGTATTTGGTTGAGGAGGCGTAAAGCGTAAGTCCGCCTTTGTACATTGTTTTTTATATTTGTGAAATGTGTGCAAAAAGTATAATGAATAAATAAAAAATAACACATGTGGTCATAATAACTAACGGGTTCTTACTGAACCATGACATTTAAGCCATTAGTCGCTTGTACCTTTATTATAGCCATATCGTCCTGTTATCGCTAGGTAAAAGTTGACGAGTAACCATATGCTCAAACAGGTCAGAACGTCCTTTTAGCATAGGTTTATAGCGATAAAAAGGTGATGTTTCGACAATGTTTCTGATAAGGATAAAAGTTTACCTTTTGGCAGAATATTGGCATGCATCCCCAGAACATATAAACCATATTGCTATACGTCTATCCACGCCGGAATTATTCAGCAATAGGAGAAGCATTGAAGATAGTAGAAAAAGAATTATATTTTCCTGAAAAAAGTGGGACATTGTTAAATCAATCAAAGCTAGTGGTGTTGATCTGAAAATATAGGTTGATAAATTGTAGCGTTCTTATTGCGTAAGTATGGGGTTGTTTAAACCCTGCTTAGTCATAACCACGTTAGTAAGTACCATTACTATCGGGTGTGGCCACTATAACATTAAGCTTCAAATGGTCATAACGCATCCTTTAAATTACGGCACTATTCTTCTAAAGAAAATTTACTTACATTCATGTAACAGTTGCATGCTTGAATGCTTGATATGACACCAGCCATTGGCAATAGGAATACTGTAATCAGACCAGTTGCAGGAATCGCAACGGGTTGCACAAGGAAGAACCAAAACATTAACAGCCACGTCAGCTGCACGGTTAAGGCATGCTGTAATAATTTCAATAGCTAGAAAAATGCTTCTGTGGCACTATCGATGCTACAATTACTTCTATGACAAAATCATTTCCTGGGTAACTAAATCTGCAACTCATCTGAAAAATATATCGTATTGGTATAAGATATACTCACATTATCTCGCTCGCTTCGCCACGACAGAAGACATAGTGGTACTAATGAACCAATAATGCCCCTGAAGTTATTCTTAAACATATTTTTGATTCTGAACCCGAAACCTGGGACTGGTGTTTTTGGGGGCTCCTTAGACCGACTACTGAACAATTTATTATGTTAAAATTAAAAACACTTGGTTTAGAAAATATAACTATTCGGATAAAAAAAATACTTACAATGGGTTCGGGATTAAGCTAAAAAAATAGAAAAACAAATTAGTAAGTCGTTAAAACAATTGAAATAATCATTAAAATAAGTGATTTAAAATTAAACTTACCTCTCAAGTGTACCAGGAGGAGGAGGAGGCCTGTAATTAACAAAAAACTTTAGTAGGTATTAAATACATGTAATAAGACATAGGTATACTTTTCGAAATTGAAACTTTGTGCAACATTTTATTCATACCTAACTCTTTTAAAAATCGTAGAACCCAGCAGGTGGTCTGTATTATATACTTCAAAAAACTGTGCAAGTTATCTTAATTGACCGTTCAACAGATACGTAGTCTACAATGTCCTTACGATTTCCGCTACTGATTACTAGAATTTTACGAAAACTGTTGACGTTTAGTCAATGTTCGGTAATCCAAAGTATTTAGTCTAATTATTCGCTATGCGCTTAGAGACCGGTTTCCTCGGACATCGAAGAACAATATAGTGTATCGCTATCAATTTGTATTTACGCACGTGACTATGCGCCATTTCGCTGCTCATCACCCTTACCAGAAGAAAAAATGTTCTTCGCGCCGCGATCACGCCACACAAAACTCGACGCCAAGTATCTCCGTAAACGTAGCATGTACCCTAAGAGTTCTTATTCACGATGAAATTTGTAAATCCATGCAGATATGTCAACAAGACGATTGTCCAAACCAAGTTAACACCAGTCCATATTCCAAAAATACCTTCCAAAATTAATAATAAATAAACTAAAAACTTACGGTGGCTTCTTCGCTTTCCCCAGCCCCATTTTTTTTCAGAATCACTATCTTCGTTAGATTTATAATAAATTATTTTCAACTCAACCGACAGCTAAAATCGAATGTTTCGTAAAACAAAACACGGTTAGGTTGTTTTCTTTTCATAAAAAAACTATATTGTCAACGAAAAAAAAGATCATAATATCCATGCAACAAGGTTCACACGACCATTTATTGATATACATTGTATGGTTCCTTTCTAGTCTAACCAAGGGGTATCGGGTTGCCCGGGTAACTGGGTTGAGGAGGTCAGATAGGCAGTCGCTTCTTGTAAAGCACTGGTACTCAGCTGAATCCGGTTAGACTGGAAGCCGACCCCAACATAGTTTGGGAAAAAAGGCTCGGGGGATGGATGGTTCCTTTCTTCGATGAAACTGTTTAAAAGGTTTGTTACGACCCGCCCGTTTTCAACCCGGACAGGACAATCTGCCTGATACCTCGTGGTAAGACTGGTTGTCAAAACTTCTGGCTTCTGACTACTAGCAACGAATCCCAATGATGAAATAGTGACAGTCCACCAATGTAACGTGCCTTCCAAAGTACGTAGCAACTGGTAATGACCAAAATGTTTCATGAATACCCATGCACATACACTTTTTTGCAAGAAAAGGGGACACCTTTGCGAAATCTTGGTTTCAAGAACTTTATGAATGCTTCAAAAGTTTTCAATGATTGGAATATTATTATGTTACTACCATCAAAAGGGTTAGCCTAGCATGCGTTAGTGTCGGGCCACGCTCAGTGTAGGGTTCCGTACTTTACCGATTATTCTTCATACCTATCCTGACCCCATCAACTACGAAAAAATCTTAATAGTGCGAAGTAGCCCAACGTACAGCGACATCTCTTGGGAAAATGGGTTACTAATGTGCAAAAAACTAGATGGGGTATGTATGGTTAGGGATATGGTTTTGGTTCGTAATTTTGGATTGCGTGAACTGATTTTAATACTTATTCTTTTATTCTTCGAGATTCTATAACTATCTGAGATTTTGAATTTTTTAGGACCCATTTTTTTAAATTTTGCAGCCTTTATTTCCGTCCAAAAATATTAAAATCTATATCAGTAAGCCTATATAATAAGTAACCCGGGTTTGGAAGGGGAACATGGGGCCGAAGCCAACACGCTGAAGCCCTTTTGAGACAACTTTAATGGAATATTATTATTTCAATTTAATTTTCTTAGGAGAGTATAAAACTTTATGTACGGGCCAAGCATGCAAGGAGAGGATTAAATACAAACACAGATGATAACGTCGAAGATGTAAGAACTTTTCGTGTGATACGGCATGTGATACAGATTATATTTAAATAATAATCCATCTTTGATGCAATTTTAGGTAATATTGATACAAATATATTTTTTAGTGTATAATACATAGTAAATCTAATGAATATAAATAAGTAAAAAATAATTAGACAAATGGCAGTGTTTATTTAAGGAATTATAACAATTTAAAATTTCATAACACAAGTCACGTATGCACCTATGTACGTTCATAAATTCGAAAGACACTTCATAACTGTATCCGGCTAAGTACGAACATTAACTATTTGGTACGTAGCACGTGAATAAAATCGTCACTTATCACTTCTCGATATGCTTTATATTCGGGGTGGGATACCCAAGTTCGTGGATCAGACGGGCGTAGTTCTGCGGTAGGGGTCGGTACCTACGGCACGGTCGTGGCGCGGTGGCTGTTGATCCTCACCGCCCCTCGCACCAGCACCAAAAGTCACCATCTCCTCTTCCCGAGAAGGTGGTGGTTCTACTGCTGAAGTGTCAAGAAATCGGCCACTAGCTACTGACGCCTGTGACTGAAATATCGATGCACTTCTTAAACCGCTCAAGGTATTTGCGCTTTGTGGCACTTCCTTGAATTCTTCAAAATAATTGTCACAGGCTGTCGGTCGAGGCGCAGCCGGGAATCCGTACAGCGTTGACGATGACAAATCTTTTAGTGAAGCTGAACTTAAATTTATTCTCCTATTTTTATTGTGTATTGAACAGTGAGGCATATCATCGCCGTCGAATACGAAGCGTCTCCGCTCTCGCGGCGTGGCAGCTGATGAGCCTGTGGGGGGATATGTGTCCCTTTTCATCATCCGCCTCTCTAGGAGCGTGGAGTCTCGCTCTCTGAACTCTGTGAAGGCATACTCTCGATCCCATGCTCGACAATCCGCCTTGGCTTTCTCTGTCAGTTCTGTTATCCAATCTTTTTGGTACCACTGAAGAAATAAGAATATAGCTGAAGTGCCCGCTAACTCAGCGGCGACGAAGCCACTGATGTACAGCCCGAATGAATATCCGTAACTGTATGACATTCGGGGTGTATCAAAGTAAGCCATGTAACGCAACTTGTGGTTCACTTGTGATTTGAATACCGATATGTACATGACGATTCCAGTCAGCATTATTAGACCTGAAATGAAATAATTTGAGTTCATTAATTACGTTAATTTGATTTTTATGCGGTTCTTAGCAGAGTATTTGACAGACTTAGTAGAAGGTTTTAAGTTGGTATTGAAGGTGATTTTATTTCTTTGTAGATAGTTTTTTTTTAACTTACCTGATATAATAAAAAGAACGCCTGCAATGAATGTACACAGTCTTCGGCCCTTCACGCAGTGGCCTAGCACGCAGCATAGCGCCCCGACAGCTTGTGTGAACACAGCCAGAAGAAGCGGTGCTGCTGATCTGGTCACCACATCTGAAACGTAATAATGATTTATTAAACTTCTTTTTTCAATTTATTAGCACAGAATAATATTATTTACAGTATTAAGGGGTCCCACACAAAACTGCGATGTGATATCCGCTTGCCGAGTCACAAATCACAAGACTTTCCACGGAGCGCCTGGGAAACACGTCCGTTGTCGACCGGGGTTCAATGCTGTGGTTCAATGCGAACTGAACTGTGCTTTACTAGCGCTGGGTATTGCGTCAGAGTTCTCGGAACAAACCCTCTTAGCTACTGGCGCCATCTACTTAACACGACTGAAACTAAGTCAACTAAGGGCTAGTAGCGCCATCTATTGCATCTAAGCTTAACGTCACATTTATTAAATAAAAAAACCAGGTAAATAGGTATAAATAATCATAATGTAACAATATCTTTAAAATTACATAACTTATTGTAACTTACATGGTATTGCATTTGTGGAGTCGCTCGGGTCAGGCTGCCACTGGGACAGAGGAAAATACGGAATGTCCAAACACCGAAACACTGTGCTGCCAGCTGGAACAGTTATAATTCAATAAAAGTAGGTACTAATGTCGCTCTTGCACCAACATGTATTCTTTACTCACGGGTAAAGATAAAAGGTATATTTTTTTAAACCAATTCATATAATCCTCATTCATGGAATATGGCGGACTATTTTTTTTTTGACTATTTTTTTACCAGTGCGCAAACATTGACATTTATATGTGACATCATATTTTTTTTAAATTAATAATGCAGATAATGTTCTGTTATTGATGCTGAACCACAATTTTTTTTTGCGCACTGCTTAAAAAGTTATCCTGAATTATACCTAAATCCTATATTTTCATGACTGAGAAAAGTTGGATTTATCTTTGCAAATGTACGCCTGCCTTTCTCGCCGTGTAAACAGATGTGATGGTAATGTCTTTTTCAATTTGTGGTAAAAATAATAACATCAACAACATTTTTGAAATTAGTCAACTGATGGACCCTAAAAACGCTTAATAAAAATCATCATCTCATCAATTCCCTTATTGATGGTATAATCATAACAAACAAAACAGGTTACTTAATGAAGGAAATAGAGTAGTCACAAGCGGTGTCCCGCAGTTACGGACATCAACGGACTTTGTAATGGAACGAAAGTGGGCCGGCTCGGACGGCGGGACAATGCATTTCCCGCGTGCCGCGACGGAAACGAAACGCATTGTAGGTCTGCGACACACACGGAAGTTTCATACCCTATTGTACTAAAAAGTACCGCGCTCTATATTCCAAGCCGATACGTTTTAATGTGTTTTACTGCGATTTTATTCTGGTGGCAAGTGAAAATGATATTATGGAATTTTATAGAGCAAAAACATGAAATTCAAAGAGTAGCGTTGAATTTTCTCTTTGAAATGTTTAAGTTTTAGCAAACTGTGTAAAAAACACATATTTTCCAATAAGATATTGACACAGTAGTGCTGGCGGGAAGAGTCAGACACCTTTAGAATAGAATAGAATAGAATATCCTTTATTTCTAAGTATATGGTACATTGAGGTTTCACCTTCCTTGCTAACTGACCATGGCGAGCTACAAATATAGAAAAATGGAAAATTTTGACTAAAGGCTCCCCTTTGAACAGCAGTGGTATAACTTAACTTATAAGCGATAAGAATAAAAACAATCTTTTTAAATACTCACGATCTGTGTGGCATATTCTCCATAATCCTGACACGGTTTGCTTGGCAACTAGGTCATGTCTCCCAGTGCCGTTGTATGAAGGATTCAGCATGTTCTCTTGTGTGTGAAGCCAGTTGTTGGTCGATACGGCTACTAGAACTGCTACCACGGCAGTTCCCGCTGAGAGTGGCGTTAACAACCAAAGGCAGGCCACGGAGGAATCGATTTGGGCCACTAAAGTCGGTGACGGAGGGGACGGCCTGAAATTTATTTAAAAATAATATTAAAATATTTTCTTAACAAAATAGGAATAGGTAAAAAAAAGTAACTAGATTTGTCACTATGCCAGATTTCAGTGTAAAGGATCCGAAGCCAACGACAGAAATGAAAGATACAGAGAAAATTGAATGGGTTCTATGCAGATATCTATTAACAATTCTCCCAAACTTTTGCCTGGATTATCAAAGTTCGGAGGAGTAGCTCTTCTGGCCTCGGGTTATTCGAAGAAAATGAACATTGCAAGTGATATAAGTCAAATATAGAAAAAGTAATTGAATTTTCCTATGAATCTATTCCTATGAATACTATTTCAAAGTACAATTTACAGTGCTCAGACAAAGATTTCCATTTTCACTTTTGAACTAGATATAGCTGATCAAGATGCAGATTGTTATTATTTTGTTAATGATTTTCATACAACAGCTGCTAAATGTATTAGCAGCGCAATTCAGAAGTTAGTGTGACTATTACTTTGTACGTAATTTATTATTCAGTTTTATGTTTATATCATAATAAGTCTCAGTGGGCGTCATACATGATTTGATATTGTTTTGCTGTAACTTAGATATATGACTCCTCTATCGAGTGCCATGTCACAATTTCAGCTTAACGAAGTCAACTTTTGCAGGCAGCCTTCCGCAGATCATTAGCCCATTATTACAGGAGCTCATAAAATAATAAAAATCGAGAGCAGCTTCTCTTTGAACGGATTTTAATGTATGTTATACTGAGGTTATGGTGCCACCAGTCGCTCCCCAGACCTGAATGACAAGACTTTTGATAACTGTTACTTTAACAATAAAAAGGTGATAGAAAACATCTTGAGGAAACCTGGACTCTAAAGTCAACCCGCATTGAGTAAGCGTGGTGATTATGCTCAATCCTTCTCCGTGTGAAAGGAGGCCAGTGCCCAGCAGTGGGACGATAAAAAGGGAACATACTTTAACATGCTTTAATAATGTAATGTTTATGTTACCTGGGCGGGCGGCGGCTGGCAATGGCGCCACTGAGCGTGGGCGCAGGCGTTGCGCGCGCGCCGCGAGGCAGCGAAGCATGCACGCACTGCGCACCGCCTGCCCACATTCCTCCCTTCCGCTTCACTGGAAATTTAAATAATTCAGTGTTACATTCTCGCTAAATGCTTGTTCATAATATGCCCTGCGCAGTTGACTCCTTATATGAGAACAGCCGTAGTTGTGGAAATCGGCCTTCGACGCTATTACATTCTCACTGCTGCCTTCCAAAATACGGAGGAACTTATGACAAAGATGGTTACTTTAGTTACCCATTCTTTGAAAAACGGCACTAAGCTTTGTTGCACTCGCAAGTGTTGATTGTGCGTGGAGACCCAACACGAATTATGAAAAAGGTTTGAGAATGTTATAATTTATACCCGTTATAAGTCATAGGGCTAATTATAACATGTTATTATGATGTTGTGTTGAAAATATTTTATGTTATAATGTCATCTCGTATAAATCGGAATAGGCAGATTTAAAATGAGCTTACTGTATAGTCCGATGGATGCGGTAAGAATCTAACTTATCCTGGAGTTTAAACACCGTTTTACAATAGACTAACGGACGCAGCGTGGTAAGCTGAATATAAAAAAAAAAAAAACTTGGAATTCAAGTGACTGTCCAGTGACCAGTGTCCATGCTGGTCGACACTTGCCTTATTTCCATTCGTGCACGTTTCAAACACGTTCAAGCACTTACATACACGTGCTCGGTACAGCGACGTGCTGAATAAAAGACCCTTCATATTGCTACAGGAATTCGAAGTTTCATAAAGGCTTTAATAACGTTTGAAAAATTTCAACCACTAAAGTTTTTGTATCTATTGTAACAACGCATCCTTATTGGCTATTAATTTAAAAATAATTGTTTTTATTTTCTCTGTTTTATTTATTTATTTAATAAGTTACACCAACGACATTTTACAAATTAACTTATTCATATCAACAGTTATCCTCCATACAGTGCAAAACGTCACTTAAAGGTGTACACACCATTTATATGGAAAGTTACAATCATAAACGTGTTACATGAAAACATATTACATCGAAATAAATAAAAAAACATAGTTAAAATACCAGGAAATTATTGTCCGTACAAATGATTGCTTTATTTACAGAGCAAGCATTCCGCTTGTTTGTGGAGTCTTGTAAATATTTTTACAAAACGATTATCGGTGATGTTGATTCTGTTCATTTTGTTGCATTTTGGCTGAAAACAGCTAGTTTTTGATTTATCGGCACAAAAAAATATGAATGAAAAATACCTACAACTGTTTTACTGTTATCATTTTCAGGTAATCCATTTTTCTAGATTCTTCAGTAACTGTAGCTGTGAGATACTTTCAGTTCAGAAATAAATGCGAAATCTTCCTCTCTTGAAGATCTTTTCTTGGATAATAATGTGGTCTATACCTAAGCACTTAAAAACCTTTACATATCGTGTGTTTATTTAAATTTATGGTGAAAATGACGTAATCACAACTATCTACTCTCAATTGAATAAGTAGTTACGCTATTTATAAACAAAATGCGGGTCACAAGAGCAATAATAAACATATTTATTGGAAAAATATTATTTCAATAACCAATAAATAAAACTATTGACATTGCAGTAAAAACTCACTATAATAGAAGTCTTATATTAATAAATAGGTAGGTAAGTAATGTATTTATTGTACACACACTTATTGCACCCACAATTTTTAACACCTTCCTCCGAGCATTTTTCCCAAACTATGTTGGGGTCGGCTTCCAGTCTCACCGGATATAGCTGAGTACCAGTGCTTTACAATGAGCGACTGCCCTATCTGACCCCTTCAACCCAGTTACTCGGGCAACCCAATACCTCTTGGTTAGACTGTTGTCAGACTTTCTGGCTTCTGACTACCCGTAACGACTGCCAAGGATGTTTAATGACAGCCGGGAGCTACAGTTTAACTTGCCATCCGAAACACAGTCATTGGTGTCTAATATATACTTAGAAAGTACATACAAACATAGAAAAGTTGCATTGGTACTTGCCTGACCTGGAATCGAACCCGCGCCCTCATACTCGTGAGGTTGATTCTTTGCCCACTAGGCCACGACGACTTAACATTTAATTTGACCTACAATATTTAACACCCTGATAATAAAATAATAACATTAGACCTGTACTACTTCGGAGCACGTTGTCGGATAACAACGTTAATGCCACGCGAAGCAACCTGTCAATATCGAGACATCCCATTTGTCTAGACAGGTCATACATAATAGTAGACTAATTGTCCGTCTAATACAATATCTGTATCTAAACAAAGCCGAATTGACAGACGCGTAACCGATACTCCGTACATAATAGAGGTATAATACGCATCCTTAATTAATTAGAAGATCTGTTAACAGTAATTGGCAACGAAGTTACATAGAAAAAATGATATTATTCTTTTATTTGCAATTTGAACACTACAGAATAAATTCAAATGGGTTAAAACGTAGACTATGCAACTGTTTGTATCTACCTTATATGAAGTATTTAAAAATAAAATAATAAATGCTACCGTAAGCAGCAAAAATACGAAAGCAAAGTCATAGTGTACATGGTAGTCGATTCGGATGAAAGGGCACAAATCGATAATTTTGCAACCTTTTAAATTACCAATTTATTTACACACTTTATACCGGTTTTGATTGCAATGAACAATGCTTTCTTAAATCGTACAGGCAAACGACATAAAATAAAAGCAACGCTAATCGCACCAAAATGTAAACGATGGCTGAACAACTTGATCTCATAATGACATCCAATAAAATACGAATACAAAGTTTGTAATAGTAATATCAGCAATAAACGGTCTCATTAAACATAATTACAGTGGGTGCGACGCCCCTGAAGACAGCCAAAGTCTCCTGAACACCGACACAAGTTATAAAAGTTATAAAACTCGTTTGCTTGACGTTGGCAATGATGCCCCATTTTGGTTTCCCGAACTGTGTTGTGATTTTAATGTTTGTTTCCGCGTTGTTCTTCAAGAAAAATATTCTGTTTTACCTTTATAATGGAATTGTTGAACGGAGAAACGGGTTCAGAATGTCATCTGTTAGTCGTTTTTAAATTGAAATGTTCACGTACGTTTGTGCTAAGTTGCATAATGTCATAAAATTAGATCACATTGTTGTGTTAACTGGGCTGATTCTAAACTTATCCAATTGCAAAATTTACGTTTTTCATCATAATTATTCTGTAAACAACTATAATCATTTGAGATTTAAAGCTTGATAAATTAAAGTCAATGTAGATTAATTTTAAAAATAAAAAAGCCCAGGAAAGGTAAGGATATTTTATATGATATATAATTTTAGCCTAGGAATACCCTTGGGATGTGGATGAAACCATAGGAAATAGCTAATGACCATAATACCTAAGTCTATTTTCTAGATTTTTGTACATACACATTTTTATCTACGTAATCATAATTATTTATTTACTTATTGGCAAAATGTTTTTTTCCTCTTTGGCAGAAAAAACGTAGATATACTATGGTCCGTTGGAATAACTACATAAAATTTGATAAATCTTTAGCAACGCAATTACTTTAAGGTAATCTCAGTATCATTATGACAAAAGCTTTTAAATGCCCACGTTTTATTTTAACAAAATCCTTCAGAGGGACCATTTAACTACGTACTCAGACTTAGTTAAGTTATTAAGTAAGAAGTACGAAAAAGATTTTGAGAGATAAACAAAGAAAACCTTATATTTTCCTGAAACAGACAATAGTTAATTTTTAATTATATAAAAGCAACATTCGACTATCAAATAAATAGGAACGTTGTTTGATAAATACTAATATTATAAAAGCGAACATGTGTGTGTGAGTGTGTGTAAATATGTTTGTATGATCAAACTTGGCAGTAACATAGAATATCATCAGAATAACATAACATATTTTATTTTCACCACGGCTGCAGCAATTAGTTTCCCAGAACGCGGGCGGAACCGCGCCCTTACGGGATCTTCTTTCCGTACCAGACTATAAAATACGCTTATGATTGTAAAATATGTATAAAATTGGTTGAGAAGATCCAGACATTGCTGCAAATTAACAAATTCACACATTCAAACTTTACTCCTTTATGCGTATAGACCTACTTATATATGTTATATAGATTAAATACATCAAGATCGTGAAATTGATACAAAATACATCATCCTTGTTGTGTAATGTATGTGTGTTATGTTCTTAAAAGGGGAGTTGTTGTCAAGCACTGACGTCTATTACTACATGGTGACAGCGGTGATGAAAATTTTTTCAAAATTTATTATAAAATACGTATTTTGGTGCAATTTTATCGACAAAAATAATGGAACACGCTCGCCCACCATCCGAGTTGAGTTTGGACGGCGGTCCTGCAAGCCGCGCAGAGGCGTGGAAACGGTGGCGACAACAACTCACGCTGTTCCTGAAAGCTTCGGGTGCCTATACAGAGACTGCTGGGGTTCAGGCGAGTCTACTGGTAAATTTAATTGGTCCGGAAGGTTTTGACATATACCAAACATTTACGTTCGATAAGGAGGAGGATCGAGATGATATCAAAATTTTACTTGAGAAGTTCGATAGTTTTTTTGTTTCAAAATTAAATATTACACTAATTCGATACAAATTTTTCACTCGGAACCAAGAGGAAGGCGAATCAATCCAACAGTATGTTACTGCGTTACGCCTCCTTTCGAAAAATTGTAACTTCAAAGAGCTTGAGGACGAATTGATCAAAGATAGAATTGTGTGTGGCATTCGAAGTTTAAGGGTGAGAGATCGGCTGTTGAGATGTGAGGATCTGAATCTCGACAAAGCTGTAAAACTATGCCAAGCCGAGGAAATATCCAGGGAATCCGAGCAGCAGATGGATGCTGTTGGCACGAGTTCGGGAGTGGCGCAGGTGGACGTGGTTGGCGCGCAGCGGCGACGAGGTCGCGGGAGTGCCGGTGGCGGCCGGCGAGGCGCGCGCAGGGGCGCAGCGCCCAGCCCGCATCTATGTGCTCGCTGCGGGGGCCTGTCACCGCGCTGTCAGGCTGGAAATTGTCCAGCGAATCAATGCACGTGTTTCGTGTGTGGAAATCGTGGTCACTTTGCGAAGGTGTGCAAAGCGAATGCGTTTTATAAAGGTGGTGGTACAGCGCGCGTATGCGACATTAAACACCGAAGTGAGTCAGAGTCGGATGATGGTGATTCATTTTTTATTTCCATGATTGAGGGAAACAAACGACTAGGTGAGTGGTTTGAAGTATTATCGTGTGGCAGTGGTACCGAGAAGTTCAAACTTGACACTGGTGCTGACATAAATGTTATGTCATTTGAGAGATTTTTAGAATTAGGTTTTTAGATGTCAGCATTTTGAAATGTAATAAAGTTATAAAGTTACAATCTTACAGTGGCGATGTAATACCGGTAAAGGGAACGTGCTATATAGCTTGTGTTTATAAAGGTAAACAATATGAACTGAAATTTGCTATAGCCGATATGAAATGTCAGAGTGTGTTGGGACGGATATCGTGCATACAATTGAATTTGATTAAGCGGATTCATTCATTAAATTTGTCTCAATATGATGACTTGTTCGATGGTATAGGATGTTTGCCTGGTAAATATCACATTGTGATAGATAAGTCAGTACGGCCTGTCATCTCAGCAGCGAGGAAAATACCACTGAGTTTACGGGACCAGTTGGCGGAAGAGCTCAAGCGAATGGAAAGATATGGGGTGATCAGAAAGGTCACACATCCAACTGACTGGGTGCATCCTTTGGTCATAGTCGCTAAGAAAAATAATACCATTCGTGTTTGTCTAGACCCGCGGGAGCTGAATCGCGCAGTTCGGCGCGCACACTTTCAGCTGCCCACCGTGACCGAGCTGGCGGCACGCCTGCACGGCGCCACGCACTTTTCCGTGCTGGACGCTAACTCCGGTTTCTGGGCGGTGCAGCTTGATCAGGAGAGTGCTGACTTATGCACGTTTATCAGCCCATTCGGGAGGTACCAGTTCTTACGCTTACCATTCGGAATAAATTGCGCTTCGGAAGTGTTTCATGGTAAGATACGCCAGCTTCTAGAAGATTTGGAGGGCGTTGACAGTTTTATTGATGATATTATAGTCTGGGGAAAAGATAAAGAGGAGCACGACAGAAGACTTGATGCTTTATTAAATAGGGCTCGTGAGATAAATTTAAAATTTAATAAAGCTAAGTGTAAGATAGGAGTTCGGGAGGTAACATATTTAGGGCATATATTTGATCGGAACGGCATGAGGCCGGATTCCAATAAAGTAAAGGCTATAACGGAAATGCCAGAGCCCACGGACAGAAAAAGTTTAGAACGGTTTTTGGGTGCCGTCAATTACTTGTCTAAGTTTATACCAAAATATTCTGAATTGGCATTACCACTAACTAACCTCCTTCGTAAAGACACGGAGTGGTTGTGGGAGTGCGCTGAGCGCAGTGCATTTCAGAGTTTGTGTCGAGCGGTGAGCAGCGCGCCGGTGCTGGCGCTGTACGACGTGAGCGCGCCGGTGCTGGTGTCGGTGGACGCGAGCGCGCACGCGCTGGGCGCAGTGCTCATGCAGGCGGGCCGCCCCGTCGAGTTCGCGTCACGCACGCTCACCGACACGCAGCGCCGGTACGCGCAGGTTGAGAAGGAGCTCCTTGCCATTGTGTTTGCATGTGAGAGGTTCCATCAATATATTTTTGGGAAGAAACGTGTTGTTGTTGAATCCGATCATAAGCCATTGGAGAGTATTTTTAAAAAGCCGTTGATGTCCGTTCCAGCACGCTTACAAAGAATGCTGTTAAGAATACAAGGGTATGATTTAATTGTGAGCTATAAACCGGGAAAGTACATGTTTATTCCCGATACACTGTCGCGTGCACCGTTGCCTGATTTATATGAGGATAATATAATGAGTAAAAATATAATGTATCAGGTAGCGATGATTGTTAATAACATTCCTATTTCATGCAATAAACTATGTGAAATAAAAAAGGCATCTCGCGATGATAGAGAAATAAGCGAGCTTATCAAGTGCATTAACTCGGGTTGGCCGGATCACAAATGTAAAGTAGAGGATGTTGTTAAGCCCTTTTGGAGTTTGAAAGATGAATTGTATGAAGTTGATGGTGTGGTGTTTAAAAACGATATAATTTTAATACCTTCTTCTTTACGGGGTGAAATGTTGCGGGTCGTTCATGAGGGCCACCAGGGTATAGACCGCTGTAAGCGCCGAGCGCGCCAAGCAATATTTTGGCCAAACATTTCTCGTGACATTGAGTTATTTGTTAAACGTTGTTCTATACGCCAGGAATGTTTAAATTCGCCTGCCAAGGAACCATTATTACCTGTGGAGATTCCATCGATTCCGTGGAATAAAGTTGCATCTGATATTTTTGAATGGAAGAGAAAGTATTTTCTTTTGATTGTGGATTATTATTCTAGCTATGTGGAAGTTTGTGAGTTACCGAATATAACGTCGGCAAGCATTATAAAAGAAATTAAGCAAATATTTGCGAGGCATGGCATTCCTGAACTACTTGTCACAGATAATGGCACACAGTACTGCAGTCGCGAGTTTAGACGATTTGCACGGGAGTGGGGGTTTACTCACATAACATCATCTCCTAACTATCCCCAATCAAATGGGAAAAGTGAGCGCGCAGTTCAGACTGTCAAGTCAATGCTGATTAAATGTTTAAGAGATAACAGTGATTTTCAGCTGGCCTTACTTAATTATAGGAATACTCCAAGAGATGGTCTTAGTTCCCCATCACAGTTACTGATGAGCCGTCAGTTAAGATGTAAGTTACCAGTTAGTGTTAGTATGTTAAAACCAAAAGTAGTTGAGGAACATGAAACAATGTTGCAGAAGCAAATTATTTCTAAAAGGTGGTTCGATAGAAACACTAAAGTTCTTCCGGAACTAAAATGTGGAGACGAAGCTATTTGTTTAAATGGGAAAAATAAAAGAACAAGATGTAAAGTTATAGGGCAAGCGGGATTTCCTCGTTCTTATTTTGTTGAGACAAGCTGTGGCAATAAAGTAAGGCGCAACCGACGACATTTGATAAAATGTGAGCCAATCCCGGTGGCAATCGATGTGGCACCTGCTTCCTCTGATCAGGAAAGAGGTATTCAACCTAATGAGAAAGATGCAGCAGGTCCTTCAGTAACCTCGAGCGGAATCCCGCCTGGTCCATTGACTAGGGCAAAAGCTAAACTATTTACTAGTATTGAATCTTTATTTTAGAGTCTTGTTTCATTTTAATTTTCTTTCAATTAATTGTGTTAGGTTTTTGTTCCCTGAGAATTTTAAGATGTATGTTATTTTAAGATTTATGTTATTTAAAGATTTATGTTATTTTAGGGGGGGAAGTGTATGTGTGTTATGTTCTTAAAAGGGGAGTTGTTGTCAAGCACTGACGTCTATTACTACAATCCTCCGAGCCTATTTCCCAACTATGTTGGGGTCGGCTTCCAGTCTAACTGGATTCAGCTGAGTACCAGTGCTTTACAAGAAGCGACTGCCTATCTGACCTCCTCAACCCAGTTACCCGGGCAACCCGATACCCCTTGGTTAGACTGGTGTCAGACTTACTGGCTTCTGACTACCCGTAACGACTGCCAAGGATGTTCAATGACAGCCGGGACCTACAGTTTAACGTGCCATCCGAAACACACTCATTGGTGTCTAAGATATACTTAGAAAGTATGTACATACAAACGTAGAAAAGTTGCATTGGTACTTGTCTGACCTGGGATCGAACCCGCGCCCTCATACTTGAGAGGTTGGTCCTTTACCCACTAGGCCACCACGACTTTTAAAATTGATACAAAATCATTGGCTAAAATTGACGAACCTTCTGTACATAGTTAGCATTATTTTCGCGACTGGAGGCAGATGTCACCACGGGCGGTGGGCGCCTGCAATTTATTTAATGTAGCCTCTCCTACATTTTACGAGGTTTTTTTCTACTCGACGATGATGATGCCGTCTATCTTATTGAGCCGTTTGCTTCACTTCTCGGGGAAGATCTTTTATTAAGTGACTGGTACTTTACGGCTTTCGTGGGCCGGTTTAGCGCAAACTGTTTTATACTGTTTTCATAACGAATCGCTGCCATGCGAAAAAAATATAAGTAGGTAGGTAACTACATATATTTTTTGTTAAATGTAGATGTTTAACTAATAAGTAGTTGCACGTTCATTAAGACGTTACAAGCTATTGAAAGGCTTCGATTTTCTCGAGTTCAAATCCCAGTTTATCTAGTCACAATTCAGACATCGTCTATATCTAAATATACCGAACATATTTTGATTTATGCTCAGTTATTTTAGATAGAAGCAAGCCTTCGGGCCACCGATATGAGACCAGTTATTTGCTAAAGGCCTTATTATACCTACATGGCATAATACCGTCATACATAAATGTGGAACATTATTCGTAGTTGGAAACTTATTACAATAGATGTTCGTAATTTCATTGTTCTAGTTTACGGGTATAAAGTCCTTTAATAGGCACTAGACATCTTTTATATATATATAGGCAGGTACATTTATTTTAGGAATTCATCCTCTGTCGAGATTTTCTACAAAACAATTTAGTAAAAAATACTAGGTAGATACTATAACTACAGCTCGTTGTGTTGTTTTATATGCACAACCAAGTTTAATCAAAATCTGTTCAGCCGTTAAACCATGATTGAGGTACAAACATCAACATCCTTCCACGATTGTAATCATCTGAGTAGCCTCTCCCAACCATTTAGGGGTCGGCCGCTAGTTTAACCAGATGCAGCAGAGTACAGTTTCCGCAAAACTCAAAAGATGGCGGTCCGGGGCTCAATTCCGAACATTGTGTGCGAGCATATTACAGTACTATTTTCCTGAAGTAGATATAATCTTTATTTAAGCAGTATTAAAATAAAATAACACTAATTGTTTGTAAATCAACAAATGAACCGTGATTTATATTTGAAGTTTGTTGCAAGTATCATTTATGTGGGCATCTTTATGTTAAAATCCCTCACGGCCAGTTTCTTCATCAAAAGTTAAAGTTAAAGTTATGGCTAAAGTAATGTCTAAAGTAAAAGTAACGGTTAAATTAATTTTTTCTATGAATTTTGCTGTCAGTTTAGCCTTGAAAAACGAATTTGACCGTTACTTTTACTTTAGACATTACTTTAACTTTAACTTTTGATGAAGAAACTGGCCGTCATAGGTATTAAAATTAATGATATGTATGCTTGTACAATGCACATCCATATCTACTGATATAATAAAGAGAAAACTTTTGTGTTTGTTTGTAGCCTAAAATCTGCGGAACTACTGTATTTGAAACATTGTTTCACTATTAAAATCTACACTATTTCCAACTAACATAGACTATATTTGATCCGGGTACGAGCAAAATTTTCCCCGAAACGCGGGCAAGACCGCGAGGAAAATAGTGCTAAGTACCTATTGTAGAGACTGAAACGTAACATTTAAACCTAATTTTAATCGCTACGATTATGTTGTTAACTCGAGGCTATTATCACATTTAGTTCAAAATTCAGGCTTAATTTTGATAATGCTTCACACGCATAGTCACATAAGTACACCTGTGGTATAGAAGTACCTTTATTAATTTACATAATATTAATTTATTGTATACATAATAAGAATTTTGTTTGTTTGTACACTAGAGGCTAAGAAACCACTGAACAGATTTAAAAATTCTTTCACTGTTCCCGAATAATATAAGCTATATTTTACCCCGGTACAAGTAATAGTTCCCACGGGATGCGGGTGTAACCGCGGGGAAAAGGCTACTCCTATATGTATACAAGGTGTTGATTTGCATTTGTGCCATATTTCAGGAGGAGGACACAAAATACGTAAATAATCGATTGGAATTACAGTAGACAGGCAATACCTAATATGCACCGCTTTTTTTGTCATTGTAATGTCGTAGTATTTCAGAAGTAATCTAATGCGTATGCGTATGCTTTGTGTTTGCGTTTGTGTGAGGGCGCAGCACGGTTTTAAGGCCAGTAACACACGCGCCAAGTTTAAATGCGGCTAGATGACATTGACGGATTTCCGAAAAAAAAAAATTACGTACTAATTTTTTTGTTGATTTGGGTCGAGAATCATTAGCATAATTACGTCCTTGAATATGGCACGGATGCAAATCAACAGCTTGTATATTTCCCATATTAGCTTTTTAATCCCCAAGTTGTTATGGTCGAAGGAAAGTAGATACTTAATAGTATTGTAGTAGGCGAGTTACGACATCTTACATTAGCACTAGTACAATTTAAGTGGTCTTAAAACGTTTATAGCCAAAATGCTACGGATAGTAATAGCTTAGTAGAAATTATGGAGCAACAGTGTAGCATGTAATTCTTTGGTAAGAATGTTTCGAGAAAGTTCTCTCGTATTATTGGTGTTTTTTTTTAACTAAACGTGTGTTAGGGTTCCGTTCCCATAGGGTAAAATGGGACCCTATTGTTTTCGCTTCTCTATCCGTCCGTCCGTCCGTCAGTCCGTTTGTTAACAAGCTGTATCTCATGAACCGTGTTAGTTAGAGAGTTGAAATTTTCATAGATGATGTATTTCTGTTGCCGTTATGACTATAAATACTGAAAACTATAATAAAATAAATGTGTGAAAAAGTGATTGGGTTGCTCGATATCGATAATGGCAACAGGTAGATGCTTGAAATATTCACAGAATCTGGAATGTACTATAAATTTATTATAATTATGGAACGTTTTATAAATAATAGTACGGGACCCTTCGTGCGCAAGTTCGGCTAGCACTTGGCCGGTTTTTATATTGATTAAAATATGTTTAAGTATTTGAGTCTACATACTATTAGTGACAAGTTAATGCATATAACTTCATTTCAGGTGCATCATTTTCTTTCTTGGCAATGGATTATATAGTTCGATCTTTTGTTCAGATTTTACTACAAGGAATTAATTATTTATTATTGATGTATTTTATACATAATATTTATTCTCATCGTTACTTGCAGAAGACTTAAATAAATCAACTGCAGAAGAAACTACATTAGACATAAGCAAATTATTAACTTGTTTACTCAACAACTACAAATTAACAGGACATTAAAATATTCTGAAGTTCGAATTCTCTCCCTTACAAAAGGTCTGACACTAGACACAAGCAATAATAATAATTATACAAAGATTAGTCTAGTAGTGCACAGCTTAAAGCTTTGAGTCCCAAAACTTCTACAATGCACAAGTTCAGCAAGCACTTCATCTCTTGCCAAGTTTCAGCTTGAACTAAGAACTTTTGTTGATTTTTGACGTTAGGGTGCATCTACACGGTGCAAACTAGCTCGCGCATTTTAAGGCACATGCGCAGGTTACATGCATTTTAAAAACGTACGGGTCCAGCGACTCGCGCATGTACCAAAGCAAAATACCCACCTGCGTGCTCTTGTCACTTGCTCCAACTACATGCACCGTGTAGAGGAACCCTTAAAGTGTCTGCAAAAAAGTTACTGGCATTATCTGAGAACTCTGGCACGTGTCGAAAGGGAATACCACCCACTGAGCAATTTGTTCACATCACCGCTGTTAGCTTTGATTTAATGTTGCCATTTTAAGAAATTAATCAAGAAAAGCGGGATTTAAAGGTCAAGGGACTTTGCAAATTAATTGTTAAACTTCACCAATTATTCGAATGTGGACGAGTCATTAAATGATTTGATCCTGTTTCATTTAGTGGGGCAGGGCGGTAACATATAAAACTAACACTCCAAATTATGGCTTAATGCATTTCAAAACTTTGGCAGTACCTACTGACTTAAATGTCTGTGAAACTTTTTCCCATTTTGTGCATCTGTTCAGCTTTCTTGATATAATATGTCCATGACCAATGATACTATCATTTTTTAAACGGATTCAGCGTGTGATTAAACCTATAACAAGCCAAAGTTATAACGTTACACTTACGGCCTACTTATGATTACAGTAAAAAAATAAACAGCTTACTAAAATTCAAGCAACCATCGATCAAAGTCTACTACACACACCCCTGGGCTGCGTTTCGGTATCTACCATGGAGAATAAAATTACCAGCGGAGATCCCATAAGGGAAAATCTTCTAAGAAAGCAGCGTGCCAAAATGCGGGGGACGAAGAACATTACCGTCCTCGCCCTTATACGCATACTTTGAAACCCATTTTTAGGGTTCCGTACCTCAAAAGGAAAAAACGGAACCCTTATAGGATCACTTTGTTGTCCGTCTGTCTGTCTGTCTGTCTGTCAAGACCCTTTATCTCAAGAACGCGTGGACGTATCAAGCTGAAATTCACATGAAATACTCAAGTCTATTGTCCCTTTAAGCTGTGAAAATACACGTGGTAGTTGCAACATACCGTTCAGGAGTTCTCTCGACTCTCTGTGGTCTCCATAATCAAATCAGCTCCAAACCTTCACTGTTTACCAGTACGTCATACTATTCTCCTCAATTTAAAACTACTTCGATTCATGTCTGCCACTTTTTGCAAAGCGGGTCAGATATGCCCAATGACTTTTAAGACATAGGTAATTAGTTATTTTCAATCAGTTTTCTGAATGATGACTATAAAATGTTGTAAATAAATAACTTTAATAAAAGAACTTTTACAAGGTACTGGCCTACTATTTGATTTATATTATAAAATAAAAAATATTAACTATTTTGACTCTCACGAAATTACCATAACTATGATTGTTCTAAACTGAACGGTTTGCGCGAGAATCACTTTTTATCTATACAGGATTTGTACGGAACCCTGGGTGCGCGAGCCCGACTCGCACTTGGCCGGTTTTTTTGAAATAGCAAATTGTTGACAGATGTCTCAAAAAATCCGAATGCCTCGTAAGTTTACTCATAACTGACCGTTTTGATCACGCCCACCTTACGTATTTAACCAAGAACAAGGCACCTGACCTATCTGCATTATGGCATCTCCGATCTTTCCTTGCTCCTTGGTACGTGCCTATATCGTTTTCTCTTTCTTACGTCACAATATTTAATCCAAGATCATGTTAGCTCGTAAGAATGGGAGATTGATCGAGCTTTGCCCAGGTATTAGCAAAAGTTATATTATAATGAGTAATGACTCATCCCTCTGTTTTCACTGATATTTCTTTGTCCAGTCTATGAGTAGGTACTTGAGACAGAGTCCCAGACAGTACGTTTAGTATGTCAACTTTAATAATGTTTTGTGTATATAATTTCATGTTCATTATGTGAGCTCTAAGTAGCTACCTACTGTTAGAAATAACATTTTTGTCTGTCTCTATTATAACAGAAAACTACTGAAGCAGTATACCTACTTAAACTGAAGCATAATTTTGTACTCAAGAGCATCCGCCAGTGGTTTGGCCCACGTCTCTGGGGCACAATTTCCCGCACATAGATAAAAAGTAGCCTTTTTGTTATATTGATATGCATCTACATATATTACTGTCACATCAAAATCCATATATGATTTTGATGTAACTCTAAGTACCTACGTAGTAGTTTTAGAATGAAACATCGAATATAAATTTTCATTCATAATAATACTTATTACATTTTTATACAAGACGTATGCAATATGTCGTCGCTTCGCGATGAAATTGATTGACGTATTAAATTAAAAAATACTGGTAGAATAATGAATAGCTTATGTAATGTGCACGTCGTACATTACACAAGCTATTCATGCTAATTATTTCGTGTACATCATTTCAAGTAAGAAAGTATTATTATATGTTTTAGGTACCTCAATTTCTGCTTCAAAAAACACCAACAGAAACATTTGGCCTTTTTATAACAATGCAATTGGATACAAATGATATCCATTATCTCAGGATTTGTGTAAAAATGGATGAGACTCGTCCGGGTGAGCGGCAATCAATCAAGAGAGCACCCGCGCCTCTGTTATGCGCGACTAATGAGAACGCTTAGATTGAGCACACATCCCCACGCGTACCTACTTACTCCGAGATGAATGACGAACTAAGTGTATAGCTTTTGCCTTTATTATTTATCAGGATCTCTTTGTTAAATTCTTCTACGAACGTAAAATTATAATCCGCGACGCTACATCGCTTTATCCCCCATCTCGGCAAACAAGACAATACGCATAAACCGACACGACCGCACTGTTTGCAAATCGGTACCTAAATCTGGGTCATAAACCACGCAGCCAACACAGCAACCGCAAAATCTATAAAGTAACAAGTACACAAGCAAACAATACAATGCCTGGAAGGTGTAATCATTACTCTCCCTTTTCCCTCAAGTCGGACAAAAAGGTAAGAATCTCCCTCCGGTAGGTAATAGCCACAAAGATTAACTTCTTGATAACTTTTCCGTTAGATAAACTTGGCTTCTTTATATTAAATTATTCGGGAACTTGTGAGGTAAGAAAGATGAAGATTTTTGGAAGTGCTAATTGATTGATATTAAAATTCGCGAACTCTTATTTATGTTTTGTTATAAACACCATTTTGGAGTATTATTCCGCTCACCCGGAGGGTCGAGCTCTCAAGTCTCCGAAGTTTGTTCGTTCAGACATAAATTACTTTATCTTGTTCGAAAAACATTGTATCTACCTGTTGGTGTGGCACAGTTACAAGATTCTCATATCAGATTCAAATCTACTGTATAATATATTTCGCATCAAATACCTATTTTGTTTACCTTCAACCTCGGGGGAAAATATCAGATGTGTTTTCGTTAACATGATCAATTTACTTTTGAAAATGTGTTTCATATTCCGAAATAAAGATAATCTGAGATATTTAGGGTCGGTTCATATCTAACGGAATAGGCGTCGCGTATCATCGGTCGCGTAACGCCAGGACTGACAAATATACGGTAAAACATTCAATCATTCACACCTAACCTATGATGCGTTAGTGCGTCGATCATACATTTACGATACGCTCGACGCATTTTCCGTCAAATATGAACCGACCCTTAGGCTTCGAACATACACTGAAGGAGAATCTTTTACAGGAACTTAAAGGATATTTTTAAAGGAAACATACACATAGGATGTACGGAATATTATATCACCGTTTCAACTGTAAACCAAAGTGTCTATTCACAGACTTACGAATGAGCATGCAATATTCCATAGTCTGAATGCCGAACAAGTATGTACAGCGCAAATACACGGGCCGTAAGCAGTTAAAGTGGTCTGTAAAGCCAACGAGTGGACACGAAAGGTCGATCAAAGAAACAACACAACCGAACAAACAAACGGTGATTAGCATGTTTGAAGTGCTTTCGGATGAAACGAGCCTTTTGAGTAGCCACCCGGGATATTAATATAGGTCCACGAAACGTTTCAGTTACGTGAAAACGTAATTCTTTGTAAGAGAAATGTTATATGTGATTATGCTCATTTGTAGCGAATAGCGTCGAATAGCGTCTAGGCCGTGGCGAAATAAACATAGTTAAATCCATCAGAGAGATCGTTTATCAGTTGTAATTAATATATGTTTTTTTTTTTATAAAAAATATTTGTAAATAATTATTTTTAAGTACATATATACAATAGCTCATATTACATGCGCAAAAGACGACTTCCAAATTAAATTTTATAATAGAAGTAACACGAATGTCCATTGTGATTCTTTTCGTATCATAGACTTGAAGAGCAAAACGAATAAGGTGGAGTGCCAAGACGCCGAATGGACAATTGAAATCCACTGAAACGAAAAAGGGCTCCATAGAGTATTAGTATAGGGATAACTTTATTATCGTATCATAAAAGATAAAAATTACAAGCATAAAATATTAGCGAGACTCAAAATTTTGGGTTATTATAGAGTTAATATTGAGGTAAAACCGTGGGTGAAACCATTATTTTTATCTGTAAGAAATATGTCATGATATTTCTGTATATAGTGCCATATCTAACCAAAACATAACTTATATAATACATAATTATGAGCACAGTATCTATACTCCTTGTGAATATTGAACTATTACCCCGCATGGGATATTTGTGGGGAGAATTTTACCTACTCCATTGAATCGAATTTCCCTACCCTCTGATAAACAATGTGGTGGGTAGCTACATAGTCTAATGGTATCCATTCTTGTCCATCTCTGTAGAATATTAACCTAATAACCCTTCAGGGACGAAGGGAAGGACGAATTGGGAACTCATATGAGGATCAGTAAGGCGATTAAACGTTAAGTTTGATCGATGCTATATACGCTGCCCTAAGCAAACGAGACCTACCCTTTTCGGATATCATAGTTACTATTATTGCCCCTTTTATTTTGCTGGGTAGGACGCTGTTCATATAATGTGTGTACTTTGCCATAATCGTCTTGAAGGGTCGTGTAAGTTAATGTTCGAGTGGGCAACGGTCGATTCAATTATGATATTTTCTGAAGTGGCAACTTTGTTTTTCTGTGTCAGCTCTATGCTATGGTACGTATACTGATAGTGTGCTAATATTTTTACTAAATAATGTTACGACACTAGTTTTTGTATCAGGTAAAACTTTTATAACATTCAAGGTCCCCAGCTTTGAAAGTCTCTTTGTTTCGTAAACACATTATTGTTACTTTTAGCGTTAGGCCAAATCCAAAGACCTCGCAAAACCATCTTATTATACTAACGGGAAAACATTCAAGAGAAAGATATCTCCCAAGATCCTACCTTTAAATGGAAAAGTATTTAACAACTAAAATTTCTGCCTTAAGAATAGGCCTCATCTCGGCACCGCGCGCCGGGTCATTAAAACGGACTGTAAAAGTAGAAAACAAAGACGTATTACGTAAATTTACTATACCGTTTCAATTTTGTTAAGTAGTCGCTAACATTCACAGTTTTGTAGAGAAAATAAAAGTGGAGCTATAAAAAGACAGGGTCGAAGCCTTAGCTGCCATCTTGGTGAGAGATTAACAGCCATAATCAAGCAATTGGGTGAGGATTACAGCGATTTTTATGTCGCCATTGACGATGGCGCCCGACGCGGGCCCTTGAGCGCGTCATCAATCAACCCCGTCGGTTCAAACTCGAGCAATAACAATGACGAGCATGCTCGCACAGAAATTCCCTCAGAAAATGAATGTACGAGTAGGTAAGACGGTGCGTAATAAATGTAGATTTAATGCGTAAGCGATATCGACTCCCAATGACACCACGCGTCGCACGCACATAATTATTCATCGCTCAGACATTTAAACGGTAGGCGGTATGAAAATTTCCGCCCATGATTACCGAGATTTTTCTTTTTTCCAAGTGTGTCATTTTACGAAATATAGGTAGCTAAGCTAAAGGTAAAATATTGTGAAACGTATACACTTAAGTACCTACATAAAGACAGAAACATTTAAACATCCAAAGAGATTGTTTTATGTTGTGAATTGTAAGGACAAAAGACGTTTTTTACAAATTGGTACGTAGAAGAGCGATTACTTGAAGACGACGTTATAAAATATAAGGCTCCCACTATAAAAATAGGCGTCCGCGACAATTAAGGCTAATGGCTCCACATTTTTTAAAAGCTCATTGTGCGGAAAATTGCTTTGAAGTTGATCACTAAAACGCAAAGAATATGCTATTCAGCTCTTCATAATTAATAGTTCGGATGTTATATAAATTACGTTAATGCTATTTCAACAAACGTTATGAAGTTATGTGAACACACGCAATATGGTTCTTATTATAAACTTTATCAAATATAAAGCCAAAATTTAATAAATAAAAGAAGTACTTAGAGCTAACTCAAAAGCTTAAAGCTCGTACATTTATTATTAACATTATCCAGCGAACTTTCCAAAGTATTTTAAAACTTCATGGTAACATTATCCAAGGAATAAAATGAATTCTATAGTCCATAAGTAGGTATCGATAGAACGTAATCGCAAATGCTTATAAATGTCTTCTATAAAATCAGTACGATAATGTTATGAATAGAAACGAGAATGATAGTTAATATATCACCTGATGATCATCTTTTCCTTTTCTGATCATTTCGATAGGTATTAGGAGCGGTTTATTGGAGGAATATTATATTATTTCGTCTTCGATTTTGGCTTCATGCATTTCGAGACAAGTATATTACACGTAGTATATATGTACGTGTATATAATTGCATGCTACCAACGTATGCAATGTGTATCATTGCAAGCCATAAACGCTAACTGCACTAACAATTAAAATTCAATTAGAGCAAGAGACCTACCTATTTAGGTACACACCGTAATCTCACTATTGCGCCTTCGTGACCAAAAAACTTCATAAAAGTTCATGCAAACAAAAGGAAATCCTGGTACAATTTGAATTTATTACGACGTAAATTAATTAATTAGTAAGTAACATATGAGAAGTTAAAATATCACTGTCAGAAAACATTTTCACAATCCCTTGTCGTAAAAAGTTAAATGAAAATCTTTTCGTGTTTTTCATCTTGAATGTAGGTATAACACAATAATGCTTGCCCGACGACCGCAACCTGTCTAACAAAGGCTTAATTAAGATACTTCCTTACACGCGCGGTACATAAGTGACGTATACTACGTAAAACAAAAGAAGCTTATAACCCACTTCGGCCGGAGTTTTCTTCATAAAGTTAATCCCGGCCAAATGTCCCTAGATGGTGCGGGTCGTTAGGAAAATTTTGCGTTCTGGTAAAAACATTGTTGTTTTAATAAAGTCGAAACAAATGGATAACGAGGTAGGATAATATGTTTGTGGTAAATGTTGAGTTGACGTCGGTCAGCGGAGAGGGGTGGTGGCAGATATCGGCCAAATTGTTATGTGTATTTTCATACATAACGGTTATGTATGAAAATATACAAAATAATTTTATATTTGGAAAATTGACTATTAATAAGTTTTTTTTGAATGAATGTACTATGAGAAGATAGAATAATAATTAATTGTTTTTAATTATTATGGTTTAAGTAAAAAGTTCGTATCTACATACGACAACTTCAAAATAATTGTTATTAAAACCAATCTCTATTTTTAGCATAGTAGGTAATCCCGAACAACATGTATATAAAAATGAGTAGTTTCTCAATCAAACGAAGTGAAGCCGCTAACCAAAACTAGTATTTCAAGAGTAACTTTATCTCACGCATAATAAGGCACATAGTTTTGATTTGATTCAGTACTTACGTGCTGACTGAAGTTAGAAACAACTTTCTGATTGATTATTCTGATCGGCCAAGTTGCCCGTTGTACAAGCTTTTGTATAGGTATAGCTTTAGAATTGTTATGTTAAACGATAATAATACGAGGTCTAAAACTTTTCAGACTGTATTAAGTAATAATTCTCTGTACAGAGTAGGTGTCTGTAATCCATCCAGAGTCTGAGTAAACTATCGAAAGGGATTGGTTTTAGTTAAATCTTCTTCTTTCAGACATTCAACTATCTTGACAGTTAAAAGCTTTTTGTTGATAAGGCGAAAGATAAACCAAAAAGTCTACACTACTGAATTTCGAATTTAAGTTTATGACTAGACAGAGAAATAATGTCCAAATGTATACGAGAATACGATTACGCTTTGTACACTTAACATAAGATGTTTTTCTACAACTTACACAACAACATTTCTTAAGCTTATCGCACAAAATAGCCAAAACTTATGTTTATAGGTATGCTAATAGCAGTTCTATCTTCAAAGATGTCGCCTACTTGTTAGGCGTCGTCGTATCATCACTCTTGCTGTGACTTTGGCGCGACTTTGACATCCCCAAAATCCCAGCGGGACGATTTGGAATCTTCTCAACGAGTTTTACAAAAAACGTTGGAAAAACAAAGAGAAACCACGGAATCATTTAGGACATTACGCTTGGTTTCCACCACTACAACGTTCGACTGACGCATAAAACTTTAATTTTATCGTCTCTATGGATTTGATAAAAGAATAAACTTATATTACTAGTGCCTGACCTGATAAATGTAAATATGGGTGACATGTACCTACAGCGATCGGTTTTCATCCGATAAAATTTACATCGATGATACTTTTACTTTTGTTTGTGTATCTGCGAAACCTTGAGCAGGGAGGAAGTTTTGTCAAAGAAAACAAGTTGAAGTTTATTTAATTCAGAAAAAGGTCAATCGGTTAATTAATGAAGATATTCGAGCGACAGCAGAATTAATCAATGTTTCAGACATTGATAAAATTGTTCCCTTCTACTTTATTTTTCAAGGAACTATTTTATCTGAATGTTGTTTTGAAATCGTAAGTGTCGTTTACCTCTATCTCGTATTGTCTCATTAATAAACCTAAATTAATTAATATTAATGATACTTCCCCAGCGTAATTAAACCAATGTTTAAAGAATAAACCCAATTATACGAACGAGAATACCAACAACATTCCCGAATTGTACAACCTCATCAAAATTACAATAATTACCATAAACGCAGTCAAACCAAACTATTTGCTAGATAAAGCAATACAAACTGAAAGTTCTTGTTTGCACGATTAACGAAATAAACTGTTGTCTAGTTAGTATTCATGGGGATCCTCTCATTGTGTATTCGAGTAGCGGACTGAAATGAAATATGGACTATTCTCCGTGAATTTTGAGCACAAGGTGTGTTGGCAATGCCCAAGTTGCTTGTTATTGGTATTTTTTTCGTCTGTGGTCCGTTAATTTAGCAGTTAGCCAATTAGCATCGGTTAATTAGTTTGCTTTGTAATTATTATGATTTGTTTATTTGCAGTTCTCTTTATTGTGCTTTGTCTTTACTTTCCAAATCTGGATTATTACGTTGTTTCTGCATTGCATGCCCATAAGTATTACTTTTGTTATGTTACGTAAACTGAAGAGTTTTAGAAAATTGCAACGCTGGTCAGTTGGATCGGCGATTTAATGCACTTTTACGTTGATAATTAAACATTTAAAGTTTAAACTTAATGGCGACATCATACCTATATAAAAAAAAACAGTCTAATTTCCATGACCCATAAAAAATATTTTAACAACTATTTTTGATGACTACTTAAAGAAAAGCCATAAAATTTCCTCCATCCTCGCAGAGCTAGCAGAAAAAGAACGTTAATAAAACCGCAACACCATAAAAGTGGGCACACAAAGTGTAACGTTGCCCTCGAACAAAATCCAATAACAAAATATCACACTTCTCGTAACATGAACAAGAAATGGCAGCCCTAACTCGATTCCCGAACTACTCTCAGAATCTTCTTAATGCGAAATGTTCCAAATGGATACCATTGTTTTCTTCCACAAAAAGCATCAAATAAGTAAGAGAGCGAATACAAAACGAAGTATGGAGAGCACTCAGTATCGTAACAGTGAAGCGAGAATACGATATGTCTCCATCACATTACCATACATTCTTGAAATCGACGTGGGAATGGATACCTATTCTGCACTGATGCGTAACTTAGGAAACACCTCTCTGCCGAGCCCGTTTTATTTTCTTTGAATTCATTTTGGGGTCAATATATTACATAACGGGTCGGAAAACGGAGCTCATTTTTAAATTTCGCGTTATTTTATTCAAAACATTTCTCCATTCACAATCGAATAAAGGGTGCAGACTAAGCATTTCTTTGCGGCTTTATTTTGTAGTAAACAACTCAACTAACACTCAAAAAGTTTGAAATAAAACGTTCGCCGCAGCGACAGCTACGTATCTACTGCACAGAAGTTAGAAAACTTTCTACAATTTCAAGAATATTTTCTCGAACATATCTGGCACAAAATTAACTGAGATGCTGCTACATTTCGAGTTGCAGGGAGCCTGCAGTTAGTTCACGACGTCCCACAAGTGGCAATTTGGACGGCGACGCAGCGGAAAGTGCCCAACTAGTCCTTACTCCTAACAGAAAATGAGAAAACAAAACATTGGTGCGCTTGCACTACTTAATTAGGTACGTAGAAACGGCTTTAGTTGGTAGATACTTTGTATCGGGGTCTATTGTTTCAACAAAGGTTTCAGGTCTTTCTTGGTGCACCTGATGAAAGAAAGAATCAGACATCCGGAACGAGATATCTCAATATAAAATGAATACTTTTAATTTTACACAGTTATGAATTCATGCCTCTGTAACTAGATGCAGTAGGTATACGAACAGTAGGACATAATTATTTGCGTTTTGTTACTGTGTAGTTATATAGTAATATCACATAATTATCAAAAAATATTTATCGCAACGTCTGTTATGCCAGAGTAGTGAATCGCAGGAAAATCTCAAAACAAGAATCAATAAATCAAAAAATCTAGATTTTTATACCCTCTATAAATGAGTACAGACGCATTACTTACTAAAATAAGCATTTAGCTATCTATAGTATTGAAACACATACACAAATATACGTAAGTGTAGTACGGTAAGCAAGTAAACGTTTTTGCAAGACCGCGAGACCCCACTTTGTAGATGAGACGCGGTTTTACGAAAAAATAATTGATTGATGTGACAAGATTTCTTCACTCCCCGAGTTTAAGATTAAATACTTCCATTTTATCAGCACAGCATGACAAGTTTATAGACGTATTTTAATTTAACTGGCTCTTTGATGTTTTCGTGGCTGAGTAATCGTTTAGCTTTATAAGTATCGGTTTTCTTTTAATCCTTTTTTACAGCAGGAGGTACGTCAACTCTTTATAGTAGTTTACAGTATGAAACATTTTTATATTCTTTTTATTTGCTGGCGTTTTTCACGATGATTTTATATATGATTTTCTTCACTTTGACAGTGAAACGAAATGAGTACAGTGGAGGCGTTTGTAAAAACAGGTGGTACCTACTCAGTTACATCCGGTTAGACTGGAAGCCGACCCCAACATTGTTGCGAAAATGCTTGGCAGATGATGATCGAAAATCGAAAAATAGGTGTTAGAAAATAACATTATACTTCATCCAGCTAATTTAATAACGTGGAAAGACCTTTTTTTTTCCGACGTCAAAAATCATCAAATGACCCCTCCCGCTGTGGGTTAGCAGCGGTGAGGGAGTGTCAGACTCTTACTGACTAAAAACCGTCGTGTTCCGTCATAGGCCTTTTATGTACCAGGGCCGCGGTATCTCTTTCGAACAACCCGCAGCCCCGGCAGGACGTGGAAAGACCCTTATGCATAGATGTGTGGATCATGATGTAAACCTGTACTACAATTACTCTTTGTTGCATGTAAAGTGCTTCCAGTACATGAAAAGGTCGAGTACCTATTGGTTCTAGAACAGTACTACAATGAACAATTTAAAATACGTGTGCAAAATAAATATAACACTAGAAGCGTTAGAGAACGTAAACTCGTCCTACCATCAGTAAAAAAAAAAACTAGTTGTAGATTGCATTTGAACCAATTGTTATAAACAAGCGCTAATCCCGCCGACAAACTGTTAATACGCAGTTTGGTGGGTTTATAAAATGTAAACTATGTTGGTACAAATAAAGGATTATTTATTTAATTACAGTTTACATACGCAATAACCAAAATCATTTCATAGAATAAACTTGTTCTACGAAACGTGGATATAACCACTTAAATATAAATGAAGACACTTTTTTTCCTAAATCAGACGCGGTCGCTACCAAACACAAAATATGTGTGTAAACATGAAACCCCTGTTCCCTCGCTTTTTATGTTCGGAATTTACATACATTATACGGGGATATTTTAATTTAGTTAACAATGTTATAAAGGGGTACTAACGTTTAGTCTCAGCGTCGTTGTAAAGAAACTCGACACATGCAAGGGGGAAAATATTACCCTCCCCCGCGGTCTATTAATTATCTTATTCATAGCTCTGTGGTAATAAAACTACGTTCTGCTACCACGATATGGAATCTTTAGTGTATACTCTGATTGTGTTCATTGTTCTATTTTTACGAGACTTTAGAATTTCAAATTTTACTGTAATGTTAATTGCGCGAATATGCAATTTCTTTTTAAAATACAGGACTGAGTAAAAACTGTCTTACTAATTATGTTGTTCTTGTCATAATAAGATCATGATTATCGTAAAGATACATTTATCCAAACACCAGCCATTTAAACTCCGCACTCCTGATGCAAAACCTCGAGAAACAAAAACAAAGCAGCCCATTCGGCCTAAGCTCTAAAAGTAAACAAAATACATACTTTTACAGATGAAACATCCTACATTTAATTCTACAGAAAGCCCAGTACATCTTGAGAAGCGACGTAAACGGGAACTACATTTAAATGAACGGCATTTGACACATTCTTGCTTTTTATCTTTGAAAGCAACGCCTCGATAAAGTGTCAAGATACGGTGGGCGTACTGTGGAAAGTCTGAAACGCCTCAATCACGCACCGCATAATGTGTGAATTATGCGCGAGATGGTGAAAATTCGGGACGTAAGATGTGTAATGCTATTTTCACAGACTTTGTCTCACCCTTTATTGGCTAAAGTCCCAGTTTTTACTGTAGCAGGTATATTCTATGTTAATCTGTTTTATTGAATAATTAGTGATTATCTGAGCGATTTAAAATGAAAATATGAGGATATATGTAGAAGTACGGATAACGGATTTTCCACGGGGTTTTTCGTTTCGGTGAAAAGTAAACAATTGAAAACAGCGGGTTGTAACCATAACACCTAGAAACACGTAATAGGGTTTTACAGCCTTTTCACACTGACGGATTGTTCGATCAAGTTATGTATTCGCAATATATTCCACTAATGTAAAAAAGCACTAGTGTGAAGGCGAGGTTCTAAGTTAGCTGGTAAAGTATAAAAATCGGTTCACTCTTTATGGTGAGCTGCCAAACTAAAAAAAAAACACATTTTATTTGGACGACTTCTCAAACACTTGGCTATAAACTAGTTTTCGCGTAAACTCGAACATTTAGGAACACCAGATAAGTAAATAAAAATATAAAATTGTTCTCTAAAAGTGATTTAGTAAACGTGCCCGCTATACGTTATCTAAAGCTGCCAATACTCCTTGGAGTGGTCAAGAGTATCTCTTCAGACAAATCTGTTAGTGACTTGACCTCTTTACTTCGGGTCATTGAACACAAGCTTTAAGAAAAGTAAAAGGTACATTAAGAAAGAAATCGAGAAGGAACAATTAAAACCATTTTGATTTTAGTAACTTAATGGACGGGCAAATAGAAGGCGGTAATTTATATAAGTAAAATCTATCTTGCTTAAAGGCACTTTTGCGTTGAGAAATATCTGTAGAAATGTACCTTCTCATCTTTTTACTTTGATTCATTTTTATTAATAAGAGGATTCGGGAACTAAACAATGCAGTAACTTCTATAATTGTTAACAAAACTGCCAAAATACATCAAAACACCAAAAGTTTGAGTCGTAAATAGCAAACAGACAAGCAAACTGACGTTGCTATTTGTAATGTTAGTGTATATGGAATGTAGATTCCCCTGCAGCACCTTGTTTATAAAGTGTGACAACTTTCGAGTTTACCCCCTCGTTTCTTTTGTTTCATACAAGAGTGAATGTGTGCCTTGGGAATCCTACGGTGCGATGTTGTTTAAAATTGTTCCCGTTGAGTGTGAAATATAAACGCGTTTATTTATTCAAGTTGTGATTATAGAGTTGAGTTCTGGAGACCTAGTTCTTGCGTTTGAGGTTAGTGTAAGTGGTGAATGCTTTAGTTTGTGTTGTGGCTTTGGTTAAGTCGTTTCTTAGGTTTTTAGTGCTTAAATAAGTTAGTGTTACGACTTTTGGTTTCAGATATTTTACAGTTATTTAGTCTCTTGCTTGATGAATAAGTTTTGACTATAAAGAGTGCTGTATTGACTGTTTTACCGGAAATATTTTATAGAAAAAAAAAACATAAGGCCAGAGCTCATCTACCTTAAAATTTATATAAAAATCTGAAAATGCGCGTGTAATCAGTACACCTTCGTAATAGTTTAACCCTCGACTGAAAGAGATTAGCAAACTGTCACCACTTAACACTATCAAAGTTTAAACCCGACACTTTGGGTGACACGGACCGGGTCAAGAGGTGTTTGGTACCATTTGCAGCTAACGAGGTGTTGCTAGTTGAAGCGCTGCGTAAATCTTACTTAATATACTTGAAACTTGCTTTAAGAGGCGAAGATTTTGTAATTTCCAGAGCAAACTCTAGCTTAGATGGTTTAGTAACTGCGGATTATGAACGATCCATCCTTTGTTTTCCGATTAAAGATTTAATTTTGAGTTAAGCTTAATATAAATTACCGGTTATTGCAATTCGCAGTAAGATTAGTGGTGATTAGGTATTATATGTTTCGCTGAGTAGAACAAGGAAAATTAGCCTTATAAATTGTAACTAACTAATTAAAAAAAAATATATGAGTAGATCCTTCTCCGAGCCTTTTCCCAACTATGTTGGGGTCGGCTTCCAGCCTAACCGGATGTAGCTGGGTACCAGTACTTTACAAGGAGCGACTGCCCTATCTGACCCCCTCAACCCAGTTACCCGGGCAACCCAATACCCTTGGTTAGACTGGTGTCAGACTTACTGGCTTCTGACTACCCGTAACGACTGCCAAGGATGTTCAATGACAGCCGGGACCTACAGTTTAACGTGCCATCCGAAACACAGTCATTGGTGTCTAAGATACTTATACTTAGAAAGTACATACAAACTTAGAAAAGTTGCATTGGTACTTGCCTGACCTGGAATCGAACCCGCGCCCTCATACTCGAGAGATTGGTTCTTTGCGCACTAGGCCACCTCGACTTTAAAAAAAAAAATATGAGTAGGTCAACCTGATTTTGACGTGGTAATACGATAGACTGAATTATTAAAATGCTATACCTATAATGTCCTCCTAGCCAATTAGCGGTTACGGCGGCTGTTCTCATGCAAGGATATTAGCCAACTGCGCAGGACATATTATAGTGCACAAGCATTTGCGCAGATACAGGTGCACTCACTATTCCATCACTCTCATAGCCCGATGGGACGGCAATCCGACACGACCGGAGAGAGATCAGACGCAGGACCGACATAAACGTGCTCTCCAACGGGTGAATCAATCACCAACTTCCAGACTCCGGGCTGCTTTGTGAAAGTCTTCTAAAACCCACAAAGCAATTTTGGCCCGACCCGGGAATCGAACCCGAGACCTCGTGCTCAGCAGCCGCGCTTGCGACACCTAGACCAACGAGGCAGTATCTAAAGCTAGCTTAAGTACCATTAAAATTTTTGTACGCCATCATAAGACAAAACATGAGTTGACACTACTTATATAACACCTATGCGTTGTAAGTACCATGTTTTACAAAATAAAGTACCTATCTTTATCTAACTGCGGATTACAAACGATCCATCCGTTGTTTTGAGATTTTAGATCAAGTTTTGACTTAAGCTTCATATAGTTTATTGTAATTCTCAGTAAGACTAGTATTGCATGTTTCGGTTCTGAGTAAAATAAGGCATAGAAATTGTAACACAATAAAGAATATTTGTAATTAGCTAATTTTGGAATTACATTAAAAATTGTGAGTAGGTATACCTACCTGATTTTGACGTGGTAATACGATAGACAAAATTATGAAAATGGTGTCCATAATATTTTTACTAAACCGATTTTGTTGAAAGTACTTACTAATGATTTTTGCAACCCGAAATGTTATAAATTCACAAACGTATTTGATGTATTACATACAACCTGCCGGTTTTCCAATAACGATAATTTTGGAATTATTGAAATACATTTCGGATTTGTGGTTTTATGAAAACTGCGTTTTGAATTTGTACCTATCTGACTATATTTACATACTAGCCGTTTTCCCGCGGTTTCACCCACCTCCCGTGGGAGCTACTGCCCGCACCGGGATAAAATATTGCCTATGTTACACGCAGATAATATAGCTTTCTAATGGTGAAAGAATATTTAAAATCGGTCCAGTAGTTTTTGAGTTTATCCATTACAACCAAACAAACAAACAAACAAATTTTTCCTCTTTATAATATTGGTATAGATAAAAATAACATGACATGTGTAATTTGAACATAGTAAGTATTTGCTATATTTTAAATTGAATACAGACACCACAGTTTGCCAATGCCAATAGTTTAAAAAAAATTGAAACACTATCATAGCCAAGTATCTATGCTTTTCCTATTTAATAGTATTAATATCTCATATCATGTAATAGGTATCGTTTATTGCATTCTATTATGTGATGATGATGATGTCCTCCCAGACGTGTCCGTCGACGGCGACACCCTGTCAATTCCCGGCAATCTGTCTTCGCTCATGGGCCCGGTAGTGACTTGCGAACCCGAATTTGTTTTTAAAAACTCGGTCACATGATGCACAGTAGAGCTGTCCGTTTGCATTAAAGGTATAATTATACGTCGGTTTAGGACGAGTTTTACGGGCCAGGCGTTTACCATCAAGATCTTCAAGACGATGGGACTCGAAGTTTTCTAGTCCTTGATGAATTTCCTTTCGCCACTCAGATCTTTGGGTGGCTAGGTCCTCCCATGAGTTCGGGGATAAGCCGATCGATTTTAAGTGGCGCTTTAATACATCCCTGTAACGTAAATATTGTCCTCCAGCTTGTCGTTTACCCAAACTGATTTCCGAATAGAAAATAGTTTTCGGCAACCTGGAGGACTCCATGCGTACCAGGTGACCGCACCAGCGCAGCTGACCTTTCATCAGAAGGCACTCCATGCCCGCCAAGCCCGTCCGTCGAAGAACATCCGTATTGGGAACCCGATCTTGCCAACGTATACGGAGTATTGCTCGAAGACACTTCATGTGGAAAGTGTCAAGGCGTTTAGTATCACCTTTGTAAAGACACCATGCCTCCGAGGCGTAAAGAAGCAGTGGTAGAATTAAAGCTTTGTATACGGCAATCTTAGTCTGTAACTTAAGATCGTGTGAGTTCCAAACACGGTGTTTGAGTGCACCAAATGCTGCAGCCGCCTTTGCAATTCGTGCTGATATCTCAGACTCCAGACGATTGTCGCTACGTATAAGACTGCCTAGGTACCGAAAGGTTCCTACCTCCTCCAAAGTTTTGCCGCTAAGGTAAACAGGCACGTTATCCGCAGATTTTCCTCTTGCGGGCTGTTTTAGAATTTGGGTCTTTGATGCACTGATTACTAAGCCAAATTTGCGGCAGGACTCGTCTAGGTGGTCGAGACAGTCCTGGAGATCAGCAATGCTGTCAGCCATAAGGCAGACGTCGTCGGCATACTGAATTTCGGCAACGGAGACAGTCGTTACTTTGCGTTTTGCCCTAAAGCGCGAGAGGTTGAATACGCTTTTGTCCATGCGAACGTTAAGAGTAATCTTGTTCGTACATTTTTGCATGGCATCGTTCATTACTGCGGAGAAGTAGATTGCAAACAGTGTGGGCGCCATAACACACCCCTGTTTGACCCCACTTGTTACGGGGAATTGTTCTGTAAAACTGTCTTCGTGACGTACGCGGGCAAACATGCCTTCATGGAACTGGCGAATCAGGTTTACAAATCTCGCTGGGCATCCATATTTTTCCAGTACCACCCAGAGAGCAGATCTTGGGACGCGGTCAAAAGCCTTCTCCAGGTCTACGAAACACAAATAGAGGTCACGATGCTGTTCTAGACTTTTTTCTTGAAGCTGTTTTAAGGAAAATATGGCGTCAACTGTACCTCTATTTGGACGGAAACCACATTGGCTTTCAGGAAGAAAACGCTCGGCTAGTGTAACTAGGCGATTATTTATGATGTGTGCCATAATTTTGCCAGCCGTGGAGAGTAATGAGATGCCTCTATATGAGCTACAATCTGAGAGGTCACCTTTTCCCTTATAAAGTTTTATTATTGTAGCGTCCTTCCAATCCTGTGGGATCGTTTCAGCATCCCATGCTTGCATTACCAAGTCGAAGAGCCTGGTCTTTATTCTACGTCCTCCGTATTTAAAAACTTCTGAGGGGAGACTATCAGCGCCTGGGGATTTGCCGTTTTTCAGTCGGTTGACGGCCTTTATAAATTCCTCAAAGGAAGGTGGATTTTCCAGGTCACATGCGCTTGGTAATGCCTCAAGACTGTTGATGTATTGCAAATCTACACTTTGAGTTCCAGGATTGAGTACCTCATTGAAATGTTCAGCCCAGCGAAGAAGAACGTCAGAGGGGTCCGTAATTTTTTCAGTTTTGTCTCTCGAGTATACAGGTGCAGTTTTCCTACAACGCGGGCCATACACAGTCTTTAAAGCTTCGAAGAATTTTGCAGTTTGGCTGGTATCTGCTAGGAGTTGTAATTCTTGAGCTTTCAGAAGCCACCAGCGATCCTTTAAATCGCGTACACGTTTTTTGAGAGCTTGATGAAGATCCTTCCGCTGCTGATTGCTATGAACACGCCGAAGAGAACACCTATACTCCTCTACAAGCTTTAAGATTTCCGCATCAGACTCATCAAACCAGTCTTGGTTTTTCTTTTGCAGATTTCCTACAACCTGTTGAGAGATCCTATGTACCCTAGTTGAGAAGGTGTGCCATTTGGCATCAATAGGTTGATCTTCTTCAGTACCAGGATCTGCGGTACCGAATTCTGTGTCTAGTTTTTGTCTAGCACCCTCACTGACAACAAGTTTTGAGAACGCTAGTTTTTTTGGCACTTTGTGTTGTGCTCTACGCGGCGGCTTGATGTTAAGTCTCAGTTTGCATCTTATGAGACGGTGGTCTGTCCACCCCTGTGCACCACGCATGGCTCGGGTAATAAGAACGTCTTTTAAGTCCCGCCTTCGTACCATAATATAGTCAAGAAGGTGCCAGTGCTTTGAACGAGGGTGCATCCAGGTCGTTTTATATTTATCTGGCAAACGGAAAAAGGTATTAGTGATGCTGAGGTCAAATTCTGCGCACAAAGCAAGTAGAGTATAGCCGTTGGAGTTGCATTTGCCGATACCATGCCGCCCAAGCACATTTTTCCAGACAATGTAGTCTGTGCCAACACGAGCGTTAAAAACACCGAGCAGGATAATCTTGTCACATTTGGGAATGTTATTGAGTACCTCGCGGAGCTGATCGTAAAATATCTGCTTTTCTTCATCAGAGTAAGTCATAGTGGGAGCATAAACGCTGACTAGATGAATGTGTTTATTCGCTGCTGTGTGAAGTCGTAAGGTAATTAGTCTGTCAGTAAAGGATTTTGGTGGTTCAATCAATGTGCGAGCTATACTGTTTCTAATCGCAAATCCTACACCACTAGCAGCGCGTTGTGTTGCAGGTTTTCCAGACCAATAGTATGTGTATCCGCCAAGCTCTTCGCAAAGTTCACCACTGTCAGCCAGGTGTGTCTCACTAATAGCAGCAATGTCTATGTTGTATCTGGAGAGTTCACGAGCTATGAGCGCTGTCTTGCGCTCTGGACATTGGCTATAGTCACTATCCAAAAGTGTACGAACGTTCCAAGTTGCTATATTAATGGTTTTGGTATAACTTTGTGTGAATTTTCGACCGCAAAAGTTGGTGACCAGATGATCGCGGTTAACCATCTGGTTGAAAAAGAGATGGGCTTTGTTTGGGCCACCTTTTCTAGGCCCCTCCCCGGATTGGGGAGAGCAGTGCTATCCCTAAATAGGGCTGCTCTGTCATTGGGCGAGCTGCCGAATCAGAACTCCCATCTCAGTTGAGTCCCAAAGCGACCATCACCGTCCAATCGCCTACGTGCAGAGAACCAGCTAGAAACTAAGCTCACCAGCTCAATCCCCACCGCCAGTCTCCATCGCCGCAGGGCTTGCGAAATCAGAATCCAGAATATTGCCAGGGGTCATCAGCGCGGGAATATATTATAGTGGGTGAATAGTTGCGCAGGTACACACCCACTCTCTCTTCTCCAAATTCTTGTGACCAGTGGACCGGGAGACCGACACGACCAGTCAGAAAGAGGAGCCGCAGTGAATGGCCACATGTCACTAATATGGGTCCAGACATGTGCCCTAAGATCAGGCATATCACAGATGCCCTGCTGCAACGCCACGATTACCGGGTGGTTTGCCGTACTAGCGGGCCCGCTTCTCGTACCGCTGCAGACTTTATGCACTATGTGGCAGGACCTACCACATAAAACTATAACTACATAAAGTGGCTATAGTTCCCCTTCACTGGGTTTAGCCCGTGGGTCATCACGGTTTGCCGGGGTGTGGCCACTGCGTGCTTAGACAGTTTCTTGAACCGTGCTCGACACTGCGGCGCCCTCCAGCGGACACGCCAGGCACTGTGGAGAGCCTGCTGGCGCACACGTCCGGCGCCGGCGGTGACCGCCGCGCTACTGACGGCGCTCGCCGCCGTGCTGGACACTGTGCACGACACTGTGGCGCCCTCCAGCGGACACGCCAGGCACTGTGGAGAGCCTGCTGGCGCACACGTCCGGCGCCGGCGGTGACCGCCGCGCTACTGACGGCGCTCGCCGCCGTGCTGGACACTGTGCACGACACTGTGGCGCCCTCCAGCGGACACGCCAGGCACTGTGGAGAGCCTGCTGGCGCACACGTCCGGCGCCGGCGGCATTAGGTAGAAATGGACCCTGAAATATAATTATTTACTTAGCACTTAGGATTTCATACATCCACCTCTATACTCATAATTCCATAGCTTTGATTATGATGAAGACAGAACGCAACGAAATAGGTCGCATTGCCGCGAGACACAGTCTACTCTAATATGCTTTGATTATGTCAGTGGGAAGACGCACCACTATTAAACGTGCATAGTACGCGAGCCTCTTTAATTATTCTGTACCGCTAGCTTTTCACTACTTTTTTGTTCATACTGAATTAATATTCAGCACGTTAGCTGGTACTGTAAAAGACGTATAAACTTTTGGTTCGGTAAACAATTTGTTAAGCAAATTGCAAAATTATCCATTTCAGAAGCGGAATCACATATTGTTAATACTGCGACTATTTTTCTCAAGTTATGATGCCAAAGGGAATCAAAACACAGACTTTAGAGTCAAATATCAATCCTATCGACAACATTGTTTGTATATAATAATCTTATACGCTATGTTTACACACACTCCATTTGCAGGATTAAATTCCATACTATCAGTTCGCGTTATGAACAACTTATTCTCCTACCCCTTTTACAAAGTCGATTAGCAGACTATTACTGCACCCTCGGGAAGCGACGGAGTAGTTTCATGTGTACCAGAAACCGTAGATATGGCACATTACAGTTAAACCATGCATATGGGTTCACACAATTTGGGCCAAGCCAGCAATAAAATGCGTGGCCCTATTAATCTTTAGAAATGGCTTAGAAAATGCTGGAAAATTGGCCCTTTAGAGCTGATAGGATGAAATTTAATGGTAAGTAAATTGCAGTGTAGTAAATTATGATAAGCCTTCATCGAAACCTAACATTTTGCTTTATATTTAGTATCAAAGTTCCAAAGCCAAAAACGTGAATCAATTCGTTCTCTTTGGTTATCATGTCACATAATACCTTTCGAATATGCTAAGAGCTTGAGTGTAAACTCGGTAACATGTTGGTTCATCCCACGTGATCAGCTGGTAAAGCGGCCGTCAGTGTTAGTGATGTCAGTCATGTCCTAACAGGTCCAGAACAAATATATTCAGGGCCCACTTAAGTGAGGATCAAAGTTAAATAGCTGCTGTAGGAAACCGCGTTTCCTTTAGTTTACTTTAGATAGTTCGAGTTCATATTTCTATCTCTTGTCTTATTTGAAAAACAGAAAAAAATATACTTAAAATTATTTTGACTTCTTTTCGGTTATAAACAGTCCATATTTTTTTTACCTAAATTAATTCAATTCTAGAGATTTTAAACATTGTATTGTTTCAGTGCAGAAATCTGACTTTTTAATCTCCACATCAAGGACATAAGTCGTATTTAGAAAAAAAAAAATATTCATAACCATGTAGCTTATTATTCATTGTAATGTTATGAATATGATACATTTATCTTTCACGCTACAGAATTATTGCCAAAAAATAATATAAAGAAGTTACTTATTATTTTTATTGTACACGCATGACAATAAAGAATAATAACACCCATTGATAAATGGATAATTTATGCATAAAAGCGTGCAAAAAAAAGCAGTATAAGTAAAAAAAAAATAAGTAAAAATAAACTCTCCAAAAATATTTAATAATCTAATACTAAGCAGACATCGAGTAAATATAAAATGGCAATGTATAAAAGGATTCTGTCATAATTTATACAATATAAAGTCTTGCATAGTAAAACTGTTCGTGAAGAAAATTATGTTTATTATATGGAGCTATATTCATAACTATGAATGAGACTGAATGTAGCGAGGACATCTGATTCTGTATACAGATGTAACTCCTTACAATGGAGAAGTTATACGTGTTGGATTTATTGCAACTGTATCGGAAACTTATCTCATTATGGTGTTGTATGTTATGTTTATTTAGTGATGTATTTTATTAGTTCACTTCCCTCTTTCTCGCCATACACCAATATAATATAACTCTCGCAGATGTTAGGATTAAGCCAATATTGGAGAGAAATTATTAGCATATCGCTTGAATATAAACTTCATGTTTCAATTACTCTACATTCTTCTACGCCTAGCTGCCTTTTAAACGTAAAATCATCATTTTCACATTTATTAGTAAGACGTAAGTTCTATTTCAAGCAAAAACCGGAAAACGCGAGACAAATGCGCGACAGCTTTTATTATTTGACCAACAAGACCATCCATCAAGGCTGTTACCCTGATGAAACTGCTCCCAAAAAAACCAAACGATTTCAACGGTGAAAAATGTCACTAACGATGCGCAGATTGCAATACAAATACGTGCAACGGAACGTGTTCCAAAGCCAAATCCTACTTCCTACTTATATTATAAATGTGAAAGTTTGTGAGAATGTATGGATATTATAAATGTGAAAGTTTGTGAGAATGTATGGATGTATGTTTGTTATCCAATCACGCAAAAACGGCTAGACCGATTTGATTGAAATTTGGTATGTAGATAGGTGATACCCTGGATTAACACATAGGCTACTTTTTATCAACACACCACGCGGGCGAAGCCGCTGGCGGAAGCTAGTAAAGAATAAGTCACAAATAAAGGTTCGCACTTCGAACACCACAGGTTACATTTCGAAAGAATAAATTAAAAAAGCGAGTACGCTAACCACGAAATTCATTACGTAATAACAGAAAACGTAAAAGATACCCGCGGAGCATCGCAATATTACTTACTACCCCCGCTTTCTAAATTTAATTCAAAAGACGAAACTTGAGGTTCATAACAAGCTTTTTATTATTTTGGCGAAGCGAAAGCCCTCGGGTGAAAAGAGTGAAAACATGTAGTGGTTAGTACGACCGTGTCTACATACGATCATTGAAATTTATTAACCCTGTATACATGTATTTTTGCTGTTGCTTTAATATTGTTGAAGAAGCCAGACGTTTCTTTTAAAATGAAGAGTAGGTACATACATCTCTGTTAGGTTCATAAACAGATGTTTAACAAGTGTTTCATGAATTTTGATGAAAATAAACCACCAGAGAGGGATAGAGTTGGAGCATACCTACGTAGTTTTATATTTTACTATATTATGTGTGATACATGATTGGAGTTAATAAATATGAAATGGTTTTTATATGTTTTTTTGGTTATACATATTCAGGTGTGTTTAAAATGAGGAAAAATAATAAAAAACGCTCTGGAAGATTGAGTGAGTGAGTGATTAAAATCAAGCCGAAATAAAGACACAAAAAACGATAAGCCCAAAAGGTAGATAAAAACATTTATTGAGAGCATTTTGATAGTATCCATTTTCAAAAGCGATACGATATCAAGTAACTGCACGTATAATATGCTTTTGAAAAACACATTCGCGCTAATTGAACTTGCGGCTCCAAACTCGGAAATCGAACTCCTGCATTTCACAAAAACAAATATTCACCCGCGGCGATCTCTCGTATTACACGGAGAATCAAAATTACATTAAAAGGTAAACTACCAAATACACAATTTATTTTGTATGCATTTTAGCAAGTTTTATTATTTAATGTGTTGTTTTTATAACGGTCTTAATTTGTCGTAAAAATTGATACAGGTATTAAATGTATTTCCCTTAGTTTCAGTCTATTAACATACTGAATTTCATCTGAATTGGATCAGGTATATAAACCATTAACGCGTTACAGATGAACATATTTATAATTAGATTATAAGCTAATATGTAGAATCCTGTATCTACTTATTTAATACATAGGTATAATTTCTGATCAAAAGAGAATATATAAAGATATTATTCGATCGTTCGCTACTACATACTTACATAGCATTGCTATTTTGCCGAAGGCATTTAAGGACTTCGTTACAAACAAGGCATATTCTGAGAAACGAAACACAATACAGGAAGGTAAGGTTTTGTAAACAGATACTTATTAAAACATGACGACGAATTTTCTTCCGTCTATACAATTTATTGGAACGACGTTCCTATAGCTGGCGGTACAAGTTGACAGGTCGAAATAGTCACGTAAGGAAAATCGTTCGTTAGTTCTCTTCTACGAGTGTTCTACGAGTGTGTGCATACGAATTTCAGTATTGGAAATGCGTTCTGTAAAAGGCATCTTGATCAATCGCTATTAGATATTGAATGCACTATCTATACTTATAATAAATCTGTAGAGAGGTCAATTCTGTACATTGAATATTTTTCCAAAATAACTATTAGGGGGTGATTAGTGATCGATACTGATGCCAAAAATGCAATCAGTAGAATTTTTGTCTGTCTGTCTGTCTGTCTGTCTGTATGTTCGTTATGGAAACAGAAACTACTTGACGGATTTCAACGAAACTTGGTACAATGATTCTTCATACTCCTGGGCAGGTTATAGGATACTTTTCATCACGCTACGATCAATAGGAGCAGAGCAGTGAAGGTAAATGTAGGGAAAACGGGAGAAGTTACTCCATTTTTTTTGCTTCCGTCGCGTGTGCAGCTTTAATGGTTAAAGCTACACAGAAACCATGTAGGTCGGAAATGTTCTCCTTAAAATTATGTAAAAAATATACCTTGACAGTATATGTCCATCTTTTATGGTTGGCTCACAATAACACGTTTAACTCTCGGTAGCTCAGCAGTTCGGAGCTTTCTGATTATATTTGTCTACTATTACGTTTATAATACTCTCACTCACACTAACTAAAAAAAGTTGACATGATTACGTATTCAATAAAGAAAGAATAATATAAATCGGTCAAGAAATACCAAAGTTATACATGAAATACGGTAGCCATCGCGAGTGAATACTGAATCATGCTATAAGGATCATTTTTGTGCAACGGTCGCTGCGCTCGACGCGGCGCGCGGCGCGGTGGCTGCGCGAGCTTCATACAACATTTGGCTGTTGATGCGATTGATGCGAATAGACGTTCGGAGTGTTCAACCTTATTGATCGACAATAATTTTATTGACGACCTTAAATAATTTATTTTGAATTATCTTTTGTAGTTATTTTATAAAATAGGTACATATTAGTTATTTTGGTATGGTTTAAAAATTCGTTCAAATTACAAATTATTAATAGTTTACATTTTATTTATATTTAGGTAAAGTAGTAGTAGATAAGCATATATTTAGAAAATTGGATAGGCTGGTGTTTATTAGGTATTTCTTCCTCTCTTTGCACAATGTCCGAATCTAACGCGGACGAAGTCGCTGGCAGAAGCTAGTATAGAATATATTTATGTATATAGATAGAATATATATAGATGATGGGAATATCGTGATATGTCAGGATATTTTAAGGTCAACATATTACGAACATTACAATTTTAAATTGTTAACCAATCATCGAGCCGATTATATTATGGCCCGATAGATTAGTCTGCAATGTAAAGGAATCAACACAAGAACTTAACATGAGCGCTTATTGCGAATTAAAATGACATGAGGTGATACACGGACGTATATAAGTAATTTCTTCCAAGTTTTTACCGGTTTACATGTCTCAAATATTACCAGCTAGTACTAAACGTTGTAACAAACGCAAGATATATTTTACTTTCAACTATATAGCAACAAAATACACAAATTTCCACGCGTCAGGTGTTTACGGTCCCATGAGAATTAATTGAGGGTAACGGATTACTAAATGGTACTCGGAGCCTGTATTTGTGCACTGTTATAATCTTTACATAACATATTAAAGTTGCGTTTGGTTTAAGTGACGATTTAAAGCGATTAAGAGGGCTTTAAACCACAGTACCTACCTACTTCTTTCTTCTGGGTCTATGTAAATAAAAATAAATGACCGAAACGTACCTTCCTATGCACGTAACTTTTAAGACTGCGCCAAATTAGATGTCATTTTTATTTGTAGACTTAAAAAAGAAACATTCAAATCTGGAGTCGTTTGCTCGTTAAGAAAAAACAAAAGACGCTCATTTAACTTGAAGAACACCACTGATTTTCCCCAAAAACTTTTTGTAGTACTGTTAACTAGTTGGTAGCAAGAAAATCGCTCTTAATACGACTTACCTATTACTTAGCGATAAATAAAACATAACAAGAACTCGTCACTTGCGTTATTAGAAAAGACCAATACAGAATTACATTTAGGTACTTTTACCAATAGAGAAACATACAAAAATATTACTCGTGGTTCTTTTCTCAAATAACTTTGAATGGTTGATACTCAAAATATATTAGGACCATTTCATTCATTCATTGTTACTCAACACTTGGTTTATAACAACAATAATCAACTTTTCATAGAAATAGCGAAGAAAATTCCAGTTTATATTCCGTGTAAGTAGTAAAACAAAATGAAATCAACTGAGATTATAAAAAAGTAACTGTCGAACAGTTACGACCCTGTGTTAGCAGGATTGAAATAGCAAAGTTTACAGTATTAAAAATATAATTATCGCAGTAGCGAGGTTTTTAGTTCCTGTAAAATGCTTTTAATTACGTACGCAATTATCGTCGCGTGATTTACACAGCAATATGAAGAATACAGAATTGCGAATATGCAGAGTACCCGTTTCTTTACCGTACCGTTGTACCGTAAGTTTCCAACGATAGATAGATAGTTCTAGCTAGTAGTAGCTATTCTGAAGCTAGCCGTTTGACCCCTTACGCATTTGTTTCCACAGATATTATCGAAAAGCTTTGCTCGTCCGAAGTTGGCTACTATTGACTTCACTGTAGTCAAAAAGGTAATGAACAAAACACTACTGTACGTCACGTCAAATTTTTAACTTCAGAATTGCAAAGATATTTGGTGCGAACTGCAGACATGATACATTAAAACTTCCTCGTTCAAAGCTGTGCTAAATATCGCAGAAAACTACCATGATTGTATTCCCTGTCCACGCCCCGCACACATTTGTTCCTAACATTATAATCTAATGGCTAGTCACGTCCACTTTCAATTGAAATCCGCTAACACTAACAAAAGTTATTGATCGTAAATAGCCGACAACGTGTGACACATTACTTATACTCTGTCACGTAATAGTATATATCAAGGACTTGGGAAAAGCTGCCTGTAAGGTAAATATGACAGTTAGAGCACACGGCAAACTTTTAGTCGGACGTCAGATTGATTGAGCTCAGAAATCAGTAAGAAGGTGAATGATAATAGGTACTGTAGCGCGTGGCGCGCTAGGAACCGGGGATCTCAGGATATTTAATGAAAACATTAAAAGGAACTTTAACTTTGGTTTATTTTCTGACTCGAGGGGTGAAGTGACACACTTCAATATAAAAACTTATTTCTAAGGCACAAATCGAATACATTTAAAATGATTGCCCGGTCAGTATTAATTTGTGACGAATAAAACCTTACAAACGAAAAAGTTTCTAACTACGTTACAGTACACACATTACTAAGATCAGGGGTAGGACCTGTATTGGACCGACTGAAAAGTTTGATTGGAATAAAGTTATTCTTAAAAGTGAGTACAGACTATGTAACATGTTATATAACCTGTGTTTTATAACACGTCCACATTATGTAACCTTGTTATTCAACATTGCAACATATAACAATACTGTACACATTAGAATAACATTGCAATATAACAATGTTATATAACCATTGCCGTTTATAGTGCTTCAGTGCTATCCACAATGTCGACAATAAATATTTATAAAACATGTTATTATAACATGTTTTATAACATTCAGTGTCCACATTATCTGAAACATGTTATATAGCAATGTCGTATAACATGTTATGTTACATAGTCTGACCCACCTTCCACATACCCACCTTCAGAAAGAATTATTGTCAACCACCGGGTCATCTGTCGGCCGACTGTATGGTTGGCAGTGTGCGTTTACTCTAAAGATGACAGTAAGGTAGGGAGATGAAATGGCTTTGTACATAGTTGTACAGGAACTCGGAAATGAGTCGCTGTCTGCTGATGCCTAAGAAAGTATTTTAGGCAGACTACGTTTTTTACAAACTTTTTGCTTTTTGTGAAAGCTAAACAGATAATTGTGATAGTTCACAATTCAAAGGAGTTGTAAAAAAAAGAAACTACTCTTTCTAGTGTCGTATTCTATCTCCACGCAGATTTACCGCGAAGCCGTCACATTTTATGTGTTAGGATTACACTGTTTTTATAAGTATTGACGAAAAGTTGAAAAAATCTTTTGCTAGTCGGTTTACCCGTCTCCCGTAGGAACCACTCCGCGTACCTCTCATTCAATTTTTCAAAAGTAGTTCTGCCATTAGTGCGTTCAAAAAAGAAACATACTCTTCAGCTCTCTCACAATAGAGAAACCCATAATCCTATAAACAACATTACATATAAAACACTGTTTACGGAAATCCTTTATAAATAAATAACGAATGGTTGATCAGGGTTGTTTCCCCTCTTTCGAAAGACGTAACATTAATTTGTGAGAATACCTACCCACGAAGAATTTACACAAGAATCGATTGGCCTTCAAAAGTTCTAAGACGTATCATTGGCGCGGTTGTCAAGGGCTTTCAAAATAAACAACTGCTTTTCTTCGAATGGGGCTTTAAATGGCCTATTGTTACTTGAAACGTTTTCCATTGTGCCTATGTGAAAGTTTTACTCTCCTCGATAATTGCAGCTTAATAAAATACTTTGTGAAATGTTATTTGAAACAACTTTCGAGGACGAATTTAAACGACTCGCTTTATTTCCTGATGAGGAATATCAGCTGGTATTGTCAATTCGTATACTTTGAGAAGATTTGAATCGCATAAATTATATTAAGATGGATATAGACACATTTACGAACAACATTTATGCCATTTAACAACTTTGTCATGACTATAGTAGACACTAAACAAATCAACATTCACGATCATTCCGCAACAATGAAACAATCCCTCATTGTGCTCAAAAACTTATGCACAATTACAATGACATGGTAACTAAACTTAGACAGGCAAACTTAACGCATTGTTGGTAGACAAAGGAATTTACTGTCAGTGCTGTATACCCGGTTTTGATTGTAACCGGCCGTAAAGAAAATGATGTAATGTCTGGTCCATGGATAACTTAATGACCAGCGAAGATGTTCTAAGAAAGAAGTGCGCTAAAATGCGGGTGTTACGGAGACGAGGAACGTTACTAGCTCCGCCCTCATACGCTTTCTCTAGAACTCGGCCTTTTTTAAAACCAAGTCACCAATCAATAGAGACCAATCTTTGACAGATTTGTCTGACTAAATGATCACACCTATAATAAGGCGCCTTTATGGCATCTCCACTCATCTTTACTTCCTCCATGGTCTGGTCTCATGTTTGTAAGCCATGACACTTCTCATAAAGCTAAGATTGCTATGAAGATAAGTGGACGCTATTTAAATGCGTCGTGAATGCATCTTAGTGTAGTCACATCCATTTAGCACTCTGTCGTCGGGTAATCTTCACGGTACGGCGATTATAACGTTGGCATATCGTCATATCTACTAGAGATAAGTATTTGGGAACTGGTAAAGAAACTTAATGTCTCTAAATTACAAGTACATACATACAAATGGATGCTTTTTTATTATAATTTTATTTTGGAGGTTTTAGGCAGAGCAAAAGTTTAACGAAATCGAATTGTTTTATTTATTTGTGTCCAACAACAATTGCCAGCACTGAACATTGCAAAATGAACAATATACAAAAATAAACACAGCATGCGACAAATATGAACTAAAATCAAACATAAATAAAAGTTCTGCAATACAAAAATGCACGAAGAATTAAATCTAAATAAAAATTCTCATACAAAATTGTACTAGCGTAACTATTTCGCAAAAAAATGTGAGGGCTAAGCCAACGGGGCCTTGGTACTCTCGACGGACTCGAAACGTGACCAGTCTGCGATCCTTTGCTTACCGAAAGTTATTCGTCATGCCGCCGCGATACTATCACCGTGTGGATTTTGATGTATTACTACCTACTTCTATTTTATTTGATAACTTGGCGAAGCTATTTCGCAAAATTGCTTTAACTTCCAAAAATATAGGTACAGGGTGTCCTTTGAAATATGGAACAAATAGAACAAGGGCATAAACAGGGATATACGCCAAAAAGATTTTAGACTGTGGGCATTACAGGTCAGAAATTATGCCTAATTTCAACCTAACTTCAATTTAATTTAATGCATGATGTCATAATTCTAATTAACCTATTCATTATAATTTAGACAACTTAGTATATTATTATTATTGTATTGTGAGAATCTTTTGTAATGTTGTGCTTAATTTTACTTTAGATACGTGCAATGCTATCTTATATGTGAATGATGGATTACCATGAATATCTGTGTGTGTATTTACTTGGTTTGCCTTAAATAAATAAACCATTTTCATCACTTTGCATTGAGATCGAAAAAATCGAAGGCTATCCTAAAAGTCACGAAAAGTAAGCTAACTGTATACAATACATTTTCATTTTCAAACTGCTATTTTTGTATCTTCATAGTGAAAAGGAATTTATAAAACCATTGAAGCGCTATTAGATACCACACTTGACTAACATCGTTTAAAGCTGTTTCTCCAATATATGAGAAAGGAAGAACGATGTATAGGTGAATAATAAAACGTTCGGTTATTCAGCAGCGTCGGTTTAGCTCGAGAGATTGTTTGCTTAACTTAAGCTGAAATCAATAGCTCTGCTAAACATAAACTAGCTTGAAGTTTATCTTTGATAAACAGATTTACTGGGAATATCAAAATCTATTTTCTTTACATTATCTAAAACCAATGCTATGTACCTACATTTCCATTGAATCGGACATTCCCAAAAGGTGCATTTGCTCACTTGCAGTCAGGTTTGTGGTGAAATCCAAATAGTACTATTTGACTAGCTTCTGTAACGTGTTAACTATGAACAGTTAATGATAGTTGGCAAAACTCTTCCTTTGTACGTACACTCACATTAAAATTTGAATTCATAGACAAATAGAGTGCTCTTTCATTAAAAAACTTTTCCAAAACTATATTCATAACAAGTTCAACGTGCCAGTACAATTTTTGGGGCGGAAACATTTTCTGTCATAATAACTAACGAAATACTGCAAATAGTGCTTTTTAAATAGAAACTTTTTGTAATACAAACCCGCCCATGCATAGCTTTTTCTCGAAATGATATCATTCCGTGGTCCAAATAGGCAATTTCTATAAAGGACTTCAAAAGCAGACTAATAAAAAAGTGCTGAAATTGTTGATTTTATCCCGCTTTTGCGTCAAACGTGTTCACTTAAATATTTTTGTTTCCATTTGAAAATATTATGGTCTAACGCTAGTTGTGTTTTAATACAATTTTACTCGCAGTTTACTTGCATGTTATTGAAATATTTGGAATTTCTTTGTGAATACAAACCGGGCAGCCCTGTTGCTTTGTGCTCGGACAAACGCATATTTCATGGATATTACACGCCCTGGGGGGCTATTCTATAGACCGGCAGCGAGCGAGCATACTGCCGATATTTTTCATATATTTTTGTAAAATCAAAGACCGTTTTCATTGGCAGGCTATCGATTCATCATTTCATATTTCGAAATAAATATTTATGTACCGTCTAATGTTGTTTGATGTGGGTAGTGTGTAAACACAGTTTTTCCAATGTTTTGCTAATATCTGTAGCGATTATTTATTTATATTCAGGGATAATATACATAAGTATAGGTATACTCTACAATCGATTTTGCAAACCAAATTGAAAATAAGGTATCTATAGATTTTGAATATGATACTTTAATACGCGAATAAAGGCAAACTCGGAATAACTAAATAACAATGACCCAATGGAGGAGCCTTTTAGTCGTACATCAAAATCATCCCGTCTAACACCTACATACGACGACCCACAACGCTAAACGGTTGCAATGCCTACTAAAATACCTGCAATATTTTGATTGAAGGTATCGTATATGTTGCCATTAAACTGATGCAGTATTTTGTTACCAAAGCCAAACACTGCCTAGACACAAAATATCTCACAACATACACTGTAGAGGTAAACTAATGTGTGTTAGAAATTCCTAACTTTGTCTAATGTTAACTTAATTAATAAAAGGCTTAAGCCCCGTTCAAGTCCGCATTTGAGCGTTTAAACGCAGCTTAAGGTTTTTACTCACGAGTATTTCGATGTCAAGTTGGGATAAGTGAGGATTTTCGATATGCTCGAGAACTGATGTATGAGTAGGCCGTTACTTACACTATTTTGCTATCGTGACAAACTCTATTTGGTTGAAATACAGGGGGAAACTTAAAAATAGGAAATTTTTTGAGTTAGCTTATATGAAAAGTCAAAATTAGGACGGGTAAATGTTAATTAAAATGCATTTCGTTTTCAATAGTTAACGAGTATAACTAGAGACAGAGAGGCTAATTTATTTTAATCTTTAAATAGTTTTCGCTCTGGTGCGCTTTATTGTTTTATAATTTTGAACTGAATTGTGAATGAACGAAATAAAATTGCATTTCACTATCCATCTTCACAGTCTTACTTCCTCGAACTAAAAGAAATTTTAAACTACTTCACAATTTCAAAAAGGTGCAAGTTTTATTCAAATAAGTGTGTCTCTAAGTCCCAAACGTCTGCTGCATGTTGACGCACATAATGTTAGTGGGAAACCAGCAAACTTAGGTTTACACAGCATTTTACTCAACGAAGGAATGCAAAGATAAAGAATAAAGCGAAAGAAAGGAAATTTCTACGTCCGCAAGGAGAATATGGTGCGTCTTCTGCTCGAGAACTCTTAACGTGAGAGGCACAAAGTTGTTGTATGCCATTGTACCCACAAAGATTTGCGTGGAATAAATTAAATAATAGGCGTGCCATGAAATATGAAAATGTAGTGGAGATTTTTAATAGAATCTCCTCAATTTTGAAATATTACAGATTAGAGAGGAAATATTTTGCAACTTTGTCATTGGAACTACTAAGGGTCCGTTCAGACAGACCGGCTCGGAGAGAAGAGCAAATTCTTAGCACGTTGAAAATCGAGTCCTTAATATTTGTAGTAAGGTTTATTTTTGGATGTGCACTGCTTTTGTCATTAAGAATGCTCGAATGCGCTCGGTGTGAAATAATAAGAGGAGTCGACCGGCTCCGATCACGTACTTTTTCTTGACGTTTGGCTCCGATTGCATGCTCTTTAATGCTCGTGCAGCCGATCGGCTCCGGTCTGTGTGAAAAGAAAAATGCGCGCCGATGCTCTCCGAGCCGGTCTGTTTGAACGGACACTAAGTGGTTAAAAAATGTTCACTGGTAGGACTCAGCCATTATTTCTGCGTTTCTGGCTTCATGATTTTCATATGATGCTTTAACCAAAACCTTGGTAATTACAAATATCAGGATACCAACCTATAATTTTATATGCCAACTCAAGTTGATGCTACCTTATGAAATCGAATATCATTTCCATGTTTTATGATGTTGGTCAAGCAATAAGGCTTCTTGGCTATCGGTTACATTTCTGTACCTATTCGTAACACGAACGGGTCGACGGTTCTCTGTAGGTATATACCTAATGATCACCCACCCATTTACCTACTGTTTACAGAACAATTGAACCATACCGCAATAATTTTGACGACCGTGTTTTGACGTCATTATAGAACTTATGAAATGGTCATTTTAATAATTTTTCACTACAGGAAATTTGATTATTAATTTTCATAAAATGTTACCCACATTTTAAATATAAAATTCAGATTACATCACCATTTCTGAAATACAAAAATGAGGGTTAATTTAATTAGCAACCTTAATTAGTCATCCATTACTCTTTTACTCGAAATAATTCTGAGACACAAAAAATACATATCTCAACATTAATGAAACTCATGACGTCAAAATAGCAGCCATTTCTCACCTAGTTAGACAATCGTTTAATCCAAATCATTTGAGTACAGCATTTCAAATCTAGCGTACCAACTAGCTTATCACCCAGCCGAGCCGACTAAGGAAATGAGTTATACCGTGACTGTGGCGACCTCATAACCTAGCCCCAACGTTAGCTAACTTTTTTTAATAGATTCCGCCGCCTTTGTCAGCTTATGTTTTTAAACATGACCCGAACCGCGTGGGCGCCCCAAAAGGTTACCTAGAATTATGTTGTGTTACAGAGGATTATCGGCCATAAAAGGACGTTATTTTAATTTACTGAACACAATTTAAAACAAGGAACAGCTGGTATTCAAATTGAGAATGTAATGCTAAGCAAAAGATTGACTTTTCTTTCTTCCTTACTAAAACAATTGAGCATCATTGAAAAAAAGTGAATGCTTAGTATAGAAATTTTATCTCGAGTTTGTTACCCCTCTCAAAATGGACCGATTTCAAACATTACGATAGGTATACTCCGACACATCTTAAGGAAACCTCTGTCAATAAAACATGCATAACGAAACAGGAAAACCATTAATTATTTATCAGATTAAGTGCACATCTTAACATCTTATAATGCCTTCATTGTCAAAATAAACAAAAATAATGTACTATGTATTGTAGATACCTTTATACATATGGGTAATACTTATTAAACCACAGTATGAAAAACTGCCTAACTTTTCTTTGCGGGGCCATTATATATCTTTAATCTTCCACGAAAACGCATACGTAAGACAATTAAGATAGAGGAAGAAAGAGATTTATGTAGAACGCAGTTAGGTCAGTTCATTATCTCTGATTACATTGTAAGTAGCTCGTGCGATCTGGGAGTTAATGTGACTCTTTGACCGTGTTAGCAAGATAACTAAGGCGATATTATTCTTACGTACAGAAAAAAGGATTGGAGGAAAGGAATTTTTGGGACCTTATTATTAGGTAGTCATTTAACAGTTTTTTTTTTGTATTTTCAATTGTGTGATAATAATATCATATCACAAATCTACTTGGTCCATCCTACTAATATTATAAACGCGAAAGTTTGTATGTATGGATGTACGGATGTTTGTTACTCTTTCACGCAAAAACTACTGAATGGATTTTAATGAAACTTTACAATAATATAGCTTATACATCAGAATAACACATAGGCTACAATTTGTGAACATATTGTTCGAAATACTAAACCTGCGCAGACGAAGTCGCGGGCACCAGCTAGTATTCCAATAAATGATTTTAAACACTCATGAAAGCAAAATTAAAATAATATTATTATAATCAAAACTAAAAGGATTACTGGGATCTGCATGCGAGTAATTGTCGCTCCCAAAGTTAATCAACGCTAATACTATAATAGTTTATTGATCGTAATTAGTCTTATTTCACATCACATTGGATCACGTCTGATTGGTTTTATCCAAATTAAATTATAATGTATTCTGTTGAGCATAAAGTTGTTTATCAGGTGCTCAATTAGCGTAGTTTAAATGTAATTATGATTATATCATTACTGCAATTTAATTTCAATTGGATTAATTTCGTGTTTGTTTTTAATTACTTTTAGTGTAACAAAAGCTTGTTCGTATCAACAATATACTATAACTTAACGTCAAAACACACGATAAGACGATGGAACTGAAACTACCAAAATAATGCGTCGGTTTTATTGATATCTTCGAAACAGGATAGGATTTTTCCTCAAGAAATAGGAAGTCACGCACAGCATCCTAATTTTTGTGGTGTAAAGTGACGTGTTCTGCGGCAGAGCCACATGGCGCGCTCTCTGAATCTTGCAACATAATGCGGGTTGGAACATGCGAGATTGTGGCACGCCACAATGACGCGTGTTTGTCACGCCATCTTAGTAATGATACATGTTGTAAAATAATAATATGACAGTTTGTGTGCAGTTGTTTTTTAATTAAAACTTTGTTGATAGTAATTAGGTAGTAACTTATGTCAATATGGGCAACCAAAACAAACGAAGAAGCAGTTTTTGAAATTATTGTTATATATTATATAGTATAGTATTAATAACATAGTGCATTTTGATATTTATGTGATGATATTTAATCTTATATTACATGAAACTCATGTTACATTCCCAAACTAAAGTCTACCTTACACCAAAATACTTAATACCCTAGAAGCTTATCCCGATCTATAAACGAAAATATTCGAATTGAATACCCGAAACCCAATTATATAAACGCGAGCCTTAACGCAAAAAAATGAATCATGAATTATAAATAGCTGTCAAATCCATACATTAAAAACCTTCTGTCTGAAAAGCCTTCGTTCCAACTCGAACTCTTTATCTCACAAACGATCGACAAGTAAAGAAATAAGTACCTTGTCAAATGTCTCGGTAAAGTTAACAAACAGTGACGTCACGAACAAATTACTTATCTCAAGGGGGAAATAAGATAGAAGAGGCTTCGAAACCAACGAACAATAGATCCTGTGAAGTGAAGGATGAAAATTGTAACGTGTAAAAAGTATACAGGGAACGTTTGAGTACAACAGTACAAAGAATACAGTCGCTTGAAATTAATTCTGCTGGATAAACATTTGAACGAACGAAATTTTAAGAAATCAAGGCTTTAAATTGGAAACGGTGTTATTTAACTTGGCAATTTTGAGTGTATTTTTGAATTACAGCAGAATATTGTAACTTTTGGTCTGATAAGTAAAGAGCTAAAAATATTCAGTATCATATCACTATTTTTTAATTTCTTTTTCTAATTATAAGCCTAGCTACTAGTGTACCGTTATAGGTTACACAGTAGACACTCGACCTTTTTTTTGTTTTCTGAGCCCTATGTTTTTCCATTTGTCTATGTACAATGTTATAAGGAGGGACGATTATGACTATTTGTTTGTATTGACTAGGCTATGAAACTACCAAACTAATTTGAAAAAATATCCCTCTGTTAGAAAGCTTTTAGGAAGAGGGTTTCATATTGCTATTAATTTACAGTTTGGCCTTAAATGTAAAACAAAATATTTTCAGTCCTAATTTTTGTTAATTAAGTACCTAATTGTAAATACAAGATAAAATAACTAAACAGGTATTTACCTAAAGAGGCCAAAAAACGACTTAAAAATATGAAAGCCAAAGAGTATAGGGCGTAGGTAACTGTAATTGAAGATCGTGATGCAATTGTGTTATATTCACAAAAAATAATTTCCGTAGTAGTGTTGTGTCTTCATAGATGCAAAACCATTGCAAATTAATTAGGAGGTTTTAGCTAATATAATCAAGTTTTACAATCAAAGTCAGAATTGGATAATGTGTAATAATCATATAAAGTAATGATTATCTTACAACCACTATAATACACATTCAATTTTTTGACCACATACTGAAAGCCAAAAGTAAAAGAATAAACATGAATTTAAGTGTAAAAGTCTACCTCCTCAAAAATACAATGTAAAATGTAGTAAATGTTATAACTTCATAGAAAAAGGAATATTTCATAAAATGAACGTTTAAAATATGATCCTCGACAAAACCCCGGTTTTTTGATAGGCTTATGTGGGAAAATGGGTCTAACAAGCAGAGGCCCTTTCATAATTAACCTAAATGAAAAGAAGCCATACTTATGACGCATATAATATTAATTAGTTTCGTATTTGGGGTAAAATTAATGTGAACTGAAGCCAGAGATTTAGTTGAAAATTAAGTTTGATATTTTTTTTAATAATAATGCTATTAAAACATTCCTGTTTCTTATCATCATTCGTTACAGTGTTATTTTTCACAAAATGTATTAAATTAGACATTTTGCTTAATTTAGATCTTCTTTCAAATAAACACAATAAGTTCATTTTGTTAATATCAAGCAATCAAAACTAAAACAGTTGTCAAAACGTTTAACGACATAATTGCCCATAAAACACTAAAATCCGTTCAAAACAAGATTCGAATACTTACCATGTAACAATCACAGATGTGGACCAAAACAACTCAGTTTTAATCCTTTAATTAACTCACAATTTCACGTACATACTCGTAGTTTTCACTTGAAGCGTTCACCACAAAAGTTAAAGTCACTTCACTACGTAATCTCGATACTCGTAGCTCGAACCTCCCGCTACGCTGCTACGAGCGCTCTACGCTGGCACGTGCGATCCCCGTAGCCGAGTAGATAAACTGGAGTACAGCCGCTACGAACTAAAGTTCCGAAGTTTGCCGAACACTGCCGAGCGCCGCCGAGACTTTGTAAGCCGTGATTGATATCAAATGAAATGTGAAGAATGAGTAGTTCTAGAGAGCTCTTTGTTTTAAGGATTATGTTTTTTGCCATCGCCGTGCGGTGTCGCTACCATATATCTTAGGAAAGCCTTGGCCTGAACAATCGAACTGTTCTGATAAAAAAAAAAACATTTCTTTCATCTATCATGATGGTGGAGGAGTATGGTGGTGGAAAGTATCATATATAACAAGAACATGTGCAACCATTTCATGGAAAACACCATTTATGATTTATTTAATTCCGAAACAACAATCGGATTACATTTCCAGTTAATTATCTCGTTAACGGGTTAAGTAATGCATTATATTGGATTTCCTAATTGATTGGCTCTCGCCTGTCCAATTTAATACATACCTACATACGAAATGATAGCGCAAGGAAAATTGAAAACATTTTTTAAATTGCAGGAAAATAAGAAACATATATCCCTACTAATATTATAAACGCGAAAGTAACTCTGTCAGTCTGTTACGCTTTCACGTCTAAACCACTGAACTTATTTTAATAAAATTTGGTACAGAGATAGAGTTGACCTTGGGAAAGAATATAGGATAGTTTTTATCCCGGACTTTTGAAGAATTCTCTTAGAAACGCGATACCGAACGTAGAGTTCGGTATCGCGTTTCGATCCGGGCGATGCCGCGGGCGGAAGCTAGTTTCAAATAAAACTCTTCTTCCATTAAAAATTAATTATGAAATGTTCAATAATAATTCGAACTAACAGTTTCTACGTTTTCACGATGTTCAGCTGTTTACATTTTCTGTCAGCGAGTGACGGTTTTAATTTGCCTTCTGACAGAGCGTAGTTTTGGCAGCGTTACAAAAACTGTCTCAAATAAAAACGATTGGATTTGAAGATTATTTAAGAAGTTAATGCGTTTTATGTAAAGAAATAGTCGTATGAAACAAACGTTTATTTATTCACCAACACATAAAAAACGCGATCATAAAATAGGTGATAATCGGATATTTTTAGCGTGGTTATCTGTATACATATGGAAAGTCGTATCGATTATATTACTCATAACTCAAGAATAGCTGAACCGTTTAAGCTAAAAATTAGAGGAGAGGTAGCTTGAACCCGGAAGAAGTATTATTTTAAAGAGTTTTCAAAGTCGGGTTCCTTCTATCTGGCAGAATTTTATTTGGCCGAATTTTATTTGGCATAACACACTTGGCATAATTTTATTTCAACGAATGTTTTTAAGGCATAAAAAATATTTAGCATAATTATTGTTTCACCGAATATTTATATGCCCAAATTTACAGTTGCATACTTTTAAGATGGCAGAATTTTATTTCGCATAATTGCTTTTGGCATAATTAGAGTTTCGCATTATTTCGTTTAGTTAGCATAATGTATATTTTGAGAAACTATTATTTGGTATAATCTCATTTGGCGTACTATGAAGATGGTAGAATTTTATTTAGATTCAATTTATTAAGCATATTGCTATTTATAACCTTCAATTAAAAAACATTGTATTAAAAATTGAAGCTAGTAACGAAAACGAATCGCTGCAAAACCGACTCCACGTAGACTTGTTTGCCCTACCCCTAGAGTGCAATTCAAAACCGCGTAGGCGCGGAGGGGCGAGGCGGCCTGCGAGCTGAGGCGCAGGTAGTTTTAACGCTCGCCGCCGCGGCTGAGGCTGGCCGGCTCTGCCGGCCAGTAAGCCGAAGCTGCGGTGGTAAGCGTGAAAACCATCTGCGACGATAAGCTCGCATGGGACCGCCGGAGCCACGCAGCGCCGGAGCCGTGACAGAAGCCATGCTTGCTGCATGCCTGCTTGCATGCTTCAGGCTTGTTTGCATGCTTCTTACAGGAAAATAAAAATTCCAAAACTATGCCAAAAGATGATTCTGACTATAAATATGATAGTTCTGCCTTTTAATGACTACTTATATGAAATGTATGCCAAAAGGAAATACTGACTGGTAACTTTCTGCGAAATAATGTTTATACTATTTAAATATTATGAATATGAAGTTTATGCCTAAAGATGATTCTGCTTGCCAAAATTATGCGTTTTTAATGTATGCTAAATGAGAGTATGCCACATGATTTTCTGCGAAATGAAGATTATGCCAACTGTTGGTATGCAAAATAAGATTATGCCATAAAAAGTTCAACAATCCAATTTTTGCCTCCTGTCTATAATAATATCATTAAAATTACCAGATCTATGAAAATAAAGTGCAAAATGATGGCACAATAGATAATTATGTTTTAACCTGCACTCAGAAGTTTTGGTATCGAACTCTCAATGCACTTACACAGTTCGGTTGATCCACTCATAACGCGATTATATTGAGCGCAGTTGAGCAAGTTTCCAAACGATCTCGTTGAACAAACAATGCTGCTTAAGGTTTTAGTTAGGCAATGTGGGAAATATTAATAACTAGCTTCCAGCAGTGGTTTTACTCGCTTCTTGAAGGAATTACTTCAAATAACAATGTACCTAAGTTTATTTCGCCACCGATTTCTAGGTCGTTGCACCTAAGAATAGTTTTTTATTGCTTTTCAGTGTTTTTGGGAGTCGGTTTTATTTTTTTGTAAAAAGTTTTTGATTTTTGCCATTTTAGTGACAAGCTTAGTTGTCACTATCTGCATTAGTGGAAAGTTCTCAATAATACGAATAATATAAGACCAAATACGAGGTAGTTTACATTTTCAGTTGTCAAGTTCCCTCGACCTTCTCTCGTCTCCATCATCAGGTCAACTCCGGACCTTCACTGTTGCATAGTGTTATCAGACATATACCTCATTGTCAAGTTTTTATCCTGCGCATGCCTACAACTTTCAAAAGTTGCCCTGGATTTCTCAGGGTTTGCATTATCAGATCCTGACCTGATGATTATGGGACCACCCGTGAGGTATACCCTATCAAACAAAAAATAATTTAAAAAATGGTCTATAAATAATCTTATGAACGATGTTTTAATAACAGCGCCTGAACAATTTTTAAAGCATTTTTTTCGCATGAAGGTGTAAAAAATTAAGTTAGAGAGTATGCCATATTTTTTTACACATTTTTATCATTTTTTTGAGATACGTCACATTGTTATAGGACGTGGGGCAATTTCGATACATCTTCTTTATATATCAATCTAATTACTAAGCTAACCATGTAAAAAGTCGTGGTGGCCTAGTGGGTAAAGAACCAACCTCTCAAGTATGAGGGCGCGGGTTCGATTCCAGGTCAAGCAAGTACCAATGCAACTTTTCTAAGTTTGTATGTAGTTTCTAAGTATATCTTAGACACCGATGACAGTGTTTCGGATGGCACGTTAAACTGTAGGTCCCGGCTGTCATTGAACATCCTTGGCAGTCGTTACGGGTAGTTAGAAGCCAGTAAGTCTGACACCAGTCTAACCAAGGGGTATAGGGTTGCCCGGGTAACTGAGTTGAGGAGGTCAGATAGGCAGTCGCTCCTTGTAAAGCACTGGTAATCAGCTGAATCCGGTTAGACTGGAAGCCGATCTCAACATAGTTGGAATAAGGCTCGGAGGATGATGATTCTAAGCTAACCATGTAGTATGAAAATTCAGTCGAAAATATAATTACACATTAACTAAGTTTGTCCCTATCGGTCGTTCAGACAATATTTCACCCTTTAACGAGTGATGACGTCATAGATGTACCTAATGTACTACAAGATTTTGGTTCTCAATGTCCAATTGTTGATGAATCATTCAGTAACAATGATTGTATGTAAGTCAAAGACTATAAAACCACTTGACTGCGCATACAGTGCCCCGACGCTCGCCAAACGTTAGCGATTTTGCTCATAATATAAGGCTACGATCCTAGTAAAAGCTTTAGTTGTGACCAAGTCTATGACCTGTGTACACGCTAAATTACTGGGGATTTTATTAAGTAAAAAAGTTTAAAGATGCCTACATGCGCGGTGAAATGGTGCGGGAAACAATCCAGGACATCTAGTTACAAAAAAGATGGCATTACTTTTCATCGATAAGTATCAATACCAAAATTTGGTTTTGATTTAATTATATTACGAAATACCACAGGGGTCTATTTAAATTGGTGGTTGGTGAACCGCACTCACGCTCGTTGATGTCTTTTGGGAAAGTCCCTTTCTTTCATTAAGATATTCCTAATACGTCCATCTCTTTCTTGCCCTTTGTATTCCTATCGAAGAAATTTGGGCTGTTACCTTTAAGGATGAAGTGGATATCGATATAATAGTACATTTGCATTAATTAAAAAATATGTTTTATTTTGGCCAATGAGTTAATTAACTGTCCATAGCGACGTTACAGACGGCTGTGCCTGGTGCCTCCACAAATTAATAATACCGATTATTTTATAAGATCGGTTTAAAATCCCTGGTTGGATATGATCTATTTCCGGATATTAATTTTCATCAATATAAAACATAATCCACGAATCATTTAATTAAATTGATTATCGATTATCGTTTTTTACCAAAAACAATCAGGACCCTAAAACATTAATTCGAAAAACTTATACCAAAACTGCCACATTTTAAGAGTCAATAATTTTCTTGTACGGAGTCCTTTTTAGTAGTACACAGGTTTTTATTAAACATTCGTATACGATTTTTACTGAGTATTTATTACTACGATGAAATACATTTTATCGATATTTTTTAATTGAAAGAGAGCCATCCCTTGCTGGGCGTACTCGTGCAACGCGACCTTGAACTGACCAATAGTAGCCACGAATTATGCCGCGTCCCCCGGCCCGCAGTGGTGAGTCGTGTTCTTAGAAGAAATTGGCGAGTGCGCTCTCTAGTGGTTATTTACTTTATGATGTAAGTACATACTGTAATGAGAATTTAATGAGTGATAAGTAGATCTTGATATTTTAAATTAGACCTTTATCATAAGTTATTGAAGTCTTCTTTTGTTTGGTGGAAGACTAATTACGTGATGTTATGAAATAATATTTGAATTAGCTTTCTTTGATTGGCTGGTTTTGCTATTGTCAGTAATTATATTAAGTTTCTACATACATAAAATATGAATCTGTCAATACATTGTAAAACTTGATTTTGGTAACCGAAGCCTGATGTCGGTCAGTTTGTATGCTTAAATGACATATAAAACAAATAGAAATTCCTTCATGAAAAGGATATTTAAAAACTGATAAAAATATGAATAAACCTGATCCATATTGTACAATACAAGGAAAATCTAATAAATCTAAATTTTGAAAATGTAATATTAACGTTTTTATTGAGCCATCTGAAGCGTGAAAATGGAATTTAATAGAAGACATTTTTCAGGAACATAGTTCGCTGAGGAGCTACTCCTAACTTTAGCAAATTATAATCATAGCCTAGTTTAATAATTGGCTTGGAACTGTGCTAATTATAAAGCCTATTTGTTTGATCCGGCTAATCTTAGGCACTTCTTAGCCTATTTGTTAGACAGCCCATTTATCGAGTAAGAAATTAGGCCAGTTTTTATCAGGGTGCGCGAAATTTATTCCATGGGATGCGATGAAACTTCTAGAGGAAGCTAGTTTGCTAATAAAAATACCCTATGTATTTGAATAATTTAAAAAAAAACACCAGAATCATAATAATCATACAAATAAATTACATTTAAGAAGACAAATTAAGTTTACAGGCTGCTTTCTTACTAATATTAAGTGCAAAGATAACGTTTGCTTTTCTGTCTGCCCGACTTCCGTCCATACTATAATATTATGTTTGTTCGGTACACAGTCAGTCTAGAGCCTGAAAAAAGATGTAACTTAATTTTTACAAGGTATGAGAAAAACGTTTCTTTGTGGAACCGCAAGGCATAGCTAGTCTGCCGGGGCTGCGGGTTGTTCGAAAGAGATACCGCGGCCCTGGCACATAAAAGGCCCACGACGGAACACGACGGTTTTTAGTCAGTAAGAGTCTGACACTCCCTCGCCGCTGCTAACCCACAGCGGGAGGGGTCATTTGATGATTTTTGACGTCGTTAAAAAAAAGGGCATAGCTAGTACTTACACATTATTTCAACTACATACATAATGACACTGTAACCACCAATTTGTGTTGACTGATTCTCGACACATCTAACACAGCAATCTCAGCATTTTCACCAAACCATTGTAGGGTTAGCGTCAGAAGTATTTATTTATTTATTTATACTTTATGTACAAAATAGGTACATTGGCGGACTTAATGCCTCAAGGCATTCTCTACCAGTCAACCATCGGGTTAAAGGGAGAAAATAAATAGGTAGTCCTAACTAATATTATAAATGTGAAAGTAACTCTGTCTGTCTGTCTTTCTGTCTGTCTATCTTTTCTTCACGCCTAAACTACTGAACCGATTTGTGTGAAATTTGGTACAGACATAGTTTGGAACTTGAGAAAGGACATAGGATAGTTTTTATTCCAAAAAATATAAAAATAAAATTTATTCCGGACATATAGCGCCATCTATTAGTCAAACCAAAAATCTGCCGTAAGTCACTACTCCACGCGAACGAAGTCGCGGGCAAAAGCTAGTACAAAATAAAAGATAACAACAATTTAAGAGACAGTCATGAATATTAATAAAATCAATACAATACATAAATACTCAATACATAATAATATATATATATATTATACATACAACATAAAAATAAAATCAATAAGGGTGACGACGACTCAATTAGGTATAGTAAGTTCAACTCAGTCGTGCGCGCGGCCTTATGTGTGGGTAACCCTGTGTGTAAGTATCTGAACAAATCAAAATTTTCAAAAGTGCTTCACAACGTAAATAAAGGGTTATAATTTTTTAACAATACAAACGCCATTTAATTAACATCCTAAACTTAAAAAAAAAATGATTAATCTTCTGGTAAGTTATCGACAACACTCAATGTTGCAATTTTGAAAATTTTGATTTCTCCAGCTACCTTTGAACCTGATTGTACCCACCTACAATTTCTAAAGCCCAAACATTTGTGGGATAATGTGTATACGCATTGCGTCGTACCTAATAGTAGATCGAAAGCAATTTACTGTTAAGGGGACGCATAAGGATAGGTTTGCATCAGCAAGTAATTAGTATACGGACGGCGAACCGATGCCGCATTCAACAAAATGAACTCAAGTGATGTCCCGCAAACTTTTCTCTATAGTCAGTATTGGATCTCGTTACACGTTTTATTGTTTTGGATGTAGGTGTATAGTGTTCAGATTAAGAGCATGTTATACTTAATTCACATTAATAAAATGGTGTTGTTCTTGGCCCACCCATTGCAATGGTTACCCATTCTGCCGTCCACTAACTAAAAAGCAGCTAAGTGCAAAAAGTAGTTTTTGAGATAACGCAAAAATAAGTGGGAATTGATGTCTCTTGAAAAGTATGCTACCTAGGAACAAGGTTGCAAGTTATATACGTAGGCATAGTCTTTTTGCACAATATGTGATATATTTCATTCATTTATATTAATCACATTTTATTTAAATTCATTTTCTAACTTTTAGCTAAGCAATTTTTTTCATTTTTACCTAATATACTGCACTATAAGGCCGCTAACCATACCTTAACTGCTTTATAGTAAAGCAATTTCTTGTAGCTGCCAGGTCTTGTACTTATAGTAAAAGTTATCAAAATATACTTAGCTATAAAGCAGTTAAAGGATTTTAACAGACTTATAGTATAGTAACTAATACTTGGAAGACTAACTTTGCTTACTTAGAAAGCAGTTATGGGATTTTAACCACTTTTAAGCTCGGTATCGTAAAACATATTTTTATACTGCTTCTCCTATTGCTTAACTAGAAGGCAGTTAAAGATATCTCGCTCGTAATTAACTGCCTTTTAAATAAGCACTTGCGGGTTAAAAGTTGAGAAGTTAAAAACTATTCTATGAAAATCAGCACTTTATTTATTAATAAAAAAGAATAGACAATCAGTACGTCTAATTATATTTTGTGTAGGAACTTAACAAATAGTTTAATTTTAATTAAACATCATCTCGAGCCTTTTCCCAACTATATTGGGGTCGGCTTCCAGCCTAACCGGATTCAGCTGAGTACCAGCGCTTTACAAGGAACGACTGCCTATCTGACCTCCTCAACCCAGTTTCCCGGGCAACCCAATAACCCTTGGTTAGACTGGTGTCAGACTTTCTCGCTTCTGACTACCCGTAACAGCCGGGACCTACAGTTTAACGTGCCATCCGAAACACAGTCATTGGTGTCAAGATATACTTAGAAAGTACATACAAACTTAGAAAAATTGCATTGGTACTTGCCTGATTTGGAATCGAACCCACGCCCTCATACTTGAGAGGTTGGGTCTTTACCCACTAGGCTACCACGACTTCCACTAGGCCACCACGATTTCCACTACGCCACCACGACTTTAATTTTAATTAAACATTATAATATAAAAATACCAAGTTTAATCAAACTTTTACACATCTTATTCAGTAATGAGATCACAATTACATCTTTAATCAGTATTCGCGAAACCATAGGAAAAAATATATTATAATTATATTATAAAAATACCCAAAACATGTAAGTATCGTTTTTGAAAGCTTCATGGCAAATGATACATTGGTTTCAAATTCTTATGCATACGAAATAAACATATCACAATCAAAGGTTAATAATTGCAAAGTTGAAATAATATAAGTAATTGTGTGTAACAACATAACGTCATAATCAATTAAATATTAGACTTTATATAAAAAAATATAAATTCAGCCATTTTTTTATGCTTAAATACTAATTAAACTTTAACAAAATGAGTTAATCAGAATAGGTAAATAAGCAATTATACCTAGTAACACTCGTGTAGTATTAGCAAAATTAAGTAAAGTAAACAAAAATATTTAATAAAACTCTTTTGCAAAAAAACCGGGCACCTATGCGAAATCTTGGTTTTAAGGACTTTGCCAGTATTCCAAAGGGTTAAATGACTGTAGTATGTTACTAGCATCAAAAGGGTTAGCCAAGCACGCGTGAGAGTATATTCTAAATTTGAATTTTGTAGTATTGCTAAGAAACTGGTTGAACCTCGTATTGGACTAATTCCTGGTAGAAAATTCGTCTTCGGTTTGAAAAGGTTTTGACGTGATTTTTAGAAAACTGATAATGCAGTTGTAATTAATGTACCATTCTGTAAAATCAAACATTTTTGAAAAAACTATGAGTATTTGATAAAATAAAATTCACCTGCTCTAAATGGTCTATACTGATGATTGATGGCAATGTTAAGAGTTTCGTATTTTCATGTAAAGCGTTCTATTGCTTAGATATTATACCCATGCGGTTTAAAATATCCCTTTCTCTTAAAAAACCCAATTTAGAGGAGTATGAGTACTTTGGGCTGCGACAAAACAAAAATGTACCTAAGTTAGCAGTACCGATCACAAATCGTCACAAAAACTCACTATCGATGAAGTTGATTAGCATATAAAACAATAACCAGTTTTTATTTTGAGATGTACAATTATCAAGCCACAAATTGATTGATTGGATATCTCGAAATCTAAGTAAAAAGCTGTAATAAGCACTCATTTAATTTTGCCATTCTCGTAATTGTGGCGCCAAAAATCAAGTGACGTGCCGCAAGGCCATCCGCTACGAGCATCCGAAGTGAAAAGGCACAAATTATAGCCTGAGCTGGTCAAACGCAAACGCAAATCACGAGCGTTTAACTGCTTTTTAGTCTAGTATAGTCGTTTAGCTGCTCTCTAGCGATTGATATTTAGCTAACACCAATTTCAATACATAACTTAAAAGCCGCTATTGGTGTATAACTGCTTTCTAGTGTAGTTTTTCTTTATAGTTATTTGTATGACCCAATACATTTAGGTAGTTAAAGATGCTTAGCTGCTTTTTAGTCAAGCATGACTACATAACGTACTTTTAGTTAAGTAAATTTAGAAAAAAAATATGCATCAATTTGCCGTTAAAGTATGTTAACGTCTTTCTAGGGAAGTATTGTGGCTTAGCGGCTTTTTAATTAAGGGAGTAACGAAATTTATGTGGTTTAACTGCTCAGCAATGTTCTGTATCTCTAAAACTATAAATCATAGAAAAATGATTCTTACAGCAAAAGATAGAGCATCGAAAGTTGTATAAGACTACATTTAAAAGTGAAAAACGACCAACTGTGGCTTAACGGCCTTTTAGTTAGTGGACGGCAGCATTGGTAGCTACGTTTTCTATGAAAGTATAACTGAAGTGACAAATGACTATTTTTAAGGTTCCGTACCCAAAGGGTAAAACGGGACCCTATTGTTTTCGCTTCTCTGTCCATCCGTCCGTCCGTCCGTCCATCCGTCTGTCTGTCACCAGGCTGTATCTCATGAACCGTGATAGTTAGAGAGCTGAAATTTTTAGAGATGATGTATTTTTGTTGCCGCTATTACAGTCAAACAAACTACTGACTTCAATAAATATTTTGGGGGGCTCCCATACAACAAACCTGTTTTTTTTTGTCCGTTTTATAAATAATGGCACGGAACCCTTCGTGCGCGAGTCCGACTTGCACTTGGCCGGTTTTTTTCTACTTCTCATCTTGCGGCATGGCTATAATTTAACAGTTCCTCAAATCGTCCCTTCTCATACTAAGGATATACTGGTATATATTTAACTAGAAAAAAGAATATCTCTGGTCATGATAAGTCACATTTTCAATAAAAAAGTCTCAAAACTACATATTTTATTCGTGATTCATGTGATATAATAAATGCCATTCGTATCCCGTTTTGGGATTAAATCTATCACATAGGTCCCTTCAGACGTTTCTACCTAACCTGACCTTATTTCTTTAAAATCAATACCTAGTGTTTCGAAAACGGTAGCAAAAAATTACAACTTATAAGTACAAAGATAGACTTCTGAAACAATGTATCGGAAAACGGAAGCAGTAAAATAGTTTTACATTCTCCCGACGATTCTTGATGTGTTGTTTTATGAGAACCAGGCTTCTATAATACATTACAAGTAATTGTATCTAGACACACGGCAGTGTGTCCGCCAAGTTCGAGCAAAAAAAGCGACACACCGGCCGTGGGTTATATTACACGAACCATTTCGGGCCAAATTCGACCCCCCTGTAACTCAAAATCTATTTTATTTACGCATATCAAATTTCTAGTATCTGTTGAGACCCCCTCACTTATCTAAAATACAAAATTTCATTAAAATACCTATTGTAGGTCTTGAGATATTGACGTCAGAAAATCGCTATTTTTACTATACACTGATTCACTGATTCACTGACTCACTCATCAAAAACCTAGACCACTTCCAATGGTCGTATTGACTTGAAATTTGGCATGGAGGTAGGTCTTTATGTCAAGGTAAAGGAAAAAATCTGAAAATGGCCAAGTGTGAGTCGGTTTCAAAATAATGAAGGTGTTTTATACCAGGTGTAAATTTATACCCCTAAGGAACTAAAGCGACCTAAATTTATCTATATTTATATAGTATATCTTCGAATGGTACAAAGGTTTGTATTTAGTCAAAGTAAAGTAAAAATCTGAAAACGGCCACTTTCGAAAATAACGAATGTGTAACTTTGATCCACGAACATAATATATGATAACATGTCATGTCAGTCAGTTGGTAAATCTAGTCCATTTAGTTAATCTAGTAAAAAAAAAAAAAGTCATGGTGGCCTACTGGGTAAAGGACCAACCTCTCAAGTACAAGGGCGCGGGTTCGATCCCAGGTCAGGCAAGTACTAATGCAACTTTTCTAAGTTTGTATGTACTTTCTAAGTATATCTTAGACACCATTGGCTGTGTTTCGGATGGCACGTTAAACTGTAGGTCCCGGCTGTCATTGAACATCCTTGGCAGTCGTTACGGGTAGTTAGAAGCCAGTAAGTCTGACACCAGTCTAACCAAGGGGTATCGGGTTGCCCGGGTAACTGGGTTGAGGAGGTCAGATAGGCAGTCGCTTCTTGTAAAGCACTGGTACTCAGCTGAATCCGGTTAGACTGGAAGCCGACCCCAACATTGTTGGGAAAAAGGCTCGGAGGATGATTAGTTAATCTAGTTCATTTCTTTGTAAGAAACATAGTGCATATTAAAAAATCTAAAAGATAGTATAAATGAGACATTTCTTTAACTAACTTCATCATAAAAAAAAAATAAAATAAACAACCTTACAAAAATAAATGAAATCCCACCCAAAACAAAAATGTGAAAGACTGCCAAGTTCGATAATATGGGAATGCTTCGCCTATAAAAGAAGTGAGATCTGAATAAGTACCAAGTTCCATACACATACCTCAGTTAAAAATAGTTACTTTTTAATGATGTTACTTGGCAAGTTTTAATAGAAAATTAAATACTTGATTCATTGCGTTTAGTAGGTTTATAACAAGGTGTATGAAAACTTGCCAAGTGACATCATTAAAAAGTAACTATTTTTAACTGAGGTATGTGTATGGAACTTGGTACTTATTCAGATCTCACTTCTTTTATAGGCGAAGCATTCCCATATTATCGAACTTGGCAGTCTTTCACATTTTTGTTTTGGGTGGGATACTAAAATTAAACGACCAATAATGTCTGCCTGCCTTCATCCACGATGGTTATAATATGACGTCAATATAAAAACTTAATAAAACCTCGGTCGGTTTTCATAAGAAAAAAATATAACGCGTTCCCTGTAAAAGTGACTAGACGTAGTACATATCTACGTCTAGTTACTCTTACAGGGAACGCGTTATACATTTTTTTAGTGCTCTCCGTGGTTCCTCATATCCGTGTACTACTAAAACCATAGACCTTATATACATATAACAGAAATTGGTTAATAATTTTAGTACACCTACGATTTCCATATTTAGCTGTTATCTTGAGCCTTTAAGAACACTAGATCTATAAATCTAAGAAACAGAAAAATATAACAACGGTTGGTTCATCCGTTTGGGAGCTACGATACCACAGACAGTTAAGATAAACTTATAATATGTAGGTCTCTTTTTGCGTCGGGTGTTAAAAACGAACTGAAATGTAAAAAGTTTTAATATAGCAAAATAGGCATTCTTTTGAGTAGTATAGTATTACATACTTTTTGAAGAGGGTGTGAGCAGGCCGTATACGTGACATATTTTATTTTTAAAATAGGTAGTTCAGAGACATGTCGATTTTTTTTAACGATTCTATATAAGTAGTCCTCTTGTCTGCGAGCGAGTTTCTTCGTTTACCATAATGGTACAAGTAGCCTATTCACCAATCAGTTTACAAAATAATTACAAAGTCAACACAACCACGGAAGCTAATAACAATTTGTCTGAGTTAACCTCAAACGAAGCCTTTCCAGGAATAATCTTATCACTCTGTATACGACTCACATATCCAATATACGAAAACATTTTAACGCGAGCTCTTCTTAAGTAGGTACTTGTAAATATAACAGCAAATTGCGTTAACCCAAGCTCATGATTTGCGGATATTGAATTTATTATCATTATGGAACCCACTCAGAAGGGTTAGGTGATTAAACCTTCTACCTACCCAAGACAATCGGTTCCCACTTAGGCAATTTGAGAAATTTCACGAATATCTTCATTTAGGCCGGAGGCGACGAGAAACTATTGACGTGGCCTTTCCAAGACGACATGAATAAACTTTCTGACACCACTATTAAGGAATATTAAATGATATTCGGTATTTACTTGAAATAAGTTATTTTGCGGTTACTTTGGATTATAACGTAGGTAATGGAATATTTGGAGACTTTCTTTTAGTTTAGACTCTGTACTATTTACTAAAGTAATTTAATGCTGATATTCTTAATTTGCAATATCTACAGATCTATCTATAGGTACGTTTTTAATGTTACAAGATTGCGTGTCAGTCGTTAGAACAAAAAAACTGTGACATCTCAAAAGGTCTAAGATATACCTAATCGTAGCATCTTAAGAGATAAGATGGTATACAAAAATACTCGTATACACGGCAATTAGTGTCCCAACAAGAAGATAAAATAAGTGAACCGTTCAAATTTATGAACCCAGAATGTACCCCTTGGCAATGCTATGGATATTTTTTACTGGCCAGTAAAACATAATATTGGCAATGTCTTGAGTATGTTTTAATCTGTGATTGAGACAATGCCAATGAGATTTTGAGAGCAGCAATATTGACACATAAATTAATCGGTTGTGACAGTAAGTATATACCAAAATATGCTTCAATGTTTAGTTTTTCTTTACTTACTTTTATTTCAATGCTATTTATTAGGTATGGTCGTAAACATAACTGCTTGTACTCGTAGAAGCTAACTTTCTCTCATGGTATTCAAATTGGGAATGTTCAATCATATCGAATGCAAAACGAGCAGGTTCATTTTAAATTCCCAAATAAACGGAATCAATTTGAAACGGTTTATTGGGAATTTGATGCGAAAGTTAAGTCGAAATTTGATGAAAAGTAAGGCTAGGTCTCATTATGCGTCAGTCCATTTACAACCTTCACTTTTCGTTACTCATTGAAATGAGTACTCAGGTCTTTGAGCGAGTTTTTCCGCACAGTATCGATGGTCAAACTAAAAGATTTCTTTTGCGATATTTTAGAGGAAGAATTTTATCTACCATTCACGTGCGTTTTACTAGAAAAACAGTTTCTATTTTGTCAGCGCCACCACATATTGGCAAGAAGATTTTACCATCCAGCATTCCTAATCGATGCACGCGTAAAAATATTACGGAAGCCAGTTTATTGAATCATATGTTACTGTTACAGCCTTTTTATCGTCCCACTGCTGGGGACAGGCCTCCTCTCACACGTAGAAGGATTAAGCGTTAATCACCACGCTTGCTCAATGCGGGTTGGTGATTTCAGACTTTATAGTCCAGGTTTCCTCAAGATGTTTTCCTTCACCTTTTTATCAGCCATTGGTGTCTAAGATTTACCTAGAAAGTACATACAAACTTAGAAAAGTTGCATTGGTACTTTCCTGACCTGGAATCGAACCCACACCCTCATACTCGAGAGGTTGGTTCTTTACCCACTAGGCCACCACGACTTTTATATGCATATGTAGCAATAGTAATAATATCAATGAGCAGCCTCTCTCATAATGTATGTACATACCACCGCTATCTTTAACGGGCAAATTCGGATCGTTTGTGTTCATTAGTTAGTGTCCACTAATGGAAATGGCTATGACCAAGCGGAATGGCTGCCGGAATGGTCTCTCGCGGCATTTAACCTCTCGCCCCATCTCGTACGTTTTTAGACCATATTTCCAGCTTGAATTGTTTTATGCAATTATATTTTAGGAGCACCGTAATCTCAGTTATGTGTCCGCGAAGTACGTGTTTATTTTAATACTGTAACATTGTGTTGTATTACCCTTTGTTTTCGTCGAATAGTTCGCAGACTTTGGGCTGTTGCAGTAAGTCTGAAGATTAGTACCGTTAAATTAATACTAGTTTTTGCACTTGAAAACTTTAGTCATCACTCCTTCGTACCAAATAATAGAATATCTTCACCCACATAAAACTCTGTACGTAGACAATTCTACATACATACCTTTGTACTCACATATGAAATGCAACAAACGTACCTACGTACCTATTCACAAAGAGACGCCGGTGTCGCTACTTTTTAAAACGCTTAATTCAAAGTCCATTGTCTAGTCCTTCAGTGTATCTAGGACTTCATTAAAAATGTGTGCTATTCGAAATTAACTCGAGCCGTTAATGTAATTACGTAGAACATTGTGATGCATCCCTGCATTACGGTATTAAAGGACTTTGTTATCCGAGGCATGCGGCGTGATGTATCATTATAAAGTTTTTTTTTTAATTTTCTGTAGTTTATTCTTGCATACATTTTGTGTTGTTGTAGTTTCAATATAATGACATCACGAAACATAGCTATACTTATTTACAGATACTCAAATTCTGAGGTTTAATACTGAGGAAATGAGAAAGAAAATAAAGTTGTAAATAAGTACTTGAAAATAGAAACAGGAAAACAAAAAAATATACTTAAGTAAAAAAAATCAATGGAAGTAAGTAAGCAGGTACTTAAACATTTGAAATTTTAAGACAGAACAACAGCTCATTCATCCTATTCTAAATACCATTTAAATCACCTTCACATACTTCCTAGTTTTAATGTTCAAACACCGGCCGAAGTCCTTCAATCAAGTCAGGGTTCGCCCTTGAAGTTATTGAGCGCAATCAACATTGTTACATCTCTCGTACGTACCTACGTACTGCCGTCCACTAACTAAAAGGCCGTTAAGCCACAGTTGGTCGTTTTTCACTTTTTAATGTAGTCTTAAACAACTTTCGATGCTCTATCTTTTGCTGTAAGAATCATTTTTCTATGATTTATAGTTTTAGAGATACAGAACATTGCTGAGCAGTTAAACCACATAAATTTCGTTACTCCCTTAATTAAAAAACCGCTAAGCCACAATACTTCCCTAGAAAGAAGTTAACATACTTTAACGGCAAATTAATGCATAATTTTTTTCTAAATTTACTTAACTAAAAGTACGTTATCTAGTCATGCTTGACTAAAAAGCAGCTAAGCGTCTTTAACTACCTAAATGTATTGGGTCATACAAATAACTATAAAGAAAAACTACACTAGAAAGCAGTTATACACCAAAAGCGGCTTTTAAGTTATGTATTGAAATTGGTGTTAGCTAAATATCAATCGCTAGAGAGCAGCTAAACGACTATACTAGACTAAAAAGCAGTAAAACGCTCGTGATTTGCGTTTGCGTTTGACCAGCTCAGGCTATAATTCGTGCCTTTTCACTTCGGATGCTCGTAGCGGACGGCCTTGCGGCACGTCACTTGATTTTTGGCGCCACAATTACGAGAATGGCAAAATTAAATGAGTGCTTATTACAGCTTTTTACTTAGATTTCGAGATATCCAATCAATCAATTTGTGGCTTGATAATTGTACATCTCAAAATAAAAACTGGTTATTGTTTTAGCTAATCAACTTCATCGATAGTGAGTTTTTGTGACGATTTGTGATCGGTACTGCTAACTTAGGTAAATTTTTGTTTTGTCGCAGCCCAAAGTACTCATACTCCTCTAAATTGGTTTTTTTAAGAGAAAGGGATATTTTAAACCGCATGGGTATAATATCTAAGCAATAGAACGCTTTAATGCTCAATCCTTCTCCGTGTGAGAGGAGGCCGCAGCCCAGCAGTGGGACGATAAAAAAAAAAAAAAAAAGGCTGTAACAGATAACAGATAACAGAACGCTTTACATGAAAATACGAAACTCTTAACATTGCCATCAATCATCAGTATAGACCATTTAGAGCAGGTGAATTTTATTTTATCAAATACTCATAGTTTTTTCAAAAATGTTTGATTTTACAGAATGGTACATTAATTACAACTGCATTATCAGTTTTCTAAAAATCACGTCAAAACCTTTTCAAACCGAAGACGAATTTTCTTCCAGGAATTAGTCCAATACGAGGTTCAACCAGTTTCTTAGCAATACTACAAAATTCAAATTTAGAATATACTCTCACGCGTGCTTGGCTAACCCTAACCTTTGATTGTGATATGTTTATTTCGTATGCATAAGAATTTGAAACCAATGTATCATTTGCCATGAAGCTTTCAAAAACGATACTTACATGTTTTGGGTATTTTTATAATATAATTATAATATATTTTTTCCGATGGTTTCGCGAATACTGATTAAAGATGTATTTGTGATCTCATTACTGAATAAGATGTGTAAAAGTTTGATTAAACTTGGTATTTTTATATTATAATGTTTAATTAAAATTAAAGTCGTGGTGGCGTAGTGGAAATCGTGGTGGCCTAGTGGAAGTCGTGGTAGCCTAGTGGGTAAAGACCCAACCTCTCAAGTATGAGGGCGTGGGTTCGATTCCAAATCAGGCAAGTACCAATGCAATTTTTCTAAGTTTGTATGTACTTTCTAAGTATATCTTGACACCAATGACTGTGTTTCGGATGGCACGTTAAACTGTAGGTCCCGGCTGTTACGGGTAGTCAGAAGCGAGAAAGTCTGACACCAGTCTAACCAAGGGTTATTGGGTTGCCCGGGAAACTGGGTTGAGGAGGTCAGATAGGCAGTCGTTCCTTGTAAAGCGCTGGTACTCAGCTGAATCCGGTTAGGCTGGAAGCCGACCCCAATATAGTTGGGAAAAGGCTCGAGATGATGTTTAATTAAAATTAAACTATTTGTTAAGTTCCTACACAAAATATAATTAGACGTACTGATTGTCTATTCTTTTTTATTAATAAATAAAGTGCTGATTTTCATAGAATAGTTTTTAACTTCTCAACTTTTTACCCGCAAGTGCTTATTTAAAAGGCAGTTAATTACGAGCGAGATATCTTTAACTGCCTTCTAGTTAAGCAATAGGAGAAGCAGTATAAAAATATGTTTTACAATACCGAGCTTAAAAGTGGTTAAAATCCCATAACTGCTTTCTAAGTAAGCAAAGTTAGTCTTCCCAGTATTAGTTACTATGCTATAAGTCTGTTAAAATCCTTTAACTGCTTTATAGCTAAGTATATTTTGATAACTTTTACTATAAGTACAAGACCTGGCAGCTACAAGAAATTGCTTTACTATAAAGCAGTTAAGGTATGGTTAGCGGCCTTATAGTGCAGTATATTAGGTAAAAATGAAAAAAATTGCTTAGCTAAAAGTTAGAAAATGAATTTAAATAAAATGTGATTAATATAAATGAATGAAATATATCACATATTGTGCAAAAAGATTATGCCTACGTATATAACTTGCAACCTTGTTCCTAGGTAGCATACTTTTCAAGAGACATCAATTCCCACTTATTTTTGCGTTATCTCAAAAACTACTTTTTGCACTTAGCTGCTTTTTAGTTAGTGGACGGCAGCGTAGGTATATCTCTGATAGATTCTGACTGAGCAAGCGTGGTGATTAACGCTCATTCCTTCTCTATACGAGAAGGGGCCTTTGCCCTGTGGTGAGACGATAAAAAGACTGATGACGAACTAAAAATACTTTTATTTTATGAAGATAATTTGCGCTTTATCTAAAGAAGACTTGCTATTAATCAGATGTACTTATTCTAATTACATTGTGCCTGTAAATATTAAGTACCTTGTGCCTGTATACCTTAAGAGCGCCCATAAAATAATGGATATTTTCACTCGATATCGTACAAATTCAATCGAAAGTTCAGAGAAACGTTTAACTTTCACAAAACGTAGATAGGTACACATATTTCTACATTACGTTCACATTGCTCACTCGCTATTCCATTTGGTGCGTGAAACAAATACTAGAATTTACAAAGATATGGCTCGGGGCTCGGTAGATAGCACGCGTTCGAAAATTGACTCGAACATGTTAAAAATATTTCACGTGGACTGATAACTTTTAGCTTTACGTTGTAAACTGTGTCAAAGTAATAAAACGAACCAAATCAAATCTAAAATAGTTTGTAATTGAACCACGTAATTTTTTGTAATTGAACCACCATTAATTATTGAACCACGCTACTCTCTTTTGTAACTTATAGGTAAATTGGAATTTTTGAAGATAAACTTAGCATATTAGCTGAGTTTTAGCGGAATCCTGCATCTAGCATATCACAATCTTAGAATATTCACTTGGCATATTTCCGCATAAGCCACATCAAAATATTTTCACAAAAGACTCCTCAAAACCTGTACATCCACAAGGATTGTGAATGGCTAGTTCTAGGAAACCCTGCTTTGTATTTCCTTGGAAAAAGTCAACCGCATCTACGTATGTATATACGAGTATGTAGCTACTTTATGTTCGTCATTCTGCCTTACCCAATTACTATGGAGTCAAAGTCAAAGTCAAAAACGTTTATTGAAACTAGGCTAGTTTTTAGCACTTTTTCACGTCAAATAATACAAAAGGACAGCACCCCCTTTCACCACTTCCGCTGGGAAGAAGTGGTAAAAAAAGCTGGGAAAAAATCTTATCCTGTTATTCAATATTATGTATACATCAAAGCCTTATTTCAACCATACTAACAGAGTAGAGTAAAGATAAACCATAACCTACGATGAATACAATTTACGATCGAGTCTCTTAAATCAGAAGCGATGGATCCTTCATGAGACAAATTGTTTCGAGCCAATGTACAGCATTAAACATGATTACTTGCCCACGTTTTAAGGGCTCCCCATGAACCCTGTAATAAAGTTCATGGGTTTAATTCCCAGCACCCATAATGTAAGGTAATCTAATTTATAACTTCATTGCTTTCAGGTGAAATAAATTTACAGAGACAGTGTTATGGCGCCGGTGTTTGTTTTGGGTTGCCATCCATCTTTTAAATAATATTGTACAATATTGCCGACAATTTTTTTTTGTGTATTGAAATAAATATAAATTCCACTGTTTTAATAACATAGACTTTCATTAGAATCACTTCTTATAACTTGTTACATTCGTATTGATGAAGATTGTGATACTAAAATGTACCTACAGTCTCAATGTAATGCAACTTCCACGGGCGTAGCCAGGGGGAGGGTTTTGGGGGTTCAAACCCCCCCCGAAAAGTTAAGATAAAATTTAACTATATTAATTAATTACACTCAAAAGTATGTGGTTTGGATTGGATTCTGTACGGGCGCACCGCGCCGCACCGCGCAATTCTATAACGTGTACCTAGGTATAACTGAACGTAATTTTTTTATTTAGCCTATATTGTCCCCCTGCTTGAAAAAGGTCTTCGACAATTCCTTCCATTCCAGAAGTTTTCTCTGAATCTGTTTATTACATACTAGCTTCTGCCAGCGGTTTCACCCGCATCCCGTGGGAACCTCGGCACAGACCCGGATAAAAAGTAGCCTATAGCCTTCCTCGATAAATGGGCTATCTAACACTGAAATAATTTTTCAAATCGGACCAGTAGTTCCTGAGATTAGCGCGTTCAAACAAACAAACAAACAAACTCTGCAGCTTTATAATATTAGTATAGATTAAATATTGTTCTTATGAATAAACGGCTATTTTATGTATTTTTATTCGTTTTATTTTCTTGAACCCCCCCCCGATTCTAAAACCTGGCTACGCCCGTGGCAACTTCTATTATAATAAATGCGATTTACAACGTTGAGCATCAATTGCATAATTATAAATCTTATTGAATTATTCTAAGTGTTCTGTACCCGAAGGGTAGGACGGAACCCTATTACTAACTTCGTTGTCCTTCTCGGCGAGCACGAGGCTGTATCTCATGAACCGTAATAGTTAATGGAAATTCTCAACAAAGAATACTGACAACGTACTGACAATATCATCATCATAAGGGCGGGAAGATGATACTGATTTCTCTGACACTGAATATTTTAGGGGGCTCTTACATCGTCACCTGCCTAGGCTTTCCCCAACTAGAGGTATGTTCGGGTCAGCTTCCAGTCTAACTGGCTGCAGCTACCAGTGTTTTACGAGGCCCGACCCTCACATGAGACAATTTTTTTTGGCCATTATAGAATAAGGTACACATATTTCTACATTACGTTCACATTGCTCACTCGCTATTCCATTTGGTGCGTGAAACAAATACTAGAATTTACAAAGATATGGCTCGGGGCTCGGTAGATAGCACGCGATCGAAAATTGACTCGAACATGTTAGAAATATTTCACGTGGACTGATAACTTTTAGCTTTACATTGTAAACTGTGTCAAAATTTGTAATAAAACGAACCAAATCAAATCTAAAATAGTTTGTAATTATTGCACCATGCTACTCTCTTTTGTAACTTATAGGTAAGTTGGAATTTTTGAAGATAAACTTAGCATGGTAGCTGAGTTTTAGCGGAATCCTGCATCTAGCATTTCACAATCTTAGAATATTCACTTGGCATATTTCCGCATAAGCCACATCAAAATATTTTCACAAAAGGCTCCTCAAACTACTACGACTACTAGGAAACTCTGCTTTCTATTTCCTTGGAAAAAGTCAACCGCATCTATGTATGTACAGATATACCTACATATTTACATTATGTATGTACGTCATTCCATTCTACCCAATTACTATGGAAAAAATCTTATCCTGTCATTCAATATTATATACGGAGCCTTATTTCAACCGTACTAACAGAGTAGAGTAAAGATAAACCATAACCTACGATGAATACAATTTACGATCGAGTCTCTTAAATCAGAAGCGATGGATCCTTCATGAGACAAATTGTTTCGAGCCAATGTACAGCATTAAACATGATTACTTGCCCACGTTTTAAGGGCTCCCCATGAACCCTGTAATAAAGTTCATGGGTTTAATTCCCAGCACCCATAATGTTAGGTAATCTAATTTATAACTTCATTGCTTTCAGGTGAAATAAATTTACAGAGACAGTGTTATGGCGCCGGTGTTTGTTTTGGGTTGCCATCCATCTTTTAAATAATATTGTACAATATTGCCGACAATTTTTTTTTCGTGTTTTGAGATAAATATAAATTCCACTGTTTTAATAACATAGACTTTCATTAGAATCACTTCTTATAACTTGTTACATTCGTATTGATGAAGTTTGTGATACTAAAATGTACCTACAGTCTCAATATAATGCAACTTCTATTATAATAAATGCGATTTACAACTTTGAGCATCAATTGCATAATTATAAATCTTATTGAATTATTCTAAGTGTTCTGTACCCGAAGGGTAGGACGGAACCCTATTACTAACTTCGTTGTCCGTCTCCTCGAGCACGAGGCTGTATCTCATGAACCGTAATAGTTAATGGAAATTCTCAACAAAGAATACTGACAACGTACTGACAATATCATCATCATAAGGGCGGGAAGATGATACTGATTTCTCTGACACTGAATATTTTAGGGGGCTCTTACATCGTCACCTGCCTAGGCTTTCCCCAACTAGAGGTATGTTCGGGTCAGCTTCCAGTCTAACTGGCTGCAGCTACCAGTGTTTTACGAGGCCCGACCCTCACATGAGACAATTTTTTTTGGCCATTTTAGAACTTACGGTACCACTTATATACTTTCTTGCGCAATTCTATATTCACATTTGGTCGGTTGTGAAAGCAAGGTTAAAACAAAATTGTATAGAACTAAGAAATAAATCTGACAGCTCCATTAGAAGTGAAGAGGCTGAGTGATTGGTATCCCACTTCCAATCGGATGTGGATTTCCGCATACAAATAGATGGTGTGGCTATTGAATTGTTGATTTATCTTGTTTGTGTATGTTAGAGTTGTGTAAGGGTTTACGATCGAACAAATATCTATTCAGGGCATTTTCTCCTGATGAGATACATGTGATGTAACTTGATTACTTAATTTAACAGTTTTGGTCTTGTAAAGTAGGTAAGTAGGACTTTGAAAAATATAACAACTCTAAGAAATATACTTTTAACCCTTTGGGCAGTTAGTAACTACATGATGAGTGGTTTACGAAAACGGTATACTTATGTACATATATGTGACTATAAAAATCTATATTGAAAGTTATACTATGGTTATTAGCCAACTACGTAGCATTTTTGTGTTACCGACGTAATAAAATCTTTTTTTTCTTCGGTGATGGAGAATCAGCAGCTTGAAGAAGTGTCAAACTTTTGCTATCCACAGCCTACCTCTATTCTTTCTGGAGCCCTTGCGTACCAGAGCCTTTTCTTTCGAATAATCCCGCAGCCTCAGCGAAAAAAAAGCCTAAACAGAGAACTACATTCATATGAAACAAAATGTAAATGTACACCATAAAATGTTACACTCATAACGGAGGTTATTCGCATATTCAAAGTTCATCCAGCGAAAAAAAGGGCACATAGATATAATAAACCGATTCGTTCGGATTGGTCATGATACTCCGGAGCGCACCTAACGGTATAAACCTGGGAGTTGGGACCATGGATATGGTCCGCGTCGTTTCTGCACATCTAACTGTCGCTCTATGGCCATGCAAACAGCGGATTTTGGTTTTTAAAATAATTTTACACTTACTGTTTCAATTTTTAATGTAAATTAAGGGTTTTTAACGACGTCAAAAATCATCAAATGACCACTCCCGCTGTGGGTTAGCAGCGGTGAGGGAGTGTCAGACTCTCACTGACCAAAAACCGTCGTGTTCCGTCGTAGGCCTTTTATGTACCATTGCCGCGTGTAAATTAAGGCTTAGTTTTAGTCATAAAATATCTGAATGTTTAATATTAATAAATATTACAGCTATTTAATCTAGGTTACATTATGGATGGGAAGCTTTACCTCGTTTTATTTTACTTAAGTTACCTTTTCAAGTCTGCCTAAAATTTATAGAGGCAATTATTGTCAGGACGTCTGGTTTCAATTACCAAAATCTGTTAGTAGAAACCCTTAATATTCTTATTTTAGATATCATGTTTTCAGTCACTAACCCAACAAAATTAATACTGCTAGCGTAGATTATTATTTTTAATTTTGTTTCAATATCTATTAGCAACATTGCTGGTAAAATTCTTTATTTTACAAGAAACTCTGAAAATGTCGTGTTAATGATTAATTTTTGTTAAAAGGTAGTGTGGGTTTATTTCCATTAGGAAATTCTGAGTAAGTTCTGTGAAGTAGCAGCGGTGAGTCTGTGTGTGAGCTCAACTAATGGCAATAAGCCGCCCACTATTACACAGAACCTTTAACAGATGAAGGGAGCTTCATTAAATACCTTATACATAAACTTGCCGTTTACTTGTCTTCACAAACGTTTTCTCCCCAACGTCTATGAAGACGATGAAAAATCTCTAAAAAAGGAGCCCTTAACCGTAAAGAGGGCAGGGTCGCATGATAAGAGCAAAAATGCAAAAGGGGCTCTATTATCCCCATTGATAAGAATAAAATTAAATTGGCTACTTGACCACTTTTAAAAAGGTTATTGCAAATGTTATTCCTTTTAACAGATACTTGTGAAAAGAGAAGTGGATATTCTTTTTTATTATAAGTTGGTTCTTGTCCCTTTTTAGAGTACCACGAAAGACCATCTCATAATTTGATCTGACATATTATCTACTAACATATTCTAGTGTATAATTCTATTTACTTCTTACATAAGCATTTTGAGCAGTACCTACAAAAGGAGAATGTGAGTTCCTTTAAATTTTAATGTCTTATATGACATTGTTTTGCTTTTTTCATTTAATTTAATTAAATGAAAGAGAACGAGTGATTCACGAAAGGAAGACCTCTGCAAGACAAGGAAAAAAAAACTCAATCTCTTTATTCAGCTATCCATAACAATATAATTTGTGCGAACAACTCTACAGTCTAATCGGGTACATTAATCTCCAATATAAATTCCAGTAACACTTCTAAGTATCCTGTACGAGTAACGTTTGCGCATTTCGTTTTCCTCATCGTTGATTGAGATCAAGACGTGAGAGTGAGCGATGCCAAATCAAGATGGCGTAACACACCGATTCTAATCAATTATAAGCGTTCTAACTTAGTCAATGAAAATGTTTGGGCGGAATTGGCTTGAAATATCTCGCCAATCTGGAAGTAATTAACGCCATAATGACACGGCCGTGAACGCATTATAGAAAGTTTTTCCTTAATTATGCTGTCTGAAGTGAATTAGGCTTTTGTTGGTGGTTGTAAATTAAAATAGTTTTAGGTTTCTGAATGTTGGAATTCGAGTATTTGATGAGAAAGAGCTTATTTTAGCACAATTAGGTAAAATTCACTCTGACTCCGTTTGCTATACAATAATATAAGAATTGCTTTCAACTGTTTTTATAACTTTATATAATAAAGAAAGTCCATCACGTATTATTTTACACTCCAAAGAATTATCTAAATATAGTTCTTGAAATTTTCTGCGTACCTCAAATTCATGTTTCGATGTTCGAGTGAATTTATTGGAAGGTGTGGGCACGCTGGCATTTTAATGACCTTAGTGTGAGCCCAATAAAGGTCAAAGATCAAATTTTATTGGAAACTTCATAATGTACTATAGTTATTTTAATTAAGGTCATGTTTTAATCCTAACGCGTGAAATAATAATTCTCTCTAAGCCGAATTACGATCTTCGCGTGGGTTTTCCGTGAACCTTTCATAAGTAGAAGCAAATAATGCAGCAGATAGTTTACAGTTCAAAGTCTGATGGAAAGGCCATTTGATAAGACGGTTCAGAGGTTATAGCAGAGGAAGGGCTGAACAGAGCTTGAGGTCTTGCTACACAGTCCATAAGTATTCTATTATTTATGTTAAATTAGTTCCTCTTTGTTTATTTCTGACACTTATGCGAATATTAGACATTTAAATAAACCTATTTTTACGGATTTTATCGCGGGTCCTCTTTGTTCAGTTTAGTGGTCCACAACCTGTTTCAAACTCCAGTTTCCTAGCCCCACTCATATAGCTAGGAAAACGATATGCCGCGGCTGTGCCACCAGGTATAACCCGTTTTATTACATCCAATTTTATTTTATGCCCCTCTCATACCCGTATTGATCGTTCGATAGATCTTTATGCATCTAAATCTTTATTTGAAGTCCCAAACGACGTTTTAATGTTCTATTCTATATGGACAGTCTGACACAATGTTTTATTTGAATTCGGACGTGCAATGTGATGGAGGTTGTATAATATAAGTCATAATGTCTCGGAGTCAGGATATGAATAAGTAATTTTACTAGGATTTTATTGGGCGTATTTTTGGACTGTATTTAATTTAATTTGTGCAAACTAGGTAAGTTTTCACGTGCAGGAGGCAAAATAAGATGAGTGATTCGTCAGTCGAATTAAATTTTTTGACTTTCTATAAATGACCATTTTCTCATTTCGGGAAAAACTGATCTAAACTAGTAAGTGGACCAGTTGAGTCTACTTTAAATGAAACTTAACGAATCGATACTTTTAATAAAATAACTACATATTTTCCTACAAATTATTCACGTGGTGGACGGCTCATATAACTAGATATTTATCTATAAACAAATTTATATATGTGGAGATTCATATCTAAGAAATCTAGACCGAATAAAATCAGACTTTAATTTTGAAGGATTTACGACGATTCTCGAGTGGGATATATAAATTTTGATACGAGCAAAGTCGCAGGTTTATATAGTGAATACCTGAGTGGTGCAGATGACATGGGTCCTTTTACAGTTCTTGACGCTGAAGAGTAATATATCCTTCCCATATTCATCTTATTATGATTTCCACACCCGTTTCATACGATGTTACATATTAAAATTATACATTAGGTGTGACGATTTATGAAACTGAGACAGTCGAGTTTTGATTTCGCGAAGGGATTTTGTGACATGAGTTATAGGATTCCGTACAATGAGCAAAGGTAATGCTTTGTTAGATTTTGAATATGATGGTATTTAAATAAAATTATAATTGATCAAGTATAATATTTTGACGTGTTGGAGGGTTTTAGAAGCAACGGTAAAAATAAATTTTTCCGAAAACATTTTTTTGCAGTAAATAAATGTTCGTGTAAATAAATCGCAATATTCTGAAAAAAAAAACAAAAACAATTTATCTTGGAATTTTTACACAGTTTTATTGTGAAAATGAAATAATATTTTTTATGATCTAAATGCTGAAAATGTAAATTCGAGTTACTAGAATATTATTCAACGTCCCGTCCGAATATCTCGACTAACTGTGGAATGTCTAATTATGAAACAGGTGTTACACTACTCAAGTCCAAACGAACAGAACTCTCCGACACTTCGCAGACCATTGCGCGACTCACAAACATTAATATCATTAAACTTTATATAAATCCGCAATGTATAAAATATTCCGTGAATCGTTAGTGTTTTGTTTTTCCTATTCGTGTTCTATGGCGTTTAAATAATGTTAATAGCTCTTGGTGTATTTTAATATTCATAATTACCTAAAATAATAAGCCTTATATTAATTGAGGCATTATATTAGTTGAGGTAAAATAGTTGAACACATTTTCCTTTTTGATTTGGATACTAACAATTTTTGTGTATAAAGTTATTCAGTCTCATCAGAACTGTAATCAGAACGAGCAAAACGTTTTAAGTATTTATTTAGTCAAATAAAATTAAGCCTGTCTAATAAGCAACATATAGCTGCATTTACTCAAAATAACATGTCTACACCACACATCACAAATCTTACAATATTAATCACTTCATATCAATCAAGAATTCCTTCATTACCATATTCAGATCGGCTTCAAATCTTCAAGTTATCGACAACTTTGCATTTATAATAAGGAATCACATTTGCAAGCGTACCCCTATTTGGTAAATGCGCAATCAACTGCCATTTAGTTTGATTCCAGTTACTACGTTAGCTTTACAGTCATGCATTTCTTTGTAAACTGTATATTACTTTCTAATGCTTCAGAAACATGGTTCAAATTCGAATAGCAAAGGTATGTTGTTATTGGCAAAATTAAGCACCAATCGTGCACATATCGATATTGTATTAATAAAAAATGTTGTTACAAACTGCGCGGTATTAATTTAAAAACTACCTTTGTTTTGTGCGATTACTGAATAACATTTTAAACCAGTGCCGTCCATTGAAGCTGATCCCAACAAATTATGCAGTCTATATATTTTTTTCCTGTTTATAGAAATTATGAAAACAACAGTTACGCTTCTGAATAGATTTTAGTACAAGCAGCATTTTTAATCAAGTGACTGAAAAAGTCCCGTTATAAGTACTTTGAACCCGCAACAAATGTATTACAGCTATTTTTTATCAAATCCATTCAATTCTAAATAATAGAGTAACAAACATACATACAAACTATCACGTTTGTCATACTAGTGTGATGTGATACATTGTAATATTTAGTTCTAGTTGTTTGTCCCCATTTCCCCTGTAGGCCCACAGTACGCCTATCCTATAATAATTGTGCAGCAAACTGATTCAAATCTGTGTTATTAGGTTTAAATCCCTTCGGGGTTTAATTTAATGGATACGAGTCATTTGAAATGTCTGGCGCTTGATCCCCTCGGAGTGAATACGTTTGACCGTCGTATAGGCTACGATAAATCAATATTTGCTATAAGTAGGTATCTGGATAGCAACTTTGGGGGTTAAGTAAGTGCCTATATAATTTTCAATTGAAAACAAATGAATAATTACGTCGTTATCGACTCAAAAATAATAGCTTTCCTAAGACTAATTTAAAGTTGGTTAATAATATTAATCCTTTGCGGCCAGTTGTCATAAACTGTTCTATTTAGTTTGAAGCTTTATGTCTTGCACAATAGAGTTGCATTTTGCTACACAATTCGAATGTTATATTGAAATATACAATTTCACCTATCCAGTTTCATAATGAGATAGAACGACAAAAGGTACATTTGTTTGATAAATTGGTCAATTCATTGTAAATGTTCGTCAATGGTTCTATTAAGTGAAATGAAATATGACGCTTATTCCCTCGAGGGAATGTCATGCGATTTGAGTATTGCTCGTTTAATTATAAGCTTACTTAAATATTTATAAGCTTCGGAATATTTGTCTAAAAATAAAGCCCGAAAAGGAATCCATAAATGGTATGTTTTATTCAAAAAGATCAATAAAGCAAGTTTTTCCTTTCACTTTGTCAACAATTTCTATCAAAATGTTTTTAAAATACATACCTAGTAAACTTACCAGTAAAAGAGTAAAACAATACCTACGTAATTTTTCTGTATTAAAAGCAGGTCCTGATTGGCACATACATAATTTTCTTTCACTCTGGCTTTACGTGAAGTGTTTTCAGAACATTTATACACATTATTCAATTATTACCATATTGAACATCAGGTTGTGATGTGGGAAAGCTAAGGAGATGATGGATGTAAAAACAAAAGAGTAAATGTATATTTGAGTAAGAAGTTGTTTTTGTGTGTGGGAAGAAAGTACATTAAGCGCTGATCAAGGTAACTACTTAGTAGGAGATAACTTTAAAAAACTCTCAAATGGCAATTAATTCCTTCAAAAAAGTACCAGTCAGTTTTCTTACCCTACAATCTCTCCCGGTATTCACAGCCACCAAACGTATTGACCTACAAGAACTTAACCGCAAACAATCTTCAAACTACCACGGTTACGACACACTCAACTTTCAAGATCCTTATGTCAATAGTTAGATCGATAAAACGGTAAATTTATACGACCTTGATCGCCTAGCTCATAATGCGCACTCCGCCTTTTTATCTCGAAGTTTTTCTTCACTTAAATTTTCTAAGCACCGACGTTCTCAAAACACCTTAACCTCGAGGAAAAACGTGCGACCCCAATAATGATGTCAAAAAAGTTTCAGATACCCGCAGGCGAAACAAAATGTCGTTAGTAATGAGCGTACAAAAGCTTTATGTTCGAAAAATGTGGACGAGACGTTTCATATTGTTGAGAACTACAACACGTACATTGTTTGTTGGTTAAATAAAATGTCTAGAGCCGGCCTGAAAAATTTCTATTAGTTATCAAAAACAAGCCTGGTTTTCCGAAAATGTATTTGTTATTTACTGCCAAAGTAATTATTACTGAAACAACATTCTGAAACGAAAGCAAAATATACTTCAGATTTCATCGAACAAAGAACGAATTCAGATGAAATTTCTAGTAATAACTAAGCACAAGAGGTAAATTAAAATGGAACTTTGAATGGATGATGCATGACCATACCAGATTGGAAATATGTCATCCGCCCTGCATTACGAATGATTAATGCAGTTCGTTCAACTGAATTTAATGCTCGCCGGGCTACTAGTTTCAGCTTATTTCATGGTTATGACGACTTAACGCGTTTCGTGTTCCATTGTGGACAATTTAAATGCCATATTTAGTTATGAACACGCGTTGACCGGTGGATACTGTTTGGGTTATGCAGAATACTCTCAACGTTTACCGTCACTATTTACTCGGCGGACATTTACTTTATGGTAGAGTGAACTTTGAAAGTTCATAACTCGTAAAAAAACGAAAACAACTGTACCTACAGGTACCTATTCAAATTTTTCTGTTTGTATAAAAAATATATATTTTGGGAACATTACCCATCTTCCTAATCTCCCCAATCCGTCCAGTAATATCCCGCTTAATTTGAAGTTAAAAAGGGGTACAATAAGTATCGCAGTCGCAAATAAAACGGCTTTGAAGAATCTCTTCGCGGCCCCGAGTAACGATTGCAGTCCTATCTGCCAAACAAACTGTAATAACAAGCACACCTTAGCACGCCTGTGATAAATCCTTAGTGTATGGTGCAAGGTATAAACTTATGGATCAATTGCCTGCCTCATCTGCCTATTTCCTATGCTCGGGTCTTTACAGTCTAACCGAATGCAGCTGAGTGCCAGTGTTTTACAAGGATGGCCTATCTGACCTTCTCAATTCAGTTACCTACTCTCTTAACTCAATCTGGTACTAACAACCTGGTAACAATACCCCTTGATCAATAGTTCAATAACTATGTCACTCTTTCATTGGCCGGCCGGTATACACGAATCATAAAATGGCTAAAAGTTATTTTATGAGTTTTGATGTAGTGTTTAGTTCCCTCACTTTGATTATGGCGATACTTCGCGTTGCTTACTACTAATAGTCAACTTAATAGCCGTAAAATTATTTGACAAGGACTTCAATATACCTGGTATGCCGTAAACCAAGAAATGAATATGCGACGTAGCTGTTTAAACTTTCAACATGAACCCGTTGTTGGTCATCACCTAAAATATATTTTTAAACAACTGTAACTTTAATTAAAAGCTCATAACCAAGAGAAGGTCTAGTTTCTTTAGATTTACGAATGGCAACGTTAGCCAAGTCATAAAGTGTACTGAGATATTACTTTGTTACAACTCACGGTACGTATACCTAATGTTTGTATACAAACAGCATCTTTCACTTCAAATACGTTGCCAAAATGTCGTGGTGGCCTAGTGGGTAAAGAACCAACCTCTCGAATATGTGGGTGTGGGTTCGATTCCAGGTCAGGCAAGTACCAATGCAACTTTTCTAAGTTTGTATGTACTTTCTAAGTATATCTTGGACACCAATGGCTGATAAAAAGGTGAAGGAAAACATCATGAGGAAACCTGGACTATAGTCTGAAATCACCAACCCGCATTGAGCAAGCGTGGTGATTAATGCTCAATCCTTCTCCTTGTGAGAGGAGGCCTGTGCCCAGCAGTGGGACGATAAAAAGGTAACAGTAACTGTAACAGTAACAGTAACGTTGCCAAGCGTGACGATAACTATTCATTTGAGATACCAATCTTCATAGCCAACAATAAGATCAAGACCAATTCAGTTTAAACCTACATTAAAACTAAACAACAGATAATTCAATATGTAAACAGTGAAGGATCCTAAACCAACAGAACTATTCTGTCTGTGGACTACAAAACTCAGGTAACCCTATTTCATCAAATCGTTAATGAGGCTAACAAGCGTAAACTTATATTTTAATTCTACTGAATCGTCCTAAATAAACATGTTAAATAATTACTTTATTATTACAAGTTTGTTTAGATAATGCCAGCATCAAATTGTTGTTTACGTTCGCGTTTTTTTTGTGGAAATTTGTGTAATTTTACTGTTTGTAGAAAGTGTGGATGAATTGCCGGTTTATACATTTTATAGTATCCAAATATGATGGTTATATTAATCTGTACGTCGATTCTATAAAATTCAGACAACAACTCGCATTTCACTTCGCTATTCACTCTCACTTCGCATTCGGGTCAAAACGTTCTAAAAGTCATTTCATACTTTATCTGTCAAAATCTCGAGTTTAATTTAATTCAACTCGCAAACAAGCTCGCAAGAGTAGCGCTAGTGTAGTTTGAGAATGCCAATCACGAAACTCACGGCGGATTCAGATGCGAAGTTAAGAATGAAGTCTTACAGAATGTCACAACTGGTTATCATAGTGATGTATTTCATTTTTAGTTTAGAATTTTCTTACAGAAATATGAGTCTTAAGAAGCTTGCTAAAAAAAATCGTGAAAGGGTATTGACAGTGAGTCTGATGTTCTCATCACTTGCGCCCCTGAACTCCAGGTTTGAAGACAATTGCAATCTTACACAAAGTATACGGAGTTCGTCGCAATAAGAAGCATTGAGTGAAAGGGTGGGTATACGATAAGATTTTGTTCTGCCACGACGGCTGTTTAAGGACAACCGGCAACAATATTGTCGGAACGAACCACGTCATCAAATTGTTCGAGATAATACGCTTTGAATAAAAAAGACAATAGGCATCTTGAATGAGCAATAAGGAACTTTCATGGTTTCGGGGTTGCTGAAGAATACGATATTTTTACTTGATAATTTTTATAAACTCCTACCTTCTTTGTTGTAGCTTAAAAGTCGAGGGCAAAGAATTTCCAGAAATATCTGCAAGGCATTAAGGTCGAGTTGTTTTATTATAACACGAAATAAATGACTGGATCATGGTCGTTAATGCAATTGCTGATTGGGAATTTTCAGCAATAGCCCTAAATTCATATTTGCGTACGGATTATTTCAATAAGCGGGCCTAATTGCTTGGCACTTAAACATTATTAGCAATTTGTGGTTATCCTGGATGCTGTGTATTCAGTCAGAGGAAATAGATAAAATATTGAAACAAAATAATTTATTCACGGTATAGGTACCAAGAAAAGGCTAAGAATAGATACAGAATAAACAGTATTTTGAAATGAATACCTACGTTGATTTACAGAATTGATTTAATCAAGACTCAATTCAGAGTTTAAACAAAGACTTCGATAGCGAAAGATAGATGGAAAAGTCAACTATCCAGGAGCGTAATACTGAACCAAGTCAGATGAGATTCGCTTAAAAATAGCCCCTGTAAGTGAACCCGTAGTATATCATATGTGAAGTTTTAGCTCAGTATGCACAGGCCATATCTCAGTGTCCGTGTAAGTAAGGGATGCAGGAAAACAACGGCTATATAGAATATAATAATGTAAGTTGGCAAGACCGAGAATTTAGCTTCTCTAGCCGAAGCTTATATAGGAGCGCCGTATATTGTGGCTCGTTGTTTCATACTTTACTAGACTTGGGTTAAAAATAAGCCAGCCATAACCTTTGCGGCTTTCATTATTGTGATGTGTAGGTACATTTATTTTGCCATCGTTTACAGTGTAATACACACGAGAAATGTATCGGGGTCAGCTACAAAATCTTTAGAAAACTGAACCTTTGTAAAGTATGAAGTAGGTAGTTACAGGGAATAAGTTATTTGATATTACGAGAACTTTATCTGGCTGAGCTTGATAGAATGTATTTGAGAAGATTTACAACTAACCAGTATTAAGTGCAACTAAGTGTAGCAGGTTGATCAATCTGTTAAATGTTTGAACTGGCGAATAGATCATACAACGGCAGATTAATAGCGAAACAATCGCGTATTCACTAGGGCTTTCATTCTATTTGACAATTCGACAGCATACATTGCTTTATCGCTGTGACCAACAGGCAAACAAATAGATACATAATGCAGTACTTACAAAGTAATTCATTTAAATCTGTAATCAAATATAAAGATGAAAAGTTTGTTAGAATGCGCGAACTCTGGAATCATTCAAATCGACCCAGTCGATTTGAAAAAAATATTCTATTTTTGTCATAGGCAACATTTAACCGGGTGTGCGAAGTAATTTCTAAAAGCTGTAAAGTAGTTATAAACGTCCATTTATCTACGTGTAAAGAGAGGCACAGGCTTGTCTGGCTCTGCCGTGAGACACTGGAAAGTCCGACGACGAGCTAGATAAAACACAAAGAATTTATAGGTAGGTACTCTTTGAGATATTTCACCATAAACAACATTATCCTAAACCTTTATCTCACCTTATGTTGCTAGAATCTTCCCCACATTCCATCTCCATAAACGCGGAAGTAAAGCAATGGAAGTTTACAAACTGATAGCAATGATGTGCGATCAATTCCACTCTGATTTCACACGTCGGAACGATGTTTCGCATATAGATTTGAATTGGTTTGTAAGCAACGTAATGCTCTTGGCATTTGCAATTGCCAAATGTAGTGGTACTGCGTCAATCCCATAGTTGGTGTAATGCTGTTTGCATAAATAGATGTTCGAGTTGCGTTATTATTTTATTGTGCAAATAATATCAATAATAAGTTTTCTAAGCATCTTTTGTACAATAATTGTGCTACGAGAATAAAGTTTTTTTTCGGGAATAAATATTTTGACCACCATAAAATGCTTTGATACCCTTAGTTTTGTAACCAAAAATATCTACTTAACACCAGAAAAATAAAGTCTAAAAATATAATAGTACCAGCTATTTTAGTCACGACTCCACTTTAATTTGTATTCGACCACCAAATTTAGTAAATGATCACCAAATCTTGACGACCAAAATAATGTATTATTTTTCCTAAATAAATCACTGTGGTTGCCTTAAAATGTAGGCTTACTATTAAACAAAGTATTATGATGCCATATTGAGTTATGTGTATATAGACTCCACGTAGGTAGTCTTGTTTGCCCTACCCGTAGAGTGCAATTCAAAACCGCATAGGCGCGGAGGGGCGAGGCGGCCTGCGAGCTGAGGCGCAGGTAGTTTTAAGGCTCGCCGCCGCGGCTGAGGCTGGCCGGCAGAGCCGGCCAGCAAGCCGAAGCTGCGGTGGTGAGCGTGAAAACCATCTGCGACGATAAGCTCGCATGGGACCGCCGGAGCCCCGCAGCGCCGGAGCCGTGACAGAAGCCATGCTTGCTGCATGTTGCATGTTTGCTTCCATGCTGCATGCTTGCTAACATATATGTATATCAAGTTTGGGATAAAAATGATTTATTTGGACTTATTTTGCTAAAATAGGATAGCAGAATTTAATTTTGGTGATCATTTACTAATTTTGGTGATCATTTACTATTTTTGGCTTACTTATGATTTACTTGGAGTAATTTTACTTAAATAGGATAGCAAAGTGTTAAAACTTTGGTTATCATTTTGCATTAAAATGTTGGTTTAATTTTGGTGATCATTTACTATTTTTGGCTTACACATGATTTACTTGGAGTAATTTTACTTAAATAGGATAGCAAAGTGTTAAAACTTTGGTTATCATTTTGCATTAAAATGCGAGTTTCATTTTGGTGATCATTTACTATTTTTGTCCGCTATTTGTTACTATATCTGGTGGTCAGTTAAACATAAGCCTTTTTTTTCTTTTCTTGGTCTACAAAATAACATATTTTAGATAATACATGCCTTGAAAAGTCAAAAAAATTGTATAAACACAAATGACTTTATTTCTTTTAAGTAATGTAAAAGATTAGAGTTCTAAGCTAGAAACTGACACGAACGGGTCGCTAAGTTGTCTTGTTTGTTCAGAAAATTCTACTATCAAAAGTACTGAGTATAATGGGGACTTCTAATGAATACTTAAGGCATTACGCCTGAATAATTAAACACTAAACCACAAGCTGGGATTTCTACTCATACATTTTTAAACATTAAAAGCCAAAAAATTCTTATTAGCAAGAAAATAATGGCTAGCTTGTTAAGTTAAAAATGTATGATAAATACAGCTATCAGCAGCTCGCAATAACAACTTTTGTGTTAATTTAAAACTTTGTTAAGCACAATCAAGTGGAGGTTGGTAAATTTTTGAACAACAACGAATAATGCTTATCAGAATAAATATTTCAGTAACTCACGGAGAGTGAATCAATATTGTTTCATCGTATTTTTGGGCGAGCTGTTTGCGTGCTAGTTGAGTGTGTTTGATTACGCCCAGCGCTGCCGATCGAACCGGATTAGGACTCGATTTTTACGCTTACTTTTTTTATTTCGTTTCAATTTTCGATTATTTCATTTGTTTTGTGTGGTCAACAAAAATTGACTGCGGAAAGTTCTCATCAAGAGAATTCAAAACATCCATATTTAACATTTATGCAGGTCTACTTTCCCTTCAAATTAAATGTTTTCTTATGTAACTTACGTTGTTAACTGTAGCTGCTAAACCATTGATTACTTGAAGTTATACAAAAAGGATTTATTTTTCATACATTATGGCTAATGTATAAAAAATAAAGCCCTCTCAAATGTAAATACCACAAACACATCTGTTTCAAAGTCAACTTGACACTACAAATGGCCTGTCTACCCGTTCCGCGCAAGTGGCCGTCCAATCTATACGCATACCCGGCCTTGCCGTCACACGGCTGAGGACGCTAGTTTTTTAACCGCTATATCCGCTTACCCGGATTACGGAGCCGGGTAAGTTCCGGGCCCATGCACCCGCATCACAAAGAGATATGCACGTTATAAGTCGCCTCGAGATTTATAAGGAACGCTATGAATGTAAACGCTGTGACAGAAACATACATATTATGCTTTTTTTTAACGATGGCAAAAATCATCAAATGACCCCTCCCGCTGTGGGCTAGCTGCGGTCTGTCAGACTTTTACTGACTAAAAATCCATCAAATCCAAATCCAGTTTTCCTTCGTAGGCCTTTTATGAACCAGGGCCGCGGTAGCTCTTTCGAACAATCTCGCAGCCCCATACATATTATGATTTCCTTGTAAAATGATACCATGTTCGATAAACTTTACACTAGTGGCAAAGTTCAGTGAGGAATTTCAATAAGGTCGCGTTAACTGATAGTTTGGATCTTCGATTCGGAATAAGATATATGCGAGCTCAGCAAATCAGATCGGATGGGTGTGAGCCGTTTTATGTTAATATACTCGTGGTATTTGTGAATTGTAAGTAGGTGGTTCATTCTTCATTCACATAACATTCGATAAAATTAGAAGTTTGTATTATGGAGTACCTAGATGCTGTTCCAAGTGCAATGAAATACTTATATAGATTATATGTAAGTTATATAAAAATAGTTTGAGTCAAGTTTTCCAAGTCAAGTTCTGTCCCAAATTTAATTAAAACAGATCTCGCCGTGTAACTTCAAGAAAATGTAGCAGACGCACAGACGAACCATTTCTGCACTTCCAGACAAATAAATAATGAAGTATACTATTATTATTATCTCAGCAGTAGAAAAATAAATAATTAATGAACCTCTTCACCAGCCTACAAATGATAAGTGTTAATTTAATAAACTTTTGATTCAATTAAGTGTTTAAATCCGAGTGCATGGAATGGAATGGTAGCGAGTTAGTGAACGTTGGGGGAAATCCGACGCCACCTTAAGACCTTACCAGTGGCAACTTATACCAAAGACCAAGAGTATTTATAAGACCAGCTACAAACTTCAACGATTTGAAGAACAAGTGAAAGCAAATATTCAAAGTACTGTTTATTTTTGAATGGCGGGAGACGGATGTGTTAACATTTATTTACGTTCGAATGGAGAAAACTTTTCTTGAGTTAGTGATTTATTTAATGTGATATTTTAACTCGGTTAACGGTTTTACTAAACTTGTATATCGGACTTTGAACAGTTTCATCAGAGGGTTATAAAAGGTCAGTATTACGCGGCGGGGTGATGCGCTCTGTAAATATTTCAATACTCCAAGAAAGAGAGACTTAGTTAATTTTATGCTGTTCACGGCTACTTTAATTTCTCGCTTCGCTGATAATTCTGGCGTCGGCAACCATGGAGAAAATCTGGGCAAAAGTTCAGTCTGCGATATTATTTAAATGCAGACGATGTACATTGTACAGTGCGCCTTCATATTTTATTGCCTCTGCTTTTCTAGAACTACACGGCTATTCGAATGAACAACAAATACTTTGAAGTTTGTATTCGTTCCTTTGAAACGTTTTATTTTATGCTTCTTTTAAAGTTTTGCGCGTTTTTATTATGATTGCATAATTATCGTTCTCAGACAGTTTTAGTGTTAATTGAGCTTAAACGTTTGCTAATGGAGTTCAGATAGTATAAAATAAATATGAACCAGTTAAGTTGGTGCATTTGTGATGATTGGTTGCAAACATTTCAACATTGGTAATGGAAAACTAATCAAATCGGCACAAATGCTCAAGGTACTTAAATAAAGTCCTAATATCGGCAAACTAAGTTACCTACATTAAGAACAAAGAATAAAATAAGAGTCTTTTTACGGTCGACATAAAAAAATCAGTAACAATTCATTCCTAATTTAATTTTGGCATTGAAAAGTAAAGGTCCAAGAAAAACAGTGGGGAGGAAAATGTAGGGGCCATTACTGAGATTTCTATTCGCACCCTTCTTTCACATGATTTAACTTCATTAAATATGCCTGCTTATAAAAGGTCAGACGGCTTTTGTTCCTTATGTATAACCGGAATTATTTATTTGGAAAATTTTTGAAGTCTTTTCTTGGTTCAGTGTTTATTCGGTTTGTTTTAACGAGTCGGTTGACTTTTACAGATAAGAAAAGTGTAGAGATATTTTTGAGATTTGGAAAGAAGTCATATTTTGTATTCAAAATATTAGAAAAAAGTTGCATGCAATTCTGGCCAAAAATAAACGAATATTATGCAAGAGGTATCACTGACAATGATCAAATACGAGAAATATCAACCCGTGCAAGAACTAAAAAAAACACCTTTAGTCAAAAGTCATCGTCACAGCCGTAAAACGTCCACTTCTGACCACCCCTATGCCTGGGGAATTCCCCATACTCACCGCGCTGGCCATGCATTTTGGTGAGCGAAGTGGGAATATTTTCAGCTTCGGAGATGCAGTCAAAAGTGCTAAAAGCTAATAAATCAACCTCGCGAAAAAATCGTTACCTATACAAAAAAAAATGACCATATTCACGGTCGGATTCCACTCCACACACTTTGAAGTGAACCTGTGTATTTTAAGACTGCTAAAAAAACCCGCGAATATGTTACGTAGAAGTGTACGCACACCATTAATCTCCCTCAAAATAAAACGTCCGCTTTGATGTTCCAGCTGAAAAGATACATTATCCTATAATTGGCATGATCATCCTTATGTACGTACTGTTAACAGACGGATTTACTTCATATTTTTTACGTTTTTTTTTTTTTGCTTTTATTGAAATATCATGTAATTTTCTTATCATTGAGAAATTGATGTAGAAACGAAAGATGCTTAGACTGAAAGGTTCCGTTTTGAAACAACCTTTATATGTATACCTAGAGGTTTATAAGGTACCTACTTTAAAAGTGGCAATTCAATAATATTGAAATTACAATTTTTCGTTACACACCGAAAACGATTCAGCCAACTTTTATGACGTCACATCGATACATAAATCACCATGACGCTTTTATTTTATAGTTCCATAAAACCGATTTCATTGAAACATCCTAAAAATCTATAAATAAACCAACATAGCATGGCTAAAGATACAATAATTTACCTTAACGCCAAAAAAAAGTGAGGTTCCGTACGATATAGTAAATCAACGTGGTTCACTTGTTACGAAGATTGGGATCTCTATCATAACACTAAGGGTCAATTCCCACTGGAAGAGCAGCGGCCGGCAGCGGCCGTAAGAGCAGTGGACAATGTAAGAGCGCGGCGTGGCGCGGCGCCGCGCGGCGCCAGGCGGCCCGCCGCGTTCGCGCTCAATCACTTGCATTTACGGCCGCTGCCGGCCGCTGCCGGCCGCTGCTCTTTCAGTGGGAATTGACCCTAAAAGGCGGGTAAAGGCAAAGTTAATGCGAGCCTATACGAAACAGTGTTTTAACGACATCATTCGTTTGTGGGCGAACCCTAAATATTGGCCGTACTTAGTAAGCGGGAATCGGCAATCCCTATCTTGTGGATATCGAATAGTTATGGATGCTTCATGTTTGAGCCTCCCTGTTAGGTTTATGTCGATAGTACAATATTTAGTGTTTTGAATAAAAGGTATTGCTGATGTACCAGCAACACCTTTTATATTTTTACAAGCTTTTATTTAACTTGCAATGTATGTATGTATGTAACTATGTGTGTTCGGGTGGAATTTTACAACTCAATTTTAAGGCACTTGCCCTCAACCGATTGAGCTGAAATTTTGCATACATGTTTAGTTTGGATGACAATGCATGTTAAGCTATGTGACGTCATCCTAAATCCAACATGGCTAAATATACAAGATGGCGGACTAGTTATTTTTTTAAGGTACATATACAATATGGGTATCAAATGAAAGGGATTGACAAGTAGAATACATTGCACTTTACGAAATAAAAATCCAAGATGGCCGCCGCTACAAAATGGTGAATAACCTATTTTTTTCAATCCCATCCATATGGGTATCCAATGACAGGGCTTGACAAGTAGAATAAAGTGCACTTTACCAAATCAAAATCTAAGATGACCGCCGCTACAGAATTTAGACTTATGAACTTACCAGGTGAAAACTAAAAAGTATAAAATAAATTGAGGTAAAAAATCTTTTAAAAAGTTTATTTTTTTCTTTTTAGCGCATTTAAATAAAAGCTTGTTTTTAAAGATTTTTTACCTCAATTTTTGTTATTCGGTACAGCTTTTAGCTTTTGGTTATTCTCATAGTTTTTAATTCATGACATCAATTGACAGTCGTATCAGAACCCAATAAGTCTTATCATTCTTACTTAAAAATAATACCAGAACATAAAAAGTCCTTGATAAAAAAGGAGATCTTGGCAATATTCACTATTTAATTTTACATAATCCATCTAATTACTTTATTATTTATACTCAATACTAGCTTTTGCCCGCGACTTCGTTCGCGTGGAATAGTGACTTCCGGCAGATTTTTGGTTTGACCAATAGATGGCGCTATATGTCCGGATTAAATTTTATTATTTTTATATTTTTTGTAATAAAAACTATCCTATATCCTTTCTCAAGTTCCATACTATGTCTGTACCAAATTTTACACAAATCGGTTCTGTAGTTTATGCGTGAAGAAAAGACAGACAGACAGACGGACGGACAGAAAGACAGACAGACAGAGTTACTTTCACATTTATAATATTAGTTAGGATTAATATATTGTTCAAGTAATTTACACAAAAATCAGCTTTCCGCCACAAAACATGCAAATTCTACATTAGGCTCGGATACACCGACCTGTCCTTGACAAATGCTCCAAACAAAGATGAGTCATCCTCCGAGCCTTTTCCCAATCATGTTGGGGCCGGCTTCCAGTCTAACCGGATTCAGCTGAGTACCAGTGCTTTACAAGAAGCGACTGCCTATCTGACCTCCTCAACCCAGTTACCCGGGCAACCCGGTTCCCCTTGGTTAGACTGGTGTCAGACTTACTGGCTTCTGACTACCCGTAACGACTGCCAAGGATATTCAATGACAGCCGGGACCTACAGTTTAACGTGCCATCCGAAACACAGTCAATGGTGTCTAAGATATACTTAGAAAGTACATACAAACTTAGAAAAGTTGCATTGGTACTTGCTTGACCTGGGATCGAACCCGCGCCCTCATACTCGAGAGATTGGTTCTTTGCCCACTAGGCCACCACGACTTTCACTAAAGAAAGAAAGATGAAACAAACAAAGATGAGTAACGTACCAAAATTTACTCTGTACTCCTCGAGTCTCCCTCTTCCTTCGAGTTTCCTCTCAGAGCATTTCTTTCATCCCTGCTTCCGAATAACAAAGATCTGTTTATACATTCTACGCGTATAACTAGCAAGCATTGAAACAATTTGCTGCATTGTTTGAGCTTCTCGAAGCATCCTATTCAAGCATGTTTTGTTGAGTTCTACTTCGAATCATCGATACCTCGCTCCGTATTTAGAACGTTGAAAACAAAAGTTTAAATTGGTTGAAAACTCCGTTTATGTTTATAAAATACTGTATAAAAATGGTTCATTATATTAAATGGTATTAAGAATATTTGTTTGTAAACAGAAAATTACACATATAACTTCTGAGTGTCGTCGAAATTAATATTAATTAAACGTTATAAACATCTATAAGAACGGAGGGACGTCAGAAAGTTTGGTTGACAAGTAGCAACCCTCATTAGAGAATGCCTATCTGACGTTTATAATCGTCTTTCCCCAAATATAATTATCACAGACGCCAAATTACTAATCCGGATTTAATTAAACGCGCATAGTTCCGTTTCCTCAAATAGAAATGATTGTACAAATTAAACGCTCAACGTTGAAGGTCGATTGATGCTCAGAAAGTATAAAAACAATTCGAATTTCTTGTTTTCTACCAAAGTTTCGACGATCGTAATTCATCGGTATCTGCCAGATATAGATTTGTTTTGAATTCTGTCAAAACAAACCAAATTGTTTACTAGTTCTAATAATTATTGTCGAGAATCGTTTGAATTTATTCTTGAAGAGAGAAATATGAAATTCGGCACTAACCATTTCTCAAGTTCTTGTATTCAAATGAAGGAAATTAGGTACTACAGTGCCCCTAGACGATTGACTATGAATTTTAAGTAGGTTCGGCATCGCAGTAGACGTAAAATAATAATGTAGGCGTTTTATTTTCAAAGTCTGTACTTTATTTACCTAAATAATTTTCTTTCTACGTCCATTGATGATCTCAGTCTCAGTCAGTATCAATAATTTTAAGTACTTACCTACATATTTTCGACTTATTGAAATCAAATTTTATGCAACAAAATAAACAATTGCAATATAAGATAACATCGGAAAATAAAACTAATTAAAATCTTATTAAGGGACAAGCAAAAATCACAACACACATTATAGCTACCCAAAAACTCCGAACCAACAAATTGATTGTAAAAGTAGTCAATTGGATTGCGGTTACTGCGGGTACATGTTCACTGGGCCGTGTAATTTTACACAGAATTTCAAGTCCAATTCCAATATTAAGATAAACAAAAATTTACATCACCTTTTGGAACTTTTGTTTCTGATGTCTTCGAGTAACTTCGGCCGCCGCTCGATTTGTAACTCGTGGTGTTGTTAAACATTTTGTACACGAAAAGGAAACAAAAGTAAAAACGTCACACAGTATTTTGGGCGTGAAAAATCCTTTTAAACGCGTAAACTGGATTTCGTTTGATTTTTATTTTGTCCGCGAATAGTTTTAATATGATGACAGCGTTCGCGTGAAACGCATGTGTCGAAACTGAAATTGGCGGCGCGTCACTGCGCTAGTGGCCGCGTTATTTTTGTTTCTCTACTCCCGCTCTGTTTATTTAATTTTAATAAAAATGTTTCCTAACATGATTGCTGCAGTCGCAAAAGGTGGGCGAGCAACACAACTTGAAAATTTCCGCAGAGTTCTGAGGAAGAGAAGATATAAAACGTAACAGGTGTTTATCTTTCTGCCCACGCTATAAAAGTCGGTGATGAGAAAATATGCACTTGTGTTCTTTGGTATATTTATAATGTATTAAGAAATCCATCAATGCGTCCTGGGAAACTTCAATCTTTTAAAATAAATATTTGAGTTTACCTAGACATTTTAATATAATAAATTTATCAGATTGAACTTTTATTGAGTACTCTCTTTCTGAAGAACAAATTATTTTGCGTTATTTATGTACATAAGCCAAACATTGAAAAGCCCGGTTTCACGGTTTTAAGGACCTCAAATGAATGCCACAAACGTGAAACGCTAGCCAAAAAATGAATGTACAGTAATTGTCTAGTTACATGTTCATGAATTATGTTTATTTTACGAATTTGTTTTCTCGTGCCGTGTTCGCGCGTAAATTTAATAAAATTTAAAAAAAAATAAATAAATAAATAAAGCTTTTTGTAAGTTTTCGTCTTGGCTAGAAAAAATATTTTTTCCTTGTCTTGTTTCCTTGCGTCTTTGTGCCGCGAGAAATCTTGTAATGTAATGCTAATGAGTCTTTGCATACAATTGTGGTACTTCATTATCTCTTTTCGAGTTACTTGTTGTAATTTTCCTTCAATTTAATTGTATGTTCGTACGACACCAAATAAGAATAAAGCTTAGCGCCTTCCTTTAAAAATGAAACTATTCTATATTAGCTACCACAGTCCAGTCAAAAATATTTTAAAGCGCTATTCAAACTGATTCAAGTAATTATCAAGTTTAAAATCACAGAGATCGCTAAGCTTAATCGATAGAGCAATCTGAATATCGATTATCTCTTCCACGCTTAACGCGCCAAACTGATTGTAGATTAATCACTATAATGAACACTTAACGTGGTATCCTGAATTTCAGGCATAGGTATATATAAACCATAGTGGTGTGGGCTAGGTTTGGAAGCTACTCGTATTATTAATATAGCAGAATAAAAAAATTAAAAGACTGGAAGATGATACCTAATAGACTATACACCGTGACTTTTTAGTCGTCTTACAACGGCAGCCTACTTAATGTATCCAATGACTAGTAAACGTTCATATATAAAAAAAAAATATTTATGAGATTTGAATAATTTAAAAATAAAAATTAATTCATTATTATGATGCATGACGTAGATTATAAGAACAGCCTGTTCTGAGCGCTGCCCGAATCTTGTTTCAATGGAGCGCGGCGCGTTGGGAAAGTACCTACTTTCTACCGTTTGATACGTAAACATTTTGTTTTCAGTATTTTTCTTTGCACCTATTATCTTAATAAAGTAAGGCTATAAAATAAAGGCTATAAATAGTGTTCATTATAGTGATAGTCGTGGTGGCCTAGTGGGTAAAGGACCAACCTCTCAAGTATGAGGGCGCGGGTTCGATCCCAGGTCAGGCAAGTACCAATGCAACTTTTCTAAGTTTGTATGTACTTTCTAAGTATATCTTAGACACCATTGACTGTGTTTCGGATGGCACGTTAAACTGTAGGTCCCGGCTGTCATTGAACATCCTTGACAGTCGTTACGGGTAGTCAGAAGCCAGTAAGTCTGACACCAGTCTAACCAAGGGGTATCGGGTTGCCCGGGGAACTGGGTTGAGGAGGTCAGATAGGCAGTCGCTTCTTGTAAAGCACTGGTACTCAGCTGAATCCAGTTAGACTGGAAGCCGACCCCAACAGGATTGGGAAAAAGGCTCGGAGGATGATGAGTAAGGCTATAAAATTAATAATCGTGTCTAGTGGTATTTTATGTCGGATAGATTGAGTGGACCACCTTTGTAAGACGACTAAAAAGTCACGGTGTATCTTCTCCTCTGAATCCAGAGGTCATTGAATTGGTTAAAATGATTGACTTCCAAATGCAATTTTCCATATACACCAGTCTCTATCATATTGAGACACTTACAGTATTGTTAAAGCGCCAATCAGGGACAAAGTTAGACACTCCTTTGGGAAAACAGACATGAAGTGATATATATATCTATATATAGTTTCTTTTTTATTTTATTATTACACGAAATAATATAATAAAACATGTACTTTACATGCGTCGAGCGTAGCGTTTGCGTCCTAGCGTTTGCCTATAAAGTGGAATTTTAATAAATGCTTTATTGCTCTAGTGGTTTCGAGCGCGGCTGACAATAGGAATCTTGGGATTCGATTTTTCCTTTAGAGAAAACGTTAATTTAAAAGATAGTCCAAGCTTACTAGAAATTCTATCGTTGTTTAGACAGCCAAATTGGTTTAGATACGGCCGTCAGCTAGCTTTAATTTGTAACCAATATTCTTTTTAGGTTTATTTTTATCTTTTGGCACTATATTTTTACACAATACCTACTATGTTTCGCCAGTGGTTTCACCCGCATCCCGTAGAACCTTTTCCACACACCAGAATAAACCGCTTATAGCCTTCTTCAGTAAATGGGCTATTTAAAAACTTTAACATATCATTATATATAAATTGTGTATCATTATATATAATCTACAAAAAATCAGACGGCAAAAATATGTTACAAAATCTATAACGTCCAATATGGGTAAAGCCATCTAAAGTTCAAACAAACGATATCACACGTAAATAGAGAAGGTATACAAAACATATAGGTACCGCTCTTACCCTTTATCCACTTAATGAAATATCTGCGTTGATCCCGTAATGAAAGAAAAACACGGATCGCATCCGATACTTATCCACCCAAGTTGTTAGAGCTAAGTGGCAAAAGGATTACAACGGCTTTTGTTACATTTTGTATACGGTATTGGATGCCATTGAGCTTCAAAACTATTGGAGGTAATGGTACGCTCAAATTGAAAAGGTTTTTCTTTTAATTTGTCAAGGATTTCTATCTACATCGTATAGTAGATTGGGGCTACACTTATTCTTTAGAGTTTGTAGCTCCAGACTCAACAAGCTTGAAATGTGCCGTGCGCATACGCCAGCTTTTCCTATGACGAAAATTTGCTAGTTTGAAAACGCTGCTACACGCACAAAAACAATTGAAATTAGGTGATGCCAACCTATCTCGTTACAAATGAAGAATGATTATCAAAACCTTACCTAGGAACTTCAAAACTAACACTATTAAAATGGTAATAAATTTTGTCTGTAAATCTCAAGAAACATTGGATAGTTTCCAGAAAATCCTCCACTAATAAACTATGACTATATTACCTCTAAGTGCTTCAAGGTATCTTGTTAGCAAGTCTTAAAGATGCGCTACTTGTTTCAACAATAAAGGGGAAATACAGTACATATAGGGAAATACAGGGAAGCATAAGCTTATCACTGTTCAGTATCATAGTGTTTACAACACTATAGTCAATGATAACTCTGCATTCTTGGCACCATTCATATTTCACAATCTACTATTTATGATAAATCAGGCTACTGGTAATATTACATGCCAAGAATTATATGATCTATCCAAAAAGTCTATGGGAGGTATATTTTATACCCATTGAAATAAAGTTACTTTGAAGTTTAAGGACAATCAAAAAATAATATTGTATAATCATCTGCAAGGATATTGAGCCCTGACCTTCTCCTGCGCAGAAGTGATTTATTGGTTTATTGCCATAAGTGTACGGTGCGCAAAGCAATCCCCACTCTTCCGCCGAGAGCTCATTATCCGTGCCGATAACTATAACTAGATAATCTTAAAACAAAACTTTAAATGTACCTTTCGGGTGCTTTGAAAATATAAAGTAAACGTTGCCAAGAAATCGGTGAAACTCAGAGAATACGACAACAAAATTGCTATTAAAATAAACGTTAATTTTAATAAACATAAAGTTAATTGTAAGTACGCACTTCAGTAAATACGTTTAGCATAAAATTTATGTTAGGTGCTTGGTAAATAATAAATAGACTAGCTACTGAAAATATACAATGCGTTCCAAGCGCTATTCCCAAACGTTTACAAAATAAATATAAGTTATACAATCGTGTTTGCTTACAAAATTAGTTTGGTTTCAGTTTATTTTAAGTAGCATCTAAAATCGCAAGATAAGCGTAAGGAACTACTCTAAAAAATCGCAAAAATTCGCTATTTTTCTTCTTCTGGATCCTTTAAAGTCTCCAGGGGTGTGAAACTCGTAGTAATTTTGATTAGCCCATTAAAATACTACAAAGGCTCATTCATTCCAATTGTCTAAAACTTTAACACCAAATTACAGTTGAACTTCTCGTTGAACTATTATTACTTTTAAACTACTCACATGTAACTGCTAATAAAATTACGTGCATCAATTCTTGGATGTGGGTGAGGGGGAAGTTTGCAAAATTGCTGATAGTTTGGTTACACCGGTGGAGTTGTAAATTTACTCTGGCACAGTCGGGACATTAATGAACTCCGTATGTGGCGAACTTCTTGTCTTACCGATAGTTGGTACATATTGATTATTAGCCACTTGCATATTCCTTGAGTGGTTTATGCTCTTATTTTGGTGTCTATGTTGATTTGTGTTGGTTACCTTCGTGGTGATATTAGTTTATTAAGATTGTACACAAACTGTAACATATTGCAGCCACAAAATTAGCGATTCTTAGGTGCACGCAATATCCTTACTGGCAGAAAATATATTATGGTACCTACAGCCGGCTAAACACTACCTTAGTTGACGCTGACATGATGATCAAAAAGTTGTGGTTAGCTAAGGTAAACTTAGGGAACACGAATAGCTAAGTAGTACTAAAACTTAGCTGTGTAATGGTTTTATTGACATAAAATGGCCCAAGTATTAATCTCGTCATAGCACTCGTTTGTGGCGTTCATGATGCTTATCTCATGAGAAGAGGTAGTTCAAAAACATTAAGTAGAAAAGAAGGTCTCTAATTCTTTAATATTCATTTTTATCCAAGTAAAAAACCCAAAATAAAATCTAAATATTTTTTAGTAGCATCAAGTATATTAACACATTTTCGCCAGTTGCTTGGCTTAATCCCAGAGCGTTTGCCCTCGAGCTCGTCTCGACGCCATAAACACCATGTGTGGCCAACAATAGTGTTAATTTGGTAAACCAGTTGGTATTAATCTGGATTTAATTATTGAAATCTAGATTAATTTAGGAGCATATTAGGATAATAGTGGGGACGCAGAAAAATGCAAATATAATAATGATTATAATCAGTCTTGCCCAATTACACCATCATCATCAGCCCTTTTATCGTCCCACTACTGGGCACATGCCCCCTCTCACACGGAAAAAGATTGAGCTGTTAACAGCTTTTTATACTTTAAAGAACTTAAAATGATTTAATGCTAGCTTCCGCCCGTGGCTTCGCCCGTGTCAAGTTCGGTTATATCGCGTTTTCAAGAGAACTCTTCAAAAGTCCGGGATAAAAACTATCCTATGTTCTTTCTCAAGGTCAACTCTATCTCTGTACCAAATTTTATTAAAATCGGTTTCAGTGGTTTAGACGTGAAAGCGTAACAGACAAACAGAGTTACTTTCGCATTTATAATATTAGTAGGGATGATATTATTTCAACATATATAATTTCAGTGAAAACCAATATTATTTCCTACAGTAGATTTCTTAGAAAGACAGTCAACAATTCACCCAAACACTAAGGAATTTTACACAGTTCAGACTTGTTTGATTTTTACTAAAGCTTCAAACAGTAGATCACCCTTGTTTCATCCTAAGGGACTCCTTTGACAGAGGTAAGCGCTGAGCATAACATAGGCTCTTCCTAGAAACGCTAAAGAATTTCCCTGAATGATTTTAGTCTTGCTTTTGTAGAACAGGAGATGCTTTTGTTTTTATAAAATATGAGTCAATCTCTGTATTGAGTGAATTGCCTACTTAGGCCCGGTTGTTCGAAGCTCAGCTACGTCAAGGTTGGGGTTAAATTCTAGTTACAGTAAAATTAACAGGGTTTAAATTAAAAAAGCGTTGTTGAAGTACCAGTTAGTTTTACGAACGTTAAAATTTCATAATAAAAACGTCAAATTAACCGTGGTCAAAATTTACATCGGTCTTAATTTTAACTTTAACTTTACCGTAACGTACGAACAACCGGGCCTTAGTAGTAATTTAAAATTAGTTAAATAAATTATTATTTGAAGGAACCGATGATAAAATCTTTTATTTTTATTCCCTGACGAGTATCGTTTTGGTCGCCACATTTTGTCTGTCACATTATAAATATCAAAATGTAAATTTTTCGTCAACATTGTAAAACAATTATAAGTATATATTTGTGATTTGATTCTAAAAACACACTTATAAATCTACTTCAATATATATATTGCATAGGTACACTCTCATAATGAAGCCAATTTGCAGCAGCGATGCAGGTCCCGCATTTACTCCAAATCCCTGCTAAATGCAAATGATACAAAGTTGAGTCACGTGGAACTTAGACCAGATCTGTTTTCAAATACCCAGATGCACCTCGCTATAGTTCCGCGCTCAAGTGATTTCAATAATCTCTAGTACTGAAAGCGTGTGCTGCCTGCAGTTGTTTTGCTACGTGAATTTGTTACCTCTTTCCTTTCGTCGAGTAAAGAATACCCACTTGAAGAACTGCTTTGCAGTCCGTTTCAGTTCTCCCTATGTCGAAAATGTTTATCAAGTTGCTATATCGAATTATGATTTCACAAGAATAGCTTCACATTATTTCCCTTTGCAAATCTATGTTCCTTTTATCTACGGTAAATTAAAAAACAAACCGCCAGCACAAAAAGCTTAAACCAGGTAGAGGTTACCAACCCAAGTGTTGGAGTAGTTGAATTCCAAAAAGTCGACTCCAAATGATGCGCAACTTGTATTTTATTACTTTTTTCCAGGAATTTACTCCAACGAGTAACAAAATACCTTTTTGCTAATAGAATTCCACAAGAAACCTTTTTTTTATATGATATCGTATCTACTAAAATGAAATAAAAGCTATCAGATACGCGTGTCAGTCTGTTGGTACTAATGTCACAACACGAGGCGTCGTTATGGTTGGGTCTAAGCCAAATATAGACTTAAAAAATACAATCCTGAATGTATCGTGAGAAATGGGAGCCGGACCTATATTCGTTTTTGTGGCGTTTCGTAGATAAAACAATTTCGAATGCCAAACAAAATTACAATAGACAGTCTATTTGAGAACCTCGTCTAATTATCATCAAAACAAATGTTCTACAAAGCTATACATCAAAACGCCAGTAAGAAATGATTTCATAAAAATATCGAATGAAATATTTAACAACTCTGCATCACTTTACATCATCGATAAATCAACATAACTCACGATACATTCACTTGTGCAGTATTTCCCCGCCATCAAACATCAAACAAAAGCTCCAGAAGCATAAACAATGTATTCTCCGCACGATAAACATAAAAACAATTACCACCTATAGGCACACTTATTTTTAACTTGAAACGTTGCCCGCGTATTATTGCAGCCATATAATTTTTGCTGGCAATAAAAAATATTGCTCATAAAACTCGTGAAATGTCGAAAAAATGCGTACGGTACATTATAGAGATAAGCGCAAGCGGTTATTTATAGTGGATGAGCAGAGGTAGGGGTGCGAAAGAGGTCAGCACAGTCGGACGACCATAATTTTTCATTTCATTAACCGCGGGAGGTGTCGTCCTATCGTGTCCTGGATGGGCATCAAGCCTCATTAACGGTATACGGGCGTCGCACGTACCTCCTTTGTAACTATTTATACAGTGATGAAGTGTTTAAAATAGACAATTTCACGCGACAGGCACACTGGGTCTATGTTAACGCTTTCGCAATATTAAAGGACCTATTTTTGGTCTTTGACATTATTGAAATTTCAAAAAAGTTTGTTGTTAGGTACGTATTTTGTAATATCCTAAACGAGTTGCTCTCTCGTTTATAAATGGAGGGAATCCTTCTAGGAACTCAATTTTATTGATGGTACGAAAATTAATTTTAACATTCCAGTTCATTAAACATTTTCAGGAAAAAAACAGTGAAAACATATTGTAACGTTTTACATTTTGTAGAATCGAAAACCTTAATTAACTTAACATCCAAAACATCCAACGAAAACTAATTATTAACATCACTGTAACATTATTGGTCACGTCTATCTCGTCTTGCTAACTAGATAAGAATATACTTGAAAACAGCGGTGACAGACATATAATATTTAAAAAAAAATACATTTAAATATGCCCGAATTTCATATTATGTAATCTTCTACTTTTTTGTAAAATTTAAAAGTAGAAACAAACCCGTTTAGATAATTGTGGTCAAAAATATAATTACACGTAGAACGTGTAAAAAAGTCGTGGTGGCCTAGTGGGTAAAGAACTAACCTCTCAAGTATGAGGGTGCGGGTTCGATTCCAGGTCAGGCAAGTACCAATGCAACTTTTCTAAGTTGGTATGTACTTTCTAAGTATATCTTAGACACCAACCACTGTGTTTCGGATGGCACGTTAAACTGTAGGTCCCGGCTGTCATTGAACATCATTGACAGTCGTTACGGGTAGTCAGAAGCCAGTAAGTCTGACACCAGTCTAACCAAAGGGTATTGGGTTGCCCGGGTAAATGGGTTGAGGAGGTCAGATAGGCAGTCGCTTCTTGTAAAGCACTGGTACTCAGCTAAATCCGGTTAAACTGGAAGCCGACCCCAACATAATTGGGAAAAGGCTCGGAGGATGGATGAACGTGTAAAAAACAGTGAACTAGCTTACACTGTTGGGTGTTACATCATTATGTTATGAAACCACCATTTTCTAGAAATATCCATTCCATTACAGGCCACACAAAAAAATGTATTCTGAACCTTATATCGAAATTAGACGCAAATATTGTATGTTAAAGAAACTGTCAGTACCCAAGACTGCTTGAATAACGTTCAATCTCGATCCATCTAACATTCGACGTTTACTAATACATGGGGCCTTCAAGGATAGATTTCTCTTGTAAAGTAAAATTGGAAAAATAAAATCTGTTTTAGAAACACATAGTATAGTACCTACAATATACGAATAGCCTTCTCCAAGTATAATGAAGTGAAGTTGAAAAACAAGTGAATTAATATACGGTTTCACACCACCGTCAAAGATGTTCAAATAGGCGAAATAACTATCTTAATTTTCGTCCCAAAATATAAAGGGGATGTCAACATAAAATGGTCCTAATATCCTCACTCATTCACGGACACCAAGCATTGCTTAACCTTCATCGATTCTTGTATTTTCTAAAACAGAAAGTCAAGTAAAGAGGCAAACAATTTTATTATCATTCTGCCAATGCCAACGGCATAATTATTAATATACTGTATTTATTTGCGTATTAATTGAAAAGCTTAAATCATGACGTAATTAATATTTGGATGAAGATCATAATTATATGAATTCTGGTGAAAATGAGATCATTCAGAAAATCTGATTTTCGTTACAGGCCTTTGATAATTATAGCTTTACAAGAAGTGATGGAGATTTCAACTTTTGTCAAATATCAGAGTTGTGACTCTTCATGGTTTAATAAGTTGTCAAACAAATGAGGAACATGATTACATTTATATTTAGTACATGTTATAAAACCCGTTAAAACGTAAAGAATATAACATTTTCGTCTTATTTCATGCTTAGTTTAGTTTTAAGACATTAAGTATGTAAAGTATAAACATCCATTTTCCTGCAAGCAAATAGCAACCTAATATTTCCTACAACACAACGCATCGCAGTGTATGAAACTTTTACAAGAATACTGTCAGTAAGGAAATCGGATACAGATTTATGGCTGCACCTTCGAGTTATCTATTATCCATGAAATCTGTCATACATAATGGAAAACCACTCTCATGACCTTGCATTTCTATGATAACATACCTACGAACATAGTAACCATGCTTGTTTTTCCCAAGAGGTTAGAATATAGACGTAGGTACTTCATAGATATGTAGATAGTACACCCACGCTATGCCAGTTTAGGTCCGTTAGTTTTCCTGTTGGGAATGTGGCGTTTTTCAGTGCGGTTTCAGCCTTAAAAATAAAGAACTCCAGAAGGACCATAGAGGGGATTTTTGCCGGTAAAAGTTTGAGACTGTCACTTGGTAAGGAAATGTAATGATTGCCCTACCTCTATTTTTTTGTTTGTTGTCTTCATCATATAAAAGTTACCTGGTGATTTTCTAGACCAACAAAGTAAAATACAATATTCTCATTGTGATAAAAGCAGTCAGAATTTAGAAACAATACCTACATAAAAATATACCGACAGAAAATAAGAGATTAGTTCTAGATTTTTGGCACGCTACCACCAATTCACATAAAAAATGAGGGTAGCTACCGACAAATATCTTTTATTATTTATTTGCTGTCATCTGTTGACCTACGGCTAGGTTAAAATGTTGAAGGTAGAATTTATTTTCCATTATGAAAGTTGGACGCACGTTGTCAAGAGTTACTTATGTAGAACTTATGAAATTGTTTCAAACTTCACAGATGCAGTTTCTGCCACAGCTTAATATTACAGCATTCAGTAAACAGTTTGTTCAACATGTGTATTAGGAAATATAAAAGAGTATCTTTAACATCCCGCATAATAATAAAAAAAAAAACAATGAAAAGTAATGACTTATTACGTCAGCAATAATAAAAGAACGCGGGCCATCTACTGATTTCTATGAAAATTTTCCTTTTCCAAGAAATAGTTAAAAATATAAAATCTGTCTGTCTTTTTTTGTTTTACAAGTTTTAGAGCTTGCCTATCAACGCAAGCAGACGTGATGACCGTGGGTCCGCATGAAAAAATCTCTTCAAGCAGCCTACAAGTTATCTTCTGGGATGAAATGATTGACAAAAGCCTGGCTTGCGGTTTATACTACAGACTTATTCATAATTATCAAATACCATTTAACTCGAAAATGACGTATATAATTAAACCAATAACAACAATTTCGAAATGAGTTCCCAGAATCCGCAATTACCAAAGACATTTCCTCTGAAGCAAGCACCTAAACTTCAAGCGTTAACAGATTCAATTTGAGGTCGGTAACGGATAATGGTGCCACAAATATGCTCTGAGGAGCCAAAGTGCATTGTAATGGCCCGATTACAGATAGTTAAGTGCAATCCAAGTTCGACAATTACTTCCCAGCAAAACGATAAGGAGGAAAGAAAGTATATTTAGTGGGACAACTACTTAATACGTACTGTAAGATAAAGTTAGTGCGAGGCTAGAACTAGCCAGACTTTGAGGTTCAAGTAGCATAAACTTTGTACGTCACTCTACATGAAACTCTACGTGTTTATGTGAATAATTTATGAATTTGAGTTAGGGAATCGGGCTGGAAGTAGATTAGTGCATCCAATTTGAAATTACAATTAAAGCTAGTAACTATCACTTCAAATTATTCACATCTTGCTTTCAGATATCCAACTAAGAAAGAAGTCGATCATTATCATCATCATCTCAGCCATAGGACGTCCACTGCTGAACATAGGCCTCCCCCTTAGATCTCCACAGATACCTGTTGGAGGCAACCTGCATCCAGCGTCTTCCGGCGAAGTCGATGATTAAAAGCTAACCAATAATGCGAAATATTGATCGAAATAACAAAAAAAAGATATAATAAATTATCAAAAATTTGAACACTTTATGCAAATCCTACATTGAAAACATTGCTCAACCGTCATAATTGGGATAAGATTATTAATAAATCTAACCTGAAATACTCAACCTTAATCAGTGCTTCACAAAAGGCTCAATAAATTAATTACTTGTTCTACCGTTTTTGATCCGTCCACCCCATCGAGATATTTTCCTTCATTCGAGTCATCATCAGTGATTGATAGTTAAAGCTATCAAAGTGAAAGCTCAAAATATCTCAGATTCATAATTTATAGTGTTTGCGAACAACTGCGTAGTTACTTCAAGAATTTTATTTAAAGTAACCTCAATAAACCATTTTGAAAACAAACACTGCTACTTGCCGGGTTCGTTAACCCCTGACTTTTAATATAGCCTACTGGTAGGTAATATAAAGGTAGGTACTTGTGATAAAATTGCTCTAGGCGGTTGAATATGAGAACGAAATTATGAAAACTGGTAGAGTACAAAAAGGTACTATTAGTACAAAGAATCTTAAATTCCATATCTAAATAGCAACTGTTTTTTATTGACAATCATAACATGTACGGTCAGACCAATCAGACCATTTTTTGGCGCAATTGACAATTTTGTCAGTCAGTACAAAGAACGTAACTAGTGAGATGAAGGCAGATAGAAGAGTATGGAAGGAGAAAATATGCTGTGGCCGAAATCGGCCAGGATCAATATATGGAAGAAGAAAAACATGCTGCGCCCACCGCAAATAAAATTGGGATAAGGGCAGGAGGATGATGACGAGTACAAAAAATAAATACAATTTTCGCTTGAAAATTGACAGCTGTCAACTGCACAAACAGGCAACATTCGTGTATGTTAAACTTTTTGAAGAGCCATATAACCTTAGCAACTCGTCCAAACCGACAATGTACCACCACAGAGCTATCAAGCTCTAGATAGGTATGACCCGATTACCCGCATGTCTATCAGTCCGGTCTAATCCCGTCCATAGACCAGCCACTCAACGTATAATCCCTACACATGGACCTCAGACTAAGTAAGCACAGAAATCTTGGCTGATTCCTAACTGGTCTTATATTAGGCACCTATTAATACTTAAGTACTACATATAAAAGAAACGCAAACAGAAATAAGTTATGCAAAGAGAAAAGGACAGTTTTGGTTTCATTTAAGTATGCAGTTTTTAACCGACTTCCCCAAAAATTCCTTCCCAATTCGTCGGAATCTTTTTTTTTCTTTATACAACCTTATTTTTTGTTAATGCGAAACTTGATACACCTGTCTAGTATTTTTGTGTAAAGAATCTATTTACAAAATTTCACGATTGTATCATAAAAAAACACAAAGTTATAAGCTTGTAAAGTCAGCAAAAATTCAAGGTCACCGGGTCTTCCAGGGGGCTGAGGAGTTTTTTGCACTTGCTACTAGTTGTTTACTGTTTCCTAATACTCGACATGACCTGCCGTGACCTGTGTTGTACTTAATTGCGGCGTTGTCCAACTTTAAACTTTATTAAATAGTTTTTGAAAAAAATATAACTTGGTGTAAAAACTATTGGAATCGATTCAGTTACTGATTCTGAACAAACTATATTCAGGTTTCGCATATACTAAAAATAACGTTGTATAGTGCCTACGCGTTGTCATGAATTTTATTAATGACATTTGCTGCATTTTCTGACATTTGCATAATCACAAAACTATTCTAAAATTTTTTACTTCAATGTACCTAAAAGTGTACCTTTAGAATAACATTGTAACAAATAATATTGTAAACATATCGGTTGTTCTGCACAATTCCAAACCGAATTAAAATTCCAGCAATTTGCATTTTCCCCACTGAATACGGGAGTATCCGAATCGAAACTATCGCAAACCAATCGGAGTAACTTCATGTTATCCATAGCCGGCTTGAGAAAATTACTCTCACACCGACTAGTTATTGATTTTGATTGGTTTCCGCAGTATAAATATTAGTTGGTTTGCAACGCTCAACAATTCGGATAGATTGCATGCCCGCATACTCGCTTCATGCAAGTACCTTTGATAGTTGTTTGATTGAAGTTAGGCTACACTCGCAGTTTGTTCAAGGTTCTGTTTGCGTCAAAACGTATATTTTTGGATGAGCTATAGTGCTATGTTTCGGTGTTACATTGTCAACCTTATGAATTCATGCTAAAGTTTATAATAGAAGCAATGAAAATGGTTTAACCACATGTAAAAAACAAATTATTAATAAGCGTGATAGTAGCTGGGTATTTTATTCAGGGCTTGTTGTCCACGGTGCCTTATTTCAATATTAAAAGATCTAACTTATCCAATTCCTATTAACTAAAAGCTATAAAGCCGAAAAGCCATTAAACCTAATAACACACAAAGATACAATCAATACGTTCAATGTTCAATATATTGTTTATGTAGCTTACCCTGTTAAATGTAATCGCTTGAGCCAAAAGCCACAATACCTAATTGATTTACTAAAGGGAACATTGATTTATACCACCTGATCCTCTCACTTCGGCGGACACATCAAGCGGTAAGTCCCGAATGACGTCACTTGTAATGATATTGCCCACAACACAGGATTAAGGGGGACTGACAACTTTGACCCGGAAAAGGTGGGGATCGGAGATATCAGCTGAAACCTACACATAGCTATGTTGAGGAAAACTTTCGTCTTCGGTCGGTACCTTTACACTAAGAATGATTTCTGAAATGTATCGATAAAATACGAGGGAAAATAGATGCAAAACTAACAACAAACTTCCACGCACAGCCAAATTATTCACTCCCCCAGTTCTCGAGCCATAAAACTTACACAGGCCATGATCACACATAACACAATCAATTTGCTACAACTTATCAAGCACACCCACTCGTATACAACTATCTTTATCTTTTCGCGGCAAGATTTACAACACGTCAATCCATAATACTTGGGGGTCGTAAACAAAAATTCACTGTATATAAAGGCAGTGAGTGAAAAGAGTAATTTTCTCCTCCATAAAAACAGTTAGGCAGTTATTTATGGTGATACCGCAATCTATACAAGGGATTTCGCCCGAGGCAGAGCATTAACGATTATCCGGGTTTTCCTACAAAGAAATATTACTTGACAAATAAATTCCGTGTAGGTTTCTTTTTTGCTCATCAGTGGTATAGGTTTTCGGAACGATCATTTTATCGGAGCGGAAAATATGAAATACTTTTTTATTCGGTAGATAAAACGAACCATCATATCTCTGAATCAAATGTGAGTTTATTTAATGCGGGTACCGACTACATTCGATAGATTATCTATAAAGTCTGGGTAACCTACATTCGGAGAAGGTTAACCTGCCCTTGAATGGAATAAACATTCCAAAGCCACCCTTATCTCGCTGGTCGAGAATTTGCTGAAACACGGTGCGCCGAAATAAAATTCCTTTACCGCCAAGAACTTGAGAAAGGTCAAATTTAATGCTCGCAGAGAAACGTTTATAGATAAACAAAAGAATCCGGAATAGCTGGTAGCAAAGAGGAGGTACGGAACCGCCGAAAGTCTGCGACGCCGGGCCCTGACATTATCGTGCGCATGCGACATTCCCGCGTGATTTGCATACAGATTGTTAACATTTATTCGAGCAATACTGCTGTGGATTTTTGCATTTTGTCGCCGCTTTGCTAACAATTATTCCCTACTTTTACGTTGTTTAGTATCTAGACACACGGCAGTGTGTCCGCCAAGTTCGAGCAAAAAAAAGCGACACACCGGCCGTGGGTTATATTACACGAACCATTTCGGGCCAAATTCGACCCCCCTATAACTCAAAATCTATTTTATTTACGCATATCAAATTTCTAGTATCTATTGAGACCCCCTCACTTATCTTAAATACAAAATTTCATTAATATACCTATTGTAGGTCTTGAGATATTGACGTCAGAAAATCGCTATTTTTACTATACACTCACTGACTGACTGACTGACTCACTCATCAAAAACCTAGACCACTTCCAATGGTCGTATTGACTTGAAATTTGGCATGAAGGTAGGTATTTATGTCAAGGTTAAGGAAAAAATCAGAAAATGGCCAAGTGTGAGTCGGTTTCAAAATAATTCAGATTATACCCCTAAGGAACTAAAACGAACTAAATTTATCTATATTTATATAATATATCTTCTAATGGTCGTACCGATCTGAAATTCGTTACAAAGATTTGTATATAGTCAAAGTAAAGTAAAAATCTGAAAACGGCCAAGAGTGAGTCACTTTCGAAAATAACGAATGTGTAACTTTGATCCACGAACATAATATACGATAACATGTCATGTCAGTCAGTTGGTAAATCTAGTCCATTTAGTTAATCTAGTTAATTTCTTTGTAAGAAGCATAGTGCATATTCAAAAATCTGAAAGATAGTATAAATGAGACATTTCCTTAACTAACTTAATCATAAGAAAAAAAAAATAAACAACCTTACAAAAATAAATGAAATCCCACCCAAAACAAAAATGTGAAAGGCTGCCAAGTTCGATAATATGGGAATGCTTCGCCTATAAAAGAAATGAAATCTGAATAAGTACCAAGTTCCATACACATACCTCAGTTAAAAATAGTTACTTTTTGTTGATGCTACTTGGCAAGTTTTAATAGAAAATTAAATACTTGATTCATTGCGTTTAGTAGGTTTATAACAAGGTGTGTGAAAACTTGCCAAGTAACATCATTAAAAAGTAACTATTTTTAACTGAGGTATGTGTATGGAACTTGGTACTTATTCAGATTTCATTTCTTTTATAGGCGAAGCATTCCCATATTATCGAACTTGGCAGCCTTTCACATTTTTGTTTTGGGTGGGTTTATTTATAACAGTCGGGTAACCGCAGTGTTTGTTTTTATTATCGGTTGGCACCAGAAATAAATGGCTTTGTTATATATTTCTGGTAATTACACATTACAGCGCGGTGAAATTATTTCAATATTATTGGTTTTGACTCATTCTTACACGTGATTTTATATTGTAGGTAAGTGTGTGTTATAGGTCGTTCTTTTATATCTCGTACATCCCAAAGACTTAAGAAAGAGTGACACCAAATCTCATTCACTTAAAAAATTGGAAAAAACTTTAGCTATCCACTCTAAAATGGGCTTCAAATATCGAATTTAAAAACAATAGAGAACTTACATAAAAATATTAGATTTCCATCTGCAAAACCGCAGACTAGAGAGATGACAATGCGATGAATTTACAGGATTCCTTCACATAAAACTGGATAGAATCAATACGTAGGTACCGTCACGTACTTTTTCCACAAGGAATTCTGATCTGTGGAGCAATAAAATCCGTACTAGACATCGGATCGGACTTCATGAACATAAATCAGATTTAGTACTATATGTGTTAGTGCTTATGATACCTATTTATTCTATTGACAAAACAATATAAGGCTTATTGGGCATATAAAGATGTGATTCACATACATAATAATATCATCTGAAACAAAAAGATGTGATAATCCAGTTTTTTTGGCAATTTTCATAAGATAGAAAAAAGCATCTGACAGTATGATTACTGTTAAATGACAATGATCGAGAATGGAAATGAAATGGGTTATGTAATTTGGAACTTACGCTAAATTACTTTCTACATTAAAATTTACTAAACAGGTAAAGAGATTTCTGCCCATCGCATCCTATTGAATAACACTAAATGAGACCCACGCTACCAATCATTAACAACCCTACACTTTGAATGATTATAAAACGATAAGCCAAAGAGCAAAAGCAATTTTCTATCGGACAATAATTAGGGTTCTCCTTACAATTTATTGCCGGCAATTTGTAGTTAATTTACCTCAACAGTTAACGGAAAAGTAACGTGAGATGAGGAGCCATAACATCTTTACTGTCGCCCATGAAACTTCAAGTTTTATTAAAAAATGTTAAAGAAACATTGACGGTATGAAATATCAACATTGTAGTTTCATATTCTTTAGCTATGAAATATAACACCCACGTTAGAAATATTTAGGTTTACGTGGCTAGTTTTATGACGTTCGATTTTTTTACATACATTTTTTCTTTTGATAAAATCAATACCTAATAGTTCTTTAATTAGTTAGAAATGAGAAAGTTGTGACAAAATGTGATTGAAAATAAAAAAAACTATGTTTAATAATCTTTTCATAAATTAGAACATACTCCATTCCTGTGCATTTTCAGTAAGAAATAGAACATCATGCCTTAAAAAAATAGTCCAGTCATCAACATGAAAGAATTTATACAGCGCACATGAGTTCATAAGGAAGTTCATAAGGGGAGAACATAAGGGGAGTACATAATCTATACTAATATTATAAAGCTGAAGAGTTTGTTTGTTTGTTTGTTTGAACGCGCTAATCTCAGGAACTACTGGTCCGATTTGAAAATTTATTTCAGTGTTAGATAGCCCATTTATCGAGGAAGGCTATAGGCTACTTTTTATTCCGGTACGGGAAGTAGTTCCCGCGGGATGCGGGTGAAACCGCTGGCAGAAGCTAGTAAAGTATATAAGGAAGAACATAAGGGGAGTACATAAGGTAGTATAGAAGGGGAGTACATAGTGGGTGGTGAGTTCAGGGCACTGGATTACGTCGAGGTCGTGGTCGAATACCACGACGGCAGCTTTCACAGTGCCCTCTCCCTCCTCCGAAGCCTGATAGATCCGCGACCCTCAGAAGCCCCGAATCCTCCGGACAGAGTCCACGTAAGGCTCGTGAATAAGAGCGAAAGCCGTTCTCGACCGTGAAGCTCCCTCGAGCAGCCACATTTAATTGCACGACCCAATTGTAGAATCAGCAATAACTATATTTGCTGAGGAGTTTGTTTCACCACTTCTTCTTCCCAGCAAAAACAGAAGTGGTGAAGGGCGGGCGTTTTGGGGGCTGTCTTTTGTACATTTGACGTTCGAAAAGTGCTGATTTTCAGCCTACTTTGAATAAATGACTTTTGATTTTGATTAGCAAATTTTAAATTAATATAATCTATCTAAATGACACAAGCCAAGGTCAGGTTGAAGTCCTCGTTCGAAATTTCAATAAGAGGCAGCTTCGGCATAATGCAGGCAGCTGGTTCATTTGGCACGCCTTGCCTTTCGACGCTAGCCCGCTTGTTGTGAATAGAATCCAAATTACTTGAAAAATTCCCAGAGTGCATCCCCACGGTATGAAATGCTTCACTTAAATTCATCCACCGTGGAATTCAAAGGAAAATATTTAATAAATTGACTGAATGCGTTTAATTTATGAATACCGTTCACGGTCGAACTGAAAGATTGAAAGTATATTACACAAGGTATGAAAAAGTCTTGAGCAAAAAGATCATGTTACATGTTGCAATTATGTAACGCTACAAATGACAGTTCAGTCTTTGCGGAGTCGAAAAAAACATCTTCAAAAGATAAACATTACAAGCCAAGAACCGGCTGAATCGGGTAAGTTTCGTTAGTTTTTCCGTAGCTTTAGTAACATGAGAACGGCTCTAGGGAGGGGTTAAGAAGGAGGGGGAGGTAGTCCCAGCGACACGGCATGTAATCTCAAGTTAGCGAGCAATTTGGTGTTTGCTTTCAGAAGTGCAGCTTTGACTATTAGATTGTATTGCTTTGCTTGCGAATCCAAAGCTTTTTGGTTATCTGACGCGAAGATTCTGTTTCAAGGTTGGTATTATTGAAAATAAGTACTCTTGAGTTTCAATAAAAACATACAGGTAAAATAACAAACAAAATAACATCAGAATTCATAATTGGTATTAATTCTCTGCTCGTAAGAACATCATTTGTTGATTCCATGTTTATTAAATACTCGACTTCTTAAAATTATCTTCAATTTTGAGTATTTCAAAGTCCACCTACACTCAGTTAATAAGTCGGTTCGCTGTTTTACTGAACTGCTCGTTTTCTGAATAAACTCTAACAATTAGCATCCATTATTTACTTATACTACCCGTAAACGTTTAATTAGTCTTTAACAAGTGTAACTTTTAATTGTGCTAACAACACTAGACAGCGTCGAATGTCCACGTTTTACTCAACTTCGAATGCATTTCGACGGAATGCAATTATTAAGCTCGTAATTTTGGATTTTGTCCAAACTCGCTTACTATGGTCATTCCGAATATTACATTTGTTACGTTCAAAAAGCCAATTAGGTTTTATGAGATTAATATAATAAGTTATTTCGCTGCAATATCATAATTTGATTCTCATTAAATAAATTATGTAATAATTATAACCAACAATAGGTATAAGGGTGTGCACACCCCCGGTGAAGTGCAGTTAAGAAAAAATCCCCAATATGCTAATTGATATAAGGCAATATACCAAAATATATGACATAACTTACATTTTACATGCTTTTTACTGTGTTTGGAAAAAAATATACACCTAGATAAAAATAAATCAGACTAAAAAGCAAAAGGTTTCTAGCCATAAAGTATTTTACTACAAAGGTGCACCACGTGTTTGTCTGTCCAAACTTGATTGCGAGTCATAATTCAGACCTCTGTAGAAGTTGCAAGCCAAGCACTCTCCATCTTAATACCAGACATTGATGTTACCATGAACATGCATTACACTGAGCACTAACAAACTCATAATACAACCCCTTACATCTATTACACCCCTCTAAGTACAGCAGTAATGAAGTGTCAGCCAGACCCAACCCTGTCACACGAGTCTAAAATTAATAATAATGCTAACAAGGCGCTGGTTTTAAAGTGTTATATCCGAGGCAATGAGCCGGGACTAAAGATAATCAGGTGTGAAACAAGCCGGGTATGTTAGATCGTTCATACCACGGCGGCAACCTCAGGGTTGAGTTTTATAAACATGTGAATGCGTAATATTCTGTTCTCGGTGGCGTGAAGCGTGATAAATTGAGAGGTAGCTTGTTGAAAATTTTCAAGCGTTGTCGTCAGTTCAAAGTTCCTTCAGTGTTTCACTAAACGTGTGTATCGAATGTTCACTTCCACGGCTATTTAACAGCCCTTAGTGAAATAGTTGATACTTCAAACTATTCGCCTGTTTCCTAGTCAACGCTTATAAGACCTTTCAAGATTTCATTCATAATATACTGCCCTTATGGCATAAAAAGAAATGAGATCACATTCTCGATATGAGACTGAGCTTATCCTAAGCCGATAAAAAAGGAGGATTTTACTAAAATTACATTTTTAAAAGAGATTTTTCGGTTTCATAAAGTTACACACGCAATATATACACGGAAACCGTATATTCAATCATCTACGGGCCTTATCCCCGAACAGATTTCACGCAAAACATAAAAAACAACAAACCCTGGCAGACTCATCAAAATCGGGCAACTGCATCGATATTACATCGGGTGGGCGAAACAACAAATTTTATTTTGGGCACGATGATTAAAAATTTTATTTATGTTTTATACACCAGCGACCATCAATCGAGATTATTCGCCGGAAGAAGTGAAAACAGGTTCACATTAATAAAAACGACACACGATGATATTTTAAATGAAAAAATTCATTCAACCCGTGCGACGGGGCAGTCGCAATTAACGCTCCGATTAAAGCGTGAATTATTTATTAACATTTTATGATCACGAGGTAATTTATAACTTCAATTGCACATTCCACTACAGTAAGCGGTTTATTGTTTAGTGAGAATAATGTTTTGGTATTGAATTTTATTGTAGTTGTTGAATGCACGCTTGAATCGGATCGGGTGGGTATTGGTTTGTTATGATGCCATTAGCGAGTGCCGCGTTAAATCGCTTCATATATATTTAATCGACGCGACCTGGATTTGTTTTTTGCTGACATTTATTTTTTTCAGCTGGCTGATTACGATACGACTGATCTTTTTTATTTTTCGAAAACAGAACTTTAAGTCATAAAGAGACAAAAGAAATAATTCCAAGTGGTCTGCAAGATGTCTAGTGTCTAGCCAAGCAAACCAGACGGGAGGCAAAGACGAAACATTTTCTAGACGATCTAACATTACATTACCGTTATGTGATTGTTTGAAGAGAAGAGCAAACTTAAGAAATTGAAACTGCAATAGATAAACCGGTGCCGAGATTTTCTTTAAAATAACAGTTCGAGACAGTGCAGACAATACTTCTTGTAAGGAGCGCGTTCTTTTGTTTTTAAGTCTCTTATAAAGTTTTTTTTTGCAACTGTACATTGTTCCCTATTACTTCTAATGTTTACCTGAAATTAATCTCATCTTTATTTTTGAACCCGTTACTATATCAGTACCTAGATAATATTATAGTATCAAGTCTAGACGTAGATATACCTAATAGACGCTAAACCTTACTTCACTATTCTTTAACCATTGCACGTAGGTACTAGTAACACGCAATAACATTGTATAAGATACAGCAATGTAACCAAAATTAAATAAAAATAAAAAGCAACACCGCTGAGTTGGATTATTTCCAGGGTTGGAACCTCATTTGGAGTTGCAGTTTATTTATTGCCAGCCATTTCTTGCTGTGAATTGAATCCAAATTACTGGAAAAATTCCACCCTGACTTTGCTCCGGATTCCTGTTAAAAACTTGAAAACTCGTGAAGGATTGTACAGTTCTAAACCTTTGGGTATACGTACAGGTATTTGTTAACATTCCTTTTGAATTTTCCTCTGAAATATATACAAACATTTATTTAAATCGCCAAAAGTTTTATTACAATGAATTATTATTATGTCCTGTACTTTTTGATGTGTGATTGTAACCACCTCCCAATATTAATTAAAGTAATTTTTTGAGCTCCTTCTGGAACGTGTACCAGGGCCGTAGTTACCCTTTTGAAAAATCCCGACCCAGCTGTAATTGGACTACTTTTGATGCTAATGTCTATACCCATGTCAAATCATAGAGAGCTTTACACACATTTACTTATTGAAAACAACTTTTCTCTACCTGCCAGTATATATTTTATGGCCTACATCATCCTCCGAGCCTTTTCCCAACTATGTTGGGGTCGGCTTCCAGTCTAACCGGATTCAGCTGAGTACCAGTGCTTTACAAGAAGCGACTGCCTATCTGACCTCCTCAACCCAGTTACCCGGGCAACCCGATACCCCTTGGTTAGGCTGGTGTCAGACTTACTGGCTTCTGACTACCCGTAAAGACTGCCAAGGATGTTCAATGACAGCCGGGACCTACAGTTTTACGTGCCATCCGAAACACAGTCATTGGTGTCTAAGATATACTTAGAAAGTACATACAAACTTAGAAAAGTTGCATTGGTACTTGCCTGACCTGGAATCGAACCCGCGCCCTCATACTCGAGAGGTTGGTTCTTTGCCCACTAGGCCACCACGACTACAATACATTTAAATATTAAAAACCAGTCGTAACTGTGAAACACGCATCATACCCGCATAATGGTTCATTATATTATGTTGGCATCCCAGCGCATCGCACACCACTATCGCAAGCTCTAAGTAAACAGTCTGGCTTATAATATTGCAGAGCTAAAACATTGTCTCAAGTTCGCAATATATCTCTGTAAATATAATCCTTAATATTGCTTTTCTCAGCCATTGGAGATAATGAATTTCTTTAATGATTTTGATTATTAATATAATGAACTAATATAGTTAATTTTAGTTTCTAAAGTAAATTAATGTTAATGGAGCAAGATACGGTGTAAGTTTGTAAGTCTTTGTCTGATTTTCATACTTTTATGGTAAATACTGCTAGTTTTAAAATGTGTCCCTTTCTAGACTCCAACGGTTTTGGAAGAAAATTGTTTCAAATAAATCTGCACCTACACCTGTAACCATCTCATTATTTCACTTTAAAAGCAGTAATAAAAAGAACGTTTAAGATTCGTACCTATACAAAGTTGTAAAAACCATTAAAGAATTCTGTTTTCTGAAAGGGCAACAAACAAAGCTGAAAAGAAAGTATTTCTTTTCGACGTCGTCGTTAAAACTATTTTATACGTGTACTTGACGTTTTATCGTAAGGCAAGGTATAAAGTTACCTTTGGTATTAAGGACCTCGGCACATTGCAGACTAAACTATTGGCCAATAGTTGGCCCGATGATTGATTGAGTGTTTATTCGATAGTAATCATGAATCCAATCTAACTTTTTAGTCGGTTTGATACCTTTGTAATGTGCATACTAGCGAGTACGGTACACTATCTTCATATTGATTTATGAAGCCGAATGTACTATCGACCGCCTAAGAGTTTGCAGTGTGCGGGAATAATAATAAAACCTAAGCCAGGGTTTAAACTCTAAAAGAGAAAATTTAAAAAGTTTTCGTTTGTTTCAAATATTTCCCGAGTTACATTTATCCAATATGCATAACATTCAATGATGCTTCTATGATACAAATACTAATTGCACAGCGGCTATGATCCTGACTTTTAAAGGCAATAAAAATTATGTGGTAGTATAAAAATACATAGTAGCCATCACGATCTTCTTCAAAGTGAAGTCAAAAAAAGTAAAGAAAAAGAGTTAACCCACCGGAATTTTAACATCTTTCGCCTATCTTTGTATTCCAAATGCGGATCCAAGTAGTGTCTGGGGACTACTTAAAACTTTGCTTAGATCGTTAGAAATCAAAAAGATGATGTAGAACGTTTTTACAAAAAAGAAATGTGTTTATTCAAAAATCTTTTGTGTTCAATTTCAACATGGGAATATTTTTTGTAATGACTTTGAAACGAAACGCTGGTTCTAATCCCTGGGAAAGTTAGGTTCCAATAAAATCCTACTACCAAACATAAATGCGTGCTGTTAGCTCCCAACCGATTCTTCTAGTTTCACTTTTTTACCATAAAAAAACATATTGGTCCGATGTTTTCTCGTACACATTTCAGGTGAAATAGTGCTGCGGGTTTCGCTAGGGAGATGCTATTGAAACCTTTTTGACCCATATCAAAGGTAGGGAGCAGTTTGACAGTAACATTATTAACACGTGGCATACGGTATGTACGAGGGGGGCTTACAGCATGTCTGGGCAAATTCTTTTCTAATAACCCTTAAAAATCGTACTCCTTTCGTTGTTTCACCTTTGTACGCGTATATTAGAGGAACCTTTCCCGTATTATCTCCTGTGGCAATGTGCTCGTGATTTCCTGGAGTTGTTTTCCTTTCCGCTTAGCTTCCCGACGCTAGTGCCCATGAGTTTATTGTGGAGGACGTGACAACGCGCCAGATTGTGATGGATGCCGTCCTTCCGGACTTGACACTAGTCTTTTGTTATAGTCGCGACCACTTTAAAATTCGCTGTGTTGTTTTTTTCGCCAGAAAAGCACAGTAAATATGTCACGCGTCAGGACTAGAACAAAGAGCTGTCTGCTAAAAGATGTCTCTTTATTTTAATTATGTAACTTTTCTATTTTATTTACTTAGCGCAACTTTTTGTGGCAATGTTTATATAGAATTTATCTTGTAACCCTTTTTTGGAAGGTTTGAGATTAAATGTCACATTAGACTGACATTTACTTAAGTCCTTGGGGATCAGTTGTGCGGTTCGGATTTGCCGATCGTCCCTAACTTTGCCAATACTGTGTCAATATTTCCAGACAGATATTAACTGACTGCGAGTGGAACTGAGCACCAAGAGGTAAAAGCAACTAGTCACATTCAGAATTCTGATTGAATAATCAGTCCGTATATCACATCGGCAGAATGCCGCTGGCTTTAATGCGGTTAGGAAGGCAAATATTGTTTTGAATGATGTGCGGACCGCTCAAATTGCGTTTCTGTTTGCCAATTTTGGGATTAAAAACTCCAAAATATTTTTGTTCTTTTACTTGAAATAGTATAAAACATTTAGAAGTACACTTGCTTTACATTTAATATAATGTTATGAAGAATGGTTACCTATACAACAGTTTTGTGTCCACTACATGAAAGTCATATTATTCATATTGTAAAATTGGCTATCACTGTACCAATTTTTGTAACATTTTCGCGATAAACCAGTAACTTGATACTTAAACCGATAAAAACACAAACACCTGCGCTATTTTTCAATACAATTCCAGTTTCGATGCACATTCGGAATACAATCGCCAAAAGATAAATCAAACGGTCGCCGTAATGAATACGTTTTTTCCGATGTCAGCTAAAATTTGGCTGTACACCGCATACATTGCTGGCGTAAGGCACGATATATTTTTTAAGGCGTTCCTGCAGAGACGTGGAATGAAAGAATTATCGGCGTTGAATCGTGGTTGCTGATGCGGCCGGCCATTTGGCCGACAGCCAAGTCCCATCGCCTCGATCTTGTAATTTACTCATGTGGAATGAGATTAACACGACATCTGAATTTTCATTGTACACTGTCACGTTTCAGTACACAAGCTGGCCGCGATAGTTTAAGTAAAACAAAAAAGAAATAAAGTCCACCATAATGAGAACAAATTTTGGCTAAATAAACGCAGCGCTGGCAGCAAGTTCATTTCATTTGAGAGTATACTTTTAACTTTTAATGCGAGTTTCTGCTTAACTTCGTTGAGTATATTTAAATGCTGGAATTAATCTTCTTGAAACTATTCATTAAGGGAACTCGCTTCGTTAAATATAAATGCAGTTGTTTCAGTAAATATCTTCTATTTATTAAATAATTCCAGCCAGCCAATGTGTACGAAAGTAATTGGTGTAAAATTGTCTGGTGTGCCAGACTGCCCAGACTTAATTAGGGCCTTGCGGGAAAAAGTCTAATTAATAAACGTTTATCGTCTTTCATGTTTAGTTACATAAGTCTGTTATTTATTATTAAAACATTTGCCATCATAAAACATAACGATGCAAACAAAATACTGCCAAAAAGTGATAAAATGTATTCGAGTTTCCTGCTATAATTCCGTTTCAACAATTTACAACTCTAATAAAACGGTAGATGTCGCTTCGAGCCCATACAAGTAGCTCAAATATTCGCAACGCTTATCATTTCCGAGCCATTGAATAGCGAGCGAGCGGCCGGACTTCTTACCTTTTGCCATTATAAGAAATCATCTATCGATGGGAAATAATTCGATTGTCAAATCAATGATAAATCGCCGGAAACAAAATATTTGGAAGTTAATCAACTGGTTTAATGTGGGTTTCATTAGGAAGTCTAATAATAATATTGTTGGAAGAAATTTGTCATAGTTGAAATGTTTTAAATAAAAGGAACAGCTGAAATAATTTCTTCAATTGGATGCTGAAAACTCACACAAAAGTAGAGTCCACTGAAATACTTACAGGTTACAACCACTAAGCTTAAATGTCGAATTCCCTAAATACATAAAAGTCGTGGTGGCCTAGTGGGTAAAGAACCAACCTCTCGAGTATGAGGGCGTGGGTTCGATTCTAGTTCAGGCAAGTACCAATGCAACTTTTCTAAATTTGTATGTACTTTCTAAGTATATCTTGGACACCAATGGCTGATAAAAAGGTGAAGGAAAACATCTTGAGGAAACCTGGACTATTTAGTCTGAAATCACCAACCCGCATTGAGCAAGCGTGGTGATTAATGCTCAATCCTTCTCCGTGTGAGAGGAGGCCTGTGCTCAGCAGTGGGACGATAAAAAAGGCTGTAACATTAATAAACAGTAAAAGAAAACTAAAATCTCCAAGAGAGGACAAAACACTTAAAAGATACACGATAAAGAAGAAAAATACTGCGTAGAACTTAAAAACTCAGTGACCTAATAAAAACAGCATTACATAACAGAACATCTATATCGTCCAAAAAAAAAACGTGTCGAAATAATTTACCTAATGAAGCTGGCTGGCGTTGACTACAATCTGGACCGCTGAATTTATTCACACCGAAAAATCGCGCGGCCCGAACTGTACGAGAAAAAAGTATTTAATTGCCCCCAAGGAACCGAGAGAATGGTGAAAATTCGGGTAGCGAATTTATAGGAGCTATTTGGATGCAAATGATGAGCGCGCAGGCTCCACCAGTGACGCTGTAACCCCAAAAGAATAAGTGAGAAACGTCTTACTGAGAAAAAGGCTCGTGAATACTTGTGATGCTTTTTAGAGATCCCCGGATGAATGGTAAAAAATGTGACCATTACGATTGCGTTATTTTAGGATATTAGTTTTTTTATAAGCATGTTCCTTGGAGATGATAGCAGATAGAGGAGTATAGAAGAAAGAGATAAGCTGCGCACACCCCAAATGAAAATGGCATAAAGACGCGTCTGTTATGGGAGCAAAACAATCAGCAGTCTAGACATTTCTTATCGACAGATCTATCGATACAGGTGCATAACTTATTTAACTAACCACCGTATTATCTATGTAGTTTTAGGAAGATTTCATATCTTTAACCAAGTATAAAAATATACATAGTTCTTTTATTAACTGACGTTTTATTTCATGTGCGGAATCCTACATTAGACATGACTCAAAATCGACAGAATTTTATTTAGAACAAAATTTGGGCTTAAATGGAACGTTGAATGATCATGAATGAGGGTTTTTGAAATTTTTTCTGCCACCGGGTGGCGCCACGTATGCGTCTGGTCCAAACAGCTGTCAAATAGTATGGAATTGTAGGTGCCGAACTTATTGTTTATTGAAATTCTGTTATATTGGAAGTGTTATTGATTTTATTATGGACTACGGTCAGAATAAGGTTTCCGAACTAAAAATTGAGCTAAGAGAGAGGGTGCAAAAGTCACTGGTACTAAGGAAAAGCTTGTTGAAAAATTTGTTAACACAATATGATTTAGTTTTTTTTATTTACTCAACCGCAATAGTAAAACAATAATGCAGTGCTTTAATTATAAAATAAAAAAAAACACTAAAATCGTTCACTATTCATAGTAAAGACTAGCTGTTGCCCGCAACTTCGTCTGCGTGGGCAATATAGAATAGTCAAAATACTACTTATCCCGTAGGTGCATTCTTTCACGTGACAGTATAATTAGGATTAGCACTTAGCAGTCGCATAGATTCAATGATCAAGGTTGTGTTGTGGATGTGACCATTTATCTAAACAAAAGAAGTAAAGTTTGTGACGTTGTGAATATCTCTGGATCTAGTCAGCCAATTTGGAAAATTATTACGTATAGTGCGTAAGTAATTTTCACAGGAAACAGCTATAATCTATGTCTATATGCTTTGAGTCTGACAAAGCTGTCATTTGTACATTTTCTGCAGCTGCTGTGACTAATCAGAAGCCAGAAAGTCTGTCAGTCTTACCATGGATAATGTCTTGTAATGTGACTGGATTGAAGAGAACAGATAGGTAGTCGCTCCAAGCAAAACATTGGTACTCGAACAGATTCGGCGACTGGAAGCCAACACCAACATAGTTGGGGAATAGCTGGATGGATGATGAAATGAGTCATCATCATCAGCAGGCGCATAGGGTAGGATAGTTTCACTTACTCACTATGGTAAGGCTGACCCCAAATTAGGCGTGCGCGATCCTCGGGCGTGTGAGTAGCGCGGGCGTCGCGAGCGCGCTGCGTGAACATCGCGTTTTGCTGCCCTGCGGCATGTGTGAAGAGTGCAAGCGACGCGCTCGCGGCGAGCACGCGGCGCTCGAGTTGCGTTCTTACCCCTTCGCCCGCTATCCCCACCGCCCGCTAAACGCCTTAGCAGTTAAACGTCAAGGAGAGCGGCGCGTGCGCGCCGCGAGCGCGCTACAAATGCCGCAGGGCAGCAAAACGCGACGCTCACTCAACGCGCTCGCGACGCACGCGCGGCGCCCGCGCTACTCACACGCCCGAGGATCGCGCACGCCTAATGTGGTGGCCTAAGCCGGGACTCCACCGAAATGTTTGCATTAGTTCACGAATAGGCAAAATATACGTATCAGAGAGAGTCCACTTCATGTGTTCGTACTTGAAACCTGCAGGTTTGCCAAGATTTTCAAAATGTACGCTCGCAATTTGTCATTTCTTGGTGGAGCCAGCAAATCAAAAGAAACATAAGTGTTGTAGGTATACTGTGCGTCACTACCGCACACTGCGAAAATTTCGCTCTTGCGGAGGACGTTTATATACCATAGTGTCACACGTAAACAGGACGACAGTAAGTATCCACCGAAACACTTTCAAAGATCTGACGAACGAACAAATCAGACCTGACTTGGTCACCTGGGGCCAATCAGAGCTCTATGAAGCGATAATACGCTTTGGCTCCTACTGTTATTGTGGTTTCTGAAAATTTATTCACCTCATTCAACGATGAATGTAATTCTGATGGTACTATTAAGAACACTTGCTTAGCGCAGAAGCTGACGTTGGCAGGTCAACTCTTTTGACTTCTCGAATAGAATACCATTGGTTTTTGTGCAATGCACACCTGCAATGCATTCTGGATTAGGATAGGATATAGGTGGATAGGATTTGCAACAGAGAACAATTCTGTCTTTGTAATTGAATGATATCAAAAGTCGTGGTGGCCTAGTGGGCAAAGAACCAACCTCTCGAGTATGAGGGCGCGGGTTCGATTCCAGGTCAGGCAAGTACCAATGCAACTTTTCTAAGTTTGTATGTACTTTCTAAGTATATCTTAGGCACCAATGACTGTGTTTCGGATAGCACGTTAAACTGTAGGTCCCGGCTGTCATTTAACATCCTTGGCAGTCGTCACGGGTAGTCAGAAGCCAGCTAGTCTGACACCAGTCTAACCAAGGGGTATTGGGTTGCCCGGGTAACTGGGTTGAGGAGGTCAGATAGGCAGTCGCTTCTTGTAAAGCACTGGTACTCAGCTGAATCCGGTTAGACTGGAAGCCGACCCCAACATAGTTTGGGAAAAAGGCTCGGAGGATGATGATGATATCAAACGTAGTTTTATATAAAAGGTTTTTTTTTAGACTTGGCTCGGGTCTAACTGAGACTGTTCGTAATCGTGAACAGTGTATTAATTGCGATCGGAAGTTGAAAGTAAGCATGTTTCTGGTATGCGACGCGTATTTTGTACGTTTTCAGACGCGATAAGGCAGCTCCCATTTCTTATCTGCACTTTGTATCTGGGCTGGTTTTTAAAGCTACAGAAGCCTACATTATCTCACGCTTAGCAGCGCTTGCGAGAGATAGATCCTGATTTCTTCTAGGATTAAGTTTTCATATTTTGCATCAGAAAAAATAATACTACTCACTCAAAGTAATTTGTTTAAGGCCACCACATTAGTGGAAGATAAGCTAAACTATGTTTATGAAAAAATCCTGATATGAACTCCATCTGTAACTTTAAATTATAATTAATTGTTATACTAAAGTCATCATTTTTGACATAATGTTCAAAAAATAATTTAGATGGCACCGTTTTAAATTTGGCTGAGATCTATTAATTTTCCTTTCATCAAGGTAATAATTATAGTTGGATTTTGATGTGGCACGGCAAACTGACAAACACTATTGAAATGTCTATCGAAAAATTACACTACGTGTTAAAATATGGTGAATTACGGAAAATACACAACTCCATCTATTGAAATAATAGTATATAAAGAATGTAAATGGTAATTCATTGTTATTTACCACCTCGCTTCTTGATGTATTTTATTTACCACAGATGGAGCTACTTTAACCTGTACTGTTTTGTCAAACAGGTTGCGTGTCGTAATATTTTACATCTTGAATTCACTAAATTAATCATATCTTTTGATAGAGTGAACCGATTTCGATGAAACAAAGCCTAAGTAATACCCCAAGTTACGTAGAACTTTTGTATATAAGCATTGTCTGCATTAAATTCGTAGATTTTACGTGAATCCCGAACAAACAATCACTTTCTACAGATTTATTATATTATTATATATATTATATTATATTATATTATATTATATGTATAGATAGAATAGAAGATAAGCACTTTGACAGTTATCTGGACCTGACGCTCGGTGCTGCCACCTCGTGGATTGCCATTTTAGAAAACCCTCATTACTGTTATTTTATACATATCTCACAAAAATGTTAAACTAAAATGTTACATAGAATTCTAAGTATATTCGCCGACATTTTTTGGAGTAGGTATAAAAAGATATAACTGGCCTAAATTGCGTAGATATTCGAACCCTAGCTCAAATTAGTAATGCCTAGACCCAGAAAATTCTTCGTAGCTTATTAGTTAACAAGAATTCGTTCCAGTTCAATTGAAATTGCTACTATTTTGACAGTTTTATTTTCTCATTTTGTAAAATCTTTATCTTTACACCAAGAATCAACACATTTCTTACGATTACAAAATCCAATAAGATTCACTAACGATCGTAATTGCAATTCCTGCGTTTTGTTCCATTTTTGTTCATTCGTTTTCAGAATATTTTTCAAAATATTGAAGTTGTTTGTTTACCAGTTTGTTCACCGACAAAAATATATTGTCCTAGTATTTTTGCTCCCAGTCACAAATAAATCTCTCTTAAAAATATTCATTACGATTTTTCATCGCCGTCTGTAAGTTTTATTTTATGTAAGCTCTTTTCACGAATATTGAGAAAAGTTACAAGTAGATTCTCGTCTACTCTTTCAGTGGCTTCGCAAAAAATGTCGTCAATTACAGAACAAAGAAACTTTCGAATCGAAATAAAAGGTTAAAATTTCACAATAGAAGTTAGCCGTCCAACTTGGATGTAGGATGAATATATAGTTGTAAGTAAAATGCATTCGGCTTTCGTCTTTTGTTTGGAAAAGTTGTGGTAAACAAGTTCGACACTCAATCCTTTGTGGGATACTTTTGAAAAGTTGTAGTGTATGGCGGGCTCGCCGTCGCCATGACAGAGTGGCGGATGCGACGACGGCCACTCGCCTTCCGGGGACCCACTATAAAAGACGTACTGTTTATTTTTTCACGACAAATATTTATTTGGACTCAAAAAAGTGAAAATATTTCTTTATAATGAAATTCCTACGTTCTTTTTCGGAGCTGTCACAATTTCATTTATCATTCGAAATGAAAAATCATTCGTAGCATTTTCGACCAAATATTTGAAATAGTAATGAACAAGGTTACCTACGCTATGATGAAAATAACATTAAATAATTACAACTTACTTGGTAATTCGACAATTACTATTGAGTAAAACGATATTCTATGTAGACACATTTCAACGAATCTACACGTGTTAGTAAGCAGAGATCAAGAATCCACTATAATAAACATTAACCTTATATTTTCATACCCTGTGAGAAAATTCTCCTAACATAATAAAAAATGAATATTTTGTACGTAATCCCTACTCTGAACTGAGTGTACCATTTCGGCTGAAACCCAACTATTTATCACTTGAAGGCCAACATATCCTTTAAGAACAACTCCGTGAAGATAAGGTTCATACTTCAAAGGTTTCAGGTTGTTAAATATAATCGGATTAAACGCCAACCAAAATTAGGGTAGGTGGTTACTATAGCGGCCTTGTAAACTTATATTTTGACATTTACGAGCAACCTCAACTCGCCCGGGTTTTGTCTGAACTTGGACTGTGTGTATCTAGCCTAATATTGTCTAGTGACTGTGTTGATACGTTATCGAAACCTAGACGTGATGTGTTTGTTGATAAAAGTATAATGACACGCAACTAAACATAAATATTGTGACTCCTCAGCGTACCTATATATATGATAGTGTATTATTTACAGAAATAATTAATGAATATTAAAATAGCTTTCCCATTTAGGAACTCAGCAATTCAATTAAAAAATAATAGAACTTGATGGGTGAAAATAGTAGAATTTGGTGGTATTTTCGATCAGAACAAAAAACAATCAGAAGGTTATCAAGCGAGGAAAGGTTTTTCCCACGCAGTTTATCTATTTTTAGGTTAAACATTTATTTCGACACGACAGAGTTTTTCTTCGCCGAAATATATTTTTGGCAGTAAATCAACGACTACAGTAGACTGTACAAGTTATTGGTTTCGTGGTCTTGAATAGAGCCGATGCATTATCGAAAAATATACAGTATAGAGGTATTGAATACTGGCCGTCCAAAAATGTGAAATAGTACTGGGAATAAACTGTGATTTGGGATGTTTCCGCGTTTATATTGTATTATGTATTTTGTGGTAATGTACTGACCTCAGGATTAAGGCCAGGTTTTTAGGGACTAAGTTTAATACTCTGAATGTATCATGGATATGTCCAATGTTCGAAACGAGATGTGATTAAAAAAACATGGCTTATTAAGATGTTTCCTTAAAACTATATCTTTGTAGACTTTGTGCCGATATTAAAATGTGCAACGATAATCCTGCTATGCAAGTCTATGCACGGGGCGTGTTTGGCGGGCTAAAACGCTACGACTTTCTTTTGTTTTGTTTTTGAGCGTAGTGCAACGACGACGCTGCCTGTTTTTCATTATGGTAATCCCTATTTTATTCACAGTATTTTTGTCTTAAATCTACAGAATGTTAAATATGTTCTGTTTGATATTTTCATATGGAATGGATCCTTAACCACTAAAATTAGAACTTAAGGAACAGCCTCCCCAAAATAAACAGCTACTAATATAAAATTCCTTGACGAATCTGTAACTTTACACACAGAAGTAAAATTTTAATCCCTAACTTCAGAAAGGTTCGAAAATAAAGGAGTATAAGCGTCAGATGGAGGTGATTTCCTGAGTGCTCGGTTTTTCCAATTTTGGTCCGGAACAAAAACCACGCTTACTGAGAACGAAAAGATTTGTTTTCCTCTTGTTGCTCAGATGTTTATCTTGCTATCCAATTATGAGGGTTAATTGGGAAAATGAAGGATTTAACTGTCCTGATTAGATTAGCCACTGGTCGCCACTTTTATATTTCGAACTACAATGAATTGTTAAAATGGAACATGTTTTTCTGTGTAACAATATTCTGCCTCGATGTTTTGTCTATGCATTTCACAATGAATACTTATCAAACGCGAAATAAGTGGAGCAAAACATGAAGACGCCTTAATTAGCAGTGTAGTTAATAAAGCGAGTCGTTTATTCACCGTTTTAATAATATGAATATGAATACTTATGTATTTTGGGTTTCTTTTGAGTAATAAAACTTGATGTTTTATTACTCAAAAGAAACCCAAAATACATACACCCTCGAAAATAATTTCCATTTCTCTCTAGACTTCAAAAAAAGCGCATCGCAAATACGCATTAACTAAAAACACGCCACCAAAAAGTGTAAAACCACATCCTCACTTATCCCGGGAGCCACAAAAACATTACAAAACTTCGCAGCATCGGCTGAAAAAAGGCCGGTCTCGTTAAAAGGCCGCGCGGTGGGCGGCGGGGCTTCTTCCGGCACTATCCTTCCCGGAGATGGGCTATTCATTCCACTATCGACGTGCTGTGTATGTTCGGCGAGCACTCGCTTTGTGGCCAGCGGAAATATATCGATATGTTTTTATTCGAATGATGTGTAACAGAATAGTATCGAATCTGTTCCGACGAATATGATGTACGGTTGCGGTTAGTGGTATAGTTCCCGGCACGTAACTTGGCAAGAATCGTGAGATGAAAACAGGTCCTATTTTTTTCAAGCAGACAGAATTGCCAATAAATTATGTCAATAACCATAGAATAATGCACAAGCAATAACAGGGACCACTTTTTTGTATAATTTAGTGCACTATGAGCGAGCTCACACTTATTAAAGGTCCCAAATCCTTGCCAAGTTATATGCCGGCTACTATAAGTGTTGGTGTATTGGTAATTGATTTTTATTGTAGCGTTGTGGTATATTCTGAATTATGGGTGATGAATATTACAATCACCATTTGGATAATGACTTTAAAATAATGACTGTAGCAAGTAACAAATGACAAGTGACATTGACGAATGTGTTAAACAAAATACGATGCGTTAAACTGAAATAAAAATCTTGTTACTCCAGCAAAGTGATAGTCAGCTTACTCCCAATTCATTGAGGGAAGCGCGAGCTTGATAAATAAATTAGCCGCCCATAAAACTCCACACTGAAGAATTACGGGGTCATTCGAGAAAATGGCCAAATACTCTCAGTATAATTAAATTAAGATGATTACAAGAAAAGTTTAAAAGTAAACGCGTTGTATTAAAAGAGTTCTTACAATAATGAGAAATATCTAAGTTTATCGCCTGCCAACAGTCTTGGCTATTCCACTTTTGTTCAAATTGTGCTATCTAACTTAATCGCGAATAAAAACACATTAAACCGTTTCAAGAATAACAGCGTACTTACACTTTGTAAAATTAATTAGGCACATTTCGCGCCACCTTCCCGATAACTTAGAGTGAGAGCTGAAATTTGCAAGCGGAACTCGCAGTAATAAATTTAATAGCAAAATAAACGACGTCGTTAACTTATCTGAAATATTGTCGGTTGAATAACTCAACGCGTTTAATAGCGTATTCCAGTTTAAAACCAGTCGTGACCTCACCGAGATTTAGACAAAAAAATTCAATGGATTCATTCATCAAAATGGCATGATTTATGATCTGCAACTCTTTCAGTAAATACAAATGAGAGGGTAGTGAGGACGTTGGGTCACTGCCAAAGTGAAGCCTGATTAATGATTTTTGAGGCACACGGGAATGTTCTGCGGAAAAATAAATTCAAAACTTGTCGGTATGCCGCCGAAAACTTGTTTAGCAAAAAGTTTTTATTTGTTTTTAAATACAAATCAAGAAAACTTTGTTGATACTTTTCTTTTAACGACTTCGCCGCTTTATTGTGCTGGTTGTACGACTTCTCCTAAATCCAGGATTTTACACTCGATTACCTTTTTAGGATGTCTTTGAAATATCATGTTTATTTCGCTTAAGCCTTATAAAAGAAAGCTAACTTGTTCGAACCGTAAAAATGCATTACGTTTTTGAAAATTACAGTCATCAATTTTCCTGCAAACACTCGTTTGAATTGAACAAGTTAAATTCTGTTATAATTCACAATCTTACCTCCAGCTTCTCGGCTTTAACGATCTTCGCTGTTATTTATCGGAATTGAAGCGAGGAGAATTCTAAAAATACAAATATTTATCCACGCTTAGAAAGGGTTTCCGTAACTAAAATAACAAAATTGAAAACAGTAACTTTGATTTAATTTCTTGTTGCTTTACGGGGTTAAATTTAGCAATTAGCACGTTATTGGGTTCTCCGGTCAGAATATTATAGCATTGTGATAATCTTTACAATCGTATACCTAATGCTATTAAAATATATTCTAGAAAAGAGTGAACCTTAAAACCTCAGATGACACTAAGGAGAGAAGGTCGATGTTTTCTAAAAACAAAAAAAAAATATTGATCTATGTGCTAATTATTTGTCGATTTATGTACTCACTAGCTTTTGCCCGCGACTTCGTTCGCGTGGAATAGTGACTTCCGGCAGATTTTTGGTTTGACCAATAGATGGCGCTATATGTCCGGAATAAATTTTTGTTTCTATATTTTTTGTAATAAAAACTATCCTATGTCCTTTCTCAAGTTCCAAACTATGTCTGTACCAAATTTCACACAAATCGGTTCAATAGTTTAGGCGTCAAGAATAGACAGACAGACAGACAGACAGACATACAGAAAGACAGACAGACAGAGTTACTTTCACACAGTGGCGGGGCAAGACCTAAATTTGATGTGGGCAAGACAGATTTCGCGAGGCCCTGTTCTATGGCGACCTGAAGACGGATTCTTTAAAATAATAAAAACAAACAAAACAATTAACACTGCCAAGTTTTTATTCATAAAAATACAAATTAGATTAAAGTCGCTGGCAGAAGCTAGTATTGAATAACACAATTATACGTGTAATTATTCTATAGTGCAATTCGAACTCATAGGAAAAACAGAGACATATGCAGTTACCGATTGCGCGAGCGAAGCGATTTTTTTAAATAGTTAACAAGACAAAGCAAAAATTACGTAAAATGTAGCCCAATCGTACATAAGTTATTGCTGGTTGGTGAAGGCAAAAATACGGGAACATAGATTGTGATAACGCGAGCGGAGCGAGCGCGAAATTTCTTGTAATATTTTAGAACTCAAAACAAAAATTACTTAAAATGTAGCCCAAACGTACGTAACTCTTTGTTGACGCCTATGTACTAAAATTTTGCTAGGGTAGACTAAAAAATGTTGACACTGACAATGAAAACTACTGTAAAGTGAAGCAAGCCCGAAAATTTTTGAGTTTTGGATCACTGAAAGTCCTAAACATAGTAAACATTTATAATAAAAGGCAACTGTGAAGAGAAGAAGCCGCGAGCGAAGGAAGCGCGAATTTTTGTGAGTATTAAATACATTAAAAGTAGCTACATGTGATAAAAAAAGTGTAAAATAAAGAAACCGCGAGCGAAGCGAGCGCGAAAATTTTTGAGTTTTGGGACGTAAAAGTAGTGTTTGTTCGAGAATTTCTCAAACAAATTAAAAGAAATCGTGACTGGATCGACAGTCTCCAACTTTTTGTTAAATTGAGAACTCTAAAAGTAAATGTAGAATAAATTAGAAATAAAGAAGAAACCGCGAGCGAAGTGAGCGCTTTTTTTTTCTTCGACGTCTGCAGCAAACTTGCTTGTCCCTAAAACCGCTACTCTATTGTTATGCGCCTAGCGACTGCGTTGCGTACTTTGATTTGATTGCTTGGCTTCCTAGTAAAGAAAGTAAACAAATAGAACCAGGGATACCCCGCACTCTGGTCGGAGGCAAATGTTGCCAGACTAAGAAAACATGTTTCACAAAAAAAATGATTTAGAGGTATATCTTTTATTTTATTCTCGCTTTAAAAATTTTTGAGGCGCGAGGCCCCTTGTACCGCGAGGCCGTAGGCGGTGGCCCACGTCGCCCACGCCTAACGCCGCCTCTGCTTTCACATTTATAATATTAGTTAGGATTACTACCGAAAAAGAAAGATACAATTTATGTGACAGAAAATAGTACAATGTGAACGATTATAATAAAGACATTTTGTTGTTTGTTCCCTAAACGCTCCGAAACTACTGAATCGATTTGAGAAATTCTTTCGCTGTTGGAAAGCTAGTCTATCCGCGAGTAACAAAGGCTATATTTTGTCCGGTTACGGGAAGAAGTTCCCTCTGGAAGGCGAGTGAATCCGCGGGAAACAGCTAATAGCCTACAAATACAATTTTACACCTGAGAGAACCTCAAGGAAAATATTCGCAGAATTTCAAAACAAAACGCCTTTTCTACGAAATCGTTTTTGGTAAGGAAATGCTGTTATTGGTCTACAAATACACAACATTCACGATTTTGAATACTACATACATAGCCGATAAATAGACATATTGGAAACGGTAGCCGTGAATGCATGAATAGAATAATAGACAGCATTTATAATCCTCTTACTGACTCTCACATACAGTGATATTATTCTCTGACGAATATTTTTTGATACCTAAATCGAAAAATATCCGTAGGTAACTAAAAGGGATAAAAATATTGAACATTTTTTTTTGACATACCAAGTACGTATATGATACGCTTTCAAAGCTAATCCTATTCCGAAAGTTGGACGTAACTGGGTATATATCGATGTAATAGTTATTCAAAAGTTTAATAAGTTGTCCAGCGTCCGACCGTTACAGTTTGTTAACTCTAATTCTATCAGAGAGGTCGAGTTTTTGTTGCTACGCGAAGTTAACAACACTTGTTCAATCTGTGTTCAGTCGCTGTAAATACCATCAGCAAAAAAAAGGAATAAAAATTAACTGAAGGCAAATTTGAAAAGTTTGCACTTCGCATAAAGCTGTTAGGCAGGTTGGAATTTGGGATGCAAGCACCTACAACAGACTACGAATTTGAATATTTTGTTTCCCATTTATCTGAATAGTCTTTTCAAACTGTAGCAGTAACGATAATCGTTATTGCACTGAATTCAGAAGAGGATTATTCAAATTGCGTTTATGCTAAAAGATATTGACAAAGCAACTTCTTCTGCTAACAAAAACAGAGAAGAATTTATCAGATCAAATAGAAACTTTCCAAAAACATTTTTCGGTGCCTTCATTTGTTGAAAAAGGTTTGTTAATTTTACCGAGAATGCCAAGTTAGAAGCCCTAGATTAGAAGCGGCCGCTTCAGTATCTTTTGTGCCCAACCTTTTCACTCCCTGACGAAGCAAATCTTAACAAGGTTTGATATTAAATAAGAGACCGTTGAACATTTAATCTCTATTGTTTTCAAGCCATCGTTAGTTAATCAGCTTTCGTTCAGAATATTGAACAGAACGAGATCGTTCAGATAAAACAGCTGAAATCACGTTAAGTACAATCGAATGTTAATTGCACGCTACGTTTTATAGACCTTTTCGATAGGTCGTTAGTCGTAATTGGTCGTATATGCAGAGCGCTCATGTCAAATTAGATGTATTTAATGTGGTACATCATTTAATGCAAATTAACATTACTTATCGCGTATCAGTAGGTGCAAATTACATTCGATAGCACAACGTCATATTAAAATAAATTAAAAATTACAAATAGGACTGTTGGTAGCTGGAGGTAATGTTTTTGCACCAACGTTAATCATGGAAGACAAATGAGGAGTCTATCGCCAAACAAAATACCCTTTACAATTAATCATAAGGTAAAAGACGAACGGGTGCATGACGTGTAATCTACCTATTTTCATCAACCTTAATGCGGACGAACAAAATTAAATTAGGTAAGTTAATAATCGGCCAAATAATATTTAACTTCATATTAAGCTGCTTAATATATCGTGTACAACAATGTGACCCAAACCACATTATATATTTACAAACACGCACACACCATACCATAAATTATCTAAATGCCACAACAGCATATAAATGATGAAAACCATGACCCACCGACAATCCTCACATACCGTTCCCCTTCACCTATGTACACAACATTACCTATGCACGATAAAAATATATTTATGACACAGTATACCATCAACATAAATAAGGAAACTCTCAGGTATGATGAAGGAAAAATGAAAAATAAAGACTTCATATTTTTTTACGTCTCCATCGAGACTAAAAGCAATTTCATCAAAATTAAATCGTTAGGTAAAGTATGTGTAAAAATGTCGTTCTAGACGTTGGAATGATATTGCTATTTATGTCTTGAATAAACTTTAAAACAACCGTGATATACAATTATTTTGTTTTATTTTCCTATTAAGTTGAAGGAGACAGTATAGTTCCTTGGGGCACTCCGACAGCAATTGTTTGTGGTTCATGTTTACCGCCGAGAGACCTTAGTTTACATAGAAGGTCACAGTCAATGTGTAACAGGTTAATTCCCAGTAAGGCTACGTTTCGAGTTTGTGATCTCCATTAAATATACCTGATGTGAGGGTTTGAGTGATATGCTTAGTGTAAACCACTACAATACAAACAACAGCAATAAATAAATTGAAATTAATGCAAAAATGTTTTCGTACATAAATATTGTACCAAATGTGACAACATTTCCTGTTAGCATGTCACCTGAGGCCTTAATTTATTTCATAACACAAGCGTTGTACTTCAAGTTAAACAGTTTAAGGAAAAAAATGAAAACATACCTACTTACACCAAAAACTCTCATAATACTCAATGACACTGAGGGGGAAATTTATTATGACAACTAACATTTTTCCAGATTGAAAAACTTGTGTGAAAGTTCAATTATGTTCAATCACACTACTCGTAATCAAAATAAAACATTTTGAAGCACCCTCTCGTATAGGCGTTATTACTAAAACTTTGATACTTAATCACGAGCATAAAAATGTTATACTTTAGTAAAACACAATTTATTAACGCTTTATCTAATACAGGATCGTAAATCTTCCGTTTTTTCTTTGCTCTATTCAGAATTTAATACGCGCTGATTCCACTGACGGTTTTCAAATAATACATTCGGTAGGCAAAACATATTTTGTTTTTTTTTATTTTTTATTTATAATCATAAGAAATCTAAATTCCTCATTGTTTGTATGTCTATCCAAATTATGCTTTTACTATACACATATTGTACCAAATGAGATAAACAGGAACAAAATAAATACAATCATAATGTTGTCTTGTCATTCGTAACTCACCGTTTCTATTAACCCGAGTACGACGTCAACAAAATCGTAGTAAATAGCAGCCAAGGGTTAGGCCGAACGGCTTTGTAAGCCCGAAGCCATAATAGGTACAGTTGAAACTTTTGCGGCTTGCCCGTACTTACGTAAAAGTTGAATCTATGATTTTGCTAACTATATTTCGGATAGACGGAATCAAATTAACATTTGCCGAAATTGGTTTTGGAATCCATTAACGGTTGATCATAAACTTGTCTGAGTTATACGTAAACTTGTTAGTTTGTACTTGAACAGAGGAACGTGTACCTTTGATGATAAGTCGTTTTTCTATGGATATACCTACTAATCGAATTATTTTTGGCTTCAGATCTACGGAGTCAATTGGAGATGAAATTAATTTCATCCATTGTGAAAAGTTTTAAGCAAAATTATTAGTCTATTAATTTTCTCAATTATCTGGCTGGAGTCAATATTTCACATTTGAAGCCAAAACAAGGTAAGTCGCCACAAAATAAATGACATCAAATATTTTGGTGGGCATCACAACTTTTAAACAATCTCATGCAATACTTCCGTATTGCTCCTTAATTAAATTCCGTATACAACACTGTATATCAATGTTGTAATTTTTTTATCATCGTGCGGTCCCAAATTCCATGGTCGTGGCAAACACGTAATTCAAATTACGCGAGAACAACAAAGTTATAGGAACGTTCCAAATGATTTATATTGCGGGGTAGCCCGGGGGTGCGATGGCAAGCGACGTGTTAACTTATCCCTATGGATGTTGGGACTCACAGTTTAAAGTGCCCTACGTTATACCCGGTGGCGTCAGATATTAAGTTATTAATCAACTCATTATATATATCTCTGAAGACACGCTCGTTATGCTTAATGTATTTGATAATGGACAAAGTATTATACCTTTCCACATGATTTATTCAATAATCCATTTCATCGGCATAAAATGTTACTTCAATGCCAAATGGAAAAACTATTTCGATACTCGAGTAAAGAAAATATAGCACTAAGTTACATTATATATATATCCTTTCTATTGATATAAAAACATACACCTAGACACGAGTATATCCTTTATTTTTGCGGTTGCGAGGGCTAGCTCGCGCCACTGTGCTCTGAAAACTGTTATCGTGTTCAAACAAAGTGCTCTTATGCCAACAAAATCGAATAAACTTACGCTGAAAGCTCTTCACCATAGCTCCTAGCACGTCACCTGTACTTGAGAAAATGCTGCAAAAAATCCTCACCTTTCCCTAGATAACTATCCATTAGATGTACCTTTTGACTTTTATTATGACCCGAACCAAATTCAGTAAGTTTTTATTTTACTCGAGTTCAACTCTCGGCTCTTTCACCTGAAAATAAATTGTTCAAATCCCTCACGAGCAGTTTTATTATGATTTATGGTAAATCCAGAGACATCTTGTGCTTAGGGAGTTTTATTTAGTCTGCCTAGTTTTGGCGTGGGGTGTAATAAGTTTGGGACTTTATTATCCTGTTCTGTTTTCAATTACCAAGTTTATTTTATACCACTTGCACCCGTGGCTTTTTCTGCGATAAATTGTCTTGTTTCAAACCGAAAAGTTATTTGTGTGTTTCATGTACCCCCATCTTTATTTCGCTTTTTTCACTTTTGTCATCTCTTTATGTATTTTTAAAAGATGGTTATAATAAGCAAATCAAAATCCAAACAATTTTATAAGCACAAATGTAAACGGTTTGTTTGTTAAGAAACACCGGTACCCCACCTATGCAAATACTCTAATATTGATGGAGTATTATGAAAAGTTTTGATTGATCTTCGCCGAGTTACATTTCCATGTTTACTCTGAACGGGGAAAATAACGAAACACTTCTCAACGTATAAGCGAAAGGTGTGGCTAGGGTTGTCGCTCATTCCTTTATGCTTAGAGAATTAAGCCAACCGGAGACGCCATTGCAAAACCCTCTCCTCCGAAGTAGACGAACGATTCTCGTGGTCATATGTACTTGTGTGCTTCTAGTATATCTTTAGGTTTGTAAATATGTTCGCGTGCGATGTGGTCTCAAATGTAGGTATGTATAAATCGGCAGAATTTTTCGCGTAAAAATTGTACTCATGGTGACAATGGTTGGTTAAGCACTTTCATCAATACTTACAAATACTTAAAAGAATATTCAATGTTGACATACAAGCCGTAAAATAAAAGAATATTAATAGTGGAAAATTGATTATTTTTTTCTGAAGTTATATTTTCTTTTTTTGAATTAAAAAAATTTAGGTAGTTTTTTTTACTATAATTTTTTTGAAAAATGAGTAATTTTCACTAACAAAAAGGAAATAAACACGCAGCAGCCCTACACCGGTCCTAAATATCTCAAAACAAACATTCCTGGCGAGTTCGCGCTATTTGAAAATACAGCCGAAGGAAATTCAGAAGCGTTTTATTGTGAGAAAAGCGAGTTTGTTCCGTTTAATAGCCGCGTAAAATTGTTCCCGTCGACGTAAGACCAACAAACCCGGGGGCACGTCCGTAATCTTTCTCGCACGAATTGCACATCACACTTACACGATGATATAATTTGCTACCAATTTTATTTATTGCTAAAATATAGCCGACAGCCACCTAAAAAGGATTTGCGCTGCGAAGTGGGATTGCTATCGATCGGATCGCCAGACTTTGGGACATTTTGTACGTTATATTTTCAAGGTTGGCGAAGTAATAAAGGTGACAGAAACAGCTCATTGTTGGCATTGAATGGTTTGACCGAACGACAAATGTTGTTCTGAGTTTGACTTTCTGTGAATGTTGGCATGTCTGAACTGTATTGACTAGAAATCTATATGTAGCTTCTTGTCATTGACATTGACATTGTCATTTATTGTATGACGCATGAAGGGTAAGGTCAGTATTTTAATATTTTTATATAAAGGGAAATCGTGACGATTAATATAGGCAAATCTGCACCAATCCTACTTATAAACGTGAAAGTTTGTAAGAACTGTTGATATTGAGATGATGGATAAGAATGCTACTCTTATACACAAAAACCACCGAATGGATTTCTATGTACGGAAGAAGTTCCCTTGAGACGTAGCTTTAACCCCGGTTGGAAGCTAGTGAATAGAACCAAAATGTGTTGCATGAATTAATTATTTATACTTCAATTGCAATTTATTAAAAAAAAAAATTCAAGCATGACATAATTTTGTTAGAAACCAAAAACCATGTTCCTTTAAAAAGAAAAATCGCATTCCCTAACGATATGAAACCAGACACAAAAATGCATCCAAACGTCTTACATTTGGCCAACACTTGACGAAAACTGATTGTACCCACAACTACATACCATATTTCCGCGTCTAGTTTTGACAAAATGGATATTTTTATCTGCGAAACAATTTTCGTAATTCCGGACGGGTTCTTCAACATGGTTAGAATAACAATTTTACAATTTTCTGTTGTCACGTACTCGCCACTCGTTGGACCCCCGAAGGAGAAAAGTAATCATTTCAAGCAATCGGAATGTCTAAATTTATATTCAGACGACGTCAATTTAAATGTTTGGCTTTTAAAAAGTCATAACAAACGATAGGATGGTACTGACAACTTGTAACTTAATTTTAAAAAACCTGCGATGAATAAATTTATTCCCTCCTTAGAATTTTAATGAAAGATATTCGATATTTATTTATATTAGTATCCTCCTCAAAGAAGCGTCGTAATTATTTACCGGACTTATAAAATTCTAACATAAATTTATCGACGTGGAAAAGTTTCGACAGCCAAGTAATAAGATTTCAGTTTACAGCGATAATTTCAGGTATTAACGTTAATTCAGACATTTGGATAAATTAATGTGAATTTAAGCATCTGAATGGATCCGTCACGGTAAAACGTGTCCTTAATTTATAATCCGGTACAAAAAGAGATTAGACCCGTCTAAAAAATGGCTAAAACAAATTACGTACATCGCTTTTCAATTTTGGCAGATTCAAACGTATCGAGGAATGCTCTGGTACCCTTTGCTTTGAAGTTCTGAGCTTTACAAAAGCGATTAATTAAAAAGAGAAAACACGCAAGGGATCCAATATCAATCTTTCATTCGTTTCGGCTTTGTGTTGAATGTATCTCCGTACATTTGTTCGGTGACTCGTTGATGGCTTGTGATGGCGCGTGTGAACGCGAATTATGTAATATTGGATTTTCTGTTCAACTTTGTTTTTGCTGACGTAAAAACAATGTCCTTACTTTTCATATGAAACCAAACATTAGATATTTGGTTTTTGTTCTCGTCATACGCACATTGTTTTGAAATATGTATATGTTCATTTGATTTAGCATGCCTAAATAGCAATAACATTTATTTCAATAGTTATTTGATGCTGCTACATATTTACCTGAACGTTTCAATTTTATATATTATTGTAGTCAGTGATATTTCTTTTGCTCATGAGATGTTTATCCCCATGTCGAACACCTTACAGTCGTCAATGAACTATTAGAATATAAAAATCGTCAATTAAAAGGTAAGTATCTTGGCTTTTGTCAATGTTTTACTTTATTACACCCTTGACATTTCTCCGTAATTTCCATCGTAGCAAAGTCGAACAAAGTCATCGAGATACACCAAATTTCCATTTACATCAACGTAAGTCGTTAAAAGCGGTAAAGTGTGCCCGTAAAGCAGGACATAACACCAGTGTAATATCTGAATGTACTTACACGCACAACAAAGCTTATAATGAATGTTACATGAGCATTATGGATGAAGGGTCTTCAAAATGAGCAGACGCCAAAACCTCGTCCTTGCGCCACGGGATTAATCGGAGGTACTTTGCGGTACTACTCCACCGCAATGTAAATTTCGAACACTTGGTACCTACTCGGCAATTTATTTAGCCCAATTGCAACGTACTTGGAAATTAATGGAAACACGCAAAATCTTGTTAATTACACGCTAGCGGGTTTGCGGTGTGGGCTAGAAAATATTGTGGGTTGAGTGTCCTCCCCGCAAGGAAGAAATAGTAATAGACCGCAAGCTATTTATTAGAACCAAACTGTTGAAAATGTTGTCAAGTTACACGTGAAATTATGCTACCACTGACCCGTGGACTTCGTCATATTGATTCAAAGAAATACCTTAAATAAATACGCAGAAAAGCTTTTTCATAAAAAACCTACTGACTGAACAGAACCCGGTTCCTACTCAGCTAGACTGAAATCAGATTAAGGGTATAAAAATATAACCGTCCATTTACTGCGACCCGATTGACATCATCAAATTTCTCTGTACAAATAATAAATAAACAGATATTTGGCGAAGCTGGAGTTTATCGAAAAGTAAATCAAAGGCATTGCAGTATGGTTCGGTCAAGTTTCTGCTTCTGTAAGCGGCTTACTTTGATCCGCTATCTTCACGGAGCGACGCTTCAGCAACAAGTTTGGGTATTAACCAGGCTTTGTGTTCCTTCTACTTATTTTTAAAACTGGTTTAAAAACGAATTTTTGCTGAGCACTGTTCTCTGCCATTAAGCAGTTTTAACGTTTGCAGGAGCTGCCTCTGTGTAGGTCGATTGATGTTCGAGATTATGGAGCGTTTGTCGCGATCATGTCTTGAATGGTTGATCGTTCTTTACTGCGGCTTTTGAGCTTTCTTTACCGACCACGATAATCCGATGGCTCGGTTACGTCATACTTTGTAATTCTCAGGTTAAGAATAGTAGCTAGATCAGGCTAAATATACACTAACAAAAGATATTTAAAACCACTGAATACAAATGTGGAGTAAGATTTTAAATATAATGTAGATACAACATCTCTAGGGTCATTATAATTACGCTACGTATTATAATTACGTTGCTGGGGAGTTTGTTCCACCACTTCTTCTTCCCAGCAAAAACACATAGGAAGTGGTGAAGGGCGGGCGTTTTGGGGGCTGTCTTTTGTAGATTTGACGTTCAAAAAGTGCTGATTTTCAGCCTACTTTGAATAAATGACTTTTGATTTTGCTCGTCATCGCCATTTTAGTTTCAGATTATATGTAGCTATGTTCATTATCTTCTTTAACCACTGTTCCGGTCTGTACAAAAAAAAACAACAATACTTATTTCATATCGTTGATAAGTTGTTTCCTTGAATTTCTCAAATAACCGCATTATGTGCTCCAACCTCGTCGAGGGGTAGGTAATGTTATTGTTATATTTTATATTACGTTCAAAATCCTTAGGACGTGCAGAATCAGCAATGGCCGGGCATTATATCGCTTTTGTTGGACAGATCCCGTAGAGATTGATAATCTGCAAGCTTTGTTCATTTTAATCAAACCGTGATAATATTCTGCTGGTAAAAATTATAACTGTGTCTATATTATATCTAATCCTTCTAGAAAAAAACTTAAGTCTAATTTTTATACAACGAGTACAAGTATTAAAAATTACTCAACGAAAAACTCAAAGGATAATCTGAATATTCCAACAGATCAAATCTTAATCTTATCTATTTTGAGTATCAAAAGAAAACCCTGTCACTCTATCTACTTGTCTGCGTCATGTAGATAATCTAGATTAATTATTAAAATTTAATCTTCAAACCTAATACTTTGTCTGATTTTGATGAAATCTTCATCTCACATTATACAAAGTTACGCGTAACTGAAGTCATTAATTAAAAGTTTCTCAAGTATGACGTAAGCAATGTTAATACGCCTGGCTTATAAAGGTAGTGAGCCGAACCCGAAACATGTTCCAACATATACTTGACATATGAGTATTGGTACAGCGAGAACAAGGTATTTCTGTATACTAATTTCGAAGTTCCAAGATCTCATTTGACTCCAAGCCTTCGGAATGTTACAAAATGGTGTGGGTAGTCTTGAATTTTCAAGTTTCAAAGCCAATATGGAAACAATGCTGGCACTGTCGCGTGGCGCCTTATAAACTTTGCCTTCACTTTATGCGAGACTTGCACTAACTTGAGCTTGTTTTGTTAGAAGTAGATACAAAACCTTTATAGAAACTAATCTGAGATGCTGCACTGTTATTATTAGTACCCTGCCTTTAGTGGGTGACCGAACTCTTCGTGGAATCGGGTCGCGTTTAGAACACCGCTTCTAGTTACAAACTAACAAAGTTTCTTGTCAATATAGACATAGCTAAATAGAAATGTTAGCTCTACCAAGTCCTTCACACAAAGTGCCTCTCACCCAACTTCATGCTTCACAATTCTTACCAAATAATATTTGGGCTAAATAAATCAAACAAAGTAGTCGAAAACTGAAAATAAACGTATCGTAACTACAGTTCGGAACAGCCATTTCGCAAACAGTGATCAAGGAACAAAACAAGCTCTCGGCGAACTAAACGCACTACATCAAACGAGTCGAGTCCACCTTTATAATAAACTACGTAGCAACGTGAGCAGCAACAGATGGCGACAATGTCCTAAGTTCTGGTATAAATCAAACCCTTTTAATGTTCGACTATCGGTCGCTTGGGTCAAGTAGGTAAAAGTGATTTACTATAGCCATAAAGACACCAAGAAACGGGTATATTGCTCTCGTCAGCACCCTTCAACCGGAATGGTTCGTGTAATGAAATGTAACGTGAAAAGTTTGCGATGGTAGGTAAGTAAAGGTGTTACAGTTTTGGTAGGAAAGTATTCTGGAAGTCGTTTAAAGTTTATAGGTCCAGAACGAGCGTTGTGAAAGACTATATAATTTATGTCCTTGGATTTAATCAGGAGTGAAAAGAATCATACAGTTTTATTACAGCCGAAACGATTTAAGTAAAGGTAGTATTTCTTTTAAATCTAATAGAAACTTTTCAATTCTAGACGTAGCTCGCATTAACGTCGGTTTAAATCCTAAACTCAATTTAAGCTAATCGCCGATTCGTTTCACTTAGGCTTGATAGTTATTAAACTCACTTTCAACGGTTTATCAAAATTGATTTCTCGGTTTTTATAGAGTGGTTGACATTACGAAATTTCTTAAGAGCGACCACTGACTGCCATAAGTACCCACGTAACTATTTCAATGTAAAATCCGAGTCGGCGACCGAACCGCGACGCTCCACTGAAACTTTGAAGAAACTCCCCCCCGATGCTTTTAGGGTTGCCATTATGACTGTTATACATTAACGTTTTATGACTAGTATAGTTTTAAATAGGAAAAATAACATTTACCTACGTGTATACTTAGTGTCATTAAACTAAAAAGACATTTAATGGTTACTTAAGACGTTCCTTAGTGAAGAATTTCTATGAGAATCTGTCATTAAGGAGTGACTTAAGTAATCATTAACCGTCTTATCACAAAAACTTTTAAACGTCAGTTTAAGACTTGTCTAAAAAAATTACAAATTATGACGTTGACATATGGTTCATTTTGCAGCCACAATTTTTTTAGACAAGTGTAAAGCAGGTGGTTAAGTTTTTGTAGTAAGGCCATAAATGTCTCTGAGTACGGGGGTTAGATTGGTTAGATTGATGAGCATAGTTTTGGTTAAACCAAGATGCCTTTGTCAATAGTGAGCAGCATTGTGAAATCTGGTTTTTGATGAAAATAATTATTCAGTCAAGTAAAGGCAGCACTTGCAAATTATTTTAATCAAAAATTATTTCATAATGAGTTAGGCGCCACTCCTTTAGATTGCCTAATTACCATTTAAGAAAAGTGATTTTTAGTTCGACTAACTTAAAATTAAGACTGATAACCCTTCCAGTGCCTTCATTGAAAGTTCGCAACTTCATTATGCCTACTATTTGACTCACAAAAGACATTCTTATAACTTAGCAGACTTGGCAGGTAAACATTTTGAAAGTAAAGAAAGGTTAAGTATTTTTCATAATCTGGGGCTTCGAATAATTTAAGGTCTTTATTTTATCGTAGTGAAATATAAAAGTATTTCAATTACTTAAGCCCTACCTGCCAACAGGTCTAAGTAAAGTTTAGGAATAAAATCTAAGATTCATTCATTTAACAACAATATTAAACAAAAAGTACTTCTATTCTAAAACCCAAAAATAATAAGCTTCTATAAACAAAATGTCCCCTTTTTTGTTTCCCGTCGACTTCCTACGAAAAAGGCAATAACTGTTGGCCAAGTTTTCTTTAAGGGCAAAGGTAATACTCTGTGGGACCGAACAGTGAGTTTACTTAGTATTAGAGAAGTTTGTTTAGGCTCGCCAACACTAGATAATAACGCAATATAAATATTTCGGCAATAAACCAAACCCCACCCAACTCTTAACGTGTTCGTTGAATGGAAAGTTCTAGTAGCTCCATGGGCTTGGTGAGTACTTCCAATTACGGATGATGGATGTCTGACGGATTACAGTTTTCATGTACCGTATGTGGAGAGATGTTGCCTGTCAAAGTCTAGTCTTTAAGGCATGTCAGAGTCCTTTGAAGCTTGGGAACCCTCCGAAAACTGACAGGTACTCTGACCTTTGGTCGGCTCGACATATGGCAGATCACTGTATACGCTCGGTGTTCATTTTGCTTTACAGATATTTTGTTACCCACAAAAGCAGCTCAAAATATAGCTGTAAATTCAGCATTCATTTTATGAATCAGAAGGTCAATTTCTTTTGGACGATTCATAATTCTAAGGACATTTTTTCAACTAATCTTAATTCATCACTCCGAGTGCGTTTGACAGCAAAAAGAAAGCGTTTTCATTGATATCTGTGATCCATTGTTATAATAAACTTTTAGTGCATCAAAAGTAAAATTGTCTTTGTGATTATATATTATTAATCTCGCCAAACATGCATGCCCCGCGCCGTGGCTTTTGTCCAGCAGTGGACGTTTTTAGGTTGTGACGACGACGATTCAGACCACATTCAAACTCAACCGTGCAAATACCTAAATCGGAATATTGTTTCCACGCAGCTTTCGCCTCCTGGTAACACATGTAGCTAAAGAAAAAAACAAGGAACCGTCTGTTTCCGACACGTACGCAATAGGAAATGATTGGAATTGAAATGGTGTCTAATTTCCGTCTAAAAATCCATTATTTGCGAATAGGTAGCTGCCACAAATTGCGAAAACTTTGTCCCATTAACGCTCGCAACTTGAATTTGCTCTTGAAAGATGATTGTGGGACGTTTTATTTGAATAAACAAAAGTTGTATTAAAACGACAATTTTGATGGTTTGAAATGAACAATTTTGGTCGTTAATGTCATGGATGTACTTTATTAAGGGGAGTTATGCAACTGTTATCAATCGGTTTTAGTCTAAAGATGGTGTTAATGCTGTTACACGTTTAAAGGGTCTTTCAAATATTATGTTACATAGCGGACAGCTCCGGTATATGTCCAGCATTTCGAGTGGTTGCCGTACCGGCACGGCACAGTAACTACACTATGCGTATTGTATAAAAACAAGTGAATGTCCGCTGGACGAAAAACCCACCATTCCAGCACCGCAGTAGCACTGCAGTCGTCTATTACAATACATCCAATTTGAAAAAAAACCTAAATATTTTACAAAACAGAACCGACTCCAGAAGACTGGAAGCCTTGGGAAAAAGGCTCGGAGGATGATGATTTTACAAAACAGAAATAGGTATTGTATTATACTAGACATCTGTGGTTACTGAGAATGCCCATATACGTTTACATACTTTTTATTTATTTATTTATTGCAAAATGTATACAGTTACAGAAATGCATCCTTTTCCTAGGTATACATTACCCTGTTAGGGCGCAGCAAATTAACTTAAAACTACTTTCTGAATTTCTTCTACATACAAATTAAGACATAACCAAATTAATTAGAAAAGCCTTGTCGATTCAATAATGAGTTCCACCAAAAGACGGCCAACTTATCCAAAACAGTAAAATGAAAAGTTTGATTAAAACTTAAAAGTCCTCAAGAAATTCATCAGTGTTAAATTAAGTTGATTATTTTTCCGACCCAAATATCGACCAATAGAATTGCACCATTCGACGTCACGTGGTACAACCTACATGGTATTATACTGAAAATTTTTTGAATATTTTCTCTGGTCGTTGCTACGTCAAACTGACAGGTTGTGGCCGACATTTGGGACGGAAAAATAATCTCCCGAATACCACACGAGCTTCATAATTATCTGGCATTTCCCTCAAGGTTCCCTGCAAACAAATAAAGTCGTCAAGTTTTTCAGGAAAAATCACTCGCGCTTCGCGCTCGTTATTTTTTAACCTGAAAAACTTGACTCCTTCATTTGTTTGCAACGAACCTATCGGAAAATACCCGATAATTTTGAAGCTCTTGTGGTATTATAAGTGAAAATTTGCATTGTTAATTTATATTAGGCACCTCGACCGTCTTATTATTAGGCATTCGGTTTGAGCTCGGAAGATTCAATTATATAATTAATCATATTGTTTGTTTGTCTGAGTTTCTTGTACGGTTTGTATTGGCTTGTTTTGGTCAAACGGGACGCGAAATTTAGACACACGGCAGTGTGTCCGCCAAGTTCGAGCAAAAAAAGCGACACACCGGCCGTGGGTTATATTACACGAACCATTTCGGGCCAAATTCGACCCCCCTGTAACTCAAAATCTATTTTATTTACGCATATCAAATTTCTAGTATCTGTTGAGACCCCCTCACTTATCTAAAATACAAAATTTCATTAAAATAACTATTGTAGGTCTTGAGATATTGACGTCAGAAAATCGCTATTTTTACTATACACTGATTCACTGATTCACTGACTCACTCATCAAAAACCTAGACCACTTCCAATGGTCGTATTGACTTGAAATTTGGCATGGAGGTAGGTCTTTATGTCAAGGTAAAGGAAAAAATCTGAAAATGGCCAAGTGTGAGTCGGTTTCAAAATAATGAAGGTGTTTTATACCAGGTGTAAATTTATACCCCTAAGGAACTAAAGCGACCTAAATTTATCTATATTTATATAATATATCTTCGAATGGTACAAAGGTTTGTATTTAGTCAAAGTAAAGTAAAAATCTGAAAACGGCCAAGTGTGTCACTTTCGAAAATAACGAATGTGTAACTTTGATCCACGAACATAATATATGATAACATGTCATGTCAGTCAGTTGGTAAATCTAGTCCATTTAGTTAATCTAGTAAAAAAAAAAAGTCATGGTGGCCTACTGGGTAAAGGACCAACCTCTCAAGTACAAGGGCGCGGGTTCGATCCCAGGTCAGGCAAGTACTAATGCAACTTTTCTAAGTTTGTATGTACTTTCTAAGTATATCTTAGACACCGTTGGCTGTGTTTCGGATGGCACGTTAAACTGTAGGTCCCGGCTGTCATTGAACATCCTTGGCAGTCGTTACGGGTAGTTAGAAGCCAGTAAGTCTGACACCAGTCTAACCAAGGGGTATCGGGTTGCCCGGGTAACTGGGTTGAGGAGGTCAGATAGGCAGTCGCTTCTTGTAAAGCACTGGTACTCAGCTGAATCCGGTTAGACTGGAAGCCGACCCCAACATTGTTGGGAAAAAGGCTCGGAGGATGATTAGTTAATCTAGTTCATTTCTTTGTAAGAAACATAGTGCATATTAAAAAATCTAAAAGATAGTATAAATGAGACATTTCTTTAACTAACTTCATCATAAGAAAAAAATAAAATAAACAACCTTACAAAAATAAATGAAATCCCACCCAAAACAAAAATGTGAAAGACTGCCAAGTTCGATAATATGGGAATGCTTCGCCTATAAAAGAAGTGAGATCTGAATACGTACCAAGTTCCATACACATACCTCAGTTAAAAATAGTTACTTTTTAATGATGTTACTTGGCAAGTTTTAATAGAAAATTAAATACTTGATTCATTGCGTTTAGTAGGTTTATAACAAGGTGTATGAAAACTTGCCAAGTGACATCATTAAAAAGTAACTATTTTTAACTGAGGTATGTGTATGGAACTTGGTACTTATTCAGATCTCACTTCTTTTATAGGCGAAGCATTCCCATATTATCGAACTTGGCAGTCTTTCACATTTTTGTTTTGGGTGGGTATTTATTACTAGCTTCTGCCAGCGGTTTCACCCGCATCCCGTGGGAACTACTTCCCGTACCGGGATACAGCCGACCCCAACATAGTTGGGAAAAAGGCTCGGAGGATGACTTGATTCGGTTAGTATGTGCGCACTTCCGTGCATCTCCATTCTGATTAAGAGCCCGATCAAACTATCAGCTTACTGAAACTTCGCAGTCTGCAAGAGGTGTTAGGAACACACGTAGCTAAAGAAAGTAGTTATGCGTTAGTAAATACTAGGGTCCTACAGAATTTTAAATCAGTGGGATTGTAGGTATTAGTTTTTGATAAACAAAGTCTATACCTACTTTGTTATCTTGATTTGATTAGTTTTTACAATGTCTCGCCCAGAAAGTTAACAACCTTATACATAGCTACTATAAATCCCTAAAACTTACACCTGTATCGATTGTTTCTTTCATTAAAAAAGATATACCGTTAATACCGGCACAATTTCACGGTGCTCCTTACAAATAAATATTGATCCCTAAAAACAGTCATGTACACGGTTTAATTAAATTATTGCTCTTCCATTGGAAGATTAATTAAAATCGGCCAGGAATTCCTGGCGCGATCCTTTGTTCAGGTACGAAGCCTGTTGAGTCGATTATATCTCTATTATTTGATGGAATCATTTGTGATCACCATCACCTTGACTTTTGTTGTAATTAGTTTAGTTCAGAGTATAGTTTTCCGACGTACATATGTGTTATGTATTTCTTTTCTTATTATCGCTATGTGAGGACAATTCTTTTAATTTTATGAGGTATATTAACAACAAAATGTTTACATAGATATCTGTCAAAAAAACAATTATTTACCTACTGTCAATAGATATGTGTTTAAAATATATATATATATATATATAACTTGGCAGTATGTAGTCTATTATCGTACCTAAATACGCCTTACTTTAACAGTTAATATTCCACTTAGCAACCATTCTTGCTTACATTTTGTACAAGTTACAGCAATAACGGCTGAAAGCGCAAAGCCAGGATTTTCGACGGCAAAATTCTTACCGCAGTCTGTACCTACACATATACGACTTTATTAAGCCAGCGATCTATTTAGCTTCTGTTATACCACAACGGAGGAAGCTGCTTATGTTTATACATAATGAATTACGCGTTCAGTCAACTTAGCCCACAAGGAAAACCTGAAATTTGCCAGGAAATTTCAGGTTTCTGTCAGGTTAAAATTTGGAGGAAGACTATGCATAAGATTGTTACAAACTATTACACTAACTTAGCACATTGTTACTATTTTGTTTATGTTTTGATACTAATCTTTTCAAAGGGAAAAATATAGTATTAAAGGCTAAACGATGCTAATGTCATCGTTTAGCTCTCTATTCGATAAACACACAAAATAGTGCTTGGCTAACTATATCAGATTGACTAGCAACGTAACATAAATATCAAACAGCTTTGTTTCTACATACATAAAGAGAAATATCAGTATAAAATAACAGCGAGATATATAACATTTTCTGTTAAATAAAATTGAGAGTTAGCTAATAAGAGGTAATAACCAATTAGGTAAATTCTCCCTTAATGCGGAACCTTCGAGTCCCGAGGCCCTTTTTAAGATTTAAAGCAATCACATACTCACATATTACAAGTAACTCCCTGTGCAGAAACTTTGATGAGCTCACATTTAAATTTCAGATCGTTCAGAATAAATTTGCAACCTAATACTCGTTCTTGTTATAATGCTTACTTTTTCAAGTTCCATGCAAAAAGGGAGGAATAAGATCTGGTTAACGACCTCTTGTTAGTTCTGTAACTTATACAGATAAAACTAGGTTTATTTTCGAACCGAGTACTATATTGTAAGAAGAATAATTTTACCCAAAAAGAGAATGTAATGCGGTATGGTAGTAAATTATTTTCATACCCAATTTACAACTACCAAACTTGCATTAATTAACATGCTTAAGGAGGCGAAATAGCAAAGACATTGAGAGCTCTGCCTGCACATTTTAGTTAGCTTTAACGACACTTTTGTTCCCAGCAAATGTGACCATGAGAATTCATTAAAACCTAACCACATACTTATTAAGTACAATTTCTTACTTTGCTAATCTTTAGCTAAAGAATAATACATTTAAAACCTCATTTGGCGTGAAAGCTTAATAAAATGGAAACTCTTTTACTTAAAGGAATTTTGTCCTGTGTCTCTAGGGAGCCAAGCCACTGTGCAACCTTATACATGATGAAAAGGTCTTGTTATTTAAATGCATTGATAAAAGGGGACTTCTTCGCCTTCGAATTGCGTTCAATATAAAATAAAAGAACTTACTTATACCTTAAAAGTAACACTTAGGAACACACTTTACTAAGTAATTGAAACACTTAGAAATGAATTAATTTTAGTACTACGCTTTTATATTAAAAGCCTCCTCAAATACAGGTTGAATAAAAATATAACTTAGAGAGAATTTTTCAAGCTTCTTATAATATAATAGAAAAGGTAACTTAGGCCCTCGAATCGCCCGAAAAGAGGCCTTGATTAAAAGCTCCGGTCGAGTTCTAAATTAGTCAAGCAATCCGAGAGAATCCCCACACAACATGAAAAGAGTACAAATAACCTTTTAGGTGCCCCGTATTATATTTATATATAATATATTTATTAAAAGCGTAGATTTAATGCCGCCAGGTTCAGGTATAAGGAAACCTAATTAAGGTCCACTCAGACGAACCACTTTAGAATATCGTCCCCCTGAAACAATCTATTCACTACTTCAGCAAGAACGCAATATCGGTATGAGTCAAAAGCTTTTTGTTAGGCCCACAATTGCGATTACAATATGGAACAACATGCGCGATACATTTTGTTTTCTGTTCCCGGAATTTCATAATTTCAATTAAAACGTAACCAAAACTGAATTCCAATTTTCAATCTCTGTTAACAGTCATAAATAATATCGCAATATATGAATAGATGTGTGCTAAAGTAATGCATACAAAATTGATTCTATTTTGGCGCAAAGTGGTATAGCTTGCATACAATTTGACTTTAGAATCAATAACAAGTGACTACTGAATTTATTATTATTTAAATGACTGTTTCGCAAGTTGTATGTGTTCGTCACTAAAAATGTCTACGCCTAGTTTATCTATTTATACCACTGTATATGTAGGTATGGCAAGCATACCTTCAATATTGAGAGCCCTAAGATTGAATGAAATGTGAAATTAATAGCACTTTATGTAATTAGTCTGGGTTCCGAATTAAATAATGGGACCATTAGCGATGCCTGCAGTCCGTGAAAATTACGAAAATATTCCGAAGACGGCTTTTTAAAAGGTTCTATTGTTCTTGGGTAATTGTTGAGAACTGCCTTAAGTGTGGCGGTATATTTAGCACTTAAAGCAAGGTACCTGTTTATATTTATTTATTCAATTAAGAGGCTAAATAACTTCAGATATCTTTGGGCTTTATTTGTAAAGGAGATTACTATAATTGTACTTAGATAGATAATGTTTGTGAACATATGAAAAGAATAGGAAAAATATGATAATTTTATAATAATATGTGGTAAACGCCGCCGTCAGCGAATGTTAGTGGTAAGGGGGAGGAATTGTAACCGCTCTGCGACGGACATTTTTGGAATTAGAGCATGTGCGCTCTACTAAAGCAGCATACCTACTATGTTCTACGAAAAGCCGTTTCAATTATGGATATGAATTCCCGTTCTTGGACTGAGAGGATCTCAAAAAAAAGTATTCGTCCTAAAGCTTATGAAAACTGCGGAATTGGGTTCTGTACAATGATGTTATATAAGCTTCTTCTGACTCTGGTCCTTCTAGTTAAACCAACTTTTCTTCTTTACTTATTTTTTGAAATCTTCAATTATTTACATAGGGTGTTTGGAAAATAGTCACAAACAAATACTAAGAAAGAAAAGGATAAAAAGGTTTGTTGCTAAGAGTTTATTTTCTGTAGTAGGTATACCTATGCTTACATTACCTAGCCATTTACTAACGTTTCATTAACGAAATAAAACCCATACTCTTAGCCGTGCAGGTGAAAATTTTCCTCGATCCACGTATTAGCTGGCAGAGTATTTAGCGCGAGCGACTCACGTGAAACAACCTTTGTGTCTCAAATTGAATCACGAGGTAGCTTTAATAAATTAATCGCTAAGTAGTCGTGTCTCCCTTTTAGAGGCTTACTTGCTCTTTGCCGGAATAATTTAATATTCGCGATATACGCTAGTAATAACACCTATTAGGCAACTGTATTGAATTAAACGGGGCAGGTGTACGATCGATCACTCTGATGAGTCCCTGTGGAAACTAGTACAATGTTATGGAAAGAATTGAGTTTCGTACAACGGCGAGTAGGTGGCTAAAGATTGATTGCTACTCATTTGATAGGAAGGTACTTACTAACTACTTAATGCTGTTTCTGGGTGAGATTTACAAGCTTTCACGAAACTACTTCTTTACCTGAATTTATTTTGTAAGATCATGATTTAGCCATGCAACGAGTAATACCTAGTATCTTTCAGAATAATTCTTTTCTACCCAAATACTACCAAACTTCGGATTACGTCTTTATTACACTACTCACTTTACAAATATCTGAAGATTCATCACAAAGTATTTCGTTTACAAATAAATAACATCGAAAACTGCACCTTTTACGTACAGTTCAGTGACACCACAAAATAAGGCAGGCACATTTGAAGCACAAACGATGCGTGTGCCAGTGACGTCATTAAAACGGGTCCTTACTCCGCACCGCGCGACATTCCGAAGTGTGGCTGTCTACGCCCTCAGCAGAGTCCCACTTACGGAAAATACCACTAATGTCAAAAAATAAACGTAATAGGGAGCTAGTGTCTGTGCGTTGCACCTCTAGCTACTGCAAATAACTTACTTAGTTAAATGTTTTTTTGCTTCATTTCGATACATGTTTTAACCGCTTGCATGCCGCTAATTAAGTAGAGAACAATATAAAATCAATTGTGTCTCGCGTGGATCTACGCACCGGCAATACAAAGGGTTAAGCACAGATGATACACTATGTATCCGCAAAACATCAACATTTTAGTCATCCGTCATGTATAAACAGTACAAAGGACAAAAAAATTTTAATACCCGGCGATCAATCGTTTAGGTTAGATATTTGAGAACTGAAATACCGTCCTATGCGTTATTGTTCATAACTTACAGATATGCCAACTAGTAATGAACCTAGAGTAAAGCTTATAATATTTATGTCAAAACCTGTTTCCGTAAGGTGTTCATCAAGAAGGTCTATTGGTATTCTGATATTTTATCTTTTCCATGTGAAGTCATGACAGCTGTCATGCAAACTCCCGTTACTCACGATCAGCAGATTGCGGAACGAAGGGGAGGATTGAGACGCTCCTCAAAATATTAACGACATGTGTTGACTGCAGTTGAAGTAAATATGTAATATTCGCTGTATGTGTCACTGAAGAATTATAGAATTTCAAGACATCACATTTTCATGTCACATCAAGCTTTTACAAATATATACAATACACAATATAATTGATGAAAGTCTAATTAATTCATCTAATTTTATCACATAAAAAACCTAGATGCCAATCAAAATCACATTATCAGGGGTATAAAGAAGAAAATCTAAACAATTTCTCGGAAAGAGGTGCTATAATTCGAATAAATACAGTATATTGGTCGCAGCACCTTTTGAAATGATAAAATCTCAAACTTTGTCGATCGGCACGCGGCGTCGGATTTGCTTTTCAAATTAAATTAATTTTAACGGCTGAGGTTAGAAGCGGAGCTACTGTTTCTATCATAACTCATTATGCGATCTCGTTACTAACATTCCGAAAATTTTAATCAGATTAGAGACCGTCATAATTACTTTCTCAACTTACCGAATCCGCGCCATTCATCTCCGTAAAAAAATGTTTTACAGCATCTAAGTGTGTTGTGAAGTTGAATTGTATTCTTCAACTTTAAAGGTGTAATTTGAAGTTCTTCAGAAGACGTGGATGGCGGAATAATAACATTTACAGTTTTAAACTTTTGCAACTATGAAAATTGTTGCCAGAATCGAGTTTAACTCTCATCGTTCAGAACGAGTGCTGGCGACTTTATGCAACTTTTTTTTGTTTCAGATTTTATGTAGCTATAAACTAAAGAGCTAACTTTGGAATTAAAGCTTTGGGTGCTAAATGGGAATATCTTAAATGTTGTTAGAGCTACGGGTGTGCTTAATTGAATGAACAAAATCCAATTTTCAGGCATTTGTGTCTAGAATTGTTAAGAGGACACTTGAATAAGGGCGCTGTTTTACTGCTGTACGTACAAACATTAAAGTGAAACGACAATAACAGTCTTCTTGAAAGTTTAATTGCATTTCACGTTGACCTTTCTTTAAAATGTTATTTTATTACGAATACAGGTGTTTCTTCTTTTTATTGATATTTGTAAATATTGCCAAGAGAGGCACTTCTGTAAGTATTTTATGTGCAATAAAGACTTTGAACAATAATTAACTTACTATCATATAGGATTCAACAAATTGCAGTCATCAATTATCTCGAATGTCTTTTCGATACTGATTCCTAGCATTATTGTTTATGAAAACGAGCTCTCTATAACTTACAAGTTATTATTACAATTTATTGGCACATAAGGATATTATTTATTGATATTGTACACATGTGTTTAGGAGCTTCCGACATAATTAATATGCTCACTATTTAGACCTTTCCTACTTTGTTTGCCAATATTATTACATAGCTTATGTGAAGTATGTTAGTTGATGAACAATCCAAGGTTATTTAAACCAACCGTTTTTTGAAATAAAATCACGTATCTCTAAAGGCTGTATGATATTCGTGTTAAAACATATCTTATAAAATCTCAGAGCATAAATACGTGTAAATTAACTCAACAACAATAATTTACAGCCATTCAGAGCAAAATAATTTCGCAAAGAAAATTACAGAGCGGCGGCGCTCCGTGCAAACCTCGTATAATTTTTTATTAAAAGCAAAGACACAGTCAAGTTTCCCACGGTTCTTTTCTGGTACTAAAAGTAAAGTGTACGGCCAGGAATATCGACTTTTTCACTGCAAAATAGACCAACTTCTGAAGACAATTTTGTTGCAAATGTAGCCTGGCAGGCCGGGAATACTCGCCTACAGTTAATATGATTTTCTTCACAGTTCGCAGCAATTATCATAATTTACTGTGATTAAAACAGATTCAGTGTTGGTGCCAGAGTTATGAGGACACGATCTTAAAACTCAGTTTTAATTCGGATGAAACATTTTCTGGTGTGGTTTAAGATGTTTTGCAATGTCAATAGATAGCTTCCTTCTAGCCTAGATGAGAGTAATACAGTAAGTAAATAGACTGATTGGTAAACCATACTTCTATCTGTATATGTGTGTGTATCTAATCTGAAATAATTTGAAGACGGAGGGTCTTCTTAATATTACCTTCTAGTAGGTAGTCAAAGACTAGCACACGAGCTGTTTCGCTATCCAGTACAATCGCGTTGCTAATTTAATTAAATTCACACGGTCTAATAACATTGGTAACATTGTACCTACTGGTTATTATTTAATAAATATACGTTGCGGTACATATACGTACGAATTTGTTCTGATATAACATTTTTAGTCTTTCTTTATATTAACTAACTAAATAGGTACGCATTTTACTAGTTTAATGTGACAAAACATTGTCATCATTGATTGCTTAAGAGCCCCCGCAGACCACAGACTTTTTATCGGCCGATAGTTTGGTCGGGCTCTTAATCAGTACGCAGATGTAGACAAGTGCGCACACTATGACGATTTGGTATCGGCCGATAAACAAGTTTGATGGGCTTCCCGATTCAATTCAAACTAATCTGTCGGCAAACTATCGGCCGACCGTATAATCAGTATTGGCTTCCTACCACACGCGCACACTTGACGATTTTTTAGTCGGCCGACTAAGCCGATAGTTCAATTCGCTCCGAGCTTTGACAGCGAATGGTCGGTCGCGCGTGTGGAATGCATAGTGTAGAATTTTCCATTTAATAATCTATCACTAAAGATAGGATGCACCCAATACTCTCGGGCTCTCTTTTTAATTTTCCTTCTCCGGTGTATGAGAGCAATAAGTTGCCGACAGATTAGTTTGAATTGAATCGGGAAGCCCATCAAACTTGTTTATCGGCCGATACCAAATCGTCATCGTGTGCGCACTTGTCTACATCTGCGTACTGATTAAGAGCCCGACCAAACTATCGGCCGATAAAAAGTCTGTGGTCTGCGGGGGCTCTTAAATCGGGAAGCCCATCAAACTTGTTAATCGGCCGATACCAAATCGTCATAGTGTGCGCACTTGTCTACATCTGCGTACTGATTAAGAGCCCGACCAAACTATCGGCCGATAAAAAGTCTGTGGTCTGCGGGGGCTCTAAATCAAATCGATGACAGGTGGCGTAATTGATATTTGTATTATTTATTATCAACCATCAAATATATTATTGCACAAAAATCCATACGATATTCATTCCACCGTGACCAACGTGAATCGTTCCGTCCCCCTGACGAAAAATGTGTTAATGGTATTCTCCATTCGGAAATGATCCCCCCATCCTTAATGAACGAACAATATTCCCTCATTCTTCTCCAAACTGCGTCAGAAATGACGCGAGTATATTATAATATTGAGAAAGTAGTAATAGATTAAGGTAGAACGGGACATCCATCTTACCATCCCTGAGGGAATGTAAACACGAAAGGAAAATTCTGTTTGTATAAAAAAATATTATTTATTAAAATAAAAGATGTTAAACTTGGATTGGTAATAGGATTTGGGTATTTACATTGAATTTCTTGTTCGACCAAAATCCGTTTAGATGTTAAAAGGCTATTTCTGTTTTCTAAGCATAATTTTTCTGTTAAAACCTTTGTATTTGATTAATTTTTAACGATCCCTGGTGAGTTGATGTTTATTGAGAGGGAGTGAAAGAAACATTGATTTATTTTTACGCATTTTCTTTTTGTTCCAGCGCCTTCTTTATAAATTAATATAAAATAATGAAATGGTCTTTTTTAAAATATCATATATGCCAGCGGTTTCACCCGCATCCCGTGGGAACTACTTCCCGTACTGGGATAAAAAGCCTATAGCCTTCCTCGATAAATGGGCTATCTAACACTGAAAGAAATTTTCAAATCGGACCAGTAGTTCCTGAGATTAGCGCGTTCAAACAAACAAGCTCTTCAGCTTTATAATATTAGTATAGATTTCTTAACGTAGTGCTAAGTACTTTTGTATCCAAAATAATCATTACACCAATTAAAACAACGCCTACTCCCATATTTCTCACGTGACAACATCTCATAAATAAATACTAAACCTAGTAAACCCAACAAATACCTGAATAAGACATCACAATAAAATCTCAGTACAGTCTAGTTAGTCACGTCGTCCTTACAAAGCCACATAACGCCTTGCACACACGGAGGCAACTAGATCGAGTACACGATAAAATTCTAGAAAGGATTTGTTCACGCGCACTTCTTTAGAACCTCGGCAACTTGTGGAGAATTTAGAGGGAACCGGCTTAAAGCAGGTTACACACGCGTGCACAAATACTGGGAAACTAGAATTTGTGCTGAATGTTTCATTTATTTGGAGTGATGTTAAATGTATGATGAAGCTAGGAGATAGCTGGTTGTTGGTGCAGTCTGGATCTGAGGAAGACGTTGAATAAGATGAAGTAGATTCTGAGTTTTCTTCACTTTTGCGTAGTATTTGGTTATGTTGATTCTAAAGAGGAACTAGTTTGGCAATATTAAGCAACTTATACCTATGTGATGAAGCCATTAGATAGCTGTTTTGTGGTGTTTCCGTGGGTGTTTCCTATCTTTGAAAGTCGTCGTATGAATTTATTTACGTTGATTCCAAAGATTAACTGGAGGTAAAGTGGCAATATTAAGAAACTTGTATAAACCTACAAAAAAAAATATGATAGCTATATTTACTTCGAAGAAATTAGTATGCTCAATAAGATAAGTAAACAGAAGTCAATACAAATTAAACTAAAATTAACCTATACGTTAACGTAACTATCAAATCTATTGCCATAATTTAAATGAAGATTATTCGCCATCTGCAAACTTAGGTTATTAGTCAAACAATTTAGATCGTAACTAGTTTCGAATAGTTTGAACTACGTAAGATTTATCTTTGGAAGATTCAGCTCAGTATTGAAATGTACCGGTTATACTACATACTCTTCTGCACCAATTTTTTTCTAAAATTGCTGTTGTACTTCCATAAATAAACTAACTTTTTCTTCCACTTTATCTATTTATTATTTAAGTATTTTTTTGATTGTTTTGCGCGTTATCGTGATTGAAATTAGAGTGACGTCGTCTTATGCCATCATTCCTCCTCTTGCCCACTTTTTTTGCATGTGTGTGTACGCGACTCATGTCTATACCTCTTTCCTTGTCAGTGTGAGTTTACTGGTTCTGCGTCCAGTGTTTCCCAACTACCATGAAGGCGAGATTTTTGAACCCAATTCACCTTTGCTGAACACAGTAAAATTAATATATTTTTTACAAAAGCACACCTATAATATTGCAAACAATCTCTACGACTGCGAACTAGCCATTTATTACCTCTCACACGAATGCATTTAAATCGGCCATTTAACTTTGTGCTGCGAACATATCATAAAATGTGACTTTTTTAATCAAAGTTTGCTTTTGAGTTACAATAGCTTTGGTTTCTGTAATGTTATCGTTGGAAATCAGACCAAACACTGACCCAATGCAGTGATTTCTGGAAAATTCCACGTGGAAAAATACTGCTATTGCATTTTTGTGTAGGTACAACTCTAGCCAATATGTTAACTTAGCCATCTAATACCATCTATGGTAGTTGTAGTAAAAAGGTGGCTTTGTATAAATAAACTACTTTTAGAATGGGCAACTAACGAACGAATCAAACTTAATTATATTTTTGACATTCTTAAGGGCTTGTAAAGGCCTAAATGAAATAAATGATTTGACTTTGACTTTGAAAAAATTTGGACCACATTATTTATTATAAAGCAGCTCAGTACAAAAAAGTTATCTCAGTTCGCCCTAAATAAACGATAGTCCACTACGGATTATTCCTTCAATGTAACATCAAAATATCAAAATGAATAATTCATTTAACAAAACTTTAGGGCAACTATGTATTAGTTTTGGGTTTCATTTTAAGGTACTTATCCCTTTTATCATTAAAGTTTGATAACAATTTCTGTTTTTGTAATTACACGGCTAGTATGAGATATTTCAAATAATTTTATAAGTCCAAATTGCTTCCCGTTTCTGAACGAACTCTCTGCAAACCCTTTAAACTTTGTCTAGACATGCTTTACAGATATGACTAGAAAAAGAATAATCTCTCGGTCGATGTCATAGTAAACGTGTAATTCATATTAGTGGACGTGAAAGTACATGAAGTAAAAGCGAGATATTTTTGTTTTTTAATTATATTAATATCTGACATCAATACTTGTATATGTATAGGTACAGATAGGAACAGTTTGTCTCAAAGAAATCGCTCTCAGCGATGAGACCATTTATTTTTAAGATCAAAATGTAAAAAAAATGTGTAAGGAATAATGTAACTAGTTTACAAATTTTTATTTTTTTCATATACCCCTCACAAAATCTATACCAGTACTCTCCGCCACCTTTGTACATTCTAAAAGTAACAACATAAAAATTCTATCACGTCACATTTTTTTTCTACTCCCAAATATTTGTTTTTAGGAATCATTCTTAACTCTCGATCTTTGGTTTTGCATTACTTGTTTAGTTTAAGAGATATTTTTTGTTTAATTTAAAAACAATGTCGCGTAGACAGTGTAGACAAAGTTGTGATCGCTTTTGTTATGTTTGTGGACAATTTATATTGATAAAGAAGAAAAGACATGTGACAGAATCGTTGAAAATTGCATATCTTCATTATTTCGGATTTTCTGTGGCCAATCAAGAAAAAAACTGGGCTCACTATGTGTTTTGTGACAGCTGTAGAATCACTTTACTGCGATGGTCATCCGGCGAAAACGTACACCTGTCATTTGGTACACCAATGTTGTGCAGGGAACCAACTAATCACGAAAATGACTGTTACTTTTGTTTTACTAAGACTTCGGGTTTTAATAGGAAAACTAAGTCGGCTATTGTATATGCATATGTTACTTAAAGAGGGGGTGTTTGGCGTCCCACAAGTACGCAAAATCATAAGTGATTTTAAGTTTGATACTCTTTTATCAACGACTGAAAGAGTTGCTTGGAATTCATTCAAAAATGTTGTTAGAGACTTTTTAAGCAATAATAAAAGTGAAAACAATAAAGAGATAGTGAGTGATTCATTACAAAATTATCATAAGATGAGTGTTAACATGTCAAAAGATTAATTTTCTACATTCCCACTTGGATTTTTTTCCGGAAAACTTAGGAAGCATGAGCGACGAACAAGGAGAGCATTTTCACCAGGATTTAAAGGCTTTTGAAGATCGTCATCAAGGCTATTGGCACGAAAATATGTAGGGAGACTACTGCTGGTCTATATTAAAAGAAACCGATTCCGAAACCTATAAAAAGAAGTCCAAAATTAATAATTTTTAGTTGGTTATGGTCCGTTTCTCCTGTTTTTTAAATTAAGTATAATTCCAAATGTGGACGTGATAGATTTTTTTAAATATTTTTCCTAGAGTACCTATAGATAGATAGATAAAATTCAACAACTTTTATCTGGGGTATAAAAACCGTGTAAACTAGTGAATTGATAATCTATACTAATATTATAAAGCTGAAGAGTTTGTTTGTTTGTTTGTTTGAACGCGCTAATCTTAGGAACTACTGGTCCGATTTGAAAAATTCTTTCAGTGTTAGATAGCCCATTTATCGAGGAAGGCTATAGGCTACTTTTTATCCCGGTACGGGAAATAGTTCCCACGGGATGCGGGTGAAACCGCTGGCAGAAGCTAGTCACAAATAATGGGCTTACAACCAAATAGCTACTATCTAATTACAAAGTATACTTATTCCTAGTAAAACTGATACTCTAGTAGCATAGTGAAAGAAACCCCACTTCTACTTAGCGAAGCGTAGTGATGCCGATACCGCAAGGTATTTAAACTGAACATTTTAAATGCTTCGCTTCAGAAATGCATTGGCTTAAGTGTTTTAGATCGTATAAGTACATAATGGTAAGTAGTGAGTAGTAGTAGTAGGTAGATGTTTGTGGTTTTACATTTATCGACAAAATAAATCTATACTAATATTTTAAAGCTGAAGAGTTTGTTTGTTTGTTTGAACGCGCTAATCTCAGGAACTACTAGTCCGATTTGAAAATTTCTTTCAGTGTTAGATAGCCCATTTATCGAGGAAGGCTATAGGCTATATACTTTTTATCCCGGTACGCGAAGTAGTTCCCACGGGATGCGGGTGAAATCGCTGGCAGAAGCTAGTGAAAAATAGGTAAAATAATATATCTGCATTTTACAGTTCTCAATGTACTCAATTATATCGAGAGTTACAATTTACAACTGATATTTTTGTGAACGAGGATACAATGTGCAATTCTACAATAGCAAATCTCTTCTGTACTACGCATACCTATGTGTATGTGTAAAAAAAAATGAATGGAAAAAATTAGTATTAACACATGATCCATGCAGCGCTCACTTACCTTTGTTGACGCCTAAAATCATACTCGACGCGACGCAAAACGCGACCATCCTAATAGTGATAGATTTCGCTGTCCGATCTACATAGACGTGTTCCACTAGTTTTTCTGTTGACATAAATCCTGACCCCATGGGGCATAGGACATGTTACGGAAATACTTGGCAGAAGGCCCTCTTGGGTAGTGTAATTTATAACTATATGGGAACTGTAGTCAGCCGGTGATCGCTAGCACTCCAATGAAACAGATATATATCACTGGACTTTATAATTTATTGCGGACATAGGTCAAATGGTACAAAACAAACTTGTACATGTATTTATGTAAAGTGGTTTACCCTTTTTGTTTCATTCGATTTTTTTGGGACTTTTTCACACAAACTAGTCGCGTGACATTTTTATTCCTATAGTCTTTGTAGTGTTGATATAAATGTTGATAATCTTCTCTATTATTAATGAAAGTAACATTGTAAGAAAGGAACAACTTTGTTGAAGCGATCTTTGAAGTCACATACGAACAGTGTCAGCTAAATTCGGGTTTCGCTGCACTTCAAGAGTGAGCTATTTCTTACAAAATCTACGAAGATTTTGTACTTCCAATTCGTAGGAACTTTAGTACTAAATTTCAACAAATTGGAACGTTAAGCACTGAAGAAAACTGTTAAGATAGTCGAGCGCAAAAACGTAATTAATTGACCGTTTCGGTCGCTAGGCAACTTGTTTTTTTAAATGAGATATTTAGAGCTTCTGTTAAACATCAAAAAAGTACGAATGTCTGGGATACATACCGGATCACAAGACGCAGAAGAAAACGATTATACATAGAGATACATTTCTCCATACATATGATTTCAAACATAATAAAGCCAATACCTATTTTACACGTGTATACAATATTTTCCTACCAATGAATAAAGATCACGCTTTTCAATATCAAGTAGGTAAAATATATGATTGACGCTTCCTTACGTTGGCACAATATGCCTTACTCTGAATGTATATTCATTTTTGTCGGCTGACTGTACCACCTGGTTTCGTTTCCGAAAGTCGCGTTGTCGGTGTCACAGTTATTATTTATGTTACCAATCTAAATATCACCGGTTCTGAGAACTACAGGGACGAGGAAAGTGAATAAGTTTGTGATCAAATAAACTGTGGGTATTTTGTTACTGTATTTTAGTTGTGAAGGTTAGTCTAGTAACAGGGTGTATTGAAGAGTTTAAGACTAAGTTCATGTGATGTGCCATGATGTTGAAAATGTAGGTCTTCGACTGTTAAGTCAAACTGTTTAGTGGCCACCTTATTGCCAAGAGCGCCTTAGTTCTGATAACCACATCAAAAAATGATTAGGGTAACTGCATTATTTGTGATCCCCACAGTCGATGAAAAGCTAAATAAGATATTCACACATCGTAGGCACTTACCGCAAAACCTTTTTGAAATAAATTAATGTTTACTACATTCGAGAACAATATTCTATCAGATTAGGTACGGCGTTTAACCCTCCGGGTGGAATCTATTTTGCAATATTCGTACAACAAGCGCACCAGACCGAATCACTAAAGTAAATAACCTTATTCGGAACGAAAGAAAATGCAAAAAACCCACAAATATTTCACTTCCTTATATTTTCAAAACTTAATATATACAGTTCCGCGTAGATTTAAGGGCGGTCGTCCCCCGAGGCACAAGTCACAGGCCAGGCAACGAATATATCACCCTCGGGACAATACATTTCGTGCTTTTCCACGATAAGTAGCTCATACAAGATACACTGATTTATAAGGGGGCGAAAAAATATTACTACCCGATAACGGGCCAGAGTTGGCAATAATATTTGTGACGTAATATAGGCTGCATTGAAAAAGTGTTTTACGCCTTCCTTTTGTGTAGTGCGAAATTACGCTCTTGAATTTAGTAGGATCATGTTGTTTAGTGGTGTGTTCGATTTGCACTTCGTTTTTTTCAGCACTGAATTTACGTAGTCAATATTAAATGTTTATATCTCGTCCTATAAAAAAAACCGGCCAAGTGCGAGTCAGACTCGCGCACGTAGGGTTCCGTACCATCCAAACTAATATTCTATACCTATATATTTATGGATATCGAGCAAAAATCAGCAATAAAATTACGTTTGTTGTATGGGAGCCCCCCGATATATTTATTATATTCTAGTTTTCAGTATTTGTTGTTATAGCGGCAACAGAAATACTTACATCATCTGTAAAAATTTCAACTCTCTAACTATCACGGTTCATGAGATACAGCCTGGTGACAGACGGACGGACAGAGGAGCGAAAACAATAGGGTCCCGTTTTACCCTTTGGGTACGGAACCCTAACTAGCGGCTGGATAAGAACAAAGAAATACATATTGTTTACCGAATATTCATATAATTTAATAAAAACCTATCTCCAACAACTCAGTCACGTTACACCGCAATCAAACAAGGACAAACCCAAACACACAATTATCTCCCATATTCTATTTCATTACAATCCCTTCGCAGAAAAGCCAAGAAAAAACACAATTACCCGCAGAATTTCCTCAAATTAGCTCAGCACGACAAAATTCGTCATAACAAGATGCCGGCGACATGTGTCGAACAAGACTCTCTTGTTGTACAACTTAGCCCGAACAAGTTCGCAACTCCTTTAACACTTTCCTACACATGTTGTAGCGAATGTTCCGTGAGAATTGCTAAGCCTGATGTATGTTGGAATAGGAGATATTCCTACCAAAGCATCTTGTAAGTCTAATGGTAGCTTCGGCTTATGCTCTCAACCGTTATCTAGATCTCTACGACTTTGGATAGGGTAAAGGCGGGATAGATGCCCCACATTTTGAAATATGCTTCTAATTTAATAAATATTGGTTCTACATTAATAATACCTATGAATGTAACTAGTTTAATCCTTTATGTTTATTTGTGATTTGTCTTTTTGGACCAATATACTACATGTTTTGCAGATTTTAGCTTTTTGTAGAACTCAATTTTTGGGGATAGACGCCTACCCCTATGGATAGATGCCCCACCTTGAAAATACTAGCAAGGATAGATGCCTACGGTGCGGGATAGATGCCCTTCATACTGTATAAGTATATTATATTAATAATATTTATATATTTTTTAAATTTAATTTATTTGAAATGAAAAGTATTTTTCAGTTTTTTAAATCTTTTTATATTCATTATTAGATTAATTAAAATTAACACAATAAAATTCTAAAAGTATTTGTTCAACAAAAATAATATATTTTAAATTTTAAACCCTTATTATAAAATATTAATTATTAAGTTTCAACACGCAAAACATAAAAATCATTCTTTCTTAAAAACTAAAATAACACAATATACTTAGCATCATAATATTTAACCGGACAGTGCTTTAAGTTTTCCACATCTCGAGCAAAAATTTCTGAAAAGTGTACAGGTTTCATGTAACCAGTACTGACACATTACACATTGAATCCAGTCGAATTTAGATTTTGTTTGTTCATAGCTTTCAAAGCATTCTATGCAGTTATTTTTATTTGTAACTTTAGGCTCATCCTGACCATCTCTTTTAGTCTTCTTTACCGGCAAACCTTTAGTTTTCTTTCCCTTTACTTTGTTCTTAGGTGAATTGTCTTCATCTTCACTATTTGAACTGTAAATCATTCGTATCAATAAAAAAGTGTAAATACCTATACATAAACGCATGAAAACTATAAAAAACACAAAAATATATTAAATATATATATTCAAAGCACTTATAATACACTTGGTATACGTGGTGTATGGAGGGATAGATGCCCCTAGGGGCACCTATACCGTAAAAAATCAGGGCAACTATCCTTTTTGACAGGGACAGATGTCCTAGTATTTTTTTGGACAATTAATTAAATGGTGCTTCAAGGCTGGCAAACTTGGCGAATATTGCCAATAAGTTAGTAACGTGCTAAATGAACACGCATCAATCTTCACATTCATGTGTGCGTTGTATACATAAACGGTTATATCAATACAGAGATAACTATATCCATTACAATCTGTGTTGTGTTTGTAATACATTATTACTTCCCCTCGCCGCTAGTCATTTAATCACTGTTACTACGGCTAATGCGGAACATTATTCGGGAGGAAGAAAGCCGCGCGAAATATCGGCGTGACGTGCTCTAATACAAAATATTAGGCCATTAGTTCTGTGCCGTGGTTTAGTCACCGATACGGCTGTTACCTTATTGCTGCTCATTTAGGAGATATTATTGGTCGTCAAAAATAATTTATTAATTATCATCATATAAAAGTTCCGTTCTACCAATAAATACTTTGCATGTAAGTTTGCTAAGCTAATTCCTAGAAATTTCAACGTGTTACTTATTAATGGTAGCGTGAGCCACGGCTTACAAACTCCGTAGTTTCTTATTTTCCACAATATTATTACAACGAAAGCTTAGTTTCTCAGTAATAACACAGTCCTCATCTGCATATTGAAATGCATGATGAAATGACTTGGAAATATGAAATTACTCGAATCGCTCACGTTCTAATTCCGTACTAGATTACGTTGTTTGCAAAGAAAATTCCTGAAATAAAGACTGGAAATAGTCGGTTAGAGGTCTTTTGTGAAATAATAAAGTACCATAAATCAATGTTTATGCGGGATGCGACTGAGATCGGGACCGCTTTGAGTGCTATGCCAAACCCAGGCGGGCCGGCGTTTGTTCTCTGGTACATTAATTACTCGACGCGGCAGTGTATCGTGAAATATGAACCTGCAGCGATATCACATTGCATTGTGATGCCTTTGAATTATTTATGTGGACGAACAGAAAACTTCGAGGTTCAAGGGGTTCGAAACCATTCGAGCGTTCGAAATTCCCGTTGACATTGGAGATGGTTCTAGTTTGCTGTACTGAGTTATGAGGATGACGGCGCGCAAAATACCTTTTACGGTTAAAGTATTATATTTGGTTTGTCTATAACACTATCTGTTATGAATTTTTAAATAGGTACTAAGGTTTACTATATAAGCAAAGCTAATCTAGAAATATTTTGGGAAGATTTATTTAACCCACTATCGATGGCCAGATTATTAGTTACAAACCAGGACGTTAAAAACCTACCCTAAATAAGTAAATAAAAAATCACGGATATAATTCACGGGTACACGTAAACCTGTGAATTATCATAACAGCCATCATAATTCCGTCACCAAAACCCACAAAGCAACAACACCAAAAAGGCATATTGTCAATCTAACAAGACAAAATAATCCTGAAGCCGGCATGGTCAAAGGCCGAAGCCGTGTAAGCGTGGCTATGATCATAAACTGCTGACAAATGAAGCGGAAAGATTGCCACGGCCTAGCACCGTATTCACTGCATAGCAAGGACCATGCATACATAAATGTAGGTAGGATGCAATGGTAGGGCAGTAACTCAAAAATTCCAATTTTCATAGCGCTTTTGGTTTCTAGGTTAGCATTTTGTACCCTAACCAGACCGATTGGTGAGGAAGAGATTTACTTAAAGAGATGATACTTGGGCATGGTCAATTATGTTAAAGTTATGATTTAAGTCTAATGCAAAATCTGTCTCCATATAGTAGTATGCAACAGTCAATTTAGACAATTCACCAGTGTTAAAAACTCAAATAATTACTAAAGGTCTACTAAACGGTTCTAAAAATAAATCACCACAAATAAAACCCTAAACCAACAGCCCAAACACTTACAAACTGGCAACACACGCAATAATTAACGATATTATCAGAAGAGTGGCTTAAAAGGATTAGTGTTGCCACACTGCTTCGGTAGCATCTCAAACAAGATTCGGCTAAGTCGCGGCAGGAGGTGGGATTACCGAAATAGAGTTGGCGCGGATTAGTTCGGAGCACTCTCTGCCGTTCGATGTACTACCCACCTAATACGTGAACGTAATTGCCACAGAATCGTAACTCGAGCCCAACTATACAGACCTACTGCTTTTTATTAAGTGGTTTTGGAGGTTTGCTTTTGCCATACCGTTGACTATCTTGTGTAGACATTACCAGACACCAGACTGTTCTTAAGATTTCAACTGTTCAATCTACTTTCACTTTTTTATTTAAATCCAATAATTCTTATTATTTATTTGCTAATATATACAGGCTATATAATATACAAACAAAAACTACCTTTAAAAACTTTTACATCAGATCTAAAATGTGATTATCAGGCACTCCATAACAAAAAAGAAAATATTATGTCGTCGTTGAAATAAAGCAGGGGCTTTTGTTACCAATCTAGACTGAATTCGAAACCCCAAACGATAAGTGCGGTGGTAACCCAATTATAGTGTTCCAACCGAACAATTGTACTGAAACCAAACTCCCTAAATAAGGTCTAATAATACTCTGCTACAGAATATAGCAATTCTAATCGTCAAATGAATATGGAGGTAGTACTTCCCCAGACCTCTTAGTAGGGACTTCATTACTACTGAAAGTTTCATTATCCCATCGGAGTTAAAGGCGACGACAGTCTTGGCTAGAGCACGTAGATAATAAAATCTATATATGAGGATTGTTAAATCATTAATTTTAACCACTAGATACTAGAATTAAGAAATAATTATAGGTACAAAAAAATATAATTAGATGCTTAAATGTTTTTGATTGGTTTCTTAGTTATTTTTGGTTATTTTACGTCGAATATTTATAAAGACAGCCACATCTCTTACTGGTGTTTTTTTCTCGAATTTCCACCTCTTCAGAGCTCATCCCTTCGCTTCTTATAACACGAAAGGGAAAAGAGTATTCTATTTTTGGCCAAACCGCAAGATACCCTTAAGAAGTACACCTTAAGCCCTTTCGCTTTGAGGGTTATTTGGATCAAAATAAAAAAGAAACTAACCATCGCAATAATATAACGAGCTCTTAACTTTGGGTAGATGTTGGTTACTCTATTGCTGAATAGTTTTGATGAAAATAACTTACTCCATCCATCCTCCGAGCCTTTTTCCCAATCCTGTTGGGGTCGGCTTCCAGTCTAACCGGATTCAGCTGAGTACCAGTGCTTTACAAGAAGCGACTGCCTATCTGACCTCCTCAACCCAGTTCCCCGGGCAACCCGATACCCCTTGGTTAGACTGGTGTCAGACTTACTGGCTTCTGACTACCCGTAACGACTGTCAAGGATGTTCAATGACAGCCGGGACCTACAGTTTAACGTGCCATCCGAAACACAGTCAATGGTGTCTAAGATATACTTAGAAAGTACATACAAACTTAGAAAAGTTGCATTGGTACTTGCCTGACCTGGGATCGAACCCGCGCCCTCATACTTGAGAGGTTGGTCCTTTACCCACTAGGCCACCACGACTCTTAAAATAACTTACTCGTGAAATATAATGCCTTCGGAATACGTGTGAAAAGTTCAGAAACAGCTAATTTCGAAAATAATCCCCCATTTTTATTATCTTCCAAAATATGGGTTACATCTGAAAAATATGCAGCAATAAATTATCATACCCTTTGTTTAAAAATTGTGTTAATTTTTACTTACAATGAGTTTTTACTCCGAATCTATTGTTTCTAGTCGCCACGGCAAAAACAAAGCATCTTGACACATTTTACTTCCCTTTCAATTCGAAACAAACATTTTTAAGCCGCCGTTTTATACGTTATGGGAAACGCGAACAAAAACTTTTTCGTATTTTCATTAAGTGAAGTCGCGGAACGTATAAATTTTAATGATTCCGGACAAGTTGTGCAAGTAATGAGCTTTCAGTTTCAGTTACGGAATAAAGAAAATTTGGATGTGCCTCCTTTTATTTTTCCAAAAATACTGAAAAATTTAGGAAATTGACCAACGAGACAACAATCTACCTAACCTGGTACACAGATTACACGGAAGTATAATCAATTCAGCTAAGTATACCTAATATTTGTTATATTTCTTAAGTTGGAATTCATGAAATATTATCATTTCTTTTTAGATTAAAATACTATTCAAATTCAATATCCTCATATCAATACGACATGTTAATCATCTCATTCAACGTTTCCATTTTGAAAAAAAAAATAATGTGCTCAATTGCCACATCCCCATTTCTAACAACATCTCAAAACAGACGAGTGAGCGATGTTGAAACTCAACGAACTTGGTGACGAATTACAAAACCTAATAAATATTCAGCGTGATAACGATTGTTATTCGCATTGGGATTTATTTACACCCTCTTTTGTTTCTTGTTATGTTGCGACCACCATATTCACGTAGTATTACAGTACAAACACACTGCAGACTTTTAGTCGACCGATTGTTTGAGCTCATAAATCAGTATGAAGATGAATGGTGCACAAAGATCAGGTATTTGACTGTATCAGACCGACTGAAAACTTTGATTGGAATATTAGGGCAACTGTCAGACAACTTTTTAGTCTTCAGTGTGTTACTGTTAATGTGTGAATAACTTAATGCTATGAAGACATAATCGCTATGCAAAGTTCAAGAAGTCCTTTGTCAAAGTACGCATAAGTTAACTTGCGTGCATATATGAATATTTATGAAGTTTATTTATAAGTCGCGTGAAGCGATTCGCCTTTATTAGAATTAATGTGAGTTTAATTGGCATCAGTGTGTTGTTTCTTGTCAGTTAAGTCTTTAAGATGAAGGATATGTATGATAGGGAGTTAATAGTTTTGATACTTGTTTGAAAATGTTATATGTAAATGTATATAATAATGATATTAATGAGGTATTGGACCCTCTTTAGGGTTGGATTATTATTATTAAGTACCAAGGCAATATGACATTTGTTAAAAAGTTCCCATAATACTATTATAGTATATAAGAACAGCCAGCAATAAAACTCAAAAAAATCTTGGTCATAATAGAATTCATTTCGTATAAGCACAACGTAAGTATACCATTGTTAGGGATTACTGGACTAAGCGTATTACATAAAGCCTATTTATAACAAAAAGTTGTTTATATTTTCGTTGTTCGCGGCTAATCTGGGATTTATGAACTGCTTTCAAAAACAGAAATTGAAGTCTTACCAACTCTTTGAGGAGTGGCTCGGGAGGAGTCACGGCGCCCTCACGTACCGCATGACGCAGGTCCTCACCGGACACGGTTGTTTCGGGAGGTACCTGCACCGCATCGGTCGTGAGGAGGCGCCCGGGTGTCACCATTGTGCGGACAGCCCCGAGGACACGGTGGACCACACAGTCCAGGCGTGCCCCGCATGGGAGGGGCACCGCCGGGTCCTTGTCGAGGCTTTGGGCGGCGGCGACCTCTCGCGTCCGGCCTTGGTTCAGGCCATGGTCCGGGGCGAGAGGGAATGGGATGCCGTCGCCTCCTTCTGCGAAGCGGTCATGCTCGAGAAGGAGGAGGCGGAACGCCAGAGAGTTCGCACCTCTCATCCCGGCCGCCGCGCTGGACCAGGTAGACACCATGGGCGCCGGGTGTCGCGAGATGACTCCCGGCCACCGTAGGCGTGGGTCTGTGGGCGGTGAGTTCGGGTGGCTCATCGTCCCTCTGTCTTTCTAGACGACAGACCCGTGTCGACGACGCGCGTTGTTCCACGCGCTCCTCAAAGAGATGTCAGCAACCCCAGCGGGGCCCAGCAGGGCCAAGGCCTGCCGGGGCTGCGGGTTGTTCGAAAGAGATACCGCGGCCCTGGTACATAAAAGGCCTATGACGGAACACGACGATTTTAGTCAGTAAGAGTCTGACACTCCCTCACCGCTGCTAACCCACAGCGGGAGGGGTCATTTGATGATTTTACGTCGCTAAAAAAAAAAAAAAAAAAAAAAAGTCTTACCAACAACTTTAGTGCCTATTTACATCCTAAAAAATATTTTTTGAGACCCACTTTTTTCTAAGGACTTATCCAGATATTCGACGATGTTTTTTGTTTGGTATAGACTTGGCGTTATTTAGAGCAATAATTATTTATACTAGTTATTAGTACATATCTATACTAATATTATAAAGCTGAACAGTTTGTTTGTTTGTTTGTTTGAACGCGCTAATCTCAGGAACTACTGGTCCGATTTGAAAATTTCTTTCAGTGTTAGATAGCCCATTTATCGAGGAAGGCTATGGGCTACTTTTTATCCCGGTACAGGAAGAGTTCCCACGGGATGCGGGTGAAACCGCTGGCAGAAGCTAGTTGTATAATAATGAGGGTACGTTTGTTATATTGGGATTGTACATTGTACTGGGATCGATCTATCATCACTGACAGGACTATTGCAGCCAATAAGCTTGGTATAGTGGTGATAGATCGATTAGCGCGCCGCGCGATGATAATCGATGTCGCCGTTCCGCATGACGAGAACCTCGTGAAAGCTGAGAAAGAAAAACAAATAAAGTATCTTGACTTAGCGCACGAGGTTGTCGTCATGTGGAATGTCAACACGGCTGTCGTTGTACCGATTGTCGTTACGGCCAATGGTCTAATAGCCAAGAGCCTCGACCAACACCTCATGAGGCTCTCGTTGGGCGGCTGGATCAAGGGGCTGATTCAGAAGGCAGTACTCCTTGATACGGCGCGTATTGTGAGGAGGTTTCTGTCTCTGGGACCCTAACCACCTGTACATTGGACCCTGTGCCCGATATCGGTGGCAACATATTTTTTCTATTTTTAAATGTTTTTTATTTTTATATTTAAAAATTTAATTTATATGTTGAAAAATAAATAAAAAATAAGCAAGGGTACGTTTTGAAAGAGAGCTATCGACCGCAAGTGCCGCGACTGCATGAAAATGGCCGGATTCTGTACTACTGGTTATTATGTAGGTATTTACATGAAACTGTTTTAGATCGAAACGGAAGCATGTACAGTCGCCTTCAGCTATCGACCGATTGCATGCAGTCACTGCAAGTAGATACAGTCGGCAGTTGCAGTCGGCACCTATCAAATTAGAGTCGAATGGATCCACCTTTCGGTGTACCTATCATAATATATCACAGTCCATACTGAGTAAAGTTGTAGCTTTAGATGACTATAATGACGATAATATGAGATCACAAACTTGAATCAAGCTACTACGAATAATGGTATTTTGAACGACATGGCGCCACAGTACTACGCCATAAATGGCTTTGTTCTACGCAGCGGCTACGGCGTAGCTGATGTCACTCTTACTTAGCTACGGCGTAGTCGCCTATATACTTGTGTATTATCCAATATATTAGTGCGAAGCATTGTATATAAAATGATAATGAGTTGTCGGTGGCCACCTATTTTTTATATTTTTAATGTTATTTTTTTATATTAAAGATATTTAAGAATATAATGTAATTTATGTCTGAAAATGAATAAACGAAATGAGTTAGTAATTACATCCTCAGTAAAATATCATAATGATAATATGCGAAATAAGTTTGCTTGTTTCGACATTATTTGTTGTTCAATAAGCTTTGCAATTGATAAATACTTGAAACATATTTTTCATTATTGAAACATTTGATTTGAGATTTCAACTCAAATACACACGTTCTATTGAATAGGTACCTACTGCTCAAATCAAATAAAATCACAATCGATGCCTATAATTACTGTAAAAATGGGCATTTACTTATTGTCAGCTAAATAAAGAAAGTATATTACAAAAACATAACAAAAATAATCCATACAAATAACAACCACCAACAATACCTTATAATCCGGCATCGTATAAAATAAAGGTGTGTTACCACCGCAGTGTATCGTCGCAGACTTAAACCTTGAGTTAAGACTGTAGGCATAAACCCGCTGTCAGCTCGCTTCGTTTGTAAGACAACGGAGACGTGACCGAGTTGCCAAATAATGTACGTTTATTATCCGAAACAGAAGAGAAAAGCATAATTTTCTTTACGTGAAATTGGACTTGTAACATGAAATATCTTCGCCTTTTTGGAACTGAATAAATAGATATTTGTATTTCACGCCTATTTCAAGCAAGTACCAATGCAACTTTTCTAAGTTTGTATGTACTTTCTAAGTACATCTTAGACACCAATGACTGTGTTTCTGATGGCACGTTAAAATGTAGGTCCCGGCTGTCATTGAACATCCTTGGCAGTCGTTACGGGTAGTCAGAAGCCAGTAAGTCTGACACCAGTCTAACCAAGGGGTATTGGGTTGCCCGGGTAACTGGGTTGAGGGGGTCAGATAGGGCAGTCGCTCCTTGTAAAAGCACTGATACTCAGCTACATCCGGTTAGACTGGAAGCCAACCCCAACATAGGGATTGGGAAAAAGGCTCGGAGGATGATGATGATTTCACGCCTAATAAAATTCAAATAGAAGTTTTTCTAAGTACTAATAAATTTTCGTCTATGGGTTTAAACACGTTTATTAATCTCGGAATGGTTTTACCAGTCTGTGGCATAACTATAAAACTTTCAGCCAAAACTATGAATAAGTTTTCATATCTGTTACTGATAGCTACCAATGAACGACCGCAAATATTTTCAATAACTCATAACTCTATTAATCCCGTTAAAGCTCCTAATAGTTTGTGAGATATTAATTCAATAAGGTATCTTAGTTCAAAGCGGCCACAATTTTTCACAGCCACACGAACAAAATAACTTGTATTAAACAAGCAATGTAATTTATACTACAAACTAGCAATTTATAGCCTCAAAGAATAAACTGGAAGCCAGTGGAAATTAGACGGGGTAATCTCAACGCCTAGACCTTGTAAGGGTATGAATAAAAATATGTAATAGAGCGCATTTGTTACGGCTTAAGACAAAAAAAAGTCTATAAGAAAAATATCGAGTTGAAACTTAAAGTGAAGATGAGATTATCATAATAAGGATAAATGAAGATACCTTTGAAACACGCTATTATTAGTACGAATAAGTATCGATACATCACATTAATATCACGCATAAAGCAATTTCTACTACCGCAAATGAACGAGTTGATTACATAACGAACATACCTACCTAATTAAAATACCAATACCTACCCACTTTACCAAATTCCTTAATAAAACATACTTATAGGTACATGAAATTCCCAAATACACGCGAGGACGCGAGGGCCAATATTAAATTAAAACACGAACAGATGCGGCCAATATTCGTGTTTTCATTTAGTGATTAAACCGTCATAAGCCGAGGCTGCTAACATGTTTTTATTAAATTACGAGTACATGCAATGCAGTACAAACTACCTATTGTTTTGGATATCAGATAAATGTTGTTTAATGAACTTTTGTTGTGCAGAATAAAGGGGTTTTGTGAATGGGGGAAGGGAAAAATTGGTGGTTAACTAACAATTTTTTGTATATGTATTTTTTTTTCTTTCCATTCTGCTTTTCAATTAACAGTATTCTCTTTAATAAGGCAGCATTTTTTAAGAAATATTATTTCTTAAAAAATAAAAAAAATATTTTTTTATTATTATTTTGTTTACGTTTTAAAATAAATCAACATGAATTAAAAAGCTTAATGTCAACACAGCTTATTAAACAAACTTTTGTTGTCAATATAAACTTTTGACTTCCAATGAAAGTAAGTATCTAACACTTAAAATTAACTTATGGAGTTCGCTGTAACCTCGTCGTATTCATACGCTGAGCCAGTAAGTTCTCCGGGTAATCCTTCATAGACCAACCCGGTTCGCAGCGTCATATAAGTTGCTCCTCGTACAACTTCCGATTCACAGTATCTGTGTTGTACGAATATAATTAAACTTTTGCGTATTAAACGCTGTACAGAAGAAGCCTCCTATACGCACGTGTAAGTGTTTTTGAAAATAATTACGTTGATGCTCACAAAAGCTTGAACTTACTCGTTGTACAAAATTATAAACATGACCTTCCCCAAATTGGGAAGTTTGATTAATAAACATCAAAAGCAACATTATATTTCAAACTTAATTATTGTAAATTCGAAATTAACTTTGTGACTCACATTTTGGCTCGGTATTATTTTATTGAGCATTTATGAACGTAGCTGAAAAAAGGGGTTTCCGATTGGGTAAAAAATTGGATGTTCATTTAAATGCATACGCAGCACTGGTAAGCCTAATAGCTGTTGAAACAGTTAACAATTCATACAAAAGTCTAAAAGGGAACTCGTCAATTAACGCATCAGCCGCCATATTGGGATCAGGGGTGCCAACAATCTGAATTCGGAACTGAGTTGGGAACAGCCGCATTTCCAAGCTAAGGCGTTTAAAGCTGCAATTCTGCGGCTAAACCACAATTCTATGGGTGTGTGGCAACACCGAGATCAAAGGACGCACATGCATTGGTCGCATAAAGGGGTGCACTCTAATCGAGCGCATCGGTTGTTTGCCTCGCCGCCGGCGCCCGCGCACACCCCGGACGTCGCGCGCGACGCCGACCCGCTATCGCTCGGTCGCAGTCGCCAGTGCCTAGCTAACTCCGACGGCGAATGCACGCTCAATTTTACTCCCGCAAATCCGCTACTATTTCTTATATTTCCTTAGTTTCGCGTTTCTCTTCTATCTGTATCTACTTCTGCTATCATCTCTTTAATACTTACTGTCTTCACTATCCGCCTATGCTATTTGTGACTGTAAAGCTTGTGACTGTGGGATATAATAAACGTTTACAAAACCAACGGTTTCTTCGTCATTTAAATCACCCACAAGTGGTGACCCCGAACAAAGAACAAAGAACTCAAGAACGCAATGGAGGACAGTGCCGGGAAAAACGGTAACGCGACTGATGGAGATCAACGCGATATTTGGCGTGTTGGAGTGAGAGTACCGCCATTTTACCCTGAAGATCCGGAATTGTGGTTTAATCAGATAGAAGCCCAGTTTGTATTGTCGAATATAACCAGTGATACGACGAAATTTTATTATGCCGTTACACAGCTGGAACCTACGTACGTTTCGCACGTTAAGGATGTTTTAAGGGCACCTCCTGCGACCGGTAAATTTGAAAAACTCAAAAGTGAGCTTGTCAAGCGGCTTAGTGCGTCGAAAGAGAAGAAGCTACAGCAGCTGTTCCTGAACGAGGATATTGGTGACCGTAAGCCATCACATTTTTTAAGACATTTAAGAAACCTAGCCGGCCCAACAGTGTCGGATGACGTTTTAAAGACCTTATGGACCGGACGCTTGCCACATAATTTGCAAACCGTCGTTGCGTCGCAGCCTAAGCTATCATTAGATGATCTAGCCGAGTTAGCAGACCGCGTGCATGAAATAGCTCCAGCAATGCCGCATCACCAGGTGGCTATGGCCTCAACTTCGGTACAACCAGCATCATTCTCACGCATTGACGGCTTACAGCAGGAAATATGTGCTTTAACAAGAGAAGTCGCTAAACTAACATCTTATGTCTACAGGCAGTCAAGGGCGCGTTCCAGATCTAGGTCGCAGGAAAACCATAATCGCAAGCGTAGTCACTCGCGTAGTCGGCAGCCACCGCCTGATCACCCTCATTGCTGGTATCATTATAACTTTGGAGCGAGAGCCAAGAAGTGTGCAGAGCCATGTGAGTATAGAGCGGGAAACGACGGGGGCAGCCGGAAGTAGCGGCCAGCGACTGCCCAGCTCAAACAGGCCGTCTCTTTGTGACAGATCGGACTTCTAAGATGCAGTTTCTCATAGATACCGGGTCAGATTTATGCGTATACCCGCGTTCAGCAATAAAGGCACCCAGTTGCAAAGGTAAATATACCCTCTCTGCAGCTAATGGCACAATTATACACACATACGGACCAATATTACTGCACTTAGACCTAGGCTTGAGACGAGATTTTGTGTGGCGGTTCATAATAGCTGACGTGTCTAAACCAATCATAGGAATTGATTTTTTGAGTTATTATAATATTCTTATTGATTGTAGAAACCAGCGCCTTGTAGACGGGAAGACATCTCTCTCTGTCTCCGTGCCCCGACAAATAATTCCAGAGAGCATTGTCTCCATCAAGACAGTCACTGGCGAGTCTGAGTATCATAGTATACTGCGCGAGTATCCTGAAGTCACACGCCCCACTGGGCTGGTACGTACAGTAAAGCACAATACTATTCACTATATAAACACCACTCCAGGCCCTCCTGTTGCCTGTAGGCCACGACGGTTGGATCCTGTTCGTTTAAAAGCTGCGAAGAAAGAATTTGATGACATGCTAGCAAATGGTACTGCTAAACGTTCAGAAAGCTGCTGGTCTTCACCTCTACACATGGTCAAGAAGAAGGATGATGGCTGGAGACCCTGTGGAGATTATAGGGCTCTTAATGCGCGCACAATACCGGACAGGTACCCAGTGAGGCATATTCAGGATTTCTCCCACCAATTATCAGGCTGTACAATATTTTCAACAATTGATTTGGTCAAAGCTTATAATCAAATTCCACTTAACCCAGAAGATATCAAGAAGACTGCCATCACAACACCCTTTGGACTTTTTGAATTTGGATTCATGACTTTCGGCCTTAGGAATGCGGCCCAGACATTTCAGCGATTCATAGACGAGGTTCTGCATGGCCTGGGAGACTTCACATATGGATATTGCGACGACATCTTGGTCTTCTCTCCTTCAGAAGAATCTCATAAGAATCATCTACGTCAAGTCCTATCGCGCCTAGCTGAGTATGGTGTTCTCATTAACACGTCCAAATGTGTTCTGGGAAAGCCTGAATTGAATTTTCTGGGTTACAATGTCTCAGCAGCTGGTACCCGACCCATGGAAAGTAAAGTAAAAGCTATCTTAGATTACCCTGTGCCGAAAACTGTAAAAGAGTTGAGAAGGTTTCTAGGAATGCTGAATTTTTACCGTCGTTTTGTACCAGACGCAGCAAAGCGACAAGCACCGCTTAATTCTCTTCTGATGGGTACAAATGTCAAAGGCTCGCAACCAGTCCAGATGACACAGGAGCTACTGCAAGCATTTGAAGATTGCAAGGAATCATTGTCAAATTCAACATTACTAGCACATCCTGACCCTACAGCCGAGTTAAGCATTGCAACGGATGCTTCAAATGTCGCTGTTGGCGCTGTTCTGCAGCAGAAAAATAAGAATGGTGACTGGGAACCTTTAGGATTTTTCTCTAAAAAACTAGCTCCGTCAGAAAAGAAACATAGCCCATTTGACAGAGAACTCTTAGCTATGTATGAAGCAGTTAAATATTTCCGTCATATGGTTGAAGCACGAGATTTCTACATCATAACTGATCATAAACCTCTCACACATGCCATTGTTAAAACTAGCGAGAATTGCTCGCCTAGGCAATTCAGACATTTGGAGTTTGTGTCACAGTTCACAACTGACGTGAGGTACATTCCTGGAAGTCAAAACGTAGTGGCGGATACCTTGTCTAGGATCGAAGAGGTCACACAAGGTATTGACTATCAAGCCCTTGCACAATCACAGAGCACTGACGAGCAACTGCAACATTTATTGAGAAATGGATCGTCACTCAAGTTACAAAAAGTCGTCGTACCAGGGACGTCAACAAAAATATTCTGTGACGTGTCGACTGAGACACCGCGTCCTTACCTCACGCAGGAATTCCGTAGACAAGCTTTCGATTCTCTGCACAACTTAAGTCATCCTGGAAGAACAACTACAGTGCGACTGGTCTCACAGAGGTACGTGTGGCCAGGGATTCGCAAAAACTGTAGGGAGTGGTCTCGCGAATGCCTCAAATGCCAAGGCAGTAAGATAACACGCCACACTTCCGCCCCTACCTCTCCTTTCCTATCTCCTTCGTCCAGGTTCGCACACATCCACCTCGACATAGTCGGACCTTTACCAATTTCTCATGATTTCAGATACTGTCTCACCGTCATCGACAGGTTCACGCGATGGCCTGAGGCGTACCCGATGGCAGACATCACTGCGGACACGTGTGCAACAGCGCTTGTGTCAGGCTGGATCGCGAGGTTCGGGTGTCCCTTGAAGATAACAACTGACAAAGGGCGACAGTTCGAGTCTCATCTCTTCAGAGCCATCGCGTCAATGGTTGGTGCGCAACACTTCCGCACGACCGCATACCACCCTGCTGCAAATGGAATGGTCGAGCGGCTACACCGACAGCTCAAGGGAGCCATAATGTGTCACTCAACGACGCATTGGACAGAGGTACTTCCACTGGTACTTTTAGGCATTAGAAGTTCATGGAAGGCGGATATCCAGGCGTCACCAGCAGAGTTGGTCTACGGGGAACCGCTCCGGTTACCAGGCCAGTTCATAGTACCTACTAGCCAGCACGACACAGCTGATGTTACTGATCTCGCGACACGCTTACGAAGCCACATGAGTAAGCTGACTCCAAAACCTGCTTCCTGGCACAGCAGAAGTCCATTCTACATACCCCGACAACTCAATAGTTCATCTCACGTGTTCTTGCGGCAGGATTTTGTCCGAAGACCGCTGGAGCCACCATATGCTGGACCTTACAGAGTACTAGAACGCCACCCAAAGTACTACAAGCTTGATGTGTGCGGGAAAGAAATGACGGTTAGCGTTGACAGACTGAAACCTGCATTCCTCGCTCGCGAAGAAGATGATACTGCATCGCCATCGTCTGAGTCACATCCCAGAGAATCTGATTCTGAGGCCAACCTGGAGACAGAAAAGAGGACTCGAAGTGGACGACGTGTTCATTTCCCAGATTTTTATCGCCCGCAGTAGCGGTCTCGGCGGGGGAGTACTGTGGCAACACCGAGATCAAAGGACGCACATGCATTGGTCGCATAAAGGGGTGCACTCTAATCGAGCGCATCGGTTGTTTGCCTCGCCGCCGGCGCCCGCGCACACCCCGGACGTCGCGCGCGACGCCGACCCGCTATCGCTCGGTCGCAGTCGCCAGTGCCTAGCTAACTCCGACGGCGAATGCACGCTCAATTTTACTCCCGCAAATCCGCTACTATTTCTTATATTTCCTTAGTTTCGCGTTTCTCTTCTATCTGTATCTACTTCTGCTATCATCTCTTTAATACTTACTGTCTTCACTATCCGCCTATGCTATTTGTGACTGTAAAGCTTGTGACTGTGGGATATAATAAACGTTTACAAAACCAACGGTTTCTTCGTCATTTAAATCACCCACAGGTGAAGGCTGCGAAGCTCTGCAACGTTTTACAGTACTATTGTTGCTGAGATTCCCCCGTTTATGTGTTACATTAAACTTATTATGTGCAGTTGATCTCTGGGTTGTATGGCTGTAATAATAATGCCTTTGCTTTTAAGCAGCTTCGCTGTAAACAAAGCAGGCGTAGACACGTGACCATTATTACAGTTCTTGTTGTAGTTTGTGCATTTGTGTACCTAGTGTTTTTTTAGTTCTTGTTAAATAATTTGGAACTTGTTAAATGATTGCAAGTAATTTTTTCACAAAAATATATCTTCGCTGTTGTAAATAGGCACATAAAAAAGCGGTCAAGTTGAGATTAGGGACGAACTGAAACATAGCCAAAAAACGACGATAGCCTCTGACGATGTATAATAGCGGTAAAATCACAATCCACTCACAATAAAGTGAAAAATTTAGTAGTTGATCTTCATCAAACTGATAAGCAACTTTTTTGGCAATTATCTATTTATGAAACCTGAGTGACAGCCCTTGCAACGTTATTGAATACAAAAGTCAGTATAAATGGTTTCAATCGCCCAAAGTCGACGGTTTTTTTTCGGATAATATCTCTGTAGTACTTTTTACAAGCTCTGTATTGTAATTTTTCTGACTGGTTCTGGCAAAATTATATTTATTGAAGTCCGGTAAATGCATCACCATAACGGCATAAGTTTCACCTTGAAAAATTTCGGTCAAACAAAAAACTTGACTGATTTCTTTCTATCAAGCCAACGGAGGACCTTCTAGACTTCATAGTACATGAAGCCTGAAAATAACACAATTTCTTTAAAAATATATCCTTGTGTGCCTTATTCATTTAGGTCACGTACCGTTGTCAAGTCAAATAATTCTTCATGTGTTTCTAAGTAATCTTGTAATAGTACAATCTAAGAGAAAATAATTATGATATTGGCCAACATATAAAAACAGAAACGTTATATAAAAATTTACTAGTAAAGGCAAATAAAATAAATAAATAGAATTCTAGAGAAGAAATTCAATACAAGCACTGAATTTTCCTTTCGACGTAGTTTTTATTACGGTTCATGCGTGTTGATTTTTCGTTTACCTTCGAATAAAAGTATCCGCATACTGCAGACCACTAAGTATATTCTAGCAGAATAAGAGAAGTGAAGGATAACATCTTGAGGAAACCTGGACTATTAAGTCTGAAATCACCAACCCGCATTGAGCGAGCGTGGTGATTAATGCTCAATCCTTCTCCGTGTGAGAGGAGGCCTTTGCCCAGCAGTGGGATGATAAAAAAGCTGTTACAAATACAAAAAAAATACTGCAGACTAAGCAGTCGGCCGACAGTTGGCAATTTCTTTATAACAACATCATCACTCCATTCAAAGTTTTCAGTCGGTCTGATACCGACTAGATGCGTGATCTTTATAATGCGCAATATTCTAAATCTTTATATGAAACTGATTTATGAGCCCAAACAAACAATCGGCCGACTAAAACTTTGCAGTGTGCTAGCTCTAAAGCAACATTATTTTGTATCACGTACGATAGATCATCTAAATTAAATAAATAATTCAATAGCCTCATTCATGTTTCATTTAATCTAAAATGATTTACAGCGCGCCTAAACCCTAACAAAATAGTTTATACGTTCATAACGCAAATTCCCTTCACTATTTTTCTTTTCTTTTCACTTGTCCTTTAGTAAAAATGAGGATTTATTGCTTCAGTAACCGGAGCGTCTTGGCTGACCGCTAATGAAATGTTATATAGCTTCCAAGCTGAGCTCTGAGGGACTCCGGGAGATGTTTTTTGCGTACAAACTTTGCAGTCGCAGTTAGTTAAGATGTATTCCTCGCTATTATGTGGTCTTAGTAGATAATCTTGGGAGTAAGGACAAGAAAACGGACAGATTAAGTGTTCAAGTTTAATATGCGGATTTGGAGAGGACTTTTTTTGTAAAGGACTGTTTTGTTTGGGATGTATAAACAAATAAATTGTATTGCATTTAATTTGAATCTACATTAATGTTTGAATAGGCAAAACAAGGTGAAAGTGTCATTCTTTAACTAAATGACGTGTAAGTTAATCAACATTTGATACGTAAGAGCGCTGAGAGCGAGTGGTCTACCCTTTTCAAGGCCCCGACTTAATGGCGAGCGCTGACATTTTAGAAAAGGGTCACTAATTTATCTAAACACTGTTCGTTGTAACTTGGCCTTAATTATAGTTTAACTTATTTGCGGCAGCTGCCCGCTGTCCGCGTGTGCGCATTCAACAATTTCTGTAATTAAGTGCTAAATAACAATAGTTTTGTAAGTTGAAGTGACAAGTTAGCTATAGCTTTTAGTGAGGGTGCGCCGTTGTTCGCAGCTCGCTTGTGTTTGTATCAGCGCTAAGTAAATAGTTGCGATTTGTTGCGAGGTCTTAAAGCTGTGGAATAAGAGAAGTTAGTCTCAATTCATCTTGTAGTGTCGATACTGGTTTGGAACGCGTTCTCGCTACGATTAAATTGTTAATCTACAACATGCGGCTAGTAATTTAGAGTTTCTATTCTTTAGCTTTTGCTTTGAGGCAGTTAGTGGGAAATAAATGTAAGGGATACTGATATTATAAATCACAAAGTGATTTAGTCGGATATTTAGATAGAGACAAAGTTGTAGCATCTATTTGCTCAGATAAAATCGTTTTATGTCCAAAAGGAGGACAAATTAAACATCAAAACTAAACACCAGCATTAATATTACATTCGTCTGCTAAAACGCCACAAAACTAACCGTCAAAGCGTGTTCACCAGCGCATGAAATGTGTAAGCAGATCACACGACTTCTCCATAATAACTATTATATAAACAAGCGCTTGTGCAAGGAAGGCGTACGTGCGCGGTGACTTGCCGACGAGATGGCACCTCGTTAAGGTGACACAATTTATTGCTAAGCAGTCAAAGTGATAAATGGGTGACGACCACGATGTACACGGGCGTCAAACTGAACCTGACGACGGCGAATGAATAAGAAGTGGTGATTTACAGTGTGTGTTTATAAGCTTAAGAAAATTGGCTTGTTGGGAAACTGTGGGAAGTGCAGGTGCCAATATTTGTTTCGCTTTTATTAATAACTTGTTCACTTGGAGAAGACGACATCGTCTTCTTTTGTTTTATCGATGTCTCGACGCTTTGGACATCAAATACATTTTGGCCATTAAAATATTACTAACTTTAACATTTTTTACAAAAATAACTTCACAAATTATAAGACATCCACTTCGATTGATAACTTCAATAACCCAAAGGTCAGTAAGATCAAAACCAAACATTCAAGTCTCACGTCTCCCATTTTTCCGTAAAACACCGCCCTATAGATTTACATAGCGTAGTTTTGAGAGACGGGGCCAAGTCATTCCCCCGGGTCCAATCGGGACTAAGCCGCTGACGGGCGACCTGTACAACGGTGATAGTGAAAAAGCCACTCTACGCGTAAAGGCTGTGTACTTTGGTGTTCGTTTGATTAAAGTGCCGCGCTCTTCGTGAATTTCAAATGGCTCGTGAATTTTTTGAAACTTATCCTTTGCAAATGTTTGGCCGATCCTTGTGATGTAACGGTTGGAATTACACGGAGTTTCGCGTTGTTACTCCCTTTACTGTGTTAAGCTTTGTTGTCTGTTTTGCTTGTTTGAATTTTTGTATTTGGATTAGGTACTGTTCGCGTTTTGCATAGCTCGAGTACCTAAATGTGTTTTGGATAGGATTAGGGTATGTACTCACTTACTTTGTGGGTACTAAAAGTTCTGTTTTATATTGAGTGTTTTAATAGACTTTATAAGCCGAAAATCGATCTCAGTGACGTGCACTTGGAGAGGCCTATGTCCAGCAGTGGACTGCGATAGAGTGATGATGATGATGATCAAATTACATCGAAGGTGACTGCAAAGTGCTGACATTAATCCATATAAAGATCAGGAAGTATTATTTACATGATATTAGAATTCCATTATAGCATAATGAAACATTAACAACGTTCATTAGCTAAAACAAAACCAACCTATTACTTAAAACAATAATTTACTTTCAGACTAACTGAATAATCTCATCTCTTTCAACCCCAACTCATTATAACCTCATTCTTCTAAACGCCGCAAAAAAAAGGTTTAATAAAAATTAAATACATCAACATATTTCAGCAAAACGTGCCAGCTAAGTTTATTATAAAAGTCGGCGAAAGACTGCGGAGCGTGGCGAGGGCAATTATAAAACACCATGAAGTTTCACATAAACTGTTGGCCTAACAAGCTTGTCCCTAACAATTTGTAGTAATCCGGTAACAGATAGCAGAAAAGTTCTACGCAATGTTTGGACGAACTAAAGTGGGTTGACCAAGAGGTGGAAAGATACACTATGTTGATAAGAGCCCCTTTTGTTAGGACCGTAGGGTATGTTTTTGTGTTTTTATTTAAGGGCACCATGTGTTAGTTGGGCTTGTTTAATATAAAAGCTGCTCAGTTGTTTTTTAAAGTAATTGACGGACTGAATCATTTTGTTGAGTAGTTTATGTATTAAACACTAGCTTCTGCCAGCGGATTCACCCGCATCCCGTGTGAACTACTTCCCGTACCGGGATAAAAAGTAGCCAAGTAGCCGCCTTCCTCGATAAATGGGCTATCTAACACTGAAAGAAATTTTCAAATCGGACCAGTAGTTCCTGAGATTAGCGCGTTCAAACAAACAAACAAACTCTTCAGCTTCATAATATTAGTATAGATAAAAATATACCTATTACATAAATGCTTTAATTACGTACAGATTGTTTACATGAAATACCTATAGTTCGTCATGTGTTATCTACAATAGGAAGGAAAATAAATAATACTAACTATTTTTATATTACCCTCCCTTCCTCACGCATAAGTAACGATGTCCACATATAATATTCATGAATATAACACATAGCTGTTGGTTTATAAAGCCATTGCCCCAGTTACACCCGAGGCAGTTTATTTTCTTGTATCGGATTATTTTCGCGTCCCGATATGAGATAAGAAGGAATGTTGATAGTATCGGGTCTATTTTAGGAATGCACTGTGTGTCATACCTTTTTTCCTTTACGCCTTTGTGAGGGGAAAGATAACGAAAGTTTCGAGTGATATTGGAAATAGCAATACGCGATCGGTATCAAGTGATATTGTAAAACTAGACGCGCTCGAATGCAGCCATCTTTTCGATGTACATATGTGACGCAGCGGGAGAATTTGGAATACTTATATTTCGAATTCTACAAATAGGTAGGTATATAAAGGCATGACAAATATATTTTGTTATGAACGTAGGTACCGTTGTTCATTAAACTTGGAATTTAATAATATTGAGAGCCATGTGCTCGATAATGACGCTCAACACTAAACATCTGTAATACTCTTACCATTTTACATCCGACTGCCAAGAAGGTACATATTTTTCGCGCGTATCTTTTATGCATCTATGTGTACCTGGTCATATGCGGAGTAAGTACATAAGAGAGAACATGACGAAGTACATACGAGTATTACATGAGGCTGTACATAGATGACGTACACAAGGTCGTAAATAGGGGTAGAGCATAACACAAGTGTTCTATAGAAGAGTTCCCCAACTGTGATTGTTTAAAAATGTTCCCTTGAAGCAATTTTATTATTCCTGTCAAAATAAATTCGATAACATAAAATTGATAGCTACAGCTTCATTGCCAAAACTACGCAAACGTAAGGTCACATTTTACGTCAACTACATTGTTTTTTCATATAAAATCGTCGACACGTATTCAATACGATCCAACACTTGTCTCCCAATCAAGAGTTATGTAAGTACATTAAGCTGACAAAATCTCTATACATCTCCTACAAAATAAGATAAACGTGACTGGAATTTATCAAGTGTATAATCAATAAGTTGAGACTTGACAAACCATGAGATTTGGAAATTATTTTGTGATGCTCAAATTAAGCTGCTCTTCAAGGCCTCGCTTGGCTATATGTAAAATGTTTTTGTTTTAATTAGCCTACATTGTCCCACTGCTGGGCAAAAGGCTCCTATAGCCTCCCATCGATCTCCATCGGTCACTTTTTGAAGTCCGTCAGCGGTGGTCTTTCTCTCGATCTCTATCATCAGGTATCCATTTTGTGGTGATGTTGGCCGGGACAACTATTATCTCATTAGAACTTATCCCAATACGTTATCTAAAGTAAACTATGTATAGTTAGAGAGGACGAATTATTATCTGAAGAGTGATCAGCAGGCCTGATGACTTTTTAAGTTCAATCTCAAGGAATATTGTCTGAGGGGCGACGAAACTTTTATTTATTATAATCATATTTTCTCGCTGAAGCTCTCGATCCAAACTAATAATGTAGGTACCAAGTTGACTCAAGAATGCCATATTAAATTATACCAACTTATTGAAGATCCAATATTATTTGTGAAACGAATTATCGCAATATTTATAAAAGAGTATTTTCTAATAAAAAGACTCCTTTTATAATTGACGAAGATGGTAAGTGATTAAAAATTTGATATTTCCTAAATATCGAAAATTATTTCAGAACACTTCCTAAAGAATCAGCCAACCAAAACGGAATCCGCCGAAAATACTCAGCATATTCTTAATTTAAATTTCACGCAAAGGAAATTCCGTATACAGCCTTTTTGGGGAAATCTTTTTTTAAAGATAACAAAAATGCGCCGAGATCTGGCAGATAAAGCCGGAGTCGCGATGAAAGGGTTAATGCAGTGAAACCTGCCGACAATCGCACTCCTGGGGCGGCAGGGTTGGATCCTATAATCCGATATTTCACACCGCCAACGAAGAGCCAGGTATCAGATCATAACTGGTCCCATTTCCATGGTTTAACGGAACAATATTGCGTTATGGAATTTCTTAGAAGTTATTTTTAATGTAACATTTCTTTACCTCTTGATATGTTTTGTATTTGAATAGTTGTTATTTGTAACGTTCACTCTATTAATCGGCTATAGTTGTTACCAATACAATAACATATAAATCATTTATAACAACGCAAATAAGGGCGACCGAAATTATTAATGCGTTGAAGAACTCTTAGGACGTCGTATTTCGAACAACTCTAGGGTTACTATGGAGCTTGCATGATGCCAAGGTATCGAAGGTGATGCAGTTGAAATTCATCAATTTCATGTCAACTAAAGAAAGGAGGTCTGTTCCTATTTCTTACGGAATAAAGCTCTATTATTTAAGACTTTAAAATTATGAATAAGCAAGTTCGTATATAATAAGAAAATCCTGAATTAATTTACAAATAGTTACACTTTACTCACAGATATAATAATATCGAAATCAAACCAATTAAGTCCCGATCTCTAAATAGGTACTTCATAAGTAAATCTCAGAGCCGCACATCAAAATATAAATACAACCCGAGAGCGGAGCAAGTAAACTTAATGAATCTTCCAGTGACAAAAGTTTAGGTAATAACGTGCCCCTTTCGTTTCTTCTCGGTTGCAAATTACTTGTCCTCTCTTCTCTCTTCCAACACTAAGGAAACTTTCACTGAATCGAAATTAAATTGCTAATTTTGCTACTAACCCCTGAATTTGTTATCGATCGCCTTATTCAAAGTCTCTCAATGCCAACGGAAAAGCTGAATTAATTTGAATTTGTCCGGTTCATTCAAATTACACATTAACTTGCCAAATGAGTTTCTGTTTAGGATCGGTGGACGTGCTCGTTATACAGCTTATACATTATGTCGCTGCTTTTTGGTGCGCGCTTGTTTTGATAAACTAATGTAAAAACTGTTTACCAATTCATAAGGCTTTGAATTTTTGGGTGAGTTAACTTATGCTAAGTTTTTAGTTTGATGAAATTGCAAAGCAATTACTTTTTACACGTTATTTAAAAAAAAAACAGTAACAGTTATAGTCACAGGCAATAACTGTCTTAGATTTCAAATACTTAACTGACGTTGAAATCCTGTAATTTTCATGGATTGGTGGTTAATTGAAGAAACGCTTTCTCTCAAGAATTAAATTAAGAAATCGGAAACAAGTTCTTTAAATAAGCTTACCAATTCACATCACGATTTCTGCCGACGGCGGCAGAAACCCACCAAAGTAAACCAAGAAATATTAGCAAAATATTTGTCCCGCCGAGGACTTCGTAACTCGAAAAGAATCATCTGATATTGGCTTATAATATCAAAAACTTCTCGTTAAATTTCGTATCCAATATAAACTGCGGTGAAAGTTGAAAACGGCAAGTTCGGAAGGCACTTATCTCAAAGTTTTCGGGGACACGAGGCACTTTAGCGCTGGATTATTTATTATCATATCATGGGCCGAGATGAGTGGCTAAATTGTGTGATGACGTGTGAGGTAACATGAAAAGACGATGAAGTGGCCCTTTGAGCAGCAAGTCCGGCTCGCCGACCCAACTCAAAGGCGCGCTCTGCCTAATGGCTTGTGTCGATGTGTTATCCGCGCGCACGCCCCACTACACTAAAAAGACGCTAGTTTACAACGTCTTTGGTGCCTCAATGGGTAATGGCTTTATCTAACGGATATTATGACTCAAATAAAATGCCAGGCCAAGCTGAAGTGTCAATCCAGAAACTTCACTGCAACCTCTTGAAAGAACATTACGTTCAAAGCAAAAGTTAACTAATATAATATATCAATAACACTCAAGGATCCTCGTCCCCGACGCGAACTATAAAACAAGATTCTCCAAACATATTACGCAGAAAACTTACACCCACTAACCCAGAGATTACGGATAAGAAACTTACGTCCGCCCAACAACTTTAATATTAGGGAAAATTGTAATAAAGCATCGTCAGATAAACGGCGAGTTTGCGCGGTAATCCCCATTTTGGCGACAGCAGGAACGCTGGAAGTGCTCCGGTACATAATCACCGGCGCTTTGCACAGAATATATTAATTGATAACGTTGGGTCACAACGCGACGAGCTCATAACTCATGAAAACAGTCATATTTCACCGCTGAACAACTTTCAGTAAGCACTCATTATCGCTGTTGGTTTACAATTACATCATAGCGTCATGTACGATGTACAAATTAGTTGTGTAACCTTTGGAGCGCTCGAATTATTGATGATCCTGTAACAGCCCTGAAAATTAATTTAGGTATTCTATAAGGGTAATAAATTATAATCTTGAATACTAAAAGCTAAGTTCAATTCACGCTTACCAAAGTTAAATTACGGTCTTAACATAAGTTTATACTCGTTTCAAGTTTTATTATTAAATGGATTTAGCCTAATGGCGTAACATTACCTTTATGGTGTGAAATCACCATTTATCGTGGACTACATTACAGAAATAACTTGGATATACGAGGACACCGAAGGAGAATCAAAACCTCGAAAAACCCTGTGCTTTCGAACACGGATAAAGGCAAACGCAGTAGGTATCAAACACAGATGCAGTAAGGGCTAAGTCATCATCATCATCATCATCATCTCAGCCATAGGACGTCCACTGCTGAACATAGGCCTCCCCCTTTGATCTCCAGGGGGCTAAGTACTCTCTACTAATTACTAAACTAAGATTCATTTAGAAATTCTTAGCTATTAAAATTAGTGAATATAGTAGAAAAGAAAATGTCTCAAGCCTTAAACTTTGTCATTATTGTTTTACTGTTTTGCGGGGACATCATAAATTTGCACTACTCATCACAAACTTGTGACTATAGGTAATGTTGATCCGATTCGCGAAAGTGTTGCAATACAAGTTATATCACCAATAAAACGGACTCCATGGTTAATCGTGACAAAACGCCCGATAAATGTGTCGCTAGCGACAGTTTTATCGAATTCCACTAATTTGAACAAAGCCGTTTAAAATACATACAATAAAATAGACCCGATTTTTTACCAGTCCAATAATTGCAACGGGTGAACAAATGTGAACCTGGACTAACGCTACGGGATTCGCGTATATCATAAAATGCACCATATTTCATCGTTGAAATTTCATTTAGTACTCATTACCCGGTGCAGGTTAGTTCGCAGTTTCAACGTACCTAGGTATGTTTAATTTGTAGAGCAAGTAACCCAAGGGGAAATGATTTAATCCTATTTGTTTTATGTGCCTTTGTTTACGCCGGGTGGCTGTTATGTACTATTTTATGTTAACACAGAGTAATGGTAACATATCCTAGGATATTTAAGGGGTACTGACAGGCTGCCGAGCTTAATTTTACGTGCTTCAACGGAACATATATATGGTAAAGTATGCACGGTGCACTGTAATTTTGAATAAACTCAGAAATACCATATACCTAAGTAAGCCTGTAAGTAGTTAAAAGCTCCTTCTATTTTGTTTTCTTTTACTTTCAGTTTTTTTAATAAGGTAAGGTTCGGCCAAAGCTAAATATATCAATATTTTCCCTTACACAACAGATGTCGTTAATCGTATCTTCTTTATTATTTTTGGTTCAGGTAAGGTCGGAGATCAAAAGGTTTTTTATTTATACGTATGTTTACCTAACTATACTTTGTAAATCCCTTCAATACTTCCTGTTTTGTCATAATAATAAAGATTGGGAAAATCAGTTACAACAAAATCTGGTTCATCTGTAAATGATATGATCCGATTGCATGACTTGCAAGGGTTCGTTCAAACAATGAGTCGCTATAATATGACAAATTCCCGCCACGGTTGGGGGATCAACAGCCTTTGATATAAGGGCCGTGCTTCACTATTGTGAGCCAAGATGACAGTTAACAATTGAGGCCCGATTTGAATATGCCTATAGTTCACAACGCTTTCAAATTATTGTAATTATCATACCTATACAACCTTATTTTTTGTTAATGCGAAACTTGATACACCTGTCTAGTATTTTTGTGTAAAGAATCTATTTACAAAATTTCACGACTGTATCATAAAAAAACACAAAGTTATAAGCTTGTAAAGTCAGCAAAAATTCAAGGTCACCGGGTCTTCAAGGGGACTGAGGGGTTTTGTTGCACTTGCTACTAGTTGTTTACTGTTTCCTAATACTCGATATGACCTGCCATGACCTGTGTTGTACTTAATGGCGGCGATGTCCAACTTTAAACTTTTTAAAATAGTTTTTGAAAAAAATATAACTTGGTGTAAAAACTATTGGAATCGATTCAGTTACTGATTCTGAACAAACTATATTCAGGTTTCGCATATACTAAAAATAACGTTGTATATAATTAAAATATACTTCGCATAGATTTTCATGATTTTAACAAATGGGTTTAGTCTAATAAATAAACAGCTGTGTACTATTTTGTATCATTCTTAATCGGCCATACAACATTTTTTTAATATAAATAGAGCTTTAGCTCTCTTCCGTTACACATTGCAGCTTAACATTAAATGCCTATAGAAAAATTACGTTCGAAAAATATCCAACACAGCAAGTCTTATACGCGAGCCGAAATAGACAGCACTGATTTTAAATTTATAGCGTGCAGTAAATAACGTTCTTGCATGATACCGCTCTTGTGTACCTAGCTTTAAAGTCTGTCACGCCGCTTCCCTGTAATGTGTGTGCCCAAATATTACAGGCTCCGGCTTAATATTCCTAAACATTTCCTATCATTTCGAGATCCCTCGCCGACCCTCTAGACAGTAATTACAGACGGAGTTTAATTAATTAAATAATTGTGATCTCCTCTTGTAAACGCAACTTAATTTATGTTCGACTGTTTGAAGTATTAATAGATTTGCTTATTATCGTTTTGTTTATTTACCTTATTGGCCTTAGATTCGAAGAAACTTTAAGCTAGTTTAAAAAGGCAGCCATATTTTAATAATAAGAGTTCGTTGGTCTTTAAAAAATATTTCATCTCAAATATTCTGTGATACATAGATCACCATCGTGTACTTTTGCCAAGTATTGTCCTACACTGTAGGTAGGTACCATTATATATTTTTTTCTAAGCTTTCTTATGACCGAACCCCTACGCCTAGATAGTGAGTTTTTTTTAAACAAATTTTATTACTTAACGTTTTACCTAACCGGCCGGTGGGTCGATATTAATTAAGTTTGATTGACTAAGGTACATTACATACAAACAATATACCTGAAAAAATTACTCAATCATTTTTTAACCTCATCCCCGACCCTTGCCAATATTTTTTTCAGCTACAAAACACGTTTCATAATTACAAAAATATTATATTTTCTCGGTAAGTTTTTGTTAAAAAATATTTTAACGTTTATGTTATTCCAAAAGCATTATTGAAAAAAATAACAATTTAGGCTGATGTAGATAGCTATTACGTGGTTATGTACATAGTTCAGTTCTCATTATGTCTCTCCATCCATTTAATTAGGTACTAGGGTCTTACCTATACCCATATTCAATGGCTCAAAGCAAAACATTGTTAGCATTTATTTACTATACATATCAGTACTAAAAGACGAAAATCTTGACCAGGTGAATCACATATGAAAACCTTTCGCAAGAGCACAAACACACGACAGTTTATTAAAGTTCTATACTTCCTGCAAAAGCGATCGCCAAAATACAACTAACATATAGATATCCGAGCAAAGTGCTCGAATCTCAAGTAATTGCGTATAATAGCTTCGAAATAGATTCAAATGAAGGCGACATATCCCGTACCTATTTTGTGCAATCCCTTTGAATCGAATCGAAACAAATTGGATCGAGGTGCTTCCGGGTCCTTTATTTCCGTATACCATTTAAAATTACGACTACCGTTGATATTCTTTTAATATAATTTGATACAAGAGTGTCTTATGGCACTATATTTCTATAAAAAAAAACTTTTAGTGAAAAATTAGCCCCGACCTTCAAAAAGAAAACATAACTGCCAGTTACATTCAAATTCAAATAACGAACATACACATTAGTGACAGAAAGTTTCACAGAAACCGAGTACTTTTCCGAATCTATGATATGGTTTTGACTATAATGGTCTTACTACAAAAACTTAAACATGTGTCAAACACTTGTCAAAAAAAACTGTGGCTGCAAAATGGACCTTATTACAACGTCATAATCTGACATTTTTTTAGACAAGTCTTAAACTGACGTTTAAAAGTTTTTGTGTTAAGACGGTAAGTGTTTACTGACTGTATCTTTATAAGTAGAAGCGACAAATGGTTCTAAATGATACATCCCATACCTATTTACAGTGCAAATAAACAAGTAGGGACCCATAACGAAAGGCCAGAGTGCTACAAAGCAAATTGAATCGAGGTGCCGATACTAGGAAGTCCCTCATTTCCTTGTTATTTGTTGCCGCTTGCCCCATAAGCATTAAATTTTCTTCTACGTCCCATTGTACGTATCCGGGTATGATGTCCGGCCTTCAGTATTCGGACAAAAGTGAATTAACAGTCGTCCGCTTTCATTCTATTGACCTTTACGCGTTCGTTATCGAAAATCGAAGCTAATAGTTTCCGACACCAAGATTCTGTTACGATAGTCAGTTTCGTCGGTATTGTGTTTCACAAATTGTTGAAGGGTGCTGTGTTGCTTCGATACTTTAATTGGTTACTGGTACTGAAGGGATCTTCATTGTTTATTATCTTGATTTTACGGAGTAGAGTCTAATAATAAGACAGCTTACCTATTGCTTAATTCTGAATCTTAGTTATTTTTATTATCTTAGTTATTTATTTTTTAGGTATTTTAGTTTCTTTATTGTTTTATGTAGATTACAACTTTAGGTACTAATTCTTTCTTTTCACAATATACGCAGTTGTCACCTGATGCATAAGTACTTCAATTTGTGCGAAGAACTTTTCCTATAAATATTGCACGACGACGGCTTACAGGCCAAGTGCGCAAACCTAAAGATAGCAAACTGTAAGTCCGTTCAGTACTTTTTACAACAAAAGTTTTTAATTACTTTCCGAATATAACGTAAGTGCCACCTGCGTAAGGCAGCATAGTTATTGACCCCTGGGGGCCCGGTGCCAATAGCCGAAGGACATGCCGAACTAGGCTCAAGGGATACTGATAACGTAGAAAACGCTTTATAACACCCTTAAATAAAGTTAATAGCTCTCGGGAAGTTTTTCGCTGTACCCCTTAGGGCCATTACGCAGTGTACGATACGATTTATATAGCGTTTACAGACTTAGGCGCGGCCCTCAGGATTCCGCCTTATAGTATTTAGGTGTCAAATGGAGTTGTACAAGGTCGATTTACTGGCGTGATAGCGACACCCTCATTCCTACTTGTTTTGAGGGGTTTAGTGATTTTTATTGGCTTTTTATAGTGGTCTGTTAGCGGCTGCGAGCGTTATGTATCCGATATTGTTTGTTCTTGTGTCGTTCTTTATCGCTTAAGCTGACCCAATATTTTTTATGATTATGTTGGGTAATGAAAAATACGTTGAGTAAGGGATAAGGTATATCGGGACGGCAGCATCGGACCGTACACTTATAATGGCATAGGTAGGAGCATAACTATTATCATTTATCCCAGTATATTGCTGATAGTTTCCTTTGTGTTATTGTTATCTGAAAACTTGTAAATATCTGAGATAGCTAAATATTTCAAATAAAATTTAATACCTTACTAAAACACAAAATACCTTCTCTAGAAAAAATATTGGTAGCATTTAGCAATCAGTGAAAAGAAAAATCAGAGCTAACACGATACCTGAACCGACAAAATCAAATGAAACCCGACTAAAACTAAGCAAACAATTCCCATTTATCCGCCCTCATTCCTCCAATCCAGCTCATAAGGATAAAATGTAGATAGACCCAAAAAATCCAATCCTATATTTAACTGGCTTTCATAGGCACCGAGCGGGTCGGCTAACTAATCGTTTACCTATACCGTAACAATCAATCGCACCCGCCTTAATTTTCCAGCCAATAACGGAGGGCCACACAATCCATTCAAAGTACCTAATTAATTGGACAACATATTTTCCGATGCGGATCACGTAGATATAGCAGGTGACGTCATGAAAAATACGCCGCCACGCCATATATAAAGGGATGTGTGCATTTGGCGCCAAAACACCGTTTTTATGGCTCGTCCAACATTAATTAACACGGGATCTGGGCCCGACAAATGAAGAACGGCTGGCTCTGCAGCCGTTGATTTGTCGCAAACTGTTGCCGACCCCGCAGCGGATTGAGTTTTTGCAAAGAATTTGAAAGGATAAATTGAAGGGTTCATTTTTAACATCCCAGCCATGTATTATGTTGAAATGTTGGGTAATTCATTTTATAATATCATACCCTACATTTCTGAATAGATATAAACAGAAAAATATGTTCAGTTTTGAAAATATGAATGGAAAGTTAGAATTGAGACCCATAAAGATGATTCATATACTTTCACCATTTTTCTCCGCGAAATATTCAGGGGTTGCCATCAAAATAATATTTATTCCTCATACTTATGCAGACATCAATCTACGCCGGAAAACATGAACTAACTTGTCAAGACTGAAGTTTTCCACGGAGTCGCGTAATAAAATGTCGAAAAAGTCGAAGCTTGATTTTTTTCGAAGTTCCAGTCGGCATTCGCATTCGAAAAAGAGCCTTTGTCAGCTCATTTCTCACATTCTGATTGAGATGGACTGTCTAGCATAAATCTGAAGCATTTCATTTCACTCCCGCAGGATATATTTCAAGTTATGAACAAGAACTCGTAATTTTTCCTAATGGATGTTTCTTTTTAGGAAATTATGTTGTAATTTATGGCATTTCGTATTTTCAAATCGATCACTTCAAGAATGCAGCTGATTGCGTATTCTCCAGTATAAATATACGTCTCAAAGAAAGTCTTTCTTTCTAAGACAAAAATGAGACTTCAGCACGTGTTTCCATAGAAAATCTGTCTTGACAATGAATGGGCAAAACGTCCAAAGGCATTCCATAAAAACCTTTAAAAATATTGCACGGTAAGCATTTATAACATTATCAGCGATATCTAAAGACCTCATATTCTCTGCAAATATCATTTTTCACGTAGCGTGACCACATAAAGGCGGTGAAATCTCGATAGGCTCGCAGAAAGCTTAAGTCTTTATACCGACCCGCCGTGCCTCTGTTAACGAGGTAAACGATGAACTTTTCTATAGACAGCCTTATCCACGGTGATTGTATGATAACTTAATGAAAAATGTTTGTAAAATAGCAGTTTAACTTATTTATGGTTTATAAAATTTTGATATGTTATAAAGGAAAGAATATGGACCCACCACAAAATTAAATATCCTTTAAGCACGTAATAATATCAAGTTTCTTTTTGTTTAAAAACATAGAAAAAGGCAGTAATAAAATTGTACATTTATTTATTTAACCACAAATATGTGATGTTTTTTGTTAATATGCAAATCAATTAATCAAATATTTATTTCAAAAACACGATATCAATGTTCTGTTATAAAAAAAATGTGAAAAAAAATAGAAGAACAAAACGTTATTTGGTTTACAATTCGCAAACATTCACAAAAAGCAATTTCAAATGTCGTCGCATACCGGCCGAAGCATTTGTTTTTAATTACTTTGTTTGCAACAAACGTGATGATAACATAAAAATTTATTTATGAGACCCTCGCAAGAATGATGGCTTCAAAGACGCGATCATTACCCGTTCACCTCTCTTTTTCTTTTTAACTTCGATAAATACCTACTGAAGGAGTTTGGAATAATCCAACGTTGTTGTGATTCGAGATAAAACGAAAATGGATAACATTTCTTCCGTTTGTTATACTTTCCTTTTTTTCTCAACCTTCAATCACAGTTAAGTAGCCGTTCCCCTCGTAAATATAACAGATTGCGATTCCATAAAGCCCCTAACAGACTTCCTGCAAATAAGTATCGCGGTAAAAAAACGTAGCGAACAGAAACGAACCCCATTCTTACCATAACCAATTCAAATTTTCACGATCAGGATATTCAAAAATGTTTTCCTTGTTATTCAATTTGTATAGAAAAATAAAATAGCTCCGATAAAGTATGTTCGTTACTGAAAGTATACTAAAGTTGAATTCAAAAAAATAAAAGGGCCACTTGCAAATATCGTGGCCGACCCGAACTGTGTTAACCACAGGCGCGATAAAGAAGGCAATTTCCTAAATAGGGCTTGTGAGGATTTCCCTAATGTTGGACAAAAAATGGATTGTTACTCGCCAAGGATACCTTTTACACAAGCTTCAGTAGCCAGCAAAGCAAAATGTGGACGAACATGTATTTAAGTTTATGGGATCTAATAGTAAAAGTCGTATCGCGTGAATGAGGATCTCTTCCTTTATGTCCTGCCACTTACAACTACTTTAGCGTTCACTCAGCGAGTAGTTCGTTTCTCCTAGTTTAAGATCTGAAGAGTCTCGATGTAGCTTTTAAGAATCTTTCGAAGTGCCGTCTGTGGTGCGCTAAAAATCCTACAAGCATGTCTAAAAAAGGAAACTTTATTTTACACATTTGTGTGAGTTTCAGTTCTCAAATAGCTGTATGTTATATTTGTTTTCTGGCAAACATATTATTTATTCAACTATTTCTCTGTCTTATATATTTTATTTGTTATACCTAATTCAGAGCAAAAATACTTAAAACATGATCCCTTCATCTAATCTGTAAGACAAAATATGGGGATTAACGTATAATAAAGAAATACTTCTACTAAGTGGTCTCGGCACACTAACAAAATTAAATTCTCTTAAGAACTGGGACTAACGTTAGACAAATGACTGCCTAGACACAAAGTAATTTATAACGTCTTCACATAGAAGTCTATCTCAAAAATTTGGGGAACTTATGACCGAAATAAGTCGTATAAGAGCCTCCTTGAAATATTTCCTTTGAAGAAGTTATTCGTAGATACAAGAATATAAATAGAAAGGTATATTCTTTCAATGCTTAGTCTGTACAAAAATATTTGCAATAAGAGCAGTCTGCGGTGATATTTAAATTCAGAGCAAAATATTGCAAAAGCTTGCCATGGTTGCGCAACATTTTTAAATAAGGAAATTTTGAAGCCTTACTAGAATCTGAGGAAGAAAAGTGTATTTTTATCCGCCTGCGAGAAGTAATTCCCTCAAGACGTGGTTGTAACTGCCTGTAGTATAATTAAAAGCATGATTGTTAACAAAATAATTTTATACAATACTTTGATACAGTTCAAACATAACAATGTTTTCAATAATGATCCCAAATAATTAAAATTAAATTGACCGCATTACTAATTTGTGCGGTGTAATTAATTAATTTCCATTATACTAAATGATGCACTCATAAATTGGTGATAAACAGTTTACTTAAAAGTGTTGGTAGCAACACCGCCTCTATGTTGTTTGGAACACAGTCGAATTGAGAACCTGCTTCTTCTAGTTAATAATTAGTATTATCATGATGCTAAAAGAGGAAACTAATCTCAACATAAAGAGCTATTGAGCCGTTAACAAACCTATACAATATATATTTATGAATAAAACAAACTCACACACCAGAAAAAAATAGCATAATACTCGTTTTCATCCTAAATTTCCCATTTGAGGTAAATTCTAAGATACACGGTGCCCTAAAAAAGGATGTATCTTTTGTGAGGCATTCGTCTCAAAGCGGGGTGTATCGCCAGAGAGGCACGTTCAATTGGATTGAAACGTCGACTTCGGAAAGTGGTGTTGGCCAAAGGGTCCTAATAGCATTTTTGTAGTGAAGCCTGAAGGGCGTGCTACAGAAAAATTGTTTCGCTGATAGAAAGCTATTTATCTTTGATTACTATTTTGTTGATTAAATTACGATAGCGGCCATTCCGAACCGCCTTAATCTAGAACCTTTTTTAAGTTTTTCCTGCTTTGTGACTGCCCCAGAATTCTACGAAATTTGCTCAGTTTGTATTTTATTCCTCTATTAACGTTATGAAAGTTATTACACAATTAATTTTGATTCTTCTACCATGAAGCGTTTCATTTAGATCATTACTTAGCAAACTTTTTTGTAACAAGATTTTTTTTATTAGACACTTTAAATCTTACGGCATCGCTTCGTTGGCGTAACTGTAAATTAAGATTTACATAACCAAAAACTTCTGAAAACACAATTACAGAAGTTTTAACATAGAGCTTGTAACCGTAGTAGGTAATCACATTTGTCGGGGAAGTTGCTAGAGAAAATTGTCTTTGGTGCTCCTAACAAGGTTGAGCCCTTACCATTTGCCACCCCCTGTTGACAGAGTCGAGACGACTTACACTAGAAAATACAGAAATAAAGCTTCAATCTTTGACGTTCACTGTGTGTCTATCGGTTTTTCGATCCGATAAATTTCTTTGAAGTGACGAAGTTACAGTGCTAAGATCTTTTACAAATATAATGGAAATGGTTAGGAAAGTTTTTTCACTATCATAATATTTCATATAGTAACGAAAATATATTTTTATATTGTTTTCAATAAGTTTCGATGAATCACGCTAAAATTGAAGTGCACCAATTCATTGTATAGAACCTTTTAATTTCCCGGAAAATATAAATTGGAAGATAGGTTCTTACCTACCAAACTACAGTAGGTATTCAATTTGAAACTGTGTGGGTAGATAGAATAATTTCATTAATAGTCTTAGATACGTAGAACCAGTCGTCCAGGTATTTACTGGATGAGACATTCCAGATAGGTCGCCTAAAATTAAAATCATGTTAGTAATAGGAAATTGAATTATCAATGGGGTAGGTGCTTTCAAGTAGAAGCACACGACAAAAAATATTTTATACTAGCTGTTACAGGCGGTTTCACCCATAGAATACCCTAAAGTATATGTGGTAGAATTAAATGTGATTAGGTACGAAACATCCGATATAATATTAAGTAGGAATAGAACATAACATAACGATATGAAACATTTTTATTAGGTATCTTAGACTTAAACCAAAAACATAAGTAATATAGAATTATTTTATTCATTGTATTACTTAAAAGACTCAAACTATAACCGTTAAGTATGTCTGTGTTAACTATAGCAGGTAAGTTTGTCTGTGGTTAGAAATTTGATAGTTTACAAAATTGTTATATCAAATTGCAGTTTTGGTTATTTTGTAGAAACCTGATTTCCGGCATCATTTTATAAAGGTTAGATGGCGGTCGGTCAAGGCATCACTATAATGTTCGTTTATTATCCAAAAATGGAATACGATACTGCTATCAAAATCTACTGGAAGCCTTTTGAGTACCAGCTTTACCGCGACCATGGTTCTCAAAGGGCTCCAAATGGAACAAAGATAGGTGTAGCCAGTAAAAGCCTAACACATTCCCTCTAAAATCTGATGAATTGTTAAGTTGTAGGTCTTACTATTTACCAGCAGAATACGAGCATACACTTATAAGATATCCACCAATAATTTAAAGGAATAGAACACCAATGGAACTATATATTACAAAGCTATCAGTGGATTGCATTGAGACCGAATCATTTATTCACCGAGTCAGGGCGAATGCCGAGAATTGATCTACGGATCGAAGGCGTGTGCAAAATCTAGCAATTTGCTTGTAAGTATCTCATCTACATACGATTGACTATGCAGAATCATTTGAAAAATTAGTATTTACATATTCACACAGAATTCTGACGAAAAGGATCGATCTTGCTGAAAAAGAATTGTCTGATTTAAAATTTTCCTTTTCTTATTTTTAGGACCCATTTTATTTCTCTGTGTCGACAGTTCAGTGGTCAAAGTACGAGTGTTTAGCCAAAGTTGATAGTGAAAACATTATTTAGGTTTTACCAACTTGTGGTTCTGAGAAGTAGTTCAGTTCATAGAAATGTGGGCGTAATAGGTATACCTCCACTTCTGTTGTTTTAACTTTAAAATTAAGGCTTTGTCCGAAACAACATTTCGTTTCGTGGAATCATAAAACTTTACACTATAGTTTCGTTGTTTATTTTGTTTATAATTTTATTTTAGTATTTTTTTAACAACTAATATCCATAATTCTATCCAAAACGTACAGATTTATCAAATACATGTTGAATAAAGTAAAATATTATGTTTTACATAGATAAATACTTACATAATATCCGCATGAAATATGAAAACAAGCAACCAAAACCCTTAATCCTCGAATCAAATTAAACTGTACAACACAACGTAATTACTTAAAATCAAGTTTAAACTCGCTCACGAAGTCCGTAAAGTCCTTCAAAGTTTCCGAGATCATTTACTTACCAGTATATTTTACCTGGACACAAAGTAAAAGCTGAAAGGTCTTGTAAACAACACAGACAACGTTCTACGGGAACTACTTTAGGTCACGAATGAATACCCAAAGGAAAAATATACCTGAGAAAGTCTGTACAAAGAATTTGGTAGATTATTCTTTACACAATTTTAGCGCAAAAAACCGGCACGTGGTTTGAGAGTATTGCCAATTGAGATGAGTTTTGTTGATTCAGGTTTAATAGAGTACTATTAAGATAATATTTGATGAACCAACTACTTTTATTTGTATTCATGAGTTTTATTACGTAGATACTTACTGAATAAAATATTATGATATTTTGTTCTTTGCCAGAGCAGTCTCACTCAATCTCAATTAATTTTCTTATGAAGATCTTACTTTTCACAAAATAATACATAACTCTATTTTAAGCATTACTTTGTTTCAAGACATTTTGGTGCACTCACATTTTAGTATAGAAATAAATAACATTCAGAGAAAATATTAATCCAACACACATTCAAAGTCAAATATAGCTCCTCGAAGTTTTTACCCTATTTCAGCAACAAATACACATTACCTTTACCATAACTTATCCTGAACAAAAATCAGCAAAACATTTGATATTATCCTTATCCTCTCAAAGCAACACAAAAGTAAAATATATCACATAAACTACTTTCCGAAATAATCTAACTTATAAAAAACCATAACACCAGCACAAATCCGCTTTCCCTGTAAACAAAAACTTCTTCACATTAAATATCTATATACAAGTTTAGCCAGTAAGTTTATTTCCTTTGGAGTACCACCCATGGCCCAAAACCCTCGCTCCAGTCGGAAGTCCCGATAATGTGATATGCGAAGCTCAAATACGCCTACCCTTCGTGCTTGAGGTTAAATATATTATATTTTTGCTTTGTGCAACCCCTGACTTGTTTTGATGTTTGCTTGTTTTCTATATATGTGGTAAACAATGGGAATAACAGTTTTCTTCACACTAATGTTTTGTTCTACAAGTATTTTTCCGTGTATAAGGTACGTCGTGATCAAATATTGTTGATGTAGTGCTTTGTTTGATATCACAAAGTTTTTTTTTTACTTAGTAAAAAATCTTTTTCCCAGACTGTTGTCTTAAATTATAAGTACTGAATGAAAAATGAAATTCGCGATAATTTTATCCATAAACTGGACTCTAAAAATCAGAAACTTGTGCTATTTATTCATCTACGTAGTTTCAAGTTGGAATCTGAATTTAGTCTATATCCAAGTTTTTATCGTGCCGTAGATATTTATTCTATTACTCGAATAGAGGTTCATTCGGATGCATGCAGCGCCCGTTGTCGCTGTAACGTAATATGCAACGTCGTCGCATCGTCGATATTCACTGTTTCACCTGCTTTACCATTCAGGACGAGGAGCGCTCGATGCTGATACGATACTCAACTGCACTTCCTACTGCTTGCAGACACTGTAATGTGTGGCTACAAGCGACAACACCGCTCTTGCATACTAAACTAAGAATACCATAAGGTAGGTGCGGTAGGTACCTTCCTATGAGGTTTGAATGTCATAAAGTTCACTATGTGAGTACTTAGATACGTTGTCCACAGCTCGCTTACCCCTTTAGGCAAAAGTGCCCCAAGCCTTTACAATCGGCTTTGTGGTACGCTTAATCAATATTCTCAGCACAAAATCCCTCTTTCTATATAGCCCGGATTTGATTCATACAGAAATATCGATGGTCACCAGCCAAATGGCACATTCAAGTCTTGTTTAGAATATTCAGAATTTTTACCACTCGACCCAAAAAAATATTGTAAACATTTTTTTTTTCATACTGAGCGTAATGAGTCGGTCAAAAGTAAATTTCTCAGAAAAACGTTTGGCGTTGAAGAGGGAAAACGGCTACGTAATTAGTAATAAGAATTGGAGTAACTTCAAATTTCTTTTCGTAAAAACAGATTCTACTTTGAAAAAAGTTTATTTCAAAATTTACACTTGAAATAATTTGTTTTACTTTTTATGTAACGGTATCTACAAATCCTCTTCAGATTTTCCCGAGTTCGTATTTATACGTACGTTTATACTCCGTACGTACAGCCACCACTATTAAAATATTACATTCGGAAATACATCGTGAAGTAGTTCAGCGAACTTATAAATCTGTTTGCTAAACCCAGAAACGTTCTCAGTTCTAACCCAAACGCCTAACAAGAACCCTATATTACGTACAAGTCTAAGCTGCAAGGCGCTTCAAGACGGGCGTGGGTTGGCTGGGAAGTTTGTTCATCAACAAACTACTATTTCATAATACGGCAACAGACTGGCTGACTACACAAATATAGTTAGAAACAAGACGTGAAAATGGCTCCTTACATTCCATCCGAAGTTCGGAAAGTTAATAAGGTGCACCTGGCTTAGGTTCTCTGAGTCCACACCCTATTGTCAGGGTTTCATTTTAGTTTTTCGCAATGTTGCTTTTTCTGAATCCCACTGGTCAATACTTGTTATTATTACTCTCATTACTTAGTGTACATAGTTGTTAGACCGTCATTTGTTTGACCGAAATTCTTTATCAAATCGCAAAGTTGCTATTCAACGATTGCTCGCGACTATATGCTAAATCTAGATCTAAGGGGGAGGCCTATGTTCAGCAGTGGACATCCTATGGCTGAGATGATGATGATATGCTAAATGCCCTAGATATTGGGGTTTCATACATGAAATAAATCCCGCAGCCTACTTCACGAATGCTCCATAAAATTCGCTTTGACGCTTCAGTACTGTTAATTAAAGAACAAACAATATTGCAGCGCTTTTGAAAGCAGCTTTAATATTTCGGCGAATAATGAATAGCTGTGATACTCGGCGTTAATTGAAAGCACATTTGATATACCGAGTTTCGATATGAAAATAAAAATTGGATTTATGAATATCAATTTTCATGAATATAACAGTTTAATCTCCTTTAAGTTATAAAAATGGACCAAAAATAATATTCGGCTGAATAAACTCAATGTGTCCGAAATCCAATTAGAGTCATTTGTTGCGTTAACAAGGTAATAAAGTATCGGTAGGTACAAATTATCATTAGCTGATAATTAACCCGGATCTGAAGGCCTTGTGTTGGCGCCAATATGCCGAACGTTCACAAGGTCACTTCGTCGAGGAACAATGTATTGGATACAGATCTGAGGGCACGGCAGTGCCCCAGCCAAGACTCGAGCAAAGCGGGCACGGCCGTACCATCTTTTCTCGAAGCGTTTCGCGGCTATTTCAGCCCCCTGTATCTTCCATGTAAACAAAGCTAGGAGTTTAGGTTTTCGATGACCAAGAGTAAGTATTAGAACAAGCTCAGTCTCAAAATTACAAGACATTTAAATAAATAGTTTACGAGTTATGAGCGATCAAAGTTACACCATTTTGTCACTGACTCACTGACCGATCATCAAAAGTCTAAGGTACTTCTAGCAAATTTAGAACCTTCAAATTTGGCACCAAGATAGGTTATTAGCTACATATAAAGGGAAAATTATAAAAACCTTAAAACTTATTAAAAAATAGGAAACAAATTTATATTTGCGGTTTTTCAAGAACATTGTGTATGAATTTTGACTGCATTGATAACTTTGTTATTTATTTATGTACAATATATTATGTTACTATTTGTTTTATTGTTACGTAGTGTGGTATATTGTTATTATGTTTTAAATATACATACATATGAATAAAAAAGCTAGGTTAAAATGAAATGAATAATGATAAAATCTTTCATATTAATGCAGTGCGATAAATACTGCATGCTCGCTCGATAGATGGCGTTGTCCTGGTCTAAATCGCGTTATGGTTTCGTTACATAGCTTAGTATAAGTAGTACTTTTAAAAAATCCTATAATTTCATGTGATAGCGCCATCTACCTCTGAAATAAATCTCTTTTATTCTAAAAGATATTCGATTCAAAAATTCGACAATATCGAATTTTTTTAGTTTATTTAAAAAAAGTTGTTTACGTGCTACTTTAGGTGTACATATTTAGTTTGTTATATATTTAGTTAGTTGCATGTAAGTTAATTTAATTTGTTATATACTTAGAGAAGAAAGAGACCTACAAAAAATAAATGAGATCCCACCAAAAACATTAAATGTAAAAAAAAGCCAATCCTCTACGCAATTCCTCCACCTTAAAAAGTTTTGAGATCGCATAGAAGCCAAGTCCTGTTCAACTTTATTTGTAACTAGCTTCTGCCAGCGACTTCGTCCGCGTTAGATTCGGACTTTGTGCAAAGAGAGGAAGAAAAAATAATCACCAGCCTATCCAATTAGCTAAATCTATGCGTACCTAACCTATTACTACTTAGCTTTAACCACTAAGGCTGCACACGCGATATATAACTTCTCCCGATTTCCCAACATTTCCCATCACTGCTCTGCTCCTATTGATCGTAGCGTGATGAAAAGTATCCTATAACCTGCCCAGGAGTATGAAGAATGATTGTGCCAAGTTTCATTAAAATCCGTCGAGTAGTTTTTGTTTCCATAACGAACATACAGACAGACAGACAGACAGACAGACAGACAGACAGACGGACAGACAGACAGACAGACAGACAAAAATTTTACTGATTGCATTTTTGGCATCAGTATCGATCACTAATCACCCCCTGATAGATATTTTGGAAATATATTTAATGTACAGAATTGACCTCTCTACAGATTTATTATAAGTATAGATAATAAATCAATATTTTGTGACTATATCAATAGTTTTATTCACATTACAATAATATTGTCTTGGCCATGAGCACAAGTTAAAAGTCGCTCCTTGAAATAATGTGTAAATAGGTAAATACCATTGAATTGATAAATTCTATATGGACATGATTTTACGATTGGACTGATTGGAATTTGAGATCACCATGGACTAAACATGCGCCATAGTACATGTGCAGTTCATTGATGTTGGATGATACTGACTGTCGGTCATTTAGTAACAATTGAATAAACTAAAAGTAATTAATTCTGTGATATTAAACTTCATGTTTGACTTTCACCTCTCCAAGATATGCTGTATTATATTTGTAGTTTATTGTGCTCATGGCCAAGTCAATATTATTGTAATGAGAATAAAACTATTGATATAGTCACAAAATATTGATTTATTATTACAAATAAAGTTGAACAGGACTTGGCTTCTATGCGATCTCAAAACTTTTTAAGGTGGAGGAATTGCGTAGAGGATTGGCTTTTTTTACATTTAATGTTTTTGGTGGGTTTGTGTTTCTTGAGTGAATCAAAGCCGCAGAAACGAATACGCACACAACATCGTCAAGATGGTGGAACTTTTTGTATAAACTTTTTGTTTAATAGCAGTTCTTTGTAAACATAATCTGCATCTACGAGTACTTATTGATATTCCGCAACATATTTAAAGGGATGAACAGAAAGCAATACATTTTCATCAAGATAATTTAGTTTGTAGAAGTCAGCTGGTCTCGGCTCGTTACGAGCGCACGGCGCATAATCTAATACAGTCGCGTAATACGCGGTGTTGATCGCAAGTTTATTACGAGTCGGCCCACGCTTAGACTACACGCTGCGTACAAACATCACACTCAGCTGGCTTTGACTTGGAAAATTGTTGGGTTTTTTGGGCAAGTAACAGGAGCATTTTCCTGATTCTGCTATTATTTAAGCAAGCACGAGGTATGCGGATATCAATTGAACTTTTACATTGTTGGCATTATTTAACGGAAAACGGTTGACAATCCCAGAAAATTTTAAACATGCGAATACTTCAGATATTACTGATCCAATCCAACATTTTTAATTAAAGAAAAATAAAGCACGACAAATATATTAAAAATCATACTGAGTTATAATTTATTGCCTGAAACACGATATACGGATATTTATTATTCGCAATTTATTCGACAAACCACAACAAATTATCGCAGCATATAACAATATGTTAATAGATTCGGCATAAATATTATTTCTCGTACAATGGTGATGGCATAAAATTATAATTACAGGCAATCACAGAATCATGCAACCGTTAAATTATGACCTGACGACAAATTATAGCGCGATTGTCCGAAAATGTACCAATTATTGGTATTTATGAATTAAACATTAACTGCGACACTTTGATCTATACAATCCTCGCAAGGAATATACCACGAAGTGCCATAAAGAGCATAAAAGACACCGAATCATTAAAATTATGAATCTATAAAAACTGTACAAAGAAGTCTAAACTCATCAGCTTCGAGAGGAAACTGTGAGTTTCTCTCAAGAATCTTTCAATAGGTACTATTACTCTGATCATATCTTTACTTTTCCCTTTTTAAGCCTCCGCAGTGGCTTTTAACATTAATAAATTAAATAATTGTACTCTTCTTTAACTTATTTTTTGAAGAAAAATATTTTCAATGTGATTCTTCTTCCGATCAAGATTTTGCAAATAGTAGTTCCCATTTTAATTATGTATGATATTCCTTAATTTACATACATGTATATTCCGAACGTGACTCGAACAGTGATGTATTCTTTTTTATGAACATTGTTATAGCTTAACATTACTTTTTCAACGAATATATTCAGGCAAGTTTATAAGCGTTGCCGAAAAACTTTTAGTTAAAAAAAAAAACATCTGTAAATACATATGTTTTAGTTCAATTTCTGGGTAGCTATGGAATAGAAGTTTTAAGAACATGCGATTTGAATTGAAGAAGCAATGCAGCTGTACTTAAGACCTCCGAAAAAAAACATATGATAGGTATTATATTACCATTATTTTCTTTTGTTTTACTTTCATCTCAATACTTCAAAAGTACTTACCACTGACAAAGGTTGACGATGCTCCGAGTACTTACGAAATTTCATACATAACCTTTTGCGAGCCCTATGGGAAATGACGTGATGGTGTATTTCAAGTCACGTGACAATTAGAATATTGTCCATCTCAAGCTTGCTACACTCCAACCAAGAAGGTTGATAAATATACAGTACACCTATCTATGAAGATGTACGCAATAGATAAATTAAGGAGACTTTAATAAACAAAGAAATAAAATACATAATAAAAGGAAATTATAAGGAAAAAAGAAAATAAATAAAAATACATTCTAAAGAAGTGCCAGTTGTTCCTCATTGAATACAACGTGATTTTACCTCTTAGAAAAATATTATGTAAATACCTATAGTATAGACATATAACTTATTATATAAACACTGAGCACGTTATTGGATTGAGATGGGAAGATTGTCGCGTGATGTAGGTTGACATAACATGATAGATGATCCAAATCCTTTTTCGGAATGGAATATCGTCTTCGGTCAATATTGGTTTTTAAAACGCCTCCGTCAGTGTGTTCCGGGATTTGTTGGAGTGAGTCTTTCAAGATAATCGAGTCAAGATGGTGCTGATTTGAGGTCAATCGATATTTTTGGTTGAAGGTACTGTTTCTAGGCTGAAAGTTAAATTTTGGTAGTGACTGGTGTTGAAATTGAACGTCTGGTGCCAGTTAAAACCTTTTTATCATTTTTATGAGTTTTGTTGTAATAGGCAATACCTTTTTTTATTTCATAAAGCTTTTTTATGGACCAAAGGCATTCTTTATGCAGTTTAATACCTATTGACTTTCGATGTCCTATTACAAAAGTCTAAACGACAAGAAAAGTTACAATATTCGGATGATATCGAAAAAACGAAGAACAACAAACTCTTTTCGAAACCTAAAACCAATTGAGTAAATGTAAATAAACATTCGCCAAGGAACAATGCACGAAAAAATCCTACGAACAAAACCGTTCGCCCAAAATTTGATTGTAGGAGTACCTTCAACTTAAGTGCGTTAGTGGGTATACGGGAAGGTGCTCTTAGCATATAATTTAATTAGACCATAATAGGGAAACCTGGTGGCTGGTGATATTATGTTAACGTCTACTCTATGCCAAGTATTATGTATACTTACGTATTTTTATGAAGTAGAATCATTCGGTGCCCTCTCCTCGACAGTTTGTTTAGGCCGCTGGGTCTGCTCATTTTTTTATTGTGTGAAGTGTTTTCGAAACCCAATGGGGCTCGCTTTGTATTTTTCGGTTTGCTACGCTTTTGGAATTAAATAGCATGAATTTGTACGGGGTGTAATGATATGCTAAAGAGAAGCTGAAATTGATGTGGCAGTTACCGCATTTTACATTTCTTCAAGTTACAAACCAAAAACGTATTTATGTGGCGAATAACCCTTATTGTAGCTAACAAAAGTAAATTATCATCAAAATAAATATGGCGGTGTTTATTACACGTTCATGACTGGAATATTACAGCGATTTTCTAAGAAGCGAGATGGGCAAGCCCAGGGCTTGTAAACCGACTTGCGAACTTCGTTCATAAAACTCGCTTTGAAGGATAAAAAAATCTTATAAGAAAGGTTGGACTCCGCTGAAACCTTAGATACGGCGGAATGAAAATTTGCCAAATTCTTGGAAACTAAACGGCACTTTTTATGTCGAACCCTCATGTATTGAAAACATAAGTAGAACGAATGGTGCCGAATAGGGGTAATGATTTTTGAAGATTACGTACTTAGGTGCTTGGTGAAAAGGCAGCGACCGTGATTCGAATATATCTGACTCTGGATTTCCAAACTATCCCTAAGAGCTTTATCAAAGGACTTCAGCACTTTTGTTCTAGAGATCGCGTTAAACTTGTGTAGGCATTTCTTTATATCTGTAAAGAACCTTCAATTTATGTATGTAGCGAGGTATACTTTTACTTAAATAAAAAACGATTATTTCCATGAACTTTATACCTATTCTAAATACGATCAACGATTGAGGCTAATGTTATCTAATGTACTAAATAATTATAAAAATTCCCCTGGTATTTAACCTGAGCAACTTATTTCAAAGAAACAATTCTAACATCCCAATAATAAAACCTTTTATCCTGATTCCAAGCATTAAATTACAAACCCTTTCAACGCCAAATACACTCGCTCTTTACACAAATGGAAATCATGTGGAAATCCGTTCCAGAATTAAATGGAAACTTTTAAAAAGGCAAAAATCCAGTGCTTACATAAAAACCCCTGATAGATGCATTTCAAGTTTAATCCAACAGGGATGTAGTGACCGAGGCTAATGGAAGCACTCACCAGTCGGCTGTTGACAGGAATCAAAATGAAAACGTACGACAACTAGACTTCAAATAAGTTAACCACTGCACAAAGGCCTGTTTAGAAGTATTTGCTCTACTTATTTATGAAGGTAAATAGAGGTTTGTGAACGACTTTTGCAGTTCCTGTTTGTAAAGATCATGGCGACGTATATCTCGGTATATGCCATTTCTTTGTACGGTAGACCATAAGATGTGACTACTTCCTGACATCAGAGCATTTAATATGTTCCTATTAGAATTTATTCCTTGGTTTTTATTAACATGTCTGTAAGAGTTACCAAAACTTTACGTAATCGTAGTTACACTACTTATGTAGATAAATGATAGTCTTAATTGCCTGCTATAAGCAGTAACGTTGTATTTATTTTGGACGTAGAGAAGACGTAGCTATATTGTGTTTACAGAAGTCTAAATAGATAATGATTGTGTCTAGACTAGTTCTATATAAAACTGTTATATTAGATATCTACTTACGTAAGACGTCATTGTACAAAAACCGGCACACGAAGAGTTCCGTACCATTATTTAGAAAAAACGTTTGTTGTATGGGAGCTCCCCGAAATATTTATTGTATTCTAGTTTTCAGTATTTGTTGTTATAGCGGCAACAGAAATACATCATCTGTGAAAATTTCAACTCTCTAACTATCACGGTTCATGAGGTACAGCCTGGTGACAGACAGACGGACATACGGACGGACGGACAGAGGAGCGAAAACAATAGGGTCCCGTTTTACCCTTTGAGTACAGAACCCTAAAAACCTAGTCAGTTTCTCTTATAAAATTACTGCAATTTTCTCAAGAGTCCTTTCGCATGAAGACTAAAAATGTCTATATTTTCGGCCTAAAAATATTTCCCCCTTGCCCTTATTACCTGTGTTTTCAAAGAACCGTTGATTTGGAGGGCACGCGTTTAATCTAATCTCCATGTCTACATCACTCAACCAGATACCTTTCAGTATGAAGACGACGTTATGAGAAAAATAAACTTTCTGCGCATACAAAATGTAATGAGCGTGTTTTGTTTTTACATTACGTTATGGTAACTTTCAAAGCTATTGTAATTGCCATGTTAGCAATCAAAGATCTCATTGCAAAGTTGATGTAAAGCATCCTAAGGTACCTATTATGCCCGAACACTAGCGTAATGCTTCTCTAATTTTGCACTCCACTTAATCACCATATCACAAATACATACAGATTTTTTTTCATGACAATAACATTAAGGCGATTATCACACTGCCCCGCATGATGCAGCGTAGTGCGTGGATGCGTTTTTTTCCGTTGTATGGAAATATCTCCGTTTGTATGGAAAACACGCATAGTCCAACACACTGAAAATGCATCCACGCGCGTTCATGCGGATCACGCACATACATGCGGAGATACACGCACCCCCGCGCGTAGGTGCGGGGCGAGACGCAAGGTATGGCACACTGAATCCCGCAGTGACGCGCATGATTTTGAATGGGCGTGACGTGTATGTTTGAAAATGGAACTCGATGAGAGCCGTCGTGCGTGAATTAACAAAACGCACCTACGCGCGTGAGTGCGTGAAAAACCCGCACGATGATGCAGATCTGCACTCCCGCAGGAACGCGCGTAGGTGCGTCGACACGCAAGATGCAGCGTGATGCGGGGCAGTGTGAAGATCCCCTAACTTTATTCAGCTCCATAAAATTATATCACCTACGTGGATTGCAATGCACCTCCACCCCGCACCATTGCAATCCCTACTAACGAGGTTCGTTATCTCAATATAAAGACAAATCTATGCACGTAATCCACCAAGCAATAACCATTTACATGTAAATTGAAACTACAATTGAGTCAATTTAACAATCACAATTACTATAATTGTAACACGTTATTTTTGTACTCATATACATAATTAAGCTAAAAGATAAAACTGTGGTAACAATTTAATCAAGGAATTATGAGCATCATTCCAAATTCTACCAAAAAGTTTTAAAATCCACAAATGTGTTAGCATATCCCATTTCGGGAATTGATTGACACTTCGTTTAGCGAACCCGGATCAGGAAAATTGCCAAAACTTTTATGACAAACGAAGACTGTATCTACAACGGATATAAAGTCTGTTCGGTCTTATCACAATCGTTTATTATGACGAACCTCGACCCTACGTCTTACAAAGTTGATTTCATGTATTTTTTGTTTGACTTTAAATGTTGCTAACTTAATGAAATTCCTGTCTACAGTGTTTTTCTTGAAAATTGTTGTTTGGCTAACTCTAATTGTTTATCTTGAACAAACAGTTTTAAAATCCACTTTTGTTTAAAACACGGACCCTCTAACTAAGTTGAGCTCCATTTCAAAAGAAACGGAACTGAAGATAATCAATTTTAATAGACAGCGCTAACAGATTATTCAAGTCTGCGTCTAAAACAATTCTTCAACTGTTTGCGGATGCAGCGAAAACTTTGGTCATTTTAAAATCTGAAAGCGCTTTAAGCGATTCAATCATACTTTCCTTCCGGAGCGACTGGCGTCACGTATTCTTGAATAACCTTTGAAGTTATCTTTTACGAGGAACGTTTCCCGAAGCCAAAAGATACTCCAATGAGATTAGTTTAATGAAACTGTACGTCGAATGCAGTGCATGCGGCTGGCAGATGAATTAGCATGCAATTTTCCATATTTTGAACACATTTAATAATGTTAACCCTACAGCTGCAGGTTTAATATTTAGATAGGCGGATAATTTGATGTACATCACAATTTATTTTTGTTGTTAGTGTAAATAAATCTGCAACAACGTCATAAGTATAGATAGTTCAACTCAGATTTGCGCGCGGCCCTATGTATGCGTCGGCTTGTAAATATACAACTTTCATTCGTGTGACAGTGACGTCGTCCGAGCATGACGTGTTCTTATCGCTTTTTGTTATGGGTACAGTCGTTTACAAAAATGATGTCTAGTTCTTCACGGAGAAAATGTTTAAGGATTCAGGTAGCGTTTCAAAAAATGAAACAACATTCAAAGCTTTTTATTATTACATTTTACAGTTTTTAATTATTTTCTCATACGTTTTTTCAAATTGACATTGACAGTATCTAAGAAATAAATGAGGTGAAATATCTAAGATGAATTAAAACTCCTTACATATTTTCTAGCTCGGGGTACGAGGACAATAAATAAAAGTGTGGACTAAGAATGCAAAATTCATCATTTGATTTTTCAAGTAGCGATTCAGAATCATTATAAATAAATAAACATTAAATTACGTAATAATTGTTTTTCTTTAAACAGCCGTAACCCCTAAATAACTGTATTTGTACCCGACTGTACCTCTTGTCACGCACACAAAGTCACTGTATATGTACAAGGGTTACCCACACATAAGGCCGCGCGCAAGACTGAGTTGAACTTACTATAACAAATAACGTTTTTTCCAGGAGATCGATTTAAAAGTTGTTGTTTTGATTAAGTAAAATGTATTTACGATATCATTATATATCGATGCCCAAAATATTTTTTGTACTCCATATTTGATTATTTTTTTTGTAAAAAAAGTTTTTTATTTACTGCTTTTCAGTATCCATATAAGTGGAAAGTTCTCATCAATACAAAGAATATAAGCCCAAATACGAGGTATTTTACATATTCAGTTGTCGAGTCCCCTCGACCTTCTCTGGTCTCCATCATCAGGTCAGCTCTAAACCTTCATTGTTGCAAAGGTCTCGTCAATACAAATAATATAAGCCCAAACACGAGGTAGTTTACATATTCAGTTGTCGAGTTCCCTCGACCCTCTCTGGTCTCCATCATCAGGTCAGCTCCAAACCTTCACTGTTGCAAAGGTCTCGTCAATACAAATAATATAAGCCCAAACACGAGGTAGTTTACATATTCAGTTGTCGAGTTTCCTCGAGCTTCTCTGGTCTCCATCATCAGGTCAGCTCCAAACCTTCACTGTTGCATAGTACTTTCAGGCATACACTTGAGTGTCAAGTTTTTACACTATGTATGCCTACAACTTTCGAAGGTTGCCCTCGATTTCTCAGGGTTTCCATCATCAGATCCTGACTTGATGACTATGGGACCAACTGGCAGCTATTTCGCGTCAAACAAAAAAAGAATCACGCAAATCGGTTTATAAACCTCGGAGTTATCGATGTACTCCTCCTCCTCCTTTTTGGGAGTCGGTTAAAAATTAAGGTTGTTTCAGAAAAAAATAAGGTTGTTTCAGAAATAAAAAAGTTTATATAAGTGGTACATCTTTAATGTTTTTAAAAACGATACCTACATTTATGACATTTACGCCCCCAGTGGGTCATTTTAGGAGTTACATTTATGATATTGTTGCACAGCCTGTAGACGCATGTTTGACATCATTTGTGATCAAAAACTCATTTTGGCAATTTTATCATTTATGACGTTATTGCATCCGCGGTGCGATGTGGAGACACTACAGTAATTTTGTACGCAGGTATAAAGTTTCATCTATGTCAAAAAAATAGTCACCCTAACAGTGACAGATTCCACTGTTCTTGACGTCTATATTTTTATGTTGCAAGTGTCGTGATGGCACGGCACTCAATTTTTGTCACTCTCACCACTGCTGAAGTGGAATTTAAGTGGCATGCTGCAAACCATCCCGTTTTTATGCTGAAAACATTTTTCCGCACTTCACTGTTACCGTATTACGAATGTGGCGTGAAATAAACTGGGAACTGGAATATTCTTTGTTTTCAATTAATTGAATTTGTGTAGTCTTGTGTTACTTGAAACAAGCTAAAAGCTCTCTGGCTTCTTATATGCTACCTACTTATGATAGCTGAGACCAACGACGTACTTTCATATGCGGCTTTTTTTATTTAATTCGACGATCGCCCGTCCAAAAACTGACCGTAACAAGCAGTTCTTAATCTTTGACTCCTGAACCTGACATTTGACTACAATGCACATAATATAGATATAAGTGTGTACAAAGGTACTTGTATGCCAAACAAAGGAAAAAGACAAAGGAAAAGAATCGAATTATTCCACCCAAACATTTGGAAGTGGATCGCATTATTTTTACAACATTACCAAAGATTTAATCCAAATCGTTGGTGGAAGCGGCACAAGAACGTGAAGAGAAATTGGAAAGTTTCCTTACTTTCTCATACATAATACATACAATTCTTAAACGTAAAAACTTAGGTAAGTAGGTACTGGCGGTTGTAGAAATACTTTTATAGCAGCATATTGAATTTGTTGCCGTTTCTGATTCTGTTTGTTGATAAAGTTACGTGTGATTGTAAAGTTTTCAATGATTTGAATGACTCGAAGACTATAAATACTTCAGTGTTTGCTACACTTTATACAAGAATTATTAGGACATTACCTACATTTAAAAGGACTTAAGTAGTTCTTAGATTTTAGACTCTCATCTCAGATTTACGCAGCGTGTCTCAGACAGAAAACAATTTAGGACTTACACACGCACTTACCCACAAAAAGTTTCTCGGCCAGTCGTAAATACTAACATTATTAATTCTCATGAAAGATGTCGGGAGCAAAGTTGAGGTTTCTGGCCTAACAACACGTAGGAACTGTCTATCACTCACCGCCCACGCTGTGGCTCTGTTTTATTAATCAAATACATGTATGCTCACGAGTACAAATGTAATTATACTTGTACACGTTCGGAAAATAGAAATTGAATTGAGTGACTGATATTTGAGAAGTATCCAGAAATTTTCGTGTCAGAAGATCGGATCGATTATCTACATTATAAAACGTTGCGTAACAGTCAATCGCTTAACCTTTTAATTAAGTTAGCCAATTGAAATGTTTGAGTGAACCGTTGGCGTTGCTACGCCGTATTTCGACGCTTGTATATCTACTTACTTAAATAATAATACAAAGAATTGACGGAAAATTGCTACGATGGCTACGATTATTTCGTAGCAGTTAAGCGTAGGCACCACAGTGCTACAATTTATACTCGTAGCAGTGTACTCAAAACATGTTTCATTCTCGTCGGGTACATACACCCAGACATTTCATGACTCCTTTCTAGAAAAAATGGTACGTGTACCATTGAACCGGTATAAACAAAGTTATCGCCCGTTTGGTTTCGTTTCAGGCTGTTCTGCACAACTGTGCCCAAGGCTACTCAACCTTTTTCCTGTTACAGCGTCGCAAATATTACATCGCCATCATTGTTGACTAAAAAGTTCTATCGAAAAGCTGCTAATTAACGTAGGTATATAAGTCTGTTGATGCTTCAAATCCCAGCAACAGCTGGATCACTTCAACGGCTCAGTAATCGGCAATATATCGGCCGTCTGATCTCGTTTTCCGAGCTATTTTGCACAAGTGGCCACAAAGCGTGGGGTCAGCTCGATTATCGGCGCGAGGCGGACAATGCCGTGAATAATTATTCAATTTGTTTCCCTTACAATGACATTCTCAGCCAGCATGTTAAGTAGGCGCTTATTTAACTGATGGCTTTTTATTCCGGATTTGTTCGAATAAGCCCGGATTTATGGCAGATTTAACAATTTTCGGCAGTCAATATTTTTTATTGGTGTTCTTTTTTGAACCAAATCAATCACAGCAGAATGATTTTTACTTAAAAGTATGATTTCTTAGTATCAATAAACGTAATTAAACATAGTGCAGACTTATTAAAATATAATTATGTCAGAATTTTAATATAGGTAATAAAGCGTTCACATAAAATGTTCATTTTGTATAAACAAGAAGCAAAAAATATCATCTCAAGCTTTTTCTACGAAATTGTTAGTTAGCTTCGAATAAAAGTCTCGATAGAACAATGTTGACCTTGTCCTGACCCGAGCAGCTATACGAGCATTTAATTTCAATCTCCATTATTCAAATTCTATTAATTAATTCATTACAAAAGACTCGAATTAAACGCTTTCTAATTAGTACGATTCTCACTCGGAGGAAAACGTGAAATTCTATGCAACTTTTTAAATCGAATAAAGTATCGATACCTGTTACGAGTGATTGTTTATCGATTGTAGTAGAGATGAAAACTTGTCGTATGAATGTCTCTTGAGGCCGGTTTAGACACTACAAGATTCAGGCACACGTTCCCAATAGGGTTGTGATACTCGATACCGATTGCACCGTTATGTTGAAACCGCTGCACTTGATTGATGTTTAATTACTTGCGCGCATATACAATGCAATCCTACGTGGAATCAGTATCGATACTAGTGATAATCGTTAATTAATTACGCGTTTGGGGTGAGAGTTAATCTATTTAAATGGTTGTTGATAATAATGCCGCAGGGATCTTCATCAGATATATTTTGGCGATAAAAAGGCCGATTGGTTTTACTTGATAGACCATTGCACAATTATATCCAGTTCATTCCCTTGTTTTTATATGAGAAGAAGTGATTTCAATTCAAAGAGCATGATTTGAAAAAGATATGTACATAATTATGAGAAAAGTAGTGAAAAAAAACCGGATTCAGATTGTTATTAGACTGAAAATAGATGGTTACTTTCAACATAAATTACCTTGGAATTCTTCATGTCGTGCAATATTTATATGACAGCTAGCCAAAGCAGTCTATTTGATTAAATCTTTAAATCTAATAAAAATATTCTATCATCAATATCTACATACCTTTATTATTTTTTCGAGAAACTGTTTTTCATAACGTAAATTTATTCATTGCTTGCCCTATGCAAGCAAAGTCTGCATCAACTCCAATCATCAGAAACTGAAATAGAATAAAAAAATAAGGTTAAAAATGTGAAGGCAGTACATTATGCTTTATGTGTTATAAAAGCTGAGACTCCATAAAACATACTCAGACTCGTCTCTTATACACATGCCAGTTACTTACGTCATTGGCCAAATAATACAGAGTCTCGCAAACAAGGAAAAACTGGAGAATCATGACAAATGCTCAGACAAATTGTTGGAGCCGTTGAAAAAGTGAAGCCACCAAAGATTAATGAGAGCCAATAAGGAAGCCTCTGTGCGTTTGCATTTCATTAGGCGAAAGCATCGATCGTCAGTGTTGCAATCATGGATAACAATATGGCTAGCGAAGGTGTCATAACGCAATATCTCCTAAGAACGAGGAACATTACTAGCTCCGCCGTCATATGCTTTCTTTAGAACCCGCCCACTTTTTTAAAATAAAATCACCAATCGACCAAGACCAATTCAGATTAATTGTGATTTAACCAGGAACCTGGACACTTTGTTAGTTTTAGTAATTTATTATTTTGTTGACGCCTACCGTACGTTACCATAACCGACAAGAAAGCGCCTGACCTACCTTTCTTATGGCGTATCCGCTATCTTTCCTTCGTCCGTGGTTGCAATACTGCTACACCGCTTGATATATGATGCACGGATGCCTGGTTGCGTTAAGTGTGATCCGAGAACCAATATCGCACTAAAGAGTTCATTCCAGATCTTATGAACATTGGGATGCAATTACAGTGCATTGAACGAGGTAATGTGTAATGAATGAAATTATACGTAAGTATAGTAAACGTGAATGTTTAGATTTGTATTTGTATGCTACTCTTTCATGCTTAAAAATGGCTATTGATAAAAGTTAACAGTAATCTAGATTATACGTAAGAATAATACCTAATACAGAGGCTAATTTTGTGCTAGTGTAGAATGTACATAGAGCCCTCAGCCCTCTTTTTATTTAAACTGTAACCATAACCCAAGAGAAACACAATCAATAAAAACCATACTCCTTCCTCCCATACTCTCAGCTCGCACGAAAGCACAAACAACTCCGATACCCAAAAGACATAAACAGTACATTATTATAGCGTCGCTTCCCATAAGTGGGAACGTATCGTCTCATACGAGTGCATGTCAATATTGTATACGATACACAAGTGTAAGTGGTCCCTTGGGATCAGCCACTTCATACGTTCAATTGCATATGAATGAGTTTCGATGGTTCGGTAAATAAACCACTTGTTTCTGTCAACAGCTTTTGTGCTTTTTAAATATGTTTTGTGTTTTAACGTATCAAAGTTTGATTCGATTTTGTTGTCAAGTGGGTGAATTGAATAGTTTTTAATGTTATTATCTATTCTAGTTTACATATTTGAGCTAGAGAATGATAAAACATAGATTTAGCCATCCGTAACATGTGTGGTCTGTCGATAGGTCACCAACTCTGTCTTAGCAACTCCGTGTATGCCTCGGAAAACATCTTTCCTGAGAAATATATGTAACGTGAAGTCCTAGTATAATACCTAGGATCTTCGATCGTTGCTCTAACTCCTATAATCCGACCTCACACGTCTATTTTGGCTTATAATACAAAATATATGAGTACAATACTGCACTAGTTAATGGCAGTTAGGTTACTAACCAGCAACAGTAATGGCGGCCCATGTACGCACTGTATCTACGTTAATTACCGGCCAGACATTAGCTCCGAATTAATCATCACTACGAATCGCTCTCAAAACCTAAACGTATTAGCATTTTGAAATGCTATTAGGATTTCGTTAATTGACAATAATTATTCAAACTCAAAGGGTTTAACCAAACTAGTGTCATTTCCCCGCGGGCTAGAATTCAAACATCAGATTCAAAACAAATGACGTCACTTGTCATGAATGAGAAAGGTTCGTTTACACAATGGCCCACTAGATCGTTTCGTTGGTGATGACAGTGGGTAATTTATTAACCCAATTAAATAATTGGATGTCTGGAAATACATGTCTTATGGGTATTTTGGTCGAATATAGATCGAAACCTTACAATCTATAATTAACTACACGCCTATATTACATGCCCCTAGAACTGATCAACCTATCTAAAACTCATTCTAATGTAAAACCTGTTACCCACCTATTGAGCCTATTTTATCAGTCAATATACATAATATCTTTATATATTTTCAGTTAGTACACATCTCTCTACAAAAATAAATAGAATACAGGAGCAAAATAAATAAATGCATTTTAATATTTGCATTGCAAAATAACAATTAAACTTTGAGCACAAATAAAAAAAAGCTGTGTAGGTACTGTTAACTGTAGTACCGTTTGTAAATTTTTATTTTATGTTTTGTTAATGAACAACGAGACTGTGTTTATAATAAAAAGAACGACACTGTCATCACAAACAAAGAATTCGTTCTTTTGTATTATTTAACCTCTTGAATGCCGCAAATTAGAGAACAATAGAAAATCCATTGTGTCTCGCGTAGATATACGTACGTATATAAGGGGTAATCAAACGTTTGACTAAAAACTTATTAATAAATCTTCACAACACCCATTAAGTTTCATGCAATTTTAACGAGGCTGATTACTATAATTAATTCTTACGTTGCTTATATCTATGTAGTAGTTACCAAATAATTTTCAATGTTTAATTAAAGCCCTCACACATAATATTTAATTAAGACGCTACGCTTTAACAGAGTAGGTACTTGTGTTTAAATCTATATTATTATGTAACTACTAAGCAAAGTAAACAAATGAGGAGTACAGATACAAAGGGCTTAAAACAATTAGAGCTCTCAAAGACAATGAATTATTCCATTCGATTATAATTATTCTGTTTGATGAGGAAGTAATACCATCTTATTTTCGTAGTTAGTTTACGCCAATAGGCATTATTATTGTTTACTAGCTGTTGCCCGCAACTTCGTCTGCGTGGGCAATATAGAATAGTCAAAATACTACTTATCCCGTAGGTGCATTCTTTCACGTGACAGTATAATTAGGATTAGCACTTAGCAGTCGCATAGATTCAATGATCAAGGTTGTGTTGTGGATGTGACCATTTATCTAAACAAAAGAAGTAAAGTTTGTGACATTGTGAATATCTCTGGATCTAGTCAGCCAATTTGGAAAATTATTACGTATAGTGCGTAAGTAATTTTCACAGGAAACAGCTATAATCTATGTCTATATGCTTTGAGTCTGACAAAGCTGTCATTTGTACATTTTCTGCAGCTGCTGTGACTAATCAGAAGCCAGAAAGTCTGTCAGTCTTACCATGGATAATGTCTTGTAATGTGACTGGATTGAAGAGAACAGATAGGTAGTCGCTCCAAGCAAAACATTGGTACTCGAACAGATTCGGCGACTGGAAGCCAACACCAACATAGTTGGGGAATAGCTGGATGGATGATGAAATGAGTCATCATCATCAGCAGGCGCATAGGGTAGGATAGTTTCACTTACTCACTATGGTAAGGATGACCCCAAATTAGGCGTGCGCGATCCTCGGGCGTGTGAGTAGCGCGGGCGTCGCGAGCGCGCTGCGTGAACATCGCGTTTTGCTGCCCTGCGGCATGTGTGAAGAGTGCAAGCGACGCGCTCGCGGCGAGCACGCGGCGCTCGAGTTGCGTTCTTACCCCTTCGCCCGCTATCCCCACCGCCCGCTAAACGCCTTAGCAGTTAAACGTCAAGGAGAGCGGCGCGTGCGCGCCGCGAGCGCGCTACAAATGCCGCAGGGCAGCAAAACGCGACGCTCACTCAACGCGCTCGCGACGCACGCGCGGCGCCCGCGCTACTCACACGCCCGAGGATCGCGCACGCCTAATGTGGTGGCCTAAGCCGGGACTCCACCGAAATGTTTGCATTAGTTCACGAATAGGCAAAATGTACGTATCTGAGAGAGTCCACTTCATGTGTTCGTACTTGAAACCTGCAGTTTTGCCAAGATTTTCAAAATGTACGCTCGCAATTTGTCATTTCTTGGTGGAGCCAGCAAATCAAAAGAAACATAAGTGTTGTAGGTATACTGTGCGTCACTACCGCACACTGCGAAAATTTCGCTCTTGCGGAGGACGTTTATATACCATATTTTGTGTCAGACGTAAACAGGACGACAGTAAGTATCCACCGAAACACTTTCAAAGATCTGATGAACGAACAAATCAGACCTGACTTGGTCACCTGGGGCCAATCAGAGCTCTATGAAGCGATAATACGCTTTGGCTCCTACTGTTATTGTGGTTTCTGAAAATTTATTCACCTCATTCAACGATGAATGTAATTCTGATGGTACTATTAAGAACACTTGCTTAGCGCAGAAGCTGACGTTGGCAGGTCAACTCTTTTGACTTCTCGAATAGGATACCATTGGTTTTTGTGCAATGCACACCTGCAATGCATTCTGGATTAGGATAGGATATAGGTGGATAGGATTTGCAACAGAGAACAATTCTGTCTTTGTAATTGAATGATATCAAAAGTCGTGGTGGCCTAGTGGGCAAAGAACCAACCTCTCGAGTATGAGGGCGCGGGTTCGATTCCAGGTCAGGCAAGTACCAATGCAACTTTTCTAAGTTTGTATGTACTTTCTAAGTATATCTTAGGCACCAATGACTGTGTTTCGGATAGCACGTTAAACTGTAGGTCCCGGCTGTCATTTAACATCCTTGGCAGTCGTCACGGGTAGTCAGAAGCCAGCTAGTCTGACACCAGTCTAACCAAGGGGTATTGGGTTGCCCGGGTAACTGGGTTGAGGAGGTCAGATAGGCAGTCGCTTCTTGTAAAGCACTGGTACTCAGCTGAATCCGGTTAGACTGGAAGCCGACCCCAACATAGTTTGGGAAAAAGGCTCGGAGGATGATGATGATATCAAACGTAGTTTTATATAAAAGGTTTTTTTTTAGACTTGGCTCGGGTCTAACTGAGACTGTTCGTAATCGTGAACAGTGTATTCATTGCGATCGGAAGTTGAAAGTAAGCATGTCTCTGGTATGCGACGCGTATTTTGTACGTTTTCAGACGCGATAAGGCAGCTCCCATTTCTTATCTGCACTTTGTATCTGGGCTGGTTTTTAAAGCTACAGAAGCCTACATTATCTCACGCTTAGCAGCGCTTGCGAGAGATAGATCCTGATTTCTTCTAGGATTAAGTTTTCATATTTTGCATCAGAAAAAATAATACTACTCACTCAAAGTAATTTGTTTAAGGCCACCACATTAGTGGAAGATAAGCTAAACTATGTTTATGAAAAAATCCTGATATGAACTCCATCTGTAACTTTAAATTATAATTAATTGTTATACTAAAGTCATCATTTTTGACATAATGTTCAAAAAATAATTTAGATGGCACCGTTTTAAATTTGGCTGAGATCTATTAATTTTCCTTTCATCAAGGTAATAATTATAGTTGGATTTTGATGTGGCACGGCAAACTGACAAACACTATTGAAATGTCTATCGAAAAATTACACTACGTGTTAAAATATGGTGAATTACGGAAAATACACAACTCCATCTATTGAAATAATAGTATATAAAGAATGTAAATGGTAATTCATTGTTATTTACCACCTCGCTTCTTGATGTATTTTATTTACCACAGATGGAGCTACTTTAACCTGTACTGTTTTGTCAAACAGGTTGCGTGTCGTAATATTTTACATCTTGAATTCACTAAATTAATCATATCTTTTGATAGAGTGAACCGATTTCGATGAAACAAAGCCTAAGTAATACCCCAAGTTACGTAGAACTTTTGTATATAAGCATTGTCTGCATTAAATTCGTAGATTTTACGTGAATCCCGAACAAACAATCACTTTCTACAGATTTATTATATGTATAGATAACATTTTATGAACAAAACTTTCCTCGCATTTCCTTGATTTGTTAAACCATTATTAGAGTGTTGTTTTTAAGAACAGGTGTAATTTTTGTTCAATAACTTATCTAACGTCACAAAGCAAAATAATATCTATATTCTTTTTCAATAAAGGTGCTAGCTCTAAACGCCACATGAAACAATAAATATAAGTTTATTCGCGTTGAAAGTACCAGTTAAAGCTGGCTCTACCCTAATCTGTCATTGTGGACACTGACATGAAGACTTGATGACGACGGTCGGGATTCATAGCTGGCCGGCGCAAGAGCATCGCCCGCTTGATTGATATGTTGGGATACAAAATAAAAAGATTTTCATTTTCAGCCTGTTGACCTAACGAGATGGGAAAGAAATTGCCTTGGAGGACAACGAACTAAGAAAAACGGAATAGGAATAAAAATAAAAAGTACCTACTTTTTTTATGAATGATGAAGTTAGGTATTAGATACATTCAGCCTTGTTACAAAAACTTAAACATCTGTTGAACACTTGTCTAAAAAAGTGTGGCTGCAAAACGGACCATATTTCATAATCATAATCTGACTTTTTTTTTAGACAAGTGTTCAACAGACGTTTAAAAGTTTTTGTGGTACGACGGATTATGTTCATTGTTGGTGATTGGCGCAGCTTGAATTAGCTAGCTTTGGTTTCGCTCGGCAAAGATTCGTTACCGGAGCATTAACGAGCTATGCGATTTCAATGAACCCGACGTACGCCGAAGGCAGACTAATTGAAACGTCCGTAATTGCAAAATTACCTTTACCGAAACCGCACCTAACGATACAGTACGGATAAATGGAGGCGTCAGTTTACTTTTACCGTTATACAAATATGTTTGCGCAATAAAAACGCAAGGAGTTACGAAGCTCGTATGTTAAAGCTGAACGGAAAATAAATAGAAAACAAGTAATTCGTCAAGCGTTTGTCAGCGACAGGATCGTAAAAGTAGATCGGGTGAAAAGCGGTATGCTGCTTGTAAACAACGAGCTGGCAATTTGTACGTACCATGTTCTAAGTTAACGCTGCTATGGTTTGTGTATTGGCTAGCAGTCACGAAGGTATTTCCTTTTCAAGTTGCGACGAAGTGTGACGAAAACCGCTTTTTAAAACATAGATAGCATGATGAGAATCCTCACAATCCTTGAACTAAAAAACCGTAAATTAAAGGATATTTAGATATCACAGTTTAAAATAAACATAAGCGACATACCTGAGCGGCTCATCTTTATTTCCAGATCGGATACAACTTTGGTGAGCTCATAACTCTGTAATTTGTACTGATATTTGTTAACAATTACTTAACTTAAAAGCCCAACCAAGATCCTTATCCCAAAAATACATTACTCATAGACGAATAAGGATAACAGAAAAATAACATTCGTCACTATTTACCTCATGCTCGAATAGCTTGCAAACTCGATTCATCGGGCACTCTGCGAGCACCGCAACAGCCCTCGAACGATGCTGTAGCCGTGAGCAGGATGATACTCAACTTTAACCGAATGTAGGTCGGAATCATTCGGTCTTTCAGCACCGATGCGATCTTGCCAATTTCACAGGGAAATGGACAGGAGCTGTGTTTGAGGAACCAATGTAGGCTATTTAGAACTGAGACGGTTTTAATCCCTAACTGCCTTTTTTGCCATTAATGATTTTTCTTGGTACATTTTTCATTGTTCTAGCTTTTATGTTAAAGTTATGTCAAACATAAATGGTTACCACAAGTGATCATCACGTAATAATACTTTTTTGTCGTACTTTACTTGTAGACAAAAATCGTCACACCGTACATTCAGAACCAGAAACCAAAAAAACGTACCACATACCACACGCTAACAAAAAACTCGTATGGGTAGTTTCCACCAAAAATAAATGGCAAATATCGTCCGGCTTAAACACAGTTTGCCACTCTACGCCGACATTTCAACTAGCCACTCTAACATAACATTATGCATCAACATGAACGGGACACAGATGGCTAGTCACTTTTATGTGGACTCCAGTGTACGCTCGGACTTTTATTGGAGGCACACCGACTTCTCGAATCCCGAGATGCTATTTATTAGCTCTTCAGTAACGTATACTTGTACTCGTGTATCCGTATACATACAAAATAGGTTGTTTATTACTTAAACAGCTACGTTAGTTTGGTTTTATAAAGCAAAGATGTATGTTGCTTTTTCTCACCACGAATACGGAACGCATTACGGAAATTCTGCATCCAACAAATATTTGTATGATATACGGATAGTTTGCTCCGAAGTTTGAAAGTAAGATTTTAGACTAGTGCATGTCTCCATTTATAAAATGGTCGTAAAAATCCTTGGCAGTAACAAGGGTGAAGATCGTTATCACCCCTCGTTTCCCGACCCACCTCTTAACTATTAGCCTATTAACATATTTTATCTCTTAACACAAATAATTACTCACATATGCTGCCCCAATTTTCCCATTAAAATTGAAACTCTACTTATTTATGATCCACATTTACGCTTCAAAACAACCCCAACTTTTCATTCAAATGTTATACGTCTAAAAGGGTATAAGGGTTTTTGAAATTACTTTCAGTGGGTTTAGGTCGGAAATTGAGCCATATTTCACTCAAAATCTAGGCTATTCATAATAAACTAGGTAACTATGATTTTAACTTATCTCTTTGATGATGTTTGAGATTATAATTGCGAACGAAAAAATATGCTTTAATTTAGTAACAAGCGTGTTCAGAATAAGATTTGATTTGATAGTTAAAAATAGGTGTTATACAATTTCTGATTTCACAAATCCACTGCTTGAGTTTGCACAAGCCTATGAAACCTAGTTTCCAAGTGCCTAGGGGATGAATAGTAGTAGACATGTATTCACAACTTAACCTGCTATGTATTGTACGATTCAATAGATAAACAATGGCTCTGTATTTCTCGATCTAGCGTCGAACTTTCTAGACGCTTTTGAATCGTCCTTTAACACTAACCATCGCGTATTGATCAGCTTAAACAACGACTATAATGAGAACGCGACTTGAAATCTAAAACTTTCAATTGAAATGTGTTCTTAGTAAAATACATAGATAAGTCTATTTTATTTTTTGTATAAAAAAGTGAGTGGTATAAAATTCTACTAGATTTCATCTGATAAACCGGTTAGAAAAATTCTCGTTGTAAAACGAAAAATAAATCCTGTAAGTGATCTAGAGTGTTGCCAAGTTAAATGAAAAGCGACTGCATAGTGAGAATACCACTAACTGCATAACGGGAAAAATTGAAGTGTTAACGTTCCACAGTAAATTTTCCTAACTGCTGCACTATTTAGAGGACGTAGTACCACACGAACAAGTGATCTCAAATCTAGTGTTATGGTAAGACCATAATGTACAAAAATACAGGATGAATATAGTTATCGGCACGGATATTGAGCCCTGACCTTCACCTGCGCAGAAGCGATTTATTGGTTTATTGCCTTATGTGTACAGTGCGCAAAGCGATCCCCACTCTTCCGCCGAGAGCTCAATATCCGTGCCGATAACTATACTTAGCTCCAGACTTATTTGATACAGCACTAATTGTTATAGAAAGAATCTAATAATAAATGGGCCTGGATAAATAGTTTTCTTTTAAATATTTACATAAATTATTCACGTAATTTCCTAAGAGATTAGGTAGTAACATGTACTCAAACAATATTCCACGCGTGTGTAAATTATTAAACAATTGACTACAAATAGTTCCGATAAACTAAGTATTTGATCCAATTTGCGAATGCCTTTACAAGTATAATTTCTGCAAACTATCAATATTGAAACTCTGTTCTATTAAATTATGCAAAACGAAACTTTCCTTTAATAATTTTGTTACAGCTTAAGTTCGAAATACCTGTTGTACGATTGAAACTGTGTTGGTATTTGCATATGTTGTTGTCTATGTTTAATTTGAACAAGTTTACTTAAAAAGAAAAATCGTCGTGGCTGTTTAACATAAAGATACGGTAAAATGTACTAAAATACGTGTCAAAACATTTTCCACGAAAACAAAAACCTGTTAGGTAATAATAAAAAGAACACAAAATGATTTTCGCTTGTTGCGTAAAGAACCATCCGTATATAATGGAGTGGAAGATAATAAGGATATTCTGGTAATCCTCAGGTCAAAACCAAGTCAAGAGAAACTGTCAATGCTGAACTGTATAACACTTATCCACGCCATCCATTGTTTATTTCGTGGCCCTTATCGAATTAGGGGGAAGTTTGCGAGAAATTACATTAACAGCGAAGAGGACGGGCGACGAGCGTTTTAACTTAATGGCCAGGCCTCGGACTCCCTTGTCACTTAGCCACGAGTCTCCGCTCAATAAAAGAAAATGTCGAGCACTCGCCAACGCGGCCGCGCATCCACGCCGCACATGCAAACCGCACACATTATACGAACCACGGCCAGATAGACTTTTTCCATCCTTTTGGATCGGAAATCCTTTGAATTATGTATAGACGAGACACCATCAATATTTTCGTAAAAATCTTTGTGAAACAACACTGAAAGTATTTCGTATTCATTTTTCTGGATATAAAAGTTAGGTGCATAAGTTGATCTGTTGTTACCTTAAATATGGTAACATTAAATAGATGGAAATCTTTAAATAAATGATGGATGGAAGTCTGTTCTTTCATTAGAAGCGGAAAATGCTCCGAAAACTCCGTAATGGAATTCACAGCTTTTAAAATAAAGCAACCAGGATAAAATTACATTATTTTTTGGGATTACTCGATACTTAATTTATCTATTTTTGTATGCCCTTTCAAAGTTTATTTTCGTATTTCATAATGTGTTTGGTTTTGCGTCTATAATTTAACTAAATGTTTTCTCAAACGACTTAACACACAAGAGATTAACTCGGCACAATACTATTACAAATCTCACATGACTGGCTCGGTAATTAAACAAAACCGGTAGCTGAAAGCCAAATGAATAATCCAAAGTGCTTCCACATCAATGAGTTTAACACCTTAATCTCGGTCGAACATAACGGAATGACGACACAATGAATATGAGAATCCTATTTGATAATTCGGGAGAGTGGCGGAACTACGATAGCAGGACCTTACGAAAGGAGCTTCTATAGGTACTTTTGTTCACTGTGGCCAGGCAAAATGTCCAGTAGCTAAATTAGGTAATTATTATAACATACTAAAATTGAAAAAAATATAAAAGGCATCAAACAGAGAATCACATAGACGAAAATAATAATAGACACTGGAAAATATAGACTGTCGCGTAATAATGTTTACGACGCTTGTCTGCAGATGTTCCGTCACTATGCCATCATAAGTACACAGCCATGAAAAACATGTTATTCTTCCAAAAAAGAAACGAAGGAAGTCGAGTCGAAATCACAATCGGTGATATCGATAACAATAACCGAGGGCTTGTTTAGCAGAACGATCAGAAACACGATTATTGAGAGGGCGCATGAATATTCATTGTCCAGATGTTCGGTTTTGTTCGGCCATGTCCGCCGGTCTAGTTCGGACATGGTTGAACTGAAAGGCTGAATATCCTATGAATCAATGTTAGATAAGACCGTCTTTACAATGCGGACGGGCCGTCAGGTCGACTAATGTGTGTGTTGGGATGGCAGTGGCTGCGACATGCAAGCATAAGTTATACATCTGCTGTGATCTGCTATGCATGTGTCAGGCTAGATATAGGTAGGTATGTATGTGAATTTTGTACACAAATTATTTTGCTAGTAACAAATACTTCAATACCTACATCTACACTTAGTTAAATCATTTTAATAAAACCTTACCTAGGTATATACCGAGCTTCATAGATAAAATCTAACATTCACCTTATTCAAAGAGCAACAGCTTAAGAAAACAAACACCCAACAAAAAGAAACTTAAAACAATTAAAACTGAACAATAATTACGTTATTTTCCTTTTAAGCAACTATTAAGAAGGTAATCTTTATACTAATTGTTCTCAAACAAAAAAAATGAAGCAATTAGTTCTAATTTAATTAAAACTAAGTCTGAAAAGCTTTTCTGTTTACTTAGATTTATTCACATAAGAAAGTCTAGTCTAGTTGCACCGGGTTTCAAATTAACAAGCTTAAACTAGCTAGTTTAGACTTCTCAATCGCGTACTTAATAGCTTGGAAGTGCATTTCATGAGATAGAATACGTGAGTCAAAAAGATTTATTACCCCTGAGTTAATTCAGGCAGTCTTCGGGCCGCCCCGGCGAAATTAATGTAGTCTAGATGCCAGATAGAGACCTGCGATTTAATATATTCAATTATGTTAAGCAATGAACTATTGCTTGATTGCTTGGTTATTAATATCCTGAATTGTAGTGTTACTTGTTATTTATTTGACGTGTTGATATATTGATTTGTATTGTTTATTGTGTTAGCGATCCGCGTGGTTTTGGAGCCTTAATGATTTCTATGAAATAATTTTTAGAACTCACTTCAGATTTTCGAGTTTTCCTTCTTTTTACCAGACATCGTAAATGAAATTAGGGCTTCTGAAAGTTTAAAAGTCATAAGGCAAACAGGATTATTTTACCTTTTCATTTAATCTACAACAGATTAACCAAATTCTGAACTGCTAAACAATAGAAAACTCACCGAGCCAACAATATTTACTGAGCACAAACAATCGCGATGTCTATTTCGTACAAAGCTGGAACTAGAGAATATTTAATGAATTCCGAATAAAGTTATAACGATCTAAATGTTTCTATAAACAATATTTCCTTTTCATGTTGATGCGGCCCTAACAAAATAGAACTTGATGCTTTTGAATTTTAACATTTTACTAGGGATCCCTTTTTGTTTTCGGTGAAACACGCAATTAAACCTGCGTCGTTACAATCTCCGTGGTGGGTAGCGGAATCATTTTATTGCCAAAATACACTAGCGATGGTAAAATTCAATGCAAATATTAAACAAAGACCTGCAGACCGCACTTTGCAACAAATATTTTGCCTCATAATTTGGGCTCATGTTACAAATTGCGCCTCTTCGTACTAATTGGTAACGCCTAATTGGTAGTCGCTACAGAAAAATTACTTTCATCAACGAGCGAAGAGTTTCATAATTACTGCAATTAGGACCATTGCGGCGTTTTGTTCAGACGAGACGGCGGGGATGGCGCGGACGTGTCGCGTGTACAAATTTATCATTTTTGTGGCCATTCACAACCGCTTTGAATTAATTTGTGTCATTCGTAACACACGCACCCCCCGTCCAAAGCCCCACGCATATTTGCCGTGATCTATTGACAGCAGTAAGTGGCGCTGGCCGCAGAAGATTTACAATTACTAGCAATTAGGGGCGCCCCATAAAGTCAAACGCTTCGACGGATTCTGATCACGTAAAACTTTCATTATGCGGAGGAAGTAAAATATACATGAGCGATAAAAGCGAAATGCACCCGTATTAGATGAAAGAGCAATCTTCTAATGCAACCACGGTATCAGGGAATGAGTTAGGAGCTGGCTGACGCTGTATGAACATTGAAAAAGCTTTGGAGCGAATTTCTGTACATGAATCATTTTGTTTGTCTGGCACATTGGAATTCACACTTAGTAAATACTAACAATGGAAAATTAAACTAGACGAACAAAGAGAAAGTACAAAGAAAAGATAGTAGGTACATAGCGTAGTCCGCCATAAATTCGGAGTTTGTGTGAGCGGTGCGGTGCGCGTAATGTAAAGTTACACGTCTGTGTAATATACGTCCTTGTATACTGATTATGTACTATACGATATTAGTAATACGGCGGGTTTCACACAACGACTCTTTTTACTTAATATTTAGATTCCATGAAACTATTCGATATTTTAAAGACTTTACAGAAAATTGCAATAAAGACTACCTACTGCCCAGCGCATGTTCGATTGCAAAGCTTACGTTTAATTGGGTTTTCGTATCATTTTCCAATCGCAGACCAAAGGCTGGGTCAACTAACTTTCACATACATGATTTCTTTTGGTATGTGATTAAACTGGTATTCAAAGGTACATCGGTTTTATAAAGTTTCTCTCTGGACATATTCCGAAAAGACACTCATTCGATCCTTGTGATGTACTTAGCTTCGGGTAAGGCCGCGTTTCCACTGACGCGGAGCTGGGCGGAGAGGAGCTTAGCGGTGCACAAATTGACCAATGACTATGCTTGAAATCTCCGCTCCGCTTCAATGGAAACAGTACGAGCGGGGTGGAGCAGAGCTGAGCGAATATTCATACATTGAGGCGGTACAGTGCGGAGGACAGCGAGCATTGGGGTGCAGAGCGGAGGACAGCGGGGCGGTATGGAGCGGTGCGGAGCGGGGCGGTGCGTGACTCGCGTGCAGTGTGTCAGTTGTCCTCGTTACGTCACTAGCTGCATACGTATCAAAATGGATGAGAAGTTACTGTTAGACAATTTCCATGTTTATGGGATACGCGATTGAATACCTACAAATGCAACGAAACCAAAGATGCTCCACTCCACTCTGGTCCGCTCACTGACCACTCACCGCTCTTCATCGCTCCTCTCCGCCCAGCTGTACTCTTCTCCGCCCCTCTCCGCCCAGCTCCGCTTCAGTGGAAACACTGACCACTTTTCACCGCTCTTCTCCGCTCCTCTCCGCCCAGCTCCGCGTCAGTGGAAACGCGGCCTAATAGTTATTTTACGTCAGAGTGTCTAATGAACATTGGGTCACTGAATAATTTTCACAAGCTGACTCAATAGAAGAAAACATAGGTACATAGCAATATCTCATTTTTGAGTTTCACTGCAGTAGGTTAACAAAAGATTTATTATGAAAATCGGGTGGCGCTGTCGTAAAGTATGATAATCAAATGTCTAATATTCATAGTAAGTACTATGTTTAGGCCTAGATGACACTGTGTGTAGAATATTATTCTATGAAAATTTAGTATTATACAATCGCGTATTGTGTGGTTGCCCTTACCGCTCACATCATTCACTCATTTTAAGTAATAACCGAGAAGAATCATGAAATATGAAAAGGCGTTCTGAATAATAAATGCTTTTTATATTGGATCCCTTCTCAGTCTCCATCTTGGTTTTACCATAAGTGGATCGCATCCGTGAACATAGCACCTTAAATAATGGATTTTGTTTTTCAATTTTATTTCGTATTTTTTTATGATGATCGATTTAATACCATCTCTTAGTGATATTAGTATGAACACATATCGACTATGTAGGTATTTAGAGTTTCTGAAGTAGGTACTTACTTTTATTTTTGCAATTTTTCTAGCGTGAAAATCAAAATATTGCACTGAAAACGTTTCTTAAAAGGAACGAACATACACATTAAAAGCACGATGCAACAAAAAATAGCACATTTCATTTAACAGAATAAAGTCGCAAAAATAATCACAGCGACTTCCTTCGAAATGTTTCTGACGTGGAACATTTTAGTGTATTTTCCATAGTGGGGATAAAAGGCAAATGGATTAGCGGCTTTTAACTTACCCACCAACGGACAGTGGACTGCACTGCCCGGAACTCCTATATGGTGAAATTATTGTACCGACGTATATACGTACAGTCGCTGACATTAAAGGTCGGTGACTCAATTTTTTTTTATTGTAGGTTTAATACATTATTTATTTAATACTTCTTGCACATAATGTAAAATGGCGGACTCAATGCCTTAGGTTTTCTACCAGTCTACCTTTGGTCGGTGTAGGTAGATAAAGCATTAGAAGGTGCAAGGAAACTTAAAATATAGTTGCCAATGGTCTACCAAATGCTTACCTACACATATTTCACAAAAAAAAACATCTTAAAAAGTTCTCAAACGTTTAGGTACTCAATATTTTTTATGCTGACCTAGGAAATTCGGCCGATTGTATTGTACAAGTGAGCAGTAGCAGCATGAGCAGTGGCAAGTTAGCAAGTGACTCTAACGTTAATGTCCGCGCCTGTACTCAGAGCACTGGTTTCTGATTCTGCTTAGTGATATTGTATATTCGGTTCACAAAACTTGTATACCTGGGAATCCATTCCTTTAGTTTACGGACACGTTGGAAATTTACGACTAAATAGATGTAAAGCTTTTTGAGGATTTCAGTCAGAATTATCTGAACTAATATTACGAAACTAATTAGTGTGTTGGTTTGGTTGGTTATAAGCCAAAGATGGGTTCTGTTTAAAGATATGTCGTTCGTCCAAGTCATTTCATCACAAGTTCTTAAAACCAGCTATATTCATGAAGAGCTTAATTACTTTTGAGTAATATCGAACATATTTAATACTAGCTGTAGTTTCATTAATTTCCACACTTAGATAAAAGCTATCCACTGTGGATAACTACCTAGGTATGTCATGTTTAATCGTCCATTTGCAAAGAGTATCAAACATCCATGCAACAGTTTTACATAAGTATTTTGATTTATAATTTAAAGGTAAGTCTTGTAAACTCCTAGTATTTTATGCATCTTTAGCAGACATTTCCCGGACGTGATGTCATTATTTTCTAATCAGGCATTTAATGTTCGCCCGTGCTTGTCTTGGCATTTTAATTGCAGTGCCTTGGACGGAATTTAACTCACGTAACGTTTTAGTTTCGATGTAATGGAGTATTTAAAACTCTGACGTCATGCTTTGACTGTTGATAAAGACGAATGATTCTATCTAGAATTCTAGAGCCAACCTTTAGAGGTAAGCAGGTATTACATACGTCGGTTAAACTTCTCTAATATACCTACAATCTTTTTTGTTTACTCAAGAAATTAAAGTCTATCAAAATAAGCCTTATCACATATTAGGTATAGCTACATTCGAAAAATTATTAACACCAACTTATCTAGTGTTTGAACTTAATTACGTTCCCAATTTTCCGAAACACAAAATTGATAAATCAGTATTGTAGCTTAACCTTTACGTCAATAACAGTGAACCGAATCCCGAACAAAAAACTAGTTCTCAGCAAAAATCCGTACAACACGGCAAAAGTTGGAAATGAAAAACAAACAATGTTTTTAAGTATCCTTTTTGCACGAAAATAGCATAAAGAAAACAGCAAAAACATTTGAAAAACACCACATTGTTTACGCTATGGGAAGTTCGATAGTACTAGAGCTAACGACTTTACCTGTAGAGTAAATATTCATCCCAAGAATAAAGAAACTAAGTATTTGTATTTAGCTAATAACCCTATACCTACTTACCTACACCTCAAAAAGGACGTAAGTATGTACTAAGATTGAGACATTTTCTGTAACTCTTTGTGAATCTAGGAATCGAAGAATATGATTTTATTCAAATTACGAGTTAGGTATCTAACTAAATGTGATGGTTATTCACTAGCTTTTAGACAGGAGCTGTTGAGACCAACAACAATTTTATACTAGGTACAGGTATACAAAAATTCCTGTTCACGGCAAATCACCGAACCTTTGTCCACAAGCTCTTAAACTACAAAGGTTTGGTCGTACGTTAAAAATACCGAAAATACCAATCGTGGCTCGAAGTGGATGCAAATAAATAACTCGTTTCGTACTCCCTGAGTTGTTTATCGACGCGCTAAAATGTTCTATTGCTATGCAAGTCTGGCGATGCCATGTCTTGCTATCAATACACTGAACGGCGAAATAAATTGCAAACTGACAATGTTCTATAGGTTCAGAGACAGTCATTGTATGTACGTATATCTGGTATTTATATTTTCTGGCTAGCGTACTTTTTGGAAGCTGCCTACTGCAGCTGCCGGTCGCACGCGCTGCAGCTACTACCTACCGTTTTTATGTATTTACATGAAACCATTATCTTGGACACCAATGGCTGATAAAAAAAAAATCATCTTGAGGAAACCTGGACTATAAAGTCTGAAATCACCAACCCGCATTGAGCAAGCGTGGTGATTAATGCTCAATCCTTCTCCATGTGAGAGGAGGCCTGTGCCCAGCAGTGGGACGATAAAAAGGCTGTAACAGTAACAGTAACATGAAACCATTTTAGATCGAAGTGGCAGCAGCACATGCAGTCGCCCTCAGATGTCAACCAACCAACCTACCCTTATTTTTTAGTTTTTTCCGCTTCCTGATTTTGCTGATTCCTTATCAAAACAAATGCACGACGTAACATAAACATTACCGTGCCAAAATAGAAGCTACATTTCGAATTTCAAATGAGGTATAATCAGCTCTTTTCGGCAAGAACACATCATGACATTGCATCTACGTTCACAGCGCTCGACGTGCTTAATCTAAAACAACACATGGAACACGCATGCAAACAACAGGATTGCGGTTTGGTTACATAAATCCTTACCTAGTATAAATATTGAACAATATGTACCTACGAGTAATTTATTATGTAGGTCTGTATGTATTTTGGATCAAAACTTTGAGAAGGTACTCAGAGGTACCTACCTAATAAATCATTTTTATAGCAATCTGCAGTTATTTTTTATGGTTGTGATTGATGCAGAACCTAACGTAAAGTAATACATATTTAACAGTTATTTATATATTTGGTTAGTGTCATCTTGTATCCTCTAATATATTTTTTATTTCTTAGTATCTGTAATAATCTTTATCGTACTTATTGTGTGACTAAAATTCGCAATAAAAGCAACGTCAACAAGTATTTTCCTTAGGTTAAAGTTTGCTAAGATAATAAATATGATCTAAAAGAAACAAGACACCGATATTCAATCAAAAACATAGACAATATCCATTAATCTTCTGGCTCCTATAATATAAATTCTGAAAATCGAATTCAATATTATCTATCTAAGAATAGTTGCTAATACTGAGAAAGTAGAACAAACCTAATAGACTAAATAATTACAAAAAATAAAGTTCACTTGAAGTCAACCAATATTGGCATAGAAAAATCTTAACTAATCGTAGCATGCATATTAAACTACTCGTAAAAAGATCGAGAGGTACACCTACCAAATCTTTTAAATCTCATTGATACTCCAGAATCCTATAAACATCAATAACAATTACTTGAAACCTTAATACTTTCTCCTTTCCTTTATTTAAGTACTAGCTAGTGCCCGCGACTTCGTCTGCGCAGGTTTAGTATTTCGAACAATATGTTTACAAATTGTAGCCTATGTGTTCTGCCTATATTATTGTAAAGTTTCATTAGACTCCATTCAGTAGTTTTTGCGTGAAAGAGTAACAAACATCCATACATCCATACATACAAACTTTCGCGTTTATAATATTAGTAGGATTGCTTAGATATTATAACATTAAAATAAGTTACAAGCTAATCGTAAAGTTTAGACAATAATTCACGCCTAAAACGCGGATACTTTTCATTTTCGTATTATCTTAGTTGTTTTATTCATATTGTATAATATCTTTACTCAAACAACATTTTATTTCAACAATAACAGCTTCGAAGTCACCCACCAGAAGGTCATGATTTAGCTGTGGTAGTTCTTCGCTGCCGACCCTCCTTTTACAAGACATACAGAACGTTTTGCAGAAACAATAATCCGTCTTACCAAAACCTACGTAAAAATTAACCATCTCTTTAATATTGTACGAAAAATATACATACTATCGTATATTGTAAGTCTAATTAATAACGATTAATTATTCACTCATTTACACGGAAATCCGCATCCTCACCCACATTTTGGCGCCCAACGTGGGCTGTACATAATCTTCAAACCGCGACCTAATAACGTACTCCACAGTACAAATAAAATGTCAAAAAACCTAAACTACTATAAAATAAATTATGCATATCGTAAATCCCAAGCCAGCTCTTGCATTCACTATATAATAACAGTTTCACACAAATTAAAATAAACCGACCACAACACTTGATTACGGCTATTACAAAAGTTGTACAAAATTAAGAGAGATGACTACGGGCAACATTCTGGGACACTACAGGACCAACTCTAATGGAAACTGGAAACTAACTTTAGTCCGTAGTGAACCTAAATATAACCTAAACGCCATCATAGTTATATTAAAACTGGAATATATGGAAATTCTTTGATAACTTCGCTTGTCACATGCATAATTATAACCTATTGCTTTGATCTCAGATGTAACGAACTTAGTTTGAAAATTAAAACATAGTCATATTTAACAGGATTGGATAAAGTTTTCAACCCTTCCCCGGTGGTACCTCTGTAGCATTTTAAATTAATTCCCAGCAGACGAAATGAAGCTATGGGTATTCGATAAAAGTTAATTTCATTCATAACATTCATTTACATTATTTGAAATTCATGGCTGTTTTTGAAAATATTTGCAGTTTCACGAGGAATGTTAATTAATATCCCTAACGATATTAAATTATAATTATCACTAATGTAATTTTCTGTTTCCCGTATCTGAATAAAAACTTTGATTTTGATTTACATGCATAATGATATTAAGTATACAGACTTATACCTTGATATTTTACAGACAGGAAGAAAAAACTTTATTTTAGAAATTATTAAAGGTTTAAAAATTACTACATGTAATTATTGAAGTACCTACATGGTCATCTCAAAATGTGTATTGTAAGCCATTGTCCAGATAAATGAAGTCAGTGCTTTAAAAATCGTAAGCATCTTTTTCGTTTGGGACTGGATATGCCTAACCTATAGACAGATTGGGTGTGTTTTAAGTGCAAGGGAAGTCAATATTAGCTTTCTTAATTGTATGTAGATCTATTTACTTCGAAACACCTTGTGACATATAATGTAACACTATTAGTAAACATTCCCCACAAGATGAGGATATGATCACTCTAGGTTAAATTAGAGTGGACAGACCATCCAATGCATAACCAAACGCTTATACGTACTATGTACGTTCCTATCGATAGGTTTACTTAAAGTTACCCGCTTCCGATGTTAACAGGGCAAGCAAAACTTGCGAAATACGTGTTGCGATCGTCGTAGCTCATGCTGCTACGTTCATACTAGGAACATAGACGTTACTAGTTCAATCTTGTGCCAGATTTACGAACCCATAGCCGGCTATGTTGGCCTGGTACAATATACTACCTTGGTACTATAAAGTACCTATAACTTGTATGTATTTCCATTCAAGAATATGTACACAACTTTATTGCTACGAATCATGTTATTTTGATTGAAATCTCGAACATTTTATTTCGTGTTTTCCGTTTTCCCGTCTTCCAAGAAGTGTGCCAAATATTTTGTCCTCGGCGTTGTGATAAATTGTATATTGCGTCATAATTAACAAACTTACATAAACAGTCCTTAACAACTTATTTCATTCCCTTTTGAAACAAATATTTGGCCTTTCATTTTTGTCCAATGAAACAAGTAGGTAGTATTACCAAAGCATTGGAATGGTAGCCAAACTGTAAAAATATAGCGTAGATACGTTCCATTTCTAGCTTGTTTTGTTGCCTAGTTTACAGTATCTAGGTAAAACGCGGCATGTTGTACAACACGAAAAAAAACTGCAGTTGCAAAGTGTGTTTCTGTTGACAGAAGTAGATCCAATACCATATAGCATTTTTTAAAGGAAAATGCCTTTTATTTTTCGTTATAACTTTTGCTCTGATGGAATAAACACAAATTAATCGAAGCATGGAAATTATACAGTAAAATTAAGGAGGAAAACACAGCCTTTCAATATTAATAAAACAATCACAACAGCAAAGTAATATCCGTATCTTTAGAATATAGAACAAATTAATCCACAGCCTGAGGTATAATAATAATGTAGTATACTCGTATAAGAGTAATCTAGGACCGATCGTGAACGAACCAGAGATTATGTGAGAACGAGCTTAAAACTTCGTCCACACTCTATTGTGGACGCCTAACACGAGCTGAGGCAGCTCCCAGGTTAATAGGAAAAGTGTTAAAGTATCATCATAGGAAAGCCGGCAATTTCAAAGGACACACGAGCTCTTTCGTTGGATAATATTTGAATAGATCGCTTGTCAACAATATTCTTGTGAACCATTATATGTAATTGTATATTTTGACGCTGTTAAAGTAAACCCAGGCTTGATGAAACTGACATTGCAAATAATTCAGTAGAGGTATCCCAGAATTAGGCGTACCTAAGTAATATTTAAAAATTCAGCAATTCAACCGACGTAAAACTAGACCACAACCACCATACATAAATTGCGATGCAGGCTGACAGCGAGAATTTGTTGATAGGAAAACACAATAACGCTCAACAGGACCCTGCATGCACGCTCAACGAGACAACAAAGACTTTTTTCAAACAAGTTCTAAATACACTGAATGTACAGCTGAAACTGATAAATCCCATTCACGTCAACAAGTCGCACAACATTGCTAGTAGCATAAAATACCATTCTAAATAGCAGATGGCCAACTTAAATACAGAGTTGTATAACAAACATGATTTCAACTCCCGTTTGGCATTCACTCAGTTAACATAGCCTGAATTATTGAAGAGTTTGTTTTGTATAGAAACTACTCGACATCGCACCACGGTTATTCATATCGCCCGCGGTACCTACTATACAGTCTCTGCAATCAGTCTAGAAGCGTGGCATTCCGCTACAATTTGCGTGGCGCTGGATGCATAAAAGCCACTCCTATGCCCTCCCCCGCCTTTCTGAAGGCGACGTAGACAAGTTTCCACTGTGAACAAGGAGCTAACTAGCCCGGGAATGTAACTGTAGATAATGTACTCAATTCGTCTTGTATTCAAGCGCCGGATTCGGAGTGGAGCGTCGGTTAATGCATTAAATAAACTACGTATATATTACGCTCTTTGTTTATTCACACTTCAATTGTGCGCTCTTAGGCACTAAGTTATACATTATTTATATCCTCGCCACCTTTAAGATTAATCTGCTCTCCGCGTCAGCGACAGACGACGCAGGGACTTAATTTTACGCCTCCGCAGACGATCTAGGAACGGAATAGAACTATCAAACATAGGAAGAAAGAACAGACTTTTTCTTAGTTTTTTATACCTACGGATGCTACGATCACTACCATTACGTCGAGTAAGCGAAGTCGTCGTTTTCAAAGCCAACTGTAGGGAGAACTCATCCATCGATAGATATTATTTCCTCTTCTACTCAGTGTAAAGACCCAGTGGCTGCGGAGTACCTACACCGTTCGTCGGAGCAAACTGAATTAGGAACGTTTTTCTCCATTTTATATCTCTCGCCCTCTAAGGAGCGACGAAGTGTTGAATTATTGGACTTACTTTATTTTATAAAACGATTTCGCCTCCAGGAGATTTCTGTTTACTTAACCACAAAACGTTTTTACTTTCCCCGTTTCATATTCTATTGATACAAATTGATAGTAAGTCGATTTCCATTCACTTTATGTACCTACGTGTATAATATTCAAGCGAATGAGAGCGAGTTATTGGAAAGCAAATTGACAACACCTTTGATAGACTGACAGGCGTAAAGTCCCGCGATTTCTTTGATGTCGGTACCCACGAAATGAGAGGCAAGGTCGGTTTGTTTTGTATCTATACTAATATTATAAAGAGGAAAACTTTGTTTGTTTGTTTGTTTGGTTGTAATGGATAAACTCAAAAACTACTGGACCGATTTGAAATATTCTTTCACCATTAGAAAGCTATATTATCTGCGAGTAACATAGGCTATATTTTATCCCGGTGCGGGCAATAGCTCCCACGTAGGGCTGCCATCCGTCCGGGTTTCCCCGGATTTGTCCTCGTTTGGAGGCCGTCCGGGGGCCGTCCGGGCGGGGTTTCAAGAAACGTCCGGGGAAAACCCGGACACTTTTCATGTAAGGAAGCACCTCATTGAATTTAAGTATAAGTTAATAGTAAATAGATTGCAAACTAGGTATTATTTTGTTTAAAAAAAATCGTACTTTTTCGGCGAAAAAATGCGATTTACGCCAAATGTCCGGGTTTTTTTAATGTTTGTCCGGGTTTGGCGAAATTCGAGATGGCAGCCCTACTCCCACGGGACGCGGGTGAAACCGCGGGAAAACGGCTAGTATTAAATAAAATAAGAATGTCATTTTTAGATTTTATTTATTGGAACTTTTGCACGACTATATATTTTAATTACATCTTGATAAGTTTATTACCAAAATGTTCCCCAACCAGCTAGTAAAAAAGGCAGGGTAACTGGGATTTATCTGAGGCTACTGGCCGTCACAGATTTTAATCTGTTAATGACTGGCGACGTCAATATCGATTATAGTCTGTAACGAGATTAAAGTATTTAATACTTAAAATATAACGTGCAAAAAGTGACCCGTATCTCACAATCAAAATCGAGTAAAATATCGATAAGTCCGTCACAAGTATCGATGCAATCCGATTACTGTCGAGCTATATCGCGGCTCGCAATACGGTTCCGACGTTTTTATTATAACAATGCACTGTTATTGTTTCTTTTTCTTTATTCAGAGATTTTATATGTTTTATTGTATCGACTGTGTATCACGTCTCTTAGTTAGATTAAAATGCTTTAAACTTTCAATTCATCACTATTCACCTAAGGTTTCTTTTCTGATCCATTTTATTTCAGAAATAAAAATTGACATTACCCATCCTCTAAAATAAAGTTACCTAGTAAATTGAGTTGAAACCAAACTATGAATATACTTAAGTACCTACCTATTTATTATATCTTACATAACTGTTCCCTATCCCCACGATATTTTCCTTAAATTAATCCAAGCTTACGATTTTCGATAAACCTTCATAGCACATGTTTATATAGTCTGACAAGGCAGTTTTTAAGGCGTCGAAATATAAATAGTAGGCAGTCTAGCATTTTAGGTTTCGGAGGTTCCAGTGAAGTTGATTGATTGAACTATTTTTACTCCTGACTCCTGGTAGATAAGTACTTCATTGAGAATCGTGCAAAATTATAAAGAACTAGCTTCTGCCAGCGGTTTCACCCGCATCCCGTGGGAACTACTTCCCGTACCGGGATAAAAAGTAGCCTATAGCCTTCCTCGATAAATGGGCTATGTAACACTGAAAGAAATTTTCAAATCGGACCAGTAGTTCCTGAGATTAGCGCGTTTAAACAAACAAACAAACAAACTCTTCAGCTTTATAATATTAGTATAGATTAGTATAGATTTATTTACTCAACAAGAAAATCTTTTTACGCAATCAATAAAGACAGTAATTCTTTACTTAGAATGCCGATGAAGAAGCTGTGCAAACTATTTTTAGCTTTTAGAGAAAATATCTGAGAAAATGTGTTTATCAAACGAGGGAAGAAGACGTATGAAACACAAATAGCCATGTACATTAATCCCACTCAGCTCAGCCATTCCTTTTCTTTATTAGGCAGTATTGCATAGTTTCTGCTCGGAGCGAGGGTCTAGAATGTACCAATGTATATGGCCAATACTGGTGTTTCCTTTTCATTAAGTTTCCACGCACAATATTGCAGGCTGGTCGTAAACTTTCCGAGGTGGTCGGCTAGTCTTTGTTACCCTTACGTCCATCCACCGTTGTAATGAGACTTAGGAAAAATTATACCTTTAATGAAACAGAACTCGTTTACGCATATTTCGTGGACGCAGACGCAATTACGCCGAGAATACAATATACGAAGTTTAAGGGTGTTGTATTTTAGCGTAGTTAGTGTTTCGTCTTTAATTAGTTGCAGATAAAACACATATTTTATTGCGAGAGGATTCTTCGTCTTATTGTTTAGTTGCTGTTGCTGTTGGAGATATTTATTGCTTTGAGGATTCTGATATTGTAACGGGTGAAGTGCTGTTTAAATGCAAGGGAGGTTTATTGCTTTCATATACGTAGTTTGAGAAAGTAGGAATGTATAGGTAGGTACTTATGTAGACTACCTACATGCAGTAGGCCTGTTAGTTTAAGTTTATTTTCAGCTAGTTTAAGGTGGGTAATTCCTAGGTTTACATACCTTACATTAGTGCTTACGTTAGTTAATTTCAAAACTTTTAGGAAGACGACAGATGCAGACGCTAAATTATAGTGATACTTATATATTTTCAGAATTGAGCAGATTTAGCTTTTGAAAAACGAAAATTACCTGACCTTCCCATAACTAGCTACACAGGTAAAATCATAATTGTATTGTTGTATAAACATTGCTATATGTCTGATAAATAGAAAACCAACTACGAACCCCTTAGGGAACACTGGCGCATCGGTTATTTTCCATAAATATGTAACTATGACACTTTCCTCTTTCCAATGCATCGTTTGAAACCATACCGCAATAACAAATTGAATTGAAGAACTGCATTGGCGCATAAACGGCGATAGCTTGCTCGTACTCGTACGAGAGCAATTCTATTTGTCTTACGAGTTATAGTACGACAATGTACACTATGCGTTTGTTCTTTTTATTTTGTTTCGATTGTAAGGAGATATTGCTGTTTTCTGAATGTACTCTCCATAAATCGTTAGAACAACAACACTGCCAAAATTATCATGTTTACAAAAGAAGAATTGAGACGGAAACTCTGTTTTCAAGTTAATTTAGAAACTCTGCTCTTTTGCCCTCGAACTTTAGAATGTTTCATTGAAAAAATCCCAATAGTTGGCTGGAATCAGAATTATAGTTTATAGTTACTATAAGTAGGCAGGTTTTGTATAAACACACTTTCTAGAACATTTAGTCTTTCCTTCTAGTAAACCTATTCCTTTTAGCGTTACCTCGGTGATAAACACAGAAATGTCTCGATCAAACACGTAACTGCGGGACCACTCAGCATAACTCCGCAATATTGCGCTTTACACTCCATATCTCAGTTTTATTCCGCAGTTGAGCGCAATGGCAATGGTTTAACGCATTTTTATACTGAATATAGCAGAAATAACGAACCACGCGGGCGTCGAGTGAATTAAAACTAATGGAACGGTTAATTTCTCATGAGGATAAAGCTAGCGAACTCCGCCCTTCTGGTCTTGCTGCTCCCACTCCGAGATTCGCACTCGACACTTGTTTTTTATTTACTGTGAAATGTTTATGCAAACGTCACCCGTTTTGGCGTAAATCTGTTATATTTTACATAATTTTACGACCAGAAATGTTTGTTTCTTTTTTTAAGGTCTAACGTCGGTCTAAGGGCTGTGCCTGTTATTATGGGCATGACTCACATCCTATCTAATGCATTTATTACACTTACACTTAACCATAAAATTGAGATTATACATAAAGTCATTTACTAAGATAAAGATAAGCCTTACACCTCATCTCATTAAAATTCATCATACTTACCTAATGCTGGATTAGTCTACCATAGTATCAAATACTTAATAGGTCATGAGCACGCCTCATAAAAATGTAATCGTTTTTCTTACATAAGGAAAATATGCAATAATGGAAGTAGGTATAAAACGACTCAGAGATATTAATATAAATATAAGATCCATTCAAATATCGACAATAACCTTTCCTTACAATGCAATATCATCTAATACATTTGAAGAGTTAAGGAAATCTCATTTACTCAACGTTTTAATATTACTTACACGTATCCATCCTTATTTGATATCGTTTATTGTATCAACAAAACATCCATATTTGTCTCCGGAAAAGACTCAAGGATATTTTTCTAATAAAGTCCTTAATCACACTCTTAAGATGTAGATAGACAAAGCTTATAATGAACTAGCTTCTGCCAGCGGTTTCACCCGCATCCCGTGGGAACCTCTACACGAACCCGGATAAAAAGTAGCCTATAGCCTTCCTCGATAAATGGGCTATCTAACACTGAAAGAATTTTTCAAATCGCACCAGTAGTTCCTGAGATTAGCGCGTTCAAACAAACAAACAAACTCTTCAGCTTTATAATATTATATTAGTACTAGCTTCTGCCAGTGGTTTCACCCGCATCCCGTGGGAACTACTTCTCGTACCGGGATAAAAAGTAGCCTATAGCCTTCCTCGATAAATGGGTTATCTAACACTGAAAGAATTTTTCAAATCGGACCAGTAGTTCCTGAGATTAGCGCGTTCAAACAAACAAACAAACAAACAAACTCTTTAGCTTTATAATATTAGTATAGATAGATGGGTCAGCCATCGGTCTCTGAAATCCTAGATACTAAACAACATAGGTACTTAGGTGACTATGTACTTACAGACATTGGAATTGCTGACCTATTCTTTGCGAATTTAGTTAAAAAACTATTCATTGTTGATCTGATATTGCCTGCAGAAGCAAGTCTTTCATCAAAAGATTGTTTATCAATTATATTATAAATGCTGTTTACAAAAATAAAGTCTGCTTGCCGTTGACACTATACAAATGTCAGAAAACACACAGTTAAGCTTTACAAATTATTGTCATCATACTTCTGTCTTTGTGAGGCGGGTAATAGAGAAAAATACGCTGACGGCACGAACGGGCCGCCGAGCGTGAGTCAGCAATAAATAACGTGTGTGATGATGAATGGAACTTGCCAACAGATAATAAAAATAATTACGCACATAACACCCTTTACATCTACCCTTTATAGCTTTTCTTGACGCGGGAAGAAGGCAAAGGTATCACTAAATCAACCTTAATGTTACCTATCTGGGCTACTATTTGAGGAAAGGGATAGGAACTATATGATAGAAACTGTTTTATCTGTTCATAATATTGCTAAAGAACACAGATAGTTACACGTTTTTCTCCCAAGGGGTAGATTAGCATAAAAATGAAGTGGCTATAACACTGCCAATATAAAATATCTTGCATGTAAAAAAGGACCAGGCAGCTTCATGTTTAATAATAATGGCATAGAATAACACTGTGCTCGCTAAAGGGTTCAAAGTGTTGACAAAATTTTGTATGATAATAAAATGAATGTTTTTGAAAGTTGGGAATACCTATACCTAAGTAAACTGGTCTATCCGATTTTTACATGCACTGTCGCGCCTACAAGGACAATATCCACCTACCTATGTATGACGCCGAATGGATAGGATGAATTTATACTCCAGACAACACAGATTTTCCCACAGAAAATCTGATAAAACATTGAATTTTTACGACAAAGAATCGAAAGTATGTAATGCATTCCATGTTAGTAGTAGCGTTTGTGAGTAAGAAGCCAAAATTGCAAATAGGTACTTACAAATAAATAATAAGGTCAACATTGTCCATAAACAACCGCCAACTTTCAGACCAATACTAGGTACAGTAAATCGGAACCCAATAAAAGCACATCACTGATGTTCTACGTTCAAAATAAATACACATCGGGCCCACCGCAGTGCACCATCTCCAGGTTACGCGAATTTAAATTCTACGCTTCACTTGACACAAAACAGAAGTTCGCTACACCGTCTAACTTGTTTACCCACTCAAAGGAAGCAAGAGTTGAGAGCTGTTCGAGTTTTCTTAAGCCCGTACACTTTTCTCCCTGAAAAAGTCAGTTAAACGGAATTCGGAACACAAATTGTGAGTAGGTTCTTAATACTCAGGTTCTTAACGTATTTTTTTAATAAAAAAATATTTTTCAAGAAAAGCTACGGCGTTTCCGTACTGTACATAGGTACTAAAGTACCTACCTCCTTTTGATTATAAGACCTACCCACGTACGAGTAGTTATTTTCCCGTTAGGCACAGATTAAGTGCTTACTTATTTACACGCTTATTTTAATAAATTAAATCACAGCTCGCCCCTCTACTCTTTATAATAACTTAGCAACGTAGGTATTCTGATACCGACCATTTACTTTCATCATAAAATAAAGTAGGTAGCAACCAAAGCGGTCTCGCCGTAACTTTCTGTTAAAATATCCCAGCAACAAAAATATTGTATATCTTGTAAGTTTTCTATTACACTGGAATATCTTCAGCAAGCAGTTATCATAGTTGGGCGGAAGACGTGTGCGGAATATTGCCTTAGTTTCAGGATTATGTTTGCTCGACTGTGGCTTATGAAAACGCCATATTAATATGGTAAAACAAATTTGTGCCGTTTAATTGGTTTTGAGGGTTTATTAATTTAAGGCAACGTTGTTTAGATGCAGTGAATTAAATTTCTATTTTGGGATAAAATAAACATCGGTCTTATTCATTCTGTGCAATTGTGTAGAAATATTTATGTAGGTACCTATCTATTTATGACCCCTTAATTATTGGATTAATCAAAAGTGATGTTTTTCATATTCATAATTATTCATTTCTAAGTTTGTATGTACTTTCTAAGTATATCTTAGACACCAATGACTGTGTTTCGGATGGCACGTTAAACTGTAGGTCCCGGCTGTCATTGAACATCCTTGGCAGTCGTTACGGGTAGTCAGAAGCCAGTAAGTCTGACACCAGTCTAACCAAGGGGTATCGGGTTGCCCGGGTAACTGGGTTGAGGAGGTCAGATAGGCAGTCGCTTCTTGTAAAGCACTGGTACTCAGCTGAATCCGGTTAGACTGGAAGCCGACCCCAACATAGTTGGGAAAAGGCTCGGAGGATGATGATAATTATTCATTTCTCATAGATACCGAGTTTTACCTGCGCTTATCTCTCGTTACCTTTTTGAAACATTTACAATCGTAAATTAAGGCGGCCAACCGTCCCGCATTCTGCGGGACCGTCCCGTAATGACAGTTGCAATCCCGCATTGCAATATTTAATAAAATAGTCCCGCAAATCGTCTAAGGCGTCCCGCATGTCCCGCATTCCTCGTTTCCCATCGCTTTGCTTGCATAAAGGTGTTCCACATCAAAATACGAATGATGAGATGCGGCGCGGCGCCGTTGCTACCGCAGGCAGTGTATCATCAAGCGTGTGTGTGTGTGTGTGTGTACGGCTGCGCGCGTGCGTCCGTGTGTTCATGCCGCATGCGTTTACGTGAGTTTCCCGGAGAAAAATAAATGTTAATTCGGTAGTGGTGTTGTTTGTTTCTAATTTAAGTACACCATTAATAATTCCAACAAATCCTAATTCTTATTGTGGATAGGGGTGGGTGTCCCGCATTGACTTACTATAAAGTTGGCCGCCTTATCGTAAATGATAGGTTAGTACAAATTAAGCAGTTAGAAATAAAAGATAAAACTATTCCAATATTTTGCTGCTGGCTTCATAAAAAATCCCAACTAGCTCATTAGTTAAGTGTGTCTCAATACTAACCAGTCAATAGCATTCAGACAAGATCCCGTAAAGTTAGCCATTATGCTCTTTTTCCTTTTTCTTGTTAGTAGACCAACTCTGTCCAGCAAGACTCGACGAACATAAGTAAGTAAATCTTCTTGAAACTTACATACAAGTAGGTACAATCTCTTTACAAAGATGAACTTTGGCTAAGCATACAACTTACCCTTGCAAACTTCATCAGTCCAGCTGAACATGTCCCCCTTTGCTTACCTACATCAGCTGCAAGCTGTTTGCCAATCTTTGATAGTTACGGACACAACTTAGTCCTTAGGGAATACCTATATTTATTGAGCAAATATCACTGTCTCAAATACTGGAAAGCTGAATGTTAACTAATATAGGCCTGCAAGATTCAAATTTGATGAATAATTAGGTTCATATGAACATTGATCTACAGGGCTGTAGAGTTATACAAAGTTATTAAACTTTGCAAATTCAAAATTCCCACCACATCTCATCTCATTTTCCCGCCGACATCTTGAAATATTTACATTCTTAGTCACGTTCGAAAACTAGGAGATATATAATAAACAACGCCCTTTATGAAGTGTGATGCAAAAGTAAATGCAATATTAATTACTTCACTATTATTCATAACCCAAACATTTTAATTAAATGATGAACATTCAAAAGACCCCACGTAATCAGATATTTTTAATTTACACGTTGGATTACTGTTCATATCATAGACGGTTTCAGAACGTTGCACTAGCAAATGTCATTGTCATAGTGTCTTGTCATACATGTCATTTCATTTCTCTTATGCGTTCCATTTCAAACTTGCCATTTGAAACATAATTTTATTTTTCCATCTCTGTCTATTACAGCAGAACTTCTTATTCGCTGTTTCATATTAATATTAATTATGCGTGAAATACCAAAAAATAATAATGACGTTACCGTGATGGATGAAATCAAAGTTGTTTCATTTTTAATAGCTAATTCGATTTCACGATTGTAAACGTCAAGTAATAATATTGACCTTGTTCGCGGAACACAGTGGACTGGTTTGTGTTGTGTTGTAAAAACAGATTCGGAGTTAGTTATTATTAGTCTGTAAAACATACATACAACCGCGGAAGACTTGATTGTCTGTCGGGTTTTCAGCAAAAGGTAAGTTTTATTGCATTTACTGTAGCAAAAATAATTGTAATGTGTCTCTTTTAATATAATTAATAATTCCGCGGTTCACGGATATAAAAATGGAGCTTTATTTCGCGGAATAGATGACGTAAATGAACCAGTGCCTACACGGAATCTGTTTAGTTATTTATCACAATTAGGAATGTATGACCTTAAAACATTGAAAGCCTTAAAACCAGGTGTCCGTGACCAGGTAAATGACTCAATTTATTTATTGTTAGTCAGACCAAAAACTATTTATTAGTAATGCTCATCACAAAGACATGTTTAGGGTAACTTGATAATAATTTGTATTAAACAATCATAGACATCAAAATATTAACAGTGTATGGGTTGTACACAAAACAGTACAATAGTTCTAGGTGCCAAATTAAATCACAAAAAAAACATAATAGCAATATGCGGTCAACTAAAATAACTAGCAGGAAAATCTTAGCAAAAACTTTAATGATAAAAAACAAAATGTTGATTCTTTTTATCTAAAAAGATTTACCCATTAACGTCAGCCAAATAATTCTTTGTAATCTGAATAAATGTGTAGGTACATAATGTAAACAAGTTTTACTACATATTTTATTAACTGACTTCCCAAAAAGGAGGAGGTTCTCAATTCGTCGGAATCTTTTTTTTTACTCTCAAGCTTCTTTGCTATTGTATAGATTTGTATATTTCTTGCTATCTAAGACTAACAAGGAAATCCGTGCACAATCTCGTAGTACATTTTCAATTGATTCATCCTGTCATTACATATTTCTATACTAGCAAGGCGAGTATCTTATATACATAAGGTATGTAGATATAATACTGCAGGTTAGGTTCACATGTTCTAACATAGCATAACATTTGTTGTGATTATGGCTATCATGTGTTATGATCATAACGCAACACATGTTCGTCTTGTCTTCTATTTTTATTACTTTGAAATTATTATTATTTAATATTTTTGTATAATTTTGTTTGATTTATTTCAATAATGCACATAACATGTATTTTTTTGAGAAATCAGTTATAAAAGTTGTCCCTGTCTTGTTGTAAAATAAAACTTACAGCCACTTTTGAAATTCATACATCATAATTCAATTGGAATGCTCTAGCATTACGAATATGTTGTTCTATTGATTATCCCCATAACAGACCAATATGGTGTTTCCCACTTAACCATTTAGTCATTTTATTATTGCTTAGAATTTAATGAATTAATTTCGTTTCTGTTTCCTCATTTGATTCCATCCACTGTATGATATTTAAATTTAAGTCATAAAGTAATTAATGCGAATGACAAATGATTCATGACTTTATTTATCCTGTTCTAAGGAAATAGCTGTGACATTGCTTATTTGTAATTACTTAGTAAATATGTTTTTGTAAATTATCTTTTCTCATCCATCATGAACAGGAGAGGGAAACTGTAAAGTAGGTATGTATGTATGACTATTTGAATTATGAAATGTCCCAAAAACGGCAATTGCCGTATGGTATGAAACTGTAAAGGTCAGGTCAAGTAATTACACTAAGTACCTAATGTGGGTGTAAGCGCCCGATTTTTGTCACTAAATAGATACCGCTGTAATAAATGAAACATTCAATGCCATAAGCGCGACGAGGTTTATAGGTGAGGTCTCGTAGGTAAATAACAACCATTTAAATGAATAGATTTACATAGCTAAATTGCGCTCACCCTAGTCAGTTGTACATGGATGATTGTTTTAATTCTTCCTTCTACCCTCTGAAAGGACATAAACCAGTTTGTCGACTGGTCTCTCCCCAATCATGGGTCTGCCGTTATCCATGAGTTTGTATATTATCACCTATGTAGTTCCTCTGTAGTCTAGGTAAGTTATGATCTAGTTTTCAGGAATAAAGTTAGGAACATGATGTCAGGTTCATTTCTTTCAGGCAAACAAATCGAAACCATTTATGTAGTTTAAAATCGCCACTGGTTAAACATTAACCTTAATTAAGTAAATTGTACCTATAAATAAATTCAATAAAAGCTGGCTAAATAAATTGATAAAAAAAAGTAGGTAAGTACGTGTAGTTTTGTAAAAACTGTGATTGAATTGCATATTTGACTAAATAGAAATTTCTATTAACGGAATTAAATTTCATTCCGCAGTAGAATTCAATCTATTTAAAAGAAATCAATATTCTAAATAGAGGGAAGACAGGAAATATTGCGTATTTCTCCGAGTGCGGCTTGGCCAGACAAGAGGATAATGCTTTGAATAAACAGCTACTTAAATTCCCAGTTAGACATCCCGCTTATGGATACTCAGAGATAAAGTTTTATAGTAGGTACCCATCTTAATACATAACTATTTCTATTGAGGCTGCAATGTTTAAACCGAAGGGTGTGCAATAATCTGAAAATATGTATCATATTATGATATATTGCGGGCCATAAAAACGTCTAGTTTGTGTGAGGGAACACTTCCTCTGTAGTCTACTAGTCCGGGGGCTGCACACGCTCGCCGGTATAATTATGGCGTTATGCCAACGTCAGCTTGCTAATATCAGCGCAGAGTCGAATGGATATAAGTCACGTTTTACCAAAATGTTCAGAATCCAGCGCAATATTCTACAATAGCTGGAAACGATAGCTGTGGGACAATTGCGGAAGTTTATACTTTATAGCGACAACGTTACTGTGTAGCGATCGCTTAGCTAATATCATTTTTACTTGGAATTGGTACTTAGGTAGTAGTGCTTAAGTTCGCGCGTAGCAGTAGGAATTCCTAGTGTCACGCGTTGTGTTTGTTAAACAAACTGCGTGCTATATTATTGCGGGTCAATCGATTATTGTGTTGCTTTAAGATAGGAATGAACTATTTTACACGCGATTTATCGGCAAGTAGGTGAACACATATGTATGTATGTAGGTATGTATTTAGATTGACCGTTAAGCCAACAACAGTACAGGAAAAGGAGCTCCCTGTCACACGCACTTTGGAGCTTAGTCGCAGTAGCTTTATCGCAGTTATCTTGTTCTTACATAACAGATCAAGTCTATATGTTGTAGTTCTCCTTTAAGTTAAGGACTAAAGCCAGAGGTCAATCAGATAGATTACAAAAATTCGCTCGTGTTCATGAAGTAAACTAAATAAAAATGTACTGGGATGTCCTCGTTTCGCTGAATGTCAACGGCCGTATGTTTTTACTCAGAATATTCTAGGTACTAAAGTGACCTTCTCACGAACTCTTATCAAGATTATTTTTGTCATAAATAGATGGATCTATTTTAGATTATTTTTGTCATAAATAAGCAATAAATATTTATTTTGAAACATCGGTGAAATTGGTACCTTCATCTTCATTATAACCCCCTGATCACGGCCAATGCAGGAAAAGGCGTTTCATCTTACGATAAGGTGTACCAATTTTGGATGCTTAATACCTACATATGGAGAGACCTAATGGGCAATTATATCAAGCGTAAAGTGGGCGACTGGCGATGGCAAAATAAACGTCACATTATTATGTTTAGTACAACATGTTAACTGATTCGAAAAGATTGTAGCAGACAGAAACTAATGGGCCCTAAGTGGAACAATGGCGCTTTATCACAGTTAGAATGACCCGTCTCAAGGACATTTGCATCATCAGACTTCTACATACAACCGGTTTTTTCTCACGCTTACGGAAAAACACGATAGCCACTGAGGAGCAAAATATATTCATATTCAATACTAATTAAAACCAGATGCGGCATAATTACTTCAATTAGACTTTGTGCCGCCCATTCCTTCTCTGTATGAGAAGAGACCTGATGATAGGACGCAGATTTGTGTAATGATTTTATGCTAGTTTAGTGTGTACTTATGCATAAAATGTATTATGTAAAAGCTAATGGTGCCGACACCCATAAAAATAGAGCGTTTATGGGTGATAAGTGAATTATGCTTGTCCCTCAATATCCTCGATCTACATTTGGCTGCATTCCAACCTCTATCATCTCACAACTTCATTCGAATGTTTTCTACTAATTCGCACTTTTCTAAATACGATTGCCTGGGTGCTGTGGTGTTTGATTAATGGGCGGTTAGCCAAGTCGGTAATTTAAGAAAAACGTTACTTAGTCTTTTTTATAAAGCTTAAAATAGTCCCCAGTTTTAATATCAATCCTATTTACAAAAGTTGGAAAAACCATCTTATGACTTGTACGTTTTAGCAATAAATACGTATGATCTCATTAACAAATCACCCCGTCTTATCAGCTTCTTAGCGTAATGAAAAGTAAACAGCTTTGTTTCTCAGTAGCGGTTTGACTTTTGTTATCACTGGACCGTTTTGTGCGCAATATTTTTACAACTTCGATCTGACTACGTGTGAGTGCAGTGAGTTTCAGATTTTCTATTGTAACCATTTAATCTCGACGGCCACAGTGCTGAAAGCTTTAAATTCGGACTGCGAGTTGAAATCGATGTGTCGGATATAAGCTTAAGGTGGCGGGAACGAGAATCTGCTCAAACTGCACGTGATACCAACTCAGGAGCATTTTTATCTGACGTCGCTGTCGCCGCAAGCATGAAGTGTGAGCACACCGGAGATTTCCGCCGATATAAATCCCGGTACGCGACACCCTTACTTTACACCCGTCGCATCTTCAGTGCAATCCGTGAATTTGTGGAGTGGAAGCTGCCGGTGGCGCATCGCATCTAGAATTTGAACGCGCCAAATCTTGCTACCGACTACGTCGAACTCTGAACGGGAACCGTCACGTACTCCTGTCTACGTATTCACGGGTTTGACACCGCCAGTGACGTCACGTTTTCCTTGTTTCTGTCTTGGTAGACTCTGATTCGGTTATTTCCTTATTCTACCAATTTACCGTATCCTATTTGCCTTTCATATTTTTTGAATTTGATTACTTATGTGACAAAAATAAACTACTGGTTCCCGTGTAATAGGTAACTTTTGGGGTCGTTTTTTTATGATGAACTTGAAGGATTAGAAAGTTGTTAACTAGACAATAGTTAGTAAGAGGGACGCTAGTGGACTGCTGAAACGCGGAGGTGACAGGCGGGCCGTTAACATGGCCGTTACAGGCTCAAGTGATATATGAGCTGCGAAGTGGCTTGGTGCCGCTGTCACTTCGCGTTCCGCCGCCGCTTCGCACTGGCAAAAAGATAAAAAGGATTCCGAAATACGATTCACAAGTGGGCTGCCGGAAATGGGCAGAAAGTTACCGAGCACGGCTTTATGTCGGGCAATATATCTCTCGTATCGCTATCCAATTTCTGCTCTATGGCATGTAATATCCCGCTAGGGATCCTTTAATTTGAAACTCCTTTTAATCAACACCATTCATTCTAACCCCGGTTTAGGGGGTCTTTAAAAGCCGTAAGGTTTTTCCTCTTCGTGTACTTATTACTATGTATTATGTTGTTTAGGAAAACCTTGTAGAGATATTGATATTCATTGACGTGGAGCAGTCGTGTTTATCTGTACCTACACATAGTTTTGGGATTACATATAATTTTTTTTATTTGTATTAAAGAATGAGCTTTCTTATCAAATCGTTCAAAAAGCTATCGGAAAAATCAATTCCGATAGTTTATTCAAGCTGTACTTTCAGTGGATAAACTGAAGTTTAAGTTGCGTGACTGGCCCGGCCGCCGACCTCTAACCTTGATTGACCTACGACATTGAGGCGCACCCTATAGATCCATCCCTATCAATTCACCCAAGGATTTATTTCTACCGCAAGTCTTTTAGTGAGGGAAATATTTCCGATGTTTTAATGGCCCTGTTATAGTTGAAGGACTATAGGAAAACAGTCGACTTTCCTTTTAAAGTGCCATTAAGTATAGGGAAAAGCAAACGGAGAGCCATTTTCTTGCTCAGGTATCCTGTAAAGCCTCTTCACATTGCCAATGGCAATAATGTTGTCAATATATCAAAAAGATGTATTGATATAAATATTTTCAAAATTTTTGTATTTGTAGTCTTAAAAGCTTTTTTTTCTTAATGTGGGGATTTCCCTGTCAATAATAAATATTCCAAGGGTAGAGGATGAAGAAAGAACGGTCTGTGATTTCCTGCTTTGTTTGATCTGTCATAGGCTATCAGAAATCGTTCAAATAAAGCTGTTCCTAAAAACTTTGCCCACTGTTATTGCACTTAGTGTAGTAATATCGTTTGGGTCTTTGCACGTTCGAGATGACTACAAAATCTTCTGGATAGTAACTCCAAGATATACCGTAATACAAAACATTCTGGCAAAACATTCGTTTCTCACCGCTTCTTTAAATTATATCATCCAGCTAAATGCGCTCCAAAATGTTTGTACACGTGCAAAAGCAATTCAAACTCAATTTGCGCAACGTACGCCATTGGTGAACTATGTAGTCCTGAAAGGAATTAAATATTCTAAGTCGATCTACAAAGTACACAAGCGCGGCGCTGCCGCTAACTGGATCCGCCGCTCCTCCTGTTTTCAATAAAGAGAAACATCTTGTGTCATATCCGCAAAACGTTTACTTACATAGTGGAGCGCAGTAGTTGGTAACGAGGTTATACGAAACAGTTTCGGGTGAAATTGCTCGGGGAATGTAGCTAGGTGTCATAAAGTTTCAGCAAAGCTGTCGGACAGACGTGTGCAGCGTTGAAATACACGTGTCGAAGCTATTTCATCTTGCTTACACTTCAACTTTGTCATAGAGTCCCGCCACACTGGTACTAAGTGCTCAACTAATGAAGTGTTACGCTCCCCAAGTTCCAATATGCTTTGGAAAGTGGTGGCGCCACCTTCTACTTATTAGTTTTCCTTACATACGTATGTGATATGTGAATGTATGAACCTATGTTTTCTTTCAGGTGCATCATGGATTGGAAGACGGTGTTCTGCGTCTTCACCTTAGTCTACTGTGCTAATGGCTTCTCAAGTAAGAGCTTATTTATCTATTGAGATTTTTATGTTAATTTATATCTAAAGACACATTCATTTCTTAAAACCCAATTAAACTTAACAACATTTTGATACACGTCTACAACTAGATCGTATAGCCTTTATATTAATATTTCCTGTCATTATAACTACATGCGAACAGTACATTCGACCTTCAACCTTCACGCCTCGCCTACATAGCGAGATACCACTCGGTGTCACATATTATATCTTATTTTTAAACGATCCTCGTCTCAGTATCTCGGATATTTGACAGCCGAGCAGTTTTTCTGAGAGCACGTACGCACAACTCTCGAATTGCTAAGCTATGGCTCGATTCCATTACCTAATGTTGGCGTAAACCGCGCATCAGACTCCCGCAGCCACAAAACAATGAGTTATGATCTTACTCTGATGCCCTTTTTATTTGTTGCATATAAAGTACTCGAATATTTTATTTCGGGGAAAAATACATTTACTCCTTAACACAGTACATTTTTCGTAACATTCTTACGCTTTTATATTTAGGGTAAAAATAACCATTACGTAAATAAACAAGCTATAAAACATACCCTGAAATAAAAACAAGGTTTTGCAACATTTCTTACGGATATAAAATCATCCTAAAGTCACTTAACTTACATTTGAAGTTTCCAATGTTTATTAGAATAGATACAGTCTGAATTTTCACAAAACACACATTTTTGCCAAGAATCCTGACGGTGCTAAATTGCTTAACTCGTAAAAGTATTGTAATAACAATATTGTAGTGAAATATTAAGACGTAAAGTGCAGAGCAGTCGGTTTACAACCAACGTTAAACTTCATCATTATTTCCAAGCCAGACCCGGCTTTATTATCTACACGCGGGTTTCGTTTCACAAAGAATATGATATGGATCTAGAAAGACTAGAACTTCCGCTTTTGCAATCCGCTTTAAGACAACTGCAGTTGTCCCGTTTTCAAGTGATTAAAGTTGAGTCTGGGAATTCAGAGAAGTTGCAAGTCAGGATCGAAAAGTTTGAAAGTAGTTTCTAATAACATGTAAGTCATTTGTAGAAACTCGGAACATTTCCAGATGTTTCCAACATGAAAATGATTTTACATTTTGATCACACAAGAATGGACTTAGACTTAGCTATACACGTGTTGCGAAATTTTAGTTTTTTTTTTCAAACTACCTGTAATACAAAACGTATTACGATAAAGGACATACAACCTACGTAGTGGAAAACAATTCGATGCCAAAGTTTTTTGGTTCGGTAGGCTTTTATTACGTGTGATATTGACTCTCGAAGACGACGGCGAGTCCAATCTAAGTATATAATCTTGTATATGCAAATGATCCCTATTCCCTTACAACCGAATTCTTTACCCGGTCACGCCTTTGGGTTATAGAAGGGCGAAATTCTCGTAGACACAGCGGAATAAAATATATTCATACGGTATTATATGGAAGCTTTTTTACACGTTTTACCTGTTAGATTAGTTAAATCTCTATATTATTCCATTAGATAGCATGAAACGATTGCAATCTTGCGTGCTCTTTACGTTATACTTATTTTTAATGTCAGAGCAAAAGCACTATGTAAAAAAATCGCAGAAGGCATCTTTTTTTTTGCCTCATCAAATATTTTAGTCTAACCCTCAACAAATTAAACTGTATGGTATTAGAACAAGTAGGAAGTGTAAATGATGCATGAATTAGTAATCAACCGCGACGAACCAACATTCTAAATACATACGTAACATGCTTCGTCACCTGTATACGTCGTTACAGCCTTACGCTGCGTTTCCTGAAATTAGACTAAACGCGACCGTTGACCGAAGGCAATGAATCATACAACTACATTATTACGCATATCATTCTTTAGAATTTATTGGTAATTAAGTACATATAGTTACATAAAAACTTCCACAAACCATAACGTAACGTTGAACATACTTTAAACATAATAAAAGCTTGTAAAAAATGTGTTAACTTTCTAGAATACGGGCGCACCTGCAAAGACATAGGATGCCTCAACAGCGAAGTATGCGTGTTGGCCGAAGACCAGTGCTCGTACGGTCAAACTAGCAACTGTGGCACATACCCAACCTGCAAGAAGAAGTCTCAAGTTGAAGGTTATTACAATGACGTAATTTATTAACAAAAAAAAACATATATAATATTTACTTGTAAACATTTTTTGTATTTCTATAAAATTATTTCTTTTCAGGAAACCACGCGGAGCCGGCCAAGCCTGCTGTTCCTAAACCCCAAACTCCTTCAAGGGACTTTGACGGGGTGCCCAACTACAAGCCTCCAGCACCTCCCTCCAGTGATACGTCCAGCGGTGGCAATTCACCTTACGGAGGCAGTTCGCCCTACGGCGGAAACTCGCACAAAGGTGGCAACTCGCCTTACGGAGGAAGCTCACCCTACGGCGGTAGCTCGCCTTATGGCGGTAGCTCTCCTTATGGCGGGAGCTCACCCTATGGTGGTAATTCACCATACGGAGGCAGTTCCCCCTACGGCGGAGGAAGCAACACCGGAGGAGGGTCGCCTTACGGTGGCAGCTCACCATATGGTGGAAGCTCGCCTTACGGTGGAAACTCCCCCTACGGCGGATCCTCAAATACTGGTGGCCACAACCCATATGGAGGTAATTCTCCTTACGGAGGCTCGCACTCGACTAGCACCGGAGGATTCGGAAGCGGCGGCGGCAGCGGCAGCCCTATCGACAGTATTTTGAACACGCTTAATAAATACGCGAATGGCGGTGGCGGCAGCAGCGCTGGCAGCGCAGGGAGCTCCGGTGCAGGCCTATCCAACATATTCGGAAACCTGCTTGGTAATTTATCCAAGAGCGGTGGAGGCTTAAACAACTTGTTCAACACTAGGCCTATTATGGAAAATCCGAATTACTCCTCGTACAGTTCCAATTCGAGGAGCTCTAACCCCCAATCTTACCCATCAGGATCCCAACCGACGTATCAGCAACCAAATCAGAACAGGAATTACGGACAGTCTTATGCCCAGCATAACGGAGCGACCACACGCAAGCCCGTCCACTATGGATGGAACGTTAGGTAAATTACTTTCCAAGTAATTGTAGAGAGCTAGAGTGGCGCCTATGGTTATTTTTTTTCTTTCAAGCGTTGCTTTGTGGTTCTTTGCACTTTAGTGTCGATTCTTTTTTAAGCTTTGCTGTAACTTACTAACTCACTTTGCTAGGTTTTCCACGCTGCACACGCACTCTCTTAATTTACTGCAGCCTATATCTTGCGGAAAAGGCGTTTAATTAAACATTTAATCAAAAAAATATACAATTAATTCTGATCCAGAACTAATGCTTATTTTATAAGGTCAAATCTAGGTAATATGTAAATTAAATTCAAATAATCTCACAAAAGTATACGTAATTGAGGTGGAGGCTTAATCTCTTATGATTGACAGGCCAGCAAGAGTCTTCAAGATAACCTGTAAACTAAACTATGCATGAAATAAATCGGTGATGTATTCTAACTGTCATTTTGAGGCTATAATATTGTTATTGACTTGAGAGAATGTATGCACTTTCTTTTATTTTGCCGTTTGATCTGTTTTTTAATGGCTGTTTTATGAATATAATACTCATATGTATAATTAATTCCGGGCTAATTTTGTAGAGAAAGATAAGTCATATCCATTTTGTTCCAATTTGCCAGTTTGTAATTTTGTAGTGGGAAATTGCTTGACATACCTTTCTTTACTGAAACGAGCCTTATAAGTAATCACAAACAAACAGTGCCATTGCTAATATAGTCATATTTAATTTTCATTTCAGCGTCACAGTGGTCTTGACGTACCTGATTCAACAATATATCCAGAGTGTAATTCGTAATTAACATTTTTTTTTAATATTTTTAAGTATGTAATATTTTTTTAAGTAAACCCGAGGTGCGTTATTGTTATTAACATTTTATTGTTGTTAAGCTTTAAAGTGAACATTACAGTGCCTTTTGTTCCTTGCTGTCCTTTTGACTGCCACAATAATGAATTAGCAAGTCATTTAAAAACTCATGAGTGCTAAGAGTTATGTACTACCATATGTATCTATATAATAAAATAAATACGTGTTGGTGCTTATGTGCAACTCCGGCTTTGAATAAATCAAAGATTACTAAAACAATCACGTTCTGTGGTGGTCATAAGGTTAAATGTGATTGTGATACCTTTTATGTAACGCTGTAATACATAAGTGAAAAGAATAAATAAAAGTAATATTTACGAAAAATCACTATTTATTCAGTCATTCGGTGTCTTCAATTGCACAACAGTAATAATTGCATACATTTATAATTCTTATTAAATTAAAATGTTAGAAATTGTTATAAAACACAACTATGTATTTTTCCATGATGATGTATTTATGTAATAGATACAAAAATATTAATATATGTATGTTGATTAAAATGCTGTTGAAGTAGATACCATTTTACTCTTTTCTCATCCTCATAATTAGGGATGCTACGTAAATACGTAAAAGTAATTTATAGGCTACTGTATTTTTTCAAGATACTGTTAGTCATTTTATAAATAGAACAACATTTATTTGTTACTGCGACATTTACAACCCTGGACTGGACTTTGTCTAATTGCTCGACGCAATATAGGTAAATGCGAATATGGAATCGTGAGTATCGAATATAACACTGACGGAAAACTCTCAGAAACAAGTTTTCCCTGTTGGAAAATAACAGCTCGCGGTCCAGCGCGGTGAGTATGGCCAAATCCCCCCGCTTGGTAGTCTTTTGCCAGCAATGGACGACTTTCGGCTGTGACGATGAAGAGAATTGCACACAATATTTATAAATAAAAACGTAAAAGATTTCAGAAGGAACGGAAACAGTTCCTACCTCAGTTTAAAACTATATTCATATGAATTATATATCACCACAAGCATTCATAGTAGGTGTACATTTGTGGTTCGGCCAATAATAAAGTGGAATAAAGAAATACATCATTAAAACAATATCGCGTGACGAATGTCTAGATTCAACATTAGTCATTTGCATGTTTTTATTATGAATCAAGCACGATTACGAATATTTATTGATAACATACCAAAGACCATATAACTGGGAATTACAAAATGCAGCAATTGCAATGTCTATCTACACTTTAAATTATACAATGAAAACAATCACCATTGTATTGCTAGTACTAACAATTTTGATATAAATAAAAACTTCATAAATAAACTAACACCAAGCACTTTTAAATCCTAACTAATATTATAAATGTGAAAGTAACTCTGTCTGTCTGTCTTTCTGTCCGTCCGTCTGTCTGTCTGTCTTTTCTTCACGCCTAAACTACTGAACCGATTTGTGTGAAATTTGGTACAGACATAGTATGGAACTTGAGAAAGGATATAGGATAGTTTTTATTACAAAAAATATAAAAATAATAAAATTTAATCCGGACATATAGCGCCATCTATCGGTCAAACCAAAAATCTGCCGGAAGTCACTATTCCACGCGAACGAAGTCGCGGGCAAAAGCTAGTAACTAATAAATTCTGTTAACATATAGCCCCATTTTGCTAAAAGTAACGTTCAATATTTTATAATATTGAAACCCCCAAATAGAAAAATATATAAATCTAGTTATTTTAACGACCGTGAAACACCGATAACAAATATTTCGGCTAAATACGTACAGTTCTACGTAATAATTAAGTGCACTGCATTTAAAAAATCGGTTATACATTATAGATTACTCTGTTAATCTCAAAATGCAAATCGGGTTTTGTATCTAAAAATATACATCTCTTGTACATTTCTTGTTGTCTACAATAAATAAAAAAACTATTTCTAAAATAATATCACTTAAATCCGAATTGAGCTAACCATGATCTGAGATTACTACATAATTAGTTAATTGCTTACATTTTTTTCTTTGATTTCGTCTCCATCACTTTTTAGTTTACTGGGTCTCTTACTCCTGTGTAGCTGATTTAAAACTATGCCCAGTATTAGGAAAGCAAGCCATACTCCATACCAATAGTGGTAGACTGACGAATAGTAGATCCAAATGCGATCAATTGTAAGTAAAAGGAATGCAGCAGCTTGATATGATTCGGAATGAGATCGCAGGAACCACATAATGAAGCCAATGATCTTCTTTTTCTGAAAAATAAAACAAATATTTTATGTGATTTTTATAAGTAAACAGAATAATACTATTGTAGAATTCCTTATTTCTCAAATAGTCTTTTACCTGTCCTGTGGCATCCTTGTAATAGAGCTTGAAGTAAATATCTTCAGCCATCAAATAGAATGGACAGAAGTATATACAAAAGAAGTAACCGGCATGGAAGCCGTGCCAGATCACTGACACAAATAGTGCTGCATGAATCCTGAAATAAAAAGAATAATATTCAGACTCTTTATTTTAGTGTTATATCTATTTTGCTCCAAACTAACATTATGAGTATACCATAACTAGGCCTTTTTTTTTTTTTTTTTTCCGACATCAAAAATCATCAAATGACCCCTCCCGCTGTGGGTTAGCAGCGGTGAGGGAGTGTCAGACTCTTACTGACTAAAAACCGTCGTGTTCCGTCATAGGCCTTTTATGTACCAGGGCCGCGGTATCTCTTTCGAACAACCCGCAGCCCCGGCAGGCCTTGGCCCTGCTGGGCCACCATAACTAGGCCTCTAATCTAATTATGAAAAGCCATACAAATCTTTGAAAGGCACATTTTCACAATTATAATGCAAAAGTCAACAGTGCAAAAGAAACTTACTTCAAAGGCTTTATGGGGAATCTTTTGTAGACAACCATAGCAACCCAGTACTGCACAGCCTTATTCCAGACTTTCATGGAGTCACGTAGAGTGACGACAGTCTCGCAACCCCATACTTCCATGGATTCTACAGTGTTAAAATCATATTGTGTAGTTTTTGCCTCTTCTTCTGACCTGATGATAAGATACATAAATTATTATAAAAACTATTTTTTGTTGATTTTTTACCCTAAAAGAACAGATAAAAAAAACACTTTTGGGAAGCTAAACTAACCCCAAGTAAAATCGGCTCCATATTTTGTCCGTCTTATAACCGTAAGTTCTCCAGTGACGCGGGTAAAATCGCGGCAAACAGCGAGTAGCTAATAAGTTAAAAGAGTAAAAGAAGGTAATTGAAACTCATCCTTACATCTGTTTCAACTTCAAATATCCCACGGTGGGTCCGTGTCCTGTCCTATTCCTGCCTTGTACTGGGTATGCGCCCAGACCTGCTGAAGTGCACACACTCTCAGCTAACGTCATTCCAGAGTATATGCGCTGACGGAACGCCGCGAATAACGCCCAGGGGTACAGCATACGGTATAAGAAATTCCTGTTGTTGTGGTCCTCTGACAGTACATACTGGAAAATAATTATCGAAATGTATATAGTAAGGACATAGGAAAGTAAATATTGATACTCCTCATACACAGATACAAGGGAACATAGAGGTTCTCCCCTGCTGTTCAGAGAATCATTGGATAACAGACTGACAGAACACGAAAGTGCATTTAAAGACTTATATGTATTAATAAACCTGATCACATTTTAGTGGATTAATTTTAAATCCATTCAGTTAAATAAATAGCTTGCTTGATGTAACATTTAATTAAATGTTGGTTAATAGATTTGGGATTTGGGACATTTGGGATGCCAATTCAAAAATCAACTAATGCATGAAAGTGCAACGTCAGTGTAAATTAATTAATAAGAATGTAGTTTATAAAATCGTACACTGTTATTGTTAAATTAACAAGCTTACCTCTAAGGGCCAAATGTTAGAAAAAGCCAAATACAGTGAAATATACAGTGGGACCATTCTCAATGTGTTGATGGTGAAACCAAAACAGTCAACATACTTGCTGTAAGGCAGATGGAAGTAGTCATCAAATGTCCGGTATCTGTAGTATGGACCTGGAATTGGCAAAAAGGTGGTTATTTATAGGTATGCAGTATTACCTATATATCTTGAACTGACTATATTATATGTGATATCAAAATAATCATAGCTGTTGAATAATAATTAGCTGCTTGAGCCGCAGTATAAGAAGAATGAAAATCCACCGTCCAGGGTGTAGCTGCACTTTGGGCATTCAATGAGTTTTACTTAGTTAAAGTTTCAGGCAATTTTATTTAAAAAAAAGTTATTGTGCAACCCCAGCATCAACATGCTATCAGGTCATTTATAAATGTTAGTTTCAGATTGTTTACAAAATTCTAATTCCTTTATGCATAGTTATAGAACCATAACAGAATCTAAATAATTTTAAAATATGTGTATAATTGCTAACTTAGGTAAATTACCTACTGAACATTTTACAAAGTTAAGCATGAAGCAATCAGGGCAAAGGTCACCAACACTGGGGCAGTACTATCACAGAAAATGGCATAGATTGTAAGGCTGCCCACTGATTGGTTTACATAAATACAATAGTAAGATATACATACAATAGCTATTATCTGACCTACACATACTTCTGACTGATCCAATTAGTATTAGGTACAGTGAAACCAAAATTCTAAAACTATCTTCAGCCTGCTTTGAAGTTCATAGATAAATAAAGAATATTATTGGTGTGATACAATGCTGAGCTGTATCTTTTGCTGTGTCATTATTACTGACACTTGTTTTTCTTATAGCCCGGTCAAAATAGACATAAAAGTAGTGGTCAAATAACAAAAATTCCCAGAAAGCTGATTTTTGGTGGAGAGCTAGATTTGATCATTATAAATAAAATACTAAAAGTCCCCATCGATCCCATGTGTGCGTCAAAAGTTATTCGAGGTCAAATGTCAAAATTTTTGGTTTTTTGATTTTTTTTCGAAAACGGTAAGTTTTATCAAAAAAAGACATCAGACCAAAGTTGTAGATCTTTAAATTTTCTACAAAAATGGCATTAACAGTTTTCTCCTAAATCTTACCATTCCTGAGATATCGCGATTCAAAGAGTCACACTACACATGATATGCACATATAAGTCACGTATATACGACGGCTGCCTTTAAGTTGTGAGGTTTGAAATAAGTATAGACAATCTAATAGGTTAATACCATTTATTGTTTTTCAAAGAATTCTCCGCGATATTTAATGCACTTTTGCATGCATTAAACCCAGTTTTTGAAATATTTATTCCATTCTGAAGTGGGGGTAGTCAAATTGGCCGATTTGTATGAGTCAACAGCTTTTTCAGGTGTGCTGAAACGTTTACCACGAAGACTTTACTTAATTTTGAGGAATGTAAAACAATCGTAATGCCCACTGATCCATGTCACGGTATGTTACATGTTGGTCTACGACAATTAACTGCCGCATAGCCGCGATATCATCTTGGGTCATATCGGGTTTTGAATTACCTTCACGTGGCTTGTCGCTAAGGCTAGATTGCCCACTTTTAAATCCTAAATATCAGCGTACTGCAGTCCTAAGGCATGGTTCTGCATCACTGAACACAGAACAAAATTTTTCAAAGCGCTGAAGTCGTGACAATCAGCTTTTAAAGTTGTAGAAAATTATCGCACGCTAATTTTCCTTCGACATTTTTATTTTTATGCAGAAGACTGGGGTTGGAAATTGATACATAATATCTGGAACCTATTAAAACTACTCCGACCTGCGCCAGAAAAACTCCTGAACATTATTTTTTGCAATTGCTTAAAAGATTGTAGTATCAAATCATCCTCCGAGCCCTTTTCCCCGTTTGTCAAGGATGTTCAATGACAGCCGGGACCTACAGTTTAACGTGCCATCCGAAACACAGTCATTGGTGTCTAAGATATACTTAGAAAGTTAGAAAAGTTGCATTGGTACTTGTCTGACCTGGAATCGAACTCACTCATACTTGAGAGGTTCGTTCTTTACCCACTAGGAAACCACGTCTTTTTTTATGAATCTAATAAATCTAAAACAATCAAAATAATAGTTAACCCAATAGTCAATATCAATAATAACGGCAATTATTCCCTTAAACTATCCTAAAATTGTCATGACAGTTAGTGAAGTAGGCCTACAGAGGAAACCACGGTAAAAAAAACGCGCCGAGTACACTACCTCACAGGTGGCGTGGAAATATGTGCATGTCGCGTATGTCATATACTTTGAATCGCGATATCTCAGACATGGTAAGATTTAGGAGAAAACTGTTGATACCATTCTTGTAGAAAATTTGAAGGTCTACAACTTTGGCCTGATGTCTTTTTTTGATAACACTTACCGCTTTCGAAAAAAATACAAAAAACCTAAAATTTTGACATTTGACCTCGAATAACTTTTGACGCACACATGGGATCGTTGGGGACTTTTAGTATTTTATTTATAATGATCAAATCTAGCTCTCCACCAAAAATCAGCTTTCTGGGAATTTTTGTTATTTCAAATGTCTATTTTGACCGGGCTATTAATTGTAGAAGAGCTGAAGTTAAAAATATTGTTGCCAAAGTTAGTCAAATATAGAAGAGGTATTCTAATAGAATAGTAAATATTACCTGTAAGTAGTCCAATGTAGTTGAATGAATAATGAAACAAGTCTTCAGTACTAGGATTTATAATTTCAAGAAAATCGTCATCTTTTGTTTTTACTTCCTTCTGTTCTTTATTGTCATCCTTTTTAGCTTTGCCCACAGCTAGCCAGGAGCCATTCATTTCAAATGCCACCCCCACCACTCGAAGCACTATGATCATTTCAATAAGATTGGTTTGTCCTGATGAAAGTGGCAAGCCAAACTTATCAGCCAGTCGAAAAAAGAACAGATACCCAAACATTAAGAAGAAAGCCACTATATGACAGTACCTGAAAAATTTTAGAGAATATTAGCTTATATGTGATATTCATAATATATTACTTAGGTATATGATATGAAAGAGCCAATGCCTAAACCTGCCATTAGAAAGACTTACCTCACTGTGGCTACTTTTATGGCGATTATTCCCAATACTGCAGACAAAATGGGATGGATAGCGCTGTATCCCGAAACTATTAATATGAGCACAAGACCCACTATGGTACCAACCCATTTTTTTGCCTGTACTGTCTTCAAGGCCCGGTATCGAGGCCCTATCCCTACACTAAATAGAAGCAGTGATAAATATATAATATCGTTCCTATTTTTGGTAAGGAATGACAACATATTCATTATGTTGATAAATCAGGTAGAATATAGTCTTACGAGGTTGGATAGATATTTGCACAAAGGTGGTTAAATAAAAAAAGACGATTATTAAAACGAACAAAATAACTACGAGCACAGTCCACAACTGAACAACAATTTTAACTTTGACAGTCAGTGTCACTGAACTGTCATAATGTATTCTTATGGCAATGAAGTTAACCAAACAGCCACCATATTTTAAAATATGTAAGAAAGCGAACTATAAAATAACATGAAACAAAGAATATGAACAAAGTTTTGGTTAAAATTATTGTAATAAAGTAAAGTAGGTATTAAATTATGAAACTTTTTAAGACTTGACAACTGACGTTAACAGTCACACATCATCATCGTCACGTCACTTCGATCGACGGACTAGCGATGGGCCGAGTCGACTTTTTGGTAACTCGGGTAACTCGAGTTGACCCGGTGACCAACTCGAGTTGCAACTCGAGTTGACTCGACTCGATCTGCCGTAAGAACCGTCGCCGCGTCGTCGGGTCGTCCGTCCGAGTTAGTAAATTATCAACTGCATAGTTCCGCGGGTTGCTAATTACCTACGTTCACGGTTCGCCGTGCGGGTCAAGCGGGCTGCGTGACGTCGAGTCAATGGTAACAATAACAATAAGAATTTTTATATATTTAAATGTTTTTTATTTTTATACTAGCTTCTGCCAGCGGTTTCACCCGCATCCCGTGGGAACCTCGGCACGGACCCGAAAGTAGCCTATAGCCTTCCTCGATAAATGGGCTATCTAACACTGAAAGAATTTTTCAAATCGGACCAGTAGTTCCTGAGATTAGCGCGTTCAAACAAACAAACAAACAAACTCTTCAGCTTTATAATATTAGTATAGATTTAATAATGTAATAAATATGTACAAGAATAAATAAATGAAAAAAAAAACAATAAGAAAAACGTAAACAAAACAAATAAGCGAGCTGGCTATCTCAAAACTCATCAGTTTTGACTAACCGTCTGATAAGAAACCAATAACGAGAACGATCTCTTTCCCTCGCGGCTTCGAGTCGTACGTTCGGGTCGTCGCACAGTGGATCCAAATTGAAAAATAGTGGACATAGGCAACAAAGTTCCAATATCGATTCGATATTTTTTTATGTGATTCTTCATGATATTCCAGACAACTTTTACTCTTGTGAAATTTCTTCTAAAGTTGATCGTTTGTCTGAAAAAAAATAAATTAGATTTTTTTGTATGGAGCAAATCACGTTTATTTTTTTTTTCTTCAATTGTACGAATATGTTAGGTCTGTGGCGTGAGTATATGATACCTAGGGTCATTCTCTATCCAAGAAAAAATATATCAGCGCCGGCCATCTGCAGCCGCGCGAGTAATCATTCGGTAAAAAAATAATATTTTCTATATCATTTTTTGCCTTTTAAGATCAATTCAAAGTATATTTTCTGTCTCACTTGGCTGTTTTCACCTTATTTTTGGTTAAATATATAGTTTTAATGGCACATAGGTACTCACAACTAGTAATTCTAGCAGAGGTTTTGTTATTATTGCATGTTATCGGTGGCACCTGCATTGTTATTGATGACTCATTTGTTTGTGCGCTCGTCTAAGCGCATAACTAATTAGTCATCAAAAAATGCTCGTCTCTGATTGGCTGTATTTTTTTTACTACCTGCTAGTCATGTTCATATGTTCACTACCTGAGTAATTAACACTGACTATAAATACAAAGACATTTATTATGTCCCTCTAGTTTCGCTCTTGTCGCTTATTTGTGAACACGGTGAAATACTTTTTAAATAATTTACGTTAGAACTATGGCTGGATTTTGTACCAACCTAGATCTTTTTGTGAAATTAAGAAGTGGTGGTGATCTGAAAAATTATATGTTTCTATATGAAAGTATAATTTCTGTTTTGAATACCACAGTTTCTGAAGAAGACAAAAACTTAATCAAGGAGTTCTGTCGGCTTTTTTGTGTAAGTCTAAATAAAAAGTGGATAGAGTCAAGTAGAAGTCAAAAAACTTTTATGAATCGTATAAATAATCGCAATTGGTTGGAAAAAAATATCAACTGGCCTATTTGTGACAGTGTTGACCTGAGAAGTGAGTTGGGCTTTTCGGACACAGACTTATCTGAGCCAGTGGATGTGAATTCCCATGTTCCTAATCTTGCGGTATGTACTACGGAAGCGGGAACATCTACAGAAAAGGAGCACAGAAAACCGTTCGAAGACTTAAGTAATAAGCAAAAAAAAAGACGTTCTACTTCCATAGTAGAAGAAAATTCAGAGGAAGAGTTGCAGCACTGGTACTTAAGAAAATTGAAAGACAACGGCAAAACGAATCTGGCAAAAGTAGTCGAATACCTTTCCAGTAATCCAGAAACGTTATCCCAAGTACACGAGCGACTATTCAAAAAGCAGAGCCTAAGTACCGCCTCTGAAGATAAGAGCTTAGCTCTTTATACCTCACTTGCGCTCTCGAGATGGAAGTACTTAGCTCTTCGAAAATTTCTGAAAGAAGAAAACTGTGCTGCCTTTCCATCTTATCCAAAGCTAGTAAATGCCAAGAAAAGATGTTATCCACCACAAGAGAGTATGGAGATTACCGAAAAAGGAGCTCAAATTAAATTGCAAGCGCTATTGGACCACACTGTGGAGAGGATTCTACTAGATGTGAGTTCTGTTGATAGGTCTCAAAATGAAGAACTCAAGTTGACCTGGAAATGGGGGCTTGATGGTTCTTCGTCGCAGAGTAACTATAAACAGAAAATGTCAAACACAGCCACAGAGTTCGGTGATTCATCAGTAGTCATGATAAGGATCGTCCCTCTTCGGCTAGTGTCTGGCTCATCATCTGGGAATGAAAATATAGTTTGGGAGAACCCCACACCTTGCTCAACTCTGTATTGTCGACCAGTGAAGTTCACTTTCACTTCCGAGACAGCAGATTTTAAAAGTCTGAAGAGTTGGAGATGAAAAAACAAATTGATGAACGAATATCTACACAGTGTGGAAATATTATTGTATCACATGAATTGCATATGACCATGATTGATGGAAAAGTGGCCAATATTATTGCTGAAGTACCATCATTTGCAACGTGCCCCATTTGCTTGGCAAAACCAAGCGAGATGAATAATTTAGACGCTTTGACTTTCAGACCACTTCGTGAAGAATTTTACAAACAAGGAATTTCTTCTCTGCATATGAAGATTCGGTGTATGGAATGTCTTCTCCATATATCTTATAATCTGGATTTTCAACGATGGACAGCTCGAGGCGAACATAAAGCTTTGAAACAAGCTAAAAAAAATGCCACACAACAAGAGTTTCGTGAGCAAACTGGAATGCTGATTGATATAGTCAAAACAGGTATGTATTTAGTTTTCGATCATTTTTTTATTTTTTGTGTTTTATGTGTTTTACAGTCTTTTGTGTGTTATTACAGTCTTTTTCCCCATTTCAGGGTTTTGGAACTACAAATGACGGGAATACTGCGAGGCGCTTTTTCCAAGATTACGAAACATCATCTAGAATAACAGGAATTGACGAAAATCTAATTTTCAGATTTTCCGTTATTTTACAAGCCATATCATCAGGCAAAAACATTGACTGTGAAAAATTTAGAAGATACTGTAGAGAAACAGCTGATGTATACGTGCAACACTATTCGTGGTACTACATGCCAGTTAGTGTACATAAACTTCTAATGCACGGTGCTGACATCTGTAACCAATTTGGTGTTTTGCCAATCGGTAAGTAAAACATAAATAGAGTTTGATCTATAATTTGAATTCGATTGCTTTATGAAATTAAAATTCATGTACTTCATCATCATCATTCGTACTTATTCATGTATTTCTTTTAGGTACCTTATCAGAAGAAGCTTCGGAAGCCCGTAATAAGGACTTCAGAAACGTCAGAGAGAGACAAACTCGGAAAACGGACAGAACAGCAACAAACGAAGACATCCTCCATGGACTTCTAATAAGCTCCGATCCCCACATATCCTACATAAGGCCTAAAATCACGAAACAGGTTCATGGTGAGTTGTTGCCTGAAACAATTCAGCTGGCTTATTCGCTAACTTTCCGATTTTCAGATGTCAACTGGCCTCAGTTTACATCCGAACTTTGATGTCAACCGATAAGTTCAAAACATTGGTATTCTGTATCGCATGAAGTGGATATCGGTGGATATCGTTACACGGTTGCTGACGCCAAAACTACGATGACAACTTGACAACTCTATTTTTTTATCGACTATTATACTGCTAAGTAGGAAATACCCTATTAGCATTACATTACTACGTTTGAGAGAACGCTTTATTTTCAGCGTGTTATACATTTAAAAATAATCTGTGGCGGTAAAATTCAGTTTTTGCTTTCTATTGTGTGTGAACTTGGTGTCTAAAGTTCCGTGTGGATGAACAATATTTTAACTGAGAATATTGTGAGTATTGTAGTTATTATAAATTTAACAACGTAAATAATATTTTGATACGTAGATTCCTACGTTTTGCATGCAAAATAAAAATTGGTATACTATTTTATTATTATTTAGGTTTAAAATGCTAACATACACTTTCATGATGGATTTTGAGAGGAAGGAAACTTAATGTACTTGAGTAGCTCGTCCCATACACTGAGAGCATCGGTTACCTCATGTAGGCACTTACTAAATAAAAGTTGAGACATGTTGCAAATGAATGAGGAGTTCCTTTGGTATGATCCGTTTGCATAAAAGTTTATGACTGCCAATATCTATACATAACAAAATTTGATGTTACAAAGTCATCATATTATTATTAGTCATCATCATTTCAGAGTGTTTATGAGTAACATTAATTTATGTAATATTGGTATTTATTTTACTTTTAACATTATACATTCTTACTTTTAGCTCAATTGCAACAGCAGTGTTTTGTTGAGCATGTTGCAGAAACGGACGTAACTCTGCCGAAACTTGCTGAAACCCTTATTTGTTGATACGAAAATTTGCCATGAATTCCTTCTCCCGTAAATCTAGAGAATTATTGCAATCCCGCAGACGACGTTTCTGGATTCTGGATAAACTTCGTTTTGTCTCTTATTCCACAAATGCCAGCAAAAATACACGCGACATTTTTATTCCACACAAAAAAAGATAAAACAAATTAAAATAATACAATTAAAAATAACACTATCAAAAAATAAAGGAAACGACTCAGGGTTTGTATTTCTATTGGATTCGCAAAATTAGAGAAATCTTATATGTCTGATGCTACTATATAGTATAGACATCCCAGTGATGAGGCATAAAACACTGCTATTTGTAGTGTATTTCAAAAAATTACAGTGGCCATCAATTTGATGTCCACTGAGCTTACGGAATCGCAATCTAACGTTTATCGATACAGAAACAGCTGTCAAAATGAGTCATGGTGGATATCAGCCTGTGTCGATGCTCATGACGTCATCTCAGATGGTCACTGGCGTTAGCGAATAAGAAAATAGCTGTTTGACAATTTACTGATGTACACTTTACCAAATGATGATATCTGCGAGCTGTCAGTGGAGTTAGCGAATAAGGCTACAGTTGTTACAGACTACCGAGCCTCCCTGTGATAGCGAGATTATCGAGGAAGAAGAATGCCTCATAGTAGAGTCCGAAAATTTGCCGGACCCACTTCTGGAATAAGAAATAAAGTGATCCGGCTCTGGACTGTTCCCACAAAAGCCCATCAGGGCTGATATGACAAACAGCCCTTTTCAGGGCTTCAATAATTTCACAATTTTCTTTCGAGCATACGTACGATAACTTATACTATACTTTACATACGCTTGATTATGTAGATAATGATTATCAACGTCTTGCCCATAAAAAATCAAACTATTTCACCTATGTTGACAAATAATATTTATTTTACAGGTAGCAGGTAGTAAAAAAAATTACAGCCAATCAGAGACGAGCATTTTTCGATGACTAATTAGTTATGTGCTTAGACGAGCGCACAAACAAATGAGTCATCAATAACAATGCAGGTGCCAGTGCCACCGATAACATGCAATAATAACAAAACCTCTGCTAGAATTACTAGTTGTGAGTACCTATGTGCCATTAAAACTATATATTTAGCCAAAAATAAGGTGAAAACAGCCAAGTGAGACAGAAAATATACCTTGAATTGATCTTAAAAGGCAAAAAATTATATAGAAAATATTATTTTTTTACCGAATGATTACTCGCGCGGCTGCAGATGGCCGGCGCTGATATATTTTTTCTTGGATAGAGAATGACCCTAGGTATCATATACTCACGCCACAGACCTAACATATTCGTACAATTGAAGAAAAAAAAATAAACGTGATTTGCTCCATACAAAAAAATCTAATTTATTTTTTTTCAGACAAACGATCAACTTTAGAAGAAATTTCACAAGAGTAAAAGTTGTCTGGAATATCATGAAGAATCACATAAAAAAATATCGAATCGATATTGGAACTTTGTTGCCTATGTCCACTATTTTTCAATTTGGATCCACTGTGCGTCGGGCTGACTCGGTCGGACTCGTTCGGAACTCGCGACGCACCGCTCGCGGCGCGGCGCACGCCAACTCGATTCGCCGAGCGCGTTCTCCGAGTCAACTCGGTGTGCAGATATTTCAACTCAGGCTGACTCGCTCACGGCGCGTTAGATAACTCGAGTCGCCCATCGCTACGACGGACGAGAACTGACAGCTGACAGCTCTCTGTTTCGTGTCCTGATTTTTCTCTAAGAATAAATAATAAATAAATGCTGCTTGCATAGTGAAATAATCAATGGAATATATTTTACGTTAAAGATTTATATCATTAAACATGGATGAAGAGGAGAAGAACTCTATTATACAAAGTCTTAATTTAAGAATAGGTGGCGATATTAATGATTTAGCAAGTGCTGTAGAATTACAATCAGAATTAGCGATCAAGCGAGATCAACTTCAAAATAGCGTAAGTTTTTCAATCATTTATTAAACAGGCAAAGATGTATAAATTACTGACCAGTTTGAGTCCTGGGTTGGAGTGTAGCAAAGGGTGTGCAAGGCTTTTGGGACTTAGAAAATTTTTCATAAAAAATGAAAATTTCTGAAAATGCCTAGTTTTTCATTTCCATCGTATAGAATACCTAAAAATAAGACGAAAACCATCTGGGCACCTTTTGTCTAGGACCAAGGAGCCCCGCGTAGCGGGGCTCCGTCGACTGGCAACCTCGACTTAGGGCAACCCCGACTCGGACAGGTTAGGGGTCTTGCAGACCCCGCCATCCCCTTCGTGGTTATTTTTTTTTAAACCACCCAGAAGTAGGAGCCCCGCGCAGCGGGGCTCCGTCGACTTTGCCTTTGTTTACAATGACCTTCAGTGCTCATTTTCAGGCGAACCGTTGGTCCTAGGCAAAAGGTGCCCAGATGGTTTTCGTCTTATTTTTAAGTATTCTATACGATAGAAATGAAAAACTAGACATTTTTAGAAATTTTCATTTTTTATGAAAAATTTTCTAAGTCCCAAAAGCCTTGCACACCCTTTGCTACACACTAACCGAGTCCTGCCAAACTGCCTATAAGCAACTATTGTAACCAATTGAACCGCTTCTTGAATGGTTCTATTTGAATATTTTTTTAGTGTTATATAGCCCATTACTGCACAGTAGTTCCCCTAAGACCAAGTGACACTGTGAGAGGAACCTAATTGGTTATCATTAGAAAACAATAAATATTCATTCTTTTATTTTGGTCTGAATAAATAGAGGTAAAATAAATTATTTTTAGTTAACAACTTAATTTCTTTATCCAGTTAAATGTAGCCAATAATGAAGTGCCAACGAAACTGTCAGCAGCTTTGAAGAAGGCAGAATTAAATTCCAATCAAATAGACAAGTTGAAGAATCGTAGTGATGACTTAAAGAAGAAAGTAGAAGCCTTTCTGAACAAAACTGAGCCATTGAGGTCTGAGATTGATAAGAGGTTTGCAGCTATAAATAAGCTGGAAGAGGTCTTAGTTTACTTAAGATCATTTGAGAAAATTGATGAGCTGAGGTAAGATAACTTATTACTTTATTTTTTACCCATTAAAACAGGGATGGGAGCTCTCAATTCATTTTTGACTTTTTCCAAGTTTTTAGCTAGGTGTATAATACAAAATCAACTGCACAAAATAGCATGTAGACGGGCAAAGATCTCTTTTGAAAGTTATATTTATATGCATATACTAGCCGTTTTCCCGCAGTTTCACCCGCGTCCCGTGGGAGCTACTGCCCGCACCGGGATAAAATATAGCCTATGTTACTCGCAGATAATATAGCTTTCTAATGGTGAAAGAATATTTAAAATCGGCCCAGTGGTTTTTGAGTTTATCCATTACAACCAAACAAACAAAGTTTTCCTCTTTATAATATTAGTATAGATAAATAAATAATATTTGTGTACAAGTTGCTAAAGTTTAAAAACCTCTAAATATTTATTTATTTGTTACATTTCAGCCGCCAAATGAAACAAACTAATGATGATGAGCAAATGGTGTTACTATACAGTGAGCTCAGGAAGATGTGTACCATGTACCAAAAGGGACATAGAGCCAGTTATGTAAAGGAGTACACACATTATTGGCATAACATTCTCAAAGATAAACTCACTAAGTATGTAACAGACTTTATGGACACTTTTTTCCCTTGTGTATGATTTCGTTACTTGGTTGTATTTTCTCTACCACAGAGGGCACTGTGGGCATGCTGACCACCCTAATTTTCCTGTGACATCACATTCATTTCTTCTTCTTTTTATGTACTTTCCCTATATGTATGCTAACTTATGTGCTCTCTGTATGAGCTTTCTGTAAACTACCCCTTACTCCCTTTGCACTTCCTGATGGCATTATCTACCTGTACGTTACTTATTTACTTGTATTGAATACTAGCTTCCGCCCGCAGCTTCGGCCGCGTAGAGTTCGGTTATATCGCGTTTCCAAGAGAATTCTTCAAAAGTCCAAGATAAAAACTATCCTATGTTCTTTCTCAAGGCCAACTCTAAATTCCAAATTTTATTAAAATCAGTTCAGTGGTTTAGACATGAAAGCATAACAGACAGACAGAGTTACTTTCGCATTTATAATATTAGTAGGGGTTCAGCCATATCATATGAATGTGCCCACAACCTTTTTTAAGGGCAGGATGCCCTATTTATTAATAATTTATTACCATTCATATTTTTTGTTAATATTCCAGACATTACGAAGATGTACTAAAGCAGCTGAAATGGCCGTTCTCGGCTCCAGCAGACGCCTCCCCAATACCTAAAGAGGTGATGGTGAAGTTCAACAGTCTCACTAAATATCTATTTCTCATTGAAGAACCTGAGGATCTAGTCAACAGTAATGTGACAGATGAATTGGGACAAGGTAAGTCAACCACTTTGGTTTATGACAGTGTTGACATGTTTCTGTATACTCTGTTTATCTGTTACTAGCTTCTGCCAGCGGTTTCACCCGCATCCCGTGGGAACTACTTCCCGTACCGGGATACAAAGTATAAATAGCCTATAGCCTTCCTGCCAACCTTGTCTTCAAAAAACCAACTAAATAATTAATGTAAATATGTTACTTTAAATGCACTTAAGTTATATTCCACTTATTTATAATTAACAGAGAAAGGTCCATGCCTGCCAGTGAGAGTTCTACTACGACCTCTTAAAAAGAGGTTTCAATTCCATTTCACGGGTTCACGTCAGACAGCCCGTATCGATAGACCGGAATGGTTCCTTACACAGACCCTCACTTGGATCAAACACCATCAAGTTTTCGTCCAGTCTTATGTTCAGCCGATTGCTGATAAACTGGAATTAAAGCATGTTAAGGCAGCGGTATGTATTTATTTTTACAAGCTTTTATTTAACTTGCAATGTATGTATGTAACTATGTGTGTTCGGGTGAAATTTTACAACTCAATTTTAAGGCACTTGCCCTCAACCGATTGAGCTGAAATTTTGCATACATGTTTAGTTTGGATGACAATGCATGTTAAGCTATGTGACGTCATCCTAAATCCAACATGGCTAAATATACAAGATGGTGGACTAGCTATTTTTAAGGTACCTATACAATATGGGTATCAAATGAAAGAGATTGACAAGAAGAACACATTGCACTTTACGAAATAAAAATCCAAGATGGCCGCCGCTACAAAATGGTGAATAACCTATTTTTTTTCAATACCATCCATATGGGTATCCAATGACAGGGCTTGACAAGTAGAATAAAGTGCACTTTACCAAATCAAAATCTAAGATGACTGCCGCTACAGAATTTAGACTTAGGAACTTACCAGGTGAAAACTAAAAAGTATAAAATAAATTGAAGTAAAAAAAATCTTTAAAAACAAGCTTTTATTTAAATGCGCTAAAAAGAAAAAAAATAAACTTTTAATGTAACTTTACTGTCTTTGACTTGAGCTTTTAAAACATATAAATTGTGTCAAATATGTTAAATTTGAAATGTCGTTATAAGTTGACAGTAAAGTTACATTAAAAGTTTATTTTTTTCTTTTTAGCGCATTTAAATAAAAGCTTGTTTTTAAAGATTTTTTTTACTTCAATTTATTTCTTATGCTTCTATTTTGTTAGTAATGTCAATCTATTGTAGACTTTGTTTTCTTTGAAATAGAATCTAAAATCAAATAACACAACTGTGATAGGCGAAGGTGTGTTGTTTGATTTCAGACTCTATTTATTTAATGTATTTTCTATTAAGACAATATTGATAATAATTTAACAGCGAAAATCGCTCTGCTGGCTGCTGGCTTCGGCGTTTTGGTGCCGCGGTTCTTTAATAATTAATTTTAACATTGTTATAATTTTTCAGGATGAATTCAATGCCGGTCTTATAGCACTGGCAGCCGAGAGATTGCATACAGTACTTGCATTATACCACACACAAAGTTCTAAAGGCGAAATAGTCGATGTCGATGCGGCTTTCGCTCATGCCGTGGATGAAACCCTAGGCTTCCAAAGGGAATTAGTTGACATCACTGGCAAAGATATTAATAGTGTACTGTCAGTTTTGACGAAGGCGGAAACTTTTGTGAGATGGCAGACTGTGGAAAAGAAATGTAAGTATTTTCAGTTTTCAGTTCTCAATCTTTTATTTCCAATAAAAAATAATCATATTAACAAGTAGAGCATATTTATAGCGTAGATATTTTTTTTCTTTATCAAACTATTGTAGACATTATTCTCATTGGCATAGTGTCTAAAATCGAATAACACTACTATGAAATGCAGAGCGTCGAACAGACTATATGCGGAAAGTGACCGCTTCACCATACCTTTCTGGCCCACAAGATTTTCTAAGTTTGCTGCCTTGTTCTGTCAAACGATATACATCAAGCAATATAACAACATTTAAAAAAATATTTACTTTTTACCCCGAACAGACGCCTTAGCAAAAATGGACGAGAGTCTAGAATGTTCTCAGTGGAGCGAGGGAGTAGGCGCGGGGGCGGGGGCGGCGACTGGGTCTGCACTGTGGATTCCACGCGCGGCTGATTGGTTCGTTACGTTGCTGAGGACTATTGAAGACCGATATGCTCTTTTGCCGCAGCCGGGACACAGGTAATACGGTATTTTAAAGTACCTATTCGCTATTTGCTAATTTTATATTTTTTTGTGTACTTATATATGAAAAAACAATATTTAAAAGTGTACAAAACATGTACAAAGATATAACAATTACACAGTATTGTATCTAATTAATATTTGTGTAAAACTGGGCCTAAATGTAGGCTAAATCCATAATCAAACTCACTATCGTGGTCAACAGACCAAACTGCTTGACTAATGCTGTTAATTCTTATGTGCTCAATACCAAAATATCGCTCTCTTGTTATGCTCACACAATCCTTCAATATCTTATCTTGAACTGAACTTATAGATTATTGTCCTTCATATTACAGACTACAATTCCTAGAACTTCAACTAGAGCTTGTAGAAGAATGGCGTATACGTCTCACCCAACTACTCAGTGCGGCCATAGACTCGTTACATGTGGACTCCTTCCTATCGCCTGATACGGGATCTCATCCGTTGACGGCTGTCATTAACGCCGCTCATCACACTAGGACTGTTTTGTTGCAGTGGGCGCATTCTTTGGTAAGTGAAGCTTGTTAATAATTTAATCCTCGTATTTATATGTAAGTTAAGGATGCTATTGTGAGCAGTTCTATGTGAAGTATAGTTTAAAATTGATGTTATTTTCTGTTGATTCAAAATTATATGCTTCAAGTTAATTTTCAAAAAATAACTCGTTAAGGTGATCTTTTTTACCTGTGAGCTAGCTGATGCATAAAAGTTCCAAAACTATGTTAAATTAATTTATGAAGTTTCAATTACTGCTCTGCATTTCTTATATACTATTCTTAAAATCGATAAGTCCATTGTAAAAGTAATGCAACCTCCTAACATCTAATTTCTCTATGTCCAGCACTACCTACAACTACATTACTACCGGCGTCAGTTCCACAATTTCACACAACAACAGCATCAAGACGATGAGTTCAGTGACACCACTTCTGACACTGATTATACGGATTCTGATGAAATGCCCTGTAAGAGGAACAAAGGTGAGTAACTACTGTAGGTTCTAGTAAAAGGCTCGAGGATGTTTGTTAAAACCTTCTTGTGTAGGCAATAATTGTCTTGGCAATGGCTATAGCATAGACAATGACGCCACCTATGTTGAACATCTTTCGTTGAAAAACTTACATGCTGTAATTTTTTTTTTTTTCTAAAAGAAGCAATGCTCGAATGTTTTTTCTTATGTTTTAGTTAGTAAAGCTACAAAAATTAACAGATGACAGTTGCCATAAACATAAACTAGGCAGTATATATCGGCCTTCCAACTGAGGGAACTATATGTAAATTGACTTAAGTCCTATAGATAAATTCAACTAAAGCATTGTTTCAGAAATAACTGCGGAAGCGTTATCGCTAATGGAAGTGGAACTACGAGCCAAGAACTTGGCGCTCAGTGAAATGTCCAGGCATAGTTCAATGGTCCCAGATTTGAACCAATACGATGTGGTGAGTATTTTGAAAGAACAATCACAATACTTATTCATTATCTCGTTGGTACTAGGATCGGTAATGATGTTTTGGGATCATATAGTGTTTGCTCAGATTACTTATTTATGAATGTATACTTTTAAATATGTTGATTCAAAGTCGCTCATCATCATCATTATCTCAGCCATAGGATGTCCACTGCTGAACTTAGGCCTCCCCCTTAGATCTCCACGGATCTTAGGCTCACTGTTGGAAGCGACCTGCGTCTTCCGGCGACCTTTACAAGGTCGTCTCAAAGTCGTTCAGACTAAACACAATATCAGATTATAATCTGCCAGTATTTTTATAATAATTTATTTACATTGTTCGTAGACATCACCAATAGTAAACCTAGCAGTAACAGAACCATTAACGGGTGAAGACGAGGCAGAGGAAGCTGGGGTGTTCGCGGAAGCACCCGCGTTGCTCGCTCGTCTTAGAGACAGCGGTCTCGCGTCTCTGGCCGAACATATACTGCTCGAGTTTAAGGCAGGCTTGAAGGACTATAAGAGGCAGAAGTAAGTATATTAGAAACTAATTACTTGATGATTGATGAAGTTATCTGATATAGACCCTTAACGGATGATGAAGAATTGGGTACCATCCGAATCTGTAATTTTACCAAGTGAGCCTTGCTCTATGGTGATAAGGTAGAAAATCTTTTGAAGAAATTTGACAGATTGAGGTAGGTTGATGTGCTGTCTGTATATGTAAGGGCACAGAACCAGAAAATTCATGAAAAATAATACAACAAACCTTTCATTTTATTCCACCCAGATGGCACGGGCTACTAATCGTGGAAGAAATGGCGCTAAGCGTATCGGGCTCCCTCTGCCGGCCGCTCGCGGCGTTGTGTGCGCGACTGTCCGTGGCCGCACAACGACTCGCGCCTACACTTACCACGAGACTGCGGGCGCATCTCGCTGATATTGTCGACCAGTATATTTTTGAGGTAGGTTCAAATTCTTCTTTATTTTTGTATTTCATCAGAAATAATTTAGGTACATGTACCTATACTATTTCCCTTACATCATGTAGTCGGACTAGTCTTTAATTTCCCGTGCCAAAAAGGAATAAATCTTAAATATGGAAAACTCATTTGATTGCCTAGGAACGGACTTTCTGACGTACCCACGTCATAAGTAAGTAATAAGATGGAGGGTCATATTTTTCCTCCTCATTCCTTCGCTAATTTCTTGGCGAATCTGTTGATGTCTGTGATGTTAGTCGATTGACGCAGTAGACAAGTTTATTTTTACAAAAATTTCAGCATACTTCAGACTTGCCAAAATTTGTCCTATTCATACTAAACAAGGTTCTCGTTTTTTTCGTAGGAGATAGTACTGGAGAGCTGGTTCAACACGGGCGGTACTATGCAGTTCACACACGACGTCAAACGTAACCTCGTACCGGCGTTTGCTCCACCAAACAAAATTGCAACGCAAGTCTACCAGTTACCCAGGTCAGTGATATTTCTATGTTTTATCGTATTGATAAATAAATAGGCCCAACCTACTAGAACATAATTATAAAAATAAAATAAACATCGTATATTTGGAACAAAAAACGAAAACAATATAAACGGTGGCAGCTACAAAACTTAAGAACTAAATATATACTGCTTTAATTTCAAGTATGGTTGTGAAGGTAATATATATCCTGTATTTACCGATAAAATAACACAATCAAATCGAGAATACTCTCCTTTTCCTGAAGTGTTTAGTAAACTTTGTCACCAATTTGGCATCTAGGTACTCTTATTTTACCTTATTCAGCCTAAAAACCAAAACAAAAAAAATATGTCGGCAATTTCATAAAATGTTCTCTATCAAACAGGCTGCTAGAAGCGTGTAAACTCCTGAACATGGATTACGACGACGCCCGCCGTCTCCGCGCTCTCTTAACAAAACAGCCCGCCGCCGCTGCGGAACTTCTAGAACATCATTCCATTCGATATATACAAACAGCTCAGGCACTCCAAATTCTTAACCAGAGGACTGACCTCAGTGACGCGACCAGTCCCTCGTCGGTAATGGAGTTGTTCTGAAACTTCGAAGGAGGGGGCGTCTAAACAACTTGCTAATATTGGGGTGGATCGAAATGGCCGCCTATATGATGTCGCGTAACTTTGAAGTGCGGTTCTCGTTTCGATTTTCTGCCATAGAGTCTGAACACTAGAGTAAGAATATTAGTTAAAAATTCATTAGTGTGTGAACCAAAAAGTAATCTTGAAGCAAGCCTGAAATCATCGTCAAAATCGGTAAACGAATTTCTTTTATGCATTACAAGTAAACGAGAATGATAAAAAATCGTATAAAGTCCCGGCATTAGACAAGCCCGCATTACACCTCATAAAATATTCATGTTGCAAACCAGAGATCGAACTTGATAGTTACACGGCATCCATCTTTCAAATTCCTATTTGAATCCATTAATTTGCATATGTTTTAGCGGTCATAAAATTGTGCTCATGTTTTGAATAACTAACCCCTCTTCCTCAAACGTTAGAAGGAATTTAAAATATCGAAATCCTGTGATCTTAAATATATTTGCTAATATATTTATTTAAACATCACTACATGTGGAATATTGATCGGAACGCGGTAACAATATGAAGGTTGTAGGTATTTAGTACTCGATGGACTAACAAATATTTCCGCGTTGCATGATTCTAAAACCACTTACATTTTCACGATCATATTTTGTACGCACGTTGAATTTTTTACTTAGTAGGAAGTGAAGCCGATGGCTATATAATTTTCAATCAAGCAAGCGTAACATAAGAAATAAATTTTTCAAGTCACTAATTAACTGACTATTAACTACTACGACACTAATTTATTCTGGACTTAGATAGGTAGCCATCGACTGGATAGTAACTAACTTCATAGACGCGATTTCTAGATTTAGTACCAAAATCATGCTTCTTCGACGCTCTAAACGTTTTTATAATTGAAGTAGTAATTCATTCGACGGCATTATCTAGTGGCAAGTTGATTTAGCAAGAATAGCCTCCTCCTCATAGATTATTATGATTGTGTATAAATAATTCTGTATTTCTGTATCTACATTTCTTATTAGGATAAAAGTTTCTAGAACTTTCAGAAAAAGTAATTACTGCTCGTATTGATAAATTATTGCATTTATTAGTTACTATTGATACTGATGTGATAGATCAATGTGAATTCAATTTATTTGATCGTGCGTCTTTTTTTAAGATCACATATTTTTTTACCATTTTAATATAATTATTTTATTTATTGTAGAATACTAGAGAAACTTGGCTTGGTGTAAATATTATTTACAATTCGTAAGTCCTACATTTTCGTTTAAATACATTTTTGACAGTACAGGTTTTTATGTAGTGTTTCAGTTTGTTGTTACTCATGAAATTAATATTTATTGGCGTATCATAATATGTATGTATTAATGTAGTTGTAAGCTAATTACGCCCGTGCTTGCTTAAAACACTACTGCACTTCCTACAACTCATTTCTAGTGCAAATCAAACCCTAATTTAGGTTTTTTAGGAATTATCATTCATGTAAATCTGTCGTCAAATAACTTTGCTCCTCTGAAGCTAGCCATTTGATGTCTTGCGCATGCGCAGATGTGTTTTCTTCGTACATTTTGACTGCTGCGCAGTCTCTTGTAGTCAACGTCGGCGGGGTGAAATTATTTGAACTGTATCTAAATAAATTAAATGTGTAGTTGCAAACGTTTCATGTGGCAACATCGATCTATGTACATTTTAGAATTTAAAAAAGATTTGTATGTAGTAACTAATCTAACAATCTTGCCAAATTCCTCGTAAAAACAGTAGACTTTTTAAACCGACATTTAAAATTTTGATTTTAAATAAATATGTGTTCTTTGCAGCTCTTTGCATAATGTATAAGTTCTTTTATAATGTCACATCATCAAACATAAGATAGAACTAAGTTTAGTATCTACTTTAAAATTAATAAATCCTTTGTATTAATGGTTAACAAGTACATACAAATAATCGCATTTATTCCCATAGTGTGTAGGTGTTTTACGCCCATTCACTCATATGGTTCATTCATTCATTATGGTTTTAAGGGTCATATTTAATAATATCATCAGTACATAGGTAGGGGTTAGGTTTCAGAAATAATCCGATTTCGATTGAGACCCAGTCAACAGCCACCTTATTATAAAACGTGGTCCTAAAAAAGTACCGGGCTTAGTACTAGGTTTAGAGCATTAACTTGTTCGAGAAGATCTAAAGCCGGTACTTTTTTGGGGCCACGTTTTAATAATAAAATAGTAAAAGTGTGTGGTGTGTACCATGTGTGGTGGTAGAACGGGATATGGGTAAAAAAGGCCCTAATTTATGTATATTTTGTGTGTAGATAAATGTGTTGAGAACACAAACTGAGTCTGATAAGTGTAAGTAGCTGTTTCTATTTCTGTGTATGCATGCATTTTAATTGATGAATTATATTATAATATCGTATGAAATAAATTAATATATTCATGTTTTTTTTTTTCAATGTTTTTATTTTAACAAAATTCAAGAATATTGTACAAAATAACTTACGAACTACTATCTCAGATAGTTTAAACAAGTAATGGGGTTACCATTCTTAGTCTTAGTATAACGTTTACGAAAATTATTAAAACTAACATAAAGCCTGCATACAGATCTCTTTAATGGCACAAAATGCACCCTGAAATCAAATGCAATAGGGAGACCAGGGATTATATGAAAGTTAGATATATAGACATACTTATATCTTGCAAAATCTCACTCTAAGCAAACTTAAAAATATTATGCAATTTAAGGGTCCGTTCAGACAGACCGGCTCGAAGAGCAGAGCAAATTCTTAACACGTTGAAAATTGAGTACTTAGTATTTGAAGTAAGGTTTATTTTTACATGCGCAATGCTTTTGTCATTGAGAATGCTCGAATGCGCTCGGTGTGAAATAATAAGAGGAGCCGACCGGCTCCGATCGTGTATTTTTTCTTGACACTTGGCTCCGTTTGCATGCTCTTTAATGCTCGCGCAGCCGATCGGCTCCGGTCTGTGTGAAAAGAAAAATGCGCGCCGATGCTCTCCGACCCGGTCTATCTGAACGGACCCTTAAGGATTCTCTAGCGTCATGGATAGTGCATTCCGATACGATGTAAAATAAAGGTCATATTAATTTCGTGGTCTTTCGTATTTTCCCTGTAAACCCAGATTTGTTCACAGCCTTTCTTGCAAAATATTCCTTTGCTCAAAAATACGTGAACAAAATAATTTGTCAGTGCATTTCATCGTCAAATAAATATTCTTCACAAATATTTACAAATAGGCAATCAGTATTCTTCAGACAATGATAATACTTTGTATGACTACTTAGAAACTAAAGTACAGTCATCAACAAGATAATAATACTTGTAATAAATATTGAATTTAATATTAGACTTACACTAATTTCTCGATAAGTATTCTAAGATTGGAAATTATTTTAAAAAATAATTACAAAATAATTATAATATCTATAACGGGATTATTAATTATTATTACTATCACATAGCACTGGCTGTGGATTCAGAGAATCGCCTATTATTATGATTTAATGAATTTCATTTGAAACTTTTACAGTTTGTACTATAACTTATTTTCACTCACATTTACTCTTGCAATATTATAAAATTGTCTCGAGTCAACTGCATAACGCCATATAACGGATGAACTAAGTACGTTTATTATAAACTGTCTAAAGCAGTGCGATGAACTATTTCAGCTTTCATTTATTAGGCACTGCGTCTTATTAGTTACTTATTAATATTTTATTTACACTTTCTTCTGGAATATTAACGATAGGAAAACGAGCTGAACCTCACTTCGCGTCGAAATTTTCCTCTATTTCGTGATTTGAACCAGTTTTTTTAATGTACTGGTCTACAACTTAATCTCGGCATTGACGGTTTGGATTGTTCCCGCCTCGGCCTCGCGTTGCTTCCTCGGGTCTTGCGTGGTGGTGTTCCACCATTGTTCGTCGCCGGACGCCCAGGCAACGAATACTAAGTTCGTTAAAACGAACACTGCTAGAGCTATCCAGAAGACTAGCCGCCATTGTACCAGCGTGCTCTGAAAAGATAACAATAAATCAGTTTAGACCATAAATTAGGAGGTAAGTGGTTCGTTTACGTAGGTAAGCACCATTAAAATTCTTTAACACACAACAAAAGTGTGTCAACTGTCTTTAAATTATGGAATGCAATAAAACTTAAGTAGGTATGCCATTTCCATAATGGTCAAAGTCTGTTTGTTGCCAAAACTGATCCCAAGGACCCGCGATCGATTTGCTAAAGCAACCTTGTGTTGGTACATAATACGCAATTGGTTCTGGCTCCTACTTTGGATACAGTGATAGACAGAATATCTTTATAGTTATACTTACATCAGGAGTAAGCAAGCCCACTAGATAAGGCGCAATGATGCCGGTAATGGCCCCAATCCCATTCACAATTGCCATGATTGTTGCAGCGTATTTCCCGCTCAAGTCCAGAGCATTGACTTTCATGCCAGGGTAGAAAGCTCCCATCAGACCCATAGATGCCGTGAATAGGATGACTACGGCGTCAGTGTTGCAGCCGGAGTAAGATGCCAGGATCATACAAATGCCAGGGCCGATAGATGCTGTGGAACAGGTTTCTTTGTAAGTACATGGCTTCTTTATGTTTACAGGTTTAAAAAGCAGTAGTCATTTTATGAAGGAGAGTAGTAAATGAAAGTAAGTGAATAGCTTTATACCTATACGGTAACTGCGTATTTAAACTTTGAAATAGCTTTTGCTTTTATGTGATAACTATAAAACAGCCGCTACCTAACATTGCGAAATCTTACTCAACTATCATAAAACCGTGCAAACAATTTTACCAAATTAAATAGCAAGCCTCTTATGGTGTTCAATTAGCATGTACTACATAAGTATTACATACCGATAGTAGTGAAAGTCTTTCTAGCGTTGGTGACAGTTAGCCAATTTCTCTTGACAATCTTGTCGCAAATCCAGCCGAAAGCGATGGAGCTAAGCCACATGACTGCGTAAGGCAAGGCTGCGAGCGTGCCTGTCCGGTGTATGTCGAACTTAAGCACCCCTGTCATGTACTTGGGGAGGTCCGTCACCATTGTGAAGTAGCCGTAGTCGTGACCGATCTGTTGACAAAACAAATAGTTAGTATTTACGACATAACAGTTGTTTGTCCGAATCAGCTTGGCAAGGTTGATCGTTAGAGTCGAACTCTGACAAACATGGTACCGTTGGAGGAAAATAAATAAGCTAATATCTGCACAACATTAGGGTCTTATCACCTACATTATCATAGGCCACACATAACGACCCCAATTCAGAAAGGGCAATGAAACAGCTGTTTCAAAGCAGACGTAATCCGAATGTCTCTGAACACCATATCCAGTTAACAATAAGCTTTTAACGATCCGAATTTTGTGTTGTTCTTGCTTAACACACAATAAGCAGTTATGCTAAGCTGATGAGCTTAATGACTTGATGATCTAGTCATACACTCCTTTTACTAAGTGCCCGTACCTTTTTGTTTTTAAATTAGGCAGAGCAGCGTCAAGCTAGTGTTTACATGTGGTAGAGCACGTGTGTATATGTAGAGGTAGAGTATATGTGACCACTTTCCTGGAAAATAATAATCGTATGATGACTTTGCCTTATACTTAGTGCATAGTCAGAGAAATAATAAGATGATACCTATGCATGAGATTTCTTCTCATGCATACCTGTCTATCTACTGCCTTTCATATAACTGAAAATTAATAAATATATTTTTGTGTTCTATATAGCTCTTGTAAATTATGTACGAATACATCATACTTGCGGGTTGTTAAATTTACTTACACGGAGCTAACCGCAGCCACGCGTGTCAGGCTATCGATACTTATAAGCTATACGACATCTTAAATCTAGACTCGACTTCTATTAGCTACTCGTATATTCAATAGGTACCTAAGTATGTACCACCATAACAATCAAGTAGGCACAAGAAAAATAGTGTCACTGTAAATTGTTTTAGCACCTCATTAATATGACGATTATCTTGGCTCGTGAGTAGGTACCTATGAAGGTAATGTAAATTATCAACTTATTGTTAAACATTGTACCTATGACCTATTTTTTTCATTTTTTCACACATATTGTAAGGCCTGCATGGGTCAAGCCTTCAATAAATTTTATTATTTGTAAACATAAGCATTATTTGTATGTAGTATCTAAAAATATGCCTCAGCCACGTAAAGGTTGTGTCTTAATTAAATTGGTACCTATCTTAAACTTGTAGTTTTACAACCAGGTGCTTCTTTGCTTATATTAATTGGTATAACGCTCAAAAAATCGGTAGGCAATCCGCAATATACATAGGACCATTATTCTTCCGTACGGTACTATTTTCCTTCGCTTGGCTGCTCTGGAATTCATTTTATGCCTAATATTTTACTTCGGGCAACCTCCAATTTCGGTAAGTAGCGACCTCAACGGCATACTGATGAATTGTGACGCGATGCTAATACTAATGCACAACTTAGTTCCTGAACGTCTGAGATTTAGGAAATACTAACCAAGGTTGGAGAGATTAGTATTTATAAAGTACCTGTTAATACCACTGCTGAATCAGACGAGAATTACTAAAGCAAATTATTCAAGGTTCCTGCACTGCAGTAGCTATGCCAAATGATGAAGCGATAAATGGTAGTATTTCTTCAACTAGGCCATCGATATAAAACGATTATACGATATATACGATAGCTTCCCTTGCGTAATTCACCCGGAAACAATTCCTCTTTGCGTTGTAGGTATTACATCTCGATAAAACCTACTTATCGATTGTAAATATCGAGCGATACCAATAACACCTATTGAAATCATCGTAATGTGGGAAAGTAGTCGTGCCTACAATACTATACTACATACAATACGTTATTATACTTTGAATAGTAGGGAGTGATAGGTATGAGTATAGCGTACCTGAGCGCAGACCAGGGCCCACAGAGGGACAGACATGAAGATGGCCTTCCAAGGAATCGCGGAAGGAAGGCTGCTTCGGTGACTGCCCAGAGCCTCTTCCAAATACTTCTTCTCCTTGTCTGATATAAACGGATGCGATTCGGGGTCATTGTAGCACAGCAACGCCTAAAACATCAAGTTAATGGTTAAGTAATTTACACACAAAATTAATTTGTATTATATTTATGTAAGTAGGTAGGTACCTACTTCCGATAACTAAACATTGTTTTTTTGAGACATGAGATTTCAATGTCTCAGTGCTAATGTTATTGTTTTTTTTTATCGATTTCAAACAAAGACTAACACCACCTAGGCATTACAATTGCAAAATAATAAGTTATTTTAATTTCAATCAATCAGTAAGGAACCACTTTACAAAAGATATACTGAACTGATACAGGTAGGTAGTTTTTATACAATAAAGCGATATTCATTAAAATGCTAAATATAGCAACATAAATTAATTTAAGCTCTTTTTTATACAAAGAGGTAGGTACTGTCTGGTTACAATTACGGTAAAATAATAAAACATAAAAGCCGAGCTTGCATTGTTCTCTCAACAAATGTTCCAAAGTTCAAAAAACTCACCCATAGAATGAACCAAAGGATTCCAATGGCTCCAAAGAGGTAGAAGACGGACTGCCATTCACCGGTCTCCTTGATTACAAGTCCCGATAGATAAGTTCCAGCAATATTGCCGATCTGAGCTCCTCCAAAGACTAGGGACCCCATTCTTCCTCTCTCTGATATAGGTGCCCATCGTGCCAGCATTGCGTTTAGTGCGGGGAACGTGAAACCCTGAAACATTTGGATACTATGAATGGTTGTAGGAATAATCACGTACCTAAGTAATAATGTCCTTCTATTTATAGAAAGGCTCTGTTTCATTTATAGAATTTTATTGCCAGAAGGAACACTGTGGAAAAAAATATTGTAAGTTTAAAATTTAAAATGTGGTAATAAATGCATAGTTCAGAAAACATAAATATAAAAAATATTTCTTGAGTGTGCATAAATAAAAAAATAAAAAAATCTACCTCTCCAAGTCCTTCCAGTACCCTCAAGATAATAAGGCCCGTCGCTCCCCCAGCGCTGACAGTCCAAGGAGTCAGCAGGGTGAATACAGCTGTACTCAGTACTCCGAAGCCCAAGGAGTACTTCCCTCCGAACCTCTCTGCTATCATCCCACCAGGTAAGTGCGTGACTATGTACCCGTAGTAGAAGGCACTTAGGATCATGCCTTGAGTCGCTTCGTCCCAGTTGAAGCCAGTTAGCTCCTGAAAAAAGTGGATATTTTAGATTTGGGCACGCTGCAAGTCATTGGTATTGCAGTCGTTAAATTTTGCGTTCTGGTGAGGACTATATTGGCATATTTTTAATGAATAAACCAGTGTGGAAACCGTTACCGAACAATTAAAACGTAACTAATTGCATAATAATTAGCTAAATTTGCATAATTAGAAAACATAAACATTATAAATCAGTTATTTTCACGGTCATTTTGCCGCCAGTCGTAATAAAGCTAAGTATGAATAATTTTATTTGTACCACACACAAATTGCTTTCTAACATAAACTGTAGTAAAGCCTACATTTTTTTGTTGAATTTTCCTTAATAATTTCATATTTTGATGAATAAAATTACTTTCCAGAATCTGATGGAACCATTAACCTTCGAATCTATCGTTGACCACCCCAATTGGACACAATTGTCACAAATTAATTAACAACGTATTGCCTAAGATGAAAACACAATAAAATCAAATGAGGTTTTAACTACTCGATTTACCTAATTTAATATGATTGTATTATGTTATCAATATTATGTCATCGGAAAACATTTACAGGGGTCTTCATCGTATTGACAAGATGCGTTTATCGATATAATTCTATTGAGCTGAATTGGACTGTTGGCGGGAAATTCAAATATATTTTTAAAATATTTATTTTACATAAGTCAACATCAGATAAAAGTCGTGATCCTATCAATCGCGGAAATAAAATACCTCAAAGTAATTTTTTGTCTTTGTTTAACGCCTAGAGTTCTTACTTTTTTGATAATTAATTTATCACCTTACATTTTTACTCGAAATAAAGCTTAATTACTTACAGTGGGATCAGATCCTTCACCAGTAATTTGTTCTAAATCCGGCGATGGACAAGATCCGTCGTTGCCGGCAGAATGTGCTGGCCGGTGAACCATCTGCGTGATAGCAATGTTGAGGCAGACCCGCATCGTGTACGCGTTCGCCACGGCTAGGAAACCCATGATTGCCATCACCCATCGTTGGGGTATGATAAATACTGGAAATAAAGAAAATTCTTCATGAATATAATATAGATACATGTTATTGAATTGACATTGTCTCGAAATAATCTCTCGGTAAATATTTTCCTACAAAATACAGGTTCAACATCTTCATTGCATATCATTTTTTTTTTGTTTGAAGTAGGTATACTTTAATTTTCTAACCTTGTTACCGTTTTACATACTTTACGATTTAATGTAGACAGCTTGACCTACTATAGATAGACATAACCTTTGGGTTTTCGTGCGTTCAATTTTTGGATCTATACCTAAACTTAGCGGTTTAATATCAATCACTAAACCTAAATGCACACAAACACAAAGAACTCTTAAGAGATAATTTCATTGCAATTAATTAACGCCTATAATTAGCTCAATTACTGTTGTTAGTTAAATGCACATCCATTATCTATTATGTTTGTACATTAAAACCTGCATATGAGGTTTAAATAATTCTATTTAACCTTGACTTTGTTGCACAACCTGCGTGGCGGATAAGGAGAATGCACTTTAACGATTGTGTAAAAATAAACCGCAACTGGTAATATTCTGATTACTCATACATTATTAACACCCTCATAAATTTAGACTTTGCTATATGTTTAAAAATACATTTTTATCTGCTGACTAACGACTAGAAAGTTGGCGTCCTTTTGTATGTTTTTAATTGAACTGTTGCAGTGATCGTAAGTTATGCAATTCATATTAGTTTATGTAATTGTAATGAGCGCGATTTGTAACCTCGATTAGTCATTTGTTTATCCTGTTCTGCCGCTCATTCGAATTTGGAACTACTAATTTGTCATTACAGATTGTAGGTTTAAAATGTCAGCCAGCAATTTTAAAAACATATTTCGCTGATTGGCAATGACTACTTAAATGCATTTCTTACACAAGTTTCGCCGGCTAAGTTTTCTTTAAGTATTTTTATTTTTAGAAAATGTTTGCCATAAAACAGCACATGTAATTACGTGTGAGCGTCAAGCTGGCATATGGTGAATTGTTGTTCTTACAATAGGACATGACAGTAAACAATTTGCTTAGTTAGGTCTTTAAATTAGTTCCTCAGCGCAAGAAACTGTTGTTTTACCTATATAAAATCTGAAGTGCCAACATGAGAAAATGTACTTACGTACATTAGATTAACAATGCTGAAGATTAGTTAAATAACCTTCCCCTGCCGTAGCTTATGTGATTAAGATCGGTCATAATAACCAGCTGCGTGAAAATTGCACAACTTTTCTACACGACTTACTGTTTCGAAAAAATGACATAAGGACCAAAAAAACTTTACCTATGTCACTAGTGAATAGGGTTCGAATTGATCCAAGAAAATTTTATAGTCTCTGAGAATCTTACATGGAGAGTTTTCTTCTTGCTTTCTATGAAAAATATGAATAAAGTTTTTTAAGTATTATGTATTATTAGCCTACATCTGTAGAGCGGAAACTGAGTTCTGCTGTCAATGTCGCGGCCACCGCAGACCGCAATTCCATTAGAGAAATGCAATGAACCGCAGCTTACTACAGTGTCAGTGTTAGAACACAATGAGATCTCAGTTTGATTAGCAAACCCAACCCGCCGCCGCGGGTTAATCGACCGTTAACAATACCATGTAGAACACGTGGAACCATAAATATAATTTTGTACAGCACCCAATAAAAAATGTGAACAAAAGTTTTTGTCAAGTTCCGTTTTATTTGGGATAATGTTCTCACGATGGTGACTAAAACTGAAGAAAAGAAACAGAAATGTTCTGTCGAACTAGCCCGCGCTCAGTGTCAGTATTACTTTTTTGGTCCACCTAGAGAATGTCTTATGTCTTATGAATTAGTAATATCGATCTTAAAATTTAGACAAAAAAAATTGCAACAAAGTAGACTACAGTTGGTACCAGTTTGTACCTATTTACGCGGAATTTCCTGAACGCCGAGTTCTAAATTGCACATTCCATAGACGTTTAGGAAAAAATATACCTAGTTACTGTTGAGACTGCTCGTGCGTCATTCTTTTCTAACGGATTGTAACAAAAGAGTTCATAATTATGACGGGCTTAGAAGAAGTGACTAGCTCTTGAACTTGAAGTAATTAAAAACTTACAATCGATCACCCATATAGAGGTACATACATAATTAAATAATAAAAAATATAAATGTAAAGTGTGCATTAATAATGGCGCAGATATATGATATTTTTTTGTGAAAATTAAAATAAATAATTAAATCGAAAGGAAAATCTGACTAATTGATGATTAGGTAATTAAAACATAAATAAAATACTATCGTTTTATCACTCTTAACGAGACAAATAAAAACAATTACCTTTTATAAACACGGACAATAGACAAGAGGACATCAAAAGAGGTATAAATTGTTGACAATAACTTTGTGATCAGTTTGTCATCATATTATTATGCAGCGAATCGTGACGAAACCGGGAGTAGGATATTATGTACATATGTCTGAGCCAATCTAAACAGACTTTAACTAGTATACAAGTGATGACAGAATTCGACTATGTACCTACCTTAATTGATTGATAAATCGCAATAAGTGCGCTAAAGTGGTCCATTGAAATGATTAGTGAGCAGTTTTTAATTTGACGGTCCAGAAACATTCTAATTCTAGACCATACTTGTGAGATGACGGCAGATAGAAGAGTATGGCAGAAGAAAACATGCTGCGCCGACCCCAAATAAAATTGGGATAAGGGCAGGAGGATGATGATGATGATGATGACTAGACCATATTTATATCTTCCAAAGATTCAGTCATCATCGTGATTTATTTTTGCAAAACAGTACCTTATAAAGGGCTGTCTTAAATTGGACGATTGGCTTGTCCCAGATATTCTTCTTATTTTTAACTGTAATTGGTATGCACTTTCATCCAGTCTTGTAAACCTTGACACGAGGTTATTAATGCAGAACCGATAATTATATTACACAACTCATGGCTTTAAGTATGATTCAGTAAGGATTGATCCTTTCCTTTTTCGTAGCGGAAGAAAATCGTCTAAACAGCAAATACCTACATATTTGAAAGACGGACAGAATGCGAAATAATATGGCAATGGCGCAGGACAAATCCGATTTTTTTTTTTGGTTTTTAATGTGTTTATTTTCTTAGTAGGTACCTAATAAATCAAGTGCATGTACTACATATTTAAAACAACTGAGCCTTTCCGGTCAACTGATGTGACGTTCAAGAAAAGTTTCCGCCTGGTCTAATGGGGAGCTAAGTGGCTGTAATTATCCATTTGCGTTAACCAAGTGCTTCTATTGACACACTAATTGTTAACGAGCTGTGGCGACTGTCCATTAAACTAGGCGTTAAATGTACCTGCATAGAATATACTAACTTGCAAGCTACATGCACTTTCCACGGAGATGCTAATTCGATCATTGTCTTCTCGCAAACGATATACTTACTTAATGTGATCTTATCTGGTAATGTTTCCTTCTCCTTGGGAAATCAGACAGGCTTTTTTGTATTTGAACCACGTGAATAAAAAGTCGTAAAATTGAGCGGATTGTTTATGGTGATGCCTCCAAACTCTATACGTAAATAATGCGTAAGTATAAGTACTTACGACAATAGAGCGCCAACTGTATTACAAGAATAAATACTATGGGATCTGATTATGGGATATATAAATTCTTGTAAACAACTGTACTACTGTGTTCGTTACATAGGTACAATACGGTCATGAATACTAAATTACAATAGGTCATGTGTCATGTCCTACAAGCCCAGGTTATTGTGAGTCTACACAAAGGTTGACCACACTTAACGTCAAACTCTTCTGCGTCAGTTGTCATGTAGCCTTCCTGCTCAATTAAAAATATCATTCCCGAACAATAGAATTTGTTCAAGCAACTGCCGACGGCATCGTCATACAAAAACGGTTTTATAATTTCCGCTTCTCCATCGCTCATAGAATACAGATCAAAGCGCGGCCGTTAAAATTCCCGTTGACGGCCTAACACCGAATTGCAATGACGTATGCAACACCGTCCACGGACCGCATCATTAAACCAATTCGATATGGAGCTGAACCCACGTTCCCGTCAGTTCAGTTACCTAATTTGGCAATGGTACCGAGAAACTCGTTAGAAGTGGTAGTTTTTACATCGATCTGCGAAAAAGTTTCTATCAAAGTGGACGAGCGGAGTATTCCGTAGTCGTACGATCCCGCCGGCCAATGGCTGCTCTAAACAGGTCTGCGTTGCCAGACAGGCTGGCGGTGGTTTCGCGGCTTGGGACACATTGTAATTTAAACGCATTAAATCGCAGCTTTCCAAGAAGCTGTAAGTTGAGCCGCGTTTTATTGGATATTCTGCATTGCCGCCAGTCTTATGTTTAATTTAAATGTTGATGGAATGATCGAATACCCAATGGAACATTCTTATTCTGGTAGAAGAAATTACTTACTGATTTTATTGCCATCACACAAATGAATGAGTAATATCTAAAAGTCATGGGATAACTCAACTACTTGCAATGATAGTAGGTAAGTAACTCACGAAAGTGTAACTTCTTTTTATATGGTAGGTAATAATGATATACCTACGAGTTGTGTATTGGCAATTTAGTTATGCATAACGTATTTTATGATTTGCAAAAGGCTTAATATCAAAGTCCAATACCATTCTCATTTCTAAAATCTCTAATCACCAGATATAAAGTTTCATTTATAAATCTGCGGCTACTTGCGAATATTCACTAGTTTACCTCATACTTTCTCCTTCACTATGCAATCGAACATAAAACAATAGAATCTATTCCATCGCATAAAATCGTAATAGTGCGGAAACTTAACAGAGATCAAGGGTATGTCTAATTGGTATTTATTAGCGACAAGAGAGTCGTTGGGCCAGTCAGGTCCCTTTCACCTTGAAGTTGTAAATCAAACGACATCGTACCAGCCCAGCTTCGAGTGGGCGGCATATAATAGATTTTCCAAAAGCTGTCTTACGTTGGTTGATTGTAGAAATCGAAGATTAGCTCAGTTTCAGTGTCATGAAGATTACATGATACTTAATTTGCACTTTGAAGTAGGCAATATTAAACATTACGGGAAACTTATTGATTCGAAAGTTTTGTACAAATCTAATTCAGCTTTGAATGACATAATTTTGAATTTGAGTTTGAATCGCTATTTCCGTAGATTCTGCTATTTATCTATACTAATATTATAAAGAGGAAAACTTTGTTTGTTTGGTTGTAATGGATAAAATAGAATAGAAAGCTATATTATCTGCGAGTAACATAGGCTATATTTTATCCCGGTGCGGGCAGTAGCTCCTACGGGACGCGGGTGAAACCGCGGGAAAATGGCTAGTAACCTAATAAAGGCAAACCTCTGATGATTATTTTGTTGGCTATTAACCGTCGATCATTGAATTGTAGCGTAGCTAATTAGTGGTACTTAGATGATAAAGCAGCTAGTAGCTTAATTAACATAAAGTTACAAATCACTGGAGAATTAATCTATTCCTATCACGAGATCAGTCAATCTTATTTAGTTTTTTTAAAGTTGTAAGTTATCGCAACAGAAACTAATTTTACGGTCAGCAAAACTGTTCCGCTTAATTTATGTGCTTACAAAATATTTATAAGTAGTGCTTTTTGTACTATATGCAAAGTACAATATCGTGTTCAGTAAAGTTTGATTTCTTCAGTTTCGTACGCGCGCATCGAATCGCAAAAGAAACAAGTGCTCGTATTCTTGAAATTCGTTTCTTTTTTCTCTATTATATGGCAATGTTTACAATTTTCGGCATCGTTTCGCAATATCTGGTGTAACGTGAATAGTGCTTAGAAACTTCAAACAAGTTGAAATCAGTAAATGGGCTTATCCTTCAGAAAAATCAATTGAAATATGTACTTATTAGTAACCTAACCTACCCAACGATTTGTACTTTTTATATTAGTTAAATAATATTTTTAAAATTATTGTTGTTATAAATTTTAATTCTGTGGTTAAATAAGTCATAGAACTTATAATCAAACATGAGACATGTCTCAGTTTTTTACGTAAGTACTACCCAAATTCTTAGTCACTTCTGAAATGACATTCAATTTTATTCACTACCACACTTACTGGCAAAGCTTCGACAATTTAGCGACATACATAGGTTTGCAATGAAACACGCGGTCACGTGCGCAGACACTCAAGCTATTGAAACGTGACACTAATTAGTCCAGCGCTATGAGATAATTGTATATTAAGCGACAATTTGCAATTTATATCCCCCATTGATATGCCATGAATGCATACGTTGTTGTATCGTCATACATTTACAACTATAGATGTGGGTTAACATTTTAATGGAAAGATACCGCATTGGGACAACTAAGGAATTTTTTCAAGGAAATCAAGGACGTGTGAACAAAATTAGAATTAAATAATATTTAGGTATACACTGATTGCCTTTCCGTTGATTCTTTTATTTAATTATCCTTCAAGAGCTGTTGAAATTACAATTTGTTTTTTTAACAAATAAGGAATCGTTGCAAGAAAAGGGAGGATAATTTGGATATGAAGACATAATTTGTGTGTGGAAAAGTCGGGCGTGTATCGGTTATCGGGACGACATTGAGAGCACGCGTACTGCAATTAAGACTGGTTCTGCATTTTAGCCTGCTTTTACAGATTGGATCGGCACGCTGCATCAACCTTACCGCTTAGGTACCTACCGCGCTGCAATCGATTAAAATGCCTTCTGCCGTTGCGTAGTAGCTACTGGCAATACCAGCTTTTTTGGAAGAAGCCTGTGTTTCCATCATTTTCTTTTATCGTTAGTAGAATGATGCGGAAAGCAGTTACATCGCGGTTAATTTATGAGGATTTTGTATTTACAATTATTTTCATCTACAAATACCTAAACAATCGCCCAAGAAAATTATCAGAGTTCTTCGACCAAAATATCCGTATGAATCAATTGTTACAAAATTATTTTTTACAGACAACAAGAAAATTTGTTATGGTAATTAATGGAATTAATAAGAGAGTTTCGTAATGACGAAAAACTTTTAATTAACTATCGGCTTCATCGAGAGTGGAATTACAAATAGGGTAACGGATAGGAAAAAACGGATAAGTCTTTATTGTAACTTTGTAACTACCTAATTTTAAAAGTAACAGCCTAGTAAGAGCCTTCTAATTCGTCGTCTTATCTTCTAGACCACTTGATAAATGCAACAATGTTTAGATCCGATATTTGTGCAACATTGTTTATTTAATTTAGAGCAATAGCAACAATGAGGTTGTTGTTCTGTCATCATCAAACGTTCGTCCTAAAACGTGATGCTGTTATGACTTGTCTTTGTTCCGGAACAGCTGTGTGTATTGAAAACATATAAATATAATAACACTGAATCGTCTTAATAGATAGGACTTCCGCGAGTTACACGGGAGTCCGAAAAAATTGGAAAATAATAAAAAAAAACACATTATAATCATGGGCACATTAATTTTGGAGAAATATAATTTACGCTACGTTCTGACCCAGTAAAAATGGTGGAAATTAAGTAAGTAGGTACTTAAATTATTTATAGTTTATAATTATAAATTATTTCTAATTTTAGTAGTTAGTTTAGTAGTAACTTTAAGTCAAGGAAAAAATAAGTAAGTTTTGAGCAATTAAGAATTGTGTTGTGATATTAATGCGGTCTTCATGGCTCAACTTTTTATTTGTCAAAAATTAAATTACAAATAAAACCTTCATTAAACGAATTACATATTTTACTACATAACGCATTCACAAATATTTATTTCGAATGCAGGAAGAGTAGACCGTACTCGTATATTGCAAGGAAGGCCGCGACTCGAAAGTTACGGACTTTGGTGATGGGGTGATGTCGATAAAAACGTTGTCTACCTCGACTAATATCAATAGATCTTTGATAAGATCTTTTTTCTGCATTTAAATATAGAGCAAAATATCAAAGTTGGATTATCCGATGGTTTGATATTTATTTATAAGAAAATCTTGATTTCAGTCAGTTTTCAGTCTTAGTGGTAGCGACTCAATTTTGCAGTTTAGCTTCATATGGATACTATTTTAAGTGTTAATCATGGTTGACTAAAGATAGGACCAGAAAAGTAATTGGCCGGTTTATTATAGCCAAATTATATGTTTTGGTAATATTTTCAATCACATGTTTGGCAAGGAATTTGAAAGCATAGCCTGAAGATCCTGAGGATCCTAGAAGAGCAGTCATTTGCGGAATCGAAAGTAACGTCAACCTTGCATATTTGTTGACAAGTTATGATATTTTTTTATTGACAATACCTTCAATCAAAGAATTACTTCTGCTCATACCTTTTTATTTTGTAATTCTTGTCTTTGGAAGACAAGAGTATAATTAAATAAATTATACTCTGCCTATCAGTGATTTAAAAAGCAGATTATTTCCTTCATAGTTAGTATCATAGCAACACTATTTATTGCGACGATCAATCAATGATAAATAAATAATTCATAAAGTGCAATATTATGTGCAAAATGACGCACCTAGTATATATTTAGTGACGTTGAGATAAAGATAATAAAATGATAACGATGATAATATTATTGTTATGCGTTTTGCATCGTTAATTTATTAACAACAAAAACAAAGCAACGAGCGATGTGATGGAATGATGACGAGTTGTTACTAAGCCCGATAACTACTATCTATTATTTAGTACTTATACTTATACTAAACTACTTATACTAAACTAGCTTCTGCCAGCGGTTTCACCCGCATCCCGTGGGAACTACTTCCCATACCGGGATAAAAAGTAGCCTATAGCCTTCCTCGATAAATGGGCTATCTAACACTGAAAGAAATTTTCAAATCGGACCAGTAGTCCCTGAGATTAGCGCGTTCAAACAAACAAACAAACAAACTCTTCAGCTTTATAATATTAGTATAGATAATAGATATACCTATAGTATTATTTATACTTAGTTCGGTCTTCTACTTTTATAAGTTAATATATAAGTTTGAAAAACTTTATTTTTACGATTTTGTAAAGTATCGCGGATCATTACGCTATTGTTTGCCAATTAAATGACACTTATGCCTATTTTTATACACTATTGAAACAATAATTATAAAGTTCTCACAACAATAAAATACTTATACTTACAGTATTAAGATCTTGAAAGATAGGATATTTTTATTGGTCCGTTTGCTAGGATAAGTACTTATGAGTTGGCAGAATAATCTTATTTTATCTAAGTAAGTACGAAGTTTTGCAATATTTAAAATTAAATCGGAAAATCAGTGCTTAACTTATTTGTACTAATATATTAAAGAGGAAATTTATTATTATTTTTATTTGTTTTTTCTTTTTTTCTTTTATAAAGCCTCCGAAACAGAACCGATTTGAAAATTAATTCTTTCACTTTTGGAACGCTACACTCTTCCCGAGTATTTAGTAACATAGCATATATTTTATCCCAATACGGACAGGAGTCCCACGAGATGCGGGAAACTGCGGGAAAACGGCTAAGTAGTTTAACTATAAAAAAAAACATAGCGAAGATACCGATTACATACCTATACGATCTTTATTTATTTATGATGATTTTAATAGACACTAAGAAATGCTAATGTTAATGTAGTACTTGTAAATCAAATACGTACTCTTAACCATATGGATATGGAAATAAGGCATTTTCCATGGAATTAATTTACATAATAATGTTGTTCACTTAAGCAATAAATTAATTTTGCACATACGACTGTGGAGCATCTTTAGAAATTGTTTTTAACGTTTAACTAAAGAGTTTTATATCATGTTTACCTCTAGGTTTGATGTTTTGTATGTACTTATCAAAATAATTGCTGGGTATAAATTAAATTTCCTGACTGAATCTATGTTAGCACGTTGGTACATACTGAGAGAAAATAAATTTCTAAATACGAACTCGTGCGTTTTCAAAATTAGGTTTCCATATTTCATGCGTTATTTATAACACGCATTTACTTACTGGCTGAATTACAAAATCCGTAACTGAAATTGGTCACTATAACTTTTATATATGGTTTCCTAATAAGTGTAACCGTTATTTTTTCTAGACACGATAAGTACAAATCGGTATTTGCTAACAAATTTGAAATATATTTTTAACTGTCAGCAAAAACGAGGAAGTTAAAGTAACCATTCTATAGTTTTTTTTTAGTAAGATAAGTCTTTCTGAGTTGTTGTTATTTTTTAGTTATATGACATCTGTAGACTATTGTTACACACATGTATCTGTAGGTACCTATAGTAAGGCAAATACAAATGGTATTTACAAGAACGATGATTAATGTGTAAAGACTGCTTGAGAAAATAGTTTTCTTATGATTTACTCTTAGCAGGAGACTTGTAAAGAGAGCCTTTCTGAAGTCGCATAAGTACCGTTCTTAACGTTTGATAATAATTCAGTTGAAAAGCAGCAAGCTCATTTTTTTTAAAGTCCTTAAATGTTCGGTTCCAAAAAACATAGAATTGCCTCAATGTTTTATCTGTATCAAATGTTTCAAATTTCATAATCATCAACTTTTTCTCAATTAATTTAGGGGTCGGAATCATCTAAAAATATTAAAAAAATCGTAATGTCTTATTTAATAATAGAAAAAAACACAAATTCCTAGTTACAATAACACAAAAGCTTTATATAGAAAAACTATGTAGTTATGCATAAATTGTAATGTATTATGTATTTACAGTGGAATCGTATAAAGTCATTACATGATGCTAAACGTTTTGACTGTGCTATTACAATTTCTAAGAATTAACTGCCTATTTCAAAATGTGGCCTATTATTATTCCTTAATACTTGAACCTATTTTGTATAAAACTAGGCAGAATACGGTTTAACTATCAAATGTGACACCTCGCAACATTTATTTTTCAAAATAAGATTTTCACGCAAAAAAAAAAAAAAACAAAACACGATTCTGGTATTACTCGTAAAATTTTCAAAAAAAATTGTATACCTACAACTACGAGGTTTTTAGACCGACGATAAAGATCTAGTAAAGAGGTATTCCACGAAGCGCACCCAAACGAAGCACACCCAGACGAAGCACACCTAAAGTATTCCACTTAGCACACCCGTAGGTGGGCTTCAAATAAAAAAAATAATTAATTAATTTCCTATTCCACGAAGCACACCTAAGAGTATCACTCGCATAGTGCGGGGACTAAGGAATAAAAATGTCGATAGAAGAAAATATTTATTATTTCAAAAAATCTGTGATTTTTTATGTAAAAGTAGAGTATTTTCATTATTCACTAAACCGGTAGCTATAAGAAAACTTCAACATAGATCTCTATGTAAAACGGGTCATTCGTCATCTCGACACACTTAACTCACCACGAATGTGTCCACTTGGTGAAACTCAAAATTTTAACATGTATCATGTCGTCAACTCGACACGTTAAGATTTTTATGCATGTCCAGTTAGTGAAACTTAAATTATACACTTTTATGTTTTCACCAAGTCGACACGTTTTAGGATTGAACCCGATTTCAAGCAAAAAGTACAGTCAACAAATGAATGTATTCATTTTCTGTGTCACAAACATCATCGGCCACTGAGCTTAGTAAACGCTTGAAACGCGTCTCTCAAATTACTTACTAGAAGTACTAGGAGATCATAAGTGCATTGAAGCCAGATGCATTACCAACTTGTAATAATTTTCTACACTAAAATAATGGTATTGAAATCGAATCATTTTTTGTCACAAGTACTAGGGTGACATAACTTAACAGAAGATATTCGCTATCGGATTACTAAGTAATGCACTTTTTCTTCAACTTTTGTCGATAAATTGTAGAAAAACAGATATGTGCATTACTTAGCAATCCGATTAATATTGAAGATAGAATATCTTCTGTACAGTTCTGTTACCCTAGTACTTGCGACAAACAATGATTCGATTTCAATACCATTATTAGAACATTATAAGTTGCTAATGCATCTGGCTTCAATAAATAGTTTCTTCTATCGACATTGTTATTCCTTAGTCCCCGCACTATGCGAGTGATATTCTTAGGTGTGCTTCGTGGAATAGGAAATTAATTAAGAGGACGAATTGGAATTTTTGGCGCCAAGGATCTCAATTTTTCTCAGTAAATACAAAACGGATCAAAATACAACTTGGTTACCTGAAAGTTCATGATATAAACCTTATTTTGTTAGACGTCAAAACATGATTAGGTAACTTTTATAACAGAGAAAAATATATCAAACATACCTCTTTTTAAAAAGAGATTCACATATTATGGGCAAACGGGACCGATTTAAGCCTCTTAACTTTTTTAGTAGTTGAGTATATACATACTCTTTAAAATTGTAGAAGGAATTTTTATCAAATTATCATTTCTAAATAATAAAATTACAAAACCATTTTGTCGCTTACGACTTTTAGTTATAAGCTAGCGCACGTATTGTTATCCTCGCCCCGCTCAGACGCTCCGACCCCTTTTGGCGCCTTAGATGCGCGTGCCGGTTATGGAATTATTGTTGACCAATTCCTCGCCTTAATTATTATTTTTTATTTGAAGCCCACCTACGGGTGTGCTAAGTGGAATACTTTAGGTGTGCTTCGTCTGGGTGTGCTTCGTTTGGGTGCGCTTCGTGGAATACCTCCTAGTAAACGTTACATTCTTAATACAAAATATTTAAGTTAATTTGGATCAACTATAGGTACACCTACTTAGTCTTAAAAAAAAATATTATTCTCTCATCTATCAGCATTTCATGTTCAGTGTATAGTATATAAGTTAGGTTACTAACTTCTAAACTTGCCTACTTATGTGCAACTTGATAAGAACTTCAAGTACTCATATTCTTACAACCTCGGCCTTTAAATTAATCGCTAAAGACGAACTACAATTAATTATAACTTTTTTTTTCATTAATGTGGAAGTATACAATTAAGCAAGGTAACTCTACCATTGCTAATTTCTGACAGCGCAACCTAATTTGTAATTAAACCTAATAATTAACTACCAACGTTAATCATCAATAATCTCTTAAAAATACTTTTCATGGTACATTTTCTATACAGTTGTGTTTACTCTTTTTATATTATTTAACTGATCATCAACCGCTTAAGAAGTTTATTTATGCTTTACTTACTATTTAAAAAATATTTACTTTCTAAGATAACTTTTTCCAATTCGTAACGCTTTATTTAATTTATTTTATGTCACATATACCTATACCCTCTACAATCAGTTTACGACGTATTAAAAAAACCGTGAAAATCGGAAAATTGGATGAAAAGAAAAATCAACTCACACTTCGACAAAATCAGCTGCCACCCAGTCAACATATTGATTATTTTGAGTTAGGAACTCCACAGAACAAAAAAAAAACACTTATTTATTTGTAAAGTTCGATTTTCACTGGATGCTATTTAATATTATCCATAGGAACATGTATCACAAGTGAAGGAATGTACGAGTGTCGAAGGCGCGAAGCATGCGCAGGAGTCGCGCGCCGATGCACTGAACCGTCACGCGCAACACACAGCCTACAATTAGGCGCCCGCGCACCAGCTGCGAGTCTATATACCGCACCGATCGCCAGACCAACGTAAAACCATACTACACTTTACCATAATCATTTATCCTGTTGATACAAATCTAATGTTTTTTTTTTCTTATTCAGAATTGAGGAAATCGTTTGTAGGCTGGAACTGAGATAGGAATCTTAATAGTTGCTATCGGACGTGTGGTTATACTGAAAGTATTATATGAAAATGTTGTTATACAAGACTGGTTGCTGTTATTCAAGATTTTAATACGGTGAGCTATGTGATGATGAGGAGATTCGTGCCTTATTATTATAGATTTTTTTCGCACACATACAGAGCCTGTAGACCGCGTAACTCGGAAGTGTAATGAAAACGTTTAAGGCAAGTTACTCTTTTATCTACATTTCTAATTCTAACAAGTGACACTACTAATCCAAATTGTTTGTTAATTTCTTTACCAAAAAGTATTACACGACACGACCGGCACAAATTATAAAATTCGCAAAAACCAGTCGATTTACGTAAGGTAAGCGGTCAAGTTCAGTAACACACGCCAACAAGAACCGTATGTCAAAATCGCAGCGAGCCTGTGCGTGTCAAATTCTGCTTACCAGGTACACTGGACTTACAGACTGTGTTCTTGCTCCAGTAACTCAGATTAAACGTGCAATGTATTCGACACGGTTGATTACTTTCACTTCGTTACTTGACTATTGAAGTTGAAAGCCAGGATTTGTTTCAAAGTGTTGCTGTTCAAAACATAAGGAATTTCTATAGGTACAATGCGGAACAATGTTGTTGCTTACTTATATTCTAGCCTAAGTTTTATCTATCTGCCCTCTCGAGGTTCCATTAGCTTCTCATATACTATGAAGCGGACACCCTCTTTTAAGTTCATGTGCTTAACCACTCAAGTAATCGTCACTCTATTATACCTAGTGTCGTTAACTGTTTCCGGAGGTTTCAACTACCTCACTCACACAGCAGGAAAGCTATCAAAATTGACATTGGTTTAGCGTAGGCAAGTTCTTCAGTGAATATGATGGATAGTCTTGCATGTTCCCTTACATTTATCTCAAATGGATATCTGTACTATCATCATGATAATATAAAATCAACATTAACGAATTAATTAAGCTTTCAATCAATAAATAACACACGCACATGGAAAGTGTGTCAGCATCACTTCTAATGTTATCTACGTAACAAATAAATAAAACATGTAAATTGCGTTAGATGGAACATTAAGTAACTCTGTACCTTTGTCCTGGAATGCTCAGTTTAGAAAAAAAAACAAGAGAGAACAGAAAACCTCCCTGAATAAAAAACTATGTTGAAAAGCCATAGACAGAGGTACCTATATTCGAACTAAGTTAACATTCACATTGTTGTATCAAAATATTGTTATACCAGCGAACTTCTTGCTAATCGAGATGTTATGTGGTACCTAAGTAGTGTGATCATGGATTATGTATTGCATATTATTTGTAAGAAAAATGTGTCAATTTTTCGCAATTGTTAATGAAGCATTTACTCGGTTATTGACCACAGGACTTTACCCTTATCAGTTAGTTATTGGAGTGAATAGTTTCCTCTCAATGCAACCTCATTCTCAAGTGTTCCATAGAGTGGAACTTCCTGACTCAAACACCTTGTGACATGTATCATCTACGCCTGATAAATTATTCTCTTACATTAGATACTCATTCTGCGACATTACACAATGCTGCACTGACAATATTGCAAGTAAACAAGTTTGTGAAACAATTGAACGATGGTCTATTGTTAGTGTAATTAATATCAATAGAAATGTTGTACCCTTATTACGCAATTATTATACTTACCTAATCCTGCAGCTATTGAGATCTAGAGGATCAACAGTGGAATCTGCCTGTTAGAATCCGCTGGTAACAAAAACAGCTGACGAAATAGTGACATAGCAATGACCCTGAGCCTTGGGGGTGTGTCAATATCGTCCGACTAATATCAATCTGACCTACACTGTCGTCATAGCCCGACTGTTGATAAACGACCATAACTCGTCCAATTAATTTCAAACAATCATAAATCACTAACAGGGGAAAATAAACTCAATGATACTTAATTGATAATAACAGATTCATATCTGCAAATGGAAAGAAGTTTCTACGTTACATGTCTACGCAAGCAATCAAAATTGACGTAGACCAATACAAATGTCTATAAAGGGGGTCGCATTTCAATTGATATGTGAATAAACAAGAACATTTAAGATTACGAACCACTTTAGCACATTCGCCAATTGTTCTTAAATGGTGAAACGTCAATGCGAAAAAAACACGCCTCCAAATTGTTTGAATGCGGCGCATGAGGCTTCACTTTTAGAATAGGAATGTCTGTAAGTGTCGATAATGAATAAACATTGTTCACGCCTTCAAGTACACATACTGTCTAGTGAAACTGCAGGGCAAGTACATGAAAGATGTTAGATGCATCGCATCCGTGAGGGAACTTCCAGCGCAAGTGTTTACACAATACAAAGACTGAAATGAGATTTAATAATCACAATTTGTCCGCATAATTACAGAAACATATGCTACTTTGTTTTACTAATGTATATTAAAAGGAATATTACCTAACTAGGTACAACTTATAAAGTAAAGTAATTCAATCATGCGACTGCCGGTTACGAGCTCAGAGCTACCGGTCCACATTACAATCAGAATCATTAGCTCATTACATGTACGTTTCGTCAATCTTTAACTAATGCGTTCAGCTTCGTTACGTAAAACACTAACTATGACTAAACTATAGAAAATTAATCAAACTTGTTTTATTGTGACAATACTAGTGCCTTTTCAATTGCAATATTGTGTTACCTAATACTTCCGTGATTTTATTATGTATTTTAATTACAAGGGAAATATTCATTTTATTAATATTGCTAAGTAGAAGGAGCTGCATAGTCGTTGAACATCTTTGGCAGTCGTTACGGGTAGTCAGAAGCCAGTAAGTCTGACAACCAGGGGTATTGGGTTGACCGGGTACAGAGGCCACGTAGGTATTCGCTTCTTTTAAAAAATTGGAACTCAGCTGCATCTAGTTTTGGCTAGAAGCCGACCCCGACATACCTATTTGGGAAAAGGCTCGGGAGATGACTATAGGGTCTCTAGAAGGGACTCCCTAGACCAGCGGTTCCCAAATGGGGTTCCGCGGAACCCTGAGGTTCCGTGACAGGCCCTCAGGGGTTCCGTGGAAAATTCAAGATTTCCATATGGTAAATCGTTTCACTTTTGACAATATTAAATTATTATTCATTTTCAATTAAATTGTTTTAAATATTGCATTCCAAAATTCTATTTAGGCACCATGTAGGTGGGTACCACTCGGGAGTGTAAGTACGAGTTTGCGACAAGTGGCAGGGGAAGGCCACGGCAGCAGATAATTTAATTCCGTTTTTTACAAATTGTAGATTAACTTAATAACTCCAGGTCTTCGGCAATCGGCAAAAATAGGTAGCGAATCGGCCAAAAATCACCGCATTTTTTGGGCTTATTTCATCGCCAGGATTATACGTTTTCATATATTGACAGGACGTGAAATGACACGGCATACGTGTATTTCCCGTGGCTATTTATACCATGAATCAAAAAGTGACATTATTTCCAATTTTGCACCTCCGCGAATCCGAAAATTTCGCGCTCGCTTCGCTCGCGACTCCATGTTACCTGTGATGCTTTTATGTTTGTTTAATTGCTCAGATATCCAACACCGAAAAAATTTCGCGCTCTTCCGTCGAGGTTTCCTTTGATGTTTATTTTTTATTCCTCTGGTTCAGAAAAAGCAATAGCGCTTTCTTCGCTAGCTGCTTCTTATTCTTTTTTGTGTGGATATTGTACTTTTTGAAACTTTATTAATTTACAGTGGTTTTGTTTATTTTGTGTAGGTACTTAAACTAAAAAAAATTCGCGCTCGCTTCGCTCGCGATATCGGCTACCACTGGCTATCTTTCAATGCTATCGGGTGTTTGGAACTTCTTCTTTTAGTTAAAAAAAAATCGCGCTCGCTCGCCTCGCACCTTTACAAACCCAATCTATTTCTTTTTGCGTTTACTTTGTCAGTTTTCAAACTGAAAACTATTCACATAATACACAAAGTCAAGGGCGGCTAAATTGTTTTCTGGCCCGTGTGGCAGATAGCCATGCTACGCCTGAGTATACTGAATATGTCTCTAACCATATAACCATTTGGTGCGCTACCACACGCTACGAGCCGTACCTAAGTGTATTTACGTCTTTAGTTTACTTCTTACTTAAGCTAAGGTTCCGCCGAAAAATGGTGAAACGAAAAGGGTTCCGAAGCCAAAAGAATTCGGGAACCGCTGCCCTAGACAATATATGCCTAGAATTGAAGCTGGAAATAGGTATGTGAACGGCTACTAGTGATGTCACATCACTGATGTGTATTGACAATGGTTCGATACGAGATACCCAAGTAAGCATAATCTTATACTTAATGCATTTTTCCGGGTCTAACACTAGAGGTGAGATATGTCACAAATGAGAAAGTCATTATTAGTCAAGTTATTTATTTTACCTAAACATTTATCACGTCATTCGTAACGGTTCATGTCACTTGAACAACATAATTAAATGTATTAGACCATCACAATAAAAACCAGAAAAAAACATTATTTTTCATGTTGTACCTAACCAAACAAACTCTGACGTTTATTATGATTCGAATGCCACTAACCAAATAAACTATGCTAATAATATATTTTTTGTGTATTATTCTTAGAAAGTAGGTATACATAGATTTATAGGGTCGCGTTCAAGCTGTTGGTGTCGTGGTGTCCTAGTGGGCAAAGAACCAACCTCTCAAGTATGAGGGCGCGGGTTCAATTCCAGGTCAGGCAAGTACCAATGCAACTTTTCTAAGTTTGTATGTACTTTCTAAGTATATCTTAGACACCAATGACTGTGTTTCGGATGGCACGTTAAACTGTAGGTCCCGGCTGTCATTGAACATCCTTGGCAGTCGTCACGGGTAGTCAGAAGCCAGTAAGTCTGACACCAGTCTAACCAAGGGGTATTGGGTTGCCCAGGTAACTGGGTTGAGGAGGTCAGATAGGCAGTCGCTTCTTGTAAAGCACTGGTACTCAGCTGAATCCGGTTAGACTGGAAGCCGACCCCAACATAGTTGGGAAAAAGGCTCGGAGGATGATGTTCAAGCTGTTGGTAATTGTTTACAACTGTTTAAGTAACTTCTAGGTACGTTTTTATTTTCAATGCAAGTTTAGAAGTGGCTTGCGTGAGTGCTATACGCACTTGTCCTGACGAAAGCCTGATTTCATGGTTTTTATCATGCTCAAAGTTAGTGCTTGAGCAGAACACCTAATGTTTTGAAAGTTTACGAAGAAAAACATTGGAGAATAGAAGGTATGAGTAGGATAACTGAAGTGGTGAGCGAAATTTTTGAAATTATTATTATTCTGATTTTGTTTTTACATTCTCCAGACTATTTCGTGTTATCGCACCTTTAAACAAACTTAACTCACAGTCGCACATTGCAAATATTGAATATGACAATACTGGATTTACTACAAGATTATGAACATCCTGCATCAGTAGGTAGAAAATTTTATTAGTCATAGTGTTCATAATATTCAATCAATTGTTTGTTTTCAATTGCTATCATAAGTTAAATCTTCAATCACTTGGTGCGTTCATTTCGAAGCCTCTTTTCATGACATTTAATTGTTTAGACAATTAAGACAACGGAGAAAATTTAAGAAGTGCATAAGCATAAGCAGTTGTAAAGTATGGATCTAAAAAGTTCAGGAAAAGGCTAACTGAAAACAAATACAGACGTGGATACTTTTTAATTAGAAACATTACGTATAGAAATAAAACAAAAGAAATCCTTTACAAAAAAAAAACTCAATCATCAAGATTCGTATGCCAAGCATCAATCGAATTAGGAATTTAATCAACAAATGACATGACTACAAATAAACCGGACGCATACTAGATTAGTTTCCATCCGAATCCAAATAAGTAATGATCCGCAAATCAATGCCATTTAGCCAACTAAAAATAGAATCATTTAACGTAAGATTATTCTTAACTCGAAGCTAGATATCCGTTTTATTTGACAAAAGAATAACAACAGCATACAGTACACGTATCTTTACGGAAGCTAACTAGAATCTAACATTTGGATGTAACTACCGGTCCTAAGTCTTTGTTCTACTTGAGCCACAGGCTATATTTTCCCTAAATAGAGGTATAAGTAAATCTAGTATCGCAGAATCCAGGGTCAACGCAGTGACCTTGCAGTGTTGCTGCTGAAAGGAAATCGAGAGACAATCAGCAATTCCAGTAACAATTGTTGTGACACAACGCTTGCAAAATTTGTATAATCGCTCGAAATACAATCGTAGCAGACAAAAAAATAAATTGGCCAAAGTTTTATTGTGGTCTATGACAGATATGGGTAATATTGAAAAGTTATTTAATCTGTGTCAAGTGGATTATAACCTCTTTTGATTCGAGGTTTCAGATTGTTCGATTGTTCGCACTTCACATTGATTACGATTGTGTAAGTGGGTTGGTACCTATCTTTATTTTTCCTGTACCTGTTTACTCTTTTTACAAGCTTTTATTATTATCCTGTAAACTACTTTCTGTGGCGACTGTAGGTAGAAGGTTTTAAAGGCTTTTGTACCCAACTGTTACTGACACGGAAACAATTAACAGAGGGTGGATTTCCCCTATTACTTGACCATAGAATGAGGTCACCAAACATACACACACATGCCATGTATTCATTAGCCTAGAGTCACATGTCCCTACTCAGTATTCACGTAGTGTATGGCGATGAGCACAAACTATGACTTTATGATTTATGTTAGAGTCACCATACTTAGGTTATGTCACGGAAATTGTAGTGGCTAAAAATGGTTCTTTTATTGATGTTTTATTGGTTTAAGCGGATGTGGTTTGCATAAGCCACAAACTTACTAATAATTTAAATGAGAACGTTTGCAAGAATGTATTTCTACTGCTCACTGGATACTTGCTACCTAGGTACTGGTATTGTTTTAATCTCCCACAGCTCACAGTTTTGCTAAACAGAGCCACAGATTACTTAATACTTACTACGACAGAGCTCACTTCTCTCTACAACAATTTCCCTTCATCAGCTTTATTTACAATCATAGACTACAGTATACGTAGTATGTACTACCTTCCTTCACACTGCACATGCCGTCTCCTCTCCTCTTTGCTGGAAGCCGGGTAAAGGCTGGTTGATCAATGATGAATCATCAATCAGCAAAATAAAGCTTAGATACATAACAAAATACACATACAGAGATATTAACAAGGACATGCCAATGGAAATTTCTAAAGAAGTGAGTTCTTGAGACAGATATTAAGTATTTAAAAAATTCCATGTTTGTATGATGATGACCAGAGTGTCGGTCGTGACCCAATCTTTATACATGGCATTATATTCTCATACAACTTACTTTGATACTAAGAATAACAGTTTCTTGGAAAGAACCTCATGTAATATTTATAAAGGTCTTACATAACATCAGTTTTTTTTTAGACAAGGTTGCGGTGTCAATTCAAACTAGGACATCAATTTTGGCCAATTTTCGCCAAATTATAAATTAGATGTAAAAATAAATTATTAGTTCAAAAATCACGGGTAAACACGCTTTTCAATGCTCGTAAAAAACGTTACAGGACTTTGTGATATCCAGTTCGTACCTTCCGGCTTCATCAATCTGAACTGCTTACAGCTGCCAATTTTCATCACGGTACGATCCTTGGAAGATGGTTAAACCCTAGATTCCATTACATAGTCACACAAGTAGATAAAATCGTGTTAAAAATAATACGTTGAACAAAATAATCTGGAAGTTGAAGGTCTGTGCTCCATTGCCCTAAGAATAACTAATGAATTTAACAAAAAAAAAAAATGTTTCATACAAATTGAACTGAAGTGTGCCAAAAAGTCAAACTATGAATGTCCTCTGAACTGAATATAACTCTCTAATTAAAAAATCACATGTTTATAAAAATAACACATAACATCTGACACGTGTCTTCAGCGAAAGATGAATGAAATAACTATTACCTCAACCTTTTTATTTATTTATATCTTTATAACCTTTGTTAAGTGCTGCTAAAGTTACGTTATAATAAACATAATCGCACTGCTTAGTGCTAACTATAAACTTAAAAAAAAACACTGGACTATCATTAGGTATTATGATATTTTAATTAATATTTGTCGGCTAATATAAGCCGACGAATGCAAGTAAAAAGTAAAAAAAGATATTAAAAGATTTTACGGGAATAATAAAAATTGGAAATAAGGAAATTTTATACTTTCTACTAGCGTTAAATGAATATAAAAAAGTGTTTACGTTTAACATTCCTTTGTACAGATCCGTTAACTGTTCTGAGAAGTAACACCATCGAACCGGAGTTATTTACTATCTCGTGGTAAATAAGATCAATAGATAATAAAAAAGTTTATGTAGATATCTATTTACATATACACCTAAACTTAACTAAAATTATGGTAGCAAAACTGTGGCATTGACCTTATGTTTACAAAATTAATTATTTAATAGTGAATTCATAAATAATCACGTGTTTATTTTCTACTTACTTAGAAACAACCTACATATTTATAAGTAGGTATTTATGTTTCTAAGATTATTTTCCTCTTAGTTCCTTTATATTTTTGTTGTTTATTGTTTACTAGCCGATTTCCCGCAGATTCACCCGCGACGTGTGAAAAGTACTGACCGCACGGAGATAAAACATAGCCTACTCGGGAAAAGTGTAGCTTTTCAACATTGAAAGTATTTTCCAAATCGGTACAGTAGTTTCTGTTTCTTTGTTTGTAAAAAAATGTTTTCTCTTTATTATACATATTGTGTAGATATAGTGTAGTATATTTCTACTTATAGAGGTAATTACCTATAATTTACTGTTCTTGTAATAAATAAATTCTGAGATAAATCTTTGGAATTAAGATGCCAAATTGAGCTTACTTTTTTCTTCCGGCGACTGTCAAAGATGATCAAATAACAACCGGACTCACCAATTTAACGTGCCTTCGGAAAATTGGACGAACTCACTGTGACAGATCAACCATCCACGTGCGCATCAAATGCTGATAAAAAAAAGATAAAGATAAAAAGACATTTATTCAAAGTGACTGAAAATCAGCATTTTATGAAAGTCAAATTTACAGGCGACAGATTTTCCCTTTGCTGGGAAGAAGTGGTGGAACAAACTCCCCAGCAATTGCAACGATGCACAGTGGTCCGGATTTTCAAAAAGGTGGACATAGGATCGAAAATGCATATTTAACTCAACTAAAAATTGTTTCGTATAGGCAATTTAACACTGATTAATACTTATTACTACAACTTTTCAAAAAAACTGCTCCTTCACATAAAAAAAAAATATCGAAAATAAAAATGTATGGGAGAAAATCTATTTTATTTTTTTTCTCCGTTCAGTATCAAAGTATAGCAACCAAATCTTATATTCTGGTAAGTACCTATTGTTCTTAATACGACAACATATAAATTGCTTGCGTATCCCTGCGGCCTTGGCGCCTACGATGCTTCAAAGTTCAAAAGTTGAATTATCTTAACATTATTAACGAGTTTTTCTGAGTTTTTCTATTGGAATTAATACAAAATATCATTTTTAATAAAAAAAGCCCCCCGCGCGCACCAACCATGTATTCGCCCCCTACTACTTGAGACTTAAATATACTACTGGCGAAATGACAGTATACTTTTGTGTAGTATACAACTTTGCCGAACCCTTCGGGGAATATAAAGCGTGGTGTTATGACAAAATAGGCATATTTGTTATATTACAAGAAATATATTACATTTTTTATATAACAATCACCATCTTTCGAGCCTTTTTCCAAACTATGTTGGGGTCGGTTTCCAGTCTAACCGGATGTAGCAGTGTAGTGTGTGTTTGTTTTACAAGGAGCGTGACCTCCTCAACCCAGTTACCCGGGCAACACAATACCCCTTGGTAAGACTGGTGTCAGAATTACTGGCTTCTGACTACCCGTAACGACTGCCAAAGATGTTCAATGACAGCCGGGACCTACAGTTTAACGTGCCATCCGAAACACAGTCATTGGTGTCTAAGATATACTTAGAAAGTACATACAAACTTAGAAAAGTTGCATTGGTACTTGCCTGGCCTGGAATCGAATCAACACCCTCATACTCGAAAGGCTGGTTCTATACCCACAAGGCCACCACGACCCTAATATTTTTTACGTAACAAGAAACAGATTAAAAAATATATAATTTTTTACTAACTAACAAACTCAATTCGGACAATAACAAAATTACTAAATCTGACACGTTTACATTAATGGATCATGTTCAGGCTGCAACTCCTGTAGATCCATATTCTCTGTTTCTTCTGTTACTACCTCAGGCAACAACAAAAGCTCTTTAACATCTGGAAAAAAATCGAATTGTTTAGAGTTGCTGTATTTTGGGCGAATATGGGATAAATATGGGTCTGAACTAATCAAAAAATTATGGAGTAAGTCCTCGTTGGTCTTCATCCTGTTAAATTTCCTTGTATGATATTCACGAACTCTTCGAAATTCTTTATTTCTTGCTTCTCCCGCTTCTTCGGAAAGAATGCCAATTGGTAGGAGGCCAAAGTGATGACAAATGTCTGCACCGTGTATGAGTAGCTTGTGTACACTTGCGGGCATATAAAACCATGGGTATAAATGCACAAAGATCTCAGCTGTTTCTCTGCAATAAGTCCTGAATTTTTCAATATCTATGGCACATCCTGATGAAATCGTTTGAAGAATAACCGCAAAATGCTTTAGTAGGCCTTTGTCAATTTTGGTTATTTCGGCAGATTTCTCATAATCTCTAAAAAACCTTCTGGCTGTGTTTCCGTCGTTTGTGGTTCCAAAGCCTTGCTTCACAAAATCTACAAGTATTCCCATTTGCTGTTTGAATTCTTCTTGTGTCAAATGTTTCTTCGCAGCTTTTAGTTGCTTGTTAGCACCTCGTGCAGTCCACAACTCAAAGTCCATATTGTAAGATATGTGTAGAATACACTCCATACAACGAATCCACATATGAAGAGTAGAAAGTCCATATTTATAAACATCTTCTCGAACAGGTCTTGAAAATACTTCTGACAGCTTGTTCATCTCGGTCGGCTTTGCAAGGCAAATATTGCAGGCAGATGCAGACGAAGTATCCGTTATAATAGTGGCCACTTTTCCGTCGATCATTGTCATATGAAGCTCGTGACTAATCTCTAGCCCTGCCCATTTTGTAGAATCGATGTTTTTTATTTCTTCCTTCAATGCAGCTTCTTCTTGCTTGATGTATTCTGCTGTCTCTTTACAAAACTCGAACTTAATGGGCCTGCAATAATGTGTTGAAGAAGGTGCTGGGTTTTCCCATATGGTGCTATTATTAGAAACTAATTTAAGAGGGACAAGACTTGACATAAAAACCGATGAATCACTGAAGTCTACATTTTCAGTCCTTTGCTTGTAGGTGCTTTGTGAAGAAGCTCCATCGAAACCCCATTTGCTGATTAACTTCAATCCTTCAGTTGACGAATCAATCTGGGTACCGGTAATTTGAAGTATCTTCTGGACTGTCAGATCCAATAGGGCTTGAAGCTTCACTCTGGCTCCTCTCTCACTAATTTCTAAATCATGTGGATAGCATTTCTTTTTAGCTTCAAGGAGTTTGTGATACGATGGCAACACTGGAACTTCACAATCTAACAGCACTTTCCTTAAACACAAGTATTTCCATTTTGACAGGTTCAACGATGTATAAAGACCAAGAGCATGATCTTCGTCAAAAGTTTTTTTCCTATTTTTCTTAAACAATGTGGCTTGAACAATAGGAACACTATCGGGGTTCTTCGTTATATGGTCAATAACACAAGCTAAGTCATTCTTCTGGTCTATCTTAAGTCTTTCGACTAATGCAAAAGTAAGTTCTTCCGGCGAATAGTCCAAAAGAGACTCTGAACGTCTTTTCTTCTGTTTGTTGCTGAGGTCAACAAAAGGCTTCCTAATCTGAACTTCGGTAGATGTGCCCACAGTAATACTAGATGTCGACGGAATCACAGCTGCTGTAGTATCGATGTCAAAAGAAGTGTTGTCTGACGAAATGGTTTCGATACCTTCATCTTGGCCTTGAAAAATCTCGGTTAAATTAACAGTCGTGCAATTTGGCCAACTAATATTAGATTGTAACCACGCAGCATGTCTATTTATGAAAGTCTTCTGATTTCTATAAGCACTTGCCCATCTGCGATTGATATTGCTGATGTAGTTCTTCAAAAAAGTCTTGATTATTTCTAAATCTTCTGAACATGTTTCAACTGGGATATGTAGAATAATAGTTTCATAGAGTCGTTCCCAATTTTTCAAGTCTCCAGCAACACGAAGGAACATAAAAATGTCCAAGTTTGTAACAAATGCAGCCATAACGAAACTCACTAAACTTCACTTCAACTCACACAGCACGGATAATTAGGTATGTTGCTTCCTCAAGGGTTGAGAAACAATTACCTTTAATTGTTTCATGCACAGGTATTTATAACAAACACACGCGCGCAAGTAGTGACGGACAAAATTAGAACCGCAGCCAATCAGCGTCGTCGATATCTCCGGTGGTGGGGGTAAATTACTATTTTATCACAGGAGTCGTTTTAGTCAGTTACAAATAGGCAACGAATCAGCACGTGTCTTTAATTACATAACTAAAGTTGAAGACTTTTATTTCTATTTTTTTAATATAATAAAATAAAAAAATACTTGCCAAATGCTTGAATGCGGACCGTTTTAATTCTTATATAATAAAAAAAAATGATATTTTAAACTACACACACTCTACACAAAAGTATACTGTCATTTCGCCAGTAGTATATTTAAGTCCCAAGTAGTAGGGGGCGAACCTAATACATGGTTGGTGCGCGCGGGGGGCTTTTTTATTAAAAATGATATTTTGTATTAATTCCAATAGAAAAACTCAGAAAAACTCATTAATAATGTTAAGATAATTCAACTTTAAAATTTTGAACTTTGAAGCATCGTAGGCGCCAAGGCCGCAGGGATACGCAAGCAATTTATATGTTGTCGTATTAAGAACAATAGGTACTTACCAGAATATAAGATTTGGTTGCTATACTTTGATACTGAACGGAGAAAAAAAATAAAATAGATTTTCTCCCATACATTTTTATTTTCGATATTTTTTTTTTATGTGAAGGAGCAGTTTTTTTGAAAAGTTGTAGTAATAAGTATTAATCAGTGTTAAATTGCCTATACGAAACAATTTTTAGTTGAGTTAAATATGCATTTTCGATCCTATGTCCACCTTTTTGAAAATCCGGACCACTGTGCGATGGACCCGTGCGGCTGATACTAAGCAAGATCTTAGTTATAAACGAAGATAGAATGCGCCAATGCGGGCGCTATTTTAATGACCTAGCCTTTAAAGAATGTCTTCGTAGGTACACAAAATTTATAAGAACAATGAATATGTTACAGCCAAAGTAATAAATCTGCATATTATACATATTATCTAGCTATTATTTATAATATCTACTCAATTTGGATAAAGTAATATATATAATGACCAGTGATTATGTATAATATATATTTAATCACTATGGCTGTAACAAATATAAAAGTAAATAAATTGTAGTGAGCAAGAACTCCAATCTACTGAACATCTGAACTATTTTCTCAGGCATTGTAAAACATGTTAGTTGCGACTTTGATTGAATATTGGAATTTGTTCATTTATTTATAAATCAAACGAACATTGTTTAAATAATTAGTATTTTTTATCATTAAAAAAAATATATATATTTGCGTTTTTATATTGTATTCTTCAAACAAATGTAAGTATCTTCGTATATATCTGTGAACACTACCTATATGTAAATGCTATACAACCGTTGAGAGTCATCAGTCGTCGTTGTAGATACCGTTTGTTGCCCGTGGTACTACCAATAGTACTACCAGTAGTACCACGGGCAATTTTTTCTTCCCGTAGTACTACCAAGCGGTCTGGTAGTACCACGGGCAAGAAAAAACTACCCGTGGTACTACTGTCAATATTATAGGTTTTTTCAACCCTTTTGCTGTCACAGTTGATATTGTCATCCTAGAAAAAAAAATGAAATATATATTTTTTAATGTTGATATATTTTGGTACTATTTCGTAAATAGATCTGGTAGTACGTTTCCTATGGAAAATTTAAATCATAATAAATTGCATGTCAATTGATAACAAATAGTCAATATTATTTACAGCATTAAAAAAACACTACAATGATTTATCATCATCTATCATTGTGCCCATGAAGGTGTTTAAAATATTGAAGGCGATGTAAGGCTTAACTCAGTAACTACACTGCCTACACAAACTTAAACAGTTTTATTAACTTGACACTTTATTTAATCACTGTTTTTGCACGTCATCGCAACCGCTAAAATTCTGTAGTGACGTATGTATGATTCTACGAGCGTAGCAACCGTAGCACGTTGCACGTAACCGCATGACAACGAACGTAGGCGCAACACAAACACATGTTTATTTCTTCTGTTTCACTGGTACCTACCTACTATTGCTTTGCATATTTCGTATTGCATACGCGGAGGGCATTTTGTTGATCGTCTGAACTTAAAAATTTTGCTTAGAAGATTAGTAGGTTCATGGTTACTAGCAACCAACCAATAACCAATTTTCGGATTAATTTATCCGCCCAAGAAATATTTTGTCCGTATACGGGAAGAAGTTCGGGATGCTAGTGAAACCGCGGGAAACCAGGTAGTAACATATATGAAATCTCAGAATCGTTTAGACATAAGTTGCAAGAACTGCGTATATTAAACTAAATGACATTTTCAATACTAGGTATATTTGCTCTAATGAATCAGTGATTGTAAGTACTACTACTACAAAAAGTGTTTTCCTCATTCTAAAATTAAATCGGCGATATCGTCCCTCGCCACGCTGTACTAGAGATAAAAAACATAAATAATAACTATTAGTTTTTAGTTATCGTGACACGATCCAACGTTTTTGTTGCAAATATTTAGAATACATTTATTCTATACAAGTACTTAGGTAACCCCGTCTATAAATATATTCAATAGTTCAGGATCTTTCTCAAGTTTACAAGTTTTCTCAAGTCTATTAGGTACTTTAATATTTTGTAGAGTTTTGACCAACAAGGCAATAAATATACCTACAAGATTTAAGATCGACAATCAGCATATGAAAAAATACACCTAAGTATGCTTAAAGTATTCAATGTATATCAATAATCGCTTCTTCAATAACATAATGCTATAAGTTTTAACGTAAAATATATGTGCTTGGCTTCCCTTGGTCAAAACAGTAAACCACCACTGAAACAATCTTATTATGAGAACTATTAAGCCGGACCTAAATAAAATTAATTGCAAACGTGCAAAGTACCTATACAAAAATCCGCGATGTCTCGTAAGAGACCGGTCATCCGTATCAAATAGTTTAGTCTCGGTCGCAACTCGCTGGTATTTGCCCAACCATTGCTGACCAAACATTCACATTTTTAACCAACTTCATTATTTAACGAAGGTTTCCAACTTCATAGTGAATTGCATTAAATTCTGTATTCTCAGATAAAAGAGAACGTGCTGCAGGGAAACATGCTGAATTCCTGAAAAAATAAGTAGTTTTTGTTCCGATTTCAAGACCTTACCTTTTTTGTTGTCAATATACTTCCATCCGTTTTTGGAGTTTATTGAAAACTAGCTTCCGCCCGCGGTTTCACCCGCGTCCTGAGATAACTGCTTCCCTTATGCCCTTCCCTTCCCGAATGGTGACAAAAACTATCCGTCCGTATGTCCTTCTCCTGGCTCTAAACTACCTCCCTGCCAATTTTCAGCTAAATCGGTTCAACCGTTCTTGAGTTATAAGTGGAGTAACTAACACGACTTTCTTTTATATAGGTATATAGAATATAAGTAGATCTAAAAAATCTTAACATTTAAATCCTGTACTTTAGTTACTTGTCATAATGTATTAAACAGTAGTAGTATACATATACATGGAACCTAAGTATTAAGCCTACCTAAAAGTTCTGAGAGTCTGTCACGGGGCGTTAGACTCAACCAATGTTAGGTGACCTTAAAAACTTAATAAAGTATGTATAGGTTTTACCGACTTAGGGCATTAGCACCGGGAAAACGGAAATGATACGTATATACTGTTTTCCTCTTACGAAGACGCGTCTGGCATACTCACCCGTTTTATCAACACTTAGGAATGTAGCTCTTTGATTTCCCAATCTTTTAATTGTCACGATTACATACGTCAACAACCTCTAAGCATGAACAACTAGGTGGGATCTTATGTACACTAACTGATGTCTAGTATTAAATCTCACATCGGTTCATACGAAAATATTCTGTCAATGGTAACTCTCAAACATTCTTATTGCTTAGATGCACTAGACTACTTAAATATGCGCATCCCCAGCGCGATGACTATGGGCAAATCCCCCCTCGGCTTGGCAGAGGCGGCGTTAGGCGTGGGCGACGTGGGCCACCGCCTACGGCCTCGCGGTACAAGGGGCCTCGCGCCTCAAAAATTTTTAAAGCGAGAATAAAATAAAAGATATAAATCAATTTTTTTGTGAAACATGTTTTCTTAGTCTGGCAACATTTGCCTCCGACCAGAGTGCGGGGTATCCCTGGTTCTATTTGTTTACTTTCTTTACTAGGAAGCCAAGCAATCAAATCAAAGTACGCAACGCAGTCGCTAGGCGCATAACAATAGAGTAGCGGTTTTAGGGACAAGCAAGTTTGCTGCAGACGTCGAAGAAAAAAAAAGCGCTCACTTCGCTCGCGGTTTCTTCTTTATTTCTAATTTATTCTACATTTACTTTTAGAGTTCTCAATTTAACAAAAAGTTGGAGACTGTCGATCCAGTCACGGTTTCTTTTAATTTGTTTTTAATTCCGCGTTAAATTTGAGAAATTCTCGAACAAACACTACTTTTACGTCCCAAAACTCAAAAATTTTCGCGCTCGCTTCGCTCGCGGTTTCTTCTCTTCACAGTTGCCTTTTATTATAAATGTTTACTATGTTTAGGACTTTCAGTGATCCAAAACTCAAAAATTTTCGGGCTTGCTTCACTTTACAGTAGTTTTCATTGTCAGTGTCAACATTTTTTTAGTCTACCCTAGCAAAATTTTAGTACATAGGCGTCAACAAAGAGTTACGTACGTTTGGGCTACATTTTAAGTAATTTTTGTTTTGAGTTCTAAAATATTACAAGAAATTTCGCGCTCGCTTCGCTCGCGTTATCACAATCTATGTTCCCGTATTTTTGCCTTCACCAACCAGCAATAGCTTATGTACGATTGGGCTACATTTTACGTAATTTTTGCTTTGAGTTCTTAAATATTACAAAAAATTTCGCGCTCGCTTCGCTCGCGTTATCAGAAGCTATGTTCCCGTATTTTTGCCTTCACCAACCAGCAATAACTTATGTACGATTGGGCTACATTTTACGTAATTTTTGCTTTGTCTTGTTAACTATTTAAAAAAATCGCTTCGCTCGCGCAATCGGTAACTGCATATGTCTCTGTTTTTCCTATGAGTTCGAATTGCACTATAGAATAATTACACGTATAATTGTGTTATTCAATACTAGCTTCTGCCAGCGACTTTAATCTAATTTGTATTTTTATGAATAAAAACTTGGCAGTGTTAATTGTTTTGTTTGTTTTTATTATTTTAAAGAATCCGTCTTCAGGTCGCCATAGAACAGGGCCTCGCGAAATCTGTCTTGCCCACATCAAATTTAGGTCTTGCCCCGCCACTGCGGCTTGGAGGTCTTTGTCCAGCAGTAGACTTTTTCTATCTGCGATAACTACAACAACCCTACCGTTGGTTATTACGAGTTATGCCCAATTCGTCATTTTAGTGATTTGGCATCCATAAAAAACGTGTCCCGATTTGTCATTCCATAAAATATTTTATTTTGTTTAGTCCCAATTGGTCATCCGTACTTTATTTTGTAAAAAGTACTGTCAACAAGAAAAGCTTTACAATATATGTTTTTTTTTTTATTATTTATGTTGGTTATGTTTTTTTCCGAATATGGCAAGACGCTATTAATAAAATCGCGATTTCAACGGCGTCACATAACGCACGACCAAAACCAAGATACCAGGATCGCATAAATCAGATGAGTAATATACCAACCATCGAGTGTCCATGGAACTGCCCACCATGTACTAGGACCGCATAACTTACAGGAGTATAGCAGTCAAGAGTGTCAGGATTTTACATTTTATATACTAATTGTAGATAAAATACCAATTTACACCATGTCGATGAATTGTATTTTATGTATATCAACCAATTTTTTGAAAATCCCGGTATACTTAACTTATTTTATATATAAAATCAGGTAATAAAACAGAAGCCTTTTGTTTTCTAGAAAGAGACAAAATATAGAAGAAGGGGCAAGGTATGGTCCGGTTTCTATTGTTTTGTGTAAGTAACTATTTACTATTATCGGTATTAGCAAAAAAACATGTGGTGCAGATGCATTATTAGTTGGTTGTTAAGCGCCCTTGAAGTGCATGCGAGTTTTTAAAAATGAATACCGGAAAAACAGTAATAGCACAATTTGGGACCAAAACTAAAGCACATATACATAAAGAAAATAAATATATTTTCTTAATTGTGTATGGATAGTAAGAACAAGAAGTTTAAGAAGATAATTGAACTGAAACGTTATGTTTATACGAACAAGGTCCAATTAAAAGAGCACTGCAGTATGTGCAACACAACTGCTGACTAGATTCAAATTGTTTTTGTTAATTAAATATATTTATTTTCTTGTTTGTGAATTTTATGTATACAATCTCTTTGCTAGTTATGGGCTCCAGGTACTTTTGTTACCGGTACAAAAAGTATCGAGTCACATTTTCGGGTTTATAAAATGCCCATGTTGTCTTCACCTGTGTTTTATATTATTTTTTATTATATTTATATGAGAGCTATTTAAACCTTTACCTACATCGAAGTGTCTCATTTAAAATTTCTTCTAACACTTTTATTTCTGACGGTACTCTGCTGCGTGAAATTTTATGCGGGTGACGAAACGGAACTCAAAATTTAAATATTAAATTATTTATTTTGCTCGAATGACGAATTGGGAATTGATGTATGGAAAAAATAGTTGGTGACCAATCGGTACTAATGACAAATTGGGAATAACTCGTTATTACGTAGGTAATGCTTTTCTTAAAAAATGACGTCAACTATATTTCCAATTTGCGAGTCATATAAAATAACCACTTAATAAAAGCAATTCCTATTATATTATAATAAAGTTAAATATCGATAAATTAACATTCTTAAGTTAGAAGCTGCACTGACGGCACGTGTTGAAAGTGCATTTACATTAACTTATCGACGCACGTTTTTATCTGCGCGTTAAGGCTAAGCTTACCAGTCATTACAATTGTTTTATTTTGATTTATGTAGTTAGATTTGTTTACAATTTGCGATATCGTGTTACACGGAAGAGTTTTATTACATTTCTGCAAGTACTCGATATTATGTGTGAAAATTATTGTAATACCAGTAACTAACCTAAGGTTTTAAAATGTTTTCTACCAAAAAATGCATCATAATAAAATAGATAATCGGTGTAAAGCAATAACTAAAAGATAACGCAGTAAGTACGTAATAATGCGAGTAATATTATCCATAGCTTGGTTTATATTACTTGCTTTATTGCCTTAAGTAAATAAATAACACATTGAATTGCTCTTAGCATTGCATATTGCACCTTAAGAGTGGAACTTTTCGCGTGACCCACTTCGATCCGTCGTACATTTTTACCATTTACGTCAACTGGTCCCGACACTAATCACACCTAATTCCGATTTAAGTACTTTCGTTAATATTTACTCGAAGAAATTTTGGGCGAAGGTACTTACATACATAGAAATATCATATAGACGAAAAAACTGCTGTACGTAGCTGAATGTAAGTAAGTACCTATAGTGATAATTTGTAATAAGCGCTCTGTACCTGTTAATTAATTTTACTCACGCCTAATAGCTACTTTTCATTAGCACCTTTTTTGACACCAAAATATTTCCACTACAACAGATTAACACTGACTACCTATTTATTTAGCAAGGTTCAAAGGAGGTTTTAACTTCACTGTTAAGTAAGTTCAGCAACATACGATAAAACGGAAAAAAAAATAACATTTTATAAAACAACAAAATCGTTTTTTGATCGATCGAATTCCAGGGTTCATAACAACAGTTAAAGTGTTAGCGTCGGAAAGTTACTGAAAAACTAGGTATCAAATTCCAATAGGTTTATTATGATAGGTATTACGGTTTTCTAAATAAGTATAGCCTCAGGTTATATCCTAGCTTGGGGCACAGTTTCAACAAAAAATTGGTCGATTGCATATCATATGGCTACTAGCAACTTTGGCTTCATAATCCAATTTGGACGGAGAAACCCGAGTTGCGGTCACACATAATTGTAGGAATTTAAAATAAATAAATAAAACAAAAGCCAGCACCCACCTCTGGTAGAAAGCGGCACATCAGGAGTTTTCTTCAACAAAGGCGTCCATTCGGATGCAGATTCGCCCTGCTTACTCAACGACACTGGATTTAATGAACATCTCGTCACTAATTTAGAAAACAAATGAGTGTCTAACATTTTACTTTTTAAATCGCAATAAATAAAAACTCTTTTGTTTAAAATCGGGTTGCGTTATCAACTGGGAAAACGAAAAGTCACATTGGAAATGTACACACTGGAGCAAGTCGCGTGGAGAACTAACCGTGTCCAGTTACATAATGCAATTAATAAATTAAAATTAATGTACGCACTGATAACATCAAAGTACCTACTGTTGATATGTGGGCTATTCCCACATAACTGTTAACGGCCTGCGTTTGTTTTTCAAGTGACTGACATAAGTGTGCTATTTTGTTAACAATTGATAAGGTAATAAACGTTGCAATAACATTTTCATCGTTAAAATAAGAAAAATATATGGCTTTCAGAATTGACCAAAAGCTAAAGTATTGATTCAACATTTCAGAATGCGGAGCCTGATTCTAAAATGAATCTTCAAAGTCGCAGTATCCTAATGCAACAAAACATAAAATAAAAAAATAAGAATGGCCCATTACCTACATTGTCATCCTATGTTGAGTATTGTGGTTACGGAAAAATACAATTCCCTATCGCTTGTAAACAAACAATACGGATAAACTTGACATAGATAAGTTAGATAACTGTGATTAACGTTATCTAGAGCAAATACCTTCGCCGTAATGAGGCTCGAACAAAGATGAACTCTTACGAAGTTCATAGGTTCAAACAATGAACTCTACATGCATTGGAATATTCCCGAACCCTTCTCTTTTTTCTATATTGGTCTTATCAATATTCCTTCTTCTTCTTATATATTTTTAATATATTTAGTAGATCCTTCCATCAAGATCTTACTTAGGTCTTCCGTTTTTGAAAGGTAAACATTTTGTTGAAACGCAAAATTCAAATGATTCGAATTCAATTATAGAGGTATTATTAGGACTAAGTAATCAAAACAAGTAAAGGCAAACACATACCTTTTGAAACAAAGCATTTATAAAACCAAACTTATTATTATATTTAACTTTAATGCCAAAACCCTACTTTTATTTTATATCAGAATATTTACTGAACCAATTCAGGGAATTACGGTTCGCAAACATATTTTGCAAAAATTGCAGTGACCTACTGCGAACTAAAGAATAATTCCGAAGAAAAATTACTTGGTAAATACAGACCGATTTGTACATCAAATATGATAAGACCCGACCTACTTAGTATTTAGTCTGTCTTCTTTATTCAACTAATGCGCATTTCCAACGATGAAGAGTGTATGTTTAGTTGGTATACTCTTTTCTCTAAGTCTATGCAATGGTCAAGATTCGCAAAATATGCAAGTTATGCTTTCCGACGTCATTGAAGCATCTGGCAGACCGTCTTCTGTGATAGCTAAACTTTGCTGGACACCTAGTAAGTAAAGATTCTTCATAAACATCATACATACCATGATCCAATCTAGAATTCCCTCTGTAGGTAAGGAAGGTATTTCAAACTGTTAAGGAAAGAAATTGAACGAACAAAGTAATGCGTTTGTGAAATTCCTATGAGTATTGAAACGGTATCATAACAAAAAAACGTATCTTTTTCGCCGTATTGTACCTAAGAGGCAAAATACATGCAAAAAGGTTGAAGACCTGCGAAAAGATGCAACCAAAATGTGTTTAGCTGAAGACCGGGATATGACACACACGTCACGTTCTAGGTACAACATTAGACATGCGGATATTAGATCGTTTGATGACATCTTACAGGTTACATTCTTTCGTAAAAACGAAACAAAATGTTTATTTTAATAATTATTTTCAGGTAAAATAATACAACTGCACACTCACCTTACAAATAAATACATCCAATTTAGCGCAAATGATGTTAATCAAATTGATAACTCTGAGTTTTATAATGAAGAACAGCATATCGTGTTTATGGCGGACCTGGACTGTCCTGATATTGATACTTATTTTGATAAGGTTGGTTTCACTTAGTAAATTATTCTAATAACTGATAATATCCAAACAATATATATATAAACATATGTACTGATGTATGCAATTCTTATAGAACAGTGCACGAAACGTCTTCAGAGCACCGTTTCGATGGATTCTATTCGGAAATTCCAGCACCAACGACGATGATATTGTACCGAAAGCTATATCGAACATAGACGTGCTCCTCGATTCTGAAGTATTGGTGCTAAGGAGTGTCGACGATATGTATGAAATGCACTTCAGTAAGTCCATTCATTTTAGACAACTTATTAACTTCTTCCATCCTTGTCTTAATCCTGCCATTCCCTTCTAGCGTTAGGTTGTCTATTTCATACACAACATGACTATTCAGGCTTTTAACTCCATGATATTTGTTCCAGTTTACAAAATAAGCCCAAATAACACCTGGCACACAGAATTCTACGGGACATGGAATGCAAAACATAGATTTCAGAAATCTCCTCGATTTTTCGAACCGACCTCTTTGAGACGTCTAGATATAGATGGATATGAAATAAGCATTTGTTACGTACTAACGAATAATGAGAGCGTCAATCACTTATCTGATGGCCTGTAGGTGTAATACCGTTACTTTTAAACGTGTGAATATACAGTTGTAAATTCTATAATCTAAGATAGCACAAAAGAGGTAGCTGTACTGTGTGAGGTCTCTTTGTTAATAAACTGGGACAATTTTAGGTAGCTATGATAGATGAACAACCGTATCATTGGCAAATAATAAATACCTAATGCCAGGTAAAAACCTATTTTCTTCACCCAGGAACCATGTTTATTAGTGTTTCTGTGTATAACGAACATTAAAATAAGTTTTGCGGTTGGAATGTAAAAAGTTAAATAATTAATTTTCATAATAGTTTGGATAAAAATAGATACCTTACCTATACCTACATGTCTGGGAATTCTGTTACGAAATCCTAGCATAAGGAAAAATAACAGTTCGTTAGCCTTACAAACTGACGACCAAATAACTCGCAGTGATTTTTAAAACACATTTTTAATAACAGTTACCCAATTATTGCAGAGACGATCACATTGATACAATTACGAAAGTGAATTTCCCTACGACCAACCATTTGCTGGATTTCCTTAATGCTAAAAGGAAATACATTTTTGCCAACACTTGGGGTTATCGCGTTAATGGCTCTTGGAACGGAATGACTGGCTACTTAGTTAGGGGCGAAGTGGAAGTTGGAGGTAAAAAATCATTATTAAAACGTTTACCATCTCATGTGCTGAATCAACCTAGAATACTGGTTTTGCCTTATTCCTCTTATGATTTCCTTCTTTAGGGATTTTATAACTCCTCACATTCTTTTGTGCGTTTTTGCCCCCAATGATTAAACAGTCAGTCGAATATTTCACCGATATAGGTATCAATCAGGCGTATTTACAGTATATACATGGCTAGTACGCAAGCGTGTGAAACTAGTCGCGAATAGATTGGAATTCACTTTTTATACAAAGTCTTCCGATGTATACAGTAGCAGTACGCAAATACTCGCATATATTTTGTAGTGGCCAAAGTAACTTGCTTTGTTCCATAATATACAGTGCTAGTCCGCATGCAAACTAATCGTGTATACACTGGAATAGGCGCGAAAAACTTTACGATTTCAATCTGCAGTTGCATGCTGCCATTTTGATTAAAACACGACCTAGCATTTAATGTTAATTTAAATATTAATCATGCTCGTAAATTCAATTTCTTTTAGTATATTTTTTAAACAAGTTGATTTTTTTATGGGAAATATAAGTGCAGCCACAAAATTATTTATTGAACATATGATTAAGCTTCTAATTTTACAACATTACTTATACATTGTCATCTAATTTACTAACTGGGCCTCGTTTTTAGTATATTGCCATTTATAACCTTCAATTAAAAAACATTGTATTAAAAATTGAAGTTAGTGACGAAAACGAATCGCTGCAAAACCGACTCCACGTAGTCTTGTCTGCTCTACCCCTAGAGTGCAATTCAAAACCGCGTAGGCGCGGAGGGGCGAGGCGGCCTGCCGCCGCGGCTGAGGCTGACCGGCTGAGCCGGTCAGCAAGCCGAAGCTTCGGTGGTGAGCGTGAAAACCATCTGCGACGATAAGCTCGCAGGGGACCGCCGGAGCCCCGCAGCACCGGAGCCTTGACAGAAGCGATGTTTGCTGCATGTTGCTTGCTTACATTTTAAACGTACTGAGTTAAAAAATTAGAAGCTAATTAAATATATTTTATGGTGTCATTTAATAGTATTTTAGAAGTTTACTGTTAGAATGCATGCTACAAATTTAGATGCTAAAAAATAACCATCATGCTGAGTTGTATTTAGAGTGGTTTACTTAGAAGATACTACTGGCTAAGATAGTATTATTTAGATGCTCGTTAATTGTGGCTGACTTAGTAATTTAGAAGGCAACATAAATTTTTGGGGGCGAATAATGATATTAAAAAGAAGCCTGTTTAATTAGCACCCATTTTTAATCAACAAACTCAGATTCAAAAGCCTTTTTTATTTAATGCTTTACCTAATATTAATTTTGAATAGTTAAATTTGACCGTGTATAAATTGGAATGATGCATGTGCACGTCTAAGCTACGAATTATACTCGAGCAGTACGCAAAATTCGTGTATACTTTGAAATCACAAATTAAAAAACAGCATTACAAAATATCAGCGAGCAGTTTCCTATGGATGCGTTTTGGCTATGTACACTCTGTAAATACGCATCAATCAGTCCCTATCATGTTGCACTAACGTGTTCAAGTTGTAGACCTCGGAAAGCCCCGCAGTCAGTGACGTAACTTAAGTAACATTACTACAGAAGATACGGTACCATCGCAAAATTGAGCAGTAATAACATCATGCCAGTCACCAATTAACTTTGCTAAGTAAGCAATTGATTGATGAGCTAATCATTGTAACGGGCTCTGAGCGAAGCTATTTGTAGACGCACGAATTATGAATGACCTTCTATTTAGAGCAACAAACAGAATCCGATTCGGGGAAAACCAGTTGCTCAAATTTAATTTGCAGACAAAAAAATGTTGACAATGCCTATTGTATCAACATTGTAATTGGCAATCTCGGTAATAAGACATATTGAATTGCTTTACTCTTGCCAATTGTTATTCCTTACATTATCGTCCGCAGGATCACCAATGTTCTTCACATTCGAGCGTGTCTCCATAGTTGACTACATAGCAAGTCCAACACCGACCCGATCCAAATTCGTATTTCAACAACCGAAGCTGTCATATGAAAACAATTTGTTCCTTCTGCCTTTCAACACGACTGTGTGGTATAGCACCATAGCTTTGGTTTTCATAATATACTTGGTGCTTCTACTGGTAACAAAATGGGAGTGGAAGAAAACGCAAGATTTATTAGAAACAGTAAGTCATGAAAATCAAGTCGCAGTGGATATAATACAAGTAATGTACGGAAAAGCCATATATTGTACACTCACAGAGTTTCTCATGATGGTCTTTAAGTTGCTAGTAATGAACAACCTGTCTCCAAGGCTGATAAGGAAACAGGCAACAATATAAACAAAAATGCCATTAAAATTATTAACAATGTTGTTTTTCAGAGGAAAAAAGACGCAGGCGTACTAAGGGCCAATGTCGTTGATATTATCGTTTTAATATTTGGGGCTGCGTGTCAACAAGGAAGTCCTTCTGAGCTGAAAGGTAAATAATTTCAAAACCGTCATCCAATGATGAGTTAAATATCTCCTCTTATAGAATATGTAAGAGATTCACAATCAAGTGTAAAGTGAACTGACTTTTCTTTGAGGAAACAATCTGTTGTCCAGGATCGTTAGGTCGAGTGGTAATGCTGGTGCTGTTCCTGGCTCTGATGTTCCTCTACACCTCCTACTCAGCTAACATCGTAGCTCTTCTCCAATCCAGTTCTTCGCACATCAAGACACTGGAAGATTTACTCCATTCCAGAATCAAGTTCGGCGTTCATGATACTGTTTTCAACCGATATTATTTCTCGGTAAATTATTAAAGCAATCATTTCGTAACGCTTATCTCTTGTTCTCGTACTAGTTATGTAGATTCTTCTTTGTTTTAGACTGCTACTGAACCAGTCCGCAAAGCAATATATGAGAAGAAAGTGGCTCCACCTGGTACAACACCACGTTTTATGACTATGGATGAGGGAGTTATACAAATGCGAAAGGTTAGGTTTATTTCTAACTAGCTAACTTTTTTAGCCTTTGGTTTCCACCTGCGTCCTGAGGAACTAGCTTACTGCCGAATTTCATCCATTCAGTTGTTTCTGACTGTACGATATTAAACACACATTCTTACAGACTTCCACATTGATAATATTGGTATGATGAGGTAGAACGGACATAACTTTTTGTTGGTTAACTTCCAGGGACTATTTGCATTTCACATGGAAACTGGAGTGGGTTACAAATTCGTTGGGAAATATTTCAATGAAGGTGAAAAGTGTGGGCTTAGAGAAATACAGTATTTGCAAGTAATTGATCCTTGGCTGGCTGTCAGAAAAAACACACCATTCCGGGAGATGTTCAAAATTGGGTAAAGAGAGAGAGATTACAATTATCATGGTAATGATTGTAAATTGTAGGTACAACCTTCATCCTAGATCAAACGAAATTTTATTTATTGCTTCCACAGAACCAAACGAATCCAGGAACATGGGCTGCAATATCGAGAAAATCATCTAATGTATGAAAAACGTCCGAAATGTACTGGGGGTGGATCAAATTTCGTATCAGTCAGTATGGTCGACTGCTATCCAGCTGTACTGATATTATCCTACGGAGCCATTGTCGCCTTGTTCCTGCTTGCTTTAGAAATATTAGCACACAAAAAAGAAAACATACTACGAAAATTAAACTGTATAAAAGATGAACCGAACTAAAATAGTAAACAACTACATGTGAAATTGGAAGAGTTAATAGTGTTTGATGTAGTTAGCCATATTAGAGCAAAACGCAGTTAATGTAGAATAATTAAAGGTTTTGTAGCTGAATCTATAGTTATCACTGTACTTATGAAGTAAATTCTGTTAAACGCTTAAGTGGAGAGACAGCCCCTGTGTTTAACAAAGCAACCTATGAATTATATCCAATTAGCGAGCAACTTAAACAATTAATAGTTGGAGTAATAAGCACGCAAATTATACACAGTTTGAAACTCAAATCTTTGATATAGTTCACTTTATCTTTCAATGTATACCTACATACACGACTTCAACATGAAATTTTTCACATTGTTTTTAAATATACTGTGCTTGAAATGGTGTGTTTCAATACTCCCAAATAATGATCTGCAAATGATCGTTGATTTAGCCAATTCATACGAGAAACCAACTGCAATTGTAGCCAATGTGTGCTGGAATTCTAGTGAGTATGTCAACATTAAAATCAATAAATGGAAAGAGAATGCTAATCTATGACTTATCATTTTTTTTACAGAAGCTGATGAAGTAAAGCTATCCAAAATGTTGACGAATCTCAAAAGACCTATTACTGTTCGTTATTTACGGAAAAATAAAACATTCGCAAATTCTTATCCTAATAACCATTTATTCTTTTTGTTAGACAAAAATTGCGTAGAGGCTGAATTTTTCCTCAAACAGGTACCTACTTCTCTTCATTTATTTTCCGAAAAATGTAAACATTATTTTGTTTTTGTCACGTTTTATCTGTTTTCATTATTTTCAAGGCTAACGCAAACAAAATGTTTAGCAAGTCGTACAGATGGCTAGTTCTTGGTAATCCGATACAAAAGGAGAGTATCGTGCCTTCTGAATTTAGGGGTCTAAATATTTCCGTTGATTCTGAAGTTATAATGGCTCAAAAAACAGTAAATAACGATAGTTTGCTTCATACAAGTGAGTTGATTTTTCATTTGCGTATGCCTCGTAGCCTAGAATTAATCACTGCATATAATAAAAAATTTTACAGTATATAAAATCAGACCTAATTCTGAGTGGAATATAGAATACTATGGGGTTTGGTCGGCTGATTACGGACTAAGCAAGTCGGATAAGACTATCCAAAGTAATGTAATGAGACGGAAGGATTTCAAGGGAGAACCTTTGACCGCTTCTTCTGTCGTTGAAGATAAGAGAACTACTTTAAGTGATTTAATAACTCTTAGGTAATAACAAATACATATATTCGATGCAAATTCTTTCTTGAATAATTCCATTAAATATTATTTCAGACACATCTTTGTGGATACAGTTGCTAAGAGCACTTTTCGTAGTATCAATCCTCTTTTCGACTTTTTAAATGCGTCCAGAAGAATACTCTTCAATGATACTTGGGGCTACAAGGTCAATGGTACTTGGAACGGAATGATTGGAGAAATAAACACGGGGAAAGCAGAATTATGTGGTAATTTTCATTTTAATTCACAACATTCGTAATAACTTCGAGATTTTAACTTATTATTTGTATGGCAGGTATGGTCACATTCATGTCATTAGAACGCTTGAAGATTTTGGAATACTTTACGAACCCGACTCCTATTACAGTGAAGTTCGTATTTAGGAAGCCTCCTCTCTCATATCAAAACAATTTGTTTCTTTTACCATTCACAACTGGTGTTTGGATCTGTCTGGGCGCATTTGTCCTCATACTGATAGTTGTACTTTACATAAACACAAAATGGGATATCAAGAAATATGAACGGTTTAACGAGGTGAGGAAAATAATTTTAAAATAAATAGGTATATTTGGGATTCATGAGAAGGGTTTCTAATTAATTCTGTTTTAGCAAAATATGGACCAAACGTGCTTAGCACCAACTTGGAGCGATATCACTATTTTCGTGCTCAGTGCCATATCTCAACAAGGGAGCTCTAATGAGTTGAAAGGTCGGAATTCTGCTCGTTTACTTATTAAAAAATATAGGTAGGTAATGATTATACTGTTGTAGAGCTGTTTCACTTACAATAGATTTCTTTTCCAGGGACAATTGGCCGCCTTGTAATGTTCATAGTGTTCTTAGCGTTCCTTTTTTTATACACGTCATATTCTGCGAATATTGTTGCACTATTGCAGTCGACCTCCAATCAGATCCGAACGCTTTCTGATTTGTTGAACTCCAAATTGGAACTTGGTGTTGAGGATGTGCCTTACAATAGATATTACTTTTCGGTAAGTTTTTAATAAAGTGGAAAGATTTCCCTGTTTGTTTGCTTTGAATAAGCCCCAAACTACTTTTAACCCAATAACGAAGATAGTATTATCACTGATACTATCCCAGATATTTTATACGGGTAACTGGAAGATGATCCCTGTGAGTATTCAATTATTTTAAACCATTTTAAGTGTTCTGTTTTTTTATTATATAGCCCGCACAGAGTGCCAGTGACCCCATCAAAAAGGCAATATATGAAACGAAAGTCGCACCAAGAGGTATACCAAACTTCTTGACTCTTGAAGAAGGTGTTAAAGCTATGCAAAAGGTAACGCATTAGTTTCATGTTTCTTGTTACAAACCTACATTAGGTATTCTTGAACAATATTTAAAAACTCTCTAAATTTTTACACTGCAATTTATGTTCTCAGAGACCGTTTGCCTTTAATATGAATACAGGCACTGGGTACCGAATCGTGTCAGCGTTATTCCAAGAGCACGAAAAATGTGGACTTCAAGAAATTGAATACTATCAAAACGCGAAAGCTTGGCTGTGTAGCGGCAAGAACTCGCCTTTTGGTGAAATGTTTAAAGTCGGGTGAGAATTCCTAAGTAAAAGTTGGTGAGGTGCTTAGTTTTCAGTTTAATTATTTCTATTTTTAAAAATATATTTCCCGATGCATTTTTCCAAAATCGCATGCGTTAAATCCTAACATTAATAACTTAATTTAAAAACAAATTCACCACATGGGAATATCAAACACCTATGTAACCCTTTTTTATTACAGGTATATCAGGATCCAGGAGCACGGATTGGCTGACAGGGAAAACCGTTTAACTTACGCCAAGAAACCTGTATGCTCCGTAATGGGTAGCAGCTTCGATTCAGTCAATATGGTGGATTTCTACCCGGTGTGTCTCATGCTGCTCTATGGAATGATCCTGGCTTTTGTCTTGCTGGTCATCGAGATTTTGGTGCATCGACATCAGAAGAGGAAACACAATCAAGAACCAGATGTTACACAGCTTCAATAAATTGAAATATCTTTTCTGTATCACATAATTGTCAATTTACTCGCTTCAGCACTTAGGTACTTCCCAGTGGAGCCCAACATGATGGATTTTTAGTCAATAAAAGTCTAACACTCCCTCACTGCTGCTAACCCACAGCGGGAGGGCTCATTTGATGATTTTTGCCATCGTTAAAAAAAGCACTAGGTACTTATTTATTTTATTTAAGCACAAAATAATAAATCTGATTGAAAAATAAATAAAACGTACTACATCTATCCGACCTTCTCCTTATCCCAGCTCTAGTGTCCGACATTTTCAAAGCAGCCAGGCAGTCTGTAGCGCCTACATTACTGGTCGGTTTAACTCCGTTATCGGCTGTGAAACCGGTAATAACATGGGAATCGATTACTCCGACTGGATCTCTCGCAGTGACTGAGGTACGGCCAGTGAAATAGCAATTAAGATAAACACCGGCCACAGGCCTGCCATCTGCGGCGGCCTAACTGGGTTCCTGGTTGACTTAACATGATTTATTTACAAGTCAATTGGAATTGATAGGCACAGAAGTATAAGTACCTATATGTACCTACCTATTTGCGAAAGTTGCTGTAGGCCGTACCTACCTTTAAAAGCTTCTGAATTCTGCTCATAATATTGAAGAAAAACTATCCTGTAGGATGTAGTTCTGATATTATAAATAATTATAGGAAAATTGGCAATAATATGCTGAGTAGAGCCAAATCTTGGTTGCGTAGGTACCGTAATTGGAGAGGAGAGATTATCCAGTCTAGCTGCTGCCCTTTTATACATAAAGATGCGAATCACTCATACGCCGAATGTACCTGATACTTTACCTTTAGGTAAATATCTACTTATATCAGTCCTAATTTGCATCTTAACTGCAATGTTAGTATTTTGCGTATTTAAAAAATACCGGTGACTTTAAAGGATAGATATTAATTAACTAAGTACCTACTTAAATACCAATCCACATTTAATTTTATCCATTAAGATCAAACAAAAAAAATACTTTGATAGTGATCTCTGATTTCATTCGAATTAAAGACAAATACGAATAGATTAGATAAACATTGCATTGTTCGATTTAAATAGGTACTGAGTGCTATCGAAAATATGATTAAGTACGCTTGATTTAGTGACAAGGGACTGTTTATTTGCGCAAAATGGACTTCCAAATAAAAATAGTGTTGTTTTTTGTTGCTTGTGTGTTTGGTGGAGCCACAGGTAAGTTTCCGTCGGTGATTTTCTTATGTGAATTTACTTAGAAGCCACATTTACTAAAAAGCTATCTATTTTCGGTCATTTTTTCATGACAGTCAGGGAATCCCCTCTAAATCATATCACAGTTAAGTAGGAACTATAGTTTAAGCTGGCTATAATTCTGAAAAAAATATCAAAAGTATTCCAGGTTCTTCCATAGACAAGGGATGATTAATCTGTCTCCTTGGTAAATAAGTATTTATGTAAGGTTTTTTATTTGGTAGGTACCTACGACCTAGGCATTTTAGAGTAATAGCCCTTTAGTGTACATGGGTACACAAACTCGTACTTTCACCGACAAAAATCTGATACATTTACCTACTGGGGGCCTTAACTTGAACCTGACCTAAGTTTCATGGGTCACACACATAGAGCTGGTACAGAATGCAATTAGACGGTCCTTCAATGTTTTCATTTTAGGTCAATTGCGTTGCTACACTTGCAGCTTTTCATCAGTGGACTCAAACCAGGATTGTCTCGTCATAACAAATGACACTAACACTGTTGACTGCCCGCATACCTATTGCACTATTTTGAGACAAGAATATGTGGTACGTATCTATTGATTTGGTACTTTCATTACGTCTTTCCTATTAAATTGCATAATGATTTGTTAAACCAATTTTTCAGGATCCTGTAGGCGAAGTCGCTAGTTTTACACGTGGTTGTTCACGCCAACCTGATTACCTGAACCATGAAATAATCGATTCTACCTTCAGGACATTCTACAGAGCCTGTACGAGTGACCTTTGCAATATCGGTAGGTGACTGTTGCACTCCAGTAAGATGTATGTCTGTTGTTACCAGTACCTACTATTAGAAGAATTGCATCCTGTATTTGTTTTATTTTATTTCACAGGTAATGGTATACAATCAGTAGTCGGAGGAAACTTATCTCCAACACGTGAATACAATGGAAATAACCTCCTCGTACCGGGTACAGGTGGCGGTGCAGCTAACATAAAAATAAGCTTTTTCATTTTAATTCTAAGTGTGTTTTTTGTTATGAACATTACATAAGCTTTCTTTTACAGTAACTTGCACATTGTGTTTTAATTACTTCTACCAGCCCTTATACATAATGCCCCCTAGTCCCACACGTGCCCAGTGTGGACTAGAAAATGTTGATTCATGCATTATTTTCTCTTCATTCTTATGTAAAATTTTTATGACAACTTGGTGGCGCTCTTTCAAACTATCCAATAGGATTCAAATAGATATGTAAATCGATCTCAGTGGCGTGCACTTGGAGAGGCCTATGTCCAGCAGTGGACTGCGATAGGCTGATGATGAGGTATGTACTAATATTTATGTTTTCCAATTCTGTAATCATAACTGTTGCCATGACAACTGCATTCATGCATGAAGTTATCCTAGAGTTAATTTTATGTTGTTGATTATTAAAATATTTGGTATTTTTTTGCGTTATTGATTTTATGTGTGTTAGAAAACGATTGCCAAGGTATTCGGAACGTATCAGTAAGATTTTGACAGATTCCTTAACGCAAAATGTCAGTGTAGAGCGTAATAGGTTATGTTGTCTATATTTAGTAAAAATGTAATTAGTAACATAAATTATTAGTTTTGTTGGTTAAAAACCAAACATGACAACCTCACCCACAAAAGCGAAGCAAAAACTGTCACTGCGAAAACGCCTATTTGTAAAAAAATCTCCGAAAGTTGGATGCTTCGTCGATACGGATTCCAACGATGAATTCGGGCAGTCCTCATCGCGACCGATCTCTCCTGCTGATCCCTTCCTAGCTCAAAGTGCTCACAGTGCGGACCACAGCATAGAAGCCCCTAACGCTCAAAATGCATCATCGGAACCTTTGCTTAACAACGTTAGTCATAGCGCGACAAATTCCCACAATGATGACGACAATAATCCAAAGTGTTGTAGAACATTCTTCAGACGGTCTCGCCCTAAGAGTCTGGTCGACAACCAGCTTTCTAAAGAAGACGCACGTTCAGTGACTGGAAGTCCAGAGAACAATTCCAACAGTATCAGTGACCAAACAATTTGCTCTCAAACTAAATCTGAAGAAATACCTAAAGCTACTGTCAAATTTCCTAAAAGTGATGATGCTAAGAAATGTTTTGAACATTCAGGATCATTTGAAGGAATCAAGCCGAAGAGTAAATTATTTGTTAAGAGATTATCGGCTGATCATTTGATATCTACTGAGTCTAAACCCTTATATCGGGCGTCTTCACCGGAGAGTGACAGGAGTAGCTCTTTAGATCGAAAAAGAAGGTAAATATACTTTATTATTTTTTATTAATCTATCATGCTCCTTGATAAACTCCTTGGTTATGGTGTTGGAAACATTTTTATTTTTGTGTGCACTAGGACTAAGTCGACTATTGCAAGGTCATCCTCGCGTGCTGGAAGCACTGACAGCTTAGCTCGTAACTCGCTGCTTGCTGCACAGGTGCTGCGTCTCATTCCCACACAGGAGGCTCGAGAAAGGTTATCTGTTGTTTATGTTGTTTGCTGTAGTTACTTGTTTGGTATTCGTTCATTTACATTTCCTGTAGTACATTTACCTCATAATTTCTAAAGATTATAATAATATGTTGGTTTTTATTGTAGTTGATGAGTTGTTAAGTGAATTGTATGTTTTATTTCAGGAACTACTTATATGGGCGTCTAGCATCGCACTCCCTTCTAGGTGCGGCTGAATTAGAACATGTCTTCCCAGATAGGGAAGTAAGAATATTTGTAGGAACATGGAACATGAATGGACAACCACCACCAAAGTAACATATAAATTATTTATAATAATTTATTTAATTATTCTGCTTGAATGCGATCACTGAATATTTTCTTCTATTACACAGGGAACTAGCTGATTTCATATTCCCAAATCAAGTAACTCATGTACCGGATATATTTGCTATCGGTACACAAGAGTCGTTTTCAGAGCGTACCGAATGGGAGATTACTATACAAGAAGTATTGGGACCATCACATCTGTTGTTACATTCTTATTATTTAGGTAAGTTACCATTTGTTGGACCATTTGCAATTGCAATTTGCAAGGAATGTGTGGTTTTAATGTATTAGTCATTATTCACTTTTATATTCTTGACTTGAATTGTTTCCTTCTCAGCTTTATTTTGAATACTAGCTACATACAAAACTTTATGTTATAAAAAAACAATATTTCATAAAGAAGACCAAAATATAATTAGCATAAATACTATTTCTGCCTTAGATCCATTACTATTCACTTTAACCTTCTATTTCAGGCACAATCCACTTAATGGTATTCATAAGGAGAGACCTAATTTGGTTCTGTTCTCTCCCTGAAGACGCAAGCTTATCCGTCAGACCTGGTACAGCATTTCGTACTAAAGGCGCTGTCGCTATTTCCTTTGCGTTGTTTGGCTCCACATTTCTATTTGTGACTGCCCATTTGACCGCACACCAGGAGAAGGTCAAAGAACGAGTGTCCGATATCAAGAGGATAATTAGGTCTATCGATTTGCCAAAGAATTTGCCTTGCAGGCATAAAAGTAAAGGTATGAGTCATTTATTCTTCCACTTTGCTTACTAACATTGAATATAAATAAATAAATATGCGAAAGTAACTATGTCTGTCATGCTTCCATACTAAAACTGCTGAACCGATGTAAATGAAATTGAGTAAACAGATATTCTAGAGCAGTGGTTCTTAACCTTTTTGGCATGAGGGACCACTTTACCAAAAGTTTGTCTTGCCGGGGACCACCACATTGGTTTACCTAAATTGAGGGTTCTTTGATAAAGAATACAAGCACACTTTATAATTAGCACTCATTTCTTTATTATTTAGCTAAAAACAAAAATGTACAGATTTTAATGTAATGAGATTTTTGTAATAAACAATTGTCTATAGTAGCTTCCAAAAGCGCGAGCGAAGCGAGCGCGAAATTTTTTTCGGACTCAAACCAAAAATTACGTAAAATGTGGCCCAAACGTACTAACTTTTTGTTTGTTGACAAATGCAAATATAAGGGCACATAGGTAGTTTCTGAATACGCGAGCGAAGCAAGCCCGAAATTTCAATTATTTTTTTAAGACTCAAAGCCAAAATTGTTTAATATGTAGCCCAAACATATTTTTTTTCTGTTAGACAAGTAAGATGGATATCTTACGTCCATTTGAAAACCCCTGTTCGCATAGATAAGTCGTTAAAAATAAAGTTAGGCAACGTATAGCAACGTCGCGAAGCAATGCTTCGCGGACCACTTAGAATGCCTCCAGGGACCACCAGTGGTCCGCGGACCACCGGTTAAGAACCACTGTTCTAGAGTCTGAGAAAGGGCATCTTTTTATCCAGGTGCAGAAATATGCTAGCTCGATACGCGGTTTGAACCGCGGGAAACAACTAGTTTTATACAATAGGAACTTATAATTCAGTTCTTTTGGCACGATTCCAAATTGAGAATCGAGTGTTAGTGTTCAGGCATCGGCTTAAAAATTGCCTATGTTGCCGTAAGCGAATCTATATTTAGATACATTGTATGACGTAGATATATTTCCGATGGATATAATTTTAATTTCAAGGAGATGTGAAATAGATTCGAAGTAAATTTTTACAAGTTGATATTCACGACAATTAGCTATTGTACTGAATAGAAAATGCGTACTTAATTATACATTATCAATCATTCTCCTTCCGCGAAACCTAGGTAAATATTGTTTTAACTGATAAGGTATCAAGTTCCTTTCTGCTATCTTTGTTCAAACGTGTATTATGAGGCGTCAGATTGATCGTTTTATAGGTATTAAACGTAGTTACTTGAAAAGCTATTGTAGGAAAGATATAGGCCTGACTAATGTTGGTTAGATACGGAAATGAAAACCTTAGCGGTACCTTGATTTTGCGGTTAATTTAAAAGTACTCTTATTGTTATGATGCTATGGCTGATTATATCATCTCTTTAGCTACGAATTGGTAGGAGCCCTTATGTTAATAGAAATAAACTAAGTCTTCGTGTAACGAAGAGCTAGGGTTGGTGTTGTGTTATACATTTAACTTCATCATTATGAAGCGAGAATAATGTATTTTTCCAGATGTCACCAACAATTTCGACTATGTATTTTGGTGCGGTGATCTAAACTTCAGATTGGGGGAACCCAGAGCTGCCGTGTTGCGATGGATAGAACAAACACAGGTAACTAATTTATATACTGTATGTTGTGTATAATTTATGTACTATATGTTAACTGTTGTTTGTTTTTATTGTCTTAACATGTAATCTGTCACTGTACTTATTAAAAAAATAAATAAATACTACGGTCGCTCACAATATTCTATCCATATGTTGATTTGCCTACTAGAGAAATATACAATTTCGAGAATAGCCCCATGTTTGTTAAAACCATGATTGTAATAAGATTTAACTAAGTTGTCTCGACTATAAAATATCAAGACCATTTAAAATAATGTTATTTCAATAAAAAGAGAAGAGTTCAATTGAAATGTTTTAAAGAATAATTCAATTCCATATTCACTACAATATTATAATTTTTTTTATTACTTAATATTATTTTCGTTACTAGTTCCCATTGCCCCATCACCTACCGCACGGCTTGCTTCACGCGGATCAGTTGACGGCTGTGCTAGAAGATGGCGCTGCGTTCCGCGACTTCAGAGAAGCCCCCATCACGTTCCCACCTACTTATAAGGTAATTGTATTTGCCTATTAGAATTTATCTACGAACAAATTGTTTATGTTTATTAGAACGGTGTTGGACTATTTACGTTACAAAAAAATAATTCGCCTTTGGACCCCATCAACGTGTCCTATCAGATAGGGATCCCAGATCAGAATCCAAAATTCCTAAAAAAAAATATGACAAAGTCAAAGTCAAAAACGTTTATTAAAACTCTAGTTTTTAGGACTTTTTCATGTCAAAATTACAAAAGGACAGCAGCCCCAAAACTATAATCCCTTTCATCACTTCCTGTTATGAAAATTCTACTAACTCAATTTTTTTTAATCTGAATGCTTTCACACTCTCACCGCATTCCCACCAAAGATCTATATTTCTCGACAACCCTCATATGGCAACCCTCATCAAAAATTTCTTCTTCCACTAAACTATGATACATAGTGACATGTTACCCGAAGTCGTCATGGGACACAAGAGATCACGTATTATCAACAATACGCCATCAAATGGTTAAAGATTATAGCACCAAAGCCACTAGTAGCTCCATATAAATACGCTTGCTTATTATTGCTTATTGTTCCAGTATGACCCTGGCAGTCAACAGTTCGACACATCGAGCAAGCAGCGAGCTCCGGCGTACACAGACAGAATACTGTACAAAGCGAGGTCGATGACCTCTAACTCTTCCTCTGCGTTTTCTGGTGAGCTTCTGTCATTTATTTTATTTATTGTCATGTATGCATAATATTTCATACGATACTCATTTTATGATTTATTTATATGTTTGCTTTCAATTCAACAGATAATTCGGTATTCGTGGTCAAGTTTAATTCATTGTTGTAATAAAAAATGTTTTTAACATATTTTTAGTGAACATAGATTTTCAGACATTCATCGCATCTAGCTACAGGTGTCCAGCAGGAGGGTACTTTTGTTAATAATAAGTACAAATTTTGTTATAACTCCTAACAGCATGACTATAGTCAATTATAGGAAGGACCCTAAAGGAGCCTGTCCACAGCACCGTAACGTACCATACTGCTACATGATGTAAAAAAATATTTTTCGTATAGAAATGTATGAGACACCTTTATAGCATGGTAATGGTATGTTATTGTACGGTGTTGGGCAGACTCCTTATCTTTCCATTGTATTGATGTAACATTTTTAACTAAGTCTTTAAAGCCTTAACAACAGCAACACTGAATGGTATTATCTAACGTTACCCGAAGATAGCCGCGTTCTATATATGAATTCTATTATAGACAATAGGTGACTATTTTATAACAATACTTTTCTGTTGCTTCTTCAATCACGGTTAATCTGACAAAGTTGCTAAATTTATTTCCACATGGAGAAATACTTTTAATAAATGTGATTTGCATGCAGTGCCCACTCCGGGTAATATATGTAGTTCTCTGCACAAATTTCTGTCATAAAAATCTGTTCAGATAGTTACAAACACAATAGCAAGTACCTAATAGTCCAATATAGTGCAGCCGTTTGAAATTTTACAGTAATGGCTAATAAAACGCGTGGCGCAGGAACCTAAACCCACTTATGCCAAAAGGCAGACAGACGAGAATCGACTTCCTTTTATAGTAATACTAGCTTCCGCCAGCGGCTTCGCCCGCGTGGTGTGTTGACAAAAAGTGGCCTATGTGTTAATCCAGGGTATCACCTATCTACATACCAAATTTCAACCAAATCGGTCCAGCCGTTTTTGCGTGATTGAATAACAAACATACATCCATACATTTTCACAAACTTTCACGTTTATAATATAAGTAGGATTATAATATAAGTAGGATTGACTATTGGCTACACTTACACAATAACAGAAATATGCACAATTAATAAAGCCCAAGTTTTAGAACGAAAATAAAACACAAATTTCACCTTTTATATAACATCATTGTTTGATTTTGACACGTAAGTTGTTTCAGGGTTGCGGCGCATCAGCGCAGTGCCTGTGACCTCGGGCGTCAAGTGCCTGGCATACAACTCCGTGCAATCGGTTTGTACGAGCGACCATAAGCCTGTATGGGGACTGTTCTCTACCATGCTGCGGCCGGGGACTGATGTGTGAGTAGACTTATTTGAAAATGTAATTTTTAGATGCAAAGAATCCCCGCGGTCAACGGGGTCCAAATGTCTGGCTTACAACACAGTTTGTATGAGTGACCATAATCCTGTTTTAAAACTTAATTGAAAATGGAATTTGGAAAGAAATAAAATGGTGATTGACACAAAAATATTGACAAACCATTGTCACGTGCACCCAGGGCGCGAACCTATGTTAAATCTATGCTTGCAGCTGGGTACCACATGCAACACAATCTGTCAACGCTGTTTTTTTTTAATCAAACATTATAATAATTTTCTTTTCTTACAGTGTACCATTAGCTGCGGGGTTATTCAATCGCGAAGTGTACCTGGAAGGTATCAAGCGCCGCCGCGCACTGCTCGACCACGCGCCCGGCACCTCGGCGGTATGTAATGTTCAATAACATTAACTCACGTTATTATACAATTACATCAATTTTTATGTTCACGTCTCGATACTAAAATGTTTGAAAAACCAATCATAAACTGTACTCAATGTATTAAATTTTAAATGGTAGTCCAACCTCCTTGATTTTCTAATGTCTTTTTCCTGACCAATGGCCTTTTATGGCCAGTAACAAATAGTATTGCGTTTACCAAAGAGGTTTATATTTTTGTTGTTATACTTTTTATTTACACTTTTCAAAATGTTTTATTTGTTATTTATTTATTATGTCCTAAGTTAGAGTAAGTGGACAGGTGTGCAATGTTCAAAACGACGATTTACATGTTTATATTTATTATTAGGTTTAAAATTTACTATGCTTAATTTAGTTTTACTTTTGTAATGTGCTCATTCTGAAAACGAAAAAGACAAATCTAGTCAGTATAATGAAATGCATTAGTATTCCTTACAATAATTTTAATGTGAATTAAAACTAATAATTTTAATGACTATTACTTATCCAATATTTTCACGTAGCTCGACGTTGTTTAACATATTATATTCTTCATATATTATTGTGCTGTAAACAATTGATATACTTTGGCTTTAGCTTAGCAATAAAAAAATACGTAGAATATTATTTCGATGTGTAGTAATATCCAAATCCTGTTTAGAAAAATGAGCTTTTATTATAAACATAAAACGTAGGTACGTATCGTGGAGTTTCTAAAACAGTACATAATTAATTAAAATATTTCCTGCCTTATACCACTGTGTTAATACCGTCGAATGAAGTGTTAAGAACATTTCTCAGAGTTATTAAAACTATGTTAATTAGGTGCTGTGATTAGTATTCGTCTAGTCTGGTGTCCATTCCAGTTACCGTTGTAGTCTCGATGTTCTAGAATCATTTGTGTATCTGCCGTAACCATATCGTGGACACTATGAAATGCTCGATAATTGTATGAATTGATCACATTTCATGGAATGTTTCTCTGCTTATTGACCTCATCATTGCGGTATGGGCAAAGGAATGATAACAAATCGTTTCTTGGTAGGTGTTCATGAAATTGACAAGTTTATTTGATAAATCATTCACTTTAGTACTTGAACTCCGGCTGCTGAAAACTGACTGAAGTTCTTAAAATGTGCATGACAATGTGTTTACCATTTAATAATCTTACCCAATAATAGTTTCCTACGTTATGAAATGCGACTATTTCATAAAATTATCGTGTATTTGGTGAAGTCGGCAAATATCCGATATGGGTACGACATATCTATAGTTATATAGTGACAAGATCTCACTACGTATCTAATAAAAGTTCCAATTTCGATTTCAAGGAGTATTCGCACAAATGAGGCGCAATATCACGTCCAACATTTCGTCCTTCGATTTGTAGTAGATAATTGAGATCTAACAGCAATTATTTCAACTAAGGAATAATTCATAAAGTTATATAATAAAAAAAATCGATTCAGAAGAAACGTAACTTGTTCTCACAATAAGTTGTATTGATACTCAGATTATAAAGAAAGGCATTAAAGAGATATTTTCACTTTTCCAAATCAATTATTTGAATTGTTTGTGGTATTCATATAATTAAGGTTTGTTATTTATAAATTATGAACATGTAGTCTCTTTGGGTGCCAGTTCAAGATACTGCCAAACCTAGTATCAGATATTTCGTATTAGGGGAGATGTTCCTAAAACGGGTAAGCTAAGGGAGATGTTTAAATAAAATAACCAAGAACATTACATGCGACTTGTATTTGTACTCATAGGGTTGTTTATATAATAACCTTTGGAAAACATAAGATAGTCTTAGTAATCTTCTTCAAAATTCAGAAAAAAATCAAAAAACTAAACCCCTTTCGAAATACCCGCTTTGCCCTCGGGGGGGTCCTAAAACGGGTAGCGCCTTTGGGCAAAGCAGGTAATGAATGAATATATGTGATAAATGAATTAGAAAACATATCTTAGCCTCCTATTATCCAGGAAATCTTTATCGTTAATTAGTCTCCTTAATTATGTTAAACAGTTTTCTTATTTTGATCAGTCTAGATCACTTTTTTACTTTATTAAATGTTACATTTGAAATTATAATTCTACCAGCAGATAATTTTGTTAAAAATCAGAGAAAACATATTTTAATTTCTTTTTCACGCTGTTCCTGTACTTCTTCAGCTCTCTGTGGCTTCCTTTGTCTTCGATTAGCTTTCTGTGGGATCAATTGAGAAAGTGGCCCCTTATTTCAAATCGGGTAGTCACCTGTTATGCCCCTACCCGTTTTGCCCAAAAGCACGTTTTAAATTTCAACTACCTTAACCATAAAATAGTAAACAAGGAGACCACTTAGTCTTCACAATTAATAAGCATATAACATGCAAAATGATAATACAAAACTACGACAACCGTATCTTGCACCATATTTGAGTAGTCAGCACTAGCATAATCCGATTTTTTTTAGTAAACTCTGCAAAAAACTTTTTTTACCTCTTACCTCGAAAACGCTCGCTATAGGCGCGCGAGCCAACTGACCGTAATCGGCGGGAGGGTAGTGCACCGCTCTACACTCACAGGTTCACACTAAGACCTATAATATACGAATGGCAAAGCCTACCCGTTTTAGGAGGGGTACCCGTTTTAGGAACATCTCCCCTATGTATTACAAATTTCTTACCGACCAATAATATTCGTGTTTTTAATGAAACCTAGAATAAAATGTCCCGATCTTAGATCAGTGTGACAAGAAAAAAAATTAGAATGTTGTAGCAGATTTGGTGTTATAAATGTGGGATTAATAAAATAAAAAGTTGAGTGTTTAAAAGTATTTTTTCATAACTTTTCGAAAAGTAGTCTGATAGACGAAGTTTAAAATTCGACTGTGTAGTTGGCCTAGACATAGAATTTGTATTGTCAATTGTCTGACTGTCTAGGTAAACATCTAAATTATGGTTATGAGGTCGCCAAACTATACTTGGCATTTTCGAACTTTTTGAACCAGCTCTTTTAACAGCATGCGAATGTATAAATTCATTTAAAATTAAGTATGATTGACTAGTTACTTATTTCTCTCCGGGTGTTAAATTAAGCTTTTTTAATTAATCACTAGACCAATGAGAATTCCATAAAATCATTCTAAGTAAATCAGTCTGTCTTCCATACTTGTACGTAACATATTTATACATTATTTGAATCGGGATCGTTACCTGAAATCTAGGCGTCTACAAACTTTATAGGAATTGTGTATTCAAAATTTTTGTACAATCACACACATAATGCTAAATGTTGACAGGCCAAGTACCTTCTATGAAGAGATTAAATCGACGTCATTGACATTATGTTTGCGACTGTACGTTACGTATTCTTGTGTATTATTCGAAATGTAAACTTTTTTAATCATTACCAAATTTTCTTACTTTAATATTAGTATCTGCTTTTGCAACATATAACACTTATTTTAGCTTAAATGCTGTAGTTAATTAAATTTTAATGTCGCACAAAATATCAAAATTCACGTTTAAATTCGTTTCCACTTCTTTATTTAATAAATATTAACACAAATGTAGTTATAGTAAGCGGCTGGTTGATACATGATATTCGATGAATAAAGTACAATGTTTTATAAGAATTTTATATCTACATACGTCATATTATTTTTCTGATATACACGTTTGGTCTACATAAATGTAATGTGCGTGTTAAATCGCGATGAAAATCTCATATCCATAATACTGTTGTATACGAACGTACATACTCCTACATGTATACCAAATATGTATAAGAGACAAACAGAGATGGTATATTGCTAATAGTTTTTATTTTGTACAAGGTTTTTTTCTGTAATACTTAGTTAGCTGAACAAATTAGTTATAACGTTGATTTTTACTTTGGATAGGTCCTGAGAGGGGAGATGACTGCGACAGAATATTTACAAGCAAGAATTCTCAAACATAGTGTTCTATGCAACATCTTAAATATAAGGTGAACTGGGTATAGGGCTCGTTTTGAATGCCTAGAAATACAAATATATTTTTTTATTTATACAATCTTGCTTGATTGCTGAATGGTTACACAATTGAGTACAGTATTATGCCTATTCGCTAGCGCAATAGTCAGTAGAGTTTTGTCGCAGTTATCTAGTCATTATTTAATTGGTTATGATTTTCATTCAATGAAATAAAATGTATTGTCATTATTGTGAATTATATTGCTAGTCCATATTTTATAGATATACTTAAGTTATAACTTACTTAAGTAAAAAATGTTATGCTAAATATAGTTAACTTTCCTCGCTAATTTAGTTTTTATTTAACTCTAACCGTTTGAACATCATTATAATAAAAATCCTTTACCTACACCATTATTTAGGTAAGATTAAGAAAACAACAAAAATACGCACACATTAATTTATTGTTATTACTATACTAAAACACACATAGTAATGCAATAAACAGTGCCATTGCCAGTTCAAAAAATAAAACAATGTCACGTTTTTCAAATTTCGAATTTCTTACTAATTCGGATTTGAAAACTTTTTTCTATATAATTACAATTAAAAACTTAACTACATCATCATCCTGCCCTTATCCCATACATACTAAGTTATTACGCAGTCTTTTCTCTAGTAGACTGAACATTATTGTAATGCCATTCTACACAAGCGGAGCCTTTAACTCCGTTGATGTCCACGGTACACCATCGCTCATAGAACTTAGCCTCCCTTGACTTGCCGATGTAGAATATTTCTTCGTCTTCGACCTCTACTTTTACTGCGTATGTTTGGTGACCTATAAATAAATTGCGGTCTAAGAATAATTTCAAACATATTTAATGACACAGATTGAACTTCTTTGAGTATTCATTTCATAATTTTTAAACGTGACACAATGTTCCGTGTCTTATTTGAGACTATGAGACAAAGTACGAGAGCTGTACCTACATAAATAAACAGCTTTTGCTTTAATATACTAAAATAATAAAAAAAAACATTTATTGACTAAGCTAAATATTCTAAATAAGCAGACCTCATAACAGACTTACCAGCTTCGAAAGTAAATCCGTAATCTTTGGGTAGGATCTGATTTTCACCATGTTGGTACATTTTGAAGTCACTGGACTGTACTGGTAATACGGCTTGGTCTGATTGACGACAAAGGTATCCGATAGTCAAACTGAAAAAAAAGAGGTTCATGTATTAATAATTATCGAGCTTAACGATCCTATGGTTATGCATATATTATACAATTTGAACTTACTGCGATAAAACAGCAGGTTGGCAAACTGTGCCAATGGCCAAGCAATCGCCATTTTCCAAGAACATAAAATGGTAGACGTAACGGTGGAACGTACGCCAGTCACGGAACGGTCCTAAAATAAAAAAAAAAAACATCATTAGAACGAGATCGATAGAATATTATTTCTAAACATCGATTTATAATAAAGTATAATACCTAGCATTTCTTCCAAAATTCTACGATTATTATGTTATGAATACTTACCGAAACTGTGATCCCTGACACATGGAATGTTGATAGAGTGTTCTTTGCCATCGATGGTGACAGTGCCCTCTATGACGCCCATTTGTTCGTAATGTGTTTGATGTAATCTGAAAATGTAATCAACTTTAGTAATCCGGTGGGTAAGTTCCAGCCGATAACGAGACTTCAAGAAGCTCAATAAACCAATTTATGGAAATCCAATAATAAAAATGGAGCTTTTCTCCAGAAGTAGGAACTTCTAAAATCCTAGTTCGTTCATAATGTACCTACAGATCACCTTTGTAATCGACTTCAAAAGAAGTGGTCTCCAATTCTAATTTTTTAGCCAGAAAGAGAAGATCATACAAAAAGTTGGTTTCTCAATATCTGTTTATAAGTTCTTACTTTTTGAGTAGCTTGAAGTAGCCCCTCGACCATTTTTCAGTAGCCATGTCTCGCGCTAAACCTATAGGCGACATTTGAGTGTCGTAGTTGAAATGTGAGAACACCGCGCTCCATGTTAGTTCGGCTTCCACTTTTACTCTCTTCTCCGAATTATTCCTGGGTCTGGAATAACATTAAAGTAAATACTCAGACATATTCGTCCACTAAAGAGTAAAATGTAAACAGTCCTTAATGAATTGTAAGTAAGATAAGACCAAATGCAACACAGGTGTGTTGGATTATTGATTATTTACGGTCTCATATTTCAGATAAAATATGCTCCACTTACTTCATTTCACCATTGTAAGTCAACTTCCAGGTTCGCATAGGAATAAAGTTGACGACTTCAAGGCCCTTTATTCTATACAAGCCTTCTTCGATCGTCACTTGGTTTTGGTAAGTGTCGGGTAACTCGGGTGAAAGAAGGAGCTCTTCTCCTTTGACCTGTTTACATATTTGATATCGGTAAATTATATCCATTCGAGTTTGTAACCAGACATATCTACGAGGCAGATTTTCCCGTTCAGGTAGTTATATTTTAACAAAGATTTTTTTGCTGACTGTACCTGTATATTATAGTAATCAGATTTATCTACACGCTATAAGTATCTACATAACAATTTACGCTGCACCTTTTTTAATTGCAATCTGAACTGATTTTTAGCATCGATATCTGGGAACATTAATAATCCACTAAGTACTTATTAGCTATGGCCCCAAAAATATGAAAATTACATGTTAAGCCGGTCGCTTAGCTTGATGGCTTTATGACCTGATATGCGATTGATTGTAACTACTGCGATATGATAACATTATATGATCACAATATTTTGTATGCAGTATCTACCTGTGTCCATGGCAATGGTCTTTTTATGCGGACTTCGAACTTTGTAACATACAATCAAGATAATATCCATGATATGACAATTTTTATTTCACTAAGGATGTGATCTTTAGATAATAGGTAGATACAAAATTGGTATTAGTAGGTACGTAAGTGCATTTAGCAGCTAAGGATAAGATATGCAATTTTATGTGCTCAGAAGCTTATACCAACCTTCAAGTACAGGAAAGCATCCACAACATTCTTGGGCCTCCTTGCAATTCCGCAAATCACTGCATCACCCTCCTTAGTGCCATTGAAATACACCGCATCGATGGCCTATAAACATTTTTTTTTATTACAAAATATGTTCAGGATCACTTAAGGAGGATTTCCACTATCTGTCAAGTCTATGGATTCTTATTTACCTTTTCGTTATCCCCAAGATAATACTTGTTTTCCAGAACCACATCTTGTTTGTGAACGTGAAGAGTCCCATCGCAGCTTTTGCCGACTTCAACAGCAAATTGCCGGGTGAGGTGATTTTTTAACTAAAAAAATAAAACTATTTAGGCTTGCTTTTTAACACTGACCACTTTTAATGAAATTGTGACTAATTATCGAGTCTTGGAGCAAGACTAAAGTTAGACCATAATTTAGGCTGAAATCTAAAAGATGATACAAGGCTGTTGGTCATGAATGTAGCTACGGAATATTCAAATTAAAAAATGTTGTACATACCTGTCTAAACCTCAAAATCGTGTACATAAATAAAAACTTCAAATAGAAGAATTTATTTTTCTGTTGATACACGCCGAATAACGCCGGCTTGTCCGGTTTATTTAGTATCTTGAAAAATATCACTAGTCCTACTGGGATTAGTAAAGGTAAAAGTATGGCACACAACATTTTGACTATATTATTTTAGCTATTTAATGAACCGGCTGCAATTACTACAGGCAACTAAATGATAAAGTTCATTAAATCAATTACTGTCTCGTCTCTTTAACTATCTTATCGTACTCGGCTGATAATTAAGCGATTTGGTAACAGAAATAGGATTTAAAGTAAATTACTCATCCCTAAAAATGACGACGGATTTATTGCAACAATAACTAAAACCTTTACCTTATAGATATTAACAAATTATCGATAGCACGCCAGTAGTCACGAGCCATTTTAGTGTTGTTATAATCATTTAATGGTGTTAAGATATTGGTTGCAGTAAATTGCATTGATTTCACAATTACTCGTATCGGAATTTAAATTGGGATTAAAAGCAGCAGAAAGAAATAAAAGAATTAACTTGTAGAGTTAAGTATTTATTCCAAACTTATTTTAAAAGTAAACATCTTTAAAATAAAATGCGCAATAATTATTACATTAGGTTTCAGATTAACGTTTACGAAGTGACAGTCAACGATCTCTTGACATCAATACAAAACAAAATATTGTACTACAAGGACCTATAATCATTTTCACACAGTGAAATGAACTTTAATACACTTTGTAGTCTGGAAATATTTTGAAATACGTTGACTGCGAAAAAAAATGTATCTTGTCTATAGTCTATTCAGCCGTTGCAAGGAGGTGTTTATGGACGCATTCTTCCTTGTTGATGAGATGCGTCGTCTTGTTGACGAGCTGCATCAACGTGTTGAGGTTGTTCGACCATTCGTTGAGGCGGTCTGACGCGTCCATGTTCAAGCTGCAAAGAATAAGCAAGAACTGTAGAACATGGCCACTGTAATACTTTACATATGTATAGATAGAGTGAATTCTGACTTATGCTACATGGAATTACAAAACAATACTAATTAAATTAATTAGTAGATGATTTTCAGCATAAAGAAGTAGCAAACATTCACAGACGAAAGTTTCGCGAGTTAAAATGACGACGAAATTGGAAAATGGCTATCACAGCAAGGGCATGTGATGCAGGATATTGGGAATCATATTGAAATGTGTTTAGCATAAACATGGATGGACATAGAGGCAGGGGATAGATGGACGGATTGTGTTTATAGATAAAATGGCTAGAAAAAAAGATGATCATGTTTTTTTTACTACTATTTACCTGAAATGCACAACACCAGCAGGTCGGTCGATCTTAGCACGAACTACGCCGCTGACAACAAGTTGACTGAGAGCCTCTTCTGTCTCTGTCTCGCTCAAGCCAAGGAGCTCGCTCATACGCTTCAGTGTAATGCGAGTGTAGTACATAGACATTATGCGGATATTCTGGAATAATACATAAAAATACGTCAGTAAATGCTCGAATTTATTACAGGAAATATTTTTTTCTTCATCATTTCAGAAGGTCATCTTCATTGGCCACAGAGCATCTAGGTCAGATGATTGTGGCAGTGCTTGTCCATGCGGTTATTAGTGCCGCAAGCACTTTCTTTTCAATTTCAGAAGTTAACTAAAAACCGACAAGAAATGCGTGTAACAGTAAAATCGCCAGTCTCGATAGACAAATTGAGACAGCATATATCCTACCCACGAATTTATTTACTTTACCTAACAACCCTTTACTTTAAGTAATTAAAATTTGTAACTTAATTAGGTATGCACAATATTGCACATAAAGTAAGCTTCAATAACTTACATGTTCAACAACCCTGTTCTTAAGGTCGTTCCAGCGTTCCTGTCCCTTCTCATCGGCCGCGTCGAAGTACGGCGTGCCGCGGAGCATCTTCTCATAAGTGGAGCATAGAGTGTTCCATCTGATAATCTCTGGGTTGATGAAGAGACCTAACAGTTGTCTGTGAACAAATAAAAAATCGTCATCAGCCTCTTTTATCGTGCCACTGCTGGGCACAGGCCTCCTCTCGCACAGAGAAGGATTTAGCGTTAATCACATCTCTTGCTCAATGCGGGTTGGGATTATAGACTTGTATTTTATTTTATTATTGTCCAGGTTTCCTCCAGATGTTTTCCTTCACCTTTTGATCAGCCTTTGGTTTCCAAGATATACAATATATGTACTACATGTACAGTATATTCAAACTTAGAAAATGCACACAGAATCACCTGTAATTAATGCACAGGATAATGAAGCTAAACATAACCAGACAGTAAAAACCAAGTAAACGTTCTATGACTACACACTCCAACATTCCCTAAAAATCATGGACATTGAATTTGTCTAAAATGGTATAAAGAAAAACAACTTACTTGTAGTCAGGCAGCTTATCCAAGTCTTTGTCTTCATTAACCCTATGAGTAAGGTCAGCCTGTTCATTGTCATAAGGAGCTAAGATCAGGAACACGACGCTACCGACGAGCGCGTCAGATCCGGCGGCTTGACCGAGTGCGCGGAAGTGGCGACAGACGGACAAGTACTGGCCGTTGTGTTGGTCAACTGCTATCATTAGGCGGTAGAACTTCTCTTTCAGTTCCTGGGAAAAGTATAATAAAGTTGATATAAGATTTTTTTAATGCTCAATCCTTCTCCGTGTGAGAGGAGGCCTGTGCCCAGCAGTGGGACGATAAAAAAAAAAAAGGCTGTAACAGTAAGATTTTTTCAAAATAGCTAAGTGGTTAAGTGCTTTTTTGCTTTAATTTTAAGATTAATTTATTTCGAAGTTTTGAGCAATCTGACTTCCTTCAACTTTACAGTGTCTGTATCTTCTGATCTCTCTGCAGTTGTGTCGGATTTCCTTCCAGTCAATTGTAGGCTATGAGAGTGAAGGTATAGGAATTGAACAAGTTTCTGTGCAAAGGATTGTGCACTATACTACGCAGCCCACAATCAGCTAGCAATTGCCAATATCCAGAATCATTAAAGTGACAAAAACAATTACCGCAGTATCTTCCTCCTCAAAGAATTTAGTGTTGATCTTCTTTGAGATGATTTGTGTGCGAATGTAATCCTTGATGTTAAGGCACAGCCTCATTTGCTCCAAAATCAGTTCCACCTTCTCGCGTTTATCCATGGAACCGTATGTTTCAACTTGGAGCTCCTGAATGATCTTAGCGGCTTCTGCTGCATTACCTTCTTCTTCCCTGATCTTAGCCAGGATATGGGTAAGCCTGGCTCTTTCCACTTCAACATAAATTTTACCCTCAGTAATAGACCTCAAAGTTTCAATAAGTTTTATCTTTGTTTCCTTGTCTGGAGTCTTGTCTACATAAGTGCAGCATTCTTGAACCATTTTCACTACAGCTTGTTTCAGTTGTGATCTGAAAGTTCAGAACATGCTTTAGAAGTGAGGAAAATACAGTCACATTTTTTTAATGACTTTGCTGGAAGAAATATACTACTTGGTATTGCAAAAGGAGGTTTCACTACTTCAAGATGCTTACCTCCTTTTAGACAGAAGAACTACTTGGTCATTGAGTGCAGACCAATTTTTTGCTTCATAACAAATCTGCACAATAGCCACTAAGATCCTGGCTGTTGAAGCCATGTCAGCACCCTAGAACATTATAGAAATATACACATTATGTGAACTATAACACAGGCTCAAGTATTATACCAAATATTTCAAATAGTTTTGTGTGTAAAGAATACCTTTACAGTGATGCAGCATTATATTGTCTTTTTAGGGTTCCGTAGCCAAAATGGCAAAAACGGAACCCTTATAGTTTCGTCATGTCCGTCTGTCCGTCTGTCACAGCCGATTTACTCGGAAACTATAAGTACTACAGTGATGAAATTTGATGGGAATATGTGTTGTATGAACCGCTACAAAAATATGACACTAAATAGTAAAAAAAAGAATTGGGGGTGGGGCCCCCCATACATGTAACTGAGGGATGAAATTTTTTTTTTCGATGTACATACCCGTGTGGGGTATCAATGGAAAGGTCTTTTAAAATGATATAAAGTTTTCTAAAAAACATTTTTCTTAAAGTGAACGGTTTTTGAGATATCAGCTCTCAAAGTCGTAAAAAGTATGTCCCCCCCCCTCTATTTTTATAACTACGGGGTATAAAATTCTAAAAAAAATAGAGGTGATGCATGCTAATTAACTCTTTCGACGATTTTTGGTTTGATCAAAGTATCTCTTATAGTTTTTGAGATAGGTTGATTTAACTGTAATTTACGGAACCCTTCGTGCACGAGTCCGACTCGCACTTGGCCGGTTTTTAAGTATATAATATTACTTAAAATTTGGTCAATGGGTCATTTTAAGGGTGGTTTAAATACATAAATACAATAGCAGTCAAACAAAGGAGTTTTGGCAAAAGTTGTTCATATCAATACATAAACAATATCTTACCGTTCTTGTTTGTTTTTCTAGAGCCAAAAGCTGGTCAATGGCTTCTTGAACTTTGCCTTTGGATGCCCATGATTTCCAGAGTGGTATCTTTTCATCACAGGTGGCACTGTAGTCCACCTGAAACAGAAATTATGTGTAAATGAACTGTTTCAACACTAAAATTGTACTTTCTTGTTATGTATGAACTTCAATACTCATTTTGCTACAAAACCTCGCTGTTTTGGTTAGAAACTAGTGATAAAATTTGCCACATATGAAATCGGAATAGTGATGACTGGCAGCTACTCCTTACAACAGGGTTTTTATCCAAATATGAACCATTTGGCTAGGTAAGTTTTATAACATGTAGGTGCCATTGTCATCACGGTACTGTAGTTCAAGTTGTTAATCGTGTACTTACTTCCATTTTAACTATTTTGCCGCTGGCATCAAGACTAGTGATATCGCCGTTCGTCGACATTTTTACAAAACTGAAACAAGAAGACGTTCGTCAGTGAAAAAGTAATTATACACATATATTATAATTAAGTATTTTATTTGCTACATTACTTTATTAAACTGGAAATAAACAATGAAACAAACTTTCTAACTTCGAAATAATTCCTGGGTAATGCAAACTCACGATTATGACAGACAAATGACAATGACCTGTCAGATCGATCACGGACAATAGATGACTTGACAGTTTGTAAATAGAAAATCTGGTCTTTTGAGCAATTAAAAATATATTTAATCATTCAATGTTTTATTTTGTTTCCGAACCATTTTTTATGAATCAAAGTGAAAAAGTTTAATAAATTCTAACAAAAATGTTGGAAGGCACAGCAAAGTTGCGCACTTTATAGACCGTCTAAGGAGCGCCTTATTCAGAGTTCAGAGTTTTTATTACCAAGTCCAAAATAGACAGTGGCAGTCCGAGTTGCCAGCACATTTTTTTGCCAAAAAAACAGCCACAAAGATACCACTACAACCACTGACTACAACAGACTACAATAAATAATATTGTTTGTGAAATGTGGTAGCACTACTCTCTCAGCAGCACAGATGGACGAACGGAAACGGTAAAACGGTACTACCAGGCTTACAAACATCAGAGAAACAATTGCTCATTCATAGACAATTTGATTTTTGAGTACTTAAAAAGCAGGTATTCAAGGAAAACGTAGTTCGTCTAGTTTTGTCCATGGTGTGTCCATGGTTATTCCATTCAGTCACTTGATCACTTCATTCTTATTTTATTTCATTGATTCATTCGTTCTATTGATAATGATAAGGTAGCTCTACTTATGGCGTTGTAGGAGTCGATTGATTTATTTTTACATTTTACATGTAATAGTTTTACTTCATGACGCTAATCTCATTCGAGATTTCAGCATTTAATCCTTATTTAAGTGTTAGAATCGTGTGATGCGCGTTGTGATTCTTCGGTGATAACGAATATTTCTTTGTTTTTTTTGCCCAGCATATGTTGGACTACTTTTGTTCGTTGCAAATTACGCGTAACAAATTTGTGGACACGCGCACAATGATTTCGTCAACAAATTGTGATAACTTAGGTCCAAATCGTTGCAAGGGAACCAGAAGTCATTCGGCTCAAGGTCTGGCGAGTGTCGTGTCTAGTCCTGCGATGAAGATACCGTTACCGCCCCGTCCATGGATCACAGGTAAATATGTTGTATAATATTACCACGACATGTTGTATTTTTCTCTTTTCGTATACTAGTACACATTTAACGATATGTAATAAGTTAAACGCGAATAAAGAATGCTGTTTCTAGGCGGAAGATGTACGCACATAACGTTTGTTATGTTCAGCTTCGAAATGCAAATTCTTGAGGCAATCAAATTATGTGAAAGTTGTGCAGTGTATATTATTTAGGTCTTCAACTACCTATTAGATAAGTTTTTGATGAATATCATATAAAGTCCTGTTAATTTGAAGTTGTTATTGAAATGCATAAGTTTTGTGTATGTTAGTGTTTAGCTCATAGATTTGTTATTGTATGCTACGATCTATACCTATAGCTACATTTGTTGATTTGTCACGTTTGCTGCGCGCGTTTATCGTGCCATCACATTCTATCTGCTTGTCTTCAAAGTGGCATGTTATTTGCAGTCTCTTAGCCTTGTTCTTAAGGACATATTATCATTAAGTATGTAGGTACAGTTGTACAGTATGTCAAAACGACAATATATAGATAGGTAGGTATGTACCATTTGATAAAACTCTCAATAAACATTGTATGTTATTGTTATGAGATGTTATCTTTGGAGAATGTTTAATTAACATAGATAATTTTGTTAATATTATTCTCATTAGGAAACATACAAAAGGCGTGTCTATAATAGATTAGAGCTAAAAGGTACTTCAAGGAAAAAAATCCTATTAAACAAGTCATTACACTATGTAATCTGAATAAACTCTATGAAATGAGTTGTGCAATTTTTTGATGAATCATACACAATTTGTATATATAAAATTCCAATATTTATATTTTAAATAATTAAAGTGTTGGCGTATTCATAACTCCTAGTAAAGATATTAAAAATAAATTGTAAAGTATGATGTATACATATGTATGTTTGTTACTTTTTCATTGGTCTCCCCCATTGGTATAGCTATCGCATGCACGGCTGCTGAGAATGAGGATGTTGGGTCCGATTCCTAGGTCTGGCAGAAATCGCTTTGTGGGTTTTATGCAACAGAGAACACAGTTTACTTCACTTATTTAATTATGATTAAATTATTCCTTATTTAAAATGACATAATATCTCTGTAGAAAGTTACAAGAGAATACAAATAAAAAAATATTGATTTTAGTTGACATATGTAGTTAAAAAACAAATACAGAGATGTAAAATATGAAAACTTTTATACAATTTCATTAACCCATCTGTAAGTCAGCAAAACAATTTACTGATAATATTACCCATCTACAACCAAAAGCCATGATAATAGCACCTCTGCCCCTCGGTAAAGTAGTTCAGCTTTTGTCAGTGGTTTCTTATCTAATTTCATATTCATTTTTCTATCAGAAAACAGCAGAATATGGGACCTCATTTGTTGCGTAGATCATATATCTACAGTACTTTAAATAAATTTAAATCTTAAACAGATGCTGAAGATGATTCATCAGATGACATAGATGGTGTAATACGAGAAGAGGGAATGATTTCCATGGAAAGAACCAGAATGAGGTCCAGATATCGACACCACAAACAAAGACAGATGAACATACCTATTGGTATATTTTGGGATATTGAAAATTGCCAGGTAAGGGCAAGAAAAAAAAGAAATTCTCAAAAAAAGAAAGACTGTTTCGAGTCTAGCCTCATTTGTTACAATATTCTATCATTATCTGGCCAGCCTTTTCCTATCTTTCTTGGGGTTGATTTCTACTCTAATCAGATGCAGCTGTGAACCAGTGTTTAGAATAGATGGAACAACTACCTATCTGACCTCCACAAAACAGTTACTTAGGCAACTCAATACCTCTTTGTAGGACTGGTTGTGAGACTTTCTGCCTACTGACTATCTATAACGACTGTCAAAAATTTCCAAACGATAGCCGGGATCGATTAAATTATCGTGCAACACAGGGAAACTCATCATGACGAGATGGTCACCCATCCACTTTCCGACCACACCAACATGTGATCGATCCTCAAATGCATAAAGTTCCTATCTATTGTTTTATCAAGCATGTGATAATAAGTAACGTAATTACAGATACCGCGAGGATGTTCAGCCATAGAGCTGGTGGCTGCTATACGAGCGAAGTTCGTAAGAGACGGGAGGAGAGAAGCAGACTTTGTTGTAGTTTGTGACGTCAGGAAGGAGACCACCTCGCGACTTTTAGAACTTAATGATGCTCAAGTTAGTAGTAACACATGTATTCAATATCATCTAAGTACTTCAGTGCTACAGTTTCAAGTGACTCATTATGTTGGAATGTGCTCATCAATCTTGCAGTTCGTAGAAAGTATCTTCATAATTATATTGAGTATCGATCATGCTTTATAAGTTCAACATTAACCCCTATGGATAGGATGAAAATGATGACAGCAATAATTTGGTTGACCTTATGAAATAATGTCTCGTAATAATGCAATAATATCTTAATTGGATTAATATGTTTTGGTATTGTGAATGTTTAGATGTTGCTGAATACCGTTTAGTGGTTAATTGGTTTAGCTTAACTGAATTGCAAAATTAACACATAACAAGTTTATTGTACCTACATACCCATAGGATATAATATGCATCAGACATTGTTGTGTAAGGAAAACTTGTGTTAAAGCCACCTACAATATGTTATCATATTATTGTTTTCATCAACAGGTGAGCTTAATACACGTGTGTAGGACGCAAAAGAACGCGTCGGATGACAAACTAAGGCAGTGCATGAGGAGGTTTGGTGACCTCCACTCATCGCCTGCCGCCATTCTATTGATCTCAGGAGATATTGACTTTGCCGCTGATTTGACTGACTTCAGATATAGGTATGTATCGCAACTACTAAGTATTTTTTCCCAATTCAGAAAATTTTAATACAGCTTTCCAAATTCTTTAAAGAATATATAATCATCGGCACGAATCTTGAGCGCTGACCTTCACCTGAGCAGAAGTGATTTATTGGGTCCCTTTTGATTGGTGATTGATTGGCCCGCAGCGCATCGCGTCATAGCCATCACTCGAGATTGGTTCTTTGCTAATAAATTACTTCTGCGCAGATGCAGGTCAGCGCTCAATATTTGTGCCGATGATTATACCTAGTTTGAAAATTGCTTCAAGGAAATTATTTGAATTTTTTGCTACCATGATTCTTTCTTAGTAATAAAACCAGTCACCTTTGTAAAATTCAATTCATTGTTCATCAGGAAAAACATGGAAGTGATATTGGTGCACAAAAACAACACATCTGCAGCTTTAATTGCCTGCGCCAGTTCACATTATTGCTTTGACGAAATTGCCTCTACTCTACCCAGAAAGGTAAACAATGTTGCAAAAAAATTGACTCAGTATTCAAACCTTGATGTAACTTTTACTCGTTGTATGGTTGTGGAATTGATAAGCTACTTATCGAAAAGTTACGTGATTGAAAACGTCAAAGGTTTTGTTTCGTGCGTTAATTGAATGACGTTGGCAGTTTTTTTGATCGCAAGCGTCGAAAAAACTGCTTCATTGATCCGCATTTTTGCAAGGCCAAGTTGGGTCTGGTTGTGTCATAGCAAACTTTATAGTACTAAATTCGACTCTGGATCAGGTCCCAGTTGATATGAATGAATGCCGTGTCCTATGAAATAATGGCTAAATAAGGATTCTTGTACAAAAAATCGGCTCGACTAAATACTACAATGTTTACATAATGTTTCAACAGTAATAACAATGTCATATTGTGAAACTGACAGATATAGCTGATAAAATATAATCCACTTATAGCTAAGTAAGAAATAATGCTGACAAGATAACACTATGTTGTGGTGATGTTTATATGAAAAACTGTTGGTCATTTTTACTGTTGTACATTCTGAATAATTGCCAGGTCATTACTTAGCAGGAACTTTATCGCACCACATTTATTTGTGGCTTCAATCATGAACATGAACCACAAAAGTATCTGCAATTTACTCACACTTAATGAAGAAAAGGACAATTTATTATTCTTTCATTGTATTTAAACCACATTACCTGTTACATAAAAGGAAATAATACAGCAATATTGCTTCATTCAATGATTCATTCATTTATATCAACACCTTCAAAATATGAATTTTCTGAAACTGTTTATGTTTATGCAGTAATAAAACCTATTTACGCAAAACTTATCCAGGTGTCGAAAAGCGAGGACGAAACGCCGACGTGTGAGGTGGAAGTATTAAACCTGCCTATCCATCAACCCCCGGAGCTCGTGTCTATCAGGCTCCGCCACCTTGCCAAGAAGTGCGGCGGGAAAGTAATATCGGTCACTGCGCCTAATGCCGTGCTAAGGTTTTCTACGCCGGATCATGCTTCAAGGTGAGAAACAGTACTTGGAAAACCGATACCTGTAATATTTCTTTACTTATTCCTGCTTGAACCTGTCCATCCATCAACCTCTTGAGCTCGTGTCTATCTTGCTAAGAATAAGAAGTGAGTTGGTCGAGTATATCGGTCACAGCGCCTACTGCCGTTCTCAGGTATTCGACATAATCATGCTTCAAGGTGAGTATTTAGTACTGGGAATTCCAATATATGGACTTTAGATAGCAGTGTTTTCCCGAATGTGCTTATTTCCTCAAGACCTATTGCTGCTTGCACATTTGATCAGGTGCTCAATGACGTTTAATATGACTGGAGAAAAGTCGCTCAGTTCTTTTTATCTATATAAATAAAAATGAATTGTTGTTCGTTAATCTGATTAAAACTCGAGAACGGCTGGGCCGATTGAGCTGATTTTGGTTTTAAAATGTTTGTAGAGGTCCAGGGAAGGTTTAAACGATACGAAGTTCGCGGGATCAGCTAGTGTAAAATATAAATAAATAACCTATAAGACCTACATGGAAGGTGTTAAGAGTTTTGACCATATGTTCCTTTTAGTATCATTTATTTAGGATATTTGTGTCTAGTGTTTAAACCTCAGTTTAAATCACGACGAAGTTACTAAAATTTTTTTATATTTTTCCTTAACTTGTTTATTCTATGAGAATCTGCAAACTCATGCGTGTTCACAAATATAGTATCTATTATTTTTAAATGTGTGTATGTGTGATTGAGGTGAAGGTTATTGCTTCAAGAACAATATTATATTCTAATCATAAAAAAATGCAATTAAAACCCCATTTTTATTATCTAAACCTTATAAGCGTGCAACGTAATTGTTGATGTCCCCTTTGTTTAAATTGCGTCTCAGACTGAATAGTTATGCAGTTTGAAATTGGACCCTGACCGATACCTATGTAATTAGGCTTCCCCTCTGCACGGTGGACAAACACAGGTCAATGTCTTAATGGCTTATTCCATTGCTTCATTTGTTTGCATATTTTTATCTGACTCCTTACACACGCGGCAATGAACGTCTTGCAAATCGATAGTGTAATGATGAGACAACAGAGTTTCAACAAATCACTAACATGTTGGTAACATTGTGAAAACGACAGTAAGCAATAATGTCCGTGCGTCATTTTTAGGGATCCAGCAGAATACCAGCGTCAGGTATTCTACCTGACACATGCTGAGTTGGACTCCCATTCGGTGCAAACGTAAGACACTGCAGCGCGCCGTTAATCTCTGATTGTATTTCATATTTCATGTTTCTCTTTCTACCCACTTCTTGTTTTGTTTTATTTTTCTTATTGTGTATCTTTGTGGTGTCTTTTTGTTTGTCTGAATAAATGTTTTATCTATCTATCTATCTAAGTATCTACCTCCTAGTTCATTCACCGCGTCTATCGTGACCGATGACTACATATTAAATGCGTAGATAGATACTTCAAAGCAAGATTATTGAGTCGGTATCATAATTTACATATTGCATGCGTTTACAAACAAACACAGATAACGTTGAAAAATAGTTTTTCTTTGGTGTTATCCAATGCACAACTGTTGTGATATTTAGCCTGATCTATGAATTTAATGCAATAGGTAGAATCTATAATTATATTGTGGTCGGGTAATCACAAATCGCAAGCGGGAAAGTAAACGATAATGGTCAAAGTGTATGAAATCCAAAGTAAAAAGACTTACCCGCTGAGTCTTTTTACTTTGTATTTCATACACTTTTGTATAGGTATGTTTTAATCGTAATTCCACACACATTTCCATTGTCCGCTCACCATAAAAGACGAAATAAATTTGTATTGATGGTCGTATACATTTGCCATGATGTGTTGCATCGTGTTTCGCCTTGGAGTCATAATTTAAGCCCAATTATTTATGTGTGCAATTCTTTTGCCTTGTCCCTAAAACACCTACCGTTTATTTGGGATTACCTTTAAAGGTTCATACATACGTGATTTGACACTGATTTAATATTGATTATGTATGTCTAAAAAGTGATGTACACCGGTACATTTCATTTGCCCTTTTCTGAATGGTATTGACAATGATATCGTGTATTTTGCATTTCTTTTATTGTACCACTGAAAACATGACAATGACATGAATGTTCACATTGACATTACGATTTTGTAAACACGAATCAGCTGACGTATCGATTCCATTCAAAATAACTACACATCTTAATCGATTGGTCATAATATTATTCAATATTTACGCTTAATTTGTCATAAATAAAGCGCATTATTTTTGTCAACAGACACAACATTTTCTCTTAATTTTTGATAATGTTAAATTTTCGTCAAGAGACAAATCATAGACGTGTTCGAAACATATTTTTTTTTCGTTTACCCACATCTTATGCATAATTTTCGCTCAGTTACAATTTGAATAGAGGATTCTCGCCAGTTACGATTTAAAAAAGGTCATTGCATCGTCAGGCACGAGCGGACACACAGTGATAATTCAAAGCTCAAAATTTCAAAGTGTAACGTTTTTTGGAACTATATTTTATAAGTTATTTTTTATATTTATCGCCTGGAGCGATCCAAAATAGACACACAATGTTATTATCAGGGTAAGATGAACTTTTATTTGTTATGCGCTTATAATTTTCGAAATATGTGTTTTTTATATTATCTTGATATAAAAAACATATTTCGAGCTGCTTGTATGCTTCAAGCATGTGGTGATTTGTGTGTGGTGAATATCGCTCTAATTATCGACAAAAACTGTGTATCATTCTCGTCTTAATTAGAGTTGTCATTAGAATGACGAAACCCGTTCTTAATTTTCGTTTCAATGTGCACGTACACCATTTCGTAGATCATCAGTTGAAGTTTATCTCATTAGACTATTTCCTTACTTTCGATCAGCTGATTCGTTCAATAAAGCGACAATTTCTTTCTATTTTTACATGAGTATCCTTCAATTTTGTCGCAATTGGGTGATTTCATTGCCAGTTAGTAGCGTCACAGCTGATTGCTATTTCGACCTCAACGAAGCGAAACGGTGAACAGATTTAAATTGAAACCATTTCTATAAATATTTGTTTTATAAACTTACACGTTCACTTTTACAGTCCACCACTCAAATATACTAATGAACCCACTTTTGAGCAGAGATTGAAAGCTGGAAGGAAATCAACTACTATTTTTTGTTCCTACTGAAAAGCATGCATTTTTTCTCAATATACGTTGCATTCGGTATAAAAAATCTGATTTCATCAGATTTATCATCTAGAAGATGGTGGGTAGGTGCGTTGACAGTTATTTTAAAGTCGTCTTTGATCAGCTGTTTTATGCCGTTAAATCTTTGAATCTATTGTAAGACTTATATCGGGATCTACTTATGATTACCTATTATTTGTAAGTTCTACTTAGATTTTTAAAATGGGGTCTATGGTTGTTCCGTAATTATGACATGCAGTTTTTCTAGTATGAATCACGAAACATATATATGCAATTGCTATAGATGAAATTGTTTGGGTATGAGGTACATCAGTTAAAATCACTGGAGCCGCGAATCATATTATAGTTGCAAAAAATGTTTTGATTCTGTTATAAATCGACTTATGCTCGATTATAAGTACATAACAATTTTAGTATCGCACGTAAACAATTTACTGAGTCAATTACGTCAAAACTGATTGCAGGCTTATTGCCGATATGAAACCGCGTGACGTAGGAATATTTTGGTAGGTTTATTAGCGAAAGGTCTCCTTGGCGAATATATGGACATTGTTTGTTTGAGATGAATTCTTAGTCATGTATTGTCATCAGAACTCAGAGCTTGTGCAAAATTTCATCCCAATCGAAGGCCGGGAAGTGGGTCAAATTAAGATTCCAAGATTTTCTTACATACGTAGTTAGTTTCAAGTGAAGCTAATATAAGCGTGGTAAAAATAAGAAATTTCGGACACTTTAGGTAGACTCATGTACCAGCTAGTCATGTTACATGTTAACGGAATTGTATTGATATAGATTAAGATACCTTTAAAGCAATGAAGTTAATGCACTGGATTTGAGTTTAACCAATTTGGCGATACCGGGTCACAGGGGCCAGAAAACTCTTCAAATATTCCCACTTCATGTTGTATTTTTACCAAGTAGGAACTAATTGTAATTTATATCTATTTTCACAGAGCATTAATGCGTATGGATGGAGAGGATGTGTACGGGCGAAAGATTAGCACGCGGTATGCTCGCAACACGGTGGCGCCGACGTATTCTAGTGACGAGGGCTACAGTACCGCCCCGGCGTCTTATCAACAGCCTAGCTTCGTGCCGCCGCCGCCTCAGGTTTGTGACACGTCATTACTTATATTTTCTTTAGCATTTATTGCCAGTTAGGATTCAAAGTTTTTTTTTTTATTTTGAACTTACATGTCTTTTAAAGTTAACAATCATAATTCATAGAATGCAAAGGGTCGCCTAAAATTGAGAACAGTATTTTTTATTTACCACAATCCTTTTAATTTAATTTTTATTATTTGTGGTGTTGGTACATAATATATTTTTTCCGTGAAGATTTTTTTTTTGTTGGGAAACCTTCAAATGACTCCTACCGCTGTGAGTACAGGGTGAGGGAGTGTCTGACTCTTACTGACTATAACCCACCATGTTCCTTTTGGAGCTCTCCATATACCAGGGCCGCGGTAACTCTTTCGATCTAGATCCCAGGATAGATATCAGAATATTTTAATCTTCATTTGGGACACAAAAAATATCATGTATACTTTTCTACCAGGTATGTTCATCACCACACGATGTGAACGCGTTCGGTACGCCCTGCATCTCCAAAGAGTGGGCGTTGGCGCTGCAACAGCTGCCCGCGCCCACGCCGCCGCCGCACGACTTCTGCCCCCCGCCCGCGCCCAAACCTAGGAAGATTAGAGGCACGCATGGTAGGTTTATAGAAATTTCTAGAATGATGCTGGTCTGCTAAATTATGTAAATAAATGCTTCTTTATTTCACTTCATAAAAAAGAGGTTCTCAGTTTGATTTGTATGTATGATTATCTCAAGTTTGGGTGAACTGTTTTTATGCGGTTTTCAGCATAGTGTTTTTCAGTCTTCGGAGATGTTTTAGGTATATCATTTAACTCGGTTTAATTTTTTTTGTAGTTTTTTTTTATGAATATAAACGCAGACTCCATAAAATAACGACAGTTATTTTAAAATTTTCTTCCTATTACACATGACAATCAACAAATTGTAAGAATAATAAAAAACCTAAATTTATTCCACCAGGATCAGTAAACCTGGACCGGTCAGGTTGTTCGTCAAGCAACAGTGGGGAGGGTCGGAATCGGGAGCACAGCGCGAGTCGCGCAGTCTCTCCGTGGAACTCGTCCGCTAGCTTCAGCGAACACAGCGAGACTGAGGAGTCGACGGCCGAACTGACCGTCACTAACCTACCGCCGTATGAGGCTGCGGTGTTGCAGGTAAGATGCTCTATTTAGTTTTTTTTACTTGTGTTTTTTATATTAGAACCTCTTTGGTAGGGTCAAAATTCATGTGAAATTGAGAAATATATATTCTTTTTTTATCTTATGTGATGGTTGCTTTTTTTACTAACAGAAGAATCTTATAAATATACACATGTACACCACAGTATGAAACAAAATGTAGGTACATGACTGTATGAAATTTGAAAGTAACTTAGTTTACTTGTAAATCTTTTTAATTGCTGCTGTCATCAAATGATCAACTGTCACTTGTCTGTCATACATGTTTTGTTATATACAAATTATATAGGTCTATCAATTGCTAAACGTATGTATTCAGTTGAGTAGGTAAGTTATTTAGAAGGCTGGAAGTGGTTTTTGCTATATCGATGTAATATTTTATAGGAAATGCTGACCAAGCTATTCAACCAGTACGTACCAGTCGTTCGGGTTTCCGTATGGGCCGCCGGAGAGGGGCCTTTAGCGACCGTAGTACTACGTTCAGAGTGGGACGCCAGGCTCGCCATCGCTCGCATCCACAAGCGTCGCCTAGACAACCAGTGGACCGGCCGTCGTCTAGAACTTTCTCTAGGCAAGCCATCACCTGCCCCGAACGTAGACGTATTAAGAGCCCGTCTTCGAGCCATCCTTCTAGACCAAAAGAACCACACATTACCTTTACTAAGATTAAGGGATGCTTACGCTAGTCGTCATTGCTGCGCCCTAACTACATCGGACATCGCGAAGCTCAAAGATACCGTTGTCATACACGAAGGTTTCGGTCGAATGGTTCAGCTCGTAGACTTAACACCGGTGTCGAACTCTGAAATGGAAGAGGCTCCCTGGAAGTGCCACATACACGCTTCTATGAGCACGGGACAGGAAGACGGTAGCCGTATCTTGCAGCCAGTTTATATGGAGATCTCGACTTTGGCCAAGAATGTACGGCTTTTGCTGGAGACTCATGGAGGGATCTTGCCTTTGTTAAGGTAAGGACACATCATCATCATTAGCCTTTTATCGTCCCTCTGCTAGGCACAGGTCTCTTCTCACATGGAGCCGGATTGAGTATTAATCTCCTCGCTTGCTCAATGCGGGTTGGTGATTAATCGACTTTATAATCCAGGTTTCCTCGAGATATTTTCCTTCACCTTTAATCAGTCAATAGGGTCCAAGATATATCTAGAAAGTATTCAGTAAGAATCGAATCCATAATACTCATACTTGAGAGGTTGGTGCCTTTGCCCACTCGGCCACCACGACTTGTATTAAAAAAATATATATTTACCTACTTTTTGCCATGTTCCTAAAATGTGTCGTTATTCCACAGTTTCGTAGAATGCTACGAGGCTCGGTTCGACAAGTTGGTGTGTGACGCTCGGCGCGGCGTGGCTCTGGAGATGTTGTTGCGCAGCATTGAAGGGTTGGAAGTACGTGATGCGCCGTCTCGACACATTACCTGGAAGAACTCCTCACTTGCACTCACGCCACCACTTGCGAATACGGATAACAGTGAGTATAGAACATAATATTATTTCTATTGATGAAGACAGATTCACGAAAAACTTAGGCACCTCATTGGTATCCAATTCCTTATCCTAAGATCTAAGTTTGCACACGAATCATGTTAATACAAGTAAAACTTTACATTGCAGAGCTTCAGGAATATGAACTAAAGCTGTTTGAATTTTGACTTCATTATGCTTCGGTAATATAAGACTGAGGCCAAAGTAACAACGGATAAATACAGAGACGCTAACCTTTTTGGCTTATCCACTCATCTCTTTAGGAAACCTCTTATTTATTTAGACAAAAAGGTTTTAGTATTTATTCTATAGGTTTGATTTGTGATGGTATGTCATAATGATGTGTTTTCCAGGCGAAAGCTCCCGTTCTAGCGGCGAGCGCGAGCGACTACGCACGGCGCCCGCGCTCGAGCCGATGCTAGCGCTGTTCGAACGAGAACTCATTGATCTGCTGCGTACCGCGCCTAGGTGCTCCATACCGTTCAGCAAGTTAGTATCACTTATCTATACGAGTGTGTAAAGAGGAAAGATTTGAATGTTTGTTTGACAGATTTTAATAACACTGGTCAACAAGTTTTTGCCACATAAACCAGACTTCACTTTTTAGGATGTTTTCAGTCCGCTGAATCCAAATTTGGCTTCAGAATTGTTCTGTTAGCTCGGGATTTTGAGATATTCTAACCTAAAAGTGCAAAAAACACTGTTTGAACCATTTTAAAGCCTGTGTAGACCGGTGAGTTTTTTTTTTACCTGAAAAAGTATTCAAGGGGTCTCAAAGAACAAGTCTTTTTCTTTCAAATGGCGTTGAGCTTGCTCAAATATCAATTTCTTTCACTGAGATATTACAATTTGAAGTATACAAGTAAAAGTCTCATAAAATTGAAAATACTCAATATGTATGGATAAAAACTTGTCAACTTCAAATCGCAATATCTCAGTGAAAAAAATATATATTTGAGCAAACTCAACGCCATTTGAAAGAAAAAGACTTGTTCTTTGAGACCCCTTGAATACTTTTTCAGGTAAAAAAAAAAACTCGCCTTTCTACATAGGCCTTAAAATGGTTAAAACACTGTTTTTCGCACTTTTAGGTTAGAATATCTCAAAATCCCGAGCTAACAGGTCAATTCTGAAGCCAAATTTGGATTCAGCGGACTGAAAACATCCTAAAAAATGAAGTCTCAATTCTGTGGCCGGAAGTTTGTCTAATTTTGTTGACCAGTGTAATTCTTCTATCTGTAGGAAGCCACACTATCAGCGCTGATAATGGGCTATGTTTTATCCAGGTATGGGAAGAAGATTCCCTGGGACGAGGAAGAAACCGCAGAGACCAGTCTGAATTGTCAAAATTTCAGAGAATCGACTTATTTACTATCTGCCTGTCTAGCGTTTCCCAACAAATGTCCCTGGTGTTCCAAGATAAGACCTGTCTACCCAAAACAACTGCTTATTCATCATTCAAAAATATTATGTCACTTATAAGGCTCATATGTATTTTGAATATAGTTCTTTTGGCCCTTTCAAGATGGGCAATTGATTATTTACTTTCAGTGTTGCATGTCTGATGTCCCATATAATTTCCAGACTGATACCCGCCTTCCATCACCATTTCGGTCGTCAATGTCGCGTGGCCGACTATGGGTTCACCAAGCTACCGGATTTGCTTGCTGCTCTCGGCAATACTATCGTGGTAAGTAATAGTAAAAAAAAAATATTGCATAACTTTTGATGAATAAAATACATTTTTTTAAGACTCAAATTATGTTCTTTTGCTTTCGTGTTTCAATTACTACATTAGATGTCCCCATCTGAAAATAAGGGCAGTGTTTAGCACAGTATATACTGAGAGGGGTCCATCTCATTCTCACACTTTTTTAATGTAATTTATATTATGTTGTATTCAGTTTATGTATGTATGTATGTGTGGCTAAATAAATGATTTAAATGATATAGTAAACGTACATGGACTTTTTATTCTAGGTGCTCGGCTCAGGATCTTCACGAATTATAACCATATCGCCCGCGGCTCAAAGCCGTCGTTGGACTTTAGATCTCTTGAAGTTGATGAGAGCCCAACCGGGCCGTACGGTGCAAATGCACGAAATACCTCAACTGTACCTCACAACTGCCGGACGTCCGTTTTCGCCTGTTGATTATGGCGTTTGTACTATTGGGGAGTTAATGCAACGTGTGAATCCTGAAATGATCACTATTAACGGTGATGGAACGATCTCTCTGCCCCGCCGTACCCCAACGATTGAGGAAAAGTCGCGCTCACGACAGTTCGCTTTGCAGGTAATGTTTATTCATATTGTCATATTTACATTCATTGTCATCGTCATTATGATCATTCATCAAGGGTTGTTGCCAAATACTTTATGGTTGATAGATTAATGTTACTGGTATCATAGGTGTATTGTAATTTCATTGCTTCCCTATATCGGGAGCGATTTTGCAGGTTTTGACAGGTAACTGGTAAATTCAGCGACAACTCACTGACAGAAAAAAAATACTGCAGCTTGACATATCGGATGAGTTTATTCGTATAAAATGAGTTGTGTCGTAGCAAATGTGATCGTTTATCAAAGACATGTGGTATTTAGGTATTACATTGCCAATTATCTTGTCTAATTTCGGCTTTTAAACTACATATATAAAAACCTCGGAGTACACAATACATTTGATTAAGTGATCAAATGTCGATTGGTATAGGTAACATATTTGATACCTAACTTTAGTGTAATGCCACTGAAAAAAAGCACAAATGTCCTTCAATAACGAGTTCGGTAACGTTAGGCGGTGGAGCTACTGGGTCACACGCCGAACCTCCGCATGGAGTTCTCTCGCTTCGTGCCCGCGTACCACGCGCACTTCGGGCGGCAGCTGCGCGTGGCACACTACGGCTGTGTCAAGTTGGCAGAACTGCTGGATCTCACGGCCGCCGTGCGAGTGAGTGACGCGGCTGCTGAGCGCAGTGTGAGGCTGGCGCTAGGACCTGCCCGCTCAGTGATCGCCCGTCGTCTGAGAGCGCTGCCCGCTGTGGCGCTGGCCCACCTGCCAGCGCACTACGCGCATCACTACGGCGCCCCGCCAATGGTACGACACACAATAGGCCCGCTTTCGTTACGGATAAAGTATCAGGTCGGCAATACACAGACCGCTTGAAGCGGCCAGGAGCGACAGTTTCAAGCTGTCGACTGCGCAGTGAACTACAGAGTTCTATGGTTGAACCGCTCGAGCAGTTGCATATGATTGAGGCGGTCAACAGCTTGAAGCTGTCGCCACTGACTGCTTCAAGCGGTCCTTGTATTGTCGGCTTTACTTAGTTATCTGATAGTTAATGCTATCTGCCAGATAAAGGATGATTACAATTTCTGCCAGATATTGCTATCCGAAACTTGTGAAATCAAAAGTTTATCTGACAGATAAGTTCCTGACAGGCTATTGGACTTTATCAGTAACTGTCCCCTATAATTATAAATTGATGTCTCGGTAATGGCCAACGCATACCGGCATTCCGGTCAGCAAAAGATTTTTTTGTACACTTATCGCACGCTGAGAACGAAAGTGACTCAACTCAAAATTGCCAATTTTTGGGAATAGGCGAAAATGCGTCCGTCGTATTAAGCATTTTCTGTTCATTTTACAATAACGCTAAAACATGGTAACAAAAGTTATGAATTTCTTTTGAAATATATTGTTTGACTTAATAGCTTTAGATACATTATATAGTTTTTGCAAATAAAAAAATGATTTTCCCATATAAAATACGGTTGAGGGACAAAGAGACCGAGATATACCTCTATCCTTTTCTTACCTTTATTGGTCAGTTTTCTAATTTATGTATGATAGAGGATACTTTTTTGAGTCATTCTGTATACTTAACTCATTTTAGCAAAATTTTGAAATCGGTCACTTTCGTTCTCAGCGTGCGTTATGTATGTTAAAAATTTCGTGCGATTACTTGAAAAGAGATATTTTGTCACGCCATTAAAGTATTACATAATATACTTGACTTTACCCGGCATGCGTAGACCAATAAGTGTTTGGCAAGCTCCTAGGTAGACATTCATCATTTCATAGTCCACCATAGACTTAATCACATCTCCATTACCGAAAATATGTGTACAAATATTCATGCATCAAAACCATTTGCAGCCCGACATGTTAGACGCTGATACATTGGAAGGTCTAGTCTACGCCGCTGGGGGCTGCGTAGAGAACAACTTGGTAGTAGCTCCGGGAGGCTCGCCTGTTTGGGCGGCGTCACTATTGGCTGCTTGTGCGGTCCTCAGTGCAGACAGGAGCATCGCTAGAGGTTCCACTCTGGAGTACTTCACGGCTGCGTACAAACGTGTCCGGGGCTTCGAGCCAGACCTGAGGCACTTGGCAGCGGCAGGAGTCCTGTTGGCGAGTGACCAGCGCCTCAACCTGTCCCCGGCTTGGAGAGCCGTGTGGCGTCTAGCTCAGCTGATGTCCGACCACGCGCCGGCAACCGCTGAAGAACTCTTCGTAGAGTACTCCAGGCGGTATGAGCCTGCGTTCCCGGGAGTTGATCCTGGTCAGTACTCTAATTGACTCTAATTGGTTTCTTATAATACTTATGTTGATTAAAAGCCAAAAGTTACTAAACATATAGATTTTTGTCGAATACGACACATTATTCTGTAATCGCATTTTAATGTTTAACCTTAGGTGCAGAAGGCCTGGTAGATTTCCTTCGCCAGTACATGGAGATATTCACGGAGACGGACACCGGTCGCTGGACGCTGTGCCCCGGCGTCGTAGTGCCGCGCTGTCGCGAGCTCGTGCCCGGGCCATCTCACGAAGATTACTCCGTACATGATACCCCGCCCGGACAAAAGGTAATTACCATCCGCAAGCTAAAACGAACCTTTTTTCTTTTGAATCTGGAAAAGAGGACATTGCAATGTGGTCGTCTTTAGTGTGAACTTATGTCAAATCTTGTATTATTTTCTTACAGGGCTCTCGTGTTTTCGAATCGCCAAAGACCAATATATGGTGTTCCCCACCGGCCAGCGCCTTGCCTACACCAACAGCTCTGTTGAACCATGAGAATAGACGTAAGTGCCTTTTATACTGCCAAATTTTTTTTTACCCCATTTAGAAATAGTACTTAACAGGTCCCTTATACTTGTCACCAGGTCGTGTCCGCCTGGCGGCTCACTTCGACGTCTCTTAATCCCACCGCGTCGTATAAGAAGATGCATTCCTTTATATTTTTGATGTAGGTTAGTATTACTCGTGTTCCAAACGCGACACCTGAAACTTGGAGTGATGTGAATCAGGGTCGCAACGAATTTTAACTACTAGACTTATGTAAGTGTCCAATAAATTGTGATGTCTGTAACAATAATATTTTAGATGTTTATATTTTTATGTGTTTATTTAGTATAAGAAATCTTATGGTGCATTCGTCAAATGTTCAAAGTGCCGATTGAAAACTAATGTCCCATGTCTATGTACAATGTAAAGGTAAGTCTTAAGAATCATCTTGACCGAAATCTTCTAATATTTCTTAATGTATGAACTAATGTTTTATTTTAATTGACTAACGCTATTTTATATGTATCCAAATGAGTCGGTTTCGTGTGTGTTGTTATGGTCTCTCATTGTTACCTGATGAACTATCTATAAAATTGTTTAGAACTTATGAACAGCGTAACTGCATAACTCTATCAATTTTGTACATTATTTTATCTTTTGACATTTATATATTATTTTTCTTAGTTTTATATTTCCGTGGCTCTTCATGTAACAAAGGACTGAACAAGCTTCAAATGATACTTTAAGGTACTTATAAGTTTATGAAAGATCTACAGTATATTGTCTACGTAATAATGTTAAGTAGATGATGTTACTGCCATTGATACGATTAAAACAATAATAAACACTAAATGTACATATCATTGATTTGAGGCTCAAAATATGTTAAGAATAGTTGCTAAGTTTTATGAAATAAACATCTCGAGCACTTGTAACATTTTTCGGATGCCCACACAAAGTACAATGATCATACAATATGTTGATTCTTGTCCTAGAGTTTTATCTTCTATAATATATTTCGGCCACAAATCTATTTGCATGTAACTTGCTTGTGTATTAATTCTCAATATTGTCTAAAGTTATTGTACAGGCGAATTTAATTTCTCTTTTGTAGTTATATCACATTCGAATTTATGTAATTTTAGATAACATTTACATTCATGGTGATGAATTACGTAATAGTTACGCCAGTTTATTGTTGAATCTCACACTGTTGCGAACTGGCCTTATAGACGTGTCAATTAATAACGTTCAAAGGTTTTATAAGAGTATTCAATGAATGTAGATGTAGGTGATATTATTGCTTTGATAGAATATGCTCGTGCCTAAATTGCGATGATGCTTTAATTTATGACAATCGTTTGTTTCTCATAAATTAAATTTCTTAGTTCCACATAGTATTTATAAAGAAAGACTCTGACTTAAGTTCCATTTACTGTAGTAACAATAAAGATGATTGATGATGTATTTTAAATGATTCGCTGTTAATATTGGCTTAATCACGCACATAAAATGATTTAAGCTTGGTTTGTAGCGAGCGAAGCTAAGTTATAATTTATGCCAAAGCAATAGTTTTTAACTTACTAGGCCAAATTGGCCTGTACCAAATATTGTAAAAAAAATTAAGAACAAAAGTACACAATAAGCAAGTTTAGATCATTTTGTAAATGGGGATTAATTTATTTTGTCTTTCTAACATCCCAAACGTGTTTCATGGTTTTATTGTACCTTAATTTTATTTTTATAGATCTAAAAGAAATCTAATGAGGTTGGTCTGTCTAACATATGTTTTAAACGACAGCTGACCTACAATAGGCGGTAGTGATATTTTATTTAGTTTGAATTAATTAATGAATAGTATTATCAGATTTATTTAAATAAATATTGGAGGTGATGAGATAAAAGTTGTAAATACCACAATTTGTGATTTTAATGTGTATTTTAAGGCATTACCACTGTGATACTTCTGTACCATTGAATGCCATAATTTGGTTCCAACTCAATATAATGTAATCACAAATATTTTCTAGTACGTGCAAACGTTTTGTAATCATAAGTCGACTACATATTTTCGTAGGTATGTATGTATATAGTGTACATAATATTGTCATTTTGATTATTAAATTGGTACAAAGTATTAACATTTTAGTAATAAAATATTATACATTCAACAATGTGGAACTATGATATTTAATTGTTAAATTATTTACAGATAATTCATTTTATATATTTTATGTAAGCGGGATCTTGCATATTAAAGTATATTTTTTCAATGCAATTAATTTTACATTTGTTACACTGCCAGTCCGCATTTATAATCAGTATTGGCCATCAGATCTATCTATCATTCTATCAAAATGATATATTTTAAGTAAGATTCTATCTATTAATTTTATGACCATTATGATTGTCATGTAAGTTCTGAATGTGATTGCGTTCACATAAGGCCAGAGTACTGTCCAACGTTTTAATAAATGTTACTTAAGATTTTTATTAATTACCAAGTTCTCTAAGACTGTAGTGAAGATACATTTAAGTACTTTATAAGCTGTTGTTTTATTTTCTGACCAATAACTATGTATTTTGTAACAGTAAGATAGAGTTAAGTATGCATTCGGAGTTCATTACGTAACGATGTAACATTTAATATTATTTTTCCTACATCTTCGTAATTCTGTGATTATTTGTTATAGTTTTAACTAGTGAATCGATGTATTTGAATTAGAGTTGTTTCAGTATTGCATGTATGATGAATGTGTCGGAAAATAAATGTTATTTTTTCAATAATACACCTGATGTTTGGAATGTATCCTAATTTATATGCTCCTCGATTAATTTTTACAGTTTGGCTATACTGAAGTTGGTTTGGTAATTACGTTATAAACAGCTTTTTAATTAAACACTCAAAATATTTGTGTTCAAAATGTTATAATATGTATTGAATAAAGGTAGCATTCTGGATCAGGTCAGTATGTGACACAGTGTCACATTTCTTCGAAGCGTATTCGCCAAGCACCCGCAAAGTATTCGCTGCGCTTACGCAGTGTGTTCATTGCGCATCTTGCGTACGTTAATAAAACATGCCATGAACAACTCCTCTTGTGTGCCTACAACCTACAACATCAGTAGCCCTCGATATCTCTAGGAATGCAACTCGATCTAATGATCATGGGACCACACAAATAGTTACCTATCAAATAAACTAATCGAATTCATATTGATTACGAAATAAATTGGTGTATGTCTGTAACATAGGTGTGTTGACCTGTTTGTACCTGGATAAAATATAGCACAATGTTAATAGTGAAAAATGTTATTGCTGTTTTTGTTTATTGCAGAAACTTGAGAAAAAAAGGCAATTGCAGTAAAGGTATTCAATGAAATTACACTCTGGACTATAATTTACTTTCTTTATTTCAACAGCATATACCACCTACTTAGACATTAACACAATTCATCATGGCACTGAGCCAAGAATTCATTTACCAGTAGTTAAGTTGGAAAGGTTTCCGTGGCGCCTCTCCCAAATCATGCGGTGCTTTTGCTTCATGTACGCCTTGCGAGCATCACCGTAAGCTCCGAGATCACCATCTATAATAATCAATATATTTAATGCTACAGAATATTTTTTGAACCCAAGAAACATAAAAATCTTGAAATACTTTATAACGGTTGTGTGAGATCTCTGTTTATGATATTTTTAACACTGATACCATGGCATAATAGAGAAGATCCTTCTGATTGGGCTGTACTGGGCCCTCATTATGTCTATCTGTATACTTTTATCATGGAGGATGCAAAGATAGCAGAGATGCCATAAGGAAAATAGGTCAGGTGTCTTCTTGTATGTAGGTCAATAAAACATAATCGTGGATGTGATCAGTTTCTAGAACTAACGAGGAGTTCGGGTTCCTTGTAATCAAAGTCAATCAGTAAAAGATTAGTCTTGATTGTTTGGTGATTTTGTTTTGAAAATATGGGCAGGTTCTAAAGAAGGCATGAATGGGTGGAGCTAGTAACATTTATTGTCCCTGAAAAGCCACATTTTGGCATACTATGTTCTTAGGAGATTTTGCATCATAACACCTCTGCTACTCATTTTGTTCTCCATTGTTTTTCTCATTTTTATTGCATTCAATGTTCTAGGATCTAGCAGACAGATAATTATGATTTTAATTATTCTGCTGATCTACTTCAGACACTGATTGATAGCTTGAAACTACTTTTAGTGGCCTATTTATCCATCATCCTGCTTGAATGACGCTAATTAGAGAATAATAGAAAATGAATTGTGTCTTGCATGGATCCGCACACCAGCATTCAAGGGGTTAATGCAACTGTTACCTGTATGTTGATTATAAGTTAGAATGTCAGTTGAAAGTGAATTTACAACTGGAACAATAGAAACTTACATTTGATGAACCAGGCTTCTTCACCATCCTTGTATTTTTCCCAAAGAGGTTTACACTTTGCGTGGTGGTCAGGGTTTTCATACACCATGCAGTCCTCAAAACGTTGACGCAAGATGGCTAAGATTTCAGAGTCCACAGCTCTGAAATTATAAAAGATTTCATTCAATTAGGTGTCCAACCCAAAAGATTAAATTCACTGTTTTTTGAGTAGCACTCTGATATTTTGAGAAAGCTCTTAAAATGAATAGTTTTATTAGCAGCAATAGTGCATATTCTTAAGTGGAGTCAAATCATATTGACTATGGTTTGGATATGAAATGCTAATAAAGTAAACATTCATAACATTGAATAAAGAGTTAACCTATCACGTTTAAACTGGGAGTTCGCTTCGAAATCGCAGAGCACGTCATCGTCGTAGCACTGATCAATGGTAGGTACGCGGCGGAACTTCTGGTGGTACCATGGGTACTTCTTCTGGTTCGGCTCAACGATTTTCTCTGAAACACAACAACATTATTCGTTTACGCACTTACATAACAATCAACTGTTTTTACTTTTATCAATTTATACCTCGGAATTGAGTTACAGGCGCATCGATGGTCGCGTAAAGAGCACTCATAAACGCTCTAAATATATTGTTATCTTTATAAGGCGCTTCGCCTTCCTTCGTCATGATTAAAATGTAAAACCAACCTGGAAGTGAAAAATAATGTAAGGGTTGGATTTTGACAGACCCTAGTTTTACTGTCACTTTGACAGATGTCACAGGTAACGCAGTGCATTCTGTCATTTATATTCTAGCTGTTAGCTGTAGCTGGCAGCAAAAATTTAGATAATAATTATATTATGTGACCTCAATTTATTGCTTATGTTATAGATGAAATAATTAATTAATTTCGTTCAATCACATAAATAAAATCTCTACCCTATACGTATGTATACAAAATATGGCGGGTATTTCGAATTTCCTTCTAGGATTTTTCAACGGTATTCAATTCTTCGCGAGAAGTTTTTACAAAAAATACACACGGTTTTTATTGACAAGCTTTGTTTATCCGAATTTAGCTGCTAATAAAATGTAGTTATGAACAAATCACTGTTCTTTTACATCTACTGCTTATCCTTCGGCCGAAATAACGACGAAAACTGCTTATTTGACCTCCTCAACCCAGGATATCCGATACATCCTGGTAAGGCTACTTGTCTGTTGGTGTGTGACTTCTGACTACCCGTAACGACCGCCAAAGATGTTCAAATGACTAAGGCGTATCCAGCTTTGGCGGCACATAGTCGTGGTCAGGTTAAAATTTATAGATAACTAGCTTCTGCTAGCGGTTTCACCCGCATCCCGTGGGAACTACTTCCCGTATCAGGATAAAAAGTAGCCTATAGCCTTCCTCGATAAATGGGCTATCTAACACTGAAAGAAATTTTCAAATCGGACCAGTAGTTCCTGAGATTAGCGCGTTCAAACAAACAAACAAACAAACTCTTCAGCTTTATAATATTAGTATAGATTAGTAAAGAAAGTATACATAATACATATAGTAGTATGTACTAACGAAAGTATTTAGTACTTAACAAAAGTAGTAGGTAGTAAAGAAAGGATATGAATGCGCTTGAGAAGTACCTAAATAGGAAAAAAAGAGATTTTTAATGACAAAATTACTCATCATCTGCCTAGCTTTTTCCCAATGTTGATGTCGGCTTCCAGTCTAACCGGGGCCCGATTCTCCTAATTTTACTTAAGCGCCATTCGATTAACGTTCGACTGCGATCCAATCCCGACTCGATTACGATTGAAGCGTATGTGGCATTCCGCTATTTTTTCTTTGAAATAAACGTTTTTATCCTTTTCTATCATTCAATAATGAATCATTTTGTCTGCAAATGATTTACGATTGCAAAATGATTGTACAGCAAACTACCGTATAGACCAAAATCACCAAAATAGCAGACCAATCGCACACCAATCAAATGTCAATCGAATACGATTGGTCTTTTATTAGTAGCAGAATGCCCGATATGGTTAAAACTGCTATTACGATCATATTGCGATTCGATTTCTATTCGATTTTGACATTATTAACTTAGGAGAATCGGGCCCCCGGATGCAGCTGAGTACTATGGTTTTAAAAATAGCGACTTATAATTTTAAATTTATGAAAATCCAAATGTTCGTAAGGTCAGCAACAATATGTACACAACAACTTGTTTGTGCATTTGAGATTTTAGTGAAGGTTGATTCAGGTACTTTTTTATAGGTGATATTTTATTTGTTGTTTGATTGAGTAGGTAGGGAATCTATACTATCCTATTCTAAATCTACACTAATATAAAAAAAAGAAACATTTTTTTAACGGTTTTGTACCCTTGTGCCTAAAGGCTCTGAAAATACTGAACCGATTTAAAAAAATCTCACTATTGGGAATTTATAGACTGTCCCCGAGTAACGCAGGCTAACTGTCAAAATATGCAGCATTAAATAAGTACCTAATATAAAAAAGCGAGTTAAAAATAGCCATTTTCTGCTTTTTTTTTTAATTTCAAATTGGCATGCTAGTACTCTGTGCTCTTGTAGACATTAACAATCAGGTAGGTACAGATCCAAATGTTCGGTACTAAGATTGTGCTACTTGTCACTTAAAATACTTTTATACAGGAATGAATTTTAAGCAGTGCACAAAGAAAAAATGGTGGTCCAGAATCATTAACAGAACATATCTGCATCATCAGTAAAAAAAAAATTTCATTCAGCAAAATATGGATATTCTTACGCGATCGCGTCAGTAAACCGGTTTCGCGTTGCCGCCGTGCCTACTATGATGACTGTGACCGTACAATCGGTTACAAAATAAACATCTTTCGATATCAATAACTTTTCTTTTTTGTTCTAAAACACGACAAAATAAAATTATACATATCTATAAAACTTATTTAACTATAAGTTGACAAAGTTTGCGCACTGGATAAAATTCATTCCTGTACTTATAGGTAAGCATTTTATAAGGGCCTTTTATTTAACATCCACTGAGGTAATCGGATTTGAATTTGGGTACCTTCTTAGCACTTATTGTTTTTTGTAAAAGTTCAACCAACCCATTAATAAAACCAAATTAAAGGTTCAAAGCCTGGGTTGTTGTTCAAAATCTTTTCAGACGTTGGGAACACATCTGATTCTTTCAAAGTGGAGTTAATTTGACGGACTTTATTAATTGAATTCATTCATTTAGCTACTTAATAGTCGCGGGTACCTATACGGGAAAAGCGAGTGCATTTTTTTATATCAGAATTGTTAAATGCTCCTCAAGTTTTGTTTTAAATTGTAACAATATATTCGTCGTTACCGGTTTTAAGGTAAAATATAAATAACCGATGAAAATGGGCTAAATATGCAAATGTAAATATGTAATTGCATATAATTCGTTCTTATGCATTATTATTTATCAGTTTCTTGCGATATGGTAGGGCGGATACCTAATTGGTGAAATTTTCAGTACGTACCGTACTTAGTGACGTATTTTTGTCCAGTCTCACTTAGTTCTCTGTAGGTATGCCTTGAGCACTCATATACCTCATAAAGGTTCTTCTAAGGCTACACGTATGTTCGGCATTATCATGAATTTACACCTACTGTTTCCTTTTTTAACAGAATGTTTTTTATGTCAAGTTAAGGTCAGTTAGATGAACATGTGCTGTGTTCAGTAAAGAAAAAAAAGAAAAGTCGAAGAGAACAGACAGATCGAAAGACTTTCTTAATAAATTATTTCATTGTGCGTGCGAAGACGCCGCCGCCAATATAAATAATAAACAGGACTTAGTAGAAGCCTAGCATAGCCACCTAGTAGCTACGCGCTACTACATAATTATTATTTCGGTTCTGTATTGTATGTAGTCTGTTCTCAACTTCTTTCCTGAATAAATTATTTATTCCTGAAATAGAAAATGATTTCAACAAAGAATTACCCTCAATCATTCATATGGAAACTAACTTCCCAATGTTTTGTTTCATTAGAATATATTTTTCCCCATCAGAAAGAAAATTGTTTTCCGATACCATTTTGTCAGTTTGTGTTCCGGAAATTCCTCCACGCATCGCGCCTGATGTGAGGGTGCATTCGACAGCTGATAGGCCTAATACAATCTTCTTGTATAGCTAGACTCTACATTGAGCGTCAAGTCATTGAACGAAGGGCGGGGGCGCGCATGCGTAACTGATACCTACCAATTTGGGTTGCTATTTCACCGCTACAATCGCTTTCGTGGTGGAAAACATTATTTCAATACTGTATAAATGTGTAACCTCAAAGGTAGCACCTTCTCGATTTCGCATAGTAACGTCAGTTAAAGACGTCTATTCATTTTAAAGTCGCGGTTCACAGTGTTCAGTCTTATGAAAGCTTTCAGTTTCATGTTTCCTAATTTTTCTTTCCTTTGGACTAAAGTATAGGCGTTGTATTAAAATGTGTTAGTTCGGTTAAGTGAAAATATTGGGTTGGGGGGTCAAGGGTAAAGAAAGCTCTTCGGGAGCTTGCAACCCGTTTGCGAGGAGTCCTGTCAATCCACCATTGCGTGTTAGGTTAGTGTGGGAAGGCGTCGTGTTGTGTTTTGACGCGGCACGCGGTAGCGGAGCGCGCGGCGGTATGGCGCTACAGCCCTGGTGACTCAGTCGTGTGGCGCGCGCCTTAGCGGCCACTGTTCTCCCAGTGCTCATGCGAGTGCAGTGTCGACGCGATGAAGTGGCGCGCGGCGCCTTCCCGCGCCAAAGAGCGCGCCAATATCAGTTTCTTCATCTTCATCATGTTCTTTGCGGTGTTTGGTGTCATAATCCTCACTGAACTGCTGCCGCTGGAACGGCCCAATGAGCCTGGTTCCGCAAGATCGCGTAGCGAACATCTGCAGGTCAGGAACCCTGTTTATTTATCTTCTTAGATTCCAATAGTTAATACTTAGTGTTCTGTTCAATATTTTAGTATACAAAAGAAATCAAAACATGGATAAGAAACATGACTTTTTGACAAAAAAATATATGTGCCCATCGTCACTGCTGAAAATGAGAATGATGTAGTAAGCCAATATTGTTATGTTTCTAACATAAAACGGTTTTTTGGGAACCATGAGAAGAGAGTATTTTTAGAAATGTGCTAATGAGTCAAATAATATTATGGCATAGGTGTTAATAATAACTGGAAATGCAACAGAATAGCATATTTTTTTATTTATCAAAGTTTTAGAGTAGGTAATGATTAAATAAGAAGACAAAATATAAAACCAGTTAAGATGGCGTTTACTGGAGAGATCAACATTATGAGGTCAACATTCATTTGCTCGAGGGGAACATTGTTTGAATGCGAACCCGGTCTTATGAATGGAGAAGCTTATTAATGGTCTATTAAAGTCTATTTATTAGTGGCACTGTGAACACCGTAAGACTCGAGCTTTGTTTGATAACACGTTCCTTACGTAAGCTTTGTTTTGATTGAGAGTCAAACAAATATTTACGTCCAAACGGTCTAAACGGACTTGACTGTCAGCGTTATATTTACCGGGACTAGAATTTGGAGTTGGCCTTTGACCTCGTTTTAATCGGAGAATATATTAACAACTCAACAGGTTTTTGCAGAATTTGTTGGAATGATTAGTTACCTGAGTTTAGTTGGCTGGGGACATAATATTTGTTTAGTGGGTGACCTGAATTCTGCAAGTTTCTGAGTATTTCGGATGTGTTTTGAGGACAATTGATGGCACAGAAAGTATCTGACTGGCTTGGTGCAGGTAATAGAAGAATATCCTATATGATATCTAAATAGTTGTAGTGTAAAAAAAATTAATAAGTACCTACTGTAGTGTTCAATAAGTGGCTCCATAAAATTCCAATTTTGATTCGATTTCCGTCTTAGAAATAAAAGGGACATTGATGCTCCAGATGCTCCTGTGAATAATATTTTTTATTATATACAAGTTTACAACTATTATTGCACTAATGCTGACCCTACTCTTGAAATGCAGGTTTTTTACCGTAGAACTGGTTTTGCGAGCATAACCTTGGCGGAGATCGACTCCCTTGAATTGAAATAAGTGTATGGTTCATGGATAAGTCTGAACGAGACATCATTCGTTTACAATTTCCAAAAAACACAATGTTCGAGAGTTTGCAAACTTAATTTATCGCGCAACTGGTAGGTACTTAATAAAGCGTATTTATTGAATAACGTATCAATCTACCTACTTATCGGATTGGTTAAATCGTGCAGGTAATAATGTATGAAACACAAGGCCTGCTTTGTTAACGAAACAATATATCAAGCAAGGAGGAAAGTAGGCCACAGAAATATTATTTTAAAATGTGACTGTCTGGAATGGCGTTGGTCTAAAAATAAATTGAACAACGGGATCCAAAAATAGGAGAATCATTAATACTGATTAGAAACCAGATAACACTGGTAATGATTTACTGAAAACATTTAGCATTTACATTTTGTAATATTTTAATTCTAATCATACTATTTCGGCGTTACGTAATCTGAGTGGTTATTATACATACGCAAAAAATCCCACAGATAATTAAATTAGCGAATAAAATAAAAGAGAAAATGATATCTGCAATAAGATTTAATAGAATGAATTGGTAAATAAGAACGTACTTAATAAAGGCTTAAAAGCCTCTTCATCTGTGACAGAGGCTAATAATTACATTTTGGACTAACGGCCAGTTTCTTCATCAAAAGTTAAAGTTAAAGTAATGTCTAAAGTAAAAGTAACGGTCAAATTCGTTTTTTCAAGGCTAAACTGACAGCAAAATTCATAGAAAAATTTAATTTAACCGTTACTTTTACTTTAGACATTACTTTAGCCATAACTTTAACTTTAACTTTTGATGAAGAAACTGGCCGTAAGTTGAGCAATCCGCTCTCAGGAAGTTAGTGACTTATATTTTTTGTCTCTTTGAGTCTTCTGTAACAAATATGATAATCTGTACTTAACTTCACACAGTTAAGATGGTCAAAAACTCGAATGTACAGTTAGTATTACGGCTTCAGTTTTAAATGTCGTATCTGCAAGAACTTCCCAAATAGACTATGTAAGTACATATATTTTGGAAGAAGTATGCATTATGTAGGGATTCATAAAATATTATTTTCTAAATAAAAACTTCTTAACGTTGCAGAAAAGCTAGAAAGTAACTAGACACGTAAAACTAGTTTTTTTACAAAACTGCTCCAGATTACTCAGGTTAATGTGTTTCCAGCCTTGTTTTTTTACAAAAAAGCTTTTTCCATTGAAGTTCGCGTTAGTTTCGTTGAAACAACAGCGTGCGAAACAAAAGTTCAGCTACTTCTATCTCTGTACTCATTAGTAAGTGGAATACATTAAGATGGTTTAAATTAATGGTTTTAGTGTACCTCTTGCTTATTTAAAGCTCCTATAAGCCTTCGGGTTTTTGTCGAGATTCTGTGTCAGAAAATGCTTAAGGAGTTTTCTTAGAAATGATCTCTTCTCGGCATCATCATTCGTCTTTTGCCGTCTATTTCTAAAAGCAGGCTTCCCGCTATGCCTCCCTCACCGTTTGGGGAGTATTTAGAAAATTTTTAGAGAAGAAGATAAAACTTTTTTAATACTGACCTCGCAGATACAGACAAGAATCATAACATTTTCGGATACAAATAATGGTTCATTAAACGACAATCAATGGATAAATGATGTAATTTTACTTATCTTAAACTTTACGATGTCTCAAGTTCGAGACCTTTTAACCCGAATGGTAAGTCCGGAGTTTGCCATTAGCGACACCCCAATGAATAATTTAATGACAATATTAAGATTAAGACAATAAACGCTTTCAGAGAGCATCGTTTATTATCAAATTGCTGGCTACAAGAGACTACATTAAGCGTTAAGTATTTGCGACTGACTTCCATTAGATTAAGGATCTTTGCTGTGTCTCTAGGGAATAAAAGCATTTTAGCGGAATCGTATGAATGAATAAGTAGGTTTGCCAGCAGGGGCGTATTTAAAGATTGCGCGCCCTGGGCTCCTGTAGTTTTCCGCCCCATCAAGGAATGAAAGAATACAAAAAAATGTATATTTTACATTTTTTTTCTGTGTACAAAATTCGTAACAAACTTGTTTATTACATCATCGTAATCAATTTTATTACTTAAATCAGCTTTAATGTTCAAAATTGCCAAATTATTCAGCCTTTCTTCGATAAGACTCGATCTTAAATAGTTTCTTATTCTTTTTAAAACTGAAAATGAGCGTTCTGCACTACAGTTTGTCACTGCAGTACTAAGAAATATACGCATCGCAATTTGGATACTTATAAGGAAATGCCACTTTTAAATCATTTTTAGGGTTCCGTACCTCTTAAGGAAAAAACGGAACCCTTATAGGTTCACTTTGTTGTCCGTCTGTCTGTCTGTCTGTCAAGACCCTTTATCTCAAGAACGCGTGGACGTATCAAGCTAAAATTCACATGAAATGTGAACAAATGAAACTTCTAAGTTAAGGCGATCAAAAGATACAGCAGTTTATACCGACACCTTAGACGAATTTCCGTCACACGCTAGGGAATCAAAACCTACAAGGTACTTCCCGTGAACTCAGAATCTTGAAATTCGGCACGAAGCAACGTTATATAGTACATATAAAGGAAAAATTGCGAAAATGATAAATTTGAAATTACATAAAATATTAAAATATTATTTTTGCTTACATGACATAAAATATTTTTTTAATAAATATAAACTTACTACCTAGCCTTTTTCACATGAACGCGTAGAGATATTAAAGTTGAAATTCATATCAAACACTTCTTAAATATAATTGCCTTTAAACTGTGAAAAATTCTAAATCATTCAAAGGTCATTGGGCACCTTAGTATGGAAACCATACCCACGGCGGACACGAACGAAATATAGCCCAGTATAATGATATAAGGCTCTGATTTACTATGACATTAGTCGCATCAATGTGAACCATTAGAGAAAATCAGGTTTAAACATCAAATATTTTCCTAATTTCAATGGGGAATTTAAACGACCAAGTTTGACGGATTTGAGAAATCATTTCTTTGTAGTGAAAGAGTATACTCGCCGTTTATTTCCATTGTCATCAGGTCAGGATCTGATGATGGAAATCCTGAGAAATCGAGGGCAACTGTCAGAAATTGTAGGCATGCATAGGGTTAAAACTTGATTCTCAGATGTATGTCTGATAATACTATCAAACAGTGAAGGTTTAGAGCTTACCTGATGATGGACGTGAGAAAGTCGAGAGAACTCTTCAACGGTATGTTTTAGTTACGTCGTGTTACGACTTCTAGACCGATGCACCTAACATCTTCTTCCTTTCTTTCTTGTTTTTGTTTTCTTGTTACTTTTTTATATGTTTGAAGTTGGATTTGTTTGTAAAATGCTTTTTAAATTCATTTTGATAAAGACCATTATGACCAGTACAACCCACCATTACAAGTTTCGACTGGGAATTGAGATATATAAACTAAATGAGAACTATTTACAAAACAAAATAAAGCCGACTTTATAAGACAAAGGAAGGGACAGAATTACACTTTTGTCAAGGCACTAGAAACGTAAAGCCAGCAGCCCCGAATCCTACTCTCTAGCAGTCGTTGTTACAATTCGACAGTTACAAGTCGTCAGGCGGTTTCGAAAAAAACCTGATACTGGGGCTCGTTAGGTGATCAATACCTCAAAAATAAAAGATCCCATTCCTGCAATGGCTGCTTTAATCCAAGTTAGTAGTAAATTCTCATCACCTAAAATAAAATAAGCTTGTGTTGGACACAAGGTTACTGCTACAAATTGTAAAGGAGTTCCCATAACTATATCTGATCTTTTCTATCGATCCCGCAATGGCAGTCAAACCTATCTGTGGAAAGTCTTCGCCAATACGAATTAAATAAGCCCAAACACGTGGTAGTTGCAACATACCGTTCAGGAGTTCCCTCGACTCTATATGGTCTCCATCTCCAAACCTTCACTGTTTACCAGTACCCTCAAAAATACACTTACATGTCTGGTTTTGACTTGATGCGTGCCGACAATATTCAAGAGTTGCCCTCTTTATCAGAGTTTCCAGATTCTCATCAGATCCTGGTCATCCGAATTGGCATCTTCCTTCTTTATGAAAAGTCTTTAACAATAAAAACTAACATTGCAACCTATATATTGTACAATCCTCTGAAACTGCTTGTCTTTTATATTTTTTTAACTATCCTGGACATTCGTCTCCATGGAATTTTAATTAAATATTTATATTCAAAGAAACGTCATACTATTTTAAAACTACTTGTTTTACTACTCCACAATTTAAAACTACTTTGATTCATGTCCGCCACTTTTTGCAAAGCGGGTCAGATGTGCCCAATGACCTTTAAGGCATAATTAGTTATTTTCAATCAGATTTCTGAATGATGATTATAAAATGTTGTAAATAAATAACTTTTAATAAAAAAACTTTAACAAGGTACTGGCCTACTATTCTGGTTACAAAAATATTAACTATTTTGACTCTCACGAAATTACCATAACTATGATTGTTCTAAACTGAACGGTTTGCGCGAAAGTCACTTTTTATTTATACAGGATTTGTACGGAACCCTCGGTGCGCGAGCCCGACTCGCACTTGGCTGGTTTTTTTTTCTTTAGATTTCCTTCAAAAAAATACCGAGGCGGAAAAAAATTAGACTATTCCACCGGTTCAGAAAAGAACAAAGGCCGGCTTTCATACTTTAAATTAGTTTAAATCCTTAAGACATGAAATCAACATGTGGAAAGATGGCTCAGGGCCGTTCTAGGCTTACGTCCTATAATATTGTTCTGTACTTTTTTAATCCTCCAACCTAAAGCCCAAGGGCGGCCTACCGGCCGCCCCTGGGCCGCCCTTCGCCGCCTGCCGCCCCGGGCTGTAGCCCCTTTAGCCCTAGGGTAAATACGCCCCTGTTTGACAGTACATTTGAGATAATCATATTGCCTTGAACAGTATGATGCCTTAATCATGTTATGAGGTTTCGATTGGATGATGGCCATGTATTAAGAACATGTCTTATTGTTGGACAATATAATCAGCTAGCAATTGTATGTCCGAGTTCCCCTTTCATTTTGTCATTATTCCTTTCATTATTGTATGGGAAGTTGTATAGATAATTGGCTGGTATTATATGTTAGTTTGTTGAGCACCTGTTGCCAGGCTCAGACCAGCTAGGGTATAGTGCGTAGGGAGGACGCTAAGTGAATTTCCTACGTTGATCGAATTTTCAATGTCCACGTCCGGTACGCTCCAATTTCAACGTAACGGCAAATGCAATTTGGGCCTGATAAATTGCGTTGTGTATTTACATACAAGTTACAATCACTCACGGTATTCGAGGCAGATTCCAACCGGTACCGATAGAAATATGTTAGAATTTTGGTTTGAGGTATCTCTTTTGCGTTAGAAATTGGTTTTGTAATCAATGATCTACTGTTGTCTACTGTTTGACATTATAATTAAGTTTTGGGCCAGGCCCAGTTAAGGGTCACTTTCAGTAGTTACTGTATTTACATACCTAGTTAACATTATGACGAATACTTTTTGTTACTTTCAGGTTAGTTATTTTCAGTGAACTCAAAGTTACGTGTTCTCCAAGATTATCCTTATTTCAGAATATTAATTATTTAACCTACACCAAAAAGATGATATGAAATCTATATACATATAATAAATCTGTAAAAAAACTGTGTCTGTACATTGAATATATTAAAAAAATAATAATTGGGTGGGGTTTAGAAACAGTAATGGAGCACAAATCCAAAAAAAAAATTCTGTCTGTTTGTCTGTATGTCTGTATGTCTGTTTGTTTGTACACGCTAATCTTCCGAACTACTGAACGGATTTCAATGATTTTTTCTTTGTTGTATCAGTATTAAGCCTGGTCAACATATAGGCTATAATTTATCTTCGAAACTTGAAGACCTGATGCAGAACACCAACAGACCAACAAAACTATAAGAGATACAAAAATGGTACCATGGCAAAAATTGTTTCATGTGATGAGCATTTTCAGCTGAGATATATATAAATTTTGAGATCTGGAACACCTGATGTGGAACCCCAAGAGCCCAGCTTCTCTGTACCATATACAGGTATGACGTTTTAGCAAAAGTTGTTCAATTTGATTAGCACTTTCTATTGACTTATACAAATTGAAGATCTAAAACACCTGATGTGGAACTCCAGGGGCCCAGCTAGACTATAGCATATAGAGGTGTGACGTTTTAGCAAAAGTGGTTCAATCTGATAAGCACTCTCTATTGACGTATATACATCGAAGATCTGGAACACCTGATGTGGAACTTCAAGAGCAATACTACACTTGAAATGTATAGAAATGAATGTTATGAAATAGGTATGGTGAATCAAAAAAAGTAATTAGTCCGTCTTTTAGATAACCCTAAAATAATGGACACGTATTTTTTCTTTTCTCCTTCTCACAAACAAATAATAACGAAGATATAACACGCTTGAATTTTGTGTTAAGTCACTGCTTAGTACAAATTTTACATACCTAGACGTGGCGGCACGAGCCCCCACTCTTCGAATTTGTTGCGTTATATCTCATTATTATTTTGTATGTCTCTTCCAGACCTCGGGACTACAGAGTTCCGAATTTTTGGGAGGCAAACGTGGGGCCGAAGCCAACACGCTGAAGCCCTTTTGAGACAACTTTAATGAAATGGTGACACAAAACCGACGATTATCCCTTTATACACTATAGAAATGAACCCAAGGACAATCCCCGGTGGACGTCGTTAAAAAAGTGTTTTACAAGGAGCGACTGCCTATCTGACCTCCACAACCCGGTTACCCGCTCAACCCAACACCCCTTGGTAAAACTGGTCAGACTTACTGGCATCTGACTGCCAAGAATGTTCAATGACAGCCGGAACCTACAGTTTAACATCCCCTCCAAATAACGGTCATTGGTATCCAAAATATACGTAGAAAGTACATACGAACTTAGAAAAGTTGCATTGGCAGGACGTACGCTCATACTTGAGAGATTGGTTCTCTACCCACTAAACCACCACGACTTCCACTAAGTCATCACGACTTTGTCATCTCAGTAACATTTAATGTTTTTTAACGTAATAATACGTGTAATATTTTTGCCACACACAACTTTGACAACTTAAATGCGGACTAATTAGAATCACTACTTTTATCCCTATGGTCACGTCTGTTGCGGTTCAGTTCTCAGCGTTTTGTTTAGTCTGCTGTGCTTTTGCCGTTGAAGTACAAAAATTAAATTATGGAACGTTTCTAATGGCTATGCGTATTCCGTTGTTTTCAAGTCAACATATTAGACGATTCAGATCTTTGATTTTGCTGACCCCGTAGTCGCTGGCATAAGGGACAGGATCCGCGTACGAAGTCGCGGGCAGAAGCTAGTAAATAATAAATCCTTTATATTATTGCTAGCCAGTAGCTCACAGTGCAAGGCAACCCGATTTTTAAATGAATATTGCAAGCGGTTGCAATATCAATTACACAGCGTTGAAATTGATATCTCTTCGGTGGCGGCACAGTTACTCAACGAAGTCAACTTTATCATTGTGTTTACTCTGGAAATTACAATTAAATAATTGTTTTGTTAATTGGCGAATTTAAATTGTTTCCAGTTTAAAGGATATTATCACCGTGCCAGTACTAGTACCTACCGTAATGGTTGCTTTTTTCAGTAACTACTTATTCTTGATCCAGACTCAAGCACATACTAGAGATATATTATATTTAAATTACGTAGTGTATTTATTGATTTAAATTCGATAGATGTTTAATGTAAAGAAATCGTAAAATTGTCAGCCGCAATAAGTTAATTGGCGTCTTAGAAATTTCTTAGAAATGTAATTATATTGACCAGACTCAACATGGAATTACAGAGTTAGGCGTCTACTTACATGGGTAAGTACATTGATTTTAGATCAATACTTCAATAGAATATTAAGAAATAAAAGGAAGAGGGTATAAGCGTTCACGATTTTAATCGTTCAACTCAAATCCGCTTAGATAAAACTTTTTTACATAGAATAACTTTGCCTCATTGAATTTTAATAAGATTATAATATTTTACTAAACGATTTAAAAGCGAATAGAAAATATTATAATCAATTAAGATCAAAATTGATCTTAATTGATTATAATATTTCCATAATAAATATTATTCATAGTCTTTATTTTATGTACCTACCTATCTACTAGGGTGTCCCTTAAAATTCAACTTCAATATATTTTTACGCATACCTTCTAAAAAGTTTCGTATGGACTTAATATAGTCTAGAAATAAATATTAGCCCGATTTATAAACGATAACCCGTGCCGACTTGAGTTTTTAACTTGTCCATACAAGTTGCGCGGGAGCAGCGCGGCGACCTGTTATTGCGAGTTTCAATTGTCATTTCATAAGTGATTTCTAACATTTTTAGTGCGTTGTTGTTTATTTTGTGAAAATGTCTGTAGAATTACGAAGTGATAAACAAAATATTTTCCTTATCGGACTGCCAAGCCACCAGATAAATGGTGCAAAATTACCATCTAATCGACAAGTTCTCACCGTTTTATTTTACAATATTCGTGAAGTCAAGCTGACTGTTAGTGAAAGTGCGAATCTTGTTATAAGAAAGTGCATTATATTTTGGGAAAAAGCCAGAATTCCTACGAAGGCAATCCTTAACTGCGTGAAGAAACTTGTTGATTTATATCATGTTTGGAGGGAGCTGCGAAAAAACTGTAAGAAAACTCCGTTGACTTTCAAGAATCGTGAAAATAATTTTGTAAAAGACCTTGATAACTTATTTGATATTGCACATGCAGATGCCTTTGACAGAATGAAGATAGACGAAGACAAAGATTTCTTAAGGAAACAGAGATAGCCAGGTCGACCGGGATGCTTAGGTGGAATCGACAAAAAATTGCCGGAGAAAGAAGAACGAGTTAGGCAAAGACGATTGGAAGAACAGGAAAGAAAGGTAAAACAAAGAGAGTTATTGGCTGTTGCGTCTACTTCTTCGATAGATAACTTGGAATGTCTTGAGAATTCGGATGAGGAACAGATTTCGAACTCTGAACTTAGTACTCAGATTCCTTGCCCTGAAAAAAGTTTTAAAAGAGGTACAAAAAGTTTAATAACTCCTAAACTGGTAGCAGCTTTAGATCGATGCCAATTAAGCATAAGGGACTCAGTTTACATTCTCCATGCGGTTGTAGAAGCGCTTGGTCTGAACAGCGATGATTTCCCTATAAACAAATCCTCGATTCAGCGAGTTCGTACTCAAGCGAGAAAATCAAGGGCAGAAGCAATAAAAACTGACTTCCAGAATAATTTGCCTGACGTAGTCACAGTTCATTGGGATGGAAAACTATTACCTGGATTGGATGTACGAAGTTCAAAAGAAGAACGCTTGCCAATTATTGCTTCATTTGACGATAGAGAACAGCTTCTTGCAGTACCGAAATTAGAGAGTTCTTCTGGAAAACATCAAGCTAAAGCCATTTCAACTGCTCTCTTTGACTGGACCCTCCATGACAAAGTACAGATAATGTGCTGTGATACAACAGCTTCCAATACGTTGGCCGTTTCAGTGGAGCTTGTGCTACTTTGGAGCAGACTTTAGAAAGGGAATTGCTGCTTTTTGCTTGTCGTCATCATGTTTATGAGTTGGTCCTTAAAGCTGTTTTTGAAACCAAGGTAAAACATATTACAAGTAGCCCAGATATTCCAATTTTCAAAAAGTTAAGAGATAAATATTAACACTGATAACATTGAGTCACCTCTAAATTTCGTTAAAGCACATATTGCTAGGCCCCCCGGAGCTTTGCATCAAGCGCGATGGATGGCGAGAGCAACCTATTCTATAAAAATATGTTTGCTTCAATCGCAACTTAAAATTACTGCAGAGGACAAAAATGCTCCAAAATTTCCAAGGCAAGGCAAGTTTATTTGTCATTTATGGTATTTGTGTGAAGAAACAGTCATGTTATCACTCTTTGATGAAGAAGTTGATACCAAAACCAAGACAAAAATGATTAATAATTTAAACAGAGACAAAAGTTCAGATTCCTCTAAACGCTATGTCCCATCGAAGGAAGAAATTACGCAAAATTTGTTTGGTAAGTACTTAATATTTTCTTGTTTCTTTTTCAAAGTTTTGTGGTTTAGTTTTTGCTTATTTTAATGGTTTTTTCTTTATTTCAGATATGACGCTGGATGATGTGACTCAAAGAAGCAAACTATTTCTATCTCGACTACAGATCGACGACAGTTTTCTTCGGGAAGACGTATCTTCGTGGGGTGACAATCCTGCTTTTTTGGAAGCTAGAAGACGATTAAGTCGTTTGAAGGTCGTAAATGACACTGCTGAAAGAGCTGTTAAATTAATGCAAGATTTTAATGGTCTTATCACGGCTGAAGAAGAACAAAAACAGTTTTTGTTGCGTTGTGTTCAGGAATATAGAAATCTGTATCCAGACTGTAAAAAAACTACACTAAAGAGAAGTTACCCTAATTCATTATTATTATAATTTGTATTTAAATAAAAGTTTATATTGATATTTTTTTAGTTTTACTCATATTTACTTTATTTGTTGCATTTTAATTAGTTTTGGATCAAACCAAAATGTCAGACCAAAACACCATTTTTTATTAAACTTTAGAGCTCGGTCGGCACGGGTTGCAATCATGCTACAGATATGAAATTTCATATTTAAGTACATTTTAGCATTTATAAAAAAATTGGAGGGTATGTGTTTCGAAATTCTAAAAAAAAATTTTTTTTGCCATATAAGGGACACCCTACTATCTACTGTTTTCTATGTAGTAATTTAAATACCTTATTTAATTTCAATACGATGTTTGTAAATACATATCTAATATTTTTAGGATTCCGAAGGCTGATGCCACTTTTCAGCAATTCGAGGTGTTGATGCGTTAAGGAAAGGATTTCCTATGATACATGCAGAGCATATTTATTCACCTATCCATAAAATTGGGAGAAGATTGAATAAACATGCGTGTATCACCGTATCGCACAATATTTTTGCTCTCATCATTCGACAGGTTTCATATTACGAGAGCTATGAGTAAACAAAACTTAAGTAAACTAATTAACTTGTTAATGTAGCATGGATGACAGTAATTAGTTGGCCTATTACTTACTGGGAACAATATAGTGTAGGTCGGTGAGTTCAGTGGATTTATGTTCCACTTTACTTGGTGGGGTAGGGTCAGATAACAAGCGCCTACTGAGCTTTTTGTTATGCACATTTTCTTGTTTAGTACCCTGAAGAAGTCGTGGTGGCCTAGTGGGTAAAGAACCAACCTCTCGAGTATGAGGGTGTGGGTTCGATTCCAGGTCAGGCAAGTACCAATGCAACTTTTCTAAGTTTGTATGTACTTTCTAAGTAATCTTAGACACCAATGGCTGATAAAAAAGGTGAAGGAAAACATCTTGAGGAAACCTGGACTATATAGTCTGAAATCACCAACCCGCATTGAGCAAGCGTGGTGATTAATGCTCAATCCTTCTCCGTGTGAGAGGAGGCCTGTGCCCAGCAGTGGGACGATAAAAAGGCTGTAGCAGTAACCCTGAAGAAAGGGTGACCACAAACAACAATCATGGTCATCATGATAGACGCTAGTATGGTTGACCTATGAGATTGATGTAAGATTATCAAAAAGCATTAACAGATTAAATTAGGTCTTTGATACCTACTTTTATGAAATCTCAAAATTGATTATGGGTTGTACTTGATGTGAATTACAGGGGGAAAAAATTCATATTCATATTGTTTATTGCAGAACTAGCTTCTGCCAGTGGTTTCACCCGCATCCCGTGGGAACTACTTCCCGTACCGGGATAAAAAGTAGCCTATAGCATTCCTCGATAAATGGGCTATCTAACACTGAAAGAAATTTTCAAATCGGACCAGTAGTTCCTGAGATTACCGCGTTCAAACAAACAAACAAACTCTTCAGCTTTATAATATTAGTATACTATAGATAGGGAATTAAGGTTTACCTGTGTCACGATTCTACCTATCTGTCACGATTGGTAGGTATACAAAGTAAAGGTGCTGTTTTTCGGGAAATAACCAACCAAAAACATCGCCATAAGCCGATCGATAAGACTTTCAATTCAAAATCCACGTTGAGTATCGTTCTAGAATACGAGAAACAAAACTGAGCGCCGTGAAACAAAGAATAGGTACCAAATATTTGTTCCTATAAAGGCGGTGCTACACTTATCGGTTGTTGTAAATATGCAACGCTAGGAAAGCAAACAATCGTATTTGTCGATAATAGCACAGAAACCTACAGAAATGTGAATGTTCGGGTTTTTCGGTACTGTTCAAAGTGTTTGTATAATGATATTTGTACTGGCAGCCCTTACTGCTTTCGCATTCTTTATGATGGGACTTGACTACTGACCGGAAAGGTACTCCCTCTCTGTGAGCATTCACCTGTAATGTGACGTTACTTTGTGAATTGCATCAGTGAGAGAGGGAACTTGCTATGATACAATTCGAGCACTGAGTATATGAGTGGGGGAGTAGTATTGAGTTATTACAAAATTATTCTCAAAACTGAACTGAAAATGCTTAGCTACAGGTTAATCTTCATCTGTCAGAGAAGCATTTGTATAAAGTTCTGCTTCAAATCTAATCTCTTTGGATTTAGGTTCGCCAAAATGAGTACTCAATGGAAGACTGTTTGTCTATGATGTAATTAGTCAATACGGACCTCACCTTGTTACAGTAGGGAACTTTTAAATGCAACAATAGGGATAATTATTGTTTACAGTTGAAGTACCTATGTTCTTATGTGTTCGAGATTGCCTATTAAGTTAGCTTTCAGATTATGCAGACCACGCGATCAGAACTGTACAATTATGAATTTACAGTTATGTCATGCGACGTGTTTACTGTCAAAATCTACATATGACATAACATACCATTCGAATAAGTTCATGTTTTACTGTGCTTGTAGGTATTGTTATCGGCACGGATATTGAGCTCTCGGCGGAAGAGTGGGGATCGCTTTGCCCACTGTACACATAAGGCAATAAACCAATAAATCGCTTCTGCGCAGGTGAAGGTCAGGGCTCAATATACGTGCCGATAACTATACTTATTAAAAAATGAGATACTTAGTAGGTATCTAATGTAAAAGTGATTTTCAAATTGATTATTTAAATTTTCTTGTCGGTTGGTAATGCCCATTAATCGGAAGAAGTAAACATTGGTAAAACTAAAACAAATATTTTTAATTAATGTAATATATAATGCGTCATTCTGTAGATACGCAGCCTATATGATTAAAAAAAAATAATCTAAATACGTAGGTACATACGTTTGTTGCGATTAAGTAGCATGTTAGTACATATGTATTGTTATCACAATTTAAATTAACAGTTTCCGTTTTCCATTGTTTAATGCTTACAATATTCTAAAGAAGAAAAATGCTTGTAAACTGTATCATTGGCAATTTTGTGAGTTTATCTCTAAAAATAAATATCACTGTAGGTTTTTTACAATCATTAATGCTTATGGAAAACGGTGATTTTATTAAGGGAGCCGTCATGAGTATTTATAAGAAACTGTGGGCTGCGGGATTTATCGAAAGTGTTACCGCGGCCCTTGAAGCACTTGATAGGTTTTAGTCAGTAAGAGTTTGACACTATATCACGCTGCACACACAGCGCCAAAAAAAAAATTAAGTCCCTATCCATAAGCAACAAAAAATTATAAAATTGAATTCTGTTTGACGATTCAAACACTGTTTTGCAATTATTTCAGTAGTAAACAAGGACAAACTGAATGATAACATCACAATGCGTCCCTCCGCTAGTTATGTATGACCAACTTCATTTCCTATCAGATTATGTAACACCAACTTATATTATGTACGCTCACAAATGCACAATTTTATAAAATAACTAAAATCCGTTCGTGAGACTTAAATATCCATTTCCACGAACTTTATTCGTAGTTAGGTTTTTTCGTGTTTTTGCTCGGGAACTAAAACACGAATGTAGCACGAAATGCGTTCCGTATTCGGTTTCGTTTTTGTGGTAAACCGAAACTACTCACTGAGTTTTTCGGATTCCCATAGAAATTGGTCGGAAATATTCAAATGAGGGAATGGGAGGATTCGAAAGAAAAGTGTGCCAGTTGATCACTTCAGAAACTGTTCATAACTATTTATTTACTAACTGTAATACAGGAATACTATGATTTAAGTCTTATTTATTTAATAAATTCAGCAAAATTATTATGAGCATACGAAAGTCTCCATTAATACTGGTCCGGTAGCATCAAACTTCATATAATTTATATCCTAAAAGTTCCACGTGCTATCTAACTCTTGCTTCAAATCAACTACTAGCTCTCAAATTAATTAATAACGATACTTTTCATCGTTCTGAAATGTGCAAGAATAAACGTCTTGCATTCTAGTGTTTTATGACATTAAAAACAAACCTAATACACAATAAAACATGGAACCACTTTTTACGATAATGTTGCTTAGCTATATCAACAACTGTGTATATTTTAATAGCATATATGCGTTCAGGCATGCATGAAACCACTGACACAAGTAAATTGAATGATTATTTTTATTGCAGTAATCGTATTCGATGCTCTTTTGTTTTTGCATTATTTTTCACTAGCTGTTCCACCCGTATGCCGAGCAATATTTCCAAGACCCTGATAAAAAGTATGCTTCTGTTCTTTCTCAGGCTCTAGACTATCTGTGTATCTTTATCGGTTCAGTAGGTCTTTTGTAAAAGCCGGACTGTCTGACAGACAGATCGAGGGACTTTTAGCTTTAGCTGGAGACTTCGGTTACCTATTATGCCCAGTAAGGTAAATGTCGGTAAAGTAAGAGAAATATTTTTCTATGGCTATTATTAAAATTTGTTAGCCCACTGCGCGATAAAGTCGTGACAGTAAAATCGAAGGCAGAAGCTACTAATATAATTTTCATAACAAGTCCAGTTATTACATTTGCGCGGTTGTTCCTCCGCCTGCCTTCTGCATCCACTCTAGAGGTACAAAACTTTTCGAGACTGAATAAACAGTTGAAACGGTTCTTGATTGGTTATCAAACTAAAAGTTTTCTTTACTATACAACTTTAGTTAAATGTTTGGTCTTCACCAAAAAACAATAAGAGTGACTTCAAAGTCATAAAGTTTACATAAAATCAACTGGGCTATAAAGAGAAAAGTTACGATATTAAATCTCATCATAATAAGAGATAAAAACACGAATGAAACCTTTAAAATGTTTATAAAGCCTTCAAATGTGTTCTTTTCTTTGATTATATTTTCGGCTTTTCAAATGTGGGAGTTGGTATAATAAACGCGATGATTTAGGTTAAACATGACTTGAAGGCTGTATACTTATCATGCCTTTGTCAATCTGTCTCTAATCTATCTACTATTATTAAGTCAGTCAGTTGGAAAAATCGATAGAAACAGTCTTTAAATGTGGCTGACCGAAAGACTCGGGTGTCGGTCAACCAGGTGACCCCATCCTCTCCCGAGAGGGTCGTAAGACGGAATGAGGCGGTTGAGTTACTGGCATGGGTATCATTTCGTAATTGCCATCCTTACGGCTCACTAAATGGGAATAGGCACTAGTTACCTCATTAGTTTTATGTACAGATATACCCATTTTATTTTAATTACCGCCTGTTAGAAGTAAAGTTCCTGAATCTAATGTGTATTTTTAAATTGTTTTTCTCTGAAAAACAAAATGTAAACTATCACTGAGGCAGGACTAATATTTCGTTAAATATATTATAGTTAATGACTTACAATGTGTGTACTGCGTAGGTACACATTTTCAAGAAGTTCACAAAAACTAAACAAAATCGAGATCTTGCCCAAAAATAAAGTTAAAATTTTCCCTTGATGAAATTCCTAGAGCTCGAGTTTCCAGCCGCGTGGCGGTCGGGAGCTTCCTCGTTCATTAATTTTATTAATAAGGTAAGGCGCACTAAGCTCGCTCGTAAAACAACAATCTTGAGTGCAATCAATTTTAAATATGTCCTACCTAACTTGTTCTAGCGGGTACATCGGGCTGAGGTAACGAGCTTCGGAACTCATTTATTTTTCCTATTTATTATTTGCTGGCACTCTCTAGTTTCTAGCCTAGTTTCCAAGAAATTGTTTATTGCATAGCCTGCTTCGCTTCCAGCAAAAATTGCTTTGCGGCATCTTTTTAGCCCTTAAGTTATCCCCGTGAGACAAGTACGTAATGTAGGGGAAGAGCATGAATAATTTTCAGCCATACCTTGAGAGGTAAATTCTCTGTGGGATCGCTTGCAACCAAATGTAAGGCGAAGTAAATAAAAGTGTCATTTATCCTGCTCTAACCTATGGAACTTTATGTCGGTTACTGAATAAACAACAGACTTCTACATCCAACTTTGCTAATGACGTTAAGGTGGGCAAGAGGTGTCACGTTACTCGAGGGAGAAAAGCAAAGACCCAGCTTCCAGGTAGTGGCGATTGAAGAGAAAACTTTTGTTTAGCTAACTACCGAAGTAACTACGGCTAGCTGATTGTTCAAAAGTTTAAAGTGTCTTCGGTTGTTGAGACGATCTGTGAGTGCTCAAACGTATTTGGCGACTGCGTTTGAAACAATTAGTCTTACCAGGAATTTGAAAAAAAGGAAAAAACCATAAGTAATAAGGTGTATAAAGATGAATTGTATTAGAGCGAAAATGTGAAGAAATTTTAAATTTCGCCAAAAACATTTAGATTTACATAAGTAATCTGAAAAAAAAGTACGATGACCAAAGACACGTATCTATAGACAACCTCGATCCTTTAACGATCTTGTCCGTCCCGTCGCTTTGTTAACTAGATTTATCAATTTCCCTTGACAAGGGTTTAAAAAGTCCTTTGATATTAATAAATCGTTCATCTTTTGAGACGGCTATTTTTCTGAGAGAATTCTTATAATGGTGTTACTACTTTTGCATACTTAATATAAAAAGTGATAACAAAGCTGCCAGCATCTTTCATCTGGGCCTCAGCAACATCTTGCAGGGACGCTAATGAAATTCTTCCGGGTAAAATATGTCGCCATAATAAAAAAGTTGAGTCCAAAAGGATTGTGTTTATCATACAAATGGGAACCCAAAGGGTCAATTTAACGAATTTTGGTTATACGTACAAATAATGATTTATGTGAAAATACAGTCTTAGTAACACCTGACTCTTACTTATAATTACACCGCACCTACATGTGAAGTAATATTTAACTTTATTTGTAGGTTTAACCTTTGTTAATTACTATGAAGGAGATGTCTGATATAACTTTACATTAACATAATAAATAAATAACATAATTGTTTTCCGACACAACACAAAAATTATAATGATACAGGTGTTCAATTTACCTATACAACATTTATATTCGCAAACACAACGCAAACTATTATTTGAAGTTGCAAAACCAGGTACCTACTTTCCTTTACTTTTAATTTAAAATAGCGGCATAAATAGAGAGTTTCATATTCATAGCTTTCATAACGAAGACCAGGCTGGCACCCTTTTATATGAAACCCTTTGACGAAAACAGAATAGAGAATTAACACACGAATAAAAACTTTTCAGAACAGTAGTGCAGTCTATTTCGGAGCCGTTTTAAATGGTTGAGACGCTTTTACGGCGGAGATGAATGTATGTCAATGACGCTGCAGAAGTGAAGTTTTAGAATAGTACTAGTTTACAAGGAAGGCTTATTTAGTTTCACAATTTTAGAGATGAACTTCTTTGTATGCACACAAAATATTGTAACTTGTTAAGCAAAGATGTGGAACCGTTTAATATTGGGTGGCCAAAGGCCAAAGGCCTTTCGTTAAAATGAAAAGATACTCCTCAAAAGACAAGTACCTGCTCTTTGATGATATTTGTTGTCTATGTAATATGCAATGACTGCCAGACGTGACTAATTCTTCCAGTTGTACAAATATTTATGCCGTTAATTAATAGAACGGGCACCTAGAATGACCTCAGGTGAAAGAAGTCTTATTATCATGCGTTGACAAGCCGTGGAACTAATTCCTTCTTTTGTACAAAATGTTTACGCTTTTGTTAATGAAACAGGTGCCTAGAATGACCTTATCGTTATTGAAAAAGTTAATTGTTTATGTTTGAATTACATTTTAATTATACATAGTATTTACCTACCTATTTATAAGCTGATGGATATTTTATCAAATAAAAATGTATGATGAGTATACAAAGCAATGAATGAACCGATGCCATGATTTTGTATTTCGTTCATATTTACGTAGATCTAGCACGTGAGTTTTCATTAGCACATATCTGTGAAAATGTGACAGTTTGAAATGCTCCGGTCAATAACCCTTTCGCTTTGTGATTAGTGCTCAAATACAATGTCTTGATCGAAGTTTGAATATTAAAATTGCACATTTATCGTTTTTTTTTCATACTATGTATGTGTATGTGTTTTTATTGTTATGTGCATATTTTTTATACCTTTCGTATGCAGGCTTTTTCGGTTGGCTATGAATAAATTTCATTGAATTGACCATAACCATGTCCTTTGATAAAATTCTACATAGGCGTACTTTTTATTACTTCAATATGAAATCATACCTACCCAAGGCATGACCAATAACATTTGTTAAGGTTTGTTGTTTAAGAATAAATCATGCGACTGCGCATGATATTAAAGTAAACAAGGTGTTATAGAGGTAACTCAATATTACTTTTTCTTTGTGTATTTCTAAAAATGAATGGATCCGCCGGCCTAAAAATAAAAACCAAAATATATTTAATAATAGTTTGAACAATATGTGCAGATAAAAAACACGATCACATGGTGAGTTTTATGTTCTTTGATATATTTTTATTGCACTGTAATAACTGCATTCCACGTGAAATAAAATGCAGTGTCCAATGTGTGCATGTTTTTGATGGTATTTAACTATGTTTATCTGATAATTACTTTAGAAAGGAAATGCAGATAAAGTAATTGGGTATCTAATTGTTAATTATTTTAGAACTGGTTCTCAAACATTTTAAAATGTGTTAGAGGACGTGCGGTTGGTTGAAGTCTAGTTATATTTTCATGAACCTGTAAGTTTTTTCGTTTATATTTTTACAGGACTTATCATAACCATCTACTTAATTCAAGCACCTATATTGTTCCTTCTAAGCCACGAAGACTTAAAATTGAAATGTTTATGAACGAAAATCGCGAGTAGGGTTAGGCATAACATAAAATTTGGATATCATACGTAAGCTGGGCTGGTAAGTAGGGTGAAAAAACCGTTGGGATGCCCACGTCATGCCCAATAAGCTTCAGGGACGAATAAAAATTCTTGGCGCCCAACCTTTCTATCAAAAGGGATGAGACTACAGTCGGGTTTTTATTACGCAGAATGCTCGGACGCTGGCTAGTGCTCGCGTGTGTGCAATGCGATAACCGGATAGAGATAATAGGGGTTAAAGTATGAAATTGCCGATTTGTACTGAAAATCTATTTTTTTTTTTTTTTTAATTTTTAACAAACTTATTTAATCAAAATAGTTGCCATTATTATCTATACATTACGGCCATCTAATAAGAAGGTCATTTATGCCGTTACGATAGAACTCTGAGGATCTAGACTGCACAAACTGTGTGAAAGAATTTTGATCTGCCTCCTGGAAAGAAACTTCTTGTGACGCAGATAATTGTCCAAATCACAAAAAAAAATGGTCGTCCGTTAGAGCAAGGTCTGGCGAATATGGAGGAAGACGAATAGTTTCCAACTGCAGTTCCTGAAGAGTTAAAACGGTTTCTTTTGCTGTATGAGGCCTCGCGTTGTCATGGAGCAATAACGGTGAAGGTCGATTCATGAGTCGTGGCTGTTTTACTGCTAATTTTTTCAACATTATTCGTTTTCGGCTGGGTATCTGGGTAGTTTGACTAGGATCGGCGTTCACCGTCTCTCTTAATTTCTCGTTAATCACCTGTCAGGCGGTCTTTTTCATGGCTCGTTCTTCAAGTCGAAGTTTCCACCACGAAAGCGTTTAATCCAAAATCGCACGGTGCGTTCATTAGCAGACACCTCTTCAAATGCAGCATTGATATTGCGGGCTGTTTCTGCCGTTTACTTCCGCGTCGGAATTCATATTCAAAAATTACTCAAATTTTCGCAGTGTCCATCTTTCTTGTTTAAGTTGAATAACAAAAACAATTGAACATCGATAATCAAATGTTTCACATTTTTTAAAAGAAGAACATCACAGAAACCACGTGAAAAAAGTTTCATTCGAAAACCTCAAACCATGAAGACTCTATGGCAATTCAAAAACCTACTAGAATAAAACGGCAATTTCATACTTTAACCCCTAATATTCATGTATGTAGGTATATTTCATTTGTGTTTACAGAAATGTATTCAAACTTAGTAGGATTATGGCTTATTATGATAAGTGTGGTTTGCGTTACGAGATAAGTACGTTAAATTGGTACTCGCTCTCGCCTTAATTGTATAGTAGGCTGCAGTAAAAGAAAATTAAAAATAGGTACGTACTTATGAGCGGTTGAAAAGTGCATTGGAAAAAACCTTCAATATTTTATTTTCGGTCAACAAATGGGGCTATAGTAATAACATTTATTTAGCCTGAAGGACATCAATTAAGTGCAATTGATTAATAATTTACAAGAGTAGTTAGGCATACAACATGCATAAGCAATACTCCATTTGCATATTATAGCGCGGTCGCAGTTTGTAAATATGGGGTAAATTGTGTTTGTGTGCTGCGCTATTAAACTGTACACACGGTTATAGAAGGCTCAAATACAATAATTTTAAGTTTTTAATTATAATACTTCTGATTCTTGAAGAGGAAAAAATTCTAGGTTCTAAAAGTTTCTATGATGCTTTCCCTAATAACATTGTCATAATCTATACTAATATTATAAAGCTGAAGAGTTTGTTTGTTTGAACGCGCTAATCTCAGGAACTACTGGTCCGATTTGAAAATTTCTTTCAGTGTTAGATAGCCCATTTATCGAGGAAGGCTATAGGCTTTTTATCCGGGTTCGTGCAGAGGTTCCCACGGGATGCGGGTGAAACCGCTGGCAGAAGCTAGTTTTTTTATATGGGAAATCATCAAATGACAGCTCCCTCTGTGGGTGCAGCGTGTGGAAGTGTAAGACTCTTCCTGTCTAATATCCGCCATGTTCCTTCTTAAGCCCTTTATGCACCAGGGCCGCGGTAGCTCTTTCGAACAATCCCGCAGCCCCGGCAGGCATCATCTGCCTAGCTTCTTAAAAATATCAACGAAAAGGTGTATTCAAACAAAATGTATTGACGTACACCTTTAAATCTAAATTAAACGTTCAATTAGTGAAATATCATTCCCCGTAAACATTACTTTCTGTTAGTAATGCTCACATTCGTTTCACTTCAAGCCGAGCTATGTATTGATTAGTTAATTACGCTATTTATGTAGCTCGTATCATAATTATTAGTGAACATGTAGGGGACGACGTGAGGACAGTAATTTGCCCACACAGTCATTCACCCGCGATTACCTTTGACAACGTTTTTACTGTAGTTACCTACGTAGTATGTACATTTATAATGCTTTACAAAATATCGGAGTTATTACGAAGAAGCTCGATTAGTTTTGACCATAGAGGGTTTATGTGTCACTCACATAATGTTATGAATATTCGATGTTGAATATTAAATTGCCGGCTTATTACAGCCGTTAGCGAGTGACTTTGTGTAACATCAATTTATTTAGCAAACATTCTATTGAAGTTTCAGTTTGTGCGCATAAAATGTAGGTATTTTAATGATGACAGCTTCCCATGTTTTCATACGGGGATTTTTTCCCATAATATCGTTCTGTATGTTGACTTTCCCTTTTTGTTCATATTGTATTTACTTATTTAGGTGTTCCACGCGTTTGTATAAATAATGTTAATAAGGCTTAACAAACAACATAAATTGCAATGAAAAATGTATATCCCGTACCGCAAGATTTAATCCTTACGATTCATGTGAGCATTCTCACTGTTGCATGCAAATCAGTTCACGTTTCGTTTTTTAATATGCAATAAAACAACGTTTTTTTTAAACAATGTTTTCGACATTTCAATTAGACATATATGGAAATGGTACAGGAGACAGACTTAGAGATCAATATTCGCTATTCATTGTGAAACATCACCAAGTACTAGCTATGTAGAATTTATGATACCGTTAGTGCAATAAAGCAGACGTTTTCATAATTGACGCATCTCTTGTGATTAAAAGCAAGAATATGTACCTATATAGGTAGCTGGATAAAACTTTATAAAACAGATGAAAACTGAGCTTTAATCCCAATAACTATTTCATCCAACTATAATCACTTTTGTCACAAAACTCTGATACCTACTTAATGATATCACAGAACTATACAATAATTAGCATTATGTAAATACCTCGAGCTTACTGTGCTCTGCTTAATTCAACGAGATTACAGAACAATTTGAGAACAGAGGCTGTGTACAAGCTTAAAGTATAGACGTGTATTTCTAAGGTTTTACGACTAGTGGGCTAGTCTAGTAGGTAATGGTAGTGTCTTCTTCGAGTTCTAAGTCAGGATTGTCTGAACTGCCTTTGTAGTTCGAATATTTATGAGGCTGCTAACAGAATATATGGGCGTACTCTACCTGATACAATTAGGTATATGTATAAGCATGTGGGCACGAAGGAAGTTTAAAACAAATGCTTTTTGTTGTTCGTGCTCTCGAACGTTAATTTATGTACTTTTTACTTTTCTGTGCGAAACTTTCGGTAGAATCCCAAAAGTGATAATCCTGGTGGAAATTATTCGGTGTCTTTTGCTGGCACGTATTGTTGGGAAAAAACCATTGAGTATTTTTGAACGATTAACAAAATAATTATAATTGAGTTTTTACATAGCAACATTGCAGTAATTGCTATAAAACATGTTTCGGAAATTACAAATAACCTTAGATTACAATTACATTGCTGCACTTATCAACGTAACGCATTTTAATGTGAATTGCAATTTAGAATGGTCTTGCACAGGCCAATGAGCTACCCGTGTAGATAAGTTAGTGTAATCACTATGGTTGTCGACTGAATATTTATTGAGTTGTTGAATGAAGTATAAGTGGCACCGTTCCCAATATTCTCTGTCTTGTTTTGCATACTTACAGATATGAATAATATGAATTTGAGATGATATATATCTATGGGGCTTATTTCTAAATTGTATCTCAATCAAGAGATAGATAGAATATTTTTAACTTTCGTAACTTTTGTTTTTACTCATCCTTCTTTTGTTTTTGTTGCCAGGGATGGGACGGTCGGACGAATCCTGGGAGTAATGAAGAAGGCGAGACTCCGCCACCAGCGCACGCCCCACTTGACGCTGTCTGGCAACCCGTCGACGGAACCCGGTGAGTGAATATTAGTATTATCCTTTATTGTTCACACTATTTGTAAATAGAATAGAATACAAAAGTTGTGTTGTCAGTCGTCATTTAAACTAGCTAAATGATTTTAAAATTGGAATTGATTGATGGCCAGTGTCAAAATTACAGCTAAACATTAACCGCATAATTCATAATAAGGCCATTTGTTTAAAACCTATTTTAATTATCGACCTCTTTGTCACTAGTTCATTGGAAATGAAAATGTAATGTTTTCCATAAATATACCGTTAAGCGGATTGACTTTTTTGCAATTAGGATGATGCATTTGAAAGCATTCAATGTTTGTGAGAATTTATCATTTTGGAAAACAAAACATTAAAAACTATTTTACTGGAATATTGCAATTGGCCGTTCTAATCCTATTTTTTTTTGTCAGTGGAATAACTGGCATAGGATTTTTGTCTATTTCAATTAAGCTATTTTATGAATATTTTACAAATTGAGCATCAATTTATACGAGGGACACTGATCAAACAGATATTTTAAACTTTTTTATTAGATATTCAATGTGCAAATTATCTGATTAACACAATAACAATACTTAAATAAAATATTTATACATTAATTGTAGCATTCCTACTGCGGTCGTTTACCAACCAGATTTTATAAGTGATCAGATACCTATTTCAACTCTTGAAATATTATAAATATATTGTTTAGAAGTTACCCGTAATTAGACCCGCTTTAGTATCCTAAACAACAAACTATGATGACATAATTACCAACTGTCATAATCATCTAAGTTTCGTTAATCACTTTCGTGTCGCCATATGGCTCGTGGAGGGACGGCAATTTATTACCATAATCTGCAAAGCTACCGAATTCTCGAAAACTAGCGAAAGCCGCTAAAATATTTATTAATACATCGACGTATTCCATGCAAACGAAATATATTTACAGCGCTGAAACAGCTACAGTTTAACGCTTCATATTTCGATAAAGATTGTTGAATAATTTATTATGTATGTCACTAGGGGCACTAGACTAGATTTCATCTACATACACGGAGCGATCGATACCAGTACCTATACTAAATGTGTACCACTAATGTCATGTTTGGTTACTCTATAAAAGGTCACATATTTTTTCCTCAATCTGACTTAATGGTTATTAGAACGGTTTTTATGACGATAAAGCTATCGTTATTTATTCAGATTAACATCAGGGTGCTGAAAAAAGGAGCACTTTTTCATGTTTACATTTAGTTTGATCCATTATGATGTATCAATTTTGTAAGTGACTGTAGTACACAAATGAAATCACTTAAATAAAAATTACTTAAATGAATTCAATGCATCGGCCATGTTTGCTCCATTATATCGAAAGTAGATGAGCCGGCGTCCCATTATAGGTTTAATCAATTAATTGTTAATTTATTATGCACCGGGGCCCTCTAGAGAGCAAGACAATTCAATTTTTATTGGGTTTAGGTGTACTGTATCACGGGATATAAGGTTTTTTGTACTCATTACAGACATGGTTTTACTCTAGCGAGTTGAATCTGTTCACTCCATTAGCTGAAAGCAGTTCAAATAAAACAAAATGAATTAATGTATTCTCAATGTTCGCATTATTTCAGGATCGTGGAAATCCTATAGATTGTAGGAAGCTTTATAATGCACAACCTTACACTTTCCATTCTTTGCGGTATAACCCGCATCCTGAGGGTACTACTTGCTCCCTGTCCTAACCCGCATATATATATAAAAACTTTTCTATGTCCAAACTCAAGCTTCAAGCTTACACCATATCACCATTTAACTTCTAAAGTGTAACAAATTCAAATGCATTTTTTTCTCATTGTTTTTAGAAAGGATATAAAGATCGTTGGATGTCCCACATTGATAACATTGCATGTTGCGCTATACTATTATGACGATAATTGCGATAATAACAACTGCAATAACGTGGAAATATGTCCGTTTCCAGTATAAGGGGTATAAAATATTAGCAGCCAATTTGATGTTAAAACAAACTATTGATCAATTGATAATAATGTCTATCGAGGCTGTGCAGCGTCATATTAAAAATATATAAAGATATGGTTAAGTAAGTTTTTCTACATTTATATAAATACTCGTCAGAGGCAGGTCTTGATAAGTTCAAAAAGGATATAAACGAAACTAAATGATTCAGTATGATAAGCTTTCATATAGCTAAACAGTTAGGTATAGTAAAAACGATAAAACCATAACGAGACCAGCAAAACAGAGACTCTGTCCTAGTAACTAAAACATGTCTATTTAGAATATATCCCTTCATTTTTCTGCCTTAAAACGTCTGTGAACGTAGACATCACTCCCGACAGTTATAGCCTATATAAAATTATACCTACATTCAGCCAGCAATAAAAGTTGTACAACAAAACGCGTCCAAGGCCCAAACAATTTGATCCATTCAAACAAATTACCACGAATAACTCTCATCACTCGTAATAGAGCTCCCGAATTTTATAATTACTGTCGCCGCTGTGTTCCGTCCAACGTCACATTATGATTATTTTTATTTACTTTTATGGCTATTAAAATACTATTAGTGAAAGTAAAAAGCATTTACACGCTGGTCCTGCTAACGACTTCGGTGATTTAACGCTTTATTTCTACTTTTTGGTGGGAAAACTAGCAACTACGCACGTATTATGTCTCTATAGAGATTTATTGTAATGCCTTAAGTGGGTTTCTGTCGTGTTGGGAATTCTCTGTGTGGGATTAGGTGAGAAGTTCCAATTAAGAAACTTCTCAAAATAAGGAATCTGCTGTTATGATATCCTCGTGAGCTTATGTATGTTTTGAAAGAATAGTATGAAGAATGAAATACAATGAAACCTTTATGTATGTTGAGTTGTATTGAGTAATCACCAGAAATTCGTCATTTATCTTCTGAAATAACAAAAGGCTTTATAAATTGACTGAAGACAGCACTAAATGATTTTATCAGAAGTTATTTTTATCTGCTGATGCCGTCTCAATTGAGTGTAATCTTGTCAATGAGGCGTAGCAAGCTGCTACGCTTTCGTAGCGCACAAACTATATCAACGCCGTAGTACGAGTTGCGCCAGTTTTTCCTACATCTGTTTTATTCAATACCATAGCTTATAGCTTGTATAATATGCCTATGTGTTGAAGTGCGAGTATAGTCGAGGAAAAATGTTTAGTGCTTCCTGACTCATTACCTAATTAACAAACTTTCACACACACTGAAGGGGCTTGATAACGCAGGTACGGGAAATTAAAGAACCCAATTAATTAGTATGCATGCCTGAAAAAGTGTTGAATATTAAAATAAAATATAATGTTGTCGGCTTTTAATTAAATGGAAATATATGTGTATATGCAAATGATAAGGGAGTTAATGGTTGGTAAAGTTTATGGTACAGTTTTATTTAGAGTGCCTAGTTCATTGAATGAGTTATTGTATAGGATTATATTAAGTTTAGCCTGAAGTTCTATATGCAAATATTTGCAAAACACTATTCAACAAAAACAATTTTCACTTTACGAGATAAATTCTGACGATTAATATAATCAACTAAGACTACTCAACAGCTTTTTGACGGTTATCCTATTGAGCTTGAAAATAGGTCTATACAATTTTTAACTTTATATCTTCTTTTAGTCTTATAAATAGGGTATAATAAAGTTTAAAATTAAAGGAGTCGAGGTCTTACGCAAAGTTTGAAAGGATGGTATTATTTGTTTATGCCTCAGTCTCAAGTCTTGGTAGGACCTTGAGCCTCAGTTTATTGTTTGACAATTTGATTGTTCACGGAGGTTTAATTATTGAGGTGGAGATCGATTCCAAGCTAGGCTTGAACGGGATTTAGTGCTTCGCATCAGGAATTCAGACGGAACACTGCTTTATAATGAGTTATGTAAATGACGTTGCCTATACGCGTATTCAGGCCTTTATTGATGAGGCAAGGCAAACAACGCAAGTGGCTATCACGCGACTACGGGTAATATAGTGTGTAAGTTGGTTTATAATAATACTTTATGTAGGCTATTGTAAATATAACGCTATTATTGTTACTATCATTACAGATAAATACACACATACAAACACGCAAATAATATCTATAAACTATGCCGGAACTGATGCTATCTATTCCTACCTTCTTTTGTTTGTTCTCGTTCAAATATCGGCAAATAGAAACTTGAACTTTGAAGTACTGATTTCAAACAATAAATTCTTGATTGTACACAAAAGTTGGAATTCGTTTCGTCGTTATTGAAAATATTCGATAGGTAGTAGTTTTCATTTTTCTCTGTTCTTTTGTTTCTTACTTGAAATCAGCTGTTATGTCTAATATGCAGGTCATATGCAATGTGAAGAATTTAGACTCATGATTTTATTTCCTGAAGTTATAGATAAGTAGGTAAACATTAGGTAAAGCTTAATATCAGTGATAATGACTAAGGAAATGGTTAATTCTTTACTTGCTATAGGTAATTATAATGATGAATGTTATACTCAGCTTTATCTGTTAGATTATATAAGATGGCTAGATTATAAAACAGAGAACCATACACTCAAGAACTCAAGTGCTAACGTTTTTCTTTCACCGTTGTATATTTACGAGAATCAACTTTATGAAACTGAAGTCGGAACAAAAGTGAAGGGTTTAGGAATAAAACCTCCTTCCCATATGGGACTCGTCTGGCTTGTTGCCAACAGCCCGACTATGGAAACATTAGCCGCCTTTATTTATAAACATTATTAGCTTCCGTGGCTTTGCCCGCGTAGAGTTCGGTTATATCGCGTTTCCAAGAGCATTCTTCAAAAGTCCGGGTCCGAGTCAACTCTATCTCTGTACCAAATTTTATTAAAATCAGTTCAGTGGTTTAGACGTGAAAGCCTAACAGACAGACAGACAGACAGACAGACAGACAGAGTTACTTTCGCATTTATAATATTAGTAGGGATTTTGCCAAATAATTGCCTAAAAAATTGTTCCGTGTCAACCAAATGCTGTTGTGATCGTAATCGCCATATTATAAGGAACCAATCAATATGCGTTTTGATGGTAAACGGTACAATTTAAGAAGGGCCTGTTTCCCAAACAAAAAGAATGATCTCTTTTAATGGAGTTCTGCAATTGATGTACTTTGGTACTTAAAGTCATAGCATTAGGTACCTACGTATATGTTGTCATATGATTATAGATAAGTATCTAGGTATGTAAGTAGATAAAGGAATTCCTTGGGGCATAGGTTCGTTAACTTTTTTAGATATAAAAATTTCAGGTGCGAAAAATCCGGCCTTTTTAAAAAAGGAATTCTCTTATCTTTTTTGTACGTAGATACTTACGTTGTTTTTCATATCCATTATCTAGCATTCCCATTAGGTTTTACCTATTTCTATAAAAAAGATTGTATGAAAACTATATTATTTAATAGTCTAAGATCCCGCCATAGAACGACCTTCACCGGGCTGGTTATTGAATTAAAAGTAATTTTTAGTTAATAAAATGTGCCAATAAAGAGATTGCAAATGGGTTGCCAAAAAAATTCCTGTCCAGAATTAAATAATTGATAATCAAAAAAAACTTTTTTTTCAAACATTCCACTGGTTTGTTTATTAGAAAAAGAATATCCCAATCGAAAGTATGCAACCCATAGAATATGCAAACGTTAGGTTGTCTATTTTATTCCCGTCACTACCCTTGGGTTGCCAGGTATAAACAGGTAAATTGGTACACTAGTAACTTGCACCGGTCTGGTTATTTAATGAAATTTATATGAAAATAAAGATTATTTAATTACAAACTCGGTGGTATAGGGTTGTTTTCAAAAAATCTGTCATGAATGCCGGTTGGCGATTTTTTAAAATCGAAATATTGCTGCGAGTTAATACGTGCGACAGAGAGGTCCCAGTAAACCAACCCATGCGAAAGAAGAGGACACAGCATCGCAGCTGCCTCCACTTCGACCATAGACAGAAAGCGTATGCGCATGCTCTCTGTTCTCTGAAAATGAGAAGGATAGCAATAGCTTAGGGGGGCAGACTCTTCTGAAGTATACATCGATGCTGGTGACGATACCTGCATCTAAGACCCAGAGTCTGTTGCAACGATCAGCGCGCACTCGGTACACGGAGATCATAAGCCAATAGCTGCGCGACATTTTTTGCCGCATTTGTCGCAGGCAGGGTCGTCCACGGGTGAAGCGTTATTTATACGAAGCCTTTTCTGCTTAATATTGTCGATCCAGGCTTCGTCATATTTTGCAGTTCCAGTGTGCAGGTCGCGTCTCCATAAGAGCCTCTCATTGGCGCGTGCTTCCCAAGACTTAGTGTTGATGTTGAAGCTTTCCATGTCACGTTTACAACAGTCCGTCCGAACTTTTACTCAAAAATAATACGCAGCGTGTGTGAGTCTATCGCTATCATGCAACAGACTCTGGGTCTTAGATGCAGGTGTCGTCACCAGCATCGATGACTTCAGAAGAGTCTGCCCCCCTAAGCTATCGCTATCTTTCTCATTTTCAGAGAGCAGAGAGCAGCGCAGTCGTTTTCTGTTAATGATCGAAGTGGAGGCAGCTGCGATGCTGTGTCCTCTTCTATCGCATGGGTTAGTTTACTGGTACCTCTCTGTCGCACGTATTAACTCGCAGCAATATTTCAATTTTAAAAAATCGCCAACCGGCATTCATGACAGATTTTTTGAAAACAACCCTATACCACCGAGTTTGTAATTAAATAATCTTTATTTTCATATAAATTTCATTAAATAACCAGACCGGTGCAAGTTACTAGTGTACCAATTTACCTGTTTATACCTGGCAACCCAAGGGTAGTGACGGGAATAAAATAGTCAACCTAACGTTTGCATATTCTATGGGTTGCATACTTTCGATTGGGATATATTTTTTTTAATAAACAAACCAGTGGAAGGTTTGAAAAAAAAGTTTTTTTTTATTATCAATTATTTAATTCCGGACAGGAATTTTTTTGGCAACCCATTTGCAATCTCTTTATTAGCACATTTTATCAACTAAAAATTACTTTTAAACCAATAACCAGCCCGGTGAAGGTCGTTCTATGGCGGGATCTTATACTATAAGTTATAGTAACTTTGTTCACGTGAACCGCAAATTGTACCGAATTAAGTACATATGTATAATTTCGTGACTTATTGATGCGAGTAGGTAGATATGTTAACTTCCCTGAAGTGACATTGAATTAAATAAAACGTGTTATGTAATTTTCTTAATATCATAACAAATTAGATATGCTATTGAATCATTCATGGTGATAAATTATATTTTAATGTTTCATGGTCGTGAAAACGGTATTTTGAATACAGTAACTTTAAGATTTTATTACATAATATTGGACCTATTTTCCTAAGTTATAAATCCAGCTTATTGTCATTAAAGGAAACGAAATTCGGAACTCCGACCGATACTGAATATTTCTGAATATAGATGCCTAATACTACGATTCCATTTTGGTATCAAAGTCGATACCATAATTTAGCGGATGACAGTCGCGCGACTAGAAGATAAAAATTCTAGGGAGATAATATCTACGGCTTGGCACATTTATTTGTTTATTTTATTTATTTATTTGCTTTGGATTGCCATTAAATCAGTACTTATATCAATTTATGGGATAGCTTTGGTGTGTGCTCCCAATTACAGGCGACCACATCATTCACACTATATTATTACAAATAACACCTACTAAAACTATATAGTAACAAGAAACTGTTTTACAAAAACAGGTTTCAGTAATATTCCCAAAACCGTCTCCTAAGTCTGAAAAATACTAAGCCGAAAACCGTATCAAAATCGGTTCAGCTGAACTTGAGATAATCGCACAAACATGCAGACATATATGCAGGTCAAACTGAAAATCTCCTTTTAAGTCAGTTAAATTTTAATAACTAGCCGTTTTCCCGCGGTTTCACCCGCGCCCCGTGGTAACTACTGCCCTTACCGGGATAAAATATAGCCTATATTACTCGTGGATAATGTAGCTTTCGAATGGTGAAATAATTTAAAAAAACGGTCCAGTAGTTTTTGAGCCTATTCATTACAACCAAACAAACAAAGTTTTCCTCTTTATAATATAAGTATAGATAAAACAATTGAACTTCCTCATGATGGAAATATTGAAGTAACCAAGTACATTATAACAACATGACGTTATATCCGTCGTGTTACCTTGTTATATCCACGTTTAGAAGTTTTAGCGACGGCTCGTCTCCTTCAAACCCTCTTCACGGCGTAAAACGAGTTGATATCAAGGAAAACCGTTATTGTGGCATCAATATAAATAACAAGATGACAGCCTGTCAAGTTAATGCGTACACTTAGAACAATACAGTTTTCTGAGTACAAAGTATTCTGCTTTGAATATTTTTTGGGTAAACTGCTTTAGTTTTGGTGAGCTTGGGTGAACGTGAATTCTTGAATTTGTGTTAGTTAATCAATTGAGTAATTACTTATATTAAATGATTATATGTATAGATCTGAAATTAACGATGTATGTGCGCTTTCACCCCAAAACTACTGAGCCGATTTAAATAACATTTGGTTCACAGATAGAGCTTGAGAACAGACGAAGGCTACTTTTTACCTGGCTACGGGAAGTGGTCTCCTCATGACGCGACTGGAACCGTGAAATACGGGCCGTTATTTATTAATAGCACCTAATAAACGCATTGAAACGTGTAATTAAATAGGTAGCGCTCATTACAAATCTAGTAAAGGTTGATGTAACTACGTATCACACTAACACGTACTAAATTAAATTGATCGAATGATTACACACTTCGTTTCCTTATACTTATTTATATCTTTTGAATATCCATTTACAACGTGTGAACACACATTCCAGTACAGACATGTGTCACATTACGTCATAACAGAAGCTCTGGATATGACGCAGGGTAACAAAGTTTTATTCATTGAAGTCATATTTTACCGAATTTCAAAGCTGATCCCAGCCGTCAAGCAGTACAGTCGCGTAATAAAATGTTAGGCGGAATAAAGACATGTTGTGACACGTTAAATGCCGCGGCGGAAATAGATATTCGTGCTCTTGGAGGATTTTTATTTGATCTCAACGTATGAAAAATACCATGTACCATTGGGTATGAAAATTGTAAATTATTAACACATTATTCAATATTGAATAAACATTCCATAACACGTCACGTTTTGTAATGTACTTTTCTAATAGTTTCTTTGATTTACCCACATGTAGGTATGTACCTACTTACACCACAGATTACTGAGGGCGTAATTTTGTAATTGAAATCTTTCGTGATTTTATAATGTTAGGTACCTCGTTGAAATGAACTAATAGGAATAAGCCATTGACTAGGTATAACTATGTAGGTAACAAAATAAACAATACGAGTACCTACAAATCATACAAAAAGTAATGTAACATTCTCATTTGCCATGTGCCAGCTGTAAAAGTGGGAACCTTTATAATCGTATCATCTCAACAAAAAAATATTTTTGCTGTAACCGGCTTGCTAGACGTTGTATGTTTTATAACGCAATAACGCGCTTTGTCTCATTCATACTCTAAAGTTTGCTTTATATTTTGTACCCTAAATTCCCTTCCAACGTCTGCTAACCTGTCAGAATGTTGGCCGGTATTGTACAGCCACGTATTATGAACACGACGGTAGAAATGTTTTTCAGACCACGTTTCTCACTCAACCTACTAGAAAATGGAAATGAGTGGAGCGTTGCCAGCGAAAGGAAAGAATTTTGTTTTATTTAAATGCGGTTCAGGCAGGACTGAAAATGTGAACCTATTCGATTGTGGTGAGGCTTTCGTTTTGGGGTACGACCGGGAATGTTTTCTGCTTGCTACACGAACGAATTTCTGTAAAAAGTTGTAATAGTATTGTATTATAAATTAATAGTGTGGTTAACCAAACCTGCTTTTGTGTTGCAGAAAACAGTGCAAAATATAATTAATAAGTAATTAATTTCGCTAACTTTATTGAACTTTTGCATAACGAAAAAAGTATACAAGTTAATTATTTATGCAACCGCAGTACCCTATAAGGAAAGTTGGGTACAAGAAGCGAGGGAAAAAACGTGGAGTGTTTTTCTAGATGATTTGAGCGGAAGCAATTGCACCACAAGCCGAGTAGAGAGGCTTCGACGAGTGTCATCGGCCGCCGCCAAGCACTCTCGCCGTGCAGAGGGCACGCCCCTCTCCAAAACTTTTTGCTTTACTATTAATGCAGAATTTAAAGCGGCTTTTAAATATTTTTGGACGTTACTCTACTTGTGAAGTGGATAGAACGGCTGACAGTTATATAAAACGAGCAAGTGAGGTACGGTTAATTAAAGCTAAATGACGGATTCGAATACTTGAATTGGTTTAAGCGAGACAAGAGAAATAAGTCTAAAGTGGTATAGATACTTTCCAGTAAATTCGTCGCAGCAAAATGATGAAGTCTCAATTTTTTAAATAAGCAGAACAAGTTTCGAGCTCTTAATTCGTAAATCGAAATGAACCTTTAGTTATTCGAAAAATTTAAAGATACGTTTATCACAAAACCAAAAACAAAGTAAAGTCAAAACAATAGTATCGCGCTACCAGAAATAATTAAAAATTGTTTCCACTCCATAGGTACCTAATTCAAATCCAGCAAATCAAAGTTATTCACGCGAAAAGATAAAAGTATATTTACGTGCAGTCGCTTTAGATACCAAAACAAAGGCAACAAGCAAAACAAGACATTAAAGATGTTCGTGAATCTGCCAAGAAGAAACTCTTTGTTAAAAGTATTTCAAACTCAAAAGAAATGTCTAAATTACTTTTGCCTGAAACAGACTACGTAAAGTCAAAGAGTAATGTTTATATTCACATTTAAATTGTACTTTATCACCATTGTGTACAGTTGATATTTCTGGGAAATTCAACATATGCGCTAATCCGTTGATAACTCGTGAACACCATATGAGGGGTTCTTGAATTCTAATCTATTTTGCGTCCGAAATTGTTCTGTCCTTGAATTCTTTAAGAAAAAAAAATCTATATACATACATAAGTAAATAATAAAATGCTACCAAGGGAGCAGTTAATTGCAGTCATACATTAATTAGTTTCTTTTATTTTTATAAAAACGTATGTAATCATGCGGTTTTTTATTTATTTTCAATCATATTTTCATTTTAATTAAAAAAACTAAAAAACATTTTTATTGATACACATTTGAGTTGCTTAATTAAAAAGTTCCCTCACAAAACCGTTCCAAACAGAGGTCAGGGGTCGTGTCAAGCAAAGAGTTTTGACTGGGTCTTTATCGCACCAGTTCCCGGGAGCGATCGTCAACACCTTTCTGAGAACAATTTATCAACAAATATTCAGTCTATTGATTCTGAATATTATCGGCAAACAACAGCTTATCAAATAAAAAAATCACTTCTTACAACAGACCTTGTCAAATTTACACGGAACAACCAGTCATTTTGATTATCTGCAGGTAATTATGCATGCATTTACGATTCGACTTGATTTCACCGAGCAGACAGGCGTAAATTGATTTTAATATCATTTACCTCGCCTTGTATGCACCGTGTATCGTTTTAATAAGGTAGCTTCGCGGTCTTTGAAAATTTAGGAGCGTAAACTGTGCTTATTATCGTTACCTATTACTTGGTAATATACAGCAAAGTATTGGAGTAAAGTGAGGCAGATAAGCCATGTAATATCGGTTTATATGCAAAGTCATGTTACGTAATCACATAAAACACGGTACCCAAAATATATGTCATGTGCTTTTTTTTTATGCAAGCTTTATTATGCGTGCTTGCGTAATTTTTTATATTGGTTCGTTAGATATCAGCATAGTTACTATCATCCTGGTTTTACCTATAGTTAAAGTTAATTTATTTGAAAACTCAGTTTCAAAATGAAACGAGGTTAAAATCTATGTCAAAACAATAATAAAAATTACTTAATTAATTGAATAATTATTTTAAGCAGTATTTTATTTGTTTAATATGTATTTGTTTGAATAGTCTTATCAAGATTAAATAAAGAAATAAAGATTGTTACAAATGGAGTATTGCACACGATGTTCTAAATTCAAATCACTTTGCCGCTCTAGAGGTTAAAAACGGCTTTTGCACTCAGATATCAAAGGGTAAAACTACTCTTTCCGAGATGGTGGGATGAAATAGTTATTTGTTATACAAGAGTGCAAAGTTGCTTTTTAACCGCGGGCTCAATTTTGATGACCGAGCAAGCGAAGGATTCTAAAATTGAAACACGAGCGTAGCGAGTGCTTCAATAATTAGAATCCTGAGCGATAGCGAGGGAATCAAAAGAGCACAAGGTGAAAAATCTTTGCACTCGAGTGCAACACGTAACTTTTCATTCCACCTCATCGAGGAAATTTCTAAACTCAAAAAAAGAAAATGGCACGCACGTCACACATGGCAAATTAAAAAGATGTAAGTACCTATTAAAATTTATTTATGCAAAAACTCAGTTTAAAAATGTAATGAGGTTTAAAATCGACCTCAAAACAATAAAAAATAATAATTTCATCCCACTTCATCGAGGAAATTACTTAGTGCAAAAAAACAAAATGGCGCGCACATATGAGTATCAAATTAAAGTGAAGTACCTATTAAAGTTCATTTATTTGAAAACTCAGTTTAAAAATGAAACGAGGTTACAAATCTATGTAAAAACAATAATAAAAATTGCTTAATTAATTGAATAATTATTTTAAGCAGTATTTCATTTGTTAATATGTATTTGTTTGAAAAGTCTTATCAAGATTGTCACAAATGGAGTATTGCACACGATGTTCTAAATTCAAATCACTTTGCCGCTCTAGAGGATAAAAACGGCTTTTGCGCTCAGATATCAAAGAGTAAAACTACTCTTTCCGAGATGGTGGGATGAAAAAGTTTTTTACATAGCGTCGGATGTTGAAAGCTTATCAACCGGTCTGAGTATTAAATGTTGTGACGTTGTTTCATCATGAATATTCAACAATATCTTAATTTGTAAACTTTAGTACTTACCTACTTACGGCCAGTTTCTTCATCAAAAGTTAAAGTTAAAGTTATGGCTAAAGTAATGTCTAAAGTAAAAGTAACGGTTAAATTCAATTTTTCTATGAATTTTGCTGTCAGTTTAGCCTTGAAAAAACGAATTTGACCGTTACTTTTACTTTAGACATTACTTTAACTTTAACTTTTGATGAAGAAACTGGCCGTTAAACAGCGAACAATAATTTACGGAGCGTTAATGTAATTTTCACAACTTGTTTTATTTTTACAACTAGAACATACTTTGTTGTGTACGAGTATCGTGATCAATCAATTGATAACAATTCCTGTTTTCCACGAGCGTACTTTCAAAGTAGGGCATCTTGTATGGAGGAATACAAAGAACTGTTGTAGGCAACTAGAAGGAGGTACAACCGCAAAGAATCCTGTGTTAGCAACGGAGAAGAATCTTACCTACGAGGCAGGCACGAGGCTACGTGACTTCACGAACTGAAATAACTTATTGAGTTTAAAGATAAGAAGATGTATGTGGATATGCTGTGCCACGTCTTTGCATGGCAATTTTTGGCTGTTGAGATCAAAATATTTATTTCACCTAGGTATGCATGTTTAATAAATGAGTTCCTGTTGTAGTATTTTTTAGGTGCAACCAATTAACCATAATTAGTTGCGTCTGATATTCGGTGTTTGGTTTTCCTGTTAGGTTTATACTTTGGACTAAAACAAACGCAACATAAAAAAATACTCAAATAGCTAAACCTCGCTGATTATATGATTGCGAGTATGTGGTCGTTATAAAAATTTTTCACTGATAATAAAGGATACTTTTTAATCCCTAAATGGCGTAGGCTCCATTTTGTTCTGAAAGAACTAAAATTTATTTTTGTTAGAAGCAAATTTGGTTGCACGTTCCGTAAATCCTCTGTAAATACAAATAAAAGATGTTATCGGGGAATTTAATGTTTTTCAGGTATATACATAGGTAGGCAATACATAGGTAGGCAAATACAGTAAATTTTCTTCCACGTGATAGTTTAATTTATGATATGTTGACAGCTTTCGATATGGTATTGGTGATTACATAACACATTATATTACTGTCCGAACAAAATATATTACTGTCTGTTAAAATAAAAGCAACCTTCAAGGTTGCTTTTATTTTGATAACTTAACCTGTTGACGGTTATGGTTTTCAAGACTTAAATCGACGTTTTAATATTTATGTATTCACATGGTTGACTGCCTCGTTGGTCTAGTGGTCGCAAGCGCGGCTGCTGTTCTCGAGGTCTCGGGTTCGATTCCCGGGTCGGGCCGAAATCGCTTTGTGGGTTCTCTTGAACTTACACAAAGCAGCCCATAGTCTGGAAGTTGGTGATTGATTCACCCGTGCATCGGAGAGCACGCAAATGTCGGTCCTGCGCCTGATCTCTTTCCGGTCGTGTCGGATTGCCGTCCCATCGGGTTATGAGAGTGAAGGAATAGGGAGTGCACCTGTGTCTGCGCAAATGCTTGTGCACTATAATATGTCCTGCGCAGCTGGCTGATCTCCTTAAATGAGAACAGCCGCCGTGGCCGAAATCGGCCGTGGACGCCCATTATTATTCACATGGTTTAATTTGTACCATTAGGTACCTAGTCCTAAACACAGGAGAAAAAATACAAGTCTTGGCATCGAGAAAAGAATGTCCTATATAGTATGAAAATATTATAAGTAAACCCTTAAATGCCTAGATTAAAATTGAAACGACGACGCCCAATAACGTAGCCCGTATTAACAGCGCTATGAGGGAACAATATAGCGATCTAAGTTCACACAAAACGTACACAAGTTTGTAATCTAAGTCTTTGTTCTGTTCGTCTACATTCTAAAGAGGGTCAATATTTACAAACATATTAGCGACGTGCCTAGCCACTGCTTCTCCATATTTCATGGAAACCCATTTAAAATGCAATTGGAAAATAGTTACGCTGCAATCGTCCACTTTCATTATATTGGATCTTTGAATTTAATATGAGCACTAGCTTCGGAAATCATATGCTAACTATCAAAGCAAATGTCAAGGGGAATATTTCATCGTAAGTTTCGGTTAAAAATAATAATTGCTAACGGCCAGTTTCTTCATCAAAAGTTAAAGTTAAAGTTATGGCTAAAGTAATGTCTAAAGTAAAAGTAACGGTTAAATTCAATTTTTCTATGAATTTTGCTGTCAGTTTAGCCTTGAAAAAACGAATTTGACCGTTACTTTTACTTTAGACATTACTTTAACTTTAACTTTTGATGAAGAAACTGGCCGTAAGCCAGCTTTTTCGGGTGCTAAGTCTAACAGATGGCAGCTATTAACCTCTTGCGCTGAAACGATCTCTTTTGTTATGATTATATCCGGACTTTACCAATAAAACGTGTGAATTAGCAAAAAGATAATAAAAAGTTATAGCTACAGAGCGAGTTTCAGCACTGAACAGTTAACACGCATCGCACGCCACTCGTAACAACTTTGTCTAGTAGTTTTAAATTGAAAAGATTTACTCAACAGTTTGAAGGAATTTAATTAGTGCCTCGGAATGTGGATTAAACTCCATAATGAAGGCAGCCTCGATTATGTTAGGGATGTCAAGAAACTGCTTTGGGTGCTTTCGCTACGGAATTAATGTTGCTCAGTCAAATTTCTTGCATGAAATATTTCATTTTGCAAATTCATCTCGTCACGTTTGCGGATATATGATCGTACAGATTCATATACTTATGGTGGGACGATGAATTTTAATAAAAAAGCGAGTGGCGCCGTTATTGATTTCGCGCTTGTTATTACCTAGTTATCGTTTTATGCATAGGAGTTTCGTCCATGTCTTATGTGTATAGATGGTCTCTAACGCTTACAACTGTTTTTTTGTAAAACATGTGTGTCCGCTAGCCATGTGTCATTATGAATAGCTTTGTGGTAAATGAGAGAGATCATTGACCTCTATCAATGGCCTTACAATGGCTAAATGAGATGAGTAAATTGAATGATGATTCGCCATTCAGTAGCACGATAACCAGCTCACGGTAAAGATAATTAAACTGTGACCAGCTGATGTTTATTATCTCTATTATAGTTTATTAGGTGGATTATACCTCTATACACAGTAGTCTATGTTCAGTAGCATAACGAGATAATTGTACCAACTATTCACATTGTGGGGAATACGTTCCGTTAGAAGTTATTTTAAGAGCTAAACGTTTGTTAACAATTGTTTAATTTGTGACAATGATACCTACGTCATTAATTTAATTACTTTAATTTCGTTCATTAGCCACAACATATTAACAAAATGTGAACAAGACTTACAATCTCAATTTTATACAAAAATTCGAACACACACACACACACATCACAATACAAAAATCTCTCAAAATGTGAGTGATTTATAGCAGCATGTTATGACATTCCTTCTATCAAATAAGCGACCCATCAACAAAGCCTCCAGATATTTATCAAATAGATCACATCTGTCGCGGCTTGACGACGAACGATTTGAACATAGAGGTTGAGTACTTGAGTATGGTACTGAGTTCTGATCTTTGAGCCCTGGTTATCAACTTGTCAGTCACCTATCATCGTCATTGTATGTAGCGGATGAGATCTGTTGAGGATACATCGTATTATGTACTTGTGTAGCCGAGTATGTATGAAGCTTATGAATAGCGATGCTATAAACTGTCACTGAACGATTGGACGTTCAATTGGCGTCGCGGTCGCAGTACCAATTGTTTTGCTATTGAAATAGAGATTAAAATATTATAACATAAAAAAGTTTTTATATTAAATGTTATTTTACACTTTGACGGAGATTATATTGCTCGATATACATAGATTCTTTGAAATCCCAGCGCAAGGGCTTTGAGCATCACATTACTCGTGTATTGGTCTAGATATTTCGAAGAAACAAGACTTCTGAAAACGAAGGCACTTTGTAGAAGTTGGTTACAAAGCAATATTGAGTTATGTTGAGCTTGTCAGTGATCTTATATCGTTTGAATCTCTGTAATGTAAAGGTGAGTATAGACTATAACATTTACTTGTAACAGAACAACGAGGCGCTCTATGAGATGTTCTAGTGTATCATCCTTTTACGAACAAAACGTCGAGCACGCTCGCCTGTTTGTTACAAACCAACGAGCATATTGGTGTAACATTTCGTCGAGCCAAGTGCCTAATGTAAATGTTCATTTGCCATCATCTTCTATTTATATATATTTTTTTCTTCTAAAATAATTCATCAAGATAAACGCAGCACACGCGACTTGTAGGTCCGACATTTCATAAAGAATGAACGCAAGGTACAACGAAATGTTGGTAAATGCACACTCGCTGTGAGTATTTACCCGTAACATAACGCCGAGCATTCGCACGAACGTTACATTACATGGAAATGCTTTGGAGACTGAGCTTTTGCCTGTATTTTACCATTCGTTAGAACGTTACATTACACAGAAATGCTCCAGAAAATGTTGTAGTCTATACTCATCTTAAGGTATATTAGACAGTATATCTTTGTTTATATAGTCGTATGTATATACAAGCTTTCCAGACCATTTAGAACAACATGCATTATCGAATTAACGTGCTCAATGCTATTAACTATCAAATTATAACTTGATCCCGGTTGATTGATGTTTGTGGTTCAATTTTATTAGTACGAAACATATTATGCACACTACACTCCAGCTTTAATCAACAGCAATCGTAGTACGAGAATAATTATTCTCCTAAAACAATTATTGGTTACTAAATAATTTGTGGAACATTCGGTAATTGGGTTAATATTTAATTCTGTGTTTATGAGGTGTAATTGTGGTCACATTAATAAACCAATGGATTTAATGTTGAATGAATTTCATCAATTGACACATTTAAAAGGTAGTCCCAAATTCTAGTCTATTATTTTTTTTCGGATTGCAACAAAAAAGTTTACCATATTCTACCGAGAATGCATTCTAAAATTTAAAATTCTCATGTCGTTCCTTGTCCATGGTATTTGTTCTCTCTGCCACAATACGTGTTGATGGCGTCCATAACTCAGTCCAAACCATACGGAACGGCCGCACACACGTGGCGAGCTATTCTTGGCCCAACCGCACGGAGACTGCAGTGTATGTAAATAGGTCTACTTCGTATAACTCTATTCTAATATGCATTTGTTTACGGCCAGTATTTTTTTATCTGTAAAGGACCTTTTTGGAATTCTTAGGTTAAGGGCTTATTACACTTTACTAAATTTAGTAGCTTAATTAGGATTCAGAAAAAGAACGAAATTAGAAGCTTCTAATCACACTGTTCTAAATATAGTTACTAAATCAGTTGCCTGCTGAAACGCAACAAAGGCGGACGTTTATAAATAAAATGGCTCCAGTGCTGTCCAAAAATCAAAATATTGGCCTCCCCTTGGCTGTGGCCGTTGGGTCCATCAAAATAAAGGAAAAGAAAAGAAACGTGGGTCAAGGAATATTTATTACTGCGAGACAAGTTATCAAACATGAATATAATGAGTGTTTTAGAACCGGCAGACTTCAGAAATTATCTTCGAATGGATTGAACTTCGAAACCTTCACATCTAATACTTTTATTCATGTAATTTTTATCGTTTTTGTTCCATAGATATGGCATGTCCTTATAAAGTTCGATTATATGACCTAAAAAAAAAAAAAAAAAAATTGACTGCCTCGTTGGTCTAGTGGTCGCAAGCGTGGCTGCTGTGCTCGAGGTCTCGGGTTCGATTCCCGGGTCGGGCCGAAATCACTTTGTGGGTTTTCTTAAAACTTTCACAAAGCAGCCCGTAGTCTGGAAGTTGGTGATTGTTTCACCCGTGCATCGGAGAGCACGTAAATGTCGGTCCTGCGCCTGATCTCTTTCCGGTCGTGTCGGATTGCCGTCCCATCGGGCTGTGAGAGTGAAGGAATAGGGAGTGCACCTGTGTCTGCGCAAATGCTCGTGCACTATAATATGTCCTGCGCAGCTGGTTGATCTCCTTAAATGAGAACAGCCGCCGTGGTCGAAATCGGCCGTGGACGCCATATATGACCTAAAACGTCTTTTTCTTTCGTCGCCATTCTCAATTTTTCAAATAACAAACGGCATGCGACATATTAACACATCCACTCGCCGAAAGTGCAGCACACCGACTAAATCGACTAAATGCGATCATACTTTCCTAAATTCGACTCTAATTAGATTTCTAAATGATTTAGTGAGTCAGTAGCCGTACTTTTTCCTAAATTTAGAAACCTACCTTCCTGAATGCGATTACATTTGTCTGAATTTAGTGACTAAATCATTTAGACGACTGAATTTAGTAAAGTGTAATAAGCCCTTTAGCTGGTCTATGTGATCAAAAAAACTGGCCAAGTGCGAGTCGGACTCTCGCACGAAGTGTTCCGTACCAGAGCAAAAAAATCATGTTTGTTGTATAAGAGCCCCCTAAAATATTTATTTTATTCTAGTTTTCAGTTTTATATTTATATTTGTTGTTATAGCGGCAACATAAATACATCATCTGTGAAAATTTCAACTCTCTAACTATCACGGTTCATGAGATACAGCCTGGTGACAGACGGACGGACGGACGGACAGAGGAGCGAAAACAATAAGGTTCCGTTTTACCCTTTGAGTACGGAACCCTAAAAAAGACGTACAGTGTTCGTTCTTCATGTGAAAAAGTCTTTTCTTTGTAAATTATGACATCGTTAGCCAGATCTCAATGAGAAATTATTTTTGTGTAAGACGTTGAGACAAAAGATACAAACAACAAGAGTATGGACTAAAAATAGAAGACCCCAATTTATAAAAGAAGCTAGGCAGTAATTAATGAGATTAAAAATGACATTCTATACCTCCGTCCCAAAAGTACAAAAAATAATGTAATTTTCTATTTTAACGCCCAAGAAAAAAATATGAAAACTAGCTGAATACGTAATTACTAGAAATACTAATACGAGTATAGTTTGTAACAATACACATGATATTAATATATTTTCTTTTCAAATCAAGTTAAATGTGTGATTCTCATTGCTATCGTTTTGTCAGTGATGAGTCGTATTTTCGCGAAATTATTCTTAGTTAATTACTGTTAAAACAACGTCCTTGAAATTAAAAGCGATGTTTATAGATTTATTAGCAGTTTCAGTTTATTGCTGTACGTACCTATTTGATATTGATAGTCTTGCTCAACATAAATCCGTGTTTCGAACACTAGGTACCTAATCTCAGTTTACAATTTATTACTGAAATGAATTATTATGTAACAAAACCACGAGTAATTGAATATTCGCTAACAAACGCAGTTTCGTTGTTCCAAGAATAGTGATGTGATACGTTATCGAGTTCATGAAAATTAATTTCAATTAGTGCGGTCTCGTCTATTCTGTTGCAGGCCGCGCCATTGTTATCAGAGCGACACACGCCGCCCGTCACAAAACGACGACGTACTCCCGACTTTGCTAACCACATATTCTCACCACAAATTGTATAGCACGAGCCTTCACAGTTTTAGGCCCGGTATCCACCAAAGCGGAGAGGAGAGGAGACGAGAGGAGATGTGTTTGAATAAACCAATCCGATTTCGTTATTTCCACATCTCTTCTCCGCTTAGCTTTGGTGGAAATGGGTCAAGCGGAGAGGAGAGGAGAGGAGATGTCTCATTTTTCTATAGAATTTTGTGCAGCGAGCGAGCAAGCGGCGTGGCAGAGCGGAGAAGTGTCTAGTCGGGCGGCTGGACTGCGCTGACCCCGCTGCCTTCTCCGCGCGCCTCGCACGTCCCGAAACGTCATTCGATTGACTGGCTGCTTTCGTAAACAGAGCTACACACAGCTCACATCTCATTCTCCGCAACGCATCTCTTCTCCGCTTTGGTGGAAATAACCTGCCAGCTTCGCGGCACATCTCCTCTCGTCTCCTCTCCTCTCCGCTTTGGTGGATACCGGGCCTTACTGTGTGTCCCACGTGAGGGATGCGATGCGAACGCGAAGCGGCGCGACATCACGCAATAACAAAAAACAGTTTAATTTCTTTTGAAGTAGGTATATGATGTGCCGTGGCGCGGTGTTCACGGTAGTTGTTCGCACTAGAGAGAAGAACTACAATTAGATAACTACACAGGACTGATTACAGTCCACAAGCATTAATGCGTAGACACAGATGTAGGTACTCCCTATTCCTTCACTCTCACAGCCCAATGTAGCAGTGGGACGGCAATCCGACACGACCAGAGAGAGATCTGGTGCAGGACCGACATTATTACGTAGTATAATTCACACAGTGACTTGGAAATCATGACGCACCGCGGTGTTCGCTTATGATCGCTTCGTATCGTGTTCGCGTTGATTCGCCCACACAGGACGCACCCTTAGCTCAGCGCAGCCATCTGGGTTACTCGCCTTTCTCATTTCATAGCGAAAACACGCTTTTCTACTTACATGCTGACAGCACGAACGTCCCTACATAAAATGGTAATTTCGCTTGATTGACCGAACGTGAAGGTTGAATATGTAGTGCCTTATTTAACCACAGAGCAGAGTAAATAATGACTCAATTATGTAAACAAGCTGTTGTAAAAAACGAACTTGAACTTTTCAGTGCAGAATCATTTACTTTGAAGTTGACATTACATTGACAGCGATGGGGGTGAATTTTTTGACGCGTTTTAGTTATAGTGTTTTTTTTGTTTATCTAGGATAGTTTTTTATATGTATTGTAAATATTTATGTAAATAAACCTTTTACGCCTTTGAAATTAAAATTTACAGTTTACATAATGGACAAAAATCGATTAGTTCACTTAAAACTGTTCTACGAACCGATTACTGATTCAATCGAATGTTAGCATTAAGTTAACATTTCGATGTAATCAGCTCATCAAAATTTATGATCATTTTTCGTTTTAATATTTGTGTAACTGAAACGCTAGAAAATTGCCATTTCTGAGAAATCAGTAATTTAGGAATTAAGAAATGCATTAAAAATAATATGGTTTTGCAAATTCATATAATTATTCAAAGTCCCTCAATTTCGAATTAAAGGCGAGAACAGTGTTAATAAAATTATTCGCCATGTTTGAGCTAAATTAGTCATTATCTAAGTATGAGGTTGATGTTAACCTATTCCAATTCAAGTAGTTATTTTAGTTCAGTATTTTGTTATTTCACACAAATTGTAAAATACAGTATGCTTAGTTGGTGAGGGCATTGCTATTTTCTAAAACAGGAGACATTGGCTTGGAATCTAATAGGTATGTTTTCTCATTTGATGTCGAATTTCCTAAATCCTCGCATCGTTTACTTTACAAGCCTTGTCCTTCTATTTGCTACATATCAATAATATATTACTGAAACTTTTTGGACAAAGTGTGGGTGGGCAACAGTATGTGTACCTATTGGCCACCCCTTGTATGTTCAAGCTGAACATAAGTTATGCTCAAGGTAGGCTTGCCGAGGAATTTACCCCAGTAATTCGTAAAGGGAATTTAGGATGGTGTTTGAGTTTGTGGATTGTAAACAACCTTACCTTCTTGGACAATCAATTGGACGTTGGTTTGTGATTGCTGCGGTCATGTTTAGTTAATACGTAGGTACTTATAAGTTTCCTTGAATGATACCTATTTGAAACAACAAAAGTATTCAGAGATTCCTTCACGTTCATAATAATAGACATCTATTGAAAATAAAACTATATTGATCAGAAAAAAGTATCTAAATATGCAATTTAATAAGTATCTTTCAAAATTATTGTGTCGAGCGTAATTAACACGTTCGTTTTATTGACTCAATAGGTACGTTAATAAGCCACTCACCCCAGTTCTATTTACTCTTCCGTATTTTTGGTTAATGTTAATGTGGGAATGAATGTCGAGTGGAATGGAACGTGACAGAATATGAGGGAGGCGTGAGCGAGTGAGCGAAGGAGGGAGAGAGAGGGACTGAATGAACGGGGGTTAGAGGCAACCACGCGGTACTGAGTGTAAGGAACGAGCCAAAGTAGTTGAAATAAAAGTTGTAATAAGTGTTTAAAACGGGATTTTATTTCAAAGTCATCGATCCCAGCACGAAGAGAGCTACAGATTTTGGGGGCTCGTCCGGGATCGATCAACGACGAATTTCCACGAAGTTTTCTACGACGCACCGGCCGGCGCGACGCGGCGGCCATTAAATTTGAATTACGAAGTTACGGAGCACGATGGAATCGAAATCAACGACGATTACGACTGCAGCGGCGCCGGTGGCGTTCGGGCTCACAGAGGGGCTCATCGAGAAGTTCAGCGGAGACGACAAATCTTACTCGTCGAGTAAGTGGGCTCAAGACATCGAGGATAACACTGAGATATTTCAGTGGACGCCGCAACAAACTTTGATCGTAGCTCGCCGGTCACTCACCGGGACGGCTGAGCTATGGTTAAAATCCGAGAAGGCATTCAAAACCTACGGCGATCTCAAGGCTGCGCTTGTGAAGGAATTTCCAGACACCGCGAACGTCAAGGAAATGCACGAGCTAATGGCGGCACGCAAGAAATTAAAAGGCGAGACGTATTATCAGTACATGTTGCATATGAAAGAGCTAGCGCGGCGTGCGAAATTTCCCGACTACATCGCGATACAGTACATCGTGGATGGCATCGACGATTACGAGAGCAATAAGGTGATTCTGTACGGCGTGACCACGTTTCCAGCATTGAAGGAAAAGCTGGCTTTCTATGAGAAAATGAAGTCCAAAACCAGGGAGCGAGAAAAGAGAACCGAGAGGTTAAAAGGTCATGCGAGGTCGGCGGAGGCGTCCTCGGCAGCATCGGGGTCGGCGAGGCGGTGCTATAGCTGTGGTGACATGGGACATGAAGCGGGTGTGTGTAAAAACGGATTGAAGTGTTTTGGGTGTAATCAGTTCGGTCACATTCGTAACCAGTGTCCCGTAAATCCGATGAGATCTACGGCTACAGCATCGGCATCGGGTCATTCAGGCGCCAAGATGGCGGGCGCAGGCGGCAGCGGCGCTCACGGCGGCCGAGGAGGCGGGGCTTCCGGTTCCGGGGAGGCCGGAAAGTTGGGACCCAAGCGACCCGCGGCTATGTTCGGAACGGTGAACGAAGTAAGCGGAAACGAGACTGTCCGCGCGGTCATAGACAATGAAACGTCACTGACATTGACAGATGTCAACACTGTAAATGTGACAGCTACGAGTTACGAAGATCGAAACGTTAACATCACGCATGTAAACAAATGTGTTCGGAAGCCGGTAAAAGACATTAAAATTAATAATACAGTTTTAAATGCTCTCGTAGATTCAGGTAGTGATGTGAACCTATTATCTTTGTTGTATTTACCTATGTTGAACGCCGAAGTGGCGAGTGAAACGTTAACGATGTCTGGATTAGGCCGTAGTGAAATACAATCAAGGGGCAGCGTCTCTGTTGGACTTGAGATTGATAATCAGTGTTTTAATGGTGTAGTTTTTCATTTAGTTCCACCAGAGGTGATGCCCTACGACGTAATAATAGGTCAAGAGTTCCTGGGTCGTGTTACTGTGGTAATGAATGAAGGGGGTATTAGGTTTTTTCCCATTGGTTGTTGTGAATGGGTTGGTCAAATTGATTGTTTTCCAGGATGTGTAGCAGTCAATGTTGATCACATTCAAGATCCAGCAGTAAGGAGTGAGGTTATGCAATGTGTTGAGGAGTATAAGCCATTGTATAAGGAAGAGGCCCCGATCCAACTTCAAATTGTATTGAAGGATGACATCCCAGTGCGACAGCGACCCAGACGACTGTCACTTATGGAGCAACAGGTAGTGGAAGATCAAATCGAGGAATGGCTTGATAAAGGCATCGTGAGGGTGAGTTTCTCAGATTACTCCAGTCCTTTAGTGCTAGTAAAGAAGAAAGATGGTTCGACTAGGGTCTGTGTGGACTATAGGCAGGTCAACAAGAAAATAGTTAAGGATGAATTTCCACTTCCCGTAATCCATGATCTGATTGACAAATTGCAGGAAGCTAAGGTATTCAGTGTACTTGATTTGAAAAGTGGGTTCTTTCATTTGAAGGTCAGCGAGGAGTCTATTAAGTACACATCATTTGTCACTCACCACGGGCAGTTTGAATTTCTCCGTGCCCCGTTTGGTTTGTCCACCTGTCCCAAGACTTTTATGAGATTTGTGAGTATAATCTTTAGAAATTTGATTTCCCAAGGAGTGTTAATCATATTTATCGATGACATTATAATTCCAGCCTTGGATGAAGTTCAGGCTGTATCGAGGTTGAAGCAAGTGCTAGAAGTCGCAGCACATTATGGCTTGGAGATTAATTGGAAAAAGGCGAACCTACTGCAGCGTGAAGTTGAGTACTTGGGCCACAGGGTGAAGGATGGAGAAGTACGGCCGAGTACAGATAAGGTGGATGCAGTCATAAGGTACCCTGAGCCAAGAACCCTCAAGCACTTGCACAGTTTTGTTGGATTGACAAGCTATTTCAGGAAGTACATTGAAAATTATGCTTCTGTGGCGAAGCCATTGACTGATTTATTAAAGAAGAATACAGAGTTCATATTTGAGGATAAGGAAAGAAAAGCTTTTGAGACACTGAAGAATAAATTAGCTAGCGGACCTGTTCTGAAGATTTTCAATCCGAAGTTGAAGACTGAATTGCACACCGATGCCTCAGGTGTAGCATTGGCTGCAATACTCATGCAACACCATCCAGGGTCAGGCTTACACCCAGTACATTACATGAGTAAGAAGACAACTGACATTCAGAGCCGGTACTCAAGCTACGAATTGGAAGCACTAGCCATCATAGAAGGTATCAGGAAGTTCAGGCACTACCTTTATGGTATTCCATTTAAAATAGTCACAGACTGTAAGGCTTTTGAATTAACACTTAAGAAGAAAGACTTGTCAGCCAAGGTAGCCAGGTGGGTCCTCATGCTCAGTGAATATGATTTCGAAGTGGAGCACAGAGCGGGCTCCAGGATGCAGCATGCAGATGCTTTGAGCCGCATACCAACAGTGGCAGTGGTTACTACTCTGCAGGAGAGTTTACGCCAAGCACAAGATCAAGAGGATGGCATAAAAGCCATAAAGGAAATTTTGAGAGGAGGAAGTCCATACGACGATTATTGGTTAGAAAATGGTGTGTTGTATAAGACTGAGCAGAAGCTGTTTGTAGTGCCAAGAAGTTTGGAGAAAGAAATTATTAACAGAGTACACAGCAAAGGTCACTTTGGAAAGTCTAAGATGAAAGAGTTACTGAATAAGGAATATTACATTAGAGATGTGGACAAGAAGATGCAGGATTTTTTATTGAGTTGCATTCCTTGCCTACTAGCAACAAGGAAGGAAGGAAAACAGGAAGGATTCTTGAATCCGATAGAGAAAGAAGGTGTTCCATTTGATACCCTGCATTTAGACCATATTGGTCCACTTACAGAGACAAGAAAGCAATACAACTACATACTCACGGTGATAGATGGGTTTACGAAGTTCGTATGGCTGTTTCCCACGAAAACTACTTCATCATCAGAGACATTAAGGAAAATTCAGATTCATCAGCAAATATTTGGGAACCCCCGGCGGTTCATAACAGACCGGGGAACGGCATTTACAAGTAATGAGTTTAAGAGTTATTGTGAAGAAGAAAAGATATCTCATGTAAAGATTACTACTGGTGTGCCACGTGGTAATGGCCAAGTGGAGAGAGTACATCGAATACTTATTCCAGTTTTAACAAAACTATGTTTGGAGAATCCTGCAGTATGGTACAAGCATGTAAGCAAAGTGCAGAGGGCACTCAACTCTACTTTCCAGAGAAGCATAAACACAACACCATTTGAACTACTGATGGGAGTAAAAATGAAGGGTAAGGAAGATTTGGAAATTCTACAACTATTACAGGAAGAAAATACACTACAATATGATGAAAATAGAGAGAAGATAAGGCAGCAGGCCAAAGAACAGATTCTAAAGATACAAGAGGAAAATAAAAAACAATATGATAGAAAGAGGAAGGAAAGTTCAAAGTATAAGGAAGGTGATTTAGTGGCGATTAAAAGAACACAGTTCGGTCCAGGGTTGAAGCTGAAACCTAAATACCTAGGCCCTTATAGAGTGGTGAAATGCAAGCGTAAGGATCGCTATGACGTAGAGAAACTTGATAGTTCTGTAGAGGGTCCCCAGCGTTCATCCAGTTCAGCTGACCAAATGAAGAGATGGCCTCAACACGGTGACGCCGAGATGCTGGAGGAGTAGCAGTCACCTTACTCCGCAGGTTATTATTGCAGTTCTTATTTCAGGAGGGGTTAACTTTCGTTCATTATCACAGTGCCATGGCGTAGGGCTATCTGTACCAGAGTATTTACTATGTTATTTTTCTATGTAAAACTAAACATTTTGTTTTCTAAACCTATAAATTGTATTAAGTTCGAAGTAACATTTAAATGTTTTTGCCAATGTAGAGTTGTATGTTTTAAATTCAGAAACAAGATTGTCTTGTAGGAAGTAGTTATGTGTATTAGGTTGTTGTAGAGTATGGTTCCAGTTTATTTTATTTAACTCAATTATGTAGTGGTTATTATGATGTTTTAGTCTAGTTAGTACATAAGATTTGGTGTATGTCTGAGGACAGACATGAGTGCAGGACGGCCGAATGTGGGAATGAATGTCGAGTGGAATGGAACGTGACAGAATATGAGGGAGGCGTGAGCGAGTGAGCGAAGGAGGGAGAGAGAGGGACTGAATGAACGGGGGTTAGAGGCAACCACGCGGTACTGAGTGTAAGGAACGAGCCAAAGTAGTTGAAATAAAAGTTGTAATAAGTGTTTAAAACGGGATTTTATTTCAAAGTCATCGATCCCAGCACGAAGAGAGCTACATTAATATTAATTCAGTTTTAAAATGGGTCGATTAGGCATTCATATACGTAATACGCGGTAATAGGATGGACATAATCCCCAGCGGTATATTAGGCGTATTAGCATCGCATATGGAAGTTCACTTACTATGTGGTGTATGTGCTGTGTATCAGTAAGTAGGTAATATTTAATATTGTATAACCTGATTAACTAATTGGTTCTTATAATATTGGGAAATGGTGGGTAATTCTTATAGTAATCTATTTTAATTGAGTATATTTAAAAATTGCATATTATTATGTTTTTATTTTAGAACTATAAGTGGTTTTCATACTATCTTTTTGGAGCAGAAACCCATTTAATGATACTATCCGAGTAAAATATTTTTAATTTTGGTGCAAGACTAAACTTAACTACAAAAAAGATACAAAGAGCCGGCAAACACAAAATACAAAGAACTCTAATTTAGTGTGAAATCCCGCTGCTAACTAGGTTATATGATTAGCCCGTATTAACCGGTCGACTGTGAAGGTACCGGTCTATGTAACCTGAGACTTAGTCTTCCGCGAAATAAACTAGAAGAAGCCTTTCGAGCAATCACTACATAATCTAAAACAATGTTAACCACCGTGTCTGTCCATCTTCGCTAAAAGTTCAAAAACTGCTGTAGGTACTTGATTATCACGTGGTTTTCAATAATAGCAAGAGTAGACATGAGGAAAGTTTAGGTCTTACCCAGGGTATACCCGTGCGGGCGGCTAGATACAATTTGTTACCTCGTGTTAAACTACCTGCAATTATAATTTCAGCAGTAGTTACACTTTATCATGAGATAACACAGATTTTTGTGTCATCTTTCCTAAATGATGATGCAGCTCCTTACAAAATATTTTAGCCATTAGCTACTTTGCTTCGTAAGCTTATTTATTTTTATCTTTAAACCGGGCCAAAGGGTCTTAATGAAATCGAGATAAGCTGTTTGCCGGGTCCTGGAAACATGACTTTAAGGAGACAGATTATGTGTAAGTATAGGTTAAGAAACCTTATTTTCTTAATCTTAGGTACTTTTTATTATACAACTATAAAATGTGTCGAAGTAGTAAAGTCGTGGTGGGGCAAAGAACAGCCTCTCGAGTATGAGGGCGCGGGTTCGATTCCAGGTCAGGCAAGTACCAATGCAACTTTTCTAAAGTTTGTATGTACTTTCTAAGTCTATCTTAGACACTAATGACTGTGTTTCGGATGGCACGTTAAACTGTAGGTCCCGGCTGTCATTGAACATCCTTGGCAGTCGTTACGGGTAGTCAGAAGCCAGTAAGTCTGACACCAGTCTAACCAAAGGGTATTGGGTTGCCCGGGTAACTGGGTTGAGGAGGTCAGGCAGGGCAGTCGCTTCTTGTAAAGCACTGGTACTCAGCTACATCCGGTTAGACTGGAAGCCGACCCCAACATAGTTGGGAAAAAGGCTCGGAGGATGATGAAAATGTGTCGAAGTCATTGGTGTGGTACTTTGCGTTGCTGAAATAGGTTATGCATAATAAAGTTTAGAATGGTACAAGTTCCTAGACTTCTTAAGGAAAGCAAATAAATTGTGTTAAGGGTAAAAAAAAAGTAAACAATTTGCGATCTGTTTTTTTTTGACAGACCACATCTTACACAACAAATCTTTATGAATCTGATTAGGTACACATCGCTGCCTCTATGAAAGAGCAGCCCTAAAAATGCTCTCGCTTCAATCGATACAGTAGGTATGACCAAAATTAGGTCGACTACCCTATTTGTAGGCTTCGCAAAGGTAAGTAGGTACCCACTATAGGTGTTGGCATTTGATATAAGTAAGTACCTATTTTCTTTTACACCTTCAGAAAAGCAGTCAATTGTGTAACATTTAAAGTTGCTTTTGGACACGTTATATGACAAGCATAACTTAATTTGTCTGCGTTTTGAAAAAAAAAACATAAATGAATTCACCTAACCGTAAAACTAAAAAGGTTAATTTATTCAGTAAATATTAATTTCTTTCAGTGCTCTTTAATTAAACGAATACTAAATTAACCTTATATTTTACTGCTAATGCTGTTAAAGAACATTTAATTTCCTTTTTCCTTCTTATCAAAGAAACACACGCAGCATGTTAAACTCATTTTATTTTTAATTAATTATATACGAATCGGAAATTACGTCTATGATACCAGTATTACAAAGCAATTATGCAGGTCAAATACAAAAGAAAAAATCGATGGAAACCACAAAGACAACTAAGGTTTTTAATTGTCATTCCTGATGGAAAGTAGGCCACGTTCTGTTCCATTGTTCATCAAGGATCGTGAATTGTGTTTACGACGTAATAATATGACTGAAAATGGAAATTAATGGGAAATGTTTCCTTTTTACTTTTAACGTTGTCTAGAAGGACCTTCCTTTTAATTGTAATACAAGTGATAGTTTGCAAGGGTGGAAACAGAGCAGGGTAATCTTTAGATTGGGCAGATGTACAATTCTTATGGTACTTCTGTAAAAATTCTCAACTCGTCAAATAAGTAGTAGACTGTTAAACAAATTTCTGTGATCGATAATGTAATCTAAACTACAAGATAAAATATATAAATACTAGCTTTTGCCCGCGACTTCGTTCGCGTGGAATAGTGATTTTTGGTTTGACCAATAGATGGCGCTATATGTCCGAAATAAATTTTATTTTTATTTTTATATTTTTTTGTAATAAAAACTATCCTATGTCCTTTCTCAAGTTCCAAACTATGTCTGTACCAAATTTCACACAAATCGGTTCAGTAGTATAGGCGTGAAGAAAAGACAGACAGACAGACAGACAGAAAGACAGACAGACAGACAGACAGAGTTACTTTCACATTTATAATATTAGTTAGGATTTTGCAGAAACAGCAGTGTTACGTTACAATTGCACGTAAGATTAACAATGTTGAACTCAGAACATTTGACCGCAGCCTGTTAGCGCGGGCCATACGGGATGTGGTGTGAAACTCATTTAGAACTGCCACCTGCAATGCTGGGACAAATATTGGCCCAACAACACCAATGTGTTTGTGTTGTACCCATTGCGTTTTAGGCGCGACGTTAACACTGAAACGCGTGATTAATGTACTTGTTCAGCGGTTAGCGCCGCAAAGCTTTGTTGTATTTGTAGCGTTGTAACAACCCTATTTTATTTAAGTACCGTCTATTTTGTTGGGGTCACAGTGATTATGTTGGTTTTAATCATTCGGATTGCTGCGGTGCAACATCGTTAGAATTAGTTTGTGCTTCTGTCAATAAACTTAGATCGACTTGTGCTTGGATGGGAGAGGGTAAAGTTGCCAAACGTGCTTCTATTTACATTCATATACGTGATCAAACGTGATCAAATCACTAAGCATTTCAGAAAGTTTACAATTACACAGGTTCTATTAGAGTTAAAATTGTAACCATTTTGAATCGTGCTAAAATGTAGTTCATTAAACATTTCAGCTCTGCCAATCAGCGGAATACAGTGTTAAAATCATATTCTGAATTCAAATCACAGTTCTATTTCTATGTGCCAACAAATATGCATGAATATGCACGTGAGTCTCATTAATGCTTTTACTGATGTCCGTTTTAACCGTCTCGCTCATAATTCTACTATTATTGCCAACATTGTGGGTGACAGAAACTGTATTATACATTGGATGCACTAGGAAATTGCATTATTGATTAGGAATTTAATGTTTGTGATGTACCTACGAGTATTTCTGTTGACAATAATTAGTGTGAAAGCTTTGACTAGATTGTTTTTATTTTTGTTGACAATTACTGTGAAAGCTTCAGTGTGAGACTTTGTTTTAAAGTTTAATGGAAGCGACGCTTAGACGTCTATTTCTGTATCACTCGGTATTTTGACCTTTGTGTCACGTCGGGCGATGACTACATATCTTATGTAGATAGTTGTTTACATGTATGAGATACGTATTTAAAATGAATAAGACATGCTACTAACAAGTACTTTGTCTTAAAGGGTGCTATTACTGGTTGCTAACTTCACGCCTAAATTACTGAACCGATTTGTGTGAAATTTGGTACAGACATAGTTTGGAACTTGAGAAAGGACATAGTGACATAGGATAGCTTTTATTACAAAAAAAATACAATCTATATATAGCGCCATCTATTGGTCAAACCAAAAATCTGCCGGGAGTCACTTCCACGCGAACGAAGTCGCGGGCAAAAGCTAGTTAGTGATAGCATAAATTCAATGAAATTATTAAACTCAAACAAACCCGTTCAATTAATACTAAGGTGTCTTGAAATGACTTTTTCCATTTAAGTTGGAATGAAAGTGCCAGTACATTAAACATCTAAGATACAGCGCAAATGCATCGGTACTCTAAAAATAGATGGTCAATTGGGAATACTCGTCTAGAAATACTGTCCAACGAAGCTCCAGGTTTTCCTTTATTCAGTGGAGTGGATGCTAAGTTTAGCGTCGCGAGGTACCTCACATTTTGTGGTGCTCTTTACTTTTCTTGTCTATGTATTTTCTTTTTTTGAAATGCCTTCTAAAAAGGTAGCAATTAAAAGCTATTCAAAAAGATTTCTTTTAACATTAATTAGGTGAAGATGCTTAAGTAATATGTAATTTTACACCTTTTTGGAACCCAACGCATAACTTTTAGCTTAGCTACTCAAAGGTTTTATTAATATACATAGTTAAGTACATAGAGCTTCTAGTTTCAGTAGTAAGTATGCTTAACCTCAAACTCCTTTGAGGATTCGGAATTTGAGTACTTATTTATGAGTACATAAAAGCTACTTACCTCGAAAATATATATAAGACCAAAGCATAGGACCTACATTTACAAGTTAATATACCTAGTACTTATTGAACATTAAACTACGTTTGACAAAAGGCTTCATAACTGAAAAGAAATATAATCAAATGATCGTTATTTATGTCAAATAACAACTTAATAATAATATTTTAGTAAAGTTTCCTTAATGTTTTTAGTTTGGCCCGTTTTGTAATAGACAACTTTAACCCATATTTTCGTTACTTAACTGCGTGACGACTTTCCTGTTTCTTTTTCGACGATAAACGGCTATTGTCAGAAGTTTGGTTTTGTTCATTCTTGTCACTATCTAAACACGAAACACGAGCCAGTTATTCTTCTAAAATATCGTGAAGATCTTTCTAGAAACTTTCTAGAGTAATAGTTCTCTGGAATGAGACTGAACATATTACCAGGTTGAGTGGATGAGATTTTACTTTAGGTATAAATATAAATTAATTACTAACAGCTATAATTAGAAGGCTAATAGACGTAATGTTGTGAACTAAGTACGTATTTAGACCACGTATCAAGTGATTTATATGAAGCTATCACTTTTACGCGAAGTATTGCTGGCGACGAAACAGCCTGTAGCTCTTTTGTTTTATCGGCGGGGACTAACATTTGATTCCGTGTTCTAGATAATTCGACATCCCTGAGCCAAACACGTTAGTTATCGGTGACAGGAGTTACATAATACCTCTATAGGTATAGCTTTCAGTAAATCGCCTGACTTCTTATGATAACGACTTAGAAAAGCTTTTGTTATATTTTTATTCTATACGGCTAATGTAACGATACATTTTGAATGACTCTTATCACAATCGAATTTCACCACAGAAATTCACTTTCAAAGAACTTGTTTACCTTATGATTTTTAGGATGAAAATAATCTCTTTGATAAATTATTTACGGAACTATATTTTATTCACGTTGAAAACGGAAATATATTTCCACCTATTTCGGGTAGGCTCTTCCGCTGCTGCCAGTTGGGGAAAATACTTAAAGGGGAATTTTCTGTAACTGTAGCGCAAACCCCGCCTCAGCCCGCAAAATATTTATGTCCATTAGCGTCCCGTGGTGTAGGGTCGCTTGCGGTGTTTGTGGGGACACCAGCTAACACTAACTACTATGTTCTCATGTAATCCTGGTATCCATCACTTCACACTTCCAAATGTAGAAGATTTTTCCGTGCAAACATTATCACAAAAATTAATGGAATATTTTTTAATGAATTGTTTGCTGTGTAAAAACTACTTTATTAAAAAACTTGTTTTTCGTAATTAACAAGCCATTAGTATTTGTTTGTTTTGGGAAACATGATGACCTACATAACATAGTGACACATCTTTCTAGTAGTAATTGTGTTTGTAGCAGTTATAGCATATATCAAATTGCTTTTGATATCCTGAATAATTCAGCCAGAATCACTGTAAATTCAATTAAACTTTCGGAAAGAAAACATAAAAAAAGTGCAAAAGCTATTCAGCCATCAATTGTGATAATTTCACAGTCGCAGGGTGCATCAACCAGTATATAACACTCTTCATTGGAACATTGCCTGTACAACTAATAGAATGACCAATTGCTTTCACATATCAGCAGTAATTCTTCAATTGCTGCAGAATGCTGTTGTTGTAAATTGTGATTTATGTTTTTGAAAATAAAATGATCAGAATTTGTTGCTTACAAAGCAAGCTTGCATGACTTGTTTTTGCAACGTTATCACTCGATTCCTATTAAATCCTTTAGTTTATGTTTTTGTAGTTTTATTTCTATTAGAGATTACTAGATTACTTTGTTCATACTCACTCATTTCTATTCATATCGTTTGCTAAGAGTGGTCGTCAATGCTGTTGATCAAGTTGATATTATGTCCTTGACTTCTATGTGAAGTTTGGTCTTGGTCGCTTATGTGATTAGGCCGATGAATCTAATCTAGACAATGTGATATGATCGTAAAATATTTTCGCTTATGGATATGAATGCTAAAGGATTCTACATAAATAATAATGCCTACTTAATGTGTGGTACACATAGATAAAGTACTCAACTTAATAGCTAAGTCTCATCGCGTTGTAGTGTTCATTTCACATTTGTTTTTTTTATTATTTACCTACTCATGTATAAAGTGATCAGCCTCACACTGTTTTTTTTGAGGAGAAGGTGAAGGAGATCCTGTCCGTTTTCAGCAAAGTATAAAATGTTTCTGAAAGTTCAAAAGCTCTTCAAAATAACTTTTTTAAACATAAATATCACAACATAATTGGGTACAGTAACAAAGTTTTTTAGTCTTTTACATAGTATTCTAACTCAAGATTATTAAGCATTATTAATTCGTGAACTGAATATATCCATCGTTACAACTCCGTGCTATTTAATAGATCAGTGTACCCAGACTTATACAAACTGCATTAATAGTTCAATATTATTGAAAGCTGTAACATTGCAGTAACCCTTAGTTCGAAGATCACGATTATGAATAATAAATGACTAGCCGTTCGCCTCGGTCGCTGCATTGATCCATTTGCCTCACTTGAATTTTAGTAGCGTTTTCACAAGCACTTTCTGTTGATATATGGATAAAATGGATATATCTCAAGTTTGAGCATAAAATGTACCAGGTCTTTTAAGCCGTAAGTTGGTATTGCGTTAGTCATTGTTCGCTTTATCTATGGTTAATTGATCATAAACCTAGGCAAGGAAGTGTCACACTTTTCACTAGAGAAACAGCCACCCTTTTATTTATTTTAATACGTCTACACTATCTGTCGTGTCGTGAGGTCCTATACTCATTGCATATGCTTTAACGCTCATAGTTAAGGGTCATCGTACACGTTTCCCACTGCAATGTGACGTTAATCCTAAATTCCTGACTTGGAACGGAAGCCCCTAATTGTGTTAGAACAATTAGTGGTTTGTACAGGCTGTCGCATACACACGCATTTGCACATAATATGCACGCCCTATCAATTTGCTTGGTATTCTCTATATGTATAACCTACAATACATTACGTATCTACGTATACATATCTTCGTTAATAGGTACTCTTAGTTATTATGTAACCCGTTTTGAATGTAACTCTATCCGTCAGACGGTCTGTATTGTATGTCTAACACTTTATCGGTTAAACATTTTTCAAGATAGATAAGAATCTGAATATGGACTTAAAATATTTTATCCAGTTCTTGTAGTAAAACCAGTAGCGTGAGATTGAAAACGCGTCACACGACGCAATTCACTAGTCCTAATACGTATAGCAGCTATACATAAGTTTTTTCAGTGAACATTGGGTTTTTATGACATGTTTGATACAAGTGAACAATAATAACTCTAAGGCCAAGACTCCACTAAAGCGACCACAACCAATTGCATTTTATTTATTCAAACATCTCGTCTGTTCTCGCTCAGTAGTACCTATCCCTGAGCGTACAAATTCACTTGGATATATAGAAGCTTCTTCGTTCAGTTTTGATGGAGTCGGGACCTTATCATCAAAAAACTAGTTAAAAATGTTAATTTTAATTTTTCTATACGATACCTTGATATCAGCAGAAGTGTGAGAGAAATTGGTCACAGTGATAAGACTGTCTAAGGTGAATGCCATGTTAAAGATGAATTCTGGTTAGTGATAAAGAAATTCTTTTCTATTACTTACTTTATTACCAGGATCGTTTTTTATGTACTGTTGGGCGCCGGTATCTTAGGTTATGAATGGTCGTATTCTTAATACATACATATTTATATCATGCCTGAGAGAGCACGTATGTACATCCGTCAATTCTGGTTAACGTAACCTTTCCCACAGACGTCTAGTCCCAAAGAATAACCGAAATTCAGTTGTTGTTAGAGGATGATAGTAGGCCTTTAATGATATATGAGAACGTTAAAATTCTCTTTGTGATCGCTCTCAGGGGCTAATAATGCTCTCCATGTCAAAAGCAGGAAACATAAATTCTTATTTCATTATGAACGGAACAGTCAATTGCAGAATGCATGATGCATATTTTATCAAAAGCACACACTTATCGCGTCACACTGACACTATTATTAAATACTTAGTTCTAAACCCATTTCCGTTCCTCGTTTTAATAGAATGTAGATATTTATGGGGTGACGTATTCACTGAGCGTTTGTTCCAATTGTTTCAAGGGTTTATTAGCGGAAAGCGGCATTAGCATGCGAATTATCTGCGTGTGTTTGTTCACATAGATGAGGATGTTAATTTATTGTTGAGTTTGTTCACTGTATTCGAGGGGGTACCTACATAATTATGGCTAAGTTAGATGAATATAATCCAAGACCAAGCTGTGTGTTTCCATCGCATCTCAGTTTTGATAGCACAAAATCAGTTGATAAAGGTAGCCAGATTTTTCAATATCGTTCGTTATCTCAGTTAATCTTGAAAATCGATCTTGTTAATCGACATGCCAACGCTTTCGAACAATAGATATTATTATTCTCCAAAGATCTTAACTGAATTAGAAAAAATAATCCTCCTATTAGGTGACGCAAATCGGTTTGGATTATATCGAAAAGCAGTTAGTCGGTTTCTGTTCGCTTCATTTGACTTCAGTTTTTGGTAATAAGATTTTCGCCAATATCCGAGCACGTGGCCTTAAAAATTGGAAAAGTTCTGAAGAGGCGTCTCAGTTTTAGAGAAATTTTCATAAAATCGTCATTGAATATCATCGAAACGATTGTGGGGATACGCGGAGCATATAAATGGGCGACATTTACGAGAAGCGAGACGGATTTAAGAGTTTAGCTTTAAATTCCATTGTGGTTCGTAGCACACGTGTCGGTAATAAATCCCTAAGATTTTTCAGTAACAGTGTAACTCGTTTAAGATCTAAGTTAAATGGGGTAACATGTTTTAAGAAGTGATTTTGGTGGCAAGATGTATAATTTTGATACCGATGCTGAAAATTGGACCTTATAAATGTATTGATCCACTTTATTTTCATAGTTGTGTTTAAAATTTTCTGTAGCTGTAATGTTTTTAAATCATTTTCAAATTAACAATAGATATGTACTACTATCGTAAAATCAAACCATTGTAAATACTGGATTTAAATCAACATACTTTAACAGTGAAAATAGTTTTCGTTTGTTATCAAATTAATTTAATTTGGAGTGACGTAGAAGTAGTTAGATAACGGATTCTATTAATAAAATTCTGAACAAAAATACTCAGGTGGTGTAACGAAATTGCTACATCACGAACGCTGAAATAACCCAGGTGGCACACTTACAAGTATATCCACAGGGATTTCATAGATTGATTTGAACCTTTGAAACCCATTCATCGAATTTGTAAGGCTTATAGAAAGGGCAAACTGGACAGATAAAAATGTTAGGACGATCTTTATTTATCCGAAACATGTGTTTTGTAGCTTTTTCGTTTGAATCCTTTCGAGATGAGGTGATTTATTTATTTCATTGGCTCATTGTGTTGTTGTTTAGTTTTATCTGAGAGACTGTGAAATGGCCGCTCTCTTGGCTTATTGCCAACGAGCACCTCATCGAAGATTTTACGTAGATTACGTAATAAACTAATAACCTTACACATGTTATGTTATCACTGCCTTATCCTCAAATGAGTTTGTGGAGTCCATAGATAATAGTCGTTCATAATGTCAAGTTTTCCAGTCAATGCTGTGACTCATCTTATAATTAACTGAAATGCCGGCTCGATTTTAAACTCGGGTATTAATCATTCACTGCTGTCATTTTATGAAAAGATAATCCATCTCAGAACGGTTCAATGGCTTTATGTTAATTAATTTTTGACTACAAAACCAAACATGCAGGTTTGTTCATTTGTGAGATAAAAGCCCTAAGTTTAATAGAAAATCAAAACACAATAAACTAGATTGCTAGCAACCCAATAAAGACAGTTTTATAATAAAAATAAAACAACTTTCGTTAATAGCACTATGAATTGCAAAACGAAACGTAAATAAGTGCAGTTAGACGAGGCGGCGTCGCGTCTGTCGGATTTGTCGCTCGAACAATTTCCCCTCATTCTTCGACGTTGGAAAATGAAGTGCTTTTTCCATTTCCCGTCGTACGTCGCGTTACTTGTGTAGGTGTGACCGTGTGAGCCGACACTAGTACTCCAGCCTTCATATCCTGAATGTGCTGAGCACTTGTGAAATTACCTGATTTCGGTGTGAGATTGATCGTTGATGCTCACAGAAGATATGTTGTTCACAAATATTTTTCATAGTCATTTTTCTTTTTTATTAGTTTTGTTTATGTTTTGTTGAGGTTGCGTGACAGGTATAAATCAAATAATGATTGTATTATTATGAGTTTAGGGTATGTAATCATAGATAGATTACTGCTGTTCATTTATGGAGACGAAATCATAACATTACAAAAACATCATGACGAATTTGTAAGATTACGAAAATTACACCATCATACGAACGTATGGGGCGTATAACAAAGTATTTTAACTTTAATTAATTGCCATAGTTGACGCAAATAACGGTCCCGGAATTTTGTACACATTCCTCTAAAATATGCGAAGGAAAATATGTGTGAATATTAAGGCATCGTCAAAGTTTCAAAAGATTCTTTTACAAAGAAGCTTTAACAACGTTGTTATGTATCTGCTGTCTAGATATTTTAAGATATTTTATTATTTGCTTGAGGTAGTAATAAACACAGAATAGGATCAATTTCAAAGTCGGTTGTTATGTTTAGTACTAAAGCAAACCCCAGATCAATATTCCATCAACTATGTTACTATTGTTACTGTTACTGTTACTGCTACAGCCTTTTTAACGTCCCACTGCTGGGCACACGCCTCCTCTCACACGGAGAAGGATTGAGCATTAATCACCACGCTTGCTCAATGCGGGTTGGTGATTTCAGACTTTATAGTCCAGGTTTCCTCAAGATGTTTTCCTTCACCTTTTTTATCAGCCATTGGTGTCTAAGATTACTTAGAAAGTACATACAAACTTAGAAAAGTTGCATTGGTACTTGCCTGACCCGGAATCGAACCCACACCCTCATACTCGAGAGGTTGGTTCTTTACCCACTAGGCCACCACGACTTACTATTGTAATACCAATGAATTCTAGATTACAGAGAATTTTGTATGCATTGGTTTAAATTTTTGTAATCAAAATTAGTAGATACACTTTACGATAAGCCCATCAAAAACAGGGCAATATTTTTGGTTTTCCAACATCTGTTTTCATTTTGGGCTCTGCCATTGTGGGGTAATAAATCTTTCTGTGTTTTGTTCAGAGGCACAATAAAAATGAACGAAATAATTTCATTGCTTCTGTTATGTCATATAAAAACTTGAATTTAATTACTAAATAGGTTACAAAGCACTTATCGATCCAAGTTTCTGAGCTTAACAGATTTAACTTTCTTAGCGAGAATAAGAACCTGCCCTAGATTTTCCTTCAGACAATGAGAGTTGCTTATCTATAAATATTGTATCGACACAATAGGATCCGCTCTTCGCTTATTGCATGTAAGTAGTTAATGGAAACTAAGACGGGAGGGAGAATAAGAATACAAACATAAAACAAACAACAATCTAAGAAAATGTTGAGCTGATTTTCAAGAGGTTTTTGTAGCTATTGCCTCCCTTAAAATTTTACGTACAAATTGTAGTGGAAAAATTGTAACATAATATGATTTTTTTTTTCAAAGATCTTTTTAATTTGATTTCATTTCAGAGGCCTTCTACTTTTGGAATTGGTTAAAATCACATTATAACCCTAAACGATTCGACTATAGGCAGTCTCGGTTGATATTTTAGCAATGTTGGACCAATATTAGGTATCTGCGTATCATGTATATGCCTATTCATTCAACGAGTTTGTGGATTACAATGTCGATAAATACATTCGAATGAGGATACATTTACATTATTGGTTTATTTACCTGCATAAGTCATCTCAATCAATGAAATAGAGTACATGTGTACCTAATTATAATGTTGATACTGTGTGCCGTTCTGATTTTCGTATTATGTGTTACTATATGTATACAATTGAGGATTAGTGAAATAAGTGTTTTATTTAGATAATCGGATATTCTAAATTCTAAAAAAATGGTATAAGTTTAAATGCAAAAGTAACTTTGTCTGTCTGTCCCACTTTTAGGGCAAAGCTACTGAAATCATTTAAATGAAGTTTGGCACACAGATAGTCTAGAGCCTAAGAAAGGACAAAGACCACTTTTCATCCGGGATCCGGAAAGACAGTCATAAAATTCAATATGTCCAGATGTTTGATGAAGAGCAAAAGACATTTCAACGATCATTATACCATTAAAGTCAACGCCACTTACCATTAGAGATAACAATGATACAATTTACTTTCTATACAGATCCACCCCGAAATGATTCTCCTAAAACATAAAGGATGAACGTAATATCTGATCTTCGAAACTAACTGGCTGGCAACAGAATAGTTCAGTTAGCGACAGACGGATCGATGGCATCCAAGAATGTCTATGGCTGGTATTAAATAAACAATTGAACGTCACAGCCGCAAATTTTGTATCACTGGGAGGTCGTTGACAAATATTTGCATTTGGATAGGCACCGTTTATTACAAGCTTCGGTCTCGTTCCCGATTCCGATCGTGAATTTGTGATTCCGTTTATAACAAGGAATTTAATATCGATAGCAATTAACATATCTTTGTGAGCTAGGTTCGAGCGGTTGAGTCTGTTTTGCTTTGAAATGAATAATTGAAGCAAGTGATGAAGTTAGAGATTGGGTTTGTGGAGTTGAATTGTAATTTAATGTTAAATATTGGCGTGTATGATTTATGCTTTAGCAAATATATAGCCAACTGGCTGTTCCCGCGGTTCCATCTGCGTTCTGACGGGATCAATCCGTTTGGAAAATATCAATCTATATACAAAAGGCTTTTCATCATTTCTTAAGTTAAAAAATAACTAGCAGTTGTTTCTTCGTAAAAAAATGAATCTATAACTTCTATCAACATGATCAAGCAAACAGTTTTCATAATGTTCAGCAATAACCTTGTTTTGCGTACCTTTCCATTACGATATTGTAACAACACAGGTGTAAGTTACCATCCCCGTAACATGGACACCTATAATGGAATATTACGAAGTAATGGCTGGTAATGGTGTGTTCTATTTTTAGCTTATACTCCGACCAGGCTCGAGTATGAGGTCGTCACGGACGGTTAGAACAAAATGACTAGCGAAGGTAGGGTAAGAAAGTGGCGCGCCTAAATGCGGGAGAGCGGGGAACGAGGAACGTTACCTATACTTTCTTTGGACCCAACCATTTTTGTAATACCAAAAATCGTTGAGAGATCTCGAAGAAACCGAAAGCCTGGTTAGGTCACTGTAACTGATCGTTTTGGTCATGCGCACCGCACGAATTTGTCTTAGAAGAAGGCGCTTGACCTACCTACATTACTTATGACATCTCCATTTATCTTTCCTTACTCCGTGGATGTGGTTAAAAGAACAAAGGATATCATGTGTTAGGAAGGCAGTGTTACTTCAATGAATAGATATAAGTAAAGAGCTTTGCCGACCCACTGACCCCTTATGAATAGGGTGAAGTCGGTAGGGACATTACACTGCGACAGGTGTTTTTAAATATGAATGATATGGTCTGGTTAGCGGTGAAATGAGAAATTCGCAGTCTTTTGACTGCTTTATATGAGTTTACGAAGGTTTAAATTTGATATATACTACTCAGTATAATTGGTTACGATTCGCATTGCATACATTTTCTAAGAGCTTTTATAGCACCGTTATGTTGTGTTTTGACTCATGAACTCAATTCCATACCAACTACTTCAACTCACATATCGACGGCACCCGCATTGCACCTTCGTCTATGATAAACCCCGTATTAAGCCATAAAACTAACGGCTACTAATCTTCATACATGAGCTACCATAAAAAACCGTTGCGAAGAAATCGCTGTAAGAAAAACACAGTCTTGAATGACACAAACTGTTGTCACGCGTACAATACGCTACCGTAATCTTAGCCCGGGCTTTATAGCTAGTAAAACGGGAGACTATCGTCTGTGCAGTAAGTAGCATCTGTATCTACACGGTGCAAGTAGCTTGCGCATGTTGAGGCACATGCGCGGGTTACATGCGTTTTAAAAACGTGCGGGTCCAGTGACTCTCGCATGTACCCACCCGCTTGCTCTGTTGCGTTGCGCGCGTCACTTGCGCATGTTAACTTGCTCCAGCTACATGCACTGTGTAGACGCACCCTAAAAATCGGTAGACACACAATAGGAGCAGTGATTACTGTGAGCATTCCCCTCTTCCATTGTTAATTACAAACAAAACTAGCGATCCCTTCCGGCCGGATATTCTCGTGAGCGTTCACAACACGATGCTAGTCACACCGTATGTTTGGAGCTGGTAGGGTTGCCAACTAAGAAAATAGACTGTTTTTGAATTTAAGATGATTTAAAAATAAAACCAACATTTGTTTCTCTTTGATGCAATGGTTTTCGTTTGTGAACTCTCAATAAAATATTGTAGAGTATTTTATTTAAAATCGTATTTCTTAATCTCTTTTCTATTCAGCAATTCGTATACTTTGACATTTTGTGCCAACACAGGTACATACTCGTACATTGTGTGAAACTGCCACTTAATTTGAAATATTTTGATTAAAAGGGATTAAAAGGCACATACTCGTATTATGAACTAGTTCAACTAGTGTTCGTAAAAATAAATAAATATAAAATCTGTTTCTCCTAATAAGGCAGTGACAACCTTACATTTTGGAGAGATGCCTTCCCGTGAAAATGTTGGCAGGGGCTTAGCGTACTATTGTGTACGTGTGCAAGCATTGTTTTGAAACATTATGCTGAATATTAATCGGTCTGTCGCTTCCCAGACGCATCTCACTCTATGTCTGCTAATCTTGGGGTGGAGTCTGCGTGACTTTTTGTTTGGTAATTAATGTTTCTAAGTAAATCATAACCAGACTTATGACTTATTTGGGCAGGATTTTAACAATCGTTATTTCAGTAACGAGTATTTTGTTCAATGTTTCGATTCACTGGCTAACTGTTTTTATGGAGGCACATATGTATCTAAAATATGAATATATAACCTATTTGTCGGGATTCAAAAGAGCTACTCGTGCGTAAATATTATATTCATTGATAGTATGGATTTTCAAAAGGATATCATTAAAGATACTGAAAATTCGTCTTAGAACTTGCAAAGGGTAACAAAGGCTACTTAATAGCTCTTGAAATAGGTACCATGTTGAGAGGCGAAAATTACTCGCTCGTAAAATCGGCAATGTTAGGCTGATGCGTAATAATGAAGTGTTTGTTACTTACACATCGATAGGTGATTGAGAGAATTGGTTGAGAAGCATCGATGGGATAATTGAGATTTCATGAATAATTAAGTACCTACTTCCACTTAGGATATGCTACTTAGATCATTCGCTCTTTGTGATGGACAATGTTATATCCTTTTGGAGATGTTGACTAAGTAATGGAGTCTCTTACCGGCTCTTCTCCATGAGACCAACTTTTTGGAACCGTGCAACTAGTGTGACGTTCCATAAGAGCCTGCAAAGACCTATTGTAAATAAAAACATTTGACTTCGACTTGACTGATTTTTTACCTCAGCATGTTTTAATTAGTGTTGTAATTTCTTTCCAGGTTTCGTTTCTACGTGTATTCAGCGTACGTGGAGCGACGGACGGTGGCCGCGGTGCGGATAATCGCGGCGACCAAGACGCGTGGTGCAGACAAAGTCATGTGTCGCATGTGGCTGCCTGATAACCGCACGCTCACGCTCAAAGCTAAAGTCAAGGTATGTTTCTGTGTACGGGCACTTTAGTAGTCACACTCTGCTTAGCCTTTCCCAGGATTCTAGTCTAACCGTATGCAGCTGAGTACTTACCAGTATTTTACAAGGAGCGGCTGTAGTCAGACTCACTAGGTTATGATTGATTACCCGTAAGGAGTGCCAAAGATGTTTTAGTGACAGCTGTCAGTCTGTCTAGCAGTTTGAAAAGAAAAAGCTTTGGATAACAATACGTTTTTATTTATCACTTTGATGATAGTAGGTAGAAATGTATGAAAGTAGGTAAGTATCTAACTATTATTCAAATACGAACAAAGATAAGGTGCTTTTAGTCTTGTCCGAAAATTGGAGTCCCCTAGAGTATTCGAACACAAAAAATATAATGTAGCTAAAGATACTGATATAAAAAGCTAGACTTATTCTGAACAAAAGACACCTTTTGCCGCATATCCCCAAATAATTGAGGTTAAAATTGATATCCCAAAGTATTTCTGTCGTCAGTAACTTAATATTAACCAAGCCAGGGTTCAGTTTACACAGAATAGGCTTGAATAGCGGAAATCGTTGTGGCTTAGCGAAGGTTTAGTGACAAGAATTCAAAAAGGTATGCTTTGACGGTTTGCCCGTGTGGAAAGGATAAATGGGAGTCGATTAGCCAAAAGGTTTCGCTGAAGGAAATGAAACCGTGTTATGTCGGCTTAAGAATTTCCGCAAATTATTCAACTTTGTAATATAAATACTCGAAGTTTTCCTACTAACGGCCAGTTTCTTCATCAAAAGTTAAAGTTAAAGTTATGGCTAAAGTAATGTCTAAAGTAAAAGTAACGGTTAAATTAAATTTTTCTATGAATTTTGCTGTCAGTTTAGCCTTGAAAAAACGAATTTGACCGTTACTTTTACTTTAGACATTACTTTAACTTTAACTTTTGATGAAGAAACTGGCCGTAAGAGACATAGGGCTTTTATTACGGTTATTGCATAAAAATATCTACTGAAATGTAAGACTGAAAATAAATGAAATTTATGCTTCGGTCGTTCCATGTTTGGTTAATGTTCTTGTTTTTCAAAAGCTTCAGCATTTTTATAGATTTTTTATAGCTTCCTTGATGACAATTGGGAAATAAAATGTTTGAAGCTCTCACTTTGAAACTGACATACATTTGAAGTATATTTATGAGTATTTGTAACATTTTTCAATACGTTTTATTACATCAATTTATTTACGGTATCTGCAGCGTAAAACACATCTTATTAGATTTATGTGTCCTATTTTTTGTTTATATTTAACATTAAAAGACACAACAAAACTAAATTTAGATTTATTTTTACATTGGTAGTCTCGTTAAACCATGCGATTATAATATCAATTACGTATTCCTTTTTCGAATGGCAAATGTCCGCAATTTTGTAATCAAGCCCAAAGCGATTCCAACTAAACTATCAGCCGATAAAATATCAGGAATCCATTTCTACTGGGAAAGGCACACGTGTGCACAATTGGAAAAAAGTAGATAGGGGACGAAATGTTGACGAGCTCATCTGAAAAAAGGTTTTTATCATTGTCGTCGTTTATTACATCTGTAGCTGTTATACGCGCACAGTTTTATGTGTTTTCAACAGGTTACGTCTTTATGGCCAATCATATGGCAATCGTACCTTCAACTTGAAATAACCGAGTGAGATAAGGTAAACGTACCAATAGTCGTCGGATTTCGGAAATCACTGACTTTGAAGCTCGACTGTGTGCTAAATATTTAATAGAAAATGACAATTTTTGCATGACGTGATAGATAATTTATTCGTTATTCTAAGTAACCAATGTTTTTTAATCATTTTGATGGGTTTATGTATTTATTAAGGAAAAAGTAAAAAAGGGCGATTTGTACCAGTAGTCGTCTGATTTGTACCGATACTCGTCAAATATTCCCAGTACTCGTCAACTTTTAGTGCTAATATGAACTCTATATTCTTGAACATAAAGTTCAAGTTATGTACATTTTTTTGTGCTTGAATTTTTTAAGCATACTTTTGCCTTTGAAACATACAGATAGATAGAAAACCAAATCCCTATTTAGAATAGCAGGTTACAATCTGTTAGAAGAGCAGGTATTCAATAAAACAGATACGTAGTTACATTTTAATTTATATTCCTAAAATCAAACGCTTGGAATCACAAAATCAGTCTATAAAATTAATGTTATATTTTCTTAGTCATAATAACCCTGCAGTCATGTGCATATGTAGCACGAGTAAAATAATTACTATTAAAATATTGAAATTGTAAAATAATCAGGTTTCACATAAAATAAAAGCCACATCTATACTAATATTATAAAGCTGAAGAGTTTGTTTGTTTGTTTGTTTGTTTGAACGCGCTAATCTCAGGAACCACTGGTCCGATTTGAAAATTTCTTTCAGTGTTAGATAGCCCTTTTATCGAGGAAGGCTATAGGCTACTTTTTATCCCGGTATGGGAAGTAGTTCCCATGGGATGCGGGTGAAACCGCTGGCAGAAGCTAGTTTATTTATATAGCTTTCCGCGAAATAATTACTAACATTCATAAATATGTAGGTAAGGTTGTCATTCATCAAAACTTCTGAACTGCTTAGCGCATGCAAAATTATGATTACAACTAAGCGTTCAAACCCAATAATAGGGCATCTGAGGCGGATGACGGGGAGTAGCGACCCCGCGGGGCTATATATCCGAGTGCTCCAGGGAGAGTATACTGTCCCCCATCTCCGGCCTGCCGGAGTTAAGCATGACGGAGGATAGGTCTCCCGCCTCTTGGCTTGCCTTCATCGGCCGGTCAGAGTGGAGTCGCTAGAGCAGAGTTAGCAGCTCTGCTCGGAGGGTAGGTGCCTCGTGGTAAGTGGCTCATGTCCCTGTTGCCCTCTTGTTGCTATTCAGTGACTGATTCCCGGGGGCCCAGTAAGTGAGCAGGCGAGCCACCACCTGCCATTTTAACATGTATTTTATACATTATCATCGGCAGGTGCCATAGTTCCTATAGTTTCCTATATCCTAATCCACTAACATCCCAACGCAATGGCCCTAGTAGTTTTCCTCCATAGTTAGCAATAGTTTAGCACAGAACCGGGGATTGTCCTTGGGTTCATTTCTACAGTGTATAATATAAGGATAATCGTCGCTTTTGTGTCACCATTTCATTAAAGTTGTCTCAAATTTTCTTACTGCATCTGATGGTGTGGCCCCTTGATTTACAGCTTCTATGACTTTTAAAAGGCCCTCTTGCTTGTAGTTTCTTTCAGTCACTAGGTACATACAATTTTAAGTAAAAAATCTTACTTAAGAATTACTTTTTACCCATCAATATCGAATACGACAAGCAAAGAAGTGACAGCGATGAAAGCTATACTACCTCTTAAAACTGATTTTAATATTTTTGCGTCAAAACTAGTTGAATGACATAATTTTTATAAAGGCGCTATCAAGGCACGTCAGGGAGACGCGGTACAATACGCGTGACGACTTGCAGTTATTTCGAACAAAAAGCATAGTGTAAGAACATTCAATTTTTGCTTGCCACAAATTGTAATACAAGCGTTGTAGAAACAAAGGCAAGTGGTAGACCTACTTGTAGCCAAAGCGGTAGATCTTAATCGAATGGCGGAGTCCTACACCGGCCAATGAATATGTGCATACTTATAGAAAACAGGGGATTTAACCATTAAGAAACAAATTAGTTGAATCGAATAACATGACTGTGTACGTGCATCAAAAATCAGTACAGTAAAATATACCCCTAAGAAAAAGCTTAAAAGAAACGCAGTTTCATCAACAAATGTAGTCTAAACCTTAAATATGTTTGTTCTAGAGAGTTAACAATGGGTGTAAAAGTCCCGTTATTAGCTATTTATTCGCATTTTGTACTGTAAAACACTAAATATCCTCGTTATGACGAGTTTAGGTGCAACTTTTGAGCATGTCCCAGTACTCGTCATAATAATTCTAAAATTGACGGGTTTTGGGTCAAATGGGAGTTTTAAAGTACCAATAGATGTCACATTAAAAAAATATATCTTCTATGTTAAAAGTATTCCAAATTGCACATTACATCGTTAGCAAATAAACTTAACTATCTAATTAAACAAAGAAACATACCACAGACCCCACTGGAGTTATGTAAATCAAAACACAAAACCACGTGCTGAGTTTCACTTTTGACAGCTGAACTTCAAGAAAAAAAGATTTTGTTATAGCACACACGTTTCGAATAACATATCTCCGATGCCATGACTGTTAAAACCCCGTGTTGTCATTTCAATTGTGCAATATGTTATCAACAATATGTTGACATATAAACCGGCCCATTTTAAGTTATGTAGAAAGAAATAATCAAAGTTTTTAGATTTATTGACGACTATTGGGGCATGACGACTTCACCCGCGTTTACCTTAAGCGGTGTCTGCAATCAAGGCAACACAGATCGTTTAGAGTTCATGGTATACTGACGTAGATTTTAAATAGGTATTGCGTAATTTTATTATGTATTGTTACATAGTTGCATACAACATTTAGGTAAACAATAGTGCAATAATTATGATTTTATATGTAGTTAAAACAAAACAATTACGATTTACCTCGCGGATAAAAATGGTGTTAAGAGCGATAGATTTATTCCTCCAGTCCCTAAATGTTATCTACCCAGTAACATAAGATTTTATTATAACTTTGATAACATATTATAGGTTATTATGAACGAGCATTAGTGAGTCAGTGAGCCGAGAAACGCTTACAACTGAAAGCGCGCGTTGAAGCCGGCCAAACAGTTACATTGAGTGGCTTAGCACCGAGATTTATCTATACACAAATAATATACGAAACGATATCCATTCGAATTTACATAATCGGTACTTTATGTATTTTGTGTTATATGATTTGGTATGCGTGATATGTTTGATATGTTTGGTATGATGATCACTCGTTTGAATTGATACAATTTTGTAATTTAGTTTAAGCTAGATATAGGTCTTCTATTCCGATTAACAGAGATGTTAGCTCCCAAATTATTCAATAGGCATTAATTTTGGAACGAATAGCCAACAAGGGACATTTTAGAATAAGCCTTTTTCCAACATTGTAATCGAATTTTCGATCTTTAATTTACAGGCGATCCGCGAGAATTGGAATCTAAAATACAGCGCGACGTACGTGCTGTGCCTACTCCGTGACTCGGGCGTGAAGCCTCAGGAGACTGTGGGCGCTTCAGTGTCGGTGGTAGCCAGTAACAGGCCCAATGTACCACCCACTAACCTGCTGGTTGTGCTCGATACCGAAGCTAAACCGGGGATTGAGGTAATTATAATATTTATTTAGTACCATTTCCTTGCACCCGGGAGTGAGAAGAAGCTCCTTTAAGAGAGTTCTCTTAAAGGAGCTTCTTCTCACTCCCGGGTAAAACGTAGCGTGTGGTAGATATAAATAAAGAACTAGCCGTTTTCCCGCGTGTTCACCCCCATCCCGTGGGAACTACTGCCCTTATCGGGATGAAATATAACTTATATTACTTGGGATGAGTGTAGGTTTTCAGTTGTGAAATATGTTTTCTTATCGGTTCATTAGTTTCGGAGCCTTCAGGGCACAAAAAAATAATAATATTAAATGCTAGGTAGGTTTACTTAACAATCCATTATTTACAATTTCAGGAAACCCTACACATTTGCGTGAAGCCGTTCCATTACTCGTACGACCGCGACCAGTGGCTGGTGGAGTGGTTCGAGATGAACCGACTGCTTGGAGCGAGTCACTTCTACATGTACAATGAGTCGTTAAGCAGGCCCGTCGCGTGCTTGCTAGAGGACTACCGCAAGCAAGGCCTCGTCACGTTACTGTCGTGGAAACTACCTATATTGTCTAAAGTTGAAATTAGGTGAGGTTTATGAAGATTACTGTTTTCTTCTCAAATGTTAGGATTGACTGCATAAACTCATCTAAGTAGTTATGGATATTGTGGAAAGATGAGAGGCAAGCAGTTGTCATATTATGGACTTATGGAGAGGAGTGATGAAACATGAAACAAAGAGTATGTCAAATTGTTTAGTATGAATTTAGGTAGATGAATAGAAGGTAAGACCGACGAAAAGATGGATGGGTTGACTGAAATAAACAAGAACAAGAAGAGAATGAATGTTGGTCTGACGAATGACGGAGAGGAATGGAAACAGAAAACATATTGCGACGACTCCAAATAAAATTGAGACCAGGGTAGAAAGCAGACCTATTGTTATTCACTGAATACAGAGAAATAATGTACAATGGCGAGCTTAACCCAGTGTTGGGTTCTCTTCCAGCCAACCTTAGAGTGAAAGAGTGATTTGATGGGGTAGGGCAAATGTGCAACTTTATACTAATAAAAAGAATCTATATGAATAATTTCTTATAATAAATTAAATATATACCTTTTATAATTACATGAAATACAAGGTGTTGATTTGCATTTGTGCCATACTTCAGGAGGAGGACATAAAATACGTAAATAATCGATTGGAATTACAGTTGACGGGAAATAGCTAATATGCACTGCTTTTTTTGTCATTGTAATGTCATAGTATTTCAGAAGTAATCCAATTTTATGAATGAAATTTATGAATAATCGTTGCATATGCTTTGTGTTTGCGTTTGTGTGAGGGCGCAGCTCGGTTTTAAGGCCAGTAACACACGCGCCGAGTTTAAATACGGCTAGATGACATTGACGGATTTCCGAAAAAAAAAAATACAAAAATTTTTGTATCAATTTTTTTGTTGATTTGGGTTGAGAATCATTAGTATAATTACGTCCTTGACTATGGCACGGATGCAAATCAACGGCTTGTATATACAATATGATATATACAAATATATACACAAATATACAAAGGTCATGTAAATAAATAATGTTCCTTAACTCGTCTCTTAAACATATCCAATGATGAGCTCTCGCGTATAGAATGCCTGCTATTACAGTAGTTGTTCATCTACCTCTAGTAAATAATGGAACCCGCAATAAGAATTACATATTATTATTTACCATTACAGAACAGAAGGCCAGTTCGCTGCGTTCAACGACTGCCTATACAGGTCGATGTCTCGCGCCGGCTGGCTTCTCGTCATAGACGTGGATGAGCTGGTACTGCCGCGCCGAGAGAGGACGCTGCCGGCGTTACTGACGGCGTTACGGGCGTCATACAACCCGCCCTCGAAGGCGCCCTCTGCGTTCCTGTTTAGGAATGCCTTCTTTTATCTTAGATGGGAGGTAAGATTGTCATTTCTTCATTTTCTGCAAAGCTGCAGTACACAACTATTATTTTGCAAACAACTCGCAACTATTCTCGATGGGTCTACATTTGGGAGACAAGCATCTACAGTTTTTTCCTCACGAGATTTACTTTAAGAAGTATTATAATGCATTTAAACGCTTTCAGGACGACGCCGAGGCCAAGGTGCCTCTGCTAACGGCGCGCAAGACGCGTCGCTGGAGCACGCCGCACGCGCTGAAGAACCGCAGCAAGTACGCGCTGCGCCCGCGCGACGCCGTCGAGCTCGGCAACCACTTCGTGTGGGAGCTCGCGCCCGGCGCCAGCTCCGTAGGAGTACCTAATGATAGGGCACTACTGCATCACTATCGGGTAAATACATGGAGAACAATATGAAAGATAGATAAATTATTTATTGACACAACACAAGATTTCAAATTATTTTCAAATCAAATCATTTATTTATATATATCAAAGTTCTAACAATAATATGTGCTAACATTATAATTACTTGAACTAGGTTGAACCTAAATATATGGAGAACAAAATTAAAGAAAGACAAATTATTTATTGACACAACACAAGACAACATCATTTTCAAATCAAATTATTTATTCATATAGGTATCAAAGTTCACACTAAAATACAAAATTATTTCTTAAAATTTAGACATATGTGCTAACATTATAATTGTGAACTAGGTTGAAACTGTGTCTCAACCGAAAAAAAGAGCTTATTTGATAATTTGACAATGTAATGAAATAATTAAAGAGACTAACATCAATTTAAAAGTCTTAAGACTAGAAGTCAGTAGACATAAGTTTGTGAGGCCAAGACGGCGAAAATTATTAAAAATGTAAATAAAAGCGCGGACCCCCAAGTCTGCGGTAAGGTTTTAGTAATAAAAAATAAAAATATCAATTTAAATACATATTTTTACTTAAGTATACCATATACATAGAATAAAAAATACATAAATAGCAAAAGGTTGTGCCAAATAGATCCAGTTCAGCATTATACCAAAAGCTAGTGCCTGACGCTAGTTTTCAACAGGACCTATGAGTAGTTGCGGGTGTCAAAATGACTAGCGGAGATGTTATAGGTACATACTTACTTAACACAAAATCTCCTGAGAAAGTAGCGTGCTAAAATGCAGGTGTTCGAATGATGAGGAATGTTACTAGAACCCTTCATACGCCTTCGTTGGAACCCGCCAATTTTTTTTTGCAACCACATCACCAGTCAAGATTAATCTTGATCTTGAAGATTGATTTTGATTTGACAAGGGACCCGAACGCCTCCTTGGTAATAGATCGTTAAGTCACGCCTAACGTACTTTGCTTGGCCTAAACTACATGAAGGTACCTATATTTTGTTTAAATAGCAGTCAACACTTACATAAGAGATAAACATCATCACAGTTGATCAGGAAAGTAATAATATTGAAACGTTATTTCAGCTCGCGTGTGAATTTGGCGGTTCAAATTGCCTAAAAGTGCCATCGACAATAGACCGGACTGCCCATCGCTGGAAGGACGAGCTACAACAACGCGTCGTCGACGAACGCAAGCGACTACTCAACGCCTGTGCCACGTAAACACCACACTAATGTAAATTATGGGAGTATATAGTACACAAATATGTGTTTCCTAAAGGTTCATTTCTGAGCCATGCCACCGATATCAGCTAATGCGGCATCAAATATGAATCATGCCGCTGTTTCTGATGTGTGTTACAGGAGCGATACGCCACAAGGCACGGAAATGTACCTTTAACTGGGACACTTGGGAATCACGTTCCTAGTAGCCACGGAACGGGGAATAAATGTGTTAGTCTATGTAGACTTTCTATACTAAAATGTACAGTTTAACCCGAACTCGGAATGTGAACAAGAATATATGTTTACCTGTAACTCCTCTCTTTGTTTTGTAGCTTCTGGATTCTATGGTGGGATATTTAAGATGTACCTACTTAAAGTCTTACTACATAAACGTTTAACAGACTTTCGACACGTGTTTACGAAAATTCTCCATACAAACTGTTCTAAAACACGTTTTGAACAACTTTTTTGTAGTAAGATCATTACTATCTGCGGCAAAATAATTGTGTTGTATTTCTTTACTGTAGCCTAAAACTAACTCTTTTCTAATAGGTATTTAAGCTAAACTGAGCAGTGCAGATCAAAACTAATGCAAATTAATACATTTTTTGTTTTAATCATTATTTATTGAATAATCTTTGCATTTTCGGAACCAGACATTCAATAAAACTGTTGTATGTTAGTACATTTTACATGACCCGCTGATCATGTTAGCTTGTGTGCAGACTTACCTACCTACCTGTAAAAGAACTGTATAATTTTTATTCGGTTCGTAGAGTCTTGTAAAACATATTTCCAGTTTTAACTACTCATCATTTTCATTATTTCTTATTTTTAACATGGGTATTGTTTTTTAGCAGAACTTATTTTTATTCATTCAGTATTTAGCGTATGCCAATTAATTTAATAACAACGTAAAAATTATTAAGTATCCGATCCACTGCCAAATTTTTGCAATTTCTTTATAGGATTCGTTTATGTATTGGTATATTAGATTTTATAGCCTTCCTAGAAACTAACCTAATAATTATTCACGATAACAGTATCGCGACACATGTTCCTAAATTTCTAATACCTAATACACTTGCTTATTTGTTTTATCACCAGTAATATCACCACAGTATGTCGCCTTGTCTGGTAAAAGTAAATTATTTGCAGCGACGAGATTATCAATGGAACGGTAGAATATAATTCCGACAAGGAATTAACGGGTCTCTTCACAGAATCAAAAACCTCCGCAAACACTCTCAGAACAATGTGGGATATGGCAAGTATTCTATAATAATTACGTATGTAATATCTAACATTATTTGAACTCCGTTTTGTAGCGCGTTCGATATTGTTATCTTATAGGATTGATTAAAATGTCTTAGGCATTTCGCAATAGGTATTAGGTAGGAAAACCTAAAAGTTTATATGGTTTTTTGTTGCATTATTAATTTATTTTGTGCTAAGAAAAACGTGTGAGCATCCCAGGTTATTTTTATAAAAAGTATTTTCCATGATTGGTGTACGGTTATGTTGCCTCGTCTCTTACAGGCGGCCTAAGCAGGCCATCTATGTACTATCCATTTTCATCACGTCCAATGATAATTTAGCTTTTGTATAAAAATACCTGTCTTTACAAAAAATAAGTTTTATAACTATGTTTTTATTTTGTACAATTTACAGCAACACAATTTTGATAATTCTGGCTTTTTCTTACAGCAAGTTACATTGGGTAAGAGAAAAAGGAAACTATATTATTATTATGTGAGATAAGAGCTTTATTCTTAAGTTGAAGATTTTATAAGTTCCTATTTGAATAATTTAACAGTTGCATTTAATTAAATTTGTATTTATATCCATTGCTGTATTCATCGGATGATGACCCTAAGGGCGTTTACATATTTCGCGTCTTTTCAGGTAAACGCCTACCAGTTGGTCCCGATGTGTCATGTCTAATTGTGTAATGTGTAAACGGCCTTACTGTTACTTCGGTCACTTATCTAGTAGGAACTTATACAATAAGAATTGATTTTACGTACCTGCATTATTGCGGTTTACTTACCTATTGTACAATGTGTGTTTCTGCTTACAGTAACCGGTGAGTAACGATACCAAAGGTACCTAATAGGTACTGGGCTTTTGTTGCTTTCGAATTTATTGCGTGAGGCTGTTAATAATTTCACGTAAAGATATGATAAGTCAACATTATTTCAAACTTTCATTAACTCGTCGATAGCTTAAATACAATAATATATACCTATAAATATATTGTTGAAATACTTTAATTTATTATTTAATAAGTATATAATCTAAAGTAGGTAATTATAATTATTTAATGTACGGCCTCATATTAGCCCTAACAGAAAAACGTTACAGCATACCCATAATAATTACAAAGGACCACATTTATTACGTTTAAATTCATTAATTTTAGCAAACCAAGTACAATTACTTACCTATGTAATGTTATATAATTATTAAATGCTTATATTAATGTACTATTTCTAATGTTTAGAGGAAGGATTGTGCCATTCTGGTAATGTATCGATATGTCGATAATTTGCTCAATGTTCGGTCACCACTATCAGTATTAGGATAGCAGTCTATCTGGCTTTGAAAACACGTTCATTTGCAATTCCAATCGCAGTATCATTGTATTTACGTAAATATCTCAGAATTAATAATATCTAGAGAATGGAAAATATAGAATCGGTCAGAAAATAAGACAAATCTGGATTCACAAGTCGTCGGAAATCATTTATAAACAAACTTACAAAAAACAGAATATGACATTACATAGGCCCAAGTACACCGTACAATATAAACGTCCGTTTTTCTTAAAACAATCGTTTACATTGAAATTGCTTCTGTTTTAAGAAAACTGACTTTTATGTTGTCGGTGTACGTGAGCCTAAAGGTCATGGCACATTATACCGGCACCGCAATAGCACAGCTGCAGCACGGCTTCGCCTCGAATTTACACTACGGCTAGCTGCCAGCGCGCTAACGACGCGTTGTCCGCAAGGTGCAAGCTCACAGTCCGCGCGCTGGCCGCGCCGTGTAAGCTCACAGTCCGCGCGGTAGCCGCGAGGTGAAAGCTTGCTGTCACCGCAAACTCAATATTGTTTTAAGACAGTTATGATTGAACACGCCTAGGACTTGCCTTGCTGCCGACTCGGAGTCGGCGCGTAATGAGCATGCCGTCGGCGTGCTGTACGCATAAGGTCCGCTCGCTTGCAGCACGCGGGTGGCGAGTCGAGTTGTGTGGTAGCGGCAAGCGCGCTGACTGCCCGCCGTTGGCTTTTTCATATTGACATTATGAAATATATTATACTATACACGATTTAATGCTCTAAATTGAATGACAATTTAAATGCTGGTGTGGAGCGGTGCTGTTGCGGTGCCGGTATAATGTGCCATGACCTTTATAATACTAAGCTTTGAAGAAAATGTAAATAGTAAGTTTCCAGTAGGATTATCACCTTCAATGCAAAAGAAATCTCACTGTTGTACTTTTAATTTAGCTGGAGTAAGGCTTTTTTATACGAAAAAAAAACACGTAAGTTCAGAAGAATATTTTATTAATACATTATGTACCAGTTATAAATACCTAATAATTAGTTTTTACGGATAACGATGTTGCTATCTTCGGCTAGGAATGAAGGATTAGTGAATCAAGTAATTGTACATAATATGTGTAATCGCCATGTAAATATTGTACTTAACCATACAATTAAGTGCACATGTCTATGTTAGATAATTATTTTGTACTATGAAATGTTGTTTAGCTTGCCTCTCGTTAAGTTTGCTATGTCACTTCTGCGGCGTTCTATTACCTACCTATTGCCCAAATCGCTGTTATTCATTGTAATGTGATTACGTACCTACTATCTACTTCGTTAGAATTTTAAAACTCGATGCTGTGATCGTAAAAAATATTCACAGACGATTTTTGCTATTGGAAATCGATTTCTTGTCAGGTTTACGAGTTTGTAGATCTGTTTGTGCTGTAATAATTATAGAAAAATATCAACTTTTAATAGCGTCAGTTGTAACATATTTACCAATATTTAGTCAAAGACATCTTGCCATTATGTGTATTGTAAGTTTGTTCCGTTTCCTCCTTATGATCACGGAAAATAATAGTGTAAGTACAATAAAATCAAAGCTTTTCGAAAATGCTGGTCGAGCTAATTTTTTTTTTTATATATCATCACATTATTATGAAACATATCAAACATTGTACATGCAATCAGCCTCGTTTTTATTTTCTTAATTACTTACATATTTAATAAATAGTATTCTACGCATAATATTTATTATCTATAGTTTGTATGGAAGCTGTTTGTTATCAAAGTCCGTTTATGGAATTATTTATATATTTTGTTAATAAAATAATATTAGAGATGTAATAAAATATCAAAAGGATGACCATAATAATTTCATAGTAACATGGACTGATGTTTTGTTTCATAGCTGGAAATTCGACTGTTTCGTGTATGCAATGAGATATAAAGTAGCCATTTTTGCTAATTATGCATGTGCCTAAGGCTCTTGTGTATTATGTGAAACAGTAGTCACGATCGTACTAAAGACGGACTTATTGTATTAACTTGTCCAGGAATAAATTTTCAATTTTTAAGGCCCTTCGAACACAACGCTACGCAAATCTTCGATACCCGGTTACAAGATGAAATGTCGGCATCTCGTGCATATGTAGGTACGAAACTCTATGAACACTTTAAAATTGTATTGCGATAGTCACTTGAGAGACCATCTTCGGGTATCGAAGACTAGCGTAGCCTAGTGTACGAACGGCCACTCTTAACATTGAATAGAAATGTTAGTAATTTTCCTATTACAAGGGAAATGTATAAAGGTCATTTAGATTTGAGCTTACGTCGACTGACCGTCAGTTGCATAGAGCGCCATTAAAGTTAAAGCTTCATTAAATCTATTGCTGTCACTTTTTATCTTGTTGACAAAGAAAGAGTCAGCAATAGATTTAAGGAAGCTTCAACTGTAATGGAGCTTTGTGCAACTGTCGGTGAAACGATAAAAGTCATCAGGATCAGGACGTTGATGGCAACTATAAAATAATTGTAAACTTGATTACATGTTTACTGAAGCATACCTTATTATGTCGGTATGTTTATATTTATCATGGTGATGTTAGGTAGACAAATCAAGAACATAATGTCAAGGCTGTGTGTAGATAGACACAGCTGTTATATAGATTCTAGATAGGTAATTTTAAAGTATAGTTCCCGTACTACGCGTTAGGAGTCGTCCAGCATACCTTGACACTTCGAAATGTCCAATTCAGTACATTAAACTTAAGCTTTCTTCTTCAGCACGTGTCAAGGTATACTGGGTACTATTTCCAAGCATTTTTTTCTAACCTATGAACCAAATGAAAGCTAAACAGCGTTTGATAGACAACTGGTAACAATTTTAGTGGCAAAAAGGATATTTTGTGTCTATATTTTATCTGTGATGTCTATTTTAGAGGAGTGGAGCTGTATTTGTTCAAAGGAGAAAGCGATTTGTTAGTCGAATGTTGAAATGGTCTTTTTTATTAAAATAAAAGAATATTGACATTAAGGACGTGTTTTATTAACCTTTTCACCATACAAATTAAATCATTAAGGGCCCTATCACACAAGCGGATTACGAGTTCGCTCTATCCCGTAACCGCTCAAAATCCGCCTATTTGATAGCACCCTAAAATTCGTCGATATGTACATTTCTTTGGATCAGTAGGAGTGATAAGGAAACCCGAGAGCAGGGAATGGGCGGTCATTTGAAAAGAAATTGAAAAAAAAAAAAACATCAAATAAGTATGTGAATTTAGCACCAAAATGTAGGTACTAAATGTAGAGGTAATAAGTTTACTTTAGCTCACTCAAATAATGTGGATGCTACAAATTACTACATAACATGAGTTGTCGGTTACTTTGAGGCGTCACTCAAGGTTCAAGGGCTCTTTTGTGGGTTACGCCGCCAGTTCCATCTACCGAATAAGCTTTACAATTTCCCGCCCAACAAATCCTGAACGCATGATTCGAACAAGGCAGGTTGGGCAATATTTGGCAGATGGCGTGAGCTGTTCAATTCCTCTAGCCTGGTATAGATAGTTCAACTCAGATTTGCGCGCGGCCCTATGTGTGCGTCGGCTTGTAAATATACAACTTTCATTCGTGTGTCAGTGACGTCGTCCGAGCATGACGTGTTCTTATCACTTTTTCTTATGGGTACAGTCGTTTACGAAAATACTAGTTATTCACGGAGAAATTATTAAGGAGTCAGATAAAGCGTTTCAAAAAATAAAACAGCATTCAAAGCTTTTATTATTAAATATAGTTTTTCATTATTTACTTTCAAATTGACATTGACAGTATCTAAGAATTAAATACTCCTTAAGTAGGTACATATTTTCTAGCACGGGGTACGCGGACAATAAATAAAAGTGTGGACTAAGAATGTAAAAAGAGGTATAATCTAGTATAATAATGTAAACAAAATGTGTGGGGAATTTTAAAAAGTTATATTGCTTCGCATAATGTCGACCAAAATAACAAAATAATGAAACTCATAAATGAACGTTTAAGTCAAAATGATGAAGGGATGTGGCGTAATACTTGTCGACATGTACAAAAGAAAAAAGAAGAATACTATAGACATTTTGACATGGAGTCAGAATTTATAATTCACCTTGGAGAGTAGCGAATCCGAAATTCATCATTTGATTTTTCGAATAGCGATTCATAATCATTATAAATAAATAAACATTAAATTACGTAATAACTGTTTTTCTTTAAACACCCGTTTACAACCCCTAAATAACTGTATTGTACCCGACTATACCTCTTGTCACGCACACAAAGTTACTGTATATGTACAAGGGTTACCCACACATAAGGCCGCCCGCACGACTGAGTTGAACTTACTATATACAAGTTTCACTTCCTGGAAAAATAGCTTGCTTTTGACTATGCAGATTTTTTAGGTATGCGAAGTCAATTACAGAGGATTCGTCGGTGAATGACTTATTTGTTTCCATGTACGCAATGCCTTCGTCCGGTTTACCTATATCCCACCCAAAACAAAAATGTGAAAGACTGCCAAGTTCGATAATATGGGAATGCTTCGCCTATAAAAGAAGTGAGATCTGAATAAGTACCAAGTTCCATACACATACCTCAGTTAAAAATAGTTACTTTTTAATGATGTCACTTGGCAAGTTTTCATACACCTTGTTATAAACCTACTAAACGCAATGAATCAAGTATTTAATTTTCTATTAAAACTTGCCAAGTAACATCATTAAAAAGTAACTATTTTTAACTGAGGTATGTGTATGGAACTTGGTACTTATTCAGATCTCACTTCTTTTATAGGCGAAGCATTCCCATATTATCGAACTTGGCAGTCTTTCACATTTTTGTTTTGGGTGGGATTTCATTTATTTTCGTAAGGTTGTTTATTTTATTTTTTTCTTATGATGAAGTTAGTTAAAGAAATGTCTCATTTATACTATCTTTTAGATTTTTTAATATGCACTATGTTTCTTACAAAGAAATGAACTAGATTAACTAATCATCCTCCGAGCCTTTTTCCCAACAATGTTGGGGTCGGCTTCCAGTCTAACCGGATTCAGCTGAGTACCAGTGCTTTACAAGAAGCGACTGCCTATCTGACCTCCTCAACCCAGTTACCCGGGCAACCCGATACCCCTTGGTTAGACTGGTGTCAGACTTACTGGCTTCTAACTACCCGTAACGACTGCCAAGGATGTTCAATGACAGCCGGGACCTACAGTTTAACGTGCCATCCGAAACACAGCCAACGGTGTCTAAGATATACTTAGAAAGTACATACAAACTTAGAAAAGTTGCATTAGTACTTGCCTGACCTGGGATCGAACCCGCGCCCTTGTACTTGAGAGGTTGGTCCTTTACCCAGTAGGCCACCATGACTTTTTTTTTTTTACTAGATTAACTAAATGGACTAGATTTACCAACTGACTGACATGACATGTTATCATATATTATGTTCGTGGATCAAAGTTACACATTCGTTATTTTCGAAAGTGACACACTTGGCCGTTTTCAGATTTTTACTTTACTTTGACTAAATACAAACCTTTGTACCATTCGAAGATATATTATATAAATATAGATAAATTTAGGTCGCTTTAGTTCCTTAGGGGTATAAATTTACACCTGGTATAAAACACCTTTATTATTTTGAAACCGACTCATACTTGGCCATTTTCAGATTTTTCCCTTTACCTTGACATAAAGACCTACCTCCATGCCAAATTTCAATTCAATACGACCATTGGAAGTGGTCTAGGTTTTTGATGAGTGAGTCAGTGAATCAGTCAGTGAGTGTATAGTAAAAATAGCGATTTTCTGACGTCAATATCTCAAGACCTACAATAGGTATATTAATGAAATTTTGTATTTTAGATAAGTGAGGGGGTCTCAACAGATACTAGAAATTTGATATGCGTAAATAAAATAGATTTTGAGTTACAGGGGGGTCGAATTTGGCCCGAAATGGTTCGTGTAATATAACCCACGGCCGGTGTGTCGCTTTTTTTGCTCGAACTTGGCGGACACACTGCCGTGTGTCTAGATAGTCATAACAGTAAAAAGATGCTTCTTGAACAGCACTCCAAAAATATCATCGTATAACGATGATATTTTTGGAGTGCGAGGCACACACTCATTAAAAATCTCATTCGTTAGCATGTTATGTTAAATTAATTATTTTGCGTTAAAAATACATAAGGCAGGCGAAAAACAACCGCAAGGGCAATTACAAAAGGAAATAGCTATCACAATTAGTAAGCTAAACAAAGCTAAAGCTAAAGTCCTTCGTTAATTTATAATTTAGCCTCGGGCATATAATTTATACTTCAGCGGAGTTACAAATCATGGGAGATAAGGTGCTGTGTGCAGCGGGCCGACATATGACTAATGACACCAATTAACTTGGAGGAATCGGGTCGCGACCACAACCAATGTTTGCTTTTTACCACTTTGGATTATAACAACAGTTTGCGCACCAACTTTATCTGGTTACAGCTGGTATTTTCGATCCAAAACCAATATTGTATGCTAGCATATTCCCTCTTATTTGTATTTCAAACTCGACTTTAGATGTCTACCTATAAATAGTTTGGCAAATATGCCTAATTATGCCGAATTTATATGCTATGCAAAAGCGACGTATTTCAAATCGCCTTAGGTTTGAATAGTTCATCAGTGTTTACATCGCTTCCATAATTAGCAGCACTACATTTTCCGGAAATATGATTAGCGATACAAAACATGTTTCAGCGAACGTAGGTATCATGCTCAAACTATTCATAGCTGATAGACAATTTAATTAGAATAATCTTTATGTTTGTTTTCCACATACTTTGCTGCAACTCGATAAAGCAAAAACGCGCTCAAAAAATGTGTTAAAACATATATGGCCTTACTACAAAAACTTAACCACCTGTTTTACACTTGTCTAAAAAAATTGTGGCTGCAAAATGAACCATATGTCAACGTCATAATTTGACATTTTTTTAGACAAGTCTTAAACTGACGTTTAAAAGTTTTTGTGGTAAGGCGGTGTCTATCTATGTATAGTAAGTTCAACTCAATCGTGCGCGCGGCCTTATGTGTGGGTAACCCTTGTACATATACAGTGACTTTGTGTGCGTGACAAGAGGTACAGTCGGGTACAAATAGAGTTATTTAGGGGTTGTATACGGATGTTTAAAGAAAATCAGTTATTACGTAATTAAATGTTTATTTATTTATAATGATTCTGAATCGCTACTTGAAAAATCAAATGATGAATTTTCGGATTCGCTACTCTCCAAGGTGAATTATAAATTCTGACTCCATGTCAAAATGTCTATAGTATTCTTTTTTTTTCTTTTGTACATGTCGACAAGTATTACCCCACATCCCTTCATCAATTTGACTTAAACGTTCATTTATGAGTTTCATTCATTTTCCGTCTTATTTTGGTCGACATTATGCGAAGCAATATATTTTTTTAAAATTCCCCACACATTTTGTTTACATTATTATACTACATTCTTAGTCCACACTTTTATTTATTGTCCGCATACCCCGAGCTAGAAAATATGTAAGGAGTATTTAATTCATCTTAGATATTTCACCTCATTTATTTCTTAGATACTATCAATGTCAATTTGAAAAGACGTTTGAGAAAATAATGAAAAACTATATTTAATAATAAAAAGCTTTGAATGTTGTTTAATTTTTTGAAACGCTTTACCTGACTCCTTAAACGTTTTCTCCGTGAAGAACTAGACATTTTCGTAAACGACTGTACCCATAACAAAAAGCGATAAGAACACGTCATGCTCGGACGACGTCACTGTCACACGAATGAAAGTTGTATATTTACAAGCCGACGCACACATAGGGCCGCGCGCAAATCTGAGTTGAACTATCTATAAACGTCATATGATAATTTATTCAATCGCTTTAGAGGTTATTTTATTTGGATTGTTGGCGTAGACTCATTTGTAGCAGGTTTCTTGATCTTGAACTTGTTTTATTTAATCATCTTCTTATTTAACTTCAATTCAAATACAGCAATAAAACACACAATGTCTGCTAATTCGTAGATCCTACATGTATAAAATTCCCCAGTGCAATTTGTGTAATACAGACAATTTTAACATTACATTTCGCAACTCGGCGGAGTCCGCAGAGACGGCTAATTTGTGGACTTGGTCCAGTTTAATCAAGCTGAGAAACACACAGCTGCAACATTGTCAATAACAATTAATTCTTTGTGAAACTCCCTCTGAAATTGAGGGATTTTGTTTACTTTATAAAATTGCATACGCTGCAGTTACATCAGAACTAAAATGGCGACGTTGAGACCCCTATTTATCTTAGTACACATAATATATTTTCGTCGTGGACACATTTCCATTTCGCACCATTATAGTGTCGTCTCTTTGCTATTATAAGTATGGTCTAGTAATAACATCGCAAAAATGTTGACTTACTTTATTTAGGGAGCAAAACAAGATCTCTTTGCACGACCCTAGCGTATTACGAGATTTGGGCATCGTCCTTAAATATTGTTTCATTTCCCCGCATGTTTAGGTTTTTTGTTTGGTTTCATATCTAAATGTGTTTATTCGATTTGATTCTCATTGGGTACTTACAGATGTTAGTGGCCTTATTTGCAATGATTACCTGTATTAGGTGTATCGAATATGAGGCATTCGAGTTAGCTAAATCACCTTAATAATCATTGATGCTAGGTGATTGATGTCTTGATCATTATGTATCTAGCCATTAGATATAAGAAAAGCATCATTGCTTTAACTTCGTTATGTAGGTATCGATATTAGCATTAGGTACACTATTCAAAAGTCCATTTATTTTATTTGATAACGAGGAAACGTTTCAAAAACTAAAATGTTAATCAATCACAGCAGTGGTTTGGATTGGAAGCCAACAAATTTGGGTATAATCGCACTAATAAATAGGTACACTATCTGCGTAATGATGATAATGGCTTGTTTATATTTCATACTAAAAGGTACTACTAAAACGCATAATGCTTTAGTATGTCGTTTAATATTATAGTTTAGCTATGAACCGCGTCGTCGATACAGTTTTGAACTTACTCAGTGTAGTTAACTGTATATTTATTTCGTCTCAATGGCACCTACTGAATAAAGATTACAAGAGAATTGCCTCGCATCCACCAAAGTATTTTTTATTTTTATTTTATTTTATTAGGGAAAACAAACAGTAGTATATTATTGGTACACAAAATGTTCTTAAAACTAAACTTAAAAAATATACTACCCACTACATTTTCCACAAATTACAAAAAAAAGTGATACTAAATCTGTACGCAGACATTTGCTGTCAAATCGTTATAATTTAAATTTATATTATACAATTAGGTATTAACTGTAGCTGAGTAAATATTAATGAAACGAAAGTAACAAATATCTGAATAGTGAAAAGTGCACTGCGTTATTATTAAATCATAAAATGCCACATTACTATGCCTGGTGAATTTATACAAAATGTTATCTTAAATTCAACTATTGTAAGAGGAAAAAAAAAAAACAATATGATAATAAATCTAATGCATCTAACGCAGTCTACTGCCGATCCTTCAAAACGTTGACTATGCTTTTTTTAAAACTGAATCTGTTAAGATGAAATATGTCGATTGAGCCAAACTGTTTATTGTATATGTCCACTAAGCGATGGAGCGGAGAGCGTTTACCAGAATTGGATTTACATAAGCTGGTAGCAAATAGACGCCTTGTTCGCACCTCACGCCCATGGATTGTTCGAGGAACCAGGTAACATAATCTATTAACTAATGGGGGGCAGTCAAATTTATTACGGCATATGTCAAAAAGAGTCATTATATCAAGCAACGTGCGCCTTGATTGTAGGGTCATTACAAGTACAGGCATTGCAGAGAACAATTTCCTAAACATAACATACCTTAAAAGCGTGCTAATAGATCTTAAATTACAACGACCCATAATCTTTTAGTAGGTAGTGTATTAGCATTGCAATTTGAATTCTGTGCTAGATGACATTAGAGTTTATTTTGTTTTGTTGTTCAGATGTTTCTTTGCCGTGTCAGAGAGCATTGGGTGCTGTACTGCTGTTCCTAAAACTACTTGCCACTGAAGAGCTTACTTCCGCTCGCTGAAGTGGCTATAATAAATACAGCTGGCGACTTAACTCCTTCGTATTCGAAGAAAGACATTAATATTAAACTTTACTATTATTTTTTTATTTAATTCTCAAGTCGTTTGACTTAAAAGATTTTTATGGGAAACCTTTTATGAGTTTATATTTATACTGAGATTTCTTAAGTGTGAATTTATTGAAAGAATCCTTTGTAGGCTTGGAGTTCAGTCGTTTTGTTACTAGGTCTTGATTTTCCTCAAGAGTAAAATTATATCTTCACTAGTCGTGTTTGTTTTATCGGCTAACTATTAAAAACATCTAACTCATTATGCAAAATGTATAAAGACCACACAGATACAGTTTATCGATACTTTTATTTACAAGTGTGTGCTTAAAAATGTCTCGGCATTTCAAGTTTGTCACTATATCGCGTACTAGTACCTAAAACTTCTTGAACTTCTTATTTTTATTTCAATTCGAAGTTCTAAACTGCATTTAAGAGCAAACAGTACATTTTCTTGAGAAGTAAAAAACAAAAATGTTAAGAGAACGATAACAGGCGAGCGAGCAATAAGCGGGCGAGTTGTGGTACTGGCAACGCTTTCAAACTTTGACCATAACAGCCTTCCGCGATTAAAGTAATATCCCAAGGCAGTTGGTACTGCACCCTCTCCAACCCGCGTAATGTTTGCCCTCAAATCATACAAGTAAGAAGATACGATTCACGTTGCAAACTTTAAATGTTTTTGTGTATTTGTGTCACGTATGGTTATGGCAAGTCAACGAAGCTCGAAGCTTGAAAGGAGTATGTGTACCTTCTGACAAGAAAAACATTGATTGTTCGTATTTCTTGAATTTAATTACTTGTAGCAAAAATATTTTGGCTCTATAAAATTTGTAGTGTAGTCAAAGTAAATAATTAGATTAACAATTAATTTCCTGTAGGAAATTCAATATTTCTGAGAGTTATTCGAAGAGTGATGGACCAGTAAAAAGGTTACAAAAGGTGATGGCGGTGGAAAATATTCACGACAACATGTTTACGTAAAAATAATTTCCTGTGGGATGTTCCGCATGATATATTTTCAATTTTCAATGGATGTGTTCATGTAAGTTCTATGTTATTTTATTATCGATAAAGTTTTGAAAATAGTTACCTATATTGATATACAGCTTGATAATATGCCTTATGCCCGGTATATCGCACGATTGTTTATAAACTAACACATAGCTGGTTTCTGTCATACATTTTAACAAGCAAAGTGTTTCTCCAATATCGCTGCAACATGGAGAATCAATTTTCTAATGTCACTTTAAATGAACGCAGGTAGTGACGTCATTGCGGTAACAAACTCTCACCTCAGGGAGAAGGATAAAAGATTTTTAGATATACGCTACCTTCAACAAAGAACAGCCGTTTGTAAGACGGCTTTGGAGAAATTTCAGGTTTTTCGATTCGTGTGAGGTTTAGTAGGTGTCTCTTTACTTTTTAGCATAAGTACATATGTAGACTTGCTTTTTAACCCCCGACGCAAAAACGACGGGGTGTTATAAGTTTGACGTGTCTGTGTGTGTGTGTGTATGTGTGTGTGTGTGTGTATGTGGCATCGTAGCTCCCAAACGGATGATCCGATTGTAATGCGGTTTTTTTTGTTTGAAAGGAATGTCATTCGGGAGTGTTCTTAGCTATGTTTGGTGGAAATCGGTTCAGGTCTTCAAGGTCATCAGCTCGTTTGTTAGGTGTGATAGGAATGTTAAACGCTCAGTTTACTTGCAAGCATATGTAGGATCTGAAATTTGAAATACTAATGTCTTTTGGAACCACTGAGCTGGTCTGCTGTTAGGGCACGAAGGTAGGAGACGTAACCCTGAACTGCCTTTTAGTAAACCCATCGAGTTTGGGCTCGTTGAATTTGTCTTGACGAGTTCTCTTCATGTTTCTGATTGACGAGAACCTGATGCTGGAAATGGGATGTGGCGGATGAAACCCTGGAATGCCGGAATGAAACGGATAAACCGATTTATATTTTTGCTGAAAATCTAGAATGTCCAAAGGTTAATCTTTATTGTTTCTCAATCTGTGCAATTCTCCCAGAGCCAGTTTGTCATGAAGATTGTTAAACAGCTTCCTTTGGCCGAGATCGCATATAGCGACCCCATCTTAAAATAAAAGATTATTAAATGAAAGAAGGAAAAATTAAGGAGCTCCTTTAAAAAGCATGAAATAAAATTAAATTATAAATTAAAAAAAAAACCCCGACCCAAAAAAAGTAAGCAATAATTATGACAAAAGGTTAAAAACGCTAAACCCTATAAAAAGCAAAAAATAACTTTTAACACTACGTAAACTAAATTTTGACGTGTCGGGGGACCGCTTTTTACCTTCAAAAATACGTACATAAATCAAATGATACCTACCTAATTTCAACATTCGTATAAAAAAACACGTATCTAAAGTAATGAATTAGAGCGGTCCCCCGACACGACAAAATTTAGTTTACGTAGTGTTAAAAGTTATTTTTTGCTTTTTATAGGGTTTAGCGTTTTTAACCTTTTGTCATAATTATTGCTTACTTTTTTTGGGTCGGGGGTTTTTTTTAAATTTATAATGTTAGTGAATTTATAAAGAGAGAGATATACCCCGTATTTACATCACTGTGGGCCAGAGGATTTTATTAAGTGGAAAAATTGTATTTACATTTTCCTGCCCAAGTTCATGCGCCTGCATCAGCTATAAAAAATCTGAATGGACATAGCGGACAGATTTACGCGTCATGTCAACAACATTGACCCAAAGCGAAAAACGTAACCGACACCCGCACGCCATCAACGTCGTTACCGCATAATATAGTGTCGACATTCTGCAAACACTCTGTGACAACACACTGCAAATAAGACCCCTATTATGACGTAGGAAAGTAGCGCGGCATGTAAATGAAGGTTATACAGGCACCGCCTAAAATATCAGAGCAATTTGACAACGCAACCCGTTTCAGTCAAACGATTCACAATGCGGAACGAGTGAAATGTTGCTAATAAAAAAGGTCAAACGAATAGCCCGGGGCTCGGTTTTCAATATCTCACGGCGCAGGTAGAGGAGCGAGTTTTAGGGAGACCTGTCGGATATTTCCTTATTTTGTCTGTCAATCGCATGCTTCTCCGACTACGGATCAGATACAATAAGTCGAGCTTACTTTGAAAGTGATACTGATGGATTTCTTTAATTACACAAGATAGCTCTGTAACCCTCTGAATCTTACCGCGGTTAAGAAAGTATATGTATAGGACTAGATATGGTAAACTTTATACGGGTTACGAGCTCGTAAAGTCTGAAAGTAAAACAAATTATAAATAAAGAAACCATTTCGTACAATTTATCTTAGTACCAACTAAGTTGTATGTAATTCGTGTAAAATACATGAAGTTCACATCAAATTCAAATGTGACTAATTAAATGCAAATGCTTTGAATTCAAATTTACACGTACGTAAGTACTTATATAAAAGGTGGCTTTACGGTAGACGGTAGCTTAAAAATTAATAACTCAGCTGCTGGCTGGGCAGTCGGGTCAAGGGTTTGATGAGAAATTGGATACGGCCCGTATTGTTAGAGGATCCTATATGATTGCGTCGTGACGGGTCGCCAGACGGGGTCTGTTGCTGATACCAGTCTTGAGTTTAGATTATGATCTTTTTATACTATATTGCTTCCGCTTGTGGTTTTACCCGCGTCCTGTGGGAACTACTTCCTATATACATATGTTATTTAATACTGAAAAATTAAATCGGACCACTGGTTTTTGAGATTCAAGCGCGTTCAAGCAAACAAATAAACCTATATAGCAGATATAATTTAGATATTTTTATTTTGTTATTTAAAAAAAGTACATGTAATGATTGAACTTTTAATTTTATTCAATTAACCAGTATGTATTTTATACATTTTCCACTACTCTCGTAAATATTTTTTAAAATTAAAAACATCTCAATTTACTAATGAACTTAAAACTTTCCACCTCGTGCCTATACTCAGACAAGAAAAGTTCAACTAAAGCTAGTAAAAAATCATTCCAATCCCAGTTAGTTCCTGCTGAATTGATTCAAAGATAGTTTGTAAAAAAGATAAAAAGCCGTCTACTAGGAAAGTCGGAGCACACAATTTGGAGTTCCATTTTATAGCGGCGGCGATTCTAGACCAATGTGGTTTTATTTGCTGGCATTTCAATGACGCGGCAAAAGTAGAACGGTAATAGAACTGCATAGAGTATGTGGAGCGTCGCTTCAACGTATGTAGGTACAGGTTCCGCGCTCGATATGTTGAGCGAAAATAATGCGGTTTTAGTACTGCTCGTCGCATTGTAATGTGATCAGCCATTTTAGGCTCATCCATTTTCTTTTGAAAGAAACGTATCATTGAAAACATGTTGTTAGATTGGAAGCGTAGTAGTCATAATATTAGTTCTCTAATGTCGAAGCCTAAGTAAAAAGAACTTGGTCCTAAGAAAGTGGATGATCAACGGATATGTTACATATTCCCTTATGATTATGTGGTCTCTACCTAATACAAACTTTCCGAGGTTAATACTGTTGAGAGGTTCTTAAGCATTGCAATAAATTGTATACTGACTAGACAAGATCTAGACTTCTTCTTCCTCCGAGCCTTTTCCCAAACTATGTTGGGGTCGGCTTCCAGTCTAACGTGCCATCCGAAAGACAGTCATTGGTGTCTAAGATATACTTACAAAGTACATACAAACTTAGAAAAGTTGCATTGGTACTTGCCTGACCTGGAATCGAACCCGCGCCCTCATATTCGAGAGGTTGGTTATTTGCCCACTAGGCCACCACGACTAGACTAGACCTAGACATGGGAACGTAATGACGGTCACCAATCCTTGTATGCTATCAAATATCTCCTAGATCTATCAATGAGCACTTGTTGACCACGACCAATTAATTCCGCAAGCTCAAATGATAACATTTATCGCATTCGAATGTCTACAGAAATAATACGAACTATTGTCTCCAATACGAAGTTGCAATGTGTGCATATGACTCGTATGGGCCAATAACCGTTTCATTGGCAATCGAACAGCCCTCTTCAGAGGCAGATAACTGTCTGGCGCACTCGACTGCGGGAACTAGCCTCTAGTTATTAATACAATAGTCTAGTGCTAGTGCTGACTAATCTTCAAAGCTTGCAATGGTAATGATGGCGAATAATGTGGGCAGTAACCGGTTGCGTGGGCTTTGCGAATACGTATGAGGTTTGAGATACGATGTGTAAACCTAGGCGTTCATTTTATATGTAAATATTGTACTGGTGAAAATCGAACTAAAGCAAAAAGTTCTTCTGTATTGTAAAATCGTAATAAAGTTAAAACATATACCTATATACAATTGAAAGCAAAAATTAAATGATATTTCTGTATGGAACTGGACGTCCCATTAAAATATTTATTCTGTTACATATTTTAGAATTTGTTTTTATGTAAAAATGCATCATCTGCAACTGTTTTGCTATTACGCTTCATAAGATACGGCCTGCTGACCATTTAACCCTTTGGGTTTGGGTACGGAACTTTAAAAAGGTTGGTATCGCCACTTTGGTCACAAAATAGTAATATCTGGTTCCAAAACTAACGTTTAATAATAAATTACAAGTTAATAGACTAGTTTAGGAAACTTTTTGTTTATTTAGCTAAAAGGTCCGATTACCATGGGCCCAATTAAAAGGGTGCGGAACCCATTACACGAAATATTTACTCCTTGTGTATTTTCAGTGGGAAGAGTTAATTTAGCTGTCCAGTAGTAACAGGCCCCTGAAATCAGAAACCTATTCTAACCCTTCTATAAATTAAATCCCTACTTAATTCATGGAAGTTACTATTAAAATCAATGGATAGCTCGAAGCTTTGTATCGTTACATCTTTAGCAATATGATAAAGCATTTGTATACTCGCTGAAGATGAAATCCGGTTAGGGACAAGCATTCGGGTTATTCGGTTCGATTTGCAAAGGCTCTCGACAACTAATCCAGTTTGAACAGTTGCAGATATCGGAATCTGTGTATCCAAGTCCATCAGGCTCGCCGAATCGACGGTGCCCTGAGAATAGCTCCCGAACAGCGTAACGTACTGAGCCCGTGATACACTACTGACAATTGTCTTACAAACTCCAAGATTTTCGCATCTGCGTTGCCAAAGATTAAAGAATAAACAGTGTGATTCATACTTTAATATCTTTTGACGGCACCGTTGAGATAAACTGTAAGTAATATCTATACTAATATTATAAAGCGGAAGAGTTTGTTTGTTTGTTTGTTTGTTTGTTTGAACGCGATAATCTCCGAAACTACTGGTTCGAATTGAATAATTCTTTTTGTGTTGGATAGTCCAGTTATCGAGGAAGGCTATAGGCTATATAACATCACGCTACGACCAATAGGAGCAAAGATATAGTGGTAAATGTGTAAAAAACGGGAGAAATTATTTCATCTTTGAAGCCTTCCGTTGCGTGCGCCGTGAAAACGGTTCAAGATGCACAAAAAATATGTATTAAAGAATAATAGCTCTTTTAATGATCTAAAAAACAGTCCGCGACAGTGTATGTCTATCTTTTAAGATTAACTCACAAAAACCGTTTTTATGGTACCTAATTTGGTCGAAATAATTTGTTTAAGTTGTATCAACATAATAATATTAATCTTTATTCAAATAAATATGTTGTTGGTTAAGAGTACTAAATCTATATAGTTTATTTTTATGTAAATATGTACATAAAAGGTATGCCAATATAAAAAAATCTATATATATAAAAGAAAGTCGTGTTAGTTACTCCACTTATAACTCAAGAACAGCTGAACCGATTTAGCAGAAAATTGGCAGGGAGGTAGTTTAGAGCCAGGAGAAGGACATAGGATAGTTTTTGTCACCATCCGGCTACGGGAAGCAGTTATCTCGGGACGCGGGTGAAACCGCGGGCGGAAAGCTAGTAAATGATATTCTTTTAATAATGGGGAAGAAAGGTCTCTATGAAATAAATGTAGATAGCAATCTACACGCATAGGAAACCCCTCTTTACACATATGAATAACACCCTCGTTTACCTGCAAAACGATATTGAAAATCGGGGCAGGCGATCCGTTTTACCTTTTTTTTATTATTGGAGCGTTTCACTTGTTCCGCATTGTTGACTCTCTGCGTTGACTCATTTTTATTTCTCCAAAATTGAATGACGTATTTATCGAAGTGAATTTTTGGAAAAAAAATATTTTGCTGTACCGCTCGTTATGAACGCTCAATGAGGGTCGAGTTTTGTGAAAGTAACAAAAGGGATGCCACAGAATTATTTATTCAAGCGCCTTTGATTCGTTCCGTCTTTCTCGTATGAATGTCGTAGTTAATTTAAATATCGTTAATTTGATTGAGACCTCGGAGGCTTTGCGAAATATATGAAAGCATGGGCCGCTTTGTCGGTGTGCATAAAAGAAGCAGGTGTGTAAGGGTAAATTTCCGCCGAACAGGAAAATATCCGTCCGCGAAATGTGAAAGGAAAGGCATTTTCTAATAAACACGTGGGTTTGCCTTTTATAGGTCTTTGAAAATGCAAATAAAGATTTATTTGCTATGTTACAGTGATTTGGGTAATGTTTTATATTTGTGGGTATGCTTTAAGTAAAGTAGCGTGTTTTAATAAATAAAGTAAAAGACGTGGGCAGTGCAGCGAGCGCGGCAGCGGTGCGGTAAGTATTCGTACAGAAGTGGAGGTAGGTGGTAGTAATTGCGACGGTGCAGTCGAGTGCGACATCAGTAATTGCTCGGCAGGGGACAGTGACAGTCGCCTGATGAATGGAGCCAGTGGAAAATTCACTACGCGGAAAAACTCTAGACATTTCTGTAAATTAAAACTGTAGCACGAGCCTGATCTTGTTATCTACCTAGTTGCTGGTCGTTTGTTTCAACTCCTTTATTTTCTATGAAATTGAGACCGGGGCTTAAATATCTAAGTAAGAAATGAATAAATTAGACGTTATTATCTAGTTTGGAAGATTTCCCCAAAGCCTATTAATTTTGGTTCTGATCACCTCAACTATTATGAACGCGAATGTAACATTCTTTCTTTGTTATGTCTCCCGATAGGTTTATCTTAGAGGCTGTTCTGAATTAGATGTTGTCATGTAGAGGTAGATAATTGGATAAAAATGTGGACAAGTACCTCAAAATTTTACCTATTTAATAAATAATTCAAATTGGTTGACAAGATGAACCACTGTATAAAACATATTGTTGATTTTCAGTCTAAATAAGGCTAAAAACAAGCTCGCAAACAAATTCACACTCAAAGTACACAAGCTGTAGCGTGTTTCAGACCCCAGTCATTAATAGCATTTCTAATTTCGTGTGAGCTGCGGAGAATAATATATATCGCCTAGAGAGCGAGCGAAGACTTCGGAGCGTGGGTGAGGTCAGTGCTTTTGTTGTGCAAACCAGATAACAGCCCGGCGGCCCGCCTGTTGCCGATACATTTACAATACTCCACGCTCAACCGCGAAGGGTCCATGTGTAATAATTTATTACCCACTCGTTTCATATGTATGTGTTACTTTACCCCTAAAACAACAACTATTTATGGCAAATTTTCCACATTAACAACGCTTACTTAGCTCTATTTATTCACCGGGCCTTGGTATACGATAACAGTTTTCTTTATTTCCTCATTGCGTGGACTGAAATGGTGTTTTACTTTGAAAATGTCATTGTGAAAAAAGTCAACAAAAGTCAAGAGTTATTCGAGTTCGCCAAATATTTTTGTTGTAAAGAAAGTTTAGTAGATTTACATACAGAGTACACTGTCAATATTGTAGTTCCTCACGGCAGGTCAGTTACGTGTTTCTGAGTTCGCTTATACTGGTCCTGTTGTGTATTAATAGGTTTTCTCTGCAGTTTGGAAAATTCGTTGGTGTGCTGACGTGGTTAGCTGCAGCCGGTTCGGGAATACTGGCGGAGGTATCCACGTCCCGCCGGTTCTAAACTCAATACTATTAGTGGGTTACACCGCCTGACAGCTTATTCGACCTCGATTCAACACAGCTGGAGTTTAATGGTACGTTAATTTTCTATTCGTAGCCAATTCAATTGGCTTTAAAGTTGAAATTGAGAATTCCTAGTTTAATGCTTCTATACCATTTCCTATGTTATAGGTAGTAGTTATGAGAACTAGCACACTAACCGTTGTAAAGTAATGAACATAGATTCGTACCTCCAGTTAAACCCATTCTTTTATTTTAAGAGGGAATCAGAATATCAAACGAATATAGGTTCGTCACGAACCTGACAAAGTCTGCCATCAAAAGACGGCTTTAGACGGTCACTTTTTCAAGTCATTCTATTTATGGCCTTCACTTTGATACACGTTGACATCATTCAAATACTTTTTCGGGTTATCCTAGAAATCGAATAGCTATATATAGAGGTAGGTAGCTAGGTTCTTTTGTGCATATTGTTCAGTAGATGTTATGGTGTCTTTGAGTCATCCAACCGCTCTAATGGTTTTTCGTGGAACCAACCTCTTCTAACGTGTTATCTTAGTAAACCTAGTGTTCTAAGTAATCTACATACAGTACCTAAGTTCGCACAGTCCATAAACAAGCGACTGTTGTTTCAAGCTGAATATTTATAGGAGTATTTACACATAGGGTCTATAGGGTGAGCTGGCGATTCAATGACGTTGTCAAGTCGCTTGGCTGGTCCTACAAGCATAATTAAGTTAGCCGTTTCCTCCTCGTGACACTTACGACTTCCGTGCGATAAGGACGGACGACATGTTTTTCTTTCATTCACCGGGTACATTGTGTTTAGGTTAAGTGGTGACCTGCATGTGTACCCTGCCTAAATGTTATTATTCGCCCTAATGGTTTTGTGGCTGGCGGCGAATTAAATTATTTAATGAAAATTCATCATTACGTTTTTCTAGTACATTGTCGTTTTTTGTATGTTTGAGTTTAATTAACTAGGTACATTTCATAGAATAATCATAAAGCTAGTTAGTCCTCCGTACAAAGAGAGATATCAATTCTAGGAATATCAATTTCACGATTCAAGCCTATTTAATTTAGGACATAGATTGTCGTCTCGTCTAGAATTAATTAATGGACTGCCAAATTCTTAGGTATGAATTAAATAAGTTTTCTAGTCAAATAGATAGTATAAATGAAATAATATAATAATGAATATAATATAATGTAATCGCGTAAAAGAAAGTGCTCTTCTTAGAAACCATGGGACTGTCAAGGCTAATTTATGTCAGAGGGTCATACGTTGGTTCTATGGGAAAAAAACGACAACAATTACACAATGTTGCCAAGAAACATAGTAAAAATGTATGAAACTTTCAGAGAACAACTTAATATTCATGAAGGAATATGCCTATTATTACATTGCTCCCGTGAGGCAGTTGAGAGCCTAAGTTCGTGAACTAAACTCCTGGAACAATTTAATATACCTATAACCGGAGTAAATTATTTCAAAGTGTCGTTAATAAACGTAGTACATACTCTATGGCCGTATATCATAACATGCATTGGGAGCATTCTGAGCTTGCATTGAATAGCAATGATTTATAGCGGATTGGCACAATTAATTCAAAAATTGAGCGTGTGAGTTTTATTACGATGATAAATTTGAGTGTAGGGTAAATTGATGGCCTTATTGCTCTAGTTTCCACTAAATAGAAAAGCCAATATTAATTAGTGTGATGGGATAACATGATATTTATTGGCGTAGAGATAGGTAGGACAGTAAACTTTTACCGGCGATTACATGATTCTAAGAACAAAAGGTTTCGAATGGCGGCTATCAACGTTTTTGATATGCCGTCAAGGCTGGCGCTGGTGTTTTGTTAGAAAACATTTGTATAGTGTACAGAGAATTCTATTCCCTTTAATCATTTGGGTGTATTCAAATATTAGATATTCAGGTTTACATATTAGTCATTACTCCTATCAGTGTAACATGCCCAAAAACTGTTTAATTACAAACGCAATAACTCACTGTAACTATGGGTACCTAATACTTAAACAAAAGAAAAAATACATCTGATAGACGAAAAAAGCTTCTTTTGTGACGAAGAACAAGCAGTTTTATACGAATTCCTCTCCCAACACGACGGAATTAAATAATGATCCTTATTATTTTCATGTATTTGAAAGAATTACTTTCCGACATTTCCTTTGTCGTATTTTGTCTTCGTAATCGTCCGTCGAGTAGGTCATTGGTTTCCGAAGCCATTAAGCTTATAGATAGCCGTATCTCTTGATATAGAATTAACAAATATAGGGCTATATGTGTGGGTACAGCGATATGTTTGGTTTCTTTATTCCGTTCATTTCGCTTAGAAGAATAATACTTAACAGTGTAGAAGCTATTTTGGTTCTTTGATCACAAATGAGAAAGCTGATTTAAATGCGTTAGTGTTTTATGTATGGTGATTACTCAGCTTACCTGTGACTACTGAAACCAGCTATCTAAACGTAGAAAAATACAGTTAAAATTATATTCAAGGAACAAAGTCAAAGAAGCCAACTAGCTATACATACACACAACAATTTCACATTATTTGTTTTAAAATTTAAAGCAATAATAGGGTTGTTTCCAATTTTCGAAAATCTATTTAAATAGCTTCTAAATAATTTAAAGATCACCCCTCCTATAATTTTGCGTCTTAAATCTCTTTACTTTTTATGTATTCGATTTTTTTCTATTTTTCTTAAAACATTGCCCAGAAAACGCTCGATCACGTGATTGTGACGTCAACATGTAATAGGTGTTCCTTTACACTTTAATGCACATCAAACGAGAAGTAACTAATTAGAAAGAACTCATTGATTTTTAAATTTTAATAATGTTTTCTTATAATTTAGATACAAAAACAAATATTTTAAAAATTAAAATTATTTTTGAACATTGGGCACAAAAGAAAATACCTGTAATGTTTTAAGTTGTGTACGCGGTAAAATAAAACTGTGCAAAGGAACGTAAAGTTTGTGTTTATTATTGAGGTTATGTTTGTGTCATCTTGGTTATTAGCAAAGAATTGAGCGACAATAAAACTATCAGCTTTCATAAATCCTTTCTTCATAGTTATTTTCTAACTTTTTTTCGCTCAAATACAAATAAAAACTGAAGAAAACAACACATCAATTCTCAGGTTATACCTGTCATAGACTGTCACTGTCAAATACTTGTCATTGTCAATGTAAAGTGACGACATCGGACTCAATTCGCCGTTTTCAAGGGCGTGACGTAATAGACGATAACTTTAAAATTCATAAATTATTTAAAAATTATGTGGTCAGTTATAAATAATATAATATAGCTTATCGTGTTTCTAGTTTTGTGAACTTTCGGTGCATATACCTATTTTTAATTGTCTGAATACTAGGAAACAACCCTATTGGTTTATAGAACCTAACCCAGCCAACCTAATCAATTAGTCCCGAATTAAGATTCAGGCAGCCATGGACCACGACCGCAGCTGTAAAGCAAGGGTGACAACAAGACGAAAATAAAGCCGCAAGCCGCATTTGCAACGCGCCCACCCCATTAATTAAAATACGTTTGTTTTAATCGTGTCAACGGAGCACGCCTTGCTTTGCCAATGCTCTTACAGACTTATACTGCTCTTCTTATTTCTATGGAGATGCATACATGCTTTTAGGAATTATGGAAACGTTACATTTTAAATATATGGAAAAGTGCTTTTGTGAATGTTATGTAGGTAGTCTTTTTATTTTTGATACATAATACAGAATACCACAAGTGACATAAATAAATAAATACGAGCTAACTATTAAAAAATAGACGGGCACTAAATTACCACAGCTTAAACATCAAATTGCACATTAAAAACTCGCAAAGTAAAACTCTAAAGTCAACAAGGGAAGGAAACCTACTCTAAAAATTCGTAAGTCTTTGTATTTTCTTATTAAAGATGTCTTTAGGTTCCGTGGCCCAAGCGTGGAACAAATCCCGAGGGATGCCGCAGTTTATCTCAAGACAACAAAGAGGAACTTTTTAAACGGAGTTGCTACGTATCTGTCCGTCTATGTAACCATCTTTTATTTATAGGGATTCTCCTTTAAAATTAATAGTTTCTCTGCTGTTCTGTTGTCTCCTTGTAACGTTTTAAGGGTAGATTGAATTTCCCATGAAGGAGTATTATTATATTCTTATATCAGGATGGGCTTAAAAGATACTTTCAATTATGAAATATTGCATCTATCATGTCAGAGATTTTACTATGTTGAATTTGAAGTGACTTTTTTATCATAGAAAAAGAAAATTACATTCTTTCTCAAAAGTTAGGTTTTTTGTGAAAAAGGTTCGCATATACGCAAAGTTAAATAACTGGCTGGTATGACTGTTATTACACGACTTGATATTGCGCGAGATATAAATCTTTTGCGTAATATCAATGGCATATTCCTTTTTTGTGTAAAAGGCTTTTGATTGCGTATCGCTGGCCATACTTGGCACTGTATTATAAAGAACCTTTGCCTTGCACTGGCATATGTGGGCTGTGGCTATGGTATAGCTTAATTAACATTTGGTTTTTGCATGTTCACTAAATTAAAATCACATTTTTGGCACATATAAAATGCCACCAGTGAGTGACTCACCGTGCTTGTCTGGTTTTTTATTTAAATAATAAAAAATACGGGGATATTATGATTAAATTATTATCTCAACATAAAATTTATGATAACACATCATTATAAGGTCGTAATTATAAATAATGCATTAATGCTCGGTGGTACTTATTAATACATGGTAACCGAGGTGGTTTGTTTTTCCAGTGTATCGGCAAAGCGTTCGTCTGTCGGTGCGACCGCAAACAGATGCGCTTTCCAGTTCATCTATAATATATGTGTGGTCAATTCGGAGGAACTGCGTACATTACCTACTATAAATGTTGTTACGGTTTCGTCATTGACATAGAATATTTTGTGCATATTTTTGATGACTCATAATCGTTGACCTAGAAGTACTGTAAAAGTAAAACATATAGGAAGTGGTGAAGGGTGGGTGTTTTGGGCTGTCTTTTGTAAATTCCTGACGTTCAAAAAGTGCTGTCTTGCAGCCAAGTTTGAATAAATGATTTTTGATTTTGATTTTTTTATTTTACTTCGATATTCAGGAATAATAATGCGTATTGCGTAATAAGAAATTAGGCTAATAAAAAAAAATTGACACCTAGGCCCAGACTTACATCTGGGCCTAGGTGTCAATTTTCGCTATTGCTTTTCATTCCTTTGCCCTTACTTGTACCACCTCAAATAAAAATAATCGATTACATGACTATCACTTAAATAAATCATTGATTACATAACTATCAAACATTGACTTTCCACGTAAATGATTCATTATTTTGTAATTTTATTTTTATGACAATGACCATTCAAATTAAATAGCACGTTTATAACTTTTTATCATACTGTATACTCCCCCATTGCTAGATAATTCAGTGTCTATGTAGTTTGCAGTGATAATGAACGTGTCTGTTCGCTTGCTTTTGATTTTTGCACTCAACCACCTTTTGGTAAGACATTATTATTTTATTTTATAAAGTAAAGTATATGTGACTTAAATAATATAAATAATCTGAAGGTATAATACTGAGATTGACGTTGCATCTCGGCAAGCTGCTAAACTTTTAAATATCTTAGTCTCTCTTATTTTTTAAAGCAAAGTACATATTATGAGTATTAATATAAATAATTCTGTAGATATAACACTCAAATTAACCTTGCATCTCGGAAAGCTTAGTAGCTTCTTTACATAATCTTGATCTAGCTCAAAAGTGTTCGTTTCTAAACGTTCTAATTTTTGTAGACTGGGCTTGTAAATAACTCGATATGCAACTAGTACATAATTATTCCCCAGTGGCGAGTAGGCAGGTAATTGGGTTGCGCCACTCATTTACATAGGTAGGTATATTTATCCGTTTCTTGGAATTATGAACCGCTCCCACCTTAATTGTGAAAATGTTGTTTTTGATGGTTTTTCTTTCAATAAAAAAGTTTCCAGCTACCTTATTACATGTAATTGCCACGTACATATCGTTTTCCGTCCAATTAAGTGTTTTCAATATTAATTGATTAAACTTAGGCGTTCAAAGCTTTGTAATCAAAATAATAGCTAGTTTTCGGGCTTGGGTCATTTTTTAGGGTTCCGTAGCCAAAATGGCAAAAACGGAACCCTTATAGAATTTTATTTTATTTTCAGACCGATAAAGATCCTTTATTTTCTTTATTGCTTATTTTTTTTACTGATATTTTTAAATTATGAAAGCTTGGTTCTTTAGAATTCTTAAATTCACAATAAATAAATGTTATTTTACAATCGACATAAACAAATGGTTGCACAAATACTACAGCAATCGCATTATATACACTATAAAATATTCCAAAAATAGTCTGCATAAATTATTGTTTATATAATCTGTTTTGCTTGAAACAATATATTTAATAGGCATATTGTTTACAGTTGATATACAATGGTTACGGCATAATAGGTAATGCCTATTACGCAGATTTGCGCCTCAATGGATATTATTCCATTCAGCTGCAAATTGGTAATGAATGCAGAATCGTCTAACAATACAAATATTGTTGTGATAAGCATTAATACAGGTTTAATTACACCAACTAAGAATTTCCATCTAAAAATAATTAAGTAAGAAGTGCACTGACATAAGTAATTACGGGTTCAATTGAAATTTAATCCGGTCCAGTTTAATTATATTATTAATTATCATCGATATGGTTTTACTCTTCTGATAATTTTATTTAAAATTGATAAGTTAATGTTATTTATTTTATAATTCACTTAAATATTAACGCATCCACCCGAAGAGTTAATAATGGACTTTACAATTAAATTTTCACTAAAGATTATTTAGTACTTAACAGAATTAAGAGCTTATTTAATATTAAACTTAATTAGAGATGAAAGATCTCTTGTTTAATCCTTTTATCTTATAATTATGAGCTTGAAAACTGTCAACAGGTGGATTGTCAGAGTCCTTTGACGTTTAAGCTGAACGATGGCAATGAGATACCTACGATTGCCCTTGGGACCAGTTTGGGTCATCTCGCCGATGTAAGTACACTTGCCTACACAATTTGAAGGGAATTTTAAAAGGCCATACTAGCGAGATAACAATTTTAGACAGGTGGTTGCATACTTTGGGTACAATGGTTTCAAGTGACTTTTCAGAGATCATACTGTCTTAGGATTGAGTTGATCAAGAAAATATATTAATGGCATTTGCGACAGGCAGGTATTTTGCGTGGTATTTAGATATTTGGCGTACCTAATGTTAGCCAGGATCATATTTTCGAAATAGCTTAATGGGCTCTTATGATATATTATTTTGCTAGAAGAAGTTTAGATGAATTATATAAATCATGATGCAAGTAATGCATGTTGGATTATGAAGCATCCATTTAAGGAAGCAGTCTAAAATCGAAATGACGAGACTTACTAAAGAATGCAAACTCGCTGCACTGTATTGAATTTTGTATGGAAAACTGTACTACCTTTTAATCTTAATAGCATCTCAGGAATAGAGCACTCACAGCGGGATTTGGGAAAGCTGATTAAGATGGCGTTCCATCCATCCTGTCAAAGCCTTTAGTCAAATGCAGCCAGGAACATAGGGTTTACTTCATTATGTATACCGTACGTGGATATTGAAACTTTGAAATAGAGGATTATTTACTAAACTACTGTTTGCCGGCAAGTTCGTCTGCGTGGAGACAGAGCGTTCCATGTTGTGTTTTGTTAACGTTGTGTTCATCCAGTGCGTAGTGTTGAGTTCAGAAATTAAGTATTATCATCGTAGCTTTGTGAAAGTTCATTCACCTTAAGTTTATTGAACTTTTAGCTGCTGATTTACAAACAATCGTTGAATACAGACTCAATCTTTTTTAAATCTCATTATGACAAATGATTAAAATTTCATAATAATTTTATGTTTTATACTGATATGATATATTGACGTAGTTAGTAAGAACAACCTCCAGACAATTTTAAACGTTTAAGCTACAACACAACGACTTCGTACCAACGAAGTAAAATCTATCTCTAAATTGTACCAACCCATGTATCGAGTGCCGGTAACCACAGGTTGAACAAACGCGATCATGTTCCCAGGGTACACGGGTGCTGCCAGTGAACCACAGTCTGGCCCAGGCCGTACAATGGGCGCTAGAAGCCGGCTATCGACATATCGACACCGCCGCCCTTTACCGAGTCGAGGATGAGGTCGGCCTGGGCGTTAGGAACTTTATCGACAGCAATAATGGTAGCAGTAGAGAAGATGTGTACATCACTACAAAGGTAATTCTTAGTTTAATTTAGATTTTTTATATTCAAGATAATTCTAATTTACGTTAATGGATGAGTAAGAAATAAATACAGAAGTATTACTTAATGATTGGTATAAAACTTTTGCATCTTATAAAACAGAAATTCAAATACACAAACGATTAGGTACCGCAAAATGGACGTGATTTCAGCTATTCCAAAGACTGATCACGAATAAACATATTCCTCAAATTCCTTTCAGCAGCGCATGGTTATATTGTGGTAAATACATGTTCGTGTAAAGTTATTCCATATATTATTACTTCAGTATATCTAGTGAAAGGAGCCTAGACGTGAGTGTCACTACGAAAATGAGTTTCGTAGTACGTTATTAATGGTACCTACGTGGTTAAGAATATATAGAGGGCTCTTACAGTTTGCTTTTGTTAGTGATTTCTGACTGCATTAAAGGCTCCAGCCATTTAAGTGCATTGTATGTGGACAGCGCGTGTTTATGACTTTCGACAACTTTGTTATATACGATCGAAAAGTTTCAATGAGATTGTTTATGCTCTTTGCATCACACAATGTATGAAAGTTCTTGAACAAATAAAAAGTTATAGAATGAGCTAATGTTTTGTGAAGCTCAAATGAAACTTTGAAAGGTCTGTTTATTGACTGTTGTTCTTCGAAGTTAAAACGGCTCGTTGTTTAAAAGTAATTGTAGCGCTTACCACCGAACTAAATGTTTATGATAACAAATTTACATTTCGTCGTTATTTTCATAACCTTTATTTTGGTAAAAATAACTTGAACTATAACAAGCCCTCTTTGATAACAGTATTTGCTCAGTACTTCAGAGGCAACAAAACTTTGGTTTTCGTAATTATGAAAATCCTTTTGCTTGTATTTGGTTGGTGGTATATAATTAATTGCTTTGTTAAAGTTGTGGAACGACGCCCACGAGCGGCACGAGGTGTTGCCAGCCTTGAAGAAGTCTCTGGAAGAACTGCAGGTGGACTACGTCGATTTATACCTGGTTCACTACCCTATGGCGTACACGGTAAGTTATACATATTAATTTCCTTTTTTGTTCTAAGACCTCACAAAGTATATAACCATCATAGCAGAAAAGAGCTTATTATCTCAGAACATCCAATTATCACTCAGGCGACACTGACAGAAGTTTATCACACTCAAGGAAAGCAGGTGTTCTCTAATAAAACCACTATGGAGGCAAGGTGAGCAATACCTCGTTCATATACCCGGAAAACTAATTTCGTGTTTACACAGCTTCCCAGCGTAAACAATCCCCTGGAACGCATTAAACTTTACAAGACTCCATTTGAGTACGTTCAAACACGCGCCCCTCATGTGTGTAGTTATACAAAATCATTTTAATAATAATGCGCTACTTGTTTTAGTTACGGCTACATGGAAATCGTGGGCTGTTTGTTAAATTTAATCGTGTTGAGGTTTCGTTGGAATGTGTTTTATATTTAGTTTGCACTGCCTAAATGTGTGTCTTGGATTGCAATTGTTTTGGTATTCCTACTACACAGCGTGTATCATAATTACGAGCTACCTTTGCGTTTAAGATTGAGAAGTTTTATTAGTCTTCATTTTATTGGATCAGAAGACATTATACAGGGTTACTGTATAATATAAACACACAAAAATCCACAAAAACGAGACTTTTGACTAATAATAAAAATTTATACGTGTACCTAGACGACTTTTTAAGAAGAGATCTTGAAATTCGATTATCTTGAAACGGGTTAACTTTTGTCCAGTGTATCCCATGGTCAAATTTGACCGTATTAACCTATACTATCACCTCATGAAAGGATGCGGTCTACTTACAAGTAACCCTGTATATACGTAAGTCTTAAGTTTGAAACTAAGTTACTTGCAACGATTCGTCCAAATATTTACCTAGACATATCGATTAATTCGATACCTCACCGAGACTTGTGAAACAACTTGAACAAATGACGCGAACATTTGGAGATGAATTGATTTACGAACTTGCTTCTCACTGTTTTCTTTGCCAGGTCTTGAAGTTTATTTAAAGACACTGGAATAATTTTAAAGTCAAGCGATATGATATGTATGTAGTTGATAAAATTAACATAATAACTGTGAAAAGGCGGGTAGTAAATGGTTAGCTGTCACCATGTAATCCATAATCATATGGGTGATTTAAATACATAGCCATCCATGAAGTTTCCTACTTAATTACGCACTGGCGGCAATACAAGAAAATCCCCTTTTTAAAGAGTTTTCTTTAAGAAAAATATTCCCTGTGTTTCTTCCTTCGTTGTTATTGCCACCGAAAAGCCAGCTCCGAGGAAGAAATTAATAAAATTAGCTGACGATGCAAAAGCTTACGAAAAGTTTGCTTTAAAATGAATCGAGAAGGTAATAACAATTTTGTTACTTATCATAAACGGGAAAACTTGCCTGAGGAGAAGGGTCACAAGTTACGACCCATAATGAACTTCGGTGATGGCCTAAAACAGCATTAGAAAGTTAATTATTATATGTAATAAAACCAGATTATTTGGGTAAAGGCAATTTCGTATGAATGTATGCGCAATTCAATTAAAATTAATCTAAGTATTTACATTTTGTCTGTTTGACATCAGAAATGTTGTTAAAATCTGTAATCATTTTAATGGTTTGGAACAGAGGGACAAACTACCTGAATCCATCTGTCTAGTACCTATCAATGTGCGATATTATGTTCGAAATAATTTTATATTTTAATTAACATAAAACCTGTCCGACACGAGATTAACGATTTTCTAAATGAACCGTTAATTGGTGTAATACAATATGTAAAACGCTTTGACGTTGCTAATAAATAGGCGTTTTGGATGGTTAATGGATATCATTTTCATTAGATAACATAATTTCTGTAATTAATGTGTTAAATATCAAGTATCAGGATGGGTCATTAATTGTATGATATCATTCCTGGTTTATTGTTGGAGGTATTATTGGACGGATCGATGCTGACTGCGCCAGATATAGAGTAACCCGCGGCCGCTCTCCGGACAGCCTCGACAAGCCAATCAATATCTACTTTAGAATTGGTTGTTTCATTTGTTACGTAGGTAGTTATTTGTGTTTCGTGTTTCAAGCTTTTAATATATTTGTAACGGTCGGTTTCTTTGTTTTATATGATGCTTATATTGTGTTAATTATTCAATATAATATGAATGTTACATCGACCAATGCATAGGTATTGGCTCGCACTCAATGGAACCAATGTCACAAAAGGTCAAAAAATAGATGAAACTTTTTCATTGTTGAGTGTAAGTTAATTGACAGAAAAAAAAACTTAGTATATTTTTCATCGAACACTAAATAAGCTTGCAGGTTGAATTCATGATTAAAAAAAAACTCCGTAAACTGATTCATGCTAAAACCATTTGACCTAAGTGTACAGGAACGACTTCTGGGAAACTTTTAAACTTTTTGCTCGTGTTCTCATTTTAAAATGTCGGAGTTCTTGTATATTTTTTGTATATAAACTCGTAAAGAAGCTAGTGGTATTATAGAAGTTGAAAACAACATTTTTTATTTGTCAAGTGTGCTTATGAGTAAAGAGAGAAATATTGCTGTTGTTTAGATGTTTTCAATGTCAATTTAAAAAGTTATTTCACCGTTATTGATATAAAAATATCCAAGTTAATGAAAAAATTGGTATAATCACGGAGGAGGGAAAGATGATACCTACATATATTATTTTGCAATCCTAGACCAAACATGAGCAATATTATATCCAAATACTCGATATTTGAGACTTCGTTGATTTAATTAAAACAATTCATCCAATCTATAAATTCAAAGTGTTCAATCAAAATATATTACGTTGTCAAAATAAATATCAAGCAACATCGTGTAATAAAACAAATACAAATGTATCTACATTCACCATATTTGCTAAGTAAGCAAAGCCCTTTCGGACCAACTCACCGAACTTATCGCTAGTTTACGTACTATTTAGTTTGCAATTCAATATGATTCTTGAAGTTTCGCTTCGGTAACTGGAATATAATTAGATTTTTGATTGATTAATTTCAGTTTTAGGTAAAGCTGACTTGTAATACTAATATTTAATAAGTAACTAATTCGTAAACTCAACATTTTCATTGACTTAATTTTGACGTTGAATTGCTGATAAAGTTATGTATTTTCGTGTTTTGGTATTCACTCGAATTTTAATGTTAGTACAGATTTGTTTATTGATATTATTTCAAGTATTTTTGATGATTCAGATTACAAAAATCCAGACGCCTTACAAGCGCCTACCAACACATTTTCACAACAACGTTTTCTCAATTTAATTAGACACAGTTCACATTTTATATAGCCCTATTTAAAGAGCAAAGGTGGGAACAATTAAATCATGATTGAAGTATGTTCTTCTTTGAACTATATCAAACTAGAAGCAATAATAATTTAATTTATGTTACACAAGAACTCGGATCGTAGGTAGAAGTTTCAGACAAACCTTGTTTCTAAGTTAAAACTTGTTTTACCAGTGCGAACTATGTCATAGGAACAGTCGAGTTCTGCTTTACGTACTCCAGGTACGTTTGACCTCAAACAAAGACAAAAGTAAGTGCTGTAAACGACTTATTTAAAGATAGAAAAAATGTGTCCGCTACAACTCATTCATAAAAAAAAATGAATTGATATTTTTACTGATTGGATAATAATTGAGATACTCTACTGTTGAAAATTCTGTATTATTGTACTATTTGTTTTTTTTTATATTTCGCAGTCAATTGCTGCTTATATTTGGTAAACATTATTTATTAACAAAAATTCAATAAATCCATTTACTTTTTTGATAGGTGTTAATTCCATATTATCTGTATAGCGATGTTATGCGTTAGTTTCGATATTCGTTCAGTAGTTCCAGATTTAAAACCTCGAATGATCGAACCTCTTTTATGAACTGATCACGTGGCGGCATCGCGATGCGAAAGTTCTAGTGGAGCAATCTGGAAACGTCCACGTGAATGATATTGTAAATCGGCATAAAATCTCAACGAAATATGTAACTCGTTTTCTACTTTAGAAGGTGTTTTATTCTGAAAGCTAGCATTTCATACAAGCTCTTGATTTGCATCCGTGCAATATTCAAGGACGTAATAATGCTAATGATTCTCAATCCAAATCAACAAAAAAAAATGTACGATTTTTTTTTTCAATGTCTCCTACCCGTACTTAAACTCGGCGCGTGTGTTACTGGCCTTAAAACCGCGCTGCGCCCTCACACAAACGCAAACACAAGGCATAAGCAACGATCACTCATTTTCATTCATAAAATTGGCTTACTTCTGAAATACTAAGACATTACAATGACGAAAAAAGCAGCGCATATTAACTATTTATTTCCCATATTCCAATCGATTATATACATATTATATATCAACCTCCTGAAATATTGCACAAATGCAAATCAACACCTTGCATAGTTGGCGGCAGGATAGCTGATTTTTGATGGTAACAACTTTTCAATCTGAATGAAGTCTGACGGGCTTAAAATCACATGGCATAGTCGTAGGTACAAGCTGAGATGGTTACCATAACGTGCTTCATAAGAAGGGATTTATTTTTCAAAGCTCTGCAATACAAAAATTCGAGGAAATTGTCGTATTGAATTCCAGCAGCGTTGGCAACATAATATTCATTACCTGTTTGTATAATTCCTGCAAATGTTGAACATTTGGTATATTTGTTTTAGAAAAACGGCTCAATTAGCGACACGGATTACCTGGAAACATGGAAGGGGATGGAAGATCTCAAAGCCAAGAACCTGACGAGGTCTATAGGAGTATCCAACTTCAACTTGACACAGATGCAAAGGCTTTGGGATAACTCGAAAATTAAGCCCGCAGTTCTACAAATAGAGGTATGTTTACTCTAGTTTTATTTTTTACAGAACTTGGTGGATTTATTGCTACGTTTTCAAAGGTAAACGATTCGCTTTGAGTTTATGAAAAAGTAAATGGGTAAAAATAAATACAGTCGGATAGATTTTATTCGTCGGCTTTAATAACCCTGTATTTTTAATTTGAGGCAAATAGACAAGGTATATTTGGAAAAAAAAAAATCTAAAAATCAAATACATATCTGTTTCGACGATCTATATTTCTTTATTAATCTGCTTAACTTCGTTTTAAAAGAACGTAGCTGGTTTTTCACGCGAATCGATTTGATTTACAGCGTTTTTAGTTTTCACAAAAGCGGACTTTCCACGCGTAGTAAAAAAATCTGTCTCTTGGTTTTTAACATCATTTGAGTACCAGCATTTGTCAACCATTGACAAAGTCCAGCGTATGAGCTCGGAAAAACTGAGCGGAAAGTGCGCTAGTGTGAAAGCGTTATAATACCAACTTAATAAAAAGACTTGTAAATAGAAAATAAATAAAGATACACTGAGAAGTAAGTGCCTCAACCATGAGAGTTTTTCTTACCTCACTAATATTCTGTGGTATTCTTCTTCTTTGTCGTTATCACTCTTGACAGAGTGGTCGTGGTCATCACTTCAGGTGTTGGTGGCAAGCTTTACAACCCGCCGCCACTCCTCTCTGATGGCCGGTATTAATTGCACCCAATTTTGTTTTAACCAGGTGAACCCAACTATAACTCAACATGAGCTGGTAGACTGGTGTCGCAACCACAGCGTGGTGGTGATGGGGTACAGTCCCTTCGGCAGCGTGCTAGGCAGAAAGAAGGATGGGCCGGAACCACGCGCTAACCATCCCACGTTGACAGCACTTGGGAGCAAGTATGGAAAAACTGTGCCGCAAATCTTGCTAAGATATTTGGTAAGTGTTTCCAAGTAGGTAATACTGGATTTTAATTTTACTTTTACTGAAATTAATTATTTTTCAGAATGTTTGGTATATCTATCTTACTTTTTAAATGGGTTTCATCCTACTATAACTTTGTATTTTTTTAATATTGAACATTTTGTATTAATGGGAAATATGAATATCAAAAAAGGTTCAAAAATGTGTTAATGGATTCCAGTAATTTAAAAATACTTGAGAACTTTCCAGACTTCATAGAAAAAGCGAATTGGGATTATCACCTACTTAATATTCTGTTCGCATTAAGCTAAAATCTTGTTACCTACTAAAGTGCACCAGTGTGGAATCCAAGTCTAGTTAAAGTTACCTGTGTATAATAAGACAGTGATTTAAATACTTTTTTTACTTAAAAGGAAAATAGAGGTCACAACAATGTATGTACATAAATATCCATATCATATTTTTAATAAGGCATACATTAAGCACACGACATTATGAGACATAAGAAGTAGAATGCTTTAAAAGAAGGCCGAAGCATAGCTATTTGTGATTTAGCATGTATTTACGAACTGTTTGAGCTTTTCGCTTTGCATAGATAGACCAAATTGATGTTGTAAAATCCATACCAATAAGTGTCTGATATGTTACAAATTAGCTTTTAATCACAATACGGTCATATTTAACGGTCCAAACATAAATCTATACCGCAAATATTGTCTATCATATAAAAGTATGAATTTCACACACAAAACTATCAAAAATTCCTCCCTAAATAATTAAACTAACACAAATCAAATTGACATTGTAACACATTGACAGTTCTAATTCCCTCTCGATTCTTCCCTTCTAATCGGCGGCCGGAATCCTTTCGGCCCATTTAGGTGCTTGTCCTACTTATCCCGTACCTTTGACGAGGTGATAGTTCCAAATACGTGTCAACATCACTTTCAACTTGTTTAATTTAAACCCTAAAGTTGGGTACGCGGGCCCAATTGGCTTTGATTGCGTTTGTAAGTGGAAAATCGCTTATATTTATTTAAATGGTCTGCTTAATATGTTTCATGTGCTTGACTGAAAACTTATACATTATGATGGGCGATATGTTAGTCTTTGTGTAGTGATTAATTGAAGATTTTTGAAAACCAAAACCAATCAAAATTGAAATATTGTATTTTATTTTATGTAAATAAATCAAAGTTGAAAATAAATTATTTTGGGTGCAACCTCGTTTACCTAGATGCCATTTTAGTTTTTGAAGAAATGTTTTCACTCTTTTAAAATAACTATTTTATTTATTTTGTTATCTTACAAAATTAACATTGCAACATTTTCACAGTTGGACCGCAACATAGTAGCGATACCTCGGTCGACGAACATAAACCGTATTCACCAAAATTTTGACATTTTGGACTTCGAGCTGACCCCAGAAGAAGTTCAACAGCTATCGGCGTTCAACAGCAATTACCGACTCAGAACTCCAGCAAAATGGTACAACCACCCACAATTTCCCTTCGAGAAGAAAAACCTCACAGCAGAAGAAATTAAATATGTCATAGAACATAGCAAAGAAGATTGATTTAGAAGCTTTTTATTTGTAGTTCTTTTAAAGTACGTTTTTCTTGATTATATTAAGGCGGTCGATGTCACCCCACGCTTGTGGATTCCACGAAGATTGAACAAAAGACAAGTTACATGCTACAGGATAAAAAACATTTATTGTATTCTGTTTTCCTTGTTTCCTTTCATACTAAAACCCAATTCACCTGTATACTAAAATACGGTCTGATTCTAAGTACCTAAATCTATCACTTTTTTTCTTAAACTTCCATCCCTCAAGCAATCTTATAAAATTTTATATCAGTGACCTAATTCCCGGTAATAACATTTTTCAAAGAAGAATGCCTATGATTTATCAAACATTTATAGAAAAATATCATCGCTTGCACGAAGCCTTAATAATAACGGCGACTGTCTCATAAAGTCCCTTATTTAACATCTATATAATTTATTACTTTCCCTTTTATCACGGAAACCACTTCGGACCGAAAGTTCTTCAGTAATAATCTAATTTGATTCGTTCTAAACAGAACTTTGTCAAGTTGTCGCCTTTCATCCGAGATGTTTCTATTTATAGAAAAGTCAAGCTTAGAAAAAGGATAAAACCCTTATTCATGACTTCGTAAGAAAAACATACCTTATTAGTACTTAAAGAAGTCAGTTTAGAAGTAGGCTTCAGTGTTCTGTAAAAATGAGAACAGCCTAGAGCTTAAGCTTGTTTATATAAAGCCTTTACAGAGACTACTTTTAGAAACAATGAATGAAAATTAGTATTAGTAATGTTTAAGTAAGTCTCTCTCTCTCTCTCTTTCCTGCTATGCATCCAACATGGTGGTGGGGTCAGCTTTCCTTATTTTTCTTCTCCACTTCGCTCTATCCATGACGTCGCTCTCAGACACCTGACACTCTTTCATGTCTTTCGACACTACGTCTCGCCATCTGGTCTTGGGGCGCCCTCTCGATCTTCGACCGGGAATGGAAAGTTGCAGAGCCAAATTTCCCACGTAATCAGATGGTCTTCTCTTTACGTGGCCATATCAACGTAGTAAGTAAGTAATTAGTTTTATACAAAGGATTGAGTAGGTACATTATATGGTCAATGTAACCATTGTGCCAGCATAGCAGTCTCAGCAACTATCACAGATTTAGCGATCAAAGAATTTATGAAGAGAAATTAATTCTGCGTCGTCGAATCGGTTTAGCTTCAAACTCGAAATTAACCGGCTGAGCGTTGCGGAGCGGAAAACGTTTCCAATAATTAAATAGCTACCCACCTTATCTCATCTCAAAGGAGTTGTGTTAGCCTTTTTAATCTCCTTAGTATTATGTAATTGAATTCTTTTAACCGCGAGTATAAAGGAAATACCGTCGCTTTTATCTGAAGCCCGGGCTTTCGGATCACCTAATTGATTTGTGAGAGGCTTTGTTGCTATTTGTGTAATAATGTAAATCCAATAAACTAATCTGCGTTGCCGCGTAAGCAATAGTTTGTTACCCATCAGTGAGTGTAACCTAATAACTTGACAAATGTTGTGATATCGGTTCCAGTGCTATTAAATTGTTCCGTTTGTTTGTGAGCTTGCATTTGTTATTGTACGATTTATGAATCATTTGGGATGATCACGTAGGAAATGGACAACAATTTTCTAGAACCGATTCAAACAAGATACGTGTGATAGGTACGTAATTTGTTTAACGTTAACTACTATTTCGCATTAGAGTGAAAGATGCCAGATTAATATTTTTATTGGATTCTAAAAAAACTTTACAAAACGACGTTGGGAAATTACTTACAACAAAGAAGAAACTTGAAGTCATTAAGAAGAAATGTATTTTTCGTTTCTCATTGTTTTTCTGTGTCAATGGTTTGTTAGTAATTTGAACCATTATAAGCTCTTCGAATTTCCCAAAGTAAGCGCTAAGCGTCGCTATGGCACGTCATTAGAAATCATTACGGTACGAAGACTGGTAGCTTTAAGTGCCATTAAATGAAAATGTCCTAAAATTATGGGCACTTAGTGCAAGGAGCCATTCTGTAGAGGCTATTTCCATTCCACCAGAACATGTATACGTTCGTACGTTTTCCTCCTGTGAAATACGCAACGGTCGAATTTCACATGTAGTATTTTATTTCAGCACATGGCTACAGATAACATCGTATGTAGTGCCCCTATTGTTGTTATCCATTGCATAATAATCATCAGTTTTAGGTAGATATTTCGGCCAGTACAAACAACTATGTCGGCATTATGGCAGCGACACCGCATGAATGAGCCTTTATAATGTAATGGCCGTACAATGTTGGCGCGGCTATCAATTGGAAGCTTTATCATTGAATGCATACTGGATGCTTGTTTTTTGCAAGTGGCTTATTTATGAGAAAAGTTAGGGGAGGTTCGGCTGGTCCTAACATAAATTAGGTGCGGTGACACGGACTAATTGGCGTCATTATGCGCGCGGATGGCCGGCGCGGCGGTGAGGCGCGCGTCCCTACCCACCGTCTATACTCCCAAAGATTCACTTTTCTTCCTCTATCGCAAACGATTAATTACACAAAGGTACATTTATTTCTGGTGTTAAACTCACAAAGGGGTCTGATTAGCCGAACATTAGTTAACTTCTTAAATAAACTACCCCGCAACTAATCATAGTAAATGCTTTGGTAATTTGCTCGTTTCTGAAACTGGTAAGACTGTTGATTTCTTTATGCTGATCAATTAGGAGTTTCTTGTAAAGCTAATCGGCGGTGCCACGCGCGGTAATTTCTCGGCTGTATAAATGAACGTGAGCAATGGTGAGCCGGACTAATGGTGGGTGGTGAGTACAAATGTGCGAGCTCAGCGCGGTCGGCGCGCCGCTAAGCAGACAAGTAGCGTGCTCCACGCACACTAATTGCACACTGAATCAAATGCTGTTGAAAAAACTCGCACCAATCAAAGGGGCAGCGAAAACAAAATTACTTTCCAAAGTCGTTACGTCTAAGACGACAGAGTCCGTTGTTTTAATCACAAAAGAGATAGAGTTACTTTTATTATACTGAGGGGTTGTTTCCTGTTCGCCGTTGTCTTTACGTCAACTACTCAAAATTCAGGAAGCCTTTTGTTGTTGTGGAGGCTTCTATTCAAGGTTCGCAAGACAGTGGATCCCGGTGATGTCAGTTGGAATATTAACAAGGGACGCGACGTCGGCCGGCGCTGGCTGACAATCCTTTAAGCGTCCTGACGTAGCGGCATGTAGGGAGACGCCGCTCGGACTCCCTCAATACTGATCTTTTGAATACCACTGCTGATAATGTCTCCTTAAACACTATTCAATCTTGGGCGAATGTGATGGAGTCTTGCAAGATAGTTTAATAACGCTAAGGATCAAACAATATAAGTCATCTATGTCCAAAATGTTTCAAAATGAGTATTCTCCTCCATACCTATTCATAAGCTCTCAAAGCAATATTATCTTATTCGACCTCCCAATCCTTTAAATAGCTTAAAATATGTCGTATCTCAGCAAAGTTTTAACGATATCATGTAATAAAGAACATTCTAGAGATTGCCAGATCAATAGAAGATGAAAATTTGGAACTCCAATAAAACTGTAAAAAACTGTCCGACAGCTATCTGTAATGCCGAACCCTAGAACGTACAAACTTCAGCATATTTGTATTCATATCTACAACTGACTAGGTTGTCTAGAGACTGAGTATCTTGACTATCTCATGCAACTTCATGAATTTGTAACATCCATCTTATTTGTTTTCAAAGATACTTGTAAATAAAGTTAGTTCTCTCGAGTCCAAAAGCCAGTATAGTAACATAAATCCATCCTTTTAAGTTGAATCACGTTCTACAAATGTTTGCTGACGGCACACACGACGAGGCCACATAATAGAAAGACAAACGTATCGGAACTTTGACTTGACAATCAATTTTATAACGTTCTTACGATCAATTTTATACCCGTGTGTGATACCACGAAACGGCTTGGGTTATGACCTATTAATTCATGTTAAATGTATCGATACTCAGGTTCTGAATTTTAGGAATATTTCATGTCAAGATATTATCATTTGGATAAAAAGAAAAAAAAGCGTAACTAGCGTCATGAACACACAATACCTATCATTATTTACCAGGTCTTAAACAACGCAAGGAGTTTGCTGCTTATGTTAATCATCTAGGACCTGTACCTTCATGCACTGTGCTCAGAGATTCGGGAGTGACAAGTGCATGACACAAGCTCCTGTCATTGTATGAAATCCTGCAGGCGTCTAGTTCCCTCGTCAATCTTTGAGCGGCTTTGGGTACGTCACAAGCAACATATCCAGCCGTGCCGGATTAACAGCGTCAGGATAAGATCTTGTACTTGGTATGTAGGTTAGTGTTATCTTAGGCAAAGATTTGAGGTACTTACTATCATAGCCACATTACATTATTTCAATAATGACGTTTAGGTACAAGAATATGGAAGAAGAAAACTGGCTACGCCCGGTCCCAAACAAAATTGGCATAAGGGCAGGAGAACGCTGATGTACCAAAAGAAAAGGTTTTTTTTTTATAAATAACGTGTCACACAATATTTTGTTATTATTCAATATTTAAATTACCTTCAAAGAAAAGGTGAACCCTGATTAGAAAAGGATTAAAGAGTTTCAGATCCGAAACTCGGATTGGAATCAATACAATGTTGAGCATACCTAAATTAAAATAAAGTACCAAATTTCATGGCTAAAACTTATTTCGATTTAATTAAAACTTTTCATAAATAAAAAAATAACCGGTGGCGTTGACAAAAATAAATAATAATGAACAAAATGCAACCAACTTTGTTGAATTTAATCAAATTAATTGCAGACTTGTTTACAAAAGAAAGCAATTCAAGTTCTAACACTATGTAAAAAGTTTTTAAAGTAAATATTAATTATCAGCTTTAGAATTTGGTATTTTTAGTTGGGTAACTAATTAATAACATTTGTATTATTTAACCAACATTCTTATAGTCTTAAAAATATTGTGAGTAGGTATTCACAAATTGAACGTTGTATGAAACAGTACATAAACTCACACATGGTACTAGGTATAAAGCGAATGCTACTATTGCCAGTAAACAAGTGAACCTGACAATGTCTAATACGGGCGTAAAGCACTGAACTAAAGCGTTGACTTGAAAATAAGAAAATCAACGAGAAAGAACACGACGCTTTGGGACTAGACGCGAATCTTGTTTTGTGTAAATAGAGTCCCGTGGCTGAACAACTCAGGCGAATGGAGCACGAACGTCAATCGGTGCGGGACTGTGTTGCCAGCCTCAATTTCGGCAACGAGTTTTTGAATTTGGAAGCGTAAAAGTCGCATACGGGTATTAGGTACTGTCACAGAGGTGTTAACCTTTCAACTGCTGGGATGTACGAGTATTTGAATACGAGTAAAAAATACTTCAATTCGTACAGTCCGAAGAACGCTGATACTAATTGCATCTATAGCAGACCTACCCCTTCATTCCAGGTAAAATAATCGATATATGTTATAGACAAGTTAGTCTCACGTAACATTTACAATAAGATAAAATAAAACAACACAGGTATTCTTACAAACAAAGAATATTTCCCAACACAAACGGTCAAACTACAATATTCAGGTTGACAACCCCGATGCGGCGTTTGCCGATGCGAGTAGCGCGTGATAGGCGCCCGATCTTCCCGCGGGACGACACGGCACGGCAACGGCAACGGGTCGTCGGAACATGCACTTATGACGCAAGGATGTCACCGACAACTCGATTCGGATGCCGTTGACATGCATGGAAATGCTGTATCGTCGGCAGATGTTATGTAAAATGGTGACGTATTGTTATGCATTACAATTTCATTGCGTGCACTGCGCTCGACTTAATCCTTCTCCTGTTATTGGTACACGTATTTGCAGTGACTCGCCTTGATAGGATTGTTTAATTTGTCCCTAGTGTAATCATTTATTATGTTATTAGAAGGTAAATTATCCGAAAAACATACGAGTCCTAGCAATCTATTTTTTGGTAACAAAAAATATAAATGCACTGGCACAGAAACCCAGTGAATCTTACCGCTGATTGTTACACAACTTTCACATCGAACGATTTTTCCAATTTAACTTGTGCCACAATCTATTTATGTATGTGTAAAAATGTATGCAGTGACAAACGCCAAGAAGTATGGCGATAGCAATAGCGTTTTATTGAGGGCCGCTTGCAACAGTCGCAACAAAGTTCTAAACTCGTGTATTGTGTAGGATTCCGAATAGCGCATGCATTCTTCACGCTTGACCGACCGCTCGGATCTACTCGAAAACTCTGTTTATAAGAATTTTGCATTTCTACAAGCGTTTGTGCCGCATCACTTAAATTGAAATAAAGTCCTTCTGTGTTTATAAATCTTCCAGATATGTTTTTCGTTTTTTATTGAAAGCCCTTCTAAATACCAGGAATGTTTTGCCAGGCGTGAATGTTTTTATACTCATTGAGTACGTAAGCTTTGCCCTGGCAATGATCGTTTGTTGTTATTTTTTATTCGACCAAATGATTCACAGTTTTCAACAATAACCTAATTTGGGTCATTTCTAAAATATCAGATACATTCCATGAATCAAATAATTGATCCGTGTAATCCGCATGCTACAAACGATTCTATATAAAATTATATACATAGAGATACATTTATGAAATTGTATGTATATTTCAACATAGATGGATGCTTTTACATGGAAACATGGATATAAATAAAGGGAGTAACATATTATGTATTAACTTGTTTATCTAACTACATACCGACAACAAAGTACATATGTGTGCCTATAATGGTAATTTTGTACAATTTCTTTTCAGTCTCGCAACTCCACGTGGCTATAAAAAGATCAAAGCATAAGAACGGTTTATTCCATTTTTAAAATGTTGAACAAGAAAGTAGAAAGCAGGAATACTTGAGGTGTTGTCAAAAGTGAAGGCGCTGGAGGGTAATTGTTGCAGGTTCCCGCGGTTTTACCCCTCTAGTAATTACCCTGGCGTACGTACACCATTAATTGCTTCTCACTACGGAAACACTGATGGAGGTCGTTTATCCGGCCAGTTTGTTCACTTATCTATCTATGTCTATGTTTTTGCTCTGTCGTGTTTAGACGCAAAATAAAGTGCTCTGAACTAACTAGCTTAGTTTTTAAATAGAGCTATTTAAATTCAACGCTCGCTTATTGTTATGCAATTGTTTCATATGATTTTGTTTGTCATATTTTTGGCTTAAGGTTTAAATGCTAACATGCTGCCTACCAAACCATTCTCCTCAGCAAGCCGTGCTGGAGTCAGACGGCCAGTTGAAGCGCATTTTCATTTATTAATTTTAAACTGCTATACCATTATATTTTCCCGATTAAACAGCAAAAAAAACAGCTTCTTGACAAAAAGACTCATCGTATAATGTAAAACTAAAGAGATTCAGATTATTTTTAAATGTCTTCAAAAGTTTACGAATTTATGAGGTCAAATTTTTACTCAAAGCTTTGTTCACCGTTGCTCTCCCTAATTCTGTTACAAAAGTTTAGCTAAGAAGAGTATTAGCATTCAAGTAATTGAAAATGCATTGTTAAAACTTTATTAATAGCATTCAAGCCAAGTGTAAACCGGGTGACTCTCCCCTGCGCCTGGTACAAACTTATGAAGATATTTTTTCTTTAAAATATAAGAACCTTAACTTTTTACTTAGGATAGCGTTCAAGATTTTGTTGTAAAGTTTCCAAGTGAAAAGCCCACAAGAATAACTAACTCAGCCGTTGCAGGCGTTTTTGCAAGCTCTACGTTTTTGTTGGTGCAAAATTTCTATCGATTTTGTCGTAGCATCTGCCGTTGTCGTGAACTTTAATTCTTTGACGAACACATTACCTCGCCGATTATATTTTCCGCAATCTTTGGGTATATTAAGTGCAGCACAGCTTTCGTTTAATGGCCAAAGTTTGAAAAAAATTAGAAAATATGTTCCCTTCCCATTATAATTGAAGCAAACATTAATTACGCGGAGAGCAGCGGGCGAGGGGTTTGCTCTGCGCGACTAGCCAGCAGCGCCCACTGGACGTGTCTACTTACTACCTACAGGAACGCTTGCCGATAAAAACTTCAGCTCAATGTTTGCGGACCATTAAAGTGAAACATTTTTGCTTATTAAAGTTAACATCGCAGTACCAAGTTCGGTAGTTAGCGTAACAGCTTAGGGACTTTTTGATATCTGAGACTTATTTTGTTGTGCTGTTCCAGTTTAGCCCGCCATTAATTAGACAATAGGCAGCTTAATGTGAAACATTAAACTTTTAATGGTAGTACCCTGCTGTATTGTAACTGTAGTGGGTAGGTACGGTCTGAAACAGAAGTTGTTTAACACCGTTAAACAACAACTTAATTGACACAGAATTATTCGATACTACTTAGCTAATTACGTCTCCTCTGAGTAATGATCAAAGGTTCTGTTATTTAAATGTTGCTTGTGAATACTAGAATTATTTGCTGACTTTGTTGGCGACGGTACTTTAGATGTACATTATAATTTAATAGCTAGTACTCGGCTTCTAATAGCCCATTGAATTTAATCTGTTGTCACATATGATGTCATATTTTTTTGTTTGTTATTATTTCAGCCTAAAATCACGACACATCACCATAAAGATTTTATCACTTTTGTCCCTTTATATTGATGATAATTGAGGTTTTAGGACATTTAAAACGATGTCTATTAAATAGTTGACAAAATTGTATCCTTAGCAAGTCTTGGTAGTCATAATGAAATCATGACACGACTCCTTCAAAAGAAAATCGATTTAACGAAAAAGTTACTTAAAAGTTTCGATTCTACTTTACCAAAATTGATGAAAATATCACGGCTAGAATCTGCGACTATCGAAAATGTACCGCCCACAGCCAGAGCTTAAAATAAACCTTTAACTACTGCTAGAACTAATAACTTCTAATTAAACCTGGCTTACATCATAGTGGCACAATTCGGTGGTGGAGTCGGTAATAGCAAAATACAATCAAAGTACTTTAAGTTAGAATTTGGGCGAGAGCTTACGTCCACCTCGTTGTCACGCCATGAATATTGAATAGTCGCCGGTCTAAGCCCGCAATAGTTAATCTTCTTTTCAGTGGTATAACAGCCGTTTTAATTATAAAAGGCGTATTATCGTTGAAGAGAATTTCGTGGCGTATCGTGTCCGCAAGCTGTCGTCGAAAACTAATGCTAAACTAAACACAGCTTGCGTGGGCTTGGACTGATTGTAATGTTAGATTTAAAAGTCAATAGCTTTTGTACCTAAGTTTTATTATTATAAGCCTTCTGATAGAAATCAAGCACAACTTCATTACACCTACATAATTTATTTCACTGGTATTGTTATAACGTCATAATACATTAATATGAAGTTATAACTTACTGTTGTAACGGGTAATTAAGAATACTGTACAATATTTTACAAATAAGTCCGTATCCACCAGGAGGCAATATACCACAGATGTGTTACATGACTCTTAATTTATTTATCCTTTGCTGCGCCCTCAGGGGTCATAATAAGTGATGGTGTTTTGTCATTTTCATTAGCAATTTCAGAACCAAGGTGTGAACATGAATTAATTTTAAATCACTTCGTCATTATTTATTACGCAAACCATCAATGTTTATGCTGAAATCAACTTTCCAATAGCAATGCTTGAACAAAACTTGGAAACATAAATACTTGATACATGTTTACGTAGTTTCAGTGTTTGTAGTATTTTCATGCAAGTAACAAGAGCTCGAAGCAATACAAGGACGCTTTGCAAGTCGCCGTCTAGGGACTGGGGTGGCCCGGAACATTGTTGCCCTAACTTATATTCGATTCCGTAATGGAATCGCGCCAGACGCAAACATCCAACGTCTAAGTCCAACATCTATGCATAGCCAATAAACTTATATGTTTACACCACTGTTGTAAATGCATGCATTTGTTTCGCCCGAATTCTGATCGGAGTTGAAATATGTCGAACAGTGCTTTTATTTTGTAGTCGAAACCTTATATCAATTTTGTTTCATGCATTTCAGTATTTACTTTTGTAGTTTGATATTGTCAAAATGGAAACGATTTTTCGAAAAAAATTGTCTGAAAAGTCGAAATACATATTGACGTACATGCCTCTTCCTAGCAAAAACTGCTTTTCAACGAGTGTTTAATATTTTTTTGCCCATCAGTCGGGTTTGATTATTTGTAAAGTTTAAGTTTTTATTATAAATGGCTTTTTATCAGTAACTTGACAACATACTTCTTCTAACTAATAAGTGCTCAAGCAAATAGAGTGAAATACGCCATCGCATTTCAATTGTGACTATCGTAAAAGGCAACTCAGGGACTGTGTCAAGAAGAGGAGCATTAGCATAGGCAGGTACTCTAGACTCAGCAGACAGACAGTAGTGCAGAGTATTCTCTGAATTCATTGAATAATAAATTTTATTATGAGCGTCATTAAGTGAAAAGTGGCGTGCGAGTACACTCGAGGACGCTCGTGGAAACGTTTGATAACTGCGTCAATGTTCGTAGGTACCACTTCATACTTTTTTGACACAAAGTACGTAATAATATAAAGAATATTCCGTATTTTGATGGGGTGCAGGGAAGCTTACCATTGTTGTGATCTACTAATAAATACTGTACTAATTATACCGGATATTGCATAAATTATTGCCAGAAGAAGGTAATGACAAAATAATGTATGGAGCTTGAATCACTTAAAGTCTTACACCGGCAAATTGAAAATTAAATAGACTAGTTAATATTTCTTAAGATGATCGAAATTACTCCTTCTAACTGTTGGTTTAAGGTTTATTTTACCGTAACTTTTTCTATAAGCCCTGCTCAGTAGAAGTTTCCATGGGTTCCTGTATAGTTCATTGTTAAATCGCGTGGTTGTGTTTTAAGTAATTGACGTCGGCTGTAATTACTCGCTTGCCAGCCAATCATATTCGTGTTTACTGCAAAACCGAGATACATAGACAAAAGTAGGCGTTTTATTACTTTGCAATCCTATGCCTTATTTTTGCTTCGTCACAGCGTAATGTGCCAAACTTTTGTAGCTTTCTGAATGGGATGTTCGCTGCCAATTTCTCTCGCTAGGTAGCATAATCGATTGGGTGGAAGTCGAACTAAACTGGTTCGACAGTCGACTACTATTCTTCACAGTGCGCCCTTTAATGCCCATTGATGGATGAATATTGTTGTACGTTTAGAGAGAAAATAGAAATCGTCTTTTACAGAGCAATGTTTTGATTTAGGTATTTAGGTAACCTACTTAGGTACCTATTTGTGTTGATTTGTGTTGCAACTTATAAACGCACGATGCTTGATTAAAATAGTAGATGTAACATAATACGTACTACATACAGTCATGGACACATAATTAAAGACACCCCCCCGACTCGAAGTGAAATAAATAGTTATGGTACTGACATGAGCTTAAGCACGGCATAAAATGTTATGTAATTATTATTAAAACAAACATTACATTGTGTTCTTTTAATTAAGGACAAAAAATATTTACTGTCTTTAATACTTTAGATATAATGCTTTATGGGAACTAAACACTAACTTTTGTAGCGGATACTTGGCTGGTCAGCTAATTAAAGACGGTAAATGCCTAGTTAAGAAAAAAAAACGAAAGATAGAAAAGTCACCATACTTTTTTTAAAGTGAGTAAAAAATATTTATGAGAACTCAAATTAGGTAATAATTTAGGTTCCCTTCATTAACATTTTTTATTTTAGTCCAATCAATAAGACTAAAACAAAAATTCTGGTAAGTAAAATGTTTTAGGCTTTTTTAAATAAAGTTTTGTCATGCGGATTCATTCATACTGCTTGAACTGTAATAAGGACATGGTAATAAAATTATTATTAAAGATGCCTTGTTAATGGCAGTAAAAAAGTCAAGGTTTGAGAACAACTGAAAACCGACGCCAAGGAAAACTTATCCACAAACAGACTTCACAGTGGTGTTATAACGAAAATAGAGAACCATTAATATTATTCGGTATTGTTTTTTTCGGAGTCATTTGATGCTAAAAGGACGAAAATTGGGTCTGCAGAAATTTAAGATAACAGCCGGATCGGGAAAACCTGTAGTGCATGTGTATCGGAAAATGTTACTTTTGGAATGGCACCGCATGTCCATACTATAGTTGGCGTTTTCTATCAAAAGTGAAAGTTGCTCTGAACAAGTATTGAAAAATGATTTTTTTATCTGATAAAACAAAGGGATTTGAAGAATTCTAAAAAAAATAATTGAGTTTAGTCACTTCCAAAACATGTGATGGAACCAAAGTACACCAAGAAAGTTCTCAAACGTAGGAGGCGAAAAAGTTATAGTGTGGGGCTGGTCGCCACTGTTTACTGTAAGACCCTTCAGAAAGGTATTATTAAAAAAAGGCGAATTGAAGTACTATAATATTTCATAAACAAGCATATCGTTATAAGCTAAGCATAATTTACCGGTCATTAGGACTTTCCAAATTAGAAAAGCTCTGAAAAACACTGCTAGGGCAGTAAAAATGACTCTTCGATCGGGCAACTTATGGCGGCTTTGGTTTGGCCTATTGCAAATCCAATGAAACAAAAACTGGTAATAGGCGAAAAATACCATGGCAATAAGTCATACATGGAACATCGATCAATTTTACACAGATTTTAATTAAGCATGGAAGAAAATCCCCTTAGCGACTTCTACAAAACGGACCGCTTGCTCGTTCAGGGATGTCGTACTGTTATTGAAGTAAAATGAAATAAACCACATATTAATACTTATTGGAATGTTTAATTATAGTGTAGGGAATGTTGTTGTAGAAAGGTAACTCCTATTTCTCCTACTCCTAACTATTTCTTCCTCTGAGCAAATGGAGTGTCTTTAATTAGATGGCCAGGCTTCGTTATGGATCGTACCGCCCGAGATTCGGATAAAGCGAAAAAAAAACTAGGGGCGGGGGATTATTAAACATAGTCATTAGTTTTAACATTGCATAATGCCTTCTTAAATATTTTAAAATAGAAAAGAAAGTTCCAATGGCAATCTGAAAAAAGAAATACAGATGAAATGCCCCGGTAAGTTAAGATTCCAACAGTGTCTTTAATTACGTGTCCATGACTGTAAGTACTTCTATTCCAAACAAAAATACCCAAAAAGAATTCCCTTTTAAAACAGATTTTCTACATTACGTTCTGCTTGTATTCTTCCTCCAATCTTACAGTTACGCAATAATTCATAAAATAAATGAACGATCAGTCGTAGGATTAATCTCAGTCAGTAAGGCACAGACGTACGAATAAGGAGTCGGATAAGCCTACATAACACGAGATTATTAATAGTCTGGCCACCACAGCTTAGGGTAAAGCTGAAAATGTTTTATTACACAGTTATTATTAAAATGGACACAGTTTTAATTGATTTTGAAAATGTTTGTAGCTAAAATTAAGTCCAGCCTACACAAGTAACATAGAAATCGCAACAAAAACATTATCTCCACAGCTTCAAGCGACACCTACAATAACTTTCCCCGAGTATTTGACACATAGCGTGTTGTCTCTTTCTTGCGTACTGTCATTTGTTACGCAGAGATGAATGATACGTTATGGCACTCAATATCGCACAGATGGCACCACTGCCGCTCTTGTAATGAGTAATGCTACACGTTAAATGCCAGCTATACATTATACCGAGACGTTAATTATGATCTAGCAAAATATCAAACTGTTTTGAATTAATTGAGTACTTATGAGAACAATAATTTGTTCTCGGAACCGACTGAACATTTGAAATAATAATGGCTATTATGTTTGATTTGTTGTTCACATTATTGTATGCAACACAATTGTAAGGTAATTTATGTGCTGCCTGATTTTGGCAGTTAATATAGTTGTTTATGCGAATAGATTTTTAGAAAAATATTAACTTATAACACAAATTTTAACTGAGGCACTTATAGCCTAGACTCACCAGGAGGAATTGCTAGGTGACATTCAAACTTATTTAAACACGAATCCAATGTTCTAAAACGCCGCAATATTAATAGGCTCGCTTTGGGAGATGTCTTCTAATGTCTTTCAGGCTGCTGAAACACTGCCGAAACTGAAGAGCCGACCTGCGAAGGCAAGCCATCATATTTGTAACATACGTTATTTGTAAATAAATGATTTCTATTTATAGATGTAGACATACCTACCTACTGCCTCACTCTTCTGATTGTCTACATTCTTCTGATTGCTAAATATTCTCCCCATAGCGTTCTTTTATACAGTTTATCTAAACCTACACGAGTATTCCAAATATTTTAACACCATTTATAACCTTAACAACTTCTAGAGCAATTGGTTAACCAGGCGGTTTATGCTAAATCATACTTAAACACACAACCTAAGTTACGAGCATACATACTGAGGCAGTAACTAAGCAGCAGCCTTAGTTCTCACTAAGGTTTATCTATTGCATAATTAATGCTAGTATAGGGTAGCAACCTAGTGCTACCGCTGACATACACTGTAGGATCCCGCCACTTAGATATTTGGACGATGACAAAAAAATCTGGCCTAAAATGTCAGCCAAAAAAGAAAATACTATATCGATTGTCCTCACACACATGCTTGTCATCACATTTACAATTTGAGTTGAATTTTTATGGGAAATTCATAAAAATTCAACTCAAATATCTTGATATTAAAAAATACCCCTACACAAATTATAAATAAGCTATTGGAAATTTGTTTGCTTTGAACACATAGGTATGTATAAATGATACATGTTAAATAAATGCTTGGAAAACTAACATGTATTTACGTTATGAAACTAAAACAATACATTAACAATTCACACAGAGCTACTATTCAAAGTACCTAATCAACATTACTAGAACATATTTTTTGTCCTTAATCCAATATTGTTGGCTTTCTGCAAAGATTTTCAACTGCCATTTATCTTCCGCGGTAACTGAAATCTGTCATTAAAAGATTGACTGCAGATCAGAAGGATCAAACTCCGAATTGGGATTGTAAATCGAATTTACTGATTCGATAATGGATGGCTGAGGGATATTGGAATGACGGCCCCTCGGTAAGCTGCTTAAACTTATAATAATCTTTTCAATCTATTTTACGGAATTTTTGATTTAATATCTCTTTATCCTCTTTTATTGTAGGCTTTTTAATATGATTTCCTTATTGTATTACATTACGTAGTCAGTGTAACTATGCAGGTTCAGAAGAAATAGACAGATTGATCTCCGCATTGTTATGGTATAATTTTAAACTCTATTGGCCTTGCTACAAAAACTTAACCACCTGTTTTACACTTGTCTAAAAAAAATGTGTCTGCAAAATGAACCATATGTCAACGTCAAAATTTGTAGTTTTTTTAGACAAGTCTTAAACTGACGTTTAAAAGTTTTTGTGGTAAGACGGACTGTCTTCAATATTCTAATTAAACGGGCCTGCTCGAACGGAGGTACCTTTTGAACGCTACCGAAGACGCACAATACTTACTTAGTCCTCAATTCCTATTTATGCATGAGATTGCGATACAACAATAAATAATGCGATGCAAATGCTCAAGGAATTAAACACATAACAAATGTTAATGATGCGGAAAAGAGCCGATTTACCTAATTCCTAACGTATTCAATTGCAACTGCAACGGAGTAGGCAAATACAGACACCATTACGGCAACAGTTATTTTAATCGTCTAGTTCAATGGTTCGAACGTAGCAGCTCGCTGTGGAGCCTTGAAAACTGAGGGTTTTAAATTAATTAGTATTCATGAATAATATTATAATAGTTTAAAGATAAAAGAAATGGTATTGATTGAAAATCTTGCCAGTCAGGGAGCTTTCGAACTTGCCTCGTATAAGCACTCTTATGTTTAGGTGCTCTGTTAAATCACAATCTGTATTGTAGTGACATTTTTAGTATTTCGCTTGGAAAATGTGGAATGTAGCGACACAAATAACTCACAAAGCACGAGTACCTATACATTTTCTTTTGACTGCTATAAACTAACGTTGCTTTTATCGCTCTATTAGGTATGATATCTACAATATGGACACTTACAGCGCTTTTGCATAAGCGTATTTGTTACTCGCGACACCTTCTGAGCGGCAAAAACCTGTCACGGCGTGTTCCTAAGTTGTCGTTTAAACCGATAAGTGTCAATTATTGTCCGTCCGTACGATCAAAACCGAGCGGAAAAGTTAGTGTGAAAGCTGTTACGTGACATTTGCTTTCCATTTGCAACTCAGACATTCATTGACAAATTACTCCGTTTGACTTATAAGACAAGAATGTTCAATCCGATTTCCCCCTCTAACTTCGTGGCCCAACCGTTTAAGTTGGCTCATGAATATTGAACGAGCAGGCCCGCCTTTCACGCTCGCACTTTTCCGCTCTCCGCACACCACATTAGCACCACACTATTACCACAAAAAGTCGATTTGTAAACTGAAATCAATGGACTTTATTCCCGACCTGACCTTTCTTTGTACGTTTAAACATAATTTTTGGCTCGAAACTCCAACTTTTTGATCGTGGTTATGGGAACGGGTTATATTTGTAGCTAAGTATTTTTCTTTAGCTTTTCTTTTCTTTATCTGAGGTTGTGCACTGAAACAGTGAAGACAGACTTTTTTTTATCTTTGATTAGGCAACATTTTTTCTTAGCGGTAAAAACAATAAAGTAATAATTGACACATGTATGTCACACGTCATCCGCATTCAGGGAATCCTGAAAATATATTGTTCGTATTCACGGTAAAAAGTTAAATGGAATGCAATGTATTTTTCCATTGATAAATTTATATAAGTGCTTGTTTAAAAGGGGCCAGTTTGCCCACATGTCGACAAAATATGCCACCAGTGAGAATAGATACAAGGAAATGGAAGTAAGTAGATTTCAATAGTATTAGTTTTGGCTTCTTACTCATCATTACATGGCCAGTGAATAAGCTAGACTAGAATCAAGATATAGTACTACTCGCAAAATTCATTGGCATTTCGTAAACTATATTCCAGGCACAAGTTCATGTTGCCCATACACCTTTGCCATGCCTCCACCCGCCGATACCTGCGGTTTCTACAACTCGCATAATGTTCCGTGATGACAAAAACTTTGGCTTTAAGAATACTGATTTCTGAGTGGGTCGTAAATCGGCCTAGAGTCATGTAGGTATTTGCCGGTTTATATCCGTCAGTTCATTTGATAAAGCGGACACCCCGCTTTGCCAGAAGATTAAGCTGGTAGCTCACATGATAAGAAATTTAAGATTGTGTGATGTCAACCAACCAGTATAAATAATTATAGAGGACTTCATCACATTTCTTTAAATATTTCTTTAATTCACATTCAGGTTTTGTCTACAGCAAATGGATGATTATCTTCTTTATAGTTGGAGGAATGTTCTTCTTACTTGGTGTGTACTTTACTGCAAAAACGAAAAAAGAAACGTGGACAATGTAATAAGTAACGAGTTTGTGGCTAATCAAGAAATCTTGGTGAGGATAATTGGAATCAAGTCTGAACCTGACAAAAAGGGTTAAATGGACAAATATAAATAATAAACATAGTTGGGGCTTGAAAATATCAGGAGTATTATACAACCACTTTATATTTCCCAAAAAATATATTACTTCAAATACTTATCTACCCAAACATCACAAATATTACTTTATCAAGTTCTGTAGGGAATAAAACTTCCTTAACAAAGTGAATGATACATTTTATTTTAAGACTTGGTTGACGTGTCGATATTACAAGAACTTGTAATGTCTCGATTTGTGAATGTAATGTTCTAAATAAGCTAAAGTACAAAGACATTATTATGATCATAATCAGACATAAGACTTCTGAGCATAAGCCCCACTGATTTCTCAAAGGACCGATTAGGAGTCGCTTGTGTCCAGAGACACTTCAATAACTTAATCAAAACATAGGTACATAATTTTGATTAAACATCTATATCAAAAACTAATTAAAATCCCATTTTTTACTTCGATCCTATCAATTTTGCTGCTATTGTTTTTGGAATGAAACTCATTTAATGTCACCTTTATATTTTTCTTCAATAGAATAAATTAATGATACGATTTTTCAGGAGTTATTGGAATAATGTGCGGTCTTAAAATGAAACGAAACAATGAATTGGATGGTCAGTCTTGGATCTTATTAGGAGTGTTAAGCTGCCTACTTGGGGTTACTCTATCAAGTAAGAAATAAAGAAGAAATTGTTTTCAACAAGGCTAATATTTATAGTTTCTTGTTCTATTTTCTGATAGGTGTAGTGCTCTCGAGTCTTTAATGATTTATAGTCAATACTTTGTTTTACAAAGTCTTCAGACGCTACGTCTTGAAAAACTTACCTTTAGTCATATATTTATGTGGCCGCCAGACAAATTGAGTTAAGGGCACTATAGAAAACTTTATAACTACACTTTGGGTTAAGAGGAATTATAGCTTCAAGAGAGAAACTGGTACGACAATCTTATTTTATATACATATTAAGGGCTATCAAAACACGAATACCAACCAAGATTTCTGAAGTTAAAAACAATGATTTCCTTTTCAAATTATAAGACTTACTTTCGCCGCTTCGTCTCCGTGGGGAGTCACAAAAACATTTTGTTGAAAGTTGCTCATTTTTTGAGGATTCGCAGCACAATGACCGTCGTTTAGCTAAACAATGAGGCACACTAACAATAAATGTTTCGGCCCAGCAGACAATGTTTTAATACTAAGTTTTTCGGCTATATTTAGAATTTGTATTGATAGCCTTAAATAATATCCTGATGTTATTTAACCCAATAATATATCTATACTAATATTATAAAGCTGAAGAGTTTGTTTGTTTGTTTGTTTGAACGCGCTAATCTCAGGAACTACTGGTCCGATTTGAAAATTTCTTTCAGTGTTAGATAGCCCATTTATCGAGGAAGGCTATAGGCTACTTTTTATCCCGGTACGGGAAGTAGTTCCCACGGGATGCGGGTGAAACGGCTCACAGAAGCTAGTGTTATATAAATACTTTTTCTATTCGTAACACAACACAAAAAAAATGACGATTAGAGCCTTCAGCCACAAATCTTTGGCATAGTACTTTTTGTTCAGTATTTTTTTATTGTATTATTTCCAGGTAGCATATCTGGTTATCATACGCTAATGCGACACCGTAGAGATGTAAGGGCCACAAATCTTGGGTAGCCATGGAGACATTTTATGGTAGCCATCAAACCAGTGAAGTTGCTTTGTAGGTATATTTTATTTATTTGATTTTTTTAAGACTAATACATAAGTTGTGTTCTTAACTTGATAAAGGTAATTTACAAATATTTATTAAGCTTTTACTTATTTGCTTTAATCACATTTTCGAACATGCTTTTAGAAAAACGCTATGAAAACATATTTGACTTGCAATCCACTCTGGCCTGCTCCTGGAACACCAAATTAACAACTTTTCCGGTACACTACACTTTCCAAAAAAAATTTCCAAAAAAACCTTGCTCTGACAATAACGAACGCAAAAAATAGCAGCTTTTCCCTTTTTCAAGAGGTAGTATTTTACATACTACGATTGATTTCAGCTTGAGTACTTTCCATGAAAAACACATATACCTACATAATAAGAACAAAAAAAATAATATATGTTGAAATACAAAATGGTTAAAATATTGACCATACAAAAATATTTTACACACGAAATCTGAAAATTACCGGCAGAAATTGTCTACTTAAGGTCAATTCTACTTTGGTGAATTAACTTGAAGGAAATACGCTTACAATTTGTATTCGACAGTAAGCGCCATTCGCAATCAGCAAAGCTTGTTTCTGTACTCCGAATACGCTTGTTTGTCGAACCATGAAGCATATTGTTATAAAAGATTCGATATTTTGCTCACCATGTGTGTATTTCTGTTATATTGTCGGGACGTTTTAAGTTGTATGCCGTAAAGAATATTTGCGTTGCAGGAACGCGAGGCGATTCAGAAAAATGTTGGTACATTTTTTGGGGTGCTACAATACGAAATCACTTCCTTGTTTGCTTCACGAAGTTACAAAAATGCGAAGCATTTTTTTGGAATATTATGGAATGTAAATTAAGTCACGTTGCCACGTTTTTCTGACGGCCACACGAGTCATATCCAACAGGAAAGAAGTGATAAGTATGTTCCTTCTATCTGTATAATCTTGAACGTTTTGCGCGCAATGTAATGTAATTCTTTTATTTATACACCTGTTATAATTCTGAGCTCGAATCACGTTTAGGTTCATGCATAAAATATGACTATGAGTATGTTTTCAAATTTGTTTTTATTTGTAACACTCTTGATTCGATCACTGTCTAGATAAGCACTTTGAATGTATTTGGATATATAGACGTAGTAATAGAACATGCGTGTATCTATTTTTCCTGTAATCCTCTGGTTGATAACCTAACTTGCCTACGTGTACGAGTTGCGTGCTAACAACTATTGATTCAACTGAAACTCTACGTGTAGTATATTCTACAAAATGTAAACCAATATATCTTCACAAAACGCTTCCTATTTTAAAACTTAACATAGCATCGTTATTTATTGCTGCTACGGCACTAGATCGATAGCTTATTTTCTCGTTCGCAGTACTACGACAATAAAGGTCTGTGTAGGTAAATGTGTTACTAACATTGATTGATGTTCTGTCGTTCATCTCCCATCCCGCGGTTGTTATAGACACAACCGCTTTTAACGTACAGCGAAGGTAATTAGCTAACACCTCCGCTGAATGATTGATAGTTGGAGCTCACCCATTATTTATTAAAGTTACGCGTTGACTTGTATGAATATACACCTGTCGATACCTATTCATCACGTGCTACATACTATATGTAGGCGAGGATTCTGTGTATGCAAAGGGAAACTTCGTTTTATTAGCAACTAGCTTTGGCCCGCGACTTCGTTCGCGTGGAATAGTGGCATCCGGCAGATTTTTGGTTTGAACAATAGATGGCGCTGTATGTCCGGAATAAATTGTATTTTTTATTTTTATTTTTTGTAATAAAAATATCCTATGTCCTTCTCCTGGCTCTAAACTACCTCCCTGCCAGTTTTCAGCTTAATCGGTTCAGCCGTTCTTGAGTTATAAGTGGAGTAACTAACACGACTTTCTTTTATATATATAGATTCCAATGTAAACGGCTTATGTGATTGATATTAAATGCATACGTTGAAATCCTTTGGATTTTTCTGTTCGCGGAATAGTTTTTACGTTGGAAGGCTGTATTTTTTTATTGTGTTGGGAAGTCCACCGTCCTGAGTTTCGACCGTCCATTATGCACGAGTGTTTGCTCTATGCTGTAAAAAGTATGCACTCGGCTATTTATTAAATACTGTTTCTACCAGTACCTACATGTCATTAAGGACTGGGAGTATGTAGTCTGTTGTTTTTTCGATTCAACTTTTACCGTAGCGGTTTTTATAAATAAAAATTTCGCGTAGGTGTTTCGGCTCGAGAGGGTCGGAAAATTTGAAGGTTTTCTTCCACAAAACAAAAAAGGAGCTAACTGGAAGAACTCGTAGAAATGTAAACAGAATTATTTAGGACCGCAAAATTTGAGACTTTACCTTGTAGGCGTTACAACAAAAAGTAAACACACCTAATGGTGTTGGAAGCTCGTCTTAGAGCGACAGGCATTCCAACTATCGTTACCTAAACAAGACTCGTATATTAAGCCTGGGGATAACTCAGGTAAAACAGACTACTCTAAAAGTCAGACAAGAGAATAAAACAGTGAGAAGTACGGCACTCGTCTACATAGTTTCCGTACGTTGTTATTGGGTCTTGTCCTTTTTGCCCGGCAAGGTGTTAGCTGATGCAGAGTTAGGGTTAAATGTATGGACGTGGGTTTTAAACCGGTTGTGGGTTTAAGTTAACTCTTCTGTTGACGGAAAAGAATCCTCTCGCGTACTTGAAATGGGATTTTACTTTTTACAATAAACTACAGTATTTTTATTCTAGAACCACGAGACAAGAATTTCTATTCAGCGAGTTTTTTCTAAAAACATTATGCATAACAAAAGCAAATGTATAAATATTTTAAATGGCTATATTCAGGTATGCTTTTATGTCCTATTGTGTTCCGTTGTGTGTAAAATAAAATGCTTTTGATAAAGAATTATTACATCGGGCAACTTTTTTCACTAGCACATCTTTGGCGATGCAATTTCCACGAAAAGTAACAAAGAAAAATATTCCAAGAATATTCGTTTAGGAGTGCTTTCCCTCTGGTGTAGTCCAGTGATCTTCTATGTTGAAATAAAAGATTCAAATGGGCGTTCTGAGAAAAGGGATACTGCATAGTATTCCAGATCAATGATGTAAACACATGTCAAGTGGATAAGGTGAAATGCGATCTCGTTGCGGCAAAGTGAAGTGGTCAAGACAATTCCTTTGTCGGCTCACTGAAGTGCATGCCATACAGTACTGATATAATTACTTCAAACGACACACAGTCGTCTTTCAGCACGAATGAATGATTGCTTGACTGATCAGTCGATTTGCCTCGGTCGGCCGGCCGGAGTAATCGACTCACTATGTTGATATATATTATTATAGGTGGTAGGTATGTATATCCTTCGTAGGTATTACCTATATGTATATCATTATTGGAGTACATAATTATGTACTGTAGGTTGTCTCTTTAGTACCTACGGTTGTAATTCCAATTTCGTTAGGCTTCAAATACACCACTGATTGGATTGATCGTCATCATCACATCATCCAATTGCCATCCTCTGCGAAACGTAGGCCAATATTAAAACTGATATACAGAAATCGACAGCTGTTGCCTAAGAGTAAGAAAGATCTCTTGCCCGATTGACAGCATCAAAGCTCTAAATAAGTCTTATACTGAACTGGTGTAACATTGTTAGTATACCTACTACACTAGTAGTCCAGCAACCGCTTGAAGGAAAACAAGCGAGATGTTATGTTCACTTTCAGCACGCCATTCTTATTGTGAACAAAGCTGTTCTGTTTTGCTTTGGCTGCGAATCATTACGGTCGGCTGGTACAACGCTTTGTTGTTCCCTGGTTCAACGAACTATCCTCAATGTATTTTGGCCAGTGGAATCTCAATTCTGCATTCAAGTGCGCAACACTGCACGGGACGTAGCTTTGAAATAGATTTTGGGTTTAATAATTAATATTGGACAGCTAAGGTAGGATTGTGACATTTTCGCTGATTACGAACTTTGAGCCAAATTCCAAAACTCCCACACACATACTCATTCGTCAATTAAGTAGATATTGTGATAATCTCAGAAGAAAATTTTCATCACAAAGACCTTGCACTCATATTACTTAGTTTAAAAACAATATTGAAAGAATATGAATGATGATGAATGATATGAATGACATGTTTTATTTACCCTTGTGTGAAAGCCACAAATTCAAGTATAACGACAATGGAATCAGTCATGAACATTATTATAAACTTGTATAATACCTATATCCTCGTATTTATATGTATAAAGGGGCTTGCAGTCCACTCTGCATAGTTTGTCTTACTCCTTCTTAAGCCTCTTAATGCTGCAATGTAGTAAGCAGGTTATGTACTGTTAGCAGCTGTGCTAATAATGTGCTCGGTGGAGCTAAGAGATTTGACACGTCCACTCATTCATTTCAAAATGCAACTTGCATTATGTAAGCTGAAAACTTTGTTTTTACAACAACTCCCGCTAATGGACGTTTGAAAAACTACTTAATGGCATTTGAAATACAGTTTAGTTTGTTTGCTGGTTTATTTTAAACGTTATTATGAAGTTGCACTGGACCATTGATCTGAGAGTCGGTCGATGGATGAGTTACCCACACGTCTCGTAAATAACGTCAAACAGTGCCTATCCAGTTATGAAACAAATGACAATCATTACATCAGTTGCAGTTACGCTGAATCTAATTTGTTTGTAAAAGGACAATGGGCACAAATATATGGGACCTGGTATACCCCACCAATAGCGATGTCATACATATCATTGGATAGGCCTTTTTATGTAGAACAACATTTACTATGACAGCTTTGTTGAAATGTTTGTCCGTTCTGAGATATAGATCAAAAACTGTGCAAAAGTTAAACTAAAGTTAACTTAATAATCTATTGATATCTCGAGTTTTTAGGGAAAAAACTAAGTTCCACTAAGTGTAAGTCTCCTGAGTCCTACTTGCTGTGCCCGTTAGGGTCCATAATTGTTACTATTATTTAGCAATTCAACCTTATACTCGTACTGTACCAACTGGATATTGGGCATAATGATAAACCCCACCAATAACAAAGTCATACATATCGATGGATAGGTCTTTTTAACTGGAACAACATTTACTATGACATCTTTGTTCTATTGTTTGTCCGTTCTGAGATATAGATAAAATACAAACTTAAAATTAATGCAGATTAAGTCTTTAAAGAAAAATCTATATATGTCTTCGATGTACTAAGTACCTGCTGTGAGTCTGCATTTTTTACTATATTTAGCAGTTCCACCTTATACTGTACATTGCGGAATGAAATAGACGATATGAATATAAGAATAATATCCACATTTAGTTCATTCATACGTTACTTTGTACATTTAAATAATTCTATATGATCTTATTAGCCTTTTCCCAGCTATCTTGCGGTCGGCTTCCAGTCTAACCGGATGTAATTCTGCCCTACTAATTGTACTTGTAGTAATCGACATTTTTGAGAATTTCACTTTTTTTGCAAAAATCACATCCTAAGGATATATTCTATACGTAAGTTAGATTTTTTTACTATTTTTAAGTCACACCTTAAAAGTTATTTAACGGATATTTCTCCATTAGATATGAAGAAATAAGTTTACCGCGTTTATCTCCAAACCGCCATTTTGCAAGTACTGCCTTTGCAATAAGCAGGGCAGAATTGCCTATCTGACCTCCTTACCCTCCTTACCCCAGTAATCTGGGCAACTCGATACCTCTTGGTAAGATTGGTTGCCAGTCTCTTTGTCTTCTGTTGTTACCACCCATGCACGACCATGGACCGACCGCACCAAGCGTTTGCTTAGGCGATTAACACACGGCACCGCGCACCGCCGCGGTAGGCGGTGAAGCGGATCTCATGTCGCAATGACCTGTATTAAATCCGTTGATGCCTAACACACGTACACCACCTGACCGCGCGTTCGAGCGGTGCTCTTTTGTTCGAGCGCCACCGGCTACCGCGGCGGTGCGCGGTGCCGTGTGATAATCGCCTTATGATCCTTATGATCGATCGACACATGTGGCTGTTACTCAGACAAGAGTTTCTCTTTCTCATGATCATTAAATCTTTCTCATTCTAAAGTACATAAAAATATTGATTCGACCGGCTTTTAGTTTAACCGAATGCAGCTGAGTGTTTTACAAAGAGTGACTGCCTATCTGACCTCCTCAACCCAGCTACCCGAGCAATTCAATACCTCTTGGTTAGACTGGTGTCAGACTTACTGAATTATGACTACCCGCAATGACAGCCAAAGATGTTCAATGACAGCCGGAACCTACAGTTTAACGTGCCCTCCGAAACAGTCATTGGTGTCCAAGATATACTTAGGTAGACAGTACATACAAACTTAGAAAAGTATCATTGGAACTTGCCTGACCTGGAATCGAACCCGCGCACTTGAGAGGTTGGTTCTTTACCGACAAGGCCACCACGACTTACATAATGATCATAAAAAAAGAAAGACATTGGTGTTATTTTTCAAAGAATCACAGATTACAGTGTTGATTAGCATTGTTTTTTATCTATATCTCAGAACGGACAAACAATAGAACAAAGATGTCATAGTAAATGTTGTTCCAGTTAAAAAGACCTATCCATCGATATGTATGACTTTGTTATTGGTGGGGTTTATCATTATGCCCAATATCCAGTTGGTACAGTACGAGTATAAGGTTGAATTGCTAAATAATAGTAACAATTATGGACCCTAACGGGCACAGCAAGTAGGACTCAGGAGACTTACACTTAGTGGAACTTAGTTTTTCCCCTAAAAACTTGAGATATCAATAGATTATTAAGTTAACTTTAGTTTAACTTTTGCACAGTTTTTGATCTATATCTCAGAACGGACAAACATTTCAGCAAAGCTGTCATAATAAATGTTGTTCTACATAAAAAGGCCTATCCAATGATATGTATGACATCGCTATTGGTGGGGTATACCAATCTGCCCAATGTCCTTTCGCTACCATTGGCCAATCTAATCTGTTTGGCCAATGGTAGCGAATATTCCGCTAAATACTTACTTACCTATGTTTGTGCCATCTGTAGAAATAAATCGTTATTGATTAAATGTAACATGAATAAAGAGCTCAAATATACAGGGTTACTGGTAAGTAGACCGCATCCTTTCATGAGGTGATAGTATAGGTCAATACGGACAAATTTGAGCCTGGGATACACTGGGCAAAAGTTAACCCGTTTGAAGATAATCGAATTTCAAGATCTTTTCTTTACAAGTCGTCTAGGTACACGTATAAATTTTATTATTAGTTAAAAGTCTCGTTTTTGCGGATTTTTGTGTGTTTTGTGCCTTTTTGGATAGCTAGATAAATGTAGATGTTTTTTAAGTATTCTGCACAAAAAAATGAAGAGTAATATTTTTGAGAAAATAGCTACTAAAAAAGTAATTGCTGTTCGCTATAATTTCCTCTGTGATTTGTGCAGTTTTATGGTTTGTTATTATGAAGTGATTCATCTTCTATCCAAAAACACACAAAAATCCACAAAAACGAGACTTTTGACTAATAATGAAAATTAATGCGTGTACCTAGACGACTGATCTTGAAATTCGATTATCTCGAAACGGGTTAACTTTTGTCCAGTGTATCCCAGGGTCAAATTTGTCCGTATTGACCTATACTATCACCTCCTGAAAGGATACGGTCTACTTACCAGTAACCCTGTATATTAAGGACTTATGAAAAATTAATGATATTATATCGCTGTAAGCCTCGCTTCCTACCTCTAGATAGTTGAACAACCTCTAACCTTTCGTAAAATAAACAACTTTTTATGGAACAGTTTTTTAGACTTTTATTTTTTCTATACCGCGCAGTATACTATTGTCACGCAAAACATGATTTAGCGCTAATCGTTAATAAACTCAGTCACCAATGACGGGTACGCTAACGTGAAAAAACAACAAAAAAAGTAGGAAAAACATCCTTTCATCCAAACAAACAACGCTGAATCCCGAGTTATTGTGTAGTAAAACCGCGGTAAGCAGTGGTCATACCGGCCGTGTTCGGTAATTACCGCAGGCTGCAATCAGCCGCCTATCTGCCCCAGGCCTTACGCCCAACCTCCCAACATTCGGCTAGAAATTCACACGTGAATGATTTAAGTTAAACGGTGAAAACACCAAACAAAAGTTTTGCTTTTCACCATTGGAAAAGCTTTTCATGTTAATTTGCATGGGGAGTGGGGAACGGGATTAAATGTTGTTTTGTTAGTGGAAATGTTTCGAATTAGGGCAGTTTTATTTTTAGTTGACTGACAACCTTGAGTAAACTGATAGCTCTATCTTCTGGTCGATATTAGGACGGACGCTTGGAAAAACGAACTAAGTATTACGAAAACCAAGGGAAATTGAAATTTGAAGTACCTTTAATAAGTTGGAGGAGTTTGCTTGAAACTAATATTTGTTATGTCGATATTGAGTAGGTATAGTTAATTACAGATATTTATCAATTGAATGAATGAATATCAGATTGAAGTATTCTGTTAAGATTCGGACATTACACAGAACAATTAACAGAATTTCTAATATCTATCTAAAATAAAAGCTTTTTGCTTTCAGTATCTTATTGTATGAAAAACTTACGTTACAAAATAATAAATTTTGTTCTCCATCCAATTATCTGGTACACATGTTTGAACACAATTTAGTACACACCCATACAGATTTATGCGTGTAGCCTACCACAACAGCTACATATCACCAAGACATTTACATTTATTAATCACCCAACAATTTGTTCTCTCCAATTTTCTTGAGGTCAGAACTAAAACGGCGTAACTTAATCCCATTAGTGTACCTGATAGGCTCTTATGGCAGTTACATTGTTTTCAATTATGATTCGAGCTTACGTTGCGTGAATTAATTGCGTCAGTGTTCGAGGTGACAGGAGAGACAGTGCCGACACGGAATGTGTTTAAACGGTATTGTCCCACTAACAAGTTTCACAAATTAATCGGATTTAGCACTATGTATCATGTCCTTCCGGCGGCCGGAAGCCTTTTGATCTACTGCATGTGCTCTTCTCTGTAATTGCACATAAGCACATAACAACTGTTGTCAACACATGTACCCAACATTTAAACGAATTAACTATTTTAACGGAGCGCCGAATAGCCATATTTTTTTCCTAAACGATTTTATGTTTGTAAATATTTCAAACGTTGTTTGCGTTTTGGGCGAGTTCAATATTTTGACATAATAAATTCATAAAAGCTAGTTTGATTTATTCAAATGTTTCATTGCTATATCGTATTTTATTTTAAAATTCTGAACACGCGTAGAAGATGTACGTAGCTACAAATCGTTTTATACGACATGAGTTCTGTTAAACACCTTTCAGACGAGTAGATAGAATTGAGTGACTAAGCGTTGTCCCTCGCACTTCGAGACCAATATGTTTCGGAAGACGGGCCCGAGATCTATAACAATACAATAAATTGTTTGTATTGGGGCGGCGCCGGGTGCGCGTAATGTGCGTGCGACCGCCAACTTTATATCAACACCACGCGGAGGTGAAAAACGTCCCTCTCGTAACTCGAAAGGCAATAAGCAACACGCCATAAAAACCGATGTCTCAGCTCGACGTGTAATCCGCCCCGAGGCTACTCTACAACTTTCTCACCAAACAACATATTGCTTTGAACATTTACAAGTGCTAATAGAAAAAGATCATCTTTATCCCTTTACACGGAAAAAATATAATATTATTTTTATGAAAAGGTGCGCCCATAAAAATGTGTAAGAAAGTAGCGAATTGTGGCGTTTATACTGTAAGTAAAAGACTGCGTATATTTTTATTACGTACTATAAGCATGGTACTTATTTCTAAGCAAATATTTACTCGCATATATATTCTAACAGGACAACCCTTAAAATTCAGTGCTTTTTTTATTCAACCATTTTTGTTCAGTAAAACTGTGCTAGCCAGTTAATAGCTTACCTACTCTTTTAAAATAAAAGCCGAAGCTTGTCTGTTGTCAATAGTGACAAAGTACTCCTTTAATGAGAAACTATCGCCTTTTTAGTGGAAAAATGCAATAGGTATCTAAAATTCTAAACGTCTGGCATAACTGTGTTGGACCACAAAAACGTTGCGATAGACCAATATATCACTGAAACACACCTGAACAGTAATAACGGAGAATAATAGCAATTGTTTCGCGCCGGTTTTTATGGGGTCTTCATTTCATTTGGGTTGCCAATATTTGGCACTGGGCATGTTATTTACCTTATATCACGCGTATATTGGGGTATTGTCTACATTTTTGTGTTTATAAAGGTAAATAGGGTTCTAAGCAATAAAGTCGGTTGGTAGATATTTTATTAGAACTACGGAGGCACAATAGCAGTTATCGGTGCTGTTGATGTTTGTTAGAGGCTGTCGGTTTTCTAGATCGTGTGTGTAATTCCCTAAGGTTTAGACCGGGGTTTGGTGTAGCACATCCGTGTCTGTTAATTAACTGTGGGCGATGTCCTAAGCCTAGCATTACGTCGCATGCGATGGGGGTGAACTGACAGTCAATATTGGTCTTTGTGAAAAACGGGAGTTCCTGCAACGTTAAACGTCCAGGACGTTGGCAGTTTACAATTTCGTAGCAACTGTAGGATGAATTACTGTAGTGCAAGATTGTGTTTCTGTTGCTTGTATAGTAACAAGTCATATACAATATTAAAAGGTGTGATATTCTGATGGTAATGATATTCTAATGTTATGCTAACTAAGCTTTTTTTCAATAGGTCAGAGTTAGGTTGAGTTTGTTTCGGTATTTCGAAGGTAAAAAGAGAAAACTGTACTAGGTACATAGAGTGTACATAGGGGAGTTCATAGAGTGTACATAAGGAAATACAAGAGGAGTTCATAGAGTTTACATAAGGAAATACAAGGGGACTTCATAGAGTGTACATAAGGCAATACAAGGGTAGTTCATAGAGTTTACATAAGGAAATACAAGGGGAGTTCATAGAGTTTACATAAATAAATACATAGGGGAGTTCATCTCTATGTACTTTCCTAAGTATTTCCTTATGTACACATATTTGCTTAAAATTAGAGAAATTATACGATAATGTATAGATTTATCATTTATCATGAAGTTAATTTTAGTTGGAATATTTTTATACCTTTTTATTTTTCACCTCAAAAATCAATGGCATTCAAATTAATAAATACTTTAAACTCAGTCCATTGAGGCTGAAACCTCCACTGAAATCTTTACGCACGATATGCACGGTGTTACACTTACTGTAATAACATGTTTCCTGCTCATCCTCAAGGGGCTGTGACCCTTCGCACTCGATTAATTTTTACAACTAGCCTGAGAAGGGATGCAGATGTCTGGATTATTTTTTTATAAAAAAACACGTAATTTGAGGTGGTTTTCTGATCATGCATGGTAAATGCCGCCTCTTTCATAGGACTCTGAGTAATCCCATGAGAGAGTCGCTCAAAGAATTATACATGGATTTGATGAGTAATAGATGTATTGTAGACTAGCTTTCGCCCGCGGTTGCACCCGCGTCCCGTAGCCGGATGGTGACAAAAACTATCCTAAAACCTTTTCCCGGGTCTAAGTTACCTCTCCTCTAATTTTCAGCCAAATCGGTCAAGCCGTTTTCATGTTATGTCGTGACAACGGAAAGCGGGTTTCATTTTTATATGTTTAGATTTGTTAGGTACATTAGGACACATGCATAAGCCAAACTTATGCCGAACGTTTACACTGCTACCAAGCTGGTTATACCGGAATACTTTATTAACAATGACTATAATTACTAAAAGAACTAAAAGTCGTGGTGGCCTAGTGGGTAAAGAGCCAACCTCTCAAGTATGAGGGTGTGGGTTCGATTCCAGGTCAGGCAAGTACCAATGCAACTTTTCTAAGTTTGTATGTACTTTCTAAGTATATCTTGGACACCAATGGCTGATTAAAAGGTGAAGGAAAACATCTTGAGGAAACCTGGACTATATAGTCTGAAATCACCAACCCGCATTGAGCAAGCGTGGTGATTAATGCTCAATCCTTCTCCACGTGAGAGGAGGCCTGTGCCCAGCAGTGGGACGATACAAAGGCTGTAACAGTAACAGTAACAGTATAATTACTAAACAGCTATTTCCATTTTGCAATCAAGCTTTTCATTGATCCACAATGTAATTGAAAATTGTATTCTAAACAGATTAATAACCAGTATCATATTTGCTTAAAATTAGAGAAATTATACGATAACGTATAGGTGTATAGGAATATTACGGTATAGGCATATTGTTGCCTATCCAGACGTAATTAATTTATTGAATGGCGCATTATGATAATCAATCGTATGCTCCTAATTGTGATCATATAAGCGTGACCAATAATTAGATAACAAGGCTATGTCAAACAGGTTCCGTATATAATATTGAAAATACATATTTATTAATGAAATCTGCTCTAAATGCTTTACGACAATTTTCTTAAGTATCTGCATTTCTTTTGATCTCATTATTAATTTTGAAGCAATCTTAATAAATAATATGTGTTTTATGATATAATATACTTATAATCTTATTCTATAAACATACATGATCACGACCTTTCAATTTATAGGTAACTCGTTTTAAAACAGTTTTCAATTAAGTATATGTCGGCGCGTCATCGCCGTCGTTACCACGATCACACATTATATCCACCAAAGTTCACACACCAACACTTAAATAGGGAAACAAATATTATAATAAAAAGGACTTACTCCGACTTAAGTTGTTTATTCACTGCTGAGCGAAAAAGAATGAATCCTACTGGCCACATTGCGGCCTTTTTATACCGATTTTTGACAATCAGAAAAGAGCGGGAATGTTAAAAAAGTATTACAATACAATCAACCAATCAGAAACGCTAGCGAATCAAAATAAGCTCTAATATTATGAATTTAATACAAAAACGGAAATACGAAAGAAACACAAGAGTCAAAATAAAAATCCTACTATTAAATTAAAATAATACAAACGGAAACATGGTTAAAATCAAATTGAAGACTTATTCAGGTATAAAATATTAACGGAAACACAATTTTAAATTTACAGACATACTAATATTGAATTATTAATCACAGCCGGAAACACTTGTAATATCACAAACGGAAATACAGTTGTAGTCAAAAGAAAGATTTACAAAATAATTAAATTAAATCGTAAACGGAAGTTCAAAACAAAAACTTAATAAATTTAAATCAAAGCTGTCAAAACAAATACCAATATAAAAACGGAAATGACAATAAAAATTACTTGCAACACTATAAATATCGGAAGTTAATACAAAATAATCAAAGTAATTACAATTTAAATAAAAATATTACTTTCGCGCCCATACGGCCATTCTGATCCAGCGCGCTCTTTGCGCTGCACAAGTTAGATAGATATGACCCATGTAGGGTCAACCTCTTTGCATGGCATCACCCGCCTTGGATCTAGCCATATCACATGGCATCACCCGCCTGGGATCTAGCCCAAAATCACTGACTTGGCATCACCCGCCTTGGATCTAGCCATATCACATGGCGTCACCCGCCTGGGATCTAGCCCTTAGACCGGGAATAAGGATACGCATGGTGGCCAGCCAGCGTTTAAGGAAGGAAAGGTGGATAGGTAATTTAATCATTATCGGCCCATACGGTCGGTTCATTATTATCATCACAATTATCCATAAATGGATCATTTTGAGCCAGAGGTGCTGGTCTCAAAAAATCATGACTAGCGATCTTTTCAGAACAACCCCGCAAATTGACATGTTTTACTTTGTAACGATTATTTGGCAGAACCTCTAGAACTTCCATAGGGCCTTCATATTTAGGACCAAGCTTAGTTGTATGTCTTTCATGTTTATGCATTAAGACAAAATCTCCAACTTTAAAAGGATTTATATGAGCTTTACCTTTATCAAATCTTAATTTATCCCGAAATGATCGCTCGTCCATCCTTAATTTACACAATGATCTTACAGCATTAAGGTCATCGATTGGTTCATCGCTGTCAATTTGTAAGAGCTTAATACCTGGTGGTGAACATTTTTTCCAAATAGCAACTCCATTGGAGATATTCCCGTACTTTTGGAAATGGTAGAGTTAATAGCCAACTGTAACTCTCGGATAGCACTATGCCAAGGTTTATTAAGCTCTACAACCGACATATTATCTTTGATTATTTTCATAATACGTTCCACCTGTCCGTTTGCCCGACTAGCGCCTTTAGCTACTACGTGATGTTCAATACCGAAACGCTGACAAAAGTTTTTAAAATCAGCTGAGGTCATACTTTTGTCCTGGTCCGTTATAAGTCTATTGGGGGTACCAAATATAGAAATTACTTCTTGTAAACAAGATATAGCTGTATTTGATGTTCTATCAGTAGTGTAAATTAAATGCGTATATTTAGTAAAAGCGTCTATAAATACAAATGCATATTCAGTGTTGTTACGTTTACCATTCATACGCCCGGTTATGTCAGCATGGATGGTGTGAAAAGGAATAGCGATTTTGTCTATAGGATGGAGAGTGACCTGTTTGGCACCGGACATACCTTTTCGAATTCTACAACTTACACAATTTTCAGTAAACTTTCGAACTAATTTTGACATGTTTGGGAACCAATACTGTTCTCTTATTTTAGCGAGTACTTTTTCCCAGCTAAAATGCTGAAGGCTATCGTGATAATGAGAAATAAGATTCCATCTGTAATTTTGTGGCACTATAATAAGTTTACGAGTTTTATTATCAATTTGAACTTTACGTCGTAAAAGTTTATCTTGTGATATTATATAAGTGTCTGCTATGTCTTTTGGAATTGTATCGGACCCCAGTTGTTCTACTATGTTTTTAAGAACAGGGTCTCTTTTTTGTTCGATAAGTAGCCAGTTATGATCTAACGTAGAAGAGTTTACTGAAAATTGTAAAGGGCTATTTTCGCTATGAATTTTATTATCTTCGCGCTCTACGGGATTCCGGCTAAAGAAGTCAGCATGAGAAAGTCGGTCACCCTTCCTATACTCAATATCAAATTGGAAATTTTGCAAAAACGCCCACCAGCGGTGAACTCTGGGCGTCAGTTCTCTTTTTGTTCTAGATGCTTTAAGTGAATTACAATCTGTTACGACTTTGAAACATCTACCGTATAAAAAATGGCGGAAATGTTTAATGGCTTTAACTACAGCCAATGTTTCGAGCTCATCTGAGTGATATCTGCTCTCAGCATTGGTTGTTCGCATACTGAAATAGCCTACAACATGAGGATTATTATCATGACGTTGAATTAGAACAGCACCATAACCAAGAGAACTAGCGTCTGTATGGAGTTCACATGGTAAGTCGGGATTAAAAATTGTCAAGAGTGGGGAGGATGTCAATCTAGAAATTATTTCATTCCTAGCATTTTCCTGACGTTCCGTCCACTTCCAAGGTACGCCCGTTTTAGTTAACTCGTATAAAGGAGACATAATTTTCGAAAAGTTTGGAACAAATTTCCTGAAGTAACCAGCTAAACCATTAAACTGACGCAACTCCTTAACGTTTTTCGGCACCGAGGTCTTAGAGAGTGCATCTATTTTCCTACTGCTTGGCCTAACGGTTCCGTTTTCTACTATATTTCCTAAATATTCAACAGATTTTTTTAGAAAGGAGCACTTTTTAATATTTAAAGAAAAACCAGCGTTAGTTAACCTTTCTAAAACGAGTTGTAGATTAGTTAATCCTTCCTCTACGGTGGCAGATATTACAAGCACATCGTCGATATAAACTAAAGCAATTTTATCTCTATAGTCACCTAACGCATTATTAATGGCACGCTGGTAGACAGACGGTGCATTACAAAGTCCAAAAGGCATGCGTAAAAATTCATATTGGCCATCGGGTGTAACGAACGCTGTTTTTTCAATGGATTCGACTGAAATAGGTATTTGGTAAAATCCTGCAGTCATATCTAAACAAGTAAAATATCGAGCTGTACCTAACTTATCTATCTGATCGGCAATAAGAGGCAGTGGGAAATTATCCCTAACAGTATTTGCATTCAATTCACGAAAATCTATACACAACCTATCAGACCCATCCTTTTTTTTAACTAATAGAATAGGGCTGCTGAAAGGAGATGAACTGTCTCGAATTATACCATTTTGTTTAAGGTCATCAATTATTTCCTTAACTTTTTCACGTTCTATTGGTGATAATCTGTATGGCCTACGTTGCACAATTTTATCTGGATTCTTTAATCTAATGCTTAACTGACCGGTTTTAACCTCTGAAACTTTGTTACCAGAAGTAAAACTGTCTTTGAATTTTTCCAAAACTACATTTAATTTCTCCAATAAATTAGGATCATCGATGTCGGTATTCAGTTTTGTTTCCGAATCTGACAAGGTACATTCATTAACAATCATATTTCTAGTTACAGTTAACTTTGAATTTGACAATGTAATAGCAAGTCCAGGAATTTGAACTAAATTATAGCCTATTAAAATATCAAACTGGATTTGATGATCTTCCATAATGAACAGCTCTAGCTCTACAGTTACTTGATCTATCTCAACAATAGCCAATATACTTTGAGAATACCTAACATCAATGCCACCAATTCCGGTAAAAATTGTGCTGACAGATTTTCTTTTGCCTGGAATCGAACCAGAAATACTTTTTCGTACTAACGAACAGATATTACAAGCACATCGTCGATATAAACTAAAGCAATTTTATCTCTATAGTCACCTAACGCATTATTAATGGCACGCTGGTAGACAGACGGTGCATTACAAAGTCCAAAAGGCATGCGTAAAAATTCATATTGGCCATCGGGTGTAACGAACGCTGTTTTTTCAATGGATTCGACTGAAATAGGTATTTGGTAAAATCCTGCAGTCATATCTAAACAAGTAAAATATCGAGCTGTACCTAACTTATCTATCTGATCGGCAATAAGAGGCAGTGGGAAATTATCCCTAACAGTATTTGCATTCAATTCACGAAAATCTATACACAACCTATCAGACCCATCCTTTTTTTTAACTAATAGAATAGGGCTGCTGAAAGGAGATGAACTGTCTCGAATTATACCATTTTGTTTAAGGTCATCAATTATTTCCTTAACTTTTTCACGTTCTATTGGTGATAATCTGTATGGCCTACGTTGCACAATTTTATCTGGATTCTTTAATCTAATGCTTAACTGACCGGTTTTAACCTCTGAAACTTTGTTACCAGAAGTAAAACTGTCTTTGAATTTTTCCAAAACTACATTTAATTTCTCCAATAAATTAGGATCATCGATGTCGGTATTCAGTTTTGTTTCCGAATCTGACAAGGTACATTCATTAACAATCATATTTCTAGTTACAGTTAACTTTGAATTTGACAATGTAATAGCAAGTCCAGGAATTTGAACTAAATTATAGCCTATTAAAATATCAAACTGGATTTGATGATCTTCCATAATGAACAGCTCTAGCTCTACAGTTACTTGATCTATCTCAACAATAGCCAATATACTTTGAGAATACCTAACATCAATGCCACCAATTCCGGTAAAAATTGTGCTGACAGATTTTCTTTTGCCTGGAATCGAACCAGAAATACTTTTTCGTACTAACGAACAGTCTGCACCAGAATCAAATAAACAAGAATAAGTATTAGCTCCAATTTTGACGGTAGTCATACATCTATTTATAGGGCCACAGAAATTTACTTGTGGTTTGGATTTCTCATCATTCTGCTTACGAAAACAGTTTTTCTCTAAATGTCCCTTTTTATGGCAATATTTACACTCTACTGATCTACGATCGGGCGTAACCTGAGAAGCGGACGTTGCAGGTGGATTTAACTCTGAAGCTACTGAATTTCCCTTACAATCACGCATGAGGTGACCTGGCTTTCTACATCTAAAGCACATATTTGTGGCAGTTGCGGGTATTTCGAAAGGTCTGGACTTTTTGTTGGGAGGATTTTTGTCCGTACTGTTGTCAGTCTTTGGTCGGTCGCGTTTGCGGTAAGTTTTTAAAACGGAAACTAGTTTGGGCAAAGAGTCAGGCGTATTACGTAACAATTCACATTTTATGAAATCAGGGTAGATACCAGTAATAAGAGCATCAATTACCTCGGCATCCGTTGCTTCAGGCCGCACACGCTTAAACAGCGTCCATCCCGTAGTCGCGTAGTCCGCGTAGCTGCTCGCCTGCTCCGACGTGAAGTTGCGCCACCGCTGGACGTCGTCAGCATAGCGGAATTCTTCTCCAAATGTCTGGATCAGGTCCTGCTTCACTTGCTCCCATGTAGTGGACTGCAGCGACCATGTGTCGGCCCAAGTCTTCGCTCTTCCCTTTAACTGCAGAATCGCCTTCATACGAGCTTCGTGGGGCGATATACCAATCGTTGAAATTGTTTGGTCAACGTTGGCACACCAGTCCCTGATGTCATGTGATCTGACATCTGGGTCAAAGGGTGGTAGGTAGAAGGTACCACGGTCCCGAGACGGTGCTGGAGAAGCATTTAGCGCAGCAGTCACAGCGCTAGAGGCGGCGCTGGATGCAGCCTGCTTCGTTATGGAGGTTACGAGGCTCATCACTTGTTCCAGAGAGAAGGTAGGGTCTGGCTGCGTAGCCGGGGCTAGCTTGCGGGCCCTGGTTCCGGAAGACCTCAACAGGGGCGAGGTAGATCCCACCGCTGCTGTCGGCGCGTCATCGCCGTCGTTACCACGATCACACATTATATCCACCAAAGTTCACACACCAACACTTAAATAGGGAAACAAATATTATAATAAAAAGGACTTACTCCGACTTAAGTTGTTTATTCACTGCTGAGCGAAAAAGAATGAATCCTACTGGCCACATTGCGGCCTTTTTATACCGATTTTTGACAATCAGAAAAGAGCGGGAATGTTAAAAAAGTATTACAATACAATCAACCAATCAGAAACGCTAGCGAATCAAAATAAGCTCTAATATTATGAATTTAATACAAAAACGGAAATACGAAAGAAACACAAGAGTCAAAATAAAAATCCTACTATTAAATTAAAATAATACAAACGGAAACATGGTTAAAATCAAATTGAAGACTTATTCAGGTATAAAATATTAACGGAAACACAATTTTAAATTTACAGACATACTAATATTGAATTATTAATCACAGCCGGAAACACTTGTAATATCACAAACGGAAATACAGTTGTAGTCAAAAGAAAGATTTACAAAATAATTAAATTAAATCGTAAACGGAAGTTCAAAACAAAAACTTAATAAATTTAAATCAAAGCTGTCAAAACAAATACCAATATAAAAACGGAAATGACAATAAAAATTACTTGCAACACTATAAATATCGGAAGTTAATACAAAATAATCAAAGTAATTACAATTTAAATAAAAATATTACTTTCGCGCCCATATATACCTTTTTACTATGATATCGACAAATCACTACTTATATGTTACTGATCCTACGAATGAATTCGAAAACAAAAATGCATGTAGGTATTTAAATAAATAGCTGCAGAATGATGAAATTCGTTACTAGCCCGCATGTGTATAGATTTACATAGGCCAATACTAAACGATCGCCGATTGACATAGTTTCAGGACTGAGCCATTTCCACCGTATTTCAATCAACGTGAAAATAATCGACTGGTGAAAATGTATATTTGCAGTGCAACGTTTCATGTACAAAATTGTAGCGTTTATATAAAGCGATGTTGGTCACACTACTAGTTTACTCTTTTGCTGTGTAATTTTCGCCAAAACGCCACCATAGTGGATTGTTACATAAAGTATGTTTCGAGACGTGTTTCAATTACAAACAAAAGAATCTTTTCTCCATGAAATATTGCCTAACAACGTGTTTTAACAGATCACTACGTCGAGAAAGTTCAACAAACCGGAAAGCGTCATCAGGATCCGGGAATATTCGTCTGTTTGTCAAAATTATTGAAATCATCGCCTCTCTCAATTCAATTACCAATTTGTGAGAAAAGCCAGCCAAGATTTTCACTCCCACTTACCGTTATTCTACGAATAAAGGGGTTTAACTACCATTTACTCTGTAAATAAAACGAGACAATTGTTATTTACCTTCAGAGTATCGCTAGGAAATACTCGGGAACATTTGCATAAAAGTGTTGTTTAAAAAATAATAAAAACAAACAACTCTTAATTTCGAATAATGGAATCCCCGAGGATCACACGGGCCTGCATAGCCTTTGATAACACCAGCCCCGACACTCACAAATTTTATTTTCCATCTGTACCGCAAAACATTCATTTAAAATTTAAAATCTTATTATGTTTTCTAACAAGCGCTCACACAAATCAGGTCAATTTATTCATTTATGTCTCACAAACATTGCAAGACGAACTGCGGCAATTTAATGGCAATCCCTCGGAAAATGTGGATGAAATTAATCGTAACATTTGTAATGAGTTTGTCTGTTCATGTTTCAAGTAAGTTGAAAGTAATTTCGTCTCGATTCCCAGCTGACCGAGTGTTAACGTTTGTGAAATACTCTCGCATCCAACTGAGATGTTAATGCTTTCAGCGCTGTTACCGAGCTTAGCTTTATAATTATTAAGTATCCACTTTTATCTCTTTTTTATGGGCCTCTAGATGTAATGAGATCTTTTCAAAAGCTGTACAAGTACGTGCTTTTAACATGTAGATGCTCTTTAGAAATTTAATTATTGCTCATTAAATTATTAAGATTAAGCTCGGGTTGCTGTGGGGATAAACATTACATTAGACTAAAGTAGGATTCCATAAATACCTTCATAAGATTACATATATTTTGAACGTAATTAATTATGATTATTGTTACCTGCCGCCGTGCCAAGACAAATGAAAGTCCGGGTCTTAGCGTATTCTTAATCATCTTGTAAAAATATTATCTCTCCAAACGCAGGGTATTTGAACGTCTAATGAAAATCTCGTTTGAACGGAACTGTGTTGCGGTCAGGAAATTGAAAGGGTGGCCGGAAAACTTGATTTACAGCAAAGTGCCTGAGAAAAGGGATGTTTTATTATGAAAATTATCTTTGGGGACCCGAGAGGGCCGCTCGTCCGCGCTGCCCGTTGCTTTGTTATCACACATGAAATATAGAATCGATTAAAATTTGTTTATCTGCGCAAATTAAGTGTTCTTGAAGGGAGGCACTTGTGTTATATTCTTATTGTTAATATTAATGGAAGCCTTAACGGTAATAAAGGGAGCGTTAATAAGGTAATTTTATCTGAGTGTCATCATAATATTACATAATAGACTTAGGTGAGGTTTGTAAACAGACGTGTAGGGCTATAAGTAGGTTATGTATATCCTAGGTTAGTATTTAATCTATATGGACTAACAGCCAGTTTCTTCATCAAAAGTAAAAGTCAAAGTAATGTCTAAAGTAAAACTAACGGCCAAATTCGATTTTTCAAAGTAACAGCAAATTTAATAGAAAAATCGAATTTGACCGTTACTTTTACTTTAGACATTACTTTGACTTTTACTTTGGCTTTTACTTTTGATGAAGAAACTGGCCGTAAGTGTAATTTAAATATTTGCTACGAGACGTAAAAACAATTAACCGTAGTAGTAGTAGAACCTATATAATATACCTACTATTATTTGTAAATATATTCATGAAAACAATTGTAGCAATACTATTACGTGCTTCAGTCTGTATCCTATACCTTTTTTTTATTAAATGACACAATATTTCTAAAATTAGAGATAATTGAAAATACATTTTAAAAATGTAAAACCTTCGACCTAAAAACCTGCGAACTAATTTATGAACACGATTAAAATAAACGTTTATTTATTCGCGAAGACATTTGGCTGGGCTGCCTAACTAAGTTTAGCCTCGGCTGGCCCAGTTTATTTCCGCAGAAACTAATTGCTGGCGCCACGACTTTCTACACCTGTAATTGGTAATGTCAGGTGTCATAGTTTTCGTAAAGTTCCTGATTGTTAGTTCAAACACACACTTGTCTGTTTTGCACGAGAAACATAGGAGCTCAGCTTTTTTAAAACCGACTACAAAAAAGAAAAAGGTTCATAGCTGGCCTGTATGTGTGTATATGAATGTTATGTAAAAACGTGAATAAGTTTACAATTTTCATTATCAAATTATTTAGCAGAGGTACAAGAACAATATTTTCTAAAAAGTTTACAAGTCTGCTAATAATATACCATCTGTCACTTGCTCATTATACAAATGTACCAAAAACTACTTCAATTTAACTTGCAGTGATGTAACCTTAAAAGAAAATAACACAACGCACGTCTTGAATGTATATCTTACGCCGTCACACGAGGGATACAATAACTTCGTGGACTAAGGCCATTCTCGTCTGTTATGGCATGGGTTTCAAGGTATATAGGCACCGTAACATAAAGATCACCTCACTGTATTGGCATATTGCCAAATTCACCCTTTTTAGTGCTATAGAAGCATCGTCGTACTGTCTTATATTGTTACTGTGTGTATGAAGGAAGAATAAGGGATGAAATAATGAATTAATATCCTTAATAAATATTAATTTGACATTTTGGCATATTAATTACGTGTTTGTTATGTTTTGATGAATGGGAAGGTTTTTAATAGGTACGCACTAAAAATGACATGCCAAATTTTTTGTCATCAGAGAATATGGCACGAGTCACTGGTTAAAAACAAATTTTCTAGTGACGGAGGAAGGTGGCGGAGGGTCACATGCGCCTACTTCCTTGTCTCGGAATTTAGTTGCGGACCGCCATTGCTATTGAGGGAACTTATCTATCTCCTCGTCTTATCTGAGGTGACCCTGCTCGCCATAAGAGTCAAATACTTGTTAAGATATGTCTATGTTTAGAAGTTTCTATTTTGTTTGCAGCAAGAAGTCAAAATACATAATCATACAGTACACCCCTACACATTCAGGTTAGTATAACATAATGTAAAAAAAAGTATTTCAACAAAATGATTCGGGTTATTCGCATAAGATATACTCACTATTTCAACAAACCAATTCATAACAGATCTTAACACCACATAAAAGTAAACCAATTTTCATTGTAAAGTCGACAACTGACCGTAGAAGGTCCGACATCGGTAATCTGAACGGCAAACTAATCCATCAGCATGATATTCAAATCTCCGGATCGTGCGGTGGCCAGGCGTCGGCACACAATCGACGGGGCTAGAGAACTTGCAACTTTATACTGAAAGAGGTTCGGGGGTCGAGACCAACAGGTCGAAAGCAGAATTGTGTCAAAAATAAATTCAAACTACATATGATTGGTCTTACTACTAAATTTAACAGGCGCAAGTCATGTGTTTAAGGCAAATCCTCCATACCATATAAGACCTTATAAGTGTAACTTTAAGGCTTCCCACGTCAGACTTTTTGTAGGACAGATAATCGGACCGGATTTGTAGGACGTTCATGATAGGATTTTCCGACTTAGTTTTTGTAGGACGAGTGTGTTGCACTGTTGTTATCTGTGTGTCCTATTTTTCACCTATAAAAATCGGTCACTGATCTATCGAACGGGCAGCCTCAATGCGGAAAACTTCAGGCACCCCAAAAGATTTTTAATTCAATTGACCAAATACTTGAAAGTCATTAAAAAAATTAAGGTTTTGAGAGCTGTTTAAGTTCTACAGATCACGTCTGCGGCGACGCGACGCTTTTTGGCGACTTCGTCCGCGCCCGTGATAGCGTGACCTATTATTAAATAAGGGCAATATTTTTAAAGAAGATATTTTGATCAGTACGTAATTTTAAAAAGTGGCTTAATTGATTCTGCTAATTGTTTTGACCAAACTATTTTCAGGCTAGGCGCATTTAATGTTACACGTTGTATATTTATATACAATTTATTATTTATATAAATATTTATTTAATTAATATTTAATATTTATATAATTTACACGTTGTACATAAGTAAATAAATCACATTTTATATTTTGTGCTGTCGAAGCGATAGGACATTAAAGCTTCTAGGTATTTGGGCACAATATTTACGATTGCTCTAATAATAACGCGCAAACGGATGTTTACCTGCAGTTGTCAACATCATTAGTAGGTACGTCTAATATCCGTCCACTGTTTTACATAATTTTACTTTCCCTGTTTAATACCATGAACCAAATGTATTTTCTTATTATAGCTGCATACATTAGCTAAATCAAAGCTTATTTACAGAATTCGCTGAAGACTTGTGAACATTATGAGATTAAATAAATAAAAGGTTTAATGAGCTTTTCCACGTATTTCAATGTTTTGCAGCGTTTATTTATCTGGCTCCGTAATGTTTATTTGATTTCATCTTTTTGTTTGCGATGCATTTCTTCCTTGGCTTCATCAGCTCACGCTATTCTATTTCATATCACGATTTTCTTAGCTTGTTTTCCTCATAGCTGTCCCGAGAACGGACCGTAATGATATTTTGTACAAAACAAGTGGATATTTCTAGTATTTCTTTCAAAATAATTACGCAAACCTCGGTATATTTCTAGTCGTAAATTTGTTGTGACTGCATGCTACAATTATTATAAGTTTCAGAATTTCTGTGTTTATAACAGTTCCTTGGCTGCATACTAAAGTTTGACAAAAACGCAGAATTCTCAAAATTAAAAGTTTATTTTATGGCAGAATATGGAAGTTTATTTCATTCAAAAGTCTAAGTCATATTTAGATAATTACCAAATTCATCTAAAGCTAAGATATAATTAAACATTGAGAACGTAATATTCTAGATGAAGAGATGGACGTTTATTAACAACGAAAACCGTTGCAAGAGACTGGATTAATTAAGTCGGATAGAAGACGAAGACAATACGATACTTATATTACTCTATTCACAAAATCACTGTCTGAAACTATAGCAGGGTCCGTCACGGGGAATAAACTTGAATAAACCTAAGTTCAATGAACATTGTTTCTATTGTGAGTATATTTTATCGGGTAGCGGTGGCCGTACGACGAATTGAGCCTAAACCGATTGTCAGTCATTGTAGTGAATGCGTGGCCCTCAATCTACCCACATTGCGTCGTTAGTTGGCGCTAAGGCAACAAATAGCGCAACTTCACAGCCTACACGTTCCGAATTAATTATTAACACTGGGTTTCCTCACTACGTTTCCCTTCACTTTGTGTTAGCTCTATATAGAATAGAATACTTAATGTACATTGACAGTTCATTCTTATTGAAAATCGTTTCCAGTGTTTAGGTACTATTAAAAATGTAAATAACCTACTGAATTAAATAAAGTTGAATCACAAATGTTTTTCCAAAGTAGTTGCAAGTACTTAAGAAAGCATGATTACTTATTCTTTTGACGAGAAGTAAAACAAGAATTTACATAAGTCAAACTAAGTTTAGCCAACACTTGAAATTCAATTTTCTATCACACATTTTTACCTAAAACCACGAACTTTTTATTTTACATTTAGTAAACAGTCGGCCGACAGTCAACGCGATGATTGTCACTTTCTATTTTATGAAAATCATGAATACAATCAAAGGACAATGCTATTCTTTGTATGGAAGTTGGGCTCAAGAGTTGTCCACGGTAACTGCATAGTGTATTATGTTCCATAGGCTTATAATAGGCCCCAGACCGAAATATTTCGAAATCTATCCCAGGAGTCCTGAGAAAAACTGGTTTGACTCTTATTCAATATTACGAAAAATATGCTTACGAACTCTTAACTATTCCACTTTTATTATCTTAATTGAAATGCATTATAATATTAATCGACAAATACGAGGTATTGAACGAGAATTTTTTTTACCGACTTAAAAAAATGGAGGAGTTTCTCAGTTACTTTGTATCCTTTTTACGTTTGTACGTGCATAGCTCCGTCGTTTACCAACCGATTTAAACAATCATTTTATTGTTTGAAAGAATCTACTTTCCAAATGGTTCCTTTGTTATTCGGTCCAGGGTCTGGTGATAGAAACCTTAAAACAATAGGGAACTCTCGGAAATTGTAAGCACATATCGAATAAAAACTTGTCATTCGGGTATATGTCTCCGACACCACAAAACAGTGGAGGTTAAAACCTGACCTGACGATGGAGACGACAGTGAGACGAGGGAACTCCTCAACGGTATCTATTTACTACCTCGTGTTCGAGCTTATTTTATTCGTCTTGATAAGATTTTTCCATTGCCATTACGGATATTAATTGCATGACGCTACACGAACTTAGGACTGATTGTGGTAGATAGAGACTGAAAAGCAAGAGAAACAACAATTTCCTTTAAACGTCTATTCCTGTTTTTTTTTTATCCTATTAACAGTGAAACCACTAACTATCTGAATGTTATTTCAAGAAAAGAGGTTGTTAGGTTTGTGGCTGCTTATAATGGCTAGCTAACAATGGCTGGCTAACATTAGAACCGGTTTTTCTCGGGACCTCTGGGACCGATTTCCAAAATATTTGGATTCCGTCTTAAGAGTGAAGTAAAGAACCTATTTTAACCATTCCCACAACTGGGCAAATGGCTTGGGCTTTATAAAGTGACTGTTCAAGTTGAACATTAGAACTGGTTTTTCTCGGGACCTCTGGGACCGATTTCCAAAATATTTGGATTTCGTGTTAACAGTGAAGTAAAGAACCTATTCTAACCATTCCCACTACTGGGCAAATGGCTTGGGCTTTATAAAGTGACTGTTCAAGATTAACATTAGAACCGGTTTTTCTCGGGACCTCTGCGACTGATTTCCAAAATATTTGGATTTCGTGATAACAGTGAAGTAAAGAACCTATTCTAACCATTCCCACTACTCGGCAAATGGCTTGGGCTTTATAAAGTGACTGTTCAAGATTAACATTAGACCCGGGTTTTCTCGGGACCTCTGCGACCGATTTCCAAAATATTTGGATTTCGTGATAACAGTGAAGTTAAGAACCTATTCTAACGATTCTCACTACTCGGCAAATGGCTTGGGCTTTATAAAGTGACTGTTCAAGATTAACATTAGACCCGGGTTTTCTCGGGACCTCTGCGACCGATTTCCAAAATATTTGGATTTCGTGATAACAGTGAAGTTAAGAACCTATTCTAACCATTACTGGGCAAATGTCTTGGGCTTTATAAAGTGACTGTTCAAGTTTAACATTAGAACCAGTTTTTCTCGGGACCTCTGGGACCGATTTCCAAAATATTTGGATTTCGTGTTAACAGTGCAGTAAAGAACCTATTTCGACCACTTTCACTACTGGGCAAATGGCTCAGCCTTTGTTAAGTGACTATCTATGGAGAACATTTGAACCGGTTTTTTTCGGGACCTCTGGGACCGATTTCAAAAATATTTGGATTTCGTGTTCAGATTGCACTATGGAACCAGCTGGAACTACTCCCACTGCTGGACAAACTTTGAGCCCAGACCCTGGCATTGTCCTTTTCAGTCGGTCTAATGTCGACTAAATATCTCATTGTTGTAATATGTGCTCTACCATCCATCTCCATATTGATTTATTAGCTCAAACAAACTATCGGCCTGCTAAAAGTTTGCAATGTGCGGCAGCTCTTACATTTATCAACTGGAGCATTTTGATACACAAAACACATCATAAGATCTTATACCCACACAAAAAAATACAACATCTTTGCAACGCCTCTTAGTCAAAAGTAGCTGTTAATACAATATCGTCCAAACGGCATATTTCATACAAAACAAGATACACTTAACCCTCAGTGTTGGGGGTGTTTAGTGACACAGTACCTTAATCTACACTTCAAAGAGCTCACAAACTCACTCAGCCGAGGCTGACGTACGTATATTTATGAGGTCCCGGATAGGCGCTAGCTCAAATCGGTAGTGTTATTACATTGTAAATTACACGTGACTAACTTGTGGGTATTTTTTTTTAATTATTGTGTTCGTATGATTATATGATATTATGTTTTCGTATTATAAATAAATTAGTTGGCTATATGTGTTAAAATCATCATCATATGAGCCAATCGTCCATTGCAGAACGTAGGCATCCTACATAATAAACTTATGAGTTTTTCACAATCTACAGTAGTCAGCGATTCTATGCTCTTAAATCGTAATTATTGAACACAAAATTAATAGTAGTTATGGATCATCTTCATTAATTAGCTCTGATAGTCTTACTTCATTGAACTCATTCATTTTAATCGCCGAAGACATTTGTGACGTAATTTTTTTTACATGTTTAATAACATTGATGTCTTATTGAAGAATCCCATATTCTCGCATCAAAGAGAAACGAATAAAGTTAACACATAGTAACCCATATTTATTTAGCAATATCTCACCGAGCAATTCGTTGTATCGACACGACATGTTTCGGGGCATAACAAATGACCTCTGTTGCCGCCGCTGAGAAGCAGCTTAACCCACGGAGTGGCTGACACTAAGCTCTAATATTAAGTTATCCCTTCTTGCCTTTGATCTTACTACAGCAACACAAGTGTGACTCACAAAACTCTCAAACAAGCTAACTGTGTCTTCTATACATTCTCCGTCCTGATACTAAGATGTGCTTTGAATAAATCGCAAAAATACCTATATTATAGAACTGACTACCATTGATTTTACTAATCTTAAATTACAATACTTTAAAACGAATTGCTCGTTCATGCAAAAAATCACTAAAACCTAGTTGACAAAGAGCCACACGTAGGCCCGATCCATACAAAAGGACTGCCAACGTAAATACATATATCATTCGAAAATACTTCGAAGCTATAAAGGAACGTGATATTTGCGATTTATTAAAAAACAGATAATGTGTATCGGGCAGTAGTGACGTTTTTATTAGGAGGCATAAAAGGGCCAACGTCGGCGGCGACGCGCCATTATGTCCCATTCGCCCCATTGAGTGCTTAATGCAGGATAATGGACTCTCTCACTATTAATTTGGCCGCTTTTGGTACGAAAATACCATAAACAAGTGCTCCGTTTACCTTAACAACCTATAAGACATCGATTTATATTGTTCGTGCCAAATTGCTTCTAATGAACTGTAAACTCAACCGCCGAATGAAAACACCCAAGTTAGTCCGTCTGATATAAACAACGCTAAATTGCTTGTGATGTTTATTCAAAAACTAATTTAAACACTGTGCAAATATACAATGTAATTACAATAAATACCAGTCCATCAGTTTAGTTAAGCTTTATTTATACAACACATTGACTTTGCGATGATTAATTTATAACACTGAAATATAAAAAGCCAGTGAAAATATTCGTTTATTTTTATATGAAATCCGAGTTGTGTTCGGATGTACCCCGCCATAGTCGTAAACCAAATAGCTTTACGAACATGAGCGTACTCAAATATTGGTTGAACGTGGTCTCAGGGACACCAACACAGATTTACTTCGCACTGCATTAGAAATATGGATCATAGCAGAAGTGAAGCCGAATTTAAAGTGTCACGTCGTAAAATTTTCGAAGCTTATACAGTTCGTAAAATATTGCATAGAAGGAAACTTTAAAAAGTCTCCGACAGTAACCATCTTCTCTCTCCGTTCGCGGCAGTAAAACGTCTGTAAGCATCTGCTCTGAATATCGTAAAACGTCTGAAAAAACACTTACTCTGTCATTTTGTGCTCGTGTAAAATTTTGAATAACAGTTTGAAATAAAATATGGAAAGCAGTAATTTTCATTATACCGCAAAATCCCAAACCGGCAGTGACGATCGTTCATATCGGGTACGATTAGAGTGTACGCTTGAAGGAGATAAATCGTCGGCAATACACGAACCGTGGCACGACGGACCAACAAATTATTGTCGCCCAGGGAGCACGAAATATCGGCCGGTGCCGGCACGTCGGCCGCGACCTACCAGAAATATATATCTGCACTCCCATCTGTAGGAAAAGCGGGAGATCCGAACGAATATCCGAACATACGGCAGCGGGCGGTCGAACGCGGCTCTCCTACTAACTGCCTACATGATGCTCAACTATATCTTCCTGTATTTTAAGCAATGCTCCTGAAATATCTGTGGTTGCTAGTCTGGAATAATAAACATAAAAATCTGTAATAAAGTATTTTGTAGTGAATTCTGAGCACATTCACTGTTCTAAATTTAGGTCACCGGTTTTCAAATCCAGATTTAAACTCTGATATTTAGGTTCGCGTAGGCGAATTCCACTACTTCATTACCGTTGAAAGCCACTGGCAAAACCATATTTGATGTGTAAATAGCCACTGAATTTGAGTGAAAACATCCTTAAAGCGAAATAGCCCGTTTCCATAATGTTTACAAGTGTCGCGGGATAATAGGCATCGGATTACCATGAAACGCTTCTTTATATTAACGACTTGCGTCGAGTACTTGTTAATGAGGACCATAACGGCGTATTCATAAGTCGCATAATTTTCACGACACAGCTGCACACTGAATAGAAGAATACTTTTCGTAAGCTCGGGAACCGTAAATCTTAAGAACCAATTCTTAAAACAAAATGTAAATAAAATCAAATAAAAAATACATTTATCTTTAAAAATGTAAAGGCGGTTTGCGGTTACATTATTTGTAGCAAATTGCCAGCGGCTACGAATCGTAGCTCTCGTAGACGCTACAATCTTGCTACAATGCTTATACATTTTTAAGTACCACACAGAAATGTACATAATATATTTGTTCATTAATGATCGTCGGTTAACCTTTGGAAGCACACATGCTTACTGTGACCTTTGTCGCTGAAAGATCACTGAACCGTGGCCATATGAGAAACATGTTTAAACTTGTATCGCAGTTTCTAAACAAATAAAAAAGAAAGCTGAGCGGCTTGGCTCGTTCAATTAGTGTCGTTCACTGTCAAAAGGAATATTGGTGTATAAATGGCGAAGGCAGGCATTGTCACAGCCGCGGTATATCATCGGCGCGCGGAAATTCAAAGGGCGCCGGAAGTACTTGATTTATGAGAGGAGGTCGCATGTATGGCCGAGTATTAAAATTTTCATAAAAATATTCTTTATGAATTGCGAGCATTGTGCTGCTAGTTAAATGCCTGATTTAATATCTCATTTTTGTTGTCCTGTGTTGGTATAGACAGCTTTTATTAAATCCTTTTGTGGTTTAGATTCAAATCTATGATGTGTGATGATTAAAAAAGTTTATTTGTATTGTGTTTTTGAATAATAGAATTAAGCCTCGTTTTATCTGTTGAACATGTAGGTACATTAAGTATCTTTTTGTGTTTATATTTGTCGTCAGCACTGTGTGACATGTCAGTAGGTCATCATTGTGGGTGCAAGTTCAACACAATATACTTTAAAGGATTTTGAGTAAGTAACTAAAGCTTTTGTAGTTTTATTAAAGTTCTAAAGGTCGTGTGTCACATACATTTTAATTTTCTGCAGTTGGCCTTTAAAGCACCACACGTGTTAACATTACGTACGATATACTAGACACGCTACACCCACATTTAATTTTCTTAGAAACAGAAACCAATTAATTCTTCGTAAACTGGATAATTAAATCTGCCTCCCACTTTATCCACAGTATAAAGAATTCTAGAGCAGAACAATTCCATATTATACCCTATAGCTTTAGCATAGTACGTAAGTACTACTTTTATTATTAAAATAAAAGTTCCATCTTTCCCGGCTAGCTTTAAAGCTTAAATTGTTTACTGCCTTAAAGTTACAAGATCAAGAAGTTTTACACGGAAAGAAAATTGACACTTCTCCCATCAGCTTGAGACAAATCGTTTTGAAAGGGAACAAGAGTGGCGGTAAGTACCTACAATAAAAGTATTTGCTTTGGGTCCAGTTTTTAGTGGAGCTCATTTCATTTGTTTTACATTTTGTATATATAGGAGGGTACTCTTGTGGCCAGTTAGGCGTGCGGGGCGCTTTACACGCGTACTTTGTGAATAATTTGCATGAGCGTGGCGGGAGGACGCCGAGCCGCCGCTACGGGGGATTTAGACGGAGGGGGCGCGCCCGCGGGGAGGAGGGGGGCCAGTCAGGATTTAATGGTGAGCGCGTTGCCTGCCCACTGGAGATATTCTCATCTCGCCGAGGATAACCACCATTACGATTTAGCGGCTTTGCAAATTGCAACCGTGTCATGAAAATGTCTGATGCCGATCTGATTACACTTACCTACCTACTTACTCATATTTTACTTATAATTGAATTTCCCCGCAATACTTGTACGTATTCTCTTCAGCTAAACCCCTCGTTTAGTCAGTGAAAATTTCCATTATTCCTACCTTAACGTCAGCTACAAAAGCGTTTTGAATTCATTTCGCGTTAATTAAGTTTTAAATACGTTTCAACCTTTTGATATCAGTCCTTTAACCACCTTATTTTCATAAATTTCAGCATATTTTAGTGCATAAATTATGCAAAATCGTTGTGACGCTTGTGTCGAGCGCGTTTAGTAGGTACATTGAGAGTGCCTTCCCATAAATATTCAGTTTACGGACACTCGACCACCTTATAGATGCGCTGATTTACACTAAACTAGACTTGCTGAGAGTGTAGCTTAATGAACACTGGGTTTTATAGCTTAATCTTGACGATAAAGTTAACAGGTTCGATATTTCATGTCCTCGCAAATGGCTGAACATCTGCGCTTGTATAGCGCTCTTGACTACGAATAATTACATAAACGACTGTTTATATGAGTCTAGAACTGCTATTTATTCGAACGCTGCTGGCTGATGTCATTGGCTGGCTTAAATCGTCGGATGTTTCTATGACTGTTTCCCTTTGACTACTAGGTTGACCATAACTGGCCAAATAAACAAGGTTCGTGTGCTAATACCGTGATTTGTTTTTCCTATTGACGAAATATGCGGTCAATGTGTAGTGGTCAGTCAACTCTCTTTGTAAATCATTTTCGTATTTGTCTTTGTATTTTCATGAAAGGCGGCAGAATTTTTTTGTAAAACATTTACTGAGACAGTTGAACAGTCTTACCGTTGTTGTTCCTACTTACCGTTGAGAGGTATTTAAATACAGAAGGATCTTACAGTTGCCTACACTTAGTACAGGTAGTTTGCGTAGGTTTGAGGTGTATTTTCCGTTATTTAAAGCAGTTTCCCACCGTCTTTTAAACACAAATAATATGAAGAATTGTCTTGTTTCCTTTTTCCTGTTAATGTAATACAAATAAAGAACTTAAAATTTTATGAACTTTTCCTTGTGTTTTCCATCTTTTCCACGAAATTTATCAGGACGTTTCAGTATTCCACTCAATCAACAATTTGATTATTTTCATAAAATAACATTAAGAGAATGAAAGCCTCAGCAAAAAGCTACTGTTCAGATACAAAAGACGAACAGTTTTTAAATTCCTTTCTTCAAAGGCATTTGACGCCTACAGGTACCCAACATTATATGATTTGGTCGGCGACTTCACTTCACACGGCTTTCATATCGGCCCAAAAATATGTAAATGACACAGTCACCGACATAAATATTTATACGAACAATCTGCAGTATTTGAAAACATTTCAGCCGAATACTAGTGAATTCTGTAGAGACGACTCGGGCCACTGAAAATGTCAATATATATTTGTAACTTTGATACAACATTCATGCTCCGTGAACGAAGATACAGATTAGGTGGCGCGACGTACGTGTCGCGAGAGATCTTAGGGGATGTAGTGTGTGAGTGCCAATAACTGGTTTACATCGCTACTTGAATATTATTTCAATGTTTTAAATCAAGATATAGCACTTTCCAAATCTCCTTTATGTGTTTGCGATACAAATGTGTTGTATTATGAAAATAAATGGTGTTTTGTAAACGTCTCAAGTGAGAATTAATGAATTTGGGTTACAACAAAGTATTATATTTTTTCATAAAAAGTTTTGCGTTTAATGTTAAGTACTTTGTGTTTTCTTAAAAAACTCATTAAAAACAACTTCTCATATCCTTCCTTTATCAACTAAGTACAGGCACAAAGTTTGTCTTTAATTCTCCAAAAAGCGCGCACTACGAAGCAGATTTGTATCGTAATTTGCATAGTTAAGTCTGAAACTTACATAGAGGTACACATAAGCAAACTTCCGTCATAACTCCGCAGCCGATGTCGGCGAGCAAATAAGTAACTAGCAAGTTTAAGCAAACACTATTAACTGTATAGTAGTTTAAGAAACGGTCTCAATTTACCCTTAACATAATCTAGTTTGTGCTTAATCAAAATTCCGGGCCGCACTCAATATGGATACGGGTTAGCGCTGTATAATGGCTTGTACCTTCGCATATATTATTAGGTACTTATGTGATATACATGGTGTTGCGTTAATTAGCTTAATCTGAAGTACAAACTGACAATTAACGCTAACGATTTGTTGTTGTGGTTGGAGAGGGGAGTGACAGATTGGGTCGGGCGCAGGGAGGTAACTCGCGGCAAGGTTACCCATGCGTAATACGTGTAAACAAAGGCTTTTTATTACGAAATGTGCGAAACTCCTACCACAATTGTTTGTAAAGCCATTATAGCTTTTCAACTATGTTCCTAAGTATTAATGTAGTTAATGTATTATTGATCATAGTCGGATTGATAATCCAAATAGCCCTTTTACTACCGTACAGTACTGGTTGTATTCGCACGTTATCTGTGGCTGAACAACATACAGCTAGTAAACAAATGTGTAATTTGTGGAATCGTGGTTTTATCTAATTTTCCATCTAGTTAATTATCGAGCTTTCTAATTTAATTCTAAATGTAGGAATGAGTTTGACTGACCCAGAGTTTGTAATTTAACATTAAGTTTTTATTGTAGAAATACCTTTATACATTATAGGATTAGGAAAAGCTGAAAAATTTTCACTGTATCATCTAATTGGGATTGTAGATGACATGTCAAAGGAAAGCGAAAGCGATGGCTTGATTCGGATTAGAAAGGAGGGTAAAGTGTCAGTAGCAATTACACTTATGATGTATGATGTTTCCACATGTAAAAGCATTGATTCTGTGAAAAGTCAAGATGTGTAACGTTGCGTCAAAAATTCAGCAGTTGCACAGCAGCGGAGGTGTTTAAAATTTCAAGAGCGGAGCGCGGGCGGCCCCGCTGAAGTATCACGAGTTCATAAATTAGTTACTTTACGAGGGAAAGGTCGCGCCCCCATAGCGCCGGGCCCGTGTATAATTTTCATTTAAACACGAGCAGCCACAGGTCCTCGCCGTAAATCAGCTCCGACGGTCGCCCTTTGAGTCCGTGAAACGCGCGGCTCGACCGCGTCGCGCGCCGGCCGAACGCTCGACCGCCGCCCCGCCGCCGCCGCCGCCCGCAACAATGTAAAGACATTTCCATTGTACCGTAATAGGGCATTGTTTGTGACGTAAATTTTACTGCTGAATATGCAAATTTCGTTTTGGCCGCGACCTCCAGCGAGAAATATTGCGAAAGTTTTGTCGAAAAATTAAAATCACGAATCGCGAACAAGTTTTTAATAACGATCGTTATAGCTTCGGAAAAAATATCGCTATTTGTACTGCAGAGTTATAAACAAAATTTTTTCGCGAGATTAAAAATACTCAACCCCCTTTTTATATATTACTGTTTGTGCTTATTAAAATAAAGCCAGAGGAGAATGACAATACCGTTTTGGAAAAACGTAAAATTAAACGTTTTATTGAGTGGCGTTTACATATCGAGTCATAAATATTCATAGCGAAGGTTGTGCACATCTGGTCGTGAGGCGCGACCGACACGAAAGGAAACAGTCGAAATTCGCTCATCATTCCGTAACATGTACGCGGCGTATATCAAATAAATCCCTCTGACAAACTTGTTTAAAATAAAGCAGTACTTATAGGTATATTTTTAATTAAATAGCTGCAATACCAGACCTGTGTTCCGAGATAACGACGTCATAACCATAAATCCATAGAAAACTCCCGCGCTGCAGCTTCGCTGACCACCTTTATCTCAACTTAACAGCGCGATAAATAACTATATGAAACTCATTACCAGGAAATAAGAAACTTCATTATAAGTAGAAGCAGTGCACGATCTCGTTATCCACAAATAAAAAGGCTTTTTTAGTGGGAGGACTTGCAAGCGGGCCCGAGGCGTTAATATTTAAAGCTGCGCCGTCGAGATGGCTGCTCTAATGTGCTATTAGCCCCACAACCGCGTGTTTGACTCGGCGGAAGCCACGCGGCGCCGCACCGATGTATATGGCGTCTTAAACGCACCGCGCCAATGTAAACGTCTTGTAACAATATTATGTAATACGTGTTCACCGTATACTAATCAGTATAGCTGGCTTATCTTCGCATTTATCTTCTAACAATAGATTGTACTTTGACTGATGGAATTTTGAAATTTAAGCATTTAGACATCTTTTTGAAATTGTGAAACTAACATCGACTATACCTTCTTTTTGTTGATTAAATTTTTAGTCCATTGATACAATTGCGTTGTGTTACTCATAGCAAATTGTATGCGTTAACTCGCCATACCACGTTACCTATCTAGGATGTTCATTGTTCATTTAATCATGAACGTCTAGAACTTATGCTATCAAGTGCACCATCAAATTGAAGATAGAAAGTGCTTGAGCAAGAACTATTTACTCCACCAGACATACATTACTGGCACTGGCTATAAAAAATGTTCTTTAATGTGAGGTAGAAAAAGCTTCAGGGCAAGGCACGCGGACGCAACGGCGACGGACATGCACCTGACATTTATTACCTCCGACAAAACTCGCGTTCACATTAACTTCCATTTGCAATGTTTAAGGCGAACGCATATTATGCTGCAGTACTGCTGAAGGTAAATTGCGACAACCTCCGTGTCAGGCCAACGCTAAGAACTATTTATTTTGCATCTCCGTTCTCAGCTTTCATCTTGCAAATGTCAGTATTCTTGAGATAGGAATGTTTAGATTCTTGACAATAGCAATGACATATGTACACAAAATTAAATCCTGTCCCCAAAGTAATTGTTATTGTGTGTGTGAAGCTTTCCTTTTGCTCAGGACACGGGTGAAACCGTTGGGAGACCGCTAGTTCCCTATGCAAACATGGATAATGTAGGTATTTCAAGTGATAACACATGTCATGTTCTTGATATGACACTAGTGACACGCGTTCACGTCGCTCTAACAGACTGTGCGCCAATCCTTACTTCCATTTGCAGTGCACTTTTATATTTCGCTTCATATTCCATATAAAATGGCACAATGTGAAAGATGCATAGAAAGTTTCCGAAACACGACGCGTTTAGGTGGTAAATAGTGGAATATATGAGGAAATGTATCCGTGTACTATAATGTTTGCTGCTGTCCTGTTGCGATAGGTAGGTACTCAATCATACTATCCACAATCTTAAGGTATCCTTACGAAACATGCGACTGTCGCATGGCTCGTAAACTGCGCCATACATTTCCATACTATGTGCTATTGACGTATTGACCAAGTCTTTAGCCAGCCTGTTTCGAATGGGTACCTTTAGCTTGGACGATAACGGACTTCACGGACATGAAACGTCCACGAGACCGAATTCGGTATGTCAAGCACAACTACATATTTGTTATTAACATAACGGATCTTTATGTAATAGATTTTTGGTTATGTAGGCAATAACTTACCTCTCTTACTAAAATAACAGGCATGTTCGTGACAACAGGTTTCGCAGGTTGATATTTTTATAGAAATATTCAGATCTGTCTGAAATTCGGTGTAAGTTATCAATCGGTAGCAATGTAACAGACATATTGGAGGCTATATTTTCCTCGAACCAAACCTATGTACATACACACGCAAAATAATACAAACAAAAATATTCCAGACAAAGTTTACCAAAAGGTTTATGTTTCTCGTGCGTTCCACCAGCGACCCTGAAACGGCTTACGTCTTTCCCGATTTTTTGTTTGATTCGTGCTGTAAATCTCCTACATAAATAAAAAAGAAACATATGGACGGACAAGAGAGAATCCTATTATGTTTTTGGTTTTATCTTATGATAAATGGCAACGTATTTCATTTAACAGCTAATGTCAAAATGTTTTGTCATTCAGAAGATTTCGCTTGAGGGTACGTTATAAAATATGAAAATAATGAGACATTACAAAATAAAATATTGAGACAGCTTCAAACAATAAATTAGCTTTCAAAATAGGGGTCGTTTTTCAAAAACACTCGAATATTAACAAAATAATTTGGCCTTGAAAACAATGCATTGTATGTAATACATACCACCCAAAACAAAAATGTGAAAGACTGCCAAGTTCGATAATATGGGAATCCTTCGCCTATAAAAGAAGTGAGATCTGAATAATGTAAGCCTAATGGTATTTAATAATAATATTAAGAATAATTAATACTATGTAAATAAACTCTGTAGAATAATTAAAGCTAATACTTGAATATTATGTAATTATACATTGTTTTGACTTGTGACCAAATGGATGTACTTAATAAAAACTGTATTTAATACCCAATATTGTACATGTAAAGTTAAAGGATATATAAATTACATTTACTTATATTTTGTTATTTAATTGTTTAGTTAATAGTATTGTCATGCTTAAAATTATTTTGATGTTGATTAATAAATAAGACGGTCAGTTGATTTTGCGAGTTGTAATAATCACGTGTGTCATTTGGTTTGTCAGTCACTTGTTGACCGCCATAGGAAGTGTTTGTGGAATAAAGTGAACTAAATCGGAGAATAACTGTGTTTTAAATTCTACAATCCCTTGGTTCTGAAGCTATTCCTTTAGCTTCAGAAGTGGGATCAGCGGAAAAAACACATTTTTTTCGTACCACGCCTGCAAACGGGAAGAACAGAAAAACCGTAAGTACCACGCTTTGTTTATATGAATATTGGTCACGTGAGAAATTGAGGTAATTGTCACAAAATAGTAGGACGATATAACCATAGCAAAATTAGTGTACTATATACATATTTTTTTTTTTTTTTTCTCTCTCTTTTTACTGTTTCTTTTCTTTCCCTCCGTCCTGAGTTTTTGTCGTTGGTAGTACGAACTAAATTTCATTAGATGGACGTGTAATATAATAATACCGTAAATACAATCGATTTTTTTTATTATTATTAGATAGCAGATCGGGTAATATGGTGTTTAGTGAACTCAGATACGATCGATTGAATACATTTAATACCACGTGGCACTCCCTATTTTTATTTTAGTTTCTACAAGTGTTGCTTTCCATTACAAATCCTGTACTTACGTGCTGTATACACGCGCTTGAATTACTATCATACCGAATATGACGGATGTCGTTGGAGATATTTTATGGTTATAATACCGTCTGGACTGTCTCGTTTGACTTAACTAGCAACTATATCGGAACCAACTGCCTCGTTGGTCTAGCTGTCGCTAGAGGTCTTGGGTTCGATTCCCGGGACGGGCCGAAATCACTTTGCGGGTTTTAGAAACTTTCACGAAGTAGTCCGGAGCCTGGAAGTTGGTGATTGATACACCCGTGCATGGGATATCGGTCCCGCGCCTGATCTCTCTCCAGTCGTGTCGGATTGCCGTCCCATCGGGCTATGAGAGTGAAGGAATAGTGAGTGCACCTGTGTCTGCGCAAAGTTTGTGCACTATAATATGTCTTGCGCAGTTGGCTGGTTTCCTTACATGAGAGCGGCCACCGATAATAATCGACTAGGAGAACATCATATCAGACCCAACTATTAACCAAAAGGCTTCATTCTGACTTGGAAAGGCATTTGCAAATTAATAATTCAAGACCATTCTAGTGTCAACGTATTGTTAACATTAAATCTAATTTGCTGTGATTTGGTTCAGTAAAAGGCATAGCAATAGTTTATTAATCTGTATTTTTGTCAGTTTCAGTTTATTAACATGGATCGAGAGGATCGTAATAGACGAGAGACAAGTTTTGAGAGGTTTAGTGCAGACCCAGGAGTACCCATGTATAAGGGTCAGGGTCAGGATGCACTGGAGTCAAGGCGGAGAGCGCTTAGTCATGCAAGTTGGCCTGGAGAACCCAGACGTGTGGGTGAAGGCAGGTCATTAAGGAAATATGGTTCAGAGAGACCAGGGGCATCGCGGGAGCGCGATGCTGAGGTCGAACGAAATGGGTTATTAGATGGAGAGCGTGAAACAACTCATTCGAGGAGAACTGCGCAGAGGTGCTTGCGTACACCGGCACGTTGGGAGCGAGAGCGCTCGCCAAGGACGGGGCAAGAGAGAAGAAGACGTTCACTCGAGTGCACACCCAGGAGTGAAGACGAAGCTACCTCAAGGCGTGAATCCCGGTGCAACAGGAAGAGGAGTCGCAGTCCATCGCGTGATCTTGGTGAGTCGCAACCATCTTGTTCTAAGCAATATAAATGTCATGACACTTCTACAGATACTATATTAGAAAAATTTTTGTCCATTTTGCAATCGGTTAAAGGTTCAGATAAGCCAAGGATGACTTTTAATACTAATATTGTACCTGAGTTTGATCCTATGTCAAAGGAACAAACGATTTTGACCTGGTTAACAAAGGTAGAGGAGTGCGCCGGAATTTACGGCTGGGAGGATAAAGAGATAATCCATTACGCTTTACCTAAGTTGACTGGGCTAGCACGATCGTGGTATCAAAATTTGCCCACTATGCTATTCACTTGGTCAGAATGGAAGAACAAATTAATAGAATCTTTTCCAGTCCGCGAGGACTATGCTGAACTTTTAACCGAGATGCTCGCTAAAAGAGTGAAGTATGGAGAATCGCTTGATCATTATTATTATGCAAAAATTAACTTGTTAAATAGATGTCAAATTTATGGGCGACAGGCTGTAGATTGTCTGCTGCATGGCGTTGATGATAGAGCTATCAGGGTAGGCGCTCAAGCGGCACAATTTTCTGACCCGGAAAAAGTTCTTAAATACTTCAGAACGGTCAAAGTAGGACAAAGCCGTGAAAACCACGAATCATCATCGAAATTCAGGAATGAACGCAGGAATACAGCATCCTTTGCTAAATCCGGTGGTTCAAAGCCTGACACTACAAAAATTATTTGCTATAATTGCGATCAATTTGGTCACCCGCGTTTTAAATGCGACAAACCCCCAGCAAAATGTACTATATGCGATAAATCGGGTCACCTGTCTGTCCATTGTTATAGGAATAAAACTAATAAAAGCCGCGAAGGAGACACAAATCAACTTAAAGATAATAAGGAAAAACAGGTTGCCCAGTTGAATATAGTCGAGGAGGTGAATGCTAAATACAAGCTTAACATCAAGGTGAACGGAAATGTTGTAGATTGCCATTTAGATCTGGGGAGTCAATGCTCTCTAATAACGTTGTCAAAGGCTAGGGAATTTAATCTGGATATAGTAGTACCAGAGGATTTACCTACCCTCAGGGGTATAGGTAATAATCTGACTAACCCAGTAGGGATGACAACCGTCTGCGTTGAAGTTCAAAATATAAAACAGACCATAAACATGTATGTAGTCGACGATTATGTCATCAGTCAGTCGGTTCTATTAGGACACTCGTTTACCGAAAAACCAGACATCATTATCACAAAGACCCCTACTGCCGTAATATTTCAACAAATTCCGAGTACTAAGGTGCACCTGGTCGTGAGTAAAGACATCGATATCTCCCCAAATACGTTGCGTGCTGTTCAAGTTCTTGCTGACTCGAAAACAGATGTACGAGTCTACGTTAATGGTTCCATTAGGGGCCCGGAAGGAAGTGAGTACTACCTCCTTCCGGGCGATTACGAAGTCAAAGGTGGACGGAGCGCACTGCTGGTCCACAACGCGTCATCTAGTGTAATTAACTTAAAAAGAGGAACTCTTTTAGCACGTGTTTATCCCAAGAGTACTGATAAGGGAAATCCAGAGGATACTTTGCAACCATGCAATGTTTCGTTCTGTGAAATCCAGAACGAAGATGACTTTAATCACGGTGACAACCTAACTCCAGAGGAAATCATGCAATTAAAACTATTGTTACAAAGACACAGTGACTGCTTCTCGAGTGGCCTCCATGATCTGGGATTCACAGATTTGACTGAAATGGTTATAGAACTCGATAACACAGAACCTGTTGTCTATCGACCCTACCGGATGTCTTTCGCTGATCGAGCGTTAGTCCGGAACATGATACAGGAGATGGTAGATCACGGTATTGTCAGGGAATCCACCTCGCCATACGCCAGCCCAATCGTACTAGTGCAAAAGAAAACGGGGGATAAGCGGTTATGCGTCGATTATCGGGAGCTTAACCGTAAAACGAAAAAGGAACACTATCCCCTACCACGAATCGAAGATCAACTTGATCAACTGGCGGGCAACACGGTATTTACGTCGCTCGATTTGGCCTCTGGCTACTATCAAATAGCAATTGCTGAGGAGTCTCGACACCGAACTGCTTTTGTTACGCCAGATGGACAATTTGAGTATAACCGAATGCCATTTGGATTGGTAAATGCGCCTTCGGTTTTCCAACGCACAATTAACAAAATACTTCTGGAAGCAAAAATTAAGTATGCCATTGTATATATGGATGACGTCCTTATTCCAGCCAAAAACGTAACTGAGGGTTTGCAACGACTTGAGGAAGTTCTAGGGCTGTTGAGAAAGGGTGGTCTTACGCTAAAATTAAGCAAATGCCATTTCTTCCTCGACACTATTGATTTCCTCGGATACGAGGTAAGTTCTAACGGAATACGACCTGGTCACCGAAAAACCGAAGCTGTGAGTGAATTCCCAAAACCTAGCAATCAGCATGAACTTAGGCAGTTTCTTGGGTTGTCAGGTTATTTTAGACGATTCGTTAGAAACTACGCTTTACTGGCGGCACCCCTGACGGACTTGCTAAAAAAGGACACTAAATGGACGTGGGGCGAAGCTCAAAACCATGCTTTTAACAAAATAAAGGCCATGCTAACTGAAAGACCCATACTCGCACTTTATGATCACCGTGCTGAGACTCAATTACACACAGATGCCAGTAAAGAGGGTTTAGCTGGCATCTTACTTCAGGCCAATTCAGATGGGGTTTTCCAACCTGTGTCATATTTCAGTCGTAAAACTAACGCAGAAGAACGCAAACTCCACTCCTATGACCTGGAGACACTAGCAGTAGTGGCCTCACTTAACCGATTTAGAATTTATCTGATTGGAATTCCGTTCAAAATCTTCACGGATTGCAATGCATTACGGTCAACTCTGATCAAGCGTGATCTCATTCCCCGAATTGCTCGATGGTGGATACAGTTGCAAGAATTTGACTGCACCATCGAGTACAGACCGGGGTCACGTATGTCTCACGTTGACGCCCTAAGTCGCAATCCAGTTGGAGATGGTGAAATAGAATCGCCAGTTTGTTTGGATGTTCTGACCATCGAGAACACGGAACAAGATTGGATTGCAACCGTACAAACGGCTGACGATGAAGTAAGGAGGATAAAGGAAACTTTATCTGACTCAAATTCAGAACAAATAATGGACATTTGCAAAAATTATAAACTAAAGAATGATCGGGTATATCGAATTGTTGGGGATGAAATTAAATGGGTCGTACCCAAAGGAGTGCGTTTCCAAATCCTGAAAATGAATCATGATGACGTGGGTCATTGTGGTTTCGACAAGACTCTCCAGCGCATTCGTAAGAATTATTGGTTTGCGAAAATGCGGAAGTTCGTAAAGAAATACGTTTCTTCCTGCTTGGAATGCTTGCACCACAAAGCACCAGGTGGGAAACGTGAAGGCGAACTTCACCCGATAGACAAACCCAGCGTGCCTTTCCACACAGTTCATGCTGACCATTTAGGACCTTTTATAAAAAGCAAGAAAGGAAATTGCTATTTACTCGTGATAGTAGATGGGTTCACAAAATACGTTGCCATAAAACCAGTAAAAGATACTAAATCCGCAACCACAATCAGAGTCCTTAAAGAGTTCATTAGTTATTTTGGAGCCCCGATGCGCCTAATTACAGATAAAGGTTCTAGCTTTACAAGCGGAGCTTTTAAAGACTTTATAACTTCATATAGCATTAAGCATATAGTGAACGCAGTTGCGACCCCTAGGGCGAACGGCCAAGTAGAGCGCTTTAACAGAACCATCTTAGATGCGCTATCTACTTCAACCCACGGAAAAGACGAAAAATCATGGGACGAGTACGTATCGGATATTCAACTAGGCTTGAATACTACTACTCATAAAACAACTAACAAGACACCTTCCGAATTGCTTTTCGGATTTAACATTAAGTGTCGCGGTGAAGGAATTTTAGGTGAAGTTCTAGACGATACTGTTAATGTAACGTCTGGAGAAGACCTGATAGATATGAGAGACGAAGCTAGGGAGAAAATAATAGAAAAACAAAACAAAGATCAAGAACAGTTTAATAGCCGTAGAAAACCGGCAAAACAATACTCTGAAGGAGACTTAGTGCGTGTAGAACGGCAACTTGCTCATGATGGACAATCGCAAAAATTAGTCGTAAAGTTCCAAGGACCGTACCGGGTCCTAAAAGCCCTTCCTAATGATAGGTATGTAATCGAAGACACACCATTGTCTCGAAAAAATAACCGCCGCTACGAAGCCATTGTAGCAGTAGACAAAATGCAACCATGGCTGCATTTCAATAGAGATCTGGAAAGTAGTGATGATGAAAATAACTCTGATAATGATCAGACAGCAGACATAGAATAATCATTAACAGTTATATAGGTAAATATGAGATGCGATTTTCACTCTTAGGCTAAAATTATACTATCATACTAATTACATTAAAGTACAATGTTACGTACTATTTGATAAATTATTGTATATTCTGTAGTCATTCAAATTAATGTGTAAATAAATAAAAAAATGATTTGCATAAAATTAGTATTGTATAACATTAGCGTGTATGAAGTAAAATTACAGTTCATTCCGTATTTTGTGTATACTATTGCGCGAAGGGACTCGCTTGTTGCAGGAAGGCCGAGCTGTAAGCCTAATGGTATTTAATAATAATATTAAGAATAATTAATACTATGTAAATAAACTCTGTAGAATAATTAAAGCTAATACTTGAATATTATGTAATTATACATTGTTTTGACTTGTGACCAAATGGATGTACTTAATAAAAACTGTATTTAATACCCAATATTGTACATGTAAAGTTAAAGGATATATAAATTACATTTACTTATATTTTGTTATTTAATTGTTTAGTTAATAGTATTGTCATGCTTAAAATTATTTTGATGTTGATTAATAAATAAGACGGTCAGTTGATTTTGCGAGTTGTAATAATCACGTGTGTCATTTGGTTTGTCAGTCACTTGTTGACCGCCATAGGAAGTGTTTGTGGAATAAAGTGAACTAAATCGGAGAATAACTGTGTTTTAAATTCTACAATCCCTTGGTTCTGAAGCTATTCCTTTAATAAGTACCAAATTCCATACACATACCTCAGTTAAAAATAGTTACTTTTTAATGATGTCACTTGGCAAGTTTTCATACACCTTGTTATAAACCTACTAAACGCAATGAATCAAGTATTTAATTTTCTATTAAAACTTGCCAAGTAACATCATTAAAAAGTAACTATTTTTAACTGAGGTATGTGTATGAAATTTGGTACTTATTCAGATCTCACTTCTTTTATAGGCGAAGCATTCCCATATTATCGAACTTGGCAGTCTTTCACATTTTTGTTTTGGGTGGGATTTCATTTATTTTTGTAAGGTTGTTTATTTTATTTTTTTCTTATGATGAAGTTAGTTAAAGAAATGTCTCATTTATACTATCTTTTAGATTTTTTAATATGCACTATGTTTCTTACAAAGAAATGAACTAGATTAACTAATCATCCTCCGAGCCTTTTTCCCAACAATGTTGGGGTCGGCTTCCAGTCTAACCGGATTCAGCTGAGTACCAGTGCTTTACAAGAAGCGACTGCCTATCTGACCTTCTCAACCCAGTTACCCGGGCAACCCGATACCCCTTGGTTAGACTGGTGTCAGACTTACTGGCTTCTAACTACCCGTAACGACTGCCAAGGATGTTCAATGACAGCCGGGACCTACAGTTTAACGTGCCATCCGAAACACAGCCAATGGTGTCTAAGATATACTTAGAAAGTACATACAAACTTAGAAAAGTTGCATTAGTACTTGCCTGACCTGGGATCGAACCCGCGCCCTTGTACTTGAGAGGTTGGTCCTTTACCCAGTAGGCCACCATGACTTTTTTTTTTTTTACTAGATTAATTAAATGGACTAGATTTACCAACTGACTGACATGACATGTTATCATATATTATGTTCGTGGATCAAAGTTACACATTCGTTATTTTCGAAAGTGACACACTTGGCCGTTTTCAGATTTTTACTTTACTTTGACTAAATACAAACCTTTGTACCATTCGAAGATATATTATATAAATATAGATAAATTTAGGTCGCTTTAGTTCCTTAGGGGTATAAATTTACACCTGGTATAAAACACCTTCATTATTTTGAAACCGACTCACACTTGGCCATTTTCAGATTCTTTCCTTTACCTTGACTTAAAGACCTACCTCCATGCCAAATTTCAAGTCAATACGACCATTGGAAGTGGTCTAGGTTTTTGATGAGTGAGTCAGTGAATCAGTGAATCAGTGAATCAGTGTATAGTAAAAATAGCGATTTTCTGACGTCAATATCTCAAGACCTACAATAGGTATTTTAATGAAATTTTGTATTTTAGATAAGTGAGGGGGTCTCAACAGATACTAGAAATTTGATATGCGTAAATAAAATAGATTTTGAGTTACAGGGGGGTCGAATTTGGCCCGAAATGGTTCGTGTAATATAACCCACGGCCGGTGTGTCGCTTTTTTTGCTCGAACTTGGCGGACACACTGCCGTGTGTCTAGATAACAGGACAGTTCATAAATCTGGGATTTTAAAACATTCAACCGGAGCAAGTTTTACGAGTCTGTGCGAGTGAAGCAACTGGTTACATTAATTAAAAAAGAAGAAAAGGGACAATTAACTCAATGATGATAAAAGTTTTAAATAGGCCATAAATTAATTATAATTATACGGTGAGCATTCTGATTCTATTAGGATCAAAAGTCTTTTTTATTTAAATAATTAGTCTGAAAATTGCTCAGGTTTTTTGTATAACTCTTTTTGCCGTTTATTTCCTGCATTTGACGTGAAAATGTTCACTAAATAAAAAGAAATACAATAGTCCTATCATGGATGCAATTTTCTTCAAAACCATTATATTTTATTTTTACACGTCAAATCACAAATGTCATCAGATCATAATCTTCAGAAAAGGAGTAGATACAACTCCAGTCTAAATAATACCTTCTCAATGAACACTCGTAAAGCCTTCAAAGTTTGGAGCATTCTATTTATATCTAAGAGCAAGTCAAATAATAAAATATAAGGAAGAAAGATCGGCAGGAACGAAGAAACGTCGAATACAAAACCGACTTATTTAATAAATAACTGGAATAAGTTGCAAAATGTTCTTTTTATTTCGAAATTATTTATCTTTTCAGGTAGGTACTGGCCGTCCTGTCGGGTACCTCAAACTTGTTAAAATGTTTGCAGTTTATCTTTGTAGAGCAAAATGACTACATGGACAGTTACAACCACATAAAGCTGGATATTAGTTTCAAAGTTTGCGTTTATACAGGTTGTTTCGCAAACACTAACATATGGTATTGCTTTTGGCATGAAGAAGATAGCCAGAATGGTTCGTCGTCCGCTTCAGTGCTTGCGATTTCCTGGTGCTGTGGAACCTAGCTTGGATTCCAAAACCCATTAAGATTTTGCTATAAATTTTTAGTTCACTTCACAGAGTTTTCTTTAACTTCGTTTAATATTATTCCTTCATAAATGGTTCTTGATAGTCTTTAGTCTTTTTTTCCATTTAGTTCATCGGATTTTGATTGATTCGTAAGTCGAAGCTAAAATCTTGACTTGTTACACAAACGCTATTTAGCTAACTACCTCTATGTTTAGCGACCTCACTCCGAGAAGATGAAACACGCGACAGGCATTTGACAAATTGACCCGTAAATCTTAGGAAACCAGGTCATAGCAAAATGTTATTTACAGGTGACTGCTGCCCATCTACTTGATATGATCCCTGAGTATCCTACAACCCCGCCGGGGAAGAGGCTATCTATTTTAAGAGCCAACAGAAAACATAACCTCACTTACTCTATAAATATTTATTTCTGTACTGTTTGTTTCTTAATTTTCCTTTTCCATAAATTGTATAAAACATTCTGTACCTTTAATTATAAAATATTTCAAACTTTCATCACGCTCGGCTAGTAAAAATATCCGACTAAACGATCCAAAAATATACGGTATAGTAACAAAAATGGTCGATAAATCCGCGCAATTTCATCGATGCCGGCATAATAAAACATCGACGATAGAGAGCGCGATGCTATTCCAATGGCGATTTCAATATTATTATGATCACGTTCCACTAATATTTGACTGTCCAATTGCATAATATGCGAACGGTATCTATAATCGTATTTGTAGTGGACGTACGGCAATTTTTTGATGCATTTTTGGCGCAATCGGGAAAAACATGACTATGTGAAAGGCTGGTGTAGAATAAAGACATGAAGATTTTCTTACAACAAACTTTTCGAAAAAGGAATCGAATACGTAAACACATATAAAGCTTAAGACACAACTTGTGATGTAGGGTTCCGCATTGTATAAACACCTGCAATACCAGCGTTCGCCGATGTGCTACCAGCCTTAGAGACATAGTTGGGATATCTTATGTGCCTGTAATTTTGCTGGCGCGCAGACCTTCCAATTCAGACACTATACTGCTTAGCGCCAGAAATGTATAGTGCTGGCAGTAACTATTCCCTGTGGAGGTCGGGTAAGACTTTTTTATGATACTTTCTATAAAAAAAATTGTGCATGTAGATTAAACTTTAATTCAATGAATATTTCGACTTTTCATTGTACTTTTAGAAATGAAATACTAAGTAGGTATATATGTAAGTACACGGTATTACTTTAAGAACACAAAATAATGTACAATATATAAATTCAGACAATAAAAGAGGGCTTTTCGTAAACGTTAGCAAAGATTACGTGGCATGTTAAAGTATGTATCCAATCATCTTATTTCTTCAATGTGAACCTAAGCTTTGAGTTAATTGCGAGATTATTCGACTAACTTTCCTTGCTTATCGTATTTGCAGCGACCGCTCGACTACGATGTTGCCACTTAATATAACTAAATAAACTAGTTTGGACGCAATCCCCTGACATTTTACGAGATTTCTAATTTTCCTTTATACAAATATCTACTTTAACGTTGATTCTGCTTATCTAGATATTTAATACAGTAGAATTACCTTACAATTTCCTTTGAAGTATTATTATAGTAAGCTTCATCAGCATTTATCATTTATCTCAATATCGCATCGGATGACATTTAAGCTCCCGTTGGTTGCAGCTTTGAATAGCATAACCTTTTTATTGCAATCGCAAAACTATAAATTATGATTAACTGTCATTGCAATGTTTCATTCATTTATAGTGTATATAAAAATATTTAGTGAAAGAAACAGAAACAATGCGAGACGAAACAATATCGTTTATGCTTTAGGGCAGGATCGTTTCCAAGTAAAGAATATGTAGGTTACATTCCCATGGGAGTTGTTGGCGACAAAGAAAATATTGCACCAGAGAAAAACACAAAAAACTGGTGTACCAACATAAAAAATATTTGGTAAACTTGTGTCCGGAAATGGCATAAATATAACAATATTGTTTTTAATAGCAATATTGCATCAGTCTAAAACTTAAATAAAAACCGGAAAATGGAGATACTTAATGAGTACTGAAGCAACCCACGAGTCTTTAAAAATAAACATCGTATAATATCATAAATTATTTCAATCTCCTCTAGTACTCCCAGAAGACAAGCACCACTTGAAAATAAAAATGATAAACACGAATAATGAGCAATAAAACTGACGATTTCAACTCTCGACACGCTAATGGCTTCCTTCTTGTTCATAATAATAAGAAAATATAAAAATAAAACGCTTCGCTGAATTGAAATTCTAATGTCTCTTGAATAATTGAAAACGTTTGGGTACCCACTGAAGTTTTTCCTTAAATATTTGAAAAACAAAAACACATCTAATCTGTCGCTTGTTTCGTACACAGAAACTCATTCCGCAATTTTTCAATTTATTTTGTTTGAGTTTTGCCCACGAGCAGAAATTAGTTTCCTAGAAATGTTGGTCGCGTGTACTATAAAAGTGTAACGTTCAGGCAATTTCCCTAATTTTCACTTTATTTGTAATTTAAACCTGGGCATAGGCTAAATTTCAAGCTGGGTATTACTACGAGTACCTTAGAATTTTGATTGCTCATCAACCCGTCTTGAAAGTTGCTATAAAATTTTATAACATTCATAAATTATGAAAGTGAGTTGACTTCATAATTTGGAACATATCGTTGGTTGCGAATAGAGCTCGGTAGGAAGGTAGTTCTAATTCGAGCTCGGTCGGAGAGTAATTAGCGAGTATCGTAAAGAGCAATCACGTGTCGGGTCTAAAGATGGCAGTAGTGAGACATAAAGTTTGAACACCGGCTTAACGGAGCTCTTTGTGCACTACGATTGCAAAGAGAGTTACATTAACGTGTGGCAGTTTCCCGGTAACCTGCGTTCTCGTACGAGCACGTGTGTATTCAAGCTCTGTATTACATTGGCCTGTGTTTAGGTATTTGCCTCGATGTGACTACATGATGCAGTCTTCACTATTATTATGTAGGTTAAACTAAGTGAAACATAACGGTAGGAATCAGGCCGTCTTTTGCAGCCCTGCTTACTACATTATTCAGCATAAAAGCACATCAAATACGGTTCGCATCTATAATATTATAATACGACTATGAAAGAAGATGTTGCAAAACAATCTACATAATGTGAGTATATCATTTTAACAATGCACTTTAGGTACTCGCTTATCTGCAGAGCCCCGCAGTAACAAACCCTCAGTTTACTTTTACAACTTGCGCTTAGATAAGCTACCGACATGCTTCATGTCGAATTTTATATATTTACCCACATATGTTATCAAAAGTCCTAACAACGTAATCCCAAAACTTTTAAGAAATTATATTGTCTAGAGCTTAGTCTTTGAAACTTCTTAAGTAATTACAAAATGTTCAAAGTTATATAACATGTAAAATTCATCAATGTAAGTGTAAATACTGCTTCAATACCTAAGTAAACAAGCACGGGTCTTAAACATTTAATACACATCCATCGAGTTAGTTTAATAAAGTTTCTAACTATTCGACACATAAGGTGTAGGCAAGGTTAATACTGCGAGGTAGACCTGCTTGGGCCATTGTGTTTTAATCTAATTTACAAGGAGAGAATTTATGAGGCTGTAGAGAAGGGAAAATAGCCTCACGCAACATGTCTGTGCCGGTTCTATTGGATACGTGAGCGTGATACATCGAACAGCTCTCCGCAACACGTACGCCGGCGATTTATCTCGGAGACTCTTTGACAAAACCCGCTGGAACGAGGCGCGCGCCCGCGTCCGCTCCGCACTTGTCTACACACAATAAAATAAATAAAACATATCTCCTCCGCACGTCCCACACTTCAACGTTGCTCACTAAAAGGGCAAAAGCTATTCAGTCCACCTAAATATTTGTAACATTTCTAAATTCGACTATAATTAGCCCCGACAAGGATTTCTCATTTTTATGTAGTAGCGGAAATGAAAAATATTAATGACACAAATTTTAAGCTGAAGCCAGCGAGTCGGGCCGGGCGTACTCAGACAAAATGAAATGTTGATTTTATGACGCGCGTTTTACGTTCTACTGACGGCAGATGAAACAAAATACACGTTCATTAGCGCAGACCGGGAAATTATATTACAGTTGGTACTTGATTATGAAATCACCGGCCTCGCATAGCCGGTTCAAGCACCTACTCCCAGGGGTACATACTTCACTCGTCTACTCTGCAATTAGTGCACATTTGGTCTCGGCCTCAAAGGGCCTACTGTGAGTAACAAACCTCGACATTTGATTAAAGAAAAGTCTTAACAAGAGTGAGCAGTCGTATAAAAGCATTTGAAGTCGTAGATTTAATTAGAATAATGGATTCTTTCAGGCTTGATGACTCCACAAGGCTACATGTGCGTCGTCGTTGGTTCGCAAGAGTTCATATTTTAAAATTAGCATTTGAGCGGGGTTGTGAGTAGCAGATGACATTAGTGCCGGGGTTGGCGACATGAAACAGAATCCACGCGATGCATGCCGACTTAATCCCAGGTAATGGGACGTAATAAAATGTAAGAGGCTAAAGGTAACGGCAGACGTGCGCGCGTGACCTGTTATCTTTACCTTTCGGACTACTTAGGCGAACACAAAATCAGATTTTGTTGCCTACGAGCAGAATCTCTTACGGTTCTAGTTTAGACATTATTTTCAGAGCTCTTCCCATAAGTCATGTGTCAGGTATGATGAGTTTTATATAGATAATCGATTGGATGCTTTCTCTCGCCAGTCATCATGTGTGAATTTTCTAACTTTTTCTTTATGACGTCGGGTTTTGACAAATTAACACGTCACCGAAGAGATAGGGCGCGCGCCCCGGTCTCGCCATCAATATCGACACGGCCACCATTACTCAATATCACTCAAGTGGAACTGCCCAATTTACAGCTACATTTAACTGATTTGATTGAATCCACCGAAAGTTATCACCTCGGAACGCTTTCGGGATCACACTCGGTCAACTGGATGCGAATACATTATGATATTATTTACATTGGCTGTGTTGCGTTTATACCTGCTTGTGATTCAAGTGATGCCCCAGCTATGTCTATGGTACGTGTTGTTAGTGTAAGCATACGTGAACTAATTACAGCTATGTAATTATTCCCAAAGCCTTTAATGTAAACAAAGATATTCATATACTCCACAATATTGTAACCCGTGTCAAAAAACTTCTTATAACATAATCATGTTCTGTTTTACTACCGTAAAAAGCCGTCGATTTTGTCATCACATGAATTTTCAGTAGGTATACTGTTTTCGACATCCTCAAAGACAGCGGTTATTTTTGTCACATCCATTTTAGAAAGGTTTTCTTCAAAACGGAAAGGAATCGTTCCCTTTCTTTCCGTTCACGTATTCCGCTCTTGACCCTGAAAACATTGGGCTTAACCTTCCTCAATGAATATTGCTTCGTGCCACGAAAAGTTTATAAGATACTATGCTATAATGGCTTACTTAAGATAAACACAACTGTATAATGTGAATCTCTACAAATATTGATAAAGGGTCTTTTGCCTTTGTTGAAAGTTACAAAAGAATATGTAAGAGTCCCTTTGAACCAAAGTATACATTCTTCATGACAAAAAATAAAACACACATTAATTGCAATATCAAAGACTAACTTAAATATAAATACAAACAACATTGAGCTCGTGGCAGTCCTCATATTATGGCGAAATGTGCGTTATTAAGTAAACTAGCAGTCATTTAGGACGAGTGCCGAATCCGACCGAGATCATTCTCAACTTATAAATATCGCAAAATCTCACACAATTGCCTGTTCTCATTTAATTTCCGTTGGGTGTTTGTTTAACGTTTTTCATTTGTTTTGTAGTGGCGGCCGTCGCAAAGTTAAACATAGCGGTATGTTAGGTGAGTACTGTATGAGACGACGAGACTTTGATGTATTGTGGAGCGTCGGTAGTCGGACCCTGAATATTTACGAGTAGAGAAGGCCCAGTCTCCCGCCTCGCGCGCCAGCAACCGTGTCACATTATTCATGAACTATATTTTATGTTACATCTGCCAAAATACACTCATCGAGCGTCGCATAAGATGAATGCCTCAGCACCTTTGCCTAGATATTGCTGCAATATTTTATTGAATGCTTGCTATGCAGTTTGTAACGGAGACTGTATTTTATTATTTATATTTTTCGTATTGTTTTATTTTCTTACTGAATAATCGAATACATGCAAAGGTTTATTTTGAAGCAATATCATCTTTGATGAAAACATATGCGTGTCACACACATCAGTCACTTTTTTAGTAATACAAAACAGTAAGTACATATTTATCTTACACTAGCTTCTGCCAGCGGTTTCACCCGCATCCCGTGGGAACCTCGGCACGGACCCGGATAAAAAGTAGCCTATAGCCTTCCTCAATAAATGGGCTATCTAACACTGAAAGAATTTTTCAAATCGGACCAGTAGTTCCTGAGATTAGCGCGTTCAAACAAACAAACAAACAAACAAACAAACAAACTCTTTAGCTTTATAATATTAGTATAGATTCAAGTAGTCTAAAAAAAAGCTTTATAATACTTGCCAAAATAATTTATAATATCCACAAGTACCTATTTTCCCGCTTCGCAACATCGTTTAAGTTTAACCAATCTTATTTTTTGTGTTCAGCAATTTGAAAGCGCTCCAAATTACTTACCTTACAATAAATATCGTTTATTTATCGTTGATTATTGACTTCCTGACCGAACATTTCGTTCCAGTTAACGAAGCACAGCTATTTTACTGTAAACATTTTGTTTACGTTTCTCAACCGAAACCACCAAAGTCAACAGTTATTTGGAGAATGATGCCCGTTTTCACCAACAACCTCTTACCGTTTCCCTATCTAAATGCTACTTTTAGTAAGGATCCCTCCCAATTTGACACCTACCTAAATTCATTTTCACCACACTTGTACATGGATCCCTTAAGTAAGTGACAGATTACTAGTTCTACAAACGATAATGCAAAGTCGATATTTTATCGATAAAATGATTTTTCTGTACTTCTTAAGAAATAAACGTCTATCGAGTATATATTACTAAAGCCTGTGAGTTTTTTTTCTTGTGATGTTATTTTAATTTAACTTAAACTACATTACGCTATGTTTTATGCAATAAAACAGTAAAGAGGTTTTCTATAGGTGAATTTTTACCTATGTCATTCGCGCGTTTGTCAAATTGACTGATGTGTATGTGTACATAGAGTGAGGTTAATTTTGGGTTTATTATTGTTGAATAGATAAGTTTATTTTGGCAGAGAAGAGAAAACGAGGATAAACCTTTCTTGCAGAAGAAAAAGACAAGCTAGTGAAATTGGTGACGTCTTATAGAGACACAATATTAAACAAAAAACGGATGGGACCACGAACGAAGCCAAAAACAAAGCTTGGATCCAGTCACAAATAGTTTTAATGCGACAGGAACCCTTTACAGGTAAATGTGAATAATATCTGTGTATAATAATATAGTGTATTGAGATATTGCCGTACAACTGTGTTCCTTGTTTTACTGTCGGCTTCATTGTATTTTTGTTCTCCATGAGTTGATGGATTTAAGTATGGGGTTAAAATTATATATTTATTTAGTTTCAGGTGGTGCGAGAAATTGGAAAGACGTGTAAAAACATGCTGCGCCCAGCCCACCTCAAATTGAATTGGTGCAGGAGGATGATGATAATGTTTGGTACATCATATGAGGACTAATATTAAAATATTTGTTTACTATCTTTGTTTTAATTTACATAATTTATTATGTTCAATGTTAGCCTACTTCTTACCTCCAGAGGGTATCCCCTATCACCTAGGAGATAGGCTCCTCCATATTCACCATTTTCGAATCATTGGTATCTACTGCAGTTTTGGTATTTAAGGCCTATTCAAACCTGAGTGATATTCGCTGCCGCTGTGGGTAGAGGTAGATACCGCGCCGGTTTCGCTCAGGTATTTAGTGTTAAGTATAGTTACCGGCACGGATATTGAGCTCTCGGCGGAAGAGTGGGGATCGCTTTGCGCACTGTACACAAGGCAATAAACCAATAAATTGCTTCTGCGCAGGTGAAGGTCAGGGCTCAATATCCGTGCCGATAACTATACCGCGGCTAGAGCGACCTGAGCGATATCCACTGCCGCTGTGGGTAGAAGTACATACCGCGCGGCAGCAGCGGCATGCATCCCGAACATCAACAGTAATATTAACGCATACCCACTGGGTTTTCTCTGTCGCAGGTGGTAGCGAATACCGCTTAGGTCTGAACAGTCATATTACCGCATACCCACAGGGTTTTCTCTGCCGTAGACGGTAGCGAATACCGCTTAGGTCTGAATAGGCCTATAGTTGTCCCGGCCACCGCGAATCTACATCAGTGATTACCAGATTTGCATCTGTTATGGTCTGTATATTTATGGACATGCAGGAATTCCTATTTTTGAATAATTCAGCGACATCACGACCTAGCAAGTGCATTCATAGCAAGTGATAACCTATAATCTTATAAAAAAGTCATGATCATCGTACTTTTTTCTCAGACATCTGCTCTTTCACGTAAGATAGGTACGTGGTCTTCTAATGATTATTATTTTACATATCCACAACCTCCACAGCTTCTAAACTTTCTAAAAGTTTACGTTTCATTTTTTTTTTGCTTTTTAAACATGGTATTTTTGGTGTTACATAACATATAAAGGTACATTTCACTATCCATCGCCAGAAACGGTTCAAAATATGTTTTTATTCTGTAATGATAATGATAGGAGTTGTTTAAGCAGGCATCAATCGGGCTCCCAAGTTTAAGTGAAATTTTTAGGTTAAAATTGACACCTAGGCTTTGGTGAAAATGAAATTCTTATTAAGTGTTCCGTAAATGCTCCCTAAATTTAGGTATTCGTTGGTGAAAACGGGCATTAATCTCTTTATTTTGAATTCGCACGTGCGTAAAGAATAACAAATAACAATCTCGCCATTATTATAGGAATTCGTTAACCGACCTAATTTTTTGCAAAAACTGCCTCCAGCTGTATTCAATATTTATATTTACAAATTTTTCAGCCGAGTCGCGAAAATTTGAGTGGAAAATTCGATTATTTTGGTTGAGCTAACCGAACACCTCGGGGTTATTATTGTAAAAAGAAAAAAGAGCTTTAAAACTACAGTTACCGTTGCTCGTATACACAATTTTTGCCCTCAAATGCACTCTCATTAAACTGATGTGCTTATAACTTACAAGATCAAAGAAGTAATCAACGAAAGTAATTGACCGTCCTGTCGCATCAAATTATATTTTTATTCAAAGAAACGAAAAATGTAAACAAAATGAACGAAGAGGTAAATTACGGGCACCGCAATAATTTCTCTTGTGGACATTTTGTTTTCCTTTATTGGTCATATTTATCAGTGCGAACGCCCGCAGTGGCAAATAAATCGCTTGCTCATTTCAAGTGAACCTCTTATTTCTTAGACGGGCGCAGTGAGCGAGGTTGGGGACGATTAAACTATGTGATTGTGCTCCTCTCGATTTTTTACGTATTCTCCTCACAGTGCACAATGGTTGTCGGACGTCCGACATTATCCTTTTTCCCGGTATTTAGATACGAAATCCGGACAGAAAAATTAGGAGTGATTTTGTTCCAGCCAATTTTTCATGTAGTATGGTACCTGAAATATTGTATTATAAAACGACGGTATTTTAACAAAACGAAAAAATGAACAGTTGACACAAAAATGGAATGCTTATGATAAAAAATTGCCATCGATTTATGCAGATAGGTGCATTTTGTGTAAACCGGACTCGCTCACGCCATCAAAAACAGCGAACGCAAACACGTTAGTTGACACATTCAGTGAAATAAGAACATAATGTATGAGCTACCTATTTTGCTTATCTAGTATTTACGTATTCTTGCATTTTCCGTTGCAACGTCTACTAAATAAACTTAATTGGCAGCCGGTACAGTTAAAGAAGAATCAACTTTGTTCGAAGCTGCCGCATCTGGCTACTTAATGACTCATGAATCTAGATACTAGAGCGACTAGCTGTGTCCCATTTAGACGCTTAGACTAGAATTGAATAGTAAGACTACTGAGCGATAGCCTTGTAATTGCCTATGCCAAAATCATTTTGAAACTTAATTTTGGTTCTCAGTATTCTGAAAAAAATATTTAAGGTTATTATTTTATATTGTAACTAGCCTCCGCCCGCGACTTCATCCGCGTGGAATAGTTACTTTGGGCTAACGCTGACTTTAACTTGCGACTTAGTTTATGTGTATAGGTGAGTAAGTACTGGGTCTTATAATCTAATAAGCAGCCTACAAATTTGGTTAGCATAAAAAAGGTTATAGTGAGCTAACCTTAAAAGATTTTTTTTAGAACTTTTAAAGGGGAACAATTCTGTCATACATGATTCTTGCGAAACTTTAACCGTTTACGCAGCTCTCTCATTAGGAAAATATCCCCCGATTTTGAAACATTATTCATTGGTGCTCCGCTCCTTTTAGTCTTAGCGTGATAATATATAGCCTATAGTCTTCCTCGATAAATGGACTATCCAACACTGAAATAATTTTTCAAATCGGACCAGTAGTTCCTGAGATTAGCGCGTTCAAGCAAACAAACAAACACACTCTTCAGCTTTATAATGTTAGTATAGATTAAAATATATCGTCTTATTACTGTGCTAGTCTGCCTAACTCATGGGTTGTTCAGTCTGTACAAAAATATAACCTTTGTCCACAACCCACACTAGATTTCCCTTAAAACCAAATATACGAGGAGTGCCTACATTATATTAAAAGTGATCGTGATTCCCCCGGTATTTATAAGGACATGCCTACCATAAGAATTTCTTTTAAAAAATCACGCTATATTAAATCGATAAAAAATTCTTACAAATAAGAACGCCATTCTTCCCACAATCCACCTACGATTCACCTTCAATACTCATGAGGAACAGTAGCGTTCGTGCCGTTCAAAGAGAATTACATTATAAATATAGAACATACTGTACCTATTACATGAAATTAGTTATTAGTAGGTTTGGTAAACATTATCTAGCTAGTGAAGGTATAACTATAAGCGTGTCTGAACTAAACAAGCTTTGCGTTGTTCGTCGTACACGAAACACGCCAAGTCTAGAATAACTACACCTACATAAATTGGGACAGCTTATAGGTTTAGTTCCATTATCTAAGTCTTACATTTTAAACTAGGAATTTAAAATATGTTTGAATTGTTACGAACTACGTTAGCTAATAATCCGTAACCTTTCGCTTACAACAACTACAGCACTAGGTAGGTACTAAGGCAATATGTAGGTACAAAGCGTGGTGTCTCACGTGTATCTTTGTTTTTTGCAAAAAAGTGTAGAATTTGCTTATGATTATAACAAAAGTAGAGTACTTGCGTGAACACGTGCGAAAAATTGGGGTCACGTACAACCAAATTTCAATTATGCCACTAAAAGTATCCGTAAAAAACGTATTTATATTCACATTAAAAATATGATGCCGCTAATGAAATTCTAAAATATGATAAACATTAAACGCATTCGTAATAAACTCTTGAAAGCGAATCGCGTTTGATTTGATATCGAATTATGAGTGGAAACGCGGCGCGATGAACGCAGCTCGGTTGAAATGAGGAATATAAATTTGTCTTAAACAAATTCGCTTCTTGATGAAGGCGATACGTTCTCGGGTAAATTACAAGCTTCAGTTCTTGGCACCTTTTTGACGAGTGAGTTATACGCCTTTATTATGCTAGATTGGAGATGATGAGAGGTGTGAATCAATGCTATTGATACCAGCGAAAATAATAGGCACTTACCATCTGGCTTGTAATAAAGGGACGTTTTTAGGGTTCCGTACCTCAAAAGGAAAAAACGGAACCCTTATAGGATCACTTTGTTGTCCGTCTGTCTGTCTGTCTGTCAAGACCCTTTATTTCAAGAACGCGTGGACGTATCAAACTGAAATTCACATGAAATACTCAAGTCTATTGCCTCTTTAAGCTGTGAAAATATCAAACTTCTAAGCCAGGCCAATCAAAAGATACAGCCGATTATGTCGATATTTTCAACAAATTTTCGACACTCGCAAAGGAATCAAAACCTACAGGATACTTCCCGTAAACTCAGAATCTTGAAATTTGGCATGAAGCATTGTCATATAATGCACACATAGGAAAAATTGCGAAAATCACTTTTTTTTAGTTATATAATATAATAAAAATATTTTAATAAAATGAAACTTACTACCTTATTTCTCACGAACGAATAAAGATATCAAATTGAAATTTATACCAAATACCTAGGCCTATTGTCCCTTTAAGCAGTGAAAAAATCTAACTTCTAAGTTAACGCGATCAAAAGATACAGCAGTTTATACCGACACCTTAACGAATTTCCGTCACACGCTAGGGAATCAAAACCTACAAGGTACTTCCCGTGAACTCAGAATCTTGAAATTCGGCACGAAGCAACGTTATATAGATAAAGGGAAAATTGCGAAAATGACAAATTTGAAGTTCCATAAAATATTTAAATATTATTTTTGCTTACATGACACAAAATATTTTTTTAATAATTATTAACTTACTACCTACGCTTTTTCACATAAACGCGTAGAGATGTTAAACTTGAAATTCATATCAAACACTTCTTAAATCTAATTGCCTCTAAACTATGAAAAATTCTAAATCATTCAAAGGTCATTGGGCACCTTCGTATGGAAACCATACCCACGGCGGACACGAACGAAATATAGCACAGTATAATGATATAAGGCTCTGATTTACAATGGCATTAGTCGCATCAATGTGAACCATGGGAATCTAGAGAAAATCAGGTTTAAACATCAAATATTTTCCTCATTTCAATGGGGAATTTAAACGACTAAGTTTGACGGAATTGAGAAATCATTTCTTTGTAGTGAAAGAGTATACTCGCCGTTTATTTCCATTGTCATCAGGTCAGGATCTGATGATGGAAATCCTGAGAAATCGAAGGCAACTATCAGAAATTGTAGGCATGCATAGGGTTAAAACTTGATTCTCAGATGTATGTCTGATGATATTATCAAACAGTGAAGATTTAGAGCTTACCTGATAATGGAGACGTGAGAAAGTCGAGAGAACTCCTCAACGGTATGTTTTAGTTACGTCGTGTTTGGGCTTATGTTATTCGTATTGACGAGAACTTTTCACAAAAGTTAAAAATAAAGACTTTTTACAAAAAAAAAAAAAAAAACTTCTAAAAACAACATGAAAACTGTTTATATGCATCGGTCTAGATCTCGGTGGTTAAATAAATATAAATGCATCCTCTAGACACCGACTTCTAGAACAATGCACCTAACATCTTCTTCCTTTCTTTCTTGTTTTTGTTTTTTTGTTGCTTTTTTATGCGTTTGAAGTTGGATTTGTTTGTAAAATGCTTTTTAAATTCATTTTGATAAAGACCATTATGACCATTACGACCCACCAGTACAAGTTACGACTGGGAATGTGGATATTGAGATATATAAACTAAATGAGAACTTTTTACAAAATAAAATAAAGCCGACTTTATAAAACAAAGAAAGGGACAGAATTAAACTTTTGTCAAAGCTCTAGAAACATAAAGCCAGCAGCCCCGAATCCTACTTTCTAGCAGTCGTTGCAATGGCTGCTTTAACCCAAGTTAGTAGTGAATTCTCATCACCTAAAATAAAATAAGCTTGTGTTGGACACAAGGTTACTGCTATAAATTGTAAATGCTATCGATCCCGCAATGGCAGTCAAACCTATCTATGTGGAAAGTCTTCGCCAATACGAATTAAATAAGCCCAAACACGTGGTAGTTGCAACATACCGTTCAGGAGTTCCCTCGACTCTATGTGGTCTCCATAATCAAATCAGCTCCAAACCTTCACTGTTTACCAGTACCCTCAAAAATACACTCACATGTCTGGTTTTGACTTGATGCGTGCCTACAATATTCAAGAGTTGCCCTGGATTTATCAGGGTTTCCAGATCCTCATCAGATCCTGGTCATCCGAATTGGCATCTTCCTTCTTTATGAAAAGTCTTTAACAATAAAAACTAGCATTGCAACCTGTACAATCCTCTGAAACTGCTTGTCTTTTATATTTTTTAAACGATCCTGGACATTCGTCTCCATGGAATTTTAATAAAATATTTATATTTAAAGGAACGTCATACTATTCTCCACAATTTTAAACTAGTTTGATTCATGTTCGCCACTTTTTGCAAAGTGGGTCAGATATGCCCAATGACCTTTAAGGCATAATTAGTCATTTTTAATCAGATTTCTGAATGATGACTATAAAATGTTGTAAATAAATAACTTTAATAAAAGAACTTTTACAAGGTACTGGCCTACTATTTTAGTTATATTATAAAATAAAAAATATTAACTATTTTGACTCTCACGAAATTACCATAACTATGATTATTCTAAACTGGACGGTTTGCGCGAGAGTCACTTTTTATCTATACAGGATTTGTACGGAACCCTCGGTGCGCGAGTCCGACTCGCACTTGGCCGGTTTTATTCTTACTACGAGATTATACGTACATGTAAACAAAACAAATGAAAAGACCTCGATTCTAAGAAAATCTTTCTTCAAAGAAAAATTGAACACAATTAGTAGGCTGTTGGAAACCTCAAAAATAATGCTAAGTCGACAGATTTCGTAGAACTGTGATGGAATGTTAGGGCTTATTATAAATAATAAGAACTAGATAAAGGGCTTAATATCTAATAAGCATGTAGTTGATACGTTTTAACTTGTTATGATTTTACAAACAGCGACTCCCTATATTAGTCATAGCCGCAAGCTAGAACTAATAAGTAAAATAACTATGAAACTAATTAGAGAAACAAAGAAACTTTGTCGCAGACTACAGACAATTTCGAGAACTTGCTTTTGAAATGAAATGCCTGTTTCTTTCTACTAATTAGTTTACTATGTTAAAATAAATTAGCAAAGCCAGTGTTTCACAACGAAACGTCTAACCAAAATGGATACGTCTTGAAAATCATAATTTGATGTAAATAAAGCTACTACTGTGAATAATTACTAAGAAAATTTTCGGTGTGCCGTAAAAGTGCGATTTTTTCTAGCCTAGCTTTTTTTTAAAGTCTACCTAATTACTTATAAACATAAACAAGTTTCTGTAGGCATATTCTGTCTCTCTCGTGGGATAAGTTACTTACTACCTACATATTACCTTTAAGTAGTATATAATATATAATATTACCGAAAAAGAAATGTTAATTGATTATTCCGTAGACATGTAATTACGAGGAATTCCCCCGACATCATGACTAGATTCATTCATAATTAATTTCATGATTTGTACTCCCGCATACGTAGGTAGACAGTGTAAGCTTGTAATTGATTACGGAAACTGCAATATTGTGTGGAACGACAATTATAATATATGTATTGATAGCTGTTTGCTTATTGTTTTTGTTACGTTATCATTAAATAGGAATTAATGTCAAAGCAACACATAGGTATAAACAAATCAGGTATAAACAGAACACAAACCACAACATTCTGGTTATACATTGTGTTGTAAAAATCTTTATTGTATGCTAAAACTGCTATCCTTTATCAAAGACATCTGCATCTTCAAACAATGTTGATGATTTAATAATCTTGAGCCAATATTAATGCATTGAATGTACTAAGTAATTGTTTAATGCTAATTTCACGGTAAATAGGATTGCAGCAATGCAGACTAGTGTAACATCTTGTATTTAAGATAAGATCGTTGGAACAGCAAACATTTTCGATCTTGGGTAGCACAAGTACCTACAAGAAATACATAGCTTAAATATTACATTAACTGGAATCACAAAAATAGCCATCGCTCACAACCTTACTTTGTGTGTCCGTATCCACATTAATTATAACCAATATTTCGAGACTCATTCCATGAATCCCAATTACAATTATAGAAATTGAATTTTTTCACCAACCTACTTTGCAACCATGCTTACAATGTGAACTTTCAACAGAAATTATAGGAATAAAAGAAAGACATAAATCGTATCAGTCGCTTATCTTCCACAAGTTGTAGGAATCAAGCGAAACGGGTTAGTATATGCTTCTTGGCAATGTGCCAGTGAGCCAGCTTTACTTAAGCACTATTGTGGTTTTTACGTGCCTTTAAACGATTCTATCGCAACTATTTTTTACGCCCTAGAACAAAGTTTGATGTTAGGCATCGTCGGAGTTAAATAGCTAAAATAAGAATTTAGAAACCTAAACTCTCTGTTTAATGCTAAGGCCTTGCGGCTACAACTATTTGTGTAAAAGTTATGAAACTATGATAATGGATGGGCTAGTTACACAAAATAGGGGTTAGATTTTAGTTTGAGAAGTTTTATAGTAAGTGTATCTATCTAGTTCTTGTAATTTAATTTTCGTGTTCGGTAAAACAACGGCACTATAAATACAACCTATACAATGCACATATTCGTGTAAGGACAACGGGAGCTACAGAACTTTTCCCTTCCCCAAGGTTCCAAGTCGCCCTATTCAAATTTCTTTAATACGTTTATGAGGTCGCTTTTAACAAAGGTAAGATACACCTAGTTCCCCGAAGAACACTGAAGGTCTGGCCCAAGTTCACAAGTAGCCGACTCGAATTTCGTAACATGAAAAAGTTTGTGTAACAACAGTGTGCGCCGGCGGTCTTCCCCGAGGACGCAGCCACAACAAATTACTGGCAAACAACTTCGAAATAAATTAACTCTCAACTTTCAAGCGTTTTACTTTCTTTTTGTTAGACGAAAAACAATTTCCTTTGTGTTTTGTTTACGTTGTAACGTTCTTTGGCGTGGAAACCGTTCGGTGAAAAATAAACGCATTTTTTATGTATCGGCAACTTTAATATCAGCATAATAACACCGGGAATATTTTTTATTCGAACCACTTTCCGGCGAATATGTCAATATTATTTTTTATATTATACGGCTAATCTAACCGGTTACAAAGGGTAAACATTTTTAAAGGGTTTTTTTGTACTGGGCTGAATATTTTTAAAATGTTTTAGTGTATTACCTAGCTTCTACCTAAGTATAAATAAACACACTGTAGATACCTACTTAAATTTATGTAAAAAACAGGACAACGAATACTGACACGATACAAAACAAAAAAAAAAACAAAGTCATCAATTTTATAAAACGCAAAAACGGCTGCAAAAATATCACAAAAGTTTGCTTAAATTCTGTAAAAATACAGAAAATATATATCTCTGCAACTCACGCACGCAATCCTGCCAGTTACAAACCAACGGAGGGTCGGACACAGGGACAGATGGACATAAAATTATAGGGATACCACTGGTACGTAGCCTTAAAAACATGTATATTTCCATGTAAAGGGTTGCCCAGATAACTTCCTTGCGTCATCGTCAAAAAGACAAATGTATGTTTCGCTACAGCCCTAGTTTTGAAACTTGCGGGGTCCTCGACAGCGAGCAAGGTTCTGCATAAATTGCTTTTAATTCCCCGCTTTGTCCATAATACATGATTCCACGTTAATGAGTCCGGAACGTTAATATTCAAGGTCCTCCGTGTAATCATTCCTGTGTGCCGCCGACTGGTAAAACAGACCTACTTATTTATATTTACAGCTAACTTGAGCCAGTATTGTTGTTCTCACAAGAAAATATGAATTCGTTTATTTAATTTTGATTCGTTTCGTAACATTTTGTCGTCAAACAATATGCTAAAGATACCGTAAATTAGATTTCGCCTTTGATTTTATGGAGCAAATTAATTTTTGGGCTGCTTATTAGTCTCGGGAAGACGTCTATATTATGTTTTACAGAAGTTAACAAGCATTTTTGAATCGTGCTGATATATTTTGGTACAAAATTACATATTTGTTGAGATAGAAATCAGGGTCGAGCAGCACCTGTATGGGAAGTGTGTGGTTCACACAGTAAAATGAAATGTGATAGGTAATATTTTCTAAGTGTTGAGCATACTAAGAATCTCTTAATAGGGTATTACATGCATTTTTGAAATATATCTTAAATAAATTCTTTAGTCTTAATATATCTCTAAAAAATTAAAAATATTTTTTTTTCTCACGTTATGTACGAATATAAATTAATTGTTTTATCATAATTTCAAATTTCGCGCGTATTTCGCGAAAACGCGGCACACAACGGACGCCATGATTGTTTTTTGGTCATGACGTCATTACGTTAGTAAACAAACTACAGCTGTCAGTAATACATATTTTGATATGTATTGAAAATTTTAATAATGAGTAATTATGCTCCGTATCGTTGGTGTGTTGTTTCTGAATGTGAGAACACTAGTGTAAAAACACCAGACAAATTATGGATTCAAGTACCAGTGGATATAAATACTGACACTGATATATGACACTTTTGTTTACTACCGTAATGACGTCATTAGCATGGCGGCGACATTTCGTAGTGTTCAAAGACAGATAAAAAAACCTAAAAACTTTAAACTGCAATAAAAAATATATTAGGGGTTAAAGTATGAAATTGCCGTTTTATTCTAGTAGGTTTTTGAATTGCCATAGAGTCTTCATGGTTTGAGGTTTTCGAATGAAACTTTTTTCACGTGGTTTCTGTGATGTTCTTCTTTTAAAAAATGTGAAACATTTGATTATCGATGTTCAATTGTTTTTGTTATTCAACTTAAACAAGAAAGATGGACACTGCGAAAATTTGAGTAATTTTTGAATATGAATTCCGACGCGGAAGTAAACGGCAGAAACAGCCCGCAATATCAATGCTGCATTTGAAGAGGTGTCTGCTAATGAACGCACCGTGCGATTTTGGATTAAACGCTTTCGTGGTGGAAACTTCGACTTGAAGAACGAGCCATGAAAAAGACCGCCTGACAGGTGATTAACGAGAAATTAAGAGAGACGGTGAACGCCGATCCTAGTCAAACTACCCAGATACCCAGCCGAAGACGAATAATGTTGAAAAAATTAGCAGTAAAACAGCCACGACTCATGAATCGACCTTCACCGTTATTGCTCCATGACAACGCGAGGCCTCATACAGCAAAAGAAACCGTTTTAACTCTTCAGGAACTGCAGTTGGAAACTATTCGTCTTCCTCCATATTCGCCAGACCTTGCTCTAACGGACGACCATTTTTTTTTGTGATTTGGACAATTATCTGCGTCACAAGAAGTTTCTTTCCAGGAGGCAGATCAAAATTCTTTCACACAGTTTGTGCAGTCTAGATCCTCAGAGTTCTATCGTAACGGCATAAATGACCTTCTTATTAGATGGCCGCAATGTATAAATAATAATGGCAACTATTTTGATTAAATAAGTTTGTTAAAAATTAAAAAAAATTACAATTTAGATTTTCAGTACAAATCGGCAATTTCATACTTTAACCCCTATTATTTATGTACCTTACGAAGTGAAACTAACATTTCCCGATTGCTTTTCCTCTAAACAATCATTGTAATACACTTTTAATTTTTTTCTCATCTAGACTAAAATACCCTATTATATTTGACGTGTATCAATCTAATATTAATCTAATATAAATACTACATAAAACCAAAACACAGGTTTCAGTACAGATTTTAGGGAATATAAATTAAACAGTCAGTAGGAATGTCTTCAAACAAACTTTCCAAATTAACACTACCGTTAAGTCCACAAAAACAATTGCCCATCGACAGCCCGTTAAGGAAATACAGATTGACACATAAATTGTGGTACAATTTTCCTTTATTTCTGTGAAATTAGACATTCAAAACTCAATTCTCGGCCAAGAGCCCAATTTTGAATGCAATTTACGGCTAATTAGAGTCTCAAGTACAGAGGCCGGTGGCGCGAGACGGCAGGCGCGGAGGAAGTTTGCAATGGTGGCGTTAATGCGGGCCAGGCGACGAGGCGCTAGTGCCGCCCCTAATGTGCAATAACTAGCACTGTTTTGTTTCTGTCGCCAACTTAACATTCAACTCGCTGACTCACTACTTGTCTTAGCCTGGCCGAGCCCGAGAGCTTCAGTTAAATGTAGCGTGCGATGGCCTTGTTGTTGACCTATTATTTTGTTGAAATAGCATTTGCAAAGCAGTCGCAATTTTGCGTTACTTTTATCTAAACATTTTATGAAACCATCGAATCATCTCAATAAAGCAAAATAACGTAATTACTTGAAAAGGATATGCCTGAAATGCTTCGGAAAACTCTTACAAAATTAAACGATCAATTGAAGTCTTTTGAGATTGTTTTAACAATTTCTAACCCACTCTCTTTACTTATTCAAATATCCGCAATGATCAAAACTGAAAGTAATATTTTGCGCGAAATATTTGGGGAAATTATTTCTTCCTCAGAATTTGCCTTAGTTACATTCACGTTAAAAGCATTCCAGAGCTTCTTAATCAACGGTCTACGAATATTAATTTAATTAGTTAAAAGTTTTTATAACTTTTAAGTAAAAAGGTGGAAGCGAAAAAAGCTTCCGCGCGGGCGCCGATGTAAAGGAAACTTCAGCTTTTGAATTCGAACAAGCAACATTTATTTATCTTGCCTACTTTGCGAATCAATTAAGTGAATGAATAGGCATCACCCGTAGTATACATACCTGGGAAGGTAATTTCTTGTACGTTATCGTGTTCCTCGCAAAATATGAGTGTAAATTTTGTAATGACTAATGTATATTCATGACGTAGCGAGGCGGCGAGGCGGTGAGGCGGCGAGGCGCCTCAGAAGCAAGATGTATTACAGGCGTGCAGCATCGCAGACTCGGCATCCCGTAACAAATGTATGTACGTACTATGCTACCCTCTCTGATACATGACGTGCCGCCACGTCAATGATTCAAGCACGAATTGCGGACCGCCCTCAGATAATCGCGCGTTTTGAATTAACAATGTAAGGAATAATTGAAACATTTCATTAAGGTTCCGGATGAGTGATTTTTGTTTGTGTTTTGGAATTTAATACATTAAAACGTACGAAGGGATTTAATCATACCAAACGCTCATAAATTGTTGATTTTCATTTCAGTTCACTCAAAAACAAACCAATTGTTTATTCGTGTACTTTTGTTCCAATTGTTAGTTTTTCAATTCATATAGGTACATTTTTAAAGCACTTTGAAAAGAATTTCGTATTATTAGATGGATCTTCTGTCTTGTGACTTTTACCTAAGTCCAAACAAACGTACGTGTGTGAAGTCCGAATATGAGGTGTATATTATACTGCTTTCCATATTAACACAGACCTTGGGAAAAACTTACCTACTGGTATTCAACCGCTTAATAAAACATACGTGACATAATACACCATACAGACAATATACATAATTATTCGATTTAGTCTCGATTCTGATAACAACGTTTATACCTCTAAATATTTAAATAGACAATTCAGTACAAGGTTGTCGTAGATATCACAACTGATATACCTTTATTATAATTCCTTTGCATTATTAATGAATAATTTCAACTACAATCACTTTGATAAAACCTTTGTGATTTTTGCTTCGAAACTCATTTTGAAATGTCTGAAACATTTATTTATGTAAACCCGTTCTCAAAGTTAAACCTAGAATACTTGGGTCGCTTATTTAGCCCTAAAATGAGTATTCCCGAGACGAGTTTCGGCTAAACGTTTGAACGTCGTAATCCACCATATTTCATCATAACATTTAGGCCCAGTTTTAGGAGAAAGATTTAAAAAATAAATACGCATATAAAGCTGCGTAATCTTGGATTAAGAGCGAATGTCATGTTGAAGTAGGAATGGAAGGGAACCGAATAGATTTGTTCCTTATCCGCCGAGATAGGCGCCCCGCATGGCATCAACATATCCTTTGAAATCACGTTGATACGCGGAATGCGGAGGGTTGCTGGTTAATAATTCTTTCGATAATATAATACTTTGACATGATATTGTAGCTTCCCTATTGTCTTTTATCTGTACGTTACAGTCAAATTATTTTTGTAAAAAATACTCAATATAAATACACCTTTATGTCTGTTGGTCTACCATATCTTATCTGACTTTGTATTTTTGTATCACGCTAGGTAAATGAAATGAAAATCCATGGATATACATTTTAGTAATCTGAAATGTCTCACAGATTAAAAAGTTACGCGGCGATAATCTCCGCACTAAAACTTTAGCTGGTGACTCTTAAAAACGTCGCAATATCTTCAAGTCTGTTACAATAAAACTACAAAAACATAAAAGATTTAGTGGCCCGATACACACAACTCCGGTTTAAGAAAAAAAAGTTTAAAACCCCTACAGAAAGTTTTCGCTTAAACGACAACGGAGTCACTATCATTGTCACAAACTGGAAAGTCGCATTATCTGATAAGTGCGGACCTTCTTTTTCTGGAACTTCCGCGGTATCTCGGTCAAGTTAAGGTTTAGTTGGAGATTACGTCGTTTCAGCTAATTCATCTGAGATTCAACCCGTTTTCAAGCAATTTGCTCCTCCTTTAATTCGTTGATGAACGTGTCTTAGATTTAATATCACTGGAATGGGAATTACTTGTAATTTGTTTCTCGAGAGCTTTATGTGACTTTAGCGTTACGCTTTTGTTTTATATTTACGGGATTGTTCTTTTATTCATTGCTTCCACGGATTGTTTCATTCCTTTAAAGTAATAAGTTTTCAGAATCAGACCAAAAAAGTTAAATGCTTTAAGAGTATGCGTATGAAACAATGTTAACAACACTTAAATTCAGTGTTTTCTATAATATAAAGATTCTACTACTTCATTTATGTTCTAGTCAAATAAAAACAATAAAAGTCAGTAGGTCTGTACCTCTTCGTCCCAGCGATCCAATGTTTTGAAAGACAATGTTACCCAGATAAACTGTAAATATGTATGTATCGTTGTGACGTCACATAGGGCCCGTAAAAGCTTTCACTGTTCAAAAGGAGCCTCCTTACACAAAGGCAGGTCAACGGAACAAATAATTGATAATTATGATACGACCTTTTGCCTTGTGTTGCAAATATTTGGTAATGGTAGGATAATAAATATGAATACAATGAGTCATAGGTTTATGTATAGGAGAATTACGTTACACATGGCTGTTAAAGTACATGGTGAGCAGTAGCGTCTACACTCGGTATTGGTATACTCATATAAGTTATGCTATCCTGGTACATGGTGAGCAGTTGCATCGAAATTTCGTTATTGGTATACTTATACTCCGGTAAATTCTGCTGTCCTAGTACTTTACTTTTGTGGTTCTGCGGCATTCCGTAAGTTGGTTTTTGTCTAATCACTCCCGTCCCGGGAATCTTACTCGCAATTTTTCCTTATTTACTTACCGTTTAGACCTACCCTGGACTACGACAAACATTTTAAAATCAAAATCAGCTCAATCGGCCCAGCCGTTCTCGAGTCTTAGCGAGACTAACGAACAGCTCCGTGCCCGTCGGAGTGGGGAGCGTGAGGTTTTTTCGTTACGGAATTTCTGGATTTGGTCCCAGCGCTCAAGGCCTGCGATAGAAGCTATGCAATAGCTTAAAATTGTTTATTTTTGTTTCATAAATATTTTGCAATATGCTTATTAATTAATTCTTACACGTTTACTTACAATAAAGTTACTAAAATTGTATCACGCAGCCTCGGTCATGCAATACAGTTTAGCAATAAAAAGATATTCAGAAACTTTCGTTCGGAAATTCAAAGAATTGACAATCACTGGTGCAAAAGATGACTTAAAAAACAGAATGACAGATATATGTCGCGCGTATACGCTCGGTTTTTTCACGGGAGACTGAATTTTTTACTTCGAAAACAAACATATTTTCTGTTACAATATTATTCACGAATTAAGATTTGTTTTTTATGAGCTCACAAAAACCATACGAATGATAAATTAACATGAAACATAGATATACCTAGCAACAAGTTGTTTTCATCATAAAGTCAAGAAAGCGTCTTTGAGAATGTCGCTACAAGCGATGTCTTCAGACAAAAACCGGTATTTTAGTAATATAAGTCCCCTTTGACGTTTGAGCAACATGTTCCACAAAACTCCTAGTAAAAGTCGACAAGCTCAAGAAGAATTTAATTCGGTAATAATTCTTCATTAATTTCTAGTACCTATTTACATTTAATTCCTGCCTTTTGATTTTAAATCTCCTACAAAATGTCAAGCTTGTTTCGATCTAAAGACTTCAGGTACATAATGAAGCTATTTTTAGACCCCGAGCGTCGCTTTAACCAGATTCTCGCACTAAATGAACCTTTAAAATGGCACTTCAAAAATTGAGAATGCAAAGTAGAATCGGCTAGTTTGGCTTTATAAAATCTCCATTTCAAATACATAAAATAATAGACTATTCATATTCACGCAATAGCGTGGACCGAATTAAATAGTGTGCCAGGAAGTGTTGCGCGCGGCGATAATCCGGCTTTTAAGTAAATAAAACGCCAACCATACTTTAGAGAATAGCGCGACCTTCTATATAGTCTTTGAATAAGTAATGAGCAGCCTTTTTGATACTTAAACTATAGTTAATTAATCAATCGCGATAAAATAATGAGTTTTAAAATTAAGAGCTGTGTAGAATAAAACATTCTAAGCAGTATAAAAAACTATGATCTAACTTTTAATAAGGTCTTTTCATAAGAAATTATTGATTTCGTTTGAATCTCAGCTGTAATAAGGAGAAAAAATCTGCGACTATTTCTTCTAGGTAAAATAGAATTTTCATTTCACAAGATTTATCAGTTTTAAAGTGATCGATCTAAGTACGAAGCGAGCGTAGTCACTGCAAACGAAACTCGTAGCACGTCTACGTCGTAGCTAACAGTGCTACGAGAAATGCTACGACTCATTTAAAGTAACAAAACCAGCTGGTTTATTTTTTGTATAAATAACACCGCGTGGCTCGCGGCAAAGAATATGTCACCTCCGGTGCATGTCGTAAAAGGTCATTAGGAAAATGTATGAAGTGGATGCGCAGTTCTGTGCTCGAAATAAGAAAATATGCTTTTGTTTAATAGTTTCAGTGTAAGTTTTATTACTGCTAGTTATAAGTAAGATGACGCAATACTTTGAGCACTAGAGCTTGAAAATAGGCAGATTAATAATCTTTTGTTGTGTTTACATTAATTATGGCATAACTTTTTTGTGAAAGGCCATATACGCAGCCATAATTTAAGCAATTTGTTGAACGCTATGGGAAAAGGGTAGAATTGCAACTCATTATATTTTTATGGCAAGTCAGATGCGTTGTCATTAAACAATAATTGCGCGGGCTCACTGGCACGGACACGGCTGCTACCCTCGCTCTCCTATAAAGGTATTTCATTTAAGTTTGGCTCCCTTATTGACACCTACGTACAGAATTAAATTGAACAATTATTAGGTTCAACAAATACAGGCACTCGATTCTATTCAAAATAAACGTGTGACACATAAACGTCGTAATTGGACAATTAGTGTAGGCCCGCGGTGGCATGTGTACCACTACATTTATACGAAATGCGGTAATTATCGTAGTCACGCAAACGACTAATTATTATATGTACACGCACAACGTTAGCAAAAACCACTGTCATTTGCGCGCCATCTTGATTTCTGTATATTTTAGCCCGAATATAATAGGGATGTTTTAAATAGAACTTTGGATATGTGTCCTGTGGGAGAAGCCAGAAATGTTTAATATCTTTTTTCTTTTAGCGTTGTCACTAAATAGCTTCTGTTGCCAGTTCATTGATTATCGAGGTTTAAAGATTAAACGACAAAGTTCCATCCATTGTACTCTCGCTAATTAGCGGGACAAGTTCTAAGTAAAAAGAATCCTGCGAACCGCTGGCAAGACAACTGTTTGTTCTTTGTTCTGCAACTATAAACAATGTAAAATTTAATCGATACTGTTTATGTTTACTCATTTATTTTCCTGAACATCCGATCTAAGTAATAATATAAGTGAGAGCTCTAGGGAAACAATATCGTTTATCGAAACGGAATCTATACCTAGCACTTTAAAATAGCGAAGTGTAACTTTTTTTTGATTGCCCATAAAATAGTAAATAAGCCTAAATTGGAAAGTAATATAGTTGGGTCGATAAATGTATATCGAGTAACTTTTTCAAAAGAATTAATGGTACGAATGTGTCGATCCCCGTGAATTGAAATGTGATCTCGATACACAGAATTCGCCTATACAATAACTACGTTATTCGGTGACGTACATCCAAACCATCCATAAGATAACGTTTCTCATTCCTCAAACCAGTAATACCTCTTTCGACATAAAATAAACGAACATAAAGCACAAGGAAACAAGAGCTCGTTTGAAAATTATTAAGACGGCGTAAGCGTCCGGGCATCTGTTATTTCTAGAAAGGAATTCAGAATCCCGGAAAGGAATTTTCGAACACAAAAATATGTATTTTGCTGTGAAATAATGAGAGAGGTAGCCAACGGAGATAGCTGTTGGAACTCCTTGCTCACTGGAATTAAGCTCAGGATTGTCTTCGAACATTACTTTTTAGTTTTTATTTTGTTCTGTTACGTACCGCATAAGCTTCGAGATTTAAGTAGGTAAGGAAAAAAAGTCGCATTAGGGCTTTCTGATTCTTGAAATACATTATTGTAGCGAAGTATTATATTTGTCGGCTAAATATAGAAATAATTGAGTACCTAGCTAAAAGGTGGGATATATTTTGTAGCCTATCCATTAGCAAATATTTTTAATTTGAGTTATGTTAAGACATAAACTGTAGCTATATTTACGTGACACTAATGACACATGAGCTATGAACTATTCCCAACATGGTATTTTGGATATTTCTATGCTGTAGGTATAATTTGTAAATTAGGTATTTGCGGTTTAAAAAAATGAAACTTTTTTTGACTCACCGCTGCTAACCCACAGCGGGAGTGGTCATAATTGATGATTTTTGCCATCGGAAAAAAGGTCGTATTTAGCTCAATCAGTCTTCAACAATGATATTACTAGTTCACAGAATGTATTTAAAATGCGAACAAACATAAATATCGACCTAATTAGCTTCTGCTTATAATTTTCTATGATAGAAGAATCATTCTATGAATTAAAAGAAAATATATTCTTTACTTAGAACTATGAGGATATTAAAACTACTTACCATGTTTATGTACGCGATAAAAAATATAAGCAGCTTTAAGTTATTAATGATTAATTTTCCATACAAAAATATATTTAATAACGTTGTTTAAAAGGTCAGATTTAATTAATACTCTTGCCTAAAGGCGACTAATAAAAGTAGTTTACAATAAGTAAGAGGGTTCGTTTTAGATATCCATAGAAAGGAATACAACGATAGACATTTCCATCACGTTTTACGACATGCAAGGATTGATACACATCTCTTTATCCTTTCTATCGAGGTAGTTTGAATTCTGGCTTTCTTACAGCAATATTATTTATCTCTTTTAAGGTTTTCTTTTAAGGTAATACAGTAAAATATAAAAATACTTTTGGCCTTTGGTTTTTACTACTATTTAATTCATGTTCATTTATAGCTAGGAGCCTAATTTAGTGAGTTGGAAAAGTTTATGAAGATTTGATTATTATAGAAAAATTAAATTTTTCTTATCTTTGTTTTAGTCGCTATCCCATATTTTTTTTTTTATTAATCATGAAGTGGTGAATGCAGGTTAAAATAGACAAAATCCTGTAAAAATACAACGAATCAAAAATAAAATGATGATTGAGCTATTTTTCACAAAAAAGAATGTGAGTTTTCTGGAAATCTGCATACCAAGATCGATACTTTAACAAGTCGTTATTTCTCCGACTTAGCAATTGATTTTGTTCATTCACTTCCATAGTTGAGTTGAGTGCGAACTTATTCTGTTTCGTACAACGAGCTTTGCTACGGAAATGCAGTGCACTTCGAGAGAAGCTCGACTTATAAATTATTCAAGTAGTGAGACACTTCAAATATAGCACAGCCGCTGCGCGTTATTTTGAGAACAACGACTGCTCTGCCGACGTGGCGTTCGATGCGGACGCGCCGCTTGACCTCGTTCTGACCTTAGATTGTGACAATGCTACGTTTCAATGTACCCAACTTCGATCACTATTCAAACTATTTGTTCGACTCCCCGATTCTTCATCATTGTGGCCATCTATTAAAATCAAACTCCTGTTAAACCTTTAGCAAGTATTTACTAGTCCCTAACTTTTTGCCTTAAAACGTCCCATAGGATGAGTTTCGCCGAGAAGTAAGATAATGCGAGTAAATATATGATCTTACTTTTGTAATTTATTGCCCCCATATAACAGTTTATAGCTGAGCAAAGACGTCGCTTTATGGTAATTACCTTCTACATGTTCAAAGCTTTGCAAAGGGGTCACGTATGAATTTTTTGATCACGTTATTTCCCTATGAGGCGTGCTGTCATATTTTGATCATGAGATTAGCTTTTGGTAAGTTTAACATCAAAATTAGCTGACGGTCTTCATAATTTCCTTCTTAAAACCGTATGCATGCAAAAACCGTTTGCATACTAACACTGGTAAAACGTGCGTAATATTAGTTCTGTGTTTAAATTAGTTTATATTTCTGAATGCAGAACACAGCTTCAAAGTGTGCACTACTTTATTCAACAACAGTTTTCCAAGAATGTGCAGTGTCGTTGTTTTTTACAAACTTGGAAAGAGTGGTTTTAAATTTTTGTGTTACAATCTCGCAATTTTTTTAGTATTTTTAGATGCATTTCAATGCCTAACTTTAACCATATCTTAACATCGTAGATTTTTTTGAATACTAAGAAATCGTTATTGGCTTAACAAATTGATTACTTATGGGATTCACAATTCAGATTAATTTGGTAAACAAAATTATTATTTTCAACGTATTTTGATTTTAAAGTACATATTGAATTGGACCATTTAAAACATGCAAGGTATTAAACGGCAATTTGTTTTATAACTTGCACGTATATTCATGGAAGTTCTTTGTTATATTTTAATAAATTCATTCATTTTTCGTCGTTTACATAAAAATTCAATACCGATACGTGGTGTATAAAAAGCTTGAAAGGCCGATGAGAGCAGAATATACCGCGAGGGGCATAGGATGACGCCGCAGGCCATGTCCCGGTATTTGAATAACGTTTGTAGCCTCGGATACAACTCAATATTTTCAAAGCCAGGAAGCCTTTCATTGCGACACCTATGTAAAGAATTTTCTTTTGAATACGACCTGTAGAACCAAATATGTAGCGTATGAATTTTATTGCTTTGTTTCAATTATTTTTAATGAAGTCTCATAGAAGAATTTTTATATTGAAATATCATAACTTTACGAACTGTTTCCCTTAATAATGAGCACCTGTTAGGACAAAAACAATAAAAAGGTTCAATTTAGCAATAATTAAAATTACGAGCAAGCAAATATAAAGCAGTTAGTCCTACCTACAATTTGTTTGTCTAAAATGGTTATCTCTCTTTTGACTCAGAATTGTTATCAGAAAGATACTTTAATACTTTTCACATAGAGCCAACTTATTAAAGTCCTAAAATCTTACCCACGTCAGATAACAGCCTGTCGTTGAAGTGAGCCATTCAATATAAAATGCCCTTTTATGATTCTATTGTAACGCATATAAAATCGTATCTATTTATCCATACAATTTATCCACGTAATACATACAATTTTAAACACTTAGGTACGTTATTTACACAAATGTCTGCAATAATACGCTTTATTGAATTTTACGACTTTTTTAAATTAACTAGACGTGAGTGCGATTCCATCGTTAAAAATAGAGAGAGAGCAGATATCATAACTCGGTGAGGCGAGTCACTTAGTTCTATAAATGTTATCGCCGGCTATTGCGGGTTTATTAACTTAGGTGTCATATTTTGAACTGCGATACGAGAGCTTTATGTCTATTTTAATTAAATCTTTTTTAAAGCCAACGATATAAGTATGCTTTTAAGTGCGTTAATTGAAACAGTAAAACGGCATATGACACCCTGTCAGTGACTGAAAGTGAGCTGTAAAAAGCACATATTTGATTTTATAGCAATACGGGTAACAGCTACTTTTGGTTTACACGCTTTATAATAGCCCGTAACTGTAAAAGTGGTTATATAATTTTAACAACCCACAAACGATGGCCAATTAATACTTCGAAACTTTGATTCGCAAAGCTGTAGGTACCTATTAGGAGTTTGATTCTCCCAACTACAGATAATCGTTTGCCCAAAATGGTGCTAATAATAGATACGAAGAGCTGTTACCACGCATTATACGCTAATATAAGTGTAGTGATGGTACCTTCCCCGGTCGCTTATGTTCATGTTAGAGCGCTTAACTGCACAATATTGGGGTATATCCGGGAGGGCTCGGGAATCATCACGCGAGCAAACGCCGCCTACAGCAGAACAGTGCCGCTGCGTCACACAGAATAATGACACAAAGGCTTTATTTTATGAGCCGCTATTATCTTCCAGTGCACAACTTTGACGCCTCCCGGCCAAATTAAAATATCTTGCTAGAAATGAACTTGAAGTAAAGCTTTTCTATGGCACTGTTTGTGAAATATTAAATGAAGTTACAAAGATGTATACGATCGTAAAAGTTTTCTGTTTAGTACTTCCGCGAGGGTCGTCGAAGACGCTCCGAAGTTTTGTTAAAGCCGCGAGTCGTAATTCTGCACTCGACTGTCATCTTTGTATTGTGATAATAAAGTCTATTGTTTACTACGATGTATGTGACAGATTTACTTAGGCACAAACTTTAGGGCCACAGGATATAAATTACTTTTAAAAGATTTAAATTTCGTCACTTATGTGTCCATTTACGAACAATAAAATATCAAAACCCAGTGAATTTTCGATACAAACAAATCATCCGGCTCACGTTTGTAATACGAGCAAAATGAAAATAAGCAATAACAATATTTTTATGTAGCGACGAATTCTTTATAGGCAATTTTTCTCAGTGAATTGTATTTTGATGACACTGGCTGATATTTTATAAATGATGAGCCTATTTATTATTGAATACAATATACTCAAATGTTTAAGAACAGATGTCTCAAGATGACGAGTGCAATGCAGTCTGATGATTATTCGTCACTATCTCATCAAGATTTCGACGTCGACCAAATTGTTATAAAAAAAAAACAGTTTGAACCATTTGAATAATAAACCCGTTATGAGAAAATTTAGTCAGTAATTCTCTCATAACGAATATTCATTCATTCATTAATATCCGCAAAACATAAAACAAAAAGATGCTGTGACCCATTTTATTCCGCAAAACGACGCAAAAATTTAGATAGCAAATAACAAACCCAACAGATCTAAATTTTCCCATTTTCCCAGGAAAGGTTTATACATAAAACTTTTGAATAGAACATGCGGTGTTACTGTACACCGAGCTATAACAATAGATTGCTCGGTAACTGCACAAAACTACAATAGAATTTTAGGAATTTTATGAAACCGACGGACAGGTTTCCATCGGACATTAACAAATGGTTATTTCATTTATATTCGATATATTTGCTTATTTGCACTTTTTGGCATGAACTAAACCTGTCATTCGGAAAACTGCTGACGTTAGAAATGTTTATAGAATTTGCAAAAAACAGTGGTTATTGAATCGTGCTCAAATCGAAAACTTTAACCCCCCAAAAAAAACATTTAAACCTGATTTGACGATGTTTTATCCACTTATAATTACTTTATTCGTAATATCATTCAAAATGGCATCAATCAGAAAAGGCATTGTAGATGACACTATTTTCAAAACCACATAAAGTGGAGTCCTTTTCATATCCAACGTGGACAACATGCGGGAAGATATAAGTCATCATAACGGTCGTGACCATGATACCCAAAAGGTTAGATAGTGGTGTACCTCCGTCATACCCACCCTTCTCATATATCTACAGTCGTGTGTAACGGTATTAGGTTCTGACAGGGGGCGTACCCATCACCATATATCAGTAAAACTCCAAACTCCATGATGTTCTCATAATACAACACAATATCCTTTGTACGTTTCCCTAAGAAGCATCACACTCAGTACCTCTAAGTCGCCACCTGTTTTTGTTAGCACCAGAATGTTAAGTTAGATAAGTAGCTTATACCTGCACTATATTTTTCCTTTCAATCTCGATCTAGCGAGAAAATGGATCATTGTTGTCCGCAAAATAAGACTCCGAGCATACCTCTAAGATGTTTTCTTTGAGCGTTGAAAAGCTTAAAGCATTCCACATAACTGCTTTGAAATTGCACACAACTGACAAAGTATATCATGCAACATCATTTATTTCTATTAAGTAGAAAAGGCTCACACAAATTGCCTTGGCGTGTAAATAATTTGAAAACAAATTAAAGGCGAAGTTGGAATAAAAATTCGCGTGTGAGAAACTAAGAGTATATAATATAAAGGCTTATGAATACGTGCGAATAGGCAGTTCTTAACACGGCCGGCGTGGATGGAGGCGAGCGCACTTGGCGTGGGCTCAAGACCTCTTCATTCCCCTATGTCTCGCCGGTAAATAATTGCGACTGTACCGCACACCACTCACCTTGACAATTATGTGCACTTTATTTGACGGTGCTCCAACCCACCTTACTCTTTGCATGAGGCGTATTATAAAACACTCGGAGACACTAAACCAGCTGTACTAAATACAGCAACTTTTCCAAAAACAGACCATTTTCCGCTACAAGGATTTAATTTGAACTGAAAAGATATAAGTGCATTCCTAGATTTTAGAAACTAGTCTAGCTTTCGGAAGTACGTACATAGGTACTCGAAAATGTTTCCTTAAAAAAGTGATTTTAAATAGGCGTTATTTTCGTGACGAGAAGGTGTGTACCTGATAATTCCTACCTATTCGTATTCGAGGCGTGCATAAACCAAATAAAATATAAATGTGAACATGAGTGTATTGTTCGCCGCAATGTTTAGGTCTCTTTGTAAAAGACAGCTGAGATAAATGGGTCAGCACAGCGCTTGAAGGCAATGCTCCACAAACCAGTCACTGTTGGCTTATAGTTTAATCACTATAGCCATGGTTTTTTATTGTATCCTAATAATAACAAAAATTTAATAGTGTATGAATTATACTATAAATATATTTTAAGAGTCTTTCTTTAATGTCTAAAATCATAGCATAATGCTGAATAAAATACCTACCCACGCAAATATGTTCAAAGTTGGAAAGTGTCCTACGTAGGCGACAGAATGTTAAGTTATTCGCAAAACTGTTTCATTTGCTACGTAAAAGTTGCTCAGATCATAAAGATATAATATTATCTTTTAGGCGGGCCTAATGCGAGCAGTTTTCCAAACAATTACATAAGCACATGCAGGTAAGCGTGGCTGCAGACTGCCAAGGGACGCGAGCCAACGTACACGTCATCACGTAACCAACCGCCGCGGAATACAAATGAAAGGGTGCGCCCAAATGTTTGTATTCAACTTCATCAAAATTACCCAGCCGGGCCTTGTTTAACCTATGCCAATTAAATGCCAATTGATTAAGTTTTTATCTTGGGTTGATATTCTGGAAATAGATTCAATTTTCTGGGAACAAAGTTTGTTTTGTTATACTCTGAAAATAAATGCTATCGATCAAAGCGTCTGTATAAAGGTAGAGCTACATGAAATAGACAAGTTTTACAACTAAAACAAAAGTTTTATTACAAAAGTCTATTGTAGTTTTTAACTAATCTATACATTCGGAGAGATGTATCATTGTCAATCGACAAAAGAAGAACACACACACAGAAACAACAGCTTATATTGGAGTAAGAAACAATAGCATTTTCCTTTGATTGTTAGTAGAGATACTTCGCTGCTTATCTACGTAACATCTGATATTTCTTTTAGCGCTTCATTATGGTGGTGGATACAATCACGCGTATTGCTTTGAAGAGTCCCTCCCCTCACACAATGCCGTCTAGACGCATTCATTCAACGTTACGTACATGCGTTCCTTTCCAAGAACCTATTACCTTCTGTTTGCACGTTAACTAGAACGGTGTAACATTGTTAGGCGGTGGCTATGACTAAGATCATTTTTCATTTTTTTTTTTTTTAATGTCTTTATTGTGTGATCAGTGAGAAATACGAAGAAGTATATTTTGCCTAGACGTTGATAGCCACAAACAATAATACAGCAATAACTTGTGTTAAAGTTCAATAGTATTTTCCCAAGTTTCCACAAGAAACTAATTTGAATTTACAATTTAAAATAATTTATAGGTATATAAAAAGTATAAAATAAGCTCAAAAATATTTAAAATAAAATATGTATACAAACATTTCTAAAATTAACTGAAACAAAATCAAAAACAAAATAAATAGAACATATTTTTAATTAATCAAAAATGTATTACGTACCAAATTCAAGAGTTTATTAACATCCAATAACAATCTAACGAGTGAATATTACAAGCGGCACCCACACGCCCGCGTCTGACAACTTCATAAGACTTCAGCCAAACAACTAGAGTTTTCGGCAATAACTAAACGTACCAACACTGACATGATCCGTAAACTACGTCTTGTATCGAGTCAGATTTCGATGCGAGTAGAAATCGGATCACTACACTGAGGGCTAACTTCACTAACAGCTGGTTTACTAATCGGGCCGTTAAGCGAACAAGTTTTTAACCACGATACGGGAAATTTCGATTACCTGTTTCGTGTTGAACACCGATTTGGTACTTGACGCCTTTAGAATAAACTTAGGCACTTCCTTGACCAAGAATTGAATTGCGCAATAAGTATTAAGCTTTCTTGACGTGTAGGCTTAATATTGATGACAGCGGTATGATTTTTAGCGTCTTTTTTTTTAATTTATAATATTTTATTTTTTGGCTTTGCGTTTATGTAAGTTTATAGGTCTTGGGCCGCCTTAAACCCAGGTTAAGTTTGAGCGATTAATAAACAGCTGTTTTCAGTTAATCGAAGTGTTGCCTTGTTCGTGAACTTGGACCTAGTAAAGCAAGTTGATCTCGCGTAGCAGTTAGCATACTGCGGCGTGCTGCTAACGATGAGTATTTGCTTAGTGTCACGTATGTAATATTTAGACTGATTTAACTAGCTATCTATAGTAGGAAATACTAAAGACTATCAGTCTTACTTATAAACGTGAATTAAATAATAAGTAATACTTAAGGGCTGTTTAAGAAAATTCTTACTTATAAACGTTGCTTAAGCATGTCTTAACTAACACTTAATCACTACTTAAGACTTTAAGTAGTGATTAGTTAAAATGTTGCTTAGAAGGTGATTAGAGATTTTTATAAGTAAGGGGGTTAGTTATGTATGTTATGTTCTGCATTTTATACGATACTTTTCTCTGCAGTTTTACCGCTCAAACCCTTCTCATACCCGGTCAAAATATAGCCTATGTTACTCGGAAGTACTCCAGCATTCCGACAGTGAAAGATTTTTTCAAATCAAACCAGTAGTTCTTGAGAATAACGCGAGAATAACACTTTGACTTTAATATTAATATTAGTACAGACTTTATATTACTGACTATTGAGCCATAAATAAGTAAGCCTTTAACAAAAGCATAATATGAAAAATAAATTTAATACGAACACAAAAGGCAAAAGGAATAACAATGAATGATTTTATTTTTATGATCATAATAAATAGAGCTCTCAATTAAAGCCCCAGTTTATAAAAGTGAGTAGTAAACATGCCCGTGACGTCATAGGCGCCCGTTTTCATTAGAAGTTTCATAAATAAAGCCAATCGTGAAACTAATCGCTCTATCAATAGTAATGTGCTAGACAGACAAACTGTTATTTTTAAGCCCAAAGTTAATCACAATTTCGCATTTTAAATATCAGAATAAAAAATAATATTAAAAAGTACCTTTACATTTAATTTAAAAATCCCTAATGGTTGTTTTTTAAACAAATTAAAATAATCACTTAACTAAATGTTTAATACTGCAGCGACGAATACGTCTACCATATTAATCTCGTTAAACAGAACATAAATCAAGTTCTGCACACAATAACTTATCAGTTTGGGAATTCACTTAAATAAAATCCATTAAAAACTTACCTTATCCATCTTCACTAAATGTAATTAAAAGAATATAAAGACCAGCTATACATGAACAATAGATTTCGATACAATGGCAGTTTCTTTACTTTTGTGTTACTGTAGAAACACGGCGCAAATGGTATATAAAGAATAAGCCTCAGCAATCTATCTCAACTTGCTTATTTCAAAACTAAGTTATTAATAAAACAAGTTTCCTCCGAGATGACCGCAGAAACTTAAGTAATGGTGAATGCTCGTTTACTTCAAAAGTGAGTTTCAATTTCAGTCGCTTACCTTCGTCAAAGCAAATTCTATTAATCTCGCATTATGGAACTGTCCAAGCGAAATTAGTCCAAGTCAAGAGTCTTAATGTGGCCTCACCTGCACAAATTAGGTGCACAGTTCCAAATTATGGTTCTAATAAAGTCGCCCGAAATAACAATGTAGGTAGAGAGAGCACTGGAACACGAGTCACATTTGATATGAAGATAGAACTAATAAATGAGTGAGGCACGCACATTAATTAGTTGATGAGATAAGACCTTGAAGGGGAGATAAGGTGGATACCTGAAAGGTATAATTTGAAGCGTCGATCGCTCGGCTCGGCTGCACGGCCTACGAGGACCGGCGCTCAGTCCGACTAGGGATGCCGAGGCGAGCGGCCGCGTCGCTGTCCGTCGAGACCCTCTCACCCCCTCTCTAGCGATTGCGAAGTGCGCTAACTTTAAAATGTCCCGCAACTCCCGAATGTTGTTACCAGTGAACCGCAAGCTTGAAAGTGACTGATGAAGTTGAACGAAAATTACAGTTACATATAAACGAACGAACGTTACCAAACTTTGGATTTTGATTGAATTGTAGTGATTTTTGAGATGTGATTAATTAATAAGTAGCTATTCGTGAGTATATTATTATAATTTTTTTTTTATGTATCAGCAAGGTATTAATTATGTTCAATGCTATTAGTAATGCCTTACTTAGAAGTATTTAAATCTTAACCCAAATATTCCTAACCGGCTAAAAACTCTTTTAAATATTATGTACTACTATTGAATAACGTATAATTTTCTTACGACTATGCTATTAGGCTATTATCAGGCTCGAGTCGGGTGACTGGGTGACGTTTAACACGTTTGAATTATTAAAACATAAAACTAAATTAACAGCAATTTTCTTTTTAGCCAAATCATGCTAGTTAACTACCTTGGTTCACCGATCTGTAGAAACAACAGCCTATTTTATCGAGCCGCCAGAAATTAGATAGAAAGCAAATATTTCAGGTGTTCACTATTTTTGGCCGACGGCCAAGATATCAGTTCGTAAAACTAATTTCTATGATAATTCTATAATACCAAGCTTTACTGCAGCACTGCCGGATCCCTTGGGAACTATCAATTTAGAGGTAAAAAGGTTGTAGAAATTATTAGTGTTTATCACTTCTTCATCATTATCAGTGCATGACGTCAAGTATAAACCTCCCTGCCTTTCAAGCCATGTCCTCGCTGGCCATTATTAGCATTTTGTTTCAAGTTCCAGCAATGCGAGGTATGCTAATGAAAGATAGTACGGTTCAGACTTATGCTAAGGCGGGCTGTTTCCGCAACTTCGCCACAAAGCGCGTCTTTCGCGCATTAGGTGGCCAGCCAGTAGTTGAGAACTGCCTTTAATAACATACCAATCTGTTGTACCTTTCTTTCTTAATACAATTAAAGGAGGAATTAGAGAATGTTACACCATTCTGTGTGGATGACGTGTGAGTTAGAGTAAATACTAATATATATTACTTAACTATCACATGAACACAACGTATCTTAGATTTAGTACAGTTTTAAATATAATTTATGTATAATTCTCAGAAAATTACTTCAAAAGAACCTTTGCTATAAAATTAAAGGAGAAGAAGAAGCATATGCCAAAATTAAGATTATTTAAACATGCAAACGAAGCAAAAAGATACATTTCATAACAATAAGTAACACTTCGAAAAATTGTAATTTTATTTTATTTGTTAATCAACATAAACAGCTTATACAAGCCAAATATTACTACAACATGTTAAACTTATAGGTATTAATAAATGCATTTATGCACATAATGGATAACTCATACCGACGGCTTTAATTTGCTACAGTCCATTTACGTATTCTACGCCGTAGCACCGTAGCACCGTAGCAACGCGTAGGCTGCTACGAATTGAACCGAAATTCCTTTCATATAACAAAATCGTTCATATTGTATCCAAAACTTTTATTGATTTTTTGAACTACGAAAAACATAAAATATAGCTACTATAAAAAAGGTAATTTCCTCTAAGGGTTTTTTTCGTAAATTGGCTATTACTAAGGATTCTCAAAAGGTAAAGTTATCATCAGTTTCAAAAATAAACAAACACTATTTAAAGAAACGATTGATCCTCAGATACTTTTGGCGTAGGTTGAAAAATACTATAGTAGGAGACTTATGATTTGTGACTTCTATTGAGCTTTAGATGATTATGGAGAATCTACAAGATAAAGGGATTTATTTACCACAATAGCACGCCGGGAGACCGCAATGATTTTGGAAGTGGTATGTGATGAAGACAGGACAATGTTGTGATTCAAAGCCAAAGTCACACAAGATACAGTATTTGTTGAGACGAAGAATACCGCATTAATGTGCTTAACATCACAGCGAATAAGTTTTTTGTAGTAGTAGATAATATGTTTAACGTTTTTCACAAGATAACTTTAAACATGTTATCACCATCACCATCATCAGCCTCTTTATTGTCTTACTGCCCCTGACTTCTTCAAGAATCATAATAAATACTGAAATTGCAATGGATGAAATTGGGCCTGGAAATAAATATTAGTTGAAGAAGTTTCGGTGCATGAAGCAGGCTTGCTGAAAAGCAGCAGGCCCTTGGGATGCAAATGTATCCACAGGAAACTACAACTGTTTTTGACTTTGCTTTCGTTTGAATTTACAATCAGTTACAGCCTTTTTTATCGTCCAATTGCTGGGCACAAGCCTCCTCTCACATAAACAACATTTTTTTTATTCATCTTAGAGGTATATAGGGTATTTTTAAATGGGGATATCCATCAATGTCTATTGTCCTGTCGTCTTCTAGGGATCAACTTGTTAAGTACTTAAAGAGTGGGATGCGAAGAGAATGGATGTAACAGAGATGAGAATGTTGAGATTTTTTATTGGTTACAAGAATAGATTAGAGGAAATTTAAAAGTGGTCCCTGTGATAGGAAAGACATGAGACTAGGGAGCAAAGAGACAAAGGGGGATAAAACACATGGTCACTAAGAGTATGCTGAATATGAATGTGGATGGAGGGGTGTAAGAGGAAGATCTGAGAAAAAACGAATGGGTTGTTTGAAAGATGTCATGAATAAGAAGGGAGTAAATATTTCTTTAACAACATCATTTTCAGCGATGTCTTCTATTCAGTCTATCAAGCGAATCATTTATTTATTTATACAGATTAATTAGTTCTTAATTACCTAGTCTAGTTTAGCTGAGCGGTTAACTTTTTAATCAGTTTTGCCTCAACATATCAACAATGTTTTCATAACATTACTTTCTTACAATGTTTTCGTTTCTGACATTGGGATACAACTTTGTTTGTATATGTAGATGATATTCAAGCAGTGTTGAACAGCTCCCGCAGATTACAGACTGAAGTGTCAGTTGTTGACGGACAGTTTAATAATAAATAATATTAAATCCAACTAAATGTTTGCACTCTGGAGAATCTTCTGGTTTAATTATGAAGTCTCATAAAACTAAATATTTTCAAATTACATACGTTCTTATAACATGTATTTTAGGTTATTATATTTGGAAACAGTATCTGTCACATAACTCTGACACTCGTTTACTCTTAGTAATAGTTCAAAAGTTCCATAAAGGTCCTGTCCCATTTATTCTATCTTTCACGATTTTCGTGCGGTTTATTTTTGGTAGTTGACAAAATCTAGTTTTCTGCCAACACAGCCTTCCAGTTGCTTTGACAAGTAAACTTTAGAATTTCCAGTATTGCAATAGGATATGTTGACAGTATGTTTGAATGTTACAAAATATTTTACTTTACCGTTACAAAGTCGGATTCCAAAGAATCTGACAACTATTGGTGCTGAAACTTTATGTCGCGTTAAATTGATGCTGCCTTGTTATCATAAAAGTGATCTAGTATTCATAAGTCCATACTTTGATCGGAGAATCAGGTCAAGGTGTCCTCTAATAATAAACCTTGCCAGCATACCACCTCTATTGATTAGTCTAATTACTAATAAAACCAAAGAATAAAGAACTGTAATTACTTTAAATCTAATTAATAGCTGGTTGAAAAATATAATTAACAGCAATGCCTGAATAATTAAACTTGTTATTACAAAGTTCAGGCAAAATTGCTTAACGACTTTCTACTTAAAAATGTGTTGGATTTATTCAATATAACAATGTAACTGGGGCGCCGGTGCTCGGTAAAGGTGGAGCAGAGGTTCCATGTCATGAACCACAAGCTCATTATCCAGGTTTTTCATAACCTACACTTTAATCTACAAGCGAAATAACTGAAATTACCAAACTAAAAAAACAACTAACGTAGTTTGTTTTTTCCACTTTAGCTAACTCTTGTTTCTATGGAAGCCTTTCAAATTACCTCTTTCGAATAACTCTTCCACTCTAAGCTAAAAAACTCACCATCCGTTAGTCCCGAGGAAGCTTCTTAAAATCTAGCGAAAGAAAGTAGCTTTTTACACATTGATTTACTGCAATTCTACTTCGAAGAATAAATTATATCTAAATGCAACGAACATTATAAATGTGGCGAACGTTGTTGCTGAAACACATGCCAAATTTAGTTCATTTGCAATCCACAAAACCGTACATAAACCAAGTGTAGTTAAATTACAAAATCTAGTTCAACTAATTGGATACAAAAACATAGGTCACAACTTGTTTGTGAAATGCTAATTTGAAGCATGTGGACGCGGACAGTAAATGTAAATGGATTTTGTGTCCAATTTCTAGCACAAAATGTTGCCTTTTTGAACACGTTAAGACATCAATAATGTATTTAATAAATTGAATGGTCATTGTGGCGTATTAATAGATTTGTGGAAAAGTATTGAACTGACTGTGACCTATAATGATTCTTAGAAACACAAACAGAACGTTGAAGGCTGTAAACCATTCATTATATTTTCTTTACGGGTTCGATTTTTTTTATTTTCTACGAGGTAAATAAGGTTTCGATTCTTTCCGAGCAAGCTATATCGAAGCACATTTTCAAGTTCCGTGTAACAGCTTTCATCGTGGTGACTGACAGTCAATTACGTTCGGCTTGGAAGTTAGGGTTGGGAGATCACAAAACCCATGAACTAAGTTGATTTAGAGATTAAACTTTTGAAGTAGTGAAGTTCGGAATATCGCTTTAGTGTTTGTCATCTTATGTTATGGGTGTGCACGAAGTATCTTTAACACCTTTATGGATATTAAATACTGGATCTTTATTGAGACTTAGAATAATTAGTGTTAAGTATGAGATGAGTGATTCTAATGCAAAGTTTTAACTAGGTACTAACTTTTTATGAGTAACTATGTAGATGCTAAGATATTATTATTTTGTAAAGTAAGGTTCATTGTATAAATAAAATATGTAAACCCATCTCCAGTTCACGTACGTTTTTCTACCAGAAATTGACTCGGTATAAGATCTAATCTTAATAGCAATTTATTCGAATAGTGAGGTTTGAAGCCTGCAGGTGCTATATATAACGTTCTACATTCGGTCGCGGTTACAAGCACATTGCAAGCCATTTCTCTCCATCTACTTTACGACTTTTGCGGAAGGTTAGCAGCGGATATATTTCTCATTCTTAAGCTGCTATAAATAGTTTCAAATATCAAGTCAATGATAAACATGAATGTTTAATAGAATCTGATTAAATGGATACTTAAACACACACATAGGTAGTCATTGACATATATTCTAGCGATAGACAAGAACATCCATACAAATAATTTACCCGCATAAGTCGTCTTTTGACATCTTGTTGATGTATTGTGACATCATTTTTTACATTTTTCATTACTCAAAAAGTTTATATCTAAGTGAATTCAAAATCATGTAATATATCAAAAAGTTTATTTATATCTAAGTGAATGCAAAATCATGTAATGTATTAAAAGCAGGAACTTATTTTTAGGGTTTTTTAATATTAATTACGATGTTTTTTTTCTTAAGAGGGCTTTCACAAATTTTCGCGAATTTAAACGCGCTGATATTGTTGTAGTGTTTTTACAGTAGCGAAATACATACGAAGTCATATTATTTTTTCTTGAAAGTAAGAACATACCATGACAAAGTGAAGTCTGTTTTCATTGATATTTTACCTACTGCCAGTTTTATGGCACATCTGTTTCTGCACGATTTTCTTAATCCATAATTTGAGATGGCGGGCGGGAACAAATTAATGCATATTTGTAAAATTGAATTATAAATGAAAAGTATGATATACAAGCGTTGTAATAGCATGAACAGCGTGTAATTTTACTAACTTGACTCTCGAATAGTTTATATGTGTAAGTTTATACCTTGATATGTATTTTCTATTTTATAATTGTCGTTTCATAGACATCCGTCTGACGCAGGTGTCAAAATCGCTCTGATTTGCCATTTTGGGCAATGCATAGTCTGCAGTGCATTTCAGTGTGGTAAGCTTTTTGTTCGGAACGTTCTATCTAGTACGTAGTACATATATATCGATGTAGGTAGTGGTGAATGGTAAGCATTTTTTGGGGTAATTTTTTCGTAAACTTGACCTTCAAAAAGTGCCTACTACAGTGTTTACATTTTAAATGTCCAATGAGATCTGAAAAAAGGAGAAACTTCATTTAATTCAATTTAGAAATACTCGAAATACATGGACGGTGACTTTGAAAAACATAGTGTCATTATCCACTAATTTATTTCTATGAATAATTTCTAGGCTTTGTTTCATTTTTCTTGAAGATTACAAGCTTCAAAAAGTTCGTATTTTACTCCCACAAAAACGATTAATTATTTCCATTATTGAAAATTAATCCTGCACTGATAAACCTGTCAATTTTTAATTACAATAGTGCTTGAGTCTTAAATAAAACCCATGTTTTAAAATCTTGCAAAGGTATCCATTACTTTTGAAATATAGTTATATTTAAAGGCTGTTATTTTTCATTGTAAATGTTATTTAAGCCAATTTCACGATAAATAACGAAATAAGTTCCAAATGTATTTTAAAAGATCATAGTGCTCCTGTCATTTATTTAAAGTTGACAGAGACAAATAGTGAAAACGAGCTGAAAATAGTTATCATTTTGCACTTTAAATTAAGCACTTTACTTTTATTTTCTTGCTATAATAGCTATAAAAGATAAAAAAATACAATGATGTAGTTTGAAAAATCCATTTAGCAATTCAGTGTACTCAATGCGTTCAAGATTGTGTTCTTAAAAACTTGAAAAAATACTCGAGTGCACGAAAGCGATAAGAAAAATCAAGTTTGTTTTCTTTCTGTACGAAATCGAATTGTAGATTCAATTTCTTAAGTACATACCGGCGAAGATAATGGAACAAAGCGCTAACACTTGCACTGCTCGGCACGCAGATACGTCGCACCTAATATACGGTCCTGAAAGCACTTTAAGAAATTCTCTTATAAAACATTACCGCGAGATAAAAGTGACAAAATGACTTTTGATAAGACGTACGTATTTTATGAGTGAATAATTTGAAAGATCCCGCAAATACATCCGAGGTGACGCCTAATCTGATTACCGTACTCCAAAATTTCTCAGATTACCATTTAACGTGAAAATCTCTGCGAAAACTTTTGTGCTACTTATTACCGCTTCAAGTGCCTTAAAATAATTTCTCACTTTTTTCGTCGTGGGCACTTCGTTACGGTCTCTTTCATCTTTTAATTTCTTTCTTACTTCGTTTATTTTTTATCCTTTTCGCATTCCGCTCCCCAGTGCCTAATGCTTCAATTAGTGTTCAAAATATAAATGCAGTAGACAAAATTGAAATAAAAACGTTTATCACAATAGGGATAATAACTAACTGAGGAAGTTCAATCTATAACCGTAAACATATTTTTATGAAAATGGGAATCAATGCTTCCGTGTTCCGGAAAATCGTTATTACCGAAACGGATTTGATATATCGCTTCTCTTTGTATTTATTTAAAGCAGTATTTACTTATCTCTTATATAAAACTGCAAGTATCGTATTCATGTATCGTATTCATGTATAAAATAGATGCAAATGGTGTAGATCCGTAGAGCGGTTACTATCCCAAAGAGGTTTCACATTAATCCCAACTTACGCCAGCTATTCGTCTACATTCATTTGATAACAGTGGAACAGAGGGAACCGCAACAGTCCACAGCTGCAATCTAATTTGAAACCCTACTCGAATGCAGCCAGAATTTTCCCTACCGCCAACCCTTGGCGCCACTCCAATCTTTATATTCTCTACCACCACGAAGCACCTTCGAAAAGCGTAAATAACCAACTTTTGCTGTCGAACTAATTTCTTTTGAGAGTTTGCGTGTAATAATCAAATAGTCATTCATTTTGTTTCGTTAAAAGCGTTTTAATTAATTTTATCGTACTGTGTTTAAGCCCCCAAAGTGCAACTACAGAAATAGTGTAGTGCTTGGCAGTCGGTCCATCTGTCACACTCTTTCATTTCGGCGACCTTTTGACGCATACTGTTGTAGTTGTGAGAAGCAGTGCCCCAATTACTAACGTCAAGAACTTTCTTTTATTGCGACTTCGCTTTAGGGGATCAAGAAGTTTTTTTTCCAAAACAGTAAACTGTGGTGTTTTGGTGCAATTTAGAATGTTGTTAAGGGTAAAAGGTTTATCTTATCTTATCGATACAACAACAAAGCGCAGTCTTCTGAGATAATTGAACCAGTTGTTGATTTCCAATGCTGAGGGTACAATCTAACGCTGTCCGCCTACACAGCTCCTACTTGGCCGCTTGATAAATGAATCAAACAATTTAAGTAGGTACACAGAAAGTATTCATCGAGGTATTCGATGATTGAGTTTGTACACTTTAAAGGAACAAAGCTTTCGCGTGGCCTGTCTGCTAAAATTGATTAAATGCAAGCATACTCCATAAATAAACCGAGTTTTTTCAAAGCTCAGCACGAAAGTACCGGCGACCCCTAAGTATTCACGAGTTACCTCGATGAACGGGAAAATAAGACAGACAATATGAAATGACGGAAATTGGATTTATATTCCTTTTAGTTTCTTTTTTCGTACACGTTGTATAAAAGCTGTCGCTTTTCCTTATAAAGCAAAGCTCTAGGTAACGTCTTAAAGTGGCTTTATAGGTTCTATTTGTACGGTATTGTCAAACATGTTTACGTTTTCTTTTAAACTTTTGTAGTAAGTTTATTTCAGTTTAATAATGTTGTATATTCACGTGTTTTTGTAGAGTACTTTGCGTCATTTTACGGAATTAAATATAGATACCCAAATATCTGTAAAATATCGCATAAGCTCAATGCAACTTTTCTAAGTTTGTATGTACTTTCTAGGTAAATCTTAGACACCAATGGCTGATAAAAAGGTGAAGGAAAACATCTTGAGGAAACCTGGACTTTAAAGTCTGAAATCACCAACCCGCATTGAGCAAGCGTGGTGATTAACGCTTAATCCTTCTCCGTGTGAGAGGAGGCCTGTGCCCAGCAGTGGGACGATAAAAAAAAAGGCTGTAACAGTAACAGTAACATCGCATAAGCTATAGTATAATCCGAAATCGATGTAAATAATTATCCAAACACGCGTGACTATTTTCTAGCTTCACCTAGAAGTAAATTAAAAATGTAATATTATTAAACTTCCAATCTATAACAAAATTCTGATTAGATTTAACGAAATTCATTGAAATCCCTACTTTATTATGATGTAATTTAAAAAGAAAATGTTAAAGAATGCTGCAGCTCAATTCTAACAAGCTTTCTTTACGTTGTTAGTTTTAGAAGATATCAAAAGATCTTTATTTTTATAATATAAGTTATAATATGAACTGACTTTCTAAGAAGATGTTGTCTCGCTTGAGCTAATCAAAAGTCTAGCGTAACTACGCACTGAAATTCATAATAGAATATTTTCAGTGAATTGGAATGTTCTAGTAAACTATAGGCCGGGTGGCTTAACAATTCTTTTATCTAGCATTTCTATTTGAACTACAAAAGATTTACAAGCCGATCCGAGTACTGAATAAAGACACAAAGAGAGTATCTAGATTCCTTTCGTGTCGCGTAAATTACAAGTCAGTGGAAAGAACGGAAAGCTATCTACTAGTTGTACGTATATCATTAAAAGAAGTTTATATAAATACAAACAATGACAACAACGATGCGTTTTTTTGCAATCAATAGTATTGAAGTCTCATTGCAAAAGGTGGCAAATTGTATAAATAAAAATTATTAACTATATTTTTATCCAAGAGTAAAAATATAGGAGAGAAATATCTACCTACAATACTAATAACACTAAAAAGGATTCACTATTCTAATTTTGTAACAAAATTCCAATCCCAAGAGCGAATTTGATGAATTAATTTTCCGTTTCTATTTAAACTATTTGTAAGTACCTATAAATATTTTAAAGTCCTAATAGTAAGCCGATAGAGGGTAGATAACCAGTGGCTAGGAGATTATGAAGCTCAGCCAATGAGGGGCAATCAGGTAACAATAAGAACGCTTCGTGGAATTAAGCCGGATTTAATCTTTTAACCAATTAGTCTTACTCAGGAACTTTTAGGTTATAGGGTAGCTTGAATATTTGTGTGCTTAATAAAACTATTTAGGTATAGGTTCTTCTGCTTCTATCAATGTACTAACGGTTAGTATTATTTGTCATTCATTGCTCCTTTTATTCTTTACACAGCCATTACATTATTATCCCTCTCTACTTATGAGGCCTCTGTAGTCCTTCATCATGGCTATGCTCTTAACAAGGAACAACTTGGAACCTTTTTTTGTAACATGTCATGTTTTTTGTAGACACACGGTCAACAAAAACTTCTTCTAACTAACTGGATAATTGACTATAAGTCCACTGTCTTAATATAATTGAATATAATAAAAGATACAATGTCAATATATGCTAACTATACACTTACAACATAATGTTGATTACTGAATAGGTATACAACCCGTAGATACACATAGGTACAGCAAATAGCAATAGATGGCACAGTCAAAAAAATTTGGTTATTGAGTTTTCAGGATTTACCGTTACAAAGTTAAAAACTGCAATATGTCACCAAAAGATGAAAAAAGAAACATATTTGAGATTTTTCGAATACAATTTATTTTACACAGTTTTCACATCACCCACCAGTTTTTCCGAAGGATCTGGTAGAGGAGTTTGGTAAATACGCCCACGTTTTTTTTTTTTTTCAATTTGATCTTATGATGACCTTTTCATATCACTTACTACTAACGCCCACATTAAAAACGCACAAACACTCCCCTTGAACCAAGAGATAAATTACATATTGGCTGGTTTGCAATCGAAACAGATATCCCGAATTTCGCAAAAGGTTACTTATAAACTTTTTAGTCCATCCGCACTGGACTATCAGCACTACAAATTGCTACTACGAAAGAATTTCGGCAATTTCCTTTTACTTTTTCACGACGCAAACAGAACAACTCTTTTCGAATTCAGTTATTTAATTGGCCGTATTTCTCTGTAAATCCAATCACGAACGCTTGAAGCAAGTAGCGTAGCAAATACTCATAACTGTAATGAACCTTTAACAATAAGACCACTTTATGTTTAAGAGATTGCAGTGGTTACTTTAAGTGCGCTTTATTTTCTTAATATCTAAGTAATAGAAAAGAAGCTGGGGACCTAACTATTTGTTATACACATTTTCCGTTGCACATGTATAATTGTGGACTAATATGAATTACAGTGATGAATAGGTTCGTGTTGAACTGGCATTTTAGTTTCGGTCGAGTTTTGGCAAAAAAAACTAGTTTCGGTTATGTTTCGAAGGCAAACCTACCGAAACTACGAACAATCCGATACCAAAACTGCATTTGGGAGTTGCGCTGTGCTCGCTCATGTTCAACGGGGCGTATTTTTTAACATTAATAATATACCAAAAAAATCTACCTACCAAAATAAACATGATGGTACTTTTCAATAAGTGAATACTGAATATGTCGAAGACAGCAAAGCTATGCAATTTAAAGATAAACAAATTAAACAAACTGACTGCAATAAGTAGCGTTTTCTTTATATTTCTCTCGAAATCGCAATTTTGTAATGTATATTATACCTATATGTATATTTTGTAATGGTTTCGATTCACCGTTGCCGGGATCCTGTACTAGTTTTGGTCGTTAAAACATATTTTGATCGGAACCTACTAGTTACGTTATACATTCTTGCAAACCAAGCATTGGTTGTTTCACTTACCAATAATTTTCAAGGTTTAACAACTCAAATTAACTCTAGTACATTGTTCCACCAGTGATGGTGTTGGGGCATGGATGCGCGCGATGGGCGCTGCAGTGGGTGGCGCTGGCGGCATGCGCGCTGGCGGGGGCGCAGGCGCCGGAGCGCGTGGAGCCCTGCGCCACCAGCCCGCTGTGCTCCTGCCGCGTGGCGCACATGTCCTGCATCGCTGTGCCGCTGCACAGGTTCCCAGGTACGCTAACATAAGATATACTTACTCTAAGGCTGCATATGTCGTGTTCTGATGATACGAGGTCATATGATACGAGGTCTACATGCTTCAAGGCACTCTCTTTCTACTAATTTATGCTGACTGACCTGATGCAAAAGACGAAGGAACTCAACGAAAGTTCGTTTCGTTCGTTACAGCCTTTTTATCGTCCCACTGCTGGGCACAGGCCTCCTCTCCCATGGAGAAGGAGTACATGGTACTCAAAGAAAGTACCATGTTTTAATACAAACAACGTAGATTCGGCATAATTTTGATGCTAAAAAATGCTTTGCAGCATATAACCCGTCTTTGTGTTCATACATGTTACGTACATATAATAATACATAATTATATTATTTTTCATATCATAACACGCACGGGCTCGGTGATCTTTTAATGCATACTACATAAAAAATAAATACCTACACAAGCTGGCAACAATTGTGCTGTTGACACCACCAATCATTTCACCAATCTTTATGAGACAGCCGTCCCGTAGGCATGATTTTCCAGCCAAGCAAATTATTCATTATCAACAAACCCACTTTCAATCGAGTTTTACATTAATTATACGATTTATCAACTTTTCAGCCAAATTGGAGTTTTAAGCGACCCTGGTCCAAAATTATTGGTTGGATGTCAACTACCCAATTGATTGTATTGTTATAGTTTGTTTGCGATATAACAGGTCCCAGCAGCCCCAAAGCATTTAGTATTATTGACAGTTTACAGCAACTCTATACATGTACATATTAAATACAGCCATCATTATAAACCGCAGTATTCAAACGAATGTATATAAGTTGCGGCTTACAGACTGGCTAATGTACTTTTAAATTAAAATACTGTTCATATTAAGTGGTAATTGATAGACTGTAATTATATGTGGTATAAAGTGTAAAGTTATTTATTCATGTTTTATATGTACCACATCACATTACATTCACAGAGGAAATTAAGGCAGCTAATTGCAACATATTTTCTATTCTTTACAAAGTTCTATTTAATATCAAGCGCTCAACGTAAGGAAGCTTATTATAAGTTCCAAGTGGGTGCCTTAATTGAAATTGTACGCCATCGTAAGTCCTTAAGTCCGGCTCAAAACTATGTACCCATTTAAACTTCTCTTACAGAATGGCCCCGAATAGAGCTGCAACATCTAGATATAAGCATGTCTAACCTAGAAGTGCTGACAGAGAGCGCACTGGATGGATTGAAATTGCAAACATTAGTTTTAGTCGCTAACAAATTACATTACATCGAGATGCACGCATTTAGGTAAATTGTGTTTTAATCAAACTTTATAACAACAATTTGAAGAACTTTAATTAAAAGTCAAGTGGAAAGGAACATTTGATAAAACTCATTCGTTTTCAGTTCCATGGCGGGTACACTAGCATCTTTAGACCTCGGTTACAACGAATTCACTGAAATACCGCAGCAGGGCTTAAAAGATTTAAAAGTTTTAAACTGGTTGAATCTGCAGAAGTAAGCACAAGTTTTGAAACTAAATTCTATTAAACTTTTACTCGGAGAGTTGATTAATTTTATTAATATATATTCGCTTTTATTTTAGCAACAATATTGTGTACATAGGACCTGATGTAAAATGGCATCATTTGGAAGAAACGCTGACGAGTTTGTCACTGAGTAATAACCAAGTGACGCACTTGAAGTCTCAGGCACTGACGTCACTGTACCACCTGCTGCAGCTGGACTTGGAAGGCAACCACCTCCGCACCATCAGCGCCGACTCCCTACCTGCTTCCCTCACACTCCTGAAGCTATCCAACAACTTTATCCATGAACTATCCTGTGATTTACTTTTTAGTCTACCTAGGTTACAATCTGTACATTTACGACATAATTTTATAACTTTCTCAGACAATTATCTTTGTCCAGCTAATAAGAGTAAAAAGATTGAAAAATTAGATTTGAGTAATAACAAACTTAATGATACTTCCCAAATACTTGTACTTCGGGATGTTCAAATTAGGCAAATTATATTAGATCTTAACGAATTAACAACGATTCCAAAGTTGATTTTCACAAATAATAGAATAGAAAGGTTGTCTGTGTCGTACAACATGTTGAGTTCTATCAGCCGAGATCTATTCTTGTCGCTGCGGAACTCGCTAGAGCACCTGGAGGTGGAGCACAACAGACTGTCGCACTTGCCGGACAGCCTAGCGCAACTCGTGCGACTCCGCCATTTATCACTGGCTTACAACCAGTTGGAGGAGTCGCCCGCGCTCCCCAGTCGGATTCAGACGCTATCGCTCGCCGGCAACTTTTTAACTTCAATACCCTCCGCACTTCAAACGCTCGAAGCCGGTTCTATTCGCTATCTCGACTTAAGCTACAACAGGATATCTAATTTGTTACCAAACGAATTTCTAGACTGGTCCACTTCTCTCGGGAACATCAACTTGAGAGGTAACAGGATTGCACAGATTTATAAGAACGTTTTTCCGGCAAGTATGTCATTGAAAGAGATACATCTAAGTTTTAACGACTTGTACTACGTGCATCCACAATCTTTCGCGAACGTGACTAGATCGCTCCGTGTTCTAGAATCGTCTTCTACGCTTTTTAGTGGCTACTTCCCGTTCGAGATTGAAGAGGGCTTAGAGAATATCAGCTGGCTATCGTTCGATAACAACGACTTTCACATCCTAAAACTTTCCGATGTGGTTGTGTTTCCATTTCTAAAATATTTAAATTTAGATTACAATAGAATCGTTGATATTGTCATAACTGAGGACTATCATAACGAGTCGCTATACCTGAGCAACTTGAGACTCGCCTACAATTTTTTGCATTCACTGCACAGCAGAAGTTTTATATACATGCCGGAGTTAAGAAACTTGGATTTATCTTATAACAGAATCAACAACTTAACTAAGCACACTTTCACAAACTTACCAAACTTGAGATATTTATCTCTTGCGGGTAACATAATCGATTCGATGGAAGCCGAGACGTTTGCTAATTTACCAAAACTGCAAATATTGGAGCTCCAGGGAAATAACTTTACGTATTTATCACTGAACGCGTTTCATAACGTTTCTAATGTAGACATAACGTTCACGTTAAATGTTAGCAGAAACCACATTAAGTTTGTGGATGGCGAATCCGCAATATCGGTTAACATATTCGACGGCTCATATAATGATCTGTATGAAGTGCCAAATAACTTTTTTGTTGCGGTCGCGCCCTCCATACGACAGATTATATTAGCCCATAATAAAATCATACATGTATCAAATGAAGCGTTCGGTGATGCAAAATACTTAGAAATACTCGATCTGCACAAGAATAATATCAATAACATTAAGAGAAAGTCGTTCACAGATCTAATTTCTCTTCAAATATTAGATTTGTCTTTCAATGTTATCTCCCAATTATCAGTGGAACAATTCTATAATTTGAACAAACTTAGATATTTGAAATTGGACCATAATAATTTGCGGCTGCTGCCTCGAGACGTGTTTAAGAACACGATCGTGGAGCACTTGGACCTGAGCTACAACGACATGTCGCTGTTCCCGGGCACGGCGCTCTCGCAGATCGGCTTCACGCTGCGCTACCTCGACATGTCTCACAACCGCATCGAGTATTTAGACAGCAATATATTCCGCACCACACAATTCCTCTTGAGTCTTAATTTAGGTCACAATCTATTGACAGTACTATCAGATAACACGTTCTCCAGCCTCGGCGGACTGCGCCAACTGGACCTCAGCTTTAACTCTATAAAGGCAAACTTTAAGGAACTGTTTCATAACCTTCCCAACTTGAGGCATTTGAATCTTGCAAATGTAAGCTTAAAGTCAGTGCCTTATCTACCTTTGACAAACTTAACTAGCCTCAATTTGACTTCAAATTACATTAACAGTTTTAAGGAGACTGATGTCAAACGACTAGCGAGTCTTCGTCATCTAGACCTTAGTAATAATCGTCTTACCTCTTTAGTGCCAAAGATGTGGTTTCATTTTAATAATTTGAACGTTCTTGATTTATCGTACAACCCTATTGTAAGAATCACGTCAAATAGTTTCAAATGGTTGAGCAATTTATCTCATTTGAATTTAAATGGACTTAGATACTTAGACATAGTTGACCAGGATTCCTTCCGTCCCTTGATATCGCTTCGGTCGCTGCATATTCAGTCGTGGTCAACTATAAATCATTCCACGTTCCGAATTTCCAACATCACTTCTTCCTTATCCACCCTGTACAAATTAGTAATACACTGGACTGATGAAATCATGGATAATCAATTACATGGGATCGATGCGAGGAACATTCGCTACTTAGAAATCAGAGGAGCAAATCTTAAAAGAATATCCGACGATGCTTTTCAATCGTTCGCCAACAGCCAAGAGATATTTATCAGGATCACAATGACTTCCTTAACTAAATTGCCGACAGCATTCATGAGGCATTTGGGACAAGTTCCACAACTCGGGATCGACTTGAGCTACAATCAACTTACGACACTTAATCCAGCAATTTTCTATCCAAATTTCACCAGTTGGAGCCACGTAGCCACAAAGTTATTGTCAGGTACGTCATGTTAATTTTGTTGTATATTTTATAGCGACCAATATCGGTCTCATGCAATAGTTGGGCCAACTGAGCGGGCTGCAACGGATAAACAAGATAAAGTTTTCATTTCAGGATAGATGATTTTATTTTACCCTACCTATCTGCAGTTCAGCTTAACGAAGTTGAAAACCTGCATTTTTTTCGCTCGTTTCATTTTTAAAGTCAAACTTAGTTCAGCTCTAGTCTCGCCAGTAAAAATTCTAGCACAACATCAAAAAGCGCCATCCTCAGTTTAAATCCTATGGTTAATCCCAAACTACACAATCTACCTGTAGTTAAACCCCTAAAGTCTCTTTTGAAAACTATTTGAATACTTAATAAGCTTATAATTAAGGCTGTAATATCTCTAAAACGAGTTAGGCAATTTATCAAAAATGTACAACGGCGCGAGTGAACCGCAAGCAAATGCTAGTATTTTATTAAAAATTACCGAGCCTCTCACCACGCAGAATGAGCCGGGCAACTCTTCTTAATGAGTTTTAATTCTTAATACACCACTCGAAACTTTTCTGGGCAAGTTAAATCGTCTGGTGGGATGTATTAATATGGTGGATGAATAATTCGGCAGGAGGGTTGATCCTGACGGGCAACCCGCTGCGGTGCGAGTGCGAGCTGGCGTGGGTGGGGGCGTGGCTGCGGCGCTGGCTGCAGGAGAACGAAGCGGGCGCGGAGCTGCGGCGTGCCGTGCGCAGTGGCACGTGCAAGGACGCGGCGGGACGGCGCGTGCCGCTGCTGCAGCTGCGCGCCGACGAGGCGGAGTGCCACGCCAGCGCGCTCTCCAGCGACGCGACGCCGCGCCGCACCGACCTCGCGTACACGCTCGCGCTCGCCATCACCACCATCCTGCTCAGATGATGACTATCACACCCCTAAATCAATTAGCTAATAAATGTAAATATGTTTCGTCACCACCCAGTCTAATGTTTGCAATCAGACTAGATAAACTTTTACACGGTACAATTAATGTTTTTGTAGGTACATAAAAAACGTGTATAGACAGGAGGTGAATCTTATTTTAATGTCTATTTAATATTTGTATTTTAAGGTAGGTGCGTATTGTAAGGTCAATTAGGTTTTATAGATAATTGTAATCAATAATGTATTATATTGACACAATAGATTGCTCACTAAATGCGACCACTTTGAAACAGAATATATTGTAATGTACAGTAGTGTTCCTTCTAATTATTTTTTCCTTATTGTAAAAAACGAAGTATACCTATACGTAATCTAAATACGTTAAACGTATGTACCCTACTGCGGCCACAAATTGTTATTCTTTTGTAAATTTACTTTATACTCGTGTAAATATGTACAAAAGTAAATATTTTTACATAATAACGTGATTTTATTGTAATATTCCAGCCGCGTCCAACGTTGCTTAAGTCGGTAGCTGTAGGAACCCAGTCAAATGTTTCATCACGTTTTAATAACTCCGCAATGTTTCGTTTATCAAAACCGTAGCTTTGTGATTTCAGCTGTGGGTACCCAACCCACTTACATTATAATTTTCATTGTGATTTCGCCACCAGTAACCGAAACGTTTTACTAATCCCCGCACTAAACTCAAACCAAATTGCTTACTTTATACGAGTTGATTGTTGTCGAAATTGTGATTCAAATTATTTAGTAGGCAGCAATTTTAAGTTATACATAAACTGTTATCGATAAAATAGTTGGAAGTGGTCTAATATGAATAATGAAATTATGCGGGTCAACAGTACGGCCATGTAAATAAAATGGCTAAGGATTAGTGGTGCGATGGGAATAAATCAAAACGTTGCCAATGAATACATTTAATTTCCGAGCTGGCTTTGATTCGGTATCGATTCGCGGGCTATTTCGGTTGTTGCTAATGCGCTGGAATTAATTTAATTGGTCTGGATTGCTACGGTTATTTATACGTTTGTAGTCAAGATTTGTGGGCTTATTTGTTATAGTAAGCTAGTAAGGCTTATAGAGAGATTTGCAGGAACTGAAACAACAATCTTCCGTAAAATACCTAATAATGAGGGGACTTCGAACAAAGAAGAAACGTAATGCTAAGATTACACGGAGTAAATAAACAATAATAGACGCCGAACTCAGCCGGGCCTTGTCGCGGCTTAGTGGCAAAAAGTAAGAAGGTAAGTATTTATTTATAGAGAAACCAAAGAAAGTCATACCTAAAAGTAAAGCTCTTAATTTTATTCTATTTGTTTGATCAAGACCAATATCACGGCTGTTTCAGCTTTTATGTGGTAATACAAACACAGTCCGCTAGTTCATTTTAAGTCTAAGCAAAGCCTAAGTCCCATGTTATAGATTAGAGCCTATTGCCAACACGCAAACACATAATAGTCTTGAGTTGTACTAAGTTAGAACCTAAAACAGGCAACTCAGCTTAGTAAATATGTAGTTAAGAGGCAAACAATAAAATCAAGTAAACAGCGAACTAGAATAATACCCATTTGGGGCAAACATTTCGTTCCGCACAACAATCTGTTCAGAAGCACCCCAAATAATACATTCTAGTGTCAATTACAACTGTCTCAACATCGCAAAGAACAGCATAATTCAATAGTAACCTCTGTGGAAAGTTACAAAGAATAAATTCGTATCTAAAGACACATATTATTCTGTAGAAAGGCGTCTCGCAGCGAACATAAATCTGCCCACTCGACTCTTACGTAGATAATAGTGAATAGTGGAGCGAGAGAGCTCACAGCCAGTACAACGTGAAGATAGATGCAGTAAATCATTGTTGCGATGTTTGCAATTAACTTGCTAGTGTTCGCCCACTGTCGCACTTCACAGGAGCCGGGATTCGAGACACTCTCTACACGTGTTCGTTAGTGACCAGAGATTGATGCAAGGATGTCGCCGCCGGTCTCCATGTAGGTGTAAGCTAATTATTATACAACTAAATACACGCTGCCTACTGACTGAGGAAAACCGAGTTATCCGAACGTTACAAATGTGGTAATGTAATGAAGACGAATAAAGATAATACGAAGTGACCAGCCGTATCCGTAACCTAATAAGATTTCTTACGTTACTTACATAACATGAGATTATTTGAAGCCCCTGAAGAAGAATTTTATAACCTCCTGCAGGTAAATGTACGTAAGTACCTACTTCGATCAACAGAGTGTAAGTAATATTGATAAAATTTAAAAAATATGGTGACTGTACCGCAGAAAGATCGTATGCCGTAATAACACAAGTTCGTTATAACGTTACTGGACGGAAAATCAAATAAAACTTATCAATATTGAAAACGTTGATGAATATTGATGACCTATGCAAAAAGGGTGAATGACTTTTTGTTAAATCTGATTCCACAGTTTAGTTTTACAATGGAATCCTTAAAAAGCGATTTAAATACATTTGCGAAAATGTATTCATTATTCATCAGATAGGTTTAGAGCTGGAATCGAATTAATGCAAAGTTGTATCAACCACATCAATCGGAAAGTTCTCTGTTAGCATGTAGCTATCTCTTTCACAAATCGTTTAACGTGCTGTGCACATGAAAATTGAGGGCTCGCAACACCACGCTTGCGGTCAGCGAAAAATAACAGCGCACACAGATCAAATTTATTTAAAAGTATCGCTAACGCAGCGAGAAGCAGGTGTACTATGCTATGCTAACTGCTAACATTAGGAAAAATTCTTGAATAAATCATAGTCCGCTATAAACACGTAAAACTTTAAATCGGTCCCTAGAGGCATCTGGAATATTAAACGTAAAAATAAAACTTCAAGACTTGTGTAAAGTCCTAAACGACGTCTGGGTACCTATCCCAAGTGCTTTTAAAGACGAGCAACCAGAATAACATACAGTGGTAATTTTCTATAACTTGTAACATTTACTTAATTAAAACCACGTAAGTACCATCGGGTAACGACACGAGAACATGCTTTTGCCATTATCTATACCTATTGGGGGACATATAAGAACACAATTATACTGTAGGGACTCATTTTATTATACACATAGTATAAAACGTATGAACATGAAAAAATAATCGAATTGAAAGCCCGTTTACTTGTCTTATATCTCTCTTAAGCTTGGAAACTACTGCTAATAAAATAATCGTCACAATAAAATTGTTTTAATAATTTATCCTCATAATTTCGGCAACCTTTAAATAAAACCGATACTTTGTCATTATCCAAACAAGGTTGAATTAAAAACCGTATTCGTTATCATTTCAAGCACACGTGTCGTACTTGCTCGAATGTAGTTACTTATTGAAACTTACATAGTAAGTTTTTGGAGGTGAAATCTGATAATTATAAAGAAATTAAAAACTGTTTACATAGTGTAAGTAATTTGTTTGTGTAGCCTACTCAGAGGTCTTTAATTCGCTTAAGCCTCCCAAGGGGCCCAACAAGAAAATTTGAAGTGTCAAAATACAAAACTTAATTTGTCAAAAGTCTAATTTGTTAGAATACAGACGGCTTCCCTCGGCGCCTTTGTGTTGGTACAGAGAAAACTAAAATATTTATATCAATGAAATTAGCTGCTAGCAGTTGGCATTCATTCGCTAGAGAGATAGTACATATGTAATATTCGCAATTAGAGCGTGTGATATATCTTTCCGGTGACAGCAGCTCAGCTCGGCCTCTAATACACAAGGATTAAATCGGTGCACATTCCTACAGAGATTCGGCGAGCCGATCCGCACTGTCTCGCCTCGGCGCGCGGCCCGGGCCCTGCCACCACATTCACGTACCACTCCTCACGCCTCGCATAATATATAAGTGCTCATCTTTTCACGGAACTTGCAAGCGTAAATGTTATGAAATATCACATCAATACAACAATTGGCAAAAGTAAATTGCCAGCCTCATAATTATAATTAATCCTACAACAAAAGAAAGATTTCTCACAAAATATTGAAAAGTACTCAAACTTTGCGGAATATGCTAGAATTTGTTAAACATTCAAGAAGCCAAATCAAAGTAAATTCTCCTTTTGACAAAAACGTTTCCTTAGAGACGCGAGCGGTGACCCGAAAATTCGCTCGCACCTCATACAAACACCGGTCTCAAATGTCTTCTATATTTATTTATTTACTCGAATGCAGAGTACCTACTCAATTTCGGCACACTAGGGGTTGAAATTAATTCTCTCAAATTTTTAAAGAGAATAAGGATTTCATAATACTCCTTCATATTAGATTTCATATTTTGAAGTTGTTTCTTTTTTTATAACGACCTGCTGAGCAATTATGATACCTTGACATTATTGCGGTGCGGTTATTGCTTGATCCGGTGCGTTGCGTATTATTCATCGTCGAACGAGTTACTGCGGTCGGTACTTCATCAATTTTCACACTGTGTTGTTCAAGGACTCCCGTAATAAGCTCCAGGTCACTCACTATTGGAATTTTGATGTATGCAAATGGTGGAGAATTTATAGTTATGGTATATAACAAGGTAGGTGTGTTAAGGCATTTTGCGCGTGCGTGTGAAGGTACTGGAGTCCCGTAGGAGATGGAACTCGGTTGGCACGCTACAATTACATTCCACATACGCTCCCAGAATCGGCAACAAAGGTAACTCCTAGTGAGGAACGACTGTTATTCAATGTAATACCCTTGTAACACATTTTAATATACCGTGTTTCCTTTATTTATTGGATGACCGCGACATTGTAAGTGCGGCGCGCGTTGGCCCGCCGCGGGCAATCGTCGAAGGCGCGCCAGCTCCGAAACCGCGTAGCATTGCGGTGCGGCTAACTCGCCGTACGTGCCGCGATGCGCTGTTGAAAGCTGCTAGGGTAAGACGTGGAGCCACTACCACCGATATGGGCATTGCTGGGAAGCCATGTAAATTTTATGTTAATGAGAGACTCACAAAATTAAACCGCCAGATATTCCAAAGGGCTCGGGAGCTCGCGGCACATGCTAAGTGGAGATTTGTATGGACCCGCGACGGAAAAATCTTCGCCAGGAAAGACAATGGATCCAAGCGTCATAGATTTAGCTCCGAAACAGACCTGATGAGTGTTTTTGGTAGTGCTGTGGTTTGCACTGACGTTTAGTTTTTCTTTTGATACTTTGGTTATTAATAAGACGATGATTCTTCCTAGAGGTACCGGGAAATAATGTTGTCGATGCCAAAACGTTACAATATTTCATGAACACAAAAATATCCGACAGAGTGTTTCACATAAATACAACAACAATGGATGATGTAGCTAAAATAATTTATAAGATTAAAACTAAAGCCAGTGGAAACGATTTAATAACAATAGATATGATTAAAAAGACATTACCAACTACATTGCATGTTCTTACAGAAATTTTTAATAATTCTTTAAAATCCAAAACATTTCCTGATTTGTGGAAAACGGCTAAAATAAAGCCCATACCTAAAAGTTCTAAGGTAGAAGAATATAAAGACTTGAGACCTGTAAGTATATTACCAGTACTATCAAAGATTCTGGAAAGAATTGTATGTACACAACTCACAAAGTATTTAGAGGACGAAAACATCCTACCTGATATCCAATCAGGTTTCAGGAGTGGCCTAGGTACTTCCACTGCACTAGCTAATGTCAGTGACGATATTGTAACAGCATCCGATGCTGGTATGTGTACTATATTGATCTTACTGGATTTCTCACGAGCTTTCGACTGTCTTAATGTAGAACTTCTTTTGGCAAAACTTTCGTATTATGGCATCTCCAAAGAATCGTGTGACTGGTTCCATTCCTTCTTAACAAATAGACGTCAATACGTTGAAATAGAATCGGAGCAAGGTGATCTCTTGAAATCTGAAATGCATTTTGTAAACAGAGGAACTCCTCAAGGGTCAATTTTAAGTCCAATTTTGTTTATCCTTTTTACCGCAGACCTTCCTAAACATATTAAAAATAGCAAGGTACATCTTTATGCCGATGATACGCAAATATATTACTCATTTAAACCAGAAGACCTAATGGAAGCTGTGGAGAGGATAAATGAAGACCTAAAGGCAATCCAGGTCTGGGCAAATAATAACACACTTGTACTAAACGCAGCTAAAACAAAGTATATGATACTGGGAAGTAAAGTACAATGTGCAAAAGTGAATTCTCAACCATTTCAAGTTAAAATCCAGGAACAGATTCTACAGAGGGTAGACAAAGCCCTTAACTTGGGTTTAGTTATGGACAAGGAATTGCGATATATAGATCACATAAATGGTAAAATTAAAAACGCATTTTTTCGTTTAAAGACTCTGTATAAGATACGGAAGTACCTTTCAGAACCAGTCAGGAAAACGCTTGTAGAAGCCATAGTACTCTCACAGTTCAATTACTGCGATACGGTGTATGGACCTCGGCTATATAACAAGACCAAACAGGCCATACAACGCGTACAAAATGCATGCACACGTTTCTGCTATGCTATTCCTAAAAGAGCGCATATTACCCCGTACCTTAATGAAAGGAACATTATGAAGATGGAAACGCGCAGACAGCTTCACTTCACTTGCCTTGTACATAAAGTAGCAATAACAAAAAGGCCTAAATATCTTTTTGAAAAATTAGAATGGGTGAAAGATGTTCAGCATAAAAATACAAGGAGAAGAGAAGCTAACAATTTGGTTATCCCAGCTCATAGGACGTCGCAATTCAAAGGTAGTTTTAAATATTCTGCTGCGAAGATCTGGAATAATCTGCCTCCTCCTCTTCGTCAAAGTATGTCCCACCGTACCTTGAAAAAACATTTGACTCGAAATTTTTTAACACAGCAGAAATTGCAGTAGACCTATGAATCATGCGTCCGTCGGCTCTTTTTTTTTTTTTTTTTTTTTTATATACTATTGTGTAATTTTTAATTTTAGTGTATTGGTCTTCCATGTTATTTAAAATTTCATCCGTTTTTTTTTATTCTCTTTTTGTCGCTTTCGTGTGCGCTTTAAATTATTAAATGTTGCTCAACTGTCAGGAGCCAGCTGAAAATCAGTGCTGTGCTTGCATGCACAGCGTATACTGAGCTGAGTCTCCTGCTACATATAATTTTTCTCCTTCTGTTTGTTGTCCTATAAATGTAAAGTGTATATGTAGCAAATAAATGGTTTAAATGGTTTAAATTGGCAGCAATAAAAATCTGCTATGAATAGCAAAAATGAACAAATCGTACGCTACATTAAACCTTTTTAAAAGAATTCATATTTATGCGTTTTAATCGAGAATGTTATTCGATGTTTTGTGACGTATTGAGTAGACTAAATATAAACGTAGCGTGTATTCTCCTCTAAATACCTATTTTTTTCGTTTAAAGGAAAACTTTACCAAAGCGTCCAGAGCCTATTCTACGCAGCAGAAATCCTTTAATTATTGGAACAGCTTATTCAAAAGTCGTCCTAATTTACTTTTTCTTCCCAAAAATGCGAAGGGACAAATTGGAAGGGATCGCAAGTCGTTAAGTAATGTTTAATAGTTAGAGAAAATTATGTTATAAACGGCGATATCGAGGGGCGCACTAGTTAAACATTCGGAACCTAATCGTTTCGATTCCAATAAAGAAATGCGAATTGAAACTTGAAAGAAGGATAGTCTCGGGGCCCGAATGTAATTGTCCGAGCTCGAAGCAAACGATTTCTTTTGCTTATTGCCTCCGAGGGTTTCTTGCAATTCTCTTAATGTTATTCCCTGACAACTGAATTTTATGACTGTAGATCAAGGGGAAGGTATTGAATGAATTAAGGAATGTTTTCTCGAGGAAGTTATTTAAAAAGTTCCGTAAATTACAAATAAACTTCACATGAAAATATCGGAGGCCTTCAACGTTACACAAATGCACGCCGAACAAATAGTTATATTTAAACGTATGTCGAGTATCGAAAAACGCTCAACACAAATGGCAATATATTCGCAGCTCGATGTTTGCTACTATTAATTAGTTTGCACATAGGGGTTTGGTATTTGTTTGAAATGCTGCGTTACTAAATACCTGCGATAGATTTACAAAAATATCTAAAATATGTAGATCAATCAAAATCCTGACATATTTCATATTTTTCCTGTTTATTATTTATTGTTGACGTCGAAAGTCGATACAAATAATTTTAAGCATAATTAGCGAAGTATGTTTCAGGATAAATTGCGCTGATTAATTAAAAAACGTTTATGTAGTATTGACTTTAAAAAATATAAATTCCGTTTCAGTGAAAATAAGTCTATCTCGATTGGAAATATCTGCGGGCAAACAAACTCAACCGTAGCACGGAATCGTTTTACGTGCTTTAAATAAATTAATGGTGTAAGTTAGTTAAACTTGGCCGCCGAGAGTTCTGGCCCAGCGATGTCTATTTATTTGTGTAATTAATATAATTAGAGAAGTATAATTGTACGTTCGTGAAACTTTCTACTTCAGGTATATTAAGCAAACGTCTTTAAAATCTGTTTCGTTTAAAGGCTTAATTATAACGGTGTTCATTTGAGTCGGAAAGATTGCATTTCCAGCTTTGTATAGAATAAAGATTTGTCAGATTAATATAAGGTACTGTTCTCCTTTATTACATACCCTAAAGTGAAGCTTCAATTTCCTAATTCAAAATAGTTATCATCAATAGCTATTTAGTATCTAATGAGTAGCCACAATGGTTGTGAGGAATGTGCGGTTCGTATCTATGCACTAAATACCACTGCATTGCGTGTTTCACCCGTGGCCCATGTTCTTCAATGCTTTGCCGAGTGGGTGTTTGTGAACATGTAGACTCAAACTCCATGAAAGTTCGCGGAAACAAACAACTGGAATCGTATACGGTATCTTGGTTTAACCGAATACCTACTTAAGTTTAATTTTCCAACCTTAAACCTGAAATCTGAATAGAACGAAGAATAAGATATAAAATAGTTCAAAATCAAAGTATCCAGGTACCGTGATCTGGAGACATGTCAGTTTGACATATGTATAGCGTGTTATTTGAAAGGACTATGCGGCGATCATAGTTCCACGAATTCCAAGCGCCTGTACTGCAACGCCTGTGACCCGTTACTAGGAACCTAAGATACCAATAGCAAAGTTCGAGAGTGTCAAACGTATCGCAATGCTTATTCAAGTTGACTTCCCAGAAACTATCTACATTCTGGAAGTGATGTCACAAGCCTCGAGATTATATTTTCTTTCAAACAAGAACATCTTTTCAATTGAATTCAATTGAACCGAATACTAAGCTTGATTCCAATCGCTATAAAATTCTCATTAACCAAAACTACTTACACGCCTACATGTCTGCGCAAAGTTAAGACAAAGACCCAACAAAGGGAGGCAATTCAACGATAAGCTCGAACAACATGAAATCTCTTAAGAAGTCCGCCTATAAAAACAAAGATTGTTTCACTACAAGTTACTCATCAGTGTAACAAAGATATTAAGGAAACAAATTATAAAAGTTAGCGAATAACAACAGCCGTGTATCGAATGCGATATTGCGAGTATAGCAAAACTATCGAAACACAGACAATTAGGTAGATGTCCGAGCTATCAGGGCCGTAATGGCCGCTCCTTCTGCCTCCACTAAAACCTGATGGCGCAGAACGAAACGAAATGAACGACCGATGACTTTCGTTTTCTTATAATTCTTTGTATTGTTCCGGAAAATACCGAGCCTCTTGACTTGCTACCTGATCTAACGACAACCCTCCTATTTCTTTTATTGTATTAGGAAATATACAAGTCGATATTGGCAAACGATAGTAAGCGAAAGGGAAGCGGAGACTGTGATTTAAAACGGGACTTCTATTGATAACATTTTATTGAAATGCCATGGGATTCCAGTGATTGCGGAAGAAAATGAATTAGATTACTGGATATCCTTCCGCGTTTGGCTAGCTCGAGCGCGCTCTGAGTTTCAAATAGGGAACAATATAACGTTATCGTAGGAAAGCTTACTATAGAGAGATTTCAAAAGTAAATCCACCATGTTTGAAATTAATGGTTCTTAGAATGATGATAATACGGAAGAGCAAAGATATATAGGTACACAAAATAAATATTTTATGATTTTCAGCAAAAGTCAATACACAAAAATGTTTCAAGAACTTAATAATGATCTTACTCATCAAATATGTACGACTGCACATGTTGTCCGTCAATTAAAATTTACCGCGAAATTCATAATGAATGTGCACTTCATTACGAATTTCGTATTACCGATAGCGACACAAATAACTTGACCAAAACCAGGAAGGAAAAGTTTTTTTTATTAACAAACATATAGGTAGAATCTCCACAAAAACTCCCTGTAATTACAGAGTACAATAAAGTTCTTTAAGACAACAATGTAAATTCCAGGAAACGGACCAACCCTTTGCATGAATATTAATAATGTTCAGAATAGTGGTACGGCTGTTATCAGGATAACTGATTAAGTGGACCGTTCATTCGCACTGACCCAGGTTGGTACTGAATAAAGACAATGGATATAACTTTGAAGGCTTTCGCGGTGAGTGGTCGATGTCATTACCGTATTGGTTTAGGGCTGACAGCCGGAAGCTCTCGAACAAACAACATCGCCCGACCCAATGGACGGGTACAGATACACAGCTGCCTCCGCTCACCACCAATAACGATCATTTGCGAAATATCAAATCCTTTGAGTTCTTCTGCCGTGATGTTTCGTTTGTACACATTCGCGCCGATAACGCTATTTCATTATTACCATTGTAATGTTTTTTATTCAAAACGCTCCAGTTAAATTAAATATTTCATATCGATACTGGTATACGGTAATTTCAGTGTAGCAGCTTTGATGAATTATTTAGTTTGGCAGCAATTTTGAACTTTCACATTATACCTATTGTTTATTCTTAATTAAACAATCCCTTATTACATTATTGATTACATAACAATGAGCTTTATGTCACTTGGGACCTAATTAAAATAGATAGAGCTGTTAGTTTACAACAGTGCACGCCTCTGCTTAACCCTTGGGGATCACAGGTTTGACAGTTATTATGTAATTGTGTCATATTTAATTAACATTAGCAGTCGAAGTCCCCCGGCCCTGTACGCCCACGGTTCCACATGGCGCATACAATACGAGGGCTTTAACAACTCGTCAAAGTATTTCCTCATTCATACGAGTAGGTCATATTAAAATGTTAGGTAGCAAACGTATTTTTGAAATCTGAATTTATATTTTATCATTTTTTTTAAAGTTTTGGATTATCTACTTCAGAATAATAACTAAGTATTAAAAAATAATCATTTAGATACTACTTAAATACGAATTATACTAAAGGATTTTATGTCTGTGGCTTCCGTGACATAAACTTTTGTGTCCTTTTCGTTGTCATACATCATTTGTTAAACTTGTCACTAGCCTTAATGACAGGGAGCCATATTTATACGGAACTTTTATTTATTTGTCCGGTAGCTCTTAAGTAAAGACATAAATCATTTATTTAAGTGACAGATGGAATAAATTCTTTATTTCGTATATTATTCTATGAAACATAGGTACATACATAGGTATATAATCAAAATATGAACTTGTTTTAGCTCTTGATATCAAAATATTACATAAGTCGCTATTTGGACGTAAGCTACAGTACTGCAGTTCAATATTCACAATGATATTTGTATTTTATTTATAAATACTCTGTGTAAAGTACTGTAACATTTCATGAACACTACTCGTTAAAAAAGCTTTCTCGGCCAGTAGTGTAAGTATCTCTGTCATGACGTACTTATAAGTAATTGATTCAAACCACATATGATAACACTAGCTTCCGCTCGCGACTTCGTCCGCGTGGAATAGTTACTTTGGGCTAACGCTGACTTTAACTATAAAAAAGGTTATAGTGAGCTAACCTTAAAAGATAGATATATGCTGTCGCTTTTTTTTAGAACTTTTTTAAGGGGAACAATTCTGTCATAGGTACATGATTTTTGCGAAACTTTAATTGTTTACGCTATTGGTGCTCCGCTCCTTTTGGTCTTAGTGTGATAGCCTTTAGCCTTCCTCGATAAATGGGCTATCTAACACTGAAATAATTTTTCAAATCGGACCAGTAGTTCCTGAGATGAACGCGTTCAAGCAAACAAACATACAAACTCTTCAGCTTTATATTATTAGTATAGATTTATAATAAAGTCCAATGCCTAATAATTCCTGTTTTAGCAAATTATGTAAAAGACCCTCAAAACGTAAAGCATCCAGATTTCCAATTAGGATCAGGTATGTTTTTATGTAAACATCAAAAGACGCAAGTTTTGTTATTACGATGATTGAAAAGTTACGACGAATCTCAAATAATTAATTAAAACAAACATTTATATGTTCCCATTAACTTTGATTTTCGCCAGGATTCTTCATTATTATGTTAATTTATGAAACCACTGAAATTATGCTGAATGCGTATTAGGACACCCGGTGTTTATAGCCATGAAAAAATTTAAAATACGAACAACAATTTTATGAAACCCGGGCCATAATTTTGAATTTTATAGACTAGGCGCGGGCTGAACATGGAGGGATAAAATGTTACATAATTGGATGAAAATGCTTCATTAGATATATATGCCTTAACATCAACTTGAACATGTTTAGTATGTACAAATGCTTAAAAAAATATCTCTCCCTTTTGTCAGAGGTAACGTTTGTCGAAATCTGTTCATCGAAATTACTCAAATCCAATTACGAAAAGCGACGACAGCGGGGGAAAAATAATAAAATTACTCAATTCCTCTTATACTCGTAGATTTACATGTGTAAGGAGTTTAAACAAATTGTAACTTTGGATGATTAAAAAGGGCGGAGAACTCCCGCACGCGAGAGTTTCATAAGTATCGAGTAAAGATAATTACAAAATGAATTGTTAAGGCTGGCTTACACGTAACTTATTGAAACATCACAATTAAATTACTAACAAAGTTATGGCTTTAGAAGTTTGTATGAAGAGATGTCAACTTCTTGATTAACCAAAAACGGGACTTTCTCTTGACATAAATAGTAATTTTAGAATCGTCCTTCCAAAAACTAACATTTTCTACATGTATTGTTTTTGTCCTTTTTGTACGGAAACATATTACCTATTTATTTCTACTGTTCAATTGTTCTTTAGTGTTATAAAACAAAACGAGAGATATACAAAAGTTGGAGAGGCATTTTATCTCACTCCATACCTTTGATAGTTGCGTCCATGTATCACGAGCATTGTTCGCTGCTTATTGACGTGTGAAATAATACATGTGCCACTTACATACAATGCCTGAAACGTTGGAACCCTATCAGGTTTCACGTTATCATCTCAGACGTTGATAACTACAATTTATAACAATGACAAATTGTTGGACCTCCCTTGATCCTCGCCGCAGGTACCTCGACCTACGCTAATACTTTGTAATTAATAACCTTTTCTGTTTGTTTTGATGATAGCATTAATTCGCAATTTCATGTGCACGTATTTATGAGTAAACTATATGATCACTTCGTTAATATCCGCATCGTATTATCCAATAATTCCTGCGTCATATTTTTTTTTAATCAAAAATACTTCTGTCGCCTGTTAATGACGCTACGTTTTATTGAAAATATTTAAAGGCTGAAATATGTTTTCGCTTTTACTGTTATATCATGCTTTTGTAATAAACTTTCCGTTATAAAAGAAAGTACATATAATAAAAGCAAGTTAAATAAATACACAGGTGCAGCGTACTTCAACAAAATCTATTTCTGCTATTGCTGGAGTGGCTTATGACCTACATATGTGACATTCTTTCAACGTAGCGAAAAAGACGTGGTTTGAGGACGGCTTAAACGAAGCGGGTGGAAAGAATTCGAGTAATCAAATCAACTGGCTGCAGAAAAGCTTTTGTAATGTCATATACATATTGGTGATTCGATCAACGGGACATACTTTCAATCCGACTGTCGTCACCGATTGATTGATATAGCACACACACATGCAGCCATCAGACGCACACGTACAAATAATGGTCATATGTCTCTGCCAAGATAACGCGCTCCCCAGGTACGATGATCGCGAGTTTTTGTTTGGCGTGTGACAAAGAGAAAATTGATAATTCATCAGAAGGCTCCATTGTTGCCGAGTGGTATTTGATGGGGTAATTCAAAAGGAACAATTTATTTTATTGCCCTTTGTTTTTACCTTACGCTGCAAACATTCTGTGTAATGTGTGAGTTTTAAGCGCGCAATTTTATGAAAAGGTTTATGTTAAATATAAAAGGTAAGTTAACTTACTCGTATACTTGGTATTAAATTCCTATGTATCCTACTGTATGCCGCCGCTGGAACGTCACAAGGAATATTGTAAGCAGAGATCCATTTTTGTAGTTCCTTTGAAAATGGCAATTTTATCCTCGAAGAAAATTACAAACGAAATGCCGTTCGACTTAAATTTCTTCTATGACAGGCAGATCAATAAAATTGAATATATAAGATCAATAAAAGTAATATCACAACTTGCATCGCCTTGAGCAAAATTGATGGAAGTAGATAATTATTCTTAGCATCACAGACAAGCCTTCACTCCCCCAAAAGAAACTATGGATGAGAAAGCATTCATATATTTACAGATAGTTTCTTAATAACTTAATATTCATGGTAATTTTAATAATAATTAATTTAATTAAGAACATTACTTAACTTGCACAAGCCGTAAGGCAACAAATATTGAAATATTGAACATCAGACATTGCGAAATTCCGTTATACATTTTACAAACATTAATATCTGATGGTCAGACATTGCACATGGGATTTAAATTCGAGTGCAATTTCTGTACAGCCTGTAAGTGGTTTTACTGACTACATAGCTTCAGGAGACAGCAAAAATATAAGCTATAAAATAATTAAGTATAAATACAAGAAATAAAGTAATAAGTAAGCAGAATATAATCATTTACGCTTGAAGCACAATTTTTACCTAGTTCAGTCAAATTATATATCAGCACTTATTTAGAATTATGTAAATTATTGCAAAATGATGTACAAATAAAGTTAATAAACGACTTATTATTTATTGTTTTATTATCAAATTATAAATTATTATGCTTAAAATTATAACTCATAACAATATAAGCAGAATAACAGAGAGTAGGTGAATGACACGTCGTGAATTCGGTTCATCCTTATCTTAAGGCAGCACTACATAAAGCGAGAGCAGCCGTCAGGGCCGGATTAGGAGCGTCGTTTTACCTGCACCTGCTATACAGAGATGAATTTAGGCGGCTGACGAGAGCGACACCTGTCTCACGCGAAATAATACGCTACTTATTCGCCAGTGAAATATGAAATTCTTCGCGACGGATTATCCAGCGAAATACCTACGTTGTCATAAGACATGATATCTACATCACTGTGACGCGATATGGGTCTGTACAGTTCGCTCACAATTCCTGGAATTCGTAAATTTTTGCTCAACTTTATGTTGTTATATTGCAGCGAAGTAATTTGTATGTCTTTATGTGGCATTAGGGTTTATGTGGTATTACGCGTGCTTGCGAAGTGTCGTCATCAATCCACATAAAGGTTTTACAACTTTATGCTACGTTTTTAATGTGTAAAGAAAATTAAGTAGAAGTCGTTAAAGGATGTGTTTCGGAGTAGTTGTAGCAACAAAATTACTTGGTTAAGCTTCTTCTAAGAGAACCACAATGAAAATATCCAGGAACTTGTGTTTCTCCTTCATTTAGAAAGTTTTGTTATATGCTAGGAATCCGTCAGTAGGTGGTTGAGTTTATAATAATAAATCATTTATTCAGACAACCAAGATCCGTTGCGTTAGTAATTACAATATAGACTTATAACTATTGTTAGTAAACTGACACAATATTGATACACACATGAATTAAAACATCACCCTCCGCAGCATCTTAACTAAGATTGGAGAAGTAACATCTTCCCCTATTATTTTGAGGATGCTGTTGCTAGTTTGTCGTACTCTGCTCAGTAACAATGCAGTTTTTTTTGCGGATTACCTCATGAAAACCGTCGGTACGATTCTGCACAAACATTTCCGATGCACTACAAAAACGAGGCCTTTGCAACAGCATCCTAAAAATATTGGTTTAGTAACAACAAAATAATTTATTCTCAACTGCAATACATATCACTAGAAACAAAACTCAAGTCCAATATTTGAAATACCGAATGAATGTTGCCACTTGAAAAAATCATGTTTTCGTCAAATTGTAATTTTTGTTTTTTAAATTTATTTACCAGCAATTTCCAACGCTGGATACGTACTAACTAAGCTATATTGTAAATATGAACAAATTGTAACTTCGTAATATAACTTAGTAGGAAACTAATTTAGCTACGAGTAGTTCAATATGTTGGAAGGATCACCCCCAATTCCCTATAATCCGCTAAACGGGCAATACACCAAGATAAGTCTTGACTCTTATACTTCTTCTACGTTGCTAAGCCCCGTGAATTGGCAGATTCGCTTTGCTTAAAGCGACCTACTTTGATAACTTTCCCGTAGGTTTGTTATCTTAGGATTATGATAAAATAACATCAAGCCCATTTTGCTCGGTGAAGTCAAATGTAAATATGACACACTCATTACACCATTGTAACAAGTTCATGTCTGTGCTGGGTAGTTTTACATGGAAAAGGATTACGTATATAAAAACATAATTTGTTTACTTGAAGTTCAAACTGGAGACTTGGCAACTATTATGCATAAGGCTGTTGCTGCTTTGGCAGTAATTTACATTTAGTTTTCAATAATACGATATTTCTTTATGATCTACGTACGTGATTAAAAGTAAACAAGCAAAAACTCCCCGTTGTCAACATGTGAGGCTCGAAGCCTGAGTACATTGTTCCGTACGTGAGCTATTGTGAGATGTGGACGCTCATGTTATCCATTAAGGTAACGAAGTTCGCACCAGATTCATTAGAAAACCATTCATCCGCCACCGCTGCGCTCACTAACTACACCTTTATATTTAATTGAAAAAAAAAAAAAAAACATACCGGCCGAATTGAGAACCTCCTCCTTTTTGGGAAGTCGGTTAAAAATAAATTACTACGAGCCTTGGAAAGGATTGATGTAATTTTCCGTTTTAAGTCCAGGGCGTGTCTGTTTCGAGAAATGCCGCTTATCTTTTAATCGCAATACTTAGCTTCAAAAGTGTTTTACGCTTTTGGTAGGTTTTCTAGATAAACACTTGTTTGAGTAGTCTATTCATAGTGAAGGCAAAATGTGGTGTTGATAACTTTACGACTATTTAGGTAAGTACGATGACATGCATTTTAGTATGAAACCAATTAATTAAGATAATAATTTAAATCTAACCGAGGGTATATTGTTCAGTAGTTGGTATTGGTAGTTGAGACTGATAGAAAAACTGATTTAGAAAATATCTGACTGTTGGAAAAGAATGGTTCCCTAAGTGTTATGGCTTAAGTAGAGTATATTTAAGTACCTACTTTATTTCCCTTTTATTCCAAAGACGAACGCTTCAATTGCAGTTATTGCCATAGCAACTACGAATATGAATAACAATGATTCGGAATAAGATACCACAGCGACGTATTGAATTCACGACGACGCGTGAGATAACTTGAAATATAACAGAAGCGCAAATTTTAAACTTTATACTCGTACGTATGGCAGTGGTCTAGTTAGTGCGACTGAAAGTTTGTAACTTGACAAATGTAAAGTTGAGCGCACAAACGGGACGGCCGTATGCATTTAGTAGAAACTTTTCGCTTTGTAAGGAAAGTGTTCAGTTTAAACCGTGCGCTCGCCTACCCAATATCCGTCGTGGAGTGAACATCGCGTCGCGTGTGTATTCAGGCGCGGCGAGTCGAGCGCGATTGTGTCGCGGCGCCGACTCCCGCCGCGTCGCCGATAACAAACTGCGCTCTGCTGAGCTTATTGTCGCCCACACTGTTCTCCGTCCGTCCCATTGTACACTGCTAAGTTATTCAAAGAAAAATATTATTTTGTTTTTACCATAAAGTTTTATTCACCGTTCCCCGCCCCACAAAATTCCCAGATGAGTCGGAGTTGGCTCGTTAAGTTGTTGTATATACGCGGGAGGCAGTGTTTGCGCGCCGCCCTCAAAACCAGCAAACAGTCTCAAGTTACACCCTCGCAATCTCTGAAATAAACATGCGACGAGGCCACTACTGCTAACAACCTTAGCAACTCAGGCCGCGAGAGCTTTACTAACTCCAGCCAGAGGATTAATCTTAAGCAAGATTCCGCTCATGTGTGTAACTAACTTAAATTACGATCAAATATTAATGTGAAGTGTTCTCCCGAATAATACAACGAAGCCGCTTTGTGAATTAATTCTCAAAAAGATTCAGCGGCGAAATTGTTTTCAGCTAACTAACCGCATGGCTTTAACTATGTTTTCGTAAGTTATACATTGGCTATGTATAATTAAGCAAGAAACATAATGTAACGTTGATTGTTTTGTAACCAATTAAAAATTAATTAAAAAACAAATTACATTTAACCTTTTAAATAAACTAAACTAGACGAACAAGTATGGGAGTGATGAAATAACTTCGACTTTGGTACAAAGACTGAAGTGTGAGTTACGAATTCCGAAAAAGCAATTAAAATAATCATGTAACCACAGTTTAAATTTTAGTGAGTGAAAACGGCGGGCGAGATAAAGAATTTGTTACAAGTTACGGGCCAGCAAACTCCTAGGGGCTAATTACATTGTTACATGACAAAACTTTTGGGTCGGCCGAAGTTTCTTTACGTTCCTTGCTCGGGCTTAAGCTCTGTTGAGACTAATAAAATCACCTCTGCATCAGAGAACATACAATGTTATTGAACAGCTAATTTAATATTAACTTTGATCACATTATTTAACAGCCGGCAACAAGCCAGTTTAGGGGTGATTCCTGCGCCACTCGTATTGTTTATCGGTTCAGAAATGGCCTCCCCACTCGTTCCTTCATTCGGTTACAAGTACATTTCGTTTGGTGGCTTATGTTCGAGTGTTCATAAATTATTCCAGACCTGTTTTTGCTCTCCGGTTGGGTTAGCTTGTGCGATTTAACAAATATGTTATTGCACATTATTCTGACAATAAAGACAACCAAATATGATTCAATATTAGCAATATAATCATATTTTATACGTGTCCAATCAAATATGATTAAATATTGATTGAATTTCTGCAAATAGTGGTAAATTACTGCATATGTTAGCGTGACTGATTTATTTGTAATTATAATAACAATCGTTAACAGCGTTATGTCGAGCAAATTATGATTTACAATTAAGCTATAGTCACATATGTACGATGAAAACAAATATTAATATAATTTGATTCTAGGTACTCATAGTTTGACATGTTCTAATGTGTATTTAAACAACTAACCAAACTGCCGAAAACATTCTGGTGCAGTAACTGTTTTAGATACTTATATGTGTAGATAGTTTAACAATTCCCCAACTCGTTAATTCAGATCTCGTTGAAATTGACAGGCAAAACCATTCCAAAATTACTGTTTAATGACTCGACATGTTTTCCTCCATTCTCCAAGCATTTTTTTGTAAATTAAAAACAGATTCCGAAAAAAACCGAATCTTACTTGTCGACAATTTTCTTCAAGGAAAAATATTACACAAGAGAGTCTGTAATTGACATGTTGGTATTATATTTCATTTTATAGGACTTCAAGATTAAGTTGATATAAAAATTAAAGAAAGTGATATCAATTGGCTTTTCTATGAAAGTTAGAAAGGTCGACTAAGGGACACAGGTCAAATGGTGAACGTAGGCGGCAAACTTTCAACTAGTCAGCGCGTGCGGGCAACTACGTATTTTAATCACCTTTAGAACACGGCTAGCTAGATAGAACAGTACAACCTTTATAGTAATCACTTAAAAAAAGAAAAAACGATCTGACGCTACACAAATTGATTCCACCAAGGTTTTTATAAAGCATTTAGTTCGCAAAAATATTTATCCAATCGGCTAAATGGTTAATTAATCTTCCCATTTCAGGTCTGGGAAATTAAACACCCGGTACAATTCTTTGTAAAGGCCGAACAAATACACTCTTTTGCAAAAAAAGCGGGCACCTATGCGAAATCTGAGTTTTAAGGACTTTACGTGTATTTCAAAAGGTTTTAATGATTGTAGTATGTTTCTAGCATCAAAAGGGTTATCAAAGCATGCGTGAGAGTGTATTCTAAATTTGAATTTTGTTCAATTGCTAAGAAATTGGTTAAGCCTTGTTTTGGACTAATTGCTGGCAGAAAGTTCTTCGGTGTTTTGAAAAGTTTGTGAAGTGATTTTCAGAAAAATGATAATGCAGTTTTAATTAATGATTTGTTAGATCAAATGTACCTTTTTGTTAGATCAAAACATTTTTGAAAAACTATGCGTATTTGAAAAAAAATTCACCTGCTCTAAATGGGCTATACTGATGATTGATGGCAATATTAAGAGTTTCGGTATTTTATTGTAAAGCGTTCTATTGTTTAGATATTGTACTCACGTGTTTTTAAATATCGCTTTTTCATAAATAAACACTATTTAGAGGAGTATCAGTACCTAGGGCCGCGACAAAACCAATTTAAAGTAAGCAGTGCCGATCACAACTCGTCTCCTATCGGACTTTGACTTTTAAAAATACAAAATTTTGTGATAAATGTTAAAATTAATCACATGAAAAATGATGAGGAGGGTTAAAGCTATCTAAAAAGTCAAATTATTGCCGCGTTGAAGCTCTCGATAACTCCATAGGTATCGGGTTACTAAACGATGATTTAGCTAAAAGGGAGTCAAGAATTCAAAATTATTGGCCAAACGTATGTTTCTTAAGAAATGAACAGATAGCCAATTATTGTTATGATTTAAGCAGGAAAGTGCTATAGATGCTAAAAAATCTCGGTGCAGGCAAGTTTATTTAATAAAATGTCCGTGGGATGAAAACACGCTATTTGAACGCTCAGACTCATAGATCTTCAGAGGTCTACGGAGTTTCCCAAGAGACGAGGTAGTTTAAAAATTAGTGATTACGAGACCTTAAGACTTCGTGCTCTCAGTCTATCTTCTGTATTTTGTAGAATTTCAAGACTTTTAAAAATGTCAAAGTCTGATAGGAGACGAGTTGTGATCGGCACTGCTTACTTTAAATTGGTTTTGTCGCAGCCCAAAGTACTGATACTCCTCTAAATAGTGTTTATTTATGAAAAAGCGATATTTAAAAACACGTGGGTACAATATCTAAACAATAGAACACTACACTTTACACTAAAATACCGAAACTCTTAACATTGCCATCAATCATCAGTATAGCCCATTTAGAGCAGGTGATTTTTTTTCAAATACGCATAGTTTTTCAAAAATGTTTTGATCTAACAAAAAGGTACATTAATCATTAATTAAAACTGCATTATCATTTTTCTGAAAATCACTTCAAAAACTTTTCAAAACACCGACGAACTTTCTGCCAGCAATTAGTCCAAAACAAGGTTTAACCAATTTCTTAGCGATTGTACAAAATTCAAATTTAGAATACACTCTCACGCATGCTTGGCTAACCCTATTGATGCTAGTAACATACTAGAGTCATAAAAATCCTTTGAAATACACGTAAAGTCCTTCAAACTAAGATTTCGCATAGGTGCCCGCTTTTTTTGCAAAATAGTTTATATAATGTTGGTGAATAACGATAATATTACTTGATATACTTTTGTACTTACCTTGTAAATTGTATCTGGTTCAAGGCCCACTTATTGATGTTTCATCGTCAATAGGTAAAAACCTCTTTGCACCTAAGCAAACTGGTTTTAAACAAATGTTCTTAATACCAAATGGTCCCTTAAGAAAAACATGCTGGCGACAGCAGCGAAGCATTCGTAGTGAATTGTAGCAGACAGATAGACTTGCTGCTACGCATATGTTTTATGAGTAGCAGCTTTTATGTTTTCGTTTAATTTCTTATGCATCACTGCTCATTGGGTGTTCGATATTCATCAAAAGTCAGTAAATTGACCTTTCACTTTAGAATCTAACTTTCGTAACATGAGTTAAAAACCAACTACAATATCTTATTCAAACTTGTTTATTGAAAATTCTCACAACAAAATGAATAAGGGCATTTTCACTTTTAAGTGTACCCATGGTTTTTTGACTGTCCCACTTATTCAAAATTATATAACAAGATAAATCATGGGCATATGGTTTAATTTATGGAATAAAAACGTCAATTACTAATTTTAATTTACAAATACATCTGAAATCCATGTAAAACACTTTTAAATTATTAATTTATGCGTATTTCAATTATTCAGAGTAGCTGTTTTTGGCATGTCCCACCCTTTGCCAACATTGGATTGACCGAAATTACTAAAATACTACTACGAATATATTTACAAGTTTTGGTGTGTCCAAAGTGTATGTCTATGTCGTCACATAAATGATATTTATACAATTTAAACTCTAATAACACTGGCGTAAAATACGTTTTCAAAAAATGTTCTAAATGTAAGCCGGTCGGACATGTCACTTTAGTGACGGTTCCAGTTGTTCAAAATAATTACAAAATGAACTCATAATAATTTAAATGGAAACATTAAGTGAAGAAGATCACGGCCAAAATTTCTAAACGTCAGATATGTGCCAGTTTCTCGAGTGAAAGGGTGTTATTGTTTGTGTCGGCTGCTGTCTCCAGTTTTTTTGTCAGGTTAGTGATGTTATTTCCATAATAATATAGAACGTTTTACATCCTACAACTGTTTCAACCGAATCAGATACAACATACAAATATTTTTTTCATGTTTTATTCTTACTCAATATTTAATTGTGATTAGAAAACGTTTTTCTTTAATATTTACCCGCGAATATGACGTCACTTTGGTGACATTTATATTCCGTCACATATAGGACTGACTACAAATGTCACCAAACTGACACATAAAGCTAGGATTACATACCTACAATATGCAATATTTCATTTTCAGGTTTTTTTTTAAATAAATCTCACTATGCCACTAAGTGGTGCAGAAAGTACCAAACAATATAGGGAAAAACTGAAATTAGAACGCCCTGATTTGCAATAATATTTAATAATATATTTACGGTGATTTTTCCTTTAGCATTTTGATTAATGGTCAAATTATGTTCCTTAGTTGTCTATAGATAACTTATTAGATAAATATGAATCCACTGTGGTAGCCCGTAAAATTCAAGTTTTCTTGTCAAAGAATAAAGATTTTTAATTACCAACGCTATGTTTTATTTTGTATCATGTAATCTCAGCTTAAGGTTTTTCAATGTGTCAGTTTGGTGACTGTCCCAATCTGTATGTGAACAAGATATATTTTTTTTAACTTTTGTTTCATTGTTTAATTATATTTGTTTGAATATTATTTTAGCCTTTTGCAATATTGAACACTACAAAACACATTTATTAAAAAAACTAAGCCCTTTATCGAGGGAATTAATAAAAATCGATCTTCATAGCGTCACTTGTCACAAAACAGAAGTTGAAACCTCATTTTAGAGAAATGAGATTTCAGTTTAAGGTTAGTATAATTTTTTTTCGATGGGTTGTAATATTCAGTAGCAAAAGAAAATAAAAAATTAGTCATATTAATTAAAATAATAAAACAGGATGATTTTTATGTCGTCACCAAACTGACCACTTTTTCACCACAATGTCCATTTATTTTCCGTTTTTAATAAGGAAAACACTCAATTTATTAAAAATAAAAAACTGTCTCCAGTACTTTAGACTATGAAGTACAGGTTGAGATCTTTAAACATATTAAAAACACAGCTTTAAAAAAAATTACGTATTTTTAACAGGGTACACTTAAAAGTGAAAATGCCCATAATCGTTTCCCCTTACTAAAGTGTTGCAATCTACCTATCTTTGCACATCAAATTAATTCACCCCTTTCTAACAGGAAGCGTGAGGTTGGTGCCGTTTCCCGATGCGTTCAATCATAGTATTATGAATACAAATTGAATTTAATTCACCATTGATCTGAGAATTAATATCGAATACAGACTGTTATATTTCTAACATGCAACTAAGATGGGAACCGTGCCCAGTGATGGCAATAGGCTTTATACGAATATTATAAACCCATGCCAAGACCTTAGAGAAAAAAGGTGCTGACATGACATGGCGGTGGCTCGCCTTACTATGAATAAATATGCCTCAAACAGCCTTACAGACATTGAATATATATTTTCTTAATGACTTGTTAGTGTAGTACTTAATTCAACTAGTATCGGAAAGAAGATTTACTTTATGCCACTTGATCTTCAAACCTTAATTGAGTCTTTTATTTTTAATTACAACGCCTACCTTGAAGTAATGTAAACATAAATAAAACTACAGCTTTGCCTAACGTCTAATATACGAATAAAATTATAATAAGATCATAATGTTGTTACTCAAATGCTCCATATTATGTAATAAAATATTCGTGTGCCTAATACAAATTTATTCATGACAATGGCTCTATGATCCTACATCATTAGAGACGGTTCGCTCGTTTCAATAATGACAATTGCTGACTAAATTAATTTTAATTCACGTCAACGCTTCTACTCACATTATTTAGGTATAGGAAATGTCTATTTCAAGATATCTGAGTAATAACTATTGATATCTTGTTTGTTTAGGATATGTTTCAAACTGTATTCAGTTAAATTCTATTTTTCCAGTTATTAAGTAGAAACTGTAAGTACCTAGCAGGTGAACATTTTGAACTTCATGGGAGATTATTATGTTTCTGAGTTTTGCAGATTAAGTTTCTGAAGTGATTTCAATGAAAGATAAAGTATTCATAGAAAAAATGTGGACTACGCTGAGTAACACTGAGTGCTTCTGATACGATTCTGTTTAGTAGTTCGTCTACAATGGGAGTATCCGCGGTTCACAGCTATATAATTATGATACGTATCATGAATATAAATCGTAATATTCAAATCACCGGAAACTTGATATGCTCGATGAATGTTAATATCATCATCATTGTGATTATGATAATTTTATTTTTTAAGTACCATAAGTTTACTGAAAGAGCGAAAGTACAAGTGGACATTCTGAGCAGACCTTGTTTTAGATTTACTTTTGCCAAGTCTGATAATAGAACCCAATATGACATGGCACAGTTAATCTGTTGAGGTTGACATATGACATTACAATATGCCCTTTTTCCAAATCGTAGTTTACTTATAAAAACATATCTGAATCTATTTATTGATCTACATTCTTTAGCTTTACTCACACCTAGAGTACACAAAGTCTCAAATGAAACTGTATTGTATTCTGTAAATATTTGGCCACAAAAATAGGATGTCATTATTTACGAAAAATATTAAATCGTTTTTTTTCTTCTCTCAAATACCGAGTAGATATTAAGTTAATATTTGGGGGCAAGTTCGACGCCTCTGAAAAGGCCACTGAATAAAATTAATAACCAAACAACGTTGGCACGGCGGGCTTGCGGAACCTAATTTGCATTTTTGAATCAAAATGTTATTGTAATTATGTAGGGTCAGATAATATCGGCCAGTAGAGGTCGTAATATTCAAAATGTGTACCTCAACTTTCCTGGCCCGTAAGTTTGTTAGCGATTCAGTAAACGATGTAACCTGGCCTTTCATATTTTATCAACAAAATCTGTGGTTCTGACGCTAGGAGCAACAAATTATATGAGGTCAGGAAAATAAGGGACGTAATACATAAAAAAATATTTCTTTATTCGTGAAATACCAAAATGTTTAATAAAATATGTATTGTACCACTTATTAGACATGAACTAAACGTGAGAAGAAAACAGTCAGATTCAATTTTTTTGTTTTATTATTACGAAAACAAACGACTTAACTATTGATAATTATTAATATTTTATCAACCGTAATATCGTACTACCTTTTTTTTCCGACGACAAAAATCATCAAATGACCCCTCCCGCTGTGGGTTAGCAGCGGTGAGGGAATGTCAGACTCTTACTGACTAAAAACCGTCGTGTTCCGTCATAGGCCTTTTATGTACCAGGGCCGCGGTATCTCTTTCGAACAACCCGCAGCCCCGGCAGGAATATCGTACTACCTTCATTTAAATGTCTGTAAATGATTGTACATTCTATTTACTTCATGTAAAATTGTGGCTCAAAGAAAATTTTCTTTCTACTTAATTTGTCGTCAAAGAGTCTATTATCATAATATGATATTCTTATTAAGTACCTAAAAGACTGAAGAATTAAATGAAAAAGTGTCGTTGGGAAAATCGTTAAGCCTTCGACGATTTTTACGGGGTTTTTTTATCAGAGCCACGTGAACAGATTTGAAACTAAACAATGGATTTGAGTTTTGGCAACCATTTTCGTGCAGACGCAAACTGTTCGATTTTGCAAAACCTCGTGCTAGATCTATATATTGTGTGCATTCGACAGGAATACAAGTATTTATGTGTATGGATGGATAGGTCCATAAATAACGCGGACTTTTCACCCATAAAGATTGTTGTTCTAAAGCAATATTGAGAGATATTGCTATCATTGTTCCAGTTTGAGGCACAATCCTGCTCTCGCAGCCAGAATCAATAATGACTTTAACACTTGATAGTAATGCAGTCATAGGTTTAATATACAGATCAACAAGAAGTGAGTATTTCCGTTCCTCTTAAAACTAGTCTATGTGAACTTTTCCAATATAATTAAACTAACAATTCTCTACAACAGCATTGAATTCTACGCTCACTGCTATAACGTAATAACATCGGACACCCCGTACATTTAACTTCGTTTAAAGCACTATACAGGAATCTGAGTCGTCTTGCAAGGCACCTCGCCCCGGGGATAACATTACAAAGGCCTCAGTGTCGGGATGTAAAGGAACCGACTGACCGAAGTCCCCTTTGCCCACCTTCCCCCTGTGACGCTGTCCACACAACCATTAAGGTATTAGGGAACAATGTGAAGCTGGGATGCTGAAACGCAAACATTTCGAATGAACTTCGCTGTGCACTTTGGTTACCGGTTTTGGTGGCCATTCAACCTTTTTGCACATACAACAAAAAAGTTTTCAGCTCGAAACATTTTTATTTTTTTTTAGTGCCTTTGATTTAAATAGAGCGTGATGTAATACGATCACGAGGTCGCGGGTTCGACCCTAGCAAGTCACCCATCCGCCTAGCCTTCCACAACTAGGTTGGGGTCGGCTTTAAGTCTAACTAGATGCGACTGAATACCGACGGCCATCCGACCTCTTCTACCAAATTGCTTGATGTGTTCTAGGAACAGATTGTTCCGGTTATTCCGGCTTTTGACTGTACATAACGACCCCTGTTACCATGGAAACGTCAAAGTGCGAACAATAATTTATTTACCATCATGTGAAATTGGCAATGATTTGTTTATTTTGACTTAATACAAATCAGTGAATGCCTCTGACTCGGACGAGCTGATGATGATAATACAATCGACATTGTTCACAAAGTTAGCTGGCTTTACGGCATTCGTATATTAAAGGCATAAGCCTAACAGCTTTTGTAAATATGTATTACCGGATTAAATTAGCAAACACGGTTAATTTAACATTCTGTTTTAGAATAAATGTTAAAGCTAGTTTTAACTGGGATACTCAACCCAACACTCTAATACCACAATTCGTGTTTCAAATGTAAATTTAGTATTTTAGGAGCTTTAATAAACTCTACCATCTAATTTACCTTTTTAAATTGAGTTCGTATATAATTACGGTGGAATCAAAAATTCTTTGTAGTTTTACGTTCAACATTTATTTTTCATTTTTATTAGATAACTAGCTTTTGCCCGCGACTTCGTTCGCGTCGAATAGTGGCATCCGGCAGATTTTTGGTTTGAACAATAGATGGCGCTGTATGTCCGGAATAAACTGTATTTTTTTTTGTAATAAAAGCTACGACTATCCTATGTCCTTCTCGTGGCTCTAAACTACCTCCCTACCAATTTTCAGCTAAATCGGTTCAACCGTTCTTGAGTTATAAGTGGAGTAACTAACACGACTTTCTTTTATATATACAGCCATAGTGATTAAATATATATTATACATAATCACTGGTCATTATATATATTACTTTATCCAAATTGAGTAGATATTATAAATAATAGCTAGATAATATGTATAATATGCAGACTTATTACTTTGGCTGTAACATATAGATTAAATTCTGGACACAATTGTTTTCTTATTAGATAAAATAGTTTTACATACAACTATGTCTGTCTAAATACAAAAAGCAAAAACTAATGGTCGCTGCACACAGCGGGCGGGACGGGACGGCGACGGGACGGCGACGCGACGCAATGTACTAGATCGTCGCGTCGCGTCGCGCCGAGCGGGACGGCTCTGTGTGATGTCGTCCGTAATATCTAGTACATTACAACTGCTCAGCGTCGCGTCGCCGTCCCGTCGCCGTCCCGTCCCGCCCGCTGTGTGCAGAGACCATAAATCAGACATCGTAACAAAAACACATCTCATTCACATAACTACACTTCAGACCCAGATGGTCATGGCACAAATTGGGACCTTATATAACACACGTACACCGAATCACATTATATAAAGTTGCTTTTGAGCGACAATAGTTAAAGTTACATAATAAGATGACTATCGGACGGCATCACTCCAGAAATGCCAGGATATATGTTATCCGCGCCATTACCGTCGTATAAAGGCTGTATTCAGCGGCCTGGCGTGTATTCATGGCTACACTTAGTATTTTATGAAAAAGAAATTATTATTTTAAGATCAGCGTAGAACGTAAGCATACTAACGACGTGTTTTTTTGAGCCGAAATAAATGCGAGCCTTTGTTGTTTGTGAAAGATGATAGAAATCATTTGTAATATGTTTGGTGCGTATGTCAGTCTATTTATCGTCCCAAGCTGGGCACAGGCCTCCTATCACACGGAGAAGGATTGAACGTTAATCGTTTGAACGTATAAAGTCAGATTTAAGTAGAATAAAATAAGAAAAGTTAAATAGCCTCTAGAGCTTAAATCCATGTCCAATGATCTCTCGTCTACATGATAAGATGTAATTTGACTGTTGTTTCTAAAGTCAAAACTCAGCTCACTATCGCTTCAGTATCTAGTCCGCAAGTGACAGGCGTAGCTCGACATTTACGTCTGATAAATACGACTGACATTTGAATATTTGAGCATCAGTTATCCTACTTTATTTATTTTATATTATAAATGTGAAAGTTTGTGAGAATGTATGGATGTATGTTTGTTATTCTTTCACGCAAAAACGACTGGACCGATTTGGTTGAAATTTGGTATGTAGATAGGTGATACCCTGGATTAACACATGGGCTACTTTTTATCAACATACCACGCGGACGAAGCCGCTGGCGGAAGCTAGTTTTACTATAAATGTATAATTATTTATAATTTTAAATCATGTGCATTTGTGATAAAAGATAAATCAAAACAAATTGAAATTAAATTCTTCACAGACGTATGTGACAAATGTGATATCACTTTTAAAAGCAACTACGAAAATTACATTATTTGACAATGGATATCTTTTAGCGCGTAGGTAACTGAAAAAGTACCTAAATTATGTTTTCACTTACTGACTGACCTAATTAGGTACGTTTTATTGTAGTAGCCATTCTACTAGGTAAACAGAAATCTGATACACGATCTCTTTTACACAAGACGTAAACACACCATTCGTTTCTGAAACAAGTGTAACATACCTCTGTCTAACTCTTAAGGGAAATCAGGCGTGATGTTGTATCTGTACAAACAAGCATATATAATGTATGCTCTTAAACTTCCGCATTGCCACTGACTGAGAAACTCAGGCTACACTTTCACCAACATTTAATTTACATTGGTTAGAAACGCCTTGACTTAATTTCAAAATGTATAGGTACAAAGAAACACCAATTACAAACTTAATTCGTGGGTATGTTATATGACTACCCAAAATTCTATTTTTCAACTTTTAATTGGTTCCTAACAGTCCCATTAATGACATACTATGTATCATTCTTCATTCTTTTGATTTTGTATGAATATTTCAATGGGTTTATGGATGATGACACTGCTGTTGGTGTTGTCTTTTGAGCGTTACTGATATTTACCTTTTTAGGGTTCCGTACCCAAAGGGTACAAAAGGACCCTATTGTTTTCGCTCCTCTGTCCGTCCGTCCGTCCGTCCATCCGTCCGTCTGTCCGTCCGTCTGTCACCAGGCTGTATCTCATGAACCGTGATAGTTAGAGAGCTGAAATTTTCACGGATGATGTATTTCTGTTGCCGTTATAACAAAAAATACTGAAAACTAGAATTAAATACATATTTTGGGGGGCTCCCATACAACAAACGTGATTTTTTTGTCCGTTTTATAAATAATGGTACGTGCGCGAGTCCGACTTGCACTTGGCTGGTTTTATTTTTTATATACATCTTTCCTTTTTTATGTAATATTTTACTACTAAACATATTATTTTATATTTATTCAACTCACAACAATAAAAACAAATCTTTATTCACCTCTCCATATAAAAAGCCTTTCAACGAAACTCAGGTTATCTCAAAACATATTACAGCGGCTAACATATTCTAGTAAAATTTTACAAAGCGAAACCACTACAGAAATAAAATAAAATGACCTTTCTTTTTAATATAATACCTTGATTACAATTGAAGTCTAAGGGCAGTCCAATTTGCCAAAGGTTTTATTGTTAGACCTGTATCATAGAATTACACAAAAGGGAATGTTTCTAGAATTGTAATAATAGGTATAGCATTATGTGGCATTATTGCGCATGGTATTACATTTAAATTAAAATACAAACTACATGCAAGGGTAATAAATCGTTACATTTATTTCTTGTAAATGTCAAATAGGACAGCCCTTATATTCAGAATATTAAGAAATTACAAATAAATGTGTTTGAAGCGTATTAAAATGTTAAATTAATTGAAATTAATTCTACTCGTACTCAGTATTAAATTAAAATAAGCTTTTCAATATGCAGTGTTGTGACAGTAAGTGCATGTACGAGCATTTTAACGCTCAGTTTTTCTCAATACACTCAAATAAACAGAACTATAAACGGCAATAACTGCTAATTGTTTAGTAATTGAAAACCATTGAAAACTACGTTTAGCAATTAGCAGTAAATGTACAGCTTAACGTGCTTAGCTTAGATCGTCTAAACATTCACTACTAATACTAGGCAATTGCCACAAAATTACTGGATAGTGTTGTCCCTAAATGCTGTGGACTTACAATCTACATCTCCTTCTACGAGATAGTACTAGTTTAAATGTGAAGAACCAGAAAATTAGAATGAATAAATACACTTTTATTAATACATTTTGTTATATGTAACAGTTTATTATTATTTTGTTATATGTAACAATTTTGTTATACCTATGTAATAGTATCTAATTATACCTATCTACTTGTCATTAGTTATATGTGTACGATAAATATGTAACTTGAATGTTTCATAACATATTGTAATAATACACAAAAACGCGGGACTATGAATTCTAAAATTTAATTAAATACAACACATTTATAAACAAATGCAAAATCAACAGTAAAATCAACCTTTCTTTAAGCAAATTATAAAATCAAAGTATTATCAGTTAACTAATTTGCTGTGGGCAACACCAGCACGGCCTTATCCATTACCGGCGCCTGATTTGTCACGGTAGCTGATTCATTAGAGAGGCATTAATCTTCAGCCGAGGTGCAAGGGGGAGCCCGTCAGCCAACTAGCGCGGTGATAAGGCCCTACTTTGTCCAAGAAGGCGTGACGAGCCCCAGACATCAGGCCCGAAAGCCCGACACTGGAATTTAATTAACCCAAATTTGTCCTTTTGTCTCAACTGTATCGAGGCAAGCCCCTAAAGTGTTTGTCAATATGTGGTTAACACTGTTACAAGTTAGACGATCTGGGTTCACGTAAGTGCGGCCCCGGTTCATGCAATTCAGACAAGGAGTCACAGAATTGCACACAGCAATATGCCAGTGTAATGGACTAATTTAATGTAGAACACTACAACAACTACAACAACATTTTACTGGTTGGCATTGAAACCATCGAATACAATCGTTATGATTTATGAATGTGTCCTATTCTACAACCAATATTGCCCAAAACTGTATTTTTCTCAAAATATTTTTCTTTTTAAATTTCAATACACAAAACCTTGACAAATTGCTACCATTTCCAATTTAGACACGACGTTCTACACAACACAAGAAATCCCAGCGATCTAAAAAGAGAATTATCTGTTGAATACCAGCCAACATTCCGGTCCCATTCTCCACATATTTTCATTTTAACGTAGATAGAAACTAAATCACAAACCAATGCAGTGTACTCATAAAAAGTCTAAATTCGTAAATGTGTTTCGGACAGCCTGTGAAGGTATGTCAAAATATGAGAGAGACGTATGAAAGAGGAATTCCGGAAATAGAATAGCATGTACATAGACCGAAAAATCAACTAGTGAATGATGGCTTGAAAAAAACCTTAACAGATGAATGCGAAAACGTTTCATAGACATGAGTAGTTTCATCACGACGATGTTGAGGAACTTGTAAAGATATTTTTTTTGTATGAAATAACAGGTGCGTCAGTTATAATAATAAAGTTCTAGCTAGCTTGAAACGATTAGGTACGTTTTCTGTTGTGAATTCTCTTGAATCTACTTATTTAATTAATAACACTGCCATGAAGCTACGAGTTGATGAATGCTAACTATTCTTGCTCATGCAGTGAACATCTCGCCCAGACTAGAGAATCTTAATATACTTCAAACTGGGTAAAATCCAAAATGGGTCCTTTATAATTTCTTCTATCTGTTTCTTCACAGACGAGATAAGGAAACTCGACATAAAATGAATAAACCATGTATATTCAGATTTACCACTTCAAACATTTCTTTGTTGTATAAAGTGTATAACGAAAACAAAAGTTTCCATTACTTAAATACAGCACGTGTTTAACAACAAACAAGGTAAATCCTTGAAGATCCGAAGAACAAATCATGAAAAATAACAGTTGTTAGTAGGAATCTGTCATGGAACAAAGATTCCCACTCGTTTAACAACGGAAAAGAAAAGTTACAAATAGTTGGAAGAAAGTGTTCCTTAACTCTTGTTTTATAACCTGAATAAAGTGAGATCTCGGCGGTACAAAAACTGTAGATATTGGAAAGAAATCATAAGTAACAGTTCCTTCCGGGCACTCGAGGTACGCACTCCGAATATAATGCAATTACGTGAAATGGATTGCTTCACTTGGAGCCGCGAGGAGCTCGTATAACTTCCTTATCTTCGCGACGTATCCGCTTTTATGTCATTTTTATAAAAAAGACGATAAAAATATTATTTCCATGCTGATTTTGGCATGAAAGAAAAACGTAAAATGTTAGTACGGTTCTGTGTACTTTAGCTATTGTTGTGCATATTTCCCGGCTGGAAGACAATTGACGGAGAACCTCCCTAGGCGACGGAGTTTTAATCATTGCTTATTATTGCCATTCTTTAAATTTATTTCCGTTAAATGTGCCTTTAACTGCACGCGTTTCGTTTTGCAGAAACGCTTGAGGAGACAGAGAGAAATACCTGACATTTTCGAGGGAGTAAAACAAAGCTTTGGGATAGCGTTTAGAATAAGGAAAATGTTTACATAGCCCCGTTCCGAGCAAGAGTAATTTAATTGACAGAGTGTGCTGTATCTTAGATACTGTATTTAGCATTTTAAAATGCATCACTTTAAATAAAGTTTTAGAAGTTACGCTTCTCATTACCTACGTCTTAAAATAAAAAATGTTTTGTCCTGTATGAATGAGGCGCAAGCAATTCAACAATTAAACAAAGCAGGACCAAAAGCGGCCGACATTGATGCACTTATAGGGTAGTGTAGTGAAGCACAATGAGATCAATGTAGCGACAACACTCCAACTAGGACACAGCGAGGTACAACTGAAGCCAGGACAACCCCTTTGAATTATTATGGACCATCTAGTGTCGACTAACGGGCATTATGCTCAGTTGGACTCGTGTGGGTTTTGTTACGTAAATACTTTAATGTAGTCGTAGAAACTATAACATCAATGAAAATATTAAGCATGGAAAAAACTCCGATACTCACTATTCAAGTATTTATTAGCATTTAAATGTAATATAGGTGGTATTGTACCACAGTGTACAGTCTAGAAACAATATGGACCCTATAGGGCACAGCTTAAAGAATATCCAGTTAATAGCAAAAATTAAAGATTTTTGCTATTAAAGATTTCAGGATAAAAAGAAGTTGACTCAAAGTAAATAAGCCCCATAAGATTGTGCTCAAACCAACATACACAAATACTGACTGATTCAGTTAGTAAGGAAAGCTTCTTTGTTCATATCCACAATGCAGTGGATATTCCTTCTCATGACAAATCGCCACGAGCAATAGGATTTCCTAAGCTACCTGACGCTATTGGAAGAAGATCAGATTAATTCGAGCATATTTTGACGGTATGACTGGGAGCGTCTAGTAGCACTTAGCTTTGAGCCATTCGACGGCGTAGCGTTGCATTTGCATCGCGGAATCCAAGTATTAGTCCAATATTATATAGCACCATCAGACGGTATATCGAAAACGGAATAATTTATGTCGGAATACTAAATGTGATTAAGATCATAATCCTGTAATTAGGTATTATTGTTATTGAAATCTAACATTACATAGCGATTGAAAAACAAAGTTAGTTCACTTGTTTGCAAAAACAACTATTGTGTGGAAAACAACAGCTAAACAATCACAATGCATGAAAACGGTGGATTGCAAAAAAAGTATTGTTGACTGACAACGCCCTCAGGTAATGTCAGTTTGATGGCCCTTGCACCGAGCACCACTGTGTGGCGAATATACTCCTACATTACACAACGGCAAAGTGCATTATAAAGCCACAATGTTAAACTAGCTGAATAATTTCTATTCGTATACAATAACAACTTTATTCTTTAAACACGTTGACCGAGAAAGATAAATAAGCGTATTTTTGAATAAGAAGAGAAAGAGAATTTCATTCTCTAATTGGGTCAGACAAGAATATCAAATATTTATAATAGGTCCGAAAAGTTTAATCTTAACGAAGCCGAAGACTTCATAACAAGGCTTAGAATTATAATACTTTTGATATGGCGAAACAACTTGTTTTAGGTTACTGAATAGAATATTTTGTTATATCTTCACACAATATTTACTTCTCAATAATCGCAACAGTTGCTTTCACATAATTTCGAATCCTGAATCTGTGAAGTGGCATGGTAACTTCAGAAGAGGGGAAATATTGCATAGAAGAGTCGAGTTAGGTAGTGTTAACTCTTCAACTGGCGAGGGGCTTACTGCCCGCGGCGATCCACGTGGGATCTCGTTACAAACTCTCGATTGAAATATTTCCGAACCAGTAGACACGGATCCGCGTAACCTCTATTTGTATACCCGCGTCAATACAAGTCACGCCTCTGAAAGAACTGTATTGTATCGGCGAGTTTGGGCGCTACACACGTCCGTGAAAATGAAATTCTTATTTTCATAACACAATCTATTTAGTGAAGCCACGGGCGTTTGTTCGGCCCGGCCGCCGATGCGGTCACTAATTACATCGGAGCGCTAACTGCAATTGTGTTGATCACTGTTTAATGTAATATCGCCGTAGTTCGCAATAGTTATCTCTTTAACTATTGGGAATACTATCTGGACTGCGGTATTGTTTAATTTGAAGTTGTAATGCACAAAATATAATGGTTTTATCGCAGCAACATAATATTATTCTGTAAAGGTTGAAATGGATACAGGGACTGGTGCACTAAGAGCAACTAGCTATAGGTGGTGAAGAAAGCACATAAATCACAATCATTGCGCTTTATGTACATTTTTACAAGAGTTCCGAGTATGTTTTTATCTTACGTTATAAGGTGCTGTTGCCCACCGGCCTCCTCACGAAAGTAAATTAATAACATGAGGTGTTCATAACTTTAAATACAAATATCCGTGATTTATGAGTTTGTCGTAATACTCTAGGCAGTGCCGAACGCTTAGTCAGTTCCTTTTAGGGCTTTAGATAATGACTCGGTAAATAACTAGAAAAGCTAGGCTGGGTGAAAAACGACCAGTCACACCCAGAAGGTAATTAATAACAATTTGTTTTTAAACTCATTTACCTATATATTGTACATTTTGCCATTTGCTATTATGAAACGAAAACCTTGTAAAAGAAATGGAAATTAAGGTGTCCATTACTTGAGCCGCATTCATTAAACTAAAATAGGTGTAACTGCAGTGTATTTGATATTTCACAATAAATGTAATGTCATTAAAGCATGCTCTCATGACCAGACACACCTCTGATAAATAAAATAAACGCACCGCATTTCGCCACAAGCGATATCAAAACTACAAATTATAAGAATTGAAATTCGATTCACGTTAAAATCCACGTTTTATTGCCATATCCGAGTTACAAAAAATATATGTAAATGATATATTTCGTTTCACATGGTAATTTCACGCGGAAATGTACTTTATTTACGACCGGTACAGACGTAAACACAATACAATAAAGCTTACTTAAGTTTAATTTGATCGAAAGGACGAATGGTTCTCTTGATATTGAAATAGCTTAATCAGCGTTGCAGGTAATTATGATTTGGAATACCGCGTTAACAGGGATTAAAGGCACAAAGGCATAACTTTAGAATTACACGGTATTCAAATGTAATCCGGCGTGGATTCTCCAGCTAACATTAAACGCGTGCTAATAGAGGCTGTGAAGGGAACAGTGTGCCAGATCGCGCCGTTCCGCGGAACACCTATTACGTTCTCATTAACGTGGCCGTAGTGCGCTTTACCCCCTCGTTAACAATGCCCTACCAGCAAATTGTGCCTTCAAAATGGATGTATACGATACGGCGACCTTTTGCCGATTACAATCTCTTACATCTTAATTATAACGTTCTTAACTGAAAGCCCAGTAAAGTTGTCCATTAATGCAATCACAGGAAAATAGCCGTAGTTAAGGCTTGATTGTGAATCGGCTTACCTTGTTCAATGCTTGATGAGTTACGTACTACAAAAGACCGTCGGTTTGTTTGACTGGAACGTCTTGATAAGACCGTTGGATTGATACAAATATCTTTGTAATTTAATCCTATATTAAATTACAAAGCTTATTTGGCTTGTTATGCTGAATATTGTATAATTTTAAGCAGTACAACAGTTAATGCAAAAATATTGCTCTGCTGAAGTAGTTATAGTACTCACAGACTAATTCCGCATAACGATGTCAAGTTAAAAGTTGATAAAAGTGCACTACGTAGTGAGTTTGCAGCCTATCGCATAAATACTACAGCGCAACAATTTCGCCGTCGAGTCTACTTTTACGACTTGCCTGCGAAGATAAATAACTGAGCTTAGAAATTGCTCTATAAATAGAAATAAGTAATTCCAATCTGCAGGTTAAAAGTAAATGTAAGAAGATGTCAAATTAGATTTTGGGCGTAGACTAATTTAAAATGCAACTCATGTACAGAATTTGCAACATTTTTCTAACACAACACTATACAGGAATGAATTTTAAGCAGTGCACAAAAAAAAACTGGTGATCCAGAATCATTAACAGAACATATCTGCATCATCAGTAAAAAGAAATTTTTCATTCTTTTGTCCGCCCTAAAATCAGCAAAATATGGATACCAACTATTCTTACGCGCTTGGAGCAGCGCTCGCGTCAGTAAACCGGTTTCGCGTTGCCGCCGTGTCTACTACGACGACTATGACCGTACAATCGGTTACAAAATAAACATCTTTCGATATCAATAACTTTTCTTTTTTGTACTAAAGCTCGACAAAATAAAAATATACGTATCTATAAAACTTATTTAACTATAAGTTGACAAAGTTTGCGCACTGGATAAAATTCATTCCTGTATATATAACCATTATATATGAAGTACGTTAAAACGCTCGCTGTTTCTTTAAATAACGATTTTGCACATTAAGCATCCATTACGGAAGTATAGAGTTGGTGGTTTTATTTTTTCCTTTGCAACACGTGTCTGGCGCGATGCAGCGCAGTACTGCCAGCGGTTGCTAGGGCCAGGTGCGAACGCACGATACAGCTTTTTGTACCAACCGATTCTATTTTCGCCGTTCCAACTAGACGTGGAAAATATAAAACTATGAAAACTTATTTTTGAATCGCTCGCTCGCCGTAAAAATCCTGTTACCTATGAACGTTCGGAGTGTGGCTTACAAATATGAAATGCCATTCGGAAAATGAATTAACAATGTGAATGGTTTCGTGTGTTTCCGCTGCTATATACGGATACGGTTTAAAAATGTTTTGCTTCGATCGTTACCTTCATTAATATGCCGTTGAATAACGTACGAAATAGGCTAGTCAAAGGAATTTTTAAATAGTTACATGCCTACCATCAACAAACTACTAAAGCTTTGTCCATCTTCGTAAGTCTGTCTCTTTTAGGATGATTAATAGTGACATTGATAGCCACCATGAAAATTTTGATACTACGTAACACAACGTAATACGTAATACGTAATTTTACAACATAAGATTATACTGGGATGAATAATAACGTATAGGTATTACATAAGGTATGTCATAGAGGTATAATTTAGCAATTACTAACCAGTCAAGCCGTTACAAAGCAGATAGCAAGATAGATTGTATTGAAATGTAGTCGCACATCGGAATACAGAAACAATTGTGTACAGAATAAAATGGATGATTGTTAAGCCCGTTACTCCAGTCGGCTTTATAAATAGAGAGCAACAACGAATGAATGCCGACTGCAGAATCGGTACGTTCACCAACCGTATATATCACAATATAATATTGAACTAGACGATTCTAAATATGTAATACTAGCCGAGTGGCCCCCGGGATTACCCGTGAAAATACATTTCACCCCTATTTCCCGTTTCGAGGTCGAATTTTAAAAGTTTCCTTCTTAGCCAACGTTTGCGTTATGGGTGAAATACATTTTCCAAATTTCATTTTTAGGTTCACGGGTTGAGACTTGATGAGCAAGTCTGTTCCCTTTGCGTTATTACGATTTAGTTACTAAGTAAATTCAGCTATCTTTTGCCAAAGTGGGTTTTTTAAGTAGGCCCATAATGTAATTACTTTCGGCAAACTTCTCATTTTTTGACATCGGTATTTGAAAAGTGTTCATAAGCTTAATTACTTAGATTTTGATACGGCCTAAGTTCCTATAAAATGAACGAAAACGATATAGACATAATTCAAATATTAATATTTAAGAACAACTCAGTTTATTATAACTTCATATTTGAAGTGCACACAACAACACATAACAACGGAGTACGCCGACTGCATATTTCAATATTAGGTTTAGCACTCACACATAATACACAGACATGCAACTTAAATATTGCATTTTCGTCGAATGCCCGAATTTTCCACATAGTGGAGCCAGCATCCCGAAAAGCAACAGTTAATTGTAGTTGGAACAGGCAGCGCTAAGTTTAGCAGTCCAAACATAGCCATTCATTAATGAGACGGGTGGTCCCGTTGTGCTGACTCCCGTGAGATCCTCGGGGCCAGCGTGGGACACGTCATAATTGAACTGGTAACGAGCCCGGATTATTGATTGAATCCACCAGTCCCATGCGAATTGTCGTTATTAGTGACGCGACAATATAACCATGATGTAGCTATGCAGCTCCGGTGTCACACGGAATTTTGTGGCCTTAAATAAATATGGAGCGACAATTTCAGCTAACGAGATGTAGCTACACGCGATACCAATTCGACATAAGTAAAATACTCCTTGTATACAAATGTGGAAGGTTTATGTATGTAGGTTTATATTGACTTTTGTTAGATACTTATTCTTACAAAAACTGTTTTAACGGATAACATTTGGTACATACATAGTCTATAAATACTTTTCCTGGTATTACCCAACTTTGAAATGAAAGTAGAAGAACGTTGTTGAATGAATAGGAAGAGTGTGACGATTCAGTTTATTTATAGCAAATAAGTTATTAATAAGAGAATATGGTTTGATGGTAATTGAGTAACAGATGCCAAATGTCAAACAAGGGTTTATAGATGTTGAAACGTTTGCGTGAAATATGTTCCGACACCATATCCCATAACGATACGCATATTAATTTATCGATAACTCTTGTGACGCAATTAATTATTACTGTACGTCTGACGAACTGTTTGCATTCAAACTGTTTTTTGTATAACATGTTTCAACACAATAACAATATGAATATGTCCAGCACACTTTCTGTCCGACAATGCTCTGCGCTTTTATAAACTTCTTTTTGAATATAAGATATGTATGTAAACGACTATTATTTAAGCCATATTATAGCTCAAAAACACCATTATCTTAATTTGATTTCAACACTTTAAAAATAATAGGTACGTTAAAATATTTAAAAAAAAAAACATAAAGTGCGTACATAAGTGCTTTTAACAGAAAGGTGACATTAACACCTACGCATTAAAAGGTATGAATTTATTTTTAAAAGTGCTTTACAGCTAATAATTAAAGCATGAATAAATACAATAAGGTAGACACCTTAATGGAGGGTGTCTGTTTTAAGCCCAAGAAACGCCACGGTGCGGTGTAAGATTTCACGACGCTAGTCTTCTACAAAATTTAGAACCTCTAGAAATTAATCACAAACGGTAAACTAAAGAAGAACGTAGGAAAGTTAGTTCGTGTGTGAAATAGTTCCTTATCGCCGGTGATGCGGAAAAAACTAGTAGCACTTAGGATATACCTATAGAGCAAGAAATGCAATCCTCATCTAATAGGTGTTGATCCTCGTGTCTTCTTTATACAAAACCCGTAATCGCAAAAAAAAACAAGTAAATCATTCCTATTAAATATTTTCACCATTATCAAAACTTTCAGATAACACCGTAGCGTCCTTTGCCGAAAAGACAAAAGACTGTCGAAGATATAATTAAGGCATCTCCGTCGTATTTACCTTCTGAAATCGTTGGACTGTATGAAAATTTAATGACAGTATTAACACGGGGACGGAATGGGCTTGTGATTGCCTGTCAAACACAGGTATTGCCGTTATCTGACGCATGAGGTAATTATAAGTCGCTTTACAAGTTCGGCGGGGCCGAGGACGCTCAATGGGCTAGCTGACGCGTGCGAACGTACATCAAAATTATCTTGCAATCACGGTGTAAACTGTATCGTTCACGTTCATGTTCAACGCTATAAAGTGTTTGTACAAATATAATAAAAGTTCCGCGAACGGCTCTCGCGAAACTTATGGAAACCAACTTCTTCGGAACGTTTTCCTATTTCCGTCCAGAAAACTGTTTACATTTATTTTTTGTGAACCAAACGTCTTGACAGAAACATATGTTACTTTAATGTTAGTATTCCCTATTTCCATCGGTATTTGGGTGTGTACGTTGGCGTGAATTATCCACTTACGTACACCACACTGCAATTAACAGCGGTATTTAATATCCTTGAACACTATTGGTAACACAAACCCATCAAACCGACGAGGTCTCATATACAAAAGGAGGTAGCTGTATCTAGATCGTATAAGATAGTTGCAGAATAGCTGGTGGTATATAAAAGCATCCATTAACGCATAGGTACTGATTTGTCACGCCGCTGATTCATTAGCTGAACATTAATCTTAGAACGTGGTTACGCCAGTACATGATAAAGCTTTACTTTGTTAAGTCCCCGCTACGGCTACGAGAGTTCGTAGCATCGTAGCTAATTCGTAGCAATGAACAGTACCGTAGCTTGTATTCTTTGGTGAATATTTGCATTTTAAGCAAATTACCGTACGCGTACGTAATGCTACATAAGGGCTCTCTAGAAAAAGATCACAATCTTTATTGTTTAAATGATACTCGTTTATAGAAGCTCGTTCTGCTTGAAATGAAATTATCTTTATTTTAGGTTAAGTGAGGATTTGTTTTCGTAATCTTCCAACGTTACTGTGAAAGAAGATTTTTTGATCATCTTCTTTCTTGAAAGGCCTTATTTACTTTTCAAAATATATCAATCCTAATTTATATTAAGTACTAAAACTTTTGAGAGGATAACAAACAAGCGTTAAATGGATTGGATAATAAATCAATTACAAATTACATTATCGAATAATAAACGAAACTTACGTCGTCGGTGAAAACAATCTTTTGCCCGACCATAGAACAATCAAGTAAATTGAATAGTTTCCGATGTACTTGGATCAAGGAAACTGTCTCCGCTTTCTTGTAGCTCGGAAGCACATTAATAAATACATTAACGAGGCTGCCCCACATGAGCCTTTGTACCTCAAGCTGGAACTTCCTTCATACGTCATGCAATGCTATCATTAAGGCAGTCTCAGAGTTCCATTTCTGAGCGATGAAGACAAAACAATATTGATATTGGATAATGGAAAAATAGCGTGATAAAAACGAATTACTACCGAGGAAAATTGCCATTTCCTTGCTATTCTTCTATCTAGAGGTACTTACTTACCTAAGTTGTTAGATTACACTGTGTTTGATAGGTTTCACCGCTCCTAACTACTAAGAAGAGCGCATGCATTGAAAGTTTCTGCCGCTGCGTTGCTACGCGTGCCGTCTATCATGCCCTTTAAACTTTGAATGTTATTCCCATAGTTTATAATTGGAGAAAATTCTCGGAGCTGAATCTTATTGCCAATACCCACACATAGAAACTAACATTATATTTGTTTTTGAATGTTCCATTTAACTTTTATAATCCAATATCTATTATCAGAAAATAGGCTAGACGACTATATTAATAGCTTTTGTTTCACTAAACGAACACAGATCGCTTCAGAGATAAAAAAGATTTTTGTTACTGATCTAAATTAACACAAGAATATTACAGAAATATCCTAAATACCAACTTGATAGTATTAAGAACCTGAACACGCTCAACTTAGTCCAGACAATATCGATTAAAGTCCTAAGCAAGAAACAACAAATAGGAGCGTTCTTACAAAACAAAAGAGAAACACACATTGTTAACTGTTCACAAAGTAAATTACTTCTTCAATCTGCAGATTACAAACGTTTGCGTATCAAATATCATCATTATGTAGCTCAGACGCACTTTGAAAAAGTTACACTTAACACCTGGGAGTAAGGCTCGTGTATATTGTAATTTAATATTATGTTTTATGATCTGTATCTACCGAGTCTAGACGTATGTAGGCGGTAACCGCAGCTTTGAAAATGATTTTTCAAATTATGTAGATAGTATTCTTTTGTGTGTACCTTCGTTTTGTGTCTATGTATATCTGTATTAATTTTTAATTAAAAGAAAATTAGAAAAAATTCCAGAATACAAGAAAACACAAGGATAGTTATTGACATGTTCATAACATATTCATTCGACTTCAATCATATCTGATAGACCTGGCTCGCAGAGCGGATTCATATGTAGTGGCTTTAATATTTTATTTTCCATATATTTTTTAATCCCTTACCAAAGCCAGCAAAAGACCATTTCGATTTCCGTTATTCCTGGAAAATTGTTTCCATGAAACAGTCAGTATCTCATAGGGATCGCAGCTGCAAGCTCAAAACATATTATAATATACAGGTGCATTCGCGGCTCGGAACGCCGACGTGCGGCCGACAACGTGACTTGTACCGACGTGTAGACAAGCCATTATAACGCAATATGAACTTCATATCATAACGTATCAACCTACACAGACCTATAAACTTTTACACCCCCGCACGTACACAGCGATATACAGATAATAACGTATCTAACTAGGGTTAAGTTTACCTCGCCCAATGTTTATGCGGTATTACTATGTACAGGCAAACTCCTCTATTGCCGATACAATAGATAACAAGTTTCGATAAGGGAGTTCAATAAGGATACCACAATATTGTGTACGTATACGAGTATCTGGCTAATTTTAGTGAACCGCTTTAAACTTGACTACTGCTACACGTGTTCAAGTTGATTGCATCTCCTCATTCGAACTCTAGAACATAGTCATGCCGTCACGCTAGGATATTTTTTTTTTGTATTTTAGCAAAGCTAGAAATGTCTTTGGTTACGGCAGCATAACACGATACAATTTCAGTGTGCCAAAAACAAACGCTACTACAAATGCTAGTAACTACACTCTTGATTAAAAGTTTCGACCAGTAAAGGATTTTCAAGCGATATTCGGCGGAATTAACTGAAGTAAACAAAACCATCTTGTTTATTTTGAACTAAGTACGTCTCAGCAAAAACAGTTTTAAACTACCTACGATGCGATAGGGTGGTAGACTTAATTTTTATAAGATTGTAACGAATGGAAATAATATGGTTTTAAGTGAGCTTTATATAAAGCAAGCCAAAATCTAAAAATAATATAACTGCAATGATAACAGAAGCCAGTAAATCTGACAGACAACTAATCTTACCGTTTCTACAACTAGTTTACTGGGTAACAGGGTTGAAGAGGTCAGATAGGCAGCCGCTATTTGAAAAGCACTGGTACTCAGCTACACCTGCTTAGACTGGAAGCTGACCCCAACATAGGTGGGGAAAGGCTAGGCAGATTATAATAATAGATGATCATTAAAGTTATATTTTCATTGAGACATTACCGTTATATTACAACCAAACAGTACGCTCTCACACAAAAAGTGACACGTCACTAGTAAGAATAGGGTTTGTTTGTAACATACGTGTAACATTGGTACGGTACTGACTGAATACGTTAGATTGACGTAATCCCGTACGTCAGGAGTTGACGGAACTCACTATAATGAAACAGATCGATCATCTAACGGCCAATTCTGCTGTGACTTAATATCAACAATCAAAGGGCAAACAGAATACGGAATGGCGAGATTTTGGAGTATTTTTTTACATTTCTATTTTTTAAACAATATAAAGTCAATATGAAGAACAAATATGTTTTAGTATAGGTGAAATATCATTTAAATAAATTAAGGCTGGCTATTACCTCGGACAAAGGATCAGCATGGCCATCCAACGAGGTAATGCTGCCAGCCTCTTGGGTACGCTCCCAGTTGACAGCGATGGGGATGAATTTTTTGACGCCTTTTAGATATAGTGTATATATATATACAGGAATGAATTTTAAGCAGTGCGCAAAAAAAAACTGGAGGTCCAGAATCATTAAGAGAACATATCTGCATCATCAGTAAAAAAAAAATTTTCATTATTTTGTCCGCCCTAAAATCAGCAAAATATGGACACCAACTATTCTTACGCGCTTGGAGCAGTGCTCGCGTCAGTAAACCGGTTTCGCGTTGCCGCCGTGCCTACTATGACGACTGTGACCGTACAATCGGTTACAAAATAAACATCTTTCGCTATCAATAACTTTTCTTTTTTGTACTAAAACACGACAAAATAAAAATATACGTATCTATAAAACTTATTTAACTACAAGTTGACAAAGTTTGCGCACTGGATAAAATTCATTCCTGTATATATTTTTCATTGTTCTACTAGGATAGTTTTTTTTTGTAAATATCTATGTATATATATAACTATGCAAATAAATAAAAGTTATTTTAAATAAAAATTAAATTATTTTCCGAAAAAATGCTACAATATATACATTTTATTTGTTTTATTTACGCTTTGTGTGAGTATTTAGTAATATTTACCTACAGTTGAATACGTGGGAATCTTTAAATTACTCGCAGCTAATAAAAAGTTTAAGGTCTCTCTTTTTTCCGTTAGTATAATTTTAAATAGTTACTTGTAAATATTAAATAATTGTATTTGAAATAAAAATACCGTTAGGACTTCCATGTTCCATGTCCATGTCATCCATGTCCATGCATTTGCCAAGTTCTCAAGATTCTCAACTTTTTTTTGCTAGCCTAGTTTAAATATCTTCAAGTACCAACGATTCCCATTGACGCGTTACTAAGAAGCAGTTAATAGGCACTTCATATTCAGCAATACATGTAACGGGCAAGGTCGAAGAGGGCTCATCGTCTATAAGTTACCCACTTAACATCAAACTAATCTCGGAGCTCCATCATAAAATATCACTAAAAGCTATCGCGAAGAAACCATTACCTGCAATGGTGGATTTTTGATATATATTCTACTATCATCCAATAAATTTTGAACGAGAATATGCGTACTCACCATTAAGTATGATTTAAAGGCTCGTAATTCAAACACGACACATAATCGATGTTCGGAAGCTACATGGAAAGGACATTCCACCCTTTTCTTACGAGCGGCAATTAAATTTAATACGTCATTTATTCCGTCTAAGATTACTTTCTGCCAATATAAATGTTCTCATGTACGCGCTTACTTTTATTGATTGGAAAGCTGCTTCCCGGAATACTTTTATGGGCTTCCAATACATACTTTCTTCTTATTTGAAACGTTTTTACATACAGAGATTGAATAATGATTCTGGTACATAAAATCACTATAGTTAAATAGTGATTTAACATTGAGAATCTACACCTATGATAACTGTCGTTTTGAACTCTCTTTCATGATATAAAGGTCTAATTGAAAATGTAAACAATAGACTCCATGGGATTAATGATATGTGAAAATTAATTAGTCTTCCAAAGTCTTCTTAAAATTAGTTATCTTTAGCAATCAAATGTAATTTTATAAACCCCTCCAAAAATAAACATTCAAAATATTTTAACAAAAGCACTATCTTTCACGTGTCTATTTTAACAAAAAGAAAGAAATTCCATTTCCATGAAAATATTTATCTTTCGAACATGATACCTATACCAACCATCAAACAAAGAAAAATAAAGCGCCCCTGTATGTTTTCCCTACCTTCTGATTAAAAACATTGTATGTCTCAACACGCCAATAAATACACCGTGTCAATATTTGTAGCGGTAACATGACGCACGTACAATGTGATAATGTCGTCATGTTCTGCGGATCTACGGCGACAGTTCCCTAGTTATTGCGTTGTTAAAGTAAATTATCACACCTGCGACACATTCTGGCTCCGTGATCACATCTACTCGACGGAATGAATGCCGTATCGAATTTTCTGCCAAATAATTGTGAGCCGATATTCCTAATTAGCTCTATTCACACATGGGCATACGTGACGGGTGGGTACCTGTGTAAACACAGCAAGCCACTGTCATTATTCACATTTCCCTTTGACGCACTGTTCTCGTAAGTTCGCAACGCCGTGTGAGGGGGATTAAGTGCCGCCCGTCTACAGCTGCGTCCTGTCGGATAAACATAATTTACTAACGACATCTGCCAACACTAACTTAATAATGTTACAAATTACGCCTACCTACATAATGCTATCGTGGTGGATTTAGTTGACGTGAACAAGCAATCTCGGGAGGCACGCAGAGAAGGGATTGTTTTCGTGGATTATTACAAGAGACAGGTACCTACCGCTACGCCCGTCGGATTCAGTCGTCTTTAAAAGAACGAGGTAAGCATTGGCCCTCACGGCCGGCAAAGATTTATATCCGTACAATGGACTAATCCGCTGACGATGGGATTGCGAAGGACACCTGCTGCTCACCAAATGGAAACTGTTTGTCGAAGTATTTTTTGTGATTCCTACTATACTCGAAATACGCACGCACGTCTCAAGAAGCTTGCTGTTCATATCATTGTCTCACTACTAGTTCATAGCGCGTAACAGAAGCACGCAGGGGGCAGTATTACGATTGAAAGCAAATGATTTATTAAAGTTAGTTAAATATACACGTAGACAAAGAAATATTGTAATGCTTTGTTCGGCTATTGATTTGTATTATGACATGTGGATTGTGGAGGGCACACGTTTCCTTGAAGGATTTTCCGACGAACACATTAATAATAACTTATTTGTACAGGACACTTGTCAACCACGAATTACTGTTATCTTTGGTTCGTTCAATCTTGGACTTTTCGATTAGTAAACTCTTGTAAATTATATATTTGTCTACAATTGAAATTCAAAACGATTTTTTTCCTAAAAGCTGATGAGTCATCGTCTGAAATTATTTCTCATTTATCAAAGTCTGTCTGTGACTTCTAAATGCACATTAAGAACAAATTAAATTTCAAACAAACCTTTTAACAAAAAAAAACGTATAAATTGATAATTGTAACAATAGGAACCTTTAATTTTGTTCGTAGGCCTAACAATGTTAAAAGCACTTTTATTTTGTATTTATGTAGATTTATTTGCCGTTTCTTTCAACCGTGAGGTCGATTCCAAAAGAATAAATTAGGGTATTTCAATCGTATTACTTTGGGTAGGTCGTTACGTATATAAAGTACAATCAAAACGATTCAGTATATTAAATTTATCAGTGGCAATATGGTAATTTAATCCATCTTCACTAATGAATAATTAACTCCGATGAAATACAAATTGTATTTTTGGGACGATGCAACCTAAATAATCAAAGTAATGAATTTTAATTAAAAATAACGACACAAATAGTCATTTTGAAAGTGTTTATTTATTTTTAAAATCAAAAAGCAAATGTGGGTAATGACACGTTAGTAATCCATTGAGCCCTCGCGGGAAGAAATGCCGGTAAAATTAATAAATTGGAGTATTTCCGCTCGCAGTTAAAGCGAACTTTGAGAGTGCTCTGAATATTAATACACGGGTCAGGTCGAAATTAATTTATACGAACCGACCAACCTCTGTTTTACTGGAATTTTCTATTTCAAAATTCCGTCCTCGTTCGATTCCGAAATCACGATCATTCGGAGTTTTTAATTCATCACTATAGGAATATCTCGCCAACGTTTTCAATTCTGATACGGTTTTACATATATTTCAGCGGTATTTCAATTCCAACGTTGTGCATGACTAGTCAAATGCCTTTATTTTATAAAGCTAACTAGAATAACTACCCACGAACTTAACGAGGTAGGTATACCTTTTCATAAACTACGATTGAAGCAAAGCCTGTGATGTGTACTATAGGTAAATATCTTTTTGTTTTCGGGGCTCCACACATTTGATAATATTTAACAAACAATTTAACAAAACAAGTAATGTGACTGAGTATCCAATATTCAAAATTATTGACTATCCTTAACAATGTTGTCCACCGGGGTCTTGTCCAGTTGACCCCCATTTCATTAGAGTGCATGTCGCACATTCGTTCTGTCACCCATCAACTTGAGTTAATCCCGCCTCACCTTTAACGACTTCCAGGGGAGAGATTGACCTATTTTTAAACAGGGCTCGTGGCGCACGAAATTACATGTTATTAAATACATAGTTCTGTTAATATATGTTCGTGGGAAGCTACTTTGAAGTTTAAATGAGTAATATGGGAATGGTACCTTCTTATTTTTAGATTTGCTTTAAACTGAATTTTTCACCACAGTTTTCTTGGAGTCTGATATTAATGAAGTTCAAAGCACCTACTTTCTACTTACCTACCTGCATCTAGCAAGTAGTATCTTGCAAATACTATAAGGAAAGGTAGGCACTGAAAGTCAGTAACGATTGTGCTTTTGTTTAACTGCATAACTGTCAAATGTTGTCAACCATTTATTGTCAAGAAATTTCCATTCCTTTAATTCCACTGAGCATATCTAAAGCTCAAATAGCAACATAATTTGATAGCAGCTAAATTCGTACATTCCGCAGTTACGGTTCCAAACTCACACAATTTGCTTAGTAAAGAAACCACCAAACTGTTTTGTCGCACGCGAACTGAAAGATACTACATTGTATCAGAAATTTAATGTTCTATTGGGCATACGCCAGTTCAAGCTAATTTAAGTTAAACCTAGCTATGCAAAGGCTGGTTACAACAATCATCAAATAGTTTATAGCACCGATCTCACTCGCATTCAAACAATTCAACAGATGTATTGCTAGATAGAGGCTATCAGATAGAAAGGATCAATACTAAGTACTTACTGGATGCCGGGAACAAGGGGATCACCACACCATATCACTTTCCGACGTAATTCACGGTTTTACTTAGGTTTTTCATCGCGCGCGCAGTTATTGATGCCGGCCGGCCATTGCTGAGATTCGAACTGCAGTTGTTTGCTTGATGTCGAGAGGTGGCGCTAAAGATGCGCTGATTTGGTGGCGCTCGGTGTTTTGTACGGTGGTATTTTGGCGCATTTTTGCAATTACTGGAAAATTATATAAGTACAAGTATTTATAAAAAGAAAAGTATGTGTACAGCCAGCAATATTTATCTTAGCTGAGCACTACCTCTACATAATCTAAAATTACGTATCAGCCACCCTTTTATATGCATTATCTACAAAATTACAATTCATAAAAGACCATCTCAAAAACAACAAAAGAAAAAGATTGCAGTATTATTATTTGATACGTCTAACTGAATACAATGATTGCAATCCCCTGTTCTAATCTGCGGAATCCAGTAACATTAACTTCATATTATATGGAGCACAGCTCCACTTTCTATATAGTGGATAAAGTAATACCTTCATTCCACATTTTCTTATATGTTACAGGTTTTTGTTGGCGCCGTGTTTGCAAACAGACAGTTACCCTTTTATGTTGTTACGGCAGAATGTGGTTTATTATTTTATCACAGAATATAGTTTATGGCAAAACTTTGTAGGAAAACCACAATTTGGTACATAACATTTCATCACGTATTGCTGTACAGGTAAGTTTTATTACTAAAGGATTCGAACAATACTGAATTTGATACTGTTTGAGTAGTGTCCTTTGTCATTAACGATAACCAATTAATTGTATGCTCTCAGAAATAAGAACCTTCAACCAAAAGCAGATTTGAATATTTAGTTACTTAAAAGTCAGATATTTTAAAACGCAAAAAGAATTAACATATTATCTTTATGTTCAACAATGTAATACAATAACACAAACAGGAAAACTAACATCTTCATATAATCCACATTTACCGAGTAAAATATAAGCCAAAATATTTACAGACATAAAGCATATGTACCTTAACATTCTACCTTTTGAAATCCATTCACTTTAATATTTAATATATCCTGGAACCCTACAATATCAAAAGAACGCTTCAAATAACACAGCTTATAAACATCTGAACGAAATTTGAAATAGCCGTATAATACGTGCTCGGATTTATTGGGAGCCGTATGAAGTACCTGGTATCTTTTATGTAGCACGGGCTTAGGTAATGAGAATACGTATTAGTCTATCATCAATCATGAAACGACTCATGTTCGGGGATTGTCTGAAGCCGAAACGGGTTCTCCTCATACGCCATTATGTCATCTCACACCTTTGAGATCGTGGATCATATGCTGGCTGGCAGTTTTTCGATTATTAATATTGGCAAGGCCTCTTGCCTTTATAATAATACAGTGCTTTTATTGTTTGGCTTGCTGGCATTGTCACTTATGTTTGTTCATGATAGGTAAATTCTGATGAAACTGTAGAACATATGAGAACTAATTTATAATTAGTAGATACATTGTTCTAGATTTGTAATACAAACACATACACAACACTGCACATTTGGTGTACACTTTACCTGACCAGTGAACAGAAACCTCATTACCCAGCTTATTTGCGGTGTCAGTCCTGAGTTCTTAGAAACAAAAAGGATGGAAGCATTAAGAAATGCATTTCTTTACGTAGTCGCACCTTATTTAATTTCTACCCTAACAGGTAAATTACCAGGTAATGTCGAGTCTAACTACATAGTTAGAGGCGACATTAATGGCTTCTCGGGCTAGCGTTAGCATAATTTTATAAAATTTCTTCCTGCCTTCGCTCAGCATTTTTAATGAAATCTGTGCCTAATAAAAAAATTACACTGTCCAACTCAGTGTGCAAATCTGAGCAAGTTATTTTGAGATTAAAGTTAAACAAAAATATAAAACAAACATTTTTGTAAAATTTTGCACCTATGAAATATCCTGTTATAGATACCAAGCTCTTTTTTAAAAACACTGAAAAGCAAAAATAAACTATTCTTTGGTGCATCGGCCTAGAAGTCAGTGTCGGATGTTCCTGAGAATAGTTTTTTTTTGCTTTTCAGTGTTTTTGGGAGTCGGTTTTATTTTTTTGTAAAAAGTCACTGAAAAGCCAAAAATAAAAAATATTTTTGTCTTTTCAGTGACAAGCATAGTTGTCACTATCCGCATTTGTGGAAAGTTCTCATCAATACGAATAATATAAGCCCAAACACGAGGTAGTTTACATATTCAGTTGTCGAGTTCCCTCGACCTTCTCCAGTCTCCATCATCAGGTCAGCTCCAAACCTTCATAGTTGCAAAGGTCTCGTCATTACAAATAATATAAGCCCAAACACGAGGTAGTTTACATATTCAGTTGTCGAGTTCCCTCGACCTTCTCTCGTCTCCATCATCAGATCAGCTCCAAACCTTCACTATTGCATAGTGTTATCAAACGTACACCTTATTGTCAAGTTTTTAACCTATGCACGCCTACAATTTTCGAAAGTTGCCCTCGATTTCTCAGGGTTTCCATCATCAGATCCTGACCTTTTGATTATGGGACCACCTGGAAGGTATACCCTATAAAATAAAATAAAAAAATTGTGAATCGGTCCAGGCGTCTTCGAGTAATCGGTGAACATACATAAAAAATAAAAAAAGATCCCGACGAATTGAGAACCTCCTCCTTTTTGGGAAGTCGGTTAAAAAGTAATTCGGATCAGAAAGTAAACACCGAAGTCTCTAAAACTTCATACAGTGAGTTACTTCGACGACCAAACCAAGTTCTTGTAGAAGTGAGGCGAACCGATGAATGAATGATACCTAAAGAAACGAATTTCCAAATCAAAAAGTCGCGGAGGAAGCGGGGGCTGGTAATTGACAGTGGTTGTATCAGCGCTGCAAACTTTTTATGACGTCATAAACACGAGATGAAATTATATCCTAACGACCCAATAAACGGAAAAACTCCTCTCAGCCACCCGTTATTACATGAACGGAAAGGTTCAGCTCCGTATTTGCCCGCCAGCTATATACGTATTTATGTTATTAGGTGCCTAAACTAGTTAGCTACACATTTGTGGGCTTTTTATAAAATCGGCAGATACTGGCACATTGATCAGCGCATTTTACCAATTAATTTATGGATAGTCAGCGGACGTAAAGTTACACAGTATAATTGGATTTGTCTTGCGCATCATTACACCTTATTGCTCAATATCGTTGCGCAAGCGAACGAGGCGATCGAATCCGTTCCCCCTGCCTTCGCTGAATCTCCCAATTAGCATTTAATTTAGTTTTTATCCCTCATTTCATTTCGATGCTGAATAACACCGAGCGACCCTCGTCAAGAAGGCTTTCACGGGAAAATAAAACCTTTGTTTATTTTCGCTATCTTTCCGCGCGAAATGCAGCTACTAACAACAATTACTCTCGGTAAATTAAAACTCGATCTTGAAAAACAAGCTTCTGTGCCTTATCTCTATCGCGCTGTCTCAGGGCGACACGTCTCCAAGTTCATTTCGGACGACGGCTGCACTGGATTTAACAGAATGAGACAGAACGTTGAACCAGAGCATAATAAAAGCGGATATCTTCCTCATACCTTCTGCCTTGAAATATTATTATGTGGTTTTGGAAGTACTTTTAACAGAGGCGGAGCTGAAAGATATTTTGAAGAAAATAAACGCCATCGGTAAAGTATTCTAAGTTAAAACGTTACAGTGCCTGCCGGCGAGCGCCAAGACAAACTTCACCAGAGCCAGAGAGTTACACAACTCTTTAAATGAACAGCGTCTTGTTGGAGTTGCAACACTCTCCGACTCACTATTTACTTACCGATGGTTTATAGATGCTGGTCTTATGATCAACTTAAGTTATTCAGAATTCTAAAGGCGCTTTTTATCAAAACTGCAGCTGAAGAGATGCGCCGTGACTTTATAAGTAGCAGTCACAGAGAAAACCCATTTATAAAAGTAATAGCATAAATCAATTCTTGACCACGGTAAGATATTCTGGACGAATACGAATTCATAATAGACGGCCTTATTAAAATTCATCGGCGATATGCAATTCAGGTTGCGAGAAAAGTGTAGACTTTTGACACGTTATGAATAGCCAATTATGTTCCTTGTCTACTTTGATGAGCAGATTACTTTAAAGCATCGAGAAATTGGACACTTTCGACTCGGTCTACAGTGGTTAACATTGCTTTGAATAATGATTAATGTTTAGGTTTTTAGAATGATCTATTAGAAATTTATTTTCATCTCTTAATATTAAATTATTTTTCTTTTTATCTAAAAACTATAAAAGAGAACACAAAAACTACTTCTCCCACCATCGAAAATACATCACATTATTTTTTCAGATGAAATTAAAGCCACAATTAATTGGTTACAGACCACCAATCAGATTAAAATATTTATCGTCACGAAAAGCAATTTACAGAGTTCGCCACAGCACAATACACGTCAGGAGCAGCTTGCGAGGCAATATCTGGTTGAGGTAGAACGCTGCACATTTCACCTCGAAAATAATTTCACTGTTATTATTTTCGTTTAAATTGAATTTACTTTCATCACTAGCCTTTTTCTATATTGTTGCACAATATTTTTTCAAGCTGTTAGCAATAAATAATATCCTAGTCATTTTGTCAGTCAGTTGCCTAATAGACAATAATTTAATAACATGTTACATGTGTAATTAAGGTCCCTAATTACTTGTCGACACCATTTCTCAGGGGAGTATTTGCAAGGAGCCACCAAAATGCCGTTACGAGCTAAAAATGGCCTAAAGCCGGCAATAAAATGGCAATCGATAGGCGCACATAAAAGACAAATAGAACGAATAAGAAATAGTATCTAATAAATAAAAGAAAGCCGTTATAAATTCGACGTCACCTAATTCCCCCACCCCACAAACAGTACCTTGAAAATAACTTCCAAAGTCGATCGCAAATAAACGAAAAAGTATAAATGGGAAGGATTTATAGCCGTTTTTATATCCTTATACAACTTTCTCGCACTTTTGTTATAAATTGACATCTTAAACCCAACATAAAGTGAAACAGTTTTACGTGTTACCAGATTAAAAAGATTTTTTAAGGAGCCTCTCTCTCCTTAAAATTCATTCCAAGCTGATTTACGTTTTTTCGGATCTGTGAAGTGTTTCAAGCAAAACAAAAGAAGTAGCTACAACTAAGCTAGTTTTTGTAGTTTTATTTAACAGTTTTCACTGTTAAGTACTGTAGTCTTTCTCAATTGCTTTAGTTCTAAAACTGCTCAGTCATTAGTTTGCTAATAAATGAGTCATTGAAATAAATAGATTACCAATTTAGTTTAAATACCTTAGAATTAACTAAGAAGATCTTACTTGAGATGTTAATTATAATAATTTATGCTAAGACGGAATAAGTCGAGAAGTTAATTTATGTTACGAAGAAATAAATTGAAGTTGGTTTATGTTTATATTATATATTTATGTTATACTAGCTTCTGCCCGCGACTTCGTACGCGGATCCTGTCCTCTATGCCAGCGACTACGCGGTCAGCAAAATCAAAGATCTGAATCGTCTGATGTTGAATTTTAAGGGCCCGTTGACGGGAAAACAACGGGATACGCAAAATCATTCGAAACGTATGATGATATGGATGTAGATGCATAAATATGCCAATGACGGAGGCGCGCTTCGCGATCCGATGAGATTTCCTCGGAGCAAGTTGCAGACTGATGTTCTCGAACAGCATCAAGTCCTTCCAAACGCTCTTCGGTATATTTTTGGGATCTTATGATTCTCTCCCTAGGAACATTGGAAAAGATTCGACTTCTTTCTAGCCATGGTAATTGTTTTATTGTGAAGAAGATACCTGATCAATTAAAATCTAGCTGACTGCCCCCTCGCCCCCCACGTTACTGAGTAGGCTACCGTGTCACGAAGATAACTGGAAAAGAATACAACACTCAAATAGCATTAAAACTCGAACATTCATTCTATAAAGTTTAAAGTTTTGTGTCAATAGAGTAAAATTGACGATAATATACCATCATCTTTGAAAGTCTGTCCTAAACTATTACCGCCTTTACCGCTTGGAGGTACTTCCAGCTCCTGCGTTCAAGCCTGCATTCAAGCGGCTCCTGCCCAACCTGGGCGGCCCAAACGCCCCCTGCCGTAAACTCTACGCGGGGGTCATGCGGTCCATGGCCCTTTACGGGGCCCCGGTATGGGCACGTTCGGTACGGCCGCGGGCTGTACACTACCTGAACGTGCCCCAAAGGGTGATAGCCATTAGGCTAATCCGGGGGTACCGCACGATCTCCCGCGAAGCAGCTGGCCTACTTGCTGGACTGCCACCGTGGGATCTGGAGGCGAGGGTCTTCTTGCGCCTGTACGACTGGCGCGAGGAGGCTCAGCGCCGGGGAGAAACCCCGCTGCCGCGGCAAGTTGTCGCGCAGCGGGCGGAGCTCCGGCGCGATCTCATGGTGGCCTGGAGGGAGCGACTGTCGCAACCCAGTGCAGGGCACGCCACCATCGTGGCGGTAAGTCCCCTCTTTGAGGAGTGGCTCGGGAGGAGTCACGGCGCCCTCACGTACCGCATGACGCAGGTCCTCTTGGGCGGCGGCGACCTCTCGCGTCCGGCCCTGGTTCAGGCCATGGTCCGGGGCGAGAGGGAATGGGATGCCGTCGCCTCCTTCTGCGAAGCGGTCATGCTCGAGAAGGAGGAGGCGGAACGCCAGAGAGTTCGCACCTCTCATCCCGGCCGCCGCGCTGGACCAGGTAGACACCATGGGCGCCGGGTGTCGCGAGATGACTCCCGGCCACCGTAGGCGTGGGTCTGTGGGCGGTGAGTTCGGGTGGCTCATCGTCCCTCTGTCTACTTAGACGACAGACCCGTGTCGACGGCGCGCGTTGTTCCACGCGCTCCTCAAAGAGATGTCAGCAACCCCAGCGGGGCCCAGCAGGGCCAAGGCCTGCCGGGGCTGCGGGTTGTTCGAAAGAGATACCGCGGCCCTGGTACATAAAAGGCCTATGACGGAACACGACGGTTTTTAGTCAGTAAGAGTCTGACACTCCCTCACCGCTGCTAACCCACAGCGGGAGGGGTCATTTGATGATTTTTAACGTCGGAAAAAAAAAAAAAAAGGTACTTCCAGCTTATTATATGATTATACAGTGAAATGAGAGATAGCTTTCATTTCCACATCAGTAGTTTCTGATCTTCGATTCTCATAAGTCAACAGGAAATGTCCATCAGATCGAACAACTTTTGCTAAAACGTCATTACTATACATTTCAAGTGTAGTAGGGTACTTGGAGTTCCACATCAGGTGTTTTGGATCTTCGATTTTTATAAGTCAACAAAGAGTGCTCATCAGATTGAACAACTATTGCTAAAAAGGTATTCCTATGTATGCTATCGTGTAGCTGGGCTCTTGAAGTTCCACATCAGGTGTTCCAGATCTTCGATTTTTATAAGAGTAATAGAGAGTGCTTATTAGATTGAACAACTTTTGCTAAAACGTCATACCTTTATATGCTATAGTCTAGCTGGGCTTCTGGAGTTCCACATCAGGTGTTTTAGATCTTCAATTTTTATAAGTCAACAGAGAGTGCTTATCAGATTGAACAACTTTTGCTAAAACGTCATACCCGTATATGCTACAGAGTAGCTGGGCTCTTGGGGTTCCACATCAGGTGTTCCAGATCTTCAAATTTATTCTCTCATCCGAAAATGCTCATCATGTGGAATAATTTTTGCCATGGCATCATTTTTGTATCTCTTATAGTTTTGTTGGTCTGTTGCAGTTCTGCATCAGGTCTTCAAGTTTCGAAGATAAATTATAACCTATATGTTGCCCAGACTTTATACCGATACAACAAAGAAAAAATCATTGAAATCCGTCCAGTAGTTCCGAAGATTAGCGTGTACAAACAAACAGACATACAGACAAACAGACAGATTTTTTTTTTTTGGATTTGTTCTCTACTACTGTTTCTGAACCCCACTCAATTATTATTTTTTTATTATATTCAATGTACAAAGTTTTTTTACAGATTTATTATATGTATAGATCTACTTGTCCGTATTGATTGTAACACCTTATAGCTTATCATCATAATATATAGGAGATAACACCCTAGCTATACATGCATTCAAGAAAAATATTCTTTACCGATCCATAAAAAAATCAAGCATTACAATATTATATTTTTACTTTCCATTAGACGAAACTATGGGTGTTATTCAAACAACGATCAGTTCTCAAGTGTTCGATCGCGTCATTTCGACAAAAGTTGCCCTTTGACTTGAGAAACTTTTGTCGATCGTCGCGCTTCCTTCGATGCAAGACGCAGACGCGCAAAAGCTCATCTTCAAGACAATAGTTACTATGTACAGGATAATGAATGAAACTATAAACACTACCTACATCTAAACGACAAAAGTAATGTTTGAATGCACATAAAACTACCTTCATTAGATAGGTGCAATAAAAATTTGACTATTAAAATGATAAATCTTTTTGTTTGGAATGCACAACAAAGCAAACACTTTAGACGTCATAGACTTCATAGAAAACCTTTTCTATTTTCTTAATACAGGGTGGGTGTCAACAAAGTACCAAACTAAAATAACAAATCGCTAACAATCAAAAGAAAAAATCCCACGCAATAGTATCGTAGAAATGTTCTAATCTATCCCAAATCGACGTTGAAGAGATGACAACAAATTACAAAAGTGAAAGGGAGCCCTCATTATGTTTATTGCCACCGATCGTTTGTGAATTGATTCATTTATAAGTAAACGAGATTACTCAGGTCTATTCTAACTAACCCTGTTACGAACCGAAGAGATTTTCAAACAGCGCCAAGTGCGAGTGAATGGCGCGAGAAAGCGACGCTCCTATTTATCTCGACTTAGATAATTCCCGCCGAACTGACGTGGGATGAGGGTAAACATCTTGACGTGATTAATAGTAATCCTCAGTAGTTTAATAGTGAAGGATTTACTTGTTTGAATAATATTATCTGAATACGGCACGGTAATTTGCTAACAGCAGTCAGTTTACTTGTTATATTTTAAATCTAACTTCTATTTGACAGATGTAGAAAAGATTTGCGGTGTTTTTTTGAAACAAAAGAAATAGAAGGCTCCCGGTGTTAAGTTCAAACAGCTCTCGGCTTTTGTCTCGAAGCTGGAAAATACGTATTATTAGATATCTGCTAACAAAGAGCTAGACGACTGCACCTGAGACTATTCACTATTTACTAAATGCATTTACTGAGACATTCGACATGTATGGAAACCTCAGAAAAGAACGTGTGATTTTAAATTGAATATTTTCTAAGGCTTCCTTACAAAATTAAATGTATTTTTATCTGATTAAGAATTCAAGTCAGTTAGTCTGGTACTTTCCTTCAAGTAAAAACGACAGCAAAACAGCAATACGTCAATTGATATTACGTAAGTACACTTTATTACGTCATGAAAGATTTATTAACTGTTACACGAAAAATAATAGAAAGAAGCTTCGTCAATTATCGTCCAAAAAAGAACTTACCTACCACAAAATAAATATTTAATCAGCCTAACAATACATGACATATAAACATGCTTTTTCAATTCTGTGGCTTAAGGTGATGTCATCAATATAATTGCTTAATATAGTAGTTTAATATACAAGAGTTAAAGAAACCACAGATTAATTAACACAAAGAGTAAGAATGACGTCAGCCAGAACAAGGAAAAGAAGACTTGAAATGTTCTAATTTAAACAATTATGATCAGATTAATCTGCAGCACTTAATCAGACTTAATAACCGAGGCTTACTGGCTCACCTCTGACTTTTTCAAATCAAATAGAGAGCTGATTTAGCGGAAAACAAACCACGATATCAAGTATTTATAAGTAAATCCGACCAAAGCCGTTAATTATTCCATTTATTTTTTGGTTATTTACTTTCCCCTAGAATAAAAGCTTTTTTCAGGAATACCCAAACATCCTTAGATCAATAGTACTAATTAATAAGGGTTGGAAAGAGAAAGTTTGAGAGAGAGTTTTTGAAGCATTGATGCTTTAAAATGCTGATGCTTTTTATTAAATTACTCAGTTAACTGAGTTATTAAATTATTTTATTTATTCATATTGCCTAATACCTATTCCACCTTGCACATGGTTGATAATTGAAAACTAATAATAAAATTAAAGTATTTTTAAATCAAGGTCGTTACCAATGACTGCAATTGAAATAGATTTGAATTTATCAAAAATCTTGAATTCTCCATGCATTCAATACTCCATGTAACAACCCTTTGTGACATACATAACATATAGAGCGTGACCAAGTAACGAAACACGCACAACGCGCATTAAAACCTATTTAGAGGTATATAGATAATGTTTGTCGGTCTATCAACACATTGACATTGTCGATGTGTTGAGTCTGTTCTTTGCTTTACCGTTTATTTTCACAAGAAACTACCCATGTCCTGTTGTTTTAGAAATGTTCGAACATTTGTATTCGTTCGTGGCTTCGAACCACACAGTTCAAAGTTTTGATAGTTGAGACTATCTACAAATCTAAATATTTATTAAACACACAGAAATATTTAATAATCAATGACTAGCACATAGTATGTTACATATCCTAATATCATGAATTAAACATGAGGTAAAAAACTGCTTCTTCTTAAGCAAAGTAATGAATGAACGATTAAAATGATTTTGTCCAAAACGATAGAACGAACTGTCTTGAAATATTACTCTCTCACGTCTTACTAGTCGGCTCTAATCGCATAATACGTAATGGCTAACATTATTCTCAACTTTACAACTAATGTATCGTTTAATAAAGAAACAAGCACGTTAATAAATCAAAACTAGCAAGCCCATCAGTCTTGCAGTCGTTAGACAAATATCCCGTCCCAACTTCCCCGTTGAGCGTGTGCACAGGAATTTGCATCACCCGCTTAAATATAACGGTGCATAACAGGGTTAGTGCTCTTTGAAAAGTCGTAGTACCTAAACTACCTAATTGCTATTTGAGGGAATATTCAACGACCAGTAGTATCATGAATGCGGATGACAACCGCAATGGCTTTGCGGCCGCACGAGCTGTATGCGGGGCGCATACAGGGCTAACTACGAATGTTCTACAGACTGCCAACGTGCCTTAGATATTGCACACACTTTATGTGCAAGTGGACCAATACACCTTGTTTACGGCCGAACGTCGTGTCGCCTTGTCAATACATTTCGTAGAGCCTGCAGGCTTCTCAACCGATAGGCTGAATAAGGTTATTTTCACAACAGTTTGAAAAGCTTCGTCTGCTCATAACAGGCCTTAGTTAAGAACCCTTTTGTACAGATTTTAGACTTTGATCTGAAGCGGAAAATAATAAGCATACCATGGTTAATCTGCCCTAAACTCATGACATTGATAAATTTTAAAAGTAAGCTTTGATAGGAAGTAGGTACACGAGCGACTGCACAGAATTTACAACTTGTAGCAAATGTCGCAACGTAATCAATCAATAGGTAAACAGGAGCGCTGCAACATTCACCCCTCCTTCATTTATCTACGTCTGTCGCTGCAAGTTAAATATTTAACAGGACAAGAAATGTTTCACTGACCTTTGACAACGAACTACTTGTATACTGTGTAAATAGTCGCTCGATACCGGCATCATATATTATAACAGGAAGACTAAAATCTGAATTTGTAAATGGAACAACATAAACATTCAATTGTTTAGAGATTCCAAAACAGTCCTAAGCGATTACAAGGAGAGAATCCTGCCTGATCACTTGGAATGTGGACACGCCAACCACGAAACGCGTTAATACTTGCAAATGAGCGTCTTGCTCCGAACTGCGGTTAGAGAACCATTTGCTGCAAAGTTTAGATAATACACCTAACGAGGTAATGTAAATCAGTAAGTATACCAGTAACAAAATAATAAGATCAATATTTGTTAAATCGGATCACTTTCTTATTACAGAAATATATTATAAGAAAGTGATCTGATTTGGATTTAGAAAATCTAATTCATACTTCAATGTAACCAAAAATACAGTATTATATTCCATAATAACTATATTTCATAGCTCGCCATCATATTATCGGTCAAAGCTAATCCATCAAAGAAGCTCGAACAAGCCTTCAAGTATAATGATGAATACTTAGAATTAATAACGGTATAAGTTAACGCTGAATAGCAGATAGGTACCATAATAACAAATGGGCGCAGGTGTCCCAGAGAACAGGCCCCTTGACCACAAAAATGGCGGCGGTGGCAGACTCACCCCTGCCTGCTAATTAGGGACGTAACGCATTAACAACAACAAACCTCTTTTTTTCAACTCGTTAAACTTAAATTCAACGGCCTAAAATATAGCACTCGTAAATTATTAAAAAAAGAGAGAGAAAAATATACACGCAAAATCATACCTCGACAGGGACTTTAATGCCATTGTGAAAACCCTTTTAAATTACTCATAACAAAAAACGGCATGAACAAAACATATTTTAATTAATGTGTGTGCTCTAACCAATTTTCCAAGCGTCAATAGTCCGTTCGCTTTATATTTTTCGTGACAAAGCTCTCTTCCAGCCTTTGTTTCTAAATAATCGAAAAAAAATCGAGGTACTAAACGTGATCTAGCAGGATTTGCTTATATCTTTCTTATTTCTACTTTTGCCGAAAAAAAACAGAATACCCTCGTCAAGACGGATTTGTTAAATGAAAAAAAGATGTACAATTTGGTTTTTATGTTTTGTTGCGTCACCTGATCAAGATATGTGGCCTATGTAGATAGCTTGTTTGCAGGAGAACATTTTAAGGCCTATTGCGGTTTTATGGTGGCTTCGATTGATCTGTCTTCACATTTTGTTTTTATATATTTTCCGCAGAAGGTACTAGTCTGTAAAGCTAAATAAAATTGCATATTATTACCTTATTAGCAATAGTTTATGCGATCCTAACTATGTACAAAAGAAAGTCGTATTAGTTACACTACTTATAACACAGAAATGATTCAACCGTTTAAGTTCAAAATTAGGGGGGAAGTATGTAGCCTAGAGCCAGGATAAGGAGGATAGTTTTTGCCACCAGCCGGCCACGGGAAGAAACAGTACAGAACAGTAGGTATTATGTCACAAATAACATGAAAATGGCTACAATACCTATATTGTACTGAAAAACATACAAACCTTTTATTTCATTTTACAAACTATGACTAACACAAAAATTCTTTATACAGAAGGCCGGTGTCTTCCTCAAGATGGCTTGTCAAAACACAAACCCAAATTAGAGGCTTTTTCGTTTACAAATCTCGCATGACAAGGGTTGCCCTCCGGCGCCACTACAAATCTACATAGCATAGTATTCACAACGTAAACCCTTTTCTGAGCATGCCATGAAAAATACACAGGTAACGAGTACCTTGAGAAGTAAAAAGAGCCTATTGTTACCACAATGATACTTTATTTTTATTTAGTTCTCATAAATAAACAGGTTCGACCATTTATACCAAGTAATAAAAATACAATGCACGTATAATAACAAATGTTACTTAATTATACAGAAAAACAATCGAAAAATAAACAAGAATGTTTCCGAGAATGAATTTCACACTACCCCGTATTTCCCTCCCGGTGTAATGTCTGTATCCGATGAAAAGTTGACACTTGACAATTAGCGGAAACTGTGCAGCATTCCATTCAATCGAAATGAACGAGGTCGAGGTTCTAATATTTGACTACTTCAAAATATACCACAAGTACATTCTATCGATTGGACCATTAAAGTACCCACAGGCGTACTACTCAACAAGCGTAACTACGTATTAACCTCAAAATAAGCATCATAATCTTGTATCAACTAAGTGGTTTCTCTCATAAACAAGTACAGTAGTAAATTCCGGGCCACGATGCGCTGATACTCACACGCCATAATCAGCTGGCCACTGTCACCGCAAAGACGTCGTAAACTTCGTTCAGGGAAAGATAAGAAAGTTGCGAGTGGCCCGTGTCGCTGCCACCCGCGATAAACTCCGAATATCCATCATACTTAATTACCTTACTCTTTTAACAGTTTAGAAGAGTCGCAGTGAGCAAGAATTAACGCGCTCTTGTCACGTCTCCGTCGCCGACGCCCGCTGTTTCAGCGTTTCACGATGTCTCTGATAAATCTTTACTTCTACCCTCGCAACTTCGTGCCAGTGACTCGAGTTTTTAAATTAATTTTATATCTATCTGCCTAAATTAATTACATCTCGGCAGAAATGGTTAATGTTAGCGGAGTAGCTGAGTGAGTCCCTAACGTGGGCCTTTGCCGTCCCAATATAATTCCCCGCTTATTATCGCGCAAACTCAGCTGAACTGGAAAACTGGCAACATGATATCCTGTAATATCGTTCCAATTTCAGCGAGTAATGAAATCGTTACGTCATCAAACGTCTAAACATCAATACGCAATGAATGTACTAAACATAAATAATAATTATCGTGTATGAGTGTACATTACACAGTACAGTGCGGTTCAATATTGATTGGAGGTAGTCATCAAAACAATTGCTGGTACTTGGAACTCAGGGCGAGAGCGAGCAGCTGGTGTATCAGGCCCATTCAGTCCTATTTAACATGATTTTTGAGTAGAGCGGAATAATACGTTCGAGTGGCCGTAATAATCCGCAATACGCCATTACACGGTCATCGGTCGGCGCTGGCATTTTATACGGGCATGATCGGCTCCGTTAATCACATTCGGTTGATTCGGCGCAGGTAATCCGGGACGGGCGCAAGATGGATAGCATGTCAGGGGCCAGTCTAACGAAACACGTTGACCGCCAATAAAATGTCGCCGTCATTTACCACGCTCGAAGAAAGCGCCCACTTTAATCATATGGGGGTATCATTTTTCTTATCGGAGTCGGTTTTTTATTTGTTTCACGTTGATGTGAAACAGCTTTTAATGGATTAAAAGCTTAAAACAACATAAAAATTGAACTATTTACTTATAAAGCAAAGGCATGCACTTCAAATATTCATGAATATATTTTAATGGGTTTTACAGATTTCCACGTAAAACTGAAAACATTGATTATTGTTAAGCAATAATCAATGTTCTATTTAACACAAAATCACACAAGCGTTCAAATCCAAGCTACTTATTGTCAAGACAAGAATTTATCACTCCTGTGACTTTTTTAATATTCATAACCTTTTCTTATTCAAACTATATAATTCCCATTAAAACTTGATATTCTGGCAAGAATTTTAATTTGCGAACAAATATTTTCAATATGAAAATTTCAGGACAGTGCACCGCATACTCGACTCTACGTACTCTTCGAAAGGTATCCTCGCAAAACGAGAGAATTCTTACCACAAATTACTTCATATATGATTTTCAAATGTGTAACATTCTGCAGCACTATTTAAATATAATATTCGAGTGCTTGTAAAATGGAGGCTAGGTACTAAAATTGTGTCAGATTTCTGCAGCTCCAAATTGGAAACCGAAGACATGTGAATTTTCAACATTTTCACACAAAAAATATTTTCACAATGTCGTCACATTTTATGACAAAATAATTTAGATCGCCAACTGCTACTTAGTGACAAATTACCAAAGAGCTAAAGAAAGAAACAAGACGATATTAAAGCATTGGGTCATTTCTGTTCGGAGAAGTTCAACAATCCATCATTCGTAATTACTACAGTTCGCTTAACGCTCATCTCTTTGATATTGCCCGCTTCCCCACTTACTATCTTCGCTCACGTCATTTTTCACAAATAATTAAGATTTCAAAGTGACGATGACGAACGTTACATTTAAAAGTAGGTAATTATTACTAAAAGTGTTGTTAGCCACTGGTAGTTTAAAGAATCATAACCTCGCAATTATGAACGTAACCTCAAATGGTTTCGACGTAGATGCAAAACAAATCGATATTGTGCGAAACCGCATTCAGGAACTACAAAATTGAGCCATGACGGTCCATACCATCCGATTACTGACAAATACAAAATTAAATAAAATCCATTGCATTTATAAAGGAAGGCTGAAAATTTCGCATACAGAAAATCAGGATGTTGGACATCCGTCAGACAAGAGAGGAGAGCACACAAACTTTGAACGGCAACTGTAACCGGATTCACTAACGAGTCGGTGCACGGGTGACGGCGCTTTACACTCCACTATTTTTAAAATAAAAATCATTTATTGTTCACATCCCCTCGGAGCCATCTTCAAATAAACATGATTGCGTCAGTGGTAAATTGATAATTAATCAGCGAAGACACATATTATAGAGGCAGGTCCTGAATTAATCCAAACGTATGATTCGTACAACCCTTTGTATATTTAGTTGAATCCTATTGGGGCGTTATCGGGTGCACGCAGCGGTCGCAGTTTAGGACTTAACGAATTATCGGGCCGGCTGTCAGAGCCGGTATGGAAGCCAATTGTGAATAATGGAGCGGTGAATTTATAATCGTGTGCTAGACTGACCGAGGGGCAGGCGTGTCGCAGCCGCACCGCGCCGCCCCCGCGCGCTGAGCCGCTAGATTGCGACCATTGTTTGAATGGTCGCACATGCTGCTAAATTGAATGAACTACAATTTCTAGGCGCCCCCACTTATAATTTATGTTAAGCATTACTCATTCTCTAAACACTTCAAAAGATATCGTTTGTAAGCAAATCTTTTGGATTTAGTGCGCGTTAGCATTATTGTATTACCATTATTTTGATTATTTAACAAGCACATTTAAACCCTCGTACCTAATCCTTTTATTGTAATACGATTTCGATGTAAAAATAGTCTCCACAAATCTAGACTTGACTTGAACGAAAGCAAGGTCGTCCATTTCTTTTTGTCAGGAAATCGCAAGTATTACGAGTAGGTATGTGTTTATGAATTTCATAATAATATGCGTCAAATGAGCAGAGGCCTGCCATTGTATTGTTGATTTATTCATCTGTTCCATCGTTATTTCATTGAGAACCGGGTAATCTAGCCTTTTATTTTGCATATAATCCTAATCCTAACTAATATTATAAATGTGAAAGTAACTCTGTCTGTCTGTCTGTCTGTCTTTCTGTCTGTCTTTCTGTCTGTCTGTCTGTCTTTTCTTCACGCCTATACTACTGAACCGATTTGTGTGAAATTTGGTACAGACATAGTTTGGAACTTGAGAAAGGACATAGGATAGTTTTTATTACAAAAAAATATAAAAATAAAATTTATTTCGGACATATAGCGCCATCTATTGGTCAAACCAAAAATCACTATTCCACGCGAACGAAGTCGCGGGCAAAAGCTAGTTATACAATGAGTGCGTTAATGAAATGTATTTTCTCTGTTCAAAATAATAAAACTTGTGTCAAATATTACTGCCTCTTGTTACATTTTGTTTTTTTTCAATTCGCCATAATGGCAAGTAGAAGAAAAACCTTTCAAGTAGATTGTTAGATTTCGTTATACGAGAAAATCTGTTACTTTCAACATCGCAGTTCACATTTCATTTGCCTTATTATTACGTTGAGCAATAGAATCTGCACTATACCGTTCAATGTTCATGTAAAATTCCGAGCAATGTAAGTGAAGTTGGTTGTGTTGGGCTAAGCAGCTGTTTGTACCAACCATTCTGAAATCTTAATCGAGTGTTTTGTCATAGTGTACTTCGTCTGAAGTCAAACCAACGGATTGTGGTAACAGCACACAGCTTTTACATGATGAACGGGTACGTATGTACAGTTACATACTAACCATACACATATTGTGAAAATTCTATATGGAAAATACTTACGGGAATAAAAAAATTGTACCGAAGTTAGGTTTACTTACACCCAGCAACAACTTGGATATTATTTCAAAGAGCGTTCGCAGAATTTTTCTTTAATTTTGGACAGCACAAACACCTTAAGTTCTCACCGCGATGACTGTGCAAATTCATGCCGCACCAAATGAAAGAGTAAACGGTGTAACTGTGGATCGTGCAGAGCTTGCTTATTACATTACCGCCTTATATCCCCCACTAACTAGTTTACTGAAAATAAAACGGAAAAATGGACAGCTGCTGCAAATAGTGCCCTGAAACTAGTCCACCATATTATTTGGTTGTTTCTGTTTTATTCGGTTCATATTATCTTTAAAAATATACTCTCATACAACTTCAATTTTAATAAAATATCTATTTCTTTTCTAGCTTTCTGTTGCACAAAAAAAAATGCATAAAGAAGACTCAGTCGTTTTGAAATCCATAAAAAATACACGTTCAATAAAATACCTGGACGGTTTTTATAAAATTTAAGGTACGCGTTGACTGGTCCGCAGTGGCCACAATGCACGTACGACACGAAACGGATTAAACGTTTAATGCATGCATGCATGTGAGCTGTACCGAGAGTGTACGTAGAGCTATGGAATTCAAACTAAGTAAATCAAAATCCGTATGCCGTAAACATGTTTCGACTAGTAAATCCGAACCTTTAAAAAGTCTTTTACCTGTAGTTCAATCACTTTGCCTTAAAATAACTTTAATTACTTAACTTACTATTGACGTTACGTTACTTACGTTACTCCGAACTAGTAAACATCAATATATCTTCATTACGCAGTTTGTATATATAATTTTAAAGTACATTACGAATATTTTACTATCCGTATTTAAGAAATATTCTGACGTAGACGACTCTTAGGAATGTAGTCGATGAAGAAAAGGCTAAGAGTTTTGTAGACAGCCGCTCCATTCTAAGCATTCAACTCTTCAATAACCGATCCCCAGGTCCCTTAATTCAGTAATTAATTGGGTGTTCCTACAATGACATCACCAATCTTTATTCTTGCTCAGTATTCATTAAAATATTATTGTATTCATAGATACCAAGCCCAACTTTGTATCTACTTTCTAAGTACTTTTATTACGAGTACTAACTTTGGTACGCACTTAGATTTAATTTTACAAGACACAAGTGTAAATATATAATGTCTGAACGTACTCCCAAATTAAAGAAACCCCGAAGGGATGTACGTGATATACAATTTTGTAATTACGTTCCATTTCAAGTTTGTCATAAGCTATTATCTTGATGAATTTGCTTGGCCCGGCTTTCTTATAACGAAGTGTGTTTTTATTTAAAGAACAAAGGTTTTGATTGTTAGGTATTCACATCAAGCCTTATTGTCTGTGCCTGTGTCTTTTATCTCCATGCTCACATACTCGTCTTTTAAGTAAAGAATTTTTAAAAAAGCTACCAAAATTGTAATGTAAAAGTATGTGTAGACGAATACATACATTTATTTTATGTGTAGAGAAACTACTGCTGAGCGTGTGTGGTTTACAAGATTTTCATTAGGCCTGTGACAGACAATGTTCATGTAGGATCACCCACGTATCCTTTTCAGAATAGGGTAATGTTAAAAATTCTTCGGGTCACCCTTGTCTAGTGTGAAAGGTAAAAATGTGTGACCTCGTACAGGACAGAATCGATACTCCTAAAAGCTTTTGGATGGTTTAAAGTAACGTCCTTTATTTGTTTGTACTTTTTTACAAGGTGGTTATAAAAACACTGTTATCTTTGGTTACAATTCTAACGTTATAAAGTACTGTTATGAAGGTCTTACCTTATCTCAGAAGCGTTGGTGCCTGCACTGGAGGCTAGTTTGCGCGAACCTCGCCTACCACGTTAGGGAAATAATATTTCGTACAAAATAACTTCCTCTACTTTTCTCTTTCATTTTTAAAGTGGTAACGTAACAAAATGACGACTATGATGTTTTTTTGAAAATGGAACATTTTCTCAGGAGCTTGTTTTCGCCTCAATGTTTGTACGCAACTACCGACAAAATGCTACACACAATGAAAGTACACACAGATTTGTGCAGCAAAAATAGGGATAGGCGTACAATATTTACGTTTATGAAGTAACGAGCTGTTGTCCGCGGTTTCGCTTTAACCCCGCGGCAATCCCATCATACCACGTAGTCCTAGTCTGTCTGCAGCATAATTTTACACGCAAATATTTCCATCTGAATCTGTTTTCGTTTGAAAGCGTAATCGATTTATCAAGTCAGAATCGATAAAAAAATTGTTAAGTAGATATAATTATCATCCACATTATCATAATACTGATGTATTGCCTTACGTAATATTCTTTCAAGTATCTCGCCATCCCTGGCTCGCAAATATTTGTATATTCAAAGGCGAAATAGAATATATCCCAGAGAGCCTCTTGAAAGTAAAAACGCGCGTATGGCTGTGGACAAAGGCCATTTCTAAGACGAATTCCTACTTCCACGTGTCCTTTATCAATCACGATGATTAAAGTCCGCGCTGACCATTCAGCGGACTATTTCTTGCGTATTTTCTTAATCAGACAGGACAGACTTAAAGAATGCGAACGATTTAGCGAAATCAAGCGTCTGACAGGTTTAGCGGAAACACACAGTGATAGGTGTTTGACCGGATATTGCTGAGCCCGCACGAATTGACGGTTCCTTTACACGACCTCCCTGAACGTGTGGCTTCGATGGAAATGCCCAAATGTAGTGGCTATTCACGGCATGCACTGTTCCTTACATTGTTACCTCCCTACGAGGTAAATGAAATGCTTGCTCAATACGAAACCTCTAGGTACATAAAAATCGAAGGAAAGTAAAACACCGTTAATTGTATCTTATGATTATTTAATGTAATAACATACCTACAAAACAATGGCAATACAGCCGGTTTAGTAAATAAATGTATATATTTGTCGACTGCCGCATTCAGAAGATAATATCTGGATTAGCGAAGGGATGATCCTTGTGCTCTCGACCCCTGCGAACACAACGTTAATCTTTGATTAAAGAATAAGTTTAAAATCGTATTAGTAACAACGGTCGTATTAATCACTTGGACTTTAATCCTAACTACCATAATCCCAATTATTAATATCGTTAACACTAAAGTTGGCTCGTTTGTTAGCCAGTTCGTTACGTCACAACTAAGCGACCACCGGACCTTCCATTTGTATCCACGGTTTATCATATTTAAATATTTCGATATTGTCAAGGTCTAAAGCGTACAAAAAAAGAATTCTTCTATGTAAAAAACATATTTTTCAATCTACCAAGTGTCACCGACTTGTGTGTCTAAATATTTAATTTCTAATTCCGTGCGAGTGAACCCGAAAGCCATTATTAGTAGTAATAAAGTGAGGGAGAGGTATTTGTGTGATTGTTACAGAATCATCCCCCAGCGGATCAATGAACGACAATGAAACTTTTGGAGCACGAAACTTAGGTTCGGTAATGATATCCGTTAATATTTTATCCTTTCAGAGATATCATGATATTTGTGTTCTCTATTTAAATAAAAAAAACAGTCCCATATTTTGCTACTCGAATGTGGTACCTATTATATTTTTTTAAACTTAATTCAAAGTCATGTAAAGCTGGCTTACTATATCTGATTAACTATGGGGTTTAAACATATTTAATTGAAATGCCCATGACGGACTTTCAACTCGAGGTCAGCGTGAAAGTTCACCTAATTAACTCCATAGCCAATAGTTACCATTTTATTTACTGAACATTTATTAACGGGTGGGGCAGATCCGGATTGAAACGGAAAACGCGTGTGGGTGCACCAAAGCCTGGGACGACTGACGGAAAATAAAGCTTTTTGTAAATACAAAATCTGATTAAAGATAATAATTACTATGAGTACTTTAAGAAAATTAAGAAAGTATACAGTTGATTACACACTAATCTGTCTATGTTAAATTAAATCTAAAAACCAATCCATTTCGCGCTGCCAGACCCTAAACTGACATTTTATGTTGAAAACCAAGTTGAATACAATTTCAGATATCAAAGTCTATCACGCCAAATAAATATTAGGTACACCACATCCATCACAATAGAGACGCGAAACAAAGAAAGTAAATAAAACAGTATAACTATTGATAATGAACGTTATTTTCAAGAAAAACTGAAACGTTCGCGTTGTTTGCAGCGATAACAATCTCATCTCAAGAAAGTGTTGAAGTAAAGAGCATAGTTTGTATTGAAATGTTTGTGTTTACTTACTCTGCCTGCGGTATCAGTCGACCGTTGCAGTCGAGACTGTTGATGCTCTTAATGTCTTCCTTCGTCAGTGTGAAGTCCCAAACATTGAAGTTCTCTGCTATACGGCTTTTGGTTACTGACTTCGGTATAACTATGATGCCTCTGTCAATCTGGTACCTTGGAACAAACGTTGCAAAATTAACAAAATTATTGCAATTTTATAGACTACGTTATCTCGTCGTAGCTACGTCGTAGCCGCGTCGTAGCAGCCTCGTAGCCGCCTCGTAGCAGCCCCGTAGCAGTCTCGTATCATAACCTAACCCTACGCATCTATGGTAGCTACTTTATTTTATGAAACATTAGACGCGCTATTTGTCTGAGTTTATGGTTGGAAAAGAGTTTTTGTTTTGTTGTAAACTAAAAATAATAGTAGAGTTTATTCTTGCAACATGAATAAACTACAAACCAAGACAAGAGGCTTGTCTTACGATAGAGAACATTTTTTCATGTTTATCTTGTATGATATAAATGCAAAACAAAATAAAAATGCAATATTGCGTAAAGTGAGCCAAAGGGATAGAACAAGAAGCTTTTATACTACTTGTATGTAGCATACAAATAAAAACGATAAAATCTACTAAACGGCTTCGTTCCGGTCACTAGGGCTGGTGTCGATCGCATCAAATGATGCTCCATTGCCTCGCGTCCCCGGTTATTTTTATTTTCTGTGCACAAATTTTATACCCCACCAGATTTTGTATATAAAATGAAACATAGAAAAAAACGTTATCGAAGCTGTTTCATCGTCAGATGAAGCAATAAATTACGATCTCCGAAATAACAATTTGTTATATCGGCCAAAACGGAACGGAACTTTTAATTTTAAACTGACTTCAATTATGAATAGCTTGTGAAAACGAAGCCTTTTACTCGCCAATTAAGTTATCAAAAAAACGTAAATAAATAGACGTTAATTTATGTTTTGTGGAAGTGGCGGAACAATTATTATGTAACCTTCAAAATATAAAACATTCCGAGCCTAGTAAAATGAATAAAAGTAATAATATTTATAACCATAGACAAGGTTATGTTGTCGGTATAGTTCTGCCTGTGTAATTAAATAAAGAAAATTTGAAATGCATAGTCAGTCTTTGCCAGAATTTTACTCACGCAAGCCGACGGAACTCTTTGAGCCTCACTATCGACTGCTAGTTCTATGAATAGACTAGGCCGAAAACAATTTTATTTTAATGTCATTAAACGAACTCGAATCGACTTTTGACAAAGAGATTTTTTGATTTAGAACTAACAGTATTAATTCGCCAGCGACCACATCAAACATTTTTTTAGTTTATGGTGATAAACCGAATTTGACTATCAAAGTTATTTATTATAGTTATTTCGATCTTTTCTGCAACTAACATATAACATAGAATAATTTCCGACTTAATGTCCGGACTCGTACATGCAGAGACGGTCCTCCCTGCTTACCATCCGTTTAAATGTTCGATAAGTTTATTTATATGTTTGTATTAAAACATCTACTTTTATCTAGCCGTCATAAGTCAAGGTCATATTCAAAATTATTTACATATCATAAAATTGAATATTTATTTTTGCTACGACACCAACAAAAATAATTATTATTTATGTTTTTTTTATAATAATTGTAAGGTGATACACACATTATTGCAGTTGCGCTACGTTTTCACACCAACATTGATTTACCATATACAAGCTGTTGATTTGCATCCGTGCCATAGTCAAGGACGTAATTAAACTAATGATTCTCAACCCAAATCAATAAGAAAATTGGTACAAATTTTTTTTTTTTTTTTTTTTTCGGAAATCCATCAATGTCATCTAGCCGTATTTAAACTTGGCGCGTGTGTTACTGACCTTAAAACCGTGCTGCGCCCTCACACAAACGCAAACACAAAGCATACGCAACGATTATTCATAAATTTCATTCATAAAATTGGATTACGTCTGAAATGCTATGACATTACAATGACAAAAAAAGCAGTGCATATTAACTATTTCCCGTCTACTGTAATTCCAATCGATTATTTACGTATTTTATGTCCTCCTCCTGAAGTATGGCACAAATGCAAATCAACACCTAGTATAGTGTAAACTGATTTAAATTCGTAGCATTTATATTCGCATTTTAGAAAGTAAGCACAGTTGGTACAGTACAGTTGGTGGTAAATCCATTTTAACAATCTTACCTTATAAGAACTTGTGCTGGAGATTTGTTCAACCTTTTCGCGATAGCCAACACTTTGGGGTCTTCCAACAAAGAAGGGTCCCCGGGCTGCGCCCACGGCCTCTGGGGGCTACCGAGTGGACTATACGCTGTCAGAGTCACACCACGCTCCATGCAGAAGTTGAACAATTTACTCTGATTTAAATATGGATGACATTCCACCTGTAACAATTAATGACGTCATTACATCATCTCCCGAGCCTTTTCCCAACTATGTAGGGGTCGGCTTCCAGTCTAACCGGATTCAGCTGAGTACCAGTGTTTTACAAGGAGCGGCTGCCTATATCTGATCTCCTCAACCAATTACCCGGGCAACCCAATACCCTTTGGTTAGACTGGCGCCAGACTTACTGGCTTCTGACTACCCGTATCGACTACCAAGGATTTTTTAAGGATTGTTTAACGTGCCCTCCGAAACACAGTCATTGGTGTAAAAAGTATACTTAGAAAGTACATACAAACTTAGAAAAGTTGCATTGGTACTCGCCTAACCGTGAATCGAACCCACGCACTTGTACTTGAGAGGTTGGTTCTTTAGTCGCTACGCCAATACGACGTCGATAATGACGTCACTACCATAAATTGAATTTATTTACCAAAAGGCATGTATAACGACGACCACCTGCCAGCTTCACATCACAGTTGCCTGTGATGCTACACCAAGTGATTTTAGAGATATTTGTGTTCCTGATTTCAATATGCATGTATGAGATGGGCGGACGCAATTGGTAGTATTTAGTATTATTTGCTAAGGTGCGAATTTATATTATGATAATCTTTATTCTGTTAATATTATACTTATTGCTAGGATCCACGAACTAAAAACGTAAAACTAAGCGTAAACACTATATAAAAAAGGAATAAAACCACCCGTTTTGCGTAATTTCTAAGTTATCTAGGTAAATTGTATATGCATACAACTTGTTTTAAAATTAGTTTTAACGTGTTTGTCATTTTCAGTATTTACTAAGTACAATTCAGTATAAATATTTTTCTTTCCACTCGCCAAAATCTCCCTTGATTGAATCGTTTTCACACCTCACCTGATTGGTCACTGGCTTAATTGTAGCAGCGTTCAGAATTCGAGTCAGTTGTACAGAATTGAAGTTGCTGACTCCGATGCTCTTAACGAGGCCTTTCTCGACGAGCTTCTCCATAGCCTTCCATGTATCCACGTAGTCTACGTCGGAGTAAATCACTTTGCCATTAGCATCTGAAGGAAACGGATCACTCCCTTCCTAAAATCAGACAAACATTTTATTCCGCTTTGTACATAATAAAGCTAATGTTGCTTCGGTATCATTTCGGAAAAAGCTTGCGCCTAAATTGAAAAGTTTTTTTACGTTTTATTTACATAAGTCTTCTGTGGATTTAAAGAATTCTGTTAACCAAAAATAAACTCAATTTCTGTTCGGGGTTGTGTTGGGCTTAGTTCGAAGTAGGTATACAACTTTAAGAATAATAAAAATGGGCTTACCTTGTAAGCCATAGGCCAGTGAATGAGATATAAATCCAAATAATCCAATCCGAGATCAGACAGCGAGATTTTTACAGCCTTTTCCACTAAATCCGGCCTGTGATACGTATTCCATATCTTTGATGTTATAAAAAGGTCCTCTCTGTAAAACAAACATTAAAGCATAATATAAAAACATGTTTATAATAACACGTGTATAGAGGTCCACACTCACACATCGTGTCTGGGATAAACATCAATAGACACTCCTTCAAAGATTTTAAATGGATTAAACATTTCCGAAGATTTATAAAATACGAAACTATCTTTCCACATTCTGATTTCACGTTCCGCACAACACAAATAGATACCTGCGTATGAATTGACACTCATTCAATTTCCTTGGAAGAAGATTCTTAAATAGAAAAGAGTTCGTCGTTCTTTAGTAGGTAACCCTAATATTAACTCCGAGACTTTGTTATTTAATAAAAACGAAACAACACAAGGATTACGGATACTCGGAGCCAAAGACAGTTCTGACCGGAGAGAAAAAGCGGTATGGTACGTAAACATACTAAATGGACATATATTTTGACCTTTTTACGATGCCCTGGTTAATTTTCTCCTTGATCGCTTCTCCGACCTCCTTCTCGTTAAAATAAAGATGTGCACAGTCTATATGTCGATAGCCGATGTCGATCGCTTCGCCGACCGCGCGTGTCACTTCGCCAGGATTTGACTAAAATAAATACCCAATTTATTAGTATCCTAGTACCTATTAGTATCCTATCGATAAATATTACCTGGTCTGCGCAAATATGCGCTTGTGGTAATATGTCTCCTTAGCCGCCGTGGGCGACAATCGGCTAGGACGCTATTGGGTATCACTTCTACACTGATCTACTGTCTACTGATTATTCTAATAAACATAAAGTACCTACACAAAATACGAACTAGCAAAACGAATAATGTTAAAAACATTGGTTTACATTTTTAATGTTATATAATAAGTAGGTATATGTAGGTAAGTAAAAATGTATTTAATAAAATTATTGTCACACTACGTCGATATGCTTATTTCATATAAAAAAACTAATGTCTTACCTGCCATGTCCCAAGACCCAGTACCTATGGGACACGATAGTCCGTTATTAAACTTTACAGTAGGAATTTTAGCGGCCATGCTCTTAAAAGGCAGTTTAACAACTAGCTGAGAATAAGATGTTCTGCTCAATAACAAGTTTTATATAAATACATAACGTTGATAATGTTTTTATCACTGTTTAAATTATACTATCGAAGGCCATGGTCAGGGTGTCGGTTATCATAAAAGTTAATTATTACATGGACTGTAATTTGCTATGTTAAATTAAGTTTGACGTAATGTATACCTACTGCTCAGTTAGGCAACCTGTGCTGTAACCAGACTCTAACGCTAACGCTACCGTCCAACTCAACTCAAATATGTATCTGTTTAATGAAATATAACACCTGTTTCCATCAGAACTCGTAATAAGATACCTATCATTATATAGAGTAGCTTAAGACAGCTACAAAATGTTATCAAGAAAATCCAAAGCGACGCTTGAAAGGCAAAAATGACTAAGCGACATTGAGTAAACTTTACAGAAGAGTGATTAAAAAAAAGAATAATAAAAAAAAACATAAAAAATTACGAAATAGTCTGACTTATATTTTATTAACATTTTGTGGGATCATTTATTTATTTTCAAACATATAATTTACATTTTTAAATATTAAATATAAAAATAAAAAACATTTAAAAATATAAAAAATAGGTTGCCACCGATATCGGGCACAGGGTCCAAGGTACCGGTGGTTAGGGTCCCAGAGACAGAAACCTCCTCACAATACGTGCCGTATCAAGGAGTACTGCCTTCTGAATCAGTCCCTTGATCCAGCCGCCCAACGAGAGCCTCCTGAGGTGTTCGTCGAGGCTCTTGGCTATTAAACCATTGGCCGTAACGACAATCGGCACAACAACAGCCGTGTCGACACTCCACATGGCGACAACCTCGTGCGCTAAGTCAAGATACTTTATTTGTTTCTCTTTCTCAGCTTTCACAAGATTCTCGTCATGCGGAACGGCGACATCGACTATCATCGCGCGGCGCGCTAATCGATCTATCACCACAATATCAGGCTTATTGGCTACAATAGTCCTGTCAGTGATGATAGATCGATCCCAGTACAACGTGATATGGTCCTTTTCGAGAACTGGGTCGGGCGCATACTTGTAGTACGGTACCTCAAGGTCTACAAGGTTGTATTGCAGAGCAAGCTGCTGGTGGATAATCTTGGCCACTTGGTTATGTCTGTGCAAATATTCACCATTAGCCAAACGAGAACAACCAGATATAATATGTCTGATAGACTCACCCGGATGGTGACATGCCCGACATATGTCAACCGTCCCGTCTCTCACGATATATCTCCGGTAGTTATTCGTAAGGATAACTTCGTCCATAATTGCACATACAAACCCTTCGGTTTCTCCAAACAAGTCACCGAAGCGTAGCCAAGATACGGACGCATTGAAGTCTACATCGGGGCCATGAAGAGCCCCGAAGAAGCGTCCGTGTAGCTGTTTGCTCTGCCATACCTCCTTGCGATCATGGGTAGTTAGTACCACAGGTCTGCGCCAGTTCTCATTTGCCAACGATAGCGGGGTGAGTCCTTTGTCCACTGCTACCATATCACGATGCATACCCACGTCACTTTTGAGAAGATATTCTCTGAGACTGCACACCTCACGGTTGTGGAGCGTCTTTGCATTTAAAAAGCCTCGGCCTCCACATTTCCGTGGGATGTACAGTCTCATCACCGACGATCGTGGGTGATGCATTCGTTCTGCGGTCAGCAGTGTGCGGACTCTCCTATCCAAGGCATCCAATTCAGTTTGAGTCCATTTGAGTATGCCGAAGGAGTACATCAGGACTGGCATGACCCAACCATTATAGGCGCGAACCTTGTTGCCGCCTGATAAGGAACTTTTTAGGACCTTATTCAGGCGGCCAAAGAAACGCTCCCGTAATGACTGTTTCATGACAGCCACATTGATGCCTAACCTATAACAATTATTAACATAATTGTTATAGTACCTATCTAAATCCGAAAAAAAAAAAAAATCACTTTAAATTGCACTTCTGTAAAATTTACTCAATGTCGCTTAGTTATTTTTGCCTTTCAAGCGTCGAAAGCGTCCCTTATTGGTAGGAAGGTATCTATTTTGTATAAAGTTCCGACTGCGACCGCAATTAACTGTCGACTCCGTGTAAACAACTTAAGGGCGGCACGGTTAATCGCCGATTACTCGTTAACCGGTGTAGTGTGGTCAAAACCTTAGTTCTTAAATCGGATTCGGGCATACCTACGAGACCGGCGTTTTAATGTCAAGGGTCGTCCATATTTTTCGATTCCCGTAAAGATGTCATAAAGTTTCCCTTCAAGGTAGATAAGAAAGTTATATGGATGGCGCGACCCTTACGGCCGCATCTAACTCTCACTATCCATCACAAGTAATTGCAGCACTTCCTTCAGTGTTCACAAGAAGCATAAATGGGACGACCTGCACGTGACCAGCCCTATCTAGCTATTTATTACATCCACGTTTTCTCTTAAGGGTATCGCGCACAGCTTAGCAATCGCCTTGCATAGGTAGATAAAACATTTCCGTGCTGGAAGCAGACGTCTTCCCTAAACCAGTCGGCAAATAGGTACATCCCTCTGGCTTCAAATGCCATGCTGGTTTTGTAATTTTGTTTCGTTCCATCAACATGGTTTGGAAAGCATATGTAGAAAAAAAAGATTAATATAAAAAAATCTTCCTAGTTTCTAAGGGTGGTAGTCTTCAGCCACGGCTGACGCACCAACAATGGTACAATTCTCACTAATTGATAGATTCGTTTGGGCAACAGCGTGGCACTGGTCGTATTTTTTTATTTGAGTTAATGCTTAATTAAACAACTATTTATCATATTCTTAATATCATTTTTGGATTCTAAATTACGGTCCTTCTTTATTCATTTTTAATTATAATACTATACGTAGTTGAATTCGTGGTTCAAAGATAAAAAAGCTAGAACATCATTTACATTTTTGTACGTGAATTTTTCAAACAAAGTAAATAGAATAAAAATGTGCGAAAATTAGAACACCATATAAAAGTCAGTGACACAAACAACGAAATTCTCCCTTGCAAACTGACAGCTGTCAACTGATCAATGTACCATCGTTAATGTGCGGTACTCGATACCTACTGCTTTATAACGCCATCTATTAGCCGTCCACAAGACTAAATGCTCAAGCTTGACGAATGACGTTACGTTAGTGGCGGGCTCCGTTTTCAGGGTTCCAGCGGCTAGACGACAGGAAGCAAAAAAATTATAAGTACATCTGAAAGCTATTTTTAAATTTAGAATTCCCATCCCCTGAAATCAGCAACCTCAAATTCTCCAAAATGAAGATTCATTTTACCTAACACATACTTTTGATTATCAATTTTATACCACTTTTTAATGTAGGAAATTAAATATAGAAGCATAATCCAGAACCATTTGCTCTGGACCAGCCAGAAACAAAATTGTGAGTTTCAGACCATAACAAGGTTGATTTGTGTTACATATCAGGGTACTGTAGAGGATAAAATAAAAATAATGAAATTACTTAGGTGTTGATTTTAATAAAATAACATCAAAACAAAACTAACTAATAATTACATTTACAGCTTAAATTATTATTCTAAGTAAACATAATATGCTTGACGGAGCACATTTTTACAGAAGTCTTTCAGATGATCCTTCTGCTAAGAGTTCTTTCTCGGCAGCTTCCTTACTAGCTTGTATTTGAGGTCGGACATATTTGAAATACTTATAGAAATGGTCACTTAAGAGTACTGAACCATAGAGAGTAAGGCCAACACAAACTAACACACCCCCTCTGTGGAGTTTGTCATACAACACATTCCGAGCATACTTTTTCATATTTCCTGAAATAGAGTAAAAAGTAATTAAACAATTTAGTTAAACTAATTATTAATAATACAAGTTCATTCACAAGCTGCATAGTACACAAAATTAAGTGAATTATTTGTGGTTGGTTAACCGTAGAAAACAAAGAAGGTACCTTCGACGACAAGAAGCAAAGAAGACGAAATTATAGTTTTATAATGGCTACAAAAAATTGCCATGGGTAGAACTCCTGCTCTAACTCCAAAGGATAATAAAAATAAATGTATTCAACAAATAAATTATCATTGTGTTATTGATTTCATACGATTCAGTAAGGAATGAAGCCACCAACTACATACGGATGTAACATAAACATACCTGAATATAAGTCTATATTTTATAGTCTTAAATTTTCAGGATTGAATAATCCAATTTTGTAAAATTAGAAAATGAAGATAGCCCAAATCTAGGTTATGTTATGTTCATCATATGACATTGACAACTTCAAAACAGTTCAATGGTTGTCAACCGGTCAACCGTGCTAGCTGAAACAAAACGCAACGAAACTACCGCTTGTGACACGAGTGCATAAAATACCTTTATATAAACTACCCGTGGGTTATTTTCCTACAATGGGATATAAGAATCATGGGCTCGTTTATTGTACATATTTCTACTGTATTCATTACTTAAAAAGGTATATAATAACAAAATTGTGGGAAGGGCATAATCTCTACCTGACAAGTGTCAAGACCAGAATTCACAGACAAATGTCATTTTTTTTGGACATTTCCCTCATTTTCATTATTCAGTAATTTCAGGCATATTCAAAACACAAAAAAATAACTAACCCAAAACAAGTATGATATTACAATTAGTGAAGAGAACCCCTAGATCATTGAATTTGATTAAAATAGCCTGCAGAAACTTGAACTCAAAAATACCAAAAACGCCTGTTCCGACTTTGGTAAATGGTCATGCTTCCGCCGTTAAAGTGGACCGAAATACTATTGCACTTTTAGAACGCCTTTCTTTAGTAAGTTATGATACAGAAGAAGGTTTAAAAATTTTAGAAGATTCTATTTCCTTCGCTAACGGGATTCTTCATATCAATACTGACGATGTCGAACCCTTATATTCAGTCCTGGAAGATCAGTAAGCAATTTTGACTATATTTCGTGGTAACTAACAATTTTATTGGTTGCTTTCTTCCATCAATACCTTCTTAGTGATGGATGGAATTGTTTTAATGCATGAACTTATTCAATACTTTCACCTCTCATCTCAATTTTCTTTATTTTTTTTAGCAACTTAGCACTAAGAGAAGACAAAGTTACTCAGGGAAATTGCCAGAAGGAAATACTAAAAAATGCAGCAGTAAAGGAGGATGACTATTTTGTTGCACCTATAGGAAACATACCCTTACATGAAGTAGAAGTTGACCAAGAGGCATCTAAAGTTAAACAATATGAACACTGAAATTAAAAAATTGTTTCAAATGAAACAGTTCTTCACAATCTTACACTCACAGGATAACAGTATCAAATTTAAATTGAGAGAACCTAGTCAATTGTTCATAAAAAATATTCATAATGACTGGCTTCAGTACAACCATATAAAATCTGGTAAACATCATATGCCTGTCTTCCTGAATGACTTAACACACAAATTAGAACATAATCCATCAGCATTTGGTATTGTTAAACAAGACTTGCTAGATTATAAGAAAGATAGAGGCTTAGAACTAAAATACAAAAACTGGGATTTAGGAAAAAAATCTTTACTAGCACTAGAACTTATTGTGCCTCAACATTATGGTATGCAGTACCTCATTCAATGGCAAAGATATAGAAAATACTGGTGGAGTAGTGTAAGTATTATTTCTATTTAAATGCTTCTATCCTGTCTAATAAATTGAACTTTAAATCTTGCTGCATTTATAAGCTAAGTTTAGAAATACATTGAAAACAACTGAACTTATAAAGTTAATTAAACTTTACAGATATCAACAACACCAAGTTTATTCTCTACAAATGAACTTAACTATGATGGCAATTCTGGTAATGTTGATATAGTGGCACGGTTCCCTAAAGGTGATTGGCTCGTAGAAAACCTCTCTTTTGAAGCTAATGCTACTGTAAGTATATCTTTTATGTATCTGAAGTATACATGGTATCATTTAGATTAAATTGGAATAACAACTTGGAAAACATTTCTTCTGTAGTTCTTGTAGTCAACAAACATGGTGCAACTTGTGTTTATTTTTTTTATAAATTTACAGAACAAAACTTGTACTTTGAGCTGTACCATACACTTGGAGCATGCATTATTTGTTCTTCTACTGGATGGATTAAACAGCAGTAACAGAGAAGATTATTTAAGGCTTCACAGAAAAATCGCACCCTATAAGATTTCCATTGCCTTGAATATAGGAAGTATGTGTATGTTTGTATTAATTTGTATTTTATGTTCACGAGCCTATTTAAATATTTTTACAATTGTATTTATTTATTTTTATAGAAGAATCAATCAATGGTGGCCCTTTGTGTAAACTGGCGAGTTATCTGTACCAGAGGCTAGAGACGAATAACATCTCAACATGGCTACCAGATTTTTCTCTTCCATTGGATATGCAGGTAATAAAATGAAAATATAAATTAATGTATTTAGCTATATTAATTAGAGATCAAACAAAAAGTACTTATATTATTTTGGAATTTTCTTTGTTTTCATATAGAATTGGGAACAGAAAAACTTAAAATACAAGAAAAATATGAAAAGAAAATTTTTTTTTTGGGAAAATAATTAGATTTTTTGTGAAAAAAAAACACGCTACGCACATAATATTTTTCATATAATAAAAGGGTGTTATAATCAAGTAAAATAACAAGTTAACTACATTAACTTTACAAGATCTGTTATTTACACTTAGGAATATGACTGTACTCAATCGAGTACAGTGACTTCTAATGGGTAGCAATTGTTGGATCAGCCTGATTATGCTGGAATTATTTTAATGCTTATTAAAAAATGTCTATTAACATAAAACCATAAGCAAATTTTTGATTTTGCAACATATTTTCAGATAAAAGAAGGCCTCCGTATGGGTGTCATTTACACAGCAATACTGGAAGAGAATACACTCAAATTCGGATTATTGACATTAATGAACAGTAGTACAACATTGACGGTAATTTTCTACACATTTCTCTGTATTATTTTTATGCTGCGATATTGTTAAGATATTCTGGGCATCAGCGGGTGGCGAAGGTGGCCCCTACCCCACCTCCGCTACCCGCAACGAACACATGTGCGATTTTGTGACCGAAATTAGTTCCGGAACGACATCAAGTTTTCTGAAAACTGTGCCAATTAGCTTGCTTATAACTTTTTTTTAACGACGTCAAAAATCATCAAATGACCCCTCCCGCTCTGGGTTAGCAGCGGTGAGGGAGTGTCAGACTCTTACTGATTAAAAACCGTTGTGTTCCGTCGTAGGCCTTTATGTACCAGGGCCGCGGTAAATCTTTCGAACAATCCCGCAGCCCAACTTGCTTGTACCTTAGCACATAACTTCATCGTCATATTAAATACCTAATTACAAATATTTTTGTCTTTCAGGAACAAGCACATATAGCGGACTTATGCAAATATGCAGCTTTAATATCAGGAAGTCAAAAAGAAGTAGATTGTTTGAAGTAATATATGTAGGTACATGTGCAGAGAATAAACCTTCGTTAAATAATTCTGAAGTGTTTGATTTTAATTAATATAAAATCTATAAAAGCTCAAAGAATATTCTTTACATTAATTTGTTAAAATCGGTATGACGTCGGGTTGTCAAGAACTCGTACCTTCAGTGTTTCTTGGAAGTTTCCAAGAAACACTGAAGGTACGAGTTTAATAGGGATCATCTTACACAAACGAATTCGCAAAATGAAGTGTTGCTCAATCACAATTGTCAACAAAAATGTGTGTTAAAAAATCCAAAGCCTTTCCATTCTAACATTTGCCTCATGAAAAGGTTTTCTAGCACCCGAAGAAGTAGCCTATATGTTATTACTGCCAAGTTTCATCAGAATCCATCCAGTAATTTCGGTCTGAAAATTAGAAACATCGACATAGAACCTTCCGTGATTAAAAATGTTTGTGAAGGTAAATACTTCACTCTTGCTTTTATGAACATTCAGATTTTACATACCAACACAACAGGTTACAGTTATCAATTTGATTATTTACAGCTACGCTTGATTTAATTTCTGCCGTTTAAACTCTAAACACTAGCTGTGTATGTGATTAAAATTGTGAAGCCTATACGCCATGATACAAATAGGTACACATATACCCACCAATTACCGCTAAACCCAATCGCTTTGGATTGGATTGCACTTATATTAAGGTCCATACTTCAGTACTTCTTATGAGAGCCTATCGATAATTCGCGATAAAAAAATAGGAGTTTTGAACGTTACTTTTGCTAAATAGGATAGCAGTAATTCCCCGAGAGTGGTGGCGCGCGCCAGGAATAGGGAAAACCTATAGGCTGGTTGAAGCCATGTTCGGAAAACTCCACTATCGCATACCCTCCTTGTATGATTGATCGCGGTGCTAAAGGCAGTTTCAAGCTGGCTTTGTTCTTATCTAGTTGCATATTCTAAAATAATGTGTTTCAATTTTTGGTTGTTATACTTAAAATTTTAGGGTGTAGGTACCTATATCGTATACAAACACTACTCATTACCATTTACCAAAACTTAAAAGTAGCTGTTCTCCACGGTTTCACCCGTGTCTAAAGGGAAATACTTTCTGCAACCGGCTAAAAAATGTGGTCTAAATCATTTCTTGTTCCGTAAACTATGTACTACTGATAGTCCCATCAAAATCGGTCCACCTTTTTCGGAGACTAGCCGGAACAAAGTGTCAATCAGACAAAAATAAACATTTCTGGTATGCATCGTTTAGGTACTTACCTACCTATCTCCGTAAGCGCTTATGAAGTGGTGGAATTTGCATCGTAAGTACCTATCATAATCTATAAAATTTGAAAACGACTCATCACTTCCAAATTTAATTTATTCAGAAATTCTTATAGCAAGACATTACATTAGGATCTTACGACTAAACTGTATAAAACGCAATGTTTGATCTACATTTATGGAGAACTTCGGCAATCCTGGTTTGAATTTTGCTTGAATAATGACTGAACACAATATTTTAATACAAAAAAGTACTTATAGGCCCCACCCCAATCCCCAAACACAAGTAAGTAGCATGAGTGTGGAAATATGTACGCTAATAATGTATATACTAACACACAGTAAATGAAACGAAATAAATAAGACAAGTATTCTTCATAAATAAGAACAGTAAACAAAATTCAGAACCACCCTGTGCATTCATGATTTGATAGGAAAATATGCTCAGTAGTGAAGAAAAATTGCGCGAGCAATGACAACAGCAATGCTACTGTCTACCATTGCTATCCATGCGTAAAAATAAAAAGAAAAATAAACAATATTGTACACTTAAATACATATTTATTTAATAAGTTGTGTGACAATGTATGGAAGGAGTGTTTAATACATGGAATAATTGACATCCCATACATTGAAATGCCATGCACAGATCACGCCGACACGGCAATTTGCACACAAGTCCACATAATACTAATTTTGGTCTAAGTTAACTCATATCAGAATTTGAGATAGTAATTATGGAAACAAATACATCATTCAATGTACAAAACTTAGCACATGCAAGTACCAAACAAAGTAGTCCCTTATTGATTAAGCATTGTCTAAAATTCATAATGTCGAATACCTTACCTAATGGGAAGAAATGACAAAATACAATAGAAACAAAGTTCATATAATCTAAAGGTAAGATACAAAATCATATCCTCGGCAATACATTGTTAAAAAGTTATTTAACTATTTGCGTCACAATAGGTGGCTATTAAAAATTAAATTGCACTGAAAATATTGTCAATAACTATATAGGTTAACCATTTAATATTAAGTACAGTCACGAACAATAAAAATTGGTTAATTATGCCAAGATAATAGTAGATGAATGACTATTGCAATAACGTTATTATTATTAACTAGATATATCGATTTCCAAACCATACTGCCTAAGACTTGTGTTACAGCCATTTCATGTTTTTAACTTAATTTATGAGAAACCTGTTTTAAAGCAATCTTTGAAATCAAAAATGAGAAATTAAAGCCTCTAGTCATGTAATCTCTTAATTGTGTAAGTTCATTTTCAAAATAATAATTCTTAGATAAGTAATTTTAAGATTTATCACTTACAACAATGAATAATTATATTTTATCCTAATGTTTACCATATCTGCAAGGAGATATGATAAACTAATCATAGTTAAATGGATGCCAAAACAATATTCATAGCTAGATTTAATAATCTATATTAATGTAGGTTTTACTTTTATTCTTTAGATGAATTAAAATCAATTTGAGTTAGAAAATATAAGAAAAAAATTATCATTAAAATGTTATTTATATGTACATAATATTTATGTACAGTAGCCAATAATTGTATTGTGATGGTGATAGCACTTAGTATACAAGATTAGAACTGGTTTATAAATGCAAAAGACCATTTATTATTGCTTGTGGCTGTACAAGTTAATGAAGATACACAATCACACATAATTGCCATTAGTTAATCAACATTTTCACAACAGTACAATACCGGTAATGTTTGTACAACTAGATCTTAGGTAATTTATTGGCTCACACAAATATATTCACAGACATAACTGTCAGATTGATTTAAAGCAATCCTCTTGCCAATTGTCGCTTAAGCAGGCAACTGCAACTTCTTTCCTTTCAATACTAGAACAAACAAAAACATATTTTAGTGCATACATACTAATATTATGTCTATTACTAATTGGATAATATGAAGCACTCATTGTAAGGTATCATTCATGTGCAGTCAAGGAAGTTTTTTGTCAAGCTTATGATTGAAAGAAGCAGTATAAAATCAAATTATTACCTTTTGTTATGTAGAGATAGAAGAAATCACAGTATAGTACAGTTTGTACAACACCAGATATAATAGCAATCAGCTCATAGTGGTCTTCTACAACATAACGGTATACCTGAAATTTGACAATAGTATCACATTAACATATAAGGGCATAATATATTATGGTGGCTTTTTCCTGTAAAACAAAGTAGATTGGTGCAAAATAATCTTTTAACATATTTTAAAATGAACTAAAACATTATGAATAACATTTTACATCTTTAAAATAAATTACAGTGTAGTAGAAGTATAAAGTCACATTAAATGTGTAGATACTGCATATGGCTTGTCAAAAGGTGATAATGACTTGCTTAAACATAGATTGGTTGTTCCAATTATTTTCAAGTGAACAAGATAATAATTTAATAGCTATGCTATCATCATCATCCTCCGAGCCTTTTTCCCAACTATGTTGGGGCCGGCTACGCTATCAATATGAAGAAAATTCTACTGTGTAGTAAAAATAAAAGAAAATTGTACATATTTAACTAGTGAATAATAAATATTGAAAAAAACCCAGTAGTATTTTTGTTGAGAATACAGTATAACATTCCTTTTGTATTTAATAACAACCAACATGAATCATTTCAATTAACCATAACTTGAATTCATTTGATATTATCGTTAATTAAAATTGATTGTTAATTAAATTTTACACCAAATATACCTGTATTACAATTCCCAAACTGAATATACAAAAGAGACAAAACAAATTAGATAAGATTGACATTTCTTATCTCAGTGACCACAAACTTCTGCTTGACAACAAACATATATTTCTCTATGTAATAATTTAATAGTCTTACCCAGTTCAAGAGGTACAGAGCTCTGTAAGATCCAAGAGCAAACAGATAGTGGGATGTAATACTTTCAGCCTCTCCAGTTTTTGACACCAGGAACAATTGCGGTAAGATAGCCACAGATTCCAAATAAATTGAGAATGTCCATAGTACCTGAAAATGTTGATAACAATCTTATTGTAGTTAACAATCAGATAAAATTAAAGGCAATCAACTCTATCTTCAATATTTACACCATTCAAGCACTGACTTATGTCATGCTCTGTACATTATAAAATGTAATCTACATCCCACTACATACATAAGTATATAGCACAGCATTACATGGTGGGTGCTCATAAATCTTAATCAACAAAAATATACTAACCTCCATAACTGTAAATTCATGGTTTATCAACAGTGCCATAACTAATGTGGGTATCAACAAGAACTCAATCCTGAATGTGTCGTGGTTGTGGTCATACGTCGCTTTGAACTTGACATACATCAGGTAAACAGTGGCGTATGAGGCCATTATGAATACCATCTTCATGAACGTATTGTACGCCGAGATATAATTGGTTAGCAGATCCAAGTAACGCGCCGTGTACACAACGGAGAAAAGTATCTGAGACTTTCCAGATATGCCTGAAAACGAAAACCAAATCCAAATAGTTGTAATTGGAAAATGCACATCAATGTGCCGGTTGCTCGAATCGTTTCAGTGGCCATGTAACTTACCCGCACATGATCTGGTTTTCCATATTTTGAGTAGTAATATTATGATAGCTAAGAGATGGGATAAATCACCAAGTAAACGGAAAATATTCATTTTTCACGGAAATGCTTATCTCAGTTACGCCGCGTACACTCTACCATTCAAGCAAAAATGACGTGGCTGATTGACATGACACAATTGACACAACTTTTTAATTAGACCTATCAGTTATATTTTAGTGGCAAGACCGTACCTACAAAAATATTATGTTGGTGATTTACTTTTATATGTTTTCATTTTAGAATTTGATCGATCCTTGTGCCGCCAGACATCTCTTCTTTTATTTTAAACAAAACAATTTTACGAACTAACTCACTTTCAAAGTAAATGAAAGTCTTTACAGGTCGTGTTACTGTCTCTTCCCTTACAGTCACTTCACTTACACAAAACCAAAGCGAACAGCTATTATAACTATTTATCCACTAATTTAAGAGATGCTTTGGCATAAGTGTAAATAATTTACACGTATTATTTTAATATTATTTGATCAGTAAACATTATGAGAATATCGACGGTGTATTTATTTTTTTGACATTTATGCCATGGCAGCGAAAGGCATGTGATGTGATGATTGTCGCATTGAGGTTATAATTGTTGTCAACTGGTACCACGGTGGTGTTAAACTGCGGCGTATTTGTAGTGAAATGAAGAAGTAATTGTACGTTTTTAGTGTTCATATAAGTGATAAAGCTAATCATTCAAAATGGTGCGGCACAACAATCAACTGCCCAATAATTTGACGCAGTTACAGAACTTGATCAAGAGGGACCCCGATTCATATAAAGAAGAGTTTCATCAACAACTTGCTCATTTTGAAACTACTTTGGAAATTTTCAACTTGAATCCAACCCAGTACAACAAAAAGCTAGATGAACAATCTATGTTCCTGGCGCAAGTAGCCCAGTGCTACCTCAATGAAATGAAATTATTTCCCCAGAAGATAGTGGACATTTTAAAAACTCACAACACTGTTCTTCACAATGATATGCGCCTTTCTTTGTGCAAATGCCTGATTTTATTAAGAAATAAAAATTTCATCACAGCATTTGATTTATTGGAACTATTTTTCCAATTGTTGAGATGTCAAGATAAACATTTGAGGGAATTTCTGAAAACGCACATCATAACAGATATCAAAAATATGAATATGAAACATAAAGATATGAAGTTTAATTCAACCTTACAGAACTTTATGTTCTCTATGCTACAAGATTCAAATCCCAAAGCGGCTAAGTTGTCTCTAGATATATTAGTTGAATTGTATCACAAGAATATATGGAATGACCAGAAGACTGTGAACATAATTGCTGACATTGGTTGCTTTTCTAAAATAACTAAGGTGATGGTGGCATCACTGAAATTTTTCTTGGGCCAAGATGAAGAAGAAAAGGAAGAAAATTCAGACAGTGAAGATGAAATAGATCCTAGAGACACAATGATTTCAAATAAATTCAATAAGAAGACAAGAAAAAGGGAGAAAATGGTTGAAAAAGTGAAGAAACAGGCAAAGAAAATTAAAAAAAGAAAACAGAAGGCCCCAATATTTAACTTTTCTGCTTTGCACTTGATAAATAATCCACAAGGATTAGCTGAGAAACTATTTAAGAAACTGGAATCATCTAATGACAGATTTGAAGTTAAGTTGATGTTGCTGGATGTTATTTCCAGACTGATTGGCCTACATGACCTATTCTTGTTCAACTACTACCCATTCATAGCCAGATTACTTCTACCTCATCAACGGGAAGTAACTCGCATTTTGTTATTTGCGGCTCAAGCTTCCCACGAACTCATTCCACCAGAAGTCTTGGAACCAGTTATGAAAGCAATAGCTAATAACTTTATAACCGAAAGGAATTCCACTGATGTCATGGCAGTCGGCTTGAATGCAGTAAGAGAAATATGTGCTAGGTGCCCACTTGCTATTGGTGAAGATTTACTCAGAGATTTAGTTCAATACAAGAATTACAAAGAAAAATCTGTAATGATGGCTGCAAGGTCATTGATTCAGCTGTACAGACAGTCAATGCCAGATATGTTACACAAAAAAGACAGAGGAAGACCAACAGAAGCATCAATTGAGCTTAAAAATAAAAAATATGGTGAAATGGAAATCAAAGATTACATACCTGGTTCAGAGGTGTTGTTGGAGAAGGAAGAAATTAAGGATTCAGAAAAGAAGAAATCTAAGAAACCAAACAAAAAGAAGGATGACTCAGATAGTGAAGATTGGGTTGATGTGGGATCTTCTGATTCTGAAATTAATATATCTGATAGTGAAGAAGAAGAAGACAGCAATGATGAAGATGAAGCTGAAGGTGAGGCTGAAGAAGTAGGAGAAGAAGAAGAAATAGAGGAGGAAGAAGATAATGAAGAGGGCAATGGTGATAAGGAAGAGAACACAAATGAAGAAAATAAAAAGGTTCCAAACAAAAATACCACAGACAGGAAAATATTGAAAGCCAAACGAAAATCATTGGATAAGAAAAATAAGGAAGAAAAGCTACAGAGTGCCAGAGAAATAGCCATGGAAACCATTTTCACTGATGAAGATTTCAAACGTATTGAAGCAGCACAACTGAAAAAATCTATAAGTGGCACTAAACGTAAATCTGTTGTAACAGAAGAAGAAAATGAATCAGGGGAGCTAGTACAACTGTCAGCCATAGAAAATATTCACAAAAAAAGGAAACATGATAAGGATGCAAGATTAGACAGTGTTATGAAAGGACGAGAAGAGCGAGACAAATATGGATACAAAGATAGGAGGAAGAATATCCATTGCTCTAAAACTAATAGAGAGAAAAGGAAAACTAAAAACTACCAGATGGTTAAACACAAGGCAAAGGGCAAGATCAAGAGATCTTTCAAGGATAAGCAAATTGCATTTAGAAATTATTTGATCAAACAAAAGAAAATGCGTTAATTTATGCTTGTGCAACAATAAATATACATCTATTAATTTTTATGCAGTTTTATAAATTATACCTTATATATCGATGATTATACCCAAAATAAATAATAAGTGAATCTATACTAATGATAATCAGTTAGGCCGTCTGTAAAATATTTTCGCAACAGGTAGATGTGCTTGCACGCAGAAGCGACAACCGCCGTACAATGCCAGTTGGATAGGGGCCTTAGGTCTGAAAGTAAAAGGTGACGTTGTCATGTACAAAAACGGGAAAAAAGACCCTTCGTTTTTCTTTCTATTCCTCAAAGTTTTTAGTTACACTATTATGAACCTTTTTTACTTTGGAAATGATTGGAAAGTCGTTACTACTACGTTCATACGTTATAAAGTGAGCTGTATTCAAAAGGTTTGTATTCAATTTTTCAGTTCAGAAAAAAAGTTGAAATAGTGACATTTGAAAAGTCAAAAGTGACATGACAAGTCAGCCAAGTGACATTCCAAGGGATAAGAAAAATAATGAACCTATTATTCTATAAATTGTAGATTTTATAGCATAAGGATTGTATCGCGAGTTAGAGGCGTATTCATTATACGTGTTTCATTATACATTTCATAAAGGTACCATTATGTTGAAACCAAAAGCATTGACACAAGTGCTCAGCCAGGCAAACACAGGGGGAGTTGAAAACACACTGTGGGTATCATAATATTTACATTCGTTTTTTGTTATTGAATTGAAGCACTACCACATCATAATATAAAAACATAATATAAATCATAATATAAAAACGGTTCCAGGTTATTAAACCATCAAGGTGCACTCCTCGCTTACTCGGGTTACAACGACAAAGATGCGCGAGTTACAGCAGCAATCGCCAGCAACGTATGGTCGGCTTATGAAAAACATGGCAGGAATGTTTTCAAGGAAGATAAACTCCACCTGATACTTGTTGACTGCTTGAATGGAAAAATTGCTATAACACAAGTAGCAAATCTGTTACTGTGCCTTTATGCTAAGGAATCTGTTGGTTTTGGAATTCTAAAGGAAAAAATCAATGCTATAGCGCAATATCTTGAAGGGCCTCTAAAACAGGTTGCAAGTTCATAGCATTTGGAAATTTTCCTGTAAAATATTAATTATTACCTACTTCAATGTTTTTGTATCTATAAAGTCTAATAAATATTTAATTATAAGATGTGTTTAGCAAAATGTAAATTTTATATTAAACTTTAAATAAATATCTACTACAAATAAACTGGTCTATTATGTTGTAAAATTAAATGACAGGGATTAATCCTTATTATAGTGATAAAATTATTTAATTTTTTGTGAAACTGCATCGAGCCGTGGATATCAGCATTGGATAAAACCTATGATACCTATATTATAATGAAACCTACTTAGACAGCTGCTCAACAGTATTTTTTGATATGAAAGATCCAGATTAAGGACAAAATAGTCTTATAAATATTGCTATCATTTTTAGGGATCCAGACATAAATAGGAACTTGGAGAATCACTTTTGTCTCAATCTGTCTGTCAAGAGCCCTTTTTCTTTCAGGAATGTTTAAAAGATCCATGTTGTACCATTGAAAAAATTTACTAATACTAAGTGTATACTCAGATCTAAAGTTCCTTCAACCCTTGATCCTCTTTGTGAGTGATCAAAATACATGCATAGCCGTTATGTCGCATTTCCCAATTCCAACACCCCTGCACCCGTTTAACTATAATTGTTAGGTATGTTTGACTACAAGCAACGTAGCACAAGTACTTGTCAGAATAAAGAGGTCATTTTGAGTATAGATTTTTAATATAGGACAACGATTTTGAAATTGCAGGGTGGTTGTGGACAACTATTTTCTACATAAAAATTATACTTTACATACAACTTATACAGAATAGTCTCAATCCCAATATCTATTGTCTATTGGTACAACTTTTTTCCTCCTAAGTTTTTTCCTTTTTTCCTCTCTTTTACCTACTAAGTTATTTTTTTCACACATGAACATTTTTGTACACATTGTACGGAACCTCCGGTTCGTGTCTTGCTTTGCACTTAACCGGTTTTTTATCTTCCGACCCTACCCAACTGCCGCCTGTGAAACAGATTTTATCACGATTTTATTCAGGTGTTTTGACAGCTGTCTATTGTCATTTGTACATTTTTATGTTGGCACTTCTGTTGCAAAATTTGTTGTCAAATTGCCGCAAAGTTGTGTGTGAAGTGAAGATAATTTTATTGTTTTGCCCCAAGATTTTATCCAAATATTCTGCGATAAGGCTGCATAATGAATTTATCGGAAGATAATACATTTGGAAATGGACTTCTATATGTAGGATTTAATCAGGATCAAGGTAATGGTGGCGATCTAGTTGTCTTGATTTGCTTGCGCTTCATGTACAAATCGGTTTACATTTTTGTTTTGCAATCTTCAGGTTGTTTTGCTTGCGGAACGGAGAATGGATTTCGGGTGTTCAATAGCGACCCACTTAAGGAAAAAGAGCGACAGAATTTCGCTGAAGGTGGACTTTCTTACGTAGAGATGTTATTCAGATGCAATTACATGGCCTTAGTAGGCGGTGGCAAAACCCCCGTGTATCCTCCGAACAGAGTCATAATATGGGACGATTTGAAAAAAGATTCTGCAATATCACTTGACTTCAATAGCCCAGTTAAGGCTGTGAAACTACGAAGAGACCGCATTGTTGTTGTGTTGGGTAAATCTCATTGTTAATGTTGTTTATCTTGTTGTGTTATGTTATCAGTTGTTTTTTTTTTTTAATTCAATTAAATATATTGGCAAGTTTGTGTGTATTTGATACAAATTTTGTAGCTAATTGATTCTCTAAGATCGGTCTTTTTACAATATGTTTGTTATGCCAATTGTAAAAAACTAAAGAGAGCTTGTTAGTCATTGAATAAATCTTCAAGGTTACTGTATAAATTTAACAAAAACATAAGAAAAAAAACATATAAGCCTTTATTTATTTAAATGTATGCCTAATGAAGTTGTACCTTTTTGCAGAGAACTTGATCAAAGTGTACACATTCACGGCTCAGCCTCAGATGCTGCATGTGTTTGAGACCTGTCAGAACACCCGGGGGCTTTGTGTAGTGTGCCCCAACAGTAATAATGCTCTGCTTGCATACCCCAGCCGTAAGACAGGACATGTGCAGGTAATATTTTGTTCTTACTCTTTAAAATTATGCATAATCTTTGCTAAATTTAGCTAGATATCATGATTCTTTGTTATTACAACCTGCCTAAGCTGTTTCATCTGTTTTTTTATAGTGTACAGTTTCACTTTGATGAGTGATTTTAAAGCAACTTAAAGACATAAAGCAAGCTTGAAAATTAACAAAAAGGTTTTGTAGGAAAGGTCTTAAAAAAATATTTTTTTCCGCAAACTCAATATTATAAATTAAAAAAAGGTTTATAGTTTTTAAAGTGCATAATATTTTAGACATTAATTTGAAATAGCCCTGTTAATCACTGCATTCAGTAAATTTAATGAATAAGAATTTTCCTTAATTTTAGTTTCATGTGTTAATGCAAGTTGTTGTTTCCTGTTAAATTTCTGACACAAAATTATGTTTGTATTAAACTGTTAGGATTTATATTGAGAGTCTTTATTACTTCTAATGCTACGTTCACACGCGCGCGTTCAACTCTACATTCAACGAGCACATTCACGTTTACGAGCGGAGCAGCCTGCCGGGCTGCACGGCGCGCGTGTGACCGTAGCATTTATATTAACCCAATATACAGTAGAGCTTGTTCTGAATTCAATACAGAAATCAACTATTTTTTATGTATCAATCCCTTTTCTCTACAGTTGGTTGAATTGAGTAGTCACGCAGGGCCTAGCACAGCACCAGAGGGACACTTAATAGCTGCTCACGAGGCTCCACTCAGTTGCTTGGCACTGAACGTTGGGGGCACCAGACTGGCAACTGCCTCTTCTAAGGGCACTCTCATTAGGGTCTTTGATACAGCCACTGGTCAAAAACTTGCTGAACTCAGGAGAGGAGCACATCAGGTAAATTATCACTTCACTACTGAACCTTTTAAACAGTTAAAAGGATCCTCTAATTTATGAATTGTTTTATTTATTTTATTCATTTAATATGTTGTTTTAGGCTACAATTTACTGCATAAACTTCAACCACTCAAGCACCAATCTCTGTGTCACATCAGACCATGGAACGGTACATGTGTTTAGTCTAGAAGATGACAAGTTGAATAAGCAATCAAGTTTGGCAACAGTCAATTTCTTGCCTAAATACTTTTCAAGCAATTGGAGTTTTTGCAAATTTACTATCCCAAATGGCCCCCCTTGCATTTGTGCGTTTGGAGTTGATAAAAGTTCTATTATAGGTGAGTTTATAATATCTCTCATTACAATGAAATGCGAAATTCATAGAAAATGTCAGAACTATAAATCTGTTATCTTTTCAGTTATCTGCGCTGATGGATCTTATTACAAATACAAGTTTAATGAAAAGGGGGAATGTACAAGAGATGTGTACGCCCAATTCTTGGAGACATCAGAAGACAGATAAGCATGTTAAACCTCAGAGAGGATGAGATTATACAAACTTTCACCAGAAAACTGAGTGTGTAAGTGAGGTTGTCTCCCGTGAGCTCATATAATGCGATATTTGTTGAATGTCTCGTGTGATTTATTAGTGATATACAACCAGAAATTTATAGAAATAAAACAATATTTGTAGATGTAAAAATCATATAAATATATTTATAAATACAGAAATAAATTTAACATGTATTTTCAAGTGTAACATTGGCTATAGCCAAAAAACTTGGATGCAAAAAAATCACATATCATTTGATCATTGAACTTCATGGTGTAAATCTTTTAGTTAGATGTTGGAGGCAGACTCATTTATAAACACTTATTGGCAACTAGAACATTTGGCTACATTACACAAGTACCCTACCCTTTAAAACTATGATAGGAATAGAACTTCAGTAGTAATGTATTGTACTAGTTGTCCTGGGCGAAAATGGATGTAATTTTACAAAAGCAGTAAGAGTACAGCATTGTATGTAACATATTTAATATTATAATGTCGTGGTTGTAGCCAATTTGTTGTCTTTGCCGGGTGGCATGTAGACTCGTGTCTGGTCGCGACGGCTTTATATCGACAATACTGCTAAAAGTAGCATGAGCTGTCTCATGCCACTGTAATGAATTATTGAGGAGCAATGAATCATGCAAGCAAACATTCACATTACCGCACGCAGTTAGAAATATCACTAGAAAACACTCATTCCATGTAAGCTTGCCATTAAAAAACGGTAAACGCCTATGTAATATTAAATGTTCTAATAAAAATACTATATACATTTTGTAAATTTATAACATGTAAAACATTTTTTTGTAGGCAAAATCAACTTTTTATATTGTTACTTTGAATAACCTTACATAAAACTTATAAAAATGTTTATTACAATGTTGATGTGTTCTTCTTTCTTATGATGTTTATTAAAGAATAAATACTTAAATTCAGTATATTTTATAAACTAAAACGAGTCATTGAGTTATTCTGCAAGGACTGTTTTTAAGTTAAAGTAAAATAATAGCTTATTAGCTGCATGTTACTCATTCGCGTTGAGATATCTTTTGGATAATTGGATTCGTTAAAATTTAAGACTGGATCTTTGATCAATATTTGTTAGTTACTTACTATTACAATATTACTATCGCAAAATTGCGCATTATGTGTAGAATTAACTTAAGTGAATACTACTTTATTGACATGTTGTTACAATATTATTTAATGTAAACTCTTTTCTAAGAAATCAATTTGTATAATTCCGAAAAATTATACAGAATTTTTCTGCTGTTTTATTTGAAATGAGCATAACAGGTACAATTCAATACAATGTTTATTTGAATAAGTATCTTCACTATTACATTTTACGATTACTTAATAGAGACGTGATAAGTGTGATACGAATTAATTGATCAAGTGGTGCAAGTAAGACGAACCAAAGAATGTGAGACATAATTTTGTAAAATATTGCCTATGTCAACAAGGCTACTCAAGAGAGTAGTAAGTTAATGGGACAACAGATAGGGAATTTTCATCTTTTGATTAGCATGATTGCTGTATTCATATTATTTGTGCTATTAGTATATACTAATGTTTTACCGTGCCTTTTGCTGTTATAAATATTATGCCAAATTAAATACACAGCTTTAGTTTCGTAATCTTTAGATCTCGGCGACAAAATTCATATATTTTTCGCGACTACTTCCAATTGGATTTTACTTTTAACTTCATCTGTTATTAAAGTAAAAACAATTTACCATAAAATCTTATCAAAATCGATAGTTTGATGATTTTTGTTATTTTATATACCTATAGGTGACGAGGCTCACAAACATGTTGCTTTAAAAATATTTCTAGAATGTAAAAAGATAATTTTCTTTTGATTAGAATTGTGATTTCTGATGTTTTGTGCTCGATTCTGAAATACTTTATGCTCAGTGTTAGATATGCAATCCCAGTTCATTTTATGTACCTACGAGACTCGGTGATTAGCAGCTGTAGAATTATATTTTTTTTAAGAATCATATTATTTTTGTGATGTTTGTTAACCATGCAATGTCCTTTAATTGTAATCAAGTAACTTTTTTAATAAATTAAGTATATTTTTCAAAATGAGTTTGTTTTGTTACTCGACAAATTCACCCTTTTCTAATGTTAAATGATTTTGATTCTTAAGCATCAGATGAGATGTGTAAATAATTTTGACCGATCACTTTGCACGAAATTAAAAAAAATATTTTTTCCTAAAATACTTTATTATTAATTAGCATTATCTTTTCAATACATCTATGAAGGTATCTCTTGGTATTCTTATATTCGCCACACTGCGCATTTTCTTCTTTCCTTCCGCCTGCTGTTTCAGCAACTTCTTTCTTCGAGTGACGTCGCCTCCGTACTGAAATAATATACAAGAATAACTTACAAATGTTTTATAATACTAATTTATCAATATCAAAGATGATTTATTTCATCAAAGAAGTTCAGTCTTTAAGTCTTGTAGCTTAAAATATATTTACCAATTTTGCTGTGACATCTTTTCTGTATGCTTTTAACGTTTCTCTAGCCAACACTTTCCCTCCAACAACTGCTTGAATGGCAACCTGAAATAAAAGAATAATTTAAATGCGATAAAGAACCTTGTCGAATGCATAAAAACGACTGTCGGATTCCTTTGGTAGTTAATAACGAATAATAAAATTAACTATTTACGAATATACCTGCACCATCTGCCTCGGGATCATTTCCTTGAGTTTCTCAGTAAGCCTCCTAGCATTGTACTCCAAACGACTAGTATGCACAATAGTAGATAACTCGTCCACTAGCATACCATTGATGAGAATGTCCATCTGAAAAGAGTATTAATAAGTCCATTAATTATCGAAAACAATGTATTTTCGTGACCGAAAGACAGAAATGCATTAGTATCTATATGAGCAATCTGAATTCATAATAGGCCTAATAGGGAATGCGTTAGCTGAATTCGAAGAGTCAATTTTTGTAGGAAAGTTAAGGGTTGATATATCACACCATCGCTGCTTATAATAAATTGTTCTTCACAGCTTGGGATCTGCTGTCAACTTAGCTAATTACATTTAAAATTTTCTATTTGTACTAAGTTACATACCCTCACTAATGCACTGGGGTGAAATCCATAATCCTGGTAGTCAAAACTTGCGAATCCCGAAGTAAGACTTTTTAGCGTGTCGTGGAAATCAATAACGACTTCAGATAGTGGCAATATGTACTGCATCATGGTCATTCTATCATCTACGGCGTTCGACGGGAGTGGAGTTCCCCGTCGGTCAATACATAGGGAAGTTACTGCTCCAATGTACTCCACTGGAGTTATAATAGTTCCTGTAAAAGGTATTTAAAAATTCCGTTAGTGAATTTTCAACCTTATTGCGCACCATTTAAAGTTCAAAATAGTATCTTACCTATTACAAATGGCTCATAATATTCTTCAATGTTTTTGACATCTGGAAGTAGCAAAGGATTTGTGACTATGACTTCTGTGCCTTTGTATTGCTTTATCGCTTTAGCACCCTTAACTCTGTAAGATACAATCGGTACGTAAGTTAGGAGACAATATTCTATGTATGTATGACTAAAAGTCATAGGTAGTATAAGTTCATGACACAATGCAGAGTTTTTCTATACTAATATTATAAAGAGGAAAACTTTGTTTGTTTGTTTGGTTGTAATGGATAAACTCAAAAACTACTGGACCGATTTTAAATATTCTTTCACCATTAGAAGCTATATTATCTGCGAGTAACATAGGCTATATTTTATCCCGGTGCGGGCAGAAGCTCCCACGGGACGCGGGTGAAACCGCGGGAAAACGGCTAGTTTTAAATAAAATAAGTATGTTTCGTTCACAGTATACTCACTTAACTTTATATGGCACAGATGGGGCTGTAAGTATAGCCTCAGCCTTATATTCCTGTAGCAAGCGTTGTGTGAACACTTCTAGATGTAACAGTCCTAAGAAACCAATTCGCCATCCTTGCCCTAAGGCTGGACTGAAAGAGAATAATGTTATTGTTGTGTGACAAACGGATTATTTAGTTCTGTCTCCCGCCAATTAATGTCCTCACTTCCTCACTTAAGATGTCTCCACTGATGAAATAATAGGCCTTGTTTACTGTAGTTTGTAGCACAGTTTCAAACTAATTCTCCCATCACTTTATTTTTTGTGTTGGATATAAAGATTTAAATGCAGAATTGGAACTTTAGCTGTAAACGGCTCTGACCCATAGATAACAAGAAGTATTCAGTGTTACCTGGAATCAGGAGTAACAGTAACTGCATAGTCATTCAAAGCCAACTTCTTAATAGCATCATTGAGCTGTGGATGCTGTGACTGGTCTGAAGGGAAAATGCCTGCATAAACCATGTGTTTGACTGGCGGGACCGCAGATGCAGATTCGGAGTCTGCTACCTCTTTGGCTAGTAATTGGTCACCTACACTGCCGCCGCCTCTTGGCCCACAACCTGGGGAAAGTTAAGAAGTTCTTTACAACCTCAACACAAGAACAGTAAAGGAACAGGATTATATGTTTAGGCGATAGATAGGCTTTCAAACTGTTTTTGCAGCTGCATAAAATTCAGATTATTATATCCCCAGCTATCTATTTTTGCCATGATCCTTGTTCGTAAGCATTTTAAGCTCAGTCATATAATGTAAATGTGATCAGTGACTTACCTACCATAACAACTTGACCAGCAACAGCTTCTTCAATAGGTTCCTCACTTGGCCTCAACATAGCAAGAAACTTCACTGTTTGGGGCTTGAAATCAGATTTCCATTTCACTGCTTGACCTACACGCACTTTACCAGAGTGTATGTAAGCCAAACACAACACTCCCCTGTATTTATCATGCCATGTATCAATGACATTTGCTTTAAAATGCCCCTCTGTGTCTACAGTAGGAGGAGGTATCCTAGTTATGACTGCTTCTAACAACTCTTTGACACCCCAACCTTTTTTGGCGGATATGCTCATTACACTTTCAGGATCTATTTTGAATAAGGAATGCAGCTGTGACTTTACTTTTTCGGGGTCTGCTCGAGGTAAGTCCACCTTGTTTAGTGTTGGGATTATGAAGAGATTGTTCTTTTGTGCCAGTGAGTACACTGCTACTGTCTGCGCTTGTACCCCTTCATTAGCATCCACTAGCATTATTACTCCTTGACATGCTGTTACACTTCTGACTACCTGAGAAAGATTACTTTTATTTATTGTGCTCATTTTCTTAAATTAATTACAATATAAAATTAAATGTGTTGATTTTACCTCATTAGAGAAGTCAACATGTCCTGGGGTATCTATGAGATTAAGAAGGTACTGTTCACCATTGTATGTATAGTTTAAAGATGCAGTCACTGCTTTTACAGTAATTCCCCTTTCTCTTTCCACCTATAAATAAATATCAATGAATCAATATTATTTAAATGATGTAATCAATATGTCTGTGCATTGTTATTATATTTGTGTATTTGTTACTGTAAAATCCCGAACTACGGTAAATTCTAAGATTTTCCAGTAAAACCTAAGATTTACCTATCAACATGAGTTGGTAAATGTAAAAATTTATTATAAAGATGCAATTTATTCGGACTTCTACCATTTCAATTCAATACATGCTAGGTTTTACCAATGTGGACTGGTAAATGATAAAAAACAAAACATGTCACAAGTTGTGCTCAGCGCAACGACTCGTACTTGTAGGTAACTTGCCGCCCCGCTTCCCGTGCACCGTCTCCTTACCTATTAATCAATGACATTTGATTGTCTTTTTTAGGGTTCCATACCCAAAGGGTAAAACGGGACCCTATTGTTTTCGCTCCTCTGTCCGTCCATCAGTCCGTCCGTCCGTCTGTCACCAGGCTCATGAAGGTCTCATGAACCGTGATAGTTAGAGAGTTGAAATTTTCACAGATGGTGTATTTCTGTTGCAGCTATAACAACAAATACTAAAAACTAGAATAAAATAAACATTTTTGGGGTTTCCCATACAACAAACGTGATTTTTTTAATAGTGCCTTTAGTGCGCGATTCCGATTCGCACTTGGCCGGTTTTTTACTTTTAAACCAAACAATTATTAACCTTTTCACCGCCACGCCATATCGGTATTCCTATGCCCTGTACGCCAAGCCCGAAAATTTCAGCTTTCAAGGTGTATCAATAAAATACATAAAAGTAATGATTTAATAGGTTTATTTTGTATTTTTCTGCGACCTGTTTTTTGTCGAGTATAGCCGTCGTTGGCGCACAGGGCACGCTTGCTCATGTCGGCTATAGCCGACATTGGCGTTCAAAAGGTTAAGATAGACTAGCTTATGTTTGTTTGTATTTCGTTGTTAAATTCCAAATAGAGAACTGATGCAGTTAGATAGATATGATAGAGATTGAGATATTCAGAGATATACGTTATGTATCTTTTCAAAATAATTAAAAAAAATAAGCTGGTTTTAGTCTGTACATATTACTATCATATGATACCTTTATAATACTATGTACTTGTTTTGTCTAATAGTTCAATAGTAAATAATTAAGAATTACTCCTTTTTTTATTCCTAAAATCAACATCTACCAGCTGACAGTGGAAACCCTGGCATATACTAAAATCGAATGGTAAAAGCTCGAAAAAATCGTCGTATTTTTAGAAATACTCACATTTACCAGCTCATGTGGGTAAGTCCTAAGACTTATACTCAAATCTTAAGATGCGTATGTGCTAATGGTGTATGTATGTGTTATATGCCCCAGACAGAATTGTTATTATAGTCTGAACTAGAGTTTATCAATAACTTTTATTTAAAAGAAGATAAATATCTTATTGATCAATAAATTTCATATTTTCTTACTTGTAACTGGTCCAGTACTTGTGCATGTTCAGCGCCCGGTTTGATAGTACCAGTTAGTTCCAGTAGTCTGTCAGCTAAAGTACTTTTGCCATGATCAACGTGAGCTACTATACTGAAGTTGCGCATCTTTTTCACGTCAATAATCTTATCTGGTGCATCTGAACTATTCAAACGCCGAGATATCATTCTGAAATCGTATTAAAATACAATGTTTTTGTATATAAAATTTTAATAAATCATACTTTTCTCGCATAGAGACTTACCTTGGAAACTCCCGACGGTTAGTGAGAAATAGGCTTCTCACATTATTTAGGAGTCTAACCATTATGAACTATATTAATCTCATTCATAAAATATTAATATCCTTAATCAATTTTAAAATTAAATAATTTAGAGATACATGTTACGATTAGGTTATCTATCTGTCAAGACTGTCACATTCCTGTCAAAGTCAGCTGTTGCTGCTGTGCCCTGTCCAGAACGTGTAATCGCAGTGAACGAGACACGGAACGAGAGGTCCCAAACAGTGCAAACAGTAATATGTCTCTCTTCAGTTCCAGATTTATCAATGTGGACACCCTTTTTTTTTTTAACGACTTCAAAAATCATCAAATGACCCCTCCCGCTGTGGGTTAGCAGCGGCGAGGGAGTGTGACTCTTACTGACTAAAAACCGTCGTGTTCCGTCGTAGGTCTTTCGTGTGCCAGGGCCGCGGTATCTCTTTCGAACAACCCGCAGCTACGGCAGATGTCGACACCCTTCACACTGACAAATAAATCTTGCTTTGTTTCCAACTATGCTTTTTATCACGGGTGCGCAAAGTATATAGTTAACACGCGACGCTGGCGCTGGTGGAAATCTATACTAATATTATAAAGCTGAAGAGTTTGTTTGTTTGAACGCGCTAATCTCAGGAACTACTGGTCCGATTTGAACAATTCTTTCGGTGTTAGATAGCCCATTTATCGAGGAAGGCTATAGGCTACTTTTTATCCGGGTTCGTGCAGAGGTTCCCACGGGAAGCGGGTGAAACCACTGGCAGAAGCTAGTTCTAAATAAATAAAAAAAAACATTTAAGTACTTCTTTCTTTCTTCCTCCTGCCCTAATAAATCCCTAATAAATATTACTACAAGTAATAAAAGACAAACATAATTTTGCATTTTAATAGGTATAACTTATTTCATTAATTAATATCTTATAGATAGTTCAACCTATTATAGTAATCTGTGGTTCAACTCAGTTGTGCGCGCGGCCCTATGTGTGTTGGTATCTTGTAAATATACAACTTTGACTTTCATTCGTGTGACAGTGAGTGACGCAGCCAGCAGTCAGGTACAATCGTAAACGTAGTGATTATAATACTCTCTGCAATCGTTTACGAAAATGGCTAGTTCTTCACGGAGAAAATGTTTAAGGAGTCAGGTAAATTTGCGTTTCAAAAAAATTTATTTTATTTACAACATTCAAAGCTTTTTATAAAATAAAATTTTTCTATTTTTCATTATTTTCTCATACGTTTTTTCAAATGGACATTGACAGTATCTAAGTAATAAATGAGGTGATATCTAGGATGAATTAAATACTCTTTACATATTTTCTAGCTCGGGGTACGCGGACAATAAATAAAAGTGTGGACAAATAGTCACACTCAGAGACATTTAATGGTTACTTAAGCCGTTCCGTGCAGATTTTCTATGAGAATCTGTCACTAGGAAGTGACATAAGTAATCATTAAATGTCTCTGAGTGCAGGGGTAAGAATGTAAAAAGACGTATAATCAAGTATGATAACACCACACTACACTATTCTTCTGCCTAAAAAATGTTTACAAAACTTCTTCTTATCTATACTAATATTATAAAGCTGAAGAGTTTGTTTGTTTGAACGCGCTAATCTCAGGAACTAGTGGTCCGATTTGAAAATTTCTTTCAGTGTTAGATAGCCCATTTATCGAGGAAGGCTATAGGCTACTTTTTATCCCGGTACGGGAAGTAGTTCCCACGGGATGCGGGTGAAACCACTGGCGGAAGCTAGTCTATACTAATATTATAAAGCTGAAGAGTTTGTTTGTTTGTTTGAACGCGCTAATCTCAGGAACTACTGGTCTGATTTGAAAATTTCTTTCAGTGTTAGATAGCCCATTTATCGAGGAAGGCTATAGGCTACTTTTTATCCCGGTACGGGAAGTAGTTCCCACGGGATGCGGGTGAAACCGCTGGCAGAAGCTAGTATAACATAAAATTATAATCTTCACCTTCTTGTTTTATTACATTATCCAAGTCTTTGAAAATACTATATAAAATTGCTAGTTAATGTGATTAATTCTGTGTCAATTATCACTTTATCTAAATTGAGTAGACATTATAAATAATGGCTAGATAACATATATAATATCCAGGCTTATTACTTTGGCTGTAACATACATACAAACATTTTAAGGCACCCACACAATAGGTACAATAGGTACGCAAAACAAAAATTACACTACCCTGCCATGGCACTCATTACACAACCAAACCTGGGTAAGAAGCGCCCGCAGGTGCGGCAGAGGGCTGCTGCTGCACCGTCTGCACTCGTAAAACAGGAGCCTGTCGTAAAACAGGAGGTTGGATATCCAACAGGGCACACTTCTACAATGATTCTATACCTATATGAAAAAAAGTTAACGTTTTACGTATTATTGTTTTAGACTCGAGAAACCATTGCCAAGGTATACGAATTTCTGAAAAAAGACGCGAGAGATATATTAGAACTAGTAAGTGATTCAGTATGCAGTGCAAGTCCAATTTTAATATCGAAATTAAGTGAACATTTAAATAGCGTACGGAAAAGAACAGCAATGGCAGTGGGGGTATCGGAGAGAACAATTACTAATATATTGGCTGAAGGAAAAGAATCTGACTCTAAGTTTAAATCTCCGCATAAAGATCGTAAAAAACGTTTAAAGAAGTTAGAATTAGACAACTTTAACGTTGATGTTATACGTTCCACTATTCAAAATTACCATTTGGAACATCACGAGTTACCTACCTTGCTAAAGTTGAAAAGAATATTTGAAGATAAACTTAACTATGATGGAAGTATTTCGACTCTGCGGACAGCTTTGTTAAAGTTGGGATACAAATGGCGAAAAACTGTGGATAACAGACATGTTATTATAGAGCGGCATGACATCCAAAAACTACGATTTTCCTACCTAAAAAAATTACTCAAATACCGTGAAGAAAATCGGTGTATCGTATATACAGGTGAGAGCTATATCTTAACTAATCATGTGCAAAACAAAGGATGGTGTAACAAAGATGGACCACCTTTAAAGAGAAACCTGTCGAAAGGACAGAGAATTATCATTGTGCATGCTGGTTCAGAACGCGGTTTCGTACCTAACGCACTATTAACATACAGAGCAAATAGTGTTACTGGTGATAACCACTCTAACATGAACGCAGAAAACTACGAAAAGTGGCTAAAAGAACGTCTAGTACCGAATCTTCCACCTGACTCTGTGGTAGTGCTTGATAATGCCTCATACCATAATGTTCAAAATGACAGAGCTCCAAATTCTACTTCTAAAAAAATTGAAATGCAGAGATGGCTGACAGAAAAAAATATAGCTTTTGAGCAAGATATGAAAAAAATTGAACTGTATGATTTGATAAAAAAAAATAAAGAAAAATATATCTCTTACAAGATTGACGACATGCTTCAGCCATATGGCATAAAAGTTATTCGATTGCCACCATATCATCCTGAATTAAACCCCATAGAAGATGCGTGGGGAATTTTAAAGGATTATATTGCTTCGCATAATGTCGACCAGAATGTGACGGACATAATGAAACTCATAAATGAACGTTTAAGTCAAATTGATGAAGGGGTGTGGTCTAATACTTGTCGACATGTACAGAAGAAAGAAGAAGAATACTATAGACATTTTGACATGGAGTCAGAATTCATTATTAACCTTGGTGAGAGTAGCGAATCCGAAAATTCATCATTTGATTTTTCAAGTAGCGATTCAGAATAAATATAAATAAACTAGCTTTTGCCCGCGACTTCGTTCGCGTGGAATAGTGATTTTTGGTTTGACCAATAGATGGCGCTATATGTCCGAAATAAATTTTATTTTTATTTTTATATTTTTTTGTAATAAAAACTATCCTATGTCCTTTCTCAAGTTCCAAACTATGTCTGTACCAAATTTCACACAAATCGGTTCAGTAGTATAGGCGTGAAGAAAAGACAGACAGACAGACAGAAAGACAGACAGAAAGACAGACAGACAGACAGACAGAGTTACTTTCACATTTATAATATTAGTTAGGATTATTATTCTTCATCAATTTGCCCACATCCCTTCATCAATTTGACTTAAACGTTCATTTATGAGTTTCATTATTTCCGTCACATTCTGGTCGCTATTCGGTTCGCATTATTCTGAATCGCTACTTGAAAAATCAAATGATGAATTTTCCGATTCGCTCCTCTCACCAAGGTTAATAATGAATTCTGACTTCATGTTAAAATGTCTATAGTATTCTTCTTCTTCTTTCTTTTGAATCGCTACTTGAAAAGGGTTCCTTCTATCTGGCAGAATTTTATTTCGCCGAATTTTATTTGGCATAACACACTTGGCATATTTTTTTTCCAACGAATGTTTTTAAGGCATAAAAAATATTTAGCATACTTATTGTTTCACCGAATATTTATATGCCCGAATTTACAGTTGCATACTTTTAAGATGGCAGAATTTTATTTCGCATAATTGCTTTTGGCATAGAGTTTCGCATTATTTCGTTTAGTTAGCAAAATATATATTTTGAGAAACTATTATTTGGTATAATCTCAATGGGCGTACTATGAAGATGGTAGAATTTTATTTATTAAATTGCCATTTATAACCTTCAATTAAAAAACATTGTATTAAAAATTGAAGCTAGTAACGAAAACGAATCGCTGCAAAACCGACTCCACGTAGTCTTGTTTGCCCTACCCCTAGAGTGCAATTCAAAACCGCGTAGGCGCGGAGGGGCGAGGCGGCCTGCGAGCTGAGGCGAAGATAGTTTTAACGCTCGCCGACGCGGTTGAGGCTGGCCGGCAGGCCGGCCAGTAAGCCGATGCTGCGGTGGTGGGCGTGAAAACGATCTGCAACGATAGGCTCGCATGGGACCGCCGGAGCCCCGCAGCGCCGGAGCCGTGACAGAAGCCATGCTTGCTGCATGTTGCATGCCTGCTTGCATGCTTCCATGCTTCAGGCTTGTTTGCATGCTTCTTACAGGAAAATAAAAATTCCAAAACTATGCCAAAAGTTAATTCCGACTACAAACATGCTGAAATATTATAGATAGTTCTGCCTTTTAATGACTACTTATATGAAATGTATGCCAAAAGGAAATACTAACTTTCTGCGAAATGATGTTTCTACTATTTAAGTATTATGAATATGAAATTTATGCCTAAAGATGATTCTGCTTGCCAATATTATGCGTTTTTAATGTATGCTAAATGAGTGTATGCCTGCCACACGATTTTCTGCGAAATGAAGATTATGCCAACTGTTGGTATGCAAAATAAGATTATGACATAAAAAAGTTCTGCCATAAAGGGGGGACCCACTTGAAAAATGAAATGATGAATTTTAGGATTCGCTATTTATAATATATATTATTACATAATACCTGTTTTTCTTTAAACACCCGTATATAGTTACCGGCACGGATATTGAGCTCTCGGCGGAAGAGTGGAGATCGCTTTACGCACCCGTACGCATAAGGCAATAAGGCAGTAAATCGCTTGTGCGCAGGTGAAGGTCAGGGCTCAATATCCGTGCCGATAACTGTACAACCCCTAAATAACTGTATTTGTACCCGACTGTACTACTCTTGTCACGCACACATAAGGCCGCACGCAAAACTGAGTTGGACTATCTCTATTAAATACATATGGACGAATGTTAAGGAATGGACGGATTCATTTCACATGACGTATGTGACGTCTACACAACTTCTTCGATACTATGATCTGTTGAGTCGGGGCTCAAGCTTTGTTCTTCTGGTTGTTGTTGCAGAGATTGTAGTTGGCTTTCGAAACCTGTAAAACGATTAAGTTATTATTTTAATTTGTAGCATTCATGGGTTAAGGGTAATAACGTCTGTGCTTAAGAGGCTGAATGCACCCAGACCACTCTCTTTCTCTCGCGTAAACACGTACGAGAGAGAAAAGCCGGTTGACGCGACGTTCGTAACGTTCGTAACATACATATAAATTGATAGCTTTAAAATGAGTTGAGTAATCAAAAATAAAAATTAACCAAGTTCTGTATTTACATATGGACTCGTTAATGTTACAAATTTTATCAATATACGTTGATAAGTAATGCAGATATTTTTGTTGGAAGATCATTTTAGAGGTATGTTTTAATTTTTTTTGTATCGACAAAACTTTTCGAAAATGTATTTTAAAATTACCAGGGTTCTAAGAAATATGTTCAAGATTAATATTTTTTTCCGCCGTCAAAATCTGTATAGATTTGGCCAAAAAATTGTTTGAGACAAGCCAATTTCGACATTCAGCCCCTTAATAATCGTTACTTACGAGGAGCCTCAGCGTGATTCGGTGCATATTGCAGGAGTAATCGTAGTACTTTCTCTTCCGAAATCAGTCCAGGGCGACCACTCACGGCACGGAGCAACTGTTGCCCCGCAACTACACCTGTAAATATTTTACAAAAGCATCCATAAGCCATTTTGAAATTTAAGAATAATTGAGGACACAATAAAAATATGATGATGGCCATGATTATCGATTAGAACCGACAGCATAAAAAAATATTCGTTGACAATAGTACCTACATTGTACAGTGCCATTTTTTTGTCGAACTGTACTTATGTCAGTTTGCTTACCAGGGTTTATTTCTCCTGTGTCCAACATTTTTTTAACGTCCACAAAACGTTTGACGATCGCACTTTGCTCTTGAAGAGCTGTTGTTTGAGCACCTGAGAAAAAGAAAAATAATTATGTTAGCAGTTTGAAAATTTAAAATTTCAATTAACAAACCATGTTGTTGGTTACCTGTATCTGTGTCAGAAGATTTCGCCAAACACCTAACCGCTTCTTTAAGCGCTTCCAATGCTTTGTCGTAATTCTGAAAAGTGGTTCATACGTTTAAATGATATGCAATATTCTATCTTTAACCGGGTACAGAGGTACGGATACAGGGTAAAGGGGAGATTTAGGAGATATATATTTCTTTACTGTACTTTGTTTCTTAGATTAGTAACTGATAAAAAGTGGCGAAAGATATGAAGGAGTGCCGGCCAGGTGGCCGAAAGCAATGTCGAAGATAGAGTGAAGTGGAAAAGCAAAATTAAGAAGAAATAGAAAAAAGGCACTATCAAAAAATACTAACTTCATACTCATCAACTTCAACTTTGGCGCACTCTGCGTAAAAACCAGCCAGTTTCCCATACGCCTTGGCCCTAGTATAGAAGTGCAGTATATGTCTCATGAGGTCGGGCCGCGTACGCCAGTCCGCGCGTCGACGCAGATAGTCCGCGGCCATCAGCTGAGCGTTGCGGTCGCGAGTTGCGGCCGCGAACGTTGCTATGCGGTCAGCGTCGCCTGAACGCATTAGCCACCGCATTGCACCGGCCTGGGAATTAATTATGTGGGTGAATATGAATATCGTTAGGCCCGGATTACTAAATTGTTATTACGGTACACAATAAATAAATTATCTTTATAGGTATAATAAATAATGCAGATTGCAGAACGCCTTGTTGAGGACATCTTATTAGAAATGGATGTATCATGATGGCTAAAGCCCAAAGTGCGGCTACACCTAGGCTTAACCAGCTACAGCTAAGCGTGAGCGATCATCCATATGCGGCTAAACTTGGTTGTATGTTATCTTCGCTTCGGTTAGAACAAAGTGTAGCCCGTCCCTAAAGTTAGGCGTAATTTCTCATCGCTCAGCTTTGAGCTAGGTTTTCGAATCTGTTAAGCATTTTGGCTTTGTTTTGAGATTTCTTGTCTCTCCCGACTGATTCTCTCTGAATTGGTATTGATAAGGATGTTTAACTCAAATTTTCATCAGTACATAAAGGAAGTACGTAAGAGAACGTTTGTAAGAATAGTACATAATTATACATAGGTACCTACTCCCATATGTAATCCCCATATAATCCCTTATATAGGTACTCAATTATGCCCTCCGTTATATACTATCCCTTATGTACTACGTTATGTAAATTAAAGACAATTTTTTACCTTGTCCCCTGCATGGGCCAATCTTTTAGCAGCCTGGTGGTACAGCCCGCGGGCACCCAACACGTCAGCCAGTCTTCTGAGAAGAGCATCTCTGCCAGTCGTTCCTGCGGGTGCCGCTAACCACTCGCTAAGTTCCTCAGTTAACGGAGTGGGTATTTGCTCCACTATCTCTAGAGCTTCTTCGTACTGGAACAATGGATTAGATTAAGGGGTTATGCGAGGATTGGTAGCGGAAAATTTGAAAAAAAAAAAAAAATATTATTACATTATATTATTTTACATAGGAAGTAATCCTATGTATTGTGGTGATAATAAACCCTCGAAGAATTTTTTCCCATTTTACGCTAGAAATTTTTCCCAGCTTGAAGCTGTCGCCCCTGACTGCTTCTAGCGGTCCGTGCATTGCCGGCCGGCCTAACCTTCAATAGTTGCTTTTAGACATGAGAAAAACGTTAGATCTACAAAACTATTTAATTCACCTTTCCAGCCGTAGCCAACAATGCCGCGGCATGTGAGTGCTGGTTGGCCTGCCTCAGATGTGCTGCCAAGGTATTCGCTAACTCCGGGTCTACTTTGTCCCCGAGAGCTTCCACGGCCGCTATCATTGCGTTCGTGTCTCCACTGCTTACTGCCAGTTTTAATGCCATGTGGACCTTACCTGAAGGAATTTTTTAATTGAGAGAAGAGACCAGTACCATTATGCCTTAGACTACCTATATAATCTGTGTGCCACAAACATCCCCTTTTTTTTGTGGAAGAAGTTAAGTGAGTGTAACGTGAGGGAGTGTCAGACTCTAACTTGCTAAAATGCACCACGGTAACTCTTTCGAACAATTCCGCAGCCCCGTAAGGCTCACCTGTTGATAAAGTAAGGGGGTGATTCCTTGCTTTATCAATTTATTGAGTACCTGCTTTCTGGTAGAGAGCTATGGCTTGTTCCGTCTGTCCAGCGTTCTCTAGTATAGAGGCCGCATGTAAGGCGTGAGTGGCAGACGCGGAGCCGGCGCGCCACACCAAGTGCCACGCGCTCGCCTCTGCGGCCACGCGAATAGCTGACGATACCGCGCCACATTTTATGTACATCTGCGGGATTAGAAGTAAATCTTCCATATTTTTTAGGCTTTTTAATTTTCGCTCTTATATTTTTTTAGGCTTTTTAATTTTCGCTCTACTTACACGATTCCTTTTATCGGAAATAAAAAGTTACAAATATGAAAGAATGCTCAGCTTGTTTACCTTCACTGCAGTTTCCGTCTTATCCGGCTGCATTTCCAAATAACGCGCCATTTGATACAACGACGATCGATTCTTTTGACAAAGCTTTTCGGCTTCATCTGTTCTATCCATATGACACAACAGTCTCGTTTGTTCGCCAAAATCGTTAGCCCGTGCATATGCTTCCAAGGCTCCATCCAAATCACCAATACTTTCCAGGTAATGTCCCCACCATGTTATTAGACTGGGGTCACTTGAATTAGACACATATTGCGCCAATACAGGTGACTGCCCCTGAGCCACTAGCATTCTGGGTACGTGGGGAACTAACGTACCAGCACTTTCAAATAGTTTCAAGGCAGCACCTGTTTCTCCATTCGACCATAAAACTTTAGCCAACTTATGCTGCGCGCTCTTTATAAGCAGAATATTTTCTCCTTCATGACTCCCATTAGTAATTTCGTTGAGACCACCCTCCTTTGCTGATATCAAACGTGTGATCAAATCTGGTCTTTGTGCCTCGCGGAACAGGTTTTCAGCTTCTTCGATCATACCCAGGTTGACAGCTAATACAGCGACCTTGCAAGTGTCGTCCATATTATTGTCACTCATTACTTTCCGCATCATCAAAGCACCTTTTATGTTGCCCATCTTCCCTAAACATACTGCGCCAACATCAGGTCGCTTTCGGGCGACGCAAACTTTTGCTAAACTGTCCCAAATAACAGAGTTTTTCCCACCAGCTAGCGTTGTTCCCACAACAACTGCCTTTTCCAAGTACCCAGTAGTCATGTAGTAAAGAAAGTCCAATACTTGTCTAACATTAGCAGCGTCATGGTCCGCGATGTCCTCAAATTCATGTATTAATATCTTTTTGATATTTTGCTGTGCTAAAATTACAATGTAAGGCGTATGTAAAGAACACAACATAAAGTCGGTCATGTAATAATCCTCAGAACTTGAACACCAATTTTTATATTCATATAAGCTTCCTTCATGACAGAGGAATAGGTGTACTCGATCCAGATCTGCTGATCTCATGTGTACTGCTACAATTCTAGGATCATTACAGTCCCATATTATAGCTATGGGAACACTTTGATATGGAGGGGTTGCGTTCTCAGAGATGAGCGTATGTGTGATGACGTCATTTGCTACATCCCATAGATACAGTCTTGGATCAGGTGCTAAGCCAGAATTAGCGACACTAAGCGAGATATAGCGCCCAGTACAATTTACTGATGCTCTCATGACTTCACCAAAATCTTCAATCATTTGATAACAATTCTTTGGAGGATATGGCATTCTCAGGCCTTTCTTTGTGATTTCAGCTAGTTTGAGTGTGCCATCCATTGTTGCTATAACAATGAATTTGCTAGTATTTGTGACGCCGATAGGTTCACCTTCGCCTTCAGTGCTTGGCAATATTCCGAGGCTGGTACCAGATATGGAGTAGCACTCTATATGAGGATTTACTACACCAACTAATACGTCATTATAAATCATCAAAACATCAGTCTTCCATGAGAAAGTTCGTATTAGAGAAAATTTCACATCATTGTCTTTGCTGCACATCCAAATCTAAAACAGAAACAATTCAATAATATAAATAAAATTAATTTATATTTTAATCCAAAACATTAGCACATACATATTTCAACATACCTGAACTTCTTTACCATCACCCAAAGCAATATATTGGTCTTTAAATGCAAAGGCTCTGATGGTGATTGAAGTATTAATCATGGATGTTACATTGCTTTTGTTTGTGAGAGCAACTTCATTTGCAGACTTTTGAACCATGTATATATTTGGTGAATATCCCCAACAGACTGGCTGTTCACGAAGAACAAATGCACTTGTTATGCAGTTCACATGCAGCAGTGGGTTCATCAGACCCTCGGATCCCCAGCTAACTTCCTTGACTGTCCCTTTGACTGAAGTGCTACTAATAAGTTTCCAATTATTCCTATGGTCTCTTCTCCAAAGATACAGATTACCTTGAGAAGTACCACAGCAAAGAGTATCACTCAAATTGCTGTAACTAATACTTGTGAATATATCACCTGCAACAATTTCCTCCTTTTCATTTGGTAACACATCATTATCACCCGTGTCACTGTCCCAAACCCTTATCAAATTATCTCCTGTTATAACTGCTACATAAAAGTTTCCTGCAAGTACTATGCACTGGCCATTTCTTGCAGCCATTCTGACGTGAGTGTCAGTCATTAAAGACCCATCATCCGACATTATAAATCTAGTTAAACTAAGAGCTCCTCCAGACTCCCAAGCAACTAAAAGGTAGATATTGCTTATTATTCCCATAAATATGATGTTACCAGGAGCATTTAGTACCTCAGAACAAGCACCATTGTGGTCTATGTACAGTATGACTCCATTATCTTGAGCTGCATAGCAGGAATGGTTGTCTGGTTGGGCACCTTCTCTCATTCGTGCAGTTGTTCTGGGCCGCCAAGCAGCTAGAGCATCTAAGGCATTCTCATCTCCAGCAACCGCGGCACGGGCTAGTCCCCTGATGGATGTTTCTGAACTAGGTAGAGGAGTACAGAATGTTATATGGGTAATAACATCTCCAAGTTGGTGATGAAATGATGTAAGTGGAGCTCCTGTACTAGACGACCAGCCAGACAGTGAACCTGCAGCATCAGAAGCTAAGAGCCTGCCTCCTCCCAGACTAAAGGCTACTGTTGTTAATGCAGCATTGTGGGGTGCCTCTAAACGAGCCCAAGAGTATTCCAACCAAATATACAGTTCACCACCATCCCAGCCAACCACAAGTAGCCTTCTTATAGGGTGCCATGCGAGAGCAGTCACTTGATTTGACAACAATATAGGCCAATCACACCCTTCTAACGGAAACCCCTGAAAGAAATTATGATCTTCAAAGATTATGTTCATTCAAAATAAATTGTTGAAATCCACAAATTTGGATATATTTTGTTGATGGATTTTTTTTATTTTATTTTTTTTAATTCCATTGGTAGAGGCTTCGATGCAATTTAGATCTAATTGATAGATGCAATCCAAAGGAAAAGGATTTTAACAAATAAAAAGGATCTTACATTTTCCTGAAATATAGTGACAAATCCACCTTTTTCTTGATTATACGAGCCTACAGCCAGAAGAGGTAAAGAAGGGTGCCATGTCCCAACAGTCGATACAACATTACCATCAGTAAAGCTTAGTTTTGTATCAATATACAAAGTCATGTCGAATGCGGCGAAACGTGAATCATTTAGTCTTAATTCAGTAGATTAAACTACTGAAACAGTCAATAGCTAAATATTATGTGTAACATATCCCTTTATATAAATTCTAATAGAAACATTTTTCAATTCTAAATTGTTTTGGTTTCGGTTAATGTTGACCAATGTTGACGTTGCTATGGATACTACCATAGACTATAATGCCCCCTATCTTATCGTTTTCTCACTGCACTGCCTGATAGCACCAAGGAGCTTAAAAGTATAACTGGAGAAAATGTACCAAAAATACATGAAGCAATCTCAAATGAAATGAAATGAAATCGTTTATTTTGCAAGTTGGACATTACATCACTTTTACACGTCATTTTAAGAACGCTGAGGTCGGCATTTCTTAACTGACTGATGATAAACTGATGTAAACTTATCCAACCTGCGCATTTATGTTTAATTTTTATACTCGGAGACAAAATTCAAGTAGACGCTACGCGACGTTATAGGCCAGTCATAGCAAATCTAAAAGCTTTTTTAATTAAACCTATTTACTCTTTGGTCTATCTCTATGGTCATATTTTTTTTCCACACTTTCTCATTATTTTTAGTCTGCATTTTTTGATATTCTAGTAAATGTCAACAAGAAGAAAAACTTTTGAAGCAGATTTTTATATTGTTTCTTATTCTTACAATTCTGTTTTGAAAATATGTGGTACTTGACGTCTGAAAATGATCATCGAGTTTTGTATATTAGCTCATCAACGAATCAGTTAGTAATAGGAAGAAGTGTTGATAACCAAGTATGTAACTTTGCGATCCCTGATGATCCCTCAATCAGTAGGAAGCATGCAACCCTGACAGTGATGAATAATGGTTTGATTTTGCAAGATTTGGGCTCAAGATACGGAACTTTTATAAACACAGAAAAAGCTGAAGTTAACACTAACATTGAATTGAATGCAAATGATATTATAAAGTTTGGTAAGATGAATAGTGTTTGGAAAGTGAATTTTATTAATCTTGTAACATGTTCATCTACTCTGAAAGGAGAAAATCTTCAGAATTTGAAGTTAACCCTATCAAAAATAGGTGGCATGTTGAAAGCAGATTGGGATGACACTTGTAATTTTCTGACTATGCCGGCTATTACCCTGACTATTAAGGTTGTATTGGCTTTGGTGCAAGGTTCTCACATTGTCACTGTAGAGTATTGGAACAAAAGTCTCGAACATGTTACTAACTTAAGTGCCTTACCAGACCCTCAAGATTATCTACCTCAAGTTGTGGAATCTACACTTAATAAAGAAGTTGTATCATTTCTGCCAGACAATAGACGTAAAACATTATTTAGTGGTAAGAAGTTTATTTTCTTCTCTAGAAGACAATATGAGATGTACAAAGCTGTTTTGATAAAAGGTGGTGCCTCACCAATGCTTTTGAGTGAGTGTAGAATGACCATTTCAATGCTTTGCGCTAATGATATAATAGTTATACAGTATATTCCAAGTGGAGCCACTCAGGAGACACAATCTCAAAGGAAAACAATCAATGACATTGTGACCCAATTAAAAAACAGAGGCAAAAGAGTGATTGCAGATGCTGAGATTGGTTTAGCAATACTATATTGTTCTATGGAAAAATATTGTAATCCTAACTTTAGTTTCACATCAGAAGTAGTAAAGCAAACACCAGTACCTGTAAAACCATCAAAGGTATTGGCTCAGGAATCCCAAGAACCCATGTCTCAACAGAAAAAGGAAAATATAAGAATAGATGAAAGTTCAATGTCTCAAGAAAGCTATGAAAAACATTCAAATAAAAGAAAATTGAGTGAATTCACAAGTGACTTCCAAGTAAATCCTAACAAAAAAGTTGCTGTTACTTCTTTGCCTCTTAGTGTTGTAAATGAGAGTACCAAAAGAAGACTCTCAGGAAATGATGATAAGATTTCAAATCCATCAAAGAAACAAGCATTAGAAAAAGACAATAACACTGAAATAATAAACCCGCCTGAGCAGGACAATGAGAATAACAGTGAGATGTTTAATTTTGTCAGACCAGCATCAAATAACAGTGGTGCTGATACTAAAAAGAAGCTCAATTTAGCCAGACCACAAAAAAGAAAATTAAATAATTTGAATGAAGATGGGGACTTGTTCAATTTTGTCCAAAGTGAAGTTCAAACTAATGACGTTGAAGGTGACACTCATGCATCAAAACAAAGCCTTTTCAGCAATAATAAAAAGAAAAAGGATGAAAGTGCAGATACATCTATAAATACTTCGACTGCACCAAAAACTGAAGGTGTATCAGCAAATGACGTGTTAGCGATGAGAGGAACAAAATTGAAAGAATTAATGGAGCGTAATAATATGACATGTAATTCAAATACAGTGAATACTGTGAAGAAAGAGAAATCTGAAGACTTGGAGGAGCAGATGAACAAACTTGATTTATGTTGTACTATTGTTACAACTTGCGATAATTTGATTGTTAAAAGGGACCCAGTAATTGTCACTGAAAATAATCTCACTAGAAATGATTCTCAGAAGAACTTTAAGAAATTCAAGAAAGTATGGCCTGTGAAGAGGCAAGTGACTATAATCCATTCTGCTTCAATGAGCTTCAGTAACAATACAGTTGCCTAATTAATATATAGTTTAAAAAGAAGAAATTTCTTTTTATAATTTTAATTATGTTTTATTCAAGTAATATGTTATTTTTACAAGTATGTAAAGAAAAAATTAAATGTTATTGATCTAATCATCATTTGTTTCTGATTCATCTGATTCTTGATCTAGGTCAACTTCATCTTCAATATCTTCTTCAACAACTTCTTTTTTTGCATTGCTAGAATAAAAAAATATATTTAGCAAAATATTATATGACATAGTACATAACCAAAATAGTAAAGTATAGAAAAGCTGCATTTATCAGATGCTACTATCCTTCATGCTCTGACCAGACAATAGTCTTGTCTTTGAAATTAGTACTGTTACTGTTACAGCCTTTTTATCGTCCCACTGCTGGGCACAGGCCTCCTCTCACACGGAGAAGGATTGAGCATTAATCACCACGCTTGCTCAATGCGGGTTGGTGATTTCAGACTTTATATAATATAGTCCAGGTTTCTTCAAGATGTTTTCCTTCACCTTTTTTTTTTTTTTTTTTTTAATCAGCCATTGGTGTCTAAGATTACTTAGAAAGTACATACCAACTTAGAAAAGTTGCATTGGTACCAGTGGCGTAGCGTGCCTTGTCGGGGCCCCGTATAAAAAAAATTGTTTGGAGGCCCTTATATGGGGGTAAAGATTTTTCACAAAAGAATAAAAATATTGTGAAAAGAAATATTTATCATAATATAATTTAACCATTTTATAAATCAAATTTTAAATATTCACTCTCCTTGCATTTTTTCGGCAAACTGATTTATTTAATCATTTATGGCTGATGATGATTTTAGTTATAGTTTACTTAGAATTAGAAAGTTTTAATTTTTTTTCCTTACACACTTTTGGGGCCCCCGTGGCCCGGGGGCCCCGTATAATTGATACGGCAGATACGGCGGTAGCTACGCCCCTGATTGGTACTTGCCTGACCTGGAATCGAACCCACACCCTCATACTCGACTTTTTAGAGATTAGTAATAATAATAAAATTACCTGGCTTTTTTATTCTTTTTCACTCTCTTCAGTTGTACATTTCCATCGGGAGCCACCCTAACAGTCTGGCCAGGGATTGTAGACAGTTCACCTTCCACCACTGTATAGTGCTTAGGACGCTTTTGTGTTAGTTTTGGTGGTTTGATGGTACTTGATGGTCCTACAAAATACAAATCCTTTTTAAATTAATGTGTTGAAATTATCATTAATTTATGTATTTATATATGTGCCAATAGCAATACATAACAGAATATAAAAAATAATAATTGCAGAATCAAGTTTAATACTTACGCAAAGTAAGATATAATGGCAAAGACATAGACAGGGGCAGCTTCAAAGAAATGGATCTGATATTTCCCTCTCCACCAGGAAACTTAGTTTTTAGTTGATGAACTAAAGCTATAATATTTTCTTTTAGTTTTTCCTGAGGCATAGCAGTATGTCCTATAGTGACAGTAGAAGTTTCTCCCTCTCCAAGACGTAAAATAGCAGTGCGTAAACCTAGCTCTATACTTTGCTTCAACTTTTTGTTTTCATTTATTCTTACTGGGATGAGCATATTGTGTTTTTTAAAGAACATCTTTCCTAGAAGATGTGATACATGGCTCAACACTCTTGTGTCCACCATAATGAAATCATGCTGTGTCAAAAGTCTGCGTTTCAGTTCAAACTGGTCATACTCTACTCTTAACTGTCTGACTGGGAGCACTGTTTTTACCTGGAAAAGTTAAGAAAATATAAATAAAATGTGAAAAATTTAATATGAATGATATACTTTTGATCTTAAATTATTCATGATAAGTACTTACCCCAGTCACACCTTCTTTCCTCAATATTTCTTCCCAACGGTCAATTGTTGGCTCATGGTCATGTTTTCTACCTTTCTTTATGTCTGGTGTTATTAAGCATACTTCGCCTGTTGAAGCAATAGTGCTATGTGGTAATAATCTGGAATTATAATAAAGTATTATTAAATAATCTTGAGAAATAGAACATTTAATTCACAGTAAACATTGTTGATATAAAATTAATATTTTATGGGATACTTACAATCTCACATTGCCTCTTGTGTTTTGTATTTTGATACAATGTATCTCTGCGAATATGGGTTTTTCGTCATCAAAAATTGCATTTTTCTGCTTATCAAGAGGAACAATAAAATTGAGCAATGCATTCAGGCAGTTATTCACGATATCATCAGTTATGTTCTCTGAAGGCATTACATATTTGACTTTCTTTGTGGGTGAGAATTCCTTTTTAATTTCAACAGGAACTTTTTTCTCTTTTTCTTTTGTTTCTGTCTTTACTACAGGTTTTTTCGGCGCGGGTTCCTTTTTCGACGAATCAGGAATTTTCTTCTCAGTTTTTATTTTTATTACCGGTACCGGAGTCACTACAGCTTTTTGAGGTTTGGTCTTTTTCCGTTTCTCAACTTTGGCGGATTTTTTATTCTTCTTGTTCTTATTCTCCGTCATCAGCGGTGTTTTCGCTTTTATAGCAACCATTTTCAATAACTTCACTTATATTCAGTCAGAGATAAAATCAGTATTGAGTATATTCACTCTTTTAAATTGTAATAACAAAATCACCAGCACGAAAACTCGCTAAAATTCACATGTCAACTTAACCTCACTTTTCGTTAGTTGCCATCTGTCATACCACTCATGGTTAAAACGTCAATTTGACAGCTTTGTCCGTTCAGAAATCATTTAACTCAGTTTTGAATACAATTAGTCGCCATAAAAACGATTTTTGGGTGAGAAGTTTGTAATAATTGTCCCTATTTTTTGGCCCTCGGTTGTCACTGTTGTCAGTACAGAAAAGGGTATTTGTCGTTTTATTTTAAAGGTGCTCAGTAGAGAATCGCCCTGGGTGCCATGCCAATCCATGCTACGCCGCCACTGGCCTTACCTATTAAATACTTATTTAAATCAATGTTTCTTTCTAATCGAACCAACAGGTACTTAATTCCTGAGGTTACAGCGTTTAAGCAAACAAACATACTAACAAACTCTTCACTTAAGAGGTGCCCATTTGTAGAGAAAACTTTATTTGTGTAATTAAATTATTCCAAAGTCGTACATTTAATATTATTATAGTCTTAACTACAATTACGTAATAAAGCTTTTATGGAATAGAATTAATCACGAGAAAGGATTCAGGAACTGAAAATATCCCAGATCTGAAGATATGCCCTGTTGCAGGCAAAACCATGTTTTTATCAATTTATCGTTGTTTTGATAGCAAAATCACCTGTAGGTAGCCTAACACAGTCAATAAATTGAATGTAAATTAACGCTTCCTGGCCTACCGCCAGACTGTGGTTAAAGGGCGTGTGTTCATTAGCGAGAACATCGCTGGCTTACATGAAGTGATTCTGATCTTAATATAAGACACTATTAATCTAATTTATTAAAAATATAAGAACAACAGTCAGTGAACGTTAGTTTTGTACTTATATTGTTGCAGACATGTTAGGAGTATTTGTACCTACATAAATATACGAGTATTGGTTCGGTTGCTATATATTATGGAGGTGTATGTTTTGGAAAGAATACAGCAACGGCGAAAAGATTGCTCTACACATACTTAGCGCGCAAATTGTCATACAGTCAATACACCTACTGACCTACCTATCTTCGATTCTGTTGGAATGTCATCTAGGCAGTAATCGACTTAGTGAGCACATTCCAGTCCCAGCCTAAGAATTCAAACGCAATCAAGTTTCCATCTTAATTTCATTCGAAATTGTGATGTACGTTTACGATGAATCTCAGGATCAAAATAGGTTCGCTCTACCGTTTTGTACATAGGTACAGTGGGTGTTATGAAAGGTCACCAAAGGATGTAATTGCGTATTGCGAGGGGATGAGCGGCAATATCCATCTGTGAATGAATGTATTCATGTCATCTGCAAACAACATTTTCTTTTTTAGGCGTTGTAATTTAGGGGAGTTCCTGAGGCATTCAATCGGAGACGTCGATAGAACCTCATGAAAGCAAAAAAACATACTTTGAATAAAGCAAATAAAAGTGATATCACTTATATTTTGGTTGTATCTTTGATTCGCGAATGACGTTCAAAAATCTTGTAGGTGCTAGGTGCTGTATATATTATTTTCAGTTTGAGCCCAACATAAAACTACAAAATGAACGCTCCTACGAAATTGTGTTACAACAAAATAAATAACTTGACGAAGCTTTGTAAAATTGCGTTTCAGCGTACAATTAAAGAGGTGCGATATTGCTTTCAGTTCTGGCAAACATCCAAAACATAACACCTGCGAGGAAGGAAATGCATTTGTGGTCAAATCTTTCGCTGCATTTTCTGGGATTGAGCAAAGGTTTTACTTTTTATGGAAAGAAAACTTGACAAAGTAATGTTAATATGCCAAATAGGTACTTTTTACTAGGAACCTATTTGTTTTCCTCCATGAACAGGGATAGATACGTACCTTAATAGATAGCTAGCTTTTTATAGTTTTCCTGATGGACACTTATTATGTAGGTAATGTTTATAGCTAAATCAACTACCTGCTGAGGCACCTGTTTCTGTAAAAGATCCATGGAATTCCCCGCCAGATTTGCAAATAAATGTCGTAATTTAGGCCTAATCTTTTGAGAAAGGTTTTGGGCACCGTTGTGCATCGATTTTGAAGTCATCATTATCTCGTTTATAAAAATGTGACAGCTGTTAGCTAATCTTTATCTCGCTTGAATGGTTAAAGCCAATTGCAGGAAATGGCTCATTACGGTAAACGTTGCCCTGTTGCTAATTATGCGCAATGGCGATCCTAAAAAGTTATGGTCTAACACCTAACTGCTTTCTGCGGCTTACCTGTCAACGTTAGCATCATTAGTATTTAGTTACTTTGAATTTATAAACTTCCGTGGAAAGGAGGTGTAAATAGAGTCAAAAGATCATCATATTCCTTTTACATGATACTATCATCATCATCAGCCTTTCATCGTACCACCGCTGGGCACAGGCCTTCTCTCAAAGAGAAAGATTAAGCGCTAATTACCACGCTTGCTGAATGCGGGTTGGTGATTTCAGACCTTATAGTCCAGGTTTCCTTAAGATGTATTCCTTGACCTTTAATCAGACATTGGTCTCCAAGAAATATGTTGATAACATATGATACCGTTTCTGCATTTATAATAACTTTAGGATAGCTGAGGTTTCGTTTTATTTAGGGTTAATAAAAACACAAAAAAAAAACTGAAACTTTTCCAGATTAAATATGCCTACCCTAGATATTTTCCTTGCGAGAATTGAAGGTCAGCCAATGCTGACGAGGCTAAGCTGGGGCTTCTGAGCAAATCCTTTACGATTACCATAATGATTATGTACCATGGAGTGTTAAAGTTTTGCTTACGTTTTAATTAAGTCACTTGACGCAAGTGTATTCTACGCTACTGTGACAATAAATCTTAAAAGCCGTAATGTCCGAGGTCGGTAGATGGCGCCATCGAGTTCGTACATTATGCATGTAACGTAGTGCACCTATCGCTGAAACATGAATAGTTTATGTCCTATTAGCAATTTAGAGTGTTGCGATAACCTTAATTATGTTTGAATCTCGCTTGATCTTAAGTAATGTTATTGTATTTACAGTGACACAGATTACTAGATAGTATCTACTGCCTATACCTACCTACCTACTCTTGATTTTAATGGTATAGACTTGACTTGCACTAACAATATTTTTAAGGACCTACAAAGTCAAAATCTCGTTAAAGTGTACCTAATTTTATACTTACCTGTTAAATAAAACATATGTGCTTGCCTAAATAAATAGGTCAAGTACATAAATGATACACATCAGATTTTATATAAAGTTACGCTCGTAAAAGTGTCAGACTTGTGTAGTCATGGAGGCTAGGTAACATCTGTTTTATTGAGTCCTTTGGGACCCGGAGCCTTCGGTAACAACTCGATGCAATGCGGTTTTCGTCACCTTACGTTTTCAAATATTTAACTTTTACGGACTCCCGAAGAATTAAACTTTACGCCATGAATTTGAAATTTATCGCTCCGAAGGTATTGTCATGTCAAGTTAACTGAGTTTCAATATCAAGAGTGCTTTAAAGGCTTCCTTGTAACATTTTCACATTATCGACTGTAGAACAAAGGGAAGTTCTTCAGTACCTACAAGCATTCTTTTCCCCGTAAAAAAGGTGACAAAAGATTTTTTTATGGAAATGTTGCGTGGTCGGGGTACCGTGGGCGCTCGCAAAGGGCAGCCCCTTCGACTTCATATCCCGGGGCTCTATTTGCTATTGCGTAGTTACAGTGTTGTTCGAGGTTACTATTTATTTAAGAACGTTTGTGGTATGAATACGGAGCAAAAGATTCGTAAATTATGGCATCCCTACGTGTTATGTTTACCTTTTTGGCTGAGTAGCTATGTGTGCCGTGTGAAGAAAAACATATTTGCATGCTGAAATTTAAATTCCGTTCGGTGGTATTTAATAAAAATTCGATAAAGGATCGCATGATTGATGTTTATTACTTAAAATAATGGCTCCTGTGATTTCATATGTTTCATATTTTAAAGGCGTACCTATCACATGCAATTAGTTAAGTTTATGCAAGTTTTATTGCTAGGTAAGTATTTTGATAATAAATTAGTTTTGCAAATAACGTACTTAAATAAAATAAATTGAGCATTTCATCTCGTTAGATGAGACCATCAAAATTATGAAGCCATCTTGGTCGTACGCTGTAGCCATAGCTTACTTAATCATGAACCACTTTTCCTTACATTAAATAGAACCTTCAAGTAAATAGTCAGCGTGAGTAAGTATTTGGGTAGCCAATTAACATACAGACAAATAATAATATCCACGAAGTGCTTTTGCGAAGAGTGTACCTATGTGACATGTATTACGAGAAAATTGTTTTCTTTTTGTGCCTGCTGTCCCTCCCGCCGCACCTTTATTGAAATAATTTATTTCGGTATAATTATTACTATTTTAGTGTTACTACAACGTTATTTTTAGTATATGCGAAACCTGAATATAGTTTGTTCAGAATCAGTAACTGAATCGATTCCAATGGTTTTTACACCAAGTTATATTTTTTTCAAAAACTATTTAAAAAAGTTTAAAGTTGGACATCGCCACCATTAAGTATAACACAGGTCATGGCAGGTCATATCGAGTATTAGGAAACAGTAAACAACTAGTAGCAAGTGCAAAAAAACCCCTCAGTCCCCTTGAAGACCCGGTGACCTTGAATTTTTGCTGACTTTACAAGCTTATAACTTTGTGTTTTTTTATGATACAGTCGTGAAATTTTGTAAATAGATTCTTTACACAAAAATACTAGACAGGTGTATCAAGTTTCGCATTAACAAAAAATAAGGTTGTATATTATACTTTTGGGTTTTTACCCAATACCAATCAATTTGAACCAGTGGTTTCAAAAGCCTTGTTTTTATTAACAAATTAAACAAATAAGGAAGCAAAGTACCGTAATAGTACACAGTACAGTAAGTATATAGTACCTATTAGGTAATACCCATCACATTTGTAGGTGTATGAATTACTTACTCCCATGCATAGAAACAGTGAGCAATAATAGACCTCGCAGAAGACCCGTGAGTGTGGTTTGTTTCTTTTACATATAAATCATAATATTTGCAAGGACACTCTCATGTAACATACTAATTTGACCTTAAAAGTACATACTTAATTCTAATAGAGCTTCCATACAAAATCTAGAGACAAATGTTGAACCATTTCCAACTTCGAAGTAATATTTGCCCGTGTGCTACTTCTTAGTCATTTATCACGTTGTTTTTACATTTATCAGAATAGGACTGTAATATATGACATAATCCCAGCTTATTCCCCTGACTCTTTACACAAAGCACGAAAGAACGTATTTGGCAGGAGATAAAGTAGTGAGATCTGCGTCGTAGCATTTCCCGCGGGACGGGCCAACCGAACTCATATTGGTGACCGATTCGTTCAATATTTTCAGATAAAAGTTTTATATTAATTGAATCAGATCAACTGCTGCATTTGAAACATTTAAAAGTATAAATGGTTGTCCAAATAATCATAAAAGTTATTTACGACTGTCCTCCATTCTGTTTTTTTTCAGGTTCCGTAGTCGATTAGCAGGTGTGGTGTGGTTCCATTTTGAATCTCAACACTGTAATACAGAACTTAACACTTTTACAATAATTTCATGCACATATTAAGCTAAGTTTCTAACTATAAAAATATGCAAATATAAACTATATAAAAATATGCATATATAGGTACCGCGTTAGTAAGAGAATCAAGAGAAGTTACCTACCATTGCAACAAAGTTTTAAATTGTACAATTCAAATGTTCAATTAAATTATTGGACAGACTGTGAAACATATAGTTGAGGGCTTAAGCTGCCGAACCCCAATTTAATTCGTGTCCGATTCGAACTTAACGGATTTTCGTAGTTGTTTTGGAGCGTGCGAAATTGATAAATCATCGGAGTGGATATCGACAATTACGCAGTATTTCATGATGCCGTGCCTACTTTATTATCAATTTTAAACCATTATCGCCTGCAATTGAATGAGCTATGATAAATTATTATTATTTATTATTAAAGAAATATCAGCAAGCTTACCTTTTCAGGCCAGGTGGGCAGAGATGTGATATAAATTAATAAGTAAGTAGGTAGGTATTTGGGGATTCGAATATGAAAATTTCGAAATGCAAACAGAATAATCATATGTTTAAGTAGAAAATGGCGATATATAGATTATGTATGTTATTTAAGATCAGTAGCTGCTCTACTTAGAAAAGCAAAAGTGTGAGCAAAAATAATTAACAAGACCCGTATCCTCTTACAGATAACACAAGTGGTAAAAGCGCATTGAACCAAATGGGATACCACAGCGACCGGCGGCGAGTGCCCGAGGTATCTTTTACAACTTAATGCTCTATCCAATCTTTAAACCACCATTCGTTTCACGCGGTTTGCGGTGGCTTTGCCTTTATTTTGAGAGAAGAAAGAGAACAGGATGCAATAGCAAGCAAACGAATTAATACAACGTTTGCAATGTAGTTTCTACACTTCTACAATGATCGAGGGAAATAAGTTTGACTGTTACTGTAGACTGAAATAAACGTAATTGCTTTAATAAAAGCTGAAGTAGTCGATACTTTGTTAGTATGTGTGAAGCAGAGCTGAGAATCCCCGGGGGTGTGTGCGCCGGCTGTTCGCTCTCCGACCACAGGCGGGACGGCGTACGTCTCTCCGTCTACATCAGAACCGTGCCTGCGAAATCTATCAGCTGTTCTCATCGGGAAATTTACTCGAGGTGTCTGTCGTAGACAAACTACTTAGCGTCATTTTGCATAGGTATATTGTGGAAGCTCTAGACCTCGTTAGAACCGAATATAACTGGTATCGAGTATCCATCGTTAAAATTGATTATCTTGTAAGTAGGTACGTCAACTCTCGTTTATTCAAATCTGCGATAATACAAACCTGTCTATTATGGTAATACCTACCTAGTACCTATTGAACTCTCAATAAGCAAAAAAAAACATCACACTAAATAACTAACACTAAAAAACAAAATAAAAAACATATAGGTACGCTTACAATCGGGATTTGTCCAGAGTAATTTAATTTGGTTTGTATTGGATAAGGGTGGTGGTCTGACGTAAAATATTTACCGGCAGTCGGCGGTGCAGTGATTGCCCGCGGGCAGCGAGCACTGTCCCGCTGGTTCGTCTAAGCACCCGCCGCCGGTGTTCCAACGTAAAACCGTTTCATAAAAATAATATTTGCATACACGTGTTCATTATTTAGGTTACGTATCCCTTACTGTTTTGTTGATACAACAACGAGAAAACATTTATTGTGGAACGTAGTCAAGTTTATTAATTTTTAAATTGAACTTTGTTAACGTACCCCTTTGAAAGGATGTCTGGCTCATAATTAAGGAGATTTTAAGGATATTAGTTGCGATCGATAGATACGGATAGGTGCCCACGTGGTATTGTGCAGTTAATCAAAAGTTAAATTTATTAATGAAATATTAGCCAATAGTTGGCTGAAATTACAAAAAAGAACTTAAATTTGAAGACATAAGACTTACAACTGATTTAATAAAATGCAGCTGTGCTTTACTTACTGCTACAGCCGTCGACTTCTTTGTTCAGAGTCTTAGGGGGCCGGCGAGATACGTTTCGTATGCGCATTCAAAACTTACATTTACGTGTCAAATAAAACAAAGTAAAGTCACAAAACTTGTTCTCACATAAAGAGATTTATACGTGCTAGTGGCTTGGGATAAACGGGCTTGGAAACGTGATCGTCGCTTACCTACCTTTTGTGTTTTTATAACTCATACGGACGTATTTATTTAGTAAGAGGTGGATACCTCGATACTCGTAAAACACGACTCATGTGATATTTAGGCACTGTCCATCGATTTTGTGTCCTCCAGACATTAAGTCTCCGAAGAAAGGTCTGCGACACTGAAGCGCTACAAACGAATGTAGGCTGAAGCTCTTCTTGAACTGAATCTTTTATAAAAGCTATTTAAAACGTTGTTCGAACAATACCTACACGTGTTTGAACGGGAAGTATTCCAAGTTACCATCGTTAACTTCAAATTAAGTTCTAAATCAATACCTTAGAGGCACCTACTGAGGTGTGAGTGACCTTACTATATTAGTTAGCTAGCAACAAACTTTGTTATAGAGTTATTTTGAACCAATTACATACATACGATGAAGAGTACCGAAAATTGATGGCAGATATGGTCAAAACTTATATTTAGCTATTACAAGGTATACTAGTCTTCACATTTAAGAAATATGACAGCTCAATGCTACAGCACGATGGAATTACAAAGCAAAAGACAGGCCACGTTTCAATTTTGCCGACCGTCTTTACAATTTCTCAAGCAAAATTATGCGAGCGGTAACTGAGTTGGCAACTGCAACTATGCTACTTGAGGCAGACAAGAAGAATAGCAAATACAGACTTAACCGAAAGTGGTTCTGAGCAGATAGAAAGCGGATAAATTACCAATACTGCGCCAACGCCGTAGCGGAATGCAATTGGAAAGTTTACGTTCAAATTGAAGAAAATAAATGCCATGGTTAATGCCTCCCTGAGTAATGTTACTGCACCTTAATATGCAGTTAAGTACACATGCACGATGCAATAGCTTAAACGAATTGTTATTCTGTTTTATTTACAAAACAAAGTGATGGCTTTTGCTGTTTATGTTACATTTCGTACGTGAATTGGAAATATGAAACATGAAATCAACTCTACTCTCTGTTTGTTTAATCATGATAAAGCATTTTCTAGGAGATTGCTCGATGTAGATTGTAGAATTTTTGGCAACTTCATTGTTGGTTTTGACCTCAGTGTAAGTAAGTTTTGAATATGATATGTAAAAATAAAGAAAAAGCGTTTTTGTACCCGTACATATTTCTCAATCCAGCTAAGTACGGTAATTAATAACAATGGAGCTGGAATTTTCACAGAAAAATGCCATTAGTAGTTTTTCTTTGTTGTTTTTTTACTCGTGGGTGTTGGATCCGTTTTGAAATATAGTTCGATATAGATAGGCCCATGTATCTAGTTAGTTACGTCAACCATATTGCTTTTAATATCTAGGAGAGATGTAAAGGCTTGCATGTTACCAAGTTTCTTTACACATGCTCGGAATTAGTACTTAGTATGTTTTATAAACTCGAAGACAGTATAAAGAAAACCTACCATTGCGATTTGCGCTCAGTTCTAAAGAAACAATGTTTTATTCAAGAGATAAGACTGGCCTTTGTGTTACTTGGTAGAAGCTCAAATAAATTATTAAGGACAAGGTAATCACTCCGTTTGCCAAGAAAATACTATGTACAATAAAAATGTTTTGCAGGAGCCATGGCGAATACGTTTAGATTGTTCATAAGTTTGTAAGGAAAGAGTGCAACATGTAACGGCAGCAAAATCTGACTGGGGTACGTCATAAATACAGAGTGGCGTGGTGTGGTCGTTACTTCAAACAAGGCGCTCGGTTTCACCCTTAAGAACGGCAACCGTTACAAATTTATCACTTTCCGACTGGCTTTTAGTTGTGCTGTGCAAGCGTACATGGGCGTTAACGGGTCCGGAGCGCGGCGGTGGCGTGGCGGTGGCGGCGCGGCGGCGCAGCGGGCTCGCCGGGTGTCGGCGGGGCCCGGCCGCCCGCGACCCGGCGAGCTGCCTCGCGCCCGCCTGCCAACGCTACCAGACTTCTTCATGCTGAGTGCCGCACTCACATTCTATTGCGAATGCTTTAAAATTTAAAGCGCCCAGAGAGTTCAGGCAATACGAAAAAAAATATGAATAATGTGTCGTTAAATCCATTCTGTGGCTTGAAAGCCACGGCATGTATGAAGGCTCTCGAGATGACTTTAGCTTTCTCATTTTTATTCACGAAAAGTCAAGTCATATATTATTCTATCCGTATCTTCATACACTATTGTACGTAATGAATAAGCGATAAAACTTGGATTAGGAAATCCATGTGACATCAATGAGGATTCCGATATTTGTTCATCGATTTTCTTAGTAGAGAGTTGCTAAGTGGGGTAGGATAGTTATCAAAAGCTCTTGTTTTTCCCTCCGTACTAACATTATTTTCTTCTACTTCTATAAACCGGGAAAACGCACGTTTATTGCATGTTCCAAGTCGACTTACCTCATTTTGTGTAAGAATATCCTATTATTACATAGATACGATTTATGTACCTACATAAAATCATTGCTAAAAGAGAACTGACCTTATTATAAATTTACATTCATAATGTATGCGATGATTTAACTATAGCAATTATACTATATGTAACTTTAAGAAACAGAAAACCTACCTAATAAGTTTCAATGTCTTTATTCGCGCATATAATACGTAAAAGTACAAATACAACGTGTACGATTAATTATATTATAATCTTTTTAGTTAAAACACGGTCTAGTGCCTTTTACCGACTCTTAACATTTTTATGTACTTTTCCGTGTGAGGTCGAGCACGAGTTCAGCAGCTCACAGCGCTAAGGTAAGCGCGTCGTTGGTTCTTAATAGCTCCTTAAGAGAGGCACACGTACTAAACCACGCTTCACAGTACATAAAACCTAGTGACGGAATCTTATAACATTACAGACAACATTTACAAAATAGGGATATTTTTGTAAATGTCTGACGCCAAAAATAACAAATATTTATGACCTTTCAGTTGACACATGTCATTCAGTTATTCTATTATGTCCATATTATGTCTAAATAGAAGAGTAACAGGGTGTAGCGACGATTTTTTTAAGACTAGCTGTTCCCTGTGTTTATAGGTACGTGTTGCGAGGAAACTCTTTACGTCCCGCACCTGGATAAAAGGTAGCCTTAGCATCTAGATTACCAGTGTACCAAACTTAATTTACATAAATCGGTTCATTAAATTTATCGTGGAGGTCGAACACACAAAGTTATTTTCGAATTTTTAATATAAGTATCTTAGGATAAATACGAGCCAGTACATAGAGGTAAGTCTGACACCAGTCTAACCAAGGTTTATTGGGTTGCCTGGGTAACTAGGTTGAGAAGGTCAGATAGGCAGTCGCTCCTTGTAAAGCACTGGTACTAGCAGAATCCGGTTAGACTGGAAACCGACCCCAACATAGTTGGAATAAAAGCTCGGATGATGAGGATAAATACGATCACAATCGGTAAATAGTAAATAAGTATATCTTTTGAGTATTATCTGAGGAACTTTAAAAATGGATAGGAAATCATGATTACAGGAGATAAGTTCTTTCAGGAACTAAGTATAAGGTGCTAATCATTCCTACAGGCACTCAAAACGGTAACTTGAATACAAAGCCTTTTCACATTGATGTATGATAACGTCGGGTGCACGATGAAACGATTTGCATATTGTGCAAATGGTGACATCCCCTACAAGCTTGCAAGTGCCATTAAGAACCCGTTAACCCCGGTCGACCGGTGCTTACGTGAAAGATAGCTGTTGATCATCGCACCCACCTATGTAAACACATTAGTTCTACTTTCTTCATCTTGATAAGAAATCGAAAACAAGTAGAAACGACAGATTGCAATGCAGCAGAAAAACTACGAATGTCGAAAGAATAAATCATTGAATTGTTTTACAACATAAATCACGTGCAACGTTTTTCAAATACGCTTTCAAGTCATGAGAATTTCCAAAAAGGGAAATGCATTACAGATTACAGTGGTAGTTAGTATAATTTAGTATGTCGTTGCGGTCTTATATTACTAGTGCATATAAATACCTATGACTGGCTGGCAACTTGTCAAAGTAACATAAAGCTTCACCACATTTTCACCTAACGTGATGATGGCAAGTAATGTTTGGCACTAATTGTAAGAAGGCTTACATTGTTGGACGCCATTAGTGTCGTGTTACATACACCATGTTCTAGTAAATATATGCCGGTACCTATATGTTTAGTTCAGGTTTTGGAATTACATTTATGATATGCCCAATTGTCCTATAAGTGGACAAAATTACGGGTACAAATACACATGTATTATACGGTTATAAAATTATAAAATGTCTTAACTCACATATGTAAGAATTGATCTAATGTATTTTTACCTTATGTATTGTACAATAGTGTACTTAGAAGGCGACGGCAGGCGATAAGTATACTATTCTAAAAGATAAGAATCTGGTCCTGAGGTTCATGTTTTAAGTGACTTGCATAAAGTTCTTAAAGTGTCTGGCCAGGCATGAGTTCACGAACTTTATTTAATTTCCCGATTGCGCAAACGAAAACTAGCGGGAAAACGGACCTCACCCACATCTGGCTGACTAATGTTGTTTGAAGTTGCCTCAAACTACATTATTTATTTTAATGTGTCTTTATTTGAATTTGTAGCCAGCGCTACGCGTTACACTGCATAGGATTAGGTGTGTACCTATTTAAGAATTAAACGTGTGTTATGTTACGAGCCGTTGCCTACGTGTACTAAATGGGAATTACATGTTTTCTGACCGTAATATTGCCGCTAGGAAATATATTTGAATTCGACAAACAGAGTCTGTTTTTACAATTTTCCACAATCTCAAATTGAATCTGAATAATTAATGAAAGGAACATTTCCACTTTGTTCAATTGGTTTATGAGTTTTCGGTGTCGTAACGCTCTACTTACATGAAATTGAAAATTAGTTTGGAGAGTGGAACACCATTCAACTAACCGTGCACAATTTAGTTCTTTCTAAAACAAACACTTATAATGACGCTGTTAATCTTCGATTAGGTCGTGATACGCTTCAATCGTTCTTTAAAATCACCGCAGATTGAGGAAATGCTACGAAACAATGCATGTTTTTCTTCCTACTTGTAAACCGTTTGGGAAATCTTTGAACCTAAATATCTAATACTACGGCGTTTTCTACTGAGTTAGGTTATGCACAACAAAGGATTCAAGCGTGGAGGCAACGAAATCTTTACTTTGTACACCTTTGCCGCAAGTGTCATGGTGTGCGTGTCAACTGAGCGACTGCAAGTGTGTGCGTTATAATTGATTATACTCAAGACACTCAAAACGATGACAAAGCCTTGACCACGAAGCTTAAGCAATTTCAGTGAAAATGTTCGTGTATTTACTAAGAGCGGGATATTATTCATTTTGTCCGTTTTAGTGAGCTTAAGCAATACTGTCTGTTGCATTTATGTGTAGGTAAGCATAACTGAAGCAAATTGAATTGGTATTTGTTATATAACAAGGGGAACACTTGAATAAGACTAGACTAGACTAGACGCTGACTCCGAGATTAATTTTATTACTGTCTCTGAATGAAGTCCAGTTTAAATGGTTGAAGTACGTAAAATATTGACATAGGTAATCTTACTCAATTTTTTTTTTGGTTTACATTACATAACTAGATTTAAAGGAATTTGTTCTGTATTGTCCAACTTTTGTCATTCTAGTCGTCAAATATGTCTATCCAAATCTGTACATCTACATACCCCATAACATACTGACGGACGGTTTGAAATAACCCACTCATAGTCATCGCTCATAGTATAATATAGGGACGGAGAACCAAACTTAATCGACCACATATAAAAAACTTTGAGATTACTTACCTGAAACTTTTCGTAATACTACCATTTATCTTCAAAGTGAGACATTTATATGCGTAGTAAATTACTTTTTTATTATGAGAATAATATGGTTGTGAACTGCGCCGCAAACAATAACATGGAACTAGTCGAACGAAAACTCTGTGGCCATATCCTAGGCTTTCATTTCAGTGTAGTTAGATGACACGTGTAGTCTGTACCTAGATATTAATTTAATGAATCTGATCCAGTACTGAATACCTCATTGCTCGATCCTCCACCTAAATGGAACTAATTAATGAAAACATTCCTCCTGCTATCCACATCTCTAACAATGCCAAAGTTCGCGGGCAAGTTACTTCGGGGAAATAGCAGCATGAGCCGCGGGCCAAAGGTTACCATTTAAACCTGTATCCAGCTGTCACGGAACTTAATCCAATTACACTGAGAATAACTGAGATAGTCAAGCGTTCTATAAATGAGATACTTAAAAAATATTCAGTTTCGTTTATTCGTGTTCTCATATTCGCGTGGAGTTTATTAGTTGCGCTGGACAAGTTCTTGACGCCAGCCCCAATAAGCACGGACACCTCATGACAGATTAATTATTCCGTTTGTTCGCGCTGACTACTACCCGCGACCCCCTTCTCACCCAGCCATCCGCAAAGCGGAAACGAGTTTAAAATGTTTCCTTTTCACCACCAGACTGTTTCGTTTTTTATACGCTTTTTTAAACAGTATATTTAATTAATTGCGTAAATATTAATTAGCCCCGCGTGTTCTTCCCTTTGAAAGACTTTAGAAAGAGAATTCTGGAAACTGCAAAGATTTTCGTAAATCCATTTCGGACTATCTATCTGAAGCTTTTCCAGGTCTGTAGGCATTTCGTTTTCATTTGTATTGTGAACTTTGGTAAAATATTTTTAGAATTTCGTACACTTTTGCGATATCATTATATCATTATGCATATTATTATGAATCGATGTATGTATCATTCGCTGAGTGGTGGCTAAGTAACAGCTGCATGGGTCGTTCGATCATGAGGTTCAGCATTGGTTCGTGGATGTGTGATCATCTATATCATGGGTCGTTCGATCATGAGATTCAGCATTGGTTCGTGGATGTGTGATCATTTATATCATGGGTCGTTCGATCATGAGGTTCAGCATTGGTTCGTGAATGTGTGATCATCTATATCATGGGTCGTTCGATCATGAGGTTCAGCATTGGTTCGTGGATGTGTGATCATCTATATCATGGGTCGTTCGATCATGAGGTTCAGCATTGGTTCGTGGATGTGTGATCATCTATATCATGGGTCGTTCGATCATGAGGTTCAGCATTGGTTCGTGGATGTGTGATCATCTATATCATGGGTCGTTCGATCATGAGGTTCAGCATTGGTTCGTGGATGTGTGATCATTTATATCATAGGTCGTTCGATCATGAGGTTCAGCATTGGTTCGTGGATGTGTGATCATCTATATCATGGGTCGTTCGATCATGAGGTTCAGCATTGGTTCGTGGATGTGTGATCATCTATATCATGGGTCGTTCGATCATGAGGTTCAGCATTGGTTCGTGGATGTGTGATCATCTATATCATGGGTCGTTCGATCATGAGGTTCAGCATTGGTTCGTGGATGTGTGATCATCTATATCATGGGTCGTTCGATCATGAGGTTCGGCATTGGTTCGTGGATGTGTGATCATCTATATCATGGGTCGTTCGATCATGAGGTTCAGCATTGGTTCGTGGATGTGTGATCATCTATATCATGGATCGTTCGATCATGAGGTTCAGCATTGGTTCGTGGATGTGTGATCATCTATATCATGGGTCATTCGATCATGAGGTTCAGCATTGGTTCGTGGATGTGTGATCATCTATATCATAGGTCGTTCAATCATGAGGTTCAGCATTGGTTCGTGGATGTGTGATCATCTATATCATAATGAGTTCCTTATCGTTTCGGAAAAGGCTAGGCAGATGATGTACCATAATAATAATACGTACATATTATGTAGTGTTTGTAGGTAGCCGCCTCGACGGCGCGCTGCGGCAGCCGGCGAGGCGAGCTCGCCGGCTGCCGCTCAGACTGAGTGTAATTGTAGCTTGTGTCTATTGAATTATAGAAAAGTCAACATTTTAGCCGTTTCTCACACCAACTGATCCTACGGGTACGTGAGAAGTTTTTGAAAATAATAACAGGAGAGGCAAACGACTCCTATGAAGTTAAAACTTTTGGATTCGGTTAATTCAGCGACCGTTTATTAATTATGGCAAGTACCGATATTCAGTTAAAAAAAACTTCCCAATATTTATTATATCGGTACCTACGCACCTTATTTCCTTTTTTGTGTAAGTAAAGATAAGAAATTCGCTATATCAAGATCGCTTTATCAAATAATAAATTATCTTGCTGGGATCTCGGGCTAATGAGATCACGGCCAAAATGAGGTGGCTATTACGTCACTGATTCCATCGAACATAATGAAGGTGGCATTAAAATGTTTGATGCTGAATGTTGAGCTTTATGTTTATTGTTAAAGTCAATAATGTTGCAGTAAATCTAAACGAACAAAGCATGCAGATCACGAGCAGTTTCACTTAAACGCATTATGCAGCGGCAATGTGCGCCGGAATATGATATTGAAACAATATCAATAAACGGGTGACGTTTGACGACGTGCGCCACATGCGACATCAGACCCAGTGTGCTGTGATTTTAATACAGATAAATTATCACATTCACGTAACGGAAAATCGATCATTTTTAATAAGCTTTTGTATAAGTACCTATGCATGCCTATAGATACTGACTTCTCAATTAATTATGATGTAGAGAATGACAGGCGAGCTAAGAAGTTGTAAGGTTGTAAGGTTCCCTCATCGCACATTTTCTGGTATCCCAGCAAAAGCTAGTTCATACAGATCCCGTCCTTCCCTAAAATGAAGACAAATAGAATTCACACAAAATTCTCTTTCATATTGCAAATTATCTGCCTCTGGGCGCGAGTGCTACATACGTATTTTCATAATTTTGTTTATATTTCATCCGATTTTCCGGTCTTTCATAAATAAATCGTAAACAAGTTCTTCATATTCCTATTTTCATATTTGCTTTTTTCAGAACGTTAAAGTTTCTGTTTTGTGTATTGATAGGTATATATTCCTACTATCTCTATTCACTTTTATTAAAACCACACTTACGTGTCCATTTATTTTACAGTAGTCTAGTAAATCTACTAAGATTTTAATTTTGAATTGCAATGCTACTGTAACTTAACTTAAAAATCCTTGAATACATTTTGAATAGCTACTAGACAGCAGAAACTTTTCGCTTTGTAATTAACGCAGTACTTAGTACATACCTAGAGGTGACCAAAGAGGCTTTGGCCAACGGCCCTCCGAGCCCGCATCACACCCTTTTATTTTTGACAAATTAGATTAAAACAATTTCATGCACTAATTATTTAATATTCAATGGAATCAGACAAATTAATTTGTAGTTCCATTGGAATAAAATTTCAATCAGCCGATTGGAATCGTACAGAGTTCAGAGGCTCATGCAGCGATATCCGATTTAAATGGAATTAATGCACATTATTTTACATCGAAATTAATTTTATCCCATGTCATGTAGGAATAAAAAACATAATGGATACTTTAGTTTTATGGAACCACAGAGAGACGTCCTTCTGAAATCTTCCCATATCAAAGTCACCTTGTCTACTGCTTGATGTAGAGAGTAAATTAATCTGTTTGAGAGGCTCGTAGGACGTCACGTCACCGCACCACGTCCCGGGTGTCGGGAATATAGTGGGTCAAACAATGGTTCTCATGCAAAATGCAAACGTGAGCCACCACTCCGGCCCGGAGCGAATAGCTCGCCCGTCGAACGGAACTGCGGGTACCTACCTCTCCACTAAACAAACGCACTACTTCCTACTACCACCGCATGTTATTTTCGCCTATTTAAAATTTTAAGTTCCTCTGGATTTTTCTAATATGGGTAACGCAAGCGTAAAGAAATCTGGTACCTTTAATATTCTATCTGTTCGTGTAAGGAAACTCCCATCGAGGAACTTTACGAGCAAAAAATAAGAGTAGCTAATGAGAGGCGCGATGTCCTATTATTGGCGTGAGCACAAAAAGGGAATGTCAGTATTGCGTGCGGGCGGGGATAATTCCAGTGTGGGGTAACGATAGAGGCTCACAGCGTGGGTTGACCGCCACTGCCACCAGACTCCGTTCTAAAGATTTGTTTAGTCGTAAATTGCTACATTTTATAAACCAAGGTGAATCTGTTTTAATGACTTCATGTTTCTTCTCTAATGAATATATTTTATCAATTTATTATTTGTATTGCCTTAATGTCTCTCCTCTCTCTGAAAATATATTTGTTTGGTTTTATTGCGCCGTTTTAATTTATACAAAGGATACTTTCATGTAAGCATAAAAAAGAAAAGCTTAGCAAGCTGCGAAGGTTTAAAAATTTAAATCCATCTGAAATGGGTAGCGTCATTTCGTGCGTGTGTTTATTTATTTACTTATTTTAAATTCTAATGTATCTACTGCGTGTGTGTAAATTCTTATACACCAGCGAGACTTAAACGTCGATGTCAAGTAATTGAAATGAGTTCAAGTAGATATCTTATTAGTGAAAATTGTTGAAAGGTTTCAATAATCCTATAGTCATTGCTTTGGTTACGTATATTGGTGTACCTATGCATTTTCATTCTTTTCAGTATCTGTTTCACTTTGTATAGGCACATTTACGCCAAGCAGAGTTCATATAACGCGAAAAAGACAGTATCTACGTCGGCCATTATGTTAGCTTTTTATTATGAAGTTTCAATGGCACAACACGTAGAGTAGCCGCGTTTCGTTGGAGGCTTATTTTAAAATAGCGATAACGTTTGGATGCAGCTGGTTTGTCAGAAGCGTCCACTCGTAAAGGTATTATATACAGCGGGAAGCAAAATGGCCGGCTGCGGCTATCATGAAATTTGCACCGCTTGCGTGTGCATAGCGCGCGCACTCCGTTCATTATGTATGCACGTGACGTTTTCCGTATTGTCAGGAATTGTGCTTTAGGCTGCATAGACGTGTTTAATTCAAAGTAAGATTCGTGCAAACTGCTAGATATTTCCTTGCTAGATAAGCGAAGAAAAATGAGCTTCCCAGCATTTATAGCAGTAAACTTTTGTTTTCAAAAATTCCGTGAATTTTCTTTATGCGAGCGTTGAGCGCGCTGCTGTGAGATTTCCGTCCCTACTTTTTGAGCGAGTTTACTACTAAGAATATGTTTGAGGTAACTTTAACATTTGTACATAATGTCTTCTCTCTTGTTGTAAGAATTTAAAATATGTTTTTGTACATTATTTTAAAGTAGACATTTTGCCTTTATGAATAGACAGAAGAAGTTTTAGGTACTTTAGAAATAATACTGAGTATATCTGCATAGCTAAATTCGCCAGCATTTAAATGCAATAATAATTTATGCATATCGCACCCCAGACTCTTCACTTAGCTAAGAATCGAGATATATTTTTAGTTGAGAATTTACGAAAGTCGAGTCGTTAGTGAAGTTTGGGATACAATGTGTTCTTATTAGCAGTGCGGCGGGGATTGTAACTACTCAATAAGTACGTGACGCTCGTACCGAGAGGCGAGCTGGCGAACAAAGTAAACAAAGTTTTATTTGTGTACACAACACGTTCGCAGACCTGTGGCACCTGTACGGATGCACCTACATTTGAAAAAGATTAGTCTGTGGACGCTTTTATGGATTTAAACTTGTGTCTTTTCTGTCATAAATGTGCAAAATTACTGATGGCAGTGTGTGTGTGTTCAGAAGCAGATTAATATATTATTCACAAGCACCCATCATGTTACCATAAAATTCCACTATGTAGGTAGTAAAGTTGAAAATAAAATCTGGTTGACAAAGCGTAGTAGCTTCGTTAAGCATGGCGTAGCACGCGCATTATTTTTCACTAGTAACGCATACAAACTTTTTCATATTTTCACTGACGTTTTCCTCGTGTTGGTGCGACCAATCCCGGATTTTAAGGGCTTGACTTTAGTAATAAATGTTCCTGTGTCCTCTTTACGTCTATTCACTGTCAATTTACCTTCCGTTTTTAGGGGACTGTCACATGTCTCGTCTAGTTTATTAAGTAAAACTGATCTACTCAAATTCATTTCAGGCTTCTTGAGTATTTTTTAGCTTTTAAAGATTTAAAACGAATATTTAATTTTAAGTAGAGTGTAGAAACCACGCTATATTAATTACCCATCTGCTATAACAACTCTGGATGCGCGCTCAAAGAAATGAAAATATTCAATTTGAATATCCCATTAAACGAGGATCTACGTGAGCCGAGTTTAGAGCGTCCATTATCGTTATAACAATTTAGTTCAAAAGGAATTAATTACCTATGCAAAAGCTTTTCCATTATTTGAAGACCTGCAACTGGCAACCTAACAGACTACATGTCTTTGTCATGAGCTCAAAAGCTTAATGCTTTGTAGATTAAAAATAACTTACTGAGCTTCGCTGCTCATATTCAATAGAAGAATCAGTTATGACCATTTGCAAGATGGAAGTAGTAGTACAAAGTGTCTTTCTGAGTAAAACATCCAGAAGTTGTGTTTGAGCATTACGTGACATGTCGTAACACTGTGAATAAAATATTCTTTAGTTCGTGTAAGTGCAAATGTTTTGTTACAATTCTAGATGTTATAAAGTATGTTCTTAGATCCAGTAAATATGTACAGTATATATATCTACCGTTATCACTAACATTTACTTTCTTCTTTCTACAATTCCATCGGATTATTGCGGCCAAAGTAATGAGTGCGTCGTGATTCATGGTACTCGCTTACATATGGTACTCCAGCTATCTTACGTGCTTCGAAAAACATATTGCTCCGTTACGCCTCGTAATTTTCATCGTACGTACAAGTTACAGAGAAATTCGGAATTTTGCCCACAAACGATAATAACTGATCAGCATGACCTACTTTACGCTGAATCATTAGAGTTGATTAGAACTGGATTGTGGAGAGTACATTTGTGTTTGTATCTGATCATTTAAAATTAGCGATGGACACGATCAATTTAAAGTTAGAGACATCCTTATTAGCACGATTGCAGTCCATTTATCACAATTGATTGGTCGCAGGTTTCATTAGACATCTTGGAGGACAAACTCTCCAATTGCGGTAGTTGGCGCACAACTTTCCTGAATTATTAGTTGGCGCCGCAGCTATATTTATCGGTGCTCGTGACGTGACTGAAATATCTTTGCTTTCGTATTTTTACTTGTACCTGTACGAGCTTAGAAGGGTTTTTATTCTCACTTGCTACGGTGCAGATATTTCAAGTCATGTTTGACATTTTTAGAGGGATTTGTATTTGAGTTACTGCAATTTGTGCCTGCCTACCGTGTTTTTGTACTTATGTCGGTAAATAAATAATGAAGGTGGGTTCCCTCAAACTCGCTATGAATCAGATGGCCGGCAATATAGGTAATAGCAGCGAGGCGCTCGGCTGGCCGATGAGTTACACTCGCAATTTTGTTGAATAATGAATTTTCCAGACCGCGAGCTGCCCCGTCCTTAGCAAGGAAGGCGTTCGCGTTGTCCTTATACAAATTTACAACATTTAAAATGAAAATCCACTGATTTATTTCAAGCTTTAAATTGCAGAGCATTGTAGATCTTCAACAAAGAACAAGGAGGGGTTTTGTCAGTGTCACCTTCACCCTTTACAGCGAGTGAAAATTATGGTTGTTGTAAGTTTTCTGTTTTGTGATGCACGTGTGCATGCTATGAAATACTGCAAGTGTTCTGAAATAAGCATTTCTCTAACATCTTGGAGGATCCTTCCCAGTTATAATCCATTAGTCAACTTGAAAATGTTTTTATTTCGTCTCGTTAGTTAATTTGTCTTTGGCAATCAAGCAAAATCGTTAGCAGCCTTTTCATAAAATTAATTGTCTAAAGATCAAAGTCGATGATGTAAAATCAAGTTGGAGCAAACTTTTAGAAATTCCTAAATCTTTGGAATGAAGCTCGTTTAATAAGTTTCGTCACTCGCTTCAAAACAGATTAGACATTCTTTGTAAATTCAATGTTCAGGCTTGCAACTATAAGACTAGTCTCACTGTGAAATTTTTCATGTTACGAGAACATTCCGTAATCTTAATCCTAACTCACGGCACTTCTATCAGTTCCAGTTTGGACTTTGATTGATTTGATTGACTGGCTCCACTTTGTCTCAGTTTTTGCCGACAGAAAGTTTTTACTGAATAATGCTGATTCTTAGTATTGCTTTCATTCATGCCCTTCTCAAAATCTATGTGGTTTTAAAACAGCACCAAAGGTTTCACAGAAAGTGCTACAGATAAAAGATTGCTCTTGTAAGCGAGGGACCTCAATGCCGCAAATCAACGATGCAATGGAGCTAAACGTAAAACGAGGACGGAGGGTTGTCATACAATAGTACACAGTGGTGTGACTTCAGAGAGTTGGGCATATTAATTGGACGGGTTTGCATCTCACTCCACACGTGTTAAGCTTGGAATACACGAGTCAGCCAGCATAGTAAGATAGAGGCATTAGCGAGCAATAAGCTTTTCGGCGCCAGCCGAAATCAGTTGCAAAATGGGTGAATCTTGTGCCTCGGGCATGAAAGTAAAATACATCATTATAACAAAGGTTCATAAAAGTTTATTCACTTCACAACCAAATAAATTATGAATAAAATAAGGATTGGCGAAAACACAAATCAGTGAATTGATGAAACACAAATTGTAATTGTTACTAACAATAAATTGATTGTTTATGGAAACAAAATTAAGAAGCGTCAATCAGGTGAACAATTAACGTTAAATTCATTAAGTAAAAGTAAATAATAAACGTCTAATTCATTATCAAATCAATAAATAGAATTTAAATAAAATCAAAAGAAAACAATAAAAACACAAAGTATTAATTTAACTACAGAGTTAAATATTAAACAAATAAGGTGACTCAGGTGTGATTAACGTCACAATTAAGAGGTGTTGACAGAGCAGAGGTCGAACACCGAGTCCGCCCCGCCGCAGCGGGCGTAGCATTATATACACGTCGACCGGTCCGTCCCCACCTCGCCTGACTCACAGAGTGGTGCGATTACGTCACTTCCAACGTGCGGCGCACGTGTTTTCATAACCTTATTCATCCGCGCCGACACGGCCATTCTGCACAATGGTCGCCCTCGACCTGTATGGGAAGAATCTGATATTAAGTTAGTAAGGAGGCCTCTGCCTTCGACTTACGAACACAAATGTAAGGAGGCCTCTGCCTTCGACTTTCGAACACAAATGTAAGGAGGCCTCTGCCTTCGACTTACGAACACATATGTAAGGAGGCCTCTGCCTTCGACTTACGAACACAAATGTAAGGAGGCCCCTGTCCTCAACTTACGAACACATATGTAAGGAGGCCTCTGCCTTCGACTTTCGAACACAAATGTAAGGAGGCCTCTGCCTTCGACTTACGAACACAAATGTAAGGAGGCCCCTGTCCTCAACTTACGAACACATATGTAAGGAGGCCTCTGCCTTCGACTTACGGACACAAATGTAAGGAGGCCTCTGCCTTCGACTTACGAACACAAATGTAAGGAGGCCTCTGCCTTCGACTTACGAACACAAATGTAAGGAGGCCTCTGCCTTCGACTTTCGAACACAAATGTAAGGAGGCCTCTGCCTTCGACTTACGAACACATATGTAAGGAGGCCTCTGCCTTCGACTTACGAACACAAATGTAAGGAGGCCCCTGTCCTCAACTTACGAACACATATGTAAGGAGGCCTCTGCCTTCGACTTTCGAACACAAATGTAAGGAGGCCTCTGCCTTCGACTTACGAACACAAATGTAAGGAGGCCTCTGCCTTCAACTTACGGACAAACACAATTATAAATAAATAAATAGTAAATATGTACTTCATTTCGTGATGGCCAGGTAAAAACACCAACCTCTCATGTATTGTTGTGGGTTCAATTTCAGGTCAGGCAGTACCAGTACCTGTTTCTTTCTTACTTCTTTTCAAAAAGGCATTGCAAAGTTTTAGGATTCAATAATACAATATAGACGGTTGGAATTCTCCTAGATAGGCTAGATATAAGACTGTGTGAGACAGTACCAGTCCCCTGATAACAGAAAGGATAGTGACAATGAGCAGTAACCAAATTCAAAATTAAAATGTAAACAAAATGAAACCAGAATTATTAACTGAACTGAGGTTAAACTAATACAACGATCGACGTTAAAAATATTTGAATTTCATATTGATTAACAAACATCCTAGACTTACATACACTAGTGCGTCCATCTACATAAGCGTATTTTGAAGGTAAGAAGGCACCTAGTCCGGTGCTGTCATTATCTGTATGCAGTTTATATGGCAAAATCGGTAAATTAAGTCTGATGTTCTCGCGTTCCACGGTCCATTAAAGATTTGCGTCTGGCCTTGTTAGGTTATAGATGTTAGTGACGCGCTCAACTACATAATTTTTTAAATTTGTAATTTGATAAAAAATAAAAATATTCACTATATTCACGACGGCCGGGAATGGTGCGTAGATATGCTTGTCGCTCGCATCTCCGCCGCCATCGTGCCACCACTAGTCTTCAACCGCCAGTCGATAGATGCGCATCGCGCGCATTTCCTGCAACTGCTGCAAATAATCTATCAAATCTTGTTGTTTTATCTATACTTATAATAAATCTGTAGAGAGGTCAATTCTGTACATTGAATATATTTCCAAAATAACTATTAGGGGGTGATTGATTAGTGATCGATACTGATGCCAAAAATGAAATAGTAAAATTTTTGTCTGTCTGTCTATCTGTCTGTCTGTATGTTCGTTATGGGAACGAAAACTACTTGACGGATTTCAACGAAACTTGGTACAATGATTCTCTGTACTCCTGGGCAGGTTATAGGATACTCTTCATCACGCTATGGTCAATAGGAGCAGAGCAGTAAAGGTAAATGTTGGGAAAACGGGAGAAGTCACTCCGTCTTTTATGCTTCCGTCGCGTGTGCAGCCCTAATGGTTAAAGCCACACAAAAACAATGTATGACGGAAATGTTTTCCTTAAAATTATGTAAAAAATATACCCGGACAGCACACGTCTATCTCTTATGGCTGGCTCACAATAACACGTTTAACTGTCGATAGCCTCTCTTTGCACCAAGTCCAAATCCAACGCGGACGAAGTCGCTGGCAGAAGCTAGTTGTGTGAATATAACCGAGCTCAATATGCACTTAAATCATTTAATAGTTAATGTGGGTTCACCAGTGACTGCGTACAAGGAATCACCCACCGTCGTTTCTATACTAACCGGTGGTCTCCCACAAGCGGGTCGCCCAAGTTGGATTGAAAAGGCGCATAACGTCGTGAGTAATGCTTGTACACAGCAACATCCAATTACGACTTCAAGGACCTGAGGATGCTACGCTACGTGGCTACGAGCCATCTCGCGTGACCACTGTAAGAATACACACTGTGGACATTTCTGCATGAACATAAGCAACGCTCGGTCATTACCTGTCAACGATGCAAGGGTGAGAAACAGGCAAACGACTGCTGGAGAAAAACCCCCTACTTACGCGGGACCAATAAGCATCAAAATCGTAGCGTTCGATGCAACGCACCACCGTCCTCCCATGGCGCCGCTGCACCAGCACGCCGTCGTCCAGTAAACAGTTACTTATGCTGAAGAAGAGGCATCTCCCAGCCACCACAATTCAGTGAGCAGTGCTGATACCGTCAGTAAGCCTACGATGACAAAATAGTGTCATGATATCTGTTGACGAGCTCAGACTTACATACGTCGGCCGCAGTCCACCTTCGGATTTCCTACAAGCTGTCTGAGCGGGAGAGTAGTGCTGAACATTGATACTTCCACTTACTGCGCCCAATTACCTGTTGATGTATTCGGCTTCGAGCTTTCGTGTAGCACCGAATTTTGTTGACTTCCGCTTCGATCCGCAATACTGTTTGCTTATTTGTTACCACGTTACGCTCCTCGACTGTTCCTGAATATTTCGAAATTTGACTTACATTCCACTCCCTGCTCCAAAACTCCGCTTCTCGGCATCCCCGAAGCATGCAGCAGCAGAATGAAATCGCTAGAGGCAGGCGAGCAGCTGACACCGCTCGCACCAGAAGTCGCTGCAGCACCGCACAGTCTGCAGGTTGTTGTTGTTTCGGTATGCGGCTATTGCAGAAGCTCTTGCGTTACCTTCTGTCAATCCAGCTTGTCCATGTCATTAGAGCACCGACACCAACAACTCGGCATCTCCGTTCTGTGCTCTCCGCAGCAGCCCAACACGAACTACATCTCTGCGAGTGTATGCATCACACTAAAACAGCATTAAACACTTGAAAGTACCCTGCAAATCCAAAGATACTGAAGGAACCCTTTTGACGTTCAGGAGCACTGCTGGTAACTTCAAGACATCGCATTTTCCTAGGACATTGGACGAACTGCACCATTTGAGATGCAGCCGTCCAAACTTTTGATTGGTGTTTGAAAAAAAACAAACCTTTCCTTGCGTTCACGGTCTTAACACCGGGACAACGCCACCATCTCCCTGTCCAAAGTCTGCAAAAACCAAAAGAAAATGTTTCACACTTCATCAATACATTGACCATGTGGGCCAAGTTGCGGCAATGCAGCCAGACACTACTGTGCATCGGGACACTGCTGAGACATTCTCTAGTACTAACAAAGGCCGCCAGGTACACTAAAGGCAGTTCGCGACAGAGAATCTTTCTTGATTGGTACTGGGCAAAGTCCTTGAACTATGTCCAAATTGACAAAAGGCAGTTGTCGACAATCCGTCGGTCCGATCTGAAACTTCAGAGTGAAAAATTAATGGGCACCTCATTTGTTTAATTCAGTCCGTCGCACACACACGTCCAGTACAATGTGATTTACCCTCTTGAAAGATTCCTTTGATAATCACCGTCGATTATCTCCATTTTCTGGCGCCTGCTGGAGCTACTTGGCCAGAAATCTCAATGGGATCTCCTGCGTTAAACTGACGCTCGGAAATATCACAAACGTATCGTTATATCTAAACAGTAATCTTTTAACTGACGCACCGCTCCATACTGGATCCCATCAAAACACTAAAAGGTATCTCATGATCTTCTACGACGGCACGTACTATATCCCAGTCGAGTCTCTCGTTCTACATCGATTGTTTTACATGCTTGGTTGTGGCTGCTACAGAAATCGATTTTGCCACAGAAACAAAAGCATCACGCCCAGATAGAATGCGCAGTCGGAAAAATTCATTGTTTAAACAGTCGATGACCGCCGCCACAGCATCTCCATGACTCGCCTCCAGACATTCTATGCCCTGGTGATAGATTCGGCTGGTCGCGCTATGTGGCATTTAAATCCTGGTCATGTCGTCATTGACGCAGCTCGCTTGTCAAACTGAATTGGTGACTAATTAACGAGAGCTTTGGGTCGGCCTTTTTAATTTTTAAATCCAGTTTGTACATACCTCACGATGAGCGAGTTCCTAAAAACTTTCGCTCTACCCACATATGCACGTCAATCGGCTGCCGATCGCGGCACATTACTGCCGCGATCTAACGCCGTCGCCTTTTTGGAGTTACGGCTTGGTTGGTTGGTACTGCAGGTATAGGCCAATGCGGACAGCATTTCGTTCACACCGGCGACGTGGTTGTCTCCTTCAGTATGGGCAGATGAGGCTGAGGAAGCCCCACTAGTGATCCCACTTCTGATTTCGGCGCCAGCCGAAATCAGTTGCAAAATGGGTGAATCTTGTGCCTCGGGCATGAAAGTAAAATACATCATTATAACAAAGGTTCATAAAAGTTTATTCACTTCACAACCAAATAAATTATGAATAAAATAAGGATTGGCGAAAACACAAATCAGTGAATTGATGAAACACAAATTGTAATTGTTACTAACAATAAATTGATTGTTTATGGAAACAAAATTAAGAAGCGTCAATCAGGTGAACAATTAACGTTAAATTCATTAAGTAAAAGTAAATAATAAACGTCTAATTCATTATCAAATCAATAAATAGAATTTAAATAAAATCAAAAGAAAACAATAAAAACACAAAGTATTAATTTAACTACAGAGTTAAATATTAAACAAATAAGGTGACTCAGGTGTGATTAACGTCACAATTAAGAGGTGTTGACAGAGCAGAGGTCGAACACCGAGTCCGCCCCGCCGCAGCGGGCGTAGCATTATATACACGTCGACCGGTCCGTCCCCACCTCGCCTGACTCACAGAGTGGTGCGATTACGTCACTTCCAACGTGCGGCGCACGTGTTTTCATAACCTTATTCATCCGCGCCGACAAGCTCGACTCCGCCGTGGCGTAAACAGCATTCCTAAGATTTATTGTAGGCATTCATTAATTATCGCTGTAGGAGTTAGGGAAATTATAGGATTGTCTGTTAATGCGTGTGTGAATTTTATAAAAAAAATATTACAAATTATAAAAAAATACGAGTAAAACTATTGAGCATATAAATAATTCAGAAATTCTTCTCATACTTATTATGATGAGCTACATTCCATGTATTCCGACCACTACTAAACACCTAAGTGGAATGCTCCGAGCCACTGTTATTTCGCACAAAGGTACGTGATATATTACAGGACACAGGTGGATTGATTGAGAGGTATGTGTAGCGATCGCGCAGATTGTTTGTATGCCAATAGCTAATATTGCTCCTGTATAGAATTGTAAAGTGTGTACGAATGACACAAAACGGTTAAGTGCGCATCCGTATAAACAGAACGTGCGATACTTAAACAATTTTGTAATGAGAAAATTCTTAGGTCATAAAAACTCTTTGGAACATTCACAAGCGCCATCGCTATTTCGCTGATCCACCGTTAAGAATAAGAAAGCCATAAAACAACAAAGCAAACCCTACGGCTTTGAAGCTGAATGTGGAAAATATAGCATAAATTCTACAGAAGCAAATACGTTTACTTACCATAATACTTGTATTAAAGTACGAATTATGTTCATCGTTTAATTTTTATAAACGACCAAGTCGTTAGACATCCAGTTTTATGTGGTTAAGGAATGACATCGTTATTTTCATTTCATTCTTCACTAGGTAGGTATTCGAGTTTCTCCAAGCAAAATGTGGGCGTGTATAACTTAGAATATACATTAATCTATAGATGGTAGTATTTATTTAAATTATATTCAATGTCGTTTAAATAATAGGATATGATTCTAATATAATTGAATTTTTAAGTGAGTATAATAATAATCCCACCTGCTCGTCTACCAACCAAAAAGATTAAATCATCATCATCATCATCATCAGCCTATCGCAGTCCACTGCTGGACATAGGCCTCTCCAAGTGCACGCCACTGAGATCGATTTTCGGCTTCTCGCATCCAGCTCCTGCCAGCCGTCTTGCGCAAGTCATCACTCCACCGTGCCTGAGGACGTCCTACACTACGTTTGCCGAGGCGTGGTCTCCACTCTAGAACTCGTTTACCCCAACGGTTATCGGTTCTTCGGCTAATATGGCCAGCCCACTGCCACTTCAGCTTGCTGATTCGGTGGGCTATGTCGATGACCTTGGTTCTCTGACGGATTACCTCATTTCTGATGCGATCCCTCAGAGAAATGCCGAGCATAGCCCTTTCCATAGCCCGCTGAGCGACTTTAAACTTGTGAACCAGCCGTACCGACAGTGTCCACGTTTCGGCTCCGTAAGTCATGACAGGTAGGACGCACTGATTGAAGACTTTTGTCTTTAGGCACTGTGGGATCGACGATGTTAGGACTCGACGTAGCTTCCCAAATGCAGCCCAACCCAACTGAATTCTCCTATTCACCTCGTCCTCAAAGTTGTTTCTACCTAACTGCAATGTCTGCCCGAGGTATACATATTTCCGAACAACTTCGAGAACGGCGCCGTGTATCGCAATCGGTTCCGGTAGAACATGTTCATTGAACATGACCTTGGTTTTGTCCAAGTTCATCCGTAGGCCGATGCGTAGAGAAGATTCAGCCAGGTCGTTCAGCATCTGTTGTAGGTCCTGCAGCGTTTCCGCCATGATGACGATATCGTCAGCAAATCGCAAGTGAGAGATGTGTTCGCCATTGATGTTGATGCCTCGCCCTTTCCAGTTCAGCGTCTTGAACATATCCTCCATTGCATTAGTGAACAGTTTCGGGGAAATAACATCCCCTTGTCTCACTCCTCGATGCAACGGTATGGGCCTTGTTTGCTGATTCTGTACTTGGACGGACATTGTAGCGGCTTCGTAGAGACATCTCATCACTTGGATGTATCGCCAATCTACTTGACAACGCTGCAGGGACTCCAGAACAGACCAGATTTCAACCGAGTCAAAGGCCTTCTCATAGTCCACAAATGCTAGACACAGGGGCTGATTATACTCTTCGGTCTTCTGTATAATCTGCCGCACTGTGTGGATGTGGTCTATGGTGCCGTATCCGCTCCGAAACCCGGCCTGCTCCGGTGGTTGGAATTCGTCGAGTCTTCGCGCAAGTCGGTTCGTGATCACTCTTGAGAACAGCTTATAGACGTGGCTTAGGAGGGAAATGGGTCGATAGTTCTTCAGCTGGGTTTTGTCTCCCTTCTTGAAGAACAGGACGACAACACTCCTACTCCACGCCTCTGGAGTTCTCCCTTCAAACAGGACGGCATTAAAAAGCTTCTGGAGCTCCCCCAGTACGGGCTTCCCTCCTGCTTTTAAAAGCTCTGTTGTAATGCCATCCTCGCCAGGGGCTTTTCCATTTTTGAGCTGTCTCAGAGCGATCTCGATTTCGTCACTGCTGACTTCTGGCAGGTCTTCGGTGAAATGGCGTGTTAATGTGGCTCTAGAATCCTCATTTCCGGGATCAGGTCGAGATGCATGCGATGCGTATAGCCGGCCATAGAAATTTTCCACTTCCGAAAGGACTGCCGACACCGAAGAAACGACTTCTCCACTTGTTGTGGTCAACTTCGTCAAGTGGCTTCTTCCAAGAGATTGTACGAACACCTTTGACCCCCGATTTAGCTCAATTGCTCTTTCAATGTCAAGAGTATTGGAGCACCGGAGGTCGCGTCGTACGTGCTTGTTGATCTCTTGGTTTAGAGCCCGCTTAGCTGACGAAGTGACAGGCGGGTTTTCACGTCGTTTCTTCATAAGCCCTAATGTCTCTTCCGAAAGCTTTGATTTCTTGCCCTTACGCAGCATGTTACAGAATCTCGAACCTTCCTCCCTGAGGATCCGAACCACATATTCGTGGTTCTGGTTAACGTCTGTTGTGGTTTCCACGGCGGCAAATCGGTTCTCCAAATTTGATTGGAACGTTTCAGATCCTGTCATGGTTTGGAGCAGTGTTGGTCGGAGCCTGGCCTTCATCAGACGGAAACGTTCGGCCTTGAAGTTGATATTCAGAGAGCCTCGGACAAGTCGGTGATCGCTACCGGTATTAAACCTATTGATCACGGAGACGTCTCTGAATATGTGCTTCTTGTTCGTCATGATGAAGTCAATCTCATTTTTAGTCATAGTGTCGGGGCTTTGCCAAGTCCACTTCCTTTGGGGCTGCTTTTTGAAAAAAGAGTTCATCAAAAAGAGCCCCTCGCGTTCGAGGAAGTTGACGAGCATTTGCCCCCTATGATTCCTGCTTCCAAATCCATGGGATCCTACTGCCGATTCGCCGCAAATCTGTACTCCCACTTTAGCGTTAAAGTCCCCCATGACAACGGTGTAATGGGTCTTTGTAGTGAAGTGGAGGGCCCTTGATATATCATCAAACATATCCTCCACTTCATCGTCTGAATGTGTCGAGGTCGGTGCGTACACTTGCACTACCTTGAGGCTATACCTGTCGGTGAGCTTTAAGATAAGGTACGCTACCCTGTTCGACACACTAGACACCTCCACAACGTTATCAGCTAGGGACTTATTAACCAGAAACCCAACGCCACCTTGGGATTGTTGGTCTCCCTCTCGGAAGTACATTAGGTGACCTGATTCGAGGGTTATGGTGTCCTCCCCCTCTCTTCGAACTTCACATAACCCTAATATGTGCCACCTAATCTTCCCAAGTTCCACCTCGAGTTGCGCCAGATGCGAGTCAAGCCGTAGCGTGCGGCCGTTGTACGTCGCAAGAGTCAGTTTAGTTTGGTGGCCTCCCGTAACCCGGAGATTCTTCGCACCCCCTGTCCCGCCGTAACCACGGTCGCCACCGTGACCGGGAATAGCGGGACTGCCGGGAACTAGGGGCCGTGGCTTTTTTGTGCTGCTCATGGAGGTATTTAGCCTACTGCTATCACGCTGGCCAGACGGGTTGATAGAGGGTTTTTTTCGAGTTTTCCTTCTCTCGCACTGGTGTTCGGTGCATTTTTTTTCCATTTGTCGACTTCTACGACACCCACTGGAAGAAGGGGTAGCGACACATGTATTCTTAAGCCGTCGCTACACGGCTAAAAGATATAAAAAGATTAAATAATGTTTATTAAAAAGAGCAAGTTCTTTGTTTATTGGTTCATAAATCATTCAATTAACTTCTGATTTTATTGTCAATATCTTAGCTTTAGTCGTATTCTTTGTAACAAATACATTGAGCCCACAAATAGGCTTTATTTCTGTCGTGACGGGATCACTATAATACTGGATACCGTTTTCCTCCAAGTTTCGCGCTTTCTGCAAAATGTGCAGTTGGATTTTTGTCTAAAATATCAAGTTTCAAGATGTTGTACCAGCATGCAGCGCTTGTGGTGTCTCCCAGGGGGTTTAGTTCGGAACCAAGACAGAGTTTTCAAAATATTTTAGATGTTCATTTTATAATGGAATATCTTTGTATTGATCACTATGAGACTTTCTAAAGTAAGAAGAATGGTCAAAAGTTAGTCAACATGTTGGCTTATCCTGTATATTACAGATGCCAATTTTGTTACTAACCAACAAAATCCAGAGCTAAGTATATATGTATATGTCTTATATCTCAAGAACGTGGTAATTCGGAATCACACGACCTTTCGTGTTAATATCGTCTATTCAGCCTTAAAAGCCGATCTAATTCAATGATCCAATATTGGGAGCTTGTCTCAGAATATGGGTTGTCACATCCCGCCGCGCGAGGGTTGATGAAATCTTCCTAATTCCAATACTGAGCCGCAACAAAGTCTCCGTACACCGACCTCAAACCTTTATCCTCTTTATTTTTACACAAAACATAGAAAACAATTTTTGTGGGGTCAATGTACAACACCGGGCAATATGATCTCTTTAATCATTTACGATGTTAGGGGCATAATTTGAAAATATTTAATCAGAAATCTTCGCTCAGTTGTAGAAGATTTTGATTGTAAGTAAATGCTGATTACTCTGAGCTAAAATCAATCAAAATGATTGAACATTGGATTATTTAAATATTGTTAATAGGCAAACATTGAAAAACATTACACACATTTATAGTTGTTATGATATTTGAATATTAATGTAAATGCAAATATCACATTGTTTTGTACATTATTTTCGTTCATCCTTTCAAACAAGGAAATTATTAATTTGACAAGCTAATTGTCGAAACTGTTTCAAAATAGCTCTTATGGATTACAAAGCATGCACTGGTAGATACCGCAGACATTCCAAATGAATTTATTCAGCTCTCTCGCGTCACCGCTACAATGAATGTTCTGTTTCAACTTACAATCCGGGAGGAGGAAAGCTTGCCAGACGGTCGTTCGCAAGAAAAGTTAAATTGTATTGAAGCTCACTAATGTTCTCGGAAAAAGGCTCGGCCATTTATTATCTGCATCTGAGTTTATATATACGCTGTGTTATGAAGGGATAAATGTTAGCGAGCAAGTGTCGTGGGCATCCCTCGCGGGCGACGGATATAGCGCGTCTATATGGGCCATCGCGTTCATATCCCGGCTGCGACCAGAATACACGACCTTTACTTACAAAGCCTGCATGTACATCGAGGGAAAATCCATTTAAATGTTGATAGAATTAACAAGCGCTTTGACCTTTATAAATGCTCCGCAGAATTCATGTTTATCGAGAGCTATTCCAGAATGTTCTTTCACATAAAGGCACCATCAGAGCATGCATGCTTTGCAGCTAGTCAACAAAAACGTTTCCACAGTCCAATCGAGTGGGGTTGTGGCCAGCGGGCGGACCTTAAACTAACTGAACTGAACTGTACAGCGCCAATTCTGAACAACGTTTTAGGGGATTTTTGTTAATTGCTTTTGCTTTTTGATTTTGCAGGGGTTCCATTGAAACAACTTAAACAATGTCTGTTCACAAATCGACCACGGTGGATTCTAGTGAATTTGTAAGTTATTCTTTCTACCGTAGAGTTTTAGTCCGTTTGCCTTCCTTATTTGTGGTCCGTGTCTTTGCGGAAACTAATAGTTGGGAAACCGAGTAGAACGAACATGGGAAAGTAATAAAAAGTGAAATAAATAACGTCATTAAAGTTATTCTGTTATTTTAGTTACCGGCGAACTAAACCTTCTGTAACGTATAAAATGAAGTCAAAGTTATTTGTTACTGAAACTTGCGAGTATTTCACAGTTCTCTCGAAGTGCTCGGCTTAAGTCAATGGAGTGTGAGCTTAATATGAAGACTTTGCTGACAAACAACTTGGACCGAGAACGTGTCTTACTGTATTTGATACTTCATCAAACGCGAGTATCGGTACTAAAAGTTTTAAATTACATTTGCTTGACACTTTATTTAGGAAGATACGATTAAATTCAATACAACAGTCTCTGATTTAAACATAAAAAATATAATTTAATGGTTTGTAACGAATTTATTACTATATTAACATTCGTAAAACTCAGAAAGTTAAATGAAAGACGCGAAGACTTGCCGTAAAATGCTACGCGCTACGGTCTCGCTACGTGATTGCTACGCTAAGTCAATTGCTACGGTGTTTCGTCGGATGTTGTATCTGGTGAACGGCGACTTGAAAAAAAAGGAAAACAGCTTACTCGTTGAAATGTAAATAACTCGGCCATCGAACGCTTTAAACAAACTTTCATTGATATACGTACAGAACAAACGTCGTACAGCTACGCAATTTACTGAAAAATATTTTGAATGACGGTTCACTGTTCACGTATCCACGTATTTAATTAAAATAAGCTTTCGTCGGATAAACAAAGTTGAAGCGATTCCATTTTTTCGTGAATACGATATTGGAAATATTCCTGTATTGTGTCGTTTGGTTAATATTTATCGGTAATATTCTTTGTAACGAGCGGCCTGATTAATGATGGTTGTTTCGATGTTTAAAGTAGTTTGATACAATTGTACATTTTGTATTTTTTTTTCAATTATATGTATTTTCATGCAGTTTAGTTCTGCAGTAGCATTAGCTTATGGAGAGTAGAAAACTATTCACAGAGCAGGCGTGGGTAAGTTCAAATGTCATGTGCGACACAGTATTACGTTTTAGCTTACAGACGTTACAGTTCGTAGCAGCTGTGTCCGTATTAGTTTCAGACTCGTGTTGCACCAAGCTTAGAAGGAAACGCACAACTTTTTGCTAATTTCAGTTAGCTTGAATATTAGAATGACTCCTTTTTTTGCAATATACCTAATAGGATTAAAAATACATCGTACTCCACAAATGACTAAGGAAAAGATACGGTACTGAATCTCAGTTAATTTCGCTTGTGGTTTAACCTTGAAATCACAACAGAATACACAGATATTCACATATATTAGAATGACCTGTTGTAATCTCGAGAGCTGCAGACATGTACGTACATTAATAAAGTCCCATGCGCCATCACCTGGGACTTTATTAATGTGCGTACACCAAGCAAGCGACCAATTACGGCACCTCGACTTTAACAGCGAAGTTCGTAATAGAAAAACTCAATTACACTCTTGTTTATGGCATTTGACCTTTGACCTCTATCGTGGGCCGCTAAATCAATCAGATGCTGGCAAACTTTTGTATTGAGGATTTTTTTTTCGCAGTATATTTGAACAAAGAATATAACAGTTGCTCGTTTAGACAGCTTTTCTCAGTGTTCGTTAACAAGCCTCTTTCGTTTAGAGCAATCGACTCGAGGCTCTTCACAGGGTACAGAAAGCATAATAAGCCAGTTCGCCGTTAAAATGTTGCTAACTGCGCGAATGTTACACGCTAGTACGTAATGAAATTCATGAATGTATTATTATAATACCTTTATTAATTTAAAGTCTACCTCTATAACAATATGATTTAGCTTTATATTGGGATCATTTAGTTTATAGTTGGTGCAATTAAGCAATGCGTAGACGATAGGGTATCCATGGTTGTTAGGTATAATGATGCCTTACTCGCAATTATTATATCGCAAAATAAGACATTTTCGTACGTTTATCATTCAAGTTTAGAGGTCAAATTGTACAAACCTCAATTAAAAGTATAAAAAACAGTTTTGTTTTTGAACGTACAACAGTCAATTGTCCGTTGAAGTGTGAAACTTGAAAAACCTTTCAAAACCTGTCCAAAAAGTGTGTTCAGCTTTAATTAGAGAGAGATACCCGAACCTGATTAACTTTTCCCTAATTGACACTTGTTTAATAATGGAAAGGTTTTGTGGGTATCGTTGAATCAACAAATAATAAGGGTTTTGTTTTTATTTCTTAGTCAAAATTTTCGGATTTTAGCGAATCAGGCTTCACTGAAATGTGACTTCGTGATATGTGTAACATTTTGGATAATCTGTTTTGTGGATGTAGGTACTTACCTTCAATTTCGGAAAGGATATCGACTCTTTAACGCCGAAAAGGTATGCAAAAGAGGTAAGCAGCCGATATCGTGAATGTAGGACCTTTGGAAGTTCTTTAATAACGCAGATGAGTATAGTGTAACTACGCAGCTGTAGTATAGGGTGTCAAGCGAGAAAGCCTTTCTGTGTCACCCCTCGCAGCGCGGAAAGCGCCATGCCCTATATTTTCTATGAAAACTGTTTGCGTGCTAAAAGTCCCTTTTACGAACGTTTTCTTCTTACTATCATACTGGAGTTTCTTAAAGCAAACGGGGCTCGTGTTCGCGCACACCACTCCACGTTATTACCCCTGGAAACGAGTTCGCAATGAAACAACCGTATGATTAAGTTATTACATTTATTTTAATTTATTCGTGACAAATAATGACAATACCTACATCAATTATTATTTGTAATTACTAAGTATTGAGCGTATGAGTTCTCTCAATTCCTAAATCAGCCAAGCCAACCAGACCTCCAACGTGACCAAACATTCGCGTATGATTCGAATATTTACAATATTCACATAAAACGTGACTTATGTATCAGATGTAAGTATACAGTTATAACGTCATGTACTTAGTTATACATACTCGTATTATACGTTATAAAATACACTGTGTTCCTATCATTTTGAATTGGTAAAAATGATTGCAATTTATTATTGAAATACATTTGGTACTGTAGACTGAGGTTATTCATTATTGAATGCTGTTAAATATTTTGATGGAACTAAATGTTGTAGTACACAATCTATTTGAGAAATAATGAAACACGCCCTGCAGATACGTATTGTTATGTATGTATATTACTAACACAGTAATGGTTTTGCTGTCAAGTGACATGATTATATAAAGTTTAGTTTGCGTATTATCTAGTCATCCTGGCTGTCTGCACAATGTTTAAAATGATCTGTTTGAGAGAACTTGTTAATTTAAAAATGATAGTATCTGCATTATGAGCTATTATGAACATTATGAGATACGGCGGCACCTCAGTCTACACGTACACGTTTTGATGTTTTACAATATTGTATGTTTTATTTGCCATTAGTATTAAATGTCTAATCTACTCGGGTTTTATTACAAAATGTCTTTGAAAATGGTTTCTATTAATTAGATCAGTGAAAGGTCATCGGAGCAATGTTCATTACCCATTCAATAATCAGTAAAATTTATGAATTATATATACCTCAAAAATATTATTGATCTATTACTTCTGATCGTAATGGAATTAAAGTACTATGCGTTTAATAATTATTTAAAAATGTATAAATTTCATAAAAAAATGTTTACATAGGTATGGCAAATTATAATATGATTGTGGTAATACTTAATAATAATCCAATATAAAAACTATGGTACACTTTAATGTTTAATTAGCAAAATGACACGGACATTCAACTTGACAAAATATATGAAAAGAATACTACCCACCAAATTGTAGCTTTCACAAAATGTATATAATTATTGTTCCTCAGTTAAAGAGAAATACTTCACCTACAGTTTATACAAAACGATTACAATTTGACGGGTAGTTAGTATAAGAGTTTATGCCATTTGTGCGTGGAAATGTCTTAATGGTATACAATGTGTATGAAGTGAATACTTTTCTGGCCAACAGTAAATCAAGTTCTTCATCCAGTATTTAATCCTCGGTTCGCAATTATCGAACTATCCGAGTAAAATGTTTATCTATAACCGACTACCGCCTAACTACAATTTACATAATGCTTAAAAATTTTGACTATTCAGTCGGGTTCCTTATTTCTACGACGAATATTTAATGTTAATGGGTATACCATAACACACAACTTATACATTATGTGTCTTAAAAGTACAAGTTCCTATTACTACCACGAATGCAACTACACGAGTAGATTTAGAGTTCACGATTAGGTGCCCGCCCCACCGTCAGCGGCTAGCCTGGAGCGACTTCAGATTGAAATGATCTTACAAAAATGTGCGAAACATACACGAATTATACAGAAAGTGTATTAATTTATTAGAGAACAGAACTCTCATGGTTAAACAGCCAATCGCCAGTTGCTTTCTCGCTGACGATGGGACGAATGAATTATTTATTTGTCTTTAATTACATATTTATGTTTGGGACTAGCCGGCTATACGAAAAACATAACAAGGCAAATAAATATAATAAGATCACAGAGTTCCTTTAGAAACTGAGCTACAGCATTAGCTTATTAAGTATGCCATCCTTTGTCAATAATATTTACATAATATATACGTGCTTACAACGAAAAGTACACACATTCAATTCAACATTAAGACAGTACATTTGTGCTCGATTTACTTTAAATGGAAATAATTATGAACGTTAAATGTACATTGCTTATTTTAAACGACTACGGTAAATTACGATATAAAAAGCAGTTGTATCACTTTGAGTTATAAGAATTGAAACCTGGATATTTTTAATCGTGTAAAATGTTAGCGTTCCTTGTTTATTGTACACTTATATTAGTGCTTACGTATTTACAGTTACTGGATTGCAGTGAGATTCACAAAAGCCTCTACGGTTTTCCTACCGGTTTTTATTTGACGTTCACTAATCTAAGTCCGACCTTACATTACACATGCTGTACAAGACGTATAGTAGGTTTTATAGAAAGGTTAACTACGCAACACAAAAACAGATGAAACGAATGAAGATGGGTAATATTTCGTAATTTAAAAGTTTGCGCCACGCTCTAACAAAACAAAACTGAGAGCACACTCTGGAATAACTCCACATGTACAAAGAATTACAGCGTTGTCTTTGCACAATAGTCGTGTCTTGTAGACGAGTTCTGTTGTGGTGCTCCACTCTCCATGCCCAACGTTACACAGAATACACCAACTTTATTTGTTATTTTTAGATGTTTTTTTTATTATTCACGTAGTCGTTGTGTTTTATTATCCATATTGGTTAAAGCAGTTTTTATTAATTGTTTACGTTACAAATGTATTTATTTATTTAGAATGTTTCACGCTAGACTTACTTCATACTAGTTATGCATGAAAGGTATGGGTAAGACAAAGTAGTTTAGACCTTTGGCAAGTAATTATGACCAATTTTGCGGTAAATATCAACAATAATGCAAACATTGCGAAATAAATATCAAAATTCTACGTTAAGTTGTATCTTATCCTATTGCGATGGTAATTCCGAAAAGATTTATTAATATTCAATTGACCCACGTTTATTAAGACTTCTTGGTCCTAAGTCACTTTCCTCTATACTATTAACTGCGTCTTAATTACCAAAAAACAATAAAACAAGCTGGATATTTTACAAAAATACAAAAGTAATCGTTGGTAGGTTGATCCTCCATCGAGGAAAGCGTATTTTAAAACCTATTGTTAATTACGTCCCTCTCAAAGTCTCTAGAACGGTAAAGGCACGGTCATGATGTGTATTGCACTTATGGGATTACTTGTCCGTACAGACAGAGAGAAGAAATTCTTCTAAATGGTTCAAAACACGCTCTAATCTACGAGTCAAGTCGAGGAAAGCGTTTCAAGGCACATACTTTTAGAAACAATAGGAAGGTGGTACAGATGAAAAAGTAGCTGCACCACCGTCAGGTAAGGTTACGTCAGATGAGTTGAAATCAGAGCGACCGCTAGAAGCGTAGCCTACGATAAGATTCAGTAATACAATGAACCTCCTAGTACTAATCCCGAGCGCTCGGCTACCGATACAAAGTACACCGACAAGTACCATCATGGTAATTACCCTATAATGTCTTTACACCGTAACTATGGTATTCATAATACATAAAAATTGAAATCAAAGCTCTTAAAGTTCATTAAAAGTTTTACCTGCACTGTATCACCATTTTCACGAGTAGTCTAGAACACTTTCCACTTACACAACCCAATTATACGAAAAGGAGCGCCCGTTAGAAAATGTTCAGTCAAGCGTATCACGAGTTAATTATCGCACACCCCGCCGTTTGCAATAGTAGGAATATGATTCCCATTAGTCTTTTCGTGCAGCTGACAGGAGTGGTGCGTAGACTCCTGTCAAAAAACGGGAGGCGGCCTCCTGGTGTCGCAGGGCAGGGTGAGACAGCCACCGCGGCACAGGTGGGTCGCGGCGTGCAGCAGGGCGGGCGCGCGGGCCGGCGGCGGCGCCAGCGGCGGCAGCACGGGCGACAGCGAGCCCGCGCCCGACGGGCTGTCCGCGGCCGCGGACGGCGGGCGCTACACGTGCGTGCACGCGCCCGCCGCCACGGGTCACCCGCCCGCTAGCACGTCCTCCGGCTCCGGCGACCAGCAGTTGTCCGACAGCCAGCACCCCACCACCACGGTCACGAAACCGATCAGCAACGCTAGTATTATGTACACCTCTGCGTTTCCTACGCAAAACATTACCAAATATTAGATAAGCACGAGCTGTGCTAATACTACATCATGGAACAGTAATGAAAGTGGTAAAGTGTAAATCTAACCGAGCTGCTTGCGTATTCCCAGCGGCTGCCGACTGCGCCAGAGTGAGTTGATGAGCGTGGGGTCGCCACGCGTGCGCCAGTCGCGATATCCTCTCCCTCTGGAATATTGACTGAATCTGCGAAACGTAAATTCTTATTAAATTTGTTGTACATCAGGAAAATTTAAACTACCTACATATAGCTATAATGCCTAATTAAAACATTACTTAGATATAAAATGCTAAGTATGTCTACATTAATAAAATAATGTCACACCACTGCTTGTAATGTAAGACAGCAAAGCTGCCGAAGGTGCTTTGATCGCAAAATTGGCGTAAAGCCAAGCTTTCAATGCTGAAGCTTACTCGTACAAATTGTACTTTCATACTGACTGTAGCAAAAAAGCGAAATTGAATTGTTACCATTTTCCGTCCTTAGGATATTTACGTTGCGGTTCGTGCATAGGCCTAGTGTAAATAAGTGGTTCATGCGAATGCAGTTGTAACTACCGTGATAAATAGGTATTATGAAACTATAGTTACTAAAGCGAATAAAATTTTGTATCATAAATTCAAAAGTCAAAGCTGATTATCGTGGAAACGGGTATGGATCTGGTAGATGATGCAGTCGATTCTGAATTGCCGGAAAAATGTCTTGTTTATACATTCGGATGATAGTTTAAAACAATTCAATTTCGCAGCATTTAGGATTCAGTGTTACTTTATTATGGATTATTAGGAAAATATAATAGTTACATGTTTAGGTAGAGGACATATTTGTAGGTTTGGATTCTACTAAATTCTTGTTCTTCTTTACTTTAGGATTTAATAAAATCGAGTAAATTAACATTATCATCTAAATACCTACTTATTTAAGTAACCATTAGTCGCTAACATTATCAAATGAGGAGGTTTCGATCAATCGTCCCTGCTTCAGTTACCCTACGTACTACTTGTGAGTCAAACGTGCAAATGTCAACCATGTTATGTTATCGTCATGCAGCGGAACTGTTCATCCATCGGACAATTGATGGCTTACAAAAATGATCTCTGCCTTTGGCCCCTAATTTATTATAAAGAAAAAGTTGTCAAAACACTCTAAATAACAAATGACTTACATTATCTCGTCGCACCGGTATTGTAGCGGATAATAAAATATGAAATATGTATATGTATTTGTTTGCTTTAAAACACATTAAATTAACAAAAAATAAAACAAGTAAATTCACAGATCATTATGAATCGGTAAACCAGTGTACAAAATTACAAAAAAGTCATATGTTTTGGGAGTCATACAGTGATGTTACATTATCCAAACAACAAGTTCGTGTACGTGACCTGACATGACGTCTCGACAACCTCGTCGATTATCATCTATCTGTGAGCCCACACTCAATATGCTCGACGCCACTTAGGCTTCATCGTTCTCCTTATCTAGATATTTTATCTTTCTTCCTACTAATATTCCAAGATATTTACAATATAGATGATGCTAAGACACTCGGTGATAGAGAAAAGGGGATAGAATCATAAAGGCACTTTTATGAGGTACCTACCGACCTATCGTAAACTACAATGTTCTTATTATGATAGATACCCTTTCACTGAAGGCGCGTCGAGGCTTTAACCTCTTAAGGCTGTATGAGAGTATGTGAAAGCTCTTGGAAAAGTATCAAGTACCTATATCGAGTCCGTTAAACATTATTTTTACTAAGCTGGGGGTATAATCATTATCGTTTCGAAGTCGCCTAAAGTAAACATCATTAAATGCAATGTTGACCATAAATAAATGAGCAGGTATCTTGAGCCTCGTCTCTCCAGGGTCACACAGGCTGCGTTAAATAACTTTTTCTTTTTAATAACTAATTTAATTTTCTACCGCTACTAAATTATGTAACACGGGGCAGATTTCCTCATTCTTGGGAAGGTATTCTGTTTTATCTATCAAAAGATCCGCCACTGGATATATTTCCCAAGCGAAGCGAAATTTAAAAGTTGTTCGGTAAATGTCTGATATCTTTCGAATTCGATTGTTTATTTACTGGAATGAGATATACACTTGTCTATTAGATAAAAATTGGAAACTGAGTACTCGTATGCTTGTACCTATTTGCGGTATACATAACCAGCAAATTTAGTTTGTTACGTTAACGTTAGTTTAATAAGAAATCTCAGTCTTTCTTACAATTGTAAACTTATGTTTACTGTGAATGCAATAAATACAACCTTACTTTATAAGTTCGTTACATAAATATGGTTTAGCAAAGTGGTATCAGTTGTGCTGTAGATTCATGTTACGGGCTTATTTTATAGCATCCCGTGAGAGCCTTTAAACTATCGATAGCAGACCCCGGCCACAAGTTTTAAGTTATTGGTGCATCGCTCTTAACTTGATCCTACCTATATACAAATAGCTCAAGGATGCGACGAATACGATCGTAAATATTTACCTCGTCTCTAGTTCTGAAGTAGTAAGTGTTACTCGTATATGTCAGAATAGTCTTCCGTTGCACGAAGACTAGACGTTAAGTTTGTTAAGTATGCATGCATGTTCCTGATGTGTTTAATTTCATTAAGCGCCCTAAGTTTTACTATGTAGTCATTCGGGCGTGAATTTATCAATTTATTTGCTCTTGTAGTTGAAATTGTAATGTTTATGCTAGCTCTATCATTGGTAGTTAAGATTTTACCAACTTTTACAATTTTTATTGCTTATTTCCATATCGTAATTGTAATTGTAAGAACCACTGGGAATGCAAATAATGTGAAAAAGATTAGGATGTCTTCCACTAAACTTCTAGACGAAATTCAAGCTGATTATTGTGCTTATTAATGAGTCACAATGAAGTGCGAATTCGATTTACACATAAATAACTACAGTACACATAGGAAAGTGCATTTACCTCAACTTAATCGGTGCCCAATCTTTCCTTACTAACAATAGCTACAAATGATATGCGATCTAGTTATTTAACGTCAGCTACCTGACCATCTTTGGTTAACCTTGATATGGTAAGATACCTATCCCTATATCTCGGAAGTAGGGCATGCAATACCGGTTTACCGGTTTCGGTTTTACCGGTAAAACCGCCCATTTTCGCGATCTTTAATTTACCGGTAAAAATAATATGTAACCGGTAAATTACCGGTTTTTACGTTTTTGTGATAATGTATAGCAATTGTTCATTTAACGTTAAATCTTCATTATGTAGCCTGAACATAATGTAATATTGAATACATTACATATTGTAAGAGTGTTAAAGTTGCTGTTTTTTAGGAAAGTAAACTTATGTGGCTCCTTAACTATAGGTTAGATACAAATCTTCATTCTCATCTTTATTTATAATATCTAAACAAATTTTATTCATTCGGTTATTTTAAATTTCCTCAAAGCTGTCAGTTCCTATTAGGTAAAAATGTAACCTTATTGAGCAAGGGCTTTTACTTCACTACCATGCGGACAGCACTGAGGACACGGTGGAGCACACAGTCTAGGTGTGCACTGCCTGGGAAGGGTACCGCCGTGTCGTCGTCGAGCCAATAGGCAGCGGCGACCTCTCGCGTCCGGCCCTGGTTCAAGCCATGGTCCGGAGCGAGAGGGAATGGGAAGCTGTCGCCTCCTTCTGCGAAGCAGTCATGCTCGAGAAGGAGACGGTGGAGCGTCTGCGAGTTCGCACCTCTCATCCCAGCCGCTGTAGTGGACCAGGAAGACACCACGGGCGCCGAGTGTCGAGAGACGACTCCCGGCCACCGCAGGCGTCGGTCTGTGGACGGTGAGTTCGGGTGGCTCGTCGTTCCTCCGTCTGCATAGACAACAGACCCGTGACGGCGGCCCGAGTTGTTCCACGCGCAGGGCCAAGGCCTGCCGGGGCTGCGGGATTTTTCGAAAGAGTTACCGCGACCCTGGTACATAAAATGCCTACGATTTACCATAACAAAGGGCTTTTACTTCACGGTAATTCTATGCGTTTATCCCGTCTTGTGACGGAGTCCGCTTTCCGTATCTTCTTCTTCCACTTCAATCTATCCAGGACATCTTCCTCTTCGAGTTCGTAGATTTTCAAGTCATTCATTACGACACTCCACCACCACCGTTTCGGTCTGCCTCTGCGCCTTTGACCGTTATTGAGATTGAGTACACAACATTGGCGATGTATTCAGGTGGTCTCCTTTTCACATGGCCGAACCATCGCAGCCGTTTCTCTTGCATTTTGTCGACGACATTGCGTACGGATGGTACTGACATGTCTTTTTGTTACGGCCCACGTCCCAAAAAATGTTTACCACCTTATACCTTGTATTTTTAATTATTTTTTGCTTTTAGACTACCCAATCTTATTGATATAATATCACATTTAAAAAAAATACAAAAATTACCGTTTTACCGGTTTACCGGTAAAAATATTTTAATTACCGAATTTTTACCGGTAATTTTCATTTTACCGAAATTGCATGCCCTACTCGGAAGGGGCTTCGTAAAGACCCACAAAAACTTAATGTCCGGAGACTGAGAGCAAGACTGGTTTGCAAAGTGTGTCGTCTGCGGTTTGCCTAAAGCTTTTCCCTTGCATCATGTGATTGTGTTTTACTACCACCAGCCTAAATTGCCTAATCGATTAGCAGAAAGGGTATAACAATGGGGCAATAAATAGTTGGATTCGTTTTAGTATCCGCAGCGTCATTAGTTAGGGAAGCCGTTTCACCAATACGGAATGGTGAATTTAGATCTAAACTACCGGAGATAAATCGCTCATATCGTATTCACAGTTCACACCTGATACATTTCAGCCATTCTTCGCGATATCGAACGCTAAGTACCTTATAATGTAACATTAAAGCCACTACTGCCTTCGATTTGATTCTAGAATTATTTTTAAAAATCTGATGTGAGTGCAAATATTGCTCTCTTATAAATGTGCTGAAAATTTAATTTTAAAAGGAAAAGTGGAAAAAGGAGGTGTTACGTGAGAATACTTTTCTAAGATAATAATCTTACATAGCTATTTACTACATCTGGTTACCCAAACTGATTTCAATTTATAGTGAACTTTGTACCGGCCGACCTCTTGCATGACAAATGAAGGTCGTAATTGCTTTTCCAGGTATAACTATGCCATAAACCTACTTGGGATATGAAAGTTAGGTTAAATGACAATAGCTTAACGGCACAGGTTGTCGTCGGTCTGAGGAGCATGAGTACCCCCTCTCCTAATTTATTATGGTAAACCCACGAACTATGGTAACTTTAATTTTAATTTAGTTGTTTAATTTTAGTATTATTTTAGGGTAGGACTTAATGCACAGGCTACATACTATACAGAAATCAGAGTGACTTTCATTACCAGTGTAAATATCGCAACGCTTGTTCAGAAGAGATTCAACTGTCTTTTAACCACATATCTTTTTGTGTGCAAACGTTTTTGAAATTAGTCAACGCCTCGAAGAAAAATACTATACAGGGTCAATAGTACTGAGTTCCGTGACGCGAGGCACATTTATATCCCACGAGTACCAATACCCTCATACGACATACATCTTTTGAGAGTGTCAGTAATACCAATTTTTTTATGTGTCTTATGTGCCATAAAATGGCACCAATGTGCATATATTGTAGTGCATTGCCATATATTTTATTAAACATGTATGCACAAGCGTTACGTAGGTAAATGTGAATTTTGGAAGAATTTCTGTATACTAAGTAACCAGTGTACCTTATTATTAGAAGAAAAGAAAAAAAACATAGATGTATAATTGATCGGAGTGGTACCTTCGTACGCCGCCGACTCCGGCCGGAGGCGCGGTGGAGTGCGGCACCCCAGGCGGGACCTGCGCGCCTCCTTGCACGCCGCCCTGCACACTTCCTTGCGGGGCGCACACACAACACCCTGTATACAATGGAACACTTAAACTGTAGGAAAACTTTACACATGCTGCGAATGTAACCACAGCCTATAGTCTCTACAATGTGATTTTATATTAGATGAAATGCAATTCAATTAATATCCTCTTTGTATATAGTATAAAACAGCACGACGTTTGTTGAGAGTTGAACTATGACAAAACTACGCGTCAAGACTAATATCCTGCCAATTTATAACTACGAACTTCACGTCATACACGCAGAGTTTACATTTATCCAAGAAATAAATTCGAATTTGTAGTTTTGATTCGTGTTCATTGTACCAATGTGTAAACCTAAAAAAAGGTTTAATACCTCTGCACCACAACATGCGCTTATGAAAGGCTTTACACAAAAAAAGCGAATCCAGTTTGACAGGCATCCGCATTGCAAGCACAAATAGTCAGTTGAGTAAACAAGTCAGTTAGTGGACAGTGTGCGAGACTTACATAAATATTGACAACAATACGTACGTTAGTGTTTTGTTTGAAGTGTAGCTAATCAAGTTAGGTCGTTAGTGCTGACATTATATTATTGTCATGTAATTTTCCAATTGATAAAAGTCACATTATTTCTTTTATGAAAAAAAAAATAAACCTTAAATTTGTATATTAGAAAACTAGATTTTAATATTTTTACCGTGTAAATTCTGGAAGTAATTTAAAATTTGTAATAGGACGGCGCAGCCGCTTGATTTTATTAAATGGGTAACATTTTACGGGTCGCTATCTTGACCTCATTTGTTTCGGCAGTATCTTTTTGTTTACCGAGTAAGTGGGTCTGCAACTGTTGCTTTTCTTGTCAAGTCTCGAAGTTAGTGCGTTGAAAACAATCATCAATCACGGATTACAGCGCCACGACGCCGATGCGATATTGTCACAGTCTTGCCAAATAACACCGTTGTACCAAAACTTTAAAATTGATGTTTACGATAGCTATCTAAAAGTTTTATAGCTATAAACGTATAGTAGCAAATTTAAGTGCATTATTGTTTGCGGTTGTCAATCTGGTTTCGGTAAATTATGTAGCGGAACCAATTCGTTTTGCTCAATTATTTATAATGTTCAGCTGTAATAAACATGGAGGTACCTATTATGTATCTTTGCAATTTTCTCTATAAAATAAACCATGTTCTTAGTCTTTGTACTAAGAGGAGTTGTTTTATTCGATTATACTTGTTAGTTAAAAGTTTTCCGCAGAAAACAACGTAAAGTACGAAGTCCGAGTATTGTTTTGAGTTGAAGTAAAGATCGGTCGTCTGTTTCGAAGAGTGTATTATGTAAATTGGTGCCTTCATTAATTGATTAAGACGGCTCGGCATCGACCCCGTGCGATTGGTATCTGAGGCCAATTACAGCTGTTCACGTAATGGCCAGTAAAATTAGTTTAATGCATGTGCACAGCCTGTTGCAGCTGTTATCCCCACTCCGGTGACCACTAAGTACACATCAATTTAATTTTACAGTTTGATTCGGTACAGTAGTAGGTACTCAACATTCATGTTTGTAAAGTCTGTTCTGTTTTACAAAAATTGTGGAATCTTTTTTTCATAGAATGCACAGCATTTTACTGACGATAAAGAGATATTTACGGTACACCTAAGTACAACAATGCCCGGTGTTATTTGCAAGTAAGCGCTTAAGCGCTAGACCTATCCAAGCCATTTTAGAGGTACAACGCTTGCTGCAAAGCTACGCGGTATCCTATTATTAAAAGCGATTCATGTTGATTATCCACTCCAGAGCATAGTTACGTCATATTACACGCTGTCTTGTTCCGACTTCTGCGTGAGATAACTGCGACACTGACTTACTGGCATGAATGTAATGACTAGCGATGAACAATATAAATTATCGGCCTATCTCAGCAATGTTAATCCTACACGTCTTTATCTGTGCCAGAATTCTCTCGACTGTCTAAGCTAATAAGCTACTAGATTGTACAAAATATTATTCTCTTTTTATTTCAATGGATACGTAAAATAACAATACACACAGGCAATTTTTTGCCATAATGGAGGAAGTTACTCAATTTCAAAATGTTTATTCATTTGAGTAAAAAAACAGAGTTTCTAATAAAAGCCGTGAGCGCCAAGCTCAGTGACAAACGGCGAAGATATGTGTGTAACCATAATATTCGAGAAATAAAAATCAGTGAAGCCCGTTTATTACACTGACGGCAGTATTCACTAAAATAAAAAATATTTCTCGTAAACGTCCAAAATAAATAATGACTGAACACAAACACCGATAGAACTGACTCGTTTGTAGATCAACTTCGTATAAATAGTTCACATAAAAGTAAATATACTTTTATGGCATGACTACTACTATTGACATGGTTTTATTATAAAACTGCGCTGAAATGTTTATGACCATTGAGAAGCTGCCCGTCATAGGCAAACGTTTAATGATGATTACGACATTTAAACGCGAAGTATACAATCCCATATTTTTACGTCTGTTTGCAGACGACGGGCTGTTATGTTTATTGGAGTATCTTAATGAAATTCGACATAATAAAATCCCGGAAATATCTTCTTTATTCATACTTTATGTGACAATAATATAAGTTGGCAAGGCTGTCGTGGCCGCATTAGCATTAGAGTATTATTATAATGTTTTGGCGTCAGTTTGAGCAGGTTATGGCTACGCATATCGTAGCAGTGACGCGCGGGGGCGTAGCAATGACGCGTTTCGTAGCAAAAATACATGAGTCTCGTAGCCCTGACGTATGTTGCAGCTACAGGATTAAATGTAGCATAAATGCGTCTATATTGTTCAGAGAATTTTTCAATTCTTTTAAAATTACTTTTTTATTTAAAGGTTAAAGATCTGATTAAGTTATGCAATAAATAACTAACATAATGTACATTTGAAATCATGAAAATTTATGGAAGTCGGGATATGTATTCCTTTGTGAATTTCAGTGTTACTGTCCAATGAATTTCGTCTGGGCGTGTGAAGCGAGTAAGGGATTACATTAGAGAATGGGCTGCAGCTTGCACACCTTTGGTGATGCATTATGAATTTATATGGGGTTAGCTCGGGAGCATTGTGAGTACAGCTGTTTTTACACCACAGTGGGAATGAAAAAGGATCTCAAAATTATGCAAAATTGCCCACGAGAGCTAAGCTTTGCGACTTTACTTCTATAATTTTACTGGTATTTTCTAAGTTGGATGTTGCTGACATTCGCAGGAAGAAACAATTGTAAAGGCTCACAAAATCAATGCCACAGCCATTCAGTGCTTTGTTTCTACAACAATAATGATATGGTCTACTGAAGCTCATAGAGAGTTGCGAGACCACTATTATTCCGGTCGCCCACATTGACTGATTTACGGCGACCACAGTTGCCTTAGTGCAGCATAATAGATAGATTACGTGATGCCAACATACAGACATCCAATTATAATTATCTGCTCACGGCCGCCGAGTAACCGCAGGCATGTGTTCCATTGTGTAAGTATACGTGACAGACTTATCTACAAGTGAATACATCACCCCAACTAATAGAATATGATAATACAAATTCATTAACCTTGTGGTCCCCAGATTAACGAGGTTACTGGGGATTACACTAGGCTGATGAGATCCGGATTCAATCATATTTGAATCCCAGCGGTTATGCATTTATTTTGTAAGATTAATTTAATTTTGGAAAATAATCGCAATTATGAATTGACATTATCACCAATGAAGTATTAGTGAGTTTCTTATTATTAAAATTACGTCGTATTGTAAGGCGAGGCCTCGCGTCGCGTCGCACACAATGAGCGCGGAAGGCCCGACAGCGGGAACAAGGAGACTAGAAGGCGCGATGACACTCCTTTTCAAGATGCGCTATTGCACTACATTCGCCCATTGTTTTCCTTCAACAGCAATTCAATAGACGTCGTTTATCGCGCTGGCACAAATACACCTCTCATGTTTCTATTTGCTCATAGAGAGGGAGCGAGAACGACTCCTGAATTATTCATTTGAGTTATTCGCTGGTAGAGGTGAGCAGCAAATCATAATCCTCATAATCTGAGTCTGCTTCTCTGCGAAGTTTTAGTGACACAAATTATGGCTGAACAAAACAAAGCTGAGGCCCGTTTAGTAATGTGTTACAATGTAGCGATTTAATTCATTATTTTCGAGGCTGAAGCATGAATTTATGTATTTGAAATGGACATCAGTAAAATATATGACGATTGAGCGACATAAGCTCACGCAATACTCGTTAGCATTGTTTGTACATTGTGGTACAGAGAATTGGAGTATTTCCCGTAACTCATTGTCAGTTTTACAGAGATTTATTTTATTCTAAAATGCTTGTTAATACTGTATGACAGGATGACTACGTTATTTGTTATGTGGCACGATTATATAATAGCCAGGGTCTGCGTCGACAAGACAGACGCGACGACGCGTGTTGGGGGATGCGGGCTTTATCAAATGATGCCAGAAAAACAATTTTCTCCTCGCCGACCTTGTCATGATACAGCTATTGTTCCAATAAGGGAGATTTAGTTATTCAAGAAAGTTTTGACGTAAATCACCTTGTTTATTTGAAAGTGAAAAGTTTTTCTTGTTATTTGCTACAATACAAAATTCCTATGCAAATTCTCAACTCATGTACAAATAATGTTTCGAGGACACATCGATAAAATAGGAATTGGTCATATAACATGGCAACTAATAAGTACTGGTTCAATTTAAAGCCGCAAATTAAATAGTTCGAAGAACAATAAAAATTCGTTTGTTACACACCATTGCAACTGTCCGTTGATTTAAAATGGCACCAACATGCGTCGTTTTAACTACGAGCCTCGCAATGTATCTAACAATAATGGCTATAATAGTCGTGTTGTTCGACGCACTCGGCCACATTTTAAACCGCTACTCTCAATAAACTTTCAGTGTAGAAACCACGCAGCTTAAGTAATATTGATATTTCGCAACAGTGGCGATGTTTTCTTACGTGTTAGCAAACTGTACTCCTATAACTGAATATATTATTCAATTCATTGAACATGAATCATATCACAATTGCTATCGTGGCGACTTTGGTGACGTAGGGGATATACTGAATATGTATGTACGAAGATGAGCTGGATACTCAAAACATGATAATATCATAGTTAAGAAATCATGCGTTTGTTTTATATGAATTTTGGGTTTTTATATCTACAAAAAAGCAAATACAATTTGTAAGCTATACGCATGTGTCGGACTACATCGACTGAGGTCGTCACTGACATCGGACAATGCTCTCCAAAATTCCGGAACAATATTTTATACAACATCGTTTAACCTTTTGTATGCCGGGTGCGCGGATCCACGCGAGACACCATTGATTTTCTATTGCTCTCTAATTAGCGGCATACAATCAATTAAGAAGAAAAAACGTTTAGTTAGTAAGCGAAGACATTACCGGCGAGTGCTGCGATAGCTGCCAGCGTAAGGAGGGCGGAGCGGCTGCGTGCCATGTCAGCAGGGCATGCCGCGCGCTGCGCGCCGCGTCATCGCCGCGACATGCTCCGCGACGCGCCACAACTCGTCTGCCACTCGCAGCGCACCACCTTAAAAAAAAAACACACCATCAACATAATTACCACCTCCTTTACCTGACCAGCACAAAAACAAATATATATACAGATAAATATATAAATACGTGGTGGACTCACATGGTCTTAAGATCAACTAAGTTCACATAAGTTTGTGAGGCCAAGACGACGATTATTGTAATTAACCATTATAAAAAATTTAATGTAACTAACCAAAAGCGCGGACCCCCAAGTCTGCGGTACAGTTTACTAGCAAAAAAAAACCTGGCCAACTCGTAAGTGACACTTCCACTCCACGTGGGGAGCGAGACGTAGTCAGTAGGGTTGAGGGTCTTTAACGAGCTTGCTAGGCTATCCTCCCCCATCAAATATTAGACAACAAACAACAGATCCACAGATAAGCTAGTTGAGTTCTCGAAAGATAAAGGCCCGCCACAACAGGTGCTCCATATTTAATGGGAACTGCTTTGGTTACAATTAATTTGTCACGAGTGGTCAGCGAGTTCATTTGGTAGGCGAAATAGTAGACCGGCCGTTATTTGCGTATCGACGGCGTGAGCGAAGGCGGGTAGCCGGCAGCCGGCCTCCAGTCGCCGCGCCGTCCGCTCTGACAAGGGTCATGCTTGCCAAAACATCCGTCTGAACGATATCCGGGCATTTCTCTATTGGAGATTTATTTGCCTCACTAACTAAACTTTTATTTTTTGATTATACGAAAATGTCAGACTTTTTTATAGACATGCCCTATCTGCTGAGAGATTAGTCATTATCAGAGCAAGCAGGAGTTTATATTGGGGGACTGTAGAGCAGCTATTATATTACACCGGGATCTATAATGCTACGTTCAAAGAGGAGTCAATACCAAGTTCATAAGATAATATTTCACGAAGTTCATCGTAGTATGTTTATAAATAAATCAGAAAATGTCGTCGTCTCTCCTATAAGTAACACTGGAACTTATAAATAACGCGGATGGTGTCAATAACTTTAGCAGGGGCTATTTACATCGGAGACTTTCAAGTGATTCGCGGTAACATTATGTATCGAGAACGCTACATAATGACATATTTACTTTTATATGTTTTACAAATCTATTCAAGTGTCATAAAGCACGTATCATTTTAGAAAGCATATGCCTCCACATGAATATAAATTACAAATACTTGTTTATTATTATTTAACACCCCAAGAGCACAGCGTCGGATTAATCAAGGCTTAGCGGATACGAGACGGCCAACAAAGCCAAAAAAAGATCATCTTGTGAATTATGCTTCAAGCGCAGCGCTACATTTTGGCGTAAAATGTTAAAACGCTGGAAAGAAATTCAAGTTAATGTTTTTCGCAAATACTGTGTAACTTTCTGGTAGGAAATATGAAGCTGCAATAAAATAGGCGACACAGTGATGAATGAGGGGAACTCGCTCGCGACACAATACATGTCACGTACTTACGGACTCATAACCATCGATTCCAATTTATGACAGCTGTATTATTGTTTTGGGGTGAAAAAAAAAACAAATATCTCAAAGCAATGTTTAGACGTTGTGTAAAAACAAAAAACAGTGATGTACGTGGTTAAAATCTTTAGTACCTTAGCAGAGGACAGTACAAAGAATCGATATTCGGCCAATGTCGATAAAAAGTAATACGAGTGTGAACTTTGAATAAGATAAATGTTCGTCTTCACTTTGGCACCGTAATATGTGAAGAAGGAATTGAACCGGTTGGCTTGAACAAAATCTAATTGAGATATCGAGATTCCTGTGCTATTTATTAAATCAAATTTTCTGTCTGTATCTTTATAAAATTAAATTCAGTTCCTGGAAAACGATGCGATAGACTCAATAATCACGGATTGAACATATTCATGAGCTTTTTGTGACAAATACAATGAGGGTTCCGTTTTTTTCCTTTTGAAGTGCGGGATCTTAAAAATACACTAAATTAAATGTCAAGCACATATCTTGAGTTAACTCGACGGAGCAATATCACAATAAAGTTGCAGTTTGTACAGGGACGAAGCAGAGTACTGCTGAGCACTTAATTAGGTATACATATAAGCAAACTAAAGTATAGCATCAAAACAGACATTGTGTCAAATGTTATTCCCTACTCATAGGTGCGCCAGTAACAATTTAGAGGATGATACATATTACCGTGCACACATCAGGCAAATCACTAACTGCGGTTGGTTATCGTTCGCTGGTTATTTTCACGATATAATCCCAGAATCACTTTGCTCTACGATGCCCGTGGGAAACTATTTGATATTTTATTCGTAACCTAGACGGTAGGAAGAAGGTATGGATAGAAAAATGGTGTTCCTTCATAGTGAGTAATGTGTTCAATATAAGTGAATTTTAAAGCATGTTTTGGTATATTGAAATAACCGATCATGGATGGTAAAGATATCAGATAACCTGTCTCCCTTTTCACCTTACAATACTTTCATAAAATTTTCCCTTAGCTATACCAGCTTCATGGACTTTGCACCACCACCAATCCAATTCTGATTAGCAAGAGGGAAATTGAGCCTTCGAAACATAAATGTAAACGACACCAACCTAGCAACAATAGTATAAGCATTCCGAATAAAACTGAAGACATTTGCTGGGTAATACGTTTATCTGTATGAAACTAGAAAGACAGAAGCGCTCACACTACGGACATCTATTCCATTGCGCCTTTGCATGCATCCATTACTATTCATGGAGTTTGAAATTGTCTGAACTTCTTACTCGCTATAACCTATGAATTGAATACAAAGGCTTGTTACGTGAACTGAAGATATTATCTCTTTTAATTGGGATTCATTTGCATTGGACGATTGCGATTGTTGGTCCACAATAAAAGAGGATTCGTTATACACGAATTGATTTTGATTACGCACACTAATATTTATTTGAAGCAGACTGTTGATGTTATTGTTGTGTGAAGGCTGAATTAACTGACGTCAGCAAAACTAAGCGATCTACGTAGGAAGATTTATTTTGAAACGCTTCTGAATATGTTGAAGAATATTTGGGCGAATTGATGCAGAACATCCATTCAAAAAACAAAAACGCAACGAATTCTGTTATGTAAATATTTTGTTCAATAAAAATCAATTGGATTTTTAAATGCTAGGCATAGTTCTGGCGTTCAATCTTCAGCGCGAAGCTTAATCTCTCAAAAGCGGCTTTCGATCCTCAGCGATAACTGGCTTTTAGATAACAAGCGAGAAAGCGAAGTTCAAAGGTTAAAAGGAATTATACTCTAACATATTATATCACTTTTAATTCTCAACGGCGGCTCACGGAGTTTCAAGTATACAGTGGCAGAAATTTTAGCTCAATAAAAATATTAGAAGTTTGAAGTACATTTTCATGTTTCACGTCCCAATGTACGATTGGTGGAACAGACATGCGACGGCTCGCGCATATTTGCGTAGGAAGATATAAATACTAGGCTCTTATACGAGTACAAACTGGCCGAGCACACAAAGGTACTCACACAATCGCTTTCAAAATTGTTCCTACCCTACTTTAACTAATTAATTATTGTGTACCAGGTAGACCCGTGCAAACCACACTCCAGGGGACAAATTGTAACTAAGAGCGCAAGATTTTTACTCAAACCTGAACATTGTTATTATCCATTAAGTACGTTTGGCTTCAATGTTACGTCTTTGTGTTAGATAACTAATTACGTCCCGTTAATAAATCTCACTGTTGAGCTACTAGACACAAACGAAGCTCACGTTACAAAGAGAAATTTTGAGCGCAAATTAAGGATTAAAAATTAAAATGTAAGCTAAGACAACCCTATATTTATCTTTCCTATCGGTGTTTTAAAGCAGATCCCGTTTATTACCCGAAAATAGACTAAAGGAAATTATTATGAAGTTCTCTGAATAAAAGTCTTTGTTGGTCAGTTTTCTAAAAAAAAAAACAACTAAACCATTTTTGAACAGAGGAAAAACCATACGTAAATGATCTTTCAAATACCTCCTAAGTACTTAAATAAAGAAGAACAGTTCGCAGACTGCTTCTTAAAAATCAATTTTAGTGGTCACTTGTTAACAATGTGAATCTTTACCCTCATACTTACAATGTTTCACGTAATAAATTATTTTCAAAACTGGGCAAAGTTCCGTAGCATTTTTATATATCATCAGCACACAAACATTATCATTCTTCTTAAAAAACAAATGAGCACTGCACAGTAATTGATTGCAAAGCTTAATATTGAAGTTTGATGTAGAAGCCGGCCGTATGAATTGTGGTGGGTCGGCGAGCGAGCGGGTCTCGGCGAGCTTAGCGCGCAGGCGGCGGGCGTCGGCGCCACCTGTCGCTGTCGGCGCGGCGGACGGGCCGGGCGACGCGGCGGCCTCGGCTGCTCACGAGCGACTGAGCGCCGCGCGCCCGGGCACGTGGGGCCGCCGCCGGCCGCCGCCCAGGTGCACCTGCTCCCCGCGCCCCCCACACCCAGCCCGTCTGCATCCTCCTGCACCCTGTCTGCACAACCAACACCTCACACGCTGCTAATTATTATACAGACCACAGCTTTCCGAGAGCCTTGTTGTAAGATGTTGACTCGCGGCGAGAGTCCATGGAATGACTCCACAGAAACACTCATAAAATATGCACGCCACTGAAGATAGAGGAAATTGGAACGGGGAAGTATGTGTCCGCGTATCTATGGAGCCTGCGAGATACACAGCGTAAGATGTAAATGAATTAATTATAACGAACGTACTTTTCAGCCGGGACTACGGCGTAGCTAACTCGTAGCGGCGTAGCAGCGTAGTCGAATGGTTTGTATATACGTAGTAGTTCCTAATATTTTCTTTGTTGTTTTTTTATGTGGGATATATTTTCTGATATGTCTGTGTTCAATAAAAGATGGACTTGACTGGCGTGATGAGAGATACATAATTTAGAAAATCTTGTATTGAGCTAATAAAAGAATGAATACTTATTTAATTCATTCTTTAACATATTTCAAAAATTGTAACATTCTGAATAGTCTACATATCTTCAAGATCTCTTTAAAATATCGGTCATAAAGATATTAGGGCACCGGTCGTACCATTACTCCCAATATTTTATGATCAACATTTACTACTGGTATACGTTTGTACCATTTGCATTCAAAATAGGTACTCTTACTTACTGGCCGTATAAGAGATCTCGCAATGTCCAAATTACATACATGTATCTGCTTTCAAGGATGGACGACACTAAATTGACCAATTTGTGTTTTTTTATAGCTGTGTATCGCGTCGGTATATTTTGATTCAGTTCTGTAGTTAATTTCGGTTATATTGAAGTTTATAGTTAACAAAATTATATACATATTTGTAATAAATCTACACCACTTGGAACAGCTCTTAGAATTGTGTACGTAGTCTAATAGTGCGATTGATCAGGCAAATTGGTATATCGCTCCAGCAGCCCTATTGATTGCTCTTCTCAAATAGTAGTCTATAAAGTTTGTATGTAAGTTCGTGTGTGGAGCAGAACGTATCAATTTGGCCATGTACAGACGATACGTATATATTTTTGTACGAAACTCTGGAGCTTGATAATTTTGAAACTATTTATTACTAGCTTCCATCCGCAGCTTCACCCGCGTGGTGTGTTGCTAAAAAGTAGCCTTTGTGTTAATCCAGGGTATCACCTATCTACATACCAAATTTCAACTAATTCGGTTCAGCCGTTTTTGCGTGAAAGAATAACAAACATACATCCATACATTGTCACAAACTTTCACATCCTACTCTAATGATTGCTCTTCTCAAATAGTAGTGTATAAAGTTGTATGTAGGTTCGTGTGTGGAGCAGAACGTATCCATTTGGCGATGTAAAGCTGCAGCAGGCGTTAGTTATCTGTAACATAGACCATGTTCAGGCGCTTCAGAGCTCCGCTTACATGAGTGCCCCTCGTACGATACGGACAGATTTTTGAACGAACGAAACTATGGACCTACGATAATTTTGAAACTATATATTAAAGATCCGGCGAAGTGACTTGCTGACACTTCAAGTGACCCAAGGGCTGGTTTTTATTTTGGTCAAAAATTAAGCATTGCCATCCAAGGTGGCAATGCTGCCAGCCTCATGGGTACGTACGAGGATGAGTTTTTGATGCTATTCTGTAATGTATTGTTTTTATTTCAATTGATTTCGTATTAGTTGGTAGGTGTGTTCGTATAGGATGTAGTTTGCTTAATGAAAATGTATAACATTAAAGACAAAAAACTTTATAACATAGAATCGACATTTTTTTATCGACAGAATTAAAATAAAAAATGTCGTCATCATTTAAATCCTTCAGATCCGAGCAATCCATCTTTTTCTCTTTCCCTTAAAAGTTATTCACAAACTTAAAACTCGATGAGTTATTAGCTGTTCTCCTGTAGTTCTAGTCGCGTCCTCAGGGAACTACTTTACGCATAACTAGGTATCTATATACTTCTTTGTTCTTACTTCTATCTTTTTCCCATAAAAGCGCAACAAACATACAAAGAAACCTACACAGTCCTTTTGAACAAGCTCTTAGTATCTGAAGATGGTAATCCTCAAACACGGTGAAACTTATAAAAACGCTGTGCGGATATAACATTAATCTAAAGTGGATTCACAGTTCCGGAGAACAGGGCGCTTGTACCTAAGTGCAGGGAGTTGAACCTATTGATCTAGCTCATGTGTCGGTCTGATACACTTTGTAACTTTTGAGCCACTTCATGTATCAAGTTGCCTACAAGATACAGTTCTGTGTAATGAGGAATGGTTCTAAAACTGCTGAGCACACATTTAAATTGAGACTTCATTCTTACATTTTATTACAATTGAATCAACAAATTGGAGGTAATGTAAGCTAATGAAAAATCAGAAAATCATACAAACCAGTACAACTAAGAACGGCATAACCTAAACCTACATAGAACTGAGCTTTGAACACGTCTAATATGAATTTCCTTATAACACAATGCTGTACGTATATACTTAAAGTAATTACTCCCACAAGTCAAACTGTGTATACGGGCTCGGAGTTCGCAAGGCGGGACTTCGGACTTCCAGAATGACTGAAATCAGAATGGCCGCTCATTTCAAAAGGGTCATAGCGCTGCCTCCGTGATAGTTTTATTTTCGGTGTCAGACTATAGACAACCGTTCTGATTCCGTTTGCAGAGAAAGGTTTTATTTTTCCGTTTGGATTTATGGCTTGTGAATCTAGTTCTCGATAGTAAATTATTCTCACCGTTTGTTTCTTCGGCCGCCTGTCACGACTTTTTCTTGGAATTGGAATAACAATGTTCTTTGTCACTTTTTTGGAGTCATTTTCTCTGAAAGACGAGAAAGAAAGTGTTTTTAACAGTGAATTCAAGTGAAAAGGTGTTCTAAAGCCAACAACGTTTTTAGTTCACTATGCTGAAATACTCGCAATCAATAGGTTATCCTGGTTTTGACAACTATTTAATTAAATTAGTTTTGTAATACCAGGAGTATTTCACCGTGCTCTGTGGAGCTAGTTATTGAGCGTCTGTAAAAACCTAGGTATATACGTTTCGTTAGTATTGAGATGGATAATGATTTTCGATGCGAGTACTATAAACTCACGGCCGTGGTACGATTGTTTTGCCTGCGTCATGAGCTCTTTACACACATCAAATATAAAGTGATTGTACGAGTATGATAACTGTTATGTAGTCACACATTTTACAATGTGGTGAGTCATACCATCTACGTTTTTATACAAAAACGCTTAACACGTTAAAATTCCATCTTCGCATTACTCACAATGTCTCATTAAGTTGTATGGGCTACGAATAATAAAAGCATTTATGCGAAGGAAGCTGAAACGTGCCCGAGGAATTTATTAAAGCAAAGTTTATTCGTGAAGTCCTTTTTGCGTAAGCAAAACCGTAACGGCTGATAGTATGAGAAGGAATTGGGTATTGTAGTATAACAATGCGCAGTTGTAAGTTTTAATTTTTGCGCACGTTGTTCCGCTGTCTATCGGACCGGAGTTGTAGACTGAATAAAATTGCTCAAAGACTGCGATGCACGCTCGCCGAAGCGTATGCAAGCGCCCCGAGTGCCCCTTACTTACTGTATTCACTCACGGAAATAAGCCAGGAACACATTCCTTTACGACTATCATATTTTTTGTAATTCCCCAAGCGACGTTTTCAACTTAATATCATAAGACTTTAATATTTTTGTTTGGTATCTTGTTCAAGAATTTAATAAGGCTAGTTGTAGGTTGTTATTGTTTGATTATAGATAGCATTATCACGTAGAATACACATATCGTTGTCTACGATTGCTTACTTTGCTTATCTAACGGTACAGATGTCATAATGGAATTTATGGAAAGTAACTCTAGAAATAACATTCGCAGAATAATATTTCAACATTTTGATTTAAATATAAACAAAAACGATATAACTTTTGCTTCATAATATCACCGCGTAATTAGCGAAACCAAAATCTCTTTAGGAGTCAAAATATTCAACGTTTTATGACAATGGTAACACAAAACGTGTTTTACGGACAAAACGCCGGCGGAGTCGGCGCGGCCGGCGGCCGGGTGGAACAAGTTATAAAATAAGCCGCTAGAGGCGTGTAGACGAACTGCTAGCCGGTGCCGATGCCGACAGCGATGTTCGACCCAGCCGAACTGGAGCCCCGCCAAGCCTTTCAACCGCTTGCAATATAAATACTTGCTCCGCGCGGTTGCCCTATTCAATTGCTTCCTAGCTTTGTGCGCGATCATAAGCCACGATTTATTGTTTATTATCAGATCGTACGCAATACTTTTTTGAGTTGGAAAGCTCTGGATGCCTGTTAACGTCATTAAAAATAAAATAGGATGTGATTAGCGATGCTAAGTTATGAATAAAGTTTGGTAATATTGATTTTCAATTAGTATTGTTTGATAATAATATGGAGGCAGAGCGGATCAGATAGCGACTAAATTAACATAAACTCGTTAATTTAGACACTATTGGCTATTGTTGCGGCGTATAACCATTTAACACGTCTAAATCATTTAGGAAAACACTAATGATATTGGAATATTACCAATAAACGGCCGAATTTTATCATGATGTTAAAATATGAAATGAAAATAAGATAACGAGCCAAATGTGGCTTTAAATCATAAATTTTAATTAAACGATTTTCTAAAACCTATTACGTAACGACATGGAGGTTTGAGTTCATATGATTTATTGAGGTAAAAGGAAATTAAAACAGAGTCGGTAAACACGATTCAAAGAAGTGGGTTCCAGACGCGCGCCTTGTAATTGCTATACAGTGTGACAAATTATTTGCCAATTTAGCTATAATTACAGTGTGAAACGGTGGATGAATGACTGAACACACAGGATTTAAAAGGTTGATGACACAAATATACTTCAGCTACATAAGCCTTTGTAAGTCATGTTTTAAAACCTACATTTTAGAAGAAAAGTAGTGTGTGTGGTGAAAGGTAGGAAGTTAAGCGCAAGTTTAGAAGCACGTCCGTCGGGATTGGATGCGGCGTACGTCCGGTCACAGATATCTGTTATTGACGGCTTTCATACCAAACATATACGAGCTATTCTCAATACAAGAGAGCTCCATTAATATTCGGAATGGATTCCTGTTTAAAAGCTGCCTTGGGCATCTTACTTTTCTTATGAAAACGGAATGTTTTATGTTTCCGTAATGTGTAAGTCCTGTTCACATTATAATTTTTGAGCATAGACCCTCTTTTAAGGTTCCCGTACCTTAAATGAATACTTGCCTTTTTATTGAGTATTAGCCTTTCACCTTTTGCCTTTCGCCCCCGCCTAATGCCTCTTCTGATAATCTAATTTTGAGATCGATTTTAACCCAATTTTGTTGATTCGAATATGTTAAAATTTTTGACGTATTTGTCATATTAGGAGTGGTATTTAAGACTCGCCTTTTGTCAAAATTGTTGCCATCAGAAAAATCTTATCAGAGGTTCTCTGCCATATTGTAAAACTCCCATAAATATATCATACTTTCCTCATCCGTTAAAAGTTTAATTACAACTGTCAGAGCAACCTTAAGTACCTTTTGTTCACAACACTACTTTGTACGATAGATCACATCTTAGATATCATAGGTACATTTCCATTAAATTCTCTTGGAACAAATACCTCCATAATTGTGTTATTTGACAGAAACTAGAGCACTTTGCAAAGAAAGTAAACACGAAACTTACTACTTAATAGAAACAGAGGAAGTTCATTAATTAATAAGAGAATGAGACTAAACTAATTGCCGTCGAGGCTTCCGAGGATATCACGTTAAATCAAACTTTATGTTTTCACGAATTCACAATTTGTGAGTGCAAATGGCGTAGTCTTCTTACTAGATAGGAAAAAACTTCGTTGATGTGTTTTAATATGGTTTTAATCTATTTAAATCTTCTGAAGCTGTATAATCCGGCTAGCTCGTGGATAATGGTTGGTGAAAGAAGCGCTTAATTAAAAGTATACAATAATAAAGGAGCTATGAAAGGCGCTGCTCTCGTGTTCTTGAATGTAAATCCGATTATCGGTAAATAACTTGAGAACCCTCAATACAACATGTTGATTGAATGTATTTACAAGTACGATTTCAATATTTCCTCATTTATTTCGATGAAAACAGAATACTTTTGGCAGAATAACGTTTGGCTTCAGTGACAGTGCTGAAAAATATGAGTGATTTAATCAGTTTATCATCATAACGTAGCAGATGTTGCCACGGAAACTCCTTCGGGAGGACAGCAACACGAAACTAGCAATGGTATATTATATTCAAGTAGCATACTCGATACTTTTATGTTTATATGTGCCGGATATTTTAGCACAGGTTTTACAATACTTTCACTTGTGCAGCGTGTGGCAAAGTATTTATAGACTGAATATGAAAGGAACAATTTCATAGGAAGGCAGGTCGAGTTGTTTCCTTTTACCGGTTTGAACAGAAAATTCCAACTGCAAAGTTGTGTACGAGGACTGAGGATATATCTCGAAGTTTATCTTGTTTATGGAAAGTTCTTGAATAGATTCGTTTTCCGAACATTCGGTTCTGTAATAAGCCGTTTACTCGAACTTAAACCTGCACTTATATTACCCGTAGTTGTCTGTTAGAGTTGAATCTTTGAAGCGTTACATTGGATTTTATTTATGTCACGTCACTTCGATAAAACTCGGGAAGGAGGGCAGAGGACTGTCACACACCCTGTGCGTGTTCGGTTATTTGTAGGGTTCTATTGTAATAGGACGTATAAGCTTATCGCAATTCCGGGTGCTACTGCAATACCCCAATAACCCTTTTCCCGACTTGGTAGATACCCACGTCACCCTGAGGCAAAGTTAAAAGGTATCGCGCGCATGTATTTTCCTCTTGAAATGGAACCCAACTACTCCACTGAGTGGCCTGAAGATGTCACGAGGAAATGCTTTGCAAAACTTTTCTTGAAGATCTCCCGATCTATCTACATTACCTACTTATCAATAACGTCTTGTTTCGTGACAAGTAGGTACATGTATTTTACTAAATATCGTAATAAAGCTGTTCAAAGAACTCTATTAATAGGCTCTGGGGAGTGTGGGAGTAGCCAGTGGTCACGTGCTAGTTAGTACACGTCAGAGTGTCGGGGTAACGAGTTTGTTCCCCCGGGAGCTACTGCGTGGGACCACCAGGCTGCGTACAGCTTCCTCTCGAGCCCCGAATAACCAACTAGTAGGTAGTGTTTGTGACGCTTTTCGTATGTTAAGTAATGACCTGACTTTGTCACTTAGTATAAAAAATATCACGGCTTTTACGGTACGGAGTCATTTTCTGGGGGACCTCAACTGATCGAGACATAGCTTTTAAGGCTCAGAAAAGGTGCCTTAGATCCATGTTTAAGCTCAAAAGTACAGACAGTTGTGTGCCCTATTTTAAGCAATACAAAATCCTGACACTTCCATGTATCTATATCTTCGAAGTAGCTATGTTTGTTAAACAAAATCCGTCTCGTTTCCAACGACTAGCTGATGTATGTCCTAGGAATAGACGAGACAATAGCAAATTATGCATTGTGTCGTGTCAAACGAGTCTGAAGCGCAACAGTATCTATTGCATGGCCCCAATAATATACAATAAGTTACCAAATGCCTGGAAAGACTTAAGCACACCACTGTTTAAGAGTAAGTTACGCCAATTTTTAAATGATAAAATTTATTATACCATATCAGATTTCTTAGCAGAAAAAATATAATTTATATGTATAAATGTATCAGTAGTAAGTTAATTGATCTCATATAATATTGTGATTATAAATAATAGATTAATAGTAGGTAATAATGTTTATAATAGTAAGTAATAATGTTTGCATGCCGAATGGTAAAATATGGCTGAACTTTATAATTATAAGAACTTTTGTATACCCATATTTGCAAAATAAAAATATTCTATTCTATTCTATGGTGTATTTGTAATCGTTAGTAGAAGATTCATATCCAAGTTTTTGCAAAGAAATTGAAATTGATAGTTTCGAATAAATCTCATTCTTAAATAGCTCTCTAATGTCGTCATAACAGGCTTAAAACAGAGTTATGAACACTCGGGTGATAAGTGATCAACTAGCCACAGCAGACGTAAGTGAAGCTCGTTGACTTGATTCAATCATTTTGATCCAATAACGTAACTGAGCTCTAACTGTGTTACCTGTATGCCTATGAGGTACGCCGATTGTATTAGTCCTGTCTATAAACGTGTTAAAGCAATATATTCGTCTACAAACTCATTTCTAGAAGATTTTTCCTCAATTAATAACCCGTGCTATTTTGAGAAACCCCTCTGACGTAATTTACTAAATTAACGACAGCAAAAAAGGTTACCTTATTTTTGTGTTTTTTTCTCAAGGTTCACACCATATTAATACGTCGCTCCAAAAATAAATTCTTTTGTAGTACCTACCCATGGCACTTTCGCATGATTACTCTTATTATACCTCATATAAAGTGAACAATATGATAACCATGTATTCCATATTACCATTTCATTACACAAATCGTTTTTTGTTATCAGCTACGGAGCGTAGCGTTTGTATTGCTACGTTGCTACGAGCGTAGCGCGGTGCTACGTGCAGTCAATGAAGTAGCAATTACGTACAGTTCCCGAGGTTTTTATCAATAAAAGAGGGATCATTTGTTTCTATTAATGAGCCCGGGCTTGATTTATGTTAGTTGGTCTAACTAGCTAGTGGAATGAACTATAGCTGTTCACTATACATACATACATACGTAACTTTACGTCGTTTCGATATTAATTGAATGTATTTATAGCATAGCGTATTATTGATTGGTATTGATGGGTGAGATTTTTTCCTGTAATTATGCTGAGCATAAAGATATACATCTTCTAAAAAGATTGTCTTAACTAAAGCTCGGTCAAAAATAGATCAGATAAATTATTTAATAAAACTATTCTTTATTCTTCTTAGGAACAAAAAAGTTTTTTGGTAGATCACCAAATTACTTTAAAAGTTCCGCTGCTTTTGGCGAAACTAAGTTTTAACATGAAGTTATCAGTGTAGCAGTGGGCTTTAATATAGTGATGTAATCAAGGGATACGCTTGGTGCTCCGGGCGAAAAACGCCCAACCTTTCCTACGGGCGGAGCAAACTTGTCATTTTTTGCTTTATCTCATAGTGTAGTAGGCGTTTTTGCCAGGAGCGTAAAACTGAAAATGAGTTGTGAGCTCACTGGAATACGATAAACTGAAAGATTGTTATAGGTGTAGATCTAGCGACGACACTCGCAGTTCATGGAGTGCCAATCACGGAGGCTTTTGTCTATGGAATCCAATTACGCATTTTCCAATTAGTCGCCTTGTTTTCACAAGATCGCGGCTGTAAGCGTTTTAAAACTCAAAAATTAAATAAAATAAAGAATCCTCTTGCAGCAAGAAATATGCATCAAATAACATAATAAGCAGACCATTAACCTTTAATGAGGTTAACATAAAAAGCGATGGCATTATGCGACATAATTTCGCGGGAGATTAATCGTGCGAAAAATGTTAGTCGCTTGATTTACCTGTGCCATCTGTCAGTATTAGGCGCGTTCACACCGGCGGCCGCAGCCCCTCCCCCCCTCGCGAGTTATGGCCGGTCGCTCGTCTTGGCAAGCGTTCGGCTTTGCGGAATTTAAATATTTCCACGCTGTACTTACCCTAAGTGGCCAGAATATTAGCTCACACTTGTGTTCATTTAATAATGTGAGCTCCACTAACCATGTGCGCTTCTATACAATATTGATGTAAATTGTAAGAAAACTTTATTTTGAATTATAGAATTTCTTGCAGATGCAGATGAGCTTTATAAATTGCCGTTCTCTTGCGGCGGGGAACGTTTACATTTCATTTGGCTGGCGGGTTTTTCTGAATCGAGAAATATTTTTGTGTTTTATTCAGGTCGAGTCTTATCTAGTTTTGAATATAAAATTCTCAGGAGATTATAATTTCTGATCCTGATTTTATGTTAATGTTAACCTAATTTGAATTGCATATATATTTCAGAAGCAAAACACACTCTTTGGGATTGTCCATTATTTGGCAATGTAATCAAAATGTATTAATATGTCCGCAAACAGAAACGCGCTCACACAGCTTATCCCTCGGCTTTATGTATAATAATGTTTATTTTAGTATCTATAGCACTCAGTGTGCAAAGCTGGGGATATTTTATCATCGCCAGTCAATATAATGTATAAGCTCAGATTCCGGCTCCGGGATCGTAATGCATTGGGAATGTTTAGACTTTACTGGCAGATTTCCTTTTTGTGCTGATCCCGGGGACATATAACGAGGAAACAAAGGATTTTGCTTCGTTTTAACACACTTTACCGTTACTGTACCTACAATACTTCGGGTTAAGAAGGATTTTAATGTCTCTCTACCTACTACTAAGTCAATTTTATTAAAAGGTTTAGCCGTTGTAAAATGTTCAATCACTAACGGCCAGTTTCTTCATCAAAAGTTAAAGTTAAAGTTATGGCTAAAGTAATGTCTAAAGTAAAAGTAACGGATAAATTAAATTTTTATATGAATTTTGCTGTCAGTTTAGCCTTGAAAAAACGAATTTGACCGTTACTTTTACTTTAGACATTACTTTAACTTTAACTTTTGATGAAAAAAATGGCCGTAAGTGTACCCTATTTTGTGTTATTACGATTGTACCATGTGTGGCACACGAACACAAGTATGTACCGTGTCGTGTATTTACGAGAACTACAGTACAACCTCCTTCAGATTTTAATCTTTTAGATGGTTAACCTTTATATGTGTTAGTAGAGCACCTATTTCGATTTTCTTTTATCCTTTAGCGCAAGTACCATCTTTAGCAATAAGTTAGACACAATGGCGTATAAAGAGTTATTTATTTGATTGGAAATTTGAAAATCTGAAAACAGAGTGCACGTCATATTTTGTTTATAAGCAATGTAATTTGTTCATCGTTAAAGTAACCTTGAGAAGTCGTTGACAATTGAACCCTAGCGAATGTCTACGATTCAATTTCTTTATCTGATGGTAAACAACGATATAAATATCAGAGTAAGATATTTTCACAACTTTGCTATAAACAAAACGCTTAATCAGCTCTTCAGTAAAAATGGAATGGGTATGTGTTTAAATATATTGAAATCAGCAAACAAGATAATGAAGAAATATTCTATGTTTTTTTAAACCTAATAACATAACATTGAGAGCTAATAACATAACATGAAATAACTTTTCTTCTAAATGTAAAAGCCATAAATTATAAATTATAACGGTGTTACTTGCAGTTTGGTACACTAAACAATAAGCTTAGCATTACAGCTTGACTTAACTCCCGGGATCGCCGCGAGCGACGTGAAGTTACAACATAAGCCTGTGCACTGACCTGCCTCTGTTACCGACGTGTAAGGGCCGTCATTCACGTGTCACCTTTGCTTCCAAAACCAGCTAAGTCAATTTGGCCGCGTCTCCCCACAAGCAACACGTGGCCCTCGACGTGTGGGGAAAGTGAGGAAGTGAACAGTTAAAGGACTGAGTAGTTAACACGGAAACGAGGACGTATGCGTTGAAATAGGGAGTCGTGCACGCGAGGTGAAGCGTAAGTCCGGCGATTTACGTCACGAGATACTCGACAATACGTTACAAGTGTGTGCACTACTTCGAAGTTACATGTGGGTGCCGGTGAACAACCGCTTTCCTGCTTCAGATCTTTTATTGGATTGTAAAACAGAGTTATGTCGAGTTAGGCGGAAACACAATTTTCCTTTAATAAGTAGGTACACAATTTTAACCAATATTTTTTAAGAGAGCTTTGATTAGGTCAGGGGTGTTGATTTCGTTCGTTGCATTTCTGTTCTATTTTAGTAGGATTCTGTCGAACCAATTCCAGTACGAGTTGGATTCGGAATGGCGACCGCAGCATTTGATCCGGGCGATGTTTAGCAATGAATGAGTGCTAACCGCAGGTTGCTTTGCTGTCCTGTTCGTTGACATTGTATAACTACACTTATCATCTTATGATGGTTTATAACGCTCGACAATTTGGCCTTTGTTATATAGTTTTGCAAAGAATGAGATATACATATTTATAAGTTAGTTATAGTAATCATATTTTTCTTGCATCTTTACAAATGTATTGAAGCATCTATGTAGATACATAATATCCCCAAGTTTACATGATATATTTGAGTTTATCAGACTTAAATTGGTATTTGAAATAGCATATCTGCTGAATTTTTAAGCGTTTGCCGTGAGATGGAATTCCGGCTGGCAGCCGCCGTACAAATATGAACTATGTTAGTCTTTTATACGATGTTTCTGAACTAGAAATAAGACTTTTAACTCAGATTGAGTTTCCTAAGTTAAATTCACAAAAAGTTTCCTAAGATAACGTATAGATATACTAACGTCATTTGACACAAGAGCAAAAATAAAGCAACCCAGGAACCATACCTAATTAAATTATTCTTCAAGAAAATAAGTATTTGTTAAAGCTATTAATTTTTCATAAGTTTTCTCGAAGTTCTCTTTATGGTGTCTCTTCTCTCTAAATGGCAAATGAGAAGTTTACGAACATTGAGCCCATTATTTACATCAAACTACGCAAAATAAGTGTCTTCTCCCAACTTCGGAAATAAAGGAGAAAATGAATTCCCTTTCTTCGTTCTACGAGCTTATTTGTAGTTCGCCAGACGAAGAACAGCTTAGTTACGAACAAATAATGAACGTAATACCTTTAATTTAAATGAGGAAACCATTTCCATGAATTGAAATATTTGGTAATGCATAATCATTCAGCATATAATTTAATTAGATGCTTTATTCATATTTAACACACATTACCTACGTTATAGGCACTCTTATATGATCAACAGAAAATGATATCATATTTTTAATTTCACAATCCACCGCGTCTCATTTTATTTGAAACTAGCTTCTGCCAGCGGTTTCACCCGCATCCCGTGGGAACTACTTCCCGTACCGGGATAAAAAGTAGCCTATAGCCTTCCTCGATAAATGGGCTATCTAACACTGAAAGAAATTTTCAAATCGGACCAGTAGTTCCTGAGATTAGCGCGTTCAAACAAACAAACAAACAAACAATCAAACAAACAAACAAACTCTTTAGCTTTATAATATTAGTATAGATAGCATATATTCGCGAACAACACATGGCGAGGTTATTGCATGACAATTTATACTTGGCTGGTTTTCCTCTTTTTCATGCGTCGGAATCACATATTATTATGGTTTACATGAATATTATGCGGTGTACGGCATGGCGCCGCTAAAACCTACATTCGCATTCACGATTTCAAGTAGTTGCGAGCCGACGTCGAATATCGTAACAATGTAAGTCCTATGGGAAATTTTTCAGTGTTAACAATGAGCTCGTGTTTTATTTTCGACAAGATTCTGCCACTTCGATGTCGAAACAATACATGTGTGGTAACGTGTGTCTTTGCAATTTGATTTATGATCGAAAGTTTTGCTTAGTTTAGTACCATTTTATATATTTTTATAGAGGTTTTGTACCCATTTTTATAGACGTTTTGTACCCATTTTCACAGTAGCTTTTTAAGTTTTAATTTAAACCAGTTCTGTGTGAGTATTGATTTCTTCATCACGGGCAGCTATCTGAAATCTCGCTTAACGCGAACACCCGAAGTTTATATCAACAGTAAAGTTTACAGCATTTAGAAATATTCACATACGACTGAGAAAGGGCGGACTTACGACCGAGCGCCACGCCACGAAATTCCGCTTTTGCCTTTCGGCGTGAATATCTAATTAAGCATGTACCTAGCTATTCACCTATGTATGTTTTTATGCATTTGTAACTATGTATGTATATGGCTTTTATACAAGAATTAATGATAATGTGTGCCTCATAATGTATTAATTATGTATTAGCAAGAAACAGCAAAACATGGATCATGAGGATATAACAATTAGTGCTAATATGATTTTGATCACTCGCAATTCATTAAAGTATCATTCATAATGGACAATGAATCCAGCCTTCTTACAATACGACCCCAATATACCCTTATTGAGGAAAATAAACGAAATAATTACAACAATAGGCTATTGTGCGCCATAGATTAATTTTGGAAACGTTTGGGCGAGTCACAATGTATAATGATTTGTTTTTAGCGCAGCATTATACAGCTTTGGCTGATAGGTATATCTGACGGACTGCCTCGTTGGTCTAGTGGTCGCAAGCGCGGCTGCTGTTCTCGAGGTCTCGGGTTCGATTCCCGGGTCGGGCCGAAATCGTTTTCTTGAACTTTCACAAAGCAGCCCGTAGTCTGGAAGTTGGTGATTGATTCACCCGTGCATCGGAGAGCACGTAAATGTCGGTCCTGCGCCTGATCTCTTTCCGGTCGTGTCGGATTGCCGTCCCATCGGGTTATGAGAGTGAAGGAATAGGGAGTGCACCTGTGTCTGCGCAAATGCTCGTGCACTATAATATGTCCTGCGCAGCTGGCTGATCTCCTTAAATGAGAACAGCCGCCGTGGCCGGAATCGGCCGTGGACGCATTATCTGACGGATAGACTTGTCACTTTTGTTTAGAAAAAATATACGTATACCCTACGGTCAAAATAAAATATGTCTTTTCTTAGAATGTAGGATGTAAGTATAAATATCAACTATTTGACGCGCTTCTATTCGCTTGTATAAACTGCATAACGTATAAGTTCGCTCTTCCATCACCTAACACGAATGAGGTAGTTTGCTGGGTCAGTTTTATCCCACGATGTATTGACAATGCGAAACTCTTTGCATATTGTAATTTTGTTATGGACCCGTGAAGTCCTATAACAGAGAGTAGTTATGGTATGGGCTGGACTGAATGGTCGTCGGCTTACCGTAAGGATTCCATTTTGGAAGGCTCGTAAATCCGGCCACTGCCGAATTTATATTCCCAGCTTCATGCACATATTCAATTCTACGATACTCGGTCCGTACCGATCGACATCTGAATAATCACATGTCAGGGTAAATTGGCGGCACGCCGGACGCAAAGGGTAATCCTCGGGTTTTTGGCATATATCACAGAACGGGCACAATTAGTATTCATTACGGAATTATATTTATCATTTCAGGCACATTTTCCAGTTTTTCCGATGACAAAAACACTCGTTTGCTGGAGTGGCGAAGGATATGGTAATGAGGCCGACCAAATTTATTCGGAGCCATTGTGGGGACCATAATTGCTCAAAGATTTTGAATTTTATGCTGGCTGTGCTCAATGATACTTTAAACATATGGGAAAATCCATAATGTATTAAGTTTTAATGAATCGCGTATACTTAAATATTTTATTACTTTCATACTATCGAGGATTACCCACGAGTACGTACTGACAGTATAATGCGAATAAAATACGCATCATAAAATATAATAACACAAACTGCAACCCAACCCGCATGAAATAAAGGAATAAAGCGCGACACATTAAAATTCGTGCAGACTTGGTCTTTCGGTTATTTTTAAAAATGTAAGCAGTTAAAAAGATAAACGATAAAACTAACAATTAAGAATGACTCCTAAACTCATAACCGCCTTTTTGCCCGCTTTCGTCACGCAATTAGCAGCTATGCAAAAGGTCCGGTTTTTCTGTTAAAACAAAGAAATGTGCAAACAAAGTTTCACAGTTCGTTACGTACATCATTACAGGGTACAAAACTCTTCATTTGTTGTTCTTTTTTATGATGTTTTCATTTATTTTGCCGGTGGCCAATTAAATATACAGGATACAGTGTGAAGATATTTTTTCATCAGCCAAAGGGTCAGGGACGCGACGGCCCAGACAAGATAAGCAAAGAATAATTTGCGTCTGATGTAATATTAAATACAATGATTATAAAATATCTTAATAAAGTTAATTTACGCGTTGCCGAAATTTTAATAAAAGATTTAATGAAGACAAAGAGAGAGAAGTGGCTTTGGCAGGACATCAAAACAGTTTCTAAGAGAGCTTTCACATTAACGGATTTGTCGTCCATTTACGCAACAACTGACAGCTCGGTTCAAACAGTGACACTTGAAATTACGTTAAGGATCTTTTTCGTTTTTCTATGGACGACAAAATCAGCTAGTGTAAAAGTGCTCTTAGGGAACTTTAAAAATTGCATCGTTTTTTTTTATTTTCAGACGCTTTTCAAACTATACAAGCTCCATTTTAAGGTTCTGCAAGCTTTCCCATTTTTGGCTTTACCTGCATTAGGCCATAAATGGGAAAGAACAATGGTAAGAAAAAATCGGTCAGTTTCCTACACTTATTTATTCAATTTGTGTCACACAGATTCGATTGACAAGTTTATCTTATATCTAGAAGTGTTAACGTGGCCAGTAATAAAATTGCATTGTGAAAATAAGCAAAATCTAGAGAGTTTTTTTTTGTTTCCACTTGGGAGCGCCGGGCGTGAACTCGTCGCGACGCTCACAAGATCTCTTAGCTCACTGGCTGCGACGCTGCCAATAACTCACGGAGATAAGCATTTTAAGAAATTTCATAAATTCTGGGGATTTGTTTTTTATTTTATCTTTTTCGTTTGCCTTCGATCGCTTGTTCTTTTAGATTGCGTTACCTATACAATTTACAGATTCACTGGCACGTTTCTCCTTAATAGAGGTTTGATTAGATTTTTACTGAAAATACATAAGCAGAATATTGGCTTGTTGGTAATGTATAAATGATAAGAGGTGGAGCTGTCTACATCATCATTCCGTGTCTGTGTCCGGACATTTTCCGGCCAATTACTGTGGTTAGTTTTGCGTAAATTGAACTGGCGCTCATTAGCAAGCGCTCTGCCAATGCATTCAGTCAATTTCTTCTATGCCACAGAGTTATATCATAAAATACGACTTGCATAACCATACTTGATATATAATCACGGTACAGGAACGGGAATATTTCACTGCCCAGCTACCTTATTTAATCCCCTAATCGCTTCTTACGACACCCACGAGATAGGACGAGGTGGGCCAATCTTGTCCGAGGACATACGGGGACATTCGACAATATTATATCATGCCGTGATATGAAGCATTATGTTTCCTAAGATCATATTTTCCTTACCCATAGAGACCTACAGTTTAATATATTTGAAGCTTGATTTAACTCGCTGAGGGTCGATTTCAGCGTACTTAGTGGCATGTATAGATAAGCTCGCTTCAGGATGCGATAAGTGCTTCAATGAGTGGTTCAATTTATCACAGTGTCACCGCAGTCTGCTTGCTACGTACACAGCACCCACTCACACGATGTATAGAGCGGTGCAGCCATGCGGCGACACTGAATATATTCCATCTCGAATTCTCTGTACATTCGACTGGCTTAGGATTTAGTCAGCATCCGCAAAATACAGTCAGTACACATTTAAACATTTCTTAAATACGCTTAAATATCACAATTTATGTCTATAAATAAATCAATTAGCACCTCAAAGAAATATCTATAAGCATTCACTTTGAAAACGTAATTAGCACTCGGAGTATTTCCATGAATCATTGAGTACATTAATCAACGGATGACGGATACATAATGAGCACGCTTCCTTTCACGTCACGTCATTATAAGAATTAACTAAAAGAAAACAAGTTGGTCTGGCGCCTCGATAACGGGAAGACTGACAGGCTATTACGTTACACTTATAAGTATACAGCATCGTAGTAAGTAGCGCTATGTAGGCAGTGTTGATGTAGGCACGTTGTTTGCTTTAGAGTCCTCGGAGAATTTTCCACCCGGGCAGGAAAAAAGGGTTCGTTACATCACATTTATACACACGTAGACTTTTTTATGGTCTTTCTTTGCGATAGCTACATGTTAAATTAAAAGGGAGTGTTTAATATTTGGAATTTTAAATTTTAATTTTGGTAAAAATATTATATATCACGAAAATACCCCAAAAATGGCAATTAAAACTAAGTCTAAATCAAAAGTCTAAATAACATAATCAAAAAGTTTGGCCCATTAAAATTAAAATTAAATGAATGCTCTCATTTTTCCGGCTGTCAACAACTAATTCGCCGACCAGACGTCGTAGTGTAAACGAACGAGTGGCCTCCCTAATTGCTCTCTTGAATGTGATGGAGAAGTCTTATTACTTACTTGTACATGTGTGTATGTGTGTAGGAGTATGCATGTGTTGGGGACTTTCACAAATGTACTTAATGTAACGGCTGGGTAACTCGCGACTCGGGCTCATGGTAATTATATCAGCTGTGCACAAAGTGTTCATTAGCACCTCTACTTACTAGATTTTACAGTTGAATAGCAAATGATGTTTACGTTACGACGTAATGACGCTAATGCCATTAACGGAATTGTGTGAGAGCGCATGAATGCCTTCGACAGTTATTGGTTTCATGTAGGTTAGTATATAAACATTTATATACGCAAACAGTTTTAAACGACAAAGAAAATCTATTTTATTACTTATGAAAACTACTTACATTTTTATTGAGTACTAGCTTCCGCCCGCGGCTTCACCTGCGTGGAGTTCGGTTATATCGCGTTTCCAAGAGAACTCTTCAAAAGTCCGGGATAAAAACTATCCTATGTCCTTTCTCAAGGTCAACTCTATCTCTGTACCAAACCAGACACACAGACAGACAGACAGACAGACAGAATTACTTTCGCATTTATAATAATAATGGCGTCCACGGCCGATTTCGGCCACGGCGGCTGTTCTCATATAAGGAGATCAGCCAGCTGCGCAGGACATATTATAGTGCACAAGCATTTGCGCAGACACAGGTGCACTCCCTATTCCTTCACTCTTATAACCCGATGGGACGGCAATCCGACACGACCGGAAAGAGATCGGGCGCAGGACCGACATTTACGTGCTCTCCGATGCACGGGTGAATCAATCACCAACTTCCAGACTACGGGCTGCTTTGTGAAAGTTTAAGAAAACCCACAAAGCGATTTCGGCCCGACCCGGGAATCGAACCCGAGACCTCGAGCACAGCAGCCGCGCTTGCGACTACTAGACCAACGAGGCAGTCGCATTTTCGCATTTATAATATTAATAGGAATACAAAAAAATATTTAAAACAAGCATAAATGTGGAAAGATGTATTTGCCATACTTAGAGGTATAGCTTGGGGTCCGTTTTGTCACGGATATTTGGGACAGACTATGATGGCCGATGTCCGGACTGACTACTGTCCGCTTTCAGCATTAATGTGCTTTCCGTATTGAATAGCTGAATCTGAGCCATTACAGGGAACAGGGAATTTTATAGAGAGTTTAAGTTGCATTATATCTGTAGGTACACAAATCACATGTTTAAAAAAAACCGGATTTATTGAAAGTAGCTACGGAATTGCGATGTGTCTTAGACTGATATGAAAACTTTGACATAAATCTACACGAATATCAACGAAGGTCGCGTAAGTTACACGCGTAAGTAAATTATTCGGGAGGCCAAACTCAGCTTCAACGTTTTTCAACTTAGATAACTTTGTGTAATACAATGTACGTTTATGTATAGTTATTTAAACTCGAAAGCCGCGAATCACAAGTAGTTAGTCGGCGTTTGAAGTAGTTGTTAGTTACGAACATCCTGTGACGTCGAATGTCGTGCGAACGCGATGTTAATTAGTCGCAACAAGACGGATAACACAATACATAAGTATCTACTCTAGTGCCACGGTGCCTCACCGCAGATATAGCGTTGAATATCAAAGAGATAACACAGCCAACTTCATTCCAGGCTCCAGACAAAATGAGAATAAACAAAATTGTACCGTATCTATTTGATACCATAGAAAGGATTTTCAGAACATTCATGTACTTAAATGCAGCCGTTTCTTTCTATTTGAAAATTACATAAATGGGTCTTACAAACACAAAGCCAACTTGGAACGTAATAGAATTATCCACGTACGAACATAATAATTAAAGTAAGTGCTCTCTTAACACTTCATTTTTGGCAGCTAAAACATGAAAAAATGTTCCGACGCTCGGCAAATGCAACGCCAGACAGCGGTAATACTATACTAATATTATAAAGCTGAAGAGTTTGTTTGTTTGTTTGAACGCGCTAATCTCAGGAACTACTGGTCCGATTTGAAAATTTCTTTCAGTGTTAGATAGCCCATTTATCGAGGAAGGCTATAGGCTACTTTTTATCCCGGTACGGGAAGTAGTTCCCGCGGGATGCGGGTGAAACCGCTGGCAGAAGCTAGTACTCTATAGTATTTAAGTCAATTTCTGCTGCATGAAAACTTCTGTAATTACATGAACCGAATGCTGGATTATAACGACCAACTTCAACCACAAATTATACGATTCGGAGACAAACTATTTCCACAATAAGTATTTACACGCGGCCGCACGTTTAATTAAATTTCCTTTTCATCCCACCATCTCGGAAAGAGTAGTTTTACCCTTTGATAACTGAGCGCAAAAGCCGTTTTTATTCTCTAGAGCGGCAAAGTGATTTGAATTTAGAACATCGTGTGCAATACTCCATTTGTGACAATCTTGATAAGACATTTCAAACAAATACATATTAAACAAATAAAATACTGCTTAAAATAATTATTCAATTAATTAAGTAATTTTTATTATTGTTTTTACATAGATTTTTAACCACGTTTCATTTTTAAACTGAGTTTTCAAATGAATGCACTTTAATAGGTACTTCTTTTTAATTTGATACTCATATGTGCGCGCCATTTTGTTTTTTTTGCATTTAGTCATTTCCTCGATGAAGTGGGATGAAATTATTATTTTTTATTGTTTTAAGGTCGATTTTAAACCCCATTACATTTTTAAACTGAGTTTTTGCATAAATACATTTTAATAGGTAGGTACATCTTTTTAATTTGCCATGTATGATGTGCGTGTCATTTTCTTTTTTTGAGTTAAGAAATTTCCTCGATGAGGTGGGATGAAAAGTTACGTGTTGCACTCGAGTGCAAAGATTTTTCACCTTGTGCTCTTTTGATTCCCTCGCTATCGCTCAGGATTCTAATTATTGTTGCTTTGTAAAAAGCAACTTTGCACTCTTGTATAACAAATAACTATTTCCACACGTTTCAATGTTACTAATAAATTAAAGGATAACATGCGCCAGCTGTCTGGGTAACGACATGTAAGGATTTAAAATATAATTAATAGGCTTCATAATTATGCTTTGAAGGATGATGAAATCAAAATAATAAATCATATTCTGAAGTAAGAATAGGTACACCAAACTGTAGGTGTACTGAAATCCTGCTGCGCCTCTGCTAAAATAGAAAATATAAACTTTTCACAGAGCTTCAATTAAATGCAACCAAATGCTAACTCGCAACTGAAAAGTTTAAAGCACGTTGTAAGCAGCAAGTACATACCTGGCAGCATCACGCAAGCCGCCGTGGTTTGTATGATATTATGTATAAACTTCCACTTAGTGCAGCGGTTGCGTGGCTTTAATTAAATACCGAATTTAAGCGAGTTATTTGCTCATGAGAAGGAATAAAGGAGACTAGGTATGCTACACTACAATCCCTCCTAGTTCAGTATTCCAGCACCATGGAAGATAATTTACATACGAATGCAACGGCTGACATTACACGCCAGCATCATGTTTGAATTTCAGACAGAGGGCTGGCACCGAGCTTATTTCTATATTTCCAACATTTCACTGTTCTTGGCATATCCGGACAGAGAAAAACCGAACAAAACAAATTTTATTCACGCTACTCAACTACTAGCGAATACTGTACAGATTTCGTAGCACTGTTTTTGGGTTGTAAATGTTATTCGTTTTGCGTGGAAGCCTGAAAAACAAAACTATTATATGATGAATGTGGGGAGAAAGTGCTTTTCGGTAAGTATTTGTTTTTCTTCTTTTAGTCTCATGTAGTTCTAAGAAAGGTACGAATAGAAAATTACGTCGGCACAGAAGAGACAAACTAATTGCAAGGTGCTCGTTTCAGTAACTTACGTACCTATATTTTTAGTGTCACTAGGTAAGTGTAATATAATTTATTTTAATAAAAGTGATGTACCTATCTTAACTGACTTTGACCGAAAACTCGAAAAATATTTAGTAAGACAATATCTTTCAAAACTTTGTGTATTCCGACCACTTAATTAAAAGTTTAGATTTTTTTGGTGTTTGTTTTCAGAAGTCTACCGGTTATAACTTAAGCATTACCTCACATATGGGGAAAATCGAACACGACAACTAACAAAGCTAACTGATGATTTCTTTCTTTTTTCTGAGCTGCGTTTTCATTTGATCGTGATATTCGTTCGTTCAGCCAGCAGTTATCACGTGGAGCGTGGTACGTTGCAATATCGGGTCTATTTCGTTTTGATGTCTATCGATCGTTATGAAATTCCACAGGAAATTGCATTTTGCGCAAGCGTTAAATTAATTTATTAGCACAGTCAAGCAACGATAGAAGTACTATGGACTTGCAAGTCGTGAAATAACCAGTCACAAAAAATATATGAGCGAAATGGTTCCGATCATGACTATGTATGTTAAGGTATGTATGGTAAGGTACAGTTTTACGAAATGTTAGGTCATAAGAAAAATTAATTGGAGGGGTTATTGAGGTCTGAATAAGAGAGAGCGCGCTCTATTTTCGAAATATGAATTAAAATATTTGATAGTTTCTCAGAACTCAGAAGTCAAGTTTCCAAGGATTGCGGTCGGAGCAAGCATGGTTAGATTCCCGTTCAAAGTTTTTGTAACCGATCTAAGTGACAGAGTTTACACTGGTTTAGACATTGTAATGTTTCTTAAAATAACGTGTAAAAGTGATGTAATGTCTTGCAAAATAAACGATTTCATTTAATTTCTTAATTAATAAAAATTACTGTTTTATTTCAATTATCAGTTGCCAATAGCCAATAACAACATGATATGGTTTCAAAATCTTTTGTATGTTAGGTTTTGGGTGTTTGGAAATAAGTCAATATTTATCCCAAAATGAGCAGATTCCTCCAGTGGTTCGACGAGATTCGTTTGAAGGGATTATTTAAAAGGTCTCGTTTTACAAATAGGTTAAGCCGAGATTAACTTCGTGAATCTTTTGGACATAAAAATAAAACATCAACAACCGCATCTACAATCCAATGTCATTAATTTATAAGTAACCAGGCACTTCAGGTACTATGCAGGTTCGTTGAATTGCATTTTAATATGAATATATTTTTTCTTAGTATCTATTATACCAGGAAAAAGTCGTGGTGGCCTAGTGGGCAAAGAACCAACCTCTCGAGTATGAGGGCGCGGGTTCGATTCTAGGTCAGGCAAGTACCAATGCTACTTTTCTAAGTTTGTATGTACTTTCTAAGTATATCTTAGACACCAATGACTGTGTTTCGGATGGCACGTTAAACTGTAGGTCCCGGCTGTCATTGAACATCCTTGGCAGTCGTTACGGGTAGTCAGAAGCCAGTAAGTCTGACACCAGTCTAACCAAGGGGTATCGGGTTGCCCGGGTAACTGGGTTGAGGAGGTCAGATAGGCAGTCGCTTCTTGTAAAGCACTGGTACTCAGCTGAATCCGGTTAGACTGGAAGCCGACCCCAACATAGTTGGGAAAAAGGCTCGGGGGATGATCTATTATACCAGGTATGTTCATCATCTCTTGGACCTATGTTTCCCAAATATATTGAAGTTCAGCTTCCGACAAGATGTTCAACAAACGTTCAGTCGAAACGAACCTTTTTTGTTAATGTACAAATTATTTAATAACATGAACATCGCCTTAACTCAGCATTATAATAAAAATGATGGAGTAGAGACTTCATTGTAGCTGGCATCCCGCCCACGCTGAAGAACATTGAAAAGTTTCCAATATTGTCAGTATATACTTTAGCCATTGGCCCACGATCCATAGCCTTCTTATTAACATCTAACTCGTATTATTCATATTAAACCTGCTCAACTCTTAATGGAAATAAGAAATAAGCCATTAATATCCAAACTTAAAAAACTCTCCAACTTAATTTTGCAGACATTAAATGACTCTAATTGCTGGCTAAGAGATCCTTTGGCCTCATTCCAAAGCGATGCAGCGCGGTCTCTGAAAGATGAAATCAGTGAATTATTAGCAAGTGATTAACAAAACAAAAAATAATGCTTTTTGAAGACAGCGAGCAGAATTGTAAATTGATTTCGCTATACTATCTTTAAAAATAGATCTCAGTGGCGTGCACTTGGAGAGGCCTATGTCCAGCAGTGGACTGCGATAGGCTGATGATGATGATGATGATGATGATACTATCTTTACGGCTCTACGGTCGATAGGAATCCAATTGAATCGTTCCATAATGATTAGGTAAGTACTTTAGTACAATTTAGGTTCTATCATTATTTTATTGTATATATCCTGAAATTATTAGCAAACCCATGATTAGGTTTCCAGCTCTTATTTTACGAAACGCATTTTTCAAGATATAACAAAGAATAAGTGCTTTACCTACACTTAACCAATTAGTACGATTTAAACAAAATGAATAAATAAAAACACGTAGAAAACGCAGGTATTTCATTAAATCAAAATAGACCGCTTCCAGGCAGCAAACCTCCATTAAACGAAGATAAATGTTCTTTATATCATTGTTAATGATTTACTTAAAGCCAAGTTTCCGATCTCGTTACTTATCCATCACTATTAGTTAATACTTGTTCATTAATAACAGTATCGACAGCGCGCCTTTCCCATAAGAGTTTATAATTACTTAACAACAGTTCCCTCTGAGACCAAGTTTTGGGATGCTTTAGAGTACCTACCTCCACACTGCAGAATGCTTATTTCCCTTTCCGTGTTCAACTGGCGACACCGGTCTCGCGAAATCCACACGCTTTTATTTTACTACGGAATCCTACGATCCCGTGTTCAATTCGCGTCAACTGAGCACGCTTTTGCGATCAAGCAACGTTAAAAGAAGTTTTACAAAACAGTGTGTAATTGAATTGAACACGGTTTTTTAACCTATCTATTCGAAACAAATCCGTACTGATTTAGCGCGTTCGTAAATGTTCGGGATAAATCGTACGGGCCGAAGCAGGCCAGAGCGCCCGAAGTTGGATTCGCGCGCTTCTCCGTGTCTCGCCTCCTTCCTCTATTGTTTCATACATGCATGATAAGAAAATACGACGTTCACGAAAAATAAAGGTCCAACCTACATCTGTTTCGAGACGGCATCAAAAACAGTTACCTAGCAGTGGTAGAATTCAGTCCGGCCGTCTTGTTAAAAAGAAAAGTGCGCACAATATCGATGTGAACATAGACCAAAACAAACGTTCCGCAAAATAGTTGTCTTGTCGGTGTTTATTTCAACGGTTTTGTTTTGTAATTTTTGAGTTGATAATAAATCTTTCATTAATTGTATTGTATGTCATAATTATTTCATTGAAATCATATTGAGTTAATAATACAACCTACTGTCTACTATAGAATAATACCGCTGATTCAACACGCTTTTGAAGACTCAAACAGTCTAAGAGTCAAGTCAAAAAAGTCTTCAGTTCAACTGCACACGATTTTGTTAAACCTTACCCAGCGCCACTTGATCACAAAAGCGTGCTCAGTTGGCGCGAATTGAACACGGGATCGTAGGATTCCGTAGTAAAACAAAAGCGTGTGGATTTCGCGAGACCGGTGTCGCCAGTTGAACACGGAAAGGGAAATACGCCTGCAGAATAAAGAGTCGAGTCGGCCGACTGATGGTTGTTTGTTTTTTAATAAATTCGTGAATTCAATTAATATAAAGGTTTTAGTCGATCTGATACCGGCCAAATACCAGGGACCCGATTCTCCTAAGTTAATAATGTCAAAATTGAATAGAAATCGAATCGCAATATGATCGCAATAGCAGTTTTAACCATATAGGGCATTCTGCTACTAATAGGTATAAGACCAATCGTATTCCAACGACATTCGATTGGTTTGCGATTGGTCTGCTATTTTGGTGAATATGGTCTATACGGTAGTTTTCTCTACATAATATTGCAATCGCAAATCATTTGCAGACAAAATGATTCATTATTGAATGACAGAAAAGGATAAAAACTTTTATTTCTAAGAAAAAATAACGGAATGCCACATACGCTTCAATCGTAATCGAGTCGTGATTGGATCGCAGTCGAATGTGAATCGTATGTTGCTTAAGTAAAATTAGGAGAATCGGGCCCCTGATCGTTGTTATGCGTACTGCTCTGCTATTCTTTTCCATACTGATTTATTGGCCAAACTCAAAGGCCCGAATAAACAGTCGGCCGACTAAAAGTTTGCAGTGTGTGGAAGCTCTGACAGTTTACGAATGGGAAGGATGTACTTGTTACATACACCTACTCTTACATGCATATATTAAGTATAATGGTCTCTGCACACAGCGGGCGCGGCGCGGCGGGACGGGACGGCGACGCGACGCAATGTACTAGATCGTCGCGTCGCGTCGCGCCGAGCGGGACGGCTCTGTGTGATGTCGTCCGTAATATCTAGTACATTACAACTGCTCAGCGTCGCGTCGCCGTCCCGTCCCGTCGCGCCGCGTCCGCTGTGTGCAGACACCATTATACCTATAGGTAGATATGTTTTGTTGCTATATTTTTCAGCAATATCGAAATTAACAATCAATGGAGAATTGGAAAATCTGAATGCACAAACCTTAGACCTTTTAAACGTAGTTCAGGAGCAGATGCTTTTTTAATACCAAGTTTACCATTATAAGATGGTATAGTTCGTAGTGATTTGCAATTCGTACATTTACCTATAAAAAAAAACGGATTCGGCACAGTTTGGGTGGAAATAAAAAAGTCTGTCTATTGTCGCAATGCAGTAGACCAAAGCCCAGATACTTACAGAATAACTCTTTTAGACAAAGTAAACGTTCATCTGGAAACATTACAATTTGTCTAAATCTGGGGCCCGATTCTCTTAAGTTAATAATGTCAAAATTGAATACTTAGAAATCGAATCGCAATATAATCGCAATAGCAGTTTTAACTATATCGGGCATTCTGCTACTAATATAAGACCAATCGTATTCCAACGACATTCGATTGGTTTGCGATTGGTCTGCCATTTTGGTGATTTTGGTCTGTACGGTAGTTTGCTCTACAATCATATTGCAATCGTAAATCATTTGCAGACAAAATGATTCATGATTAAATGACAGAAAAGGATAAAAACGTTTAAAATTGCGGAATGCCAAATGCCGTAATTGAGTCGTGTTTGGATCTCAGTCGCATGTGAATCATATATCGCTTAAGTAAAATTAGGAGAATCGGGCTGATCCCCATGCCGTCATATCGTAGCCAAGCCAGACTATTACTAGATCGTAACTTATTACCTAGTAGAAAAATACTTTTAAATATGTCTGTTACATAAACGGAGCATTTAAATTGGATAGTGGTGACCATCTATGAAAAAACAAGACATCCATGTTTAATGTTTCGGAAGGGTACATACATACCTATATGGGTATTTTTATTGCCACACATTTGGCAGTCATATTAGTCAGCAACGAGTAAGTCTGACTATCAATCCTAAAAAGGTCTATCGGGTTGTGTCCAACTGTCTGGTAAAAGATAGACAGATGATGATGATTAGAATAACCATTTCAAAGGAACGTAGCACCTATATTTTAGAGTAACATTGATAAATGTTATGTAATTTCGATGTCTTCATCGACTTACGCTGAGCTGTGCTCACAGCGGAGGTGGTTCTTAGGCGGCCCCAAGACCTACAATAATAACTACAATCAAAATTGTAGCTAAAAAATATTGCGCAACCTTATTGCGCAAAATTGAATTATACGTACATAAATGGAGCAGGACGGGGATACACTTTTTATACTCCATTTATTGATATGACATTTTATTTAAAAATATAATGCGACTATAAAAATCAATGTAAATTGTACAATAATAACAGTTATTCTTGCTACTGAACGTATACGAAGTTCAGTTGATTAGGACGCCATCTGCATTAACTTTCAAGTATTATATCCCTCACGATTCCCTATATTATTATACTCTCTAGATTTAATGACATTGAATGCTTCTTTCTGACTTATATTTCTTTATAAATATTATAGACTCTATAGATATATATAATTGATTAGTAATTCAACTAATTAATTATTTTCCAGCCCAGCTCTTACTTGGGATACTAATATACATATGTGTAGTATAATAAAGATCATGTGTAGGTAAAGAAATTAGGTAACGTACTTTACTCACTCTATGTAATTTCAGACGCTGCAAATCACTGAAGACATTATGATGATGTTATTCTTACTTGTGAGATGACAAACATAAAAGCTTGCCTTTAGTCGATTGTGAATTTTATAGGGGTGGGACACTACTGTCAATCGTGATAATATTTTTAAAGAATTAATTCTTAAAAGACATAGTATCCAATTAGGTCAAAATATTTTTTAAAGAAAATCATACAATTCATGGATATGGCGTAAATTGGTGTATGTGAATAGAAATAGAAGAAAAACAGATTGTTCTAGAAAATAAATGATGGCTGCACGAGGAGACAGAGGTGTTTCAAGAGTACTTGATAAGTTAGAAGCATCTGTTAACTCTGGCCATTATTATGAGGCACACCAAATGTACAGAACCCTTTATTTCAGGTACAAATCACAAATTTACGGTTCATGGTGTTAAGTGACGGTATAAACATGTATTTCTAATGTCCTATTGAACATTTTCAGATACCTTAGTCAAAAGAAATATGCGGATTTATTAAATCTACTGTACAAAGGTTCAACGTTGTTGCTACAACGTGATCAGCAAGGGAGTGGAGCAGACTTGGCTATATTACTCATAGACGTGTTGAATAAATCAGTAACTGAGCCGTGCCACGAATGGATCGAGAAAATAGCAAAGTTATTCGAATTAATGAGTTCTAGTATACCAGAAAGGGAATCCTACCTTACCAATGCTGTCAAATGGTCTATGGACAATAACAAAAAGGGACATCCACTACTTCACCAGGTACGACATACTTTGTTATTGTCTAGCAAATTTCGTTTCTTTGAAAATATATTTGGCCAAAACTACAATTTGACCTAGAAATGTAATTTTGATTGTCACTACTTGATAATAGAATAAATGATTGTGTCCTTGCTGTATTTACATAGCTAGTAGTGCCTAGTTTAGGGAAGCCTAAATATATTTCCTACGCACTTGTTTTGTCTGAGATTTTAATGTAATCCAAATATTTTACTAATATTGACATAGATTTTTTACTGATGTATGAAATCATGTTTATATTACCTAAACCTGAGTCTCATACAAACCTTTATCTTCTAGAGAATTGCTGAAGTGTACTGGAAAGAGAAGAAGTATGCAGCTGCCCACAGACATTTCTTGCATTCATGTGATGGAACAGCATATGCCAGCATGCTAGTTGAACTCCATACAACAAAAGGATTAAAATCTGAAATCGATTTGTTCATCGCCCAGCCTGTGTTGCAGATTCTTTGCCTGCGTAATATACAAATGGCCACAGAGACATTTAATAAATACACAGGCTTACACCCTACAATAAATAATAATAAAGGGCCACCATATCTATTCCCATTATTAAATTTTCTGTGGTTTTTATTACGTGCAATTGAACAGTAAGTCAACATTTATATTAAAAAATTATTTATATTCTGATAGTTCTAAACATATTCAACTAAATAAATAAATTTATTTTCCAGGAAACACTCGACTCAATTCAAAATTCTAAGAAGTTGGTATGCAATAAGTATTAAAAGGGATCCTAATTATTCAATGTATTTAGATAACATTGGTCGCATTTGGTTTGGCATAGAAATACCACCTGACAACAAGAACCCTAATTCAGTATTTGGTGGACTTTTGAAATCTATAATAGGTGAAGCTGACAGTTCTGATGATGATGGAGACTATGTAGGAAGAAATGCTGCTGCTCCTGACTTAGATTGATTAAGTGAAAGTAAATCATTTAGTTAACAACACATTGTTTTACACATCCCTTATCTGGCGCTAACTTTAATGAAAAAAAAAAACATTAAATTAATTGAGATAATAGATATTATTTTATGCTTTGATTGTGGTTAACCTCAATTCATACCAATATGTTAAGCAATCGTCAGTTTATATTAGATTTATTCTTGATTGGCATTCAGATTTTTTAATATATTTTAATAGGTTATGATAAGCAGATGGGAGTATATTAAATTCAAGATTTTCCTTATACTAGGTTTTTAGTGGGCAGATTATCAGATAAATTATTGATAAACCTAAGAAAGTTTTTGCACATATTTTGTCTTGTTACTCTTCTCACTCTGCAAAGAATGGTGAAGTAGGTCTTTGTTGATAATAGCAGCGTGCAATCAATAATTGGACAGTAATTTTGCACAACTTCACAAGATCACTACCGATTTTGTCGCATCTTTTTTTTGTGATAGGTTATTGTTTAGACTCTAATTAAATTTGGCTGTAAGGTGGCGATGCAATCAATACAGAATCATTCTGATTTAGAAATGATGATGTAAGAGGTCAATTTATTGAACTTGCTATGTAAATATACTTTGCTTCTGCTTTGTCATTTTAAACATTTGTTAGGAGGTAACATTATAGGTGGAAAGATTACTTTGTATAAATTGTTTAACATTTAATTTATTTATAACAAATTTATAGTCATAAAAATCATTATAGGTACATTTTTATTATAATAGATAGGTAATTCAGTTGACAAATTGTAAATAGGTTCTGGAAACTTTAATGTTGTACATAAATATTCCCTAACACCATACCAATGTGAACTTAAAATTTGTAGAACTGAATTATGTAACACAATAATCATAAATACATGGTGATAATTTTATTTGTCTTTATTATTTATCACAATATTTAATAAATTATAAGAATAATTTTAATTCTTGAATAACAATCCACACTAAACGTCAAATGTGGAAGAAGCTTCAAGAAAATAACATAAAAACTACCTATAACAATGTTTCCTACTTATCAGCATCATAAATTCATAACACAGGAAGAAGTGGTGAAATCTTGTACACAGCCAAACGTTTGTGGTTTTGATAGCAAAAGTTTGTACAATATATGTTTTTTCTTTGTCTAATGATAACATTTAAATGAATTAAAACTGAATACAATTCCATTTAAACTTTTCTGTACAAATGTAGTTGTAGGAATTTTGTAGAATTAAAATAAAATTCTATTTTACAATGTAAATATTTTACATACTTTGTACATAGGTACATACTGTACAATTAATTGCACTTTCTTATAAATCAGTTTTTATGGCAATACCTTGTTGCTTTATTGGCCAGTACCTAACTTAAAATAAATATATGTATATATAAATTATTATCCAGCTCCATACTCTTATCATTTATGTATTAATGTTTTATCTGTTATCATTTGACCCTGAACAATGCCACTAAACTTGTTTATCTAGATCTTCTATTACCAGAGATGTAATATCCCTGGTGAAGTTTCTCATTTGGAGTGTATCCTTACGGAGTTCCAATTTTAAGTTCCTGGCCTTTAAATCTATAGCCTGCCTTGCTATAAATCTGTTGAATTCATGAACATCTGGATGATTTATATATTCATCAAAGTTCATCCATTTACAAGCTTTGATTTCCATATCAGACTTAGTAATTATTTCTGATGTTGCTTTTAACAAAACTATAACATAAATATCAGAGTTACCAAACATGGAGTTATGTGTATGTCTGAAGGTTACCATTGATTCATAAGTGGCATCAATGCCAGTTTCTTCTTTTACCTCTCTGATAGCTGCATCTTTCAGATCTTCACCTGCAGAAATAGGAGAAACATTTAAGTAATTTTATTTATGAATAGAACATTATGTGTATTACTAAAGTTAATATTATTTTGTAATTCTCAAAATACCTCTTTCTACATATCCACCAGGAAGTTTCCAATGTGGGTCTGAAATGTAGTTCTCAGCTACTACCAATATTTCGTTTTTATCATTAAAAACCATTCCACCTACACCGAGATTAGTATGGCAAGCTGGTGGCAAGTTAGATGGAGTTGTGGGAAGCCATTTGTACATCATTACGAAATCTCCTCGAGCATGGTGAAAATTGAAACCTACCTGAATATAAAAGGAAATTACAATCAATAACATTTATTACAGCAAGACAGTTAAGTTCAAATAAAAATAACAGAATCATAAACTTTACATTTGCTAGAATTGGTACCCACGCTGCATCTTTAATGTTGACTCTGAACCATATACACCGTTTATTGGCTTCAGACCATATTTTCAAAGAATCTGAAAGTAAACATCTACAATAATTTTTATAGATCAATTTCATGTACTTGTATCATAGTTCAATCGTAGTGAAATAGATTGTGGTTAAAGTTTAGTGTCATTCTGCAAATAACACTTACCATTCAACTGATCCAAAAGTTCGCTAACATCACAAGGTTCTTTTTGAGAATCCACAGTTATTCCATTATATCTGTCCGTCTCACCGTTGAAAATTTTGGAGCCCATGTTAATTTATTTATTCCTCAACAGGGAGTATTCAGTCCCGCTAATAACTTAAACGACTGAAAAAAAGGGTCTAAAGTTCTACAGCTAAATAAAATATACAGGTAAGTGGCTACATGCCATGCCTTACTTATCAATGTCGAGATAAGGTTCTAATGTTCACTTTGCGTAGTGTGTTAGGTATTTTATTTTTATTTTTGCCTAAAACAGTTGATACAATGTACAAAATAAATGAATGAGACCGCGTAACCACCTACGCGCTACTGAATGAATAGTACATCATAGTGCGTTCCGAGTGAAGCAAATTACTTTTAAAGTAGCTTTCTTTACGCTAACAGCGAACTAACTTTTTTGACACTACTTTCTCTAATTCAGTAGAAACAAATACTATAGAAAAGGCACTCATTGTCTGCTTTTATGACCGTTGGCATAAAACAATAAAACATTGAATAAAATCAGTCTAATACTTTCATTTACACATCTGGGTTTATTTTGTGATTCGGAACAGCTAAATCAGCTGAGGGCTGATGTCACTGACATTGTCTCTAGGGATGGCTCTGAATAGTCTGATGTAACGTTGGAATTTAATAACTTGTCGTAATTGATACTTCAAATTCTTTGTTCATTTTTTATTCTTATGGGCATTTTCACTTTTAAGTGTACCCATGGTTTTTTGACTGTCCCACTTATTCAAAATTATATAACAAGATAAATCATGGGCATATGGTTTAATTTATGGAATAAAAACGTCAATTACTAATTTTAATTTACAAATACATCTGAAATCCATGTAAAACACTTTTAAATTATTAATTTATGCGTATTTCAATTATTCAGAGTAGCTGTTTTTGGCATGTCCCACCCTTTGCCAACATTGGATTGACCGAAATTACTAAAATACTACTACGAATATATTTACAAGTTTTGGTGTGTCCAAAGTGTATGTCTATGTCGTCACATAAATGATATTTATACAATTTAAACTCTAATAACACTGGCGTAAAATACGTTTTCAAAAAATGTTCTAAATGTAAGCCGGTCGGACATGTCACTTTAGTGACGGTTCCAGTTGTTCAAAATAATTACAAAATGAACTCATAATAATTTAAATGGAAACATTAAGTGAAGAAGATCACGGCCAAAATTTCTAAACGTCAGATATGTGCCAGTTTCTCGAGTGAAAGGGTGTTATTGTTTGTGTCGGCTGCTGTCTCCAGTTTTTTTGTCAGGTTAGTGATGTTATTTCCATAATAATATAGAACGTTTTACATCCTACAACTGTTTCAACCGAATCAGATACAACATACAAATATTTTTTTCATGTTTTATTCTTTCTCAATATTTAATTGTGATTAGAAAACGTTTTTCTTTAATATTTACCCGCGAATATGACGTCACTTTGGTGACATTTATATTCCGTCACATATAGGACTGACTACAAATGTCACCAAACTGACACATAAAGCTAGGATTACATACCTACAATATGCAATATTTCATTTTCAGTTTTTTTTTTTTAATAAATCTCACTATGCCACTAAGTGGTGCAGAAAGTACCAAACAATATAGGGAAAAACTGAAATTAGAACGCCCTGATTTGCAATAATATTTAATAATATATTTACGGTGATTTTTCCTTTAGCATTTTGATTAATGGTCAAATTATGTTCCTTAGTTGTCTATAGATAACTTATTAGATAAATATGAATCCACTGTGGTAGCCCGTAAAATTCAAGTTTTCTTGTCAAAGAATCGAAGAAACGCTATGTTTTATTTTGTATCATGTAATCTCAGCTTAAGGTTTTTCAATGTGTCAGTTTGGTGACTGTCCCAATCTGTATGTGAACAAGATATATTTTTTTTAACTTTTGTTTCATTGTTTAATTATATTTGTTTGAATATTATTTTAGCCTTTTGCAATATTGAACACTACAAAACACATTTATTAAAAAAACTAAGCCCTTTATCGAGGGAATTAATAAAAATCGATCTTCATAGCGTCACTTGTCACAAAACAGAAGTTGAAACCTCATTTTAGAGAAATGAGATTTCAGTTTAAGGTTAGTATAATTTTTTTTCGATGGGTTGTAATATTCAGTAGCAAAAGAAAATAAAAAATTAGTCATATTAATTAAAATAATAAAACAGGATGATTTTTATGTCGTCACCAAACTGACCACTTTTTCACCACAATGTCCATTTATTTTCCGTTTTTAATAAGGAAAACACTCAATTTATTAAAAATAAAAAACTGTCTCCAGTACTTTAGACTATGAAGTACAGGTTGAGATCTTTAAACATATTAAAAACACAGCTTTAAAAAAAATTACGTATTTTTAACAGGGTACACTTAAAAGTGAAAATGCCCTTATACTTAAACAAAAAAATTAAGAAACACAAGGTTAACTAAAAAAGAACTGTCCGCAAGCAATGATATATCTAAGACAATTTCAATGACTAGACATGAAATATGCTGAAAGTTAAAAAAAATAATATTGCAAATTATTATTTTATGGTTTTACCAAAACGAAATAATACCGAATGTAAATCTTGCATCTTTCCATTCGTTGAAAATCGAATAGATTTTAAATTTCAGTTCGGCAACAGATGGCATCCTTAATCTTGTTGTGCATGTCAAACTGTCAATGTCAGCTAGATTGAATAGATATTGTTAAAAACTATAGTTATATGTCATGTCAATGTTAAAAACTAAAACATCTCAGTATTACTCGAATTAGAATTTCATTTTATTTTTATTACGTATTTTCTTTGATATCATAAGATATGCGAATTTAATAATATAATATGAATAAGCTGTTATTATACTGTACACGCGTTTATCGGACAAGTGTTATCTTACGGTAGGTAACCTACGAATTTTACGCCAAATAATATGCAAACTAGAGCACTGTTCTTCCTTCAAAATTTGGGTAAATGAAATAAATAGGCAAATGAAGGCTTATTTTAAAGAAAACAACCCAAGTTTTCTCAAACTTTAAAGCATTTTTGTTAATTTTTAGAAAATATCCCGTTTGTTCTTATTCTACTGAACACCCCAGCGCAACATTTATTGGGACCAAAGACAGATACAATGGAATTACAATTGATTCCAAAAAAGAAAATATCGATGAGGAAAAATTCACAAAAAATCTTGAAGGTTAGTAATAGTGTGGAAATGAGAATATCCTCCTATATTATAAATATATATTTTTCGTATTTTGTGAGTTTGTGACAGAGAGTTGAGAAAATAGGCGACGCAATTAGAATAAACATAAGATTGACCTTGGTTGTGTATTAAGAAACAATGAATACTATTTATTCACTTAAGCATCTCTTGGTAAATTCCAAACTCCAAACTCTGAGTACAAAGTCCAAATTCAATCTTTTTTTGCAAATAGAAATGCAACTGTCAAACTTATTAAAAATTATATTCCCAAAGTTACAAGTATGACGCAAATAAGAGTTTGATGATCATGTCTTATTACTTTGTGTTTCAGAGTCACTGGCATACTGGGCAACTGAAGGACACAGATGTATATGGTTCAAGATTAACATAAATGATGCTTTTTGTGTTCCCATATTAGCACAAGTAAGTTGTTTTTCAAACTCACATTAACTCCATTAAATTTTAGATTGATTTTGATTACCCATTTGTTATTATTTTTAATAAAGGCTTGCTGTTCTTAGAAAGGATTTAGTTTCCATCATGCAAGAGATGACTTTGTGATGATGTACAAATGGCTGCCTAGGGACTCGGAGCCAAACCTCCCTCCTGCTTGCCACACTAACCTTGGAGTTGGTGCTATGGTCTTCAATGATAAGAACCACATCCTTGCAATCTCAGAGAAGCACTATGAGTATCCCCACTGGAAGCTTCCTGGAGGCTATGTTGAGAGAGGTAACTATCTCACAGTTTAGATATGTGTCTAACTCCTGTTCAAAAATAATAAATGAAATTTTAGTAAAACAATAGTTTTAGATATGAAATTGTGTTAATTTGCAAATTGACATAAGCAACAGAATAATTCTGAATTTTTTACAAATTATGCCATCTAGGAAACAATTGGTTTATATGCCTTAAATTGATTTTTTCCAGGTGAAGATATTGTTGATGCAGCTGTAAGAGAGGTAAAGGAAGAGACAGGTATTGACGCCGCATTTGAGTCACTCGTCACATTTCGTCACACACACAACATGATGTATGGAAACTCAGATATTTATGTAATTCTTATGATGAAGGCTTTATCACATGATATTGTACCATCTCCCAGAGAGGTAAACCTTTGCAAGTGGATGGAAGTCGAGGAATATGTTACCCATCCTCATGTTCATTACTTTAATAGACTTATCGTTAAAACAGCTTTAGACTATAAACAAAAGAATTTAAAACTTGATATTCAGAAAAAAACTGTTAAATGGGCAACTAATGTAAGAGAAATGAATTTTTTGGTGGTAAACGAATGTAAATATTGTTAAATAAAATATGTAGGTATATGTGAAATAGTACAAAATATTGTGTATATATTTGTGAATATGTAAAATATGATGTATAGGTACTATTGAAAATACAAGTAAAATATAAAGTTTAAAATGTTTTTAATTAATCTTTATTTCAAAACATAATAATCATAAGACACGGAATAGGAACAATTACAATTTTTATTTGTCTAATGCCATCACAGTTTGGTATGAAAAACCTTCATTAATATCTAAAAGATATAGATGTATTTTTAGTTCAGGATTTGTTGGTGAATTCTTTAGTGTTTGTGCTGGGGCAGTAGATCGCCTTCGGTAGAATGAAGCGCGGGATCTCCTTCCACGCGATGAACATAGACTTGTTCTTCGGCTTGGTCTGGCTTGTCTGTAAACAAAGTAGTTCGCTATATTGTATAGGTTTTTACGATGGTTATACAATAGCCAGGTGCGTACACTAAGCTTAGTACCATTTTTGTCCTGATCAAAAATTGAATTCGTTTGTGAATTTGATATCTTAGGCCTGACTCCAACAAAGCGAAGCGGAGAAGTTTTTAAACAAGCAATAGAATTTCGTTTTTTAAAGTTCTCATCTTGCCTCCTTTGTTGCAGAAATTCTTAAAAAACTTTGTTTCTGCGTTTGGACGAGTTTGGGCCTAAGGCAAACAACACTATCTCGAAACAAATTCTGTCTAAGTCCAAGGCAAAAATTGTAGCGGTTCAAAATATAATAACGTCAAAGTTAGGGCGTTTTTAAATGCTGAAGATAATAATAACAACATAGTAACTTATGAACTTAACGTAAATTAACCATGCTGCTAAAAGTAGGTAGGCACCTTCATATCTCGCCTGTGTAAAAAAACACAAGGCAATATCTTATTCATAACCGACGATGAAAGTGTAACCCTTAGGTAAGTATTATTTCATGGCAGAACATTGGGCATGTAATGTAGTCTGCTAATATTAACCTGATCACGAAGGATAAGTAACAAAACTATGGAGATGCGCAGAATTTCTGTACGAGATCGTATCAAAAAGATCTGAGGAGATACGTAGAAGAACGTGACTTCAGAGTAACAATAAAGGCCCAGCGCATAACTTATACGACATAAGTTCGTTGAAATAGCAATGGGCCGGCGATGTAGCACATAGAAACGATGGCCCATGGGGCTGAAAGTTGCTGCAGCGGAAGCCACGGACTGTCAAGCGCTGAGTTGACCGGCCACCAACGACATGGTTGAACGATCTGACAGAGGTTACGAGCAGGCACTGGATGAAGACTGTTTCCGACTCGTGGGCCTTTTGGAAATCAATAGGGGATGCCTGTCTTTGTTTAAAAGCGGACGTTTTATGGCTGAAATGATGAGCACATAGGTACACTTCGTGGCGGGCTAATGGTTAAGACACTATTTCGGATTCGCCGGGGCCTGATCGAAAATCTGGCTATTAATATTGCGTTAGAACCTTCACGTGCTTCACATATGAAATGTTTCCTATCTTAGACCTGTATAAGTAAAGCAGAGTAAGGGGCAAGGACATCATGTAGCACCATCCTGGATTTAAAAAAGTACCTACTAAAACTTAGTTTGATCATTAGCATAATACTTTATACTGTCACTAGCTTCTGCCAGCGGTTTCACCCGCATCCCGCGGGAACTACTTCCCGTACCGGGATAAAAAGTAGCCTATAGCCTTCCTCGATAAATGGGCAATCTAACACTGAAAGAAATTTTCAAATCGGACCAGTAGTTCCTGAGATTAGCGCGTTCAAACAAACAAACAAACTCTACAGCTTTATAATATTAGTATAGATTAGGTGTCTAATCATCAAATAAGTACCGATAAAAATGTAGGTACGTATATTCTTCATTAAGTATCATCGCTCTGACTACGTAGGTAAGCATTATAAAAATATAAATATAGATTAGTTATGCAAATAAGAAATGTTATTATACAAAATTAAAGCACTGTTTTATTAATGATATGAGTGCTACCTACTGTTTGTTCGTTTTTAAATCATCATTTCTTTACTATCTCTATTACCTACCTATTGTTACAAAGTGCTTTAAGTTGGTCAAACTAGATAATGTAGGGAGTAGACAAGTAGGTAGCAAAGGCCCACCTAGTAATCCCTATGATTACATACAACAACCAAGACGGGCACCTATTTTTTTTGTATGTTAACCTAACCCTCCAATTCATTAAGTGTCTATCAGCAGCACCTATGAAATAACTTTTGTAAAAACTTCGATTAATAACTGTATCTGTACCTAATAAATAAAAAAATTGAACTTGCACAAATATTTCCATTACATATTCTGGCATCTTATTTTATATACCTGGGGGAGATGTTCCCAAAACGGGTAAGCTAACGAAAGATGTTAAATAAAATAACCAAGAACATTACATGCGACTTGTTATTTGTACTCATAGGGTTGTTTATATAATAAACTTTGGAAAACTTAAGATAGTCTTAGTAATCTTCTTCAATATTCTGAAAAAAATCAAAAAAAATAAACCCCTTCGAAATACCCGCTTTGCCCTCAGGGGGGTCCTAAAACGGGTAGCGCCTTTGGGCAAAGCAGGTAATGAATGAATATATGTGATAAATGAATTAAAAAACATTTTAAAAAATATCTTAGCCTCCTATTATCCAGGAAATCTTAATTGTTAATTGGTCTCCTTAATTATGTTAAACAGTTGTCATATTTTGATCAGTCTAGATTACTCTTTTACGTCATTAAATGTTACATTTGAAATTATAATGCTACCAACAGATAATTTTGTTAAAAATCAAAGAAAAAATATTTAAATTTCTTTTTCTCGCTGTTCCTGTTCTTCTTCAGCTCTCTGTGGCTTTTTTTATCTTCGATTAGCTTTCTGTGGGATCAATTGAGGAAGTGCCCCTTATTTTATTGGTGTTACATGATGATTCTCAGGTTGAAGAAGGATTGTAGTTTGTGATGGAGTCTTGCATGGTGTTATAAAATCCTTAAGAATTTGTGTTTCTGCCGTTATAGTCTTGCATGGTGTTGAAAGTTCTTCAATATACTGGCCTACTGGTGTTGGAGTATGAGGTGGACTTATAGCTTCGTCAAGAGGTTGCGGTCCATAACTTCCACATCCCACGAAGCATTTAAAGTTTTTCTTTTCACCCAATTAAAAAAAACAAATTAGGTATTTTTTACATTTGAGTCAGATAAATAATGGCACTGGTCAGCTTAATACATATCATAAATTATTACAGGGCAAATCGGATAGTCACCCGTTATGCCCCTACCCGTTTTGCCCAAAAGCACGTTTTAAATTTCAACTACCTTAAACATAAAATAGTAAACAAGGAGACCACTAATTATTCACAATTAATAAGCATATAACATGCAAAATTATAATACAAAACTACGAAAACCATATCTTACACCATATTTGAGTAGTTAGCACTAGCATAATTCGATTTTTTTTAATAAGTTCAGCGGAAAACTTTTTTTACGTCTTACCTCGAACACGCTCGCTCCAGGTGCGCGAGCCGACTGACCGTGATCGGCAGGGGGGAGGTGCGCCACTCTACACTCACAGGTTCACACTAAGATCTATAATATTCGAATGGCAAGGCCTACCCGTTTTAGGAGGGGTACCCGTTTTAGGAACATCTCCCCTACGCTAATTATTATACCTAAGTATTATTCATGAAATCGTAGGTACGTAAGTAGGTAATCATTTATGACTTTAACGACTTTAGCTGTCTCTACTGCGGAATCTTTTCAGGCAAAAAGGATAGTCTCAAGTTTTTAATTTCAAAATTTTCGGATTTTCCAGGATTATTTTTTTAATAGATTATGTGTGATAGCAACAACTATTCTAACTGTTATTTCACAGCAGTAGGTAAAAATTTAGCCGATACTATACTAACGAGATTATCTGAAACACAAGAATCCCTGACTAGCAAATATACGCCATACAAACCTTCACCTACCACCTTCTTTCTTCACCCCACTGACGAAACAGAAATATCTCACTTTATCAGCCAACTAAAAACGACAGCAGCCCTGGTCCCGACAAAATTGGTGTGAGACTTTTGAAAAAAATACAAAAATCCATTACAGCTCCCTTAACACATATAATCAACCTCAGCTTAGAAACAGGTGTATTTCCTGAACAATGGAAAGTCGCTGCAGTGAATCCAATTCACAAAGGAGGACCCACAGATAAACCTGAAAACTACAGGCCGATTGCACTCCTTAGTATACTGTAAAAAATCCTCGAAAAAGTTGTATAAATTATAAATACACGTTTGGTCAAGTTCCTAGAAAAGAACCACCTCATCTCAAATAGACAATTTGTCTTCAGAAAAGGGAAGTCTACTGAAGATGCTACCTTGCTATTAACAAACAAAATATCAGATTGTGTCGAAAGGGGGGACCGATGCATGGCGGTTTTCCTAGATCTAGCCAAAGCATTCGACACGATTTCAACTAATCTTCTCCTCAGAAAATTAGAGTCATCCGGTATAAGAGGCAAGCCGCTCGAATGGTTTCACAGCTATCTAACAGACCGCAGTCAGTATGTCAAATCTGAGGGATATACCAGTAATAAACTCCACATCAACTTCGGAGTTCCCCAAGGTAGTCTTTTGGGCCCCACTCTCTTCATAATCTAAATGAACGATATACTTAATTTGAACATTCTGAACGCAGAATTAATATCCTACGCTGACGACACTGTCATAATCTTTCATTCCAAAACTTGGGAACACCTATTTAATTTAGCTGAGGAAGGCTTAGCAACAGTAGCACAAACTCTAAACTACAACCTGCTAACACTTAACGTAAAAAAAAACAAAATAATCACATTTTTCAAAACCCTAACATCCAGTCCACCTCCTAATCTCTCACTTAAATTCCATACATGCACTCCATACACATCAAGAGAAACCTGTTCATGTGAACGCATTCAACGAACCCAATCTATTCGCTACCTAGGCCTCCTCATTGATGAAAATCTCTCCTTTAAAATGCACATCAAATCTCTATCAGGTCGAGTCAGAAAACTAATATATATTACTAGCGACCCGCTCCGGCTTCGCACGGGATAACAGTATTTCCCCACTATTTAATGCATGTTATTATATATGTTACAGCCAAAGTAATAATTCTGCATATTATACATATTATCTAGCTATTATTTATAATATCTACTCAATTTGGATAAAGTAATATATATAATGACCAGTGATTATGTATAATATATATTTAATCACTATGGCTGTAACATATATATAAATCTTCCTCTTTAATCTCTCTATCTATTGAAAAAAATCATCAAAATCCGTTGCGATATAGGGACAGAAAAAGCGACTATATAGTGATGAAAAAACTCAGAGACCGAACACCAAAAGACATACTCCTCATGGTATATTACGCCTTATGCCAGTCAATCATTCAATACGGTATAAGTACATATCTGTTTGGGGAGGAGCGGACAAAACCACACTCATAGACCTTGAAAGAGCCCAAAAGGCAGTGATCAAAGTACCTACTTCTTAAAAAGCCATGGCTCTTTCCAACAGACACCCTATATAAAGAATTTGGAGTTCTGCGTGTCCGCCAACTATTTATCCTTAACGCATACCTACACTCACACAAATCCTTGAAAAAAGACCAGACTACAATACACTCACCTCAAAACGTTTATTCAAAATCCCAATACCACGCACGACTTTCCTCTTAACCAGACGATGCCCTACCTATCTCCACACAACTGTCTTTAACAACGTACAGCGCAGGTTACCCCACGACACAAATGAGCTGACACTTCCCTCATGTCAAAAAATGGCTAACAGGACAGGAATGGCTATCATACGAAGAGACAGAAAATATTCTCACAACACAATCTACACTCGAAAGGATGCACTAGCATACTTCGCACACATGTGTGCACACACACACACATATACACACAATTAAGCCGCTCTCACACAATTAAGCCTAGATATCATATTGAGACTGATAAGCTAAGTTGTAATAAAGCATTTTACTTATAACTAGCTTCTGCCCGCGACTTTGTACGCGGATCCTGTCCCTTATGCCAGCGACTACGGGGTCAGCAAAATCAAAGATCTGAATAGTCTGATATTGAATTTTAAGGGCCCGTTGACTTGAAAACAACGGAATACGCATAACCATTAGAAACGTTCCATATATTTAATTTTTGTACTTTAACGGCAAAAGCACAGCAGACTAAACAAAACGCTGAGAACTGAACCGCAATAGACGTGACCATAGGGATAAAAGTAGTGATTCTAATTAGTCCGCATTTAAGTTGTGTGTGGCAAAAATATTACACGTATTATTACGTAAAAAAATATTAAATAGATGACAAAGTCTTGGTGACTTAGTTGAAATCGTGGTGGTTTAGTGGGTAGAGAACCAATCTCTCAAGTATGAGCATGCGTCTTTGATTCCAGGTCTGGCAAGTGCCTGCCAATGCAACTTTTCTAAGTTCGTTTGTACTTTCTACGTATATTTTGGATACCAAAGACCGTTATTTGTAGGGGATGTTAAACTGTAGGTTCCGGCTGTCATTGAACATTCTTGGCAGTCGTTATGGGTAGTCAGAAGCCAGTATGTCTTACCAAGGGGTGTTGGGTTGAGCGGGTAACCGGGTTGTGGAGGTCAGATAGGCAGTCGCTCCTTGTAAAACACTGGTACTCAGTTGCATCGTGACTGGAAGTCGACCCTAGCATAATTGGGACAAAGGCTCTTGAGATAATAACGACAATAATAATGAGATATAGGCACCGCAGGACATCTGAGGCTGATGACGGGGAGTAGCGACCCCGCGGGGCTATATCTACTGAGTTAGTATACTGTCCCCCATCTCCGGCCTGTCGGAGTGAACCATGACGGGGGTAGGTCTCACGCCTCTGGCTTGGCTTGGCCGTCCAGAGTGGAGTCGCTAGAGCAGGATTAGTAGCCCTGCTCGGAGGGTAGGTGCCTCATGGTAAGCACAGGGAGCGCGTATTCTGCGTTTAAAGTCCGCCGAGGTATCCTCACCCTTCAGCCGCTCATGTCCCTGTTGCCCTCTGTTGCTATTCAGTGACTGTTTCCCGGGGGCCCAGTAAGTGAGGTGGCGAATCTCCACCTGCCATTTTTACATGTACCTAATACATTGGCATCCACTAACATCCCATCACAATAGCCCAAGTAGTTTTCCTTCATAGTTAGCAATAGTTTAGCACAGAACCGGAGATTGTCTTTTTTTTAACGACGTCCACTGGGGATTGTCCTTGGGTTCATTTCTATAGTGTATATAAAGGGATAATCGTCGGTTTTGTGTCACCATTGCATTAAAGTTGTCTCAAAAGGGCGTATTCAGCGTGTTGGCTTTGGCACCACGTTTGCCTCCCAAAAATTCGGAACTCTGTAGTCCTGAGGTCTGGAAGAGACATACAAAATAATAATGAGATATAACGCAACAAAGTCGGAGTGTGGGGGCTCGTGACGCCACGTCTAGGTAGCACTAAGCAGTAACTTAACACCGTGCTTAACACGATATTCAAGCGTTGTTGTATCTTCGTTATTATTTGTTTGTGAGAGAAAGAGAAAAGAAAAATACGTGTCCATTATTTTAGGGTTATCTAAAAGATGGACTAATTACTTTTTTTGATTCACCATACCTATTTCATAACATTCATTTCTATACATTTCAAGTGTAGTATTGCTCTTGAAGCTCCACATCAGGTGTTCCAGATCTTCGATGTTTATACGTCAATAGAGAGTGCTTATCAGATTGAACCACTTTTGCTAAAACGTCATATCTTCATATGCTATAGTCTAGCTGGGCTCCTGGAGTTCCACATCGGGTGTTTTACATCTTCAATTTTTATAAGTCAACAGAGAGTGCTTATCAGATTGAACAACTTTTGCTAAAATGTCATACATCTATATGCTATAGTCTAGCTGGGCCCCTGGAGTTCCACATCAGGTGGTTTAGATCTTCAATTTGTATAAGTCAATAGAAAGTGCTTATCAAATTGAACAACTTTTGCTAAAACGTCATACCTGTATATGGTACAGAGAAGCTGGGCTCTTGGGGTTCCACATCAGGTGTTCCAGATCTTAAAATTTATTATCTCAGCTGAAAATGCTCATCACATGAAACAATTTTTGCCATGGCACCATTTTTGTATCTCTTATAGTTTTGTTGGTCTGTTGGAGTTCTGCATCAGGTCTTCAAGTTTCGAAGATAAATTATAGCCTATATGTTGACCAGGCTTAATACTGATATAACAAAGAAAAAATCATTGAAATCCGTTCAGTAGTTCGGAAGATTAGCGTGTACAAACAAACAGACATACAGACAGAATTTTTTTTTTGGATTTGTGCTCCATTACTGTTTCTAAACCCCACCCAATTATTATTTTTTTAATATATTCAATGTACAGACACAGTTTTTTTACAGATTTATTATATGTATATAGATTTTTACTTTTTTACTTACTACATATTTTATTTTTAACGTCTAGAACGAGACAATTTTTTGTTTTTTTAATAAGATGCTCCAATTTGTTATAATTATCTTAATTTTTTTACGTCTCGTTTAAATTTTTATATTCTATCTTTGTCCACATAAACACCGCATACGACCTATATTTCGACAAAAATACTTATGTAATCGCAACTCGGGTTCCCAAGACACAGGCCTAGCCTAGTTCAAGGGACCGCCGATCCAAGAAAACAATGTCTGCTACTACATATAGTTACCTACACCAAATCAATGTACCTAACTTAATTTTAAGGCAAACAAATTTTATGTATGATAAATATTTTATTATTATTATTTATATGTCTCTACCAGACCTCGGGACTATAGAGTCCCGGATTTTTGGGAGGCGAACGTGGGGCCGAAGCCAACACGCTGAAGCCCTTTTGAGACAACTTTAATGAAATGGTGACACAAAACCGACGATTATCCCTTTATACACTATAGAAATGAACCCAAGGACAATCCCCGGTGGATGTCGTTAAAAAAAAAGACAATCCCCGGTTCTGTGCTAAGCTATTGCTAACTATGGAGGAAAACTACTTGGGCTATTGTGATGGAATGCTAATGGACTAGGAATGGGAAAACTACGGGAACTATGGCACCTGCCGATGACAATGTATTAAATACATGTAAAAATGGCAAGTGGAGACTCGCCACCTCACTTACTGGGCCCCCGGGAATCAGTCGCTAAATCGCAACAAGAGGGCAACAGGTACATGACCGGCTGAAGGGTGAGAATACCTCGGCGAACTTTAAACGCGGATCTCTGATCACGCGCTCCCTGTGGGTCCAGCATCACCGGCCCACTCGCCACTTACCACGAGGCACCTACCCTCCGAGCAGTTCTGCTAACCCAACATTATAGATAGTTAATAAGTACCTAGGTATCAGATAGGTACACCGTCTGCGATCGCCAGGTTTTTTTTTATCAACAACGATTTGTTCACACGGTTCACAATACGTCACGAATTGTCAGTGAATAAAAACATTCAGATGAGCATAAACACCATGTATAACATTGCAGATTAGGTACAAACTCCAAATAGGCATATGATATTTTAATCATATTTAATTCAGTCTAAAGTTCGCATTTGAAAACTGGATATTGTAGACCTGTTTTACCATACTACGCTACTTGTCAATCCAGTAATTTGCCTAGACACTTTCCTTCTTAGATTCAACCTCTGAAAGAAGTACGTTATAATAAAATGGCTCAGCTGCCAGCGACCATTTTGGTGACGAGAAACTTAGGATAAAACTCAAGTAAAGTTTGCTCATGTCTCACGTAGGTAAATAATGAAAGTTATTCCTAATTGCTACGGCTAACTATTGACTTATTCATGTCTCTTCAACGATGACATAGGAAACCCCATTTCCACATATTACAAGAGCACGTTAATATTGCTGATGACACTAAAGTAGTTCTTTACATTTTGACCGAAAAAAAGAAGGTTTCTAATTCGAATATTTGTTTTTTTTTTGTTTTGAAGAGCACGTTTTCCTATATATATATATATGGATAAGGTAAGTTTAACGAAGTTTACGCTTAAGTACAACGACTGCCATATTTCTGTGTTACAGATTTGTCAATCAGCCGTTATGAAATTACATTGCTCTATAGATAGGTACCTACGTATTATATTCAAAATATTATGTAAACAAGTGCAGCGAAGGCACGTCCAACTTATGCAAACACGCACACAGAAGACATTGCGAAAGAAATCACTTTAATATAAACTAATGTGACGATTACTAATTCTTATAACCACCTGATTTATTGCTAATACCTTGGAGTATGTACCTACTTATAGCTAGTATAATTAGGTAGCTATAAAACATATAACAAAACGTCTTTTTCCAAGGTAATTAGATAGGCTCATAAATCTCTCAGAAATCTGAGAATATACCCACATTATATAAAACCAGATAGGTACCTACATTCTTTCTGATACGATACGGCCTTGTGTTTAAAATAAAATGTAAAAGAATTCGATAAGCGTAGTTTACAATAACTATTTGTAGGTGAAGGCAGCGTCAAGCAACTAAGTACTTACCTTCTTACAAAATGCTGTTACTTTGAAACTATCAAAATCAATTCATAAGTATTTTATTTTGCATAGGTGTTGACTAAGACAACCGTTATTTTTGTCAAGGTTCATCATACCTGTGCAAGCGAAACACATAGCAAACTGGTTAGCAAATGCTTCGTAGCCTAAACGAGGTTCAAAGACACAACAATGACAACAAACGTCCGCAATTGGATTTCTAAATTGATGAAACGACACTTACCTGTGTTATTCCAGATTCTTTGTTTTTCAAAGTGAAATACAGAGAAAAACTCAAAAATAATAACTTCACTGTGATCGCTACAGACACCACTATTATGAATGCGTAGCTCATGGTTAATATTTCGTCGTTCAAAGTTTGAATTGAAATTCCACGTAGCCGTGAGACGCCTTACGGTGTTCAACCAAAACTGCACGAGAACCACTCACAACATCTGAGCGTTCGTTTGTGTTGATTTTTTTATCGAAGTCAAGCTCGACGCTGCCGTGCGATGACTCACAAGTCAACAGAAGCGTCTTTAGTTTAAAACGTTGTCCATCCTTGTCCAAACAATACCAGCGATGTAACTTGATCTTGTATCATAAGTAGTGACTTGTCAGTTTCTCCTAGGCTACCTACCGTCACAGTACATAGTAAATAAAAACATAAGCTGAATCGTTTCTCAATAAAAAACCTTATCTACAGATTGGAAATTACACGTAAATCATAATTAGACAAATTCGATTTGTCACGTTTGTGAAATCTTTTAATTAAGTAAGCCTGCGCGCACAATGCAGACAAACAGTCGTCTGGAGGTTGGACAAATTTTTTTTTTAGAAAATCGTGAATTTGATCAATGTTGTTACTTGGTCTGATACCGGGCAAATACCCGTTCGCTGTTAAACCAACTATCGGCCGACTTAAAAAATGTAGTGTGCGCGTACTCTTAACCTAATTAAACAACTGCTTTTGTAATAAGACCTTAAAGAATCCACCATACATATGACTACTTAAGCAAGGAAAGTTAAAGTTCAAAAATATATATAAAATACCTTATGTTATGTATACTTTGGAAAATTAGATTTCGTAAAAATAAGTCTAGGTATACGGTATATTTGAACCTGATGTAATATTTTTCTCAAAATGTTTGTCTGACGTCCTTTCCTGTATCGGATTGCGTGTGGCCGTGCTATGGCCCCGTAATGACGTTTGTCCATTGTCCGCATTTGAACAGACTATAGCTACTTCTCATTGGTTGGTAGTAGGTTCTACATCAACAGGTACATTTCAACAGCTGTATAAATCGACAGCCAAGCAACGACCAACTCAGTTTGCTTTGCGTGACAAACAGTAATTTGTTTAGGTAGGTAATATAATCTTAAGATGAAGTTTTGCTACTTGTCTACCAAGTCGTTTTCATTCACGTTCAAGGTTTCCAAAATAAGTGTGGGTTAGACAAACTACTCTATTCCAGTTAAAACGTATTTAACATTCAATGGCACGAGAGTAACTGAACATCCTCTTAGCGGACATTAACATTCCTTCGGGTTGTCGCTTCGTGAAGGTTTGCGGAAACAAACGCCTACAATAAAGTCGGAAATGAAGGAACATGGGTTCTTAGAAAAATATTATTTGAAGTTAAGTTTTTTCACAATAATAAATTACGGAAATATTTTTGTCAGTATTTTTATCAAATGATGTAAGGAGCCACAGATCTCTTTTTATGCGACAGCAGATAATTGATTAGTTATGTATTTGTAGACCGTAAGATTAGACGCGTAGTGGTTCATAATTTGTGAGTTATTGGACGTCATGACTATTTGCATCGCATTTTTGTCAATAGCTAAAATATATTTTTTGTGTGTTAGTTATACTAATGACATCTGTAAGAAAATTAAACTACCAGCAGGTACCCAGTAGGTAGTTCTTTGTTTGCAAAAAGTTATCAACACAGCAGAAATGCGTAAAATGCAGTAGCAATTTTGCTTTTTAACCGACTTCCCAAAAAGGAGGAGGTTCTCAATTCGTCGGGATCTTTTTTCAATAAATAAATATAATAGACATATTACAAAAGACCACTTGTCTTATATTATAATCCTTTGCATACTTGAATCTAGTATAACGTGCTTACTTATTTACAAAGACTTTTTGTTTTCTACTTATTCTTGATAAGATAGCGCTGCTTATCAAAGGAATATACTTATGTTTATGTAGATTTCAATCAATGAAAATCACGTTTTTATCATTCTGTCGTGTTTATTCCACACGTTCTCCACCATATCTGACCTTGTTTTTATACTGCATAGTCTTTATCCAGACGCCACAGTAATCAAAATACATGCTTGGGTACATATGCATTCCCATTTTAGTTTATTATCTTTTTATATGATGACCTTTCCCGCTATGGGTGCAGTTTGGGGGAGAGTCAGACTCCTATTGACTACTAATCATGTTCCGTCTTATGCCATTTATCTACTAGGGCCGCGGTAACTCTTTCGAACAATCCCGCAGCCCCGGTAGGTTTGTTTCTAACCGAGAGCTATCTAGGTAAGACACAAACGTGCATATACATGCCTGTAAGTAGCTTATTACAAGACCGTACTCTACATATAACTATCTCCATTAAGAACAGTATCTTCTGTAATCAATTCTACATGAAAATGCACAGAAAGCCGACGACCTATGTACCTAAGTAGTAGCCTTAGCAGTAGCCTTATCCAGACCCTGTCTCAAACAACAATCAACGTCCGCCAACAAAATATTCTCTATGGTCATACAAACGACTTCGAACGGCAGAAAAGTGATTATTTCTGAATATCACAAATTCGTATTTCCTTAGATTACCTAGTACTGAATTAAAAAAAATACGACACAGCCAGAGCTAAATATCGTGAACAACTTATAGCATAAAATACACGTCTATACATACATATACATATTTACATAGATGTGAATATGTCCCTATGGTAATATTCAAGAGTATAGCTGCGATCGTAGCAAGGGGTAGCTCGTAGCACGCTCGTAGACGGGAGCGCTACGCGGTTGCTACGAAATCGTAGAAAGTCTAATTTAGCCACATCATTACAATACATTGGCGTGCACTTGGAGAGGCTATGATGATGATGATGATGATGATTGCAATACATTGTAGTGGTAGTCTTTATCGAGTGCACGAAGAAGTTAGGTACTACACGATAAAAGAAAAACCAGGGCTACTACTGTGTATCTTTATAGAAACACACAAGATCTTCCAAAAGTATAATCTTAATTATAAATAATATACATACATACAATTTAAATTCTTACACATTTAAATAAGGTCAGGTACACAGTTTGGTTGTCGTTTACGAAGCTTGCTTTGTCTGGCTGTCTAGCTTGTCGATGTCGGGCACTGGGTTGGCACTCATACGCACAATGGCTTGGTACAGTAGCTCTTGAGGTTGAAGACTCAAGCGCGGGTCCATCCGAGAGGGCGCCACGGGGTCGACCTGAAATGTAAACGATAATTCATTGATCTATTGTTTATCTACTTACGTGTAAGTATGCAGTATCAAGGTTGTCTGTAAGAGATTGCTTTTGGTGATAAGACCGCCCATTGTGTCACCTAAACATAATTCAATTTAAATATTTCGTTTTGCTTTTTAGAATTTTAATTGGTGTACATACAACGTGGCAATGCTGCCAGCCTTTTGGGTACATTACCCAGTGACAGCGATGAGGAGCAATTTTTTGATGCACTGTATTAGTTTTAAGTTGTATTTATATATAAGTTTATTTTAACTTTTTAAAATTAATTTAAATATTTTGTTTTATTTGGTGTACATAATAAAGAATTTGTATCTATCTAGGCTTGTCAACTGATTGGACGGACAGGCCCTCGTATGGTGGTTTCTTGAAAAGGTCATTACAATTCAAATTATTGAATTATTTACTTCTAGATTTGAAGCTTTTCTTAATATTAGCTTCGAGCCGTGAATTTGTTTCTAATTTTCATCTCTAAATAAAAAGTTTTTTTTTCAACGCTCTAATCTCAGGAACTTGTTGAGGCAGGCCAGAATACGCGGCGAGGTGGTAAATAAATAAAACGTTTACTTGCGCCTGCAACTTTTTTGCTTTTATGTTTTTGTACCATGTAACGCATTGCTATTTGCATTAACAAACATGTTGTAATGAACACCTATGTTTTTGCTATATGTAAATTAACACTGAGTACAACTAAGTTAAAGTACACATTAATTGTATGCAATAAATAATATAATATGTATGGTTTCGTTATAAACCAGTTAAGTATGTGAGTATGAAAATAATTTTGTTTATTCACCAGACCGCGGGATTATAGAGTCCGGGCTTTTGAAGGTGGTGCATCCCATATCCTAGTCCACTAAAAAATATACCACCACAATCACCCATTTATTCCGTGTAGTTATTCCTTATTTTCGTTAATCTTAGGTAATTTAGCACAGAACGCGAGTGGGAGCGATGGATCTTCTGCAGTGGGCACTGTGGGCATGCCCACAACCGTGACGAGCACAGTGTAATGTAAAATTAGTCACTTGTTACACTTCTTTAGCAATTTATTTTTTATAAATTACGATTCGGCTCCTGAAGTTTACATGAAAGACAGACACTGACACCGTGCTAGAAAATTTGAATAGGCGAATAGATTGCTCACATTACTTCATCAAAATGTAGGCTGATATCGCTTGCATAGAACGAAGTTAAAAAGTACAGATCTTTATTAGCCTTATAAAAATAATCAATGTCTATGACCTCCAAACTGCAGTTCAAAGTACCAGAAGTACAAGATTATTAGCTGCTTAATTATGTACACATATATTTTGTTTCTTATCATTGAACGCCTTTTCTTTATCTATATACATATTACGCGTCTCTACTTATTAACGTCGTTGAAATATAATAGATAGGCGTCTATAATTACTAATTTTTTTTCTTATTTTAATAACCATAATTATATTTACTATTATCTTTATCTGTACTTTCTAAGTATATCTTGGATGTCTATGACTGTGTTTCGGAGGGCACGTTAAACGAAATCTTAACTTAAATTATTTTACTGACGTCCAGTTAACGTCATTACCACTATTTATCAGTGATAAAAATGCAATCAGTCTAGATAGGCAAGTCTGGACAGGAAAATCTTTATAATTATATCGCTTCATGAGCATACCAATGCCGTGAGATTTTATAAATAGTACTAATGCTTCCAAAATAATCATTTTAAGTAATCGAATATATTACTTCTTCCGGCCAATCTATACCCATGTTATAAAGAGGGAAACTTTGTTTGCTTTTTGTAGTGGATTAATTCTCAAAAACTACTGGACAGATTTTAAAAATTCTTTCACCATTAGAAAGAAGGAGAGAGGGTCTGCTGCAAGAGATTTCGTTAGAAATTAGCAGTACTTTTGTACTATTTTATGCTATCTCTACTTCTTATATATTCTCATTGAGCACATAAATGGTTAAATAAATAAATAAATAGAAAGATACATTATCTGCTATATTTTATCCCGGTACGGGCAGTAGTTCCCACGGGACGCGGGTGAAACCGCGGGAAAATGGCTAGTCATAGATATGTATGAAGGTACGTATACTTAGCTATTTCGCATAAAGATTAACTAGTAGGATACGCTTTATAAATGTTTCTTTGTTATGGAAATTGAGAATAGAGCTGTAAAAAACAATAATTCATGGTAATTTTCACAGCTAAGTATACGGTGGCTAGTGAACAGAAGATTTCCTACAATTCAAACATCTAAAAGCCGATTCTCGAGTATGAAAAGAATAATGTATTTAGGAAGTCGTGGGCCGGTTGGTTGGTGATTCTAATAAAGTTAAAATTAAAAAAACTTCGCAATTATTTAAAAATATTTTCTTATGGGTGCTAATTAAACAGGCTTCTTTTTAATATCATTATTCGCCCCCAAAAATGTATGTTGCCTTCTAAATTACTAAGTCAGCCACAATTAACGAGCACCTAAAGAATACCTACTATCTTAGCCACTAGTTATCTTATAATATGTAAACCACTCTAAATACAACTCAGCCTGATGGTTATTTTTTAGCATCTAAATTTGTAGCATTCTAACAGTAAACTTCTAAAATACTATTAAATGACATCATAAAATATATTTATTTAGCTTCTAATTTTTTAACTCAGTACGTTTAAAACGTAAGCAAGCAACATGCAGCAAGCATCGCTTCTGTCACGGCTCCGGCGCTGCGGGGCTCCGGCGGTCCCATGCGAGCTTATCGTCGCAGATGGTTTTCACGCTCACCCCTCCGCGCCTACGCGGTTTTGAATTACACTCAAGGGTAGGGCAGACAAGACTACGTGGAGTCGGTTTTGCAGCGATTCGTTTTTGTCACTAACATCAATTTTTAATACAATGTTTTTAAATTGAAGGTAATAAATGGCAATATGCTAAAAACGAGGCCATGTTAGTAAATTAGATGACAATGTATAAATAAGAAGGACAAGTCACAATAATTAATGACCTTTACTTGAAGCTTTCCATAGAATATTTAGTTGGCGTTGTAAAAAAGACGAATTCGTTTATTAGAGGCTATGTCATTTCCCCGTTGCTTAGTTATAAAATTAGAAGTTTAATCATGTGTCCAATAAATAATTTTGTGGCTAGACTTATAATTTCCCTTTTCTTATCAGTACTTTCGCGTCGGGGTACCTGCCGCCAAGTTTCAAGCAATATCTCGGTATCTTACTACAATTTGGGTTAGTTGTGGTGTTGATGAATTACTAATTTAAGCAGGGCGATTCACAAAAAAGGTATATAGCAGATACACATTTATAATCAGCTGGACTTTTGTACCTACCTACAGATGTTGCACCAAATACCTATGCTGAAGAGTTTGTTTGTTTGAACGCGCTAATCTCAGGAACTACCGGTCCGATTTGAAAATTTTTTCAGTGTTAGATAGCCCATTTATCGAGGAAGGCTATAGGCTACTTTTTTACCGGTACGGGAATGAACGGTAAAACGGAACGGGAAGTAGTTCCCACGGGATGCGGGTGAAACCGCTGGCAGAAGCAAGTAATTTATAATTAAAGCTCGTAAATCTCTGGCAGGTATGTCTATTGATGAAGATCTCTACCAATCCAAAAGAAATTACACTAAACCATCATTTTAATTTCGCTTAACCTATGTATTTTAAAAATGACAAACAGATACGCTTTCGTAACGGCATTAATTTGCGTCTTTTATCACGGAATAACGCAGTAATAATTTGTGCAATGTTAGTCATGGCCCGGTATCTTGGATTGTACAGAATAATGATGACCAATATGTATAGACTCATATAAAGGGAATTATGGAATTTGTTTTTTGTTTGAATATCTACTGGTCATGTGGGTTTTACGTAAGTTTGTAGCAGATTTAATATTTTTCTTTATTTAATTGTAAAATCATCGTAATTTTCGTCTATATTATGTTCAGCTTGCCATAGGAGAGCTTTTCTCTTCTAGCAAAAAGAGTAGATATCTTATAAGAGTTTGGAAGGCTAATTAATAAGTTCATAGGTTCATCTACTCCATTGTTCCAGAAGCTAGAAAAGTATTACAAATAGATTTACACATAGGTATTCGAAGCAAAGGCGAATCTGTCTATTAGCTAACTTCAGTGCAGATCCCTATATATAATTTTTAAAAATAATTTTAAACAGTTTCTTAAATTACCAAAAAAACAATTCTATCCTTAGACAACATTCTGGAAAACGCCCGAAGTTGAGATAATAATTATTTTTAAATCAGTCTAAATTAGGACTCACCTTTCCCGTAGTAGTCTTCAGTGTATAGATTAAAGATCCAACCAAAAACACTGTATTTATTACGAGCAACACTCCAGCTACAATTAAAAAAGCCATTTAGGAACAATGCACTTTGTCTTTATCGACGTTACAATCCTGCGTCCGCACTCTTCCAGTGGATGAAGCGAATTAAGCACTGAGCTTGATTTTCTATTCACACTCTTCTAAATTATCAGCATAATCTCGTAGGACCAGCCAATATAAATGTTATAAAGCAAAAATATAAATCGAAATGTTTGGACCGTATAATCAATACCGATTGTTCTGATTTTATCAGTATTCGCGTATATTATATACTAAAATGCTCAAGTGCGTATTGCTCACTGGATGATTATGTATGCTTGCGTGTGTCCGCCGCTGATAAAGCCAGTAATCTGAAAGATTATCTAAACTGAAATACGAATATACTAATATTCATTACAGACATATTCGCGAGCTGCTTAGGTATTTTATTTTAAATTTCCTGTTTTTATGAACAAAGGAAATAACTGCTAATTTGCGTGAACGATAAAGTTAGTACAGTCTAAAGTGTGTCTTCCAATAAACTACGGTAGCGTGGATAAAACGTTGGAGGGACTTCTATTTCAAGTGAAAGTGAAGCTTCAGAAGATAAAAAACAGTATACTATTGAAAACGATTTTATTTGAATAATTAGAAGTAATTAACAGGCATTCAAAAACATCTCTCAACGACAAGACCTCATATCTATTCGAGTCACTAGGAATCGGAGCTTAGAGCAGCGAAACTTACATCCTAGGCAAGAAATGAAATGTCAATTGTCTCCACTTAATAAGTTACATTATCAGAAATCAATAAGTTACATTGTGATGCGTAGGTATTGTAGGTATGTACTTAAATATCAAACAACCAATAATGTTAAGTGACGATACACTAACAAAGACGTTGATAAAAATATAGGTCATCTCATCCTAACACTTATAACCAAGGCAATTGCCGTTGCCATTAGAATTATATTACTTATAACTACGTAAGTGTTTATTGTATGTTTCCAGGGTTCCACACCACCGAAGGAAACCTATCAGCTTTCCTTCATTAAACTTTTTAACGATCATGCGTGGATGTATCTACAATAATCTCCATGGTCGCAAAGGATCACTTGGAAATGCAATTACATATTATTATACCTATGTTTAGCTAGCAAGAAACTCGATTTTTCATTAAAATTAAGTACAAGAAAAGTTCTAAACTTGATATCATTTTTTTCCTAGAAAAGAACAATGTGATGATTTCACTCTTCCTTCCAAGTTTCGAATACCTACGCGATAGAATTTTGATAAGATTTATTTTATATGAATTTTTGATTTGGCAAAGTTGTTCTGATGGTCTGAGTATTTATTTAGGCATTATTCTAGTCTAACACAATCTTTGATGACATTCTGAATGAAAATAATGGTGATAAAGTATAAAAAAGTACGGAACCTTTTACAGTTTAGTAATCTGTACCTTTACAGCCATGATAAGCGCGACCATATGGCACTTGATCGCTTATTTCTATTCGCGGATAAGCATTGGCTTTTACATTTAATCTACTGATATATTATTATAATAGACTAGCCGTTTTCCCGCAGTTTCACCCGCGTCCCGTGGGAGCTACTGCCCGCACCGGGATAAAATATAGCCTATGTTACTCGCAGATAATATAGCTTTCTAATGGTGAAAGAATGTTTAAAATCGGTTCAGTAGTTTTTGTGTTTATCCATTACAACCAAACAAACAAACAAAGTTTTCCTCTTTATAATATTAGTACAGATAAGGTGTTGCCTACGTAAAATCACATAGTGCACTTAGTGCATTTAGGTAACTGGTCACCAATGAAGCAAAGGATCTTTAAAACCTCTGTAAATTGTCATCTAATATGGTACCTAAATGGTTGCACTAATGAGAGTATAATTGACATAGTACCTACATAATAATAAATTTCAATGGGGTCTATAACCTAGGTTTACATTTATCGTATCTATCTAGGTACCTACATTTTGAAATTGTATAGCTTAGCCCAAGTTATGGTCTAGACTAGACAACTGCGTGGTCTACACTTTCTTTTTTAAACGGATTCCACAACTGGTTATTTTCCAAGTATATGCACTGTTCCTAATTTTGAACCAACTTCAAAAAAGGAGGAGGGTCTCGATTCGACCCTATGTTTTTTTATGTAAAGATAGTACCCTGAGATAGTTACCTACTTGAGAAACGGAAAGTGTTTTTTTATTAGGTGTATAAAATCTATATATATAAAAGAAAGTCGTGTTAGTTAATCCACTTATAACTCAAGAACGGCTGAACCGATTTAGCTGAAAATTGGCAGGGAGGTAGTTTAGAGCCAGGAGAAGGACATAGGTTTTTGTCACCATCCGGCTACGGGAAGCAGTTATCTCGGGACGCGGGTGAAACCGCGGGCGGAAAGCTAGTTATAGATAAATGCAGCTGCAATTGGATCGTTACGACACGATAGTCAAAGATAACCGTTGTCAAGCACAGTGGGGTATTGTGCGGAAAGTGTAAGTCGATTGAGTAATATTGCCAGGGGTCGTAAAACGTGGTTGTTCGCGTCGCGTGGCGGCCGACGGTATGGCGAGTCTTGTGGGTTGGCAACCCCTGCCCGACACTTGTTGCTAGGCTGTCTACACCAACAGTTCAACAGGTTGACAACTATCTGGAAACAAAAGAGAAATGAACTTAGTCGAAATTACGTACTTTAAGGCCTGAGGACAATTTTAGACTTGCCACTAACGATTATTTTGTTGCTATATCAGGCTTATCAATTAGTATTAATGTTGTTCAATATACTTAATTATATTTGTGATTATGAATTGAAAACATTACCTATCTGGTTATCGTTATCAAGTTAGTGCTTTAGGTAATTTCGGTCGTTACTTTCTTAAGCGAATGTTTTTGTATTGTTTATCTTTGCATGGTTTTGGCAACCAGAACATTTGATGTCCTTGCCATTGAAATTTGTTTTGTCTCGTCATTATATTAAATTCTCTTCCGAAGACATTAATTTGTTAATAAATAAAAACTCAAAGACCATTTCTAAAGGCTAAAATAAACATAGGAACTCAAGTTTTCAACTTTCTTCAACCAATCAACATCAAATACTTAAATAATAAATAGAAGATTTTTGACTTATGGAAATTTAGACGTGTATTTTTTATTTTCTCTACCCCTCACGGTTTCCACCACCTTTCATAAAGTTCACTGAGATGAATTTCCTAAAGTTTTTCAATTTCCAATAAGATGCAAGCAAATAATGCGCCTTGTGACTACGAACGCCCTCTGTCGCACGCGAGTCGAATCAAGAGGCATACCGAAGCAATATTAACATCAACATTTTAATAAAGCAAACCCAGGCTAGATTAGCTACGAGCGAAATATTATACCTACTCGTAAAAATATTAACTCGAAATAATTGAAACGAATTCAAGACTTGGATACAAAATATAATATGTTCTTAGAGTAGGTGCAATGGTTACTACTTGTAGTTACGGTTACTTTAAGTCGTTTAATTTATTCAGAAATTATTTTTTTCTTTCGTGTGCATCAAAATCCGATTCTTTAAAATCTCTTAATTACATATGTGAATCAACTTAGATGTATGTACGTATTTAGTTAATTGCATGTCATTAAGGTAAGTATGTAACTATGTAGAGGTACATAAAATGAAATAGGATAGTGACAATGAATAGGATATTGAGCAATATTTATGAGTAAAAAGTAAATTCCTATAATATAATATGTTGCCTGGAGAAAGGTCAGACGTGACGCAGTTCATCTCTGAATTCGATATAGGTGCTGCCTATATCGTTTCATGGAAATTGCAAGCGTTATTAAAAATCAATAACTGTTGTATGTGTGTGTGGCACAATATTTGTTGCAGTGTTGGGCGTAATGTGGCATAAACACAGCAACTAAGCTTTATTACCACTTAATGCTTTTACGTAGCTCCGCCATGAAATAACTAGGATTAATTGTTGTAGAGCTTTTTCTACTGATTATAATTTTGTGGCTACATTTAGAAGTGATGTGGGTGTTCTGAGAGGCACCGACTCCAGGAGTGCGTCGGGAGCTGTGTGCTGGGGTGGAGAGTGGCGGCGTGGAGCTCGCGCGTCAGCCTCCGCGGCGCGAGCTCGCAGTTCGCAGTACCCGCTCCACTCCGCGCCGAGTAGCCGCCGCGAGTGCAGGCCCCGCGACCCTCGCGCCTACCACGCCACTCACTCGAACCGAATTCACCGCGCACGATTACACGGAAACTATCACTTTCGCTCCAGATGACAATCAAGTCTCAACTATGATAACAGTGTGAATTTATTAGTGTGCACCGTCCGGCTCTACCACCACGGCAGCATCGCAAGGTAGGTGAGTTTATTTGATCTATACTTCCATGGTCAGAATCAAAATCGAGTCTACGTGTCAGTTCCGAATGCTAAGTGAAAGGCAAACTCTTTGTTAAATTACGTGGATAGGTTGACAACGAGTTCTATAGAGCATCTCGAAAAGCACTCAGGTACTTTCAATCAATGCAACAGGATATTAATTAAAAATCATTAGCTGTTAATTGTTAGTAACACCAAAGTGCGTGTTTATAATGTGTGTTGATTAAATCAAGCTTCCTTCATGCATTACAGGCTGATTTTTATTACATTCGCGAATCATGTTATCTGCTAACTTTAAGGTATCATTTTGATCATTTAGCAATGACCTACATACAGTACAGATACATGCATTATTGCCATTTTTGTCCTTGATATTTTACATGTTAGAAGACAGCACGTACATTTTCTTTTTAATATACGGGTGCACGAAGTAAGATGCACTGTTATTTACACACGAGTATAGACTGACTTTTAAATTACATGTTGAACAATCTTAATATGTGACTACGTACCTACAATTAATCGTACATAACGAATTTGAATAGAATCAAGTTTATTGTAGGTATAATTAGTACGAAATTGCAACGTGTTACAATTATTGATTGTTTGTTTTTTTCATAGCTTGCTCATTCTAAATACACTCAGCATATATTAAATATTAAAAATACTCCTCTGCCCTCCGGTTATCATCCGTATAAAAACGATTGTCCGATAAATTAAATTGCACCTGAAACTACTGTATAAAACAAAACGTTCAGTAAGTTGTGGTAATATACTTTTATCTGTTCAGTTTTATGACAATGTACGTTGTAAATCAACACACCGATGTGATATTTACATGCTTTAATATTATTATCCAATTTGTCCGTCTGTTAATAAGATAAAGAAACAAAAACAAAATTTTAATTACTATAGAGAGCGTATTATGTGCATGCCCCTAACTACTATGTAAGAGTGAATAAGTGTCGTTATCTAAGTTACGTGGGTATTGCATTTCAGTGCATCGACGTTTATATAATTATCACACGTTTATTACCTACTAAAACTATCAGGTCTACGTACGCAGAACTACATACATATTATTAGATGGTTTCATTTAAAAAACTGTAAACAAAACGTATTGATAAACATCATCAAAAATCTTCAACTTAGCAGATATCGCTTTCATATCAGACGTTATAAAACTAATCGTTGAGTAGATACGCTTTATTATAATTAAAGTATAACGGAAAATCCATAAATTATACGATTCATAAGTCCTCCAAAATAAGATTAGGAGACAAGGTCCTTTAGTAAGTATGTAATTATTTATTTGCGTACGTTTACAGTTCATGTATTGTTTGCGAATTTCCGTGGTACCTAGATATTGATTTTCATAGATGTCTACGTAGTTGCGGAAAGCCCTTAGCAAAGTCTTCATAAATAAGGTGTACGCCACAGTCTTCTCATCTCTCGTGCAGTAAAATCTTTGTATCTAAAACGTTATGTTTTTGATTATATGGTGTGCGTCACGTTTAGCTACTACGTGGATCCGTGCTGCCTACATTGCATAGAACATACCGTTGTACGTACTTACATACCTTCGATAAAAGTGAGAGTAACACGTAGTGGCGTTTAAGCATGTCCTTCACATAACATTAAAAACTATTACACGAAACAATCTGATTAGATTAATAGGATGTGAAAGAGGAATCAATAAAGATAACATTGTTTTATAATGTCCTAATAGACAGTAGGCTTTACTTACAAACTGACGATCTACGCTTTTGGTTTTTATCTCAAAAAATGCAAGATCTTGAGGCATTTTTCCCCTGTGTTTTCCGCCTGGAAAACCCTACTATACTAGAATAGCCAATAGCCAGAAAATGCAATCAGAGCACATACCTATTAAATACTTGTGTACAAAGGGTTATGTAATAGAATGACCGGAACATAATCATAAGCCCGTAGCCGTACTGCAAACATGGGCTTCCCCTAGCCCTAATTAGTTTATTTGCGTTGTCTATTGCTGATACAATATCCTCAAACTACAATAGATTGTGGTCTTTATAATGCCAAGAACAATCCTCCGTTTCTAATTTCATAAGTACAATATTGTTATACAAAGTGTACGCTTCTACAGGTGCATTCATCCACCCTTTCTGTTGACATAATCCCTTGATCACCTCTTACGGCACAAACGGGAAGTGAATGGAAATTGATGGGCGACTGCACTGGTATCGGTGCCTTTAGATAAATGATTACGACAACCATTCATTATAATTTAAATTCCATTAATCTATGAAAAGTAGACGCTGCCGCACTTATCTTACGCCGCACTCGATTTGTTGTAACGAATTGTAAATGTTAGAGAATTTAGCTTCTGAACGCATTTTTTAATTTAAATAAATATATACCATATTTATTTAATTTGAAGGTTCTTTTTACATTTCATTGCAATTCGAATGTGTGTAGATTCTTAAATGTTGTTTTGATTTCTAAATTTCCGCTTCGACACGTTAAATTATTCGAGCATGTACATTTTAATAAACTGATAAACCTCCTGGTAGCTTGGTCGTAGTTACCTACACAGCTAGCAGCCTGATTCTGTTAAGAAATTTTTAATGTTCTTCGTTGATGATTGCCACTTCCAATCCCACTGATAAATAAGCAATCGCCTCTTACGTAAAGAAATAGAGTAATCTATTAAGCATTAGACATAGTTGAGACCGAACAGCAGTAAAAAATCTAGTCGCTATGCACTTTGCATTTATAGCTCAACAGGTTATGGATATAAATGTTGTTATTGCAAGCGCTATCGATGTTATTTATTTGGATATGCTTCTACTTATTAGATTTCTATACTTACCTGTTGCTTTGCTTAGGGTTTCCTATAAAATATAAGTGATTAATGAGATCTGTATGAGAGAGATCTGTATCTGAATATTTATTAAGTAACTTACCACTTTTTTGGTTTACCTATGGTTTACTCTCTGAAACCAATTAATCGTTAAAAATACCTAGGTATGTTATATTTTAAGTTTTTACATACATATGAACATGGCTAGCAGCGCGCGGATTGTAGTTGAATTAATTAAGTTAATCTCGTGTATTGTATTGTCCGCTACAAATGACATTGATTCCCGGACGTTACAAGTTATGTAATGCTCATCATTATCGCACATTTCACTGGAGTATTAATAATTTTCAGCATTCCCAGATTAACATTAAGAGTTTGTTTGGGCTCATAAATCAATATGGAGATGAGTGCCATGAGTGGTAGCATACGTTACAGACATAGCCAGTCTCAGACCGACTGACAACTTTGACTGGAATCAAGAATTTCTAACCCAACCATCGGGTCAACTGTCGGCCGATCGTTTAGTCTGCATTGTACGGGTACTCTTAACGGCGACAATTTTTCATCTGTACCTACTTTCCATTTCTAAGTTATCGTTTAAGGAAGAGTCCAATAAGATATAGAGATTATTGGTTTTTAGTTATGCTCAATATTTCTTTATGAACTCACCACCTCAGGGCTGTAAATTATTGCATTATTTGACTAATACACACTTCACACGCCAGATTACCTGTTGTTTAATACGAGGAAGAATTTTATCAAATCCAAGATCAAATGCGCGATCATATTGTATAATGCAATTGCAATGTACTCGTGAAAGTACCGCCTACACTGTATTTTTGCAATGTGCTTTTAGTATCAGCTATTATTTACTTATATAACTGACTACCTGACTTCACCGGACAATGCCGGTTAATAATGACCGTTACAAAGTTGTGCTACTTTAAAAGGAGAAGACTAAACATTTGTCTAACTCCACGAGCCGTCAGGAATGCCTATATCCTGCCATGCGATTCGTTGCATTTCATAATACATACACACCTGCTGATGTTTTACTCTACTTTCTAATACTCTCTACATTAAGCTATTCGTGTAGAGTACGTCAAACCTCGTTTTTAATACAATGAATTAATTATTTGATTCTTACTAAATTGTTTATTTATTGTATTGTATGTAATACATAACCACATTGATATGATGTGGTGGCGACTGCAAAAGCTTATTTGATTAATTTATTATCAAGACGACTTACGTATTATCACTGCAGTGGTACATATAAATACCTACTATCTTTTAACGACCGTTTACTGCCTAATTTTAGTAACTAACTTCATTATCACACGAATTTCGATTAAATTGTATGTTATTCTTTTATTCTACGACCAACTGTACCGAGACAAAGCACTTAAAATTAGGCTTCATAATAAGTATAATAAAGATGACGCCTTGCTGTATAGAAAGTGATGTTCTTAATCGGACGAATAAAAACTCTAAACTCTAAAGAGGCTCTGCGGGGAGGACGGCAATGTTAGCGAAAGTGGTACCTTCACTTTCAGCTCACCAACTTATTTGTATGTAAGTAACTAACATTATTTACTATTGCCTGCCTCTGGCTTTTACTGAAGCAGTAGACTACCGCAAAAAGGCATAAATTCCTAGGTTCTTACAACTGTAATTCCCAGATGAATCTGTTTAGTTGTACCTAGGTATCTATAAATAGATCCTCTCAGAATATTTTTATCGCGGTACGCAAACTGTGGGCGTAGCGAAGAAAACTTCTGCTTAACCTTTACAATGACAGGTTTGTATGGACTAGGTTTAATTAAGGTTTATTCTTTGATTAAAGAACGAGCACTTACTAATATAAGGCTATATTGTAGTATGTACGCAAGTTCTGGGCAGCGCTGACCTCAAACAGTAATTAAGCTTTCGTTCTATCGTATTGTGTCTATATTCTATTGACATATTTTCACCCCCAGATTTCATCTACTAATAAGTCAAGTGGAGTAATTATTCCGTGTTCTGAGAGGTTGGTTCGATCCAATCCTAGTGGCGTTATGGAAATAATTAGACCTGTAAAACTCTAATTTATGTACCATCAAAAGCTTATTGTTTAGTATTAATGTCAACTGTCATAAAATGAGCCGGATTAAAAAATTTTGCCTAATATCATATGTTTCATATGTTTATGGCTTTAGAAATAAGTATTTTGAAGCGATACGTTTCAAAATAAAACAAACTATCCTTGTAGAGCTATTCCATCTGAATTCGCATTATTCCCTGAACTAGAATCCAATCTTAGACCACTGAAAAGATCTCACTAGACGGAGGCAACAAACAATTACTAACGACGCCTAGGCTTATTGGAATTGTAACTCAATTGTAGCTGTCCACTTCTACGCTACTTATTGCTTATTTGTTAGTGACATAAATAAATATCGATGGACCTTTTAGGTCCGTCAGTGGTTTTCCCAAAAAAAAAAAAACTAATCAATCGTTACAAAATTATTAAACCCGTATTGTTTAGTTAGTAGGATAAAAGTTTTATAAATCCAGTAGACAGACAGATTCCGCGTGGTGTTTCGTCATAATTTTATACCTTTTGTTTTGACAATAATTAAATTTTAACATGATTATCCTACACACTCATATACAGGTAAGGATGGGATAAAAATAACATAGCTTATTAATTGCATATAATATTTATTGTACCTATATTTTATACTAGCCGTTTTCCTGCGGTTTCACCCGCGTCCCGTGGGAGCTACTACCCGCACCGGGATAAAATATAGCCTATGTTACTCGCAGATAATATAGCTTTCTAATGGTGAAAGAATATTTAAAATCGGTCCAGTAGTTTTTGAGTTTATCCATTACAACCAAACAAACAAACAAACAAAGTTTTCCTCCTTATAATATTAGTGTAGATATAGTATATTATATAGTGTAGTATATTATAACTTTAGCAGAAAAATTCCTGTGGAGATATTTTTTTAAGGTTTTCTTTCCAAAAATATCACAGCAAATACAAACTTCAATTAAAAAAAGAAACAGCGTTATTAAGTATTTTTTTTATGGTAGAAAAATAAATACTGAATATGATTTAACATTCTGAATGATCACCCTGAATGTATAGTCCCCAGGCCGGCGAACAAATTTTTTTTTGATACATATACATTTAAGACTTTGTGAGTGCCTTCCTAACGATGAGTCCGACAAACTTTTCGAATGCGCAAATTTTGGTGCCGCTGCGTTTTTTAATGCTTGACTCCTGAAATTGTCGATATGACGTCACTATGGCTCTTCGTACATACACGTTTCATTTTTTGAGATTCGTTTAATAAAGTTAACTAGAGAATGGTGGTCAACTTGTCCGATAAAGATCGTGCTGCGTTTGGAGTGTCCACCATCCTGAAAATGTCGGTATGACGTCACTACGACTCTTCGTACATGCACGTTTCATTTTTTGAGGTTTGTTTAATAAAGTTAACAAGAAAATTGTGGTCAACTTGTCCGATAAAGATCATGCTGCGTTTGGAGTGTCCACCATCCGAAACATGTCGATATGACGTCACTGTGTCTCCCCATACATACATGTCGGACAAATACAACAATGATAGATAATACTATTCTTATTGCAAATATCGACTTGTCCGACAAATGTAGTGAGTCAAATAGTCAGTTCGACAAGAAAATGAGAAAAAAATATTACAATTGGAAGAAGTTTATTCTTTTTGTCAATTTCTGACTTAAATATTCACGTGCATTATTTAAGTATATTAAATTGGCATACTACTTACCAATTTTAATTACTATTTTAGAAAAAGTAGCCTGACTAAGACGTATTGTTGATAGTTTATATTATGTTTAAGTTTAAGGAATAATATCCCACATCTATTAATGGACTATATATCAATCAAAAGGTCTTTTTAAGTGCAACATTTTGTCTCAACATACCACTTATCAATTCTTAGTATTTTAGAAGATATAGCCCAAATAAGGCGTATTATCGATAGGTTTTACTATGTTAGGGAATAATGTCCCACCTCTAGGTATGAACCATATGTCAATCGAAAGATCTTTTTAAGCGCTATATTCCGTCTTAACATACCACTTACCGATTCTTAGTATTTTGGAAGACATAACTGACCTAAGGCATATTATTGATACTTTACATTGTGTTAAGGAATAACATCTCACTTGAAGTTATGAGCCATATTTCAATCAAAAGATATTTTTAAGCGCAAGGTTGTATTAGCATAACTCCGACAAATTGTTAGTACTTTAAAAGCTAGAGCTTTTCTAAGAATATATTATCAGTAGGTTCTGTCAAGCTAATCCATTACTTTTTTAGTAACAAATTATATATTATTTGAAAAACCTTTCCAAATGAAACATTTCGTGTTAACATACTTCCGACAAATTGTTAGTAGTTTAGAAGCTAGAGCTTATTTAAAATTATAATTATTGATAGATGTTTTCAATTAAATAAATCCCATCTCTAGTAATGAGTTATACATCATTCAAAAGACGTTTTTAAATTCAACATTTCATATTAAAAAAACTTCGGCGAATTGTTAGTATTTCAGAAGCTAGCGCTTATATAAGATTATTTTATCGATAGGTGTTTTCAAGTTAATAAATCCCTCCTGTAGTAATGATACATATATCATTCGAAACGACTTTCTAAATGCAACATTTACTATTAACATACTTCACACCAATTGTCAGTACTTTATACCAAATCTTAAAATATATCTATATTTTCCGGACGGTGGACACTCCATATGCAGCATGATCTTTGTCGGACAAGCTTACCACAATTTTCTAGTTAACTTTATTAAACAAATCTCAAAAAATGAAACAGGTATGTACGAAGAGTCGTAGTGACGTCATACCGACATTTTCAGGATGGTGGACACTCCAAACGCAGCACGATCTTTATCGGACAAGTTGACCACCATTTTCTAGTTAACTTTATTAAACGAATCTCAAAAAATTAAACAGGTATGTACGAAGAGTCATAGTGACGTCATATCGACATTTTCAGGATGGTGGACACTCCAAACGCAGCACGATCTTTATCGGACAAGTTGACCACCATTCTCTAGTTAACTTTATTAAACGAATCTCAAAAGATGAAACGTGTATGTACGAAGAGCCATAGTGACGTCATATCGACAATTTCAGGAGTCAAGCATTAAAAAACGCAGCGGCACCAAAATTTGCGCATTCGAAAAGTTTGTCGGACTCATCGTAAGGAAGGCACTCACAAAGTCTTAAATGTATAATTGTATATGTATCAAAAAAAAATTTGTTCGCCGGCCTGGGGACTAGTAGGCATATAATGCAATTATTTTTTGCTAATTAGAAACTGCATCATATTACTCATGATTAATGTTTTGAAGAAAATGAAATTAAAGCTGACTTGTTATTTATGTGTCCCAATTAGTACCTACTGAGATACTTTTAATACTTACATCAAACTTATAATTTGATAAACTTTTATTAAAGTTTTCATGTTTGATAAGGTTAAGGTATTCTTGAGGTTAGCAAAAACAAACCAAAATAGTAAACAAGAATGGTATCCTTATCTATTTTTAAAAGTGGGCGTGTTAAGCCTGTAATATGTACCTACCTATATCAGGCGTATGATAACACTGATACAGCAATACCCTAAAATTAACTTTGAAAACGATTTCTTTTTCTTTATGCTGATGATGTAGTTTTTATACACAGAATGAAAAAAGTAACAATCGATTTCAATGCATTTATCTGCATAAAACAGTATTGCAATCACGATTTGTCTATCTAACTTAGTCAATAAATTTTAATCACGATCATTAAAGTCTATCGGACGCGACACACTTTAAATCAATAAAATTATTCAACACTTAACGTGTTACGACTATAATTAAATAAACACGTTATTGTCAAAGAAGTTGAAAATAACCACTCAATGTAAATATTTTCAGCGGAAGTACCCACTGACTGCTTATCTAATCACTTGCTGAAAACTGTTACCTACACCTATAGTATAGTATATAGAAGCTAAAACAAAGATAAAAAACCCACTTCCTCAGAATAGTGTGAGAAACAATGGACATGAACGATACATTTGCACTTATAAAACGTTTACTTTAAAATAATAATACACGGTCTAAACTACATACTATCAATTGATTGAAAATCTTTTATATTTATACAGAAACCTTGTAACTAAAAGGCCAGACTATAATTGCGATCACAATAAAATTACTTCGATTGTTTAATGTTTAACCAGCTGATCAACCGACATTCAAAACAGCTTACGTACACTCGAATCAAAAACACGATAATCCACGTACTTACTTTGTATTGTAGGTATATCGCTTATGTACGCTGATTAGACGACTTGCAAAAATAATGCCTATGCTTTTCGAACTGTGAGATTATCAAAACAATTTTTCATGCACATTCTTTTCTTTTATAATTTTCCCTGCGCCCAACGACTCCTTTAGACACTGTCTTAGCTCAAACGTTTCACCATCCAGGAACGAGTTTCGGAATATTAATCTGTGTGCTGCCTCGAGTGTTTCTAATCAGGTAATAACAATTTACAAATCAAAGCATAACGCTATGTAGGTAATGGCGTTTGCAAGGAAACCGTTTCAAACTTGTTTTAAAAACATTTAACATTGCATAATTTATATATTATATCTGCTTATTTAATTGATTTGCCAGCACTTGGAAAATAAAGCGAAATGGTTTGTAGCAAGTTTGTAAGACAATGATGAAGAATTTATTGTTTTCTAAGATCTTTGCATAGATACCTACATATTAAAGTTGAATTGTTTTGTTGCATTCCATTTTCGCAATTAAACCATACAACAATTAACAAGAACGAACAATGCGAGGCTTGAAAATTGGAATTTTGACATACATAGAGCGGAATGCGCCCCCCGGTTGCCTTCTCATATAATTATGCAACTGCTCTAGTACAATAACAATGGTAACGATAAGCGTATGTGGGCTAACAGTAGTGGTAAGTGCGGTGAAAGTGTCCGAGCGGGGTCCGCGAAGGTCGCCACGCCGCTGGCCGCGGCGGAGCGGCGACCAGCGCGCACGCATCGCCCGCCGTCACTGACATTACCGATCTAAATGTCACGCAAATGTCAACGATTACTCGTGATTGTAGACTCATGCTTGACAATGTATACGACGGCGTAAATAAACCGCAACACGTGGACGCGGAAGCTGTTGCGTGCCTAAATGTGTGAAAAAAACCATTTTAGCAGAATTTACGAGCAATTATTGCAGCGTAAACTACTTGTACGTACTTGACGGGATACTCTGTATGTCTTGTTCTTAGTCTTAATGTCGCTAAAAATAAAAAATAAATACAAAATGCACAATAAATAAAATAAATTATCCATTGGTATTAGAACAGGTGTAAGATTGATCTGTGACGCAAATGGGTGATTGTAAACACATTAGTGTATTATGCTTGGGTTGAAACAATAAGAGTCTTTTAATCGCTATTATGTTTTAAGTGAGCATTCTATAGATAACGAAACGAACAAGTTTTTCTACTGCCCTTCAATGCAGGTTACTAATGCAGTAACTTTTCGTTCCTCGTGTTATCCATTTAACTACCTAACCTTCATGGTTTAAACAATTAAAAGGAGAAGTGTAATTAAGTTGTTTTGTAAAACACGTATTACTGTTATTATATAATGCGATGTTGCAAATGTGTGCATAATTGGTGTGGTTGATTCTGCGTGCACGTGCGGACTGCACGCGATAGTGCGGCGAACACACCGCGGTGCACCGAGAGAGAGAGAGCCCTAACAAAACATCCGGATCTAGCCAATGTTGCATTTGTGACGTCATTTAATTATTGTTACAATAGTAGGTACTCCAGGCCTTTTGACAATCGAGTACTATAATCACTATTTAAATATGTATAATAGTCCGAGGCTATATTAGGTATAACGGATTTGTAAATACTTCTACATATTCTTATTTTGAACATAAAGGAAATCTTAAATGTTCGTTTCAAGTCAGTCGTTACATGAGAACTGACTCAAAAAAATTTGGTCATTTTTTATGCATTTGATAGCTTATTCTTAGCTGTCTGCAAAAAAAAAGAAAAACGAAGTCCACTAATTTCCATATAATACTAAAATTCGTAATCAAAAAAACATCACTTACAATTTATGGAGCGGTCAATCATTATTTTAGAGTTTATATTTTTCATTGAACACCAATTAAGTATTAGAAACCAGTTTAAAGTGGAACGATACTCATAGTTACCGGCGAGCGAAAACTGGCCAGTCAATCTCGAAACCAGGGCTACGGGCGGGGTTCTTTAAATGAATAATTAAACACGTGCCTGCACTGCTCCATTCGCGGCATAAATTAAGTGAGAGTAGTCGTTCTAACTTATTGCTACAGTACCTATAACTAGCTGTACTCTAGAATTCATCGGCCGCTCCTACCATTCAAACCAAAGACGAGAAACGTAAGAATATTTTATCACATCTAAGTCTGATCAATATTTGGGTACGTGATACGTATCAAGTAAAATGACGAAAATATTGAAAATAAATAAAAAGCGTAGGCCTAAGTCGTTACGCCGTAGCCGCGTAGCATCCTGCGTAGCAAAGATGACGTGGCACGGAAAGCTTATGCATTACTTCGTACAATTTATGATAGCTTCAGAACTATGAATATTTTTGCAAGTATAAATAATGAAACAGGTTGTAAATGCAAGTCTGAGTAATGCAGCCAGCTTTCTAGCTGTCAGAATCAGCTTCTATATTTCTCAGACATCATTTATTTTTAATTTTGTGCAAATATTATGTGTGACTATTCAGGTTGGAAAATTGCCAATAATTTAACTAGCCGCCTATTGCTTTGGTTAATTAACCAGGTATTAAGTAAGTACATTATACATGTAAATGATTTGGCATAATTTAGAATTGACCGGTTAATTTGTAATTTTAATAACACAAACTAATTAGTTAGGCAAGTCCAGAGATCCTACGTATTAAACGTCCTCTCTAAGAAATAATGGGATCAATACGTTCACCTATAAAGCAAGAAGTGCAATTTAACTCAAAGATCAATCGATCATTACGTATGACTGTTGTGTAGCAACGAGCCGATCTAATGGCAACGTACCGTGCAGCGTGCCTTCTCTTTTTGTTTTGACCTGTTGCTGTGAGCAAAGTAAAAAACAGATGAGCATCTTGATTGGACGCCACTTCACAAAGACTTTTTTAAGTAGCGTTAGTAACTTAAGAAAAAAGGAATCCAGTTTGAACTATCGGACATGTCGAGTTAAATAATATAAAGAATTTATAGTGTATCGTTAATCTAACACTAGCTTGTCAAGAATCGTAAGACTAAAATGGTCCTTTCCATTAAGGCGTCGTAGGTATGTTCGATGAATGTGCTAGGTATATAAGAGTGTCATTTGTAGCGCGGCTGGGCGCCGCGTGGGCGCCGCGTCTGTCGCCGGCCACCGGCGGCGCCCAGCCCGCACCCCCACCGAGGAAAAGGGATACAGAAGCGCCATTCCAAATCATGACCATGTATACATAAATTGATAAGAAGTTCGTCAAAAAAAGACGATGTCCTCTCTCGCAGGAATAAGCGGTAACTCTTATATTTTTTTAAATGTTCGCACAGTCATTATGGCAAATTGGTTCTGATTAGCCAACGAGTCAATGACATAAATCTTGGTCCGCGAAGATGTTATTGATAGAGTTGTTGCTTGCTCCCAAGGTTCTATTTTAATTCCTTTTTTCAGAAATGAGAAATCATGACATCGCGATATTAGGTACAATCGAATGGCTCTTCTGCCGTCTACGCATTGTCCGGCGCCGTACCGTTTATTCCGTGTCGTGTACGACATCACATCACTGTCATTACGTTCAACTAACTGCTCGCGCGACACCGCCCGACACTGCCTGACACCGACTATTAACCGCTATTCAAATTTTACTACCAGACGTCATCAACTACGTCACAGATTGTTATCAACTCGAGGGTTAGCCTTTTCATAGGGATTAAGTAGCGTAGGTTGATACTATAGTACCCAGTGATAAGATATGAATTTGATTCAACCGTTGCCAACAATAATTCAAAAAGAGAAACGTATCAAGTTAGTGGTACTTGTATGTATGCAATTTATATTACGTGTCCCTCGTGAGAAGTAACAAGTGGGTGTTGCATATTGGTTTATTGGAGTGGTGCCAAAATTAGGTTCGTAATTTCTGCGGGTTCTGTTAGAAATAACTTATATCAAACCGTGAATTTTGTTGTTTTACTGAGATTTCTCTTAAGTAGGCCTACAACCTTACAACGAGAGCTTGTTCCTGATAAGCTTCATTTGTAAGACATAGTTAGTAGACACATAATATATAAATGAGTGTCTCTATTGATATACATATTCTGAAAACTTAAGTAATGGCTATAATCACTTTAAATCATACATGTTAAACTTAACCATGGTATATTTAAATTAATGTAAAACCTTTTTTACTCTGTTTATTTTACGTAGACATTTAAATAATAGTGAATTAATTCAGTGCTATTATAGTCGAGGCCATATAACGTTAACACAAAGGCACCTGTGTAATCAAAAGTTTGTTTGTTTCAGATATAAAAATGCCCCAGTGGGCGAGTGCGGAAGGCGGCGGGTCCGAGGCTGAGTCCCCTGACCAGATGATGTGCTACTACGAAGACGAGACCTCAGAGTATTATGATAACAAACCTGATATTGCTGATAAGATTGAACAGGCAGGAGGTAAGATATTCCCAATGCTCGTCGGCAACCGTTACACGCGATCACAGCTGAACACTATTTTTTTTTCTGATGAAATATTTTCTGCGGTTTCATTCGTCTCATCTTAAGATATCGAGAAGGTAGCCAGTTTCAAAACAACGCTATACCTACTCTGTGTCTTGAAATTAAAGTTTTTTGTTTAACAAAAGTACCGCTATACCATGCACACGAGGAGCTAGGCGTATCACTGACACCGATACATTACGGGTGTGTTTCGAGACTCAACTAATGTATCGTTCCATTTTCGAATTTCAAATTCGTGATTGCGATATCCGCTGCCGTCGCTCTGTGAAGCAAAATCTCTCCCGTTAGACCGCTCACTATGAATTTCTAGCGAAATATGTTACTCTTAGCTGTGCTCTTAGCAACAATGTCTAGGTTTGTATATGGTAGGTATAAGCATGGCTGTGTAACTATGATTAAAGAAAATTAATCTACATGGATATTGAATTTTAATTTATTATTATAATACATACAACCGTTCGGTAAGCACGAAGCAGATAAGGGCATTACGAAAATCACCCGTAGCCGTGCGTACAAATCGATTAGTCTGCACTCGCGCTCTTACGCAAATAGTTTATCAAGCGTGCAGCGCCGTCACGTAATGCCCAAGTTTCGTACAGAGCAGCTGACTTGTTGCACAAATGTTTAAGTGTTCTCGCTTCGATATCGTGTCGCTGCCAGCTCTCTGGTTGCCAACGGTTCGTGACGGAGAATGTACTAATGTTCAATTGTTGAGCTGACTTATGCATTATGCATAAAACAGCTTATTTTTGATAAATCCACGTTTACGTTTTTACTTTCAATTTATTTGTGCAATCTCTATATATAGGTAATCTAAACAGGTAAATTAACTTTTCAGATTTCTACGACAGCGGCAGTGGGAGTGATGAGCAGGTCGCGCGGCGCGTGTGTCGGCCGCGGCGGGCGGCTGCGGGCTCGTCGTCGTCTGCGGCCAGCAGCAGTGGCCCCGCGGGCCCCGGCCGGCGGCGACGCTGCGGCATCTCGGCTCGCGAGCGCAACCTGCGCAGGCTCGAGAGCAACGAACGAGAACGAATGAGGATGCACTCACTAAACAGAGCCTTTGAGGTAAACATCAATCAAAATCCAATCACAGCGACCTACTCCATATCCGTTATCAATAAGCATTTTGGCTTGACTTAGCTCATTTGCGTGTTCTAGGATCTCCGGCGTGTCATACCCCACGTAAAGAAGGATAACAGAAGTTTATCAAAAATAGAAACACTCACCTTAGCCAAAAATTATGTAAAGGCCTTAACGAATGCAATTTGCACAATGAGAGGAGAAGGACCACGATACCAGTAAGTACAATATCATTATTTTTTTACTTTCCATTGATAATAATTAGGTATATACTAGTGGTAGGAGATTGTCTGAAAGGAGGGGACATTTCGCCCTCGGGCCAGATTTCATGTGGGCCAGAAGTCGCTTATCTAACCCCTTTAATTTTAACACAGTAGATTTCTTTTTATATAAATTCATTAAACACAGTGTAGGGCACGAGCCTCTTCTCATATAGAGAAGGAATCGGGTTTCCTCAAGATCTTTTCCTTCACTTTCACTTAGTCATTGGTGTCCACCACTGAGTAACGATACCTATACTTGATTATTCTAAAAGTGATATGGCGTTTTCTCATTTTCAGATTCAACAGTGACGATGAAAACGTAGAGCCTGTATTCGTGTTAAATCGAGACCAGGAACAAAATAACAATGTGCCAAGTGACCAGGATCGAGAGGACAGCCCCGGTTCCCGAAGTTGCCTCTGACAAAGACGCACTAGTCCCCGCCTCGCTCTCCTCGTGTCCACCGCCAGCTCGCCAACTGTATTGACATGAACAAACACAGGAATTACATTCAAGCACACAGACCGTGGATTGACAGTCTGTGCGCCCTCTAAGACCTATACCTATCTTATTGATGTTTCACTATAAGAACTACTATTTTACCGAGTTATTTTTTATGTCCAGGCATTTTTACTAGTTTATACATATAATCGCTAAAAGTAAAAGAAGTTAATGACCCTCGTAGCCTTCGAACCATGATTTGATATGGTTTTCTGCATAGGTGTGAAGGATTTGCGCATAGGGGACTCAATTTAACATTGAAGAAGATATAAAAAGAGCGAGTAAAGCGATTAACTGATATGTTACCGCCAGAAAAAAATATTTAAATAATGTTGAATCATTTTAAAAAGAAGTATTATACGAGGTAAAGCCACTATAAAAATATAGGTAGCAATGATATGCTTCGATACCTGTAAGAGCACACCCAAAGACCAATGGTACGAATTAATTGCTAGATGTTAAATATTGTAATCGTTATTTAAGCATGTTATTAAAATGTCATTAAAAAATATATAAAAAAAAAACAAGATTGGCAGCTGTCGTGATAAGACGGATTTCTAAGCTGATCATTTCTGTATCATACATTCCTATTATATGCATGAATAGGTACCTATTATTTATTTTGAACGAAGAAAAACTGAACTTCGTGCAACAAAATTGTTATTTTTGATACATCTAGGTGAAAGCAAACTAATTAGAAAACAGACATAAGTACTTAATTGGCTGGTAACCACCTAGATATGTAAATAAAATAAGCTCTACTTTAAATAATCATTTGAAGAGCAAAGATCAAGAGAAACTGAATAATTGCCTACTTTAAATGTTTCGATCTCAAAGTTATAACATAACAGAAAAAGTAAATATCTTGGTAACAATTTAGAGTCAGTTTTAAATAGTATTTTCCTCTCATGGTGCCAAAATGACCGTTTTTTTATGCCAAACTAAAATAAAATGCTTTTATTTGATACTGTCGGCAACAGCGGCTTATTTTTGTAAAACTTGTGTAACCTACTTTTTGTTATGTTGCTGACTGTACTCAATTTACGTATGTCCACGTAGTTAACAATGCAATTACTATTATTAATGATTGTGTCTACAGGTAAACTGTCAATTCAACTTGATAAGGTTTTTGATGAATGTAGTACCTATGTCGTAAAGTGATGTGTGCAACCATTTTCGTCTTACGTATCTACAATGTATTTAGAGAAAATGTCATAGAACGCGATCTATACGTTTTGAATATATTTTATCCAATGAAATCTCAACTTATAGTTACCTACCTACCTTTGAGTTTATTTAAGTTTAGTTTTTAATATAAATAGGTACATAATTGTTTAAGTACATATACCTACAATGGGAATGTTAGTAATATCATTGATGGACTACCAACATTCTTAGTTAAGCATTTTTACAGTCATTGCGACTTTAACTATGATGTATCAAGTAGTTATAATTATAAAATGTGCAAATGTTTTTTTTTTGTATTTTATGCAAACAACTTGTGATTAAATTATATGACAATTATATCTGCGAGAACATTATATATACCTGGTTTATTTATTTTACCTATTGAGAACTCAGGTTACGAGTTTCCGGGTGTAAGTGTGGAAATGTGGGATACCTACATGGTAGATTTCCATGTGAAGGCTAAAGGATAGTCATAGCCAGTGGCACTTATAATACAGGGGCTCAATTCTGCTTATGTACCTAATAGTGTGGCGATTGGATAACAATTGAATCGCAATTGCAGTTTCAACCTTAGCGGGCATTCTGCTAATGATATAAGACCAATCGTATATTTCCAATTAAATTTTATTGGTTTGCCATTGGTCTGCCATTTGGTCTATACCTACGGTAGTTTGCTCTACAATCATATTGCAATCGTACCTAAATCATTTGCAGACAATATGATTCATTATTGAATCACAGAAAAGGATAAAAACGTTTATTTAAAAGAAAACGTAGGTGATTGAGTTGTGATTTAATTTGCTTTGCTTAAGTAACGCAACTAGCCGCCATTGCATATTTTTTTAAACTAGCCTCATGTATCCCGGATAGGTATTAGGTTCATACACACTTAACAAGACTGAAACGAAACGAACCCGCCTCAATAGCAGCACATCAATGTGAATTATAATCTACTTAACCTTTTTGATCGACGGATCGACCCGTGCAGCTTACGACTTAGCCACAAGTCCCTCTGATTAAACGGTAGGTAAGTTAGGCTAACTTACTTTTGTCAGATATCATCACGAAGTTATAAGAATTCCAAAAGTGTGCAATTCACTGGTTTTATAGTTTTGAAAGGGCAATGATGTAGTGGTAGTAAACGATTGCATTTATTCGTATTCAAATTTATTGATGCCTAAGTTATAGAGTTAATATTGAAAATTCACAATGGTTTTTAGCGACTAAAATATTTTTTAAGCCACAATATTTTCATAATAACATTGAGCAATTTAATTGATCGTCTAGGTGGTACCTAAGGAGGTCCGTTTACTATATATACAAAATTGACTTTTAGGGCTTATATTGAGGACTGCGCAATGATTTTTAGAGAACAACATTTTAATTGCTCAAAATGATTATCTTACAATTGCGCAATTTATTATATTGACTGTCAAAGGAGCAATTTCATCATGTTGGGTTGCATTTGGTTCAGTTGTCAGCCGCATGCATAAAGCTGGTCCTACACAATCGTCCAACAAGCTTGCTACAAATAGTAAATCTGTGGTCTACCGCTCCAGCCAACACCCAACTCCCAACTTAGAACAGTGTATATTAGTCGATATTAGTAAATCAAATACCCTTGTCTTCATAGTAAATTATATAAAATTCTGCATTAAGTTATATATGTGTTTAAATGAAGTCACAAATCAGTCAAAATATCTTTTATCTATATCTTTATCTTATCTTTTATATTTTCTCAAAATTCATGAAAAATGTTTAGTCGATTCCAACTTTATGAAGTTTACTCGATTTCTCTAACTCGATTCTAGCCAAGCTCCATTATCCCAACCCAATCAAACCAACTGATTGTCTACGAAAAAAATCCTCATGTGCGTGTGTAGTTAGATTAGATCAATTTTAGAGCAATTTTGTGTAAGAAACTTTATATGCGATTTAAGGTTGATTAAACAAGTAATAAACGACTGGAGCTTGCAGAAAAATACAGTTTGTAACCAATTCCACCCAATTAAGTTACATACTTCACTTAGATACATTCTGCGTCTATCGCAATATGGCCGTCCTGTAATGATTTGGTGGCCAGTAATATTATTGTGATTTCATTGTATGCTAAATACCAAAATGGAGCTTCGAGTCGGTAATAAATACCGACTGGGCCGTAAAATCGGTTCGGGATCTTTTGGAGACATTTATCTTGGTGAGTATGTTGAGAGATTATGGTAAACAAAGAAAAGTGGTCATTCGGTAGGTCAGCTGCAGTTTTTTTCGTTTCGAAATAGCCAGCATATCTTTTTATATCAGCAGCCTATTGTTAGTTACTGATCTTAAGGGTTTCTTATTAGCTAATAGTAGCTTGTGAAGTTAATCATCGCCAAGTGATCATAAAAAATGATGTTAACATGTGATTAACTATTGAATGAATCCCTAGTACTGCTTCTATGTGTTTTTGTCGTAGACGCTGCCCAAATTGTTGGTACATTGTAAAGAAAACATCTTGTATATTAGTTTCAGTTATTTACTGTCACTGCTTCGTAATATTTCATGAATGATTTGTTTCAGTTTGTGTTCTGATTGAAAAATATTTTTTGTTTGTTTTCAGGAACAAATATTGTCACTAAAGAAGAAGTAGCTATCAAATTAGAATGTATAAAGACAAGGCATCCACAATTACACATAGAGAGCAAGTTTTATAAGCTTATGCAAGGAGGAGGTGAGTGTCAGTCACAATAATAAAATAGAACTAAATGCCCAATACCCTTGAGTAAAGAATGAAAGATGAGCTATTTAGTTTTGTAAAGGTATCTTGAAATGTTTTGGTGATATAATCATTGTAGATGTAGTAAGTGTTCAAATATCTTACAACTGTCTAATGTTGTATATACACAGATGATATAAAATCTATAACATTGCTCTCTACATCACAATAATCAAACTGTGAAAAACATTATTATAGCTATCTAAATTGAAGGAGATTGTGATAAAGGTGCTTGTGGTAATTTTAACTTATCTCGCAAAACAATATAAACTTCTTGTATAATAATAATTGTGTGTGTATAAAGAAGGCTTTTCTAATGAATGTTGTTCAATTGCAAACAGTTGGTATACCTGCAATAAAATGGTGTGGCTCGGAAGGAGATTACAATGTAATGGTTATGGAATTGCTTGGACCTTCATTGGAAGACCTTTTTAATTTCTGTTCGCGCCGTTTCTCCCTCAAGACTGTTCTACTCCTTGCTGATCAACTCATTACCCGGATTGAGGATATACATTACAGGAACTTCATTCATAGGTATGGAATCACAGTTTACCTTTATTATTTGACAGTACACTCTTAATAACTTAAAAAGCTTATAGTTTTCGTTTAATAACCTTGCATCTCTTTAGTTGTTCCAGTAGCTTCGTGACGTAGTGATGAACTGAACAATTACCTTGAGTGCGAGTTCTCAAATTACTTATTTCAGAAGCGCAGAGTTATTTTATGAAAACTGTATTGCTGCAATGTGTGCTATGTAAAATGGTCTTATACCTAGTATATTATTACATAGCAACATGCAAATAGATTATATTCTAAAGTAAATAAAGACCACAAACAGCCAGTACTGTGGTGTATTTTTAGTTTAAACTGTTGCTATTAGCAAAATGACCTTTACTAAGAAATTCCTTGACATTGTGTTGTGTGTTATCAAATTGCAAAATATAACCTCTACCTACTTAGATCTGATGTAGGCCTTGTGTGAAATATAGTTGGTAGACAATGCTTATTTCACACAAAATATATGCTTTATATGTACTTTTGTGCTGTAAAAGTGTTTTATCCTCAATCAAATATATGGATTTCTGCAATGTAGTGGTTGTAATGTAATGTTACTGAATCAATCAACTAATCAATTGAATGATTTAATTGATTTTAATTATAAAGATTGAGGCCAAGAAATTACTTTAAAGTTTCTGCAAATGATTATTTGAATATCTATGGCCTATCTATGGTTATAATGTCAAAATTATGTTAAAAAGTTTAAGGTTATATTGTTTACAATTTGAGTACATTTTATGACTAGACTGTTAAGTATTCTTCATCAGCGTTATAGAAACAATCATATATGTGTAATTTTAGATATAAATAAAATATTGTTTAAACGTCTTGACATCAGTTTTTGCAATCTTTTAACCGTATAACATATTATGTTCCAAGTAAACAGATAATGAATAGAAGGAATATGTTTGGTAGTAAGTACGGATGCATGTTGCAGGTCAGCACTAAGGGTAAATGATAACGGAACTACTCTATCTACCTGTTTACATAGCTCATTATGCTGGCATTAATCACTGTTGTCTGGTATTGCATGCCTATAAATCTTATAGGCATACCATATTACTTGACTGATATTGTACAAGTTACATAAAGAAGAACCAAAAATGAAATGAAAAGAATTTTTGTAGTATATAAAAAAAATGAGTTGTGTGTGTTTAAACATCATTTTTCATGATAAAAGCCTTATCATAAGTTCTAAAAAATAATTGTTTTTTTTTTTTTGTTCACAGGGATATAAAACCAGATAACTTTCTTATGGGCCTAGGTAAAAAAGGGAATTTAGTGTACATAATAGATTTTGGCTTAGCGAAAAAGTACAAAGATGCACGCACATTGCAACATATCCCATACAGAGAAAACAAAAACTTAACAGGTAATGTTATTTTTCCTTCTTATATTGTGTTGTGACTAGTGCTATAAACCTTGTTTTCTTATCTCTTTATTAGCCAACAGCAATCATAGATAACTTGCAAAATTTTCTTGATCATTTTTGATAAATAATTCTTCATCATTGTACTTACAAATAAATTAATTCGTATTTTGTAGCGTTCTTGCTTTTAATTGAGCGCATTATGCATTCTACGAGAGTGACGTCATTAAAACGCATCGTATTTAACCATGATCATAAAATGCATTTCATCTTATATGTGCTTCGTCTATGCACTGTACTGTATAATACAGAGATATCATACCACTTCCTTGGAAAATTAGGGCCACAATTAGAACAAAATTTCTCTTTTTGCAGTGGTAGATGACAGCCCAGTTAAACATGTACATGTAAACGATTAAAGCGGCTGTTGATGTTGCTTCACATCTTCTTGTATAGTACGGTTTTGTTACTCAGTTCTACGAGATTAAATCTATTAGATAGACAATTGAAATTAATTTAAAACGGTTTAAATTACAGGCACAGCGAGATACGCATCAATAAACACACATTTAGGCATCGAACAATCGCGCCGCGATGATCTGGAGTCATTGGGCTATGTACTCATGTATTTCAATCGTGGAAGCCTTCCCTGGCAAGGGCTGAAAGCTGCTACCAAACGCCAGAAGTACGAGAGAATATCTGAAAAGAAACTGTCAACCCCTTTCGACGAACTTTGCAAAGTAAGTTAAACTAGGGAGTGGTGCATGTCAGTCGTACGTCTACGTAATTAAGTATTTGTTATTATTACACAACTAAATATTAAGCATGATGTTATGTTATTTTAAAAAACAAACACTGTAATAAAACACAATCAAAACAATTTCAACTGCTGAAACTACATAAATACATCTCTTACTAATGCTTTGTGAGATGATGATACTTTTCCATTGAGTTGTGGTTAATGGCACAACAAGTTTTTTGAAACGATATTTATTATGGTAATTAATGTCATTCCAGAATCATCCTATCGAATTTCAACTGTACCTAAAATACTGCCGACGGCTGCGTTTCGAGGAGAGACCTGACTACAGTCATCTCCGTCAGTTGTTCCGCACACTCTTCCATCGACAAGGGTTCACATACGACTACGTGTTTGATTGGAATATGCTCAAATTCGGTAAGATTTCACCATTTCTCCCAAACCTTAATAAGATGAAATTATGAAAAAACTCATTTATCATCATCTCCCGAGCCTTTTCCCAACTATGTTGGGGTCGGCTCCCAGTCTAACCGGATGCAGCTAAGTACCAGTGCTTTACAAGGAGCGACCGTCTATCTGACCTCCTCAAACCAATACCCTTTGGCTAGACTGGAAAAACACATTTATAACAACTTTTAAATACATTACAGGTGGTCAGCGCGGAAATTATCAATCGGGTGGCAATGACCGTACACTAAGACGTCATGAACAAAATCAAGAACAAGAAAACAGTAAGTAGCTTTGAATGGCTTGATCAAGGCCATAACATGCAACAGAAGTGGTGCTCTGAGACGTGTATGTGTAGTCGGGCGGAGACAGGCTCTGACCGGGTGTGTGTTGCAGCGGCAGGCGCGGCGGGACAGCCGAGCACTACGGTGGCCGCCATCTCGGAGTGGCGGTGAGGGATCTTGGTGTCGTCGCAGTGTTAACACCACCACTATGGAACCACGTTCGTATTGTGACCTGCATGTTCTATTCGCCCGAACAAGCTAACACAGACTCGATATATTCATGTATTAAGACGGTGTGTTTTAACGACGACTTATCATGTCATCGAACCGCGCAGTAGGAATTGAGGCGCGAACGTCGTTGGACGTTATCACGTTTTGAGATAGATTCTGTATTAAAGTAAGGAAACAATTTTGTATGCATCCGTGTTAACATTCATATTATTGTAAATTATTTAATTGTAGGATATAAGTGTGATGATGAGTGGGCCGTGAAATGAAACGTTATATTTGTTTGAATGACACTCATTTAAGCATAGAGTAATTAATAGGCCTACCCATGCATCGTTGTACTTTATGCTCAGTTATATTTAGAAGTAAGATACATAATATTTCATATTGGTAAGGTAATACTATAATATTGTCAAAAGGCCCGCAAAATCTGTTGTGGGCCTTGACTATGCAGATAAGTTACTAAAATCAACCTTTTGACAAGCTTAAGTAATCTACTTGGTGATATACTTAAGTCTTAATGATTTTATGTTCTTGGCACAATTAAAAAAAATGTTATTGATCTGGTAATTTAACTCTATAGCATTTCAAATATTACTAACTTTGATAAACTGCTTTACACGCGATTACATCAGAACGTGTAGAACGCGAGGCAGTAAATTACATGGTCCATGGTTATCTTCCGAAAGTATTCGATTTTTGCGAACCAAATGAGTCGCTTAGTGACACTTTGCTTGAAAAATAGTCTGTCATACTTAACCCAAACTATTTTCTACAATGTTAAGAACATTTTGGAGTTTGTATTTTCAAAATGTAATGTGGCAAATTAAGCTTCCTACATAATTATAATCAGATGTTGACCTGAGACATCCAGTGATGATATTTAAAATGGACAAACTCAACCAGATTGGCCAATAAATCTTCATATTGTGGATTCTGCTGGCTCTTTGTTGTTTCTAAAAAAATAATAATTCAATCAATCATATTTTGTGCAATATAGTATTTTTTGTTTTAGTTATTTTGCTATAAGATAATAGCATTATGTTGATTATAGCATTTTGTCTTCCAAGTTGAGTTAAAATATATTAATCACATTCTTGTTTTGTGCTGAAAGTAATTATAAGTATGTGACGTACAGGGCACCTGTCAAAGGTCTGAATGGAATGGTCTTGTGTAATATTTTCATTTTCAATAGTACTGATGATTTGGTAGGCCATTCCTGTAATCCCTTATTGTACCTCTGTTTGGATACACGGCCTAAAGTGGTAATGTTAAATCATTCTTTACAATTTATGTCCAGCCACTGCCATAGTTTAATCTAAGTAAGTTTATTCAAAAACATAATTGGCCCATAAATACACTGCATTGATTAATTGTAAACAATGTTTGTTTGTCTTTTCTTTTGTAAAATATTCCTTTCACTTAAATAATAACAATCTTTATTTTGATGATTTAATTTTAATTTAGCGTGCATCCAACTGCACGTACATTCCCTTTGGAGCTATTATCCTTTAAATTGTGTACTTTCTTTTAACCGATCTAGAGCTTTTAGGAATCTATGATCTCATATAAATTACCAAATTTTCTCATACATAATGTACCTAGTTCAATTAAATCTGTTACCATTCTCGTATTCTCTCAATATATTTTGTTCGTTTGCTTTTAAATGCAGAGCTGTAAAATTCCTATTCTCTGTCTATAATATTTAGCCAATAATAATATTATAATGATTAATTAGTAAACAAAGTTTAAAGAAATACGATTTCTTAACGAATTACATAATTTTTTCATTCAATCATAATGTGGACAGCATCACCTCTTAATATGACTGAGAATTAGGTTCAATTTTTATGTAAATACATAATGGTTAATATATTCAAGTTCATTTCAAGGGTTTGTATCGCAAAGCTTTGAGATTTCCAAATCATCCTGTCATGATATTGTATAGATAGGGGTTTAGTTTATAATAAAAATCATCTAAGCATTTTTTTACCTGACTTTCTGAAAAGGAAGAGGTTCTATGAACGGGCACTATGATAGTATGATCTTGTAATCATATTGGTAAACTTGTGGCCAACATCCTACGTTCATTGTTTTATGCACATTATTCTAAGTTCTTATCCAACATTAAATTAATTAGATCTACAGGGTATTTAGTAGCATTTTGAGTCATGCATGTAAAACAATTTTCTGTTTGGATAAATTTTGTAGACAGTTCAAAGACGATCCACTAGGTAACGGAACAGTCGTATTACTTTTCAACGCTGTGCCAATATTGATATCAGTGTATTTTTAGCGTTTAAAATATGAGTGTGTTTTAGTTAATTCCTTCATTTAGAAGTTCGTAATATGTTAGTACCCAAATATTATAATGATATTGTGTTGCTAATATTCTTATGAATTTATATTAATTATTGTATAATAAATGATGTTTTCGTGTTCAAATACATGGAGGCGACGAGTGTCGTGACTAATACATAAGTGATGGTCGGGAGTGCGGCGCCGCGGTACTGTGTCCTGTGCTTGTCGTCCGTGAGTGCGCAACTTGTATCTCAATGCTTTGCCGAGGGGAGGTCGTGGCTTGCTCCTAAAGTTAAGTGTACGCTATAAACGACGAAAGACTTTACGGACTTAATTTTGTAAATATTAAGTTTAAGGTTATTAAGTAAGCAGACACACTGTTTTTTACAATATCCTAGGTAATGGAATAAATACATACATAACTGTTGTAGCGTTAATGTCATTGAAATTATTTTGCTGTTATTGTATTTTTTGTAGACGTATGCGTGACATACGATATATAATGTCTTTGAGGTCGAAAGTTGCGTATATTTAATATTCTTCAGTTACTGATATAGGGGAGGGAACAAATCTAAATTAGTAGTTTTAGAATGAATAAGGGATTTAGGAAAACATCGTGGCTTTTATTGAGTATGATACAATTTAAATTTAAGTGTCCGTATCCGCATACGTTTTGTTCCCTCCGAAGAAGACGAAATTGTACTAATAACATGAGACTAATAAAATTGGATTCTTGTAGATTAACCATGCTACGTTTTAATTTACCTTTTCGTATAATTTCATCGAAATAAAATGTGCTAGCCTATCTTAGCATATTACGCATTACTTATAAAAAAATGTTATGCTTGCATTGTTTTTATGTCCAGTATGTATAAATTCCTTTGGCACAATAAACTGAGTAAAATCAAGTCTGTTTTTCTTAGCTTTATTAAAGAACAGTAAAAATATGATTAGTCCTATTTATGTTGCTAGGAATCCTCCATCAACAGGTAGGTGTGCACCAGTGATCATACTGGCACTGTCACTGAGAAGAAATAAAACCGTGTTGACAACTTCTTCTACTTCTCCAAACCTTAAAAGAATAAATAATATCTAATTAGTCACTTTCCCTCGTGGAGGTTATATTTAAATGAATTCAAGAGCCATTACCTTCCCAAAGGAATCTTCGAAAGCATTTCCCGCGATTTAGCAGGCTCGGACCAGACCTTTCTGCCCAGATCAGTCATAACAACTGTAGGATTGACCGAGTTCGCCCGAATGCCGTGAGGCCCAAGTTCTAATGCCATAGTCCTAGTCAACGAGTCGACTGCACTTTTTGACGCGCAGTATGAAGTATGATCCTTCAGAGCTGCCTGTGAGTTTGATAAAGACAAATTACGAATAGATACAGTACAATCTTCAGAAAATCCACAAAGACTTAAGGTACCTATTCTGATTAACAAAGTCCGAAAGTCCCAACTTATAACAGTCCTCTACCTAAAATCAATTTTTAAAGTCTACGTCTAAAAATTATTTTCTTTATGGGAAAGTAATATAACAGCCAGCAGCTTCAGATACAGGAACTTGTTTTTGCCAGTACGAGACAGACAAGCTCTTCCGCCGTCCCTGGGCAGTGGATGATCTCCCGAAAGAAAATCTTGCCTGTGTGTATGCATGTGTCTACGTAACTACATCACACGCAAACGGCTGAGCAGATTTTGATGAAACTTTCAGTAATATAACTTGATCTCTTTCCGGTCGTGTCGGATTGCCGTCCCATCGGGTTATGAGAGTGAAGGAATAGGGAGTGCACCTGTGTCTGCGCAAATGCTCGTGCACTATAATATGTCCTGTGCAGCTGGCAGATCTTAAATGAGAACAGCCGCCGTGGCCGAAATCGGCCGTGGACGCCATTATAATATAACTTATACCTACATACCTACCTATAGAATACGCATTATTCGGGTGCGGGGAATAGTTTCCCCGGTAAAACCGCTGTCGGCAAGAAGAGCAGAATTGAACACTTACTTTTGATGCTTGCGACGAAATGTTCACAAAAGATCCTTTGATATTGTTGTCAATCATTTTCTTTGCTACAATTTGACTTATGTTAAGGATCGCTCTTACGTTGAGCGCTATAGTCCTGTGTGAGAAAGAACCATTTTGAAACTTCATGTACCCATCTTGATTTACTTGCAATTAGTAACAATGCAATAGATATATTTATAGTAAACTGCTACTCACTTGTCAAAACTTTCAGGGGAACATTCAAAAAATGGTTCAAGAATAACAACTCCTGCATTGTTTACAAGGCCATTGAAAGCGCCTAAGGTATTCACAATTTCTCTGGTTTTGTTCCAGTCTAATAGATCAACACACGCAATTTCAATAGAGGGATACTCCTTTTTAAGCTTTTCTAAATTGTCTGGTTGATTGGAGATAACTACAACGTTAGCACCTAGCCTCCACAACTCAACTGTTATTCCTCGTCCAATACCTGAAAAGTTAGTTTGTGACTGATATAAAATTTTATTTTAATCATTGCTCCGGGAAAATAATATTTAACTATAATACCTTGGCATCCACCAGTAACCAGTATTCTTTTTCCTTTGAAATATTTATCCATGATCGAATTTAGTCCACAACAAAACTTCAAACGTTACTTATCGAGAGCGCGCAAACTAATTAATGTATTGTACTGTTGTCGTATTCGATAAGCCTTAGTTATCTCGATTATTATTGCACAAACATTCATTTTATTACTTACTGAGACGATAAGAAGTTTGTTTTCGTTCTAAATTATCACTCAAAGTTAATATGATCAGTTGGTTGCAAATAAGTCTATAAGTACTCATAGTTATCGGCACGGATATTGAGCCCTGACCTTCACCTGCGCAGAAGCGATTTATTGGTTTATTGCCTTATGTGTACAGTGCGCAAAGCGATCCCCACTCTTCCGCCGAGAGCTCAATATCCGTGCCGATAACTAAACAAGTTCGAGTTTTAATAATTTACTGGCTGTTCCCCGTGGCTCCGCTGGCGTTCCGAAGAAACTAACTCCCGCAGAGGGTTAAAAAGTAGCCTAACTAACCTTTCTCAGGATGTACCATACTTCATAATCGGTTCAGTTTAGACGTGAAAGAGCGACAGACAAAATCGGTCGAGTTTGATTAGTAGGATCTAAGCTTATCCTAATCTGTTACTACCTGCGATAGTAATTGTTTATGTCACGCTTTCAAATAAACATGTTGTGGTTTTAACTCTGAAATAATAAAAGATACTTCAACAAATTGCATTTATTTAACAAAATAATTTTCGTGGCTTTGATAAACTATATTATTTACTAGCTTCTGCCAGCGGTTTCACCCGCATCCCGTGGGAATTACTTCCCGTACCGGGATAAAAAGTAGCCTATAGCCTTCCTCGATACATGGGCTATCTAACACTGAAAGAAATTTTTAAATCGGACTAGTAGTTCCTGAGATTAGCGCGTTCAAACAAACAAACAAACAAACAAACTCTACAGCTTTATAATATTAGTATAGATGTATCAGTAAGCAAATTATTCCAACAGGGTCTTCAGTATTACAAAGAAAAGGAAATAAAAAACATAATGTCAATTATATCTAGATTGGCTGTTTTGTTAGACTTGGTAATCAATTGACCTCAAATAACTGGTTTTCTATTTATTTATTTTTAATGTTAGATTTTAATTGGAAATTGCAGTGTCTACCTCTCATAGCTTCTAATGACTTAATTAAATATAAATGCTTTTTCGAAGGACTGTGCAGACATTGGCATGATGCAGATCTAATAAACTATCATAAGAATAAAGCAAAGTTGCCTTTCCAACACTTTTAGCCAACCAGTAAAGAAACAGTTTTTACAGTCATACATTATGAGAACAATTATATCTTAATTTAGTTTTGTTTGTATTAATGCTCTTAAATGATAAGTAGGTAAAAAGTTAACCCGAACTGATAACAATATTATCACACAATAACATACATGATAACTTTATATGGCGATATTTATATAAGGTACCATCTTTGGTTGATTTAATAACATAGCTCCAATACCTATACTTAAAACTAAAATATGCAATTGTTAAAAAAATATCCAATATTACAAGCCATAAATATTCAAGTTATTTTAATATTCTTTGCTAAATGAAATATGCTGTGAGCAATGATATTATGTGGCAAGGAACCCTCCGTCAATTGGCAACTCTACACCATTAATCATACTGGATCTCTCACTCAAGAGGAACACTACAGCATTCACCACCTCAGATACTTCTCCAAACCTGAAAGAATAGAACATCTGAATACATTGAACTTCTGATAAGTTTTATCTTGACCTATCTCAGTGTAATTAGCTAAATGATGAAACCAACACTACACATCAAATAGGTCAATATAATATAATCATCCCATGAAACATACAAAAACTATTGAATAGATTACCTTCCCAATGGTATTTTAGAAAGCATCTCCTTGGCTTTGGCTGGGTCTGACCATCCAACTTTGGCCATTTCAGTCATGATTACAGTTGGATTAACAGAGTTAACTCGGATGCCATAAGGACCAAGTTCAAGAGCCATGGAGCGAGTCAGGGCATCCAGAGCAGCCTTTGATGCACTGTAGATAGCATGGTCTTTCAATGCAGCCTGGAACCACAAACATTCAATGGTTAACTTATCCGTGAAATATTGACAAAGGTAACTAAAATTTCGATGAATTAAATTATTGAATACATACAAATTAATATATTTAATATGAGCTTGTTCTATTCGGAAAAGATAAGGATATTACACATGTAAGCTGTGCTGATTGCCAATAGATAGCAAAATGACAGTGATATTGTACTGATAAAAACATTGAATTACCTTTGAAGCCTGTGATGATATATTGACAATGGCACCATGGGTTTTGTTTTCTACCATCTTTCTTGCTACTATTTGACTAATATTAAGGGTTGCCTTTACATTTACGTTAAACATTCTGGAAATATGAAAAGCACATTAGGTATGTAGGCAATCTAAAAAGTGTTCAAGTTAATCTTGGTTTAATCAGTTTGTAACAATTTTATGAGTTAGTAAGTACTATTTTTGTTTTGTTATCACTGGTTAGGCTATGGCTAAATGGTATTGGTTTGATTGACAGTAAAAAATATTTAACTGAGAACATACTTATCAAAATCGGAAGGTGTGCAATCGAGGAAGGGTTCACATATAGCCATCGCGGCATTGTTCACAAGAGCATCGAAGTGGCCGAGGGATTCAACCACCTTCCGGGTTTTTTCCCAATCAGCTACATCAACGTCTACAATGTCTATAGAGGGATATTCACTTTGCAGTGTCTCTAGATGAGATCTGGTTCGAGACAAGGCGACGATGTTTGCTCCAGCACGCCACAACTCAACAGCGATACCTCGGCCGATTCCTACGGGTTTACAACTAAGTTATAGCACGCATAGGAACAAAAAGTCATGAAATCAATTATGAAATATAACCATTAAAAGTTAATGTGGTAAGCAATGTTATAAGTTAATAGCTACAACATGGCTAAGAAATTAAACAAAAGAGATTTTATAACTCTCAACTAACCTTGGCCAGCGCCGGTAACGAGTATTCTCTTGCCTTTAAATGAGATTTCCATTTTAGGTCTTGTATAGCTATTAGACTGCTATTATAATCTGAAATGAAAAAACCAACCAATATGCTGCAATTTAATTTAAACACGCATTATCTGCAAGTCTACACAGCCGTTCAGTCCGAAACTCCGAAACGAGAATAGATAGAATTAATGCGATTGACGTTTCAACTTTGACAATGACAAGTGACTCGTAAATAACCATAGACAAATGATCTGCATACCAAGAAGATAATGCTGGCTCCACACGATCGTACAACAATCAAACTCTTCGTAAATATGACCTTCTATACCACTTGGGTCGTGTTAGTGTCGAATCTGTCTATAGATAGTTCAACTCAGATTTGCGCGCGGCCCTATGTGTGCGTCGGCTTGTAAATATACAACTTTCATTCGTGTGACAGTGACGTTGTCCGAGCATGACGTGTTCTTATCGCTTTTTGTTATGGGTACAGTCGTTTACGAAAATGTCTAGTTCTTCACGGAGAAAATGTTTAAGGAGTCAGGTAGCGTTTCAAAAAATGAAACAACATTCTCAAAGCTTTTTATTATTACATTTTACAGTTTTTTCATTATTTTCTCATACATCTTTTCAAATTGACATTGACAGTATCTAAGAAATTAATGAGGTGAAATATCTAAGATGAATTAAATACTCCTTACATATTTTCTACCTCGGGGTACGCGGACAATAAATAAAAGTGTGGACTATGAATGTAAAAAGACGTATAATAATGTAAACAAAATGTGTGGGGAATTAAAAAAAAATATATTGCTTCGCATAATGTCGACATGTACAAAATAAAAATGAAGAATATTATAGACATTTTGACATGGAGTCAGAATTTATAATTAACATTGGTGAGAGTAGCGAATCCGAAAATTCATCATTTGATTTTTCAACTAGCGATTCAGAATCATTATAAATAAATAAACATTAAATTACGTAATAACTGTTTTTCTTTAAACAGCCGTATACAACCCCTAAATAACTGTATTTGTACCCGACTGTACCTCTTGTCACGCACACAAAGTCACTGTATATGTGCAAGGGTTACCCACACATAAGGCCGCGCGCACGACTGAGTTGAACTTACTATAATGGCTTCAAAAATATATAATACAAATACACATTCTTTACAATATTCTGCAAAAATCTTTAGAACATAGTTTCATGCTTAGCTAACCCTTTTGATCCTAGGAAAACATTCTGGCAATGGAAACAATTTTGCCAAAGAGTTCTTTTATTTAAATAATAACATAATAGCAGAATTTTCCTTACACAATCACACAGTGTCATCTAGTCCCAAACCAAGCAAAGCGTAGGTAAAGGTAGGTATGGTTTGTACTATGGGTGCAGACGCACGATAAAATATAGGCACCTTTTTGAAAACTTGTTGGACAATCATGGGGAGCCGGCATAACACTATACAGTGGAATTGTTTTTTTTGTTCAACCACAGAATTATTATTTTGAATGTTTCACTGCAAACTTTATTTGCACCTGTTCTTTTCCTCCTTGAATAATGTTAAAATTAATTTATTCCATTGTTTATCCTCATGACAGATTTGGACAAGGATAATGTTAGCACACTGGCGCATTTACCAAAAAAGCATTGTATGCTACTTTGTACTACTGTACCTATATCTATGTCTACTATTAGGTAGGTAAGCTAACTTTAGGTCAGCTCTTATAACTTGTAGAGAATTACAATTAAGTGCCGATTACAAATTAATTAGCTCAGCTTTACAACCAATTTGATCAAGGGCCTGATCCTACCTGACTAATTCAGACGGACGTGCAGAGACATTAAGTGAACTAGCGTCAGGGAATTTAAAATTCTCTTTCTAATCCTAAATCGGCAGAAGATTGGCTTAGGTATTTAGTCAAGTGAAATATCGCATTTATGAAAGTTTGTGATGGGTTGCGGTTGAAAATAAAACGTCGCTCACTTATTATTCTTCGTTTATTGAACAAGAATGTAATTAAACTTAATAGGTATAACTTAGATTTAACAATATAATATTTTTCTGTACTCGTAAAACTTTGTTAAATTAAATATAAAAATAAGTTATTATAGACCTATCGAATATTAATCATAATTTTATACTATGGTATCCAGATTCAGGTACCTATTACGGACAAGTTAGATGTTTTATGAAATAATTATAATGATTATTTTAACCATTATGTATCTACTTATGAAAATTGTGTAGCTGAAACGCGACTGCGATGCAGGCTAGTTTTGGGTTTAGTTTTAAATATTGAACTATAAAAATATCTTAAAATTAAATTTTATTCTTTTTGCTATCTCACACCTTACTTAATTAGGCAACATTTACGAAATAGGTACCAATGTGGGAGGGAACCGATAACAATGTATAACACCTGTAGAGGAAGTTCCTTCTGCATTTAATGAAGGACTAGGTATTAATTACAATCGTAGTAAGATACATCTAAAGATATCTGTAATCATTTTAGTTTTACCTACTGGGTAAATAAATATTTAGGTAAGGGGTAGGTAGGTACGTCAGATAAACTTATGATTGTACTTTTCTTGAACAACTTTTTGTATAGGCGTTATAATAAAAAATATACCTAATCAACATTATACCAACACTTAGCAGTACGATGTATTAAATTCATTGTCAATAGGTATCTACAAATACATAAAATATTTATTTACACCGAGTTAAGGCACTGTTCAGACAAAACACTAGTTTCCACTCGAATATCCGAGAAAGTCATTTTAATTTTCACATTCATCATCCTAAAATATTATAGCAAATAAAAGCATTGAGATTAGCTGTTGACGAGATTTTCGAATATTATGCAGTCAGTTTCGCAGTTGTCGGCTTATCGTCTGTAGGGGGCCTTACGGTACCGCCCTCGTTCTTCTTCGTCACGCACGTCTAAATAATGGCTGAACACCACTGCCCACAGGTAGAGGTACAGACCTGGAATTATAAAATGAACATTTAGCCTTATGGTCGCCGCACACAGCGGGCGCGGCGCGACGGGACGGGACGGCGACGCGACGCTGAGCAGTTGTAATGTACTAGATATTACGGACGACATCACACAGAACCGTCCCGCTCGGCGCGACGCGACGTGACGATCTAGTACATTGCGTCGCGTCGCCGTCCCGTCCCGCCGCGCCGCGCCCGCTGTGTGCAGAGACCATTATCTTATTTCAAATACTTAATTATAATGTTTCGTTAAGACAATGGCTAAAGATTGAAAAAATATACCAATTTTTCAGTCTTTATCCATTACCTTTGATTATATACGAGTACCTACTCTTAGGTAAACTGTCAACTTACATAAATAGAATAGCCCGCCAATAAGTATGATTGTGGCGATGATGGTGTGATCCTCTTTATCGTCGAGATAATAAGTTATGGAGGTGTGTAACACGCTGATGAGCAAGCCGATGGCCAGCACGATGCCTAACACCACCCAGGGTAACATCAACCATGATCGCCGCTGTGGAACAAAACAAATGCAAGTTAGCGTATGTCACTAGTAGTAAGTGCGGCTGAAAGGAGGAATGGTAGTTTCTAAAGTAGGTATGTATATAGAGGTAGTATTGAAGTGTCCCTAGCCCTACACGTCTATAAATAGGTTTTCTCTGTTTTGTCATGTAGTCCCGTTTTTATGGGAAATCACTAAAACCCATCATGTTCCTTCGTAGGCCTTTTATGTACCAGGGCCATGGTAACTCTTTCGAACAATCCCGCAGTCGTTTGTCTATTTTGCTATAAGCAGAAATACAAATTATAAAAGTTTAATAACAGGTAGTTGTGTTAAAGGAGTCAGCACATGTCTAAGTATCTTACCTCTATACAACTATGACAAGCAGGAAAATTACTAACAAGAATTTAACTCAACAGTTATTAGAACTGTGTTAATGAATCATGTTCATTCAACAGATGTTACAATATTAATTTAATAATACCTACGTTGATTGCGTGAGCTTATTTTCAATAACAAAGCTCTTGCTTACTTAGGTAATTATTATTGGTCATGCATTGTTTTTCTTGCAGTGACGACTTATTGAAACCCATCTAAGCAGAATACCATAATTTTTCACCGCCTTCCTAAAAATAAGGTTTTTTTTTTCAAGACTTGAAGGGCTGTTTCATCAGCTGGTCACTGCCTAACTACCTATTGAACATGGGTTTGTCTAGGTTGTGTTGTTATACCTTTTACGGCTTATGTATGAGGCAACACTCAGTTGATGGAAATTGACTTACAAATAAGCATAACACTCAAATAAGTAGTGAAAGGTTGTGTACCTACAAGAAAATTCTACTTAAAATTTATATTAGACCTTTCTATCACTTACCGAAAACGACGTCTTTTGGGAGCATGCAATATGAAATACTGTTAGTCTTCAGTTATCTACGTTTTATATTATTGCTTTACTGAGGTAGATTTTAAATTAATAAAAAAGAAATAGTTTACTTACTTTATGTACGGCTATCATAAGTAGTGTGCATATCAGTATGGTGAAGCACAAGTTTATAGTTAATATTATTCTCGGAACTGAAAAAGAAAATAAACATTTTATTATAATCAGGATTCATAATAAAGCAATGTCGCTTTGTGCACGACCCTTTTCATTTTGTTCTCCATGGCTCGAGACGATATAATAATACAAGTATAATATAGTCTTTGATTGACTGTGACTAAACTCAGTAATAAGTCGAACTAATCAATTACTAGGGATTTTTGTAGTGGATGCGTCAACTTCAAATTAGTATTAGATAACTACATAGAACTACATACTAGCAGTTACCACGCAGTTAGCACTACAGCGCAGTAGCCAAGTTGCATGAACTACTGCGTCAAACACGTCTATTATAATCCATACTAGCTTATTTGCCGACGGCATGATTCGCATAACGTGGGAACTACTTTGGTACAAAGATAAAAAGGAGCCTAGGTATAGGCCTTCTTCGATAAATAAGCTATCTAACACTGAAATAATTTATGAAATCGAAACAGTAGTTCCCGAGATTGACGCGTTAGGTTTACAATAGTAGTGTGGTTTGGTTAGGTTAGATACTTACTGTCTAAATCTGAAAGTTTCCTATCAAAGTCTTCGTCAAAGATGAATGTGCTGAATGTGATTCTGTGTCTCTTGACGACCCATACTATGATGATTGTGGCAATAGAGAGAATGATCCCGAGGATGGCAGTGATGAGCGTGCCAGTTCGAGTGGACGCACAACAACAACACTTCTGTAATCGTTTCATGGTGTCTGTTTTATGTCTCGTCAAGTCCCAAAGTGTCTGGAATCCGTCTCACCGCTTCATGACTGCAACAAAGCAATTAAAATTATGTAGCTGTTTGATAAGGAGTTTGCGTGGCAGATTAATCTTAGTTCAACAAAGACGTTTTATACATAACATCATGACATGTTTTAAGTGTGTAAATTAGAATTAAGTAGTAAATAAATATGTACTAAGTTTACATAGTTACGAATAGAGATTTATGATGGTACTTAAAGAATTTTTCACAATCTTCCTAGTTCCTAATTCTTACTAAGATCTGAAAAAGAACCTGTATGCATTCATGTGCTTCGCGTTACATAACATTAATATGCATTTTTCAATTACCTTTGTAAATGTTCATTGCGTTCATAAAATAGCTACAAAAGTGGTGTTATCTTTATCGCAGTGATTGTGTTTTGTAAATGAAGCTAACTAGCTGCATACCTACTCGCTAGATGTGGGCGTTCGTCATTGCCCTGACCCGTTACTTCCGCGTCGCCATTGACTTTTAGTGATATCTTGCTTTTCTACAAGTTTGGGGATATCGTTAATATTAGATAACCGTCGAGTCTATCTCATTGATATGCCTGATGTTGCACCATCGTGCATAAATTTAAATATTTTTGGCCACTCAGGAATGCACGACACCCATGTTTGCATGCATAAGAAGATTTTGGTAAAACTTTTTCCTGTTATACGCTGTTATTGGCTATGGGAGCCATTATCAAAAACAAACGCTATCCAACATCGAGAAAACAAAAAAAGAAGAACTTTAATGCGTTTCAAAACGCTTTAATATTTTTATGAAGTGAGAAGACAAATATCGATGCTTTGCTATCCGACCGAGTAGAAAGCCGTAAAAACATTGCATCACCGTCACCGTGGCGACTTCCGTTCAAAGTCGGCCAAAGTGCGACACCGCTGTTATCGGTTCCTCAAAGTTCGGCAGGGCTATTTCTGATGCGGGGACACGTGCCTGCTCATTAAGACGATCAGCACCGTGCCTCGACCGACTATTATGCTATTTTTTACATTAAAACGGCTTGGTAGATGGCAGATGTGGAAAACACAAATCATATAGGTATCCAGTAATGCCCTAGCGTACATCATTGCGTTTAGAAGAACAAGAAAATAAGATTTCATTCTTAAATCGGTGTAAATGAGCATGGCTCAAGAGCAAATAGCGGGCTTACCATACATATTTTTTTAAGTTCGTAATGAGTTATTTTGGTTGCAGAATATCTGCAACTTAGTTGCCAAGCGGTACATCCAGATTTATTTTCATATTAGCCAAATATAAAAGTTTAAACGTAAGCGAATTACTATTTTATCGCCAATTAGTGTCAAGAAGATTAGATGGAGAAAAAGCTCTTGATGGCAGCTTCCTGCTCAACTGGTTTAGAAACACTCCAATTTAAATGTCTGTAGATAAATGTATTTTTTTATTGTGTAACACTGCCGGTGAATATCAAAGCGGTGTAACCAATTTCCCAGGCGTGCATTAAAAATTTCGCAATAGCGATCCATTTTGATTGACTGCAGTAACGTTGTGATCCAGAATTAGATGTGTTGCCCAACAGGTACCAAATCAATTGTGGATCACGCTTAGTAGTCTGATTACGTATTTATGAACTCTGATGGATTGGTATATGGTGACCAGCGGATGTTGTGCTCCCTTTTGATTTAGACAATCGATCAACCATAAGTGCGTATTATGAGACTAATATGATATGATGCATGAGATGGCTTTCGGATATATAAAAGAAACTTGTTATTTCTTCTCTTTGAAAACATTTCAGTACTATAGTTATTATAAGCGTTCGTTCTGGCTTGCTGAATGTTTTCAATTTGTTAACAACCCAACTGTTTTTATCGACGGGATTGAAACGGATTTACAAATAGTATGTAATGGGTGGGATGACGATAACCCTCGCTCCATTATCGCTGGCATTGGCCTGACCCAGTTCGCAGATCGGCCCCATTAGAACAAATGACTCGCCTATACAGCTACAGCTAGTCTATGGGACACACCTAGACATTTTACACCCCATTACCATTTGCAATGTTTAACTTCGAAAGCTTTTACTGTGAACTCAATCTGGGCTCATTACTTGTGATTAAATGGTGTACAATCAAAGGGCCATTTGTTTGATTAAAATGCTATTTCAGCAATGACTACGACGTGTGTGTAACCACAGGATACCTAGCTAGGCTAGAGCATGGGCCTCGATTCAAGGGAACTATCCAATCTGCAGAATCTGGATACCTCATCATCGCCTAAGGGAAATTATTTGAGACCCAGAACTCATCAATGTTGTTACACAATTTCAACCATGGTCCATGCATGGGTATCAAAATATCTATCTCATTTAAAAGATGTTTTGTTGGTATGAATTTAAATAGACAACAGTGGGTTATTAATCATAGTTTCCGCGTGAGGCGCGGCGTAGTAGGCGGCAAGGCATAGTACCTCCTCCTATCTATGGAGTATTACATTCTTGTCTTTGTCAGGGGCATTGCGTAATATGTAATACGGATACCGTAGCAGATGTCATATCACCTACTGTTGTTTGAAGTACGGCACCGTATTCAACCAAAACTCGTTCGATGTCGGTAGAGTCAGCAAAAAAGTATTTTATGTAAATTAAAAAGCTACGTTTTGCTGTATCTACTTCTACTGTGACCCAACTGAGTTGTTACCATATAAAATGGTTCGCAGTACCTGTCGTCTACCTAAGGAAGTTATAGCACAGATCTACATATGGATTACAAAATTATGGTTATGGTTTGTTTTCTCTCCATGTTGAGATTTATTGGTACATTAGATTACTAATCCTTGTACTTTTATAGAGTTGTAATGCGTCGTGAGCCGTGAACGTTGTTTCTTTGTTACATAGAGTACTGTGGATACTACTTATAGCTTTGTTTATATTGATGTTCAAGAAGGATGAAGCTACGTACTAACGACTCCTTTCCTGTCACAGTTGGTTTCAATTGTATTAAGAGGCAATTTACGAAGTTATTACTTTGACGAGTTATTTTTGAACCTATCTACTATGGTTTGTCGATTTGCCACAAGGCCGAAAAAAACTTGGGGAATTCAGGCGTTCCCTTCAGTAAAGAAAGGAAGAGTAGTATCTATAAGTAATAGTTTATATAAGTGCATCATGAGATTGCTAAATTATAATTTGCAATAATTTATCCTAATAATATCGATTATCGAATAATTTACATAAACTATTAATTAGATCAACGATGCCTTCAGAAGTGCATTTGCATATCCGTTTGCGAATAGCCTAACATATTTCAGCACGCGGTATGGGACTTATCACTGAAAATTACAATCTGTTTTAAAACTCTCACACTCTTAATTATATCTTGATTCAGCTCAAGACATTGATTGTTACCCAGTTTCATCTTGTGAATCAGTCTATCAAAATAGACTTGTAGTATATACTATAGTATAGCACGGCTGTATACATGCTTTCGAAAGTTTTGGCAAGCGGAGTGCGTTGTTGACTAGGTATCGGTCATTAAACATTTGAAGGTCGGCCTTATAGTGGCGCTTTCTGTGTCATTGTCATCACAAGGGACGCCTTCAATTTTACTGGAATCATAAATCGCTGAAATATTTTGCAAATAAACTCTTATGTCATGGCATCAGTCATATTCCATACACTGAACCACTAACTTTAAAAGTTGTAACCAAAAAATAACTCAATCGGCGGCAAGTCGGAAGGAAGAAGCATATCATATAATATGCTTCACACGCCGACTGTACTATCAACGCTTATTAACCATACAAAACGTTAATAACGAGATCCACTTACAGCTGTTCACATACCGTATCATCTAATACTATCACGCTCCCAATTCACTTAATCGATGTTAAGTAACGCAATCAAGAGCCATTGCAAGCATCTGTATGCAATTGATCCGGGCATTCCACTCGGTGCCCACACTAGTCCCAGATGCGTGCTCCCGATTAAAACGCCCATACGCTGTAATCTCTGGTATCTAGGTATTTACTGTTAGATTGATATTGACACGACATCACCGACAAGCTCCCGGTCTTGTCTCGTTGTTTTGTGATGTTGTTTTGGTCTTACGCATTTGAAACTCGTTACGCAGACAAATGAATGGCTACATTTTTCTTCAATTGTTTATTTTCATATTAATGATATACCTATTCTGCTTAAGTACTATAGTGCCTATGTATAGGTACTTAGCGATAAAGTCAGGTAGGTAGGTAGCCAGTCTGTCTGAGTTATACTTAATACATATTAATGCGGTTTAAATAAATACGGTTTTAGAAGGTCACACGAGTACCAGTCAGTAGAGCAAAGTCAGTGTCATTAACTAATTAACATGGGGCCTTGCCTCTGCGCTGCTGTACGCACACTAATCTAATGTGTGAAGATAAACATTACACATGTGTGTGTCATCAATGCACCATTCAACAAAAAACGTCTTCTCGTAAGTACTTTTTATTACGCTCTACTTGCTGCTATGTTGAAGATATGAATAGGTACCGAAACTATAAATGGGCCATATTCAAAAAAATTGTATATTAAAACGTCCAACAGAGTTATTCTTTTTTAAAGAATAGCTACTGGCAAATTATTCTTAAAACAGAATAAACATTTATTTCAGCATTATGAAAAACAAAAATAACGCTCCATAATCCTCAATGAATGATTAATTTTAAAAGAAAACTACAACGTAGAACATTTGTTTTCATATAAGCAATGCGTGTCCACATTCTTGGCGCGACATTTAAAAACATTTTATTATTCAATATTAGTATTTTAACTGACAAATAATTTATTTCTTAGCAGAGCATTGTGGAACCTGAAGGAATTTGCTAAAATTATCATGAAATATAACACGCAGAATTCAGGAATAATTAATTAAAGCATGTCTTGATTTCACTTCATTTCTGTTATTCCTGTCTGTTACATTAGTAATTTTAATCTTTTTGTAGTAGTTATCAAAATTATTTTACCTAAAACATTAGCAACTGAACTGTCATAAGAATCGACGAATCAAAAATGTTCGGTAATTTTGTTAAGCGCAACAAGCACGAAATATTGTGGTGCAGTGATTATTCGACAATTAAAAGTTACTTATTACTGTGAGACTTTTAAAGTATCGGTAAGTACTTTTACTGTTTTATAACTCAGCTTAGAATAAATGTATATTGACATTATCACTGTACTATACAAGTTTCGTTTAAAGTAAAAATTAGCATTGAAAAAGAGATTTTTTTAGATTAGACACAAGCAATTTATTCATATCGGTTATCATATCGATTACTTTTTTGTGTGACGTAACAGATATGAACGGTTAAGGTTTGTTCACAGTGTACGTACCGAGATAAAAACGTATTTAATCAAACCTACCACTTTTCTTTTTATTTTATAATTTTATAAAGGTATCTTTAATAGTAATTTCACTGTGCAAAGTGCGTTTGTAAGAAAGAATGCTATTCGAGGCGGATCTTTGGTTTTGGTTTCAAATATGTTAAAATGTAAACAACGCCCTGATTTAGATAGTCTTTCTATCGAGCGCACCATTGAGCTGTCTTGCGTGGAACTTGAGCGTTATATTATTGTTTGCGTTTACCGGCCCCCCTTAGGTGACTTTAACAATTTCGAATCAATCATTGAAGATTTACTTAATAAATTAAAATCAAGCACCAAAGGTAAAATTGTATGTGGAGATTTTAATGTAAACATTTTGGAGGATTCTCCTTTATCTATAAGACTATTAAACTTATTTAAGTCTTTTAACTTAGTAAATATATTCTTTGAACCAACCAGAATTACGGCCACTACTTCTACCTGTCTGGATAACATATTTAGTGACACTGAGGCCTCCAACAACTTAGTCATCAACCATCTTACGTCTGACCACTGTGGACAAAAAGTTAGTTTTCCCATGTTAGTTCACACTGAGCCACTTAAAATAGAATGCAGACCCTATTCAGTTAGTCGTTGTGTTAGATTTAAAAGTAATGTTACAAAAAATCTTGAACCTTCTATTCTTGCTAATGACGATCCTAACACCATTTATACATCCCTCTTTGGTGTCATACAGAATGAGTTCAATTCTTCATTTAAGACCAAAACCTTAAATATTAAAGGTACCTCGGCCAAGTTCAATCAATGGGCCACTCCAGGTATTTATATAAGTAGAGCGAGACTGTATGAGTTATACGGTATGAAAACTTGTCAATTTGACGATAACTTTGTAAACTATGTTAGACAATATTCCAAAATATTTAAAAAGGTCTGCAATTTTGCAAAATCAAAATTTTTAAGTGATTCTATTAAAAACTCCTCAAATAAAATTAAAACAACCTGGAGAATTATTAATAATGAAACGGGCAAATCAGTGAACCATGAAAATAAGTTAGAAATTCTACTGAACGATAAACTTATTAGTAATGCGGCTGATGTAGCCAAAGCTTTTAATGAGTTCTTTGCGAATATACCTGTAACCACGACTCGCTCCTTAAATTCATCTTCAACTGACGCTGAACAGCTTATGCGTGCTAGTGTGCCTCAATGTAATTCTTTGTTTAGTTTTGAGCACGTTACTCCAATGGATGTAATTAATGTTTTTAAAACTCTTAAATTAAAAAATACGGGTGATTTTTGGGACATTTCCATCAAACTATTAGGTAATATAATTGACATCATTGCTCCTTACCTTGCTATCATATTCAATAAGTGCATTGACACTGGTGTTTTTCCTGACCTCATGAAACACAGTAAAGTCATACCTCTATTTAAATCAGGCAATAAGTCAGACATTAGTAATTTTAGACCTATTTCTATCTTGCCTGCCTTCAGTAAAATTTTTGAAAAGTTAATACTCAAGCAGTTACTAAGATATTTCAATTTAAATAGCCTCCTTCATACAGAACAATATGGCTTTACCAAAGGTCGTTCTACCACAGATGCTGGTGTTGCACTTTTAAAACATATTTATAACGCATGGGAAAATTCTCAAAATGCTATTGGAGTCTTTTGCGACCTTTCCAAAGCTTTTGATTGCGTCCATCATGATACACTTTTACGCAAATTACGCTTTTACGGAGTCCAAAACGGAGCTCTCAGCGTAATAGAATCGTATTTACAACATAGATTGCAATGTGTAGATGTAAATGGTTCTAAATCATCAGGCCTTCCAGTTCAGCTAGGCGTGCCACAAGGCTCTATATTAGGTCCATTCTTATTCTTAGTATACATCAATGATCTGCCTTACCACCTCAATAATATCTGCGACGTTGTATTATTTGCAGATGATACGTCTCTCATTTTCAAAGTTGACAGAAATAGAGATCAATTTGAAGAGGTAAACAGTGCACTCTCATTAGTTACGCACTGGTTTACCACAAACAATTTAGTACTTAATGCTAAAAAAACAAAATGTATTAAGTTCACTTTGCCTAATGTAAAAAACCTAGGTCCTAATGTTATCCTAAACAACGAGGTTCTTCAAACCGTTGCATCTACCGTGTTTCTGGGTATAACAGTAGATACAAAACTTCAATGGGGTTCACATATTTCCAGCCTCGCGGGAAGGCTTAGTTCTGCCGCCTACGCCGTCAGAAAAGTCAGACAGTTCACAGACGTCGACACAGCTCGATTGGTGTATTTCAGTTATTTTCACAGCGTTATGTCCTACGGTATTCTGTTGTGGGGCAAAGCCGCTGATATAGAGAATATATTTATTCTACAAAAACGTGCTATACGTGCGATATACCAATTAGGTCCCAGAACTTCCCTTAGAGAGCTGTTTAAAGAAATTGGTATTCTTACTGTGGCATCACAATTCATCTTTGCCAATATACTGTATATTAGACAGAACTTACATTTATATACCAAAAAAAGTGAAGTCCATACCATTAATACAAGAAATAAGCATAAACTGTGTGTACCCTTTCACCGGCTTCATAAAGTACATGGTTCATTTTTGGGTCTAGGTATTCGTTTCTATAATAAACTTCCTCTGTCTATATTAGAACAGCCGTTTAATAAATTCAAAGAACAAATTAAGGCTATTCTTATTCAAAAGGCATATTATACAATTAATGATTATTTGAATGATAAAAATAGTTGGTCGCCATGTTGAACGCAAGACAGCTATATTATATTATAATTGTTTTTTTTTTTTTTTTTGTAAATGACATCTAAATTTTACAATCAATTATTATTATTCATTTTTTTTTTTTTTACAATTTAATTTTTTTTATTATTGACATTACTTGGTTTTACATTATTGACAGGATACATTTACTGTATTTATTATATTTTAATCATCTATTTATATTTTTTTACTTGACGACCTCGATGGCGCAATGGTCACCATGCCGGACTGCCGGACCTGAGGTCCCGGGTTCGATTCCCGGTTCGGTCGACATTTGTGTGATGAGCATGCTTGTTGGCCGTGGTCTGGGTGTTACAATATGTATTTATAAATATGTATATATGTAGCTATATGTAGTTTATCAGTTGTGTTAGCACCCATAACACAAGTTAATTAATAACTTACCATGGGGCTAACCGACCGTGTGTGAAAAGGTGTCCCGACATTTTTTACTTTGGATTACAGTAAATAAGGACCACTACTTAGCGATAATTGATCCTGATATTGAGTTGTGTAGCAGTGAGTACGTCATGCTCCCTTAGACGGCACTGCTTGCGGTAGCGTCGGCGGTCGGGTTGCCTCCCTCCCTCAAAAATGTGCGAGGGGGGCGATGGCTGATCCTCGCGTTATGCTCGTGAACGGGTGCTGCTTGTGGTGCCAGGTCGTCTTACTGACTATATAAGTAGTATTATATAATTTTAAACTTTTTTCATATACTTCTTTTTTTTTTCTGGCAGAGCGGTCCAATTTACTAGATTCATTACTTACCCATGTTGTACATTACATAGGGTTGCAATAGAATATCACATGAAGGTGGGCACTCCCTCGTAAACTATTATAAATAATTGGAGGCTATACAATTATTATTTTTTTCCACATCATATTTATTCAATGCTTGAGTTAGACAAGTTACGTAGGGTGAGTGCTAGCTAGCATGTGGTGGATTTTTATAAATCATTTTTAAATGTAATTTTATTTTATGACAATATTGCGTATTGCATACTGCAATATACTCATTGTACCTACTTTGTTGAAAGGTTCTTTTAACCTACAGACAGACATGTGTTGCTGGGGAGTTTGTTGCGCCACTTCTTCTTCCCAGCAAAAACACATAGGAAGTGGTGAAGGGTGGGCGTTTTGGGGGCTGTCTTATGTAATTTTTTTTTGACGTTCGAAAAGTGCTGTTTTGCAGCCAAGTTTGAATAAATGAGTTTTGATTTTGATTTTGATTTTACGAAAAGTCGACATGAACAGATTAAATAAAAATCAATCCACTAATAAAATATAAAACTCGAAAATGTTTTCTATCGATATACATCTAAACAATCGATATTTGCAGGTAACATCATGTATTATAATGGGATAAGTTTGGGATAGTTGAGAAAAATAATTATACCTACTTACCTACCTACGGATGGCTTTAGTTGGGATATAAGAATTGCTGTGGGGTTTGTTTTAGAATATTTAATATTTATGTATTAAGGTTTTCTTTTCGTCACAGGCAATATGCCACTAACACCAGGTGAACGACAGCGAAATTATAGAGAACAATTCGAATACTACTATCTACTTATTTTCTTTTAAAAGTACGTCGTTATATACTGACCCTAATAATTCGTCTCTGTTACTTTTCCGTTATAATAATATAGCTTTCCTATCTGTTTCCTATCTGTTTTTTACATTTTTTTTGAAAACGACCCAAATACCGACCTACTTTCTTATTATCTGTGACTTAAACGACTTAAAAGTTACCCAATCTTAAAGTCCGTTGTTTACATTCATTGCACTACCTACAATGGAAAGACAAATACGGATATTCTCGAAGTTGATTATGTAAGGATAAGATAGTAACAGTGGTCCGGACCCACCGTGGCACCGACGACAAGCGCGGTTTGCCTCGCTTTGGCCTGAGACGCGTGTGCGAAGGCCAGCGCAGGCGCAACCACAGAAGGTAGCGTGACGTCACTGCGTTCACGTCGTGTGACGCTCACTCATTTGTACAAGAATGTAAATCGTAAACAATGAATCCTCTACAAACTAACAAATGCGTCGGTATCTTTTATTGTAGGGACTTTCTCACACAGTCATCAAAAGAAATTATTTTTCTCACATGAAGAGTAATGGCACAAGCAATCATTTAGAGTGAGGTACTAAATGACGTGAGCTCGAAAATATTACTTTTAAGAGGTTTATCTTTAATAAGATTAAACCCCTTTCCTTTTTCCTTCCTTTTTTATGGTCTTGCAAACTATGATCGAGCTGTAAGTAGGTACCTACATATTTTAGGGTTAGGTAAAGGTCTTTCAAAAATTTTGGAGTAAGCACCTATAGGATACAAATCTTCTTATAATTTTTTGTCTTATTGGATGAGCCCTAAGACATTTCCGGAGGTCTAAAAGCTTAAAAAGTGTAAATCCTGACACAGTTTTCGTACATTGCAAGGCGTAGCCACTAATTCCAGCTGCATTATGAGAACTTCCCTCTAGATAGATATTCGATAGATTTGTGTACAGTATGTTTGATCTTAGTTTAATGTAAACAACTATAAATACTACGGAGTGAGTAACAAGGTCCTGATAGTTGCAACCACAATGTCAGTGTCAAGCTTGGTTTGTAGATTACGATTCGTCGAAACAGTGAACTCACGCAAAAACTATATATGGTCATGGACCTCAGCGATACTGACGGAGACCAAGGTTAACAACTATTGACTACTGATTTAATAAAAAATCTATAAACATTTCAACTCACTTCTGGCTATCGTAAAGTTATTCTATGAAAAACAAGCCACCGAAGCGTAATCAAGTAGGTACCTAAGCATGTTGTTTTTTTTCTTTTTGTTCTGAGTGAATGTCAACGTGACTCCTTTACTGAGGCACTGCGTACCTATGACCATCAGTTTTACCCACTATTCATTACTTGGTCAAGGTTTGGTTTTGAGTGACGTCATGCTTAGTAAAGATGTTTACCTCGTCTGGTCTAGGTACAAGTCAGTCATACAAGCGTCATTTACAATAACATTAGTACTATACTGTAGAAACACTTTATATAGCTGACCCTGTGTCGCCTTCCCGAGACACATAGAATCTTGAATCGACATAAAATACTTGACGTGGATGACATCACCCAAAACACCAGTGTTATAGCGATGTGTAATACAATATGCATCAGAAATGACTCATGCACACAATGTTACGATATTATAAACTGCTGATTCCACAAACTCCATCGCTGGATGGAAATGATATTCGTGGGGATGAATAACAAAGCATTTCTATTACGTGTTGCTTAAGTTGAACATCGACGGTCGTAAATCACTACTACCACTACAGGTTCATTGACTTTTAGTAATTCTAATTTGATGACCAAATTAGGTTACAGTTCATGTATCTTTCATTTGGAATGTTGATACGCGCCGTTGTTCCAGATCAACGATAATTATTCAAAACGATTCGTCACTCAGCAAACAATCCAAGAAGGTTCAACGTTATAAAATCCTTTTGAATCAATTCCGTAGGTGTTTCGGCAGGTAATTGATGATAATTGAGAGAATCATAGAGGTATAACGAAGAGGGTACATAGATACGTGGGCTACCGTCTAGTTCTCATGCAGTTGTTAAGTGGAAAGTAGGGAAAATGAGGATAAATTACGTACGGGCTCTCAAGGCATGTTAGTACTACCATATGCAGAGGCTCCATAAATGGCAGGAGTCGGGAACATAGAGACGTGTTCTCACGTACATCAAGAATGTCACAACCGCTCGTACCGTTTTCCATTTGATACCGGTATTGACACAACTGTTTTCCCAAGAATATTAATGAAAAGTAGTTCAGATAAACGTTCTGTGTTTCAGACAAAAGCGTTTTGATGACAACAAGGAACCGTACCTATACCTACATTTTTTGGTCTGTCTTCTGATTTTTGCTTCTTAAAGTGTTTCTTACCTATAATCGTAGCTCTGGAATCGTTTTTATAAATACTTTGACGATAAAGTCTTTGGTTTGACGCAACGCTACGCATGTCTGAACTACTGAGCTATCACTATGGAATTCCGCTTCGTTTATATATCTCCAAATGTTTCCGTTTTCATGGTTTTCGTAACAGAATACTGTACCGTGCTAAAATATGGTTTTATGGTGCTATTTAACTGTCGTTAACGTGATACAGTTACTTTGTATTTAGCTTTGGTCATTCGTTACTGTTCTTTTGACGCTTTTTGTATCATCTTAAGTATATTTTGTCTAACGGAATCTTTTGGTCTTTGCTCTCTTTCGAAGCAGGCTAGTTGAGATAAATATTAAACCCTAGTTATACTCGATGGAAACAAACACCATGCCTTATGTTATTTTATGAAGATAGGTAATCATATGTTTCTCAACATATCAAAGAGAAATATTGCTTGCTAAATACGAGCCAGTTGTTTACACGGCCTTAAAGGCACCTTGATAACCTGATACAAGGAAAGCTACTGGAAACACGCAGATAATAATATCAACTATCTAGTTATGTTCTAGATAAAAATTCATCCAAGTCTTAAGTTTTACAGGTTATTCACACTCAGATAACTCAGACAATTTTTAAGTCTACATACAACATCATTTTAATGCTTTTACATACTTATACTGGTACATATAGAAGGTAAGTGACCCGCATAGGAATCAACTAAAGAATCATTCTTAAGTACCCCACTTTTGTTCCTTCTGGAGCTCAGACCGCGGAAATTCTTTCGAACAATCGCGTAGTCCCAATAGGCTGAAACCTGAAAGTCTTTTAAGAGGCCTGAGTCAGAGTTTGTTGACAGCCCTTTGAGGACTGCCTTTAACGTATCACCTAAATCTTTTTGACTTCCGAAGTTTCTTTGACAGTGTATTTCAAAGATTGTAATCATTGGTGCCAAAGCCGTAAACATTCGTACATATTTCGTATCATTATTTAATTGATGATCTAACACGTATTTGAGAACTATTTTGCGATTGTACATTCATCCTTTAATAGCGTGCTAAAATTAAATTTGATCCATGAACAAATTGTGCTACATGTTGGGGACTAAGTGACTTTAAATTACGTTGTGCGGTGGATATGAATGACATCATACTCAAATTCTGTTCTTATATTAGCGCAGTCAGAATATCTGTCTGTGTATTTGAATTAAAACTTAGTAAGTAACGGTGGTTCAGAATACATTTGGTAATGTTAGATAACCATCTCCATCAACTTATATGACGGGGTTTTATCGGAATCATTGACACGTGCGTTCTGAAGTCGGTAGTTTCATGTTCTTTTACGCAGTTTATAAAGTCTCGTCATAACAATGTGTGTATATTGCATTAGTAAATTATTTATTGCCATGGGCGATAAGGGGCGAGCAAAGTATTCGCATTTTATGTCTACAATAATATTTTGTTTTGAATGTACTTAGATGGATCGATTTTGATCTTAACTGTTCCAAAGTCATTCTAAACATAATCAACATGCTTTGTTTACTAGTTAAATATATGGAAGACATCTTTTAATTTACGTTGACTGATCACAATGTGTATATAAATCTTGTTCCAAATAGAGACGACGTCAATTAATACTAATTAGTATTCATAGAATATTTCATTCTAAATTAGGTAGGTACTTATCAAAACCCGTTTTTCACATTGTGCACGTAATATAGATCGTTTCAAATTATGACAAATACCTATTTAATTATGTTTAAGGAAAACATTAAATTGCTTCTTAAATAGTTACCTACCTAAGTATAGCCAAAATGTTACGATATACCAATTTTTTATTTTCCTGTCGGTTTTAAATTCAAGTATTTTCTTTGTATTTGCCTTGGATTTGAAATACGGTGTAACTATGTATTAAGTTCTTTCTTTCATTCTATGAATTCACATTCTACGAATGCTTTCAGAGGGATTACATATCTACTTGTTGAAAAGTTTTATAAGATACCATTAGTCTATTGCGGCTGTGTTTGTTATTATTATTTTAAAGAATGACGTCTACTTGTAAATCTCTATATAAACGTAGGCGAATGGTGCGTAAAGACTGAAATTTTAAAAATAACTTGCGACTCACACTGTTCAAGGTAAGGACGTAGCGTAACCTAAATATATTCTAAAACAAAATCAAGGCCTTTACCACACACATCGACAGCATTAAATAAGATTTTAATAATCGGAAATAAAAAAGAAACACTAAAGGTTATTTTTATATCTGACGCTATATTTACCTTGGTCAGTATATCAGGTTCAAACAAATAAATTAAATCACTGGTTATCACTGTTTACACTTGCTAATCACTTGGACAATGTGAATGATCACGGGTATCGGTCGGGAGTAATGCGTTTGTTCGCGGCAGTACGCGATGTGACCGTGCGCTCGCCAGAGATCGTCTGAAGGAGCCGCGACTGTACCGCCGCCGGCCACCCGGCTGACGCTGACGCACCGTGATGATGACAGCGCTAATCATACTGCAACCGTCTTCTAGGATTGGATTCATTGATTTAAGCTTTATTAATAAATTCAATAATAATTTGTCTTTACATTCACTCGTTTAATTGTTATGAATAGGTAAACCTCAGTCGTTTTAACGATACAATGACGACATTGATGGGTGAATTTCAACAGGTCCAATAAAATCTTCATTTCCGTGGATTTTTTATTCTTCAACTTTAGAAGAAAAAATAGTGTTTACTCAAGTTTTTGATAAGATAAGTATTCTCACTTAATATCTAGTAGATAGCTTAAAAAACTAACGAGATATACAAGATTAAAATTTTCATGCCACGTCGATGAAACATGCATGCACGGCAATGAAACATGCGTCCATGGCAATGAAAGAACTTTTCACGTCGGTTTTTTTCAGAAAGAATCAATCCATTATTATGTTTATAATTAGACTGTAGTATATGTGAGTAAGTGAGTAAGTGAGTGTGTGTGCGTGTGTACGTGTGTGTGTTCGTGTGAGTCCGTGTGCATGTGTGAGATGGTGCGTGTGTGCGTGTTTGAATGTCTATCGTGTGATGGAGTGTTAAATGACAGAGAAAGTCGAGTGGTGTGTGTGTAAGTTTATCATTTTGTGAGGTGAACGTGGAAATATCTTTTTGTAGTTGACTGTATAGTACAAATTGATTTTTTTCTTAATCATGCCGTGGCGATGAAAACATAAGTCACGGTAATGAAACATGTGGCCACGGCAATGAAACGAAATTGTTTTACAAGGCATGGCAATGAAATTTTTTTCATTTCCATGTATTTTTTTTCATTGCCATAGCAAATTTTGACCACGGAAACCACGGAAATGAGACCGCGGCGATGAATATCAAGGCTAAAACATCAAAAAACCAAAAATCTGTTCATAATTCACCGTAATTAACACGTCACAAATAAACATAAGATAAATGGCATTGTACCGAATGATCAATTAAGAGGACAAACTTATTCAAACAGAAGTTAGACCTATCCACGGCGATGAAAGAAAAAATGTCCAGTAGTAAAAAAATTGAATACTTACATTTATGGCGCGAAAACGCAGGCACTTGCACACGTGATTCCACGTTGAACACTTGACGTCCACCAATATGCAACATTTAGCGCACAGCGGGAGGGACGCAAAACGTTAGAAAAAGCAATATTCTCAAATATGTTTAGGACATGGCGATGAATGGTAGTTCTGAGACAAACTATTTTTTATTTACCATTTGTTGTATTGTTTAAATATTTGAACAAATGTAGTCCGTAACAATACTTTAACTATTCACGAATCAAATAAAAGTAGGTTTTAATATAAATAACTAATACATTTTTATCAATAAGGTCTAGTACACATCAAGGTGACGTGTGGACAGACACGGCAATGAAAGATTTTGAGGTTTAATTTTTTTTTTGGAGAACCAATTAATCCTATTAACAAAATATTTAGTGCTACACATAGATTACTATTTCACCTACTTAGAAAAAAATATTAGAATATTATTACCATGGTTTTTATAATAGTACCGATTTCATCGATGCCACGCAAATTTTTGGTCCCGGGAAATTCACCCTGATACGAGTTTTTAGGCGATTCTAGGAAAATTATAAATTTCGAAGAGCTTGTAATAAAATATTATGCTATCTTTGAATGTAAAAAAAAGAAATTACTTGTTTTTTTATATGTAGTAACAGGATTAAGAAAATTAAACCGACTTCCAAAAACACTAAAAAGCAAAAAAAAAAAAACTAATTTTAGGTGCATCGGCCTAGAAGTCGGTGTCTAATGGATGTTACTAAGTTAATTTTGCCACCGACTTGTAGGCCGATGCACCTAAAATTAGTTTTTTTTTTGCTTTTTAGTGTTTTTGGAAGTCGGTTTAATTTTTTTGTAAAAAAGTTTTTTATTTACTGCTTTTCAGTGATACGAATAGTTGTCACTATCCATATAAGTGGAAAGTTCTCATCAATACAAAGAATATAAGCCCAAATACGAGGTATTTTACATATTCAGTTGTCGAGTCCCCTCGACCTTCTCTGGTCTCCATCATCAGGTCAGCTCCAAACCTTCACTGTTGCAAAGGTCTCGTCAATACAAATAATATAAGCCCAAACACGAGGTAGTTTACATATTCAGTTGTCGAGTTCTCTCGACCCTCTCTGGTCTCCATCATCAGGTCAGCTCGAAACCTTCACTGTTGCAAAGGTCTCGTCAATACAAATAATATAAGCCCAAACACGAGGTAGTTTACATATTCAGTTGTCGAGTTCCCTCGACCCTCTCTGGTCTCCATCATCAGGTCAGCTCCAAACCTTCACTGTTGAATAGTACTTTCAGGCATACACCTGAGTGTCAAGTTTTTACACTATGTATGCCTACAACTTTCGAAGGTTGCCCTCGATTTCTCAGGGTTTCCATCATCAGATCCTGACCTGATGACTATGGGACAATCTGGCAGCTATTTCGCGTCGAACAAAAAAAGAATCACGCAAATCGGTCTATAAACCTCGGAGTAATCGATGTACATACATAGAAAAAAAAAAAAAAAAAACATACCGGCCGAATTGAGAACCTCCTCCTTTTTGGGAAGTCGGTTAAAAAGAGGTTTATGTACGGCTTAAAAGGAAATAACATTGCAAAAAAATCCTGAAATAAATAAAAAAGTTAACTGACATCAGTTTTGATGTTTTGCTCATGTTTTGATTCCCTCGTTTGGCATTAACCCGCATAAATCATAATAAATACAAATGAAGTGAATAAAATCAGATAGTTTAGTAAAAAATGTTTCCGGCTTCTGTATAACTTGGTAACAAAATCTTAAGCATATCAAAATGATAAACATACTTTCTTATGTGGGCATGAACATGCAATCCGAAGTTTGTTTGTGGTGCCTGCTGGGGCTCGTGCGAACTATCTTCGACGCCACACTCTTCAAAGTGAACGCCAATTTAAAGCAGGTGCTGACTTGACGACAGATTAGTTCATTATGGTTATTATGAAGTTAGTTTAATGCAGCCGCCCACTGTCTGCTCACACGTGCTGTGTGCGAAGGTGTTGTTATGTTGTGTGGTAACGACTTGTATCATAATTCGTGAGCATTGGCAGTGAATCTTAATAGCGCGTAAGTAGGGGATCCTATTAATTCTTTGCAAAGTACTTAGTATCCTAACGTAGTACCGTTGTAGTATACGGACACTATACTACGGAGTATGGATATACTACGGAGTAGTGGTATAGTTTTATCTATCCATCCAGGAATTAATGCATAATAACTGAATTTTACACATTCGTAAGACACGAATAATTCACCTACGAATTATTTAAAATCGTTTTATTTTAGCGAATCGTGAATACAGTTAGAGACGGGCCGTACCTTACCCGAGCGAGTCCATCGGCCATCTATTAATAGATCTTTCTGTCTATCAGTTCTGATGACTTGCGTGAGATAATACGCAGATATGCTTCCGTATATCCCGTTCAGATGTGGAAGAATAATATTATGATAGAGTTACTGTTGTAATTCAAAACTTAAAGCGGGCCTATAAATCTTGCCATTAAACCAATGAACCGCTTATATCCAGTGGGATATTATGAGAGGTTGTAAAAACAACGTCGTTCTTTGGCACTTGCGTAGATTATTGTATGTGTCAAAGGAATTGTTTCTATCTATACTAATATTATAAAGAGGAAAACTTTGTTTGTTTGTTTGTTTGGTTGTAATGGATAAACTCAAACCGACTACTGGACCGATTTTAAATATTCTGTCACCATTAGAAAGCTATATTATCTGCGACTAACATAGGCTATATTTTATCCCGGTGCGGGTAGTAGCTCCCACGGGACGCGGGTGAAACCGCGGGAAAACGGCTAGTATCTTAATAAATTAAATAGAACAATACAGCCTGAATGATTTTTTTTTCAATTTCATGACGAACGGTTGAAAATTTTTACTTCTGTATTTATTACAGCCGAGCTCCCAAAAACATGTAAGGATACTTTTACAGATGTTTATCCGTATTTTGTTGCGAGTGCAACACCATAGTATCTACTACTAGCTATTTTATCGCCGTTTTTCGCGCTTTACGTGGGAACTTCCCGTACTAGAACTTGCCTTACCGTTCGGATAAATATAACCTTATAACCTATTCTTAAAAACCAGAAGCAGGTTTGTTTAACAAGGAAATAACAAGAAAAAGTTTTTAACACTGGTCAAAAGCGCGGCAAAATCGTATTCCCGTCAAACTATAACATGTCTTCTCACAATGACGTTCGAAAAAGGAATCCTCCAAGCATAGAGATGCACGGCTGAATGGCGAGGTGTCTATGGTCGCTCGTTTCTGCTACTCTCTATGTAACCACTGCGGCAGCTAACACTATATTATTCGGGGATAGTCTAGTTTTACAACAGTGAAATATGTTTTCAAATAGTTTCATTAGTTTCGGAGCCTTAAGGGTACGAGTATAGAAGATATTTTCGGTGTCGAAGGTATGGCAGATGACGATGCCAGCGGAGCTGACGATGCCGGTGCAGCGCGTGCTGCGGACCATGATCTCGGGCGTCATGCTGGTGCAGTGCTTCACGGTCTACGTGTACCTCGCCTCCTACATAGTGCTGCTCTATCCTGTGTTTCTGGTACCTTCACACTTAAATACTTACTTAATATATGATGATGATGATGACATGTCGTCCTAGGTCCTAGCAGATTATCGGCTACAGCAGTTGTTCTCATGTAGGGAGATTAGCCAACTGCGCAGAACAATACTGGACAAGCATTTGCGCAAACACTTACTAAATAGGGTATTTCTAAGTAATGGGAAAAAGGTTAAAAAATGTTATTATCAGGAATGGGGAATAAGTACTGATTTCATTGTTTTGGTTTCGACACTTTTACAGTAAAATTACGTATTTAGTATACATAAGGCGAGAATTGCCTATTTTTCATTTGTTTTTTTTTTTTAATTATTGAAGAAATATTTAATTTTCCGCATTTGTGGTCGTGATACCTATATATGTATTGATACAGCGTGCACTACACGGTGACTACGCAACTACTACGCTGATCACTATACGGAACTATGATCCGCGTTGTCGCAATCATAGTTGCTTAGAGTGCTCAGTCGCTGGTGACTCGGTTACCAGCGACTAGTCGACAGTGCGTACAGGCCCTAGTTGCTTTTATTTCTAAAGTGTAAGCTACTGAGAATTTACTATTTGGAGAAAGTATTGTTATAAAAAACATGAATAACAACATAATTGTAAACAGCTAACATTGTACAGTCGACTCAGCATAATTCAATATCTTAGGATTATATCTTACTTTTACCAATTTAATCCAATATTATTGGTTCGTGTTGCCTTTGCATCATCGCCACCCCTACTGTACGTAATCACACTTAGAAAATGACTTTGTAATGCAGGAGGAACGTCCAACATTGGTTTTGCCTTGGCTTCTACTGGCTGCCATCAGGAAACTGCTGTGTGAGCTAACGAGCCTGGCTCTAGGGCTCGGTACTTGCGTTCTATTGGGTCCCGCTAGACCGCCGTGCATCAAGTTCGTGGTTTTCAAATTCACGTCAATTATGCCTGCCTTTTACATGTGGATGCTTGTTTTCAGGTAATACTGATATTATTCCTTAACAAATTTACCTACAGACAAAATATTGCCTGTATTATATGGGAGAGCTAATGCGGCAAAGTTTTAAACTTCTTTAATTAAAGTCAGACCGTGACTCAAAATCTGGAGAAACATACATTTTACGGGTAATCTGATGATATAAAGAGGATGGATTTATTCTTTCACCTCTTTTGCAATCGATTCGATATTTTGTTTCTCTAAATCTCGGCCTATATATTCAGCTCATTTTCGAAACCATTATGATTCTTGTTACTATTGCGCGCAGTTACTATCATGCACTCAAAGTGGCGACAGCGTTCAAAACGTTCCCGGCTATCCTTCCCCCAAACGATAATGACTACGGGCTGGAGCTGGCAGTTCGACGGCGACGCACTAAGTCCTTGCTGGGCGAAGAGCAGCTCCGCAAGAAACTAGTTGCACACTTGTGAGTATCATTTATTGAATTCTTATTTCTTCTTTCAAAAAATAATATGGCAGCTTATGGCCCCGTAGGTTTAGGTTTCTCTTTGACAGATGCATAAACGGACAATGAAGTGCTTCTCCGTCTTTTGCTACAAGGATTTAGTTTTCCTATTTCTTATTTGATACCAAAAAAGTACAAATAAATAGCTTGAAATTTGATTTAAATCGAAATATAATTCTGACTTTACAGTAACGGGGAAAGAACATCAAGTGTTACCAACGAAACGTTTATACGTACTCCGTTACAAATATCTTCAGGAATTATAAATTCTACTGATAATAGTATTGAAGAAGAAGCATTGGAGTCTGATACAATGAAACCGTTGACTATATCCACTACGGGATGGTCGGATATAGGTGCATATGAGGATTGGTTCGGGAGCGAAGTTATGATACCTCGAGATACTGACCGGATTTTAGAACAAATTGTTTTGATGTTATTACGAATAGGTGCTTATTTGAAAAAGGAAGGAATCGAATCTATTTTAGATTCTCATAAATTGAACTCAGCAGTGCCTCCCTCATGGCATCAGTTTGATAATATTGAATGCACGACAATGAACGCAGACGATACTGACACGCCTCCACTTGTGGGTAGTAGTAAAGGAAATATGGCATCGTACTTACGCGAATATCCACAAATATTTATGAAAAAAATAAATTCTGATAATCCTCCGGCTGAACTAACCATAGCGTCTTTAAAAAATGTTCATAGTCATGGCGAAACTGACGATGGCATCGCAAGCAAAAATAAAGTTCAGCGTATCTCATCTGGAACATCAAGTGAAACAACATCATACGACTTTGAAAAAATTCCTAGCAAAAAGAAAATTACAATTTCAGACAATACTACTACAGAAGAGAAAAAAAGTATGCCTAAAAAATCGCTGACGCCTTTGGAAACATCTCAAATAGCTAACGCAGAAGGCAAAATTAATAATACGAAATTGAGTAAACAACAGGATTCAGAACAACAGTCAAAAACCAATGACAGTCCAAAGTCTAATGAATGCCAAAATAATTTGCATGAAATTAACATTTCAAGAGACATCAACAAAGAAACTGTAGATAGTAAGTCATCAACCAATGATAATAATCAAGATCCTCCACGGTATCTATTACATACCGACAACAATATAGCTTCTTCTTCAGCAAATTCTACTGTTTACGTAGCAACAAACGAAAATAAGAATAAAGGTGCAGCTGAAACAACAAATATTAATGTAGCTTCTGATTTTACAATATTAGGCGAAAATGCTACAGAAAAACTTACAAATAGCTCAGTGTTAGATCTGAACACAAATGAAAAGCAACCAACGGCTGGTAAAAATGACGGTGCGGCATGTGTTGAAGATAATAAAAGTGGAATCATGCAAGATAACAAAAATAATGGTTTGACAAATAATATTGTAACCCATGATAATTATAAAAGCAAACAAACATCTGGAATGATTATTTTAGATATTGAGAACGACATGTTGGTAGATAACAAAAATAAAAAATCACAGGAAAATAAAGAACAAATATGTAAAATTGAAAATGTCAGTGAATTAATACAAAATGAAACAGACGATAAAAATATAGAACCATCAAATCATAGTATCACTACTGATTCTTTAGATGTCAAATTATCAAATAAAAACATCGAAAAAGAATCCAAACACAGCGTGAATTTGAATAAAGATAAAAATAAAGAATTGCCAGGCAAACAATTATCGATTAAAGATAATGAAGAATTGCCTGACAAAAGAGTGTTAAATGACGACAGAAATAAAGTATCAACGGATATTCAAATATCTGGAAGCGCAGAAACTGAAATCACTACTGAAAATAAAAAATCTAATGAAGACGAACGTAAAGAATCAACGAAGGATTTTTCAGAAAGCAACTCAAAAGAAGAATGCGTTGCTGAAAACAGTAAAAAATCAAAACAATAATACGCTTAGAAAACATAAATGAAATAGATATTTCAGTAACGAAACTTCAGTTTTAGTTCAGTCAACAAACAAAACGCAACCGCGCACGATAAATTGTGTACGTTTTTTTAATTAATTAAGTCTGACAACCAGTCTTGCCAAAGGGTATTCGGCTTGCTGAGGCCAGATATCCAGTCGGTAGATGATGACGGGAAGTTGACGGGAAGACTAGACGCTAGACGTATGTTTGTGTAAAGGGTGATTGGTATACTTGAAGACGTGATTCTACCTATGTACCATATACTTAAATCATAATAGCAAAACAAGCAACATTCAGAGTTCAAAGTTTAAAACAGCTTGTATGTTGTTATAATGAGAATAAAAAAGTTTTTTCGGGAAAGTTATTTGTAATGACGGATAGAATCTAATGTGTTCAAGTACCTATCGGTAACTAATTACCAGTTACCTTACCTTATACATCAATAATACCTTTATATTATTGAAAGTAAATGGGTGTCTCAGTAATTTTATTAGTGTAATAACTTCGTGGATAATCATAATTAATATAGTAAGTTCAACTCAGTCGTGCGCGCGGCCTTATGTGTGGGTAACCCTTGTACATATACAGTGACTTTGTGTGCGTGACAAGAGGTACAGTCGGGTACAATACATTTTGGGTGCTTAATGAAAAACAGTTATTAATAATTTAATGTTTATTTATTTACAATGATTATGAATCGCTACTTGAAAAATCAAATGATGAATTTTCGGATTTGCTACTCTCCAAGGTGAATTATAAATTCTGACTCCATGTCAAAATGTCTATACTATTCTTCTTTTTTCTTTTGTACATGTCGACAAGTCACACATCCCTTCATCAATTTGACTTAAACGTTCATTTATGAGTTTCATTATTTCCGTCTTATTTTGGTCGACATTATGCGAAGCAATATAATTTTTTAAAATTCCCCTCACATTTTGTTTACAATATTATACTAGATTATATGTACCTCTTTTTACATTCTTAGTCCACACTTTTATTTATTGTGCGCGTACCCCGAGCTAGAAAATATGTAAGGAGTATTTAATTCATCTTAAATATTTCACCTTATTTATTTCTTAGATACTGTCAATGTCAATTTGAAAAGACGTATGAGAAAATAATGAAAAACTATATTTAATAATAAGAAGCTTTGAATGTTGTTTCATTTTTTGAAACGCTTTACCTGACTCCTTAATAATTTCTCCGTGAATAACTAGTATTTTCGTAAACGACTGTACCCATAACAAAAAGCGATAAGAACACGTCATGCTCGGACGACGTCACTGTCACACGAATGAAAGTTGTATATTTACAAGCCATTTACAAGCCGACGCACACATAGGGCCGCGCGCAAATCTGAGTTGAACTATCTATACATATGTATAATCAATTATACACTGAAATATTTGATGTACCTCTTTTGCAATGAATTGGTCAAATATAGCAGAATCCGTTTACAAAACAGTCTTTCAAAAAAAATTGAATGTAAATAGGGTTTAAAATCGTTTTACTACAAAAATGACTCTTAGTGTCTACTTTTTACCCCTTTTTTACATTCGAAGGAAGTACATCAATACACATTGTCTGATGAATATAAGCCTGCGAGTAGAACACCCTTCTACTTTAAAAGAAAACTTATTATGTGCTCAAGCTGCCTTAACATTAACATTAATAATGGTAGTGGCTCGTAAGTATGTATATGTTTGCACATTTCACCTAGAGAAATTATTTTACACAGGTATTTTTAATTTTTCCCTAATAGAGAGTAATCCCTGGTAGAGTTAAGATCTGATGGACACGCATTTTGAATGGCCATCTCAGGATCAAAATATAAAACGCGGTAATTGTATTCATTCGGCTTCATCAACATAAAATAGTATTTGAAAGCGTTGGCCGATATCATCCATCCAGTTGGCGGTACTTCATGATCTAGTTCAAAATCGCGGAGTAAAACGTTTGTGAGATTGAGTCGGCTTTCAATTATATTCTGGATGTTATATGGTTTGCTTGTATTCTGATTCCAACATACGATAAAATCTGAAATAAAATATATAACATCGGTGCGCTCGATAGCTGCAGCGGCAATGTCTTCGCGTCGGCCGAGCAGCCTGAACTCCCCAGCAGAGTTGTTTACGCGCATTGGATCGCGAATTACTGAAGATTTTACAACGAATTTATTGGAACTCAACCTGGACTGATAGTACAAAGGTCTATCACCATGGCGATACTTGCCTAGATGCATGATCAACTTGATGCTTAAAAAATCAAATTCCATGTCATATGGACGTTTCAGGAAAGATCCGGCCGTGTAGAAGCTGTAGTGAGTGAAACGCCAAAAAGCTGCATCTTCATGTCTGAAGACAATCAGTCCAAATTCCCAAGGATCTGACATGTACACGTGTAGGTCTCTGCACTGCGCGTCCCTGGAGTCCACGACGAGATTAATGATCCGAGAATTCTGTAGCAGTTGTTCATTCGGGATCGGGTATCTTCCCACTACCGTATCAGAATCTAAGTTGATAGCGTACAAGGTTGGCGGGCAAACTTGTCGAGATTCTCGTAATGCAGAGTCTAGAACCCACATCACGCCACATTCGTCTATGCTCATGCAATAGATCGAGACGAATCCGGTGCAGTTTCCTGTTGAATTAAAAAAGGAATTTTTACTTACCTACTTTATGCACAAAGAAAAACAATTTTAAATTAAAGTAGGATAAAACCCATTGCAAAGAGAAGAGAATACGACAAAAAATATAGGAAAAGAATTTACGTGCCATTAAAACCCTCCATCCTCCACTTCTCGACCTCGGATCATCCATAAATTATTATTTTTCCAATGATTTTTGCTGTAGTATTTTTGTTGTGTTTTTCCTTATGCAACGGTGTTGTCATCCTACAAATTACTGTTTACTTATAATGCTTTTTTTACCCTGGCCTAAAAAGTTCAAACATTAGTTTTACTCAGCTACTTTATAGCCCTGTATTACGAATACGGTGTAGGTATAGGTAATCAATAATATAATCTATTAAGTCTACAGGATCACTAAGTAGTTGCGGAGCCTGCTACTTAACTTTCCCTGTCGGCGAGGCACTTTAAAAAAATAAGAAGAAAAGTGATAAACGCTGGGTGTACCTTCATCTTGCCACTTCCAGTTGGGGTATGGTTGCAAGAGGGGTGAATCTGTCGGTGCGCCAATTGGTACTGACGAGAGCGTCGCTGGAATCCCACTCCTTAGTCTAGGTGTGCTAATGAATACGCGGTCTTTCCACCGTTCTACTTCATAAGGGAAAACTTCTGCTTGAATAAATTCCCTGTTGACATAAATTTTGTAGTAATAAAAAGGTACCGTAACAGGAATACTTCTTTTTAATACTGAATCGTACTTTATTTTAGTTTGAATAAAGTTCAATTATGAATTGCAATGAATAAATACCTGTCGTCAATAGCTTGCTGGCGAGCTTCGGTCGAAGGATATTCAAAGTCAATCTGTTTCCATCTGAACAAAGTGGTTAGTAATGGTACGTGCCCGAGGTGTTTTGCTAAGGTGCTGGTTAACATTAAAAGTATAAATATCTGAAACAGAAATTAGATACAAAATACATGTTCATTCACTGTGTAAGAGCTGCGCTTTGCGTGGCCCTTCGTACCTAGTAAGTAGTTATAACAGAACTTCATGAGAAAGTACAAATAAATAGGTAGGTATAAAAATGTATTACAAATCGTGCTAATAAAAAAGTTCGCGAGACGTATCTATCTTGGAAAAACTGGAACACACGATACCAAACAAACCTTTAGTGGATTTCGAACTCTATAATACATAGGTACTGTGTAAATCGCAGACATCGGTAAAATATTTTAACCCTTCAGATTTAGATTACGGGGGTCAATTAAGTTCTTCAGTGGAGGACTATTCGTCAATTTCATGTCACAATTCATAATATCCCGCCGAGTCAAAAGTATTGTCATGTGTCAAAAGGTTTTTGACCGTCGAGGACAACGACTTCACGAACTAGTTTGTTCCAAAGCATCGTGGCTTTTTTGTAGTGCTGGCTTTTTTAGTAAATAATATGCATGTCACATGATAACTTATTATTTAAATTTCTGTGTCATTAATAATATTGTCTTATAAAAGAGCTAACTAAGGACTGATTAAAATTAAAAGATCTGATTGAGAATTGAACACATTTAGTGTAAATACCTAAATAGTTTTTGGCTCGTTTCTGCTTGGATGAACTCCTAATCACAAGTTCAGTAAATAAATCCAGAACTTACCTTTTCCATATTAATGTTTTCACTGAATCACTTCTGAATAAAATAAAACGTCCTTTAACACGTCCTTTTCATCGGATGTTTAGATTTGTAATGTACATATGTGTGTCTTGGTAGGAGAAAGAGTACCGTTTGGTTATTATCTTACGAGTAAGGCTCAGAGCTGGCTAAGCTTTGTGAATTGTAAATATTTGCTTTGAAATATTCTATGCTAGTAATAATTTCCAGTCCAGGTCTTCCTTTCGCTAACACTTCTTCAAGTCCTACTTTGCTTCCGTATTGAACAACTAACTACACGCAGTAGGTATTAGAGTATTTAAGACAAAGCTATAAAAAAAATACGATCTTCCTTGTGGTGGAATGCTAAATATATGTATGTTATCTTCCATACCTATATATTTTAGGAAATAAATCTGGAGGCACTTGATATTCCAAAACAAACTTCAAATGACTTCAACGTTCAAAAAAAGGTCAGAAAAACGAAACCACCTTAATTTGCTTAATTGTTTAATTATTTTTGACAGTTAAACATTATACACAAAACTTAATTAGAGACAAGTAACACTCCCTGATTGTCGGGTGATTTCAGAATTTCAGGTTGACACAAGCTGTTTTGTACAGCGGCTGCTGGATTCAAAAACATTACTCGATAATTGAAAGCATTTGGATCTATCAAATTAAATTGATACATTGGTAATCTATTTGTTATAATCCAACCCATTTGTGGTACTTCGTGATCCAGTCGTAAATCATTGGGAAAGATCATTGTCTCGTTGTTCTGAGCTACAACTACTAGGTTCTGTGTTGTATATGGTTTGCGTGTGTCCCAACATCCGATACTGTCTCGTGAAATGAGGTTAAAGAACATAACACCGTTGCGGTCGATAGCTGCGGCAGAGACCTGCCCGTTTGCGCCCCGACTGTCGCCAAGCAGAGCGAACTCGCCCACCGAGTTACTCACGCGTGCAGGGTCGCGAATCACAGACGTTTTCACCACAAATTCTAGGGAACTTGACATGGAGTGGTAGTACAGAGATCTATCACCTTGTTGCACCTTGCCAAGAGACATACCAAACAGGCCATCGGACCATTGATAATTCAGTCCATGCAAAGTATAGTTTGACAGCAAAGGCTCAGGGTAAAAACTGTAGTGAGAGAAACGCCAAAAAGCGGCATCTGCAAGTCGGAAAACAATGAGTCCGAAACGCCAAGCATCTGCGATGTACACGTGCAAGTCTCTGCACCGTGCGTCCCTCGAGTCCACAACGAGATTGGTGATAAGTGAATTCTGTAGTACGAACTCTGCGGGTATTGGGTAACTTCCTAGCACGGTGTCAGTTTCCACGTTTATGGCATACAGTGTTGGCGGGCAAAGTTGACGAGGTGCTTCAAAAGCATCTACTTGTCCAGAGTCAAGAACCCACATTACGCCACAGTGGTCTATGCTCATGCGGAATACGGAGGTGAAGCCAGTGCAGTTAACTGTAGAAACAAAAAATAAAATAAATATTTTGCAACCAATTAGCGACATAGTGAAAAGAATAAAGCTTCTAAGTAAGTAAAAATAAAACCGTTTAATTATGCTGTCCATTTTATTTCCACATCTGCTAACCTTAGTTATTTTATTCCTAAGAAAAGTTGAGTAGATGATTACCTGCATTGTGCCAATCCCAGTTGGGGTATGGTTGCAACAGAGGAGATTCTGTCGATGCGCCTATTGGTACAGACGAGAGCGTAGCTGGGGTTCCACTCTTCCATCTAGGCGTGCTTATAAAAACGCGGTCCTTCCATCGCTCCACTCCCAAAGGAATCACGTTTGCTTGAATGAATTGCCTGAGAAGGAAAAACTAAATTATTCTCGAAGTGAAATTATTTCTTGGTAACGGTTTTTGCAACCATAGGTACCCTCTAGACTGAAAGAGTTACCGCGGCCCTGGTACATAAAAGGCCTACGAAGGAACATGATGGGTTTTAGTCAGTAAGAGTCTGACACTCTCTCATGCTGCTAACCCACAGCGGGAGGAGTAATTTGATGGTCTCCCACAAAAAAGGTACCTCCAGACAAATAAATATCTACAATTAGTGTAATGTGAAATTACCTGTTGTTAATAGCTTGCTGGCGAGCTTGGGCCGAGGGATATTCATAGTCAATCTGTTTCCACCTGTACAAAGTGCCTAGAGGTGCCTTGCTAGCAATTTGTCCATACCCGAAGCTGGTTGCTAAGATACTCGACAGTACAAGACTTAAAAGTGTCTGAAAGATAAATTGAGTCAGTTTCATTATAGGTACCTGTACCTGTGATTCACGTGTGGACATGTAATTAATATAATGTGGTTTGAAGTTGATGAACACGAGGAAAAATGTTCTGTTTTATAGTAATAAAAGTCAAATTAGTGTTTTTGTTTACAGTACAGGAAAGTTTTTATGCCATTTTATGCAATAGTCTCCATGCATTATAAGTAGGATATATTTTAAAAACACTTGCATGGTACTCATGGTAGTGATTAGAATTACGATAATTTTTGGTGACCTACAGCTTTTGTGAGTCTTAAGAGTTACGAGATGCATAAAACTATCAATTGAATAATACCATTGACGTCAAACATTTATATTAAGTAGGTTATTAATATGTAAGTGTTACAAATTCAAAACACATGCATGTTGCCTAAACCTCTCATGTTTAAGCAAATTCTGACACTTCAGCTTATTGGGTTAGAAAGCCCACATGCTAAGTATGGATATCTATACTAATAATAAAGAAGTTTTTTTTGTCCTCGAGCTCTGAGTCTACTGAACTGATTTGAGAAATTCTTTCATATTTGGAAAGCTAGATTATCTCCAAATTACATAGGCTTTATTTTACCCTGGTACTTGAAGAAGTTTGCCCCGGGACACGGATGAAACCGCGGGAAACAGCTGGTATGAAATAATGCATAATATGTATGAATGACTTGCCTTGCATGAAAGTAATATTTGTGATCTCTACAGTAGTAAAATAGTGATGCTCATAGTTCTCTTGTACTTAATATATTTTATAATACCTAATCACAGTGGGTCCCCCCTTTATGGCAGAACTTTTTATGGCATAATCTTATTTTGCATACCAACAGTTGGCATAATCTTCATTTCGCAGAAAATCGTGTGGCATACACTCATTTAGCATACATTAAAAACGCATAATTTTGGCAAGCAGAATCATCTTTAGGCATAAATTTCATATTCATAATACTTAAATAGTAGAAACATCATGTCGCAGAAAGTTGCCAGTCAGTATTTCCTTTTGGCATACATTTCATATAAGTAGGCAGAACTATCATATTTCAGAATGTTTATAGTCAGAATCATCTTTTGGCATAGTTTTGGAATTTTTATTTTCCTGTAAGAAGCATGCAAGCAGGCATGCAGCATGTAAACAGGCATGCAACATGGAAGTAAGCATGCAACATGCAGCAAGCATGGCTTCTGTCACGGCTCCGGCGCTGCGTGGCTCCGGCAGTTCCATGCGAGCTTATCGTCGCAGATGGTTTTCACGCTCACCACCGCAGATTCGGCTTACTGGGCCGGCAGTCTGCCGGCCAGCCTCAACCGCGTCGGCGAGCGTTAAAACTACCTGCGCCTCAGCTCGCAGGCCGCCTCGCCCCTCCGCGCCTACGCGGTTTTGAATTGCACTCTAGGGGTAGAGCAAACAAGACTACGTGGAGTCGGTTTTGCAGCGATTCGTTTTCGTTACTAGCTTCAATTTTTAATACAATGTTTTTAATTGAAGGTTATAAATGGCAATTTGCTAACTACATTGAATCTAAATAAAATTCTACCATCTTCATAGTACGCCAAATGAGATTATACCAAATAATAGTTTCCCAAAATATACATTAAGCTAACTAAACGAAATAATGCGAAACTCTAACTATGCCAAAAACAATTATGCGAAATAAAATTCTGCCATCTTAAAAGTATGCAACTGTAAATTCGGGCATATAAATATTCGGTGAAACAATAATTATGCTAAATATTTTTATGCCTTAAAAACATTCGTTGAAAAAAAATTATGCCAAGTGTGTTATGCCAAATAAAATTCGGCCAAATAAAATTCTGCCAGATAGAAGGAACCCAATCACAGTGCGTGCACTTAATGAATGACTGGTTGATGAATGTTACAATGAAAATGTTTGTACGGGTTCAATCACCTGAAACCCTTAATCGAACTGTTTGATAACAACAATTATTAATTATTTCAATACGATTCTAAATTAGTGTATTAATAGTTTTGCACAATGCACTTTAGGAAATGCTGTACGCAGATAAACCTTTGCGTTCATTACTTCTAATTCCACAATTAGGCTACTGTTTTTAATTAATTTAACATGTTTTTAAGGTCATTTGAGTATGACCTCGGTTATGAGGCTAAACTTTTCTACCGGGCTACTAGGGCTGCTTAAATTAACGTGACCGTCGAGGACAACGGCTTCAAGAACTAGTTTTAACAAAGTATCGTGGTTGCTTGTTTGTGTAATGATACACATAGTGCTTATGCGTATCAGCTGTTCTATGTTTAATGTGGTTAAAATTTCAGTGTTAATATACATTCAGATTATTCCTAATGTAACAACTGCAACCATTGTGTTGAAATTCAAAATTTTTCTTTTCTTTTGAATGTTTCCACCAATCATAGCTGTAGGCATCCAAATTCAATGCAAACTTTTTAAGTTAATAAAATTGAGAAGTCTATCAATTATTTATCGTCTTCTTAGAGTAAAAATGTCAAAATGCATTTTGTCTCTTCACATTCTATATCTTCCTCCTGATCTGAGACTTAACATTTGCCTACGAGGTTTTTACTCTAAGACGTCTTTGTGGAAATGTATTTGTCAAGATAAGTAAACAACTCTATCTACAAGTATTAGTGTATATTGTCGGCGAAATTAAATAGTGTTAAGCATCTGTACCTTAATTAAGAAGGATTAAAAAACCAAGCCAATAAATAACCAACTCACCTTTTCCATATTAACGTTTTCACTGAATCACTTATGCATGAATTTAAGCGGTGCGTCCGTTCCGTCTCATGCTTAGAACTGTTATGTGTAACATCGAGGACTTAACATGAATTAAAGAAGTTATTGCATAAACAACTTTGGCATGGTCGACTTGCCTAAACCCTGCTATTTCTTGGAGCTGTCTTTAAATGCGATCGTGCTTGGTTCGTGTAATGACGCTCCCTACTATAATTGCATGACGGTCCACGAACGGTTGTGTTTTGTTTTCTCAGTGTTCATCTATGTTTGTACTACATCTATATGTGCGGGTATTCATTAACGTCTAAAAACCTGACTTGATTAATATAATTTTACTGTAGTAAAAGTCCTTGTGTTATCTTAAGTACAAGGACAAAAGCAATTGTATTTAATAAGATATCACAAAAAGTTTTAAGTTTCAATGTTTTACATTTTCTATTCCTGGGTCTGTGTATGTATTTTAAGAAGTAGGTACGCATTGTTTCTCATACGCAGTTAAAATCTCTGTATCCATCCAGTAGTACCTAGCTACGTACCTTCTCAATCAAATGATTCAATTATTTATACTAGCACCGAAAGTAATGTTCAATTACTACATAAAGTATCAGAACTAATGAAGTATGTTTTTTTCTGGCTATTATATTCATAATGGTTGGGCCGAGTAGCGCGGCGGTCACCGCCGGTGCCGGACGTGTGCGAGAGCAGGCTCTCCACAGTACCTGGCGTGTCCGCTGGAGGGCGCCACAGTGTCGTGCACAGTGTCGCACGGCGGCGAGCGCGGTCAGTAGCGCGGCGGTCACCGCCGGTGCCGGACGTGTGCGAGAGCAGGCTCTCCACAGTACCTGGCGTGTCCGCTGGAGGGCGCCACAGTGTCGTGCACAGTGTCGCACGGCGGCGAGCGCGGTCAGTAGCGCGGCGGTCACCGCCGGTGCCGGACGTGTGCGAGAGCAGGCTCTCCACAGTACCTGGCGTGTCCGCTGGAGGGCGCCACAGTGTCGTGCACAGTGTCGCACGGCGGCGAGCGCGGTCAGTAGCGCGGCGGTCACCGCCGGTGCCGGACGTGTGCGAGAGCAGGCTCTCCACAGTACCTGGCGTGTCCGCTGGAGGGCGCCACAATGTCGTGCACAGTGTCGAGCACGGCGGCGAGCGCCGTCAGCAGAGCGGCGGTTACCGCCCCGACCCCGACTACTCGAGCTTCTGTTGTCACACTCCTCTCCGTTCCGTGGCAGCAGTATCCTACCCTCCTCTCCCTCAATCTCAAATTCCAAGCAGATGCCTCCTGCTAAGATCCACTGGCGATCCCGGCCAGGCACAGCCCGTCTCATGGCTCATGGTTCGCGTTAGAGGCCATGCTAACGCCTAGGGACGTCTCTACCTTTCTCCAATTGTGGCGGTTTACCGTTCCATTGGATACAGGGAGGTAGAGATAAGAGTGCACCTGTGTATGCGCACACACTGTCGTTGCTACGTTTCGTGCACTTTAATATCTCCTGCGCAATTGACTTGGTCTGCCAAATGGACTCCGATTTAGCCCTGCGGCGATGGGCAGAGGTAGAGAGGTCCGGTTGTGATGCCAACTTGGCTTTGTCTGATGTCTACACGCAGGCGACCTAGGGTAGATGGTCGCTTTGCACTGCATTGGGTTAACAGTGCAATTCGGCAGCTCCCTGGGTGACGAAGCAGCTCTATTTAGAGAGGCCCTGCTTCCCCCAATCCGGGGAGGGGACTAGAAAAGGTGTCCTAAAAAAGGCTTAACCCTGTATAAAAAGAGAGAGTAACCACGGCTGTCTCTGCATCAATAACTCGTGGTCGAAAGATACATAATAATCTCAGACGGAAACCCGTTAAAATTAATAATATGACCTTTGCAGCGTGGAATGTGCGAACCCTCCTTGATCGCGAAAGTAGCCTGTGTCCTCCTCGTAAAACCGCTCTCGTATCGAGAGAACTCCGACGCTACGGTGTGCACATCGCTGCTCTTAGTGAGACTCACTTGGCAGACGAGGGGGAGAGATTGGAGCGCTTGGGCGGATATACTTTCTTTTGGAAAGGTACTCCATCCTCAGAGCCTAGAAGATCCGGGGTTGGATTCGCGATCAGCAACCATATAGCAGCTAAATTAGAGGAGTATCCTATCCACATCTCGGACCGCGTCACCACGCTGCGCCTACACCTCGATAATGGCAATCACCTTAATATCATCAGTGTTTATGCACCAACGCTCGACAAGGATGATGAAACCAAGGCCAAGTTTTACGAAGAAGTTACGCAAACCCTATCAAAAATTCCCCAAAGGGAACAGATACTTCTGATGGGTGACTTCAATTCGCGAGTCGGACGTGACTTTGAAGCTTGGCCAAAGGTCTTGGGAAGACATGGTGTCGGTAACATGAATAGTAATGGACAACTCCTGCTATCTCTCTGTGCCGAATTCGAACTGGCCATCACCAACACCATGTTCAGACTCCCGGCTAAATATAAAACTACCTGGATGCATCCGAGATCAAAGCATTGGCACCTGATTGATTTCATAATCGTTCGGCAAAGAGACATTTCCCAAGTACAGATTACACGTGTTATGCGTGATGCTAATGCAATGTGCTCCACGGACCACCGTCTTGTTGTCACCAAGATGAAGCTTCGTTTATATCCTCCTCGCAGATCTCATGGAGTGAAGCCTAAGTGCCTAGATTTGGAAAAATTTCAAAGTTTGGAGGTGCGCGACAACTATATACAGGCAATTAGTGATGCGATCCAGCTAATAGACGTTGAGCGTGGTGATTCTGTAGCTAACTGGCATACCCTCTCGACCGGATTAATCGCTAGTGCTTCGCAGACACTGGGTGTCAAACCTGGTAGACACGAAGACTGGTTTGATGAAAATGATAAAATACTAACAAAAGCTATCCAGAATCACTGCTCCATACTACGTCAATTTAGGGACGATCAACAAGCGGAGCGTGTTAAGCAAAGTGGAGCCGAGTTGCGGAGATATGTACGGGAAATAAAAGACAAGTGGTGGCGTCAAAAGGCCGAACGTATGCAGTGGCTCTCTGACACGAAACAGCTAGGTGCGTTTTATGATGAGGTTCGCAAACTGGTCGGTAAAACCAGTCGTACAAGAGTACCCTTAAGATCTCATGACGGCACACAGCTAATGACCAACAAGCAGGACGTACTTAAGAGATGGGCAGAGCATTTCAACGACTTGCTCAATGTCGATAGAGCTGTGGACATGTCGTTTATCTGCTCGATGGCATCACTGCCCACTGTCAAGCAGCTAGATGATCCACTGACCCTGCGTGAGGTCATCGTTGCCGTTCAACAACAACAGAACAAAAAAGCGGTCGGCATTGATAATGTTCCTGGAGAGTTGCTGAAATATGGGGGTGCGGAGTTGCATGAGACCATTTGGAAACTCTTTGCAAAGATGTGGAACGAGGAGCGAGTACCTGATGAGTTTCGAGTCTCTCGGGTGTGCTCCTTGTACAAGAGCAAAGGCGACAAATCTGACTGCAACTCCTATAGAGGTATCTCTCTCCTGACCTCTCCAGGCAAAACCTTTGCACGAATTTTACTGAACCGCTTGATGCCCTTGTCTGAAGACATACTGCCTGAAACCCAATTTGGCTTCCGGCCGAATCGAGGTACGTGTGAGGCCATCTTCTCTATCCGTCAACTTCTAGAGAAGAGTCGTGAGCAGAGTCAACCATTGTTTCTTTGCTTTGTTGACTTGGAGAAAGCTTTCGACTCGGTGCCGCGCAAAGCCTTATGGGTGGTACTAGCGAAACTTGGATGCACGGACAAGTTTATAAGAATGATACGACTTCTGCATGATGACATGCGCTGTTGTGTCAGTGTGCAGGGCGAGGACTCGGAGTTCTTTAAAGTGAGCTGCGGTGTGAAACAGGGCTGCGTGCTCGCTCCAACTCTCTTTGCCCTGTACTTTGCAGTTGTCGTTCGGGAAGCCTTGCAGACTCTGTCCGAAGGTATCCGTATTTGTTTTCGTACCGATGGCGGTGGTGTCTTCAACCTAAATAGACTCAAGGCTCGCACAAGAGTGTCTCGCGCGACTGTCACTGAGATGATGTATGCAGATGACTTATGTTTTGTGGCGGAATCCCCAGATGGGCTGCAGAGGCTTATGTCGAGACTACTGCAGGCATGCAGCAGATTTGGCCTGAAGATAAATGTCAAGAAAACCGAAGTCATGGCACTTGATACTGTGAACAGTGCCCCAGTTGACATTAGACTCGGAGATGTCTCGCTTAAGCAAGTAAACCAATTCAAATATCTTGGCAGCACCATAACATCCAGGTGTCTCCTTGATAACGAAGTCAACAGCCGAATAGGAGCAGCTGCTGCAGCTTTTGGTAGACTTCGTGCCAAGGTGTTCCGCTCACATGACATAAAGCTCTCTACAAAAGTAGCTGTGTACATGGCAATAGTTCTGCCAAATCTCCTATATGCCTCTGAGACTTGGTGTCTATACCGCGAGCATATTCGGACATTAGATAGATTCCATCTAAAATGCCTACGTGACATTATGTGCATCCAGTGGTCGGACCGTGTTCGTAACACGGAAGTACTTAGACGCGCTAATGTCAGCGGTATTGAGGCCTATCTAATGCGTCGACAGCTGCGCTGGGCTGGTCATGTCTCCCGGATGTCAGATGCCCGAGTAGCAAAGCGCGTCTTCTACTCAGAGCTGGAGACTGGCAAGCGTAAGCAGGGTGGTCAACGTCTGCGGTACAAAGATGTGCTGAAACGCCACATGAAGAGATGTGACTTAGATCCGTCACACTGGGAGGCTATGGCGGCAGATAGGACCAAATGGAGGCGGACTATTAAGGACAAGGTGTGCGAGTTTGAGAGCCGGCGGAGAGAACAGCTCGACGCTAGGCGAGATGAGCTGAAGGCCCGACCACCCGCGGCCATACAATACACCTATAGCGGAGGAGTGCTGACTTGCAGTGAATGTGGACGGACATTCACTGCAAAAATTGGCTTTGTCAGTCACTGGAGAGCACACCAGCGAAGCTCTCAAAATTAAGCGCAGATCCAAGTCGCTGTGGCCGAAATCGGCCAGGATCAATATATAATGGTTGGGCCATTATGCGGGATGGTCGTATTTAAATGAAAGATATTATTACAAACACAACTTTATAGAAGAAAAAATATCATTAGTAAAACAAATATTTACATTATTTTGTGACTGAAAAGGATGATACAATGCCCTTTATTTTAAGTGCTAGCAACGAAGTGTTGTATATAAATTAAATATAATGTTACCAGTAGGCGCTAGTGCCTACACATAAATAAAGAAACCATTACAACAAATAGTGACAGTAGCAACCATTGAACACACAGGCGCTTACAACGATAACATCGGTAGTAGATACCTTGTCTTGTATAAAAAGTGCTTATTTCTTTATTACTAAATAACATTAGGTACTTGTGAGATACATTTTATGGCAACCACCCTCTGTGTATTACAGGTGCGGGGCGGGGGAGTTCGGTGTCGGGGTCGCAAACAGTTCCTCGCACTGCCTCCGTGGTGTCCGCGTACAAGATGCGGTAGTTGTAGTCATCAGAGTCCAGAGGACCGGCTTGGAACATCGGCAACCGATTAGTAATCACCCACAAGCTCTGCCTCGCATCCTGATCGATTTTAATGTCATTTGGAAATATTAAAGTCTCTGAATTTGAAGCCACTATTCCATTGGTTCTCTTTTTGTATGGTTTCGTTGTGTCCCAGCATCCAACACTGTCCCGGGTCACTAAGCCATAGAACATGACACCGCGTCTGTCTATCGCAGAGGCAGACGACTGGCCATTAAGACCTCTACTTTCGCCAGCTATATTGAATTCCGTTGAACTATTGTCAACTCGGAGTGGGTCTCTTAGAACCGATGTCGACACGTAAAACTCTCTGTAACTAGACATGGCGTGGAAAAATAATATGCGTTCCTCGTATGGATCAACAGGTGACAAAGCTAATCCAAAAATGCCATCGGTCCATTGGAAATTAAGTCCATGAAGAGTGAAATTCGAGGCTAAGGGATCCGGGAAAAATAAAGGATTAGAAAATCTCCAAAACCTGACATCTCTTTCCCTAAAAACTAAAAGGCCAAATCGCCAAGTATCTGTGATATAAACATGAAGGTCTGAGCAATCTTCCATTCTTGTGTCGATGATAATGTTTGAGAATAATGAATCTTCCAACACAAACTGTTTTGGTATATTGTAGCGTGCAATTAGTTTATCCGTTTGGAGATTAAATACCACAATACTGGGTGGGCATAATTGTTTTGGATTATCTTGAGAGTCTATCTGTCCGGAATCTAATACCCAAAGCCGGCCGCATGGGTCAGCATGTATTCGGAAAACTGATGTTAGTCCCGAGCAGTTCTGCATATCACCTGAAAAATAGGAAAAGATATTCGTTAATTACCTACATATTTTTGAATTAAAATCTTCAAAAGAAAACTATTAAGCTTTGCTCTTCCCTCTTCAACTCTTTTTCAATGAAACTGCTTACCAAAAGCTCTATGAAAGCTCCAGTCAGGATATGGCCTAAGTTGGGGCGACGCGATGCCTCCCTGGCGCGGAAGCGTGGCGAGCGTGGCGGGCACGCCTCGTCTCCAGGCGGGCACTGTGACCCAAACTCGATTGCCCCACACCTCAAGTCCCAGGGGAAGCACGTTAGCAGGCACAAATTTTCTGGAATAAACAAGTCAAAGCTCACATTAAAGGGTTGGATTAGATTTGTGTATTTATTTACTTAAGTAGGTATAAACGCGCTAATATCGGGATGGATCCGGTTTGAAAAAACATTTCGGTGTTACAAAGCCCGCCTAAGAAGGAGAACCTATCTAAGAACTTTTTATTCGAGTGCGCGAAGTAGGTATATCCCTCGGGACGTGTGCTTACCCGGTAGCAAGTGCATGCCTTCGATGTCTGGGCGTGGGGAACTCGAAGTCGACATGCTTCCACTTGTACAGCGTGCTGAAGGGCGGCGTGTCGTTGTCTGCGGGCACGGACTGCGCGCTCATCACGCCCAGCATCGTCAGCCACAGCGTCACACCCGCCGCGCGCGCACGATCTGACAACGAACAACGAAATCTTTACACTATGCTTGTTTAAACATTTTAGGACTCGTCATTTGTTTTTAAATGGTGAATGGTGTAATTCTTAGCAGTCGCACTTGATTGGACTAGCTAGACCAACAAAATAAACAGTATAATTTATTTGAACTAAATCGGATTGCGTTTCAACTAACTATGTATATAATTACTTACAGATTTGTTCGTTTAACCAATCATGAAGACACGTGAAAAAAAACAATTAACGCAATAATTTGCGACCAAAAGGCATGCGTAAATAATTACAATACAATGTGAAACTTGTTGTAATCATCCTCGTTTTTTTTGTTCGTTTTTATACCTATCAGTTTCTATGGGAAATCTTGTCAGAATCGTGCAAATAACTATTTTAGGTGGAAATATGGCTTAACTATTCTAACAAGATTTTCTGATCTTGTTTTTTTTTTTGAATAAGTAAAATTTAATGGAAATGAACATGTACAATTCACATATATACATATCTATTAACAGTAAAATTAAATAATGCTCTTTAATATATATATATATATATAACATGTAACTTAATTAACGCACACCCTGAAATTAGTTTGTTCAGAATCGTTTACTGAATCGATTTATATCATTTTTAATATAGGTAATTTTTTATCCCAAAAATAATTAAAACTACGGAAATTATTGTCATATTAACCCTGTACAATCAAAACAAATTGAAATAGACCGTAACTCAAAGTAATAAGACTTCGTGTATTGTCGGCTTTTTCCGTAGTTTCGTTATGTTGTGTCGAGTCGAGTGCGTTGCGTGCGTAGTAGATAGTACTTATGACCAAAAAGTTCTCCAAGAATTGGTATAACTAATTTAGTAAATAACAATGCATATTCATGTTAAATTAAAAATTCAGTGTATGTATTATGATTATAACACAATATTCTAATTACGGTGTTTGAGGGTGTGCGTTAATTACGTTACATGTTGTATATATATTTATAATTTGTATAATTTATTAACACATGGTTCTTTTCCATGAAACCAACTCTTTGGAACTGTGCAACTAGTTTGACGTCTCGAAAGAGCTTTTATGGGCCTATTTGAAATTAAAATAATTATCTTTCTTTCAATAATATTTTTTTATTTAATTAAAAAAACATACTACTTACCTATCTTGTGTCATAATAAAAGATTTACTTATTCCGTGTGAGAAGCGAATTTACCACAACATGAGCTGTCGATCGTGTCGATAATACATAGCTATTGAACGAAACAATGTATTAAAATGTTATATGCTTAATCACTTTATTATGATTGAACGTAATGTCGGTCCGGGTCCGTAAGTAACAAACTGATATTAGGTACTTATACTACATTTTCTTCGAGTTTCATAGTTGATCTTTCTACCTAATCTTATGGGTATTTGGTCTGTGCTACATAAATTGTACATTAATTAGAGTTATAAGGAATAAACTATAGGTACCTATGTGTAGATTTTGGTACATTTACAACTGTGCTTCTGTTTTCATGAAGTACAAAAGCACTGTTAGAGAAAAGTTTAATGGTTCCATTTAAAGGAATAGCTAAGTCGAAATAATTTTTAATTCAGTTCTCTATGTAATGCTTAAACATAAGCAATAAAAACAAATTTTATTGCTACTATTTCGACCTATAAGTACTATGAAGTGATGAAGCAAGCTTCTAATAAAAAGGTAGATAGTAGTTGCATGTAATCGTTGTGTTTTTTGTTTTAAAATAATACTGAAGTTTAATTTATTTAAAAAAAAATGCATTGAAAAAAATAGGCACTCCTATTGAAAAAAATGTTGAATAATTCATATCTAAGTCGATCAAAAAGCTTAGCACTCGAATCAATAGTTAGGTACTCTATTTTTTAAACAACATTGTTATTTCAAACTTAATAGTGTGGTAATACATAAGTTTATGTTCTAGAACGAGCCTTAGTACAACATTGTATAGACTACGTACCCAAATTCATTTCTAGAATCCAAAAATTAATAGCACAGCACTTTATGCACGAAAGGATACCTCACAACTGACTAACCGAAATTGTAAATTGTTTTTAAATAAGTATTTAAAATAAACCTTCAAACTTATGATAGTTATGGTTCGTTTAACAATGGTTTTGTAGCCAAACATTTCTTCACAACATTAACATGTCGGATGAGTTTACAATGTTCGAGCGTGCGTCTGTCGAGTGCATTTGAGTCATCGTAGCAACATCTTGCAGACCTACACTCGTAAATGAATAAGTGTAGGATTGCTTAAGAAATTACCTACTGCTTTATTAATAAAGTAGCTGTTCCAAGCGGTTTAATCCGCGTCCCTGGAACGTTTACGGAGCCTATTTGATTCAAACAAACAAACAATCAAAGCTTTCCTCTATAAATATTACTAGCTTCCGCCAGCGGTTTCACCCGCATCCCGTGGGAACCTTTGCATGAACCCGAAGCCTTCCTCGATAAATGGGCTAAGTATCTAACACTGAAAGAGTTTTTTAAATCGGACCAGTACTTAGTTCCTGAGATTAGCGCGTTCAAGCAAACAAACAAACAAACTCTTCAGCTTTATAGTATTATTATAGATTATAGAAGTATAGATAATATAAAAATAGAAATACTGATATACTTGCAGTTTATGAAAATTCAAAGAAGTGAAGTAATTTCGATATAAAATGGAATAAATAATTTAATTAATTCAAGTATTGGAGAAAAGAGGAAATTTCGAAGATTAAAAAAATAAAAAAGTTGTTTTAAAATAAAGCTTCTTATTTTGAGTTTTGCAATTTTCTTAAAGCTGCTATTTAATTTGCCTCTAGAGTCAGCAGAATTTCAACAAGCGATTAAATTAAAGACCAATTATAATATAACTATAATAGGTAACACTCCTTCTTCCCCTTCGATTTATTCATAATAATAGGTGTTAAGTGCCGTTTCCGTCCGTCAAAACCTTTAATAAAGGATGTCCATCGGTTAAATAGGGCCGTAGCTAATGACTCAGTTAGCGGGACCTGCAAGTGCCGGCAAATTGGTACCGTCTGTCTACGCATTCTGCACACAATAGGGAACCTTGATCATTGATCCAAAAAAAACATAGTTAATCAATTTAATGCGTCGCCGTTTCACTTTCTTTCATTCAACGAACGTAATACAGGAAAGTCTTTAAGAAGGAGTTATAAAACAAAAACAATTCCGAAATTATGTCTAGGAATTAAACAGTCTAGTCAGGTATACATATTTGGCAATGTGTCGTTTACCACATTTATATTCGTGACGAGATAGGCGTCTACGGATAGTATGTCAAACGTCCACTATGTTACAGCATTTTGTCTAAAAGCGTTGCACACAGTTAAATTTAATTGTAAACTCTAATAAAACAATATATGTACTTATAAAGATTTAATTTTTTTTAATAAATATACACGTGACATAATTTTGTGCTTTGTGGAAAAGTTAAAGAGATTTTTCATATTTCACAAATGGTACTATTTGAACGGCCGACCATGCTTTCTTAACTTGAGGTACCTAATCTGTGTTATGGGCAATAAACTAAGTACATTTATAACCCATGTTTTACGCTACGATCAGTTGTTGTTTATTATGTAAAAGCCTTCACGATTGTAGCTCTACATAATTATTCAGTCTATTAAGCAAATTCTAATTGTACTCTAGTACCATTCATGTAGGCAATTTAATCGTAAATTATGCAGATATAAATCAGTTTTATTAGTTTTTACGCTATTCTCTTGAATTTGCGTGCGTTTGCACTACAATTAGAGGCATATTCCAGCGACTATGGCTTTGTTGACCGATAAGTGTAATCGACTATACTTTCACCAACTCGATGTTGCTTAAGAAAAACGTATACTGGGTTACATACTAACTGTGAACATGCAGCACTTTAAAAATATATAATAATTATTTTATATTTTTCTCGTAGAATGTTGGAATTTTTATGTTTGCTGTCCCGAATAAATACTTACAAATATTTCAAGTTTCCATGTTTTTCTGTGTTAATTATTTTAAAGCATTTTTTTCAGATGACACTAACAGTGAATTAGGTACCTCAAGAGGTCAAAAACGATTTCTTTGATCTATATAAGTCTGCTCTTAATACTATCATAATGTTTTTCCTTATTGTTATCTGTTACATAACTATGAACCAAATTGATTATGCTACGATAGCCGCGTCTAGTAGCTCGTACACTGAATAAACTTGGCTTATGTCACGTGCTAATAGAGGTAATATGGTCAATTTCTCTAATATACCGCATCACATTAGACGAATATTATAAACACAAGAGTTTGGATATGTGGGTGATTGTTATTCTTTTACGTGAAATCTACTGAATGGATTCTGATATTTCACAGCAAGCATAATAGTAGACAAAACACGTCAGAATAACAGATACTTAGGTTTTTCTTACACGGGCATGGGAAGTTGTTCCCTCCGGACGTGGGTGGAAGTTATGCTATAACAGGATTAAATACGATCTCGCGAATTTCATTATGAATGACTGTAAGTGAGGGCTGAGCTCATGAGACAGTTGGCCCTGACTGATATAAAAAGTAGTCAAGTTTCTTTCTCCAGTTTTTGCACATAAACTTCAAAAGCATGCAGTTACGCATACTCGCATTCATTTGATCTTGATTTAATTCAGAACTCGTCTGTATATCTTTTAATGAATAAGAATTTAAATACCTATACTTAATTAGAGGTATAATAATTATAATTTTATAACTGATCAAATAGGTACCTTATTATAATAAACATTGACATGAACATGATAGGTACTTCAGTGTATTATGTATTCTAGCTACTACACAACTATCAACAATCTTACTTATATTATAAATGTATAGGTATAACTTATACGAAAAGTAAACACCGCGCTCCGTCGGAGTACAGAAAACAATACTAAAGTAGTAAATATTAATTGCTGCAAGCGAAATCACTAATTCCGATTAGTTCATAAGATTATTTTATTATGGCGATCATTATAAACGTTAAATAACAAGTAATTAGTGCGCAATCTAAGCATAATGTGCAGAACTACTTATACGATTAAATATTTCCACTTCAATGGACCCCAGTACACTGTAATTCGGTACCTACATGAGGCTAAAAACGCATTTCCGATTTTTCGGAACTTGTTGTTCATGCTCTAGAACGACGATATAATTGTTTGGTTTGTCCTTGTAAACTGCGACAACGCATAAATCAAAATTAAAGCAAGCTGTGAGATCACTTCAAAGAGATGAAACCACATATACGAACACTTAAACAACGTTCATATATTAAAAATATTGATGAATAATAACTTACCATTGTTTTTAGATCGATCTGACTTAAACTTATAATTATCATTTCCTATCCAACTTCCTTGATTTTGATATTCATTATGTACATCATCACTTTCAGGAACTGCTAGCGGCTCGCTCCATTTCGGTTCATTATGCCGCCACCGATCATTGACGTTATTGTATTGACTAGAAATATCCGCAAACAGCATCGGTGGGGCGGACCACTGCACAAACCACTGATGTGACACAGCCATGCTTCATGTACCATGCAAATATCCATTAAAAACACTTTAACTGAAACCTCTCACTCTGACAAACGCTTATTTCACTGATCCGACGAAGAGAGCAGAACCGCTCCGGCAAAAATATCTGCATCGCAAAATACGTGAGCGCAAGTACACTACTTGAATTTGTCTGCCGGTCTGGTGTGCTCGCGCCCTTCCCATAAGACCACGTTCAGCCCCTCTCGGCTTAGCTTTCGCGATTTTGACACACACACGAGTAGCTTCTGCATTTTATTGTGGGAGCGAGGATACATCACGATTAATTACGAAATGCTTGAACGTTTCAAATTAACGAGCCTTCTGATGCGGCCGTTAAGGAACATTCTCTACTACCATTACAGATAGACGTTGACGAATCCATTTAAGTATACGTATATACAAAGTGACAAGTTAAAGGGAATTCATAGATAGGCATCTGCCGATGTTTCATAAGTGGGTTAATACAGCTTGAATTTGAACGGTGCAATCACTGTTTCACGACTTCGTAAAATTAATGGATACCGTTTTATTCTGCTACATTAGTTTGTGGATAGTAAGTTGGGAAAACAAATCTCATACATATATTGATAAATTTATCAAACGTTAAAGACATAACACATTTTAATTACAGATATCTTAAATTGGTTTTTAGAATTTATTTTTATTAGAAAGTAGGTACTTGTTAGTGTAAATCTATTATATAAATTATTTTATTTAATTAAAACAAATCATAAACGTTCAATGGCCTGTAGGTGAGTATTGTACTATATTACAGCATAAATCAGTTATGCCATCAGTTCCTGTTATATCAAAGTCTTAAGGAAATTAGATCACAAGTGCAAACGTACGATAAACTTCAATAAAATACGAACAAATGGTCCAATCACTAGTTGCCGGGTGGCCACTTTGTAGTTTTTACGATTGCCATTAGTTTCCACTATTGAAAATTGTTAGTTTTCTACAAAATGTGTGCAAAATATATCGTCTTGTTAATAATTGTGACTGCTGAGTTTTCTTTCGGAATATACCCATATTTTGACACGCAGGACTTCATTTACAATGTACCGAAAGTTTACAGAATTTCTATCACATTGGACAAATTGTTAGAACATTACGAGAAGAAGCCATCAAAAGATCCAGAATGGTACATTGCGCTAGGAATGGCGAGAGGTATAATTTCCATTAACAATTACCTACTTTTTGAATAAGGTCAATCGTTCTAAGAACTTTAAGCTTAAATGCGTAACTATTGTTGCTGAAATCTTTTAAAATTGCACCAGTTTGCAATTAAAGTTTCACATCAATTACAATAATTCAAGATCAGTAATCAGATCAGTAATCAAGATCAGTAATCAGAAAACGAAAGGTCATCTCATGACTTGGGCCTGACTAAGAAATTCCAAAGGTATTGTTTAAGAAGCTTTTTTCTCTTCTAGGACAACTAGAATATACTATTAACGAGTTGGACAAATCAGTGCCGGGGAAGCTCAAAGAGAATTTGCAGAACATTACGAGACGAATGGACCGCATCAGAAACAATACAGACTTTGCCAGCTTTGTGTACCGGAGCAAAGATTACGAATATGGTTCGTACTCTATTATTACCCACCCAAAACAAAAATGTGAAAGACTGCCAAGTTCGATAATATGGGAATGCTTCGCCTATAAAAGAAGTGAGATCTGAATAAGTACCAAGTTCCATACACATACCTCAGTTAAAAATAGTTACTTTTTAATGATGTCACTTGGCAAGTTTTCATACACCTTGTTATAAACCTACTAAACGCAATGAATCAAGTATTTAATTTTCTATTAAAACTTGCCAAGTAACATCATTAAAAAGTAACTATTTTTAACTGAGGTATGTGTATGGAACTTGGTACTTATTCAGATCTCACTTCTTTTATAGGCGAAGCATTCCCATATTATCGAACTTGGCAGTCTTTCACATTTTTGTTTTGGGTGGGATTTCATTTATTTTTGTAAGGTTGTTTATTTTATTTTTTTCTTATGATGAAGTTAGTTAAAGAAATGTCTCATTTATACTATCTTTTAGATTTTTTAATATGCACTATGTTTCTTACAAAGAAATGAACTAGATTAACTAATCATCCTCCGAGCCTTTTTCCCAACAATGTTGGGGTCGGCTTCCAGTCTAACCGGATTCAGCTGAGTACCAGTGCTTTACAAGAAGCGACTGCCTATCTGACCTCCTCAACCCAGTTACCCGGGCAACCCGATACCCCTTGGTTAGACTGGTGTCAGACTTACTGGCTTCTAACTACCCGTAACGACTGCCAAGGATGTTCAATGACAGCCGGGACCTACAGTTTAACGTGCCATCCGAAACACAGCCAATGGTGTCTAAGATATACTTAGAAAGTACATACAAACTTAGAAAAGTTGCATTAGTACTTGCCTGACCTGGGATCGAACCCGCGCCCTTGTACTTGAGAGGTTGGTCCTTTACCCAGTAGGCCACCATGACTTTTTTTTTTTTACTAGATTAACTAAATGGACTAGATTTACCAACTGACTGACATGACATGTTATCATATATTATGTTCGTTGATCAAAGTTACACATTCGTTATTTTCGAAAGTGACACACTTGGCCGTTTTCAGATTTTTACTTTACTTTGACTAAATACAAACCTTTGTACCATTCGAAGATATATTATATAAATATAGATAAATTTAGGTCGCTTTAGTTCCTTAGGGGTATAAATTTACACCTGGTATAAAACACCTTCATTATTTTGAAACCGACTCACACTTGGCCATTTTCAGATTTTTTCCTTTACCTTGACATAAAGACCTACCTCCATGCCAAATTTCAAGTCAATACGACCATTGGAAGTGGTCTAGGTTTTTGATGAGTGAGTCAGTGAATCAGTGAATCAGTGAATCAGTGAATCAGTGTATAGTAAAAATAGCGATTTTCTGACGTCAATATCTCAAGACCTACAATAGGTATTTTAATGAAATTTTGTATTTTAGATAAGTGAGGGGGTCTCAACAGATACTAGAAATTTGATATGCGTAAATAAAATAGATTTTGAGTTACAGGGGGGTCGAATTTGGCCCGAAATGGTTCGTGTAATATAACCCACGGCCGGTGTGTCGCTTTTTTTGCTCGAACTTGGCGGACACACTGCCGTGTGTCTAGATATCGTTGGATTTGCATTGTACTTGTACTATAGATCAATATAAATGATAGGTTGCATAAAGGTTGAATTTAGACTTAGAGCTTTTGTGCCTTCAGAACAATAACTAATCAGACTCAACCATTACTTTCACACGATTATTGACATATTATGTGAAACTCCAGACTAACTACATTGAACAAAAAACAGCTCATTATTTTTTGTATCGTAATATTGGACAGGTAATAATTCTATTCTATTTTTTACCACTGTTAAAGTCAGCCTTGTTTGTTATTTCAATAACGAATCGGTTAGTCACTTTTACCTACATGTATTTTTTTTTATTAAATTTTTTAAACTTATGTTGTAAGTAGATCCTTGTGACCTTATCAAATGTTGTTAACTTACAAAATTACATGTTTAAGCTAAGTAATTAGTATGTAAATGAACATCCAAAAAATCTAATAGCCTTTAGTAGCCTCTAGCAGTCTAGATAGGATCGGTACGATTAGTTTTTACGATGAACACCTCGACAGGTACCTTGATGTATATTTTGGAAAAAGTTGTTTAGTCTTTGCATGATTACCTCCTTTGATCAGCCTACATCCTTGGAATCAATCGTTACTTAAGTAATTCATGATTGCCTAATCTGGCTTTCAAGAATACGATGCTAAAGCTAGTTAGATATATATCTAGTTGTTACGCGGACCTTGTGTAAAGTATTGTTTTGAGAACTGCTTACAGGTAGGGTTCTGTACAACAAAAGCAATTACATAAATCAATCGAAATACTAAACGTTTTTTTGACAAGAACATTGAAACAAAGAACAGACAAGGGTATTGTCTGGGTGAAGGGTGAAGCTTGTATTCAGATAGATATGAAGAAATAGCAAGGAAATCTTGGAAAATGTAGATATTATGCGGATTGTAAATATTATGTTTTTTTGGACGTTTACGTTGATGAAGTTTAATCTGAATTTGGATTCCATATGCAGCTTTGTTGTTTTTTTATCATATTTCATAAAAACAGTCATCATCATTTCAACCACAGAACGATTATTGCTGAACGTAGGTGTCCTCATTATGATTAAGTTATTTAAGTATGTAGGCCTCTCTATTAGGACTGGTCGGAAGTGACCAATACAATAGTTGCTCTCAAATTCCGAGCAGACAAAAAGCTAGGTCATTTCAAATAGTCTGGTATTATTGTGTAAGTTCAACGTCTAATTGGCATACGTTAGAAATAAAAATAAATCATTTATTCACGGTTACTTGACTAATCCACAGGCTTTTGCCTGATAATGCTCCTTATACGTTTGTAAGTATAATGTTGCATTCACTCCCCTGAGAATTGGTCAATATTTCTTCATGTAATGAAAACCGGTGCATCCTAATTGAGTTATACATAGTTTATCTGATAACTAAAACTTGATCGCCGTGGCATTTTAGCATAACTACATAGTTACTTATAACATTAATTATGTTGCAAATATAGGTCACACGTGTCTCTTCATGACTAAATTATGAATAAACACACCCAATATTTAAATATATTTATACATACACAGGTTTTTAATGGCAATACATAGATAATTTATATATTTTCTAGATTGCGCCGGCAGGTAATGTTTTACCAGACTATTAACACTAGTAAATTGTAAACATGTACTTAGACAGAATAATTGCATTAAATAGAAATGACCAGAAGGAAAAATAAAACATAGTTGAATTTCCAGTTAAGGTTGTAGGTATTATTAATAACAACAGACCTAAAATAATTTCCTTGGCTTTTCCATACCAAGCCAACACGTAGAGGTTTGTCACAGAAGCTATGATTAATTTAAACGCCAGTTTAGTCGAATGCAGTTGTGACTTCACTGGCCTCGTCTAATCCAAATGTTACGCACTACAATTACTGAATATGCACAACTTATTTCTTTCCTAGACTAGGATATTAGGCGATTATCTAGAACAAAACTTAAGCAAGGCCTCTCTTTATTATCATATACAATAAAATATATTTGCGATTAATTATCTTGCTAATGCAATTGTAAAAAAATATACGTATAGTTTTTGTTTACTTATGCAATTTATAATAATGCGTTACTATATGCTAGGTATGTGCTAATTTAAAGAGAACATTTAATTTCTATGCTGATAGACTGAACTGTAATTACTTTCACGTCAAGCAGGCTTATTTATTGCTTGCAATGTCTGGGTGTATAAGATGACTTTGCAAATATTTTATGGCCCAAGGAAGGAATTATATAGTGAACTCGCTGATTTTCCGCAGTTTTAATCGCCTCCCGTGGAAACTATTGCCCGTAACGGGATAAAATATAGCCTTTGTTACTCGGGAAGAGTGTAGCATTCCAACAATTAAATAATTTTAAAAATCGGTTTAGCACTTTCGGAGCCTTTAGGTTACAAACAAACAAAAAAAACGTGTTATATAAGTTGACTATATAATTTTCAATGCATAATTTTGAAGAGTGTACTCAAACAAAAAAGATATAGGTACCTACTTTAACCAAGTGTGATTGAAAAACATAAACTGTCATTACAAATGAACGCAGGTGCTATTATGGTTTACGCCGCAGCACCGAGCGGTGGATAGCGACACTTATTGCGCGTTTCTCTTAAATGGATTTTATTGAAGTTATATCATTGATTCAATCGTTTGTGCGCTTTCCCTTGATTTATTAATACTAGACATCTAAATGTACGCTTCGCAGAAATAAAATACACAATACTACTTCGCAATATTATTGAGAATTAGATATGTTGTTTTATGACCAACTTCTAGAGAGGTCCTTTCTCTATTTATTTTAATTAAAACCAGTAGTAAATGGTGAGAGGTTTGCTGCAATGTACTTATGTTCTAAGATGGTCTGGCTTTAATTAAATAATTTGAAATTCGCAATCAAAAGTAAGTGTCTAACTCTAAGTACCATATTATTTCAAATAAATTGCAATGTTTGCAGAATTCAAAGAAATGTAGAGCAGAAATACTTACTTTTTTTATTTTTTTTATGAAAAAGCGGAACTGTACCGACAACTCATTATCTTTACAATCAATCATTTTCGCTATCATCTTTTTTGCAGTTGCTAAAGCGATATTCGAAAATATGGAGGTGCTAGCGAGTATAATGGAACCAATCACAATTGGCACAATGGGTACACAGAAGCCTTATCGATTCTCGTTCGAGCAATACGTGCAAGAGGCAAGGACTAAAATGCCAACAAGGAAGGCAGCAGGTCTGTGGCTTTATAAAGAATCAGTGTTCACAGTTTATTCTGTTAGGAAATGAAATAGGCACTAACTAAAGAACCAAGTTACATTTAACTAGTGCTGTAATCTGCAATGTTGACACTGTTATGAATATAATTCACATTTAGGTATTCTAATTGCGTTGCTGCGTAACATATAGCATTCAATATAAAGCTAGTTTTCAATTCAGACCCTGACACGGTTGATTTCTTCGAAGGCCGCTTTTTTTAGTTCCGCCATTAACCACAGAGAGTCGCTACTTGATAATGAACATTGGTGACAATGGAGATGTGGTGAAAGCTTGACAACCCAGTTTTAATTTGAGGTATGGAATTCTAGATGCGTGTACGATGCAGCTGTTGATATCGGCGATGGAGTCGCAGACGACGCAGAATGAAGGCACGTGCGAACTGACTCCGGAGTGCGCCGCGCAGATCCTCAAGGGCTCCGGCCTCGCCTTCCAGCAGACCAGTCGCATCAGGGCAGCGGCTTTAGCGTACATCTTCGATTGCTTGGAAGGACTCGACCTTGCTGCACATATTTACAAACTTTGTATCCAAGTTTATAAAGAATCTAAATCCTTGGAAGCGTGGGACCACCCACCTGGGACTAGAACTTTGTTTATGCAACAAGGTAAGATCAGCCTTGTATAAATCTTTTAGTTTAACTTTTAACTTCGGCTTTGTCTACAAAAAAAATTGAAATACGCGCTTGTTATATGACGCGGCGTGTTTTTAATCATGTATTGGTATTTGTAGTGTTATATTGTGCGTCACAAGGCTACGGCGAGTTCATTAAGCCTCGTTGGATGAACAAAATCTTGGCGTGGCAGGAGCCGAAGGGATGCTACTCGGATGACCGCCAACCATTCTTAAAGCTCACAGGATTTGTGGGGCCCGCGTCAGCGCCGACACCCAAAGAGAGAGAGGTATGTAGTTGTAAAATTGAAAAAAAAATCTAACAAAGGATACTGATATTTGTTTGGTAATCTAAACGTCGTAAATAAAGCCATTTTACCTTTTAGTTATAATGAAATGGTTTAAATTACGATTCAAATCGCAATTATTTGCTGCACCATTCATTTGTGTCTTGAAAAAGAAACCGAAAATAATTGTTTTACTGAAATATCAACTACATTTTGCTATGATTCACTTCAAATCTTGAATGACCATATTAACCGAAACGAATTACCGTAGACAGAAAATTCAGTCATTATTTATTCACCTAGTTAAAGTGATAAAAATAATAGTATAAATGTGGTGCAGAGGTAGGTATTTTAGTTATTTTATTCATGTCGCGGTGATAATAATTCCGAATTAAATAGATACTTTTCATGTTTTCTGGTACTGGTAAATAGTAGTTAATTATTTAAAGGTAAAGGTGCATATCTATTTAGATCCAACTGTACCCTTGTCCTATATGATTTTTAACCCCCGACGCAAGAACGACGGGGTGTTATAAGTTTGTCATGTCTGTGTGTGTGTATAAGTATGTGGCATCGTAGCTCCCAAACGGATGATCCGATTGTAATGCGGTTTTTTTTTTGTTTAAAAGGAATGTCAGTCGAGAGTGTTTTTAGCTATGTTTGGTGGACATCGGTTCAGGTCTTCAAGGTCATCAGCTCGTTTGTTAGGTGTGGTAGGAATGTTACACGCTCAGTTTACTTGCAAGCATATGTGGGATCTGAAATTTGAAACACTAATGTCTTTTGGAACCACTGAGCTAGTCTGCTGTTAGGGCACGAAGGTCCCCCGACACGACAAAATTTAGTTTAGTCTGAAATGCTTTAGTTGGTACTTACTGGTACTTACGTAGTGTTAAAAGTTATTTTTTGCTTTTTATAGGGTTTAGCGTTTTTAACCTTTTGTCATAATAATTAAGCTTTTATCCATTGCCATATTTTATCAGCACAACAAATATTTATGTTACCTTTCGAACTATGGTTACAGGAAGAATATAGAGTGAAGAAAGCAGCTACGTCAGAAGGCGGCGCTTGCAACTCTTTGACGTCGGCCATGGCTCTCGGCTCTCTGGTCATCTACATCAGAGCTCTACTTGAAACTGATCAAGCTTTCCAATACGATGTTCTCACATAAATCATCTTTGTCACTTTAATATTAACTATTAAGGACTCCTTGTAATAAAAATGCGTTCACGTTTTTAATAAAATTGTATGCACACTATAATTTTGCTTTGTCATCTTGATGTCAATTGTTATTGACAGTTTTCATAAGACGTCTGTGTATAAACAATATACGCTTTGCAAATTAAACTTGTAAAGTAATTCGACGGATAAAAATGTTTCGCATGTTTATCAGAGCCTTTGCGTCAGCCCCGAGAACTAAAAAAACACCTATTCCAGTATTTGGTAAGTACCTACGTTGTGCACAAAAATGAAATTCATGTTTAAGGACCGAAGAAGGAGGAGGAAGAATGGATAGTTACTTTAGAACCAGATTCAACTCTACAATTTCAAGTTATTTATTACATAAGTGACATTCTGAAGATTTTTCGAGTCCTACAGATTTATGAAGTTAAACCATTAGATAACAAACTTATTAGTCGTGAATCTTCTTTTAAGGACTTGTTGCCTTACTACTAACACCACATAGTCCTTGTCGAGATACCTTGGTACTGACTTGTAAGTAAAATTCTCTTCACGCAAAGGATTGGAAGGCCGCTACGTGAACGCCCTCTACAGTGCCGCTTCACAAAAGAATGAGTTAGAAAAAGTCGAGAAGAGTCTTCGTGACCTTCAAAAGGTCCTACAGAAGCCAAGAATAGTCGACTTCATAGAAACCAGCTTGATATCACGAGCTGCTAAATCTAAATTACTGATCAGTATTGGGAAGGAAGCAGGTATGTGCTAATGTTTGAATAAACTAGATGTTTTAGCAATGTGTGCCAAGGGTGCTGCTATGACTAATATGTCTCACCTTAGCGCCTTCTACTGGTGTAGATCTATACAATGTAATGGAGAGTTTCATTGAAACTTTTCACTTTTAACTTAAAAATCCTTCAGTGAAATATTTTTTCAAATCATTTCAGTACAGTTGAGGAACGTTTAGGATACAAACAAACAAAATGTTTCCATTTTATAGTATAGAAAAGAAGTCTATGCAAATTAAAGTTGTTTTAACATAACCGTATTTATTCAGGTATGCCGTCAACGGCAACCAACTTTCTAGGCATAGTAGCCGAGAATGGTCGTCTGAAGCATTTACGTCGAATGATAAACATGTTCCTCGTTGTCATGGTAGCGCATAGGAACGAAGCTCTTTGCGAAGTCATCACGGCCGACCCACTCGATGACGCAACCAGAAAGGCAATCACAGATGTGCTAAAGAAGTTTGTCAAACCAGGGAAAAATATTCAACTCAAAGAAATGGTCTCCGCTGATGCTATAGGAGGGGTTGTCATTGGTTTTGAAAACCAACATATTGATATGACAATAGCAAGCCGACTTAACAAGTATCGCGAATTACTAAAACAAGCTGTTTAGTTGAATTTAAGTTCTATGTGATTAAGGTGGTTGGTACTCAAAAGGTTTTAGTTTTCAGAAGGACACGTATAATTAATTTTTGCTATGGCCTAAATTTTTTGTTAGACAATGACAAAAGAAAAGAAAAAGACAAAATAAAGGGCTGTTAATATTTTACTATATTTTTATTTTATTTATTATATTGACATGGTCATACAATATTTTTGAATTATGTAGATTATTCAGAACGGAATATATAATTTATAATGTGACTTTGGCGTATAAGCATGTAGGTAACAATATTATTAAAGACTTTACATTAAATAAAAACACGTATGCGTTTCAATGAAATGAACTAAGCTAAGACTTCAGTCATCTCTTTCGTATCGGTAATAATATGTCAATCATTAAAATAAATTTCACGAATTTATTAAAAAGATGACGAACTTAACACAATTACTCAAGGTATTTTCAATACCTAAGCGAATAAATACCTAGCGCCACTGAGTGACTTACATCAAATCAGCAATGGTACTACACTTATGGCTAGTTATGCCACAAAAATCTTCTGAGCAACCGATCGGACATGGCACTAATCTCTACAGATACCAGGCACTGCCATACCTGTACGGCCGAGGAGTGTGACCGTCCCCGGCTCGGTCGATGAGGTTGGCCTGGTAGCCAGGCTTTTGCCCCTTTGGGGAATCTTTGCAAGGAGAGTTCGCTAAGATATTTGGAATTTTCTCAGCATGAATTCTGAAATTTATCCTGTCTGAAGAAAGAGATCCCGTCATTACTCTTTGGAAGCTTGATGTTAAGACCCAAAGTTCTTGTTCTCCTTTAGCATTCATGACAACTTTCACGCCACTGGCGAACTGCAACGTTTCCTTATCGGCAGCTACAGTATGGAAGTTAAGAGGAGAGAATTCTGTGGCCGAATTCCAGCACATGATGCTCGGTGGGTTCATGAGGCCGAAGTATAGTATGCCATTCCGGTCCATGGCTTCAGCTGCAGATTGAGATGTGCGCTCATTCGGAAATACCTGAAAACGGCAACGGTATTAGTAACAAATTGTGATATGCCTATTATATTTACTATTACATTATTATCAGGCTTACGTAAACAGCTTCTGGATCGATGTTAGGGTCTTCAATGTACGAACTATTCCTAATAACTTTGGTGTTGACAACGTTTTCGGTGGTTGAGGCCAGCGAGTGGAAGTACAGGAAGCGATCGCGGCCGGGCTGGTATGGTGACAGAGCCATTCCCAAAACGCCGTCCATCAGGTCAAAGCTTTCATCTGAAACATTTGTCATTTTTATAATAAGCTGTTTTATTGCTGTGTTGGAATTTATAAGACAGTGCAAATCCCTCAGTTTGTACTATAAACACAAAATGAATAGTAACGGTTCGTAAATATTTCAAACATTGCTGCATTATTGCGTCGTTGAAGTTCTCGTAACTACCTGTTCTACAATAAGGAAAATTCGCTGCACCATCTTATGCTACATCATCTTATGCTAATGTTGGTTATTATTTACGACTGTTTCGTGTCATCTAAACATAATCACAGGTTTAAGTATTCCAGTGTTTTTTTTATTTGCTTATGCATATATATGTGTAATGTCAGGCTCAGGTGATAACTTAGTTGGCTCGGCAAGTCGTCGATGTGGCAATTAGGAATTCTCTAGTAAAGATTTAAGCAAAAAGTTGGTAATTGTTCATCCGTCTATAAAAAACTTAATTGAATAGTGTAATACCGTCGATGGTGAATGTTCCCCTGGATGGGTACGGGAAGAACAGGCGATGGGTGGTGCGCCAAGACCTGTCCCGCATTACGTCCACCACGAGAATTGCGAAGGCCGACACGTCAGCTACGTACACGAAGGTATTAGCGCAGTCTCCGGGCCCGCGGGGTCTGATGTCCACAACCTGAAGTTATAGGTAGATGAATTTAATACTAAGAATGATGTGTAGCCGCATTAAATACATAGCTATAATAATAACGAGCTGGCATTAGATATTTTCATAAGTTTTTCCGAGTGATAAGTCACACGGCAATCTATTACAAGATCATTTGTTTGTAAATCTTTGCTATTCTGTTATATTATGAGAGAGAACCTAATGAACGGATGTCTAACGTTTAAGGTACTTACAATTTCATCAATAGATAGAATTAAAATACAAATGGACAGTGGCCTAATCGTACTATTTATCGAGGAAGAAATTGGCACAGCGTCAGGTTATAATCGATATTTGATCGACTACGATCGATTACTTACAGGGGTTATAAACAGTGACTGGTCCGTAAACAGGGATGCATTAACGATATGTCTGTAGATGAGCTGGTCGGTCGCCAGGTCGAAGGCGAGCAGCTGTGGAGGGCACAGCTGCTGATCACCAATCTTGCCGGCATCCATCACCCACAGACGTTGGCATTCATCGATCTGAAATAGTCATAAACAACTAATTACTCAAAGATTACTAGAATATAGGTATATGAATGACGAGCAGAGCTCAATAAATGTGAATCGATAAATTCCTGTAAAAACAATTACACTATCTTCCACCAGCGGTTTCGGTTGCGTTCTATGGGAGCTCACGCATCCGGATAAAAAGTACTTGACCTATCTAACACTGGAAGTTGTTTATCAACTTTTGAAATTTATTCAAATTGGTTCAAAACATCCTGATATTTGCATGCAAGCAAACAAACAGACTCTTAAAAAAATAAAAAAATAAAGAATCCAATATTTTGAATTCTGACTCGGTTCGCATTTGAAATATTTTTTTGTTTGTTTTATTCACCTTTTAAATTCGGGTCGATAAGATGACATTGAAAAAGTAATTCGTGTTGAATCCCTAAAGATGTTTCGATCCATAAACACTTAAAACTCATTGATTTATTTCTTTTGAACTCGATACAATGTCTGATTAAAGTTAAAGGAGAACAATAAGTCACGCCCAGTGTTTTTTGTTTTCTTGGTGTAGGACGTGACTGGCAAAACAATACCTAAGTTTTAAACGATTTGTCCCACGGCGAAATAATGTAAGTACGTTTAAGACGCTAAGCAAGGGACTTGTGTCTATTATAAAAATTATTTAACACTTTCCATGTTTATTGTAAGGAACAGTATTGGCTCTTGTTCAAAAATGTTATTGTCTACTTTTGTATAGTACTGTTGCCCTATTGTTTAAGTCGTGAACACTTCCTACGTCAATATATCACGATGCCACTGTTGCCGTAAGACCTATCGCGTGTTCATGACAGACCTTTTCAGTATCCTGGGCTTTGCCAACTTCTTCAAAGCCTGCGTCACACGAGGAAATGTCACGAACTAATTCTATGTCTCAATGTTATTGCAGAGGATACATCCTATTATCTAGCCCATAAAATGTATCTACCCATAGTTATTACCTCGACAGTGGCCTTTGTTTGACTATATTGAACTAATAGTAAAATGAGACCGCAAGGCTGTCCTTTGTCTTATTCTATGTGTTAATCTCAAAAACTACCAAGCAACTTTGTTTAATTATTATTAGTAGCATCAATCTTAATGGTATTTACACAGAAGTATTATAGGTATAAACAACAATAGGAATTACGCAAAACTTGATTAATTGCTGGTCGCAATGGGTTCTAGACTACGGTTTCGAAAAAGATTTTGTTTCCTCTAATAATTGTGAATTAATACGTACAGCAACTCTGAAGACGGACGTGAGACCGCCACAGTTATAACCCTGGTTGTCATGCCAAGAGTAATCTGGGTAGGCGTTGATCTTGCCCTGGTCGTCCACCGTACCCAGTGTCATCGGCCGACCCTCGTCGAACCGCGGGATGGTCACGAATATCCGAGATGCATAAGGTCCTATAAACAAAGCAAAAAATATACATTTTATTTAACTACTTATATATTGACACAGTTTTCGGATGTCACGTTAAACTGTAGGGCCCGGCTGTCATTGAACATCCTTGGCAGTCGTTACGGGTAGTCAGAAAGCCAGAAAGTCTGACACCAGTCTTACCAAGGGATATTGGGTTGCCCGGGCAACTGGGTTGAGGAGGTCAGATAGGCAGTCGTCATACCTTGTAAAATACTGGTACTCAGCTGCATCCGGTTAGACTGGAAGCCAAACCCAACATAGGTGGGAAAAGGCTCGGAGGTGTGCTCCTGCTCATGCTACAAAAACAAAAGTTTAACTTACATTGGTTCTAATTTAGGTGTGAAAAAAACTTCTGAATTCACCCGAGCAAAACATGCGTGCACGTAACTATTTACATGGTTACTGATGCGTACGCCTAAGAACCTTATGAAGCCTCTAATAGCGTCTAATCGCCTCATTCCAGAATGTGGTAGCTGCAGTAGTCGTCATGCGTACTTAAGTGCTCGGAGCGGCATAAGGAAAGGTAAGCAATATGACGTTTACACAAAAAAAATGTAAAACAATATTTTTGTAAGGAAATATTCCATACTAGCTGTTGCCCGCAACTTCGTCTGCGTGGGCAATATAGAATAGTCAATTATTACGTATGGTGCGTAAGAAATTTTCACAGGAAATAGCTATAATCTATGTCTATATGCTTTGAGTCTGACAAAAGCTGTCATTTGTACATTTTCTGCAGCTGCTGCGACTAAGCAGAAGCCAGAAAGTCTGTCAGTCTTACCATGGATATCGACTTGTGTAGTTGACTGGATTGAAGATAGGTAGATAGGTAGTCGCTCCAAGCAAAATATTGGTACTCAAACAGATTCAGTGACTGGAAGCCCAACACCAACATAGTTGGGGAATAGCTGGATGGATGATAAAATGAGTCATCATCATCAGCAGGCGCATAGGGTAGGATAGTTTCACTACTGGGGAGAAACACTTGTATGACTTGTATGAATTGGGGATTTTCTGTGCACTTACTCACTATGGTAAGGCTGACCCCACATTAGGCGTGCGCGATCCTCGAGCGTGTGAGTAGCGCGGGCGTCGCGAGCGCGCTGCGTGAAAGTCGCGTTTTGCTGCCCTGCGGCATGTGTGAAGAGTGCAAGCGACGCGCTCGCGGCGAGCACGCGGCGCTCGAGTTGCATTCTTACCCCTACGCCCTCTATCCCCGCCGCCCGCTAAACGCCTTAGCAGTTAAACGTCAAGTCGAGCGCGCTGCAAATGCCGCAGGGCAGCAAAACGCGACGCTCACGCAGCGTGCTCGCGACGCACGCGCTACTCACACGCCCGAGGATCGCGCACGCCTAATGTGGGGTTAGGTCTAAACCGGGAGGGACTCCACAGAAATGTTTGCATTAGTTCACGAATAGGCAAAATGTACGTATCTGTGAGAGTCCACTTCATGTGTTCGTACTTGAAACCTGCAGTTTTGCCAAGATTTTCAAAATGTACGCTCGCAATTTGTCATTTCTTGGTGGAGCCAGCAAATCAAAAGAAACAGAAGTGTTGTATACCGTGCGTCACTACCGCTCACCGGGAAAATTTCGCTCTTGCGAAGGACGTTTATATACCATATTTTGTGTCACACGTAAACAGGACGACAGTAAGTATCCACCGAAACACTTTCAAAGATCTGATGAACGAACAAATCAGACCTGAGTTGGTCACCTGGGGCCAATCAGAGCTCTATGAAGCAATCATACGGTTTGGCTCCTACTGTTATTGTGGTTTCTGAAAATGTATTCACCTCATTCAACGATGAATGTAATTCTGATAGTACTATTAAGAACACTTGCTTAGCGCAAAAGCTGACGTTGGCAGGCCGACTCTTTTGACTTCTCTAATAGGATACCATTGGTTTTTGTGCAATGCACACCTGCAATGCATGCTGGATTAGGATAGGATATAGGTGGATAGGATTTGCAGCAGAGAACAATTCTGTCTTTGTAATTGAATGACATCAAACGTAGTTTTATATAAAAGGTGTTTTTTTAGACTTGGCTCGGGTCTTACTGAGACTGTTCGTAATCGTGAACAGTGTATTTGCGATCAGAAGTTGAAAGTAAGCATGTCTCTGGTATGTGACGCGTAATTTGTACGTTTCCAGACGCATAAAGCATTTTACGTGTGTATGGTATTAAATCGAGAAAGCTCCCATTTCTTATCTGCACTTTGTATCTGGGCTTGTTTTTAAAGCTACAGAAGCCTACATTACCTACCTCACGCTTAGCAGCGCTTGCGAGAGATAGATCTTCCTTTCTTCTAGGATTGATTTTGCATCAGAAAAAATAATTAAGGTCTACTTAATACTACTCACTCAAAGTAATTTGTTTTAAGGCCACCACATTAGTGGAAGATAAGCTAAACTATGTTTATGAAAAAATCCTGATATGAACTCCATCTGTAACTTTAAATGATAATTAATTGTTCCACTAAAGTCATCATTTTTGACATAATGTTCAAAAAATAATTTAGATGGCACCGCTTTAAATTTGGCTGAGAACTATTAATTTTCCTTTCATCAAGGTAATAATTATAGTTGGATTTTGATGTGGTACGGCAAACTGACAAACACTATTGAAATGTCTATCGAAAAATTACACTACGTGTTAAAATATGGTGAATTACGGAAAATACACAACTCCATCTGTTGAAATAATAATCCTCTATAAAGAATGTATGGTAATTAATTGTCATTTACCACCTCGCTCTTTTGACAAATTTGATGTATTTTTACCACAGATGGAGCTACTTTAACCTTGGCTAAACAAAATTTTCATATTTTTTTTTCTTCCGAAGTTACTTATAAAGGTGTGATTTTCTGTGTAAAGATTAATAATAGACCGAACAACTAATATAAGTACAACATTCAAATGTACAGTTTTGACAAACAGATTGCGTGTCGTAATATTTTACATCTTGAATTCACAAAATTAATCATATCTTTTGATAGAGTGAATCGATTTCGATGAAACAAAAACTAAGTAATACCCCAAGTTACGTAGAATTTTTGTATATAAGCATGGTCTGCATTGAATTCGTAGATTTTACGTGAATCCCGAACAAACAAACAGATAAACAGACAAACAGACAAAAATGACAAAAATGATGGAAATGGGTTCTGTTAGTTATCCTTTAACATGCCGGCTATTTTTTTTGTCAATTTCTTCAATGTACAAAAATTACTTTTCTACAGATTTATTATATGTATAGATTTTCAATGATCATCTTCTTTAAGCCAGTCGTTTCAAGGTTAACGAGGTCAGTATTCTAAATGCGGTAAATAGAGAGCCAAGCGTCTAAAAAAGCCGTTTATGTAATTTGGTATGCATAATTCTCGTTCTATTCGTCCAACCAAGATTGATCTTCAGACACGTCACCGACCCACCTTACAACTGACATTTGTTTTGTATTTAAACACTTGTTTGATTTTATTTCGAAGTTTTATCATAGCACACATAATTGTTGTAATATAATATAATAGAAATAATCCGCCTTCCTTTTAAATATTCTGTTATTTTTGTACAAAAAAATTAAGTGACCGTTATCCAATACATCAGTTATAATGTTATTGTTATTTTATTTTAAAAACATGAAAGGTTCGTAAAGTAATTAACTAATACAAAATGCTTATTAAGATCTATTTTTAAATTATTTAAGCTGTAAAATCGCTAACAACCCACGTCAATTTTGTTAGATCTTGTCAAGATAAATCATCTCGCTTTAAATATTAGTTATGAAGTTTTTGTTGATGACAAAAAATACGTTTAAGTCCCCAGTCATCATCAATTGAAAGGCTCTTATAAAAAAGAAGATGCGTGCGATGTGAACTCGTACTTTGTGCCTAGTTTAGAAGACTCGCGTCACAATCACGTCGTTGTGTGAAAACATTGATAGAATATGTGAATGGTATGGTAAACATCATATCTTACCCTTGACCTTCACAATTAACGGGTTTGGCAAAAACCTTCATTACCTTCAGTACAGGGTTCGTTGAGCTTGAGTTGATCTTTCGCGATGCCACGTTAATGCAAATATAATATACTTAATACCTACATAAACAAAACCAATGTTTTCTCTAGCATTATGTCATCTATTGATTTTTTAACGATTCCTCAGAAGCAAATAGCTATTAAAATATTAATTACTAAGTTTCCGTTGTAAAATTAATATACCTATTACAAGTCGTAAAATAACATACCTTCACAGGTACAGGTAATGGCAAAATATTTTATGTAACAGTACTTTTAAGCATGTAAGTGCTAACAAACATGTGAATTGCAAAATATCGCCTATTTAATTGAAAAGGAGATATTTCGTAAACCAGTGTTTTACTTTGAACTGTTGCGAAGTAAACGGTACTTTATGTGGGCGGACATCGCTTTTGTCAATTTTAGGTGCCTTGTTTCCATATAAGACATAACATGTGTGAAGTTTATGATTTTTTACACCATTTCAATGAATCAATACACTCTAATATTTTATGGAAAAAAATATAATATCTGCAATAAAAGACGGGCCTTTCCAAATCACTTACCTTGTCTATGGTGAACATCAACGTCTATAGGCACAGAATTTCCTGGGACATAGTATCTCTTCTCAATGGCTGCATGCATAGCATCTTCGCTGGGGAACACGAACTGTAGCTCGGGCCATTGTCGGACCACGCGTAGATCGCTTTTGGCGCCCAGCCCGGGCCAACAGCAAGCCAGGCAGTATGACAGAAGGAAGAACCGCTCGATTCCTTGCGACATTTCTAACTTGAACGTGTCAAGCAAGTGAGGATCTGAAGGAAGAAACATAATTCCACGTGAACTCTCTACAGTGAACATACTGTTTACACCGGTTGCACAAGATTTGTGAACAACAATCGAAAAACTTTATAAATAACGCGTCGCGCACACACTCGGTGGTTTATACGAGCTTTAATTTTATACTGAGATGTTACATTTAGTTAATTTAACTTTTCCTTTTGATTTCCTTTTTTTGCTTACTTATAAGTAGGTACTTGTTTAGTCTATTTGAGGGAGAGCACTTGTATTACAACTTTGCTACAAGGCATGCGCTCACTTAGAAAACACATTTAAGATTTCAAATCTTAAGGATGATCAGTGCACATTTGTATTCTTCTAGTATAGCATACAAGCAAATTACTCTCTTTAAAATGCCTTATTAGTGCATTTGGAGGATAAAGTGCACCTATGTATTTAAAAAATCTATTATAAAATAAAATAAATAGTGAATACCGTATTGGCTGAGTAAAACTTTGCAGTACTCCCGTTGTTCGTAATACGGAACCATCTTGACTTGTAGAAAGAACAGAGAAAATATCACCAAAACTTTCATAGCTGTACTTAACACTTTTTGGAGCCCCATTCTCGACGCGTTCAGATTTATTTAAATTGAACACTATTATGTAGCCTTTAAACAAATTTTAAATCAAATAACCACTTGTTAATCTTGAAATAATTCATAGAAATTATCGAAATGAAATTAAATTCACAAGCAAAAAACGCCGGTGTCAGTTTTGTTAAAGTTTTACTGACTGATATATAGTCTTTCCAATTCCAAATATCGTAATAAATATATTTTTTAAAACTTCATGGAATAAGTACTAACTATGATGAAAGTCGCGCGGACTAAATGAACATCGCGATACGTCTGTCTCTACTCTTTTTTCATTCAAAACTGAGTACCGATGGACACCGGTGTTGACCATACTATAGGCTATATAGGTTACATCTATTGATTCTAGAGAATTATAGTTATGCATAATTTAATTATAAATAAGCAAAGGATAACATTGTGATGACACTATTGAACCGGCTTAATGTCAATGCAGGTGTCACCGATGTGATATATTATAGGAATTATGATAATTAATTTAAGATATTTTTTCATATTGGTTTTGACGCGTAGGTAATACTACGTATTTCTAAGTATTCTGCTTGAAAAATAGGTGGTATCTTTTTTGTTATGAAAGTTCATCGGTCCTATGAGCTAAAAAGACCCCTGAAACATATTATGCTAATGATATTCAAAAATATGTTCCGCATATTAATATTAGAATTTAAGTATTTGCCATTGTTTTCAATTGGTTTATTGATTGAAATATATGCTATTAAATATGTTCGCCTATTTACCCCATTATTGTTTTTGTACTGATTAAGTATACCATTTTGTCTGCCTATTATTGCATGTTAATGATGACTTGTGTATATTGATTGACAAAGTTGTGTAGTAGACCCAGTGGTCAAAGCTGCTTCATTTCTAGGTCAGGCAAGAAATAATGTTACATTTCTAAAACTTTATACTTAAGCATGTCTTGGACGCCAAATGATTAAGTAAGGTAAGGGAAAACGAAATCGCATTCATTTTCAATAAGAGAAGAGGTCGGTGCCCTGCACGAGGACAGCAAAAAGGCTTATAATGATGATTTTTTTCAAAAAAAAAAAAAATACTGCATTAAAGTTACTTTCTCTTTACACTTCTCTTAGTTGCAAGATGTGTGGTACATAATGTTCTTATTATACATGATTAGTAAAAAATTACCTATTTTGTAGGATACAACCTTTTTTTTAAAACCTATTCACTATTGATGTTAAACGTCATAAAAATGGATTCTGCGCAATGTTTCGCGCTGCCATAAAGTTTAGCGAGAACCATACCAATACCATTTATAAAACCGTACCTATCAGAGAACCTACACAGTTGAGTGACTTTTTCGTGTCTTTTTAATGTGCTGCTTTCCTCAACTCAAAATCGGTATTTTTGGTGGTTGTTTTTATTAAAAATGATTTTATTTTTCGAAATGTACTTAGTCGATTTTGATGTTAACATTGGCGTTTGATACATACGGTGCCGCTACAGGCCTCTAGAGTCTGAATTCATAGGTATCTGTCTCACATTGCCGATCTATTAAACGGTAGTGGGATACTAAATCGGGATGGCATCTTATATGCCTACATGTCGATAATTACTTAACCCTCAATCAAATTTTAGGAAATTATTGAAGATTTCGGATGGCATTCATAATAATAAAACTTGGACTTTTGAGATCAGTTTCCGTCATAGTGCCTGATTGCACCATTGTCATTATGCCTTATAACTTTTATAGGAAAAGCCTTCGTTTAGCAGAGGGGTAATAAATAAGACGATGATTATCATCGACGATTGGATTGTGAAGTAATTGTCTTATTTTTTTTCCAGGAAAGTTGTAGTATCAGCTATTAGAAGTATATCACGTCTATATCTTATCCCGTGCTATGTGGGCTAGTGCCTATTCCTGGCATTTTGGCAGGCGTATATGGGTGCTTAGTAAAGTCGCAGAGCGTTTTATATTATTTAAGCTTATTCAGATAATCGCGAATATACCTATGTGGTAAAGTGCTCAGGTCATTTCTATTTTATCTTTGTGTAAGTTTAGGATTACATTTTTCATTCCTTTTTATCGTATAACAATTAAGTACCCGTTCAAGACGTCTACTTTTGATATGAGTAACTAGCTGTTCCCCGTGGCCCACGTCCCGTGGTAACCACTTCTACAACTGAGAACAGTAAAAAAATACAAAAATTCCGACTAAAATACACACAGATTATAATCAGCAAGCAATCCTCAAATAATATAATAATAATAAATGGCATAATCAAGCCTACTTTTCAATCAGCGAGACTTAATTAGAAATAGAGGCAGTAAGCAACTAAAAGGTGTCCAGCTTTGCAAATAATGCTTATTTTAGGATGAAATGAAACACAAATTAACAAAAAAACAAATAAATTTCGCAAAAGCAACATGACATTGACAAAATTTAAAACATTAATTATATTTATAAAAACACTTGGTAGTGGTATATATCTAAATATATTTAGGTAATGATAATTTATTTAAATAATTATTCAAGTATACACCACTAGCATGTCGTTTTCATAACTTAATTAGGTATACATTAGATAAATAAGAACAAAATTGCATTATCGACTTTAACAGAAATAAATGAGGTAATGATTTAATGTACAATAATTCGAACTTAAGTAACTTATGACACTTTAATTACTAGCACCCAGTTAGGGAAATAATTGCACTGCTGCTCAAATTCGTAATAATCCGCAAAACACGGTATTTTGAACTAAAAGCGAAGGAATTCGGGCTGTAACTGAAGCAAATCAAAGATCGAGCCACAATTTAAGGTAAACCGCTATAATTGAGGATAATTTAGATTCAATCATCTTAAAGGAATAGTGTGAAACACGTAGGTTTTGATCCTTCTTAATTATCATTGATTAAATCTTGAACATTAGGGTTTATTTACACAAAACTGTGATGAAGTTTAGCTAAGTTGATAATTACGGAATGTGTACCTTTGAATTATCTATAGAACATTGAAGCCTTCTTCTGTACCTATAATCACATTAAATAAATTAAAATCCTTGATGATCAATAGGATTCTATACAGGTACCAGGTTCGTGACCAGCGACCTAGTTATTATCTCGGCTAATTAATGGATGTCTGAATGAACTTGAATTATCCTGACCCGAGGTTTATTTATTATTCTGGATTCAAAGTTGCCAATCATAAAATTATGTTATTTCATAGTTTATTAATCGTCTTCAGCAAATACATTGCATCTACAAGCTATAGTTATCTCTGGTAAAGATTTTGACAGAGTTGCTAGCCATAGCCGGTTAGCGGGCTTCGTAATAGAAATGTTTTTTTGAACTAAAAACCTTCACGGGCAGACCGACTAACGGTTAGTTTCATCACTATCGGATGAACGATTTAGTAAAGGACAGAGATTCATTATAGGTTCCGTATCTCAGTATGCCAAAACCTATAAAAAAACCGTTTAAAACACTTTTTAAGTAGTTACTTATTATGAAATTAGGTTGCAAGCGAAACCTTTGGGTTTCATAAAAGTGTACAGAACCCCGAAGTAAAAAAATGTTACCGGTTTGAAGAGATCAGTAATTTTTATTTTTCGACATAATATTATGTATGAACAGCAATAGGCGTGATGACCGAGTTAAAAAAAATTGTGATTCTAATTAGACCGCATTTTAGATAGGCCAAAAATATTGGACACGTACCTATTTTTTATTTTAACAAAACATTAATTATTTACGTATAAAAACACAAAACATTAAATATTTATATACTTAAAACCTAACAAAGATTGAGAAAAGAAAAAATGCGTTTCCATTATTTCAGGGTTACCTAAAAGACGGACTAATTACTATTTTTCAGTCACCATGCCACTATTCCAAAAGAAAAGTCGATGTTGTGTAGCTGTACAATTTGTAATTTAAAAAAAAAACTTTTTTACAAAAAAATATAACCGACTTCCCAAAACACTAAAAAGCAAAAAAAAATAATTTTAGGTGCATCGGCCTAGAAGTCGGTGTCTAATGGATGTCCCTGAGTTAATTTTGCCACCGACTTCTAGGCCGATGCACCTAAAATTATTTTTTTTTGCTTTTTAGTGTTTTGGGAAGTCGGTTATATTTTTTTGTAAAAAAGTTTTTTATTTTTAGCTTTTCAGTGAAACGAATAGGTCACTATCCACATAACTGGAAAGTTCTCATTGATACGAAGAATATAAGCCCAAACACGAGGTAGTTTTCATTTTCAGTTGTAGAGCTCCCTCGACCTTCTCTGGTCTCCATCATCAGGTCAGCTCCAAACCTTCACTGTTGCAAAGGTCTCGTCAATACGAATAATATAAGCCCAAACACAAGGTAGTTTACAGACTCAGTTGTCGAGTTCCCTCGACCTTCTTTGGTCTCCATCATCAGGTCAGCTCCAAACCTTCACTGTTGAATAGTGCTATCAGACATACATATGAGTGTCAAGGTTTAACCCTATGTATGCTTACAACTTTCGAAAGTTGCCCTCGATTTCTCAGGGTTTCCATCATCAGATCCCTGACCTGATGACTATGGGACCAACTGGCAGCTATTTCGCGTCGAACAAAAAAAGAATCACGTAAATCGGTCTACAAACCTCGGCGTAATCGATGTACATACATAGAAAAAAAAAAAAAACATACCGGCCGAATTGAGAACCTCCTCCTTTTTGGGAAGTCGGTTAAAGATTAGATCGCACGTGCCCTTTCTTATTTTAAAAATATATTTACCTGTATAGGATTTGGTTCCATTCCGAAGGTATTCCTTATATGGCACCGCATTGTAATCCGCCCACTTTTCACAAAATTTTGTACTAAAATTCACCATTCTTAAATAAAACCTATTATTTAAATATTAAATCTAAATCGAAACACTCTTGGGCACGATGAAACACTACACGCAAATTATTAACTGAATCTTGTGGTATCGTGGTTGCTGCCCAACTCTTGATCACAGTAAATAGTTGCGACACTTAATATCCGTTGCAATTCTGTACAAATAATTGAGATACAATTGCGGATCAATCTATTTAGAGCTGTCCACAACGCCAACGTGCCAACCCTAACACGTATGTATTCAGGAAGATTGTATTTTCACACAGTAGTCTCAATATTTTTCTTTCCACGCTCATATCAACATATCCTGTTGTACCATATTGTAATTGAAACGAAGTATAATAGCTCTATTATGTTAAAACTTAAAACCACTATTATGTTATTATAAGTGAATATTATTAGTTCTACTGACTGACCGTCCTAATTGAAGAGTCTTAATAGAATAACAAATCGACTGATCCGTTCTTGCGTCTAAACACAATTTTCTCGAATAATTGTTATTTTTTATTTACCTATAAGGTATAAAAAATTAAGTAAAAAAACAATGGCACCTTCTAACCCTGTGACAATGAAGTACAATTAAAGCGGCACGATCAATAAAATACAACATGTTCTACTGTACCATTTCCTGTATCTAACTTTGGTTTATTTTTCAGAAAACCAGCGATTAAAATAGACGACCACTTTACGTTACTTACTTGTTAGCAACGCTGAATGTTGTTACCAGTGATATAAATTAGTATGTAAGTATTTATAAAAATATGAATTTTACCTATTTTGAACATAGTTGCTTATTGAAACAGAATGTTTGAATTATTATGTAAAGCGGAACTAATGGTTTGATCTATCATCCTTCATGAGTATTTAACGTTGTCATGGCGACGCCGTACCAAAGTCATGGGACCGCTGCTCCATAACGCTTTCACTGTTCCTTCTCTTTTTATAGTTGCTTCGATAATTGCACTTTTTTGCTACAGCTTGTAACGGTTAAAATAAAAGAGGTTTTTAAGTAATACGCCTAGCCATGAAATATAAATGCAATACTGCGTAATTTATTAACCTTTTGATGATGCTCCTACAATTTGTGCTTCTTATCTATACTAATATAATATACAGGAAAAATTGTTACATATTATGTATATTGATTTTTTTTTGTAACCTAAAGGCTCCCAAACTACTTAACCGATTGGAAAACATGTCACTGCTGGCAAGTTAGACTATCCCCGAGGAACAGAATTTCGTCCGGGTATCAGTAGTAGTTTTAACAGAACCTGACTTTGTGCTTGCTGTTTTGTTATACTTTCGTAACTTATATCGACATAGGCACAGACACTTATACCTACTTATATGAATTCTACTCTGATTGCGGTTGAAGCGAACATAAATATAGTTATCGGCACGGATATTGAGCCCTGACCTTCACCTGCGCAGAAGCGATTTATTGGTTTATTGCCTTATGTGTACAGTGCGCAAAGCGATCCCCACTCTTCCGCCGAGAGCTCAATATCCGTGCCGATAACTATACCGCATAATCATTTCAATTCTTAGTTTTGTTTTAACTGTGCCCTTGATCTTAACGGTTTCTAAAAACGTGTGATAATTCGACATGGATACCGGAGACGCATTTTACTATCGAATTCCGATAGTTTGTTTATTTTTATACCTTTTGAGATCACTGACCTAATCACCTTTTTTTTTTTCAAATAATTGCCTTCTATCGGCTTTCTAATACAGTATTAAAGTACCTACGGTAAACTTTATCCAATGATTAGGTACTCTCACTGTGCCCGTGATTAAGATAGAAAAGCTTAAAACTTACTCAAGCGTGCTTCCGCGACTACAAACAATCAATACTTATATTGCGGAAACAGAAGCCCTAATATACTTTTTTAAAGCAACTGCCGGCTTAAATAATGAAAGTAATGGTTGACTTATCAGCAACGATTAGCATTAACATTGTTAAACGTTTGATGTACATACCTACAAAAATTTATTACCGATCCAAATTACCCAGCCGATGAATACTAGTAGTGGAATGCACTAATTATATAATATCAATAAAAAGTTTATCAATTTAACTTGTGTGTAAGTATGTATTATTTATTGGAAGAAAATAAAAGTTTTTTTTTTATCTTGATAGGTTTAAATTAGTATTTAACTATGTACATGTATTTATCTCCCAATTTATTTGGATGATATGTTTTAATGTAGGCATATTTCAATAGGTTCCTGGATGGTTTGACATGGTAGGTGGCGTACGACGCTATCTGTAACTGGTGAAGTCTTCCATGTGATTAACAACGATATGAATTACTTTGTAGACCTATACATAAAAATATTTTTATAATAAAAATAACAATATGATAATTCAGAACATGACAAAACCATATTCATTGAATCCAAAACCTATTTAACTTGTGATAAAATGCAATTTAAAGTCAATATTATCATAACAACAAAGTATCAGTACTAGTTACCTAGCTAAACATTTTAAGCGCTAAAAATATTTTAAGTGCATTCGTAATTTTGGGGACAAGAGTCATCAAGCAACAACTTGTTTTGGTGCAGACATAACCCACTTATTAACTTCCAGCCGTTAATAAGTGAGAAATGTTTGCAAGGTATCTTCTGATGACATGAACAAGTATTTATATTCAATAACGGTGAACATTCCATAGAGTGGACGAGCACACTAATAAAGGATTAGGTCAAAAGGGTCATTCACCTTTTACTAAACCAACTTTTTTTGTAAATTATGATTGTCATGTCGTTGTGAGCACATTACTTTGATGTTATATTGTTTTTTATCCAACTTATAAGTCATAAAATGTTTTAATGTTTGTTCTGACGATCCACGAGGCTCTTGCTCCATCAAGTTAATTCCTTGTTTTTTTTTAATTTTTCTGATGTTTTTTATGATTGATTTTAGGTTATGCGTATGGCCGTATCTAACCTAATGATAAACGATGATTTGGTCGGAGATGGCGCACGCTTGCTTAGTGGTGATCTACTGACATTTGCCTTGGAAGTCTTCGAGGTTGTAGCTATCGAGAAACACAAACTAAGCAGGTTCGAATTGTTTTTCGATATTCCTGTGTCTATTAATATTATTTTAGAAACAATCATAACACGTTTCACAGCTAAAAAATTCAACTTTATGATGTTATTTAAGTGTTCATGTACACAGATACACACACAGAATACAGAAAAGAAGAAAGATAGAACACATAGTACATAGGCACAGCTATTTCAAGAGAAATTTCTTCCAGCAGGCCCGTTATGGGAGAGTTAGAATAATGTTATTATGAACTTCGTATGTCTCTAGGTACTGGTATCTTAATTTATTATTTATTCAACTTGAAATACGAAGAGATATTTTTATTTACATGACTTTGTAGATCTTGGTAAGTTTTTATTGGTGTGGCATCTTCCTTATTCTGTTTTACAATAAGTATTGAGAATTTATCGTGTAATAAAAACCTAAACAATATAATAGCGAATAGTGACGTCACGGCACAATAATTACCTAGCCGGTCTGACGCGTGACTGTGGCATTTATTTATCCATAAATATCGTGTCGGATGAAGCAAAAATTTGAATTATTCTATGGTGCTATGAATTCACGGTTTCCAAAATGTTTTATTTGTACAGGTAGATACAAATACAATTATATTTATTTTTTTAAGTAATTACATGTAGGAACTACGCCGAGTGAACGTGGAGAGAGATATATTAGGTATGCACAAGTGCAGCCGTTCCTTCACAAAGACAGTTTAACTCTCTCTCTCTTTCCTGCTATGCATCCCACATGGTGGTGGGGTCAGCTTTCCTTATTTTTCTTCTCCACTTCGCTCTATCCGTGACGTCGCTCTCGGACACCTGGCACTCTTTCAAGTCTTTCGACACTACGTCCCGCCATCTGGTCTTGGGGCGCCCTCTCGATCTTCGACCGGGGATGGAAAGTTGCAGAGCCAAATTTCCCACGTAATCAGGTGGTCTTCTCTTTACGTGGCCATACCACCGTAGCCGATTCTCCTGCAACTTATCTGCGACATCACGCACCCCTAAACTTCCTCGTACGTATTCATTACGAATACGATCGAGCCTAGTGACGCCGCACATCCACCTCAGCATCTTCATTTCGGCAACCTGGATGGTATGTATGTGCCTTTTGGTTACATGCCTTTTGGTGCCCATGTTTCGCTGCCATACGTAAGGACTGGACGTATGATGGTTTTGTAGATCAAACCTTTGAGCTTGACCGGCATTCGTCTGTCACATATAACACCAGTTACTTCTCGCCATTTCAGCCATGCAGCCGCTATCCGGTGTTGAACGTTGCATTCCAGGTTCCCCGAACTGTGCATCATACTACCCAGATATTTATATTGATCGCACATGGTGACCAACTGCCCATCGATGGAAATTGGGTTATTGTCGCGAGGATCTGGTTCATTTAGGGACATGAATTGGGTCTTTGCAACGCTCAGCACAAGGCCACCGGCCTGCAACTGATGCTTCCATGACAGAAGCGCTTTCTCTAACTCAACACGGCTCTCAGTACAGATGGCCACATCGTCAGCGTATATAAATGTCCACGCTGCTGAGCTTTGTGCTGCCTCGGTGAGCGAGTCCAAAACCAAGCAGAATAAGAAGGGGCTTAAGACTGAGCCTTGGTGAACACCTTCCGTGACCGCTACTGATTTTGTCTCCCCCACCGTTGTTCGTATCAGTGATCTTGGATTCTTGTACATGTCGGCAATGATACTAATGTATTGTTCGGGGACGTTCTTCTTGCGAAGACTCCACCAAATTGTATCCCTTGGAACTCGATCAAACGCCTTTTCCATGTCCAAGAAAGCAACAAACAATGGTTTGTTCTTGGCGCGATATTCCTCAGCAATCGTGTTGAGAGCAAACATAGGATCCGTGGTAGATAAGCCAGGTACAAAGCCGTAGTGATTTTTAGACAATGAGCATTCGGATCTTAGTCTGCTATCTATCACTCTTTCAAACAGCTTCATAGTGTGACTTAGGAGCTTGATACCACGATAGTTGTTGCACTCGTACTTGCTACCCTTTCCCTTGTAAATTGGGACTATGGTGCTCAGTCTCCATGCCTTGGGCATTTTTGCGTTGAGCATTATATGGTTGAAAAGATTGGATAGCAACACTATTCCATGCTGGCCCAGGCATTTCCAAGCTTCCACAGGTATGCCATCAGGTCCTATGGCCTTCTTGTTAGACATCCTCTGAAGCGCTTTCTTGACCTCCCATGGTTGTATTGGAGGGATAAGACCTGTGTTGCATTCCACTCTTGGAAGCTCAAGGGTAGTTGGCTTGTGATTTAACAGTTGTTCGTAGTATTGATGCCAGGCTAATATGACATCGCTATCGCGGTACAGTAAGTCACCATTTTGACCTTTAACGGTCTTACACCTAGCGGGATCTTTTGTGCTCTGACTGCGCTGTTTTGCGAGCTTGTAAATAGACTTTTGGCCTTCTTTGGTGTGTAGCTGATCATAAAGGGTTTTCCGGGAGTTTGCTTGTTCAATTGCTATTATTCTCTTGGTATTTTTTTTGACATTTTTATATGTTTCTCGATCTTCTGGTGTTTGACTGGCCTGCCAGGTCTTAAAAGCCATCTTCTTGTTTAGGACAGCTGTCTGTACCGTTTCTGTCCACCACCAGGTTTCTCTTTGGTGTCTTTTTGTCCCCTTTGTGCGACCAAGAGTTTTATTTGCTGCAGTCATGATGGACTTATGTAGGTGCTCCCAGATGGTGTCTATATCTGAGTTATTTCCCACCTCAAGGTCTGCTAGGTGTTGGCAAAACTCAGTAATTTTGTCGCCTTTGAGATTCCACCATTTGGTGAGCTCTGGGTTGTTAGACAGTTTTTCTGTACCTCTTTGTTGATTTTTGCTAAAAACCATGTCCATCACAACAATGCGATGTTGAGGGGTAACGCATTCTCCCGGAATAACCTTGCAGTTTTTAATTCTGCCAATGTGCGCTCGATTTACCAAGATATAATCTATTTGTGATGATGTTTGGCCACTTTTGTACGTGATTAGATGTTCGTTTTTCTTAGCAAAGAAGGAATTTACTATAGCAAGATCGAATGCAGTTGCTGTCTCGAGACACAAAGACAGTTTAACGATGCTCATAATTTAATTTTAACTGGTTTTATAATTTAGTAATTACTAATCGAAGCATTATTATAATCTAATAAAATAATTACAACGTAAAGGACATCAAAATAATAATAAATAATATTTAATCCCTACCTTATTCCGGTTTTGTTGGTTTCGTATCATTGTTATTGTATTGTTTTTTTAGAGCAAATAATTTATTAGATTATGTTCTGCGCATGTTAGTCATAATAGATTTATAGTTACTAAAATAATTAATAAGTACCTACTTGGTTTCATAGCGTCGTTAAGATGGCTTTTAATTGCATTCAATTATACTTATTACGACAATTCAGGAGCATCACTCAGATTTAATTCAGTTCTTCAATCACGGCAAATTTTGAATTATTTATACACACTTATATAAACTTAAACTATTTATCTTTTAAAAATTTTAATTAAAATATTCTTTGTTGCATTTCATATGCAAGTGACATTTGTTTGTTCTGAATGTCACATGAACATTTGCATCTTACAAATAAATTGTGTCACAGAATTAGGTATCAATAGATATACCTCTCATGTATTGCTAAAACGTGAGATAATTAGGTGCTTAGTATTTCTAGAGCTCGATAACTTGTACCATTACGTTTCTATGTTAACTTGCATAAATACATAGGAACATGCAATTTAAAAAAAAACACGCGTGCAAATGCAATGCTATTCGTAATTTTCTATGAATTAAAGAATTTAAGTTTTCGTAATTATCCATTTAAGATAATTACCTAAATTGATATGTTTCTTAAAAATTCTATTTGGTTGATGTAAGTATGTGTAACGCTGGAAAACGAATTAGGTAAGTATATGATATGAACATATCTATCAGTAGATGTCACATGCCCAAGTACCTTATACAAAGTAGGTACTTTGTGAAATTCGATATTCCAGTTTGTTGAGCAATAACTGGTTACAATTAACAGACATAATGATAATACGTTAACATGCGTTTCAATGTATAAGTACTTAGGTACCTAAACGATAAGATTGTCGAACAAGCAGGTACATCATTACAACAAATGCTGTTAGTACCTAATATTAACGAGAGGAAAAAAGTAAGGTTTGAGGTCTGCTACCTGACCCGAACACAACGCCCAAGTTGACCGACAACATTTTATACTTTGATCATTTAGGCCCAAGTCCATTGACAACATTTATAAACGTCAGTTTTCTTAAAACGACCGTTTACTATAAACACTTAAAATTGTCAAAATAAACAGTTGTTTTCAGAATAATGACTTGTATGTTATCGCTGAACTTGAGCCTACAAATGATCAAACTATAAAATGTAAGTACCGGAATCGTGTCCTATGCGGGTTGAACAACATTGGTACGATATTGCTAGATACTTATAAAAAAAAACCTGATTGCGAAAATAGCGATAATGAGAGCCCTGAAAACAGAAATAAAACTAACTACTTCTATTCCGCGGTTAAGTAACTATTCTGGACTACTTACGCCATTGGTAGTTGAAAACGCGGGAAACAGACTGAATTTTTTTTTTTCAATTTCATTAAGATTTGCAAAAAAAAAGTCTTCTGGAAGATGACAAACCGTTCATCTAAACACTCTATTACGACAAAACAATATGCATTTTCTTAGAATTTTCTTAGATGTAATCTGAATGCCTCCCAAAGTCTTTTCACAGTCATTAAATCTCAGACATGTTGTCTAAGTGAAGAACAAAATTTGCAAATAGTCACGAACGTACTAAACCTAGGAATGAACGATCTTCCAAGTTGGTAACTGAAGGCGCGATAGCCAACAATATAACTCAAACAGTCACGTACCTACTTATTACTGCAAGATGTTCATACCTACACTCTGATGCGTCTGGGATATTTATGTCATTATTTACTCAATAAGAAGTAAGTAAGATATGATAGACAATAATGAAAAAAAACATGAGCATATTACCTAATGGAACAACAAGCATAGTATGCGGAAATATTTGCAATACCGTCCTACGTATGGTAATTTACAGAAATTAAAAATAATTTTTTAAATATATTTTCAAATCTACAAATTAGCGTAACAAAATATAGGTATAACAATTACAGATACTATCCTTGCACATTCATATAACAAGTCACATTTTTTGCTATTTTTGATTTTATAGCTATTGCAAGAATTCACAAATATTCAAAAATTTCATAATAATCAAACTTAATATTTAACCTTGCCAAAACTACTCGATTAAAACAAACCTTAAATGCTTAAAACGCCGTTATAAATAATGCATAAGCCGTAACAATGAAGCTGCGCGTACGCATGCGTTACTGAAAACATTTTTGTTATATGGAGATATAATGTACCTCACATCCGTAATCACATCTTAATTATTTTTTCCATAACAAAAAATAAGTATCTTATGAATATTTTGTGTGAAAACGTTACATACCTTTCTTGAATCGAATCAAGCTTCTTTGATATTGTTGATGTTCAAAAAAATGTCAAACTACTTATTCAAAAAATTGAAAATATGCGGGTGTCTCCCGCGAGAGACAAACGTGAACTGTTGCGAAAGCCGTCAAAATGCTATAAATAAATGCCGTCAATCGTATTTGACCGGAAAGGTGTGGCGCGCATCTTCAGCGATTTCCTCCTTACACCATAGCGTCCTGCAGTCGAAGCCTTACATGCACCACATGCAATCGCTACTTACACGTCACTACACACCTGGTACACCATCACAAACTATTATTAAAATATATGTTTAGAACACTCTCAAACCATCTCACTTATAACACTCTGGACAAACTGAGTGAAATATTAATGATCCTAAATTAGTATTTAAATTAATGCAAACTTAATTGATATTTAATGACCCCGCAACTTGTTGATTGTCACATCATAGAAAAAAATCTTGCAAGAATTTATATTATTTGATAGATTTTATAATTTAATTTAGTTTTTTCTTAATTAATTTCACGTAAACTTTACTTAGCGATTTTAAATAGGAAGTAGGTTTTGTTTGAAAGAGGGCTCCAAAATGACCAGCGAATATCAATTCCCAATCGAATGGATACACTATATTATTCGATTCGGATAATTAACAAAAGCCGGATCAAATTCTACACTAAGTACATTTTGAAAATTACAATAGGTTGTGACAGATATACTTATTTCTTGTCACGTTCTCTATGTTATAAAATGCGAATATACTAAACGCATGACTGGATTTTTTCAATAGTTCCATTACTGTCTATTTTAACAATGTACCTATACGCAGGCGGAATTCCATAGAAATCATTATAAATAAATACTCATTACTCTCTCTGACTTACGCTTTCAAATTTCAAGGGCTTGGTTTTAAATAATAGAGTTTCATGTATCCAAATGAGTTCAGAGCCTGTAAAATAAGTTTAGTACCTACGGAGTACCGTTTGTAACCGATCAATGATAACTTGACAAGTAGTTATACTAATTTATGGATTTATGGACATTTCTCATTCGAAATCATGAAAAGAAAATATTCCCACGTGACTGATTGGTATGCAATTATATCCATTACGTTATTGAAAAAAAACTTTTATTGTCTATTGAATTTTATTTATATTCTTTTTATAAATTGTACTGTTTGATTTTCATTTTCTTTTTGTTTTGGTATGTATAAAATGTTATACAAAAATACTTCCCTTTGTAACAGTACCGACCTATGTATGTAATACTTACCGTCTTTCACGGTTTCATTTGCATTACGAGGAAACCACTTCGCACTTCTGGGTAAAAAGTCTATTAACAGTCATCCTAGTTCCATCCATATCCATACTAAAAATTATCTTAATAAGTCCAACCGTTTTACCGTGAAAGTATTGGAAACGAAAAATAGGATAATTGAATGAGTTCAAAAGAGAGAACTGTACAGGAATAAAAGCAAGACCCATTAGCATCCTCCGAGCCTTTTTCCCAACCATGTTGGGGTCAGCTTCCTTTCTAACCGGATTCAGCTGAGTATCAGTGCTTTACAAGAAGCGACAGTCGCTTCTTGTCAACAACCCGATACCCCTTGGTTAGACTGGCGTGAGACTTACTGGCTTCTGGCTACCCGTAACGACTGCCAAGGATGTTTAATGACAGCCGGGACCTACAGCAAGACCCATAAGCATTCATAAATAAATCTTAATTAGAATTGGTATCATTTACAGTGACTTTCTAGGCATAAGTTAGCTAATGACAAATCGGATTAGGGTTTCCCCTGGAAAACCCGGTGTCTAACGCACTTCACGATCCCAGTTTATAGGCTTAGTGGTCATACCTTATGTCACTGTGAATGCACAAAGAATATATAGGTACCTATTTTAGTAGTATTTATTATTCAAATGGATATTTTTTCCTAAAGGCAATTTTCTGATTCAGTGGTAAATAATGCTAATTAATTCACAATAGTAATTAATTATCTGCTCAGCCTTTTCCCAATACTAATGAATATGTCTTTTTTACACATTATTATACCTACCTATCTACATATCCACGCTTAATCGGAGAATGGAAAAATATTATTTATTTAATTAAATAAATCTTTATTTTTTTCATTGATAAGCCCGCCCGGTATCTAATTCAAGTTCTGTCATAAGAAGGTTTATTATTAAAGAACTTAATAAATATGAAGTCGCCTTAATGGAAACAATCAATTTACTAATTCGATGAAGCGGAGGTCTGTACCGATTTTACTACAAGTATCTTTAACAGGAAACCTGTTTCTTCACATTTGTTGTTATTTGTAAGGGAAACCCAAATTTTTTGTAGTACAGGTTTAGGTAATTGACTTGCTTTGTTGAATTTGGGATCAGTTTCCTCCTAAGCTGGCGTATGTGATGTCACGGCTCACCATTTTATTTTTAGGATAAACATAGAGGCTAATTGCGTGAGTTCTACACTACCATCTATTATGCAAATGTATATGTAGGCAGGTATGTATCTGTTCATCTCTGCGCCGTCATAAACATCACGACTCACGTTCTCAATTAATTTTACTAAAGTCGTTTAACTGCGGGCGATGGGGCGTCCATAATTGGTATCATAATAGAACAACAGATAAACAGATGAGTAGGTAGTTCGTCGTGTATTATCGTTTTGTATGAATCATGAATGGGCCTGAAAATTCCCCTCACGTTAAATAAATAATTGCCTAGACAAATACGTATGTAGTTACGCATTGATGAGGGCCAATTTTCCACAATGATGTACCTACGCTCATACATAAAATCGCAAGATACCCATGAGGCCTTAATTTATTTCTTTACAGGTTTGCTTAGCACCATTTTGATCGAAGCCTTGTCACTTTACAAACATTGAAGTGATCTTCACAACATTTTCATTTAGTGTAGCGACGAACTCGCTTGCAGAACTAGAATCTGTTGATCAGTTCATTAAGAGTTTGTTTTCAGTAGTATTTTACTTTTATTTTCTATTTATTTTTAAGGCGGTCGATGGCAGACTGACAAGCAAATATAAAAAGGCTATCTACTTACCTACTTTTTTTAATTCGATATTTAAATTTATTTATTTGACGATATTACTACCACTACTACTTAAAAAATATTGAGGTTTAATATAATACCTGCCTGAGGTACACATAAAATATTTTTGCACTTACAGCACTCACAGATCGAGAGCCAGCAACTCATCATCAGAATATTAACAAAAGGACTGATAAATTACATAACTGAACATTATTTCAGAATAATATGATAATGGCGTGCCTGTCGTTATTGACCGTAATAACACCACCAATTAACCTAACTGTTAATGGATTATCAATTTTACAAAAACCTGTTAAAATTGCTAATGCAGTTTTTCGTTAAATGGTTTTGAGGTTCGCCGTAATAATTTCCTATTCAGATGCTAATTAGTGTGTCAAATTTAATTGACTACAAACAACAGGGCCGTTTTTTCGGTAACATCAATGTCGGTAACCTGAAGCGATACTGAAGTCGTTTGATTAGTTGAAACAATGTAGGCAGAATACTGAAGGATTGCGTCGATTAACACACGATATCGATCGTAATAGTCAGAGCCTAAAACTCTGTCGTGAGTCTCGACAGGCTATAGAACCTAAACAACGCAATCAATAATTTATAACTTCCTCCACGTGCTTGACTCTACATACCAACTAAAGAGGTAAATAAAATAAGATTTTATTAATTGATTTTTTATTATCAAAATATAAAATAGCATGTAAGAAGAAGTATCGAAATACTTAAGTACATAGAACTATAAATAAGCACAATCATGCGAATGAGAAATTTACAAAAGCGTAGAAGCGAAATCAGATTAACATAAATATTCGTGTACGCAAGGTATTGCACAGGGTAGGCATTATACACTATTATTATTTTACAAAAGTCCTGACTGGTTCTCAAACCACAATCACTTGATTTACAGCTGGTTACAATAATAACGTTTTTTATTTGTGGCATAACGAACACTGATAATGAGAATGATGTCAGACATAGAATTAATTCTTGCTGTTTCACTTTAAGTGATGAAGGCAAACTTTTTTCGAAAAATATTCCTGCTTATAAATTAACAGACAGAGTTACACCAAATTCTCAATACATGTCGGAATAAAAGTCTTTAACTTAATATTATAGTTAAAAAACTGTAGTAGAACGTATTCCCACTAAATTAAGTAGTATTGAATTAATGAATATTATTTACATATAATGGTAACCATAAATGGTAATGCCGTGGGTATATAATGAAGCTGAAGCATTATTTAAAACGGAAACGTAAAACTACGTAAGTATTCAAACTTTAGAGAAGAAAATATCTTTATTTATTTAAAGGATTCATAAGGTTAAACTTTTTTCGAAGAAAACTGCTCACACTAACTGATAGAAATCACATAAGGACACTGAAATTAATTTTAGATATATCATCAAAGAAACTCTCTAGGAATATTCTTAATGAAATCCTGAGAAGATTATACCTACCAATTTTTTTTGTATAAGTTATGAATACCACTGATACCAGGAATCATTTTAAAGTTAATACATCGTAAGACCAATCATTGGTCAAACATTACAATTCTTAGAGACGTTCTACGTAAATGATTGTGTAAATATTTATAAAAGAATGTAGGTGTACCTCAATGAACGGGGAAACCCAAACGACAAAAAAAATTATGCCCATGTTGTTTTGAACTTTCATTGACCTATCGATAATGCATTTTTATTAATGTTTTATCAGTTAATGTGAAGAGAAATAAAGATTCACTTGTGGATAAACCCATAAAACTGAATACGTTTCTAGCATTTATGCAGGATTTTATAAAAAAATCCCTAAGTTATAATTTGAAGATTATAAAAAATAATTTAATGTCTGAATATTACGGGTTATCGAAAGAAAATAAAGATCATTATCTTTATTTTCTTCTTCTTATTCATAGTTACAGCCAAAAAGTCTAGCGTGAACTGTATTTATTTACAAGTTGACATAAAATAAGGTTGAATACCATACCGCTATGGCACGAGAGAAAGCCTTGCTCGAGTATTTCTAGATATAGTTCGTAACCCTGAAATGTCCTACTTGTTTTCCTTACTTAATTAAGTTAGTACATGATGACTTAATCAAGTAGACATAGCCCTTAAAATTAACAAACTTACACCATGTTCCAATATGTTGTTAGTAAGTTACGACTGTTTGAACTAAACTAAATATTTCAAGAAAAATATAAGCTTCAGTTTAAGAGGCAAGCTTCGAGTGGCTGAGTATATTTATCACAATACTAAGGGAAATAAAATATGTAAGATAACAATATAACAGAAATCAGAGAGGAAAGACTATGTGAAATAAAAAACCAATTTCTACCCAAACATTTCAACATATCCAAAACACACATTCACACTTCTAACTAGAATCCAACCGTGATGTATTAACGTAAATAAATTATGAATGGAAATTATTAAACTAGCCTCTTCTTATCACCTTTGTATCAAACAGACCGAGTAATTTGAACAGTTAATTTTCTGATCAAAATATTCTAAGAATTAATGAAACACGAAATATATTTTTGTTGAGAGATAAGTAGCACAAATCGCGAGCAAATACAAGTAACTATGTCTGTATAGCCACTGCTTAAAATCTGTCAAATTTTATTATCTAACAAACAAAATCCTAATGTAAAGTTTTTGAGAAAAATTGTGGCAACCACTAGTCGAAAACCAGTGACTTTAACATGACACAGATACCTACAAGTATTCATGCCATTTATACGGAGTAAGTAATGTAGATAAACGTAACTGAAACGCATTCACGATTGGTCTGTTTAGAACAACCTACGTCACTAAATGAATTAAACAAAAAAGTACGTTAATATCAATTATCTACAAACCCTACATAAACTATAAATAAAATATATTCCGCAAAACACAATTTTCCTTCAGAATAATGTTTGCGTGAACTCGGTTTTATTTCCCCTTTTGCAACGCGTTTAGTTAGCGCTAGTACAAGCCACGAATCTGCAAACGAATATCAGTTCAATAACCTCAGCGATAGGTAATATTATCTTAAAGCAACTGAGACACAATCGACCGCGTTCTATTGAATTAATAACTCGCTAAAGTGTTAAAGTTTTTTATTCGTGCATGTTTGCCAAATTGTTTTCTAAGCGTGCGTTGCATAAAATGTAATTATGATAGGATGGTTACTAAAAAATGTTTCGGAATGTTTGTTTAAAGCAGGTAACTGCTATTGTTTTTTTGCATGTCTCAGTTGCTCTAATTAATTACGACACATTGTTATGGAATTGCTATTTTGCGATCGCACTTACCCAATTTCTACAAATAAATGATTAGCATTCCCTATATTTTTCAATAAGCACCACTGTTCAGCAAATCTGCAATATTTACCCCTTAGAATGTTAACCCCTAAAAATATTAATTTAATCCTTTAATTTTATTACATGCAGATTGAACTGAACGTTCAGCAACCGGCAATACTCCTTAACAAACTAAGACTGCCCATGAATATGGAAACTGTGTCAGGTAACTAACAAGCGTATCGTTAGGTATAATTTAGCTCTAATACATCCCGAACACATTTATTTGAACAGCGCTAAACAATAGAGCTATATGTTTAACTGTCCTGTGGAAGTTGTGATACTTTGGCAGTGAACGTCATGACGTCATGGGACCACAGAGGAATGCCATAAGGCAGGCGGGTTCCAAAGAAGGCGTACGAGGTCGTACCTCGTCCGCCGAACTCCCGCATTTTTTCGACGCTACATTCTTAGGAGGTTTTGCGTTAAGACATCTCCGCTTTGCATTTTGTTCTCCATGCATGGGACGTAGTGACGTCAGGAGGCGTGGTGACGTCAGCAGACGTGATGTGACGCTAGTGGCTGAGCGTGGCGTTGAACTGGCGCGCGGCGCGGCGCAGCACGTGCGGCTGCAGCGACACGAACCCGCTGTCTACCACGCGCAAGATGCGGATGTTCGTCTGGTGAGGAAAATACCATACAATACATATAACGAAATATCCAAAAATGTGGGTGTAGGCGACAATAACCCTCTTCCAATTTTGTACTTTTTATTTTTGTAAAAAAAAATTAAGGAAAAATGAAGTCTTTGCGAATTTTGTGTCATGTGAGCTATCGTTCTGAAGATGTATCGAGACCCAAATTATTTTAAGCATTCGTCTGAAACTAAGCCATAATTTCAACTCATAAGGTAGTAATTTGATTGAAATTAAAGTATGTACAATGGTATTTTTATATAGTGAATATAGTGGTGGTATTATACAGACCTCGTGCTTAGAGGCAGAGCGGCGGAAGAACTTGTGGAACCGCGTGGAGAGTGCCCACACGGCACCGTTGTCGCGCTCCGCCCACCGCACCTCCGCGCAGAACTGCAGCTTCTCCGCGTCCTGGGCTAGCACCCTGCAATAATAAAACAAATAAAATATGTTTATTATATTTTAAAAAATATGTTAACTGTGTTAAGTAAGAAATGTAGATACAAATAGATGCGTGGTAGGTAAATAGGTGTCCACAAACTGAGTAATTATAACTATACCTATACAATAATTGAGCATTTATCGCATCATCTTCTTGAATCATCAATTTTTACTGTGTAGGTGTTCATAATTTTTTTATGAACGCTGCAGGTAATAAAATAGTACCTCATTTCTCAAGAACAATTACAACATGATATTGTTTACCGTTTTCATTTTAATTACCATCTTGCTGTATCCTATAATGCAAGAGTTTGTACGACCTTTTATCATAACCTCACCTTACCGCAATCCATCGGAATTTCCCACGATGTTGAGCAAAAACTGCCTCGTTAAAGGAAAACTTTACCTTTACTCTTTCAAACGTTTTTTATCAATAAGTCTTGAAATCAATCCGCGCCTAGTTATCAACCGTCGTGACTACACACTATCATTAACTTCTACTACGTACCTGTATGAATTACAGGGAAATAGTAAACGCAATCGGGCGGAGATTCCGTGTCGGAAAATTCATGGAAATTATTTATGGATTGTATTACTGACTGATGCATTAAATGAGTATATCTTGACTATTATAGCAAGTCATACCGGTAACTGAAATTTGTATTGTAACAATGATTAAGAGAATATCGAATCATACAATTTAACGCAGAAACTCGTAGTAGCTACGGCGTAGGCGTCAGCTACGACATAGATTTCAAAAAGTTTAATCAGGTCAAGTATTTTTTTTTTAAATCCATAATATTAATAAATCGACAGCATAATACGTATTCCTATTCCCGTAATCGTCCAAAGTCGTTGCCCTTTTACAAAGTGGGTAACTAACCCAAAAACTCCGGTTCTGGGTTAATTGACTTACTCTAGAACAAGTCAATAATAATAATAAACTGTCATCGAAATTTATACCAATTATTCCATTAGCTAGCAGACAAAGCGCGCACGAACATTGACTTTACTTAAACTAGTCCAGCAGTTCATTAATATAATTTTGCTTTTACATAGATCCCTAATTGATCTGATTGCTTGACCTAATTGAAGATAAATAAAAGGAACTTATCCCTCTATAAGTAATCCGTGGGAAAATATAAATAGTAAACAAATTCTGTTCAATTACTTGTGCGAGTTAGTGATGGGGTTCCAGGCAGCGATGGCGGTTTCTGTCATAGGGCTGAAGATGATGGTGTCATCCCGCGGGTCGACCGCCACACCGAGACCCTGCGAAGACTTGCGCCCCACCAGGTTCACTGGCAAGTCGGTACCCTCGGCCGGGGGCCCTGATGCCAACACCGCCGTAGACACGCTGAACAATCTGCAAGCAAGACAAAAGAAAATTAAATCTTCAAATTTTGAAATGAAATTTTGAATTTTGAAATCTTGAAATTTTAAATCATCAAATGACCCCTCTAGCTATGTGTGCAGCATGAGGCAGTGTCTTTTACTTATTAAAACCTACCATGTTCTTTAAGCCCATTATGTACTAGGGCCACCGTAAGTCTTTCGCACAATCCCGCAAAACCATTACATAAAAATTCTGATAGAACCTAATGAAGTATTGAATGGATTATTACACCACCTTTGTTGTTTGAAAGATTTATGAGTCAAGTTTTTTGCATTCGATTTCAAGGTGAACTTAAATATTGGAGGTGTTTGATACAAGTGTTTTCGAAGCTATAATACTTTTATAAATCATTGAAGCAGGTTTTGTAGTTTATTTCTAGTCTCGAAGGAAGTAGGTGTGTGCATTTGCATTTTACGTTTCTCAATAGATCATTGCCCCAGACACAACATCGTCTACATACACAACTGTTATCCAGGACTGGATAGGTTACCTGTCGGTAGCCAGTGGCTGGTAGTAGAGCAAGCCCTGCGCAGGGGAGTGAGCGAGCCCAACGATGCCGTCCATGAGGGTGAACCTCTCTCCGCCGATGTCGTACTCTCCCAGGTCGGGGTCGGGGTACATAGACGCGTGTGTCACTCTCCATGCGTTGTCGCGACGACCATCGTACACGATGATACCTGAAATAAAAAAAAAACATACAAAATTTAAAACTTACACATTATTAAAATAAATCACTATTTATTTAACATTATTTATCTATACTAATATTATAAAGCTGAAGAGTTTGTTTGTTTGTTTGTTTGAACGCGCTAATCTCAGGAACTACTGGTCCGATTTGAAAATTTCTTTCAGTGTTAGATAGCCCATTTATCGACGAAATGAAATGAAATGAAATCGTTTATTTTGCAAGTTGGACATTAAATCACTTTTACACGTCATTTTTAAGAACGCTGAGGTCGGCATTTCCTAATGACTGATCCCTGAGAAGAAATGCCGAAACAAACTCAAGGGTTATAGTCTCTTTTAAAGTCCAAACATGTTATAAATAAATCAAATAATATTATGTGCGAGTGTCACCATGTACGCGGTCTGGAATGGCCTTTTGAGGAAAGAGCCACATCAGGCTGGAGCTGACCAGTCCCAACAGACGGCACGCATGCATCAATCGTCGTGTAGCTCAACCATACCTTAGGGAGCTCAACGACCTGTCACACGACGATACCAGATCTGCAGAACATTTGCGTAGGCCATTCAAAAATACTCAAACCCGCCAGACAGTATTTATGTTATAAGAATATGTATATAATGTTGCTCGCATACACGATACTCACATTCACAATAATAATAATAAAAAAAATACAAGTATAATATATAAAAAACTTTCATAAAACTTTAATATTTTTTTTCTTAACAACAAAAACAAATTAATTAAGTGTATTAAATTAGATATTACTTTGAATAAATATAAAAAAAAAATACTACAAGTATAATATATAAATGTCAATTAAAAAAAAAATGTCATTAATAAAATGTTATCTGATGATAATAATATTTAAATGTCAAAAGAACAATACACAGGCATTTGAAAAGATATCACTCACTAAGCGAGCAGCTCATTCCCAAGCTTCTTTATCATTTAAATAATCAGATATTTTGTAATATCTTTTTTTCAAAAGTTTGGTTTTTATATGATTTTTAAATTTCTTGATAGGTAAATCACGAACCGCTTTGGGAAGGCTATAGGCTACTTTTTATCGGTACGGGAAGTAGTTACCACCGGAATGCGGGTGAAACCGCTGGCAGAAGCTAGTTTTAGACATAGGTAAGCATACAGACTTCAGACAAAACTACACATAAATAAAACTACGTGTCGCTTATTTATTGTGGTTTTTGTTATTAAACCTTACTTTGCGTAAATAGGTCAAAGTCTTAATAAGCTCGTGTAATTTTGTATTTCTAGTATCTTTCCCATGGTGGCAACAAACTTCAAGATAAAGTATCTAGTGTGTGAATCTATCGCCTTCCCATGCTAGCTTTAAATACATATCAATTGTGGGAATTTTAGTTAGAGGTTATAGGCTATACACGACATGATAGATAAGTAACGGTGCTATGAAATCCTACTTTGAAGTATCATTTAGTTGATCGTACTAGATCAAAAGAGGCCAGAAGCTTTACTGATACTTGTTCAAAATATTTTTGCGGGTCATTGTTAACATTCCAGGATCACGACCAAACAGTATTAAAATTTAACGATTTGCATTTATATATGAACCGGTTTTCACGAATCGCGTTCTTGATCCACACACGACGTTCAATAAAAAGTCGCGGTCAGTCGCGGTTGGAACTTTTTAACGTTGATTGCTGTCACGCAATTGAGTTGAAAAACCAAAATAACAAGTAATGTTATGCTGCATAACTATTAGGTGCAAATATTTTAATGATAATATAATTTGTTAGCTAGACTTACGTGTTTTGATTGATTACTTTAAAATCAGGTGTTCGTGTTAGCGAAAGTGTAGAATCCTTACCGTTCCTATGATTTGAGAAGGCACTGCCTCTAAATTGTACGTTGACGCTAAACGGTTATTGTTATGCAATGCTACAGTTAGAGAAATACCACGGTCTGTCAATTTAATTAGTAATTGTTGCGACTTTGCGTACGTTAGCGGTTGCATCATATTTTCGGAGAAAGCAGCGTTTTGATTGAGGCAGCACGCTCGGCTGACCACTAAACTTAAACACTGAAACATGAGCATTTAACTTGCAATTATTCAATGTACTACTTAAAAAAAGATTGCCCCTAATTGTGTGATGATTAATGTGCACTATAAATACGCAATAGGTATTCAAAGTGGTCATCATTTGTGTTAAACGATTTCATCCGCTGATATGATATCTGGGTACTAAATGCATGCTATGAGGTTTACAATCGAAAAAAATATTAAACTATGTTATAACGGTAATTGAAACAGCATATTAGCCTATATTACAACGTAATACCTACGTGGGTGAAACCACAACAATAATCAATTTGACTAAAACATAAACGCTGAACACAATGACACCGAAAAACTGCAGTTTAACAAGCACAATGGAATGTAACTTAGTAATATGGACCCAAAAACGTGCGAAAATATATAAGGAATGTAGAGTTCGGAGCTATAATTACGTGGTTCTCACTGCCCATTACTTAATAGTAAATTGAGCATATCTAAATTAATCGATGATTTATTTGACCTATTTTATGTGGAAGAAGGAAGGAAGGAATGAAGATTATAGAGATCCACGTTATCAGATGTGTAATTATGTAATAGTCTATGAGGTCAGATGACGATATTTTTGAGCTGACAATTTATTAAAGCTTAGCTCTTCAATTAATCATGGATTTTGAATAATTTATCAATGTATTTTTTGGTCAGTAGTTCTTTAAAGCTAGATTATCGAACTGCTCTACTTAATTTCACTTTCTCTACGCGTCATTGTACGTACTTACATAATATACAAAATGACTAGCTTATGATTCTTTGTGTATTTGTTTTAAATGCGAAAGTTAACTAGGCAATTCTCGAAAGAAGGTCTATTGACTTATGTAGAGAAGCGATCTCGACCACTAACTATTAAATAATTTAAGATCATTAATTAACTAATGTATACTTAGTAGTTATTATAATTAGCGCGTAGAAGGCACTACACCTATTACATAAAGCCTTATCTTCCGTTAACGTGCCTATAACCTTCTAAATCAAAATCAAAAATCAAAAATCAAAAGTCATTTATTCAAAGTAGGCTGAAAATCAGCACTTTTCGAACGTCAATTTACAAAAGACAGCCCCCAAAACGCCCGCCCTTCACCACTTCCTATGTGTTTTTGCTGGGAAGAAGAAGTGGTGGAACAAACTCCCCAGCAACACAATTCTGTCTGTATGGTTTGATGAACCGTATACAAATATTAAAATATCACTATACAACATTGTATACATAAATTTGTATATAAAATCAATTCAAATAGTTAATCATGTTGGCTAGTACACACCTTACCCATACCTATTACTCAAGCAGTTACAAAAGAAATGTATTATAAATGAGTGAAAAATATAAAAAATATAATGCCTCCATTCAGTGAAGATAGATATAGTTCAGGGCGTACCCACCGACATGTCAAACAGTTTTTATGAAAAAATTTAATAAATAACAACATAAACAATGAAAACGGTGAACTAGGACTACCGTTCAAACCAAAAGTCATATACATTAGGTATATTACGGGTGTACAAATATGTAGTCAGCAAGACGACCTGGTACCACAAGCAGCACCCGTTCACGAGCATAACGCGAGGATCAGCCATCGCCCCCCTCGCACATTTTTGAGGGAGGGAGGCAACCCGACCACCGACGCTACCGCAAGCAATACCGTCCGTAGTCATTAACTGTATAATAAGCTTTCTTCGACAGAATAGATTTGACCTGTACTTTAAATTTATCAAAAGGCAATTCTAAAAACGACTGAGGAAGTTTATTATAAAATCGAATACCAAGCCCCATAAATGTTCCATGTACCTTGTGAAGCCTGTGAATGGGTACGCACAGTTTATGCTTGTTCCTAGTGTTGATACTGTGGACATCACTTTTCTTGGTGTAGTGATGAATATTCTGCCTAATGTATAATATGTTAGCAAGGATGAATTGCGATGCCACAGTAAGGATACCTATTTCTTTAAAAAGTTCCCTTAAGGAATGCTTGCTACCTAACTTATATATTGCACGAACAGCTCGTTTCTGTAATACGAAAATGTTTTCAATATCTGCAGCTTTGCCCCACAGTAGAATACCGTAGGACATAACGCTATGAAAGTAACTAAAATAGACTAGTCGAGCTGTGTCTACGTCAGTGAATTGTCTTACTTTTCTGACGGCGTAGGCAGCAGAACTAAGCCTGCCCGCGAGGCTAGATATATGTGAGCCCCACTGTAGCTTAGCATCAACGTTGTTATTCCCAGAAACACTGTTGACTTCACAGTTTCAAGAACTTCATTATTTAGGATAATATTAGGTCCTAAGTGTTTTACATTAGGCAAGGTGAACTTAACACATTTGGTTTTTTTAGCATTAAGAACTAAATTATTTGTTGTAAACCAGTGCGTAACTAAGGAGAGTGCATTGTTCACGTCATCAAATTGCTCTCTATTCCTATCAACTTTAAAAATGAGAGATGTATCATCTGCAAATAATACTACATCACATATATTTTTCAAATGGAATGGTAAATCATTTATATACACTAAGAATAAGAAAGGACCTAGAATAGAACCCTGCGGCACGCCTAATTGAACTGGTAGGCCTGAAGATTTGACACCGTTGATGTCTACGCATTGCAATCTATGATTTAAATATGATTCTATGACGTTTAAAGCTCCGTTTTGAACGCCGTAATAACGTAATTTGCGTAAAAGTGTGTCATGTTGAACGCAATCAAAAGCTTTGGAGAGGTCGCAAAAGACTCCAATTGCGTTTTGAGAGTTTTCCCACGCATTAAAAATATGTTTTAAAAGAGCAACACCAGCATCAGTAGTCGAACGACCTCTAGTAAAGCCATACTGTTCGCTATGGAGGAGGCAATTTACATTAAAATAACTGAGCAACTGCTTGAGTATTAACTTTTCAAATATTTTACTAAACGCAGGTAGAATTGAAATTGGTCTAAAATTACCAATATCCGACTTGGTTCCTGATTTAAACAAGGGAACGACTTTACTTTGTTTCATGAGGTCGGGAAATACACCAGCATCAACGCATTTATTGAATGTAACAGCTAGATAGGGGGCAACAATGTCAATGATATTACTTAAAAGTTTAGTGGAAATACCCCAGTAATCACCGGTGTTTTTTTTCTATGGAGAACAGTGTGTTTCGAAGAATGGACTTTAAAGTTATCCAGAAAATTTTGCTAAACAAAACCCGTCCTCTTAATCTTCTTGCATTTTAAGCGTTATGCAATAAAATACTTGTCATATTCATGAAGATCTGACAAACCTGGTGCAACAGTATCACTGATGTAAGCGAAGAGATGGTCGCACGATGAGGACAGCCGAGATGAGGTGGACCTGGTATCATCCAGTACCAAGTTGGTGAGCAGAGAACTGGGGCGCAGCAGTTCACGAGGGAAGTACACGCTTCGTACCTGAAAAGTACAGTTAAAGAATTTATCGAAAACGTTACTTTCTCATCTTATAAGTTAACTAGCGACCCGCAATGGCTTCGCGTGGGTGCTGAATTAAGGATACTTAGGGATATAGGAACAGAGAAAGCGACTTTGTTTTATACTACCATGTAATGATGCAGATGTCGCTACAGTGGTTTCGCAAGTACCGAATATGATCATGCCAGATGGTGAATAAATAGACCTCGTAAAAAATATCAAAATCGTTTGTACACGTATTACACGCATGTGGACCTCAACATTTAACATCAATGAAGTTATGTTATTATTACATAACCACCTATTGTCTCGAAAATTATGGGAATTGTTACTGTTATTGGGCCATATTCAAAAAAATTGTATATTAAAACGTCCAACAGAGTTATTCTTTTTTAAAGAATAGCTACTGGCAAATTATTCTTAAAACAGAATAAACATTTATTTCAGCATTATGAAAAACAAAAATAACGCTCCATAATCCTCAATGAATGATTAATTTTAAAAGAAAACTACAACGTAGAACATTTGTTTTCATATAAGCAATGCGTGTCCACATTCTTGGCGCGACATTTAAAAAACATTTTATTATTCAATATTAGTATTTTAACTGACAAATAATTTATTTCTTAGCAGAGCATTGTGGAACCTGAAGGAATTTGCTAAAATTATCATGAAATATAACACGCAGAATTCAGGAATAATTTATTAAAGCATGTCTTGATTTCACTTCATTTCTGTTATTCCTGTCTGTTACATTAGTAATTTTAATCTTTTTGTAGTAGTTATCAAAATTATTTTACCTAAAACATTAGCAACTGAACTGTCCTAAGAATCGACGAATCAAAAATGTTCGGTAATTTTGTTAAGCGCAACAAGCACGAAATATTGTGGTGCAGTGATTATTCGACAATTAAAAGTTACTTATTACTGTGAGACTTTTAAAGTATCGGTAAGTACTTTTACTGTTTTATAACTCAGCTTAGAATAAATGTATATTGACATTATCACTGTACTATACAAGTTTCGTTTAAAGTAAAAATTAGCATTGAAAAAGAGATTTTTTTAGATTAGACACAAGCAATTTATTCATATCGGTTATCATATCGATTACTTTTTTGTGTGACGTAACAGATATGAACGGTTAAGGTTTGTTCACAGTGTACGTACCGAGATAAAAACGTATTTAATCAAACCTACCACTTTTCTTTTTATTTTATAATTTTATAAAGGTATCTTTACGAAAAGTCGACATGAACAGATTAAATAAAAATCAATCCACTAATAAAATATAAAACTCGAAAATGTTTTCTATCGATATACATCTAAACAATCGATATTTGCAGGTAACATCATGTATTATAATGGGATAAGTTTGGGATAGTTGAGAAAAATAATTATACCTACTTACCTACCTACGGATGGCTTTAGTTGGGATATAAGAATTGCTGTGGGGTTTGTTTTAGAATATTTAATATTTATGTATTAAGGTTTTCTTTTCGTCACAGGCAATATGCCACTAACACCAGGTGAACGACAGCGAAATTATAGAGAACAATTCGAATACTACTATCTACTTATTTTCTTTTAAAAGTACGTCGTTATATACTGACCCTAATAATTCGTCTCTGTTACTTTTCCGTTATAGTAATATAGCTTTCCTATCTGTTTCCTATCTGTTTTTTACAATTTTTTTGAAAACGACCCTATTACCATTTTGTTGTTTTTTTCATTAAAAAACACAAGAGACAGTGAAATAAAAATAATAGCAAAATTACCTGCCTAACATATAATTAGACTCATTAGTGTTCAGACAAGCATACAGACATATTTCAAATCAGCGCTATTAAAGTATGAGAGAGCATACATTACCATGCACTTAGCACGCAACTGGAATGTATGCGTATCTGTTTCTACGAGTATGTTACTACACTAACATCTACTATTTTCCGGAAACACTTCACCAATTTAATGGTCAAGAGTATTCGCGATTTCCTTTTGACAGCATTAGTTTGGTCTATAAATATCCATGTTTATGTCACCGGAAAATAACAAAACTAACAACAAAATAACAAGACCCGTAAGTTGATCAATTTGCTAGGTAGTTGATCAACTCTCGGAAAATAATAAACGGCACTTGAAATATACTGTTTAATGCATTGAATTTTAGCTAATTGGTCAACTTACGGCTAGCCGTAATTTAATAATTAACTATATTGCTACAAGTAAAATCATCCACAAATGGGCCAAACATTGGTACACTATTATCCGTCACTTAATACACTTTTCTCTGATTGGTCGACAGCATTCATTATAAGCATTTAGCAAGTGTTTATTCAGAGAGCTTTTAACCAATCAACGTACACCTCGCCTTTGTCGGATGATTTAACGGCAAGACGCCGTAAATTAATCAACTTACTAAAATACATACGTTAAATAGTACATTTTAAATGCCGTTTATTATTTTCCGAGAGTTGATCAACTACCTATAAAATTGATCAACTTACGGGTCTTGTTATTTTCCGGTGACATACATATATACCTATTATAAAAAGGTTTCCTGCCGTAATTAAAACATAACTTAGTTTAGACATTCTGTTCTGTAGAGAATTGAAAGTCGTTTAAATTCTACATAAGCAAAATGACAACACTACTTTCATAAATCACAATGAATAATGTTATTACCTGTTTATTAATAAATTGCCTACAATTATAACTTTGCTAAATTGTCTGTATTACAATACACCGACGGCCTTACGAATCTATCTAGGTAATCGATCGTTAAAAGGCGTTAGAGAAATGCATTACACCCCATCATGGAATAATTAGCTTGCAGGCAAATTTTGTGAAGACTGTATCGCGGATTATTAACTAGAGTAACCATTCGCGAGGTTGAGCCATTCACTAGTTTCGAGTAATATCGTGCATGGTTACTGGCCACCCACAAATAGTGCGTATTTAAGGCGGAACGGACAATTGCACCACGGACAATTGAACAAGCCACACCCTTTCAAATAATACTACACGTAATACGACCTCGGCGGCTGCCACTTCCAAAACTAAGATCGACTGATAATTTATTTGTATCTAACACTATAAAAATGACTAATGATACTAAGTATCATATCAAATGGCTTGATATTAACTATTAATCTTAGCTATCATCGTAAATTGCGGGCTAATTAAAAGTATTGAATTACTTTTGTTCAGGGCTTTCATGAACAATGATTCAGTGGGCTAGTGTCTAATAAATAAATAAGACAATAAGTAGGCAGGATTACCTACGTTTGCTCCGTTCCATTAGAAATATTTATTTTTAAACTTTGTCTGCATTTTGTAGTTTTTAAGCCGTCTTGAAAATTATTTGGAATTTTCTTACAACTCTATTCAAAGTTTTTTTTTTCGGAAATAATTTCTGCTCTTTATAAAAACATCCAAATCCAATTAGAATAAAAGCCACAACATCTTTGGGAAAAGACCGGGCAGATGATGAAGAAATCATACCGATGGTATATACATTCACAGCAAGTAGGTATAAGTAAACTTAACTATAAAGTTTAGAGCGGGCATTAGATAAGCGTAGTAACTTTGCACCCTTTCTAACCGAACTCCAGAGGTATTCAGGTTCCTGTATAATAAACACGAAGCTATCTAACGAACATTGGTCTACAGTTACTAAAGTATTTATAGCTTAGTTATCAAACACGACGAATAGATAAATCTCCTTTCACTACAAATGTTTGTATTAATAAATAAAGTAAATAATCCCTGTATTTAATTTTTGTAACTCTTTCGTGACTTGCTAAGGACAGATATTACCTAAATGAACCTACTCATAACAATAACAAGCAAAGAGGTTGCCTTACGTAGAGCTTAACCTCATTACATGTTCGTGACAACTTTATGTAGGCATTGAGCCAATGCATTCAGCTTTATGGTATCTAGACACTAATCTGCCTAAATCCTTTTTCATATTATGTACTCATAACATCCTTGGCAATAAACTTAAGCTAGTAAGTCTAAAGTGCATTATTCCTACCTAGTGACCTACTTTCCTTCGAATACAATTTTTCAAGACTTATCAGATGATTACAAATAAAGTATTAAAGTAATTAAAATTGAGCTATGAATGAAATCGTTGTTACGCAACAGTAATACTGCTGTTAAAAGCCAATGACCGAGATCGCGCTGATAGCGATTTGATCTTGAAAACGTCGACGTTAGAGGCGCCTCATTACAGATTAACGTTACAACATCAACCTGACCGTTGTTTTAAAAGGTAAAATATATGTATTTAGTTCGCAGAAATTTTGCCAAGGTACTTTATCAAACTGACGAAATATGATTTCAAAACCATTTTTAGGGCCTATGTGAAGTTAATAACGAATCAGGCTTCATTGAATAAGCAAAATTACAATGTCAAATATGCACATTGTTACGTACTTACATAGTATGTTGAATACTTAGGTAAATACAAAAATCAAACCTAAACAATCTAACTAGTATTAAATTTATGTAAATGCAATAAATTAACCTTGTTTAAATTGAAATGTATTCAAATTATTTTAACATGCGTCGGTAATTATAACCATTAGCGATTGTCTGTTAACAAATGTTATTACGTAGAAGTACAAAAAAACAACTGCTATCGGAATACACTCATTCAGTAAATCCATTCAACCGTGGAAAGCATATCAGTGAGCAATCCATTACAATTTGATTGTGAGTCTATTTCAAGTTTACTAGCGCTCCACACTTGACCAATTGCGTGAATTTAATTATTGTTGTATTGCTTATCATTAATTACCTACATATGTTTGCATGGAAACAAGAAATAATTGCTTAATTAACTGGTGCATTGTATACTGAAGGTAGAATTTCGCTCTCAGTCAAAAAATACTTAACATTATCCATTAATTTCCTGTTATGAAAAGTTAATAATTGAGACTACATAAGAGATGCAAGAAAGCAAGCTGAGTCAATAAACAGGTGGATCATATATTTATAGACATGAAAAAAACATGATGATTATTTCCTACCCATACCTATTTTCCTCAAATAAACCATGCATGCCTAATTTGATCTTCACACTCGTTAAAACTATAAGGAAAATTGGCGTGTTATTTGTATGTCAAAATAAATAACTCATAATAGGTGCGTTAAATTATTCTCGGTTTCAATTAAATGTCATTTTTAATTGTGCCATTCTAAAATTAATTAAGAGTAACTAATCGTTTTATGTGTACCTTTCCAGGCTATCTAAGTCGTAGTGATCAAGATAAGCTACGGCACGACTTTGGATTGGTTCCTGTTACACAATTCATGCTTGACTAAGCACTTTTAATATTAATTGATCAGATGCATTTTAATATAACCAAACTCTATCTGGGTAGACATAGACACAGGTAGAAAAACTGCAAAAAACCTAGCCTATTAAAATAATTCAATTTAAAACTCAGCTACATTCAATGCGACTATATTTACGTAAGCACTAAAGACCGCACAAGTCGCGTACTAATAGCCAGTTTTTGCACTACATTGATTTGAACCGTATTGGAAACTTTACTGCAATCTACCAATGGCAAATCGTCAAATGAATTTAAATGCAGGTGCTCTTTGCCAAATCCTAAAATCTTATGGAAAGTTAGACGAAAACGTGTGTAGAATTAAGTTGCTTATGTAGATTAAGATCAATCTATATGCTAATAGAGTTGACATTACTATGTAGAGTACAATGCAGCTTGCGAAACTAAAATCCCACGACCGTGTTTCCGCAATGACAAAAACTGAAATTATTTAGAGTTCTGTCATGTAGAGGTAGTAACGAGACATAATATCTATTGTTTCTATTTCCAAGTATTGGCGATTCAGACATACAGGTACTGGAAGTATTCGGGCTGCGGGATTGTTTGAAAGAATTACCACGTCCTTCGGATTCGAAGGGCTCAAGGAGAACAAAGGGGGGTGGGCTCTAGTTTGCAAAAGTCCAACATTCCCCATAGCACCCTCAGCGGGAGGGACTGTTGGATGATACACTTACTACAAAAAAGTAATATTAAAGTAAGAATCGTAAATTCTTTCCTTTGAACTTACCAAACGGTCAGTAGCCATATCGAAAATGAGGATCTTAGGGGGGCAGACTCTTCTGAAATCGTCGATGCTGGTGACGACTCCTGCATCCAAGACCCAGAGTCTGTTGCATCGATCGGCGCGCACTCGGTACACGGAGATCAGACCGGTGCAGTTGATGTCGCCTCGGCCAGCTGTGTGCCATGACCAGTCGGGATATGCCTGGAAGAAGAAAAATAACAATGAGGTTTTAGGTAACACTTAAGAGCTGTGAAATGAAGGGGCAGCTATTGACTGTGTTTGCTTTAAGTAGACAATAAAAAATGTGAATTGTATGTGAATGACTGATACTTCGGAATTCAGAAGAGCTGAATTTACCTTTATCTTAAGTCTTCAAGATCATTTAACTGCGATAACATTTTAAGCTATTTATATCCAAAATAAATTATGTAAGGCCTCATGTACAGAATGTGAGTCAGCGGCAAAATAAAAGACATTTCACGGTTGACTGAAAGCTTTTTACAAGAATTCGAAACGTTAATTATATCACTTTAACAGCAAAAACTCTTTGGTATAATCTTCAAATCAACAAAATTGGAAACTGTGTACATATACTTAGGCATAGAGTGTATATTTTTAAATGTTGCATTTGTCAACAGCGATTGGTATGCACTTACAGCGTTGCACATTGATTTGATTTCCGACAACGTATGTTTAAATGGAAAACACATCATTTATTGACATAGCAGTTTTTCGATGGCGGCATACAAATAAGCATTCGAACAAAGGATGAATAATGTTGTTGACACAGCAAATATAAACAATAATTCTTTTATAACGATAATTGTAATCGAAGTGTTTGTTTCACTTTGAAAATATTTTGATACAGATGCGGTAAGTTTGCCAAATGGCGTTTTTCAATAGGTACTACGAAAAATAAATAGGAGGCTTGCACTTTATTTAAACTTTATCAATTTAGTGTTAAATTAAAATTTATAAGGATATGTTCTTTTTATATGAATCAATGTACTCTTTCTTAGTTGAATTCAAAACTATTGTTCTGAGTCAAAATTGCACTCGTGTTGTATGTGTCACTTTTCAAGGAAGTGTATTGAGAAACAACATTCTACGCAGATTAAAAATAACGATTCGCTTCTTACTCAATATATCTCTAGTCTGTAGTGTTGCATTCGAAAGCTGCATTTGTGCTTAAAGGCAAAAGCGATATCCAGCTACATCTTTTATGTAAGCCGTTAGTTATTCTAGACAAACTCTCTCCTGGATGTAAATTCTAAACAACAGTAGCACATACTGAGCGAGCTTTCTTAATGTTGTTTGCATTCAATAGAAGGAAGCAGTTTTATAATTGAGGATACAATTTCGCGTGTAGATTACAAAGAAAATGAAGAAAACTTTTATAAAAAGGCAATGCTCCTAATTTGGTATTTCTGAAACTTCATTTCTATTATATTTTTTTCAATAAGTAGGATATAACATCGCTTTATAGGTACATATCTGTACAGAGCTCTACGACTTTTACACAGGATTTGAGAACAAGACTCCAACTTTGAATTGATCTGCTAAGTAATCTGTACAGCATACCAATACCATTCCTAATCTACATGATAAGTTCAACAAGTGACATACAATACCTAACTCTGATTAATACAATAAAGTATGTTAATACAAACGTGAATGTCGCACATCGAGGTGTCTCAGGCAGTTCGCAAGGTCACCCGCGCAAACTATTCGCCTGCCCTTCACGCTTTCCCGTATCTTACGCGTAACGCGTATTTGTAACAACTAACTTTACCATTGCCAGCGTTATCTAATTCCGACACGGAACATTTATTAAAATCACTTGAACCACATGTATGCCGTATAAGCTCTGGTAACTCACAAATGGTCAGGGCTGCCTTCTGAGTAAGTACAGCCTGTTTAGTCAATTCTAGTGGTACAGGAAAAAAATAAAAATAACACAGTTTTTTTTCCGGAAAATCGCATATCTTTTTTGTTCATATTATTTAAACGCAAGTGCTTGCACATTGCTGTTTGTCATCGTAATCATGAGGGGACGCAATTTAATGTAGTTTCTATGTGATTTTGATTGACGTATTACCAAGTCACTTTATGTCGTGGCGAAATATTTTTCCAATATACCTACTCTATTGTCTAACACGGCTATGAAGTTTGCAAACAATGTTCAGCAACGATCTATAGACCTAAATAGCAATTTTACATAGGTATCTATATCCATATAGACATTAAAGGAAATATTATGCAGCGTTGTGGGAACTTTATTACTACTAATACAGAAGAAATAGTTGTTAAACTAGCTGAAACAACCAACAAATGTTTCATAATTATAACTATTAACATATCGAACGACCGTTTTGTATTAGAATGGCAACCTAAACAAACAGAAACCATTAAAAGTTCTAACTCCTAATACACAGTTATAATTATTACAATAAAGCCGTCAAGAATAGAAGTAATTCAGACAATCTACAAGCTTATTTAGGTGTCCTAGCCTTTCGCAATTCTTACATAAATGAATCTGACATTTTGATTTTAGATAGACAGGCCAAATTGCAATAATTTATTAGCCTACCCTATGATTTTTTCAGAAGCATTACTACCCCTACAAGCATTTCGGTCAGAATTTCTGGTTTTTAATGTTCATTCCGTTATTATTTTAGACTAACTTCTGCCAGCGGTTTCACCCGCATCCCGTGGGAACTACTTCCCGTACCGGGATAAAAAGTAGCCTATAGCCTTCCTCGATAAATGGGCTATCTAATATATCACTGAAAGAAATTTTCAAATCGGACCAGTAGTTCCTGAGATTAGCGCGTACAAACAAACAAACTCTTCAGCTTTATAATATTAGTATAGATATTATTATTTTATATATAAAGTGTACGTTTACGAATAATAATCTTCCTAAAGTTAGTTGTAAAAGGACACAGCTGAGCAAGTAGGTCAGTTAGTACCCAGGTCCTATTGAACGCATTTGTAGCAGCTTTCGAAGGCGACACAAGCTCACAAAGTACCTAATTGCACAACTTTTCGTTGAAATCCGAATACTGCAAGCATTGACTACAAACTGCAAGTTGTTCCTATACAATTTATTTCAAACACTGATAGCATTAGGTTTTTATGTCGTTGGACGGCTAGGATTCCGACAAAGTCATTCTCAGCCGATAAATTATACATGTCTTATTCAGTTATGAGTGTTCGACATTCCGTATAAAAATTAATGCCAAGTTCTCAGGCACGCATGGAGACTTGACTTATAAGCTGCACGTAATATACTAGATAAGCCAAATCTGTACAACTTTATAATAAATGAGAGTTATTAAACGCTAATTGCAGTTGAAATATAGTAATTACATGATTGCACACTTCATTTTGTGTAACTTTTAAGGTATAAGTAAGCTTTATATTTATTTAGGTATAACATTTTTTTCAATATTATGATAAATTATACCTAATAACATATTTATTTACGATATGATACATTATGGAATGTCTACCACAACAACAAAAGTGTGTATAAATAACATGATAACTAGCTCTTTACACACGAGGCACGACTTGTTTCATAAAATGTTACGGTGCTTAGTACAAACTAAGTAAACACTGATTATGTCTTATAATAAAATATATATAATGCAACTTAACAACGAGTAGCATACACAACTAACTGTTCAGTTTGCAAGGAAAAAAAATACAATAACTTAGTGACTTATAAGTACATGTGTACGCTAATAATTGATCACACTATTCGAAGTCGTAAATTACAGTTAATCGAATTACGGATAGCGAGACGTGATCTTGGCAGCTTCCTGATAAAACTTAAAGAGATAATCGATTCTTAGTATAAAGCTCGACTCGTACTTCTGACTATCTATCTAGACTCAATCTTGAGCATTGCTATAGCATGCATCATGACGTAATGAAGATTGATGACACCGGTTTTATTTGCACAAGACAATGTTACGTACTCTCATGCAGTCCTTTGATTAATTCCCTTTAGTTTTACGTAATTTTATAAAGGCTCTGGTAATTGTAAAATCTATGTTTACTGACCTCTCGATTCTCGAGGCGCCTGATCGGTAACGGCGTGATATGTCACGAATACCATTGTAGCCATCAAGGCCAAGATAAGTTCATTTTACTTTTTATATATTTAGGCCATTAACTAAATTGTTTATTTAAACTGTAGGTGAATGAGAAGAAAAAAGTGCGTAACACTCAATGCCACGTGAACGTGTTAAGTGTTTACGGAAATAAAAAAAAAGTTGTTGTAAATCTCACCTGAAGAACGGGACTGACGCCTGGTGGTAGGCTTCGAGGTATCCACGCTAAGGTTGCGGGAACTCCCGCCCTCAACCTTGGAATACCCAGGTACAATCTATCCCAGCCTATCTCGAGCCCCGTCGGGACGGTGTTCTCTGGTTGGAATTTTTCTAAAAGCACTGGGTCCGGGGGAAAGTCGAACTGCATGAAGCTCCATTGGTTGACAACTTCAAGTGTAGCGCTCGCTGCGGCTATGTAAGCCAACAGCACTATTGCGTGCCTCCTCATGGCGTCTCAGTCTGGAACAAGAGTCAAATCTTTAGTTTCATTAAATAATACTAAAATTAGTAAGCAATTAAACTTACAGCATACTAAGTCTAGACTCAGTAGCAATTATTTTAATTATTTCATATCTAGATTTCCTTATAAAAACGCTTAAAGTAATCGAGTGTTATTAAAGTCTAGGATTTCCTGTTGCAGTCAAGTTTAGTCACGTAATATCAAGAATTTGACAGTCAATACAAAATGAAACAAAACAATACTAAAGTTACTGCAACGTTACGCAACATAGCAACATTGACATTGAATAGAATGTTGCTTATTTTTTGTCTGCGAACTGACCTGTTGCTCGAGATTTATTTCTTAATGCACGTGCTCATCAAACAGGTCGACAAACTGGTTCAACATTCAAATCTCTTTAGCAATGTTTCAAGTTGTTTAAAAATGTAGCTACGAATTATTATATTTAATAAGAGCACTAGTTATAAGATTATTATTCGCGTGCACATGACATTTGTCTGGCCACTTATTCAGTTCAGACGTGCATGTCAAAAACAAATGCCTGTTAATGACCTAGCGTGGCACGTGACCGACTTTTACTTTTCAGTTCAAGGACGCTTCCGCAGCCTCAGCGAGATGATTATGACGTAGAACAACAACAACGAACAAGATGTCAGATAGGCATCATTTGTTATTTATTTTGTTTATGAAACAATACCTTATGACCTCACTACTTCCCGTATTGCATTACAGAACATGTCTAAGAAAGAAGGTTAGTAATGGAAGATTGTATAAATCGTTAAAACGATTAGTTCCAGAGATTTAACTTCTGTAGTAACATTGTAATATACAATCAATCCTTTCGCTTAAGCTAAAGTGCAGTTTACGTGAACTTAAGTTGTGTCTATTAACATTTTACATAGACTATAAATCGTAGAAATAGGCACCGCAGCTAGTAATACCTACTTAGATGTTGCGGCAATTCTAATAGTATGTGATTTAATTAAAATTAAATTGCATTTAGGTACCCAGAAATGGTACCTACTTACCGATTGCAAATAATATTTTAAAAAAGCAACAAAATATAACTATGGCATGGAATAACTGCTGCGACAGGTAAAGTGTCCAACTATGTTAATAGGTGTATAATTAGACCAAAAAGTTTGTCAGCGAGATAGTTGATCAATTTATTTCGTTACCATATTTACCTTTTAATTACAGACAGAAATGCAAAATGCATGTCTTAATTTAGAAAATGTGTTCATATAACGTAAAAATATTACACAGCACTTGCGCTATAAACGAATATTTATTTCAACATGACGTACGAATCGACGAAATGTTTACAAAAATTGTAGAAAATTCAATTCACACACAAAAAATGTATATCTATTAATATTGGGCACAATAAGACTATAAACATGACATCTATAGACTGAGTAAGCAATTAATTACATATATTATGGCATAATACTATACTTCTTGCCACTGCTTTAAACTAGTTCATCAACTATCACTGCTCAAAAAACTAGAGCATGCTCAATATGTTTTTGTTCTAAACATCATGCAACTTGCATTTGTTAATCACTCTTATTGTCATGAACACACCTCATATAATATGTAACACGGGTAAGTTGGACTTAATATAGGCAATAAACAGACATTTAACAAGACAAACAGTCAAAAATAATATAAAAATATGATTTAGTTTTGCTAACTAAATAGTTCTACATGACATTTATAGACGTTAAATACTAGCTTGAGTCAAATAAATATGATGTGGGCCAGACTGTGATATAATATGACAGGACCAGTTTCACGTTACTATTAATAATTCGTTATTATTCTAGTAGACATAATTTTACACGAAGTTTACCCCTTTATGCTAGACATAATGCAAACGACAGTTCCTTACTTTCCCTGTCTAGGTTCCAACTCGATAATTTGATAGGTTCTTTAATGGACACTCCGTAATACAGAATAGCTAAGGTACTTTCCCTAAGAATTTTTCATGAACAAGAGTGCAAGGAAAATTATTTAGCACTAAAATCAATACTAGTTTCCATCAATAGTAGTACTAGTACCTAATACATACCTCTATTATTAGAAAATAAATTTGTCATTAAGACTGTCCTACACACTTGCGTATTTATTTTATTGAAATTAAAAATATTCTAGTTCCTGGTTCCTACTCAGACTTATAAAAAACTAACCACTGTTAAATCGAATATACTTACTATGATATATTTAGAGCCCGTTACGAATACGAGTTTTTATTCGTAATGCTTTGTTCAAAGAAGTAATCCAAAGTGGTAGTGACAATAAAACTACTGAGGGCATAACGGACGTACTTACATTAAACTACATCCGTATGTACTTACACTTCAAGGTTAATGCACATTCTAAGGCATTATTACTATCAAGCGACCGGAGATTAGGAGTCCTAGTAACGTAAGGCTCGACACAGATTACCGGAATTAAATAATTTTACAAACTATTGTGATATACCTGGCACGTAAAATAGAGTTATTTCACATAAATCAGTGCCTTCATCCCTCGCTGTTGCGCACTCTATTGTTCTCGTATTATGTAGTTATCAAGTTAAGAATAAAGCATTAAATCAAATTAAGCTCAATTTTCATGTCAGCGAGCCACTCAACATGTCAACCGGCGAGTGGATTTGTTATGTTTCAGGAAATTATATGGCGTAGTGTTGACATCTTCTTAGAACAATAAGCTGCACTTTATGTTCGTTTGAAGTTTAGTTATTTTACTGCAACAACAACGTATTTGATGATTTATAGGTCGATTAATATACTTAAGTGGGGACCCATTATCTGAATTAGCCATAGTCGTTAGAGGTTGTCGATGTTATTTTCTATATCTGTATACAAGGATCAGTGTACAGTGTGATCTGTATACAATGACATAGTGGTATTTTATAATCCGAGGTCAATATAGATTTGTGCCACTACAATGTTAGTGTTACTGATGTGAATGGAGCCCATCCTCCAGCTCCGAGGATAATGTATCGCACTAGTCTTACGACATTCACAGGAAGCTGTGGGCTAGTTCGATTCCATTTGAATGTTGAATAGTAAATAGCTGTACGCATTGTCATTGAGATCACTTCAGTGTGGCATACACGTGCCGGATTCATTCCACTGGCACCAAGGTTGGAGTGCGTTCACTGCTTAGGAAGTGCTCACAAACAAAAAGTTAGCAACCCAAATAAAAAGTAGACTGCCTTTGCTATGTAACGAGGTATAGGAAGGACATGTCAAACGAGCTGAAATATTACACGTGATTAGTGATCAAATATCTAACCGGATCGTATTAAGTGAATGTATTGTTTTGCCTTGTACCGTGACGCGAAAATAATTTAAATGATAATTTTTTCACGATTCATATTTCCTTTCCTTTTATTTATAGTTTAAATTAAGGTTGTTTGTTTATCGGCCTAGTTAAACATTTTCGTTCATAAGATGCAACAGCTGGAAGCATTGACCGCAATTTTCGTATGGTCAATGAACGCAGTACATGATACAAACCACTCGTATGTACTGACGCCGCAAAAACTTACTTGTAAAACGCCATTAATTAGCACGAGCATAATTTGTTAGACGCACGACTATACAAGACTATTGACTGACATACTTTACGTACTGTCTGGACCATATTTCGTGACAACATTGACATTAGTGACATTCAATGGAGTTTATTATGTATCGCAAAAAAATAATTAGTGCGTACATTTTCAGGTTCATTATTTGAAGTTAGCCAACATGTATTTACTGTTTCGAGCAGAATTACAAATTTTCACATAGATCGACGAGCAGATTGCACAGAGCCGACAATCACGTAATTGCAAAACAATGGGCTAAACATTAAACATAGTCCTTGCGCGTCAGCTGGACTGATGGATGTTGCACCATTTATCAGTGCCAAACAACTACCACAAAGGAGGATAAGAGATGAACTACTTTATCTCAAAATTTATGACACTACAATGATGCAGAATATATAAAATACATATAATCTAGATACCCGATAGCCTTGTATCGATTAAGATACCAAGTAATTGATGTTATGTAAGTACGAATAAATAATAGAGTACTAGGCAATTTCAAGCTTACTAGAGCAAAATCAATCTTTGCAAAGTGATTTGTCATTGTGAATAATTAAATCTTGCTCAACACATTTTTTGTTTAACAGGCAGTATGAGTTAACATTAAAGTAATTTTTAGGTAGGCTCGTGATTGCTGAGATAATTAATAGAATTTGCAAATATACACAAACAGACAAATTCATTTATGTCCTCTTTTTACTATCAGATCTGAAGAACTTCAGGGGATCCCATGAACGTACTTAACGTACATACGACAACTGGTTGAAAATATCAACCAGTTGTCGTATGTACGTTAGTCGTATGTACGTTAGGTATAAAGAACTCTTAACAACTTCATTTTCCTAACACTTAATCACAGTAGAACTCGACGAGAAGAATAGAGCTAATTTTTGTTTTGAAAAACTGAATAAGATTTGTATTTTTGTTTTGTTTTAACATTTATAAACAGTGTTTCCCGTAGGTACTCGAACATAGGCCAATAAAAAGGATTAAATCTTTTTAATTATGTACGATCACGGGTATATTTTGTGTTTCGTGCCTCGGCCTCCTAAATTCGAAGCAAATTAAAATTAGGCACACGTTTCCGTACAAACTGCATACCTGAATCATTTAACTGCAAATCAGAACGAAACTAGAAGGTTAGAAACAAAAGATTTAAGTAATTGACTATTAATTTTGAAATTTGAATAGCCGGATGTTTAGTAATTATAAACAAAACGAGACTACATTGAAATAACTTCAAAATTGTAAATCGTCAAAATAATGCCCTCTTAGATGTTCCTCGACTAATGAAATAATGTGTCTGGATGATTAATGAGCAATAAGCATGTACCTAGTTAAATAGTGGAAGTAATTAGAACTGTTCGAAACATTTCAATTACATTACAATTTGCGTGACGTGATCGGCTCTATTGCACCGCTGGGCTTTTTATGTGGAATAACTAGAATACGATTAGATACAGACCTACCTCATACATTTTATTTTTGACAACGCGGTGTTCTGATGATTATGTTCGCATTTCTGCGGTTGACAGAACAGTGGATAAAACGTGAACGAGGCCGTATGTAAGTGAAACCGGACTTAATGTGAAAATGCCTTCACCTATGTCGAGACATTTTGCCTGCGTAGACGCTCGCGTGCACATTTTTGGCAAATTAAATGAGTTTTAAGCGAACGATTTTCTACAGAGCTGACAATTTTCAAAGTTATTTACGCTGTTCATTAGTTTCTAACTGCTTATTATTAAGTGTAGTGGCATTCAACTTGAACTTCTAAAAGAAACGACAAATTAATCTTGTGCAGCTTAATTACCTAATGTATTAAAAAACACACATAATTTATTAATCACCACACACATAATTAAACATAACGACCACACCTATTTGGTTAGCAGGTGCAAACATAATCTGGCCATGATAACGTAAATCATAATATGCATATTATTGCATATCTAACAGAATTTAAATGAGTGAAATCTAGACGTTAATTGCTGGCCGACGGACTTAGTGTTACCTGTACTATAAGTGCACGCTAGCATTGTTCTTATTTAAGCGATATTACCACTTACGACGTTTTTCGACGTACGGCGATGTCATGTGTGGTTTCGACAGTAGGTCCCTAATTGGTGCGATTTACGGTATTGCTCAGTGTTGTCATCGGAAGTAGATGCTTCACTAATTATTATGTAAGATTAGCCGTTTCCCGCGGTTTTAGCCGTTTCTGTGCGTCCCGTAGGGACTACTACCCGAACCGGGATAAAATATAGCTGTTAATTCTGAAGAGTGTAGCTTTCCAACAGTGAAAGAATTTTTCAAATCGGTTCAGTAGTTGCGGAGCCTTTACGGTACAAACAAACAAAATGTTTACTCTTTATTAAATTAGTATAGATGTAAGATTAGAAGAATGGTTTAATGAACGATAAACAAATGACAATCACAAGCCAGTTTGTGTGTACGAGTTTCGCAGAGACACTTTCACAATGTGAAGTCAGGAGTATCATGGTGAAAACTGAGAAAATCTACATAGTAGAAACGGACAGTGTTCGGTTGCAAAAATAATATTCCTAGTTAAAGGTTACGCAAGTTACCGGCACGTGGATATTGAGATGTATGTTCGTATGACAAGCTAGTCGACATTGATATTGAAAAGCTAAACCTTCTTAATTATCACTCGCTACACGTTTTTCAATTACCTATGAAGTAATAGGTAATATAATAAATTTAATCTGCTTGTTTTAATTTCAATTTACTTCCTTGATAAAAATATAATTTTCTCTAGTTATTTTTTATTGTGAAATATATTTAGCAGGTAATGTATTGAAACAGAATAAAGCACTTTGAAATTTTATATTTTAAAAAGAATTATTATTTTCATGCTTTTGTAATTTTTACTAATTAATAATAAATATATTATGCAGCAGGAAATATTTTTTTATGCTAAGTAATCTGAACTATAAATGCAAATGCATTTTTTTCTGTATAATAATAGGGGAAAGGGTGGCAAAATGGGGTACTTAAACTTTAAAGGTCAATAATATAAAAAATTACATATTGAAACAATCATAATTATTTTTTAATTAACAAAAAATTATTATTATTCTAATATTTGGTGCCATTAGAAACTTTTGGTAACACATTTAAGAGAAAAAAATTAAAATAAAAAAAAGGTATTTTGCCCCGTCTTGCCCCATGGTGCTGGTAAGATGAGGTACCCCCCTGAGGCAAGATGGGGTAATGAGAATTCTTCACAGAGAAAGATGATTATTTGACTTGGCAGAACTCCCAGATATGGATGGCTTCGTTTCATCATTATCTATTCCTGCGCAGCTAATATGAGCCCACCTTCCACATAATGAGCATGATATCCACCCTTCAATGGAAACGGAATATACTTCCTCACAATACATACATGGCGTGTCCCCCTCTTCTTCACTTTCATCTTCAGACGATGAGACTCTTCGCTGTTTTGCTGTTTTCGCTGATCGGTTATTCTTCTTTGATTTTTTATTTTGAGCTTTTGTAGTAGTTATCTTCTGTTTTTTTAATTCATCTTTTCTCTTTTTTGTTTCTATTTTCTCTAATTTTTTCTGTTCAGCCTCTTTTTTTTCTGGGCGATGACTTCTAATTCTTGTTTGTAGGGAGACGACGTGATAATTGCTGTTTTCCCACGCTTTTTAGAAATTGAAGAATTTTTCGACTGCAACTTTGTTAAAACCAGATGCTCTGGCAGCAGAAGTATTTTCAGGCTTTCTAATCGAAAGCTCTGGGTGTCGTTTTAGGAAGCCATCAATCCACTCTCTACCAGCTTCTTTTTTCTCAGCGTTGAATGGATTAGGCTTATTATTTTTAATTGCTAACTGGTATACTAATGCCTTTAGATCTTTAACCGTAAGTCCATATAACCTCTCTTCCATTTCTAGTAAATAGGTACAAAGCTACTTCTCTTCAGATAAAGAAAAAACAGGCTGCCTAGGACCCAATGGTACTTTAATTGGTATGGATAAGGGTAAGTTTTCTTTAGATGTCTCATTTAATAGTGGTCGAGCAGCCTTAACTTTTCTCTCCAGTGTCGTCTGTGGCACATTAAATTGTTTCGCTGCTTTATAATATCCCATTTTTCCATCCAAAACCGCTTTAACAGCTTCCCGCATGGACTCTTCGGACCACGATCCTCTGTCAAACGTGCGTTTGTAGTCACGAACCATTCTAAAAAGGTAAACTATAATAAGCTAACAAAAAACATACTCATTTTTACGGAAAACAAACAAAAATAAAATTATTCTCATTGGGGGCAAGATGGGGTACCCGTTACCCCATCTTGCCTGCAGAGCTATTTTGTAAAAAAAAATAACGAAAAAAGAAACAGCTAACAATCTTAAGAAAACACAATGCTTACCTTATTATAGGTTAGTGTAAGCGTCAATCACAGCAACACCTCACCAGCTAACGTTATTTAACAAACAACAGTCACGTGTCAAACCTAAAGAAAATATGATATACAATTTGCAGTAAAACACTTTTTTTGATTTTTTCGACACTGCGCACTTGTGAACCACTAAACGCCGGTCAACTGACAAGTGTCATGGCGACGCGTCGAACAATGAATGAACGAACGTGATTGGTCCATTTGAACTGTGAATTTCGCTGGGTACCCCGTCTTACCTCCTTGTCCCCTAAAATATAAAAATGCATAATACATGGACTTACTCGCAAAGAATGTGCGATATCATCACAGGTCTATAACTTTCCACTTACACAGAGGATCACACATTTTTATTCAATTTCATTTGCACAGTAATATTGGTTTTTGATTAATACTACGATATAGCCATTGATCGACAATAAGCGGCTTATTTGAGACGGAAAGTGAACAAAAAGTTAAAGTCAGCAAACCGGTAACTGCATATGTATCAGCTGATGACGCGTTTCGACACTTTGGAACCACAACAAACCACTTTCACTAGGGCTGCGAACACTACGCACGACCACGTTAGGAATACCGCGAAACAATAATAATTATCTACAGTACTTATATGCTAGTTACGCACTTGCATTATTACTTAACTAAATGCAGCATAATAGAATAGTTTATTTACTAAGACATGTCCTTATAGACCGTAAATGACTGAAATCTTCATTATATAACTTGTGCCAGTATGCTAGTATATTTACTATTCTAACCATTTCCTGTTTAAATCATGTTTATTTCGTAACAAATTTTATGATTAATATCATAAAAATGCTAAGTAAATAGTGAAATTTTATAATATTTAAATTAAATTACCTGGTTTGTAAATTTAACGTTGCATAATTAATTTAAGAAAAATAATGTTGAAATAAGCGGACAAATAGCAAGAGTAAAATGAAGAATAATTTCTATGAGATAGCTGGTAACCCTAGAGAACACTGATTGCTATGCGTGAAGTTCACCAACGTAAAGATCACGAAATATTGTTATTATGTTTTCTATAACGCTTATATCCATATTATTTTTAGTCTCATAAGTATTGTACACAAACTTTTAATTGTTTTATTTTTAGTTTGCTTACTGTTACAATACAAGGTAGGTAAGTAGATAAGATATGCTTCTAGTTACTGCCACAAACTGGACAGATTATTACGGATTAGAATCAGGGTAAGTATATTACATTTTACTGACAAAATTAACGAATCGTGTTTTACCTTTACCAGTCATAATATAAATCGGAAAAAACAAGGCTTTTGATTGCATAAATCATTAACAACAGTTATTACTTCAATTTAGACGGTGCATGCGCACAATCCGCAATCGTAAAATATGTAATAGGTAGGTATCATTATCATCCAGACGAATCGTCGGCTACGACAGCTGTCTTTTCTAAGAAGACAGAGGACTCTCTCTTCTAGGCCAGTTGAGCAGGACATATTACTTATAGGTAATGCACAACCATATCCGTAATGAACAGAAATAAATCAGGACTTTTCGAGTCACGGGTGTAACAGTCGCGCTATGCTACTATAGCTGATTCTAGGGGTTTATAAAATAATTAAGTCCCCATTTAAGAATCTAAGCAAACGTCTCTTTCACGAACAGTCCTAATATTTATATGAATTAATCTAGAAACTCTAAAACGGATTAAACTATCTATTATGCATGTTGAGTTAATGCGATCGAATGGCGCGCGCTTTTGCAAAACGGTTCCAAGGATACATTGTTCACTTTACAACATGATTGTATGAAATGTATAAATAGACTTTATTACGTTAAAGGATAAACTTGTTTATAATATTTTAATATGCAGGTATTTGTTTTCAAAGCTTAAGATAAGTTGGGTGCATTATTTCTAAATTTAAATTATTAAATCAGGCGTTACTTCGCGGGAATCTATGGCATTAAATGCTAGGTTCAAATATAACGTTAATTTATTCTCTCGCAAAATTGACGCCAAATATTTCTCATATCGAAAATTGTTACTTTCATTTCTAGATTTTAAAACTTAGCCATACAGCAATTGCCTTAAAGGAAAAATATAGAAAACCACATTATCCTTGAAAATTATTATTAAATACGAGTAATTATTTTTCCGACTGACTGGATTTGACGATAATTATATGATGTATCCATGTACCAAATTGGCAAAATTAAAAATCGCTAAGTGGTTTCGAGATAATGCAAAAATATTATCACAATTAGCAACTTCAATAGGTATATCGTAATTAAAAATAATTGATGGATGCTGTCAATATTCAATTAGAACTGCACTTACAAATAAACTGATTCGATTGCTTACTTCTAATCCGGTTACGATTAGGAATAAAAATAGAAAAATTGAACTAGCAGTGTCAATGGAGTATATGGATATATGTGACGAAAAGGGCGTGGATTAAGGTATTGGATCACTTGTCACAGAAACACTTTTGCAATCCTTAAAGCCGATGGATTGCTTCACGATTGTTGGCCTCCAGCGTTATTAACACACCTCAAACGAGGAATGCCTTATCGCTAACCTGCCGAGCGGGGAGAATACCATACACATATACAGGATTTTGTGTGAAAAACGCATGGCCCGCATAAATGAGATTTTATACATTTACAAATATTTTACCTTTAGAATATTGATGTGGATATACACTAACACAATTTAAATGGTTGCGTATGGACTGAACTTTTTTTATATAATTAAGAAAGCACCGTCGGGATCAACTATCCTTAGGAGATTGGAAAATAAAATCACTTACGGCTTGTAAAAGAAACGCACGTCAGTCACTGGGAAGTTTTGCGTCAAAACTATGAACGGAACAGCTAGACAGATATTGATAATGTGCATGAATGCTAAACAATTGCGTATGTCGTAATATACTGTCCTATGATTTCATTCATGTAGGGATTCCAACGAGTCATTGTTTATGATTGTCTTGAGCTATGCGATTGTCTGGCTAGCAAGTAATGAAATAATCCTGACAAACGTGAAATACTTATATAATAATTCCATTGCTTATGTTATCCTGGCCGGAGAGAGACACAGTCATCATAATATTTTACTAGAAGCCTCGTTGGTCTAGTGCAGTCTTTCCCAAAGTGGGCGATAACGCCCCCTTGTGGGCGCTGCAGGGGTGGTAAGAGACCCAGAAAGAAAATGGGGGCGTTGTGTAGGAGCCTGGGGGATGATTTGTAATTTTATTTAGCTAGGAGGCCTCTTAGACAACGACTGCATGAGCTCTCGACTCTCAACAACAACTTGTGAACATCGACTAATATGAATTAAAAGATTGCTCAAACTCGGTTCTATATTTCTCTCCGCGTAGTTCATATATCTTTTCTATTTTATTGAATATAGAAAAAAATAAAATCATGTCAATATCAATCGGTCGCTCCGTTTCGTAATTAAAGTAGACACAAACAAACAAATAAAAAGGCAACAGACACACTTTCGAAGAAGTTATAGTGGTTTTTAAATAGGTGAAAAACCGGCCAAGTGCGAGTCGGACTCGCGCACGAAGGGTCCCGTACCAGAGCAAAAATGAGCAAAAAAATCATGTTTGTTGCATGGTGAGCCCACCAAAATATTGATTTTATTCTAGGTCAGTATTTTTTGTTAAAGCGGCAACAGAAATACATCATCTGTGAAAATTTCAACTCTCTAACTATCACGGTTCATGAGATACAGCCTGGTGACAGACGGACGGACGGACGGACAGAGGAGCGAAAACAATAGGGACCCGTTTTTCCCTTTGGGTACGGAACACTAAAATATGGGGGCGCTAAAAAAATATTTATTCTCAAAGTGGGCAGTAGACAATATAAGTTTGGGAACCACTGGTCTAGTGGTTGCAAGCGCGGCTGCTGTGCTCGAGGTCTCGGGTTCGATTCCCGGGTCGGGCCGAAATGGCTTTGTGGATTTTCTTAAGCAGCACAAAGCAGCCCGTAGTCTGGAAGTTGGTGATTGATGCCGTGCATCAGAGAACACGTAAATGTCGGTCCTGCGCCTGATCTCTTTCCGGTCGTGTCGGATTGCCGTCCCATCGGGTTATAAGAGTGATGGAATAGGGAGTGCACCTGTGTCTGCACAAATGTTCGTGCACTATAATATGTCCTGCGCAGCTGGCTGATCTCCTTAAATGAGAACAGCCGCCGTGGCCGAAATCGGCCGTGGACGCCATTATTATTACTAGAAGAAAAAGCTTTTCCAAGCACAAAAATATTGCAATACTAGCCGTTTTCCCGTGGTTTCACCCGCGTCCCGTGGGAGCTACTGCCCGCACCGGGATAAAATATAGCCTATGTTACTCGCAGATAATATAGCTTTCTAATGGTGAAAGAATATTTAAAATCGGTCCAGTAGTTTTTGAGTTTATCCATTACAACCAAACAAACAAATAAACAAAGTTTTCCTCTTTATAATATTAGTATAGATAACTGACAAGATTGACTGCGATGATAATTTCACGATTATAAATGGGTAAGTACCCAATTTAAGGAGTTTTGTAGTCTTATTAGATGACAGGGTCTCATCCAATTTCGAGTAGGCAGAGATGTTCGTCTGATTTCTCGAAGTTGGTGAACTCGTTTACAATGGCAGATAAAGGCTGTAATAGAAATATACCCAGGATTATACAAAACTTGAATACCTATTTACAGAGAAACCTACATTGCTGCGCAGTTTCCTGATAAACGCTAGTAGGTACTACTTAAAGTCATAGTTCGAGCACTTTTTCCGTCAATTATGTCGCAAAAGCACGATACACATCATGGCACAGAACCAGTAAGTAAGTACATTCACACCCACCGGTGTAATATTTACCCACTTAGCTCAGAACAATAGCTAGCTTGTATGGGAACATGCATATCGTAAATATTTTGACACATACCCACTTTATGTGCTTAAAACATAAGTATGTGAGTAGTTTGGTGATTGTTTTACCTTTATGACGATAATAAGCTTACACATACTCAGAATATAGCTTCGTGTTGATATGTAAATTGTTCCGATCCTATATATTTTTTTTAAAGTCCCCAAAGAAATACTTAATATTCGCCTAATTGTGCTGAAATATGGCTAAAGTCTACGAGCCAAGGGCTATCTACGGGTTTAATGCATTGCGGTTGATCTCCTTTCCACTAATCGGATGTAGTACCAAATATATATGATATGACATTTTATGAAAATGTAGGTGGATGGACGGAGAGTGAGAGGCAGACCGAAGAAGAAATGGATAGGTTGCTACTTGCCTGAAAGAGCACATGAATAAAAAGGGAGCGAATGATGGCTGATGCAGGGAAATCTAAGCAGAAAAAAATTCTGCCCACTCTTTATAGATAAACAAACAGGGAACAGGAAACGAAGAAAAAGACTCTATGAAAATCTTAATTTGTCATGAGCATTATTATGGCATCATCTTCCGAGCCTTTTCCCAACTATGTTTTGGTCGGCTACCAGTCTAACCGAATGTAGCTGCTGCCGAATGTAGCTGTAGTAGAGTAGATACCAGACCTCCTCAACCCAGTTACGCCTATATAGTTTCAGACTTGCTGGCTTCTGAATACATGTAACGACTGCCAAAGATGTACGATGACAGCCGGGACCTACAAAATAACGTGCCCTCCGGAACACAGGTCATTGGCATTATTATGTATAAGTATAATATAAATAGGTACAGACAAACTTATATGTAATGTATAGGTACCTAATTGCTTATTTCAAATTCATTACACTATGGCCATTATTTCTGTATTTAAAATTGATGTGCATCTTAATGAAGTAAATGTTCGTAAATAAATAATGAAAATGTCTGAGTGGTAAGATAGCTCTGACAGCTACAACAACTTCCTCCGCTTGTTAGACGTCCACTCATTGTTTCTGTGTTTGTAAACATATAACGGCCAATTTATCACACAATGAACTATTGTTTACCTCGGATTATTATAGGTATTGCCTAAACCCAATTACGACATTTACCTATGGCTATTTCTAAATACTTCCACTAAATATGCTAAGCGTTTTCGGTCATTGATTTCAATGGTTTCAAGCGTAAACTTTAATGGGTTTTATTTTGCTCAACGAAAACACATTTCGTACGTACGTACAACTAGACCGTTTTATTTGAATCTTCTAGCTAGACTTGATTTAAATTCAAAATCAAACATAAACCCTGGCAGCAAATTAAGCCAATTCCAAGCCAACAAAACACTGGTGCTACACATCATCAAACTGCCGACGTTTGAGTTGATTGTTTACATCGATAATTGGAATAGACAATTGAAAAAAATTACAATTGTTTATTTGAAAGTGTTCAGAAGAAAATTATTCATTGTTATTTCTATGTATTTGTATAACTGTGAATGAAACGTATTTTCAATAGCCGCATTTAGCATTAATAACTTTAATATTATAGCAACGAACCACTGCACAATAAAGTTCAGTAATATGAAATAGCACTGCACTGTGTACCTGCGGTGTGGTGCGTGCGGTGCGCCGGCGGCCGGGGACTCGTGCGATCGCTCACAGCACGTGGTCAGTCACAAATTCGCGTGCTACGCAGGGAGGCGAAGCGTGTCACGGTGCGCCGCCTACGACCTATACTGGAAAAGAACCTTCGCACTCGCACCGATTTTACTCGCCCCTCTACACAACATAACACCTTAAAAGTAAAAGTGGTCGATCCCAAAGGCGTGGCAGCCGGCAGCCTGCAGCCGTGACTCGGCATTGCCCACACTATTATTTTATTATCAAGGTGCGTGATTGCAGCTCGTGATAGCAGCTATCATGCCTGCCAGTCATGCATTTTTAATGAGGAAATGTCAAGAACAATATTTGGCAGTCTAGGTCTAGTAATCTAAGCTTACACACGTGTAAATTTTTGTCGACCTTGCATATTCTCATTACATATCTAGGTTACTTGTGCAAGTTTAATCTAGCCGAATTTGTATATCCTGACTAGACATAATTGCAATAAAAAACCGGCCAAATATGAGTCGGACTCGCGCTCGAAGAGGTCTTTAATATGAAAGGTCCAAAAAGTTTTAAATTTTGTATAAAACAATTATTTATTCTAGTTTTCTTGTGAAAATTTAAAATGTCTACATACGCATCATACGTTCATGAGAAAAAGCCTGGCGACAGACAGAGACGTCTTAGTACCTAATAGAAACCCTAGAAAAATGAAATTTACCGGAAATAAAGAAAAACCATCCTACCAGATATAATGTGCTTCATTAATTGTTCTATACTAATTACTTACTATTAATAAATATCGATAAAGTCGTGGTGGCCTAGTGGGTAAAGGACCAACCTCTAAAGTATGAGGGCGCGGGTTCGATCCCAGGTCAGGCAAGTACCAATGCAACTTTTCTAAGTTTGTATGTACTTTCTAAGTATATCTTAGACACCATTGACTGTGTTTCGGATGGCACATTAAACTGTAGGTCCCGGCTGTCATTGAACATCCTTGGCAGTCGTTACGGGTAGTCAGAAGCCAGTAAGTCTGACACCAGTCTAACCAAGGGGTATCGGGTTGCCCGGGTAACTGGGTTGAGGAGGTCAGATAGGCAGTCGCTACTTGTAAAGCACTGGTACTCAGCTGAATCCGGTTAGACTGGAAGCCGACCCCAACATGGTTGGGAAAAAGGCTCGGAGGATGATGAATAAATATCGATAAAAGGTATCGATATTTATAAGTACCTAAGTAAGTGGTCTTATAGCATCCGCCGTAAACGAGAAATATGTATGTTATCAGCCTCCACGCAAAACTGAACACTAAAATTAGCCAGTAATAGGGCAATTAAAGACATATAATTAATGATAGAAGCTAATGAAACAAATGATGCCGGTTCGTGTATATCTAGTAGATAAATGGCGCAACTACGTTGACGCTGGTTCCCAGGCGGCTCACAATTGCCGCTTTTTGTCCTCAATCGATATAATGCCGCGGTATTGGAGACTGTGAGAGCAACAGGAAACATGAGCCCAGCCCTATGTGTCGGAAGAGTTGGCTCATGTTCCTGCAAAAACAATTAGAGCGAAACGGAATTTGGTTCCTATCAATTTACATTGATCTTAGTTTCGTAACACTAAGCGTGATGAAAAACATGTCGATGTTATTAAATAATATCGAAGTCAATGGGTGATGGTCATGAAAGGGCTTCCACTGAAGTATGACTAATTATAACATTGCTACTAATAACGTTTCTCTGAATGAATACTTGGCACTTTAATTCAGTGCATTCCACCGGCGAATAATTGGTACTTAGTACTTAGTGTCAAAAATATTTGGAACCATCCAAACGCGCATCGTTTTAAAAATAAATTTCAATACAATATGCAGCACTTTGTTAACTTTTTCATATTATTTTGTTGGTATATAGTGAGTTCTGATGGTCATTTAAAGAATTTAGCTTGGAACGGCGGCCCGCTGCACCTAAAATGTGAATTCAACCCTGATTTGTGGATGAGAGGCGGATACATAAAGGATAATGTGATAGCTGTGAAGGCGGTGCCGTATAATGATGACATCTACGTCATCACACCTAGGTAGGTACTAAAGGTCTATAAAATTTAGGAAGTTAAGTAGCAGTACTTAAAGCTTGAGTGTAATCTGTATTTAATTATTTAAAAATCTGCACGATCAAAAATGTACATACCTACATATTCAACCTACCTGGTAATACCTACCTGGTTACCTTTTATATAAGAAACTATTATTACAGTTCCCGGAGCAGTACAGAAATATTTCAAAGACGATCCACAGAAATACCCAATTTAATACTTACTTACCTAAAATTAATAACAGAAATTGTATGTACCTACGTTTGTCTAGTATCAATAAGTTCATGATATGAAAAAAATACATGAAATAGAGAAGGTCAAATTAGTATGTGTACATACATGCATATCTACACATACTTTCATGTAAATGTACATAACAAGTTTTATTGTCTGTCATGCAGAATGAAGCAAGGTGTTATGGCGACACTCTGGCTGATCATTCGCGAGAAGAATAGCGTGGAACTTCAGCCATACCCAGAACTGCGAGACCATAAACTAAGCGACTGTAATGCCATACAAAATGCTGTAGACTTCTATCTAGACCATCTAGTAAGTATTTATGTTACAGCCTTTTTATCATCCCACTGCTGGGCACAGGCCTCCTCTCACAAGAAGGATTGAGCATTAACCAAGTTAGTATTAATACCTAAGGATAATTTATAAATTATCCTTAGGTAGGTATAATAAGATATTATATTTAGATTTAGGTAAAAGTTATCTTACCTATAGGTAAGATAACAGAAATCAAACTATCTAAAACATTTGAAAATTTGCCAACACATTAATCGAACTCAATACCTAAAACACAGATAGGTACTTCTTTAAATGTCTTCCAATTCTAGATAAGAACGATGATGTAGCTATACTAGCTATGCTATGTGTTAATTGCATTGCGCAGGAAATCGTTTCCTTTTTTTGAACGAGACGTCGTAAGACCGATTATTGCCAAAAATTACATCAATGGCCCTAGTAGGGACGATAATACCAGTTACATTAGATAATTATTTCAATTAACATCCGATTGCAATTCATTAAACTCAATCATAATCAAAGCATTTCCCGTGCCCCGATGCCAATATACCCTAAATACGCGTTTGTTAACATAATGAACATTAATGTGCTGCTAATAGTACTTATAACACATCAATTTTAGCACTAAGTTGCAAACATGGAATTGTTGCTATTATTGGTTTCCATAATCAGTTCAACTATTGTTAGGCAATCGAAATCAAAGCATAGTTTGTAACAACAATCACAATGACTAAAGTGTGGCCTACGCGTTCGACCTCATGAGCGCAAGTCACTCCCAACCATTTCAGTCTGTAATTGTTTCATTGAACACTAATTAATCATTCCATTTTTTTGCAACGTTGCATAAGGTCACTTAATATTGTAACTAACGAATCTCTATACTAGATTTGCAATTATTCTACTCTACATATTTACCAGTCACTGATGTTTTGAAAGTAGCAAGCTTCGTTTACATCAAGATTGATGTGAAAATATCTTGATATCATTTATTTGAATGTTACCCAATTCAGGCTTCTGTCTGAAATTACAGTTTACAGCTTAGTTAATGTAGATGTAAGATCATGAAGATTGTCTAAGTGGGCGTTTAGGTGTCAAATTGCAAACAGAAGTTTTAGCAAAATATTGCTTATTTAGCTGGCGTAATAAATTATAAATTACAGATTCCAAACTAATAATTATGTCGACGCAGTTCAGTTCAGAATACAATTACTCTAATTAATCTCAATATCCATTAAACACAAATTTACTTATTCTTTAGGGAAAACTGTGGATATTGGACACTGGTATTATCGACACATTATCGAACCCGCAATGCACGTGCCCGCCAAAGGTGGTCGTCGTTAATCTACTCCTAGGCAAACTGATGAAGCGCATCGATATCTCTTCTCTTATGGAAGCAAACTCCTTGCTGCAGAACATCGTCGTAGAATATGCCTTAGGGGGCAACGCTTTCATGTAAGTACTATGCAGTTTCTTATTTTTAATTAAGTAATTTACAGAATAACAACCCTACTGAATTTTGTAATCTAAAATAAGAAACATGAAAAGTTAATTAGAATGCATTCGATGTCAGTCTAGATAGCTAAGCAAGACACCTACATGATTAGGTATATAAAATAACGACCTGCCTCAATAAATCAAATAAAGATCTATTGAGGTAGGTCAATTTTGATTTCGCCTGTCCTAGTATTGTAGTAACAAACCAGATCAACATTTCAAAAGCTCTAGGCAGTGTCATGATGTTAAGCAAGCCGTCGTGTCTGATAGTATTACGATAATATAATCAAAAACTACATATCAAAATGTCGTAATTACTCACATCTTATTTGCACTAACAAAAATGCGATATGGTTATACTTAGGCAATCTAATTAAAGTCTGTTTTGTAAGTACCTAAGTGCGAGCAGCAGTAAGATAATTCTTTGATTGATACTTCCTTATAAGAACAACGTACCTTTCCATCAAGAACACAGACTTAGGTTTTAAAAGTTGCCTAAGGATAAAGTGTTTCAGAACAAGGTGACCTATCTAGACGAATGTTATATGCACAAAAAAAGTCAATAAGTATCAATTGGTTTGCAGATAAAATCTAAATATTGTAATCACCTTACAAAGGTACAATTATGTGTTCCTTCATGTTAGCGATTTTAAAGTTAGAAGAGCTTTTTCAGAACGGTTTTAGCATCTATCTCGATAAGATGAATCTGAGGCCGATTAAGGCTGAATAAAAAATTGCCTCAATTCAAAATATCACCAGCATCCAGTAGTCACGATCCTCAGGCGTCATATATGTAGACACCATTAAGAAGATGATATATACCTACCTAGTTAGTTATATTCAAAGTCTTCTTTACTTAATTCTTCTTTAGATATGCATCGGATGCATCTCGTGGAGCAATCCTGGTGCACGAGGTGTCGACTGGAGCCGGCTGGTCGGTGGTGACATGTGGCCCTGCAACTGGCCTGCAGATTTCGTTGGTGAAGCGAGTAACACACGCAGTCTTGATCCTCGTCAGGCTACACTACCCCGGGATTATTGAGTTGGATACCACTACTCTACGAAGGAAAGATTCTCTCGCTCCGATGACAGGTGAATTGATAGAGAAGGCGAGGGAAAAGTAAAACTTTTCCTACAATGTTTAAATTCCATGAAGTAGGCACCATCAAATAACATAAATATCTTTATCTTCTATATCTTCTATCTTTATCAAATAACATAAATATCAGGGGCCCGATTCTCCTAATTTTACTTAAGCGCCATTCGATTCACGTTCGACTGCGATCCAATCCCGACTCGATTACGATTGAAGCGTATGTGGCATTCCGCTATTATTTCTTTGAAATAAACGTTTTTATCCTTTTCTGTCATTCAATAATGAATCATTTTGTCTGCAAATGATTTACGATTGCAAAATGATTATACAGCAAACTACCTTATAGACCAAAATCACCAAAATAGCAGACCAATCGCACACCAATCAAATGCCAATCGAATACGATTGGTCTTTTATTAGTAGCAGAATGCCCGATATGGTTAAAACTGCTATTGCGATCATATTGCGATTCGATTTCTATTCGATTTTCACATTATTAACTTAGGAGAATCGGGCCCCTGTAATTACTCCATCTTTACCTAAAGAAAATATATAATTTGCTCACCATTAAAAGCGACAAAACTCACAATCATTGAAATTCCCACGGTAATGTAGAACCATATTCAAATGAAGATAGGTAAATAGACAGATAGGTAGATTATGAACAACATGTACCTACTTACATAGACAGATAACGAGGCAACAGGTGTTCCGAAAAATTAATTGATTAATTAATTTAAGTAAATGTCAGTAAAGCTTAATTTTTGCGGTCTGTTTGTCAATAACCACCTATTACGAAGAATTCTGGGGTAGACATTCGAGACACCTGTTTGTAACAATTTCATAAGCAAACATATAAATACTAATGAAGTAATGAATTTATTTGCAACTAATTCAAAATTTTAGAAAACAACTTTCTAAATAAATACGTGCATAATTTTTAATTTATTTGATTTCAGTATTTGGTGAGCACAGCAAGCCAATGGTGCTATTGGGGGCAGACAATTTCCACGTTTATCTTCGTCATACAGAATGTTCAGACGTGTTAGTATGGAACTCTCGGGACGCCTACAACTCATCATGCCTTGACAACATACACTCGGCGGGCCCACGAATGACGACCACCTCTGTAGCCGCTGACCCTTTGAAAAATGTACTGATTGTTCTCGATTCTAACTACTTAGATACACTTCAAGGAAATTCAGCCACATATCATAAAATTAGTTTTATAAACAAAAATGTTTAATAAATAAAATGCAATCCAAATATTTGTCTATCTTTGTAAAAATCTAATCCGACATGGGATAGGCTCTTTCTTCCATTCCTTTAGGTGAGCTGTTACTAGAGGCCGAGTCTGAGTGCGAGAAGCGCGTAGGTACCTACGTAGTTCGCAGCGTCATTAGGTATTATGATTCCGTACCTTAGGTTAGTACATCGATGTTCAGTGGTTAATTTTGCAACCTGTTGCGGTTACGTTTTCAATAATAAAAGTCGCTTTTATTGGTAATTAAAATTAACCAATTCAAGCAGAACAGTTCCTTATTTTTACCTACTTTAGTACATACATACATTACTTACGGCTGTACACATGTATTCATTCTCGATTGGCTCGTAGAGAAACAAACCAAATTACATGACTGGTCATAAGTACTGGTCGTTTCCCCGGATTTGTCTTCATTTGGAGGCCGTCCGGGGACCGCCCGGCCGGGGTTTCAAGAAGTGTCCGGGGAAAACCCGGACACTTTTCATGTAAGGAAGCACCTCGTTAATTTAAGTATATGTTAATAGTAAATGGATTACAAATTAGGTATTATTTTGTTTTAAAAAATCGTACTCGTTCGTGGAAAAAATGCGATTTACGCCAAATGTCCGGGTTTTTTAATGTTTGTCCGGGTTTGGCGAAATTCGAGATGACAGCCCTAGTCATAAGTCCTATTGTATACCAATCTATGTGTATCTAATGGCGATCCGGAATTAATTTGGCTGAACAGCATTTGTACCTACGTGTGCGAGCTAACCATTTATCAAGTTAGTTCAAGGTAGGCACCTTTCGATACCGTTGTCTGTTATTTGACGGGTCTTGGCATAACTTATGCTGTGTCTGTAATAAAACGGGGTGTTAGGCGATCTAATTTTATCAGCTGTTAGATTTCAATCTATGCTAACTAGAAAATTGCTGAGTTAACGGTCGATTGCGTGAATGACCCGCAATCTCACATAAATAATGTCATTATTATAGTAAAACGCTTATTATAGCTTGTACGTGTTCTACCAGGCAGGGTAAAAATGAAACTGTAGGATTTGTGGACATAACGCTTATATTGTAACATAACATGGTGAAATTAAAATAAACATCTTTAAATTAAAACAACGAACATAATACAAATATTCGGAGGTCGACCCATTGTATGAAAATCTTATGCGAATTATTTCTTTAAAAATGTGTACAGTTAAAGTTTTTAAAACTCGAGTGAAGTCTTTTTATGAAACCATTTGCTCATTATTACTTATCAATTGTATCTAAAAACACTGATTTTATGAAACTGTTACATAAATCTATTTCAATCATTTTATCACAGGCTACCTCCGAAGACTTATAAATAAATTAATCTGCGATCATTTTTGAGAGCCAGACATTTATACCTATATATCATTAAAACATAATCAACTTTCCAATACAACAAAATTAGCATATTCTTTTAAATTAAGCACTTCGGCAAATATCCAGAAACATTTCAGCAATCAATCCATTGTCTGGCATTATTTTGTCGATTTATCGTCAGTTAGCAATAAAAGTTAAATGATAGAAATGAAACCTCCATATTCATGTCTTGCGAGGAGCAGAGATGCGAGGAGGTCCACAATGCTTTTTAGATAATTTGCCTGTTTCTTATAGAAAATCAATGCTAGAAATGTCTCTGAATAGTCTCTTTATAAGTTTTGTATCCTGATAAAGTAATGGATCACAGGTACATTGTTTAGGCCACGTTATAGTACAGGCTAACACAGATGGCGCACCAGGAGGTACGTAGCTGCCCTTTAGCCGACCCGGCCCACGGAGCCGCTTCGCAATGCGGTATCTGTCTTCTTGGTTCTGATATTATAACAACAATATGTCTTTTAATTAAAATCAATTTCTATACAATAAATTAATCAAAAATCATCACGATAAAATTCGTAAAGAAATTCTAAATCATGTGCATTTACAAATAACCCTTCTTGGAAGTCGGGTAAAAAGGAATATTATTTACAAAATATCTTTATAATCCGAATTCAAATATCAGTTTAGGTAAATAATAGCAAATCACATAAATGAACATACATAATTCCCACGTATATGTACAACAATTTGTGAATATAAAATATTTAATAAATCACATTGTCCTTGCGTACTTCTTGCAAGTGGTATTATTATTAATCATCGTAGACAAATATCCAGCAAAAAACTCATCACATACAATATCAGTTATCCATGAATAACCTATATATGTAATATTTCGCTTACACATATGTATGTATATTGTAATAGCTGTACAAATGTAAACTTTAGTTGCTAAATGAATTTTATTTATTTTCAATCTTCAAATCACAACATCTCTAGGGCCAAGGCACAAATGTGATTACATGTAACGCCCTCTAGCTACGTTAATATAATTCAGGTTATGATTTTATCTACAGATTGTATGTTACAATAAACATGAGATTATTATTTTACATTTTTCAGAAAAAATAAGTTTACTTCAAATAATCAGGGCATAATTGGTCCTATTTGTTCAATAAATCGGTAAGCTAAGAATTAAATATTGTCAATATCTAACGTATACAGGAATTTAACGAAAAGGTAAGGCCTCATTATGCTTAGAGACAATATGAACGATTCGGTAAAAGATAATATCCCGATGTAGAGTGCTGTATATAGAAGTGCCGCTACACTACGTAACTAGCTTTACTACCGATCTTACGAAGAACAAGCAAGTAGTGCATCTTAGCTATTACTAGACATTACACTGCAATGCAATGCAACATTAGTTAAAGGCAGTGAAATTTATTAATTTAATTGTTTGCAAGATACCTCTTATTAAACAATAACGCCTCCAATTTATTTTCATATCGTAAATGGTAAAATATATTTTCTATGATACGATATAAAATTATGTTTATATAAATAAAATACTTTGATATATTACCGGCGTTACTTCCACGTTTGCTCTCTTCGGGATAGAACCTTAACAATAAACATCGCATTTCGTTTGTTGTGGCTTAATAGTGAATATAGACAATTCTGATATAAACATTATGACCTACGTCCAACAGCAGACGTAATTCTGTGGATTATTATAATGATGAAATTGAAATGAATATGGATAGCGAATGCATGAAAATAAATTAACTACAGAAACTATGAAAAGAGCCTCTGCAATAATATGCCTTATTAAAAAGTTGCGCATTCTTGTACAAACGAACGACGAACCGTCAGCTACACAAAATCTTCAGATCTAAGTTCGAATATAATATAAATAATGAACAGTTGTGTAAAGTATGGTATTCTTCAGACCTCGTCTGTTGCTCTCATGTAGATATTCGAGTTTTCCAAACGGCAGACTTGTCTCCTGTAAATGTAGATGTAGCCATAAAGATACATGGAATATTTACAGTATATGCATGTTATAAGCTACTTAATTAAGTACCCTGGTGTAAATATATTTAATCACTCAAACACAGTACAAGATCTAAAACATGGACATGTGACAGAAATACTAACCTGTCCTATGAGATTCCCCTGTAACATGGTTGGTATGCCTAGGAACAATGAATTTTGATTCCTGGAACATGGACAACATTAGATCCTCGGTGGTGGGATGATATTCGACTTCGTTAATGCTAGCTACAAGTGGAGAGCTCTCATAGTTCCTGTTGGAGTCCCTGGTGGTGGGCGTGGCGCCGCTGGAGCGAGTGGCGTAGTCCACGGAGCGCGGCCGCCGCGTGTCCACTGGAGTCATCTTAGGATTGACGTGAACATCTTTGTGTATGTACGGCTCGAGTGACACGCTCGTTTCGTTTTCATTTTCGCTAGTGTCGTCATTTGCGCTATTCCTGCTGTTCCCGTTGACTTCAACTATGAGCGGCCGCTGTAGCGCCGGCGACTGCACTACAGACGTGGGATTGTGTATAACAGTCACACACACGGTATGCTTCACAGGAGAAGTCACTTCACTAATGCTATCGTCGGGAAGACTGGCAACACTTCGGGACAGTGAGGGGCTGTGCGTGGGAGCTGTGATATCAGATTCCGAATCATGCTCATTAGCAGGCGGCTCGATTTTAACTTCTTCAATAACGCTCTCTTCCTTCACCTCCGTTAATTCGTTTACAGTTTCGGTCGTTCGTTTTACATATTTAGGCATACGTAACGCCCAATGACCGTTGTGGTCGTCAGAAGAACAAGAATGTGTGACAGTTGGTTTTTTGCGCTTATAGAAAAGCATATAAGCCGTGTTATCAACTAGTTCACTATAAGCATTTTCATCATCGACTGGTGTGACTTTGGAATCATCGAATTTGTACCAATGGCCGTCGTAAGGGTTCTTACAAGCTGCCGTGTAATGTCCAGTCTCGAGATCATCTCCGTGGTGGTAGCAGATGGCATACAGGTCGTACATGTTCTCGTGCGGGTTGGTGGCGGGAGTCTTAGAATGCCGTCGTCTAGGAGATCGCGAGTGTCCAGGCGACTCCGCAACTTGCATGTTCCTCCTAACGAGATGCGGAGTCATATCGAAATCGTTCAAAGGGAACTCTACCATTGCTGTTAACTTTGTGCTCGTACGACCTTTGGCTTGTCTGAAAACATGTTGTTTTTAGAAATAATCGTAACAAACTATAAGATTAAAGATAAATAAGACCATACTCACTGTCTGAACCGCTTTAAATGTATTACTAAAATATCTGGAAGTGACCACAGACCGAGAGTTTTCACCACAGGCATATACCGCTGACACTGGGGACATCTAAAATAAAAATATTATTTTTTAATCTACGACATGTTAGTATGACGAGTGGTAGCGAGGAATCGAAGCAGAAAACATTAAAAATTAAATTGGGAACATGGCAATTAAAAGAAGAACTGGCATGGATTCTCTGCGTATCTGGCCTATAAAAGTTAAAGGAATTTATGAAACTATTATACCCATACCAGTTTTACCAAGGGTTATTGGGTTGGCCGGGTAACTCGGTTGAGGAGGCCAGATACGCACTCGCTTCTTATAACACACTGGTACTCAGCTGCATCTGGTTAGACTGGAAGTCGACCCCAACATTGTTGGGATAACAGGCTTTGGAGATGATGATTATACCCTTTATTGGTTTCAAAACTTGACCACATACATTTAATTATAGATTAAAAAGAACTAATCTCGCTATGATGAATTTTCATGTTACCTCCATGCGTCTTCCTGCGCGAGATGCTCTGCGCGCGTGTAGTGCGCGAGGCACGCGTGCAGCGTGAGCGGCGCCGCCGACCCCGCCGCCGACACGTGCACCTCGCACGACTCGCGAGCCTCGCGGATTATACTGCCGGACAAACATTACAAGGATTATCCTACTAATATCCGCAATCGAATATGAAGAAACACACAATTTAGATGGCTAAGTTATAAAACCACGCGAAAGGTTGTAAGTAATTCAAAACTTGAAAAAGATAATATTTCGCACCAAACCTAATGGCGATTCGCAATTTAGTTCGGAACAAAAGTAGGCGCTTGTGGCCATACTGTACGGCCCATACGTTATGGCGGTTGGGGTATGGCCCATACCCCAACAATACCAAGAAATCTCAATGGTTCCTTCCAATTGTCTAAACCTGACCAATGGCGAAGAGAAATCTCATAACGAAACTGGACCCAAACTGGAAAACCTTACCCAGTCTTACGGTCGCCAATGTTAAAATCAAACATTTACGTAATATGATATGTCATTCAATATTTCTAACAATCGAAAATTCTTGTTTATCGTATTTTTATGTGCAGATACGCTCTACAAATTGCGTGGTATTTTAATGTCGTCGTCACCGCCCCCATGTTGTTTCGCTACATAAACCTATCTATGACCTATGTATGTATATAGGTACCTTTTATGTTTGTGCATATTTTTGTAGTAAAGCTGCTTGTTTCTCACTTTTCTTGAGATGGGAAATCATCAGATGACTGTGGGTGCAGTAGGAGGAAGTTTCAAGTCAAAGTATTTATTATTTGTAAAAAATTGGATAAAATAAAATGTAGATCTGAAAATTAAAATAGTGCTCTCGAATAATTACGCAAAACAAACTATTAGTGCAAGTCGATACAGTCATAGTTTTGTCATTAAATAAAGCGAGCATTTATTTTTAGACCGGATGTGTAACCGCAATATGACTGCGCGCCCTTCTACTAAATCCGCGGGAAGTTCAAGGTCGCGATATCGCGGAACTCATCTATGTGTGGGTGGTACGCTGATTGGGATTACTAATGTAGGTATAAACAAGCAAATGTGCAACATAAACTGTGCGTACCCATTCACAGGCTTCACAAGGTCCATGGAACATTTAAGGGGCTAGGTATACGACTTTATAATAAACTTCCTCAGTCGTTATTAGAATTGCCATTTGATAAATTTAAAGTCCAAGTCAAAACTATTCTGTCGAAGAAAGCCTACTATACTGTTAATGATTACATAAACGATAAGAGTAGTTGGTCCTCATGTTAAACACCGGACAGCTTCAAGAGTTATCATTGATAGTTGATGTGATTTATTTTTATTTATATACGTGACATTCTGTATGTATACTGACAGATTACCACCATCGTACTGTTTTCACGATGGGTTGTTTCGCAATTTTGTAAATGGTTTACTAGCGACTGTGAATCTATTAGTATTAACTGTTTTCTTGTTATGTGGTTGCAAGTCGTCATGCTCCCTTAGATGGTATTGCTTGCGGTAGCGTCGGTGGTCGGGTTGCCTCCCTCCCTCAAAAATGTGCGAGGGGGGCGATGGCTGATCCTCGCGTTATGCTCGTGAACGGGTGCTGCTTGTGGTACCAGGTCGTCTTGCTGACTACATATTTCTTAACCCGTAATATAATGTGTATGACTTTTGATTTGAACAGTAGTCCTAGTTCACCGTTTTCACTGTTTATGTTGTAAATTTGTTTTATTTTATTTTTTATATATAAAAACACGTCGTGTTTCACATGTCGGTGGGTACGCCCTAAAACTATACCTATTTTCACTGAATGGAGGCATTATGTTCTCTCTTGTTTTTTTTTATTTTACACATTTTTTTATAGCTGCTTGAGTAATAGGTATGGGTAAGGTGTGTACTAACTAACATGATTACATGTTTACTTGCTTTTTTTTATACAAATTTATATGTATAATTTTGAGTGATATTTTTATTTTTTTTTTTTTTTTGTATACGGTTCTTCAAACCATACAGACAGAATTGTGTTGCTGGGGAGTTTGTTCCACCACTTCTTCTTCCCAGCAAAAACACATAGGAAGTGGTGAAGGGCGGGCGTTTTGGGGGCTGTCTTTTGTAGATTTGACGTTCAAAAAGTGCTGATTTTCAGCCTACTTTGAATAAATGACTTTTGATTTTGAAAAAAAAAAAAATGTTTATTTATGTATAACTTTTCCTTCCTTATTAGGTACTTTAACTCCAACTATGAATGTATAGCTGATTTTTACCTATGTAAAAATGTTCCTCATTTACTAGGTACCTACTTTATCTCTTACTATGAACACATCTATACCTATTGATTAACCCTGTATACATATAGGTATACACATATAGGTATTACCGTTAGAACCCGAAGTGCTGCTACACCTAAGTTTAGCCGGCTATCCCACCGAAGTTAGATGAATTTGTAGCCCAATGTTGCTTTCTTTTAGAAATTAGAAAGAAATAAATCTATATATATATCAAAGAAAGTCGTGTTAGTTACACATTTCATAAATCAAGAATGGCAAAACCATTGGCAAAACCATGAAATGGCTGAAAATTTGAACGAAGATAGCTTATTCCCGGGAGAAGGACATAGGGCGACGGAGTTTTTGGTATCATCCGGCTACGCGAAGCATTTATCTCGGGATGCAGGTGAAAATCTAGTATATTGATAAAGTACCTGTCCCTATGCGCGGCGTCCCACAGCAGTTCGAGTCGTAGGTGAGGATGCTTGTCGTGAGCGCACAACGCCTGCTCTACGTCCAGAGAAAATAACGGGTGCGGAAGCTGTAACAAAAGTTAAAACAAATATTATTTTAACCGACTTCAAGGGAAAAAAGGAGGTGGTTCGCAATTAGCATGTGGCTTTCATATATGTATTACAGTCTTATGTATAATGTAAATTTTTTTTTTATCGAATAATAAACCGTCATTGACTTCGGGTTTGTCATATCAATGTTAGTTTTTTAACATTCTTTAAATAAACTTGGAGCACTGGCAATGCAGTAGATTACTCTTTTTGACAAAAATAATAACAAGTAGAGGTTTTGTCAAATCAATTCACCCTTTTCTACCTTCATACATCTTAACTAACACGCAAATCTATTTTCTACCTTTAATATTAGCAAAGCTTTTGTAGTTACCTCTGGCTGCAAATACGCGGGATCTCTAGGGCGATGTGCCTCAGCGATCCTGGCGCGGAAGATTTCCGGCCCCTGCGAGTTCTCCAGCACTCGCTCGGCGACCACCTGGCACATCTCCTTCAGCATCAGTTTCTGCAAGTCCTCGTACGAGATCTCGCGAGGCACTTGCATGGCGTATGGCGAACCTAATGTGGCAATGTTAAAAAATAATCACTACATGGTAAAAAACAAAGTCGCTTTCTCTGGCCCTATATTCCTATGTATGCTTAAATCTTTGAAAATACACAACGGAATTTTATAGTGAAACATAACTGTTAGTACATCAAAATAACATTATTTATCTGGGTGAGAATATTTAATTTGTCTTTGCAGAATCTCTAACGATATACTGTCTTACAGTAACCTTTTAGACATACTAACCGAATCTTTCTCCTTCCAGTAAATTGACCCATAAGATGAGGAGGTAGGGAGTGGTCGGCGTCTGTAGTAATGGCGGCGCTTCCATGCAGTATAGAGCGCCGAAATCTATACCCGCCGCCTCCCAACCCGCTCGGGCGTTGCACCAACCTAGTAGTACGAAAGGAGTTTTTGATAAACGATTCTAAGATTGGATTTTCAATTGACTAAAGGTGGGTTGCACCATTTCACTATAACGATCAAACTGTATGGGCGGCAATTGACGGCTGGTTATGGTTTGGTTAATATCGTTATAGGTGCAACTCACTGTGAGGATCGAACAATGGAATGACATACCCATTTCATTTATTTCTGCCATAATGATGTGGTCCCTATCAATGCCTGTGTCATTGTGTAGTGTTGTCCTCAACTCGTCCATGGTCATGTTTGGTGTTAATTCCACACCTATTCGCACTTGCCGTGGCTGCTGATTCACATACACTACCTGCAAAGAAATGTTTTACATGACAGTTAGTTTTTTCATTAAGTGGTAGTCATGCATCAAAATAATTCACACATTTCCAGATTTCATATACAGTTAAAATGACAACATTACTCATTTTTATCTAAATAGGAAATAAAAATCTGAATAACATTGAAATAAAAAGTGACAATTTAAAGACTCTTTTTGATAACATGGTATGTATCACTTTAACTCCACATACATTTTGCATATTCAAATTCAAATAATTGAAAAGGTTGGTATGTGAACTGACCCCAATCATGTGTGCAGTGACATGGTTTTACCATAGCTGACACTGTTCTTGCATACAAATGTATTACAGATAACTTTTATTATGTACAAGTAGACTTACATTGACAGGTAGTGGGGAGGGTTGAGTGGTGGCCAGTCGAGAAGGTAGCTGCACACTCACACAATGGAATGGGTCAAATGTACATGATGTGCGCTCACATTTTGCACAAGTCAGTGCTGACCTGTAATTAAAATATGAATTTATGGTAATTCTATAATAATAAATACTCTTTAGGACTGTAATATTTTCAAATATTTTGTTACCTGTACTGAGCTTGGAAAACAGCCTGTACAAATGAGCTATTTCTCCTTGCATGATTTGCTAATGTTTCAGCTGCAACCACTTCATCAGGCTTACCACATGTATTCTGTCATAGGAATAACAACAAATAAGTAACAAAATTATATGCAAATAGTACAAGCACATAAATTGATAAATGAATGAGTTACCTTAATTGTTTTATATTTTTTCTTAGTAGCTGTATTTAAATCTTCATGAACTTTATCTAATAGCCAAAATAAAAATTCTTGTGCATCATGTTGACTGTTTCCCCTATATTGTGTGCCATGCCTTTCCACTGCACTCTACAAAGATAATTAAAAGTTCAAATAGAAAGTTTTTACATAGAATCAAACACAACACTTTTCTAAACAAGGTCAATAGATAAAACCTTTCATTAGCTTATCCTAAAAATACAAACAGTTCTGGTAAAATTAATATTGAGTATCAAAGTACACTTTCAATAGCCATACAATTAATAGACTATCTAGAGTATTTACTACTTAAATGATTAATTACCTTAAAAGCAGTACTCATATCAGGTGTATAGTGACATGCCCAGAGAGCTTTCAAAATCGCTGCCAGTTGTTCAGTTACCTCCCCCCGAGTGCCATATTTCTTAGAATTTATTTTATTCCTTTTTTGTAGATCCACCTAAAACAAAATTTTAACAAATTAATGCTATATAATATCTAGTTCATTGGATGATGATGACATCCTGTTATCACTCATCAGGGTTATAGGGCTTTCAAAAGGCTTTCTACTGCCACTCCCTATGACCTTAAGCAAAACATGTTATGTCCATCAATTTGAAGGACAGATAAGAATGATTAACACTTGTTTTTAACACAATATGCATAAATTATACAATGCTTACTTTGTAATGTTCCAAAACAAAATATTCAGCAATAACATCAGTGTGTGAGAGACATTGTAGGACAGCATTCATGTAGCAAGTGTTGCCATGGTTCTTTATACCAGTGGCAGCTGGGGTAGAGCCTGGAGGCCATGGAGGATCCCCACTGCACGGAACACGCTCACCATTCATTAGGACCGGTGCAGACTTTACCTAAAAAAGTTATTACAAACTTTAATATGACTTTACAGTCAAAATATATAACATTTTGTTACATTTAAGGAGATTGCTGTGTAAGTGTTTTGAAACAGCTTTGACTTCTGTGTTTCTGAGCATTAATCCAAAACAGAGGTTGCCTGTTCAGACGCTTCATCAAACTCGATAGTGTTTTCATTAATAATAGTATAAACTATTGCAATAAACAAAAACTATGTAAAATAGTACCATGAACTAGTCCATGAAAGTATATAGTTTTAATAAAGTATACACATTGCTTGCCACTGTTTCATATTCTATTGAATAATTATAATAGATAGAATTAGGCATAGGTAAATGACAGATTTAATCATGCATGGGTTTATTTATATAATTATGTCAGTATTCAAATAAGTTTTATTAGGTACATTAATATTCAATCTCAAATACATAACATTGTGATCTCATTTACCACAAAAGGAAGACAATAGAGTAATAAGTAGGTAAGGATTTATTCCCGATTGTTGGTTAAAGGTAGGGCTGCCATCTCGAATTTCGCCAAACCCGGACAAACATTAAAAAAACACGGACATTTGGCGTAAATCGCTTATTTTCCCCGAACGAGTACTTACGATTTTTTTTTTTAAAATAATACCTAATTTGTAATCCATTTACTTAAGTTCAATGAGGTGCTTCCTTACATGAAAAGTGTCCGGGTTTTCCCCGGACACTTCTTGAAACCCCGCCCGGACGGTCCCCGGACGGCCTCCAAACGAGGACAAATCCGGGGAAACCCGGACGGATGGCAGCCCTAGTTAAAGGAGTAATCTTCCAAAATAATTTGGAACTAAGTTCATAGAGTGAAATATTGTAAAGTAATACTTACGCCTGATACGTGAACAGTGCTCATGTGTTGCGCTATCTTGTTTAGGAATCTTTTCCATGATGGCCTTCTAAACAACTTCCTTTCTACACCATTCTCGTCTTTAGGAGCCTCTGAGAGTGTGGAACTGGCACTTGCTGGTTTGCTTTCATTTTCACTGCTCTTATTTTTGCTGGATCCAGGTTTCGTAGTTCCGAAAGGATTGCGAGGCAGGGTAAATGTACGTTTTAATCGGGATCCTTCCACCTGCTTCTGTGTCATACTGTTATCGGACACTTCATTGATCAACTCACTTTCTGAACAAGACTTTAAAACTGATGATAAATTATTAGTAGACATATTAAAGAAATAATCGTTATAATTTCACATTTAATATATTTTTAAACAAAAAAATCCAATAGAAAACATTGATATGTCACTGACGTAAACGCCATTTTGATTAATTTCTTGCAAAATGCTAATAAAAACTAAAAACTGTAGTCTATGGATGATAGTGATTTCAGATACTAATAATTTTTGACTAAAGCATATGATACATTAGGGTGTGGGTGCTACGATCAAAAGGCGATATGATAGTGTAGCGGCTAGCGGCACAAAATTATTGTGTTTTAATAATCCAAAACACCTTGTTCGCACAAAAACTGAGTCTTCAAGAGTACTGTAAACAACAATGAAAAATGGTCCACTCGATCTATACGCATGAAGGCATGAAGACAACGAAGGAAATAGGAAACATGGAATTTGATACCTGATATCTGTCAACTCGCGAAATGACAAATACTGTTGTCAAATCTGAAATGTCACTAATGTCAGTTAGACATGGGAAAAACGTATCATTGAAAAGAAAAGATTGATATGTATCTTTTGATCACTGGGATATGTATCACTCTTTTGTATCTCTATATCCTTTCGAATCCGCGAGTGACATTGTACTGTTGCTCAGAGTGACTCGCTTCGTTCAATTCAATCCAATGTATCACTAAATCAGTACTGAACTAAGAGTGATAGATTCGTTTAGGATAGATAGATTCGTACATCAGTTTGTAATATTTTTTAAGTTTAACTTTTTAATTTTTAAGTTTTTATTTTTCATTTAAAATTTAAGTTTACGATTTATGTAATTTACACGGCTTTAACAAAGCCGTGTAAATCGAATAAATAAATAAAAATAATGGTCAAACACTTATTCTCGGTATCGAGAAAGTGAGACAGAACATTCTAAGTAGGGAAGTGCGAAAGAGATGTCTGGACTTTCCGATGAGAAACCGTGACGCCAGCCGCTCAACGCTGTGTGTGCGAGTGCGACACAGATACAAAAGGACGACGATTGAATGAGTTGTTAAAGATACACTGATACATTCGGATTTGAACTGATACAAAGAGTGAGTGATAAGAACGGAAAGATACATATCCTTTTTATATATCACTCCTGAGTTACCCATCTCTAATGTCAGTCAGTGGAGTGGACAGGAGGTTCGGCTCCTGAGGTGTAGTTTGTTCGTGCTCATAGTTTTTTTAATGACCTTCATGAACACTATTAATTAATTAAATCGTGTAATACAGTGTCTTAATTGTGGTCAGCTGTGTGTGTGGCTTGAAACAAAAGTATATTATGTATTCGTAATGTACAGGTACGTAATGTTTAAAATATTTTATTTACGATGATTGCTGAGAAGAAAGTTCCTGCATAATAAAGTAAATTATTGTACTTATATCAAGACACAAGCGATCGATTTAATTAATAAATTGAATGAACTTGTATTTCTCAAATTATTAGCCTCCTTGCCTTGTGAAATCCACCAAAACCCTGTGCCTTACAGTAAGAAAACGACGCAATTTATTTTGGTATGGGATTCAATAAATATTTTAATAGATCGATTTATTACGTTAATATTTAGTGATCAAAATTTGAAGAAGTGGTTACAGGAAAGTGAATACATTTATCCAGTTCTGCTGCAGCTGTAAAGTATAGTAGACCCATACAATATGGGTCTACTATACTTTGGTGTTCACTGTATAATATTTTAATCACATTAATTAAGCACTTAAAACTATCTTTCCTTGGGCAATAACATTACTTCAGTTTTAACATGAGTGTCTAATTTTAATTCACTAACATGTTGGTCACTAAATTTTTTCTGAGAAAGGTAAACCAACAGTAATTTTCTTGGCCATTTCTTTTATACTCAGATATCCTCCATACATAGACGAAGTTTTAATATGAAAATAGTAAAAACATATTTAATTTAATGTAAGTGTGGATGGTCTAACAAAAATATAAATCAAAACCATTTGTGGTATTTCTAGCAACTATATAAAATGGGATTGCTCAAAATGCTTTATTCTTTATATAAAAATTGCTGTAAGTTATTATGAACCTACACATAATAAATATCTAACTATTAGAATTAATACATAATAGGTGTAAAATATACACCACAAACTGACACAAATTTTATACACATTAATTCAAATGCAAATAAAATTAAAGATGGTAGAGTTTTTTTTGTAATAAAGTAATAATCAATTTCCACATAAATTAATAGATTCTTAGATTGTATGTTCAAACAATAATAATCATTTGTAAAAAGTAATAAGTGATTGCTTTTAAGTATGTAACTATCTTCAAACAGAATCAAGTGTTTGTGTTGTTGGGGGTACAGCTCTATTTTCAGTTTTTTGACTAATTGTTTTTTTTTAGATGACCAACAACTGGCACAATGTCTGCCTTTGAAAAACTAAAGCTTCTCATTTGGAAGAATTTTCTTCTACAGAGAAGACACAAATGGCAAACCATTTTCGAGATTGCATCACCTGTGATATTTTCGTTATTTCTTATACTAACAAGATGCCTAGTGGATCCAAAATCAAAACCAGATATAAGCTATCCACCATTTCTCCCAACTTATTTCAATATAAGTGGACGAAATTTGTAAGTAACATCTCATTAAGTAAGACAAAGAATTATGAGTTATTTGCATCCCACATAATACTAATGTTTATTTCATATTTTTTATTGATTTAGAGGCAATCTTACAACTGCAAAAACAGGGACTCTGGCATTCTCACCTGAAAACCCACTCACTAGAAATGTAACTAGAGATGCCATAGCAATGGTAGCTGATGACAATTTCAGTATATTATTTGCTCTCTTGTTTGACTCGAATTTTCTACCTCAACCTAAAGGCTATAAGAATGCTCAAGAAATGGAGTTGGCCCTAACCCAACCTAATGCTATGAATCAGATTCTTGTTGGAATCCAGTTTGAAGACAGCATGGCAAGTAAGTAACATAAACAAACAGTTAAAAGAGTCTAAATCTATTTTGTTAGTCGGAAAATTGTCTCCTTTGCTTAGGGATAAATCTAGCAGATAAAATCTGTAAGTAAAAATATTTGCAGATGCTACAGAATGGCCGGACGACGTTATTTTGACGCTAAGATTCCCGGCTGTGATGAGAACGCCGATGGTAGAACACCCGCTGAGAGCTAGTTGGCGAACGAATTTATTGTATCCGCTGTTCCCGCGGCCAGGCCCTCGCGATCCAGATGATATGTACGGCGGAAAAACACCAGGTGCTGCTTCAAGTTTTGTTTAAGTATTCTTTGTATGTTTGAATGGATAGACAATAATCTCAATAGACTTATTGATCAAAACAAATTAAAATTCGTCGACTGAATCCGACGGAGTAATGATAATATTTTTTCCTTACATAGCATTCGTTATAGTGACACCTTGACCTTTACTCAGTGAAATATACCTAGTTTCTTACAGTGTCGTTACCTTATTAATTTAACATCGAGAAGGCACTGATTCAAGGCTAAACAAACATACGACGCCAAAAAATAAATAATGTTATCAGATGTATTATCAGCCTCACATGAAGTCGCCAAATTAATAAACTCTTTACAAAAACGCTGTTTAAAAATAGAATAATATAACTAGCTAGTGAGACTGTGAAGTGAAGTATCCAGGAACTAGCCGTATTTATAAACAAGTCTATAAATATAACAATGTATTACAGATAGTCGGTTTACGATAACAGGGAACTAAATTAGGCATATTTTTTTAGGGTATTCACCTGAAATGTTCTTAGCGGTCCAGCATGCAATATCTCAAGAAATCATAAAGCAAAAAACTGGGAAGCCGATTAACACTAAGGTTTACTTACAACGTCTACCTCAACTCGCATACAGGGAAGATCAACTGCTAGTCGCTCTAGAAAGATTTATATCGATGATCATCATGTTATGTTTCGCGTATTCCTTTGTGAATACGGTCAGGGTTGTAACATTCGAGAAAGAGTTACAACTAAAGGTAATTATGAAAGTAATCCGTTGTCAATACTAAAAAATCACGTAATATAAGCATAAGATCTAATTGTTTTATTGCCAACTGTAGATTTAATTGCAATGTAAAAACGTGTACCTAAATTGTAGGTATGTAAATTACGTTGTTAATTAATTTTATATAATGTTATACTCATTGTCGTAGGAAACAATGACAATAATGGGCCTTCCATCGTGGCTGCACTGGCTGGCATGGTTTATCAAACAATTTTCATTCCTTTTGATATCTGTTGGACTTATTGTGATACTATTTAAGGTAAGTTTTAGAAGGTATTCATTTTAAATGAACACCTGTAATGTTCCTACTAGCGTAAAGTACGAACTGTATAAACAATGTAAAAATGATACTTAAAACCCAACAGATACCTATCCGCCGTAATAAAATAATAACCAGAGCTTATCAAAAATGACTTAAAATTATAAATCTTGTACAAGATCTTTATTAAAAAGGAATCCATCTCTGCAGCGCTACAAAGAGTTTAATGACCTATGAGTAAATGGCAGTCCGCCGAAGATTGTACATTAAAAAATAAAGTTTATCGCGAAAACTGCACTTTTTGTTGAGCGTAAAATCGTCGTCCAGTTTTATTTATTGCTAAAGGCCATTTCCTTTCTTTTATCAAAGTATAATCTGCTTAATTCATCTACAATATCGATTTATTTTTTAGATACCATTTAACCGGACGGCGGCTGGCGATGGATATTCTGTACTTACATTTACACCATGGAGTGTTCTATTTTTCTTTATGATACTCTTTGTGATAGCCTCTTTGGCATTCTCTTTTATGATCAGCGTCTTTTTTTCTCGAGGTATGTAATGCTTAAATATTAACTTTTCTTACTAAGCTATGGAATGTAAATGGTAGAAGTTTCTTTTTTATATATATCGAATATCTATATATATAAAAGAAAGTCGTGTTAGTTACTCCACTTATAACTCAAGAACGGCTGAACCGATTTAGCTGAAAACTGGCAAGGAGGTAGTTTAGAGCCAGGAGAAGGACATAGGATAGTTTTTATTACAAAAAATAAAAATAAAAAATACAATTTATTCCGGACATACAGCGCCATCTATTGTTCAAACCAAAAATCTGCCGGATGCCACTATTCCACGCGAACGAAGTCGCGGGCAAAAGCTAGTATCGAATAAATGAAGTGTATAACTGATTAAATTCAGACGTAGGTAATAAATTATCCAGCAACTACCTAATTAAGTCAAGTAAAATAGCATTCAAAAAGTTGAAATTCCAATCAGACTCCTAAATCGGAAGAAGTGCTGCTTTTGGCTAGGAAGCGATTTAGGACTTCTGAATTTAGTCATGTGGAATAAGGCCTAAACAGAGTATTAATGTAACAACGCTTTCAGCCAACACTGCTGCATCCTTTATGGGACTGGCATGGTTTGCCGCATACTCGATATACATGCTCACGCAAGTACTATACGAAGATATAAGCCTGTCAACAAAATTACTACTTAGTCTGATATCCAACACGGCTATGGGATATGCATTTCAAATGATCATCATGTGTGAAGGAACTTCGAAAGGTAAATGTTGTCTTATTTTATTACCTAAATATTTTACAAACAACTTTTGTGTCATTATTTTTGGCGTTTTCAACTTATAATTTATTCTCGAAGAAAAATACGACTAATCCACAGTTCAAAATACTCTAGACCACGCTAGATATAATATCTTAGTGCTCTCAGCTCTACTAAGAGTATTTAAAAAGAATCCTCAAATGAATCATAACTCGCTACGCTCCAACGATTCCACAACAGAAGCAATACGATGACTACAAAAAACGTCAAAATTAGGGTATAATTTTGTAATAATTTACATAAGGCAGTGTGTCATTTGTTTCACAAATCGCTAAACAAAGAACTAAATTATTCACCTTTACTCGATCAAGCACGCGTTAGTGTTGCTATCTAAAAACAATAGATGAGTAATGTCATACTTTGTCCTGTTTAAATATTGAAAAATGTCGTAAACACGGGCATTTTTCTGTAGGTGTGATGTTATTTTCCTTGTGTTGGTTGTACATGAGACACTAATGTTTAATAAACGTATCATCAGAACATTGGAAGAAAAAATGTCGAGGAGTCGACTTGAAATTCAATTCACGTGTTAAATAGACTTCCTCAATTTTTCGCTCATGAAATAATCTATGCATCTGACTTGGCTTCTAAACAGAAAAAACAACCATTCTTAATTTTGAAATATACCACTCGTATCGTACGTAAAAAATATACGACCGAATTCAGAACCTCATCTCTTTTGGCAAATATCTACGTAAAAAAATGTTATTTCGGTTTAGGTCTGCAATGGAACGAGTTCTTCACCCCGATATCGTACCAAGATCAACTACAGCCGGGCCACATAGTCCTCATGCTGATTCTCGACTCGATATTATACATGCTAATAGCGATGTACGTGGAGAAGATACGACCGGGACTCTACGGAGTCCCTTTGCCTTGGTACTTCCCATTCACGAAGAGCTTTTGGAGACCGAATAAGAGTAAAATGGCAGGTCAGTCTACATTTTTATTTATTTTGTACATTACCCTGATAGGCTAATAAAGACTTTAAAGATGCCCAGTTTATAGTTCAAGAATTTACGTCATGTGGATAGCCGTTAAAGACATGGTCTTCAAATAAAAAAAAAGAATGGTCGACTTGTTACGTAATATTATGAAACTTATGTGGCGAATCAATCGCATACGCTCATCAATGTAATTTTGTTGACAAGGTCATTATCATTGTGGTTGTACGGTCACCGACATATGTTGCATTGTCTGTTTTACTGAACGTACAGTTTTAGATGGCAGTCCAGTTGAGGCCCACTTCAATTCCAACTGGGATGGAACGTCGATGTTAGATACCCACTTAAAAGCCACGACTAGGACTTTCAATCTGAAGTCATTTTAAAGATCTGCTAGTAGGCTATTGATTTTAAATAGGCACCAATTAACTACGATGACACATCGTAATTCATTCATCTATCTCATAATTTTTACAAGCTTTTATTTAACTTGCAATGTATGTATGTATGTAACTGTATGTATGTGTGTTCGGGTGGAATTTTACAACTCAATTTTAAGGCACTTGCCCTCAACCGATTGAGCTGAAATTTTGCATACATGTTTAGTTTGGATGACAATGCATGTTAAGCTATGTGACGTCGTCCTAAATCTTACGTGGCTAAATATACCTACAAGATGGCGGACTAGTTATTTTTAAGGTACCTATACAATATGGGTATCAAATGAAAGGGATTGATAAGTACGAATAAAATACGAAATAAAAATCCAAGATGGCCGCCGCCACAAAATGGTGAATAACCTATTTTTTTCAATCCCATCCATATGGGTATCCAATGACAGGGCTTGACAAGTAGAATAAAGTGCACTTTACCAAATCAAAATCTAAGATGACCGCCGCTACAGAATTTAGACTTAGGAACTTACCAGGTGAAAACTAAAAAGTATATAAAATAAATTGAGGTAAAAAATCTTTAAAAACAAGCTTTTATTTTTTTACCTCAATTTATAAGATATATTTTTACCTAGCTTTTGACCTACACTTTTGACCTAATTTCGCAGCTGACTGTACTTGAACTTGCATTTGTGAATACAGCTTTTCAATGTGTTTATATTTGCTTTTAAAAATAGGATGGCGTATCATTTCAGCCGTCATATCCATGCCATAAAAATTGATTGCCGCGCGTAAGGAAGCTCATTGCTTCAGCACGGCTCGACCTATTAAATTGATTATTTTTACTTAAATTTAATTAATATAATACAGGTTTATAAGTACTCTTAATAATCATTAAATCTGCAAAATATATTAATTGTTATTTAACTCTTTTATGTTCTTCGGTTAAAAAGGCTTAACTGATCACCAGTCTTTATCTACTTCCATAAATTAAACCAATAAAGCTCTGAATTGAAAGATCGATAAATAAATTGAAGAGCGATACTCAATAGAGTGAATCAATGAGGCTGCATAAATGTACTTGCGGTTCATCGAATCAGTATTGAACTTTGAACATTAATCGCTGATGATTTCCTCTGACTAATTATCTGTTCCACATGAGTATCCATTTAATGTTATAATTGCAGAGATAAATAAGGACACGCGCGATATGGAGTACAATGACGCTCTGCTCAAAGTTGTTCATGACCACGACGAGGAACCCAAGGGCGTGCCCATGGGAGTCAACATACAAGTAAGTCACGCATCATATACCACACAAAATGTTCTAACTCGTAGCCGAAATCCGCGAACTAAATTCCTAAATAAAGCTCTAGAATTCGTTCCTTAGAAGGATATGAATAACCGTTTACTAGGAAAATTAACTGCGTCTATTTCTGGCGTCAACCTTTCAAGTTTCGAGTGTTTACTAATGGTCGCTGCACACAGCGGGCGCGGCGCGACGGGTCGGGACGGCGACGCGACGCTGAGCAGTTGTAATGTACTAGATATTACGGACGACATCACACAGAGCCGTCCCGCTCGGCGCGACGCGACGCGACGATCTAGTACATTGCGTCGCGTCACCGTCCCGTCCCGCCGCGCCGCGCCCGCTGTGTGCAGAGACCATAATACTTGGACCTGTCGAGCTAATATTTTGCCCTACTTCAGCTTTACTTACGACATAGAATCTACCGTCTTCGCACTATTTATAGGCGTAGGCGTCAATACTTCATGCACGACGGGTTGACGCCGCACTAACATTGGGCTGTTTCGATATTATCAATCAATATGAGATTCCAAAGAAAAACATAATTATCGTATGTTGTATGTTATACAAGGTCACTGCTACAGCATACTTAGCCAAATAAACGACTTCTATTGAGGAGATTTCTGTGAACTAACTGAAATAACTTAGTGTTGTTTCATATTTCACAAACATTTCAAGCTCGTCTTTGCAATTGTACAATGTACATCTCGTCGAACACGCAACATCAATTCATCTGCTCGGTTTTACATTTGTTGACTCTTTAAATTTAATTAACAATTACATAAACATAAACTTGAATGTGTCGTGGTGGCCTAGTGGGTAAAGAACCATCCTCTCGAGTATGAGGGCGCGGGTTCGATTGCAGGTCAGGCAAGTACCAATGCGACTTTTCTAAGTTTGTATGTACTTTCTAAGTATATCTTGGACACCAATGGCTAATAAAAAGGTGAAGGAAAACATCTTGAGGAAACCTGGACTATAAAGTCTGAAATCACCAACCCGCATTGAGCAAGCGTGGTGATTAATGCTCAATCCTTCTCCGTGTGAGAGGAGGCCTGTGCCCAGCAGTGGGACGATAAAAAAAAAGGCTGTAACAGTACATAAACTTGAGTGTTTATTTTACCCATTTATTATTATATAAATGCCGAGATAAAGAAAAATCAACTAGTCATGAAGTTATTAAACAAGTATTTTTAGAACATTAAAACAATTTGAAGCTTTTAAAATGGCAGTGTTACGACATCGTGTGAATATAGCTAGTTTGAGGTACCAACGAAAACCTTGACCAATGTTTGACCGTTTCATTTCAGGGGCTATATAACTGTGACTTGCGCAGTCTGTAATTATTACTCACAGTTTGATTTACTTAAATATTCCGATTATAATAGCTTGTCAATTAACTTTAAAACTTAAAAAAAAAAATAACAGGAATTCTCAAAGTAAATTACAATATTTTGTTACCTACTTTGATTGTTATGCGATAATTTGCAACTAGAGAGCAGTATAGTAAAAGCCTCATGCCTGAGCCTCTAGTGTCTAGTCAATATTGTTATTGTCCGGCAATACCTAAGTACCTATAAAGCGATAAGTTTGTGCAGTTATTACATCGATATTGGAGTTCTATCATTAATATTTTACGAGTATTAACATCGAAGGCCTTTTAGTCCACAATAATGTTATTTTTACCTACATGGTAATATCATTTCAATTTCCTTTTCCTATTGAAGGCTAGAGGTATGACAATATAAAAAGTACATTTACAACAGCAACCAAATTCATTCAAAAACATGAGTCTGATGTTACACACAATAGATAGATACAGAGCAACACTATTTCAATCCCTTTATTTTATCAAAAAGTGCAAATTTTTCTGAACGTGACTTTATATTCATTTGAAATACCTATTGAAAAAGGGATACAAATAAGCAATTTTCTTTCAGAATCTTACGAAAATATACAAGGGTCGTAAGAAAGTAGTCGATAACTTGAACTTGAGGATGTATGAGAACGAGATTACCGTATTACTTGGTCACAATGGTGCGGGTAAAACCACCACTATATCCATGCTTACAGGTTAGTATCTACCTAAATTATAAGTATCCATTTAATCATATCATAGGTCAAGTACAAGGACTAGTATTAGTCACTACTAAGTTGTAGGTATGAGCGTTTTGTAGACGACGATTATTATTCCAAATTACTCATTAAAATATTTAACGAATAAAACAACACATTTTTAAACATGATGAATAAAACACCTAATAGACAAGGATATAAAAAATATGTAAATACAAATTAAAATGTAGTAATTTCTTACTTATATGAATTAAAAACAATAAGAAAAAATAGTATAAATATTTAGTAGTTGCAATGTACTTTTACGGAAGCCTGGTCGCATTCATAAAATAAAAAAAATTGTATACAATGTTATGAGAAGGCTCAATTAAGTATGTCGCTTGTTAACATACGCCGTGGCATCTTTTCTCTATAATTTTGTACGATTTGGGTCAAAGTAATTTTATGTGCGAGTGTGTATTCGTATCCGTAAACATGACATAATAAGAGGGTGAAAAACTTTGATAGAATGATTCTAAAGAAAATCTGACTATATAACATTGTTTCTCAATTCAACTAGTACCAGTTAGTCAGTACTCGCGTGTTAAACAATTGCCCAATTACGACCACTTAACTGTAATTTAGCTCTTCCGATTAACTACATCAATCATCATAGAAATGATTCTCTGCGGTTGTCGGGAAACAAACTGATAATAATAATTGTTCTGTACATCATTATGTAAGGTTTGTTTCGGCAAAACTGTTTTGGAATTTATGCGTTTTTAGTACTATTTTCACCTTTATTCATAAATCTGTCCAGGCATGGTCCCCCCGACGTCTGGCAAAGCCTTCATCAACGGTTACAACATAGTGACTGAAACGGGCCTAGCGCGCAAGTCGCTGGGTATATGTCCACAACACAACGTGCTTTTCCCAGACCTCACGGTCGCGGAACACATCATATTTTATTCAAGATTAAAAGGCGTACCGAACAGTAAATTGAAAGAAGAAGTTAACCATTTTGTGAAACTCTTGGAATTGGAAGCGAAGGTAAGTCTCGTTAAATGCCAAATAAAGATTTTTCTCGGTAGCGGGAATGACGTTGCTGCATAGTTTTTGTATCCATAGCTAACCTTTGCGCTAACTTGTAGTGTGTTAAGATGACTTCGCGAAAAAAAATATAACCGGTGCTCAGTATGATTTAAAATTCTAGATAATGACGCATTTCACGGCAAACTAATCCGATATACCTTTTATGACAAGTGACGTAATTATTCATCAAAAATCAAGGTTTATCGAGCCAGTTTCTCATGTTCCTAACTTTTTATGACGTTTTATAATACTTCGATTTTATAAGATGTTCAAAAAAAAGTTTTATATTTGGCAGCGTGATGTGACGTCGAACAAGTTATCTGGGGGTCAGAAGCGTCGGCTGTCGGTAGGGGCGGCGATGTGTGGGAACTCGCGCGTGGTCCTGCTGGACGAACCAACGTCCGGCCTCGACCCTGCCGCCCGCCGCGCACTCTGGGACCTCCTGCAAAAAGAGAAGAAAGGCAAGTAGAAAAAATTACATTAAAAGCTAAAATTACTCGAATAGTAGAGCACAGTAATAGATTATTAAGAAGAAAAAAACTTATTAAGGTTTTGGCCTACATTCACATCTATGTATATTTGAACTTTTAAAATACATGGAAGGAAGGACGGGGTACCAATTTCAGCTAACTCATTTGCGTTCACTGCGGTGAAACTGCGACACCAAGCCCACGCAATGTAATGTTTTGATTGCCCTAAAGGTTAATAGTTCAATCGCGGAATTCCCGACCCTCGCGTTCTGAATACGTACAAGTTTAACTTCGACACGGCCTAGAGAAGTATGAACGGCGAGTTTTTGTATGAATACCATTAACACCTGTAGTGCATAGGCACTCGTTTATGGGTAAACTGGAAATGGTTTTTGAACAATTTCCTTACCTGCGAGGAAACTGAACCCCCGTTGGGTAGAAGATAGACGAATTGAATTTCCATTAAATTGGGAACTGGAAAATATTGTCACAACACTGTAACGTTTTATTAAAAAGAGATTGAAACGCAAAAAACTTATTGACAACAGCTAACTGTTTGCAGCTGTCGTTTTCATATTTACGTTAACTCATTCATTAATAACCCAAATCGTTTGAAGGGACCTGTAATTACGATGTTTAAAATGATTTAGAGGTAGAATTCCGTATGAAGATGTGACTTTAATGTCAAAATGGTGATATTGCATGTTGGCTGTTTGACCTCCACAACTCAACCACGCGTAACACCGGTATTATAATGTTAGATTAGCTGTTAGATCTTAAAGGCATAATCATGGTTTCCTTTAGTTCCAATCAGTCTTTGACTTTCCACTTAACTTCGTCTTCTAATATAATGATCTAAAATATCTTTCTCATCCTAAATATTCAAAATAATATGTTAGGAAGACTTATACCTATACATAGTTGCATCAGTTGAGAGAAAATACATATAGAATTTAATAATAGATCGTTGAAGTGTGATCTGATTTCTGTTTTTAGTTGATTTTGGTTTATAAAACCGTTTTTGCCGCTTTTACAAAATTTTAGTCAGGCTATTCAAAGTCAAGTTCAATGTCGTTTACTGGTTTTTTGTTTCCAGTTTTTACTGAAAAGATACTCTTGCAAAACTATTACTTTATTTTGCAAACGACATCATTCAGGATAATGGTAGGTTTACGTTTACTCCAAAATATTATGTAGGTATAAATAACACCTAAAATAAACGAGAATCTTTATCTTATTTTTTGTAAGAAGTCATCATGTTGATTTGGGGTTTTAAAACCTACAGTAATATGTTTTTGTTCAACATGAAGACATTCCTTTGTTTTTTGTTTAGGTCGAACAATGATCCTCACGACTCACTTCATGGATGAAGCCGATGTTCTGGGTGATCGTATAGCTATCATGTCCGGAGGCCGACTTCAGTGCGTAGGAACTCCTTACTTCCTTAAAAAACATTACGGCATCGGCTACAAAATCACCATTGTAAAAGGAGACAATTGTATACCGGATGACATCACCAAATTTTTCAAAGTTTACGTACCTGACATCAAAGAAAATACTAATATAGGTGAGTTGGTTTATGAGAGCTTCTAGAATAGTGTTTATTTAGCACTTCTAAAGAAGTCTATGATTCCGGTAACAGTAAATCACGTAATCCGTGACTTAAGTACTTATCGGCTATTTTGTTTTAGCAATCAGAGTTCGTTGCCCGGTTTATGAATAACGACTTGTCAAGGTCGCGGTATAGTGTTTATACTTTGAGATTTGAACCTAACCGGCAGCTCTTTTTTCAGGTTCCGAATTAACATATATCTTGCCAAGCGATAATGTCAGTAAATTCCCAGAAATGCTTAAAGAATTCGAGGCAAAAAAAGAAGCTTTGGGTGTTTCTAGCTATGGACTTTCTGTTACCAGTTTAGAAGAAGTTTTTATGAAGTATGTATTCCTACTTATTGCAATGTTTTTAAAAACTTGAGTAAATAATTCAAACGAGTAAATGTACTACCAACAGGGCAGGCGCAGAGGATGTAGAGAGTCCGTCAGCGAAACCGAATAACCACGGCAGCTCCAGAGCATATAATGAGTGTGCTATAGCTCCTCTAGCCAATCACAACTCTGGTATGTAATCTTACAATAACATTTTCCTTCGTCAACAACGAGTTCGCCAGACTTATAGAACATTTGTCTTATTTTCAGCGGACAACGAACCTATACAAAAAGTACGAGGCTACAGACTCCTCAGGAATCACATAAAAGCAATGTTTTTGAAACTCGCGTATAACTCAATGAGAAACAAATTGACTGCTTTAATACAATTCGTAACGCCTATAATTAACATAACAATATCAGTGGTTATAGCGAGGTCTTGGAAGTTTTTGTCTCAGTTGCCACCTCTGACGTTGAGTCTAGAGAGTGGTTTCGCGACGACGGAAACTTTGATGTCCCAAGCAAACGTAACCGACGGCAGCATTGAAGCTAAAGCAATGACGGCGTATAAGGATTACTTTAAAAAATCAACGTACCCAGGAATGACTTTTACAGACTTAGGCACCTCTAATTTGGGAAAATTTTATTTAAAACTGGTGAGTTCGATTCAATATGTTTTTCTTAAATTCAAGTCCTAAAGACAGTTATATCGAACATCACTAATCTTTTTCTATACTTTTCTAATGTTAGAGTGAAGCGGACCTCTCGAGAGTGAGAAACGAAATTCCTATAGGAGCGACTTTTGGGGCTCACAATATAACTGCTTGGTTCAGTAATTACGGATACCACGACTCGGCGATATCACTCGCTCATGTTAACAATGCTATTATGGGAGCTTTGTCGCCTGGAAGCACCCTGAAAGTTGTCAATCATCCACTGCCGTACTCTATCGAACATTTGGTAAGTCTAAATATTTGTATGAAGTCTTAAGAAGGTAATTTATCCATTTCCCGTTCGATCCTGATTTATTTCCATGTTTTCACAAAATCCCCCAAGTGCATCGCTCAAATTGAAATGTTTGTATGTACTTACAATACAATCGTCCAATTGACCGTAATTAGTACAGTCTAATAAAACGACTCGATGGACTCGGGGATCGTTCAAATAAATTGCATTGATTAGTCCTGTCGCCGTCTTACAAACGAGAATGTTCATCAAAAATATTAATTCTGCTATGAAATGTGTGAATACTAAATGATAAATGGCAGTTGTAAGAATAAATATTTGTTTTAGGTGAAAGTCATGGCTTCTGGAAGCAGCATGGGATTCCAATTTGCATTTAACATCGGTTTTTGTATGGCTTTTGTCACTGCATTCCTCGTACTTTTCGTCATTAAGGTAAGTGATATTGATTACCAAACATGTAAGTAATTTAATTATTTCTACTTAAAATATTACCTATTGGAAAGGTCACGGTTTCGGTCGATGAATCATTTTACTTTGAAATTGTACAGCTGTTCTGAACGGTGATTATTTCCAAATGAAAATTATCAAACCTTTGTGTTGACGTGTAACACCATGAATCATAAAAAGAGGACAAATCATCAAACACACTCACCTCATCCGTATTAGGGAGAGTAATGAAGGTGGCCTTCACACTGAGCCTTAATTGAATTAACGTCTACTTTAAGAAATGTTTACTTGTCTCCCAGATTGGAGCATGCCATCTAAACTCGAACACACCTCATTTATTGACTTTTTATAAGTAATTCGCATTTTCATGCCTTGTACCTGCTGTATATAATGCCGTTTAAATTTCAACTCTATATACCTCCAGGCATTTTCGAAATAAAGGTTGGCGGATAACTAAGTCATCTAAGAGTTTTCTCCTGTTAAGGTACAGAACCCTAAAACGTTACACCCCTACCAAAAACATAAATTCACAGTAACAATTTTTCAAGGTTAAGCCCCCAGGAAATCCTCTATCTATACTAATATTATAAAGCTAAAGAGTTTGTTTGTTTGTTTGTTTGAACGCGCTAATCTCAGGAACTACTGGTCCGATTTAAAAATTTCTTTCAGTGTTAGATAGCCCATTTATCGAGGAAGGCTATAGGCTATTTTTTATCCCGGTACGGGAAGTAGTTCCCACGGGATGCGGGTGAAACCGCTGGCAGAAGCTAGTACGTAATATAAACAAATTAACATTTATCAAAGAAATATTTATTACCAGGAACGCATAAGTGGCGCGAAGCTTCTACAGCGCGTGTCGGGCGTTCGGCCCGCGGTCATGTGGGTGACGGCGCTCATATGGGACTGGATGTGGCTGTTCATGGTCTACCTCTGCATCGTGTTCACTCTAGCATGCTTTCAAGAGAGCACACTGTCTACGCCTGCTGAATTAGGTTAGTCACATTGCAGATAATGATGGCGTCCACAGCCAATTTCGGCCACGACGGCTGTTCTCGTATAACAAGATCTGTCAACTGCACGAGTATTTATTCAGGCACAGGTGCACTCTCTATTCCTTCACTCTCATAGCCCGATGGAGCGGAAAATCTGACACGACCGAAGAGATCAGAAACATTTCATGTTCTCTTATTCTATCTAAAGTATTTTTCAGAAGACCACTGTATCAAGAAGTTTAAAGCCATGTTACGTTATTTTAAAAAAATACTTCCTTTCAGGCCGAGTACTTCTAGTCTTAATGGTATTCTCAATAGCAACAATACCGCTTCACTACCTCGCATCATTCTATTTCGAGGCTGCCGCTACGGGCTTCTCGAAAATGTGCTTCATGAATATATTCACAGGTATTAACAACATTTAATAATAAACAAACAAGACATGAACAGCTTATTTAATTTAGTTCACATTGAAATGTCATATTACCAGTCTTGAAATTATTCATTCCTGTATTTTGGTAATGGCACTGTATTCACAAGCTGTATTAATTTGAAAGCGAATAATAAATTCATTGTTTTGTTTCATCAGGTTGCATGCCATTTTTAATCACCGAATTATTGAGATTACCAGAAGTAGGCAGTCCGTTTTACGCTCATCTGTTCGACTGGATTTTTTCTCCGTTGCCCATTTACTGCATCAGTAGAAGTTTCAGGTAAAAATACATTGTTTTTTTAATGTAATTCATGATATATTGTTCTCATCTTGGGATATTTAACACAATCCAAGACCACGCCTTGTACACGCTAATTTGTTGCGCAAGCATTTCATTTACCTACGTCCTACACGTTTTCTGAAATATTCTGTAATATAATATTTCAATAATGCACGGTCACATCGTTTAGTATTAATTCAGTTAAAAACCATATAATCTTAAAAGACAGCGTGCTCTAACAAAATGACTATGGCAATATTCTGATGGTGATGATTTGGTTTGATTTGGTTTATTTTGTGCACACTACAAAAATAATCTCAAAAAGCCTCCTTAAGGACTACAGGCAAAATTAATCCTCATTACCCAGACATTACAGTTGAGAATTCACTCAATTCAAATTTTCTACACAATATACAATGAATGAATTTCTTAGGGACATGAGCGTGTCATCGTTCTCTATGCTGGCATGCGACGGATTGTGCGATCAACTGAACATTGACAACTGTACGCGGCACACCATCTGTCGGCAACTCAACCTCTCCGTGTGTTGTAGTAAGTGAGTCTTGTGGGTGCGTGTTTTGTATCGTAGTTTGTACTCTTAGCTTTTTATTTATTTTCTTTGGCAAACTTTTGCCACCTTATTTTAAAATGTGGTTTAATAAGTACCGGGTTTATTACTAAGTTTTGAGCTTCAACTTTGCTCGAAACGATGGTTTGCACCTAGTACTGAAGCTGGTACTTTCTTAGGACGTTTTATAATGAGGTGGATTAGGTGTTCATATTTTGTCTTTATTTTATGTTGTGTCTGTGAACGTAATTTGAATTTTACACATAAACTACTTATATAATTTATGTCTAAAGGATACAATATTTCAAAAAAAAATATTAGTTATTAAAGTTAAGCTGTTGTTAATTTTTAGAAATGGCAACTTCACTTATTTAAATCGCGCTTTAGGTGTTTTAGCATAAGTAAGCTATTTAATTAATTTAAATTATGAATTAAAATGCCATTCATATTCCCCCAGTCGACGACAACCCATACATGCAGTGGGATGAACCCGGCATCGGAAGATATCTGTTCATGATGAGCATGGTTGGGATAATATCCTTCACTTTACTGCTCATTAAGGAATATGAGCTTTTAAATAAGGTACGTTGACAAAATTATTGTCTATGTTCAGTGCTTTACAAAGGTTGCAATATTACAAAATTTTGCAATTGTTCCAAATAGTTAATTATAAAATTTTATTTTATGTATTTTTGGCATAAATATTAACTTTTTTCATTATTAGGTTTTCTACTCCTCAAGTAACCAGCCTGTGCCGCCTGTATTAGAAGAAGACAGTGATGTCTCCACAGAACGGTCCGCGGTCCAAGAAATGACCAGAGCGCAAATATCACAGCAAAGCCTCGTTTGTAGAGACCTCACTAAGTTCTACAAGCAGTTCCTCGCTGTCAATAGACTTACTTTTGGTAAGTAGAAAATATATATGGATAAAAACCTCATGTTATCACTTAGCTTACAATTTTATTAACGAGTTATCTGCCCTAAGGTACAACTGCTTTTTGCCTACAAAATAAATGTTTTCCTATCGTAATTAATCTCGATACTCATTCGATACGCTAAATGTATCTTAGTATATTATGTGAGTGCTTTTTGGCTGCTGAAGAGGCTGATGAAGTGGATTTTAAAGTCCCTTTACAGAACATACCGACTTCAGAGTATAAGATGTCCATACAGATTATTCTCCCTATAGGGCCTTCCTATTACAAAGACACCGTCCTTTAAACAATTAACCATTATATAATTTCCACAGCGGTGCACAAAGGCGAGTGTTTCGGCCTATTAGGCATCAACGGTGCAGGAAAGACGTCCACGTTCCGTATGTTGACGGGCGACGCGCACATATCGGGCGGCGACGCTTTCGTACATGGAATGTCCATCAAGACGCACCTGCAAGATGTATATAGGCATATAGGTAGGTAAACAATGTTTTTCTTCGCTCACGAAGTGTAGTACATTATAACAATCACTTGTCAGTTTCAAGTGTGCTATATGGCGTATCCCCAACCCGCTGACTATGCTTATTTTTTTACATCTTTCCTAAAATTAAAATATATATATGCTAAAAAGTTGTCAGTATTAGTAGAAGTTGTAGAGAACAGATGAGCAAGCCTTTAGTCAAAACTGGTGGCTTTGACCGGACATTTTTGAGCTTAGGCTAAGCTGCTGATTGATGTCCAAAAATAAGCTTTATAAACTTAAACTTTGTTTTAAATCACTATCTGTTGTCCGGAAACTAAAAAGAGTATCGCGTTTTAGGCTATTGTCCGCAATTCGACGCCCTATTCGAGAACCTAACGGGTCGCGAGACGCTGCGTATCTTCTGTCTGCTGCGCGGAATACCGGCCGACGTGGGCAATGCGAGGGCGCTACACCTCGCTACCTCACTTGGTTTCTTGAGGCATTACGATAAAAAGGTAATTAATAAAAAAACAATTAGGTAACAAAAAATTGTTACTTAAATTAATAACGGCCTAAATAAATGACGTACGGAAATCATATCGACGTTGTGAGCAGTTGTTGAGCAAATAATTAAGTTCGTGCTTCGTTTTTCAGGTCTATGAATGTAGTGGTGGAACTAAAAGGAAAATTAGTACTGCTGTTTCGTTGCTCGGAGATTCGTCTTTGGTGTTCCTTGACGAGCCAACTACAGGTAAAGTAAACAGAAAATACAATGTATCATTGCAAATCTGGTATCTTGAAATACCTTTTTACCTATAAATATATTTATATACGCAAGTCGACAGGGGAACGTAGTAACTAGATTGTGGATAGATAGATATACTTTTCATCCCACCATCTCGGAAAGAGTAGTTTTACCCTTTGATATCTGAGCGCAAAAGCCGTTTTTATCCTCTAGAGCGGCAAAGTGATTTGAATTTAGAACATCGTGTGCAATACTCCATTTGTTACAATCTTGATAACACCTTTCAAACAAATACATATTAAACAAATAAAATACTGATTAAAATTATTATTCAATTAATTAAGTAATTTTTATTATTGTTTTTACTTAGATTTTTAACCTCGTTTCATTTTTAAACTGAGTTTCCAAATAAATGAACTTTAATAGGTACTTCTTTTTAATTTGATACTCGTATGTGCGCGCCATTTTGTTTTTTGCATTTATACTTCGGCCGTTCAGAGAATGCGTTCCTGACACCTATCAGTTCGTCACGACTAGTGATGGGCACAACATAACACTGAGTTCGTTACCGTTCCTCCAAAATGAACGGCCGCATTATTTTAAGATTATTTTCGTTTTAAATTGGAGGAATCATTTAAAATTTATATTTTAGTTATTTAAGTGGAAACCAAAAAAAGGTAATATTCATATAATAAAATTGTTTTATTTATTCTCTGTTACAAAGTTACAATCTGTATTTCTATGCAATAAAGTAAGTACATTGAATTGAAAGTGCGTACAGAATATAGATTATATTATTATTAATATAGTTATATTACTCAGACTCCGATTCGCTTGAGGAGGTGGTGTCTTCATTATCATCTTCGCCTACATGTATAATTATATTATTATCAATAACAGAATCAATCCTGATATCTCGGTCAAAATTTCAACCTTTGCCCAGTCATCTCTTGTGACTTCCCCGTGGGCTTCTTTTAATAGGGTCATCATCTTTTTCGTGCTGAATGGCGGGGAAGTATTGTGGCGGGCGGCGTAACCTTTTATTTGAGCCCAGATTAGCTCAATCGCGTTATATTGGCAATGATACGGTGGAATTCTTAGAACGCGATGACCGTACTCCAGAGCCAGTTCATCGATTTGGCGGCCCATAACGCCATTTGGGGTTACCATTTTCAACCTAAATATAAAAATGCTTCTTTCTTTCGCGCGTTCGGTTTGGTCATAGTTTTATTTTTATATTTCAAGTTATCTTATAGTCCATTATTTTCAAATTCTTAAAAAGAAAAACAAAACGTATTATTTTATATTATAAGTAGGTATAACTGTATAAGAACAGATTACGATACTTGCCTGTTATTTTTAGCACAGCACTACAAAATATAAGGCGCTGACATAACCTTGTAATAGCGCAGTATAGATTTAGAAAAATATTGTTTACCAAGTTATTTGACACTCAGTTTGGCACAAAATTATATCATTCAGTGATTATTGATATAATAATGCTTTAATGCTCATCAATTGTTAAAACGGTAAACAACCAGCAAAAATATTTTTATCGTAACTGCAACGCCATTACAAAGTTACGTCGTCAGTTCAATCGCGATGTGTCAGGAACGCATTCTCTGAACGACCGAACTATAGTAGATAATTTCCTCGATGAAGTAGGATGAAATTATTATTTTTTATTGTTTTGAGGTCGATTTTAAACCTCATTACTTAACTAATGAGATTTACAACTTTTAAACTGAGTTTTTGCATAAATACATTTTAATAGGTACATCTTTTTAATTTGCCATGTGTGACGTGCGTGCCATTTTCTTTTTTTGAGTTTAGAAATTTCCTCGATGAGGTGGGATGAAAAGTTACGTGTTGCACTCGAGTGCAAAGATTTTTCACCTTGTGCTCTTTTGATTCCCTCGCTATCGCTCAGGATTCTAATTATTGAAACACTCGCTACGCTCGTGTTTCAATTTTAGAATCCTTCGCTTGCTCGGTCATCAAAATTGAGCCCGCAGTTAAAAAGCAACTTTGCACTCTTGTAAAACAAATAACTATTATTAGTACATTTTTGGACTGCAACATGAATGAAAGTTGGGTTATTTTTTTTTTATTTTTCACAAAATAGGGGAACCTAATGCAATAGTGTATTTTGTGTGCATACCCAATAAAGAATATACAACATGTAACTTAATTAACGCACATCCTGAAATTAGTTTGTTCAGAATCGTTTACTGAATCGATTTATATCATTTTTAATATAGGTAATTTTTTATCCCAAAAATAATTAAAACTACGGAAATTATTGTCATATTAACCCTGTTCAGTCAAAACAAATTCAAATAGACCGTAACTCAAAGTAATAAGACTTCGTGTATTGTCGGCTTTTTCCGTAGTTTCGTTATGTTGTGTCGAGTCGAGCGGCGCGCGGCGCGATTTTGCGTGCGTAGTAGTATGACCAAAAAGTTCTCCAAGAATTGGTATAACTAATTTAGTAAATAACAATGCATATAAATGTTAAATTAAAAATTCAATGTAAGTATTATGATTATAACATAATATTCTAATTGGGGTGTTTGAAGGTGTGCGTTAATTACGTTACATGTTGTATACTGTCTAACACTTTTGCACGGACTACATAATTATATCTTCTAGCAATCTTTAGAAACCTACTTGCAATGTCTACAATACACAATAATATTACCAGGCATGGATCCAGCATCAAAGCGTCTGGTCTGGTCATGCATCAGCGAGGCAGTGATGGCAGGTCGCAGTATCGTGCTGACGTCACACAGCATGGAGGAATGCGAAGCGCTGTGTTCGCGCCTGACCGTCATGGTCAACGGACGTCTGTATTGCTTAGGACCGCTGCAGCATTTGAAAAATAAATTCTCGCAAGGTACGCGACAGTTCAATTATATGTGTCAATTAATTGAGTTTTTTTTTGCCAGGACAGTAAGTTGAAAGAGAAAATGGGTTAATATTGTCAAATAGCGCAAACTTGTTAATTTTTAACCTACTTCCCAAGAGAGAGGAGGTTTTCAATTCGAATGTTTTTTATTTTATTTTGTCCCATTCAGTATTTTATGATGTCGTTTTTAATAAAGTTTTTTTCTTTAAAGTAAAGCTACCAGTAGCTATTTATTGATAAAACAACATATAAAGTTCTTCTTGATTTTCATTTCAGGTTATACCTTAATAGTTAAAAGCAAATCCGGCCCAGACAGAGATGCCGATGTTGCCAGGATAGACAGTTACATTACTGAAAAATTCCGTGAATCCAAACTTATGTGAGTATTTCTCTTATTTGTTTAAAACTAGCTCGTATTACTCCTGAATCGAGTTAGTCCTGAATAAAAGTATCTACTCCTTCTATAAAGTATAGTAGTTGCTGGTGATTGATTATAGAGTATTATATATTTTTTTGCTGAACTCATTGTCAGCACAATTATGATCTAAATGTAAAACACGTGAAAATATTGAAATCTACACATAAAAAACGGAAAATAAGCCTGCATTATTTCTACAGTGAATCCTACCTGGGCATCAGTACATACTACATCAACGACACTGGTTTGCCTTGGTGGAGCGTCTTCGACGTGATGGAGGAAGCCCGCAGGCAGTTCCCTATAGAAGACTACTCCGTGTCGCAGACCACGCTAGAGCAAGTGTTCCTACAGTTCACGAGGTTGCAAGGTAACGAGACTGAAGCCTAAAACAAATAAGTAGTTTGATGTTCATTAACTTATAACCTACGTGCATCGAAACGCCATGGCTGAGTACTTTTCCACTGTTCTGTGAAGATCCTTTTCGATTGTACAACAAAACTTTACAATCTATGTCGTATTCCTACGAGATAAGAATAAATTTCCTTCGTATAAAAATCGTCTGCTTTGTCGTCTCGATTTGCGTAGACAAGGGTCAGGGTAATACATGAAACAGTTGAATAGATGTTCTTAACGATGAAAGGTTCGATGGAACAGTTTTCTTCAGCAAGGTTTCAAAATATAGTACAATTATTTTATTTTTCAATGTCATATCTGAAACTTATGTGTCAATATAAAATAGTTGTTATTTATTAATATACTCAACATTACCGTATGTTTCTGTCGTTAAATATAACAATACAATGCAAGTGGTACAATATCCAAAAATAATCCTCGTTACTTGTCGTTCGTCAGTCTCAATTTAGTACTTAAAAATATAGCTCTATTAACGTAATAAAACAAATCAAGCAATTTGAATGTTCAATATTTTATATGTGAAATTAAATAAGTCATCAACTTACTACATTGCGCTGGTGGGTTCACCCGCCACCGGAGGGAGCAATTTCCCAAAAGTAATTAAAAAGTAATATGGTATTCTGATACACAAGCTGTATTACTACTAAGTTTCATCAATATCCAGAAGATTTTGGGTGAAAGAGCAACAAACTTACATACATCCTCACGAATTTGTAATATTATTAGGATAAATACATAAATGTTAAAATAATGCGTACTGCAACTGTATTGTTAAATGTTGTTGTTGATGTGTCTGACTGTATACTGAATTATATTTACATAATATTTATGTCTATACTATACTATGCACAGCGGAAAAGTTCAACTTATAGATAATATATAATAGATCTTTTATAAAGTTCATAAAACAGTGTTTAGTAAAATATTTAGTTACATAACGTTATTTTACACCATTCCGTTATTATTTTAAAATAGTACCGATAGATCTGAATGCAGTATACAACGTATAATCTCAAGATGTATGACATCGAGAAAGGTGTACATTTAATCATGTATTTTAAGGTTATGTTAAATACGTAGAAATATATATTTTTTTTAATATCCCTACCACAGTACATTTTTACATTAGATACCTGAAGGTTTTGAGAAAGACATAAACAAAGAAGAACTTATTGATATTCAGGTATTTCTCAGGACTATTTTTGAATTCAGGATAAGTACATCAAATTTATACGCTTTGTGTCATGACGAATATAAATCTCCTTCATTGAATAATTAAAACTATGATCTACTAGCATTATTCGAATACTTTCCTTTTCGAAAATAATGTTATGATAAAAAATCTAAAATGTATGTATTTTGTTTTCTCGTTAATGTAAAATTCAGTATTTATAATACCCTATATCTGTATGTACTTACTTTTAGTGAGATAATTCAATGGTGCTTGTCCTTCTTTTAAGAAAATAAACGTGGTCGAGTAATTGTCATTATATTATGGAAAAAATGCTTAAAGATCTGAGAACCGGTTAGCTGGTTTTTTATTAGTGGCAAATCGCTTTTTGTATTATATTGGTAATCAGAAAAAGCCAGGTTAAAGAAAATTAAACGATATGATAGAATCTAACTCTATTTTCGAATTCTATGTTTTGTGGTTTGTTGTCTATAGTTTATTGAAAGTTTGTCTAATTGAGCTTGTAAGAGATCTTCAACTAGGAAACATCTTGCCATTTATTTAATTTACCTCATAAGTAGAAAAATATTAAATATTTATTGTCATTTGCAATCTCATAGAATGGACGGCCTACAAAGAATAAGATAAAATATTGTGGGTAAAGATTATGGTACAAAGACTACGTAGTACAGACGCCAGCACATCAAGCTACTACAAGCTGAAAATATTGGTTAATCGATTTTCAACTTTATCTCTTAAATTTATGGTTTAGTCTTAAAAAAAACAGTTTGAAGTAGTTTGTTGTACTGGCATGTGTACGTACAAGAAATCGCAGTTTGTGAATATTAGGGCATGCAATTTCGGTAAAATAAAAATTACCGGTAAAAATTCGGTAATTAAAATATTTTTACCGGTAAAACGGTAATTTTTGTATTTTTTTTAAATGTGATATTATATCAATAAGATTGGGTAGTCTAAAAGCAAAAAATAATTAAAAATACAAGGTACCTATAAGGTGGTAAACATTTTTTGTGACGTGGGCCGTAACAAAAAGACATGTCAGTACCATCCGTACGCAATGTCGTCGACAAAATGCAAGAGAAACGGCTGCGATGGTTCGGCCATGTGAAAAGGAGGCCATACATCGCCAATGTTGTGTACTCAATCTCAATACCGGTCAAAGGCGCAGAGGCAGACCGAAACGGTGGTGGTGGAGTGTCGTAATGAATGACTTGAAAATCTTCGAACTAGAAGAGGAAAATGTCCTGGATAGATTGAAGTGGAAGAAGAAGATACGGAAAGCGGACTCCGTCACAAGACGGGATAAACGCATAGAATTACCGTGAAGTAAAAGCCCTTTGTTATGGTAAATCGTAGGCATTTTATGGACCAGGGTCGCGGTAACTCTTTCGAAAAATACCGCAGCCCCGGCAGGCCTTGGCCCTGCGCATGGAGCAACTCGGGCCGCCGTCACGGGTCTGTTGTCTATGCAGACGGAGGAACGACGAGCCACCCGAACTCACCGTCCACAGACCGACGCCTGCGGTGGCCGGGAGTCGTCTCTCGACACTCGGCGCCCGTGGTGTCTTCCTGGTCCACTACAGCGGCTGGGATGAGAGGTGCGAACTCGCAGGCGCTCCACCGTCTCCTTCTCGAGCATGACTGCTTCGCAGAAGGAGGCGACGGCTTCCCATTCCCTCTCGCTCCGGACCATGGCTTGAACCAGGGCTGGACGCGAGAGGTCGCCGCTGCCTATTGGCTCGACGACGACACGGCGGTACCCTTCCCAGGCAGTGCACACCTAGACTGTGTGCTCCACCGTGTCCTCAGTGCTGTCCGCATGGTAGTGAAGTAAAAGCCCTTGCTCAATAAGATTACATTTTTACCTAATAGGAACTGACAGCTTTGAGGAAATTTAGAATAACCGAATGAATAAAATTTGTTTAGATATTATAAATAAAGATGAGAATGAAGATTTGTATCTAACCTATAGTTAAGGAGCCACATAAGTTTACTTTCCTAAAAAACAGCAACTTTAACACTCTTACAATATGTAATGTATTCAATATTACATTATGTTCAGGCTACATAATGAAGATTTAACGTTAAATGAACAATTGCTATACATTATCACAAAAACGCAAAAACCGGTAATTTACCGGTTACATATTATTTTTACCGGTAAATTAAAGATCGCGAAAATGGGCGGTTTTACCGGTAAAACCGAAACCGGTAAACCGGTATTGCATGCCCTAGTGAATATATCCACAAAAATGTAACTCTGCTCTTTGATATAAAGTATTGTTGTGTTAATTTTTACTGTCCAACAACGGTTATAACAAATGAATTACGCAAATGTTATGCTTATTTTGTTATGCACAAGTTGTAAATTAATCTGAGTAGATTTTTTTCAACTATCTCAAAGTAATGTCAGAATTAAGGAATTTCAGAGTAGTCGGTAAAATATTGTTTTTTGTAAAAAAGGTTGCTGTGTAAATTCGATTTTATTGTTGTTTAAAAAAAGCTTTGCGTTTGTTTTTGTGGGTATGAGCAAGCAGCGCAATTGTTAATAACTGTCTATAAAACAATGCATTGAACAGTATTGAATTTGTGTGATATGATTTGTGATTTATTATTATTTTATTGTGTTATTGCTATTAAAATATATATATTTATTTAAGAATGTGCCCCCATGCTACCAATATAGCAGATGCCATGTACAGTAAGATCGAGCTAATAAAAGGAATTATTGCATTAGTACAAGTTCCTTAGAAAATGCAGTATTACAAGAAAATCTCTTTTACGATAAATAGTGAATGTAGAACTCATAATGCCTCTGTCTATTGCTACTTTATTATTACGCTTCAACAGTACTTATAATTGATTGCAACTATTTGGCTTTAATGTATTGCTTATAACCTCTCAATGTTTTGTATGTTATTTCATAAGGACGGTGTTTGTATTGTGTAGTGTTTATAGACAATTTTTTAATAAAACTAAGAATATTTTATCACAATTTATTTTATTTCAGATTATAAATTATAATGTCAGGTCGAAAAAAATCACAATATAAACATAAACATCTATTATAAAACGTTTGATGCCAAAATGTAATAGGTAAACCATTCATAATATTATCTCAAAAGTATAATCAAACCTTAAAGTAAATCATTAAAAATACTATAAAAAGGTACACAGCACACAAAACAAAATAATTCTAAAATATTTGGTATAATCATGGATAAATCCTTAAAAACAAAAACACGCATGCGAAGCGCTTGAGCATATATTTATTTATATTTATTCTATAAATTGTCTAAAATTGTATATAAATAACATTAATTATTTACAAGTTTATATTTACAGTTTAATTGATATCTTAAACCTAATGAAATAACTACCCACAAATTTTTCTATCTACTAAAATTTCTTCAAGTAGATTGTTACTTACGTATACTCAACACTGGTCAACCATTGAAAAGATTGATACTTTCATTATTTGACCTTAACTATGACCAAACCATTGATTTTTTGTTTGATGATACAAAGATTCAAAAATTCAGGTCTCATTTCAAGCGCTGTATAATCAAAGTTCTATTCAACAAAACGTAATATGTATATTCAATAAATACTTTGTGGCAAATACTTTTCCGATCCTATTTGTTAGTCATGCTTAGGATAATTCGCAGTTTTTATACTGATAAGGTAATCTCAGTTTAGAAGTACTTTCGTACCTACATATATTAGATACCTACCGTTAGAATTAATCAGCGCTAATGCGATTTATTTGATATCCTATCAAAAATAAATAGGTTATCTATGGCACCTATTTACGGATAGTAAATAAACCCCAACACGAAACAGAAGGAAGCAATAAAACGATCAATGCATTAAAATCATCTTATCTTGTGAGGTTTCCTACACATGGATATACCCGCAATTTGATGCCTTTTTACAAGCTTTTATTTAACTTGCAATGTATGTAAGTATGTAACTATGTGTGTTCGGGTGGAATTTTTTACGATTTAATAAGAACAATAATTTAAAACTTAAAACTCTTTCCTTCTAATCTAGTCAAAGCTTATAAATATAGTATGTGTGGTCCTTGGTCATGGTATGTTGCTATATATTAGCTTGTCTATCATTAAAAAAAATCACATAACATACAATAGTATAGTTATCGGCACGGATATTGAGCCCTGACCTTCACCTGCGCAGAAGCGATTTATTGGTTTATTGCCTTATGTGTACAGTGCGCAAAGCGATCCCCACTCTTCCGCCGAGAGCTCAATATCCGTGTCGGTAACTATATGAATTGTGGAATTAACGGTTCCTTCTGACCATTGCACGTAGTCATTTAACTAAAAAGAATCATTCAAATAACATTATTGTTTACCGCTAATTATCCAACCGTTATAACGTCGTTCCTTCTTCTCTTTGGTATTTGGTGAACTGCAAGAATATTTGTTCGAGGGTAGTCTGCGATATGCTGTAGTCCTCAATTTGTAGGATCTGTTTGGCGCGCTCCATGATACCAAACATTCGTGACCATGCCATGCTACGGTCAGGCAAGTAGTAGGTTAGAAGACCATGATACTCTTCCCTGAAAAATAGAATAATCCATATAAAGAGCAGCCAATTACCCCAATAAAGCAGTGTAAACCACTGCTGGAATTCAGTTTTTAAGTTCTAATTCGAACATCCAGAACTTAAAATAGATTATGTACTTACATTATCTTTGGACTTTCAAAGTTCTCAGAGACGTATAGTTTGACACTATCTACAACGCTGGTTGTGCTGTTTACTGACTGCGTGTCACTTTCTGTGTCGTCAGTTTTCATTTTTATGATTAACGTAAAGCCTGAAACAAATTAAAGTTATTTATCAATAAGCCGTTAGCGCTTAGCCGCTCTGTCCGGGTTGAATGGGAAAATGTGTGACCATCTTTTAATGACAGCAACTCCCTGCGTGACTGGGAAAGCGTAATAAGACTTTGTCACAGTGTGTCATTTGTAAATCAATGACTGGTATACCCTGAATTTTTCATTTTCTTATTAGCTAGGCACTAGTAAAACATCGTTAGCGGCCTGCTCTGCATTCGGTAATACAAAACACTAATGAATCCGATGAAGGACCCTATCAAATTCCTTTACCTTGAGAGAATTTGTTCTTGAGATGTTGTGGCGTTCCCAGACACTGGAACCGACCATTGACCATGATGGTCAGTCGCGAACACAACGCCTCGCACTCCTCCATGCTATGTGACGTCAGTACCACGCCGCGACCTGCTCGCTGCACGCCGCGGGTAGCGCGCCATACCTGAACAATTTAAAAACGTTGGATTCTATACAGGAATGAATTTTATCCAGTGCGCAAACTTTGTCAACTTATAGTTAAATAAGTTTTATAGATACGTATATTTTTATTTTGTCGAGCTTTAGTACAAAAAAGAAAAGTTATTGATATAGAAAGATGTTTATTTTGTAACCGATTGTACGGTCATAGTCGTCGTAGTAGGCACGGCGGCAACGCGAAACCGGTTTACTGACGCGAGCGCTGCTCCAAGCGCGTAAGAATAGTTGGTATCCATATTTTGCTGATTTTAGGGCGGACAAAAGAATGAAAAATGTTTTTTACTGATGATGCAGATATGTTCTGTTAATGATTCTGGATCACCAGTTTTTTTTTGTGCACTGCTTAAAATTCATTCCTGTATTGCTGTATGTTAAGGACCAAAAAAAAAACCTAAATCTAGTATCCTTAAGACCACTCGAGGGCATGCGCTATACTATCGAAAGGTGGCTTGAGTCTACTTGTTCTGGTTTTCGCTAATTAGATCGAAGTACTCACGTGGCGTTTAGCGGCGGGATCAACTCCAGTTGTAGGCTCATCAACAAACACAAGCCGTGTTCGTCCCATGAATGCTATCGCCGTGTTAAGCTTGCGTTTCGTGCCGCCTGAATACTGATGCACCTGAAAAATTAAGTTTAAAATAAATGCTATGACAACTACAATACAGGCCTAAACATATATTTAAAGAAATAAAAGTTTACCCTTTTATCGAGATGTTTGAAGAAGCCAAGCGCATGTGCGAGTGTTTCAGCTGAGGGCGCCGCAGTGCGTAAACGCAAGCCGCGCATCAACGCAAACATGTGTAGTGTCTGGCGACCCGTCAGCTCACCAAACAATGCGTCAAATTGCGGACAATATCCTGCAATATAAATTAGATAACATGAATATACGTGGTTACACGTAGCTACATGTAAGTAGTTAAAAAAAGTTTTAATATGAAAATTCCAAGATATTTTTTGGCTACTGACCAATATTCTTATGTACTCTATCGAGATTCCTCTGCACCGAGTGCCCGGAGACATACGCCTCGCCGCTTGAAATGGACTCATCACCCATCAGCATCTTGAAGGTGGTCGTTTTTCCGGCACCATTCACGCCCAATAGACCGAAGCATTCGCCGTCGTTTACACCTTGATGAGTAATGAAAAAGTTAATTTCGAAAATCCGGACAATGTATATATGTACCTACAAATTATCTTTTTAAATGCGAAGTTGACTCACTAAACGAGACTTGGTCTACGGCGAGATGTTTCCCGTAGTACTTGGAGAGGTCGTGAGCGAGTAGCGCGTGTTCGCTGCGTCGTGGCGGCGGCACCTGGCGCGCGCGCCTCGCCTCCCTCATCACGTCCTCGTCTAACGTGCTCTCGTCTATTTGAGGAGGAGTCTTCTTGAATGTGAATACCTACGACAAAAATGAAACCAAACTTCAGAAACATCTATCGAACTTTGACCAGAAATCTATTAAAAAGTGGTTACAGTTTTAATTTAGGAAATACCTCAATTGACTAATCATTTTTATTGATGTTAATAAAGGGCAATAATTACCTTTTGCATCACTCTATATTCAATGGTCATAAGCAACAACCAGAATATTAGGCAGGAGAAGCACATACTGAGCAAGTACCTCAGGATGCCTGGTTCCTCCCAATCGAAGTATGGGTTTTCACGAACTGCAAGGAGAAATCGAAAAATAAATTGATGATATAATCATCTCAATTAATTAATATTTATGGGAAGCTACTCCACTTACCGCAGCAGTTACTGTGGAATTCACACATGCTCGCCATGCTGCACTCTAGATTCGGGTATACTGCTTGCAAGTACTCACAGGCTTGTAAGCAAGTGTACTCCCGTAGGCCGACTTGATTTAAAAACCTGGAAATCGGAATTATATGGATTGACATCACCACCAAATTGAAAATACATATTTATAATGTGTGATTACTTTAAATTATTTGGTTTAGAACTTAGGATATGGGCTTGTTGCAGCGAGTACCTACCTGATAGATGTGACAAGGCTGTAAAGCGGGTAGAACTGCAGTAAGTAATCAAGAATGTGGGCGGCTTGCTCCGTGTCCAGCATAGGAGAGGATAGTGCCTCCACCACTTGCGCACCCATCATACCTGGAAAATCCAACACAAGTGAATTTTCAGGTAGGTACCTACCCGATCTAGGAATAACACGGTTGTTACAAAAAGGAAAAAAGAAAGCATTATGGGTGATTCTGAAACTAATCTAACTATAACTTACCGAAAAGCACGTTGAGGAAGTAGAAGCCCACGAAGCCGACAGCTGGTCCCTTGAACTTAAGCGACAAAAGGTACACTAATGGCAACATCGCCGCACCGTATACCATGACGCACAGAAACATTCGACCTGAAATAAAAATTGCAATTATTAATTAGTACCAGCCTATAAAGGTACAAGTCACTTAATCAGTTTCTTTTAAACATCATTTAGAAGGGCTGCTAGTACGAAATACCATATTACCTAATTCATGCACGTTCGACAAGCCGATGACATCAAAAGCGACGCACGAGATGACGATGGAAACACAAGTGATAAGGAACCAAAACCAATTGAAGATCGCTGCGCTGCCCCACAGCACAGAGGGCGCCACACCTGCTGCATTTTGTAGAAGTTTAGCCCCAGACATACGTTCCTGCGAAAATCAGAAGCGAACTATTATAACCTGAAGAAGTCACAAAACTTTGAAAATCGGGTTAATAAGAACAGAAAAAACTTTCAGCGGTTAAATAATGTACTTACCTTAATATAAAACATGATGAAAACCGCACTAACAATGCTCACACTACTGCCGATTCCAGAGGACAATTGCATGGACAACATAGCTATCATAGTCTGCACGTCACTCTGAAAACATTCATTGGAGACATTAGCTATTAATTCTAGTTACTTGGCTGTAGGCTTAGGATAAAATGTTTTTTCAAGAGAATTTTCAAGGATCCTGTGAATCTTACCTGATCTATATACGAAGCTTCCAAGGGATGATTGTATACATTGAGTACTGCATCAGAGTTTTTAGATCTGAGAATAGCCGAGTGGACTGCCGCAAGCGATGTAGCAACATCGTGGTAGCCGAAATTACTGAACCAGGCGGTAGCAGAGTCGTCGTCGAATGTGGAACCTATCAGCAAGCGGTGCCGCAGCGAACCCATCACAACGGGATCACTTGTCTGTGTAAGTAAAAAAAACTTCTTATTAGCAAGTACTTGCAAGTTGTATATAACCAATAGATTTACTGAGTGGTCGAAGAAAGGATATCTCAATAACGAAAGATCTTTAAGATCTGAGCGAAAGCTCTGCGTTTTAGTGGAATCTGAGCCTAAGGATTGAGTTTTTTTTTTGGATGTGTTTATTTAAATTTGTAAAAAGGTAAATCCATCCATCCATCACGACAATAATGTATGAATCTTACTCATAATGACTTGTAATTATGATACAGTAGGTGATTATTTATTTATCAAAGTTTTGATCCCTGTTGATGTCTTTATCGAAAACATGATATTGCTGACTTCGAAATTGTATAGTGACTCACTCTATTTAGATAATATTCTTCTATTGGCTGGCTTCCGATAGCGTTGATTTCCATGTCCATAACACCAGAATTGGCGAACAGGCTTTGGTATGCTTGCGCGGCTAGGGAACCCACTGATGACGCTACACTGCCGTTGAAGCTCAGCAGAGTTTCAGTTTCCGTATACCTGAAAATAATTTTTCATGTACTTGTATTTCGATAGGTACTCCAAGTTCCATAAGAGTCGCAGAGAGACACAAGAGTCCTATTGGATTTGCGTAGATTGTTGATGTGAAGCAATATGTAGGTAAGTATAATATGTCCTTGCAGATACTAGGCGTAGATACGATCGATTCCCAATATAAGTACCTAGATTTACTTGATGACATAAGAGATGAAAGAATTTCACGAACTTAACCGGTCAATAGGCGTTGCGACTTCCGATGTCAATAAAGTGATTTTATGATTTTTATTTTTTTTTATTTATTATTTACTATTATTATTTACTCACCCTTCTTCCAACGACAACCACCTAGTTCTAATGGTCGGTGATAAAGACATGACGTAACGCAGAACTCCTAGCGTTGCGTTGATGAGTACCACTGGCGCCAAGAACTGCAGTATCATGAGCCATGGCGAGCGGATCAGCACCAGCCACTGCTTCATCCATACAGCCAGCACTTGCTGACCGAACAAGCGGAAGCCCTTCACGTTACTCTCGTCCTTATCCACTAGAAAACAACGACCGTTTTTGTAATCAACTTGTAAAAAGGATATCTAATGATTTTTTCGTTTAAAATACGCAAGATCTTTAGACAACTTACGTTCTTCCAAAGATGAATCGATTTCTTGTTTTAATATATCATCGATAGTTGAATCAGTAGTAGTAGTAACAGCATCGTCAGATTCGGAATTAATTGGACTTAAGTCTGCACCAACGCTGTAACATAAGTACTTTGTTATCACCACACTTTACCAAAATCAGGCGAACATACTAAACTTTTCTAAAAAGTACTTACGACATAAAGACATCTTCTAATGTAGTAGCAACCAAACCATAGTTTTTAAATTTGATGTTATCGATATTTCTTTCCAAATCATTCAACATTTCTTCAAAGGCGTGTGAGTAATCATTTACCAAATTATAAGTGATTTCCGTTCCTTAAAAAAGAAATATTTGTTTATATTTAATATTCTCAATAAAAGGATGCAATTATAGTTTGATAATGTCATATTTTCAGACAAAATTTTAACCAGTAACAACTTACCTCGATCTTCTTTAACAACAGTACCAGGAATGTAGCTATTGATAAGTACGGAACATTTCACAAAGTCGAAGTCTGTGTCCTTAACGATCACGAGGGTGTACCCGACGCCATAATGACGTTTGAGGAAATATGGAGAACCCACGCACTGCAGTCTACCGTTTGCCATTATAGCCACTCTGTCGCCGAGAATATCTGCTTCGTCCATGAAATGAGTCGTCAGGATCATCGAGCGACCTAACGATATAAGAATCATATATTAGGTAACAAGCATAAGAATCATATAGTATAGTCGTCACTATTAAGTGTACATATATATTTCGGTCCCTTCATAATAATCAATCAATCAATCAATCAATCAATCAATCATTTTATTTATTTCTCATCATCAAGTACAAGAATATGGTAGTACACGTTTCATCGGTTATAGAGACTGGTGTCTGTGGTAGGTTGATCCTGTATTACACCAGGCTTACCCTCCGCCGGAACAAAAATCTTAAACTATTGAGATCAGTTAATGAGAAAATAATTAAAAAATAAATTAAAATTAAACTGGGATTACATCATAATAAAAAAAAAAGTTTTTCAAATTACTTAGCAACAAAACAAATTAAACTTAGCATAAAATTAAAATTAAAAAGATAAAAATTAAAATAACAATAAAAATTATGAAAAATTAGTTGGCCGCGTTTTCTGTTTATGTGTGATGTGTGTGTGTGTGTGCATGTATGTGAGGGTGAGTTTGTCTGTGTGTACGTGTGTGCATGCATGTGTGTGTGTGAGTTTGTCTGTGTGTGTGCGTGTATCTCCACGTGTGTTTCATGTTTATTGGTTAGAAAAATTAGGATGCAACAAAAAATTAGTTTGTCGGTGCTAACATACATTCCACAGTGTTATAATCCATTTCTTGAAGCCATGTCGTTACCTTTTTTTTGCACATATTTCTACTTAGCTTGTAAATTCCTAGTCGTTTATTAACGTTATTGTATAAATAATAATCAAAAAGACTTGAATTTATTCAAAGAAAGATTCCGTTCTAATGATTGAACTTCCACTTACCTTTCTTTTCCTTCTGTAAGAGTTCCCACAGTGCTCGGCGAGATGAAGGATCCATGCCAGACGTAGGTTCGTCGAGTAAGACCACTCGTGCCGCCCCACTCAGAGCAATACCAACACAAAGACGACGCTTCTGACCTCCTGACAGACCTTTTGAGGGGTAGTCACGCTGTGACACAAACAAAATATGTCGTAAATTGCAGGTACGCCCAATCCCTTTCTAGTTCCATTAATAGCTTAAAGAAATAATAAAGTAGGCCGCTCTAATTAAAAAATCTATTGATATCGACAGAACTGAATTCCCAGACATAATAACAAATAATCATAAATTGTAGAAACCTTTTCTTGTAGTTCCAATTTTTCAATAAGTGAGTCTATCTCGTCATACAGTTCTTTGCCTTTAAATCCTTTTAGTCTTGCAAAGAATTCCAAATGTTCCTTGACCGTGAGTTCGTTAAACAGTATATTATGCTGAGGACACAATCCGATGTGTGAACGAGCTGCGGAGCTTTGAGAAGTCATGTCATATCCGGCAACGTTCACAGTCCCGCGAGTTACCTTTAAATTTCCTAAAACACAAAACATTCAAAAATTATCTTATGACATATATGTTTTCGATTTCATTGGTAGAACCCTGTACATTGTTCCACCCATGTGAAACCTCGGACAATGGTAGTCATCAAGTCCTATTACAATTTTTACATAGGTGGTAAAATCGACCCATAACAACTGGGACAATTCATACTCTTTGTATAAAATGGTTTCCGCGTGCCGCTGAAATTACATATAATGTGTGTTCGTCGTTAGACAGAAAAATGTTTGAAGAACCTTCAACTCTATTTAGATAGATTAACACACTGACCGGCATCGTTACATTAAAGCTAGTGCCCACTTGACAATAATACTGTTGCGCAATAGTTCCGGTCTTTCCTTATTACCAGAAATAAGACTTCATAGTAGTGAACAATTGACTTGCACCCACTCTGCAACGTATGTTACATCTTCACTCATCCTAGTATTTTGAGTTCATAAAGTCGAATGAATTGCATTCTCGAATAACGTATCTCAACTTTACATACGGAGGATATATATAGTGCCAAGGCTATCAAAAAGTACTCTTATCCCTAATCTCCATCTAATAATGTCATTGAAAATCAACGAAGCTTCCGTGTACAAACTTAATACAAGCATTTAATTCTTGTTAATTGAATCGAAAAACATGGTTAAAGAAGAGCATAAATAAATAATATTTTATTACAAACCTGTTAACATAGATATTGTAGTAGATTTGCCAGCACCATTATGACCAAGTAAAACTGTGATTTGATCGTCATAGATATTCAAAGATAAATTGTTAACAGCTATGTTATTCCCAAAGATTTTTGTTAAATTCTGTAAATAAATACGTACAAATATTTTTTTTAATTAATTAACAAATACATTTTTACATAATAAATTAATATGTAAGTAAGTACTTAATGTTACTTTTAAGTGATGATAAACTTACTTGCATTTTAACACCAACTTCGTGGTCTGTGGGATCCTTTTCTTTTATAATATCATCAAATTCACTATTATCATTTTCGAAAATTAAACCAGCATCTAAAACAATCATAGCATTTCTGAGTCACTGGATTTTATTACAAAGATATTCAACTTTGTAGCATAATGATTATTGATATGACATTTGTACCTGTAATAATGACTATTTAAAATTACTAATTTGATTCATAAATTACGTTTGCTTGTACTCTACAAAATATCTTACCTTTCGATTTATAATTTGGGAACCAGAACTGCAACTGGAAGGGGAAGTACCAAGGTTTGGGTGTCCCAAAGGGTCCTGGTAGCACTTGTTCAAGGTAGAGGGTGATCAGCATGTAGATGACGCAGTCCACTACCAGCATGATGACCACGTGGCCGAACACGAACCGAGTGGTGTCCGTCCCTGGTGACGTCATGAAGTCGCCCCACTGTAGCCCTAATTGAGCGAATACGTTCAGTGAAGCAATTTAGCACTTAGACCAGTCGCTATGTTAGAATTTATTCTCCTACGCTAATGTGGCACATCGACTTCAATTACCGCCACTCGCACTCTATCTTGTTCGAATCGTGTTACGTGTGAAGCGGTGCAACAAATTAGGAAAATTATTGGGCATAATTTTTCTATTCCCTGATTCGAATCAAACAAACTTTGGAGCAGATCATTAATATTGCAATTATTTTAAGTGGATCGTATAATAAATTCTCGTAATAATTTACCTCCAGTGCTTTCCTTAGCGAGCATTAGTTGGAAACCATAGGACATCGCAGAGTTAATACTGAAGCACGTGATGACCTGCACCGCAGTCGACATATTGATATCCATGGCCAGGAGGAAAGCAGGGATGTAAGTGAGGAACCATGCCACCGCCATAAACAACGCCGCCGTACTACCTTTACCACAAAAATAATATATTGTTAAATATGTTAATGTAGGTTGTTAAAATAAAAAGAAATAAGAAGAAAGCATACCTTTTGAAAATATACTGCTTACCATGAAAGAAAAAAATATCGCGCAAGATAAATACAGTATCAAGAAGAATAGCAAAACCGTCCAAGGTGTATTAGTAAATACAGCATATTCGCTGAAGCCATCGTCGTTAGTAAACCAATTTACCTAAAAACAATAAATACAATACATAAGTTATTATTAAATCTAAACTACGTAAAAATCTGTGTACTAATTTTGAAAATCTCACCTTTAGCAACACAACTAGTAGAACAGCTGTGATTGTTAGGTAGATAAACTGTTTAACAAACCATGCTGTCCAGTGCAACCATGTGGGGAGGCCCATTATTTTCATAGTTTCCTAAAACAACATTATAAAAATTAGCAAGATTATTTAATTGGTATCATCCAACAATCTACCTTGGAGGTACTATCTACCTTTAATTGCAATTCCTTCTCAACTGTAACCGCCCGTGCAATGTTGACGGCAGTGTAGCTGAAGCTCAACATGATGAACAGAGGAAACATGAACTGTAGCAGATCGACTGACTGGTCGTGAAAGTATGGCGGGTGCGGGTACCTCTGTATGTTCACCCTAAATGACTTCAAGTCCAACCCGGTCGCTCTTGATACCAGCTCCGTAGAAATAACTTGTTGAAGTGCCACGAACATTTCGTTAACGTAACCTGTGCACAATATTCATTGTAGTTAATACAATACTTGATCAATTGAAGTATGTCCTAATAATTAAAATACCGAATTTTCGTTAATTACCTACTGGTTTTTATTTAAACAAAGTTAATCTATTTTTAAATGATTGTAAGCCAAAAGTCCTAAAGCGAATAAATATAGTTCATTAATATATTTACCTGGGTCATTACCACCTTCCCAAGAGTGAGGAAATCTAGGTCCAGGCACTTCGAAAACCGGGAAAACTCCATCAGATCTCCAGGTGCGCCCTCCACTTTGGAAAAATGAATTGAGACGGGGTCTCTCAGGAAAACGTAGCGAATAAGATAAATTATTTGACAACTGTTCTGCTCCTGAAATAGATTAGAAGCCGCTGATTGTAACATTACCTGAATAACAACAGCTGGAAATAGGCACAAAAAATTGTGTAAGCAATCTGACTTCATTCATACCATATAGTTTATCGTCAAACTCGACGGCAGCGATAATGCTGCGTGTAGTTTCTTCGTCTACGTAGATCCCTCTTATTTCATAACTGCTGTTATAAGGTACGACCCGTATTCGTGATTTCACGAACTCCTCAATGGCCGACGCATTTAAGTTCATATCTGGTGGAAATGTTATATTGGCTATCCCCGGTGGTAAGTTATCAATAAAAATAGGAATCAGATCTTTCATATTGGCTGTTAGTAAATTAATAACAGCAGTTCTCAGTACATCATCTAACACTGGACTTGCCGGGGAGTATGCAATTGATAATTCTTCCATATTCATGGCAAAACTGAAAAATGAATTTCATTAAACATTAGGGACGATTATAACCATGAGATTTAATATTATCGCCTTATCTCGGCTTATGAAGTGAGTATAAATAACAAATGTGTTCACGAATGAAAACATATACCTAGCGTACATAGACATAAGAGTTGCTATGAGTTTTAATAATCCAGATGCTCATTGTATATTAAAATTACATAACTTTTAATAATAAACGGCAACGGAAATTCTCATATTTGAAATTTATTTGTTGTAGCAACATTTAAAGATAACGCCAAGCCTTCCGAATCTTGTCGAAACCAAAGGAAGTTTTTTTTTAGCAAAAGGCATTCAGTGAAACTTTCAGCAGCTATAGTCTCTAGAAATGAAAACCAGCAATGATTGAAGGCGACAAGTAATATTTGCATTTAATGTTCTTAGAAAATCATCAAATCCTTATAATCCTCATGTTTATTTGTTGCTTTCATAAATTACCGCGATTGTAACCGCGGCAATCTTCAACTATACCTAATCAATAAAACATCTCTGTTTTATCTATTGCTTATTCACCGAAATTGACAAAACATACAGATTACATTCTATAATTTTACAGTATGTTGAGCAAAAGAATTAGCTTTTAGATATGATAAAGGATATGTATGAACTTCAAAGATTATTTGATAAACACACATCCTGTCCTGAATATACATACCTCTCTAGATATTGTTTTAGAAAATATATAAATTAAAGTAAAAAAAAATCTTTAAAAACAAGCTTTTATTTAAATGCGCTAAAAAGAAAAAATAGGTTTTAAAAGCTTGTCGCGTGATTTTTAAGTACTCGTATTTACTTTGTTAGTAAAATCGCGACAAGCTTTTAAAACCTATAAATTGTGTCAAATATGTTAAATTTGAAATGTCGTTATAAGTTGACAGTAAAGTTACAGTAAAAGTTTATTTTTTTCTTTTTAGCGCATTTAAATAAAAGCTTGTTTTTAAAGATTTTTTTTTACTTTAATTTATTTTATACTTTTTAGTTTTCACCTGGTAAGTTCCTAAGTCTAAATTCTGTAGCGGCGGTCATCTTAGATTTTGATTTGGTAAAGTGCACTTTATTCTACTTGTCAAGCCCTATCATTGGATACACATATGGATGGGATTGAAAAAAATAGGTTATTCACCATTTTGTAGCGGCGGCCATCTTGGATTTTTATTTCGTAAAATGCAATGTGTTCTACTTGTCAATCCCTTTCATTTGATACCCATATTGCATAGGTACCTTAAAAATAACTAGTCCGCCATCTTGTATATTTAGCTATGTTTGATTTAGGATGACGTCACATAGCTTAACATGCATTGTCATCCAAACTAAACATGTATGCAAAATTTCAGGTCAATCGGTTAAGGGCAACTGCCTTAAAATTGAGTTGTAAAATTCCACCCGAACACACATAGTTACATACATACATACATACATTGCAAGTTAAATAAAAGCTTGTAATAAAAGCTTGTAATAAAACGAATGCTGTCTGTGAATAAAATGTTCGTAAATAAATAAATAAATTCTTTATTCACTGGTTTTACAATTTCTAAGGTTTTACAGGTTTTTAAACACTCATGATACACAAGAATGACGAGAAATAAATTGTAAGTGATCTCTGAGTTGTGACCACTGGCACTCAATGTTTGTTGTTGTTATAAAATGTTTATAGTGGAGCTAGCTAGTAGGACCTAGCTATAACTATAAATGCGCTATCTTTATAATATCTGTAATATTTAAAGGCACACGACTGAATCTAATTGCCTTATTGATTGCCGGGCAAGAAGCTTGACCGATTTTTAGGGTGGATTAAGATTAATAAGCATACGTGTTGATGAAATTAATTGGACGAAGATGAAAAACGTTGGATATTAACAATTTAAAAGAAGAATATTTTGTTGTAACTTACATGATATTGGTAGAGAAGTTGAGTGTGTGCGCTGGCAACGCGGGGTAAGTGATTGTATCAATTTGATAAGGCGGTATCTGCCACCGAAGGATGAGCACCAATGCCATTGTCACGACTGGCAGTAGTAGCTCTACGACAGTTTGTAAGCGATGTCTCCATTGCTGCAGAAAGTTCTTCCACATGAGCAGGCGGAACTTGGTGGCGGCACTAGCGTGCCTCGTTTCTAATCTCATCTCGGTATCGTCCTCCTCCTGCATCATTTAACAAAACTTAGGTAACCTGGCATGGTTCGAACCACGTATGTACATTTTTAATTGATTCGTTCTTTCATTGTTATCACTCGATTCGATACGCTTAATTTTCTTCCTGATTACGAATAAATTAAAGATAAATAAATTAAGACAGATAAGTACTAAGTACAGCTACAATTTGTCTTTCAATCCTGTTTTCAATAACCAATGTCATGATGACAAATTAGTTTTTAGTAGTTAATATATAGTGCGTAATAAAGGAATCATTCATATCTGCAACAATAAAACCTACATGAATACGACATGAACACCACTTGGGTAACAGGTCATTGTTTTGATGACGAGTAGCTGCACTGAAAAAGACAATGTCGCCTGTATTACAAAGCATTACATAATATAAATATTGGAAATCAAATAATAATCTACGTAGGGCTGTACCGACAGCTATCCTTATCTACCTATCTAAAAAAACGTCGTGATTCATCTCTTACGTTCAGTTTACCTGTTACGACAATTTATTTATATTGTACAAATGGTCATTACCACCGTCTTTCTCAAGTCCTGTTTTAGTCTGTATTTTTCATATATATGTATGCATCAACGTTTCGATAAGATGGGATCCCCAATTACTTATAAGTATAGTAATTTATCTTTTACTTTTACATTGTATGAAAAGTGTACCCATAAAACTGGCATGATACTATATATTATATATTTATCCTCTATTCACATTAGGACCTAGTCGAATCGAATCAAAACAAGACCTTATCACCATATTTTTTTTATTCAAGTGTTCAATGCAGTACAAGTCAAAGCGCTAACGGTCGTTTGAATAAAATGCCTAATCGTTTCGTAGCGCTCTCGTAGGCATCTCGTAGTAAGCTCGTAGGCACAGCGTAGTAGTCTCGTAGGCACCGCGTGGTAAGCTCGTAGGCACAGCGTAGTAACCTAGTAGGCACAGCGTAGTAACCTCGTAGGCACCGCGTAGCTACTTTGTAGACAACGCGTTTATGTAATATTATATCTATACTAATATTATAAAGCTGAAGAGTTTGTTTGTTTGTTTGTTTGAACGCGCTAATCTCAGGAACTACTGGTCCGATTTGAAAATTTCTTTCAGTGTTAGATAGCCCATTTATCGAGGAAGGCTATAGGCTACTTTTTATCCCGGTACGGGAAGTAGTTCCCACGGGATGCGGGTGAAACCGCTGGCAGAAGCTAGTGTATGTATATAGGTGTTAAATCCGTTTAGACGCTACATTTTAGTAGGTACTCAGATAAATAACATTAATTAAACAAAATCGAATATTAAATTGAAATAAATATAAAAATATATTAACATTAATAACTTATGCTCAAGAATAGCAATACTAATTGCGCTCACAACGCGCTGATTAATAATAATTAATAATGGTTCGGGTGGGAAATTGAGTATTTGTACCGAATGCACCGAGCGACCGTTTAGCTTTAGTTAGTACGTAGATAGTTGTATACGCACTTCGGTAGAGTGTTAATTAAACACTTCATTGGATATTGAGGAAAACGTGATCTTTATTTTAACTTCCATTGCAACCAACTCCCTCTCGAAAGTGAACAATTATAGCTCTAGGTACAAACTCATCATTCACACTGTACTTTGATTTTCTATTTTTTAATTACCTAATTAATCATTACTGCCACTTCATCAGTCCCAACATTTCCTAAAATGATACATGTAAATGCTAAGTAACTTTTAATTGCACTTTACAGATACGGGTCATACTTTCAACCGTCGGATAAACAACGTTACGCATTAATTTATTTATGGTACATACAAAAATATTGCCTCGGTAGTCGTTATCTGAAGTCAATTGTAATAACTTTTGGTGCTGGTAACAAAGATTCTATTATTAAATTAAAGATTGATAAATAAAGTATTTACTTCAAAATTATTATTTGAAAACTCAAACAAAAACAGTTATTACCTACCAGGATCTATTTTTCATTAGTTTAAACTTACAACATTATTGAATCCACTATTCGTTTGGTTAAATGTTTAAAATGTATGTCCAAACTAATCACTATTATCTCACGTATGGTTAGCACTACGAACACTTGACATGCGTCAGGATTGATCGCCACTGCATACAAAAGTAACGTCGAACTCTAATTAAAATTCTTAATGAGCTCTATCCACCGCCAGACAAGGAAAGTACTGCGGAGGCTCATCGCCCAAATGATGGACATGCAAAAGTCATTGTAATTTTTTATCTTTTATTATTGTAATAAATCTTTCTTTAAGCTCCATCTGTCATTGTAAGTAAATTCAAAGTTAATCGAAGCAGTAGGTAGGTGAGTACAAAGAAACAAAATCAACTACGAACGTAAAATTAGTGTGGAACATCAAGAACGTAACGTTGTAGGGGTTTACTAATCAAATATCAACAATTAACAACGGTATCGTATCTCTTCACCTACTAGACAGACATCTTATTTACATTTGCATCATTCTGACTCAGCTGAATTAATTTAGTTAGACTATATTACGATATTACGAAAATAATCCTATCTCGAGGTAACCACACAACTCTTATAATCCTATCATAAAAACTAAAACTAGATATGCTGTTTTACATAGCAGTAACCTGTGGCCATGCAAAACAACAGGTAGGTACTCGTACGTAGATTCCCTTAGATTCGGGGGAGAGTTTTCTACTGTCTTTACTACCAAAGTTCGACTCTATTTTCATCTTAGGAAAAGGCAATCAAATCAGGTAATCAGAAGTCTTGTTTTAATAATCATGTATAATGCAAGTTCTTACCATTGATTTTGTCTCGATCAAGTTTGCACATTATGCAAAAAAGCCGTTATCTAAAACCTTTGTTATCTATAAACGAATGACGCATTTTTCATTGATTGCTGGTACAATATCCATAAACATGTCCAAACTGAAAAAGTACTGTTTTCTAGAAGTCGAAACCTGTTTAATCAATAGTCGTTTATTGCTATATTTTGAGAGCCTGAAGTCAACTCGGATAAATCAGGACCTAAACAGGCACAGGATCAAAGGTTTTTCGATATCATATTAGCATTTATCCAACTTTTATATACACAGTTTGCATGCTTTTTCAATATATTTGTATAAACTTCAGCTTCCAGTTTAAGAAAAACAGATAATGTTACCCACCTGTTTATTTTGTGTATCGATATAATGTGCGTAAATTGTCACTTCACAATCTATGATAACTGTTACATGTTCACTCGTCAAAATTGTACTGGATGGGAAGTATAATATACCCGATATCTACATTGAAGATAAGGAATCTACTAAAGATAATGGCGTCCTAATCAATACTACCAGCATACGTACATTTATCCTTAGTTCTTTTATTTATATCTAAAATAAACAACCCAATAGATAGGTACGTAAAGTTTCATGAACTTTAAAGTTAGGTATTCATTCCCTCAAAACTTCGTTTAGGCAAAAGGTAGGCTTGAGGTACCATTATGTTTATTACCTTATTGACAGACCGTACAAATAAATAAATGTCATGGTTTACAATTCATATAAAAATTAAATGGTGACCTTTCACAATACCTATCTACCAGTGCCTGCGAGGAAAAATAAATAAAGTAGGATTATATTATAATCGTATCGATAAGACATCTTCGACTATCGATTGAGTAAAGAAAATTCAATGACAAAAAATCATGCCTAATTCTTAGAAGTCTTCTAGATCCGCCAATGGGTTTTCATTGATAAACGAATAAAGATCACTAATGGACTATACATATGACCTTGAAAACCATGACTACATTACGGGACATCATTAAAAACCTAGCACGTTCCGTGTATCAAAGTTAAGAAATGACGCGTTTCCTGAAGGGCATAAAATTGTGGAATATATTCAATGATACAGGATCCAAAGTAAACAATTCCAGCAAGATATTTTTATAGAAAAACCAAGCACGTTTTGAACGCACCTCTTCAACTTCAATTGGTCATTTTGGATATAGCTCATAGTATATTACATTTTGGATATAGATCGACATAATTGGGTGATAGTACAAGCATCAGGTAACTTCAATATCATCCTTACCCGCACAATCAGCAACAGTCACCAGCCATTCACTCATTCACAATCACTTAGATACAAGATACAAGATACAAGATACTTTATTTGTAAAAAACATGGGTGTACATATAGTTATGCAGGTTGTTACACAAGAAAATAAATGTTACCATTCATGTTTGGCCTTTTAGGCGTACAAATATTAAAAAAAATAAACAAAAATAAAAAATAAAAAAATAAAAATAAAAAATAAAAAATAAACATTAGGTACCCTCTCCCAGTTTATTCGACACTTGGACACACAGAGAAATGTTACCTACTTCGCAATCTGAGTAAGTAAATCACGTGTCTCTAATTTTGATTGGTTTATAAACGTGCTGGTTCAGCAATCCAACTGCCAATTGTTGGGATTAGCCCTTTGGGGATCAAAACCAGACCCAGGTGACTTGTACCATCCCCAAATGGTATTTTTTTTTCTATAGGTATCGACTTCACCGTTTTAGCAAAGTTCTTTTGTCCCCATATTTGTTTATGCACACAAAAGATTAATAGTTGTATTGTAAACTTTTCGATTGCTTTCGGGTCTCTGGTTCGGGTTTCGAGTAAAGGTTTCGTACATGTGTACTCCTAAACAATGCTGCGCTGCTTTATGGAAGTTTAAATAACCCTAATTGAAACAAAAGTAACTCACTACCTAAAGTTTGGGCCTCCTCGAGGCATGGAATGCATTCTACTTGGAATATACCTAGTTAAGTACCTATATAATTAACCATAGGTACCTACCTTTATTATTTTATTGAACAGATTTATCTAGGAGTACATCATTAGGTACCTCGTTGTGGACAAACAAGTAGGTAAGTAGATACCTACTCCTTTCTAAATATAAAATGGCACTTAATAGTTTTCGTAGTAGGTACGTGAGTACCTTCCTGAAGTACCTGGAGTCGTGAATCTTAGAGATCGATTTAGCTCAAAATATGTAAAATCATGACTAACCTTTTAAATAAATATGAAGAGGATAATATAGTACTAAGTAATTAATGATATAAGTGCTTACTTAGATTAAATCATTACCTAAGTATTTGCCTGTATGAATCATAATATTCTTGACTTTCGTAACATTTTTAACGCACCAAGTTATCAATAAGATTAGGATTTTTTGTTTTTGATAAAATTGTTTCTTATGCGTGTATACTGTTCAAGGAAATAAATCTTACTTACCCTTTACCTTATTTATATGTTACCACCTCTATGTACTTGCAGGTGTATCCATAATTTTTTCACTTCATTTAATTAATTACTTGTCACTCGTAGAAATCACTAAATACACTAGGTATATTTCTATATGAACTCGTTCGAATACGTGTAAATTGCAAACAACTATTGACACGGGGATTCCACACGGTACAAAGATAATAACAATGATAAGCGGCCGTTTGAGGGATTCTTCAATGGTTTGTGCTATTTTTCATAATTTAGTGTGCAGCTACGCAGCTCGTTTGCCAACTACGTTCTATCCAACATGTAAAGCGACCAACACAGTGCTCAATGCTGCCTCTCAGTTAACAAACACTGCGAAGGAAGTGTTCATAATAACGAACAGGTGTAGATTTTCATAAAAAAATGTGTACTGGTGTACGCATTCGTAAATACAACAATCTTGGAACTTGCTGCCTGGACACACTATGTCAACGGATACCTAGCTAGTAATTTATTTATAACTAGCTGTTGCCCGCAACTTCGTCTGCGTGGGCAATATAGAATAGTCAATTATTACGTATGGTGCGTAAGTAATTTTCACAGGAAATAGCTATAATCTATGTCTATATGCTTTGAGTCTGACAAAGCTGTCATTTGTACATTTTCTGCAGCTGCTGCGACTAAGCAGAAGCCAGAAAGTCTGTCAGTCTTACCATGGATATCGTCTTGTGTAGTTGATGACTGGATTGAAGATAGATAGATAGGTAGTCGCTCCAAGCAAAATATTGGTACTCAAACAGATTCGGTGACTGAAAGCCCAACACCAACATAGTTGGGGAATAGCTGGATGGATGATAAAATGAGTCATCATCATCAGCAGGCGCATAGGGTAGGATAGTTTCACTACTGGGGAGAAACACTTGTATGACTTGTATGAATTGGGGATTTTCTGTGCACTTACTTACTATGGTAAGGCTGACCCCACATTAGGCGTGCGCGATCCTCGGGCGTGTGAGCTGCGTGAAAGTCGCGTTTTGCTGCCCTGCGGCATGTGTGAAGAGTGCAAGCGACGCGCTCGAGTTGCGTTCTTACCCCTACGCCCGCTATCCCCGCCGCCCGCTAAACGCCTTAGCAGTTAAACGTCAAGTCGAGCGCGCTGCAAATGCCGCAGGGCAGCAAAACGCGACGCTCACGCAGCGTGCTCGCGACGCACGCGCTACTCACACGCCCGAGGATCGCGCGCGCCTAATGTGGGGTTAGGTCTAAACCGGGAGGGACTCCACCGAAATGTTTGCATTAGTTCACGAATAGGCAAAATGTACGTATCTGTGAGAGTCCACTTCATGTGTTCGTACTTGAAACCTGCAGTTTTGCCAAGATTTTCAAAATGTACGCTCGCAATTTGTCATTTCTTGGTGGAGCCAGCAAATCAAAAGAAACAGAAGTGTTGTACTTATACTGTGCGTCACTACCGCTCACCGGGAAAATTTCGCTCTTGCGGAGGACGTTTATATACCATATTTTGTGTCACACGTAAACAGGACGACAGTAAGTATCCACCGAAACACTTTCAAAGATCTGATGAACGAACAAATCAGACCTGAGTTGGTCACCTGGGGCCAATCAGAGCTCTATGAAGCGATCATACGCTTTGGCTCCTACTGTTATTGTGGTTTCTGAAAATGTATTCACCTCATTCAACGATGAATGTAATTCTGATGGTACTATTAAGAACACTTGCTTAGCGCAAAAGCTGACGATGGCAGGCCGACTCTTTTGACTTCTCGAATAGGATACCATTGGTTTTTGTGCAATGCACACCTGCAATGCATGCTGGATTAGGATAAGATATAGGTGGATAGGATTTGCAGCAGAGAACAATTCTGTCTTTGTAATTGAATGACATCAAACGTAGTTTTATAAAAGGTGTTTTTTTTAGACTTGGCTCGGGTCTTACTGAGACTGTTCGTAATCGTGAACAGAGTATTTGCGATCAGAAGTTGAAAGTAAGCATGTCTCTGGTATGCGACGCGTAATTTGTACGTTTCCAGACGCATAAAGCATTTTACGTGTATATGGTATTAAATCGAGAAAGCTCCCATTTCTTATCTGCACTTTGTATCTGGGCTTGTTTTTAAAGCTACAGAAGCCTACATTACCTACCTCACGCTTAGCAGCGCTTGCGAGAGATAGATCTTCCTTTCTTCTAGGATTAAGTTTACATATTTTGCATCAGAAAAAATATTTAAGGTCTACTTAATACTACTCACTCAAAGTAATTTGTTTTAAGGCCACCACATTAGTGGAAGATAAACTAAACTATGTTTATGAAAAAATCCTGATATGAACTCCATCTGTAAGTTTAAATGATAATTAATTGTTCCACTAAATTCATCATTTTTGACATAATGTTCAAAAAATAATTTAGATGGCACCGTTTTAAATTTGGCTGAGAACTATTAATTTTCCTTTCATCAAGGTAATAATTATAGTTGGATTTTGATGTGGTACGGCAAACTGACAAACACTATTGAAATGTCTATCGAAAAATTACACTACGTGTTAAAATATGGTGAATTACGGAAAATACACAACTCCATCTGTTGAAATAATAATCCTCTATAAAGAATGTATGGTAATTAATTGTCATTTACCACCTCGCTCTTTTGACAAATTTGATGTATTTTTACCACAGATGGAGCTACTTTAACCTTGGCTAAACAAAATTTTCATATTTTTTTTTCTTCCGAAGTTACTTATAAAGGTGTGATTTTCTATGTAAAGATTAATAATAGGCCGAACAACTAATATAATTACAACATTCAAATGTACAGTTTTGACAAACAGATTGCGTGTCGTAATATTTTACATCTTGAATTCACAAAATTAATCATATCTTTTGATAGAGTGAATCGATTTCGATGAAACAAAAACTAAGTAATACCCCAAGTTACGTAGAATTTTTGTATATAAGCATTGTCTGCATTGAATTCGTAGATTTTACGTGAATCCCGAACAAACAAACAGATAAACAGACAAACAGACAAACAGACAAAAATGACAAAAATGATGGAAATGGGTTCTGTTAGTTATCCTTTAACATGCCGGCTATTTTTTTTTGTCAATTTCTTCAATGTACAAAAATTACTTTTCTACAGATTTATTATATGTATAGACTACTTGTTTTCCCGCGGTTTCACTGGCGTTCCGTGAGAACTACTGCCCGATCCTGGATGCAATACAGCCTATATTACACAGGGATAGCTATCGAACTGAGAAATAGTTTTTCAAATCAGTTCAGTAGTTTCGTTATCTTTAGGGTACAAACAAACATTAAAAACTGATTCCTCTTTATTATAACATAAACTATAAATTTATATATCTATAGCATAAACTAGCCTCTGCTAGCGGTTTCATCCGCATCCCATTACCTCTGTACGAACCCGGATTAAAAGTAAGTTTTAGATGTCTAACAGACATTTAATACAGACAGAAAATAATAAAATCAACCGTCATCTTCAGTTGAGTCACATTTTAATTTCCATCAATAAACTTCACAACATATGGAATTAAAATGAACATCATAGTTTTAATTTAATAACAATAAGATTTTTTAAATGTTTTTTATTTTTATATTTAATATTTAAATAATAAAAAAATATGTTGAAAAATAAATAAATGATGACTAAGAAAGATTTTTTAAGATCTAGGTACTTACGTAGGTACCTATATTTTTTCTATTTTTACAAATGTGTTTTGAAACATTTACATACCTACCTACTTAAATTACATTTGATTATGATCGTGCAGATGTACGTGCACATAATTTTTTACAAATAACACAACATACTTGATCTTCATATTGGTGAATTTACATAAATATATATAACGTATCGCTCCTAAATACTGATATAATACAAATAAAATTCACAAAGCTTCAAATGATGATCGGCGACTACATCATCGATATCAATGCTTAGGTGCTTCTACATGGTGCATGTAGTTGAAGCAAGTTAGTTAACATGCGCAAGTTACTAGTGACAAGAGCACGCGAGTGGATATTTTGCTTTGGTCCTACATGCGCAAGTCGCTGGACCCGCACGTTTTTAAATGCATGCAGCCTGCACATGTGCCTCAACATGCGCAAGCTACTTGCACCGTGTAGATGCGTCCTAACATCATCATCATCATCAGCCTATCGCAGTCCACTGCTGGACATAGGCCTCTCCAAGTGCACGCCACTGAGATCGATTTTCGGCTTCACGCATCCAGCTCCTGCCAGCCGTCTTGCGCAAGTCATCACTCCACCGTGCCTTTTTTCCTTACCTCATTACCTCATTTCTGATGCGATCCCTCAGAGAAATGCCAAGCATAGCCCTTTCCATAGCCCGCTGAGCGACTTTAAACTTGTGAACCAGCCGTACCGACAGTGTCCACGTTTCGGCTCCGTAAGTCATGACAGGTAGGACGCACTGATTGAAGACTTTTGTCTTTAGGCACTGTGGGATCGACGATGTTAGGACTCGACGTAGCTTCCCAAATGCAGCCCAACCCAACTGAATTCTCCTATTCACCTCGTCCTCAAAGTTGTTCTACCTAACTGCAATGTCTGCCCGAGGTATACATATTTCCGAACAACTTCGAGAACGGCGCCGTGTATCGCAATCGGTTCCGGTAGAACATGTTCATTGAACATGACCTTGGTTTTGTCCAAGTTCATCCGTAGGCCGATGCGTAGAGAAGATTCAGCCAGGTCGTTCAGCATCTGTTGTAGGTCCTGCAGCGTTTCCGCCATGATGACGATATCGTCAGCAAATCGCAAGTGAGAGATGTGTTCGCCATTGATGTTGATGCCGCGTCCTTTCCAGTTCAGCGTCTTGAACATATCCTCCATTGCATTAGTGAACAGTTTCGGGGAAATAACATCCCCTTGTCTCACTCCTCGATGCAACGGTATGGGCCTTGTTTGCTTATTCTGTACTTGGACGGACATTGTAGCGGCTTCGTAGAGACATCTCATCACTTGGATGTATCGCCAATCCTAACATAATCCTAACTTAAATGTGAATATATTTTCGAAATATTGTTTAGATATAGGTAGGAAGGGAATGTGTCAACTTACACCCTTCAAGTTAGGTAATAAAGGGTGATACTAATATCTATATACCTACTTATTCTATTCAGGCTTGAGATTAATAATTCGTCATACCTTTAAAACTTTGAACAATCATCTTCACCGAGGGATAAATAAAAACATTGATGCGACAAGGTCGAGCTGCCTCGATAAATGCCTTCAATTAACTATAGCCACACTAAAAATTTAAATTACACTTTTAGCCATAAGTACATATAGCACACAGTAACTAAACTACAAAAGTTAAGGTTTTTTTATGGGTAAGTAGGTATTACAATGCTATGATTTCTATTTTATACGATTTGATTTACATAAACAAGGTTTTACAACTATAATAATATTATGACTGTTTGTAAGTTGCATGTATTGTACCGCTACCGTTTTCAAAGGACATAACATCTGTCAAGTCTTTTACAAATATGTTGGAATCAACTTCCAGACCAGCAGGATGCAGTTTTACATGGAGCGACTGCCTGTCTTCCACAACCTTAAGAATATCCACAACCCACCACATTTACAATATACAAGCTGTTGATTTGCATCCGTGCCATAGTCAAGGACGTAATTATACTAATGATTCTCAACCCAAATCAACAAAAAAATTGGTACAATTTTTTTTTTTTAATTTTTTTTCGGAAATCCGTCTCTAGCCGTATTTAAACTTGGCGCGTGTGTTACTGGCCTTAAAACCGTGCTGCGCCTTCACACAAACGCAAACACAAAGCATACGCAACGATTATTCATAAATTTAATTCATAAAATTGGATTACTCCTGTCTCGTTTTGGGGTCTCATCGCCAGCATTGGGTTGGTTCTCCTCATATCTTCGTGGTCGCCAGCAGGTGGTTCGCACTGATCGGGGTTTATCCGATTGGTGTGATCTGGTGGCTGGTGTTCCGCAAGGCGGTATTCTTTCTCCTCTTTTATTCTCTTTATTTATTAATGCCATCACTAGCTCTTTAAAATGCTCTTACCATTTGTATGCCGATGACCTGCAATTATACGCACAAACTGAGGTCGGCAATCTTAATAATTGCATATCCTTAGTTAATGCTGACTTGCGAACTATTGAAGAGTGGTCTGACAAATTTGGATTAGTTGTTAACACCGGCAAATGTCAGGCCATCCTTATAGGCAGCTCCGGTTACCTAAACCGTTTGGACACTAATTCTTTAACACCCATCGTCTTCAATAGTTCAACAATAGGCTTATCGCAACAGGTGAGGGATCTGGGGTTGCTGATTGACAGCAACTTCAGTTGGTCCAAGCAGGTTAACCAGGTAAGTCAAAGGGTTACTCTAACGCTGCGATCTCTCTACAGGTTCAAGCATTTCCTTCCTATCAGTACTAAAACTACTTTGGTACAGTCTCTTGTGCTTCCCATCATTGACTATGCTGATGTTTGCTACTCGGATCTATCTCAAGAACTTCTTAACAAAATGGATCGTCTTCTCAATAACTGCATACGCTTTATTTTCGGCCTTCGTAAATATGATCACGTTTCCTCTTTTCGTTCACAGCTTAAATGGCTGCCTATTCGTTATAGAAGATCCCTTAGATCTCTCTGTATGCTCTTCTCTATTCTTAACGATCCCTGTGCTCCTGACTATCTTCAAAATTATTTTAAGTTATTGGGCAGTTCTCATAGCCGTAACCTGCGATCCTCTGAGAATTTGTTGCTCGAAATTCCGTGTCACCGCACCGGTTTTATGGCTAATTCTTTTGCTGTATCAGCAATTAAACTCTGGAACGCTCTTCCCCTTGACATAAAAAAGGCACCCAGTAAGTATTCCTTTAAGCGTAAAGTTCGCCATCATTATTTAAACTCTTTACCTAATTGAGTCGTCGTCACTCTTATTGATTTTACTTTTTATGTTGTATGTATAATATATATATATATATATTTAAGAGAAAGTCATGAATATTAATAAAAACATAATACAATACATAAATATATTTAGTATTTATGTATTGTATTATGTTTTTATTAATATTCATGACTTTCTCTTAAATTGTTATTATCTTCTTTTTTTTTTGTACTACCTATTTATTTTCTCCCTTTAACCCGATGGTTGACTGGTAGAGAATGCCTTGAGGCATTAAGTCCGCCAATGTACCTATTTTGTACATAAAGTATAAATAAATAAATAAATTACCTACTTCTGAAATACTATGACATTACAATGACAAAAAAAGCAGTACATATTAGCTATATCCCGTCTACTGTGATTCCAATCGACTATTTACGTATTTTATGTCCTCCTCCTGAAGTATGGCACAAATGCAAATCAACACCTTGTATTATAGAGATGAGGTGATAACAATGCATTTTCTGCCTAAAAGGCAAGTAAAATGTTTAGGTTGCTATGCGTACATCAATTAAGTACCCACCTGCCTCGTTGGTCTAGAGTCATTCGGGTCAAGAGGACGCATTTTACCTTTCTCAACATTACCAATACAAAAATAATAGATCCTTATTAACGTGTTATTGACATTTAGGTAGGTTACTTATTGCTTTAGTAAATACATATATTTGTAAACTGACTCTGTACATAGTTTTCTTAAAATCACTTAATAATGACCCTCGGTCAGAATGCGAACGTTTGACCCGTAATGCGGGTAACAGTACGCATTCTGGGGGGCAAAACTTCGCATATGGGGTAAGTAAACGTAATGAGATAATTTGTGGGAAGATAATTAAAACAAAACAAATAATTAAAGATATCTTTTAATAAACCTATTAAATTAGCCAACTTAATCAATCACAGTAATTAAACAACTTTAAGATCAGTTAGGTAGGTATATAGTATTTGGAAACAAAACAAAATAATTAACAATAGAGATCAATGCAGTCTTTTGGCACTTTAAAGCACTTTAATGTAGGCCTGAAGCGACCTAAAGATATTGAAATATTATTGTTTTTTAATCTTTTTTTTAAACCCCCTTCGCTGATTCCAACTTCTTCTGCGGCACGCCTTTGACTCATCCCTCCAGCTATAAGAGCTTTGGCTCTAGTGATTTGTTCTTCTGTCAGTATTTTTCGTTCAGGCCGTTTTCTGATATAATTTCGGGGCATTTTCTGAAACTAAAAAAATAAATAAGTAGCCGTAAATAGATGTACAGTCAAGAGAGCGCGTGCGTTCTCTTGACCCCGTTCTCTTACCCCACAGGACACATTTTTGAATACCGCGCCGAAACATACACGAGTTCGAAAAATAACCTAAAATTATTACTGTCTATCGATAGCTTAATAATGATGTTACAACACTTAATAGTACTTACCACGATTATCCTGTGTTTATAGGAGATATACACTTTTCCTTAACACCAAAAACTAAGTTTGATTCATTGAAATAACTATTTTTCTATTTTTTTTCTTTAATAACGCAGGCGCAAACACAAACAGCTTGGCTTCAAGATGGCCACTCGCTAGCCACTGACTTCGTCATACACGTGCCCCCTGTCCCTTCATTCCCCGCGGAGATTTTAGTACTGCGATCTCTTACCCGGTGCGTGCTGCTACCCCGAATGACTCTAGCTGTCGCAAGCGCGGCTGCTGTGCACAAGATCTCGGGTGTGATTCCCAGGCGGAAATAGCTTTCGTTTCATCTCGAAGCCTGGAACTTATGGTTATTGATAGGCACATCAGTGCATTGGAGAGCATTTAAATGTCGGTCTTCTGCCTGATCTGTTTCCGATCTTATCGGATTACCTACTGTCCCATCGCTCTAAGAGAGTGAAGGAATTGTGAGTGCACCTGTGTCTACGCAAATACTTGCTTGTAGGTACACAATAATATGGCCCCATATGAGAATAGCCGCCGTGGCCGATAATTGACTAGGAGGACATCATCAACATCATATCAAGTAAATTTATCGAGGTTTTGTCGGGGAAACATTTTAGGGTTAAAGGTTTGTCGTTTTTAGCAAGCCTTCCTACCATACCATATTCTTGATATAGGCCACCATACCGTATTTACGAAAAACATCAGACTGAAGAATAAAAAACATTAAATTAGATAATGGCGTCCACGGCCGATTTCGGCCACGGCGCTGTTCTCATTTAAGGAGATCAGCCAGCTGCGCAGGACATATTATAGTGCACAAGCATTTACGCTGACACAGGTGCACTCCCTATTCCTTCACTCTCATAACCCGATGGGACGGCAATCCGACACGACCGGAAAGAGATCAGGCGCAGGACCGACATTTACGTGCTCTCCGATGCACGGGTGAATCAATCACCAACTTCCAGACTACAGGCTGCTTTGTGAAAGTTTAAGAAAACCCACAAAGCGATTTCGGCCCGACCCGGGAATCGAACCCGAGACCTCGAGCACAGCAGCCGCGCTTGCGACCACTAGACCAACGAGGCAGATAAATTAGATAAGTACAACATTATTAGATTACTGCCGTTTGGATCTTTTTCATCTATAGTAGATCATGTTTTTTATTAAAATTCAATTCGTATGGGTATCGTATATAATGTAAATCTAAGGGATGATAACCTACCAAAAGACTCGAGTTATTGAGTCTTTTCTCGAGTCTTTTGGTAGATCACCATCCCTCCATGTGAGAAACTCGAACAACTCCAATAAACGGGATCAAACCCATAGGTATATTTCAGTGGGCTTTAGTTTACATTCAACAGCACCAATTTACCTACACTATAATTAATATGTACCTACCTACTCAAAGCATATAGACTATTCTTGTCATTTCTTGTTGTTGTATAACATCCCTATTGACTGAACTATATTTTTTCTTAATTTATAATGATCAATTATGGGATACAAATGGGATTCGTCACACAGTAGCGTGGCATCAAGCTCATTTGACAATAAGTACTCAAATGTGAGTATGTGACTCATTCACTTATCTTATTCTGACTCAAACACCTGATCAAGACAACCTAGTTGAGATTGTCTGAGTCATCCATCCAGTCTTATTTTAGAATTAACATGACCAAACGTTGAGTACCAGAGTCTCTCAATAAACTAATACAGGAATGCTTTGGTTTCAATTGAGGTGATGGGAACTATACAAACCCACAGTACCTATAGCGAGAGCATGAGACTATGGCTTCAGACATCGAAGGTATTCAGTGCGGTGATCATTTTACTTTGAGGGTCATAGGTGCTTTCCGTAACCTACAGCTGCCTTTTCGTCCATTTTCTGCTTGGCGAAAAAGCATCCTTTTTTAACAAGGAGTTTTGTAAAGGGCACAGCTTATACAATGCTTGGATCACGTGTTTACTAGGGCTTAGAGTAAAACAAAATTGGATCACCACTTAGGTGTTAGTTAGCCTTAGACAAGTTTCTGAAAAAAAATGAGGAAAGGAATGTATGCTTTCTAAAGAAACACAAACAAATGCTTAATTGAAACAAAATTTGATGATGCATGCCATACTTTAATATCTCAATAGACCTTTGATCACTTAACAAACACACATCAATTACTACTAATGGGTACAAATATTTAATTAATTATTGCCACCTATAGTGTGCATAAGCCCTGTTTGCTTCACACATTCTATGCAGGTCCTGTTTTCTTTTGACAACCTTTCCAGTATTATTGGCAGCATCCATGAGCTCCCAAGCAAATTGCTTTGGGAAATGGACAGTTCTTTCCTTTTCATTTGTGGCTTCTAGCAGCCATTTTATTGCCAAGAAAAGGGATCTTTTCTCAGTGATGGGACCTGGAACCTGCAAAAAAGTATTTTTTGTTAAATATCCAGGAAACCTTTAGTGGATGTCCAATCAGTGGATGTCCAATCAGTGGATACCCAGTTTTATATATTGTCTACATAACCATGCACTGTCTACATTTACTTGAATGGTATACATATTTTTGGGGAATATTTCCAAAGATTTTAGACACATGTATAATTAATTATTAAAAACTAGCCATTTCTTCATGGGAACTATGGCCTGTAAGGGGACAAAATATAGCCTGTTACTGGCAGATAATGTAGCATACTCATGGTGAAAGATTTTTTTTAATCAGCGCAGTAGTTTTTGAGTTTATCCATTACAAACAAACAGTTTTCCTCTTTATAATATTAATATAGATAATAAGAGTCTTGGAAGAGAGTTCCATCATTGAAAATTTGTATTTATAACTAGCTTTTGCCCGTGGCTTCGCTCCTGTCAACTGACTTCTCTACTTTACCCTATTTTTTTTCATAAGAACCTTCTCCTTACAATAACAAACTCAACAAAAAAAGAATTAGCCAAATTGGTCCAGGCGTTGTTGAGTTATGCGCTTACCAACACATTTTGCGATTCATTTTTATATTATAGGTAGATTAGGACTGGTGAAATTTTAATGCAGTAGTTACCTGGTAAGTAATACCGCCTCTTTTAATTGGTTGTAATTGAAGAAGTGGTTTTGAGTTTTCAACAGCTTTGTGCAGGATTTTCTTTGGATCCAGTTCTATTTTAGCCTTTGCTTCAGGGGTTGTTGCCAAGTGATAGCGTTCAATTTGAGACCTTTTTATATTTTCAAATGCTTTTTCAACAAGACTGCGAGCCAATTGTTTCTTTCCCATTTCCATCACATGATTAATTACTTTACTGTAACATAAATATGATTTGTTACCTTTGTAGTTGTCGTTGCAATACCTATTGTATGCAAATATGTAAGTTTGCTATTAATTTGTATCACATATGCAATAAATAGAGGCAATGGCTTAAGTTAGCATACTGATCAAGTTTGTAGCTAAAGAATATGTTTCACTAAATCAAATATTTACTTACTTTACCAATGGGTCGTGGTAAACAGAGCTTGTTTCGTAAACTGCAGGGGGCTTCACGGGTAAAGCGGCTATTTTAGATAGCTCCGAAGTCTCTATAAGTTTAGCCTGATCTTCTTTTCTAAAAATTGGGTTTTGAAAAAAGTCTGGAAATCTTGTGGGTCTCGCATATTCTCTAGATTGGAATATCCCTGAAATCCTGTTGGCACAAGTCAAGATTAGTAAAAGCTTTTAACGTAGCTGATTATCATCATTAATCCGAAATCGTGACAAATTTGTTACTTTAATTGTAAAATTGAGAATTAACTTAATGTGACTGAACTGCGAACTATAATAAAGAAAGCATGAAAGAGTAACCGTACCGAGGAGTATATCTATGTAAGATCCTGATATTATTAGCCATATTTCCTGCTTCACTTGGGATATTTATAAAATCAGTAAGTCTAACATTATATCATAACCTTACTTTTAACCACAGTTCGGATGTCAAGGAACAAAATACTTTGACATTGACATTTACTCAGTTATGACACTGACAGTTACGGGAACCATAGATAGATCAAGGTGGATCCCATAGACGTAATATAGTGAACAGGACTGCGCACTTATACACAAAAAACGAGCCGAGTGAAGCAGATAGTACGGAGGCCGTCTGTCCCTTTCTAATTGGGTGACTTTGATTAAAAAAAAACTGTCCGTTAGTTGTATAGTTACCGGCACGGATATCGAGCTCTCGGCGGAAGAGTAGGGATCGCTTTGCGCACTGTACACATAAGGCAATAAATCAATAAATCGCTTCTGCGCAGGTGAAGGTCAGGGCTCAATATCCGTGCCGATAACTATACTATTGTATGTTATTTGATTTTTTTAAATGATAGACAAGCTAATATATAGCAACATACCATGACCAAGGACCACACATACTATATTTATAAGCTTTGAATAGATTAGAAGGAAAGAGTTTTAAGTTTTAAATTATTATTCTTATTAAATCGTAAAAAATTCCACCCGAACACACATAGTTACATACTTACATACATTGCAAGTTAAATAAAAGCTTGTAAAAAGGCATCAAATTGCGGGTATATCCATGTGTAGGAAGCCTCACAAGATAAGATGATTTTAATGCATTGATCGTTTTATTGTTTCCTTCTGTTTCGTGTTTGGGTTTATTTACTATCCGTAAATAACTATAACAGGTTGTAACAAATGAACTGGGATTCTATTATATAGGTATGTGTTTACAAAGAAATGCCCACAAATGAACCGTGCACTTTTTATTACCGATACTTGGATGCGGTTAATTTAGGTATGTCTGTTTCTAGTGTTGTATAGTTACCGTCACGGATATCGAGCTCTCGGCGGAAGAGTGGGGATCACTTTGCGCACTGTACACATAAGGCAATAAACCAATAAATCGCTTCTGCGCAGGTGAAGGTTAGGGCTCAATATCCGTGCCGATAACTATAACGAGTTGATAAAAAGAGTACATAAGAGTGTGCATAAGAGGAGTACATAAGAGAAGTACATAAGGGGATACATAAGAGGAGTACATAAAATAGTTCACAAGAGAATTACATAAGAGGAGCACATAAGAGAAGACGTGTAAGTTTAGACGTGAAAGCGTAACAGTAAACCACTGAACTGATTTTAATAAAATTAGGTACCTACAAAAATAGAGTTGACCTTGAGAAAGAACATAGGATAGTTTTGACCCGGACTTTTGAAGAATTCTCTTGGAAACGCGATATAACCGAACTCAACGCGGGCGAAGCCGCAGGCGGAAGCTAGTTGAAATATATATTTTTTTAATTCGAATGAACATATTTTGGTACTATTTACTAGTAAATAAATCTGGTAGTTGTGAAATTATTCATTGCTCAAAATCACTTACTTACTTACTTTTTTTTCACCATTAAGAATGTAATACTTACGTTTTTCGTTTTATTTAAAACTTAACAAATTTTTACCCATGGTACTACTGGTAGTACAAACGATAAAAAATCCCATAAGTATTACTGTGCACAGGCAAAATAATGATGGTCATGGTCATAGCGACAGATAATATCATTAATGATTACCACCTGTTTTCTTTAAATCGTTTTTCAGGTATTTATATGATTGACCAAATAAATACGAACTTTAAAATAGTTACAAATATTTTTTCTCTATTTATGACCAATAACAAATAAAATACTGTTACATTACAACATTTAAAATGAATCTACGAAAATTATCAAATTATAAAAAGTAGGCATTCAAAATAATCCTAAATTGCAAATGTAAATATTCAAAACATCGCATCATGTTATTGCTATATAGAATTTTGGAGGAATTAAATAGTATACAAAATAAATATATAATTTTTTGTTTGTAGGTATATTAAAATCAATACTCTGAAATTTTACAAAAAGTAAATTCTATAACTTTTAACTCTAGGAATTATTGTACATCACGTTTGTATTTTTTAGATGGTTTGGAGATAGCTTCAGATTGTTTTTGCTCAGAATCTAATAATCGACTCTGTCTCTTAACTTTAATTTTTTCAGAGACACTTATTTCACTATCAACATTCTTTGTTTTCGAGCCACCGGATTTTCCATTTATTGCCTGTGTGTGATTGTCTGATGACGGTGAACTAATTTTGAGCAGATATTTGCTGGAATCAATATATTTTGAGCTGTTTTTTGAGGTAGACTGTGGTAGGCCATCTCCAATTTGTTTTTGAGTGTATGGTTTAGTCTTATCAAAATCAACATATGATACATTGATTGTTTGGGCTGCCTTTTTTTCTACTTCGTCATCATCATCTCCATCAGGGCCCAGCTTAACACATCTAAAATACAAAAAGAAACATTTATCAATAACATACAAATAAAAAGAAGAGAAAACTGTGAGGCGCTCCCTTGGCTATCAATAATAATTGTGCAATACTACAATTTTTTTTTGTGCAATTAAAATTTTGTTTACTAAAAATCATTGCACATGTTTAATAATAACGTCAATAAGTTTGCACAATATCACATTGCACCATCACATTGCACCATAATATTGTGCTGTCCAGGGTCTAACTAATACTACCTCTCATCTAGTTCTCCTCTAATATATGGTAAAGCTCCATAGAGGTCTAAGACTACTATTCTGAACTTCACTTCTTGTCCTTCTTGTATATTTGAACCAACCCACATATTTCCAGGCTCTTCTGTTGGTCTTGGAATCACAACATTAAACACTCTGGAACATAAAAATATCTTATCAGTATGAAGTACCTCCTAGAATAAATACAATTGAGAATAGGGCAGAATAAAATGTTATAGAGTTAAAATGGGTATGCCACAGGATTAAACACTGGGCCCCCTTACTGTTTCTGTAAAAATAGGTATTATTACTTACATGTTCCCCATGGTTTCACTGATGTTTTGAGGGACATAATGAAAGCAGAGAATGATTTGAATGTTTGTAGGCTTCAAAACTATGCTCCATTTGAGTAGGCACTAAACTAAAGATAAACAATCTATCTTGATATGGTTTTTACACAAATACACACAACAGAAATAAACTATTGCACAAAATTATGATCCAATTGATTAAGTAATAGTTATTTTTGTATAGATTTTGGCCACATTTTATTCTTAAACTGAGTTTTTAAATAAATTGATATTGAGATGGTGTATCTTTAGTTTAGGGGCTACTCAAATGGAGTATAATGAAATTTATATTACTGCAAGAAATAAGTTCTCTGGGACATGGGGTGAAACGGGAAGAAGAATCTAGTCTTACCATAAAAAGTATTTAAAAAACCTTCCACAAGTACAAATTTTACTTAGATCAAATATAAAACTTTATTGCACAATATTACAAATTGCTCCATTTCAAGATTGCATAATAAAAAAATAAAAAAGCACACAGTTATAATAATATTTAGAAATAAGAAGAGCCAATCAAAGAAGAAATTACCTATTTACTGATTTTATCATAATGGAATTATGGAATATGAAAAAAAAATCAAAACACTTTTTTGCACTTTATCAATTTATCAAAGAAAGGCTTTATTATGTATGTATAATAACAGCTCGAAGCCCTGACCACAACAATGGAATTTGTCCAAATTGTTGCTAGCCTACCTTAGAAATAGGATGTGTGATGAAAATAAAAATATTTATAAGCTACACCCCACCCAGAAACTAGATAACAATTCTAAAAATAGTTTACTGCATAAAATTCTTACCTATGTATGAGAATGCCTAAATGTGTAGTACTTTTCTTATTTACGATTCCAGTTAGTGTAGCTCCAACGAAAGGTCGAAATATGAAATAGTCTGCCTGCACTTGAAAGTGAATATCTGCATTATCATTTCTTATGGTTCCAAAATTCTGTAGAACTTTGAGATTTTTATAACTTAAAAGAATGCCATTGAATCTGTGAAGAAAATATTTTTAGTTAACTTTTATCTAACGTAAAATTAATTGCGTTTGGTGTATGTCATCTCAGTGAGTCGACTTCATACAAATACAAAAATGATCACTTACTCTTTGTCAAACTTCCCTATTTTGTAATCCAACAAATTTTTAATAGATTCCTTGAGGTTTCCAAGGCACCAGGGTTGTAGAGCTAAGTTTTGAGTCACTTTTTTTTCTATAATACACGAATTCTTATCATTAGCTAATTTTTTTAATTCTTTGATATCGAATTTTATAATAGTTGACATTTTACCACCGCATATATAAATTTGCTTTTGATGAAATAAAATTGCACCAAATATTATCAATTTTTGCAAGAAGTTATTCAGGGGTGACAATCTTAATAGTGGCAAACGAGAAAACGTATCATTATAGGTCTGCAAAATGAAGTGAGACAGTAAATACATTGAGGTCCTTACATGGAAGTGTCATTTTAATTTGGTAGTATTATAATGTAAGATATTAAAGAAACTGAAATATAGATGGCGTTATTTGTAATGACGATGATGCGCGATTGCGTAGTAGTTATGCTTAGGTGTGTAAGAGGGCGCTATCACATCTTTTATTGGTTCTACTCTTACCCTATCTTTTTTTTCAGCTAAAATAAAAAAATAAATAATAAAAATTTTGAGTTGCATATTGAAGCAATTACTAAAATTTAATGTTTATTATCAATTAGCCAGAAATAAAATAAAATTCAAGAATTTATTTTCTACTGGCAACATTAAATCCATTTTCTACATGCAACATTATGCAAAAATTGTCAATCAAACAAATTTGGCTGCCGGTTTGCGCTGAAGTGCTTTTCGGTGTCTTGTTTGTTTTTCCAGATTTTTATCCCTATTAGTGCTTTATCCACCTAAGTCCGTTAAGTTGAGCCTCTGCTCCTTCGGCCGTGTCGATTTTGTGCTTGAGGTGATCGAAATCTTGTGAATTTTGTGCTTGAGATAGGACTCGTTGACCCGTTTTGTGATAATTAATATTTATCATGTCTAATAGAAAGTGTTGTGTTCCCGGATGTACAAATGGCTTAGGTAAGCATTTATCAACATCCTTAAAACAAATAGTCGTCATTTTGTCACGACTCCACTGAATTCTAACTTGTTACCCTTTTTTTCAGACACTACGGGGTATTTACATAAATTCCCTAATCCAGATAAGGATAGGCAGCTATTTAATACATGGGTCTTTCATATTGGTGGTGACATTTTGCAACTTGAAAATAACCATATTTTCAAATACCGCCGCGTCTGTAATGATCATTTCGAACCAAAATATTGGTGCCGGAATAACCGACTTGCCAAAGGAGCTGTACCTACAAAAAACATGCCAGGTTAGTTTTAGTAAAATACCCAAATTAAGGTACCTGTTTACCTTAAAGAGTACCTAAGTCTCAAATTTCTAGAGTTGATGTTAGAAAGAAATAAACAGTCATGTTATTTGAGTTTAAAGTAAACTTTCCAAATCACAAAATGAAAAGCTGCAGTAAGTCTAAAACATCTGAATAGAGATTTCTTTGGAGCCACAATTTCTGTATGTACGCAGTATGTCATACAAGAGTTTCTATATTACATTTCAAAATTTACTATATTTATAATTCATATTATTTTATCGTTGTTTACAGGATTATCTTGCTCGAAATTCAGCATTGAAAAAAGAGCACTAAGACCTCTTCAGATTTCAGGACCGTCTACATCAAAAGGTATATTTTATCATATACATATAAACAAGCAATTCATTTTTATACATACATACATACATTTACATTACGTATGTACTAGCTTCCACTTGCGGCTTCGTCCGCATGGTGTATTGATAAAAAGTGGCCTATGTCTTAATCCAGGGTATCACCTATCTACATACCAAATTTCAACCAAATCGGTCCAGCCATTTTTGAGTGAAGTTATTTCAAAGATCATTTATTCCTACAAATTAGGCTGAAATTGAGTAACTTGAATGTCACATTTACCAAAAATCCTTTGCTATTTTTAATTTGTTGTAATACTTAAATAGCACTGCATTACACAATTTTGGTACCCTCTTGACTGAATGAATAGGTAATGAATCATAGATCAAATGTTCCAAACATAATATGTGGTATCCATAACGTCTAGTTTTCAAGGTACATGTCAATTATGATTTCTACTACTCTCACTTAGGCATACAAAAAACCATTACCATGTCTGAAATAATTTACTTTTGTATTACTTTGTTTTGTTTAATACTTGTTTCTTTTCAATAATGTCAACATATTTGTGCATAATATGCGGCACCCATGCGGACAGCATATAGTGTAATTGATAGATAGACACTAGCAATAAATGATGTAATAATAACATATACTAATCACTGAATATTATTATTTACAGAACCTGCGCATCTACATATACACTCACAAGGTTCAATTGAAGATGTACAAATGAAAGAGAATCTTGGTGAGTGATCCTACATACAAGCATTTAATCAGCAATTATTTTACACATATTCTGTCCTGGAACTCCTTCATGCGCCCGGATAAAATGTAGCCTCTCTCGATAAATGTGCTAATTTACCTTAAAATCATCTTAAATTGAATTATTTTTGTTGTTCCTGAGTTATAATTTTGCAAACAATTAAAGTAAACTAGCCTCTCTATAAACCTATCCCTTAAGACAAGAGTGATTGATGAAATACAGTTTGTTAAATTACATTTATATGTCATATGCATAAGTCCTAAAATGTTAACATCCTTATCACTACATAGTATAAAACAAAGTCGCTTTTTCTGTCATGTGTCATGTTGTATGTCCCTATGAACGCTCAAATCTTTAAAACTACGCAACGGATTTTGATGCGGTTTTTTGTAATAGGTAGAGTGATTCAAGAGGAAGGTTTTTATGTATAATAACATACATTAAATACTGGGGAAATACTGTTATCCCGTGCGAAGCCGGGGCGGGTCGCTAGTTGATATTATAAACTATATAAAAGAAAAAGTAACTTTGTCTAGTAGTGGGCTGGCTTTAATTAATTCAATATGATTCAAATAATGGTTACTCAATATGAACTGCTACATTCATGATGATGGTAATGATCATCAGCTTAATTGGTTTGTATATAATAGGCACACATTTCTTACCAAATATGTTAATGACCTTTCAGATCCTGTCACTTCAGAATCTCAGTCTGTACACAGTGATAGACAGCCTCATAGTGAAGAAGAAAATGTTGAGGTGGTGAAAGATCTTGGTAAGCAACACAATTGTAATCAAACTTAATAACTTCAAAGCTGAGTTTGCTTGTTACACTCACTATCATGGTTTATTAACTAGGTACTGATTTATAGATTTAATACATATTTCAATCATGGGATACTTTCACACACAACTAGCTTTGATGCTATCTCACTCATATGTACTCTTAAATTCTGCAATTTTTATTCATATGATTCTTATTATTTTTTCAGTGCATCGCAAAGTTAAATGTGTTAGTAAGAAGGCGGTAAAACAGGTTGCTGTTACGAAAACTGAGCGTGCTCTGTATCAGAAAATGCTGCAAGTTGGTGTGAAACTCAGCAAATGCCGTAGCAAGGTTAAAAAGCAGGCAATCAAGATCAAGGCCCTGCAAAATATTACTACAAACCCTCAATTTTTAGAAACTCTAGACAAAATGTCTAGCACATCAAAAATTTTAACTTTGCTGCAGTTCAGGGAGCACAAAAAGGAAAAAAAAGGCCGGCGTTTCACATTAGAGGAAAAAATTGTAGCTTTGACTATCCTCAAGCAAAGCCCAAAAGGATACAGATTCCTGAGGAAAATCTTTATCCTGCCATCACGCCAAATTTTAATAAAATTAATTAATATGGCAGATATAAATGCTGGTATCAATAAAAATTTGATGGCACAAATAAAAAAAGCCACACTTAAAATGAAACCAGAGCACAAATTATGTGTGGTTCTTTTTGACGAAATGTCACTAAAACCGAATGTGGCATACAATGAAAGGAAGGACAGAGTGAGTGGGTTTGTAACCAATGGGCAAGAGACACTGCCTGAGTATGCAGATCATGCGCAGGTATTTATGATAAGAGGACTTATAAAAAATTATAAGCAACCCGTTGCATACACATTTTCTCAGTCTGCCACAAAGGGACCAGAACTGGCAAAACAATTAAAGGCTGTCATCACAGAACTACAAAATGCTGGTCTTAATGTGGTAGCAACAGTGTGCGACCAAGGAACAAATAATGTTAACTGCATTAAATTCTTGTTACAAGAAACAAGAGGTATTCTGTTAAGAAAATCAGAAGAACCTGAGGGAAATATTATTTTAATAAATAAACAGGAAATCATTCCCTTGTATGACCCACCTCACTTAATGAAATGTATAAGAAATAATTTAATAACGAAAAATCTACTATATAAAAAAGACAACAAAATGCTAATGGCAAAGTGGGAACACATAACTGCACTGCACCAAGAAAACCCAGGCTACAAAGGCATAAGACTGGTGCCAAAATTAACAGACTCCCACTGCATTCCCAGTAAAATTCCACGGATGAAAGTTAAATTTGCTACGCAACTATTCAGCCAAACTGTAGCATCAAATATGGGCTACCTAGCAGGTAAATAAACTTTATTACATAATGTTTTCACATTGCATTATTTTATCGATACTTATATATTATAAAGCTGAAGATTTTTTTGTTTGTATGTTTTCTTAACCATGCTAATCTGAAGAACCAATCCAATCACCAAGGTCGATCAGGTCTAATTTGAAATAATCTTTCACCGTTAGATAGCTCATTTATTGAGGAAGACTAAAAGTGACTTTTAATCTGGGTGCGCGAAGTAGCTTTCACGGGATGCGGTAGAACCGCGGGCGGAAGATTGTATAGTAAAAGTTTTCACAAATTAAAAACTGCTCCCAGTTCAGATTTAATAATAACAAGTTTCTTATTGATGACTAGATGCCATAGTAGCCAGTGTATCTGCCTGCCACAGGAGGTCGCGGGTTCGATTCCCGCATAAGTCAAACATTTATGTGTGTGGGTGTTTCTACATATGTACACTATGTTATGTTATTTATAAAATATTTATATTTATATAAGTTCATTTATTGGTTGTCTGCTGTACCCAAATTACAAGCAAGCAATGCTTTGTTTGGGACTAGATTGCGTTGTAAGAACGTGTGAGGAATATTTATTAATATTTTTTTTCTTATTTTTTTGCAGAAAAAGGAATAATCTCTCAAGATGCGCAAAATACAGCGGACGTCATCTTGTTTTTTGACAAACTTTTTGACTCCATTAACGGAAGCTTCGGGAAAAGGAAGCACAGTAAACCACTGCTGGGACCTGCGACGCCGAACTCAATACATCACAAAACATGGATGGAGGCAAAAATATTTTTAAAAAATATGAAATTTGTGAATGTAAAAACCTCGAATGTGGAGTATGTTCCCACCTTAAGTAACTGGGTATGGACACTAGAAGGAATAGAACTGCTTTTAAAAAAAATTGCTGCGAAGTACGGAGTGACATCGGTTTGGTTGCGGCATCTGAATCAGGATCCAATAGAAAATTTTTTTGGATCGATAAGGAGTCAAGGATGCCGCAACGTAAACCCTACTCCAGATGGATTTGAAGCAGCATTTAGCAGCCTTTTAATAAACAGCCTATCTAGTGTCCATGCCCCAGGGACAAATTGTGAGGCAGATAATTGCCACGCTTTGCATGAAGTTCTCATCACAAGCGGGGCCTGCAAAGAACAAATAAATTGTGAGCTCTCTGAGATTCCGGACATTGAATTTACAGCCCTTGAAGACAAAAGCGACCCCCGTATAATTGGGGGGCTACAATATGTTAGCGGTTATTTTATTAAAACCGCTAAGAAGAAAGTCTTCAAGGGTTGTAGTGAATGTAAAAAAAATTTAATGTCCGATCAGGAACACGATTATTTAAAATATAGAGAGTATGCTAATAAAAAATGGCTTTGCAGTCCCAGCGACTCTCTCTTAAATTGTGTTTCGAATCTGCAGGATATAAATTACACAATAATTAAAAAATGTTTGGAAAAAAAATATTTAAAAGATTTCATCAAAACATTAATATTTATACATTTGAAATTCGATTTCATAAAATGTGAAATTCATAAAGAAAAATTAATAGACTTTTTAATCAATATATCCTGCAGATTCTTTATTTACAATTACTGTAAAGATATTAATAAAATATTAATAAATAGGAGAGAGTGTGATGATGATACGGATTCCTATAAGCTAAAAGCGAAAAAATTATACATGAAATGTTTTAAAAGAAAAAAATAAATTATATTAAAGGTTATCAGTGTTTTATTTATTGAAAAACATCTTATAAATATTAAACAAAAAGAAACAAAAATCTACCTAGACCCAGTAACCACTGCTTTATGTAGCTATATGTATATATATTGACAAATAGTTTCTTAAACCTGCGTTCAGAAGGCGCCACTTGTCTTACTTAGTTTGGTAGTCGAGTTGGACCTCTATTTCATAATATAAAAAGTACTCTGTGAAGTTATTTTGACAATGCTAACCCAAATAGATCCAACCAAATTGTTTCTTTTCTTTTTGTAAACAACATCGACGTGATCAAGTATCAACCACAGATTAAATACATTTTGAAATCTAATATACTTAGGCACTCCCTAGACGGGATGATGATGATGTCACAAATATTTTTTTATTGTGAGTATTGCACTCTAAGGCTGGCTCCACACGTTGGTACCAACGCTCGTTCCAACGTTGGACTGCAAACTCGGTGAGGTGTACACACGTTGGCCAATAAACTAGTTCTGTCCCGTCAGGGCCAATGTGAAGATGTCCGATACAGACATCGAAAGTCGAAATTGCTCTGAGCTGAGCGCGTTTATAGTGACATTATTCATTTTATTTTTAATCTTCAATTGCGAAATTCATTCCAATATTCTGTTGAATGGTTCGCCATGCATCAGCTACAAAATTTTTATTTTTATGATCCTTTCGAGTTGCGTCCCATATTATGGGGTGTACTTGATATAGTTCGATAAATTCTACAACTTTGTCATTTGTCCATGCCGGTGGCGATTTGCTGGATGAGGAAGCCATTATCACTCGACGTACGCACTCGCTGCGTGTTGTATCAGAACTGAGCAAAGCGCCAACGTGTGGACAGATCGCGAACGTTGGCGCGCAGGTTCCTTTGATGAAACCGACACGAGACGGCCAACTACCAACGCTCGCCCCAACGTTGGGACCAATGCTATTTTCTAGATCCACACGTTGGACGAATAGCGTTGGGGCCTATATTGGGGCCAACGTGTGGAGCCGGCGTAAAGAGCTCCTTCCTTCGGATGTGCAATGTACTGAAGATAAATCAATGTAACGAAGAGGTGGAGTGGAGCGAGGCTGGGATGTGAAAAAAAGAGGTAGTTGTTTCCACTGAAGCGCTAAGCGGAGCGCGGTGGAGGAAAGGGGGTAATATAATCCAACATCGGTCTGCCCCATTTTCCAGCCTCAGCTACTGTTGAAAGACAGACGTAGCTCTGACGACCGACTTTGGTGGTCGTTATAACCACCAAACAACTTCAAGTGATATAAGTGCCCTGCCTGGAGATGGCTAGCAATATCTTAGGAACAAAAAAATTGCCACACTTCGCTGACCTACTATACTCCGTACTCGATACTCGCCCCATGCGTGAGTATGGACACATCCAAAGCCCCCAGTACACATTGGCCTGTGTTGGACCAAGCTTTGCAATGCACAAATGTAGGCCACGATCAAACGGTGTTTACACATTGGCGCATGGCTCATTGCTGCCTGGCAAACCACTTGCGATCACAGAACATATATACCCTAAAGAGGCTTGCGATGGACGTCGAAGTAATTAAGGCTGCGGCTATTTATTTGTACACTACTATATATATTTATATTATACTACACTACTATATTTAATACTATATTTATTTTTACACGCAACACAAAAGTGTACTATCCTCAGCGGTCGGTGACGAACTAAACATTGGCCGAATGTGTAAACACCACACGCCACGCTGGGCCACGATTCCTGTGCGCGCGCCAACCTTGACAAATTTCCGCCAACATGCACCAATGCCCCGTGTACACATTGGTGATGGCGTGTTTTGGCCACACTTGGGCCAATGTGTACTGGGGGCTCAAGAAAGAAACCCCCACTTAAGTCATAGACTAGATACTAAGTTTATTCTGGTGTCCACAGAGTATAATGCAGCTGTCAAACTTATGCCAATTACCATCGTTGAATCGTATGTTGTCGATTGGTACTTGTTACGATGCTTACATTCGACAATTTATTTACATGGCATATTATGAAAACGTGACCAATTTTTTCGTAATATAAACCTTCAAATGGAGAATTTGGAAGCTGTAATTTGCACCAAAGAATAGTGAAAACAGTACAATAAACATTTGTATTAAAAATGTCGAAGAATGGCGAAGTGTCATCAAACCAAGGTAGGAGCAAGCAAATGATATAAACGGTGTAATATATGAATTTTGGTGCAATCGTAGTATAATTCCCTTAATCTACCTTTCAAATGTTTAGGCCCAAGTAGACCTACTATGCCGAAGCCTGAGTTGAACTTGTTTGGCTTGGAGAAACGTAAAGGATTAAACCTGCAAATAGCCGGAGGTCCATCAGGTGACGGCGCAGCTTTTATGCCGTTTCCTGCAAACCCTCCTCCAGTTCAGAGACCGCGAGTCCCCTCACGCACCATAAGAGATGTACTGCCTGAAAACACAAGGTAATTATTTGATGATTATTCATTGCTAATGCTGTGCTCTACTATATTATGCCTAAAGCTCATAAAGAGGCAATTTTTAATACACTATAATTTGATTGGGTAGTTAAAATAGTGGTTTTATTCTCTCTGAGATTAGTATATAATTTATTCACATACTAAAGGTATATTTCTCTATATTTCAGAGACAGATGTAGGATTTACCCATCTATGCAATCTTCAGGAAAATTGCAGTTATCTGCAACAGAAGTATATGACTTCACTTCTGATGACTTGCAGGATCTTGGTGAAATAGGAAGAGGAGCATTTGGAGCTGTGAACAAAATGGTTCATAGAAAGTAAGCTAAATCTTACTTTTTATTTTAGCTAATTTACTATAACTTTTTATTTTAAGCTTTTCAAATGTCACCAAAACAAAAAAGAAGAAGTATTGTAGTATTTAATTATGGAACATGGTCTATTATATTTCAGAACAAACCGTGTAATGGCTGTGAAGCGTATCCGCTCCACTGTTGATGAGAAGGAACAGAAGCAACTCTTGATGGATCTTGAAGTGGTGATGAAAAGCAATGACTGTGTTTACATCGTGCAGTTCTATGGAGCACTATTTAAAGAGGTGATCACATAATTTATGTGTACTAAGACTGGTTGTTGTATAATCAAATAAGGCTTTGCAAATCTAGGGGATGAAATAGTCATATTGCCTGTAGTTACATAAAAAACAGAGATCCTACTCAAAGTAGTCACAAAAATATTAGTACCAACAATGTATGATCCAGCCACTTCATATTCAGAGAACCTTGATGTTATTAATTGTGTATTTCAGGGTGATTGTTGGATCTGTATGGAGTTAATGGATACTTCACTAGACAAATTTTATAAGTTTATATGTGAAAGGATGCAGACTCGAATACCTGAAACAATTTTAGCTAAAATAACTCTTGCAACAGTTAAAGCTTTAAATTATCTAAAAGAGAAATTAAAAATAATTCACAGGTGAGTTAAATATAACCTTTTAATTTGCCTACTTTTTGTTATTTGTGGTTTTGTGTAACATGGTTGTTATTTTTATGGTAGGGATGTGAAACCATCAAATATTTTATTGGACCGAAGAGGAAACATAAAATTATGTGATTTTGGTATATCTGGGAAGCTAGTGGACTCAATAGCCCGCACTCGCGATGCTGGCTGCAGACCTTACATGGCTGTGAGTATTTTAATTAATATAAATTAATGTTAAGAATCAGAGAGAAAGCTGATAGTTTGTGAGTGTGTTTTTTACTTCTTCATACTGAAACACCATTTTGTTGAATCTTGGCAATGATGTAGCTCATGCATCTATCTGTGTCACACATTGGGTAGTATACTAAAAGCATTTCTCTATCTTCCAGCCGGAGCGTATAGATCCGGGACGAGCTCGAGGTTACGACGTGCGGTCAGATGTGTGGTCGCTCGGCATCACGCTCATGGAGGTGGCCACGGGTGCCTTCCCGTACCCGCGCTGGGGTTCAGTGTTCGAGCAGCTACAGCAGGTCGTACAGGGTGACCCACCGCGACTAACTAATACCAACAATGCTTTCTCCAATAACTTTGTTAACTTCGTGAATACTTGGTAAGCATTTCCTGCATACACATATTTAGACAGCTCTCTTCTACCTACTTACAGCTTATCTGACAGCTTAAACAATTGGCTTTAAATGTTATTTTATTTTTCAGCCTCATAAAAGAAGAAAATCAAAGACCTAAATACAATAGGTTATTGGAACACCCCTTTATTAAAGGTATTGATCAGAGCCGGGCTGATGTTGCTGCTCATGTTTGTGAAATATTAGAAGCCATGGAGCGCAATGGTGTCAGCCCATTTACAACAGATCAACCCGCACAGGCATGGGTTGATTAAATATCCAAAATCAATGTGTGGGATATTTGCTTAATATTAAATCTATAATAACACCAATACACACTTGCAATATTTTACCATAAATTTTATGAATTCTGCTCAAGGAATATCTAAAATTGATTGTCAGGTAGATACTATATTGATGAAGTATTGAAGAATGGATAACTATATATCATATGGAAATATCACTATTCAAAATAAGTAGTGCTCTCTGACAACATCTGTATAATTAGCAAAATATGTTTTGAAAAATCCACCCATTGCTGGGTGGATACTATTTTCTCGCAAGTCCCTTAAGATTGTATTCTCACAATATAGTATGTTTCTAACAAATGCTTAATTTTGTAAAGTATTAGTCACTTTCAGGTTATGACCAAGATGTTTTCAATGTGATATGAGTTGAATAGTCCTGATACAAGTCCCTGCTTTTACGAAACTCTGATTTAATAATCGAGGCTGAATGTGACTAATAGGCACCAAAACAGTTACTATGTAGTACATTAGGGCAACTAGGAAAATTGTTCATTGCCAGTGATTTGTCATTGTCATAAATAAAATGTGATTGTGGTTTTTATTAGAATTGTAATTTAACTATGGCATAACTTTAACACTTTGAAAAATTTTAATACTTAACATTATTTTGCACTGCCATTAATGCAGGCTCTGAAATATATTATTTGGCATGTGTTTAAAAGGGTTTTCTGTTCAAACAAAAACAATTACAACAAAAACCGCTGGAAGCGAGCGCATTCGAAGATAACAATTTAGTAAAAACCTTAACTACCTTGACATACGGTCTACAAGAGCATGCGCGCGAATGCTCTTCGATGCTCTCGCGCGCGCCCGAGCGGCTCATGCGAATTTATTCTTTTGTAGATCGTATGTCAAGGCTTCCCGCGGTGTGCGCTGGGCCATAGAAGCATCTCCTTGTTACAGACATAATATACGAGTCTATTTCTCTTTCAAATCCCTTTGATTATTGTTCCACATCAAAGATTCTTGCGGTTTTACATTTATGATTGTATGGTTTACATATTAAATTTTCTTCAACTTACCAGTTACTCAATTTGAAATAAAATCGGTTAAATATGAAGCTCATGTTTTAAAAATATTATGTAAAAGACGTGAACCACATTTTGCATTTGCATACTCGATTCAGAAACTAGCGGATACTTTCACTTAAGTGCAAGGATGCATCATATAAGACGTCCAATTAGTTTTTCGATAATTTTGTTAGTGCAAATGGATTTATATTTATACATAGGTAAGGTAACTGCACCAGTAATGGTAAGCGTTCCGGTAATGGTCAATTGGAAAAAAAACCTTTTAAATAAGAATCACACATGTTGTAGAGAAAATTGCAACACTCAACAACAAACTATAGACTATTAGCTTGTCAAAATATGATATGTGAGGTCTAGATGTGGTCCATTTACAAAAATGGTGGCCACGTAAATAGACGCTGTCGGAAAGTTACAAATATTTGTTAATCCTTTTAGTGGAGTGAGTACCTATTGAGAGTTGTTTTTACTATGAAAAATAGTGTTTGATTTGTACCTTATCATTAATATGCATGTTAAGATGTTTAGGATACGATTAACAACATAAATTAATTAATTTACTTTATATCTTTTTTTTTAACTGGGGTGTTCCTTACTGGAACTTTAAAAAACGGTTAGTACCAATTATGGTCAATCTGACCATAAGTGGAGAGCTGGCGTTTTAACCGTTATTCATCAAATTTGAATTTTAAATATAACGATCATTAATTTGATGTTTGTTACGCAATAGTACAAACGACGATTCTAGTAATGGTCATCATTGACCATTAATGGTGTGACCATAACTAACACATCATCACTCAAGAAAAAGCATGGTATGGTACCTTTACTTTAATCATTATAACTTGAATAAAAGGATTGTTTGAAAATAAAATGTTTAGTACTTATAATTATCACCATATTTTGTTTTAATAAACCTATAAAAACTTACCTGGGTGAGATTTGATTCGATTTATGTAAGTATATTTTTTATGACCATTACTGGCTGTGCATTACTGGATTTGACCATAAATGGTGGTCCATTACTAGGTATTTACCTGACCATTATTGGTGAAAAAAAATTAAAAATTATTTGATTTATTCTAATAAAGATAAATTAGTATTTGTAATTTCCACGGTTAACTGATACCGTCTTTCACAAATACCACAATAGAGCAGACAGATGCGGCAATAACTACTTTGATAAATATTAAATAATACCAAATATTTTTCTACTATTGACCATGATTGGTGCGTTTACCTTACCTACACAAGATCCGAATTTGCATCAAGCACTAGTGTTAAGTCGAATTGGATTTTTTAATTACAATAAATTGTTGGTGACAATAATTCCTGAAATTATGTTACATATTATTATAATTATTTTTGATGAATAACGCAGCCGCCGGTAGTAGTTAGATGATAAAGCTTCCTCTCCACTCATGTTTCTAATTGTGGTTTATCTAAACTATTCAAAATACAAAAGTTAGGTAACATGACTTAGAAGTCTTATTTCAACTGACACCATTCTGCTTCTGCATTTAGAAAAAGATTTTTATTTTCATTTAAAGATATGTATTTACGTCATCTATTTATTGCTTTGTGATAAATAATTGCTTTCCAACTTCTGATGATGTTATTTTGTTTTGAAACTATCTAGTATTCAACAACTTGTCCATTTCAATCATAAATTTTGGAACTTTGACTTAATTAGAAGTTATTTTGCATTGTGTTTTGACAACATTTTTCTAACCAGTTTGTATAAAATTATACTTGCCAAAATTTTATTATACAGATTCTCACATTCTGAAGTAGACTAATCTGAAATAAAAACTCCTGAAAGACAAGAGGTCTATAGAACCTAAATAAGACTGAGTGAAGGCTTGAAATAATCTTTGATGATGACACCAAGCATTTGGAAAGATTGAAAACCTTTTATCTAACCGATAAAAATGAGAGGCTATTGATGTAGATCACAGGGTTCAAGCTACCAGTGGTTTGAACTCAAGAAGGCCTCGTTCTAATGAGGCGCCTTATTAGAAATTATCTTTGGAATGTCACCACACACCTAAAATATTTGGAGAGACAATGATGACATTTCACTTACGTCGATAAGTCCTCTTCCCTAGCTTCCAATGTGAGTTATCAATAGAATTGTTGCGTGATGTATTAGCAATATTCTGCTTTCGCGTCTTCGTCAGGTTAAATGCTACAATAACTCTGAATTACATTCAACTAATTGTGTGTGTTACAGTAATTAAATATATTGCAACATGTTAGCAGTTTTCAAAATTCGGTTGGTCTACTTCCTCAATGCAATTTGAACATCTGCAAGTTATTTAATATTATCTTTACTGGGAAGACACTATAACATAAATATCAAATTTGATTTTATTCTCTCAGCATATTATGACTGGTTGAGTAAGTTTGTTTTAGGCAATAGCTCATAAAGGTGATTTTATAAATTTGTATATACCCACTAAATAATAATGATTAGTTTTAAAATTATGTGTTATCGTTAACCATAGCCATAACCAGGTTAAGTATTATTGCCTTCTAGTGATAGGCATCTTATTGATAGTTGGTTGTTATTTTTCTGCTAAGTAACAAAACAAGAAAATGTCAAAAAGAAGGATGGATGCTTGCTGCACCAGTAAAGAAAAAATAATACCCTGTTATTTTTATTAATTTAACTTATAATTATTTGAATAACTACACAACAAATATTAAAATACAACTGAAAGTATTTTCTATTCACAAATCAAATTGTTTGAAATTTTAATCAACATCACTTGCAAATGTTTAACAATTATTTTATTAAATTCACCTATTTATAAGATTTGGTTCTCAATACTACTGTATGTTTAAGAAGTAGATTGGTAACATTATGACTTGGTAGTTTTAATTTTACTTCTCCTAGTCATTCCATACAAAGGATTACTCCAATACCTGTCCCATTTTTTTTGAATTTAAGACATTACCAAACTTAACAAATAATTTGTACTTAGTCCCATCTGCCAGTTGAGGTGATAAATATAGAGCATCTGTAAATTTTGGGCTCATATCCAGCAATGGAAACCAATCATCCACTGTCACTATTTTATCTTTTCTCTTTCCCCAGAAATCAACTGAAGATATCTTAATTTTTTTATCATCTGCTCTTACATACAAATATCCAATGATGTTCTGGAATGGAGCGCTTGCCAAAGAAAGGACTGCTACACCAGTAACACCTGTAAAATTGAAAACAAATTAGATTTTTTAAATTGGTTTAGTAGTTTTGGAGCTGTTAGGCGACAATAAGACAAAAAATGCTTCCTCTTTATTATATTAGTATAGATAAGCAATTGCTCTCAGTTTCACTAGCAACTTGGGGATACTTCTTGGCGCACCCAGATAAACTAGGACTCCAGGAAAATTATTTTTTTCTATTGACCAAACAAGCACAAATTTCTTATGCATAGTTATATATATGTATCATTTTACTTTATTAACGGTAAGGCATAAGGTTTACCTATGTATGCCGCTGATAGGAAAGCTCCTTGTGGTAAAACTTCTAAAATTTCCATTAATCCACAACCGGGCACGGCTAGTGATGTTCCTGTTAGATGATACACTTTAAGTCTGTTGAAGGCTGCAATATACCTAACAAAAGGAAATGAAAATACTGTTTCGTATACACAGGGACTGTGGTTTGCCTGACTATCAGTGAGGCTATTATCTTTTACAGTGGAACAAAATCTACTTAAAGTATTGTATTTTTTGCCACTTAATATCAGTTTCAACATTGTTATATTGTTGCAAGTTGCGGTATTATTTATTATATTTCTAACTAAGATTTTAACCTTAGCGAGAAAAATAAACAACAGATGATCATCAGCTGTCAAACCATTGTCAAACGTAAATCCTGTAAAGATGTCAGTTGACATTGACGTTTGTGAAGTGCAGACAGATACCCAATGACACTAATGACAGACTTACAAAGAGTATACAATACTACTGCAGACTTATAGACAAAGTTTCCATACATCCAGCCAGCCGAAATCTGGCATGGGTTTTGTTTAAATCGAAACTTTCGCGTTTTTACAATAAACTACGTGTATTAAACTGCTATATGGTGAATTGAATAGTGAAATAATTGTTGTAACAGTAGAAGGATATTTGAACAATAATATCTATTGTACCTGTATTAGGTTATATTGTACCTCGCGATACTTCTAACAAAACCGAAGAATGGCCAATTTATTGAAAGAAATGTAAGTTTCAAGAGAGATAACTATTACTTTTTTAAATACATAATACGTATTTAAAAAAGTAATAGTTATCTCAATTGTGATATTTGTTATAAGAATGGTTTTTGCATTACAAATATGTTGCTAGTCACATGTTTGAGTTTATTCTGTTGTGTATTGAATCAAAATAAACAATATCTAAAAAGTTAATGATGTTATATTATAAGTATATTTTCATGTAATATAATGTTACTTTTACTTCTTTCTGTTATGCAAACTTTCTACTGATTTATTTCAGATATGAAAAAACAGCTGAGTATACAGCCTTTTATACTGGTGGAGATGTCCAATGGACAACAGACGGAACACATCTACTGTGTCAATGTGAGGAAGTGATAAAAGTAGTAGATGTGAACACATTTTCTACAAGCCACAGTATCGGACAGATTGAAGAAGATGCTGAAGCAGACCAGATTTATACTTTTCAAATGTCTCACAATAATAAAATAGTGATAACTGCACACAAAAGCGGATTAATGAAATTATGGGACCAAGGCACTGGCGTACAACAAAAGGTTTGGAGATCTGGTCATAAGGGACCAGTTGCGAAATTAGCATTTGATTACAATGATGAAAATATAGCTTCAGGAGGTTCTGATGGTAATGTCAGGTTATGGGATTTAGCACACAACACTTGCACAAGCAGTTTAAGAGGAGCAATGGGTGTATTTTCTGTTTTAAATTATCATCCTGAAACAAACAAACAGTTAATATTTGGAGCTGCCGATGACACTAAAATAAGGTCATGGAATTCCAAGACTGGCAAAGAACATTTAATCTATTCTGGTCATTTTAGCAAAATTACATCATTACAGTTTACTAACGATGGTAAACACATGATCAGCTCTGGTAGAGATCGAGTTTTAATACTATGGGACATAAATGAAAGTAAAGCACTGCGAGTTGTTCCTGTGTATGAAAGTCTGGAATCTACAATTCTGTTACCAGCTACATTTAAAATACCCAATTTTAAAAAGAAATTAGAAACAGAAGGTATTTATATTGCTTGTGCAGGTGAGAAAGGAGTAGTTAAAGTGTGGGATGTACTGAAGAGCAGACTTATGTATGAACAGAATAACAGTCTTGTGTCACCAGCAACCGAGGAAGGAGGCCTAGCTGTCACACACCTAATTTTTAATGAATTAAGAAATGTTTTATCTGTTGTGACTGTAGATCATAACATAATCATACATGACCTTGAAACATTTGATTGCAAGAAACAGTTGATTGGTTTCACAGATGAAGTGCTAGATATTATATTTGTTGGAAAAGAAGAAAAACATTTAGTTGTCGCTACAAACAGCCCAGATTTAAAATACTATGAAATTGATAATATGAATTGTCAAATTATTAAGGGTCATACTGACATTGTTTTAGCCCTAGCCTGCTTTCCTACCAAACCTGAAATGTTTATATCTTCTAGCAAAGACAACTCTGTTAGAATTTGGCTACAGACAACTAATAATGTTGTGTTATGTATTGGAGTTGGAGCCAGACATACAGCATCTGTTGGTTCTGTGTTCACTTCACAAACATCAAATGATTTCTTTGCTTCTGTCAGTCAAGATAGCTGCTTAAAAGTCTGGAGTATACCAAAAGACCTTACGGAAGTTGGCCAGAAGATCAAGTCAACTTATACTGAAATAGCCCATCAGATGGATATAAACTGTGTCTCTGTATCTCCTAATGATAAAATGATTGCTACTGGCTCTCAGGATAAGACTGCCAAACTGTGGTCAGAGGAGCTGACATTATTGGGTATTCTAAAAGGACACAGAAGAGGTGTATGGTGTGTGAAATTTTCACCTGTGGATCAAGTTGTAGGAACATCTTCAGCTGATAGTACAATAAAGTTATGGTCTATAGCTGATTTGAGCTGCTTAAAAACCTTTGAAGGTCATGAAAGTTCCGTTTTGAAAATTGAATTTGTTAGCAGAGGACAACAAATACTTTCTAGTGGAGCAGATGGACTTCTCAAGCTCTGGAACATAAAAACATCTGAGAGTAAAATGTCCCTTGATAATCATGAGGGGAAAGTATGGTCATTGGCAGTCAGTAAAGATGAATCTGTCGTAATTACAGGCGGTTCTGATTCCAAGTTAGTTAAACTTAAAGATGTCACAACTGAAAAGAGAGAACAGTTAGCAAAGGAAAGAGAAGAGATGATATTGCAAGAACAAGAGTTAATGAATTTGTTGCATGATAAGCAATTAATCAAAGCTCTAAAATTAGCATTGCGCATGCAAAGACCAATGCATGTGTTAAAAATAGTTAATGAGGTTCTGTCTGGAGGCAATGAAAAACTTTATGAAACACTCAAAGAGATCAATCACACGCAAAAAGAAACTCTATTGAAATTCGCAGCGGAATGGAACACAAATAACAAAAACTGTCACGCCGCTCAACTCGTGTTCAACATATTGGCGCCCGAAATTATTGCTGGGAATTTGAAAGTTCCCGCTCTGTCTAGTTTTATAGAAGGAGCACTACCATACACAGAAAGACATTTTGAAAGACTTACTAATCTGTTACAAGATCTTAACTTCATAACATACACTGTAAATTGCATGCAACCCCATGCAGTTAATAATGTTTGAATAAATGGATACTGTTAACTTTGACTTAGTTTGAATCGCATATGTTTAATTTTCCTTTTGTTTACCTAGCTTCTTGCATAAACACAAGGACCAATTATAAACCAACTTTATCTGTTTTAGACCGTAACCTATGACGCAAATTAATATTTCTCCTCAAACAAAGCTTGCGAAATGTTAATTTGCTCGTTTTGTGTGTAAAAGCTCTGATATTGGAGCACGTCAGCGCCCGCGCAGCCTTTTTCCATGGAGAACAAGTTCAACCTGCGTGCACGCAGTAGTAGTGAATCGATCACGCGAAGCGGACCGCTTGACGAGCCGCGCTTCTATTTTCCGCGAGTTGCAAATGTTTAGTTATTAGTCATGGAACTAAAAATCTCAATTATTTATATTACTCTTTTAGTAATTTGCAATAAGGCGCAGGGACAGAAAACACAATTGTAAGTTAACTTTAATATACATTTTCTGTTGTTAGCAATTTTAACTGAGATAGCATTAGTGTAACTGATTCCTAAACCTAAACACTTATGTCAATAATATATTAAAATAAGATGTTTATGTGACACTAACTTAGTACCATCTTAGACCATTTCGCATAAAGTGTAGGTATTTTTTGATATTTCGGAAGTTCTTTGCGGTAAAAAATATTAATTAATTAAGTACATACCGACTCATAAGTAGGTAGGCAATTGTTCTTTTTTTCTTAGTCTCCATTATTCTGATCACCTAATATAAAAATTCTTCCATGCCTAGTTGGTACACACTATTATGAAATAATTCGGCTTTTGATTAGTTCAACGACTTCCTGTTAATTACTGTGACGTGCATTAGTTTAAGTGTTCACAACACTCTCGATATCGTCCTATTAATGACGATTATGATCAGGGGCGTAGCTACCGCCGTATCTGCCGTATCAATTATACGGGGCCCCCGGGCCACGGGGGCCCCAAAAGTGTGTAAGGAAAAAAAATTAAAACTTTCTAATTCTAAGTAAACTATAACTAAAATCGTCATCAGCCATAAATGATTAAATAAATCAGTTTGCCGAAAAAATGCAAGGAGAGTGAATATTTAAAATTTGATTTGTAAAATGGTTAAATTATGTTATGATAAATATTTCTTTTCACAATATTTTATTCTTTTGTGAAAAATCTTTACCCCCATATAAGGGCCTCCAAACAATTTTTTTTATACGGGGCCCCGACAAGGCACGCTACGCCACTGATTATGATATTGAGACAAGTGCTAAGATAAATTATTCTAGGTCTAAAATAGACATCGGGGAAACACGATTTATTAAAAAAAATGGCGATGTATCTACACGTTGTTAATGTGTACGTACGAAATTAATTTTAAATATTTAAGAACAATGGGCCGTAGAAATACATATATGTATATCTGCAGTTACTCGCATGAGTTCATGCTGATAATACAAAGACTATATAATAATTTTATTTTAATGATACGAATGCTTATGATTGTTCATATGTATCAGTGCACCAAAATTAATATTAATGGTTGCGCTCGACAGCTCAATAAATACGTACGAAACTGATATAACTACGCTGGAACGAGAAACAATTGCTTTTTTTTTATCAAAGTGAGCCCTCTAGGCAAAATGCCTAAGTTCCATTTAGGATTCCCGAAACGTAGAGACATCGAAATGTCGTCAACCAGCCTTGGTCGCGGCCATCAATGTCTTCGACCTCGATTGAACGATTAAACACTGCTAGTAGCAGTAACAAAAAGTTAAGAAGCAGCCTTTTAACTAACGATGATCTTTGTAGTTATCTAGATTATGTACCTCTTGCTAAAATACCATTAACTCTGGAGTAAATTCCGATCATCATTGACTTGTCATTTGACTACCTATATTATCACCTACATGTGTTCCTTAGAATTGCCTGTAATGACCATGCTTCTTGGGAGCTAGTTGGCGCACTCTAGGAAATCTTATAGCTTTATAACCTTTCTTTAAATCGGACCAGGAATTCAACTAGACAACAGTGTTTTCGGATCTCGGGCGCACAACCATGTTCCGTTAATTATCAGTTGAGTCTCAGACAGACCAATACTAAGAAACATCAGGAGGTATCCATCCATCCTTGATCCTTTGATAAATTAGTAGGTACAGTTTTAATATCTTACTCATTTATCTATTTACTGCAGCATTATTCATTGATCATGGAAGCACCTATTACAAATTAATGGCTATTGGTGAGGTGCTACTTTAACAATTAATAGATCATCAGAGGTTTTATTAAAAAAAGATACCTTTACTAATATAATACAGAAGGAACATTTATGTGTTTGTTTGTTAGTACCATAAAGAGTCCGAAACCATTGAACGGATATGGAAAACGCCCTGCCCGAGTGTTCCCACGGGACCCGGGTGAAACCGCGGGAAATCGGCTAGTACTTACCTAAATGATAACAGTTACAAGCAAAAACTTCTGGAAAAACCGTGGGAGATATTAATTTAGATGATAAATATGATAATCTAATTCATAATTAATATTATCATGCTATCTATTAAGTAGATACTAATACTACTTCCTATCGATTCAAACGCTAAAGTATTTAAGAATGCACATTTGTTTGTTTCTTTTTCACTCAAAAACGACTGAAAGGGTTTTGATGAATCCTGATGGTAAATATAAGTAGTTAAGAGATTAGAATTACATAAGCAAAAAGAAGAACTAAACTTATAAGCAACCTACTTTTTATTGGAGGGCGGGAAGTAGTTGCCTCGTCGAACCGCTGGCGGAAAATGGTAGGTAATAAAATAATCGCGACAATAATGATGACAACTTGATTAAAATATGGGACTTAACTAGTGACGCATTTTATAGCTCTTGAACAGAGGAACATATGAAAGTACAAGTTAGTAGGTCACCTTATTCTGGAACATAGGTTTGCACATTTTCCTTATTAGGGTTCCGTACCTCAAAAGGAAAAAACGGAACCCTTATAGGATCACTTTGTTGTCCGTCTGTCTGTCTGTCTGTCTGTCAAGACCCTTTATCTCAAGAACGCGTGGACGTATCAAGCTGAAATTCACATGAAATACTCAGGTCTATTGTCCCTTTAAGCTGTGAAAATATCAAACTTCTAGGCCAAGCCAATCAAAAGATACAGCCGATTATGTCGATATTTTCAACAAATTTTCGACACTCGCAAAGGAATCAAAACCTAAAGGATACTTCCCGTAAACTCAGAGCCTTGAAATTTGGCACGAAGCATTGTCATATAATGCACATATAGGAAAAATTGCGAAAATCGTATTTTTTTGTTATATAATATAATAAAAATATTTTAATAAAATGAAACTTACTACCTTATTTCTCACGAACGAATAAAGGTATCAAATTGAAATTTACACCAAATACCAAGGTCTATTGTCCCTTTAGGCAGTGAAAAAATCAAACTTCTAAGTTAACGCGATCAAAAGATACAGCAGTTATACCGACACCTTAGACGAATTTCCGTCACACGCTAGGGAATCAAAACCTACAAGGTACTTCCCGTGAACTCAGAATCTTGAAATTCGGCACGAAGCAACGTTATATAGTACAGATAAAGGAAAAATTGCGAAAATGATAAATTTGAAGTTACATAAAATATTAAAAAATCAGGTGTAAACATCAAATATTTTCCTCATGATTTGAGAAATCATTTCTTTGTAGTGAAAGAGTATACTCGCCGTTTATTCCCATTGTCATCAGGTCAGGATCTGATGATGGAAATCCTGAGAAATCGAGGGCAACTATCAGAAATTGTAGGCATGCATAGGATTAAAACTTGATTCTCAGATGTATGTCTGGTGATACTATCAATCAGTGAAGGTTTAGAGCTTACCTGATGATGAAGACGTGAGAAAGTCGAGAGTACTCCTCAACGGCATGTTTTAGTTACGTCGTGTTTGGGCTTATATTATTCGTATTGACGAGAACTTTTCACAAAAGTTAAAAATAAAAACTTTTTACAAAAAAAAAAAAACAACTCCCAAAAACAACAAGAAAACTGTTTATATGCATCGGTCTAGATCTTGGTGGTTAAATAAATATAGATGCATCCTCTAGACACCGACTTCTAGACCGATGCACCACATCTTCCGATGCACCTAACATCTTTTCATTTTCGTTCTTGTTTTTGTTTTCTTGTTGCTTTTTTATATGTTTGAAGTTGAATTTGTTTGTAAAATGCTACAAAATAAAATAAAGCCGACTTTATAAAACAAAGAAAGGGACAGAATTACACTTTTGTCAAGGCTCTAGAAACGTAAAGCCAGCAGCCCCGAATCCTACTCTCTAGCAGTCGTTGTTACAATTCGACAGTTACAAGTCGTCAGGCAGTTTCGAAAAAAACATGAAACTGGGGCTCGTTAGGTGATTAATCCCTCAAAAATAAAAGATCCCCTTCCTGCAATGGCTGCTTTAACCCAAGTTAGTAGTGAATTCTCATCACCTAAAATAAAATAAGCTCCCACACAAGGTTACGTTATAAATTGTAAAAGAGTTCCCATAACTATATCTGATCTTTGCTATCGATCCCACAATGGCAGTCAAACCTATCTATGTGGAAAGTCTTCGCCAATACGAATAAAATAAGCCCAAACACGTGGTAGTTGCAACATACCGTTCAGGAGTTCCCTCGACTCTCTGTAGTCTCCATAATCAAATCAGCTCCAAACCTTTACTGTTTACCAGTACTCTCAAAAATACAGTCACATGTCTGGTTTCGATTCGATGCGTGCCTACAATATTCAAGAGTTGCCCTCGATAACTCAGGGTTTCCAGATAATCATCAGATCCTGGTCATCCGAATTGGCATCTTCCTTCTTTATGAAAAGTCTTTAACAATAAAAACTAGCATTGCAACCTCTACAATCCTCTGCTTGTCTTTTATATTTTTCAAACGATCCTGGACATTCGTCTCCATGGAATTTTAATAAAATATTTATATTCAAAGAAACGTCATACCATTCTCCACGATTTAAAACTACTTTGATTCATGTCCGCCACTTTTTACAAAGCGGGTCAGATAAGTCGTGGTGGCCTAGTGGGCAAAGAACCAACCTCTCGAGTATGAGGGCGCGGGTTCGATTCCAGGTCAGGCAAGTACCAATGCAACTTTTCTAAGTTTGTATGTACTTTCTAAGTATATCTTAGACACCAATGACTGTGTTTCGGATGGCACGTTAAACTGTAGGTCCCGGCTGTCATTGAACATCCTTGGCAGTCGTTACGGGTAGTCAGAAGCCAGTAAGTCTGACACCAGTCTAACCAAAGAGTATTGGGTTGCCCGGGTGACTGGGTTGAGGGGGTCAGATAGGGCAGTCGCTCCTTGTAAAGCACTGGTACTCAGCTACATCCGGTTAGACTGGAAGCCGACCCCAACATAGTTGGGAAAAAGGCTCGGAGGATGGAGGATGATGGGTCAGATATGCCCAATGATCTTTAAGACATAATTAGTTATTTTCAATCAGATTTCTGAATGATGACTATAAAATGTTGTATATAAATAACTTTAATAAAATAACTTTTACAAGGTACTGGCCTACTATTTTAGTTATATTATAAAATAAAAAATATTAACTATTTTGACTCTCACGAAATTACCATAACTATGATTGTTCTAAACTGAACGGTTGGCGCGAGACTCACTTTTTATCTATACAGGATTTGTACGGAACCCTCGGTGCGCGAGTCCGACTCGCACTTGGCCGGTTTTTTTTTTTAATGAAATCAATTTATTTATTTGACAGAATGTAGGTACATAATAACTTGTCTATACAATAAAAATATGGTCCGACTTATAATTTAGTCATGCAATTACATAGTTTATTAAAACTAACTTAAACTTTCAATGGAGTCGAGATTTTCGTGTAGGTAGCTAATCAACTAATTAGGTATCTAGGTGCACTATAGGTATACCTATCTACTGTAACTCCGTGAAGGTATATTTTAGTTGTCTCAATATTTTTCCATTGGGTAGAAACTTGGTATAGGCAATAGAATCAGGAAGATGATTTCGTATAGGCTTATATTTTTATCAGCTTTCTGAACAAACTGCGTTATAATTAGGTATTTAAGTAGTTGACAAAAAACAAGTACTTATCTGTCTGCGATTTTATAGTTTTTAATAACTAGAAGAAGTACCTAAGTGCCTATACATAGGTACCTATTTGGATTTTGTGGGTAAGTACCTACATAATAGGACATCATCCTCATCCTCCTCCATCCTCCAAAAATCTAAAACCTAAGCAACACTTATCTCTAGCCCTTTTTTGCCTTAAAAAAGCTTTAGATTGTGTAGGTATCAAATTGTAATTGAATGCGTAATTGCGTAACAATTTTGGTTGACTTCAGAACTAATTTCTCATTTTTATTCATGAAAAGAGTACCAGTAAACCGGTGCAGTGTACCTTAAACTTATTAAACCATTGCCGCCCATTTATAATATCCGCCCGCCTCGCCCGCCTACGGCACCCACTGAAAGTCATCGAGTATTTGACGCTACGTGTCATCCTACGTGATGTCATACTTCAATTTACGTAGAGATACACGTAAATTCAATTCAATCTAGGTGTAGTGAAGAAGATTTTCGAAGAATTTAGCTCAATGTTATGAAATAGCTCACATTATCCTTCAGAGAAAATAGTCTATAATATTGTCAGCTGATATCTACAGCAGTCTGAAACGCAGGAAAAGTGACCGTTTTCTGTCGTGCTGACTGACTGTTTGTTCCTATTGTATTAATAATGATCCGTGGTCACGAAGGCTACCCTACTCATTAACAGATTCATAATGAATAGATAATTATTACTAGTCCATCAAAATAACACTAAGTAGTCGTAGATCCTAACATTTTCCTTAATTATAGTCTTCCCATTTAAATTGTTCAGCCGAAACAAACATATTTAAAACAATTCATAGGAGCGCGTGAAATAAATGTCTATCTTCTATCCGTAAGGTGAAATTTTTCTTTTGGAACTTTATCTGTGGATTAATTAAACCGTCGGATTATCTGTACATCATAAGGTGCACTAAGCTCTTAATTATGTGTATCTCTACTAACGTTGCCGACGTCTAATAACTCCGAATATTATGAACAAACAAAAGTGTTTATTGGCAAGCATATTTATAATATGGACTACATGGGAAAAATACGGAAATCAAAACGGGGGTCCTAGTAATGAGACTGAAACCGTCATGATATCATAACAATAGGCTGCAAGAGTATTTAGGATAGAATAGGTACGTATAGGCACCTAATTACTCCCATTTTCGTATAGTCCACTGCAACATCTGTAGTCTATTTATACTTACTGCACTTATTGGATTATGGGATCTTATTTAAAAGGATATGCCTGCAGTCCTTTCATACTGGTGAATTTTCCGAGCGGAACAGCAGACACAGATTACTACAGTCCTCTTCAAATTATGTTGTCATTCCAAATTTTACACTAACTACTTAACCTATTTGTTGAACAGTATTGTTTTATGAAGCACCTGCATGTCTAGGGTACATAATACAGTTATAACAGATGTCGGTACCGATAACGTTTTCAAGTATCTGACAGACAGATGATATCAAGATTGTATAATTCAATGCAATCATTGTAAAGTTGGTAATTTGTTAATATTTACTGTCTGAATGTGATAGGTATGCAGAAAAGTCGAGTCCTTAATTCTCTAAAGATATAGGTTGTTTCAAATCTTGACGGTTCATCAAACAACAATCTGAAATCCATGTTCATTACATGACGAGGAGTGGATAGGAAGGCGCTATTTCGACTTACCGACTGCTTAATCTTGTCATACCTAGGTCTTGGAGGTCCCGTGTACCTTCCTCGACATCGGATAATATGTATATGTACTTAGGTCAAAAACGAAGTTCTAAAATTTAGAAATTTACATAGATAGAATAGGTAGGTACATGATCTTGAGAATATTTTATGTCTCCAGACCCTTGGTAGGTACTTACACTAGAACCTACGAAAGATCAGTAGGTACCTATCTCAGAATAGTTAATGCAGACGTAAATACATACATACAACCTATAGGTACAATGGTAAATAGTGCAAGTAAAGATTCTTTCCAGTTTTGGATATGTTAAAAACATTACATATAAGTATAGCTAGTTACATACCTACGTATTTATTTTTACCTGGGTTAGACATTATGTTGAATGACCTCGTGTTACCCACTTCAAGTATTTGTTACCTATATCGTGTGTTCAAAGAAGAACAAACCGAACTATTTACTTTAGCTCTAAGAATATATTTTGATCATTATTATTTGCTTGATAAAAAGTTACAATAAGTTACAAGAACGGCTCTATGACACGGTCCGATAATTGACCGTGACCGCGCGTTAGACATTGTCTATAAATTCCGTGTTTAGATAAAATATAACAGGTTACCAACACTATTGTGGTAAGAACGACTTCCTAAACAAATGTTAGCCATGTGGAGGGTCTTCGTTAATCATCATAGATCCACTACAGACCGTTACTGTACCTACCTAAATTGGTTTCTCCCCCTTAACTATAAGATATTTACGTTACATATCTATACTAATATTATAAAGAGGAAAACTTTGTTTGTTTGATTGTAATGGATAAACTCAAATACTACTGGACCGATTTTAAATATTCTTTCACCTTTAGAAAGCTATGTTATCTGCGAGTAACATAGGCTATATTTTATCCCCGTGCGGGCAGTAGCTCCCACAGGACGCGGGTGAAATCGCGGGAAAACGGCTAGTTATTATAAAAGAGTTTTGTCAGTAGGAAGGTATCTTTTAAAGACTACAAATATAGGTAGGTATCCTCTATGGTATCTTTGGACAAAACTGTCTAGAACTGATCAAATTGAAGATAGGTAGGTATTACATATATCTTCTCTAATACCAAACCTATATCAAAGAGGCTAGAGATGCCGTTATGGGTTAAGGGTTAAATTATATAATTAATATTATAATGCTCACTACATATAGATTTATATCCAAATTAAATTGGAATTATACTCGCACTATTCAACTCGTAGCACTCATAGTTGTTAACCATTCTCTTTGTTGTTGAAAACCCATTTTGGACGTACACTTTCACGTATTTAAGTCAACAATAGTTTTTATGGGTGATAAAACCAATTACAACCCAGCTAATTGTTGTGATAGAGCGAGGAAGCGGTGAATTGACCTTTTTCAAAGTTTTTATCGCTCAAGGCGCCGATGTAATGGATCGCGTTAGTGAAACAGTGTTTTCCATCAAAGCCAGAGTACCTGACATATTAAACAACGGTAAGTAGATGGGCAATGAAATCTGACTGGCCGTTTTCCAGCTATGTTGGTGTCTACTTCCAGTCTAACCTAATGCAGCTAAGTAGATACCATGATTTACGTGGGATTTACCTGCTGCCCATACGATCTCCCTTATCCTTTGTTAAGACTGGTTGTCAGAACGTGCCTTCTGAAACATGGAGGAACTCATTGAGGTAGATGGTCCATAGAATGGCTTACTGCTCGACCTGTTCGACTACTGCCGAGATTAGACCGTTATCAGAATTTTCTAAGACCATCTAGAATATGTTTTTGAGGATTATTCGTAAAGATTTACATTTTACAGTAGAATGCTTGCAAATGTTTAATGCCGAGTCATGGCTGCTTCAATCATTTGATTACCAAGAATGTATACAGGTTGATTAATTTTCAAACCATTTGAAATTCTATCGAATGACTTAGCTCTTGGAAGGTGATTGATCATACTTAAGTACATTTATCGTCTGCTTTGTTCGACTTTTATTTCGATATTCTTACCACTAGCCCAGGGCCGTCTTTAAACTATTTGAGGCCCTGGGCACATTAGGATCATGGGGCCCCTATGACCTTGAGAAAACACTATTTAGTTATAATATATAAAGAAAATAGACAAACAAGGTTCTAAATTTATTTTTATTTAGTTACTACCTAAAAAAAAAGGATATATAAAAAATAATCTACAAAAGTAACTCGCTTAGCATAAAATCCTTAGATTAACTCTATGTTGATTGCAAAGGTACCCTTCTAGATTTAAGATGAGCAAAATTGATAATCACTTCTTCAAAATCTATGGTAGGTATTGAGAATATCACATTCACATTCTTAATTCATTTTTTATTCGTTTCAATTTGGAGAAGGAGCGTTCTCCGCCACCCGGGGCGGGCTACTTATTGAGCAAACCCCTTTAAAAAAAAAAACGACAAAATATAATCACGTAGTAAAATCATACAGAATTAACACAAAAGTACTCAAACAAGTTTGAAAAAAGCACTGTAAAGGGAAGATATATATATTTTTAAATTTTGATTTTTGGGACGCAATAGAGATGTAAAGAATTCAGAGAAAACTACTACTAAAGTGTAAAGCGCGAGCGTAGCGAGCGCGAAATTTTTGAGATTTTTAATACAAAAGTACCCAAACAAGTTCGAGAAAAAGCATTGTAAAGTGAAGAAGGCGCGAGCGCAGCGAGTGTGAAATTTTTGAGTTTTGGAACACAAAAGTACTCAAACAAGTTTAAAAAAAGGCGACCAGAAAGTGAAGCAGCTGCGAGCGTAGCGAGCTCAACATTTTTTGACATTTGGGACGCAAAAGTCCTCCACTTCCGCTTACAAATAGCGCCTAAATAGCTTAGAAATATCCAAGTGATTTTTTTTTTATTGTTATTATGAGGACTCTCTAATTTACCTCAGAATTAAGCACAAATTAAAAGAAACCGAAAATTTTAAGCGAGCGTCAATTGTTTTTGCTACTTCGGTGCTTTAACTTTTTGCTAGATTGAGGACTCAAAAAATAAGCGCAGAACAAATTAGAAATGAAGAAGAGACATTTTTTTTTCTAACTTTGAGGAATTAATTTAAGTAATCAGATAAAAGCAAAAATACAAAGAGAAGGGTGACAGTCGGACTGAGAGGGGTGACCGCCTCGATATCTCGCACATGCACTGTTGTAGGTTTGTTTAAAATTTCTAAAAAGGCTTCGCAGATTAGAATGGCACCCTTAGTGACGTTATCATCATGCTTAAAAATATTCTCAATGCAATTTCTACGTTAGGAAATGTGTGTTCTTCAATTTTGTTTTGCTTCAATAGATTATATGCTTCCTGTACACAGTTAGGTGCTCCATTTTCACTCTGAACATTTTTTAAGTATTCTTTTAAATGTTCATTATCATTCTTTTAATTGGTCATTATCATCAGATTTTTAGTACCTAAATATCGGTTATCATTTAGTAATCTGGCAGGAACTAGGGGGCCCCATTCGATCGCGGGGCCCTGGGCACTTGCCCATAGTGCCCAGTGGAGAAGAGGGGCCTGCACTAGCCTGCTAGTCTTCGACAAGTAGGTATTAGAAAAACAATGTCAACCAACATATTATGCAAAATAGTTATGTGTCCACATATCATATTATTACTAGTGATTATAAGCCATTATGTCGCCTAACCTCACTTGCACAACCCTTGTATGCATAGGACCTTAATTATGACTCCGACCTTTTGTTACGTTCATAGGTTATTTTTTTAATAATAGGTGTTAATAGCAAGGATATGTTCAGTGCGTTTACTTAAAGGTAGGTGGGTAATAATTTACCTCTGTAAAAAAAAAGTAATCATGTGGAAAGTAAAACTTTAAATATAATATCACTACTTATACTTAGGTACTATTTAGGATACTAAATTAGAATTTTTCAATATGAATTAAATAATGAACCTAAATATCGTGCAAATGCTCAGGAGGGTTGAGCATTAATCACCATTATACTTAAGGCATGTTAGCGATTCCAGAACTGAGTAAAAGTACCTAAGTACAGACTTTTAGTTATATTAGTAAGCATCTACTCATAATCCATAAATAATACTTACTTATAACCCATATACTTATAACTACAAACCTATTTAGCAATCTGTACCCCCGGTGACATCGGTTACCTACGTGTTGTATATTTCTCTGAAAGATGGTGAAAGAGATAGTAGATAATATTAATAAAATGCTGACAAATGTTCATGTAGATATGTATTGCAAAGCTGGTCCAATATCTGCCATATTAACCAACTTAGGAACTTGTAGACATATATATGTAGGTATTATTCGAAAGGAAGTTACCTAACGCATTGATTGAATGGGAAGCGACACGCTCTTGGCCATCCGTCACATGACTTAGATTCAAGGTAGACCGACCATCGCCAATTACACTTGCCGAAAACCGCATTTTTCTATTGCCTAATTACCATTTCGATAATGTAATAAATTCAGTTGTAACTTTAATTTGTATTCTTTATTCTGTTTGATATTAGTAAGATATCTTGGACTTCTAGTAAATGCATTGCATCACACCTATGCAAAAGAAGACAGTGTGGACAAGATTTTCGTGATTACAACTCACGACTGTGAACGTGGCCGCTGAATGATAAGGACGAAAGGAAGCTGCAGTATCATTTGTAATTATTAACATCTGTTAGTTTACAATAGCCGTGGCGAAGTGCCGCTATTCTGATGCAGATGATGCGCGTGCTACGCCACCGACCTTACGCGACGCCGCGAATCATCACCACAGCATTGTTCTAGACTACATGAAATGTAAATAAATGATTGCAAACCTATTTCCGAATCGAATTTCCTCAATGTGTATTACCTTATGGTTGAGGTAAATGTGCTACCTATTCAGATAACCACATAGACAAGTAGATAAGCACCCCATGCGTTATAAATTTTATTATCAAACATATAATAATATCATTATAAAATGTAATATAAATGTATAAAATGCCTAAATGAAAACAGACTTCCTGATTAGGTATTTATAACTATAAGGCCCGGCGCTCATTATCGGCATCGGCAAGGAAAGGGATCTTTCGGCATTTGTTACTACGATCATACCTATATCATGGAAATTTCTACTTTTTTGCCATGAAGTGAATGTTTTAGGTAGGTAATAAAAAGCATTATACATTGTAACTAGGGCTGCCATCTCAAATTTCGCCAAACCCGGACAAACATTTAAAAAACCCGGACATTTGGCGTAAATAGCATTTTTCCCCGAACGAGTACGATTTTTTAAAACAAAATAATACCTAATTTGTAACCCATTTACTATTAACATACTTATACTTAAAGGAGATTGCCCGTTTTGTAAGGGAAGTTGGGTCCCAGTGAAAAATGTTTGTGCCCTGAAGATTTTTATTTTAACTAATAGGAAAAACATTGCATTTTCATAATCAGAAACCTTTTTTCATTTATTCACCCTGGTTCAAGAGATATCATTATTTTTCTGTTTTAAGAATATAGGTTATAATTAGAAATTGACATGGACTATAGATCACTATGAGCATAGAAATATGTACTGTAAATAGCAGTACCATGGAATTATGTCTCTATTTATGCATAAAGTAATGGAATTGTTATTATGTGTTTCCCGCGGTTACACCCGCGTCCCCGGGAACACCTTTCCATACCCGGATAAATTATAGCCTACCTAATCAAATCTTTCCTCTTTATAATATTAGTATAGACTCATAATTACCGTTATTGATAGTTATTATTATTTTAGTAATAGCAAGGGAAATAAAAAAAAAACAAAACATGAATAAACTATTTATTCTTCATAAAATATTTCGTCCAAAGATTGAGCTGGAGCACTCACATTGTTGAAGCGGCCCCAGCTTAAATACCACAATACTGTCATAGTATGAGCACAACACCCTACCGTACGGTTACCCACTAGACAGTTACAATAGTAAGCAATGATACTTTCTAAAGAATTTGCCCGATCTTCATCTCTACTTATCAACAAATAAGAGTAATATGTTTTATGGCTCACATGGCGGGACTTAATTCTAGTCCTAATTAAATAATTATTTTGACCCAATATTAAGGGCAAATCCTCTTCCAAGACATCATTGCTTACTTCAACATTATAAGTACCATTACTTCTTATGTGCTCCCCATAATAGGATCTAGCCTGTTTTAATTGGTAAGATCCCAATGCAAATCTTCTTAAATCATCTAAAGTTAATCTTGGAAAATGATCTAAATGGGGAGCATTGCTGTCTATGTTTTGGAAAACCGTACGTCTCCTATTGATGTTATCCCTTCGAATAAATTCCCCCAAATAATTACTACTGTTTAATCTCGCCTGAGCAATTTGCACATACTCTGCAGCGTCAGGTCTATCTTCAATTGTTGGGTGGAATTTATTCAAAAGGGCACAAACAATTTTAAAATCATCCATAAGGTGTGTTGATGCTCTGTTAAAATATTCTTGTCGAAACAGTTTGTAGTCTCTTTTGATGCGACCATTTACAATTTCAACTACCCATCTACACATAGTCACACACCTAGACTTGTTTGCTTGGTCAGTGGTCAATTGAAATTCACCTTCCAATAATGACTCAGGCATGTATGTTTTATAATTATAGCTTTGGAGTTCAGGGATCACGTCTCTAAATCCCCTATCCAATATAAAGACATCCCCCTGTCTAAAAAATGAGCGCATTGGACCACTTTCATTACGAAATAGATCACTCATGATTGTCGAGTCATTTTTTGTTGCTTCATATGGTCCAATGCACTCTAAAATATATCCATCACAACATGTGATTAAAAAGGGTTTAACCAAATTATTATATTTGTGTAGACTATATGTCTGTTTCTGATATTTGTAGTTACTACTACTCTGTACATAAACATATGTACCATCACATATGACAATAGCAGGTTTAGAATCTGGAGCCATGCTACTGTCTCCGAATAGACCTTCAGGAATAGTCCTGTTACGTGAGGCCACATTTTGTATATTAGTGTGATTAACTCCCAAATGCATTGGTACAAAATGTTCTTTTAAACATTCCCTAACAATGTTCATTTTTTTTTCTAATGTAGATCGTGGCAATTGAAAAAGAGTTGCCAGTCTTTGGTTGCTGTCCCCTGTCCTAAGTTTAACAAGAAATGTGCTTAATGCAAGGCTAGGATTTCTAACCTTATTATGTAAAGTAGGAAGGCTATTTAATATTTCATTAAACTGCATCTCTGTAAGTCCCAGCCAATAATGGCGTAAATGTGCATCCATTGCTGCAATATTATTAAAATCTAAACTTCTTTGAGAAGCTCTTTCCAGTATGGAAAATATATCATCAACTTGAAAGCTAGTAAAGTCATTTAGGTTGGTAGTCAGTTCATCCCACTGATTGCTATATAAATGGTGATGACAGATTCTAGCATTTAAAGGTATATATATATTGTACTGCAATAACAACAGTTCCTTTATAGTCATAGGTACTAAAAGACGTTCATCATTATCACAGCCTACAAACATACAGTGACGAGAAGCTGCAGCAACTCGTTTATACTTTTGTGAGTTAATCTTAGATTGAACTCGTAATGCTTGTTGTGGTTGAGATGTTGGAGCTGGCATTGGAGGTGGTTCAGGTATCTCGGGGTCTTCTAATGAAGATAGAGCTGCATCCATGACCCTTGCAGGTCTGTTTGAATCTTGAACCTCCAAACGTCTCGTCTCCCGAGTTGCTGCTAACCAGCAAGGAATGCACACTTTTTGTAAATGTGGAACCTAAAATGAAATAGTTGGTATTAGTGAATATCAGAATAGGTACCAAACCCTATATTGTTATTGTGCAAGCATATGAATAAAAATAGCATCAATTAGAAATAAACTATGCAGCATTTTTTCTGAAACATTATTTAGAAAATGTTAAACACAATTGCAGGGTATGAGATCTCAGGTTCAGTTCCAGGATTGGGTTTCTGGGTATTTCCATTAAGATTTCATGAGTAGTAACCAGAAGAGCCTGGAATACTGGGTTTGTGCCTGGTTGATTGCATGGTCTCACCGTTATTACTTAGAACATAACTGACAAAATGTATTGTGTACTGTTAGGTACACCTCTGCCTAATCGTCGTCACGCTTGTGATTGGGGATTATAGGCGTGATGATACAGAATGTTATTAAATAATACTCACCAGATGTGCTAAAGTCCATCTTAAAATCATGCTACGTTGTGGACAGTCTAACTCAACTCTGTGGGTTCTCCGACTTGCAACAGAGATACCACATCCATAACAAACATTTAAGTGACCATATGCAGGTGATATATCCTCGTGGGATCCAGTTATATTTGACAATATCCTTTCTTGCAACAGCAAATAACATTCAATACATAGGATATCATCTGACGTTACCTGGAAAAGATTATATTCTATACTATTCTATATTTATAACTGCTTAAACTTGTAAAAACATAAACTCTCATAAAGAACTAAGTTTACAGTGCTAAGTTTACTCTAATCAAATGTTATTTTGAGTTTGCATAATGCATTTAACCACTATATTTATATTGTCCACAATAATTATTATTGTTTATGCACACGATAACTTACAGGTGTAGGCGTTGTCCAAGTTCGTAGAAGAACTGTCATTTGCTCGTTCAACTCCTCAACTGTATACCGGCGTAAATTAGACGCTAGTAAAAGGGAACAGTTAATACAGCGTCGGTAAGACAGGCGGTGTGCCCGACTTCTGGCTGGGGTAGACATAGTTCTGACAAAAACAGTTCGGGAGTTCAATATCACACAAGGATTTCACTAAGAGTCAAATTGTTCTCCAAGAATAGCACTTTATCTCACAAAGAACAGCACAAACAAGAGTCAAGCACTTAGAGTCAATATCTCACAAAGAGGAGTCAATTATCTCACAAAACATAAAGTAAGTACGCGAGGAACTTATTAGCTCAACTCGGTGGTAGCAGAAAGGCACGTATCGTAAATAATAACTAAGTAAATACGGAATTCAAAACTCAACGTATTATACAAAGCAATCACGAACACACAACGAACGAACGTCAAAGTGATGTGACATGCGCAAGTAAATGTTGCCAGAGCAATTATATTTAATCATTAATAAATCGATTTAAGTTTTTAAATTACGTAAGGCTTTTATTTTAATTTAAAATCGCTCTTATCTTATCTATCTTATCTTATCTGTTCAACAATATAGACTTATCATGAATATAGTTAGAATAATAATTAAAAATAATTGTATTTTTTTATTTTTAATAACTGTTTTGTTTTGATATCGATTACTCTATTGATTAAAATACGTAATTTTCAATAGTTATTTGATATCTGGCAACTTTTTTTTGTTTACCAATCAAACGGATGTCGACGTAATGTTTAACTATTAATTAATTTTAACTTTATTCCCAGGGTGAAAGAAATTGTATAAAAAATAATTTGGAAACAAAAAAATAAACAATATTTTTAGGTTATTATTCCATTCAGGCACACGATACCACAAAAGGGACCTGCCCCGTGGCAATCTCCTTAATGGGGTGCTTCCTTACATGAAAAGTGTCCGGGTTTTCCCCGGACACTTCTTGAAACCCCGCCCGGACGGCCCCCGGACGGCCTCCAAACGAGGACAAATCCGGGGAAACCCGGACGGATGGCAGCCCTAATTGTAACGATAATGAGCGCCGGGCCTTAGAGTAATTTAAGTTTATTTTAAAGAAAAGTTATTTTTGTGTCGAAAGATCTTAAACATTATACGAGGGCTGCCTTTTAAGTTCTGTCGTTTGCTTACTTCCCGCGATTATTAAAAAAAAATATATATGCCACTTACATCTTCTTGAATTTAGAATTCGAAAACAAAATAATGTTTTTAAATTGATCGAATAGTTTTATTGTATCGTCCCGCCTTACGTAAGCCAATAAGGGAGAATGGTAAGAAGTTCAGTTCTTGATTTAGTAACGCAACCTCTCCTTCCACGCCTCGAGTGTCGTATTATACTTACATAGTATAGTGACCAATTTTTTATTGTTACCAATCCGAGTATTAAGTTTTACATAGGTAGATTAAGTAAGACCACCTTACAAAAGTTTCTAAAGAACGACTACACTTGCAGTTATTGCAATGTTATTAAGTTACCTACTGCTGGGGATTTTTTTACTTCTCAGATCAGATTATCTAACGTCGAATGTAAGCTAAAAGCTTGTCAAATGTGTAGGGGGTGATCTGGGTATGTTCTCACTATATACCTAGTCGTTACCTACCTGATGACGCCGACTTTCAATGTAGTGTTTGTTGATAGACTTGTCGACAGTCCTATTTCTTGAAATCCTAATTGTTTAGCAAACGGTATCATCTACGTCTAATATGAACTGCTAATTATGTTAATAGGAGAGTTAATAACTAATAGACATTTTCGTGACTAATCGAGCGTGACTCCCGGCAAATTTATTGTAAATTATTTACGAACAAAATTATCAACAATTTATTAGCGTACAAATAGGAAATAATGACACATACCAACAGGCACTAAATTATTCATTGTGTGGTCGATTATATGATTTGTGTAAGATTCGTAACTGCTACGTGGGTAAGCTTCATCGTATTAGCGATCGTGAACTATATATTACCTACCTGGTCTAGTAATGCGTATTTTACAACAATTCGGAGAATTTTGAGAATTACGCCATAATGCAGAAAATTAGGACAGACGTCAGACAAGCATAAAAGATTATAACTATATATTACTAACTAGATATTTTGCTGAAACTTCAATATTATAGGCGTGAAACCTAGCTCATATCCTTCTATATATTTTTTTATATTCGGGGTGTAAAGTTAAAAGTACAAAGTTCAAACAACTGGATCGAATAATGATTAGCAAATGCCACTTGTGACGTATTCTTCTCTGTTAGGCGCTGGACAGCTAATTTATATGCCTGCTTTAGGAGCATACGCAACTTTATGGAGTTTTCGAGGACGTCGCCGGAGATAACACCGCCATAATTTGTTTTACAAGCAAATGAAGATTGATCGCTATTAATTTATAATTAGAAAACGCAACAGGATTACGATACATTTTCAATAGAAGGTAAATAATTTTGATGTAACCAAAATTTTGGTTTGGATTGAATTAAATTTTTAATTAAAACAATCTATAATTAGTATTATATCACAGTAGGAAGACTAATGGCGGATAACAACTATCCTTATATTGATTTCCCTGATATAATTTCATTTTCCCTTCTAGTAATTATAATTATTGCTGTTCATTTGTCATATCATATCATTTATTGCATTCCATAATGTACATTTGGTGGAAAATATAAAATAATAGAGGTAGTCACAATTATGGACCCTGATGGGCACAGCAAAATAGTTAGAAGAGAGGAAGGCGTTTAATGTAATATAGTAGTATGTAGTATGTTATTTAAGTATTTATTTATATTATAATATTACGTACCTACATTTTTGTGTAGCATCACTTCGTTTTATAGTTATTTTTCTTTATATGTTGCTTTTATTAAATTTTAGGTTATTTTTTTATCGGTAATATACTCGTTGATTGAATAGTATGCTTTTTTTATTAAAATTTGTTTTAGGATGTTCATGAACTTTGTGTCACTTGTTTCGTCCTTAATTTTGTTGGTACGCTTTACCCATCACTCACGAAGTCAGAAGTCTCTTTTTCTTATTCTGTTCCGCAGTTGGTTCTCTTTTATTGCTCCAGGTATAGGTACGCTTTACCCATCACTCACGAAGTCAGAAGTTTCTTAAATTTCTTATTCTGTTCCGCAGAAATAGTTTGATGGGTAAATGTACCTTACTGAAAACCAAATACATACGCATTGGCAATAGAGCTGAAATGAAATCTATGTAAAAAATAATCCCTACATGTTTGTTTTAGCGAACCAAGCCTCTTAACCTACCTTTTAATATCCTGCTACTATTATAGTATGCAGTTACGGATTTTTTATCATGTTACATGATTTTATTAAGATAAGACACATAAAATATACATGAATAATTTGTAATTACAACTGCATCATACCGTTAGTCATGTTTATTTGAACGGAGCGAACTAACTGTATGTAAATACACCTTATTAAAAGCCTAAGCCAAAACTAATACCAGTTTATAAAAGGCTTTTCTTAGAAAACAGTAACGTTAGATGCACACCTATATATTTTATTTACTCTGACTAATGCGTTGCGGTTGTTAATACACAGTAGTCTGATATACTTAAGGCAATTCTGTTTGAATAATACCTACTTCATTCTTGTGTTTAATAGCTTTAAAATGTCAAGTCGTCCAATATGTGTTTATTCAGAAATTAATGCAGTGCCACTGCGGTTCCTTGGAAATGATGTTGCGTCGTCGTTGTGCTAGCAACGGAGTAGGAACGCCTACGTAAGAACCGGCGTACGTAGGCAATTGACGTAGACTTGAGTTACACTACGGTTTGTGAAAAACCAAACCCTTTTAGCTGGTTGAAATAATATGTTTCAAATAACTTGACTCATATGAATTCAGCACACTGATAAACAATTCGTAAGTACATAATTGCAGTAATTTCCGCAGATGGCTGGACATTTAAATAAACTCTACCTACATATAAACTGGACATAAAACGTAACTAGCAGCAGTAACTGATATGTCGCAGCCATTAAAAATCCATAAGTCAGCTAATTCTTACAACTTTATGGATGGCAGGCAAATGATGTCACCTAACATTTAGTAAAAACGATTGCACACTACGTCATGTACAAAAAATCATGTACCTACTACCTATGTAAAAAGGTACAGGTAGGTATAGTTACAAACCTTTCAGTTGAAGTAGAAGGCCAGGTTAAAGCTTTTTATCCCTTTACCGTAAAAGTCTCAATTGTTTGTTTTTATCTTTTATCTTATGAGTAAATTATTACACAGTGTGCAAACAGATTAACAATAAAGTGCCGCTAAACCAATTTAATTAACGCAGTAGCTAAAGTGTAAACTATGCCTAAAGTAAATAGGATAGATAGAATCGGCCCTAATGTGTTTAATCTACAACATTTGAACATTTAAAATACAGCATTTAAGTATAGTTTTAGGAAAACCTCTCATGAAAATGCTTATTTGTTGCTTGATAACATTTAAAAAACAACAGAAATATGTAGCTAGTAAGTGTACAGTGTAATCTACGTCAGTAATTAAGTACTTTCAGTCTGCATAAGAATGTAATACATATTTAATGTACACGTAGCGTACGGCTTAGCCTTAATCTAAGAGTAAATCTTGTTGATATCTCTCAGAATTGGTTCATAATGTTATCAGGCCCCACAAATATTAGCTTTGTGGTCGTTACCTGCTCCCTCTTCGACCTTGTCGCTCTATAAATTCATATATTAAGCTGATACTACGTCTTTCAAGTAAACAATTACCTAGATAATGTTATTGAAAAGAGAGTTTGTTTAAAGCGCAATCACCGCCACAGACTGAATACGTGATTGAGCATAGATAAAATTAATAATGAAATACACACATTACGCTCGTAAGAAACATCATACAGTTTGAACTACTACGAGGGAACACGTCCAAATACTTATTTTTGCTATAATTTAAAATGTAATTGTGTTTGAAATCAATTATTAGCTAATATCGGTTAAAGTGGCATTATGTAACAGAACCTTACAAATTATTCAGCCATCACATTGTCATAGAAATGCGGGATTCTTGGAATGAGTTGAAATGAAAGATGAAGAAGATGAAATAAAAAAAATGAGTCAGCTTTGTTAGTGATATTAGTTTTGACTGGACTGTTTTCGACACCAGACTCACCACACAGAAAAGAAGAAAAAGGCCCGGGATATACATTCTTATTTAAAAGAAATGCAATATAGTGTCGACTATATATATGGTCAAAACAACAAGTATACTTAAAGAATAACGCTACTAAACTCTTTTGTTTACTCAAAAGAATGTTAAAACTATGAATTTCGCCAATGATCAATAGCTGAATTTTAACAATGACAATCTATTATGGCCTTCATTACTTCTTAATGCTTCCTTATTGTTCACTTAAATGGTATAATTATGTTGACTATTTCTTTAACTGTAGCATGTTAGCATCGAGGGATATTTGGATTTAGAATTTTCAATTTTTAATATATGTACGAGTACATAATTGTAGAAACAAAAGAACATAATACTGTTAGCAGGACATTTAGACCATGTGACGGGGCCGTTTACATGATGTACGTTGTAGGTACTCTAAGAATATGCTATTCCTGGTAATAGTGGTAATACAAGTATTAAAAGCCGCAGCATTCAATTAGATATGTAGATAGCCACCAGCGTTTTACTGAATGAATACTTTTATTATTATCATGAACAACTATTAAGATGATGCGCTATTCTACACTCACAGGTCACGTGAGATGTGCCATACAGATATATCGAGCCGGTATGGCATGAATAATTGATGAGGTGTCGTACATTAGCACTAATAGACGCTTTTACCAGCGTCCTTAACTGCACGTATTAGCAATAGACCAGGAATCGGGAAAGGGAAAACAATTCACTGGCTTAAAAATCAATGAAAAAATTTTGCGTGTTGCCCTCGAATAAGGCCGCTAATAGCGCTCGTGATTTAACAGTCTGCACAAGTGGACGCTACGTGATGAGGAGACGAATGATCTATTGTTGTCAAACTGTCATACTCATTGAGTGATAATTGTTTCTTACAGACAAAATGTAATCACTGATTGCCCGAGTCTGAACAATGGCGACAGCTACACGCAGTCAGAGTTCCTATCCCGGCTGGCCCACCAGTGCCGCTACGACCGGCTGCTGCTGCCTACCTACAAGACCAATGACGTAGTGTATGTGCACGCTAGCGCCTATGTCTACTTTATACAGCCGGCTGAGGCCCATGATCTGGTCAGTAAATCCTTACATAATCTATATAGGTAATAGGTTGCCTGGCTAAGTAATTTAGTATTCTAAAGAACACACTTTAGTCGATAGCAATTTTACGTCCAATATTACAATATGACACATTTTCGTGTTTCAGAACTTCAAACTTCATTTTCTACTTCAACTACGATGGACTGATCCTCGGTTGGCATATCAATTATTTTCGCCAGAAAGGTCAAAAATCATAGGTGAGAGTGACTTGAGAGAACGGATATGGGTTCCACATCTGTATATGTCCAACGAACAATCCTCAAGCCTAATGGGGACCGATAGCAAAGACGTCTTGATATCAATATCGCCTACTGGTGAAGTGATTTTCAGTCGGCGAATGCAAGCCGTGCTTTACTGCTGGATGAACCTCCAAAAGTTTCCATTTGACGATCAAACCTGCTCAATGAACTTGGAAAGCTGTGAGTTTTACTTGATCTCTGATAAAGCATTATTTTTTTTTATTTGTAAACCACATTTATTATACTTATTCCATTAAGCGTCTACTACTTAACGTCATTGTGCGTGATTCATGAATTTGCAAAATGTGACTTTCCTGCGGCGAATAATAACATATTTTCCTTATAAATTATTTTTTAGGGAAATACAATGCATCCATCTTACGCTTGATGTGGGAAAAAGAAGACCCAGTGCGATTATCATCGGAGCTACATCTGACAGAATACTCACTTCTAGATTACTGGACGAATGAATCAGTAGTACGTGGGGACATAGTCAATATGCGCCTCGGAGGTAGATGTAATGTCGCTTTTTATGTTTGTGACGTCATCATTATTTGGAACTAATTACAGCCGCATTTTGTAACAATTATTATTTTTTTACAGCGGGAAATTACAGCGCTCTAAAGTTCACATTTAAACTTGGTCGTGAAGTCGGTTACTATCTTATGGATTATTTCATTCCATCTATGATGATAGTCGCCATGTCATGGGTCACATTTTGGTTACAAGCAGACGCTTCAGCTCCTAGGATAACTCTAGGTACGTCTAAACAAACTATGCCTCTTAATAATGCAGTTCCATACACCAAACGCTGGTTTTGAATTCGACTAGTGGCTCATTTGCTCAAAAAAAGCAGTTGGTACCATTATGTATAATTTAGAAATATAAGTAGATAATATGTTTTCGTTGTCTCATTTCAGGCACAAGCACTATGTTATCGTTCATCACACTGGCATCCTCACAAGCGAAGACTTTACCAAAAGTATCCTATATCAAAGCTAGTGAAATATGGTTCTTAGCGTGCACTGGATTTATTTTCTCTGCCTTAGTCGAATTCGCTTTCGTAAACACAATTTGGCGAAGAAAGTATGTTGAATTTCAGAGCTTACAGACGTAGTAATTTGTTTGCGGGTCCTATTGTATGTACTGATCATGCGGGTATGTTTGCAGAAAAGCGGTGAGCTTGAAGAAAGTAAACAGCAAGTATATATTGAAGAGTACATTGACGCCGCGGCTAGCTCGCAAGGAGCTGCAAAAGGAGTTGCAGGAATCGTCTCCGCAGCTGAGCAAGTCGCGCTCGTGCTCCTCACTCAACCAGGAGACCAGCACCGACCCCGCGGGACCAGGATACAACAACTATTTGACCGTACACGTATGTTATTATGTATTATTTTCAATACTATTTAAGGAATTATCTACATGCTCTTCACCTACATAATACCCTCCTATTAAGTATAGATTAAATTAGAGTGGATATTGCTACCGATGCCAAAGCAGTAAACAGATAAGACTGTAAGTTGTTTCCGTTGAAATAATATGAGCAATAATAACGGCACCCAGATCAATTGCCGCGGCATCTGTTTTCGAAGGAGATCAATCTGTGCAAGATCAGAACATAATATAGTACACTCGATGCTGTTTTGTGAAAGTTTCTTACAACCCATAAAACGATTTCGACCTGACCTGGGAATCAATTCAGAGTTCCTGTAAACAGCAGTAGCGCTTTGCAACCACTAGATTAGTTATTATAGGTAGAATATTAGCTTCCATTACAGAACATGCGTGGTCCACTTTCTTAATTCAGCATAAAATAATACCTTGACTCAGGTACATAATAATGACATGCATGTGACTTGGTACGACATCAAATTTGCATAATCGTAATTGTACAATGGGGCGACAAGGTAAATTAGATTTAATTGTTATCAAAGGTAGTTCACAAATAATGGGTCTGTACATATTGGTATAGCACGTGCAATATTATTGAATCAACACATGTTAAATAAGGCTATAGGTGCTTACTTAGTTGTACAGGTATGTACTACTGACACCTGTTAATTTCTAATTAATAAAATTCCATGTATATGGAAGCTGGAGTATCCTCTCCTTGACATACCTTGATAATTGTACACTGGTCATGAGAATCACAATTGAACCGGATATCAAATGTAACTGCAACTGGGCCTCTAATACTGCTACCAAGGATATGCAAAGCAGTATAGTATGTTAAATGTAAAATGCTTAATGTTCCAGAGTTTCCCGTCTGCTATGAACCTGCCGACAATCACGACTCAGAGCTTCGACGAGCTGATCGGGCAAGGAGGCAAACAGCAGCGCGGTAACGGCAGCGAGGGCTCCGACGAGCCGCCCAAGCACAACTGGACCACCATGACGCCGCAGGAGATCGCCACCTGGATCGACAAGCGCTCCCGAATTCTGTTCCCACTCATGTTTGTCCTCTTCAACATTATTTACTGGACTTTCGTCTACTGCCTTTAATTGTTCAAATATGAAGTGGCTGTTTATATACACGAATAATATCTCCGGAAGGTTTAGATCCAGTGTAACGTATTTTCTCGTTGGGATACATACTTCCTATAAGTAGACTTATGTCTCATCTGGAAACACCACTTAGGTACAAAATGGAAAGGAAGAGAATGTTGAGGCAAAATATTCGAATCGTGGGTTATTTACCTACACAACTTTAAGTGGCCATAATATTTATACTTTTCGACGATCAAATTAATGATAGTATTATTTTTTGCCAATCCGCGAAGCTTGCCTATAAAGATTCTAGTTACGCGAGGTTGTATTGAATTTGTATGTGACTGGAGGAACGAGGTGAGCATGGTACACTTACCTGTTGCCTCACTACAAGTTTATTGTTGATTTATTTTAATGAATCAAGCTGTAACGATCAGTACTTATTGTACTTATTATTACTTATAATAAAAGAGTAGGTACGCAAATGTGATATCTTAAAAGGCAAAATAATATCTATCAAAATAATTTATTATTTATTTGAACAAACATTCACAAAACGAATAACGATGTGATTGAAAATATAAATACAATCATAGGTCATGTCAAACTTAAGGGAACAAATAATTTAGGGATGATTGAACTTTAAGCTGTTGCTAATTTCTATTAGTAGGTACACAATTATGTGTATACCAAAGGTGTTTTTAAACTTTATTCCAATGTGAACGTTACAAGTTAATTAAGTAAAGTTAGTACTTATATTTGAAACACTATTAGGTACGAGATTTATTTTCGATTCGCATTTATGTAAAGTATATCAAATGAGATTAGTCGACTTTAGTCAAACTATGGTAAGACATTAATATTGTAACTGTTTTGTTATAATTTTGTTAAGTAAACATTATTTATTAAGCCCAGTGTAGTACGTCCAGTACGTCAGACCGAGATGCATAATCAAACAAAATTAAAGTTGCATATCCAATTATTTATTGTAAATCGCGTTGTGATTTTCAAGCGGCCTGTGTTCAAAAAGTTAGATATGTAGGTAGGTACTATTTGTACGCTCTTTTCAAATATTATTTATAATTTATTCATAATGTAGTGAGTGTGATAGAAAATGTTAGAATAATAATTCACAGTGTACATACGCACGTAGAAAAATATTTTTGTTAAAGGTAATTTCCAAAAAATGAAGTGCCTCCAAGAGATTATTTTAGATAGATTAAGAAAACTTGTCTACGTATTAGATAAGTCCTATTTGTAATCTCAATAATATAAACTCGAAGCATGGTTATTGTGTTTATTGCTGGCTTGCATTATGTATAATGTTTATTTTCCCTCACGAGGTAAATGCAGATGGTTATTCACCTCGTTATTATTCATGCGTCGTGTCATCTGCTGTTCTCCGGACATCACCCTCAACGAGATGTTATGCACACGACCACTTAGTTTTCCTCAATTACTTATTATAGGTAGACATTAATCTTAAGCCCTAACCTATATACAAGTTTGCATTACTCAACAGACTCCTCCGTAATGATCTAGCTAGATATACGATAAGTACAAGTATCGTGTAGGTCGTGTATATAGCTAAATAAAACAACTGCAATTCTATGCCAAACAGGTGGCGATTATATTTATTGGATCATTTACAAAAAATCACAATATCTTATAATACGCCCAAATTAACAAACAGTAGGTACAATCATTCACAACACCACTAGTGACTTAAACGCAACCTCAACATAGTGTTTTCAACGCGAGTAAAACCAATACATTTTCAATACTGCAACATTCTATCACTTCACACATTTAAAGCCAAAATCAAGTAAGGACCCAAACTGACGATGGATAAAACCTAGCTAAAGTACAACAAATAATAAAACACCAGGAAGGACTATTTTTAAATACAACTTTGTGCGACTTGAAAACATTGTCATCGACATTAAAGCCTTTGCCCCTTAAGTCAACTTTGGCTTAGAAATGCCCTTTGCATTTGCCCATGTATGCCAACCAGATAGAAGAAGAGAAACCAGATAAGACGAGAATAGTGAAGTCAGGGCACTGGCTCATCGTCGCCGCGGTGACCGGCCGTCACCAGGCTGTCATCACTCGCGTAACGTTTAAGCGCCGACGCACTTGCTTGACTGAAATCAATAAGTAAATTAAAGTTCATTATTTATTAATTGAATTAGCTTTCACTTGAAGGTATGTATTTAGTAGTATTGTAGCAGCAGTTGCTGATATTTAATAGAGCGAATGAGGTATCATCACAGAGGAAAGAAAGAAAAGCGGAGATGCCATATGCCATTAGGCAGGTACTTAGTGCCTTATGGCCTGTGGCATCTCTGCTCTTCTTTTAGGCCAAGGAGCCTTCTTGTAGGCCAAGTAATTTTAATAAAAACGGTCAGTTACTATTAAACCAACGAGGCGTAATTTCTTGAGGTATCTGTAAAGCTTGGTCTTGATCGATTGGTTTTAAATTTAGGGCTGGTGCGAGGGCGGAGCTAGTAACGTTTCTTGCCCCGAACACCCGCATTTTGGCGACGCTACATCTTTACAGATTTTGCGTTATGACACCTCCGCTTGTCATGGCCATGGGTATCACCCTACGGTACAATATTACCTGTATCTGGTCCGTGGCCGCGGGGTGGGCGCGAGGCGCGGCAGGCGGTAGTCGTAGGCGAGCGTGCCGCCCGAGCCTGAGCTCGAGCCGCGCCCCGACCCGCTCGAGCTCTCCGACCACGTCAGCTCAGACATGCTGGGACAATCAATGCAAGTCATTAGACTAATATACATGTTGAAAAGGCTATAAAGTACATAAATAGGCTCTTTAACACAAAAGCACTAGCATATAAAAATTCTCTGTCGATCAAAAACTCTGTTAAAAAATCGTTTTGATTGGTTTCAGTAAACTGGGAATGGTAAAATGGAGTCCAGTTACTGAGTTATTTTTCCTAAAATAATCAAAAAGTTACCTGGTAGAAATAGGCGGCAAGCGGTATGGAGGCGTATAAATGTCGTTGCTCTCTGTGTACGTAGACGCATGGATCTCTTGCTGGTACAACTCGTATAATTGAGCTAGCTCGGGGGGAACGCCGACACCTACGTCTACAGGAGGAACAATACAGTTTATGAAATGATGAATAAAAAATTACATAAATACTTACCTATATAATATATATATTTATATATAGCTACCGCTGTATCAATTATACGAGGTCCCCCATTTTTTATTTCTCGATCGGGATAGGAATTGATTTTGATTTGGATTGTCCATAGAGGCAGAAACTTCAGAAAAACTTAATCAGTTTGCCGAAAAAGGTAAGGAGAGTGTTTGTAAAAAAATGGAAAACGTGACCGATAGATAATTATATGCCGAATAAATATTTTTTCTAATTCCAGCACTTTTTTTTTTTGCATGTAATATTTACCTTTCGTAATGGCCCCCAACATTTTTTTATACGTGGCTATATAACCCGCCAAGGCACGTCCTGTACCCAATAGATTCAATAACACCGAACTACAACAAACCTTGCAGCGCTCTCCTCTGCCTCGTAATGATCTCGTCGGACAGCCTCCTCTGCGCGTCCCGTCGCTGCAGCGCGAGGTCGCGGCGCCGCAGCTCGTGCGCCCGCGCCGCGCGCTCGCCCTGCAGCGCCAGCTTGTCCGCCTCCAGCTCGTGCACCCGGCACACCAACGCCAGCACCTCGCGCTCTGGGCCGCTGCTGATGGTCGCTGGTAACTCCTAAAACAAGCAAGATTATTCACAACACTATACATATAGTTCGATGATTCTATGGGCTGATTTTTGCAATTAGAAAAGTATGCAGCTGTGTATCGTTTATCAAGGATTTAGATACAACCACTGTTTAATCTTAATCTGGGTAACACGATACGCCTTTCGAGTTGTTTTGTTTTTGGTTGGCTTTTTGGCTTCTGAAAATCTGACTACTATTACACAATTAAAGTATAATAAACCATAATATAACCATAAGCCATAATAATAAATGACAGCAACACAACTAAGGGAAGACTTTCTCTATAAAGACAGATTCTTTTGCCTTCAGCCTTTGTTAAGACTGGTTGTCAGTCTTTTTGGCTTCTGAAAACCCGTAGGTATCGTATCGATTGCCAAAGATGCGAATGAAAGCCAATTCTTGCTCACTGCATGGTGAATTCTAATTCCAATACAGCTATTATATAAATCATCATTAAGTAACAGGTACCTGTTCCAACTGCGCCCCTCTCAGGCGTACTTGTTCGAGTTGTCTCTCGACGCGTTCCCTTTCGGTTCGCGCGGACTCCTGCTCGCGCTCCACGGCGGCGAGCTCGGCCCACGCCTGCTCCACCGCCACCTCAGCCTCGGCCCGCTCGCTACTGCTGGAGGACAACCCTGTACCGCCCCTGGGTACAACAATTTTGGGCTTAAAACTTAACCCTTCTTCATCATCCTCATCATCATCCTCCGAGCCTTTTTCCCAACCATGTTGGGGTCGGCTTCCAGTCTAACCGGATTCAGCTGAGTACCAGTGCTTTACAAGAAGCGACTGCCTATCTGACCTTCTTGGCGGTCGGGAAAAAAGTCGGGTACTTAGCGAGGCCAAACCTCCTACATTTTCCCAGATCAAATCAAATCAAAAACTTTATTAAAACTTGGCTGCAAAACAGCACTTTTTGAACGTCAGAAATTTACAACGACAGCCCCCAAAACGCCCACCCTTCACGTCCTATGTGTTTTTGCTGGGAAGAAGAAGTGGCAAATGTAGAGATGTCATTATTGCTGTAGTGTAAAGTGTTCTTAGTTTTGATGATTCAATCTTTATTTGTTTTGCATTATCTCAATATCGAAAGATTCGAGTATAGAAAGTGAATCTTAGCAGTCCAACGTACGATTCACTTGTAGAAATACGGTGCGGGAAGTATCTGAAGCAATTCAGTTTGCAGCCGATTTGAAGGTCATTGTTTTTACCTAAGAACTCGTTAAATTGGGTAATATAGTGGGCGGTTTTATCGTTAAGAGCGATCTATTCCAAACAACCTTAGGATATATTAAGACTATTCTCTTTAGTATAATGTACCTATAACTTTGCTGCGTGCTGAGTCTGGAGCCAGGAATATTGATAGGTTTGTAGAGGCGGTTAAACCTCGCCTCCCAGTGAGATATAGCGGCGTGTTGTCTCTCGGCGTCTAACGCTAACCCCAGTAGGTGACTGTCCAACTCCATCAACCGTCTCCGGAGTCGCATCTGTTGTTTGAACGTAGACACGATGGCTTCGCGTAAGGACTTCAAATGAGCTGCGTTCTCCGCTTCATCCTCTTTGCTCACCTCCTCTTCAACCATTTGGAACTCCTTTGGTTTACTGTAACATGAAACGAAACCATACATTTCAGAATAAAAATTAAAAAAAAAACTATTCGAAAGAACGTTATCCTGGTAGGCTTGTGCAAAAACGTGCATCGGACATTTTCTAGAAAAATATAAAATTATCAAGAAATATGTTGACTGTGCACACTTCGTCTTAATTTGGATTGAACACGCTACGTCATTGAGCAAAAAACCTACATTGTTCTATCGTCCTTCATCTTGAGTTTCAGTCGAGCGATTTCCTCGCGCAGTTCATTGATGACTGTCCGATATTGTGAAAGAGGCATCGGAGTTTCGACCAGTTCTCGTTCCACCTGAAGTGTAAAACGTTGCACATTTAAAATTAGTAAAAAGTTGTCTGGCTGTCCAGAAACAAAAACAACCGATGTATTTTAAGTTCCTCATTTTCTATACCTAAGTAAAATATCCCTGTTAATTAGATTTCAGTTAAGAAAAGCAGGAACGTCCTAATTTAAACATCATTTTAAAAACATAATATCCCATAACATATTTGATCTTGAAAGCACATAAAGAATAAACTCTACACATAAATGAACAAATATCGATAAACCATTAAATATCGCTTAAGAAACTATATTGACTACATTTTTATTTAAAGAGGTTCCTATGTGAGCCAACCTTGTTGGTGATAGAAGAAGCTTTCTGCGCGTAATGCAAGGTCGATCGCGTGGTGTCGCGGTGTGCGGCGCCGGGAGCCACGTGCGCCACCATGGCCGTGCGGCAGCGCCCCCCCAGCACCTCTCGCAGCAGTCGGGTAAGCTTCGAGTCGCGGTAGTTCACGTATCTGCGACATTTGGTGAATCGTCGACTAAGAAAACTGTTCAACTGATTTTAGTTGTTTGTAGAAATGGTTGGATCTTAATTTACGGACGCGTGAATTAAGACTTTCGACTTATTGGACGAACCACCATACCATTTTTATCAGACTATTTTTAAAAAGAGAAACCATGGAATTTCTTGCCCGTACCTACTTCTCCATAGGAAGGCACTTTTGGAATGGGCCACTAGAATCAAACTTAGTTATATTTTTGACGTTCATTGGTGCTGTAAAGGCCTAAATGAAATAAATAATTTGACTTTGACTTTGAAAAACGCGTAATTAAATAAATGAGTTTGTCGCTTACGACTTGCGTTTACGTTAACGGTATTGTTTCTTTCATGAAAGCCTCTCTTTTCACTTTTACCATTACTATATAGAAATCTGTACCATAATCCCCATAATCTGTACCTCCATATTTAACGATGTTAAATTACAAAGGATTTCATAAATTCTATATTATTCACTTGTAATGCGTATTACCAAGACTTTAAATTAAACAATCATCAAACAGGTGACAAGCGCTTAGTTGCAATGACAATAGTAACAGGCGCCTCACGTACTTTACATAAAAATACCTAACTACAGGGCACACTATAATGTCCTGAGAATCATGCAAGCATATAGTAATAAAACTGTACTCCGGATAGTTACCTAGCTCCTCCAGAAAGAGCCATGATGCAATTTCCAAGCGCAAGAAGTGATCGGTTGATATGAGCGCCCTCTAGGCGCCGCGAGCGCAGCCCGGCGCGCTCAGACCCCGCCAAGTCAATGAGGAACAAACGCCCGCGCTGCGTACCTTTCTCCACTTGTTGACTTACTGTTACACTGCAGATAAAGGATATCAGCATTAATAATAAAAAAGTTCGTCCAAAATGATTGTCAAGAAGGCTCAACATGCATTTTTAAATTTTCACATGGAAAACGACCAATAGAGATAAGAAACCCGTATCTACCAACAGAACCGAAAATAATCTTTTGTCTTCAGAATTAATAATACCTTAACAGGGCATGTCCTCTGGAAGAGTGTTGGTTTGCATGTGTAGGCTCAGCAGTACGAGATCTGTCTCCCCTAGCCAGTAGCTCTGCTACATGAGCAGCACTGTTGGCTTTCAGTTCACTAAGACCTGCCACCACGGGAGCCCCGCTGCCTCCTTCATCGCGAAGCTCCAGGGGTCCGGCACTCGGGTTCAGCAAGTCTCGAATTATCTCATTGTATATCTCGATGTAGGACATTTTTACCTGTAACATACAATATTAGGTAAACTGAAACATTCAAAATACGCTTTTTTAAACAAGTAATCCGAGACTTAATTAAATGAGATCATTCCGGAATCTCATCAACATTGGCCAGTGTATCTTAATAATATTTGTACCTACGAGTAAATGCTACTTTTCCAGTTGTTAATTAAAAAACATCAAGCCAATTATCTTCAACTGCTATCACAATTACTGGTAAAGTGACAAAATACTGGTTGTGCTAAATTAATGAGTACAAACAAAACGGATATGGGAGTAAGTCATTTTCATAATGATCGCTTCGGGTACGGTGTGAATGTTTTGAAAAGGCAGGTACAGCCCTCCTGTCAAAATAAAGACTAAATAATGAAGCTAATGATAAATGTTATTTGACAAAATTATTCCACGAGATGTACATACTACAACATATACTAGCATGTACATATACTATGCATTTACTTATATTTTCCAATTTCAAACATATTCGACCTTAATCGACTGTTGACCGAAGACATTCGTTTCTACATTTCTTTCATTGAAACAATAATAGCCGCTAAACTGTTTGCTTCTCGCACATGTCAAACAGCCATGACCATTAAGGGATCGTTAGTCCACAGTGGAATGTACCAACCCCACCCCTATTGATTGCACGCTTCGATATACAGTAAACATCCATTTCGGTCTTTATGAATATCAAATATCTAAATGTACACAGAGTACGCAAACAACATTTCCGACCATCATTCACGATAAAATCGATAAGAAATTGTAAGTCAAATGTACAATTCATAAATAAATAATTTCAAATTGCGAGTTAGGTACTTTTTCTGTTTTCACTGGTAACTATTTGTCATTGTCAGGCAACACTTCTGAATGCGGCCTTATTATGAGAGAAAGAGAAACTTTTCAAAGACCTATCCAGCTATAGTAGCGTATTTTTAAGTGGGTAAATGGCCTAACAAATATTTATACTAATTGATAAATGCTCCCCTTAAATAATTTTGCCACTAAGTCTTAAGAGGACGAATTGGAAATTTTGGCGCCAAGGATCTCAATTTTTCTCAGTAAATACAAAACGGATCAAAATACAACTTGGTTACCAGAAAGTTCATGATAAAAACCTTATTTTGTTAGACTTCAAAACATGATTAGGTAACTTTTATAACAGAGAAAAATATATCAAACATACCTCTTTTTAAAAAGAGATTCACATATTATGGGCAAACGGGACCGATTTAAGCCTCTTAACTTTTTTAGTAGTTGAGTATATACATAATCTTTAAAATTGTAGAAGGATTTTTTATCAAATTATCATTTCTAAATAATAAAATTACAAAACCATTTTGTCGCTTACGACTTTTAGTTATAAGCTAGCGCGCGTATTGTTATCCTCGCCCCGCTCAGACGCTCCGACCCCTTTTGGCGCCTTAGGTGCGCGTGCCGGTTATGGAATTATTGTTTACCAATTCGTCGCCTTAACCTGTTTATATAATGTTTACGCCAAAAAAATTTAGTGTGCACTTTATGTAACCATTTATACAGTGCTACGAAAAGGGGCTACGAATCATAGAAGAAAGAGATCGAGCTACGACTGCTACGACATCCAGCTACGCGTACTACGACAGGTCTACGTACTACGACACGGGTCTGATTCCTGCGCGGAAAGATTAGAGTTGGATATTTAATCACTAGCTTCTGCCAGCGGTTTCACCCGCATCCCGTGGGAACTACTTCCCGTACCGGGATAAAAAGTAGCCTATAGCCTTCCTCGATAAATGGGCTATCTAACACTGAAAGAAATTTTCAAATCGGACCAGTAGTTCCTGAGATTAGCGCGTTCAAACAAACAAACAAACAAACAAACTCTTCAGCTTTATAATATTAGTATAGATTTTAAAGTATTTCTTTTTTTTTAAACAATAGAAGTTACATTATATAATAATATAGGTACATAAAAAGGTTTTTTTTTTAATATTATGATTTAAAAAAAACTCAAATATGTGACGCCTTGTTCGTAAAAGTATTTTGTAAAACATAAATAAGTATTTTATAGAATAAATCTTTCGGTTCTACGCGAATGCCCATTCCTTTTACTGGGTTAACATATTCACTGGTATTATATAGGTAGGTACAGTGTGCAAGAGTGGTGTTAACATAACAAGAACTCTAAATATTACATCGTTTTACGACTGTAGTTAAATGCAGTACTATAAAATAACTGCAACCCGATAACCAACTGATTTGTTTGAACTGAAAATAAGATCATGATTTCATATCCACAGTTAATACAGTGCATTTCTATCAATAATTGACTGGAGCGTGCCCTAAGTGCTCGCCATATTATGACAAACTATAGCTTATTACTATACTACTCGCATTATCTAATTAACTTTTGCATTAGAGCATGTTGTCACGACATTGTGACAATAAATGCGGATTGACGTCCACTTGTCAGAAATTGTATTGCACATAATAGTGCAATACAATTTCTAAATTCATAAAATTTCATAAAAATTTTTCATAAAATTTCTGTGTTTCCCTTTATCCTAATAAATTGCAAAAAAGTCCCCAAGACTTTTTCTAATCTTTTTATAACAATGTTGTAAGAAGGCAAACCGCTAACCACAAATCCTTAAACTGTGGTTTTTACAATTGGAACACTACAGCAAACAGTCATGATCAATTCAAATAAACCTGCTTATGCATTTGCTTTATCCTCATTCATGAGTAACTTCTTTCATATTTGCAAAACATGTGACTAAACAGACGCCTTTTACTCATTTTGTTTTATTCTGATTGATTTAGCGACCCTTAGCTGACGTAAACAAGTGAACGCTATAAAATTAAAAATCTATTAAATAAAAACAAAAGAATTACTCATTCCAGTTCAGCATTGCCCGCCGTAAAAGACGAAGGAGTCGAGTTACGTTATAAATGGATTTGGCCACCAGTGCGCAAATCCACAATGCGCATCAAATAAACATTAATGCAGTGCAGTGTTATCAGATGCAATACACAAAGCGATTTAAACGTTTCACTAAAAGCGCAACGGGCTCGATGCTCCACTTCCACTGTTTGTAATGTGTAGCTATTGGAGTTGTTGTTCGCCAGTTATCATAACACTTGATCGCGAAAGGCCTTCTAGAAAATTGTAATCTATTTCTAATATTTTCCATTGTTTAATTAAAACAGAAATAAAGTTTTGTATTCAGTTGCACATTTATTCATACAAATCTCGGAAAACTGTGAAAAAATTGACATGATTAGGATTACTGAACTTAGTAATGTGATTTTAATATATAGATTTGGTCTTTTTCGTATCACTTATGCAAGCAACAAATGGCAAATTACCTTTATTACAACGAATGCCGCAAACAATAATTCTAAACCCTACAATTAAAGGATGCATTAATTGAAAGTTTCTTGCCAAATCAATCATTATTAAAAGGTACATTAATGCTATTAATTAAACAAGATTTCCGCTAACCAGCTCACTTAACTAGGTAAAGGCCACGCGGAGTCTGGCTTGTCCTAGAATGTCGCCCCACAAATAGCAAGCGTTATTAAAAACTCTGTTAATTGAGGCCAACCCCTAAGAAAAGGTTTAATGTAAAAACGCTCGAATTTCGAATACGAAAATAATATGCAAATCATTATTTAACATTGTTGAATGAAGTTTGATAAGTACAATTATTACTCACGATTGCGATAGTACAAACAGTTGTATTCAACTGCACCTGTTTGTTACTCGTTACCTATGGTTATTATCACTGGCCACTGGTCACGCTCGCGTGCTTAGGTTAATAGAATACCTCGTCTCACGATAACCTTGAATATTTTAGAACTACTTTCTTATACTGACATGTGACGAGTGACGTAGGTAAGCTAATTTCATGGCCCGCGAACGAACTTGACTTGCCTCGACATCTCTGTATAAGATAGAAGGGGGGCCGCGCACAAATAGATCGACTGCATTAATATGGTATCACGGTGGAAAACAGTAGGCATGTACCTACTACACAGATTGCTATTTGATTTATGAGGCATCGTCAACCGATGTTATCGTGGCGCAGTGTCATTGTTGTGAGTTTTTCTGATACTTTTCAGTGAATTTTCCTGATATTAAGACATTGTAGTGAGATTCTCAACCATTTATTTATGTGGCTTGATTGGAACGTAATGTAACTACTTAAAGTCTAGGGTGGGGTTAAGGTACACTTATAAAAAGAAGTTAAACTTCTTTGGCCATCGTTAATGTGTGTCGAAAGAACTGATTTCTGAGTAAATTATTTTCCATCAAATGGGTGTTAATGATGACACACACCTATGGTAATGTGTGTGTAGGTACAAAGCATGTCAGTGTATTGAAGAAAGCCTCGTCATAGGTTAATGGTTGCCGCGGTGTCAATCACGCGAGTCGAGGCGCCACGCTTCACCGACAGTGACCTTGCGGCCGGTGGCCTACAGGGCTACTTCACACCACTAACGTATATTTGATGGATATTGTCATTTAGATGGAGCCCCCTCTATGCTATCTGCTTATCTGCTGATTAATCAATAAGATACGACGTTCCATGCCGCGTTTGTCTCAAGAGGCGACAGAGTTATTTCAGGGATTGTGCAAGCGTTTAATGACGTACCTTCGGGAACAGTTACTGTGTGAATTTGTATTCGGAATTGAAATTAGCTACAAGGAGATTGAATCTCGGAATAGAATCGGAGCGTTTCCAAAACGAGCGACATTGGTGCAGTTCTACTCATAGACGTACTAACACCTATTATTAATTGAGGAGGAAAGTGGTTGACATTTCCCATAGGCTATATAAAAAGATTAACTGTTTTTATTTAAAAATAATAATTGATTTTGTTATTATTACCTACATATTTTACGACTCTTTCAATGAAAAGCAAGCAGGAAGAAAAGAAAATATTTAAAAAAATATATGAATAAATCAACTTCACTTTAACGGTTTGCTTATTAAGGTACTAAACAAGCTCATCAATCTAATCGGTAGCACATACCACTCGGATCTTGACTCCGAGGTCAATCGAAAAACAGATAGGTAACTTACTGGAAAATTCCAAGTGTCTTTGAAAAATTATTTGAATTTGAGTTTTATCAAAGAAATTGTGCCACCATTCACCATTCATTACAGGTAATTAGAATAATTTATGTATGTAAGACACCCTTCACCTTAACCTAGCAAAATATTATGTTGCATGGTAAATAAGTAGTACCTACGTGTATACAAGTGCCTGAGAAATGGAGTGCAGTTTTTTTAGCTAACTGGGTTTGAAAGCACGTTTGAAGAGTTTTCTTCATCACTGACATGTTCAAAAAAATATTTTGTAGGGTGACCAAATTAATAACTTCTGTCAGTGTCATTTTTGTGAGAATTTAGTTGTTAAGTATATAAATCTTCTCTGTATGAGAAGAGGCCTATGCCCTGCAAAGGGACAATAAAATTAGCTAATAACGACGAAGAGTAGGTATGTACAAAATTCCAAACAAAGGAATAAAAAAATCTATCAAACTATGGATTTCATGGCTCGTGCAATTTCAGCGGGGTTCGTAAATATGCATGAAAAACAGTAAAGAACTTTCGTTTGGTCAAGGTCGCCAGCGTCGACTTGCGGTCAGCCCCCCACATTTACATATTGCCCACCTACCCACAGTACCCACCCTATCGACTAATCTCACACTTACCGACTTTGTATAAGGTAAGGTGAACAGAGTGAACGAATGTTCGACCTCTACGAGAATTACTGAACTTGCTCGTTATCTTACTGATAGGTCGTAGTGGGTAAGTAGTTAATATCCGATAAAAGTTATATAAGATCAGTTATCTCTCAGGTACCTATGCAAAACACAGGTACGATGTGTAATTACTGTGAAGTCGATAGTTGAACTTTTTAAAACATTGTTGCATTTCCAAATATGCCTTTTGTATACCATCCTATATACTATTCTATCTCTCGTATCTTAAATAAACTTCAGTTGTGAGTTGACGCAATATACTGAATTCAGGTCCATTTCAACATGAAACATTCTAAGAGGCAATTAACAGCTAGGTAGTAACTCAAATATAGGTAGTACCTACTTGCCAGCAGAGAGTGTTAATAAAATTAATCAAATGCCAATCATTGCATTTATTTGGCACTCGCATACACGTGAATGTGCTAGTGTGTCAGCGTGACAAAGAACCCAAAGAACAAATTACACGAATAAATGCCGCGATTATTTATTTTACAATGTATTCTAACTATTCGATCCACATAATTTAGAACATGCTAAGTGCGTAACAATGTTAAAACAAGCTGGCACAATCATAAACATGCAGTTCCATGTTCGATGTGACTGAACAATATAAAGCAAGGTCTGAAACGTCACGCTGTATGTACCTAAAACTGTAGGAATGCAAGTAACTAATTAGTCAAGTAACCCTTTAATATACTTAACAAACAAGGTACAATATTGATGGCAATAATGTGAAGCAGACTTTTTCGTAGAAAGAAAAAATTCAGTTCTTCGTAGAATAGTGTTCGTCGATCTCTCATATATGGATGACAATTAGGTATCTACGTTTGTCTACATGGTAAATAAACTATTAATTGCTCGACGATAAATCTTCAACAGTTTCGTAACTTTTCTCTCATCTTATATAACAAATATAGCAAAGCGTATGTAGTGCCAAGGTATAAACATAAATAACTCATGACAAATAGCATTCCTAGAGATTTCATAGTTTCATAGTACATAAGTACTGTTGACGTTATTGGTAATACCAGAGTCACACTATTTTGTTTGCACAGGCCAAGTCGTGAGTTAAGTTAAGATTTATAAATACCAAACAACTTATGACAACTGAAAAATATCATAACATTTAAATTAGCGAATTTAAGACAGTCCAATCTATAATCTCCAGTAGCTTAATTTCTTTTTCACCAAATATTAGGTACCCAATTTCCATCTACACATGCGACAGGGTTTATTAATCAAAACACATCTAATAGAACAATAGGTAAGATTGATTATCATTTTAATAACAAAGTAAAAGCATAAAAAAGTAACAAATGAAGCGGTAATAGAGATTCGGCCGACCCTGGGGACGACGCTTCTATTTCACTAAAACCCACAATGATGGTGCGTTTCCAACTGAGGTCTGAGGAAAGTGAATGAGACTAATGATACGACTTTTCACGTAAGGTTTTTACGATAAATATCAGCGAAAGGCCGTGAAGTGTTATTGTAAGTATTATTCGTCGCTTCGTTTTAAAATAAAAAAAATATTCTTATTAGTAGGTAGGTATTGATATAAATTATATGATAAATGTGGTTAGGTATTTCATAATGATAACCATTTTCCATTGCTTTTGTCAGATGAATTTCCTTATTTGAGTAACCGTATTTCGCTCTTCCTTTACCCTACTATGGTAAATACCTCTACATAGATAAACTCACTTACCTCGTATGAGTCAGGCTGTTCGCTCTCAGCGATGCTGGCGAAGAGATGACTCAGCGCGCGGGACATAAGGCCAGTCATGGTGTACGTTTTGCCAGCCCCAGTGGCTCCATACGCGAACACAGCCCCCGCGAAACCTTTCAACGTGTCGCCCACCAGAGGAGCACACACCGCGTCGTACACGTCTTCCTAAATCATAGATAAAGGGTAATAAGTATTTAAGTATTAAATACCTAATTATCCAAAGAATAATATTACAAAATTAATAATTTAAACATTTTTAATAAGGCTGTTTTGGGCGTCGTTTTAGCCACACTTTCAACTTGGAAGCGTTGGCAAAACAGCGTAGGAAAAAGCATTGGAAAACAGAAACAAACTTCGACCATAAGTTGGTACGTAGGTACCTATTACTTTTTTGTTGAAATAAATAAATTGGATAAACCTAAGTTAATTTCAACGTGTTTATTTGTAAAATATATGTAATAGCCTCCTATAATTAACATGTGATAGATTAAACATGCAGAATTCGTAAGACAAGCAGTTTCCATATTTTACAACAATTTACCAGTTGTCTTTCATTAGGTACTGCAAAGCGGACATCGAACTCTATGTATTCAGTGACATAGATAGAATTAATCAATAGGTGAAAATTAACATTGATGAAACTGAAACCCCTCTGAAACTAGATACTGTGCTACAAAGAAAACTGAACAGCGTTCTGCGAACACACGGACGCTTGGTGTAGTTTGGCATTCTGCCATCGATGTTGGATCACGCCGAAGAAGTACCTACTTATAGTTTCCTGTCATGACTGCATACTGGATACGTCATATGATACGTGTGATAAGTATAATATTACGTTCGGTGAAATGTTACGCACTTGTGTGCTTCCTTCGCCAAACACGCGGTCGTAAATGTAGTGTTTGTCGTTGAGTCGTCGCTGACGCAGCACGTCCCGTCGGCTGTCCGCCTCCTCTTCCAACACGAGCATCTGATAACACACATATCTTTTTGATAGCCAGTAAATCTATATATATAAAAATGAAAAACGCTTTCCGTTGTCACGACATAACATGAAAACGGCTTGACTGATTTGGCTGAAAATTAGAGGGGAGGTAACTTAGACGCAGGAGAAGGTTTTAGGATAGCTTTTGTCACCATCCGGCTACGGGACGCGGGTGAAACCGCGGGCGTAAGCTAGTGTGATATAAATATCAGATAAAAATGTTTGCTTGATAAGTAATGATCGATGAGATAACATATATTTTGTTCCAGTTAGGTGCTACTTAACTCTAATCTACCGAAAATCCTATCTGGGGCCCGATTCTCCTAAAGTTAATAATGTCAAAATCAAATAGAAATTGAATCGCAATATGATCGCAATAGCAGTTTTAACCATATCGGGCATTCTGCTACTAATATAAGACCAATCGTAATCCAACGACATTCGATTGGTTTGCGATTGGTCTGCTGTTTCGGTGATTTTGGTCTATACGGTAGTTTGCTCTACAATTACATTGCAATATTTGCAATCGTAAATCATTTGCAGACAAAATGATTCATTATTGAATGACAGAAAAGGATAAAAACGTTTAATTCAAAGAAAAAATAGCGGAATGCCACATACGCTTCAATCGTAATTGAGTCGGGATTGGATCTCAGTCGAATGTAAATCGTATGTCGCTTAAGTAAAATTAGGAGAATCGGGCCCCTGTACTTATTAGTAGTAAAAATGTGAATAGGCTTTCCGCCAAATTGTGTTTCACGCGGAAAATTGATTCAAATAAGAATTCGCATGGGTAAAGTAGGAGTTAGTAGGTAAATCAAAACCATAGATGATAATTTGGCAATGCAAATCCATTCAAACACAAAAATATATGTAAAATTGACCATTCAGTGCTAACGTAGCTTTATTACCTAGATTTATTACGGCTTATTTCATAGCAGGCGATATATTTATATTTCTTATCATTGCCATAAGCCATGGTGGGGTTTTTTATGCAGGAGGTATTATCGTAATGAAAGGTGAATAATTTAGTATTCGTGAAGTAACGAACGTAAATTCAGCATTTTATAATTAACTCAGCTGCTTGTAATGCGCCATTTTATGGAAATACTGGTTGGTTCTTATAGCCAAAGCCACTCTACTGAACTTACAACACGCAACATCTAGATACCTATGCTTGTGTTGGTTGGTGGTAGGTACCTGCCTGCATACATAGATTTTTCTATCAGAAACTCTACTATGCATAGAAGGTAACATACTTATCTAGTTAAGTTAAGATACTAAGTATAGAGCTTTGATTCAGCGAGATCAAGAATGGCGTGACATTGTATAAATACCGTGTATGTCATTGAAGTAAATGTGCTATTATATTGATTTAGGTGCAATTGTTTGACACCTGTGGTGATGCCAGTAAGTAATGCATGTAACCTTATCGCTGACCACGTGCACGATCCGGGGACCTTCATCTGCTCGCTGCGGCCGCACGCGCACCGCCACCTGTTGCATAGTACACCGTGCATCCGATATCATATTATTCCGTTTTATACACACTAAGAACACATAGTTAGAGGAAATCTGAAAGTAGCACCAGTTACAGAAAAAACCGGCTAAGTGCGAGTCGGAATCACGCACGAAGGGTTCCGTACCATTATTTAAGGCGCGTCCCCGAGCAAAACGCAGCGGAAGCCGTTTATTGTACTGTTTTTTGAAGTCAACTTCTCTTTGTCTAAAACAAATACCAACTTATAAAAAATACATAAAATTTGTAGACATTCTTGACTCTTGAATGGTAGTTTTTTTTTTAGTTTTAAGCAAAATAATGTCTAATTATAGGGTCACAACAAAACCACAGAAATGAGAAATAATCACTAATAAGATGCATCTCTTCGTAAAGTAACTAGTATTTTTATTTGCTACCTAAACTAATAGATAGGTAATTTAATAACGAACATTATGGTAGTTTTATTTTTTTCATAACACGAACATTTTTTTTATAAAAATTTTAATCCAAAATATGAGCGTTCTCGCTACGTATTTCTTGCGCCGAGTTTGTATGGCGCAGAGGCTCAAGGTCATTTGCTCAAGGTACCATCTTAAAAAATGAGCATAAAAATGACGTTTGTTGTAGTGTAGTTGTTCAGTATTTGTTATTATAGCGGCAACAGAAATACTTACATCATCTGTGAAAATTTCAACTCTCTTACTATCACGGTTTATGAGATACAGCCTGATGACAGACGGACGGACGGACAGACAGAGGAGCGAAAACAATAGGGTCCCGTTTTACCCTTTGGGTACGGAACCCTAAAAAGAGAGGCAAGAGGTTTTCATGGTATGGGCATGTAATGAAGAGGAATGTCACGATGTAGATGGCTGGAGAGGGAGAGGAACAGCTTAGAAAATATGGATGGTTTGCCTGAAAGATGACACAAATAAGAAGGGAGTGAGTGTCAGTATGGCGAGTGGCATATAGGAATGGAAGTTCCCTACATGCTTCCCTAATGGAGAAGAATATAGGTACACAATCGGGTTAACATAATCGTGATCTCGGGACTGTAGTAGAAATCTTACCTATCATTTTTAAACCTTTTCAATTTTAAATAAAAATTATCAGAAATGTACATTTAGGTTCATAATTTCGCCATTGTCTTCATTAATTACATCAATCTGTTAAATAAATGAAACCATGTAAACAAAAGGTATCTACGCTAGATTAGGCATTTAAAATACTGAAAGGTACCCAGCTATCAGCAACATAATATTCATTCTAGTTGGCAATAAAACACAATGTTCCCAGTGGGTTTCCATGCAGTTAGCAAGCACACGGGATACCTACGTAGATTATATTAGCGCATCCTTTTTATTGTTTCGGGGCCAGACATATCTAGGTATAGATAGACCTATGCAAATACGTTCAACACTTAAAATGGTTTTGCAGGCACTACGGAGATGTCTTGACGGAATAAGTTTTTTATTTTCAATACACTTCATTAAGTCGTTTAATGTATGTAGCTAACTGCCGCTAATTTATTAATAGAGGTATTTAGATATCTACTATTTGCTTTTTTTCGACAATTTAAATTGTAGGTATAGGTACCATTTCTATCTAGCTATGTGATACTCTTATATCCGTGCAAGTAAAGTCTATCCAATGTCACGACAGAGGTCATGATCATAGCTGATTACGGTTCACTTATCATTTTATATAAGCGATACATAACATTGATTGCAGCTTAAGGTAGATATGAACTTGTTACCATCCATCTACAATTTGGTTACCTACTTAGGAACTTGAAAAATTACCCAGGTCTGTGATCAGTTAGTGAACCTATTTAATAGATACTTAATTAACAAAACACTACCTACTCACAAAAAAGCTATTTACCTACATTTTGTTAATAGATAGGTACAGAACCTGCATGCCCATAAAGACAGCAGCAGAAGCCAAAGTATGCCAAAAAAGTAAAAATCTGCTTTATAAAACAAAGAAAGGGTCAAAATAAAACTTTTGATATGTCTCTAGAAGTGACGCTCTAGATTATAAGACTGCGGCGCGGGCGTCTGCAAATCTGGGGCCCGATTCTCCTAAGTTAATAATGTCAAAATCGAATAGAAATCGAATCGCAATATGATCGCAATAGCAGTTTTAACCATATCGGGCATTCTGCTACTAATAAAAGACCAATCGTATTCGATTGACATTTGATTGGTGTGCGATTGGTCTGCTATTTCGGTGATTTTGGTCTATACGGTAGTTTGCTGTACAATCATTTTGCAATCGTAAATCATTTGCAGACAAAATGATTCATTATTGAATGACAGCAAAGGATAAAAACGTTTATTTCAAAGAAAAAATAGCGGAATGCCACATACGCTTCAATCGTAATCGAGTCGGGATTGGATCGCAGTCGAACGTGAATCGAATGGCGCTTAAGTAAAATTAGGTGAATCGGGCCCCTGTTGGTGTGTTTATTTTGCATAAATATATTTGAGAGATTGGTACGTAGATAAAGAACCAATATAAAGTAGGTACAAAGTTCGGACATCAGATCCTCAATAGGTAGACTAAGGTACCTACAATAATCCCTATGTACTCCTAATAGTCATAATTGTCGGTATGTTACGTAGGTACCGATAGAAAAGAATAAGTGAGTGTTCTATTTCGGGAATAACCAGTATGTGGGCGTAATCAGATTACAGGTTAATATAAGATCAATTTAGATCCTAATAAATGGTTAAAAGGATAGGTATTTATTTACAGAAGTTGGTAAGTGTGTATATCTACCTAAAAGTAGAATGTAAAAATATAGGTGATTTGGTTAGGTAGGGTTTTATTTATATTTTCTATATTATATCACCTGCACATACTTGCCTACAACCCTGATTGGTGGGAGGACTCAAAAGATCGAGAGGTGTGGAGGCAAAATGGGGAGGCCTTTGCCCAGCAGTGGGACAGAAAGGGCTAATAAAAAATATAAAAAATACTTGCGTACCTGCTTAGCTAAATATTGTAAATTGCATTGGTTGCATACACTTAATATTTACCATCAACTTCTCTTCAGAAACCGTACGGATGCTGCCATGTGATTTCTCAGAGGCTAGACTGCTCTGAGTCATGGCATCACTTCGTTGACCCCCACGCATCCAATCACAAAGACGTCCTGCACTGATAAGCCTAAAGTATTTGCACTCGATAAATTATTTCAAAAATAAATTGCACCTAACAAATTAACATTTAATAGTAATATAATAATAGTTTTTATATCAATATCTAGGAAGGAAGTAAACAATTAAGTAAAGGATGTTCAAAGGGTTCGAAAACAAACGTTCTCCGCCCGCGTCGCTTCACGTGGACTGAACACTGGTCAAAATACAGCCTTCGCTTTGGGCGGTCGCTGGGGCAACAGCTAATCACCACAAATAAAAGTTTCATGCGCCGTCATGTATGCTGCTGTTATTAATAAAAGCAACAACAAACTATCCTATGAATTGGGCACCTATCTAACTAGACGACCTAGGTACCTACTGAGCTAATAAATAATGCTAATAATATTCATTACATATGCTCTCATGAGAACGTAGGCAGTATATAGGAAGTAATTTTAACCATCTAGATGGCTACGCTAGGTTTTTTTTGGATGCGTTTCTAAGTTTCAAATATAAGTACTTACACCAATTGGTACCTACTTGACTAGGTCAAAAATAAATCCTTAAGCATACCTACGTACTAAAACTACTGTATGGACTGGATATCGTGAGGAAGTTTCTGTCCCTGGAACCCTAGCCACCCTGCTCCTGATGTAGATCAATAATAACTTTGTTAAATATTATTGGGATGATAACATCACGCCTCATATTTTTTATGTTAATTTGAGTAAAAAATAAATAACATTTTATATTCGAACTAGCTTCTGCCAGCGGTTTCACCCGCATCCCGTGGGAACTACTTCCCGTACCGGGATAAAAAGTAGCCTATAGCCTTCCTCGATAAATGGGCTATCTTACACTGAAAGAAATTTTCAAATCGGACCAGTAGTTCCTGAGATTAGCGCGTTCAAACAAACAAACAAACAAACTTTTCAGCTTTATAATATTAGTATAGATTTCCCGCTCCAGTCGGTTTGTGCGTATATTTTTTACATTTCTATGGTAGGGTTGCATCCTATAAATAAGTACCTAGACTTTAACGAAAAAGTTTAGAGCCACGTAAAAATTGATACCTCGCCAGCACCGCCACTACACGTAAAGCTGTTGTTAAGTGGGAACCTTCCTACTGTTCGTTGATCAGTGGTACAGTGGTCGTAAAGAGCGGCTGCTGCGCATGAGGTGACAGGTTCATTTCCGGCGCTGTTAGTCTAAAGGTCTGTCCCCAAACGTCTGTGCCGGGACAGTACGTGTCCGTGGCGAGATAGAGCATCCGTGTACCATCAGGGATTATCTGTTTTTCGGCTCCTCTTATTGTTTCCTTGTCAAACCGTTGTGCCGTTGTCAACTCGCTACGGAGTATAGAATCGGAACGCTTGCACACGTCAGGGGGCAGGGACCTAATGCTGATACTCCGTTAATCATGATCGTAGAAAACGTGGGTCAGCACCGATTTTTTTATTTCACGTCTGGTCAAGTCTGGTGAAACTCTTGAAATACATTCTGCTCTGTCTCTGACTTGGCTCGGATTTATAGGGATAGAACTGAAATCTTACTCTAAGCATGAAACTGAAATCTTACTCAAAGCATGAAACTGAAATCTGAATCATGATTTTATTTATGGTCATACCAGTCTGGGCATCAACACTAGCTTATTGTCTAGTAGGTACCAGCACAGATTACAGAATCACAAAATACTACATACAACCAGATAAGGTTTAGTTGATAAACAAAAAAACAACAAAATTGTGAAAATAATATTTATTTAAAACATAATATGTTAAACATAATATGTGTAACAAAATATATACATACATATTTTTTTAAACTGTACCTGGAGCAAACAGTTTAACTCCTCTATCAAATAATTTGAAAAGATATTTGTATGGTTTGATATCCATAAGGTAAAAATGCTCATTATCATATTTTAGACCTGGATATGTTATAGTTAGATGTCCAGACACATCTGTACTCCAGCCTGAAGGCAGATTCTCAACCTTCACCAGTGTATGAGCTTTATGTGACAATAGATTTGACATTACACTTGTAACATCATCGTCATGTGCCTCATTGCAGTGACAAAGAACAAATGAGTTATTGTAACAAGTAACAAATTGTATCAACTCTTTACAAAACATATTAACATTCCTGAGTGAATAATTTAAATCAAATAAGTGGGAAATGCCATCTAATATAACATTGACTACCTCATACTTTTCCCGCATTGCTAAAACTTTTTCCTTCACCTTAACAAACAACTGTGGTAACTTATCATCAGACAGTAAACTATTTATACAATATTCTCCCAAGTGGAAGTAATCAACAAGCCCTGTATCCACATATCTTTGCAAATTGTAATTCATTTTGAGACCCACATTTTGGTAGTGTTGCAAAGAGTTGTGAGTTGACACTATGATAACAGCAGTCTTATTCTTGATACAATGGTTTAATACACAACTTGTTATAAATGAACTGTCACATCTGTTGATTTCTTTTACTACAACCACTCTGCTGGATAGAACTTTATCCAACTGGAGCAATGTTACAATATCTGAAGACATTCTGAAACAAACAATTATAACTGGAAAACTTCCAAAATGTAACAACTGATTATAATTTATGTTCCACTACAGTCCTCTACACCGGATGATAAGCGAAACGCAGTCTTTACTGAATGTTTTAAAACATAGGCCGCGTGTTCAGTTCATATTATATGAAAGGCAAACTCCGCGCGACCTCAGCCAGTAGGTGCTCGCTAGTTTACCGGGATTAACATTTCTCGACACATACATTCAAAATAATATAACACGCGGTAGATAATAACACAGTGTAATTTATCTGCAAGAATTATTTAACAAACTGTAACTAAGCGCTTCAATTACAATCAACTAGAACGAGAAAAATGTAAGTACAATAACTAATAAATTGTAGTAACTATTAAACGATATTCGTAGAAAGACGGAACATAAACAGGGAAATCTGCCAATATAATTATAGTTCATCAAATAACCTTGAAAAAAATAGAAATATGAAGGTTTACGATTTTTACAGGTTATATGATTACGTCAATTTTATCTTCCCATTATAAAAGTGCAACCTACCTATTTACAGTGGAAATGAATTATGTATTATATTATATAAATTCATGAATAAGCCCCGGATAACTCAATTATTAATGAATTAAAAATTGTATTAAAAAAATATTTATCGTGATACGGTCATGACATCAACAAATGACTTCTATGACGTATTATGTAGTCACAGCTTATAGTAAAGTAATGTATGTCACAGATTACTGTTTTTGATAAAGTGCCCGTATACCGTAGACAGAGAATATCAGAATAGTTTTCTCTGTCTACGCCGTATATGAACCATGCATGGTACAGATAGACAAGGCATCAGTGTACACAGTGTAAGGCGGTCCCTAGACTGCACAATGTTATGATATTGTGCTTTACTTTTAGGAAACATTTTTTATTAGGTTTAATAGGATAGAAATAAAAACCGAAACAAAAACTCAGCAATAATGGCTTCCATTAATAAATCTTTGCAAAACTGTTACTCTGTTTCGCTCGCACTTAAATGTTTGCGTTAACGCCTTTTCTGTACACTTTTATTATTTTAGTAGGCCGGTTCTATACTTGACTTCTATCTACGGCTTTATTAAGCCATAATGTCAAAGTCATCAATGTCAGTAGAGTTTATGTCTGTCGGGCTTGACAGATTATGTAGCAGGGGGGGGACAGTTTCCTTGACTGAGCGTTGTCGTAAAGAAAGTAGCGCCATCTTATGGATGAGGCCTGAAAATATGCCATATTGCTAACTATTTCACGATAGATGTCTCTGTAAGTAGATTAAAAATTAATTATTTTACTTTTTTATACAAAAATACGAGAGTATTTCAATAATTAGAAGATGATTTAAATTACGAATTCTAGTTAAATTTTGTTTTAAAAAATTCTCAATCTGAGAACCTTATCTGACCTTTTTGTTAACTATTATATAATCTGTGGTAATAGTAACACATCAATCATCATGCTGCACAAGATGACCGCCATCATAACTTGCGTGTACGCTTGTCTGTGTATTTTGGTCATTTTTGTGTAATTCCTAGCAAATGACTATTTGATTCTAGTAGACCCGCTTTCCAGTAAAAAGTATTGTGTTTAATTTTCCTGTTGTAATGTATTTCAAAGCATAACAACAAGAAAATTAAACATAACTTGTTACCGGCGAACAGGTATATATTGGGAACTATGCTTATGTTTATAAATATATTATAGGTACGTATATGTATGTATAGCACACATATAGTTCTAGTCCCAAACTCCAGATGGCGCTTCAAAGTTGCTTGCATAAAAACTTCGCGAGAGGGCTCTCTTTTTCCATAGTATTATTTTACTCTTTGTTATGTAGTAGATCATGGGGATGCAACTGAAGTACAATAATTTTCTGAGGTTTTTTTTTAGAAATGCGCCATCTAGTGACGGATGCCCCGTAACTTGGGTATTTGTACTTCGTTTTAGTCACTAGATGTCACTGCACCTTAGACCGATATTTCATCGATTTAATAACAAATCTAAAAAAAGTTTTGTGATTAGAAATATTAACAAATATTGTAATTAAATAATTTTATGATTTATTTTTAATTCTTTTTTATCTATGAGGACGTCTTAGTTAATCACAATAATCACACTACTTGAAACCACTTGAAACACTGACGATTGACATTGACAGTCGACCATACTTTTAAATTAAACCGTTTTCCGTTTTCTAACGTGTTGGTTTATTCTGAGTGTTATTTTCTGGTTTTTTTATTACGATTGTTGCGTGTTCCTGGACTCTGATACTGACTGCTTCTGTGATTGACCTGGCTTCGTATTTTGGACCTGTGATCTACTGCATTTTCATTGACCCGGCTTTGTATTTTGGAACCTCGATCGACTGCTTTTACATTGACCCGGCACCGTATTTAGGACTAGAAAATGCGTCCAGTGGATCGTCTTAGGGGCGGAATGCCATCAACGTCAAGATATAAGTGCTACTTTGATTGTGACAATGACGGTAAGTTCAAAACTTTTAACTTTATAATGCACGTAATTTATCTTTTGCTGATAGGCTGCACAATATCCATTATTGTCATCCGTGCAATCTGTGGTCATCATAGTCCTTGAGTCATCAAAAATCTAAGATGCACTACCACACACACTCCTGTCCTGACCCTACACAAACAATTGAAACTGCACATTAACTTTTATATCCAATCAAAAGACTCGGAATCTACGTATAAGACAAAGCCCGCTCTAGACGACCCTCTGACCAAATAACTTCATCAGGTTTTAAAACTATGATTTTACAGTGGCGTAGCATGGGATTCCGCCGCCCGGGGCGCAGGTATATTTAGCTGCCGGTCAGTGGGTAGTCTTAGGGGCGAGCCCCCTTATTTAGGTACTTATTTAAATTCAAATGACTACAATTTAATAAAATTCTAAAGATGGTTTTGGCAAGAAAGAATTATTATTGATATCGACTCATGACCAGGTGCGGTCTCAGCCCATGATTTTGGGATTCACTAGGGTGCTGGAAGGAATACTTTCAGAAATTGTTACTGGCTCTCTTTGATATGTAGTGCAGCAGTGTGAAAATTTTAGCATCCTACCTAGGATTTTGTTGATTCATACACTAATGATCTATGTATAACTTTGTCGATTCATACAGCATGCAACAATATTTTTTGCAAACTAGGATATGTTAGATTTTCCTTTAAAGCTCAAAAAACATAAAGCCTTGTGTGGACTAAGCATTTATTGTCAAATTAAACGAAAAACAAGCAGATGTAAAAATTCAAGAGCGAGTCGAAAAATTTAGTACCCTGCCTGCCTGATAGGTTAGATCTTCTTTTAGTAGACAAGAAGTTATTGGGAGGTAGGCTAGAAGTATAGATAGATATCTATCTATCTTGTTGTATTTGTTATGGTGGTGGTGGTGGTATCTATACACACTATGTACACCATAACAAATTACAATTTAAAACTTAATAACTAAAAGGGGTGTAACAATGGGTGGTCTTATCGCTAAAAGCGATCTTTTACAGACAACCTTTAATGTATAGTGACTCTTCTCAAGAAAATTGTATTATGGGGTGGCATAAATAGGAACTGACAATGTAAAGGCGGCAAAAAATGCCTTTGCCTCTACTGTCAACGCTATCAGCTTCTACTTGGCTTGATGCTGCAGCTAGGCGGCGGTGCCGGCCCCTAGAGTAGCGCCACCCAGGGCCATGGCCCCCTCGGCACCCCCATGCTATGCTACTGTGATTTTATTTACTTCAACTGTGGTGTTCCTGTTCTAGTACTGCTAGACCTCAGCTATTATTTCTAGTGTTAGATTAATATTCAAGGATGGTATCACAGTACATTACTAAAATTTTATACATATGATGATGATATCTATTACGGTATTTTAATGAGAGTGAGTTGTTCATGTATAAAAACTTCTTGATTTCAGGCCCATTGCACCGATTTCCTAAACCTGAATACCCACATTTGGAAAAGTTTAACTCGTGGAAAAAAGTACTAGATAAAGCTTTACAAGAGAAAGGCGACATCTACATTTATAACCAAATTCGATTTTGCGACAGACATTTTGAAGAGTGTTACCGTTCAGCCAGTCACCGACTTACTCCAAATGCAATACCAACTCTAGGTACCTACTATTTAGATGTCTTATGTTATTTAAATCTTAATAGAAACAAAACCACATTTCTTTGCCTTCGCTGTAATAACAAAATTGTTCCTCAAATATTAAATAAAATTTTCTACTGAATAATCTAATCCTAATTAGAAGAAAATAAAATGAATATTATATACCAAAAATAATTGATGCAACATGCTATCTTCTAAGAATTAAATGAATATTGTTCTATATTCTACATAATTATACAGTAACTATAAATAATTTCATCCTTTTGCAGATTTATCTACATTACCAGTTGGTCAAACTCTTGAAGGTCCATCGGGACATGTCGAGGCAGACATGTCGAATTTATTAAACATTTCGCAAGATAAACTTGCTGTCATTGAGCCATCCAGCTCTACCCACTATCATAGTGATGTACAGAATGCATTACAGACAGCTGAACGCCCTAAAGGTAAATATTTTTATTGACAATTGACCTTTGACTTGTAACATTAGGTTTTTCTTTCCATCATCAGGATTCCAATTTGTTTCCACTGTAGGGTCATAAAACTTCTTGCAGAGAGAGAGAGTGGGCATTTAAGCGTACATAGGGAAATAAGGACAGAGAAAGCGACTTTGTTTTATACTATGTAGTGAAGCCTATGTGTTATTACATTTTTTATAAGCTATATTACTGTAAAGTTTCATCTAAATCCGTTTAGTAGTTTTCGCGGGAAAGAGGAACAAACATCCTCACAACATTTATAATATTAGTACTAGTATAGGATTATTTCATACTAACTGCGTCCCGCGGTTTCACCCGCGTATACCGGAATAAAAAATAGCCTATGTCTAATTCCAGGGTATAAGCTATCTACATACCAAATTTCATCCAAAGCCGTTCAGTAGTTTTTTCGTGAAAGAGTAACAAACATCATCCAAACTTACAAACTTTCGCGTTTATAATTTTAGGTAGGATTATTTCCGCACTTGCAGGAATCAATAAATGTAAGACAATAACAAATCTCCGAACTTGTAAACCTGAATTAAATGGATTAATAATAATAACTTGATATAATCCTACAACTTATGTGTCATAATAATTATTCATCCAAATAGCTAGTTCTAACCATCCATACCATTTTTTTTCGTTGGTAGAAAAGGCCCAAAAATGTATGGAGTCTGAATGATCTTCTTTATATCCATTTTTGTTTACCCATAAAATCCCCATAAAAAATATTTATCAAGCTTGTATCTGCTGTTGTAGGGAAGTCTCCACTTTTTGTATCTGTTCCTCGAAGCCTACCTATTCCAATCTCTGGTCATAATATAATAACAGAACAATATTATGTAACATATTTTTATCACAATTCTATTAAAACTTTGTGTAACACTATTTCTTTGATCTGAGGTGTAACATAATTTAAATTACAGGTTCTAGGAAAAGAGGGACTTGTCAATATTTAAAACGAGTCGTCACCTCCAAAGAGAAGGAGATAATAAAGTTAAAACAGAAAGTATTGAAGCTGAAAAAGAAATATAAGGAACAAAATAACAAGAAACTCTCTGCAAGGAAAATTTCCACATCAAAATCATTTTTGAAAGAGTTAAATAAAATGCCTGCAACAATAAAAATATTTACTTCCCTCCAAATGAAATGGAAAAAGAAACCACGAGGCAGGCGATTTACATTTAACGAAAAAATCATGGCATTGACCATTTACAAACAGAGTCAGAAAGCTTACAACCTCATGCGAAAAATGTTTGTCTTGCCATCAAAGCGCAGCCTACAAAAAATGTTGAGTAAATTTGAACTGAAACCAGGCTTCAATCCTGATATATTTAAAAATTTAAAAGCTACAGTAGCAAAATTGCCGGCAGAAAAAAAGTTGGTCAATTTACTGTTTGATGAGGTATCATTGGCTCCGGGTGTTTTTTACAACCCTGCCCTAAAACAGATAACTGGTTTTGAAGATTTTGGGCACAGACAAACAAAAAAACTCGCAGATCATGCCTTGGTCTTTATGATCAAGGGTATAAAAAGCAAAGTGAAACAACCTTTATGCTTTTCATTTTGCCAAGGTGCCACGAAAAAGGACGATTTAAAGAAGCTGATCAAAACAATAATAAAAGAAATCTCCAATACTGGATTGATAGTTATTGCCACTATATGTGACCAATCAGCCACAAATATTTCTGTGATAAAAAGTCTTCAAGAAGACACAAAACGCAAATATTTACAAGAGGGTAATGAATATAGGACCCAAGCCTTCGAGTTTGAAGACCAAAAGGTCTTCCCATTATTTGATCCTCCACATCTTTTAAAGGGAATGAGAAATAATTTACTCGCCAAACATTTGAAATTTGTACAAGATGGGAAAACAAAGTATGCAAAGTGGGAACATTTGGAGATGCTGTTGAAGTTAGATGTTGGGGATGATGAAATTAGGCTTGTTAATAAATTAACAGAAAACCATGTTAATAAAGAGAAAATTCCAAAAATGAAAGTGAAATATGCTGCACAAGTTTTCAGCCAAAGGGTATCATCAGCATTGAGATTCTTAGCAAGTAAGTATGCTTTTTATTGTTCTCATTATTTTCTCTATATTTAAAAAAAATTGCTATTAATTTACTAAATTAGATTTTTATTTTTAATTTACATGTTTTTAACCATCTTCATTCTCCACAGACAAATTAGAAAGTTCATTATTTTTCTTTAAAATAATATTAGATGTCCTGGCTACATTTATAAGTTCAAAAATATTTAAAAACAAACAATTGAGATGCTATTTCTCTCGATAAAATTCAAAATAAAAATACAATTCATATCTAATAATTTATCTAAAATTGGCTATGTCAATATTTAAGATGCATAAGATATATTGTTGGAATAACATTATAAATTGAAATGAAATAATAAATTAAAATTATCATATTGAAATAAAAATTTGAGACATTATGAAACTACAAAATATAGTTTAATGTTGGTTTCTTACTAATTATATTTACACCCACAACTATTTACTGAACCAACTGATAAAGACGCACAGTAAATCGTTACTGCCACTTTAAAGTTTGTAAGTTTGTGCCTTTTCGACACAGCCGTGAGGCACACCGTTTAATTTTTTAATTAAATTTTTGTATTTTTGTTTTTTTATTGTGTCCCCTAATCTGGGTCGAATAAATGTATTTTCTTTCTTTTTTCTTTAATTTCGGTCCACAATAGCAAAAAAGATTGATATGAACTGTATTCTAGTACTTATTTAATATATTGTTTCAGAACACAACCTTCTTCCGGCGGAGTGCGAAGAAACTGCTGATTTTCTACTCATTATGGACAAACTATTTGATTCTTTCAATGGACATTCATATACAGGTGATCCAAAAATTTTCAAGGGGTGTGTAATGAATAATTCTCCTCATTTTAGATTATGGACAGAGGTAGTTCCTATATTGGATTCAATGACTTTTAAAACTATAAAAAAAAAACGGGATGGTACAGAAGAAGTAAGATATGAAAAAGTGCCATCCCTTCAAAATTGGATCCACAATATTAAAACGTTTAAAGAAATGTGGGAGTTTTTAAAAATCAAATATAAAGTTACTAGCCTTTTAACCAGAAATTTCAATCAGGACCCTCTTGAAAATTTTTTTTGTAACATTAGAAGTAATGGGATACGAAATGTTAATCCCTCGTGCCTACAATTTATTAATGCGTTCAAAACTTTGTTACTTAATAATTTAAATTCGCCCCATTCTGTAAGTGCCAACTGTGAAAAAGATGAAAATAAATCACTGCAATCTTTCAAAGATCTTCTTGCTGAAAAACAAAACAATGAAATTGAATTGGTTAGTGGTGATTTTCCTATTGATTCTTTAATTAATACAATGAACCAAATTAAATGGAATGACTCGATTTTGCATGCCGAATCAAAAAAATATGTAGCAGGATACATTGTAAAAAAATCGAAATGTAAAGTGTTCAAAAAATGTGGAACATGTACTAATGATATATTAAGAAAGGAAATTGATTTTGAATCATTTAATTATGAAATAGATTATACGAAAAAATCCTTATTTAATGCATGTGATGATTTTATAAAATTATTAAATGAAATATATTATATGATTGTTGCATGTTTACGAGATTCACCTGAAATAAAATATCTGAAAGAAAAAATGAAATTTTACATCAATTGCCATTGTGATTTTAGTATAATTACTTGTATAGTTCATAAAAATAAATTAATTGATTTTATAATTAATATGTCAATTAATTTAATCATTCACAGTTGGTGCACCGGGGTTAATAGAATAATTAACGGAAAAATAACAAATTTCGATGTAAATGATGAAATTAAGTTACAAGCATTTAAATATTGTAATACACATAAAAAAAGGAAATAAAATATACTTAGCCGATAAATGTACTCTTTATCTTTTGTTTTTTTATTATCTCCCATAATATTATTGACTAGACTAGAAGTTGGAAACTGAAAACTGGAAACTGGAACTGGAAATTGAAATCACTGTTTTAAATTCAATTTACAGTAAATTGAATTTAAAACAGTGATTTCAATTTTCAAATTTAAAAACATATTTAAGAGAACTCTTGAAAAGCGCCATCTACCCTAACCATACATGAAGTAACCACGCCATCTTGTGACGGGGGCCCGTTAACTTTCACGCTAGTAAGTTGTTTTGAACGATGAGTTGCGTATCTATCTCTATATAGTAGTGTATTATCTATGTAGTAGATCGTCAGGCAACAGCAACCATGGACGTCACGTCGTTTTAATTAGAAATTCAAAAAAAACTAAAAAAAAGGTTTTTAAATTACTGCTTCTTTCAATTAATTACTTTAAATCATTAAATGATCTTGGTCTAAAAGACACATAACAAGTAAGAATTGAATATTTATTTGTTTCTTGCTTTTTTCCTGTTACTTTATCTTGAACATCTAACAAGCGAAAGTCACTGCTTATTATGTATTAATTATATTTAAATAAATTAACTAATTAATAGTGCATGGAAAAATACAGCATTCAACGTATTTGAGCCACGGTGTCACATAAAAAAGCTAATGTGAAGTGTTTGTTTTCTGATGTTTATGTAAACATACGTATGATTGTTTTTTTAGTTCACACAATGAGTATACAAAAAGAGGTAATACAAAAGGAAGTGAGGGTTTCAAAATGGTATTTCGGTGGATTTTCGTCAGCTGGAGCAGCATGTGTCACTCACCCATTGGATTTACTTAAAGTACAAATGCAAACCCAAAAAGGAAAGAATATTTCAATGTTTCAACTAGTTGGGATAGTCGTCAGAAATCAAGGTAATAGTGACAAACTTTTATATTTCATTACGCAATTTCTGAATACTATTTTTTTTCATTAAATTGAATGTAAATAAAGGAAGATTTACATAAGAACCGTAGGACCAGGCTCCACCAAAGTACTCCAAAGCAGAGGAGAGGTGTTATTATACAACCAATAGAATTTCTCCACTCAGGGATTCTGAGTGGTCAGAAACAAATTTGAATAATGAAATTCTATTAATAGTTACAAAACTTTTGCTAAACTTTGGTGAAGTGCAGGCAATTTTATTTGTGATTGAATGCAATTCTTGATATTCACAGAATCAAGATAGATATAAATGTTAGGTATAACTTTTTCCAGGTATCTTGGGCCTGTACAATGGTATATCTGCTTCGTTGCTGAGACAGCTAACATACTCAACAGCTAGGTTTGGAATATATGAAATGGCCAAACAACAACTTACTCCTAAGGATGTAAGTAATTGCTTTAAACACTTACATAAATCTGTACTGTAACAAAGAAAAAATACTTATTTTTTATTTTTACCCTAAAAGCTACAAAACTATTGATATCAGGTTGAAAACGTGCCATAAACAAGAGGCCCAATATAACGTGCAAGTATGTACAAGGCACGGCAAAACTACCAGTCGAGACAGTAGCCAGATTTTTCAGCTCAGTTTTGGTTTTATGATTAAAAAATCTAGTCTATAAACTGACCACGAAACCTCCACAAAAACCTAGTGCACATTTTTGCAGTGCAGATTTTTATTTTACAATTGTGATGGTAGTTACTTCCAAAGGAATTAAATATTTTTTTATTACTCAAATATTGTTGTTATCTTTTCAGGGCCGTCCTATTCCATTTTACATGACAGCATTCATAGCTGGAATGGGTGGATTTGCTGGAGGACTTGTTGGAAACCCCGCAGATTTAGTCAATGTACGGATGCAAAATGATGTTAAGCTACCCCCTGAACAAAGAAGAAAGTATGTACAAATATTCATTATTGTGAAGTAGTACAATATAACTACATATTTAACTCTATTTTTTAATATTTTTTGGTTTTGAAGATGGCTCTGATACAAATTGCAACAACAAGTAAACAAATTATATTTAAAGTTGCTAATAACAAGCCTTCAGGGTCGACTGGATTAATATTGTATTTATATTGTCCTGTCCTGCCCCTGTGCGAAACTGGGCTCACCATGTTCAGCAATAAGAATATATGTATTTTGGTTCCAGCTATAAAAATGCTATTCATGGCATATGGCGAGTAGCAGCAACTGAGGGTGTACTTCGACTTTGGGCGGGAGCTTCGATGACGTGCAGTCGTGCAGCGCTTATGACAATAGGACAACTTGCCTTTTATGATCAGATCAAGCTACTACTTCTCACCACACCATACTTCAATGACAATGTTGTGACACATGTTACGTCTAGTTTATTAGCGGTAAGGACATTTTATTTTAAACTACTCTTGAGTATCTTGTTTTTGTGAGCTAGTAGCTAAGTATATATAGGTATGTGTATACATTTATATTTGCCTACAATTTTCCCATTTATTTTTGAACTTAATTAAATGGTTCAAAACACCATGTTCGCTCTGTTGACTGCCAAAGAATGAAATGAATACAATAACATGCTAGATTCCAATGGAATTTTTTATGGGGCTCAAAAAAGTATTTTTAAATAATAAATAAATAAATAAAATGTTTATTTCCAAAAAAAAGAATAAGTACAATCTATACTAATATTATAAAGCTAAAGAGTTTGTTTGTTTGAACGCGCTAATCTCAGGAACTACTGGTCCGATTTGAAAAATTCTTTCAGTGTTAGATAGCCCATTTATCGAGGAAGGCTATAGGCTACTTTTTATCCCGGTACGGGAAGTTGTTCCCACGGGATGCGGGTGAAACCGCTGGCAGAAGCTAGTTTACAATATAACATTGGCCCCAAACTAGGCAAGCCAAGAATCATCGATTAGTTTTGCAGTTTGAGGAACAATTGCAATTAAAATTAGTAAATACCCACTTCTAACATGGAATTAATATTTTTATGATATAAATATTATTTGGAACATTTCAGGGAGGCGTAGCTACAACTATGACACAACCTGTGGATGTCCTGAAAACCCGTGCCATGAATGCTAAGCCCGGCGAATTTAAAGGCATATTCCATCTCATTACAAGTACTGCGAGGGAAGGTCCCCTTGCTTTCTTTAAAGGATACATTCCAGCATTTGTTAGGCTTGCGCCACATACTATCTTGACATTTGTGTTTTTAGAACAATTGAGAATGAATTTTGGTGTAATCAAACACTAAATAGGAAATTTTACTATAGGACACAGGTACTTTTATAGTTTTGTAGAATGGTTTTAGGAGGTGTGTGATATACTTGATTAGATAATTTAGATGCATTTAGTTATTCAAGATAAAAATAAAAACCATCTTATTTGAAACCTGCAAACATAACGTGCTTGTGTAGATCTTATAGTCAAAGTGTAGTTGAATTTACTTAACAACCTGTTCATAGAACGAGATCTGTCTTGGCAGAAGTCTGTGACTATTCATTACTAACATTTTCCTGTGAGTACAGGGTAAATTCAATGGGCAAAAACTTTTCAATGGTTTTATTGAGACTATCAGTCAAGACAGGAAGTTGATATTATTTCATGATAATCTTAGCCAGAAAATATCTTATGCAAATGTGAGTCCAGAACGTAGTGAGTATGGCCTACATTGCAGAACCAGTACTTCCATGGACCGTGGTATTTTACGGTCGTAAATAAGTTTATACTCATTGTGCGATTTGTCTACAATATGGATGATACTTTTCATGGATTTATCCATTTATAATCTACACAGTCTTACAGTCAGTAGTAAAGACTTAAAACTAGCCAATTAAATAATTTGTTATTGTGAGAATTTTTATAGTTACCATTTACTTGGATGCTTTTTATTGTTTTTTAATGTTTTATACATAATTTATTTTTGAGATTTTTATGATTCAAATTGAACACTTCAAGTTCCGTGGTTTTCCGCTGAAATAAGACGGTTACGTCCCCGGTTCGTCTCTTTGTACATTAGTCACTGGTATTTTCCCTTTACATGAGTTCGTCTGCAAATTTATTGACTAGCATTATAGATAATAATATATTTCTTTATTAAGTTTCATAACGATTTCAACGAAGCCTCAATTCGGTAATGGTTTTATTCTTATTATAACTTCTTTAAAACTTTCATATCTTTTCTATCCCCTATTGTTTGCGAGGAATTAAATTTTAACACATTGACATTCCAGGTTTTCTAAAGACGCAAATACTAGATTCGACATTTTATAAACCAGCAGACACATAAGTAATCAAAGTGTATTTTATCTGATTAAAGACATTCAAAATGTCTTTCCCTGCAAGGCAAAGATACGAGATTATGATTTATACATACATAAATTCTGTTTGGGGCTGTGTTGTTTAGAAATTAATTATGTTATGTTTTATATCGTGCCAAAATTATATCTATAACGAAAAAGGAATTTCTTGGTATTTAATACACTATTCCATTAAAATATGACAGCAGTATCGTAATATTTTTAATAGAATTTATTTTTGGATGTACTTTTAAATGATTTGAGTTACATACATTCCTCAAAAACATTGTCTTTTAAACAGTATTCGAATACATAATTTTAGGTACGTGTTCTGTGTTCCGTAGAAATTTAAAGATAAGTGTTCTGTATTCTTCACGTTGCTGCATTATTCTGGATGAAATATTCATTTGCGATGAGTGAAGGTTGAAGGCATCTTTATGGTTCACATCTAATTTACTCATGGTTTTGTCTACGTTTTCTACTGTTTATTATTTTAAACTACCTACTACAAAAATTGATGAAATGGCAAACGTTTAAGATGGATAAGTAGCAAGTTGTTACAAAAAGTACCCGTAAAAATAACATCGCAGATTCTGAATTTGTGGGTGGAGAGTGGACAATTATGACGGCCCAGTGGAGTCAGGTCTATTATAAGTACGAAATATCCTTCATAGATGACGGATTCAAAATTTACATTTGGAGGGAGGTGGACGCCAATAGTAGCTTGGTTTAATGCGATTAAAAGAAAGGTCAGCTGCTAAAACTTTGAAGAAGGCCCCTGTATAGCTAATGACCTTATTTAGTCGCAGTACACCCCGCCACAAAGTGTCTGATGTCATGTTAATAGATGTTTCTGTGTTGACATTTGTGAATTCGTTACACAAGGGACCAATTAACCCGCTTTCCACTTTACGGGTATTTTTGAAACATCATGTATCCTGCGTATATTTTACCAATAGAACACCCCTACTGCTAGCGAGGTTGAGTTTCTCATTTTATTGTATAAACTGCTTGTTAGGTATTCTCTATCTATCCTGTGTACTGTATATTTACAGTGTGTTGAATACACGTTGCCAGTTGGCTATTTTGCAAGAAGACAGAACTTAAATAAACTGCCTATTAATAATGTACGATAAATACAATTTTTATGTCATCTGTGGTATGTAACTTACTTTAGATAGATATTTCTTCCATTCAAGTGTCCTAATATAGTAACCAATAGGTTACATCAACAAAATGAATATATACCTAATAGTTGTTATTTTTAACATACTTGTTATAGACTACTGTTGTTTATTACTATATCAATGTTATAAAAAATATGAGGTGTGTATAATTCGTAGTTCCTAAGGTATTAATGTTTGACATTAAAAATGTTAATGGTTTCCCCAAAATATACTAACTTATGACTCATTTCTGTGTTCAATGGTCACAATATGTAATAGTTAAGTAATTTTTAGGAATGTATTTCCTTTTATGTATAATATTTATGATAGCGATATAAGAACGTGTTATTGAAAGGGAAGTGAAACATTACATCATTTATTTTATAGACATTAATCTATGTGTCCAATTAGTTGGATAGGACTTGTGTAGATTTTGAGCATTTTTAGAATTCCATTATTTTGTTCTATGTACATTAAAATTCTTGTTACTCAATTATTATTTATTTACATTTTCTTTGTTATTTGGGTGATTTTCAGAAAAGAATACCCTGTGACGCACAGGAAATATTTTTTATTTATTTCGTGAATTCTATTATATTTACTCTAATATTAAAGAATATATTGTTAACTAGCTAAATCTGCATTTTAAATTAAAATTATAATATGATTTTAGGAAATATTAAAGTTTTTCTGTCAGCGTATGATGCATAGTATTCCTGAACGTCACAAAATATAATTAATTAGAAATAAAACAAACAAGTATTAAAACGAAATCAACTTATGGTGGCATAAAGATATACTTAAAATCTTTTAAAAACAAACAAAACAATAGCATAATTCTATAAGATTATTAAATAATCAGCTAAATAATTTCACTTTCGTCACTTCTTGGACACATCTCACTAGAAAAGTTGTCATTACTAATGATACCCGCTACAATTTCCAAAATCAAGCCTAGTGAGAACTTTTAGATACTAACAAAATACTATGATGCCAAAATAAACGCTATAAAATGAAAAATATATATTTTAATACCATTTTTGTAACATCCAGAATATGGGACAGTGACTATTGTGAAAATTTCGTGATGGATAAGAATCATTTGAGCAATGTCCACACTGCCGATTTCAAAACACAATTACAAAGAATAAAGTATTAACTCACTAAATTTTTAGATATAAACCTTTACACACACATATATAAACAAAACCGATTAAATGTAAACCTTTTCGTTGGATACCTACCACACGCGCGGACAGGACGCTCCCATAAATTATTTAATTGTACACTAAGCTTTACAATTCAAGATCGTAACGATTTTGTTCCGGTAGTATGTAACGTGACGCACAGGAAGTGACGTTTTCATCTCACGAGACTTTTAAAATTGAAAATAACTAATATTTATTTAAACTACCTTGTTATTAGCCTTACTAATCTAATAATGATGAGTTGTTTATGTTATATACAGTGTTATAGAGTTAAGAAAACAATTTATTAACCTTTTAAATACTACCACTATCCGGAACAAAAATTTTACGCGCCGATGACACCAACATTGTCGTCACAGTTTTAGCCTTAACTGACTTTAAAACGGGAATGGCGGAATCCTAATACGATCATAAAGTTGCCAAGAAGGTAGAAAAAACACAAATTAGTAGATTTTGTCTTGAGTACGATATCAAATTCACCGTGACGAAACCGGATTTTCCGGAACAATGATTTTCGTAGGACAACATTAAAATAATGATATTTCTTAAAATAACAATAAATTTATGGCATAAAAATTAAAAATACGTTTTTAGAAATACAGAGACTAAGTTCAAAAACTTAAACATACCTAAAAACGAATATTTTAGAAGTAAGATGTATTTGAAATCTCCAAGAGCGCCATGGGACACACGATATTTATACGTCCTCTTTAGGTTTATTTTAAATATAAAAATAACTGTCCACTTTTTATGCTACATATTGATTTAATTGTACATTAAAATATATACCTCAATTAATCAAAAACTCACTTTCACACGTGCCATAGAAAAAACTCTAAATAAAAATGTTTGAAGGTGTGGGACAGGCCGATTTTGCTAGGGTCAAGTTTTCTGAAAAACACCCATTTACTTGTTCATCCTCTCCCCCATAAAACCGTTGGTAACAATAATCAAATCAATTTGGTAACACAATTATCCTACTCTATGAATGCCTACGATATTCGAGAGTTGCCTTCGATTTCCTGTTTCCATATCAAATCCTGGACCTCATGACGATAAGTCCATTTTGGAAGCATACCCTTTTAAGGAAACAAAGAAGTATTCAAATGATTAACGATGGACGCTTATATCAAATCAAGATACAACCATCCGAATTGAGAACCTTCTCCTTTTTTGGGAAGTTTATCAAAAAGGGATTACTTTAAACAGTATTGTTTATGCTATCCTTAGTCCAATCTAAGTAAAAGGATTGTTTGTTGAAATAAAATACATAAAAAAATAACATTGGGTGTTTATTACACAATTTGTTTCACAAACTCATAACATGTGCATCAAACATTGGCACTTAAATAAGTGGTGAGATTTGTCATTTAAAATAATGTTATCAATCGATAACTGAGTACTAAACTAACACCTTAGGTGAATTATAAGAGCCAAATAAGGATTGTATAAGGTAAGAGATCATTCGTTCTTGCGCTGTTTCCCGCTCGCTCGCAACATGAGGCTCTGTCCGGCCGGCTCGATGAGAATAGTTGCGGGCCCCTGCATCCACGGCTCGCCATCCACTTGCATAGCGCAAGATCCTTCTAATTCAATCTGGAACAAATTAAAATAACTTAAAACCCGTATGTTGTAGCTAGCACGTTACTAGTACTTCTTTTTACCCCGTAAATAAGTCTCGTATAATAAAAATTACATTTTCATCCCCCACTCTCGGGGGATGCACTGCTTGTAACTATAATACGTACGTGCGCAGTAGGTACTCTGATCTATTTAGAGAAACAATCGGTCTAGACGCCATTATTATTATAAGTATTTACCTTTAGACTAGAAGCTTGAGCGAAACGGTAAGGTTCTGCTAGCCCACACTGCAATCTCGCTATGTGGAACGATGACGAAATTCCGACTACCTGTAACCACAAAGTTTGTTAATTATATTGCTTATTTATGAATAATTTTATATTTAACGCTAAAACGCTGGCTCTTTACCTCAAGCTTTCCGTCGTTAATGCTCTGCTCTCCCACTTCATCTTCGCTGCCCATACCTGAAGTTATTGTAATTGTCAGAAGATATAATTGAACTGTACCTGAAGTAAAGAACTGTAGAAAGTCGTATCTATAGATAGTCAAATAACACGTCTATCGGCAATGTATGGATGGACATATGGCGTTCATATACTCTGAATTTTGTATCGGAACGAATTTTAAGAAAACTGTTGGTTGTAGTTAGTGGGCAGAAGGCCCCATCAGTTTCACTCGGACAAAAAGAATAGTGGATAGATTGGCAATCGAGTTATTTGAGTGAAGCCAAAACTGAAATACTCAGTTGAGTAAAGATGTGCTACTTTCCTTCGATATCCATGGGTATTTGTGGTGTTTCTTCATTTTGATCATATACCTACCATTAAAATCATTTTTTTAAATATCGCGGTGTTTGTTATATGCGCTTGATAAATACAAGCCCACTACAGGTTCCAAAAGTGTGTTCGTTTTTTGGTCGCATACCACGTATAGTACCTATAGTTACGTCACGCCGCGGAGGAAGGAAAGATGAGAGGAGATGCTATAAGGCAGAAAGGTCAGATGCCTTCGTCCCCCGAACACCCGTATTTTGGCAATACAACTTTCTTAGAAGATTTTCCGTTATGACATCTCCGCTCTTCATTCTGTTCTCCATGTTCTCCATTACCAATCTATCAAACATTAGTGAGATCGTAAAGTAAGTGGTGTATGCTGACTCCAGAGGTCGACGCCGGCGCCCCAGGAGGGGATGTTGAGCGCGACGAGCGCCTGCAGCGGCGGCAGCGCCAGCGCCTCGCCCGCCACGCACACGCGCAGGCGCCGCTCCAGCCCGCCGCAGCCGCCGTCGTCCAGCGCCCGCCCCACGCCCAGGAACGCGTACGCCATCTCAAATGTTTTACTACTGTTAGCTTAGGTATAAACAAAATTTATATTATTATAGAAAGAGGAAAGATTTTATTGTTTGACATGCAAAAGGCTCTATAATGATTATGATATAACTCATCCTGCAAACCTTTTTTCCAAGTGTGTTGGGGTCGGCTTCCAGTCCAACCGGATGTAGTTGAGTACCAGTTTTACAAAGAGCGACTGCTTATCTCACCTCTCAACCCAGTTACCCGGGCAACCCAATACTCCTTGGTTAGACTGGTGTCAGACTTACTGGCTTCTGACTACCCGTAACGACTGCCAAAGATGTGTGAAACCTGGTAGATAATTTTAACTTACATAATTAAGAGTCCGACTAGCGTATCTGTAAAGAAACTGCGCGCGTGCATGATGGAAATCCAAGGCCACTTGAGCGTCTACGCCGATACTCGCGTAGTTATACGCGTACAGCATGCGCGGCTGACGATACCGGCCCAGTCTAGTGCGCTTAGGATTTATCGTCACCTTCCATCTGGCGACACAAATTATTTCGTTATAGTAATATGATGGGCTATACTGTTAATCCTTTGCCGACAAAAACTTTGAATTCGCTTAGGCTCTAGCTAGACAGACGGACTACATTTCAACTGCAATCCAACTGCAAATTGCAGTTCAATGGCAGTTTGAATGAAGTTGACACGACTGCAATAGAACTGCAAATTTTCAATTTGCCGTTGAAATGCAGTCCGTCTGTCTAGAGCCTTACTGCACCTTCTTTTATAGATTGATTCCAATTTCAAAATAATTAAAAAACACATGACTACCTGTCAAGTGGTTGATGACTGGCATTCTTTACAGAATTAATGATGTTATGCGCGTCCAACGTAGTGTGCCCGCCTGCGCCCCATCCGAGTACACGCGACAGATCATTGCCAGTGCCCATAGGCAAAATCGCAACAGCCGCCTGAAAGAAAGGTATACCTACAGTAAATTAAAACTTTACATATATATTATGTTAATTAAAAAAATCTTTCACTGTAGAAAAGCTTAACTATTACCCAGTAACATAGGCTATATTAGGGTACGAGCAGAAGTTCCCACGAGACGCGGGTGTTACAAAATAATGTATGAAATTGTTTACCTTAACTTGAGGGAAAGAGAAGAGAGAGTTCATGACCCACGCCACAGTGCCGTCTCCGCCAGCCACGAGGATGCGACATCTTGGAGGCAACCATCGCACCACACTCTCAGGAGAAGTTGAACTAATATCCACTACCTAATGAATATAAATCATGTGGAGTGAATTCTGAGTAGAAGGGAACGTATGAATGAGTGGGAAGGAATGTATGAGCTATGAAGAGTGAAAGAGAGTGAATGGAGATTGGGATTACAAGATAGAAGACGTAGACGCTAAGACGCTAAGATTATAAGATTTAAAGATTTGTAAAAGAAGTCCAAGAGGAAATTAAACCAGTATTTAACTTTATTCGCATTATTTTTTGCCACTAAATCCCACAAACTTGGGGGCTCGTCCGGGATCGGGAAAAAAAATATAAAGTTTGCGAAGTGCAACGACGGAGATCGGAACGTGGACAGACATTGCGCAGGATGACCGAGTGTGGAGTGAATTCTGAGTAGAAGGGAACGTATGAATGAGTGGGAAGGTATGTATGAGCTATGAAGAGTGAAAGAGAGTGAATGGAGATTGGGATTACAAGATGGAAGACGTAGACGCTAAGACGCTAAGATTATAAGATTTAAAGATTTGTAAAAGAAGTCCAAGAGGAAATTAAACCAGTATTTAACTTTATTCGCATTATTTTTTGCCACTAAATCCCACAATCATTATGAATTTGCTTATATCATTATGAAAATGAGCCATATCTATATACTTTAAACATTTTAATAATATAATGATGTTTTATAATCTTGCCTGTATTGGATTAAGCAGACCTCTAAATAAAGACAGTACTTCATCACTTCTATTGCTTCCGGACTTTGGATTAGCTGAAATTTTTAAACATAATATATTACAGTTGCATAATTAGCTTTGCTCACTGATATTGAATCTTTGAATAGTTCATTGTTTTCTGCCATAAGTTAAAACATTCATCATCATCATCATCATCATCAGCCTATCGCAGTCCACTGCTGGACATAGGCCTCTCCAAGTGCACGCCACTGAGATCGATTTTCGGCTTCTCGCATCCAGCTCCTGCCAGCCGTCTTGCGCAAGTCATCACTCCACCGTGCCTGAGGACGTCCTACACTACGTTTACCGAGGCGTGGTCTCCACTCTAGAACTCGTTTACCCCAACGGTTATCGGTTCTTCGGCTAATATGGCCAGCCCACTGCCACTTCAGCTTGCTGATTCGGTGGGCTATGTCGATGACCTTGGTTCTCTGACGGATTACCTCATTTCTGATGCGATCCCTCAGAGAAATGCCGAGCATAGCCCTTTCCATAGCCCGCTGAGCGACTTTAAACTTGTGAACCAGCCGTACCGACAGTGTCCACGTTTCGGCTCCGTAAGTCATGACAGGTAGGACGCACTGATTGAAGACTTTTGTCTTTAGGCACTGTGGGATCGACGATGTTAGGACTCGACGTAGCTTCCCAAATGCAGCCCAACCCAACTGAATTCTCCTATTCACCTCGTCCTCAAAGTTGTTTCTACCTAACTGCAATGTCTGCCCGAGGTATACATATTTCCGAACAACTTCGAGAACGGCGCCGTGTATCGCAATCGGTTCCGGTAGAACATGTTCATTAAACATGACCTTGGTTTTGTCCAAGTTCATCCGTAGGCCGATGCGTAGAGAAGATTCAGCCAGGTCGTTCAGCATCTGTTGTAGGTCCTGCAGCGTTTCCGCCATGATGACGATATCGTCAGCAAATCGCAAGTGAGAGATGTGTTCGCCATTGATGTTGATGCCGCGTCCTTTCCAGTTCAGCGTCTTGAACATATCCTCCATTGCATTAGTGAATAGTTTCGGGGAAATAACATCCCCTTGTCTCACTCCTCGATGCAACGGTATGGGCCTTGTTTGCTGATTCTGTACTTGGACGGACATTGTAGCGGCTTCGTAGAGACATCTCATCACTTGGATGTATCGCCAATCTACTTGACAACGCTGCAGGGACTCCAGAACAGACCAGATTTCAACCGAGTCAAAGGCCTTCTCATAGTCCACAAATGCTAGACACAGGGGCTGATTATACTCTTCGGTCTTCTGTATAATCTGCCGCACTGTGTGGATGTGGTCTATGGTGCCGTATCCGCTCCGAAACCCAGCCTGCTCCGGTGGTTGGAATTCGTCGAGTCTTCGCGCAAGTCGGTTCGTGATCACTCTTGAGAACAGCTTATAGACGTGGCTTAGGAGGGAAATGGGTCGATAGTTCTTCAGCTGGGTTTTGTCTCCCTTTTTGAAGAACAGGACGACAACACTCCTACTCCACGCCTCTGGAGTTCTCCCTTCAAACAGGACGGCATTAAAAAGCTTCTGGAGCTCCCCCAGTAAGGGGTTTCCTCCTGCTTTTAATAGCTCTGTTGTAATGCCATCCTCGCCAGGGGCTTTTCCATTTTTGAGCTGTCTCAGAGCGATCTCGATTTCGCCACTGCTGACTTCTGGCAGGTCTTCGGTGAAATGGCGTGTTAATGTGGCTCTAGAATCCTCATTTCCGGGATCAGGTCGAGATGCATGCGATGCGTATAACCGGCCATAGAAATTTTCCACTTCCGAAAGGACTGCCGGCACCGAAGAAACGACTTCTCCACTTGTTGTGGTCAGCTTCGTCAAGTGGCTTCTTCCAAGAGATTGTACGAACACCTTTGACCCCCGATTCAGCTCAATTGCTCTTTCAATGGCAAGAGTATTGGAGCACCGGAGGTCGCGTCGTACGTGCTTGTTGATCTCTTGGTTTAGAGCCCGCTTAGCTGACGAAGTGACAGGCGGGTTTTCACGTCGTTTCTTCATAAGCCCTAATGTCTCTTCCGAAAGCTTTGATTTCTTGCCCTTACGCTGCATGTTACAGAATCTCGAACCTTCCTCCCTGAGGATCCGAACCACATATTCATGGTTCTGGTTAACGTCTGTTGTGGTTTCCACGGCGGCAAATCGGTTCTCCAGATTTGACTGGAACGTTTCAGATCCTGTCATGGTTCGGAGCAGTGTTGGTCGGAGCCTGGCCTTCATCAGACGGAAACGTTCGGCCTTGAAGTTGATATTCAGAGAGCCTCGGACAAGTCGGTGATCGCTCCCGGTATCCCGGTAGTTAAAACATTGTGTACCAGCAATAAAGATTAATTGATAAAATTTTATTTTCTAGTAATCAGGTAAGCAGTAATAAACATAACATACATTCATAATGAAATATTCTTTCCATCCTCAAGTTCATTAGTATTTCATTTGAATATAGAGGTGACAGGTCACCAGTAAAAAGCAAAGAAGGTAACCCATTAATACACTTACCTCAATTAAATAACCATTCAAAAAGAAAATAGATACAATGACATTATTTTCTTGCCTTCAGTACCAAACTTAACAAACAAACCCCACATAATATTATGGGTGGTTAGTTTATTTATTTTGGGAGTTTTTTTTAAATTAAACATGAAAAAGGCATACTGCTAAGAAAAACAAGTAGTGTTGGATTTAGATAAAAGTGGGCAGAAATACAGCTTATAATGCAGATCAGAATAAAATGTAAGCTTCTTTATATCTTTGTGAAGGAAGTTGTTCTCTCAGAAACAGGTTAACCACAAGCTAGCAGATAAGGGAAGCTAGCACTTGTTTATAATGAAAATATACTGCCTTGCTTTAGGACTTTGCTCCGTATGGGTAAAAAGATATTTGTGTTCATTCAAGTAGAAAACATACCCAAAATTATAAATGGTTCCCATTCATTGTCACCTGGATGTTTTATGTTAGAAACAACTCCTTTTTCTAACTGAACACATGCAGGTGGAATTATTATATTTCTGTATTTTTGAAAATCACATAGCTGCAAAATTTTAAACAATAACATTAAAGGGTTATTATAAAATACCATATTTAATAAAAAGCCAAACGGTTAAGAATATGCTCTTGGCAGTCAGGTCATAAAGGAATACCTCTCTATCATCAGCAAGAGTATGAGCCCAAAGTTTTGTCCTTTGACACCATGAACAAAAGTACTTTCTAAGACCTTCTTCATTCTGGTCCACACTCTCAGACGGGCTGGTTCCCACTGATAAAGAAAATGTTTATAAGTACACATGACAAGGCAAATAAACTAATACTATTATCAACAAATAAGCAAATAAATGAATGCATACCATGAACCCAGTGATGGTAAAATGGCTTGTCTCCAGGCCAAGTAAGTGATTTACATTTAAACTTTTTATCTATAGCCCTATGACACCTTTTGCATGCGCTTATAGCGCAACATTCACAGAAGAGCCCCACAATTGGTAACATCAGTTTACCACAATTTGTGCACTGCAATAAATACCAAGTTATAATAATATGTTATGCAAATAGACAACTAATAAAAATATAGTGTACTCACATAAATATTATAAGGTAATGATTTGTTACACTGAATGCTTCTCCAAGTATGACCTCGGCTTCTATATCGTGTGCGCATATAATTATTATCAGAAAATATCGAATGAAGAATTCTATAAACTAAATAAACGAGAAACACGCCGCCTACTAAGAAATAGTGATTACAGATTAGAACGTCATTCAAATTCAAAAAGGCTTCCATTTCTAATCAATGCCAATAAATATACTTCCGATTTAGAAAGTTTTGGTAGTACAAAAGTTCCAATTGACCAAATAATATGGGAAAATCAATAATTTTATTTAAATGTTTACATCTGTAAACTAGTTTATCCAATACACCAAAAGTTACCACAGACAGTGGAAACTCGTATTATTTACTACAGACTGCACATTGTTATGTTTCTGTTATAGAAAGCAAGAGTTGGATTGGAGGAGAGCATGCTGGTTGAATTTGCTTGCTGTCAATGTCATGAGCTTTTCTTTTTTAACCTAGAGCAACACTGAGAGTTCTTCAGAAAAAACTAGAGGCTCTCCCAGGCAGCTAATGATGCGATGTGTGATTTTACAATATGAAATTTTCGCAGAATAATGCAAGAGTTGAGACTTTTCATTACAATGGGTACTACCTGCACGCATCAGTCAGAGTTATCTATAAAAATATTTATTTCAGATCATAAAAATTGAGGTAAAAAAATCTTTAATTATTTAAATGCGCTAAAAAGAAAAAAATAAACTTTAACTGTAACTTTACCATTGACATATATTCTAGCGATAGACAAGAACATCCATAATCCATACAAATAATTTACCCGCTTATGTCGTCGTCTGTTGACATCTTGTTGACGTATGACATGCAGTCATCCTCATTGATGTTAATTGCAGAAGTGACATAATATTTTCGCTCGTATTTTGCCTACATTCTTCATTACTCAAAAAGTTTATATCTAAGTGAATTCAAAATCATGTAATATATCAAAAAGTTTATTTATATCTAAGTGAATGCAAAATCATGTAATATATTAAAACCAGGAACTTATTTTTGGGATTTTTTAATATTAATTACGATGTTTTTTTTTTCTTGTGATGTCCAGTGTGATGCATGTTTGTTGTTGGATGAAATGAATGGATATCGATGTTTATGAGAGGTATGGCTCATATTTCAGAAAAACATATGTAGAGTTTTTAAGAATGTGGGGAAGCCCGCACCGGGATAAAATATAGCCTATGTGATTCGCAGATAATGTAGCTTTCTAATGGTGAAAGAATTATAAATGTCCTTGATGATGCGCTGATATATCTTGTATTGTTTTTACAGTAGCGAAATACATACAAGGTCATATTATTTTTTCTTGAAAGTAAGAACATACCATGACAAAGTGAAGTCTGTTTTCAATGATATTTTACCTACTGCCAGTTTTATGGCACATCTGTTTCTGCACGATTTTCTTAATCCATAATTTTAAGATGGCGGGAAACAAATTAATGCATATTTGTAAAATTGAATTATAAATGAAAAGTATGATATACAAGCGTTGTAATAGCATGAACAGCGTGTAATTTTACTAACTTGACTCTCGAATAGTTTATATGTGTAAGTTTATACCTTGATATGTATTTTCTATTTTATAATTGTCGTTTCATAGACATCCATCTGACGCAGGTGTGAAAATCGCTCTGATTTGCCATTTTGGGCAATGCAAAGTCTGCAGTGCATTTCAGTGTGGCAAGCTTTTTGTTCGGAACGTTCTATCTAGTACGTAGTACATATATATCGATGAACTTTACTGTCAACTTATAACGACGTTTCAAAGGAGATTGGGCAAGAATGTATGAAGTTTGGTCCAAATGTCCACCACAAACGAGACCTATATAATTAAATAGTCCACTTAACTTAGAGTAACTTTTACTAAGAAAGTAAAAAAAAAAAACAATGCCAAAAAAAAAATTATAGCCAAAAATGTATTCTTAATTTTCGGTAGTTTTTGTATGTTATCATTATTATTTTTTATTTTATTCCACTTCCATTTCCGCACTTTATCTAAAACAAAGATGAGTAAGACACATTTACATTAAAACAGCCCATATTTTTTTGCCCGATGGATGTACGAAGCAATTGAGGCGCCAGAAGTGCTTGAATATACTCAGCGGTTCCTGGATCTAAGAAAGTTCGATGTAACTGGTGGTGTTTTCTCTCTAATAATGAACAATTCTATTTTGTCAGAAGTTACAGAAAGTAAGAAAATCGAACATCACGAAAAGTAATTGAAAAAATGAAATTGAAAAATCTATAAATGTTTTATTTGATTTTGCTATAACTTTTTTCTGGCATTATATTTTTTTCATTGACATATATTCTAGCGATAGACAAGAACATCCATACAAATAATTTACCCGCTTATGTCGTCTTTTGACATCTTGTTGACGTATTGTGACATCTGGTCATCCTCATTGATGTTAATTGCAGAAGTGACATAATATGTTCGGCAGAATCGTCGACATCAACATCGACGGCATTCATTGCCAGAAACAAAAAATAGACATAATATGTTCGCTCGTATTTTGCCTACATTTTTCATTACTCAAAAAGTTTATATCTAAGTGAATTCAAAATCATGTAATATATCAAAAAGTTTATTTATATCTAAGTGAATGCAAAATCATGTAATGTATTAAAACCAGGAACTTATTTTTAGGGTTTTTTAATATTAGTTACGATGTTTTTTTTTCTTAAGAGGGCTTTCACAAATTTTCGCGAATTTAAACGCGCTGATATATGTTGTAGTGTTTTTACAGTAGCGAAATACATACGAGGTCATATTATTTTTTCTTGAAAGTAAGAACATACCATGACAAAGTGAAGTCTGTTTCATTGATATTTTACCTACTGCCAGTTTTATGGCACATCTGTTTCAGCACGATTTTCTTAATCCATAATTTTAAGATGGCGGGAAACAAATTAATGCATATTTGTAAAATTGAATTTTATATGAAAAGTATAATATACAAGCGTTGTAATAACATGAACAGTATGTAATTTTAGTAACTTGACTCTCGAATAGTTTATATGTGTAAGTTTATACCTTGATAAGTATTTTCTATTTTATAATTGTCGTTTCATAGACGTCCATCTGACGCAGGTGTCAAAATCGCTCTGATTTGCCATTTTGGGCAATGCAAAGTCTGCAGTGCACTTCAGTGTGGCAAGCTTTTTGTTCGGAACGTTCTATCTAGTACGTAGTACATATATATCGATGATTTTTTTTTACTTTCATAACAAAAAATGTTCTATTTTTAACGGGCTATCTAGCCATATAGGTCTCGTTCGTGGTGGACATTTGGACCGGAATCGCCCATTGTCCTTTAACATATTTGACACAATTTATATGTTACAGTAAAAGTTTATTTTTTTCTTTTTAGCGCATTTAAATAAAAGCTTGTTTTTAAAGATTTTTTTTACCTCAATTTATTTTATTATTTTTAGTTTTCACCTGGTAAGTTCCTAAGTCTAAATTCTGTAGCGGCGGTCATCTTATATTGTGATTTGGTAAAGTGCACTTTATTCTACTTGTCAAGCCCTGTCATTGGATATCCATATGGATGGGATTGAAAAAAATAGGTTATTCACCATTTTGTAGCGGTGGCCATCTTGGATTTTTATTCCGTAAAGTGCAATGTGTTCTACTTGTCAATCCCTTTCATTTGATACCCATATTGTATCTATAGGTACCTTAAAAATAACTAGTCCGCCATCTTGTATATTTAGCCATGTTGGATTTAGGATGACGTCACATAGCTTAACATGCATTAATTATGCATGTTAAGCTATGTGACATTATCATCCACATGCATTATCATCCAAACTAAACATGTATGCAAAATTTCAGCTCAATCGGTTGAGGGCAAGTGCCTTAAAATTGAGTTGTAAAATTCCACCCGAACACACATAGTTACATACATACATACATTGCAAGTTAAATAAAAGCATGTAATAAAAGCTTGTAAAAATCGAATCGTTACGGGGCGGGGGAGTCTTAACCAGTCTTTACTTCCTAGTTGTCATTAGTTGTCATTGTCAATGTCAATGATACTTCATTTTTGATTTGTGTTTAATTCAAAGATTTTGCATTTCACTGTTTATTACATTGAATTTCGTGATTTCGCAAAAAAAGAAGCGCTTTTAAATAAATTTGCCTTGCTTCCTTCGTTGATTGACACTAACCCAAGTTTTTTTAATTAATTAACTAATTATAAACACAAAAGCATCATGTCTATAGGCTCAGTTTATGAAACCGCATACCGAGGAGACTTTAATCAAGTAAAAGTTAAGGTTGATGAAGATAATGCTTTGATAAATACACCAGATTCGGTAAGTGTGCACTTTTCTCTGCCAATATATGTCATCCTCATCCTCCAAGCCTTTTCCCAACTATGTTGGGGTCGGCTTCCAGTCTAACCAGATTCAGCTGAGTACCAGTACTTTACAAGAAGCGACTGCCTATCTGACCTCCTCAACCCAGTTACCCGAGCAACCCGATACCCATTGGTCAGACTGGTGTCAGACTTACTGGCTTCTGACTACCCGTAACAACTGCCAAGGATGTTCAATGACAGCCGGGACCTACAGTTTAACGTGCCATCCGAAACACAGTCATTGATGTCTAAGATTTACTTAGAAAGTACATACAAACTTAGAAAAGTTGCATTGGTACTTGCCTGACCTGAAATCAAACCCGCACCCTCATACTCGAGAGGTTGGTTCTTCGCCCACTAGGCCACCACAACTTTTTTTCTCTGCCAATATGTGTATGTGCATTATAAAATAAATGTATATACAGGGTGTGTCGTTCACAATCACATTAAATCCTATCGCATATACTTCATGATATTCTATGGCGAATTGTTAAAAAAAATTACCTAATCCATTCAGTGGTTTAACCACAGGAGTCATTTTTCGTTTTTATAATTTACAACATCATGTGTAAAGCAGAGAATGATAAAGTTAGGAGTATCGAATGTTTTGATCAGTTGACAGCTGTCAGTTTTCAAGGGAGAATTTCAGTTGTTTGTAATGACTGACATTTTTATGGTTCTAATTTTCGCACATTTTTATTCTATTTACTTTGAAAAATGCATTTTTTTATTTTTACGTATTTTTCTTTTGTCTTTGTGTTAATCGCCATATGTTAACCAGTATATTAACGCATTTCATTTAATGTGATTGTGAACGACACACCCGATGTATATGTATGTATGTGTTTAAAACAATATTATTTAAATCTTACTTTTTATAAAGAACTAGCTTCTGCCAGCGGTTTCACCCGCATCCCGTGGGAACTACTATTTCTCGTACCGGGATAAAAAGTAGCCTATAGCCTTCCTCGATAAATGGGCTATCTAACACTGAAAGAAATTTTCAAATCGGACCAGTAGTTCCTGAGATTAGCGCGTTCAAACAAACAAACAAACAAACAAACAATCAAACAAACATACTCTTTAGCTTTATAATATTAGTATAGATTATAAATAAAAAACAAACTGCTTGGTGAAGTTACGTCACAATAAACGGTTGGTCAATATAAATGGAGTTATAATAAATGGATTCTACCGAATTTTTGATATGGCAAAACTTTATATTTAAGTTTTATTTAATTATTTATTCTTCTTATTACAGAACCAACGTCTTCTAATTCATTGGGCTGCATTGGGAGGGAACAAACACTTGGTTGACTTCTTGATTGATTTAGGAAGTCCCATTGATCCTTTGGATGACACAAATTCAACTCCTTTAATACTATCGTCGTCAGCTGGGAGAGTAGATGTAGTAAAACTTCTGCTGAGCAAAGGAGCCAATGTTAACCAGAAAACTAATCGAGGGCAATCATCTTTACATTATGCTTGTTCTAAGGGCCATTTTGAGGTGATCATATCTGACCATGTAACTTAGATTGAAACTTGAATAATCAAGTCACGTTTAATGTGAAGAGAACTTTTTCAATTTGCGAGATTTATCTAGATAAGTTGTAGGAATGTAGACTTAAGTAAGACTAACATAGCTATAGAAAGGATAAACATGAATACTGGAGAATTAAAATTATCTAATTTCTTAGCATTTCTATTGCTTGCCGTTTCTGTATAGAAAGATTTATTATTTATCTTTAGAAGAATTTGATAGAAAAAATATTTCTTGTCCATTTAGGTATCAAAATTACTAATTGAATATGATGCAAATGTCAATGATGCAGATGTTTTGAATGCAACACCTTTGCATCGAGCTGCAGCTCAAGGCAGGAGTAATATTGTGGAACTTCTCCTAGCATCACCACATATAAAAGTAGATGTGTGTGATTCCACAGGATCAACACCATTGTAAGTATTGAATATAGTATAGTAGGTCAAATTCGTTTTATCTATTCGTTTTGCTGTTACTTTAGCCTTGAAAAACGAATTTGACCGTTACTTTTACTTTATGACATTACTTTGGCTTTTACTTTTGATGAAGAAACTGGCTGTTAATAATACAAACTTTAATAACATAATGTATTAAAGTTTTGTACATACCTACTACAGTAATCATTCATTCATTCATCATTCTCCTAATCAAGCATATCATCAAAATATACTTTTGTTTGATTGATTATGCACTTTCTTTTTTATTTTATAATGGCTTGTGTCCTATAAAAATAGAAAAGAAAAGCGAAATTATTAATTTGACAGCAGTGACAGAGCCTTTAAAAAACAAAATAAAAACAAATCTTATAATCTCAGTTCAAAATGGCAAGTTGAGATATTGTATATACCTACATAACTGATCATTTTTGTTTTGCAGGCATATAGCCTGCGAGGAAGATAGAGAAGCAGTAGCCTGCATGTTGGTCAAGGCTGGAGCTAATATGGAATTGGCCAATAAAGATAAAAAAACACCTTTGGAATTAAGTTCATCACCAAAGTTGAGAAATATTTTAAGAGCTATTGTAATATAAATAACTAGGTATCCATCTATAACTGTACCTAATATCAAATAATAAACTGACATTTTAGTTTGTAAAAATGTTTGTCAATAGCGCCTTCTTTATCATAAGATTCAACCTTATCATTAGATTTTTATTCTGGATTTTTTGCAATGCTGCTTGGAGCCAAAGTAAGAAATATGTATCCCTTTTTTAACTCCGAAAGTTCTTGCATTTTAAATGTAATACAAAATGTATGTCATGTTCAAATGTAATATGTCTTTTGTATTAAAAAGTTTATTTGGGATACATAGAATTGTTAGAATTTGAATTTCGCGCTACCAGTCGAAGTATTTTCTTAAGCCCCCAGTACACATTGGCCCAAGCGTGGCCAACAACTCATCTATGGTGGCCAATACACGCCATCACGAATGTGTACACGGGGTATTGGTGTACGTTGGCGGACAATTGTCAATGTTGGCGTACATTCGGAGTTATTGGCTTTTTGGGCACACATCAAAGGAATCGTGGCCCAGCGTGGCCTGTGGTGTTTACACATTCGGCTAATGTTTAGTTCGTCACCGGCCGCTGAGGATAGTACACTTTTGTATTGCGTATAAAAATAGCAGCGTTTTACCTGAAATAAAACGCATATTAAATACTTACCTTATTTGAAGCTTACTAGTTTGAGATAGGCACCTACGTGTTTTCCGCTTTTATCTCCGTCCTTTTCTACCCCATATCTTGCATCTCTCTCGCACACCGACCAGTTTCACTCCCCACCAGGCAGGAGGCGACGAGTGTTCTCGGCGGCCACAGTTCGTCATTGAGTCGAAAACACCAGGCAGAAATTAAAATGTAAGCTTCAAATAAGGTAAGTATTTAATATGCGTTTTATTTCAGGTAAAACGCTGCTATTAAATTCTTGACCGTTATTTGAAGCTTACTAGTTTGAGACGTGTTTGTTATCGCCTGGTGGAAGTGGACGCCAATGTGAGCAAAAGCACAATGAAATTGTGTATGTAAATAGGTACTTAGGTACACGAGTAATCACATGTAAGTATGTGTATTGCGTCCTGGAATACTAATGTAATAAAAGTTAACTGGTACTGGTACTCAGCTACATCCTGTTAGACTGGAAGCCGACCCCAACATAGTTGGGAAAGGGGCTCGGAGGATGAGTAATAAAAATTAAAAGAGAGATGCAAGAACAAAAGCAAAATTGATTTCATTTTCTAATAGTAATTAACAAAAACATTGCGTTACTTCTTAATAACAATAGTAACAAAAATATAGACATTAATCAGCTAGATTAATTAAATAATCGAGATAACTTGCTACTTCTATTTAGTGGGTATCTTTCCCTTCTGTAAAAATGGGCAAATGTATTGCCTGATCGCCAATTACCCTTGGCTAATATATCGTCCGAAGGTATATTGTCAACACAGATTTTGACGCTACCGCCGAGCGGAAGCTTCCTGGGGTTGTAGTTATTCCTGCCTCTTTTAACAATGTCTTAATCCACCCGCAATCATCGTTCGGGTGGCTGCCTTTGGTTGGCCTCTAACGGATATAAATAAATTTAAGGAATTAGCCGATGTCCGTCTGTCTTCTAACAAGGAATTAGTCTGTCTGACTCAATACACTGGACTTAGATTTATATTTTCCTGATTATCCATCAAACAACAACCCGACTGCCTATGACTAGAACTGTTGGTCTTAGAGCCAAAGACTGGCCATAAGATTAAATTATCTTTGTTGTTTTTGAAATGTTCTGGGTCTATTGCAAGCAAGGAAAGATCATGGACTCGCCTTTTCGAAACAAGCTAGCAAAAGAAAGAGCAGCAGTGTGCCTGGAAGTTGCAAATGGATTATTCTCGTCTACGTTTACTGCACTTAAGTAGGTTACCAATTGGTCAATATTCCAGATGGACGGCTTCCCGGGGAACGGGTTTGCTCAGCGCTATTGATTTTAAAATGTGTCCGACTAGAACGTGTGAACTTAGCTCTCCAGCGGTTTCTGCATTGCATAGTGTAGCTATAACTGACTTGTGGAATAAAATAGTATTGTATGCTAGTTTATTTACTATGTGTAAGTCCGCTAAAAATTGGGTAAGTATAGGTCCAAATAGGGATTCAAGGATTCATAGGATCCAATTTCATACTTTTCGCCCCAATTTAACCATCGACTCCAAGCTGATTGATAAGTGTTGCGTGTGGATTGAAGAAGACTTCAGTCGGAGAGACTCCTTGTCCCTCCCCCCCCATTTCCTTGACCTTGGCAGGGGGTATCCCCGTTGCTGTGTCTATCGGTTTCTGCTCGAGGTTCATCAGTGTGTAGGGTACTGCTAATGATCGGGACTTCAAATCTGCTCGCCAAAATACCTGGTGCCACCGAAGGAACTACTATGAGATTAACTCCCGTTTCTGAATTGAGATGACTGAATGAGGACCTTCGGTATAAGGTAAGGTGGCGGGAATACCCATGCTAGCGAGTAAGTCCAAACTTGAGAAAAAGGCATCGTGGAACCCCGCTTTCGGGTCCTTCAGATCTAGGGGCACGTAGTACACAACTATGTGTCCCTGGGCTCGCTTCGAGGCAAATAGGTCCACTGCTGATACAAGATGCCACTCCGGTGGAGGTTTGTGTCGGGAGAGATGGTCTGCATGACTGTTGAATAGGGCTGGTATATGATTCACGACGTGATAGATTTGATACAGCTCGAGATAACTGAATACTTTGTACGTCAAGTTCGGTAGGCTCCTTGATCGGGTGCCACCTTGATTTCTTAGATATGACACCACAGTCCCCTTTTTTGCATTGAAAAATGGCTGTTGATCTTCTTAGCAACTCGCCGTGATTATCCAGTTTTTTTTTTTTTTTTTTTTTAAATACTGCAAGCATCTCTTTCAGATCACAGTGAAAGGCTTTTTCTCTCTTGTTCAATGAACCCATTACGGGAGTTCCGTTCAGTTGTGCCCCCATCCTACCTCTACATCGGAGGCGTCCGTGGTTATAAGGTGACAGGGAAGTGGCGTATGATATCCAAGGTTTGGTGGCAGCTGACCAGCCACCACTTTAGATCTGCTAAGGCATCTGCTGGTAGGTTCAACATTGCTATACTCCATTCACCGAGCCGTGAGCCCACAATGTAACCAAAGAATGACACTTTTTCAAAAAGGTGGGTATAATCCGACCGATGACAAAAACGTCACATTTTTATGTAAAATGTTCTTAGTATCTGTGGTCTTCAATTAAGTAGGGTTCTATGTATGACAGTCAAGACTTCTAGGTTCCTTTTACATGTAAACGATTTACAACATATTTCATTAAAATTAAGAAAATAATTTACGGCATTTATTATATTTGATTTCAAATAAGTTTGAAAAGATTGCATAAGTTCCACAGACATCGTTCTAAAATATCATTTCTAATGTTGTCAGTATATTACTTTCGTAGTTATTTTTATAAAATATGATCATTACTTTAATCGTGACTTTAAGAACCCTTTTTATGGTTTGTTCACCGTTTGGCTCACGGTTCCATGAATAGGGTAGGTATAGATTGCTGTTCAACACTGCATTGAGGAAAGTGAGGAGAGCCCGGTAATGCAGTCTGTCGTATGGGACAACGAAAACTTGCGAGGTTTAAAAGTCCTATCAAGCTATGCAGGTCTTCTAAGTTTGTCGTGTTGTTTGTCACGTAGTGCGTTTTGTCATTATCTTGTTGATAATGCTTGCGATTTATTCACTTGCCATCCAAAACGTGGTGCAAATGATCCCAAAGTAGGCGAATATATCTTGGTGAGCCACCAGAAAATCGAGATACACAATTATAAGTATCCCTTGAGTTTTCAAAGTTTGAGCCACCCAATTGGTCACTGTGGCGAAGGTCTTGGGTGCCGTGCTTAAGCCAAATGGTAGGCACGTAATCTGAAGCAGTCTTCTTCTGTATACTAGTCGAAGAACATGTCTGTGACTTTCGGCTACCGGAAGGTAGAAGTAAGCCTGGGCGAGATCCACTTGCACAGCCCTTCGTCTTTCTGAAGAAACTCTAGCACCCGAAAAACATTTATTAAACTGAAGGGTTCCATAATTATGAACTTGTTGAGAACCTTGAGATTGAGTATTGGACGGTTCTTTCCGTCGCCTTTTGGGCACAAGAAACATATTGGAAGGAAAGCTGGCAGAATTTGCAGCTATCAATAGAACTTTTTGTTTTATCATTTGGGATATGACGACATCCATCTCTTTGGACTCTCTGGTCAAATCTGGCATTATCTATCAAAGGTGGCTTTTGGCCAATGGTATGCGATACCCAGTTATTATTTTTGACAAGAAAGGCGGAGCTCCCATTTCTTTCCATTGGTCTTGATATAATGTTAGGCAACCCGCCTCGAAAGTCATAACTTACGTGCCTTGTTGGACGCATCAAAGTCCGCCTGCGGTCCTGGACGCTTTCCGTTTCCTCTGTTGGACATAGTTCCTATTTGTAATTTGCTCGTGATGTCCCAAGGGACCCTTTAGAGTTTTGCGTCACACGCCATTCAGCGTGAGTGTGATTACCATTTCCCTTCGAGGGACGGTTATAATAGCGACTCTTCGAGAGTCGATCCAAATAGCCACCCTGCGAGGGTAGATTGCAATGATGGTACGACCCGCAACATGCATGATTGGTACCCTGCGAGGGTCCGTGATAATGAGCCGACCCCTGCGGGGGGTGGCTAGAATACTTACTGGTCCCTACTTTGTAATGATGCTGCGACTCGCAAAATGCAAGATTGGTACCCTGCGCGGGTCCGTGATAATGAACCGACCCCTGTGGGGGGTGGCTAGTATACTTACTGGTCCCTGCTTTGTAATGATGCTGCGTCTCGCAACATGCAAGATTGGTACCCTGCGCGGGTCCGTGATAATGAGCCGACCCCTGCGGGGAGTGGCTAACAGACTTACTGGCAGTCCTAGGCGGAGCGTACCAAGTCTTTCAAGGCCGAAAAGCATCACACGCCGTGATAATGAGCCGACCCCTACGGGGGGGTGGCTAACAGACTTACTGGCAGTCCGTGGCGGAGCGTACCAAGTCTTTCAAGGCCGAAAAGCTTTCTTGACACCATCAGCCCTCTTCAAGTGCGGTAGTGACCAGTCCGAACTAAGGAGATGCTGGTTGGACCGCACCTCACATCATTCTTTTTTGTCAAAAAGTTGAACGCCTTGCAGGATTGAACTAGGGCCACAGGTGCCTTAGGAACTTCGGGTTTGCTTTCTTTTCCATAGTCACGTGCACGGGCTGTGGTAGCTTTATTATTTACCGCATCTGTATTTGCTTTATAAGTCACTCATTCTGAAAACAAATTACTGAAAAAAAAGTACACGGAAGAAACTCGTGACAAAAAAAGGGATAGATGTACAAAATATTAACACTTGATTTCGCAAAATCGAATATCGAACGGTAAAACCGTTAACAAATTGTATAAAATATTATAAACTCACCTGTGTTCTGCGAGAGCACTGAGTTTATTTTTCAACGAAATACTACAGCGGTTGGTTAGACCAACCTTCTCGGGCGGAAAACAAGACGCCAATGACGAACTGTGGCCGCCGAGAACACTCGTCGCCTCCTGCCTGGTGGGGAGTGAAACTGGTCGGTGTGCGAGAGAGATGCAAGATATGGGGTAGAAAAGGACGGAGATAAAAGCGGAAAACACGTAGGTGCCTATCTCAAACTAGTAAGCTTCAAATAACGGTCAAGAATTTAATACCTAAATATAGTAATGTAGTATACAAATAAATAGCCGCAGCCTTAGTTACTTCGACGTCCATCGCAAGTGGTTTGCCAGGCAGCAATGAGCCATGCGCCAATGTGTAAACACTATTTGATCGTGGCCTACAATTGTGCATTGCAAAGCTTGGCCCAACACAGGCCAATGTGTACTGGGTGTACACATTTGCCTGTGGTTGCCACATTGGTAAGTTTACATTGAGAGCGGGAGCGTTTGAGCGTGGAGCGGAAAACGCTGGTCGGTAAGTAGGTAGGTAAGAGCAGCGCCATCTAGCCAGCAGCTAGGAAAAGAATTTAAAAAATCCCTCGTTCCACAAAGGTGGCAAAGCCTACACGGCAGGTATTATAAATCTTCAGTCGACAGCGGCTCATGTTCCAAAAAATCAAGCGCGAAACTCATACTTGAGCCCCAGGGGCCCGATTCTCTTAAGTTAATGTGTGCGTTACCCTGGCCAGAATAATAAAACCAAAATAATGCATATCTTAAAGGTTATTTCATTAAATGGAAAAACGTTTCAATTGGTCCCAGCACCCTCATTAAGAAGTCTAAAGACTTACTTTAAACGTTATTTTAAAGCTTGTAACTGCCTTCAAATGTATATGAAGTTTCATTAGCATCCTGTAAGTATTTAACAAGTTATGATGATATTCAGTTTTTCACGAGCACGGTCTTGATGCGAGCGGTGTTATTTGGCCACAGGATTGGATAGGTATATGAACTGAATGTTATCTCAATAATTAGTTATATAGATCAGGTGTATGTCAGTAAAATTTCAGCTCAGTACATTGGATAATTAATGAGATAATACGATTAAAGTCATTAGGAAGTGAATGACCGTGGTAACCCGACCAAGTTAAGGTGGTTACGAAAAAGCGAAAACGCAGAACATAATGGTACCTTCTAAAATATGTAGTATAGTATTACAAATTTACTACAGACGTGTACAAAAGTAAAAAAAAAACTACATGATTTTTAAAGATTTTTTATTGGCAGGTAAAATAATCATTTCAATTGAACTTTTAAAGTACTTATACTTATGTTTTTTTTCAGTTAACAATAAACTTACGTATGTCTTATTTAACAGTGTACGCGTCTGTACCGAAATTGTAAGGTGTATTATACTAAAGATTTCAAAATTTCGAAAAAGCGAAAACTAAAGTTTTCGCTTTTTCGTAACCACCTAAACTTGGTCGGGTTATCACGGTCATTCACTTCGTAATGACTTTAATCGCATTATCTCATTAATTATCCAATGTACTGAGCTGAAATTTTACTGACATACACCTGATCTATATAACTAATTATTGAGATAACATTCAGTTCATATATCCAATCCTGTGGCCAAATAACACCGCGCGCATCAAGACCGTGCTCGTGAAAAACTGAATATCATTATAACTTGTTAAATACTTACAGGATGCTAATGAAACTTCATATACATTTGAAGGCAGTTACAAGCTTTAAAATAACGTTTAAAGTAAGTCTTTAGACTTCTTATTGAGGGTGCTGGGACCAATTGAAACGTTTTTCCATTTAATGAAATAACCTTTAAGATATGCATTATTTTGGTTTTATTATTGCCGAACAAATTTAAACTAATTCCTAGGAAGACATGTACAAAATTTGATAAGAATCCGCTTAACCATTTCAAAGATCTAGCAAAACCGAAAACGTTACCCCAGCAAAATCTCGAATAACTTCGCAACCGAAGAAAGAACAAATACAAAATATGGCACAACATTTACTTTATCTAGACAACTAATTTTATAGGTAATATTTATTTAAATATTCCCATCAGAAAGAAAAAGGTCTGGCTGGGGTTACGTTACTCCAGCAGGAAATGTTTTTGTGAAATAATTAAAAAACTATAAGCGCAACAAATTTAAAAATGTGCGCAACAATTACAGAAGCCGCACAACTAATTATCTATAAGATTAAAATGACCATTTTCGACAACATCTGGCCAGGGTAACGCACACTAAGTTAATAATGTCAAAATTGAATAGAAATCGAATCGCAATATGATCGCAATAGCAGTTTTAATCATATCGGGCATTCTGCTTCTATTAAAAGACCAATCGTATTCCAACGATATTCGATTGGTTTGCGATTGGTCTGCTATTTTGGTGATTTTGATCTATACGGTAGTTTGCTCTACAATCATATTGCAATCGTAAATCATTTGCAGACAAAATGATTCAATATTGAATGACAGAAAAGGATAAAAAACGTTTATTTCAAAGAAAAAATAGCGGAATGCCACATACGCTTCAATCGTAATTAGGGCTGCCATCCGTCCGGGTTTCCCCGGATTTGTCCTCGTTTGGAGGCCGTCCGGGGGCCGTCCGGGAGGGGTTTCAAGAAGTGTCCGGGGAAAACCCGGACACTTTTCGTGTAAGGAAGCACCATTGAATTTAAGTATATGTTAATAGTAAATGGATTACAAATTAGGTATTATTTTGTTTTTAAAAAATCGTACTCGTTCGGGGAAAAAATGCGATTTACGCCAAATGTCCGGGTTTTTTAAATGTTTGTCCGGGTTTGGCGAAATTCGAGATGGCAGCCCTAATCGTAATCGAGTCGAGATTGGATCGCGGTTGAATGTGAATCGTATGTTGCTTGAGTAAAATTAGGAGAACCGCGTCCACTCGCCAACCGCTTGTTCCGCTTGCCAGCAAGGGGCAGCGGGATAACGCGAACACGTTTTTATTGCAATTCCCGCTTGGTCCTAGCTCTGAGTGTTTGGGTTACCTTGAATTTTGAATAAATAGATTAGCATCCAACCATGAACGTGTAATGCCTCATTTACATTCAGCTGTAGTGAGCAGGGAAGTGGGCAGGATGAGTATGTAAACGTCTACTTCTCATGCCACTGCTTAATGCCACTCGCGCTGCCCGGCGCTCCCCAAAAGAGCGGTTTTTAGTGCGGACTTCAAAGGACCGGCAGCGCGAGCGGTAGGGTGTGTTTACATTCTGCTCAAGCTCAATAAAATATTAAGTAAATTGGTAGGTACATAAAAAGTTATATTACGATGAATATATGTCATCCACCATCTTCTACGACGTCTTTTCTTTTTTTTCATTTGATATATTTTTTTCGCTGTGAGTTGTGAGTTGTTGGTTGTTGGGCGGCGAAACAACAGCGAAATTCCCTGCTCTTACGTACAAAACTGACTATGATGTTGTCTCTTTCTAACATGATTTCGCTCATTTGCTTAGGCGCCATCTACATCTCCGCCCATTGTCCGACATTTTGGAGCGGTTCTGCGTGTATCTCGGACGCGTCTGTAGCAATCGACAATTTTTATGAGCGAAATAGGAATCAACTGTTCTAATTTTAGGTTTCGCTCTGTTTCGCTATTATAGTTTCGCGTAAGTGAAGTACTGTTGCACATCGAAACTCACGCAGCGGTTTCGCAGCGGAGGTGTGATAAAGGCATAAAAGACACAGCGCGGACCCTGCAAAAATTTTAACGTCTGTCATTGCCGGAACTTGAAAGCGAAGTGAGAGGAAGGGCAGTATAGTATAAACAAGCATATCCCTCAATCCTGCCACAGCAGTATTTAGGGAATTATTGCCGGCAGCGCGAGGAGCAGCGACAGGGGCTGAATGTAAATGAGGCATAATACAACTTGGCGAATAAAAACCAACCGAACGAGAGGGCCCCAAGTAGTAACGTTATCCTTTTTCAATAGGATGTTGACATACATAAATTTAGTTTTTCTTTTTGGATCCGAAAGTGTAATAGCTACTAATATTTTGTTTAAATGTTTTTTTACGGATATGTGTAGACTGAGTAAAGTAGGTATACTCTTCCATCTTATCGCTGTTAAGTCCGCTCCAGAAGAAGCTTGCGAAGTCTGGGCACGCCACCATCGTGGCGGTAAGTCCCCTCTTTGAGGAGTGGCTCGGGAGGAGTCATGGCGCCCTCACGTACCGCATGATGCAGGTCCTCACCGGACACGGTTGTTTCGGGAGGTACCTGCACCGAATCGGTCGTGAGGAGGCGCCCGGGTGTCACCATTGTGCGGACAGCCCCGAGGACACGGTGGACCACACAGTCCCGGTGTGCCCCGCATAAGAAGGGCACCGCCGGGTCCTCGTCGAGGCTTTGGGCGGCGGCGACCTCTCGCGTCCGGCCCTGGTTCAGGCCATGGTCCGGGGCGAGAGGGAATGGGATGCCGTCGCCTCCTTCTGCGAAGCGGTCATGCTCGAGAAGGAGGAGGCGGAACGCCAGAGAGTTCGCACAGGTTCGCAGGTAGACACCACGGGCGCCGGGTGTCGCGAGATGACTCCCGGCCACCGTAGGCGTGGGTCTGTGGGCGGTGAGTTCGGGTGGCTCATCGTCCCTCTGTCTTTTTAGACGACAGATCCGTGTCGACGGCGCGCGTTGTTCCACGCGCTCCTCAAAGAGATGTCAGCAACCCCAGCGGGGCCAGGCAGGGCCAAGGCCTGCCGGGGCTGCGGGTTGTTTGAAAGAGATACCGCGGCCCTGGTACATAAAAGGCCTATGACGGAACACGACGGTTTTTAGTCAGTAAGAGTCTGACACTCCCTCACCGCTGCTAACCCACAGCGGGAGGGGTCATTTGATGATTTTTGACGTCGGAAAAAAAAAAAGACTTGCGAAGTCTACCTGGTTTAGGATTGAGAAGAAGAGAACTCGTTATATTCCATCCCATAAAGGCCCTAATCAACATTCCCGAGAACGAGCTGAGGAACTTTGCAAGTAGTATTGAAGACATGGGAGGAAATTCAAAATTGTATCAAATTGTATCTATGGAAACTAAACCAAAGATTGCAATTTGTAATTTTGTAAAACTTTATTTGTGGTGTTTTAGATTCATACATCTTATTAAGTATTGTAAACTCCAATCCATCCTGTTTGATGTTTCCAGCTTCTAAAACCGTAATCCAGTAAACCTCGTGAAACCTCGATGACTCGATCTCCGATTAGTGTTCCCTAGATCTACTAAACCAATTTTGAAAATTATGTTCATCAACATTATGTTCGTGTGTCTTATGACCATAGACATAATAATGGCGTCCACGGCCGATTTCGGCCACGGCGGCTGTTCTCATTTAAGGAGATGAGGCAGCTGCGCAGGACATATTATAGTGCACGAGCATTTGCGCAGACACAGGTGCACTCCCTATTCCTTCACTCTCATAACCCGATGGGACGGCAATCCGACACGACCGGAAAGAGATCTGGCGCAGGACCGACATTTACGTGCTCTCCGATGCACGGGTGAATCAATCACCAACTTCCAGACTACGGGCTGCTTTGTGAAAGTTTAAGAAAACCCACAAAGCAATTTCGCCCCGACCCGGGAATCGAACCCGAGACCTCGAGCACAGCAGCCGCGCTTGCGACCACTAGACCAACGAGGCAGATAGACTTAATATACATATATAGTAAACAGGACTGTGCACTTATACCCAAAAAACGAGCCGAGTGAAACAGTTAGTACGGAGGCCGTCTGTCCCTTTCTAATAGGGTGACCATAAGATTAAGCTATGTGAGACAAATCCGAATTTGCTTTATTTAACACAGATGGGTATTGAAGTTTTAACTTACGCAGTTTGTTACCTTAAGATACCAATATATAAAAGCAGGAAGATTCGAAGTGAAGACTGATTTTTTTGTATTTTTGCTTCACATATAGACTGCTGAGCCATTTATGTCGCCTTTCTTCATTTTTTGGGAAGCTATAACAATGGTACAACAGTTTTAGAATCCATCACCCATATTTTGACTCATTACAATAATTCATGGGCACCCTAGTTTGATTTACGAAAATGTTATTATTAGCTAACCTGTGGAACGATATATTGCAACCACCATAGGATTCACTTTTACAAGTATAAACGCAATACTTTATCACCATTTTAATAGTTTAAATTGATTTAATACAAAAAAAGAAGCTGTCAACAGCCTCGGTCACCACGGCCTGTCGTGCAGTCGGAGTGCGGGCCGCATACCACGACATGCGAATATCAACGACGTGATCCGTCGGGCTCTTGTTGCCGTCGGCGTGCCAGCCGTACTTGAACCAAATGGTTTGGCACGCGACGATGGCAAGAGACCAGACGGCATGTCGCTATTTCCGTGGAAGATGGGTAGGACTTTAGTGTGGGACGCGACCTGCGTCGACACTCTTGCGCCATCCCATCTTCCTAGAACTGCGTGTTGTGTTGGCTCCGCCGCTTCACAAGCAGAGGACCTCAAACGGCGCAAATATATATAATAGCCTTATCGGGAATTACATGTTTGAGCCGTTTGGGGTTGAAACTCTCGGGCCGTGGGGTCCGAGTGCTCACGCGCTTGCGAAAGAAATTTCTAAGCGCCTTGTTGACACTTCTCGTGACCCAAGGGCTGGCTTTTATTTCGCACAGAGGTTGAGCATTGCCATCCAACGTAGCAATGCCGCCAGCCTTTTGGGTACATTACCCGGTGACAGCGATGAGGAGCAATTTTTTGATGCACTGTATTAGTTTTAAGTTGTATATATAAGTTTATTTTTAATTTTTAAAATTAATGTAAATATTTGAAATTATGTTTTAAATAAAAGCTCTCAAATAGATACAAAAAAATATAAACAAATATTTAAATGCTGAATACGCGCCAAGAATGTTCAGGGTTACTACTAGAAAATAAAAAAAAGCAAAATACAAATTTATGTTCTTTATGTTTTAAGAATAAATGCGAATAAATTAATGCGATTGTTATTAATTTGTTAACTTGATAAAATAAGATAAAAATACAAGTGATTCAATTGTTTTTTTGGGTAGACAAAACTGTTGATCATAACATTTTTTATGCTGGCAAGGTGTTAGAACGAGACACGCGGCCTCCGTTATAACTATCCCTCTCGGCTTGGATTTGCCTCTGTGTATTATGCAACCAATTTAGTACCTTATTGCGTTGGAATAGAGTTCATTTAGGTAAATATATATTTTGATAGTGCGCAATCTTGTTTAGTATATTACATCTATGATGTGGTGTGATTTGCCGTATTTGTACCTTCCGACGACCGTACCGCTGCCTGCGCTGTGCGTTTATGAAGTTGAAACGAATGACGTTTGTAATCGACACAAATGTATGAAATTGAAAAATACCTTTGTTAGCAATTTCTTTTTATGTGATACAAAGAAAGATGACGTGATTGATACTTTATTGAAATGATAGTCACTAGTTGAGGCAATAAAAGTCCGACTGTTTCAAAGCTACATTCAGTAGATGTGTGTTGTGATAACTGGCAAACAATAAAGCCATTAGGTGTTTCAGGTTCAACAAATAAAATATCTGTTACGACGAGCTTTATGGAGATATTTTTGTCATCCTGGGGTAAGAGAATAAGAACCCATTAAAAGTTATATGTTTTGAATTTGCTCTGCGTGGAATTTATTTTTAACGAAACTTTGTTTATTTACAGTAAATAACTGTTAGTGACAATGACGTATTATGATTATTATGATGGGAGTAGAATATTCCTGTTCATAGCGAACAAAGTTGGTCTTCCCCTAGATTTAGTAAGTATATTTTCATCATACATACATATTTTTTTTTTGTATCACCTACTGTGTATCAAAAACATTACTGAACAATCTGTGTTTCTGATTCCATCACATAATTAGTTTTCTTAAAATAATACCTGCTATATTCATGATTTTGTTACCAATTGCATTTTGATAATATTCAATATTCCCTTTTATTACTTGGGTAACAATTGGTGAGAATTACTTTGTGTCAACTTAATATTAATTCCACGGAGGACAAAAGACTAGCGGAGATGCCCTAAAGCAGGTAGGTCACGCGCCTTCAAGTAGGTCAAATACGTCACGACTACGTCACGGCAGGCGTGGCTGGACACCGCCCATATACCGTCCTTCACATCAAACTGACATCTTGTCATAGTTGTATTTTTACCACAATTTCAACAGATTTTATTTGTTACTCGATTAAAACGATGAAATGCGCTATCATTAATTGTAGAAATTGCTCAGGATCCAAACTCAAACATACCGATAGGATAGCATTTCACGTGTAAGAAATATTTTAGCTTTAAAACATATTTTTGCTAGAGACATCTGTCGTCGAATAGCTGCTTTTCTAGAACTTCTAAGTGAATTTGTATTATTTTCGTATCAATCTTGTATCAATGTATATTATCGGTATCATTTTTTGCCTGAAAAACAGCTTAATTTTTCCTTGCATCCTACAAGCTTTTTTATAGATTATTTACAAACCAAAACATATGATATCATGAAAATTTAAAATTATAAAAACACCATCTTTCGGTAAATAGTCGACTTAATATTTGAAGTAAAATTGTGTTCATCAAGACAGAGAGACCAGACATAGAAAATTCAATCACCCATATTAAAATTTAAAAGCTGCAATTATCTTAAAAATAATCATAACTCTATGTATTTTTTTTTGTTATATCTAAGAAAAAACAAAAAGGTAAAAAAGTACTTTTGTAAGAAGATTTCTCGATACATGTGAATATGAATTTCTTTGTTAGGGTGGATGGACAAGGATTTTCCTGTCTATCGCTCGCTATATAGAAGGAATATTTTTCAGTTAAAAATTATAGGTAGGTACTGTGTTATTTTAAATATAAGATGTGACGAAAATTGGTGTAGATTTATTTAGAAGTTATTTATAAGCTTATTCATCATTAGCAATGTTTTACATAGGTATATCTCTCTTCCCGTACATACTTTTTGAATGTACCTTTACTCAGAGCAACATCCGACACACATAAAGTCTGCCATTTAGTGGATGCGCCGTTATGATATAGGTAGTTGTAAAACTCTAATTTGATAAACACTGTCCCTATAATTTTAATTCCCATTTTTCTTGGTGAATTTCATAACATGGCAACATCGAAAATAACAACAGTCATCATCAGCACGGTTCTAGAACAAATAGAACAAATTTTCGAGCTTGTGATGCCATAGTGGCTAGTAGATGAACTAACATAATGACATAAGTTGATACTTAAATTACACCATGGGGGTATTTTAGACCTGTGGTGAATAAAAATGATTTTTAATTGAGTCTCCGTTTAATGATTGATTCAAAATGCATTATCTGACTTCTAAATACATTTTCATTTCTGGGGGTGTAAAGAAATTGTTGTGGGGCAAGAAATCAGAAATTAGAAATTTATTTGCTAGAAACATGGTATGGTATTACAAGATGTTATAGTAGGTATGTGTTTCACATGTCTCGCCGTTTAACCGACAAGTTCTCTGCACAAGATAATAGAGGTACTTATATGTATACCTCTAAGTATTATGCTTCTTCAAACTTTCCATTCAATTACTATTTTTAAAGAATTATTAAGTTAGAGTATTTACTTTACTTTTTAGTATGTCACTAGTGGTCGACGTTAGTTTAGGGTTAGATTTTAATTATCCTATTCCACGCTAGATGGATTTACAAAAAATGGGTGGCTTCCCATAAAAGGCGTATAAAGGTGGAGCACGGGTGGAGCCAGTAACGTTCCTCGTCCCCCGCTCACCCGAATTTTGGCGCGCTGCTTTGTTAGGAGATTTTACGTTAGGGCACCTCCGCTAGTCTTTTGTCCTCCGTGATTAATTCGTTTCAATAGTTTCGTTTATTGGATGCTATTCAATATCAATCTAACTATTAGAAGTCAATTAAGCTCTTGGACATTTGAATACATAAAAAAAACTGGCCAAGAGTAAATTGGGCCATGCTCACTGCAGGGTTCCATAGTTTCCCAAGTATAGCCCATAATAGGTATGACTGATCAATCAATGCAGAAAAAATGATAACTCGAAGTACCTACCCCCAAAGAACAGTAACATCTCTCGAGAAATTGACTTACTAATTTGTAAAAACTAGATGGCTTATGTATGTTTTTGGTGGTAATTTTGGACTGCGTAAAGCAATTATTATTATATTTAATTATTATTTTTTATTTAAAAGATAGAATAGTAGAATAAGGTTAATAAAATAATGTATGCTTAGTTAAAAAATGTTTATAAATACTGTTAAATTACAATCTTAGTTTAGAAGTTATTTTGTTTAAATTTTTCAAAAACTGTTCTATCAATAAAGTTTAAATATTTTTCCTAGACAGTTTTTATACAGTTCTACAATTTAGATTTTTTTCTTAGGTTGGAGAAGAGACACATTATTTTCAACTTTCAGAGCGATTATTTCCGATAGTTTTAATATTATCAAAAAAATATTTTTGTTAAACCCTATTCATTTTAAATACCTATCCAACAATACATCACATGTTAGAGTGGAATAGAAAACAAACATTTCCCGCTTTACGTGTACTGGATACCCCAATAAACCATTTTTTGCACTTTGTTGGCATGATTGAAATACATATTGGTACCAAATTTCAGGGTTCTAGTGCTTTCTTGACTTAAATTAACCGCGGACAGACATAATAGGCAAACTAAGGTTCCTTGTTGAACCCCTAAAATACCAAACATAATTATTTCTTCCTGTAATTGTTTAGTTTTTGTATCTTATAGTGTAACTTGGTAAATCAACATTTTTTATGTCAATAATTGAGTAGAAATCTGATTCAATCAAACAAACAACACAATACAATATTTTTATAATGTCAAACTCAATAATTTAATGTGAATTCCTGTATACAGTAATGAATACCATAGTTATGTAAATACAATTCATAATCATACAAACTTGGTTGAAGGTAGTATTTTTATAATACTATGACAGTAGGTACTGCATATCTCATAAATATTATAATACTATTGTTTTTAAATGGAATCTACTTTGCTGTTTTCAATACAATTAATACATAATTCATGAATTAGTAGCTACAAGGTGCCCTAATGATAGAAATTCAAAAATCAAAATTTTTAATGTAGATAGAGTACAAGTAAGTATGGGGCAACTAAATTTTGAAGGATTGTACACTTTAATAGCAATAACAAGATTGAAAAATTTGAAAAAATTAGATAATTGTTGATGGAATGGAAAAAAACATTCTTCAATCAATTTACTTCCTTCCCCAAAATACCAACTTTTCTATGTATCAAAGTTTTAAATTAAGCAGCAATTTTCTATTACAAGCTTATTTAGTCACACTGATGGAAAATTTACTATAATTACAACTTTGCATGCAGTATAATTTTTTCCATGCGGCATTGTTAAAATGTGAGTGTTGGAATTTGATTCGTATTTGACAGAATTTTATGTTGACCCTACCTTCAGAGCTGCTTGAAGGCATAGTGATAACATTCATTTATGATTTATGCAAACAAATTTAATTATATTGTGAAGCACATTGAAAGTCATAAATAAAACCATTCTGACAAAACTACTTTATACAACATGTAACTTAATTAACGCACATCCTGAAATTAGTTCGTTCAGAATCGTTTACTCCAACACCTAGGCCCTGTTGCGGTGTCGTGGCTGCTGGAGCTGTTCAACAACTGCATGACATCAGTAGGGATCCCCCGCCTCTGGAGGAAAGCCAAAACCATTGCTATTCTAAAACCGGGGAAACCTGCTGATGATCCTAAAAGCTTCAGGCCAATTTCTCTCCTGTGCCACACTTTCAAGCTATTTGAAAGGTTAATTTTAAACCGCCTTGCTAGCCTGGTCGATCCAAAGCTGATTCCGGAACAGGCTGGATTCCGACCTGGAAAATCATGCTGCAGCCAGACCCTCAACCTTACCCAGCACATAGAGGACGGCTTTGAAACCGGCAAGGTGACAGGCACTGTATTCGTCGACCTTTCTGCGTCTTACGACACTGTCAACATTAAACGCCTGAGAGAGAGAACTTACTGGAGACCGTAAATTTGTCGGGGTCCTTGGTGAGCTCCTCCAGAATCGCCGGTTCCAAGTACACCTTAGCTCCGATAAAAGTCGTTGGCGAGCCCAAAGGAATGGCCTACCCCAAGGCAGCGTCCTAGCTCCGTTACTATTTGACATCTACACCAACGACCAACCATCTACCCCAAACACGACTCGCTTCCTGTACGCTGATGATTTGGCCTTGACATCACAGGGATCTTTTGAGGAGGTAGAGGAAAACCTAAATAAGGCACTCGAAGACCTGAGTACCTATTACCAGGAGAACGCCCTAAAACCAAACCCCTCAAAAACTCAGTCGTGCGTATTCCACCTGCGCAACAGAGAAGCGAGTCGAACCCTTAACATCCAGTGGCGAGGTGTACCTATCAGTCATTGCAAGCTACCAAAATATCTGGGTGTAACTCTTGACAGGTCGCTCACTTTCAGGAAAAACTGCGAGAATATCAAGCAGAAAGTTGCCTCCCGCAACAACCTGTTGCGAAGGCTGACGAGCACGACCTGGGGAGCCTCACCAACGGTGCTGCGAACCACCGGCCTGGCACTCTGCTACTCCGCCGGCGATTATGCGTGCCCAGTGTGGAGTCGTTCCGTTCACGCTGGGCAGGTGGATGTAGCACTGAACGAAACGTGCCGCATTATAACTGGTTGCCTCAAGCCGACCCCGTTACAAATGCTGCACCCACTGGCCGGCATTGCCCCACCAGATGTTCGCAGAAGCGTAGCCTCTGGCATCGAGAGAGCCAAACTCGAAACAGACCAACGACACCCCATGCACTATTACACCCCTGTGCCACAACGGCTTAAAAGCCGCAGGGGTTTCTACAAAACCGTTGCTCCTGTCGATGGTGAGGCCTCTCGAGCCAGACGGGATCTTTGGCGATCGAGGAGTTTACTGCCCTCCCCGTTTGTCCCGCTCTTAGAAAGTCTCCCTCCTGGACACGATCTCCCGAGAAGAGTCTGGCAGTCTCTAAACAGACTCCGAACACAGGTAGACCGGAGCAAAGATAATCGATCCAGGTGGGGTTTCGCGGGCGGGGCGGACCTTGGGTGCGAGTGCGGGGCTGCCGTGCAGACGATGTCCCACCTAATCGCATGTCCACTGTGCCCTGAAACCTGCTCGCGGGAGGACTTAATGAGCGCATCCGGCCGTGCTCTCGCTGTGGCGGCATATTGGGCTGACATAGTGTAGTCTCAATATATGACATGTCATCGACTCGAAAGAAGAAGAATTTTTAATATAGGTAATTTTTTATCCCAAAAATAATTAAAACTACGGAAATTATTGTCATATTAACCCTGTACATCAAAACAAATTCAAATAGACCGTAACTCAAAGTAATAAGACTTCGTGTATTGTCGGCTTTTTCCGTAGTTTCGTTATGTTGTGTCGAGTCGAGCGGCGCGCGGCGATATTTGCGTGCGTAGTAGTACGACCAAAAAGTTCTCCAAGAATTGGTATAACTAATTTAGTAAATAACAATGCATATACATGTTAAATTAAAAATTCAATGTATGTATTATGATTATAACATAATATTCTAATTGGGGTGTTTGAGGGTGTGCGTTATATACGTTACATGTTGTATATTTACATATTTCCATCTATTGTTAACTTTATTTCAAGTAAGTCTATTCTATTTATAGCAGTGTCTGGAAATAATGATCTTAGTATTGTTGCTGAGTAAGTAATTAAATAAGTACAAAAATGTTTATTTCAACACCAGCACATGCAGATATGTTTTTTTTTACTAATGGTAAATGGAAACTACTCATAATCAGATAAAATGTAGCTCTAGTCACGTGGGGATAAAAGTGTTGCTTCCCAACAGAGAAAGATTTTTTCAAATTGTTTCCGAGTCCTTATGGTACAAAATCAAAACAAAATTTTCCTCTTTATAATATGAAGTAAATATTCACCTGTAGCTGTATCCCGCGGTTTCAGCCGCGGCAATATTAATATTATTCAGTCCAGCCATTTCACTGTGAAATCATGAAAAGAAACTCATTTTCACTAAAACACAAAAAGACATTTAACAATACACCTATGTGTTGCATTCGATTAACTAACTGGATTTAGTATATTCTCATGATAATGGTATTTAGGAAAAGTGTCTTAGCTAAATAAAACATGGAAGTGCAGAAGAAAAAAGATTTAACCAATTAAAATAGTTATTAACAATATTTTTGTTGATTTGTACAACATGAAATCGAATGTGTTATCTAATGTATTGAAAATCGTCTGATTGAATAGATTGTTTAGTGTCTCATACTTAAAAATCCTTTCAGCTGAGCATAGAACACCTCGGTCTGCGCAGGCCCCTATTCGCATGTCAAAAGTAGCCTTATTTACACTATAGGAATCTAGCTTGACTTTCGTATCTCATCTATGCAGCTTTTCATTAGCTACCAGGCTTTCCTGCATAATTTGCCAAGCAATTAGAAATAAAGTAGCTTATGCTATCATTATATTATAAGTTGTTACCAAAGTACCTAGTTGGCAAACAATACAACTTATATATGTTAATCCAAGTAGCTATAAATAACACAATGTATGTAAATATGTATAATGGTTTTATTATATGTTGGTAGCTGAGTTGTTGCTTATATAATAGAAAAACACAATTATGTTTTACAAATTGCACATTATTCATTAGTTTTTTTTTTTTCAATAGGTAAATTTTTTGATCGCACAAGTAGCTGCACTATGCCTGGCAAGACTGTTTCGAAAACCATTAAGATATGCTTCTCCGGAATTTCGACATTCTGTGTGCCTTGTTATAGGTTTAACAATGGGGTATTTCTGTTTTGGAAGGTAATTCTTTATTTTCTGTTTAATTTATGCATGTAATCGTTTTTTTGTGTTTATCAAATGTGTACAACAGCATTTTAATTGTAAGCTGTAGCTCGTCTAACGCTACACATAGTACTGGTAAATACCGGCGGCGTGGTTACTTTTACAGTCTTTAAATTTCCTGCTTGTTTATGTGGGTGACATGCCGCTCGCCATAAATCCAGCGAGACTGCCGTATTGCCGGCTGTGTGTAGTATCTACCCTAAGCTGAAATTACAAGCCCCATAACCATACGCACACAAGCTCTACAATGTGTATACGTAAATGCGATAGTAGTAGGGCGGGTCATATCAGCTTAGAAGAGCTCCATCCACCTACCATCATTTAGGTCTTTCATATGTTTGGGTACCTTTAAGTCGATACTTGGGAACTTTTTAAACGGGGAAGAAATTACTTCCTGAAACTAATATAGCTTCGCTACGTACCTGCTGCTGCTTATCATCAATTATGATACACCTACTTAAAAAAGGTTTTGCTTCAGGTGAATCTGCTAAAAACGTTCTTAGTGTACACATAGGCTTGGTATTAAGGTTTGAAAAATGCCCGATTTCCTTTGCAAATAATAATACCTATATTTTCTGAAAGTACCTACGACTTCCTGAAAAGAAATAAGAATTTTGTTAACCCGATACGTTGCTGTTATGTTACGATCTATAGCCTTGCTGTTGTATGTTAATTAATGTACCTATTTGTATTGTGTGCATAAAAGAATAATAATGTTTCCCACTTAGAACTAGCCTAAACTGGTCCTAATCAAAATTTTAAGAGTTGCTCCTAGAACTTTGTTTCTAGATATTATTCCCATCAGATGCGAAATCGTATTTAAGTAGGTAATAGGGTAATGATAATATATATACACGACAGTTACGAAATATTTTATCGGTACAACAGATATCTAGTATTGAAACTGAGCGTCGTACGAATAATAAAATAAATCAAATGTTGTTAATGATGATTAATTACGCTCAAACAATTAAATCAATATTCGTTTTCAGACAAGCTATCCATTTATCGGTGCTGCCTATGTTAACTTACACCTTGTTAAAGAGCATCAAGCACCAAATAATGGGCAAGTAAGTAAGCAAAACGTATAAAAATATATTTATTTATGTGATATAATTTTATACTTATCTTGGGAACCCTGTAGATCTGTAAGTAATCCTAGCAGCCCAAAAAGATGTGTCCTATGGATATTTATTATTGGCTTATGTTTAACTGACCACCAGATATAATAACAAATAGCAGACAAAAATAGTAAATGATCACCAAAATGAAACTCGCATTTTAGTGTAAAATTATAACCAAAGTTTTAACAGTTTGCTATCCTATATAAGTAAAATTACTCCAGGTAAATCATGAGTAAACCAAAAATAGTAAATGATCACCAAAATTATACCAACATTTTAAAGTAAAATTATAACCAATGTTTTAACACTTTGCTATCCTATTTAAGTAAAATTACTCCAAGTAAATTATGAGTAAGCCAAAAATAGTAAATGATCACCAAAATTAAACCAACATTTTAAAGTAAAATTATAACCAAAGCTTTTAAATTCTGCTATCCTATTTAAGCAAAATGAGTCCAAATAAATCATTGTTATCCCAAACTTGATATATATGTTAGCAGGCATGCAGCATGGAAGCAAACATGCAACATGCAGCAAGCATGGCTTCTGTCACGGCTCCGGCGCTGCGGGGCTCCGGTGGTCCCATGCGAGCTTATCGTCGCAGATGGTTTTCACGCTCGCCGAAGCTGCGCCTCAGCTCGCAGGCCGCCTCGCCCCTCCGCGCCTACGCGGTTTTGAATTGCACTCTAGGGGTGGGGCAAACAAGACTACCTACGTGGAGTCTATATATTATACACATAACTTAATATAGACATGACTTAATATGGCATCATAATACTTTATTTAATAATAAGCCTACATTTATGGCAATCACAGTGATTTATTTAGGCAAAAATAATACATTAATTTGGTCGTCAAGATTTGGTGATCATTTACTAAATTTGGTGGTCGAATACAATTTAAAGTGGAGTCGTGACTAAAATAGCTGGTACTATTATATTTTTAGACTTTATTTTTCTGGTGTTAAGTAGATATTTTTGGTTACAAAACTAAGGGTATCAAAGCATTTTATGGTGGTCATTATATTTATCCCCTTTATTATTTTATAGACCTGTTTGCACTGAGCTATCATGGTGCTAAAATCGCTCGCCTTCGCTTTAAACTTAAAAAAATATAAAAGGTCTAAAAATTCTTAATTTTCATAAGTTCTTTTTTGCGAAATATTTTCACCACTTTAATTTTTGAAGTCAGAATAATTAGCAACAGTTAATAAGAAGATAAAAACCGAGGTCAATCAGCACTTGAATTCAAATAGTAGGTACCTACCTATAGCAAGACGCAATGAGCTTCGCTATAATTTTGCTTATAAAATGCACTTTACTACTATATTTGTGAGTTTGATCCATGTGTACTTTAACATTTTATTAATTTTCAGTGTCATCCTGGCAGTGTCCATGATATATCTTTCATGTCTTCATTTACATCGACAGATATATCACACGGCTGATTATACATTAGATATAACAGGTGCGTCAAAATACCATAATACGGTTTCTAACTGATTTCTTTAGAGTTTGTCCAATTCCTCATAAACTGACCAATTGTAATGCCGATGCGATCCAGAGACATAACAGCAGAAATTCCCTCCACTTGTAATACACCTTCATTGATAGGTCCTTGTTTGTTACGTTTTTTATAACAGCCTGTACTATTACTATGGATAATTTTGACGAACCTATTTTCACTTTTAATACTTTGATTAGACACATAGTTCACGAAACTTTCAACATTAAATATCACACTTTCAACTTTCAGGTCCATTAATGGTTATCACTCAAAGAGTAACATCATTGGCTTACTCTCTACAAGATAGTTTGACTGTTAAAGATTTAAAATCGAAAGCGACAGGTTTGCAAACTACGGGTGGCGATGACTTGGTGAAAATAGAAAAAATACCCTCACCGCTCGAATACTTTGCATTCACTTTGGCCTTTCAGACATTAATGTGTGGTCCAGTAGTATTTTATACTGATTATATAAAATTTATTGAAGGTGCTCGTGTCGATGAGGTAAGAAAGTTTTTTTCATTATATATATCAAATATTATCACGGTCCTCCCATCAAACAAAAGGCATGCGAGGTAATAAAACATTTTCTTAAATTTCAGTTGGAGAAGTCGGCAGACACGAAGGAGCCCTCGCCGCGCACAGCTGTGTTCTATAAAGTTGCCGGTTCTTTAGCGGCAGCATTGTTGTATTTAACGTTAGCTAAGAAATATCCTCTGACTGTTTTAGAAGGTAATTGGTTTTTAATACTTCATTTATTATTATTTAATGACAAGGCAATTAATAGGACGCAGATATCTATTTATGATTTGTAATTTCAATGCTGTATGTAATGCTGTACCTATATGTATATATATATTTTTGCAGAACTAACAGACCCCACATCGGAAGTATCTCGTTCATGGTCTGCACTATACTTGCTGTGGTACGCGTACCTGTCGACTCTGGTGGTACGCTGCAAGTACTACCACGCGTGGCTACTGTCAGAGGCCATCTGCAACAACTGCGGCATGGGATTCAATGGGTACAACAACGACGGATCGCCTAAGTGGGACAAAATGTCCAACATCGACATATTTGGTTTTGAGGTAATGTTTTGTTTGAACGGCTCTACAGCTTATTTTTTTTTCTAGTCTAGTAGGTAAAGAGTATGAGAGCGTGGGTTCGATTTCAGGACAGGCAAGAACCAATGCAACTTCTCTAAGTTAGTAGGTATGTACTTTCTAATTATATCTTGACACCAATGACTGTGTTTCGGAGGACACGTTAAACTAAATAAATAAATAAAGTAGGTCATGGCAGTAGTTACGAGATGTCAGAAGCCAGTAAGTCTAACACCAGTCTAACCACGGGATATTGCCCGGGTAACTGGGTTGACGAAGTCAGATAGGCAGTCGTTCCTTGTAAAACACACACACCATACCTCTTACTATACAGACGACACATGAGGACAGCTTATGAACCTACCGTAATCTGTAAAATTTATTCAATAGATATTTTAACCTTATCACAATAGTAGAAGGTTTAATGTTCGGGTAGGTTGACCTACTTGCATCTGTGCATGTAACACCATAACAATACTGGAAATTAGAAACACAAAGCAAGTACAATGAGGGTTTTTGAAATTTTTTCTGCCACCGGGTGGCGCCACGTATGCGTCTGGTCCAAACAGCTGTCAAATAGTATGGAATTGTAGGTGCCGAACTTATTGTTTATTGAAATTCAGTTATATTGGAAGTGTTATTGATTTTATTATGGACTACGGTCAGAATAAGGTTTCCGAACTAAAAATTGAGCTAAGAGAGAGGGTGCAAAAGTCACTGGTACTAAGGAAAAGCTTGTTGAAAAATTTGTTAACACAATATGATTTAGTTTTTTTTATTTACTCAACCGCAATAGTAAAACAATAATGCAGTGCTTTAATTATAAAATAAAAAAAACACTAAAATCGTTCACTATTCATAGTAAAGATAAGCACTTTGACAGTTATCTGGACCTGACGCTCGGTGCTGCCACCTCGTGGATTGCCATTTTAGAAAACCCTCATTGCTGGAGTTAAGGTACAATTCACAATTGTACTGTATTTGCAGTTCGCCCAAAACTTCCGCATAGCGATCGCCAGCTGGAACAAGAACACGAACGCGTGGCTGCGCGACGTGGCGTACTCGCGCGGCGGCGCGGCGTGGCGCACGGCGCGGGTGTACGCGCTGTCCGCCGTGTGGCACGGCTTCCATCCCGGCTACTACCTCACCTTCTTCGCGGGGGGCATATTCACCGTCGCAGCCAGAAAGGTAATGTTCCAGTCGGCTCGCCCCCCTAATTAAACACAAATTACGGTTGTCCCAATATTCTATATACCTGTCGTTTTTTTTACTAGAGCTATCTCTAGACTAGGCAACTAATGTGAAATTCCACCATAGCAGCATCTAATGTTAATTTTAACTGTCGTTAATGATAAAGTATTTTCAAATCAAATCAAATACCTTTATTTTCATGTTGCATTGTAAGGTACATATCTATATATGTACCTTACAGACTAACATACATATTATATTATACAAAATAGGTAAAATTTTAGGATAGGTAATGTTTTAGGGGCGTTATAAACTTTCAATCGTATTCTTTTACAGATCCGTTTCGTAGCTCGTCCCATGTTTTTAGACAGTGTTCCTAAGAAACTATTCTACGATTCAGTCTCGTTTATCACTACGAGAGTTGCGATGACCTACGCCACGGTACCATTTGTTCTGCTTCACCTCGCGCCAAGCCTCGCTTTTTATGCGTAAGTACAGTTATATGTATAATTCTCGAAAGACTGCCTTTGCGGATTATTGCGCCAAATATGTAGCTGCGCAAAAAGCATTTTTAGGAATCTAGGTGATGCGCAATATGATTTTCAGTAAAACTCGATCATCTACTTGCTAAACCTGAGGCTATGATAAACATGCTGCTAGTCTAGTCATTCTGATACCACACTGCTCCGTTCATGAATACAATTTAGTGGTAAAGTAAATATTTAACTCCCGGTATTAAACCTATTGATCACAGAGACGTCTCCGTGATCAATAGGTTTAATACCGGGAGCGATCACCGACTTGTCCGAGGCTCTCTGAATATCAACTTCAAGGCCGAACGTTTCCGTCTGATGAAGGCCAGGCTCCGACCAACACTGCTCCGAACCATGACAGGATCTGAAACGTTCCAGTCAAATCTGGAGAACCGATTTGCCGCCGTGGAAACCACAACAGACGTTAACCAGAACCATGAATATGTGGTTCGGATCCTCAGGGAGGAAGGTTCGAGATTCTGTAACATGCAGCGTAAGGGCAGGAAATCAAAGCTTTCGGAAGAGACATTAGGGCTTATGAAGAAACGACGTGAAAACCCGCCTGTCACTTCGTCAGCTAAGCGGGCTCTAAACCAAGAGATCAACAAGCACGTACGACGCGACCTCCGGTGCTCCAATACTCTTGCCATTGAAAGAGCAATTGAGCTGAATCGGGGGTTAAAGGTGTTCGTACAATCTCTTGGAAGAAGCCACTTGACGAAGCTGACCACAACAAGTGGAGAAGTCGTTTCTTCGGTGCCGGCAGTCCTTTCGGAAGTGGAAAATTTCTATGGCCGGTTATACGCATCGCATGCATCTCGACCTGATCCCGGAAATGAGGATTCTAGAGCCACATTAACACGCCATTTCACCGAAGACCTGCCAGAAGTCAGCAGTGGCGAAATCGAGATCGCTCTGAGACAGCTCAAAAATGGAAAAGCCCCTGGCGAGGATGGCATTACAACAGAGCTATTAAAAGCAGGAGGAAACCCCTTACTGGGGGAGCTCCAGAAGCTTTTTAATGCCGTCCTGTTTGAAGGGAGAACTCCAGAGGCGTGGAGTAGGAGTGTTGTCGTCCTGTTCTTCAAAAAGGGAGACAAAACCCAGCTGAAGAACTATCGACCCATTTCCCTCCTAAGCCACGTCTATAAGCTGTTCTCAAGAGTGATCACGAACCGACTTGCGCGAAGACTCGACGAATTCCAACCACCGGAGCAGGCTGGGTTTCGGAGCGGATACGGCACCATAGACCACATCCACACAGTGCGGCAGATTATACAGAAGACCGAAGAGTATAATCAGCCCCTGTGTCTAGCATTTGTGGACTATGAGAAGGCCTTTGACTCGGTTGAAATCTGGTCTGTTCTGGAGTCCCTGCAGCGTTGTCAAGTAGATTGGCGATACATCCAAGTGATGAGATGTCTCTACGAAGCCGCTACAATGTCCGTCCAAGTACAGAATCAGCAAACAAGGCCCATACCGTTGCATCGAGGAGTGAGACAAGGGGATGTTATTTCCCCGAAACTATTCACTAATGCAATGGAGGATATGTTCAAGACGCTGAACTGGAACGGACGCGGCATCAACATCAATGGCGAACACATCTCTCACTTGCGATTTGCTGACGATATCGTCATCATGGCGGAAACGCTGCAGGACCTACAACAGATGCTGAACGACCTGGCTGAATCTTCTCTACGCATCGGCCTACGGATGAACTTGGACAAAACCAAGGTCATGTTTAATGAACATGTTCTACCGGAACCGATTGCGATACACGGCGCCGTTCTCGAAGTTGTTCGGAAATATGTATACCTCGGGCAGACATTGCAGTTAGGTAGAAACAACTTTGAGGACGAGGTGAATAGGAGAATTCAGTTGGGTTGGGCTGCATTTGGGAAGCTACGTCGAGTCCTAACATCGTCGATCCCACAGTGCCTAAAGACAAAAGTCTTCAATCAGTGCGTCCTACCTGTCATGACTTACGGAGCCGAAACGTGGACACTGTCGGTACGGCTGGTTCACAAGTTTAAAGTCGCTCAGCGGGCTATGGAAAGGGCTATGCTCGGCATTTCTCTGAGGGATCGCATCAGAAATGAGGTAATCCGTCAGAGAACCAAGGTCATCGACATAGCCCACCGAATCAGCAAGCTGAAGTGGCAGTGGGCTGGCCATATTAGCCGAAGAACCGATAACCGTTGGGGTAAACGAGTTCTAGAGTGGAGACCACGCCTCGGTAAACGTAGTGTAGGACGTCCTCAGGCACGGTGGAGTGATGACTTGCGCAAGACGGCTGGCAGGAGCTGGATGCGAGAAGCCGAAAATCGATCTCAGTGGCGTGCACTTGGAGAGGCCTATGTCCAGCAGTGGACTGCGATAGGCTGATGATGATGATGAAATATTTAACATAAACGGAAAACATTATTTTACAGAAAATTCTACTACTCCCTCCACTTCATCGCCCTAGGTGCCATGTTAATACCCGAAAAGGCCAAACGACCCAAACCTGCAGTTGTTCAAGAGCAGCAGTCGAAATCCCCCAAAATGAGTAAGGAAGCAATAGAGGAATCCCTCGAGGAATTGAATGGTAAACTGAAAATATCATAAAAATAGTATGTAGGCATTGAAGGGTCGACAACACATACTTCATCAACGGGACCTCTGCCGTATGACCCAATCAAGATTGAACTAGCTTTTTAACAAATCATCCTCTAATTGTAACTGTTTCATGATTTTTCCAGAAGGTGGTAGGTGCAATTAATCTGTATTATTTTTTGCATTTAACTACGAATACACGCCGTCCAGGCATGCACCGTCAGCCATCATAGTTAACTTCTGTTGAATAATGTGTATCACTCATATAATTTTTATTTTAATACAATGATTGTTAGTTATTGTTTTGATTAACGTTTCTTTTATTTTAAGTTTATTAGATTAAGAAACGAATTGACTATTATTGTTCATAAAAAATGATTCACAACTAAGACGTCAGTGTGTGAAGCAGATTGGAAATAGAACTATGTATAAGTTCTGCTTTAATATTTCGCACGTTGTTGGCTGAAGCTAATTTATTTTTAACCGACTTCCCAAAAAGGAGGAGGTTCTCAATTCGGCCGGTATGATTTTTTTTTTAGATTAATATTGTTTGAGTTATTTATACTTTTCAGAGTTCTTGATCCAAAATAGATCCTCAAAATGTTTAGAGAGCAACCAAGTAGGCTCTGGTTGATCAAACATTTACCTGGACTAGTACCTAGTAAAGAGGCACATGCTGCTATTCTCGAATCATTTAATGTATTACATTATCATATTGAATACGTTTACCGCGCGTTTTATTTCGGCAACAGAGGTAGTAGTCTAAGATCCGACCTTACATCGACCTTCACCGTCTTGATAATAGAATAAAATATACTTTATGACAAATTTCATATATTAGAAAATATATTAAAAATAGGTTGTCAAAAAAAATCCTGCACAGACTATTTTTAAATAATTTTTTAAAAATAATTTTTAACTAAATTTTGTGACGTTAAGATAATAAGAAAATTTTTATTCTCACTTAAAGTATAAAGCTTTATAGAATGTGCAGCCATTGGGTTGTCTATTATTTACCTGGACAAACTGCTCGGTTGTCAGGTTAAACAGGTATGTTTATAGTAGTTACCTTCACTTGAAATGATAATAGAAAAACTAAAAAATCATTTAGTACTGCTCTTCTCAATTCAAATCCAGTTTACTTTACATCAGTACGAGTTTCCACTCTCGTGATATTTTTTTTCAGCTACAACGTACGATTTTCCTTACATTACTAATTGACATTTTAGTATGGACAAAATACACCGTAAATGTAAAATGGTATATCTTGAGAAAGAAAACTCGTAATGATGTAAACTGGATTTGAATTGAGAAGAGCACTACTAAATGATTGTTTAGTTAGAAAATACGAAAAAAAATAGTGTCTGTAGAAAAATGGCTTTAAATATCGTTAAAAAAGCGTTTTTAGGCATTTTCAGATTGGTTTTTCTCCAAAACTAGAACTACTAGAGCAGTCCTGTGTTCTAGACTTCGATTCTGTGATAGATAATCTGCATAAATTTACATGTTTCACCTTGGAAACGAAAATGCTGTTGACTTGTGTTATCAAGACGGTGAAGGTCGATGTAGGGTCGGATCTTCCACTATAGTAAAATTTGTTACGTTAACAACGGTTACAAAATTTTTATTCTAATTATACCGGAGTTCCTAGGGGGTTTGAACCAGGACTGAATGCTTCTTTCTTATCCTAAAATAAAACTTAAAAATTACCAATTATTTTTGTGCTTTCGATTAATATTTTTTTCCGACTTCCCAAAACGGAGATTCTCAATTTGGATATTTTTCGTTTTTACATTGTTCGCGCATAACTTCGTCAACTGATTTGAACATTTTTTTTTGTTGTTTGAACTGGCATACTTCCCAATGGTCCCATTGTCATCAGGTCTAGGAACGGATGATGAAAACCTTTAGGAATCAAGGGTAACTCTCGAAAATTATAGTAGGTACGCTGAAGGTAAAAACGTAACACTCAGGTGTATGTATGATAAATATTCTAAAACTGCGATGGCCTTACTACAAAAACTTAACCATATTTCAAACACTTGTCTAAAAAAAATGTGGTTCCAAAATGGACCTTATTTCAACGTCATAATTTGACATTTTTTTAGACAAGTCTTAAACTGACGTTTAAAAGTTTTTGTGTAACGGCCAGTTTCTTCATCAAAAGTTAAAGTTATGGCTAAAGTAATGTCTAAAGTAAAAGTAACGGTTAAATTAAATTTTTCTATGAATTTTGCTGTCAGTTTAGCCTTGAAAAAACGAATTTGACCGTTACTTTTACTTTAGACATTACTTTAACTTTAACTTTTGATGAAGAAACTGGCCGTAAGACGGTGAAGGTTTAGACTTGATTATGGAAGACTAGTGTTCAGGCCAATCCAGCTTCGGCGTCGGGGTTCACATAGTCGTGGTCAAATGTGCCGCAACGACTGCCCATGATGTTCAAACTTCCAATTAATCGTGCCTTCCGATACAAGGAAGAGCACGTTGATAAGATAGTCACCCATCCACTAACCGACCGAACTGTTGAAAAAGTAACAAACGCGCAAGCTATAATGAATGCGAACGTGACGTTGCGCGTTATGGCGGTGCGCAGCAGAAATCCGTCAATTCGGTTCGCGTTCGCGATTCACCCACACAGCACCTTTGTGTACTATTTGAATTACTACAACTTATTTCAAAATCAAGAGCACAATTTTTCATTAGGTATTCGTCAATAATAAGCTAGCTATCTATACATTCCACTTTTCCGTAAAATATTTTTTGTTTTGTCCAATTTGGGACACTAGGAACTCCGTCTTGCTATCTAATAAGCTTAATATATTGGAAACATATTTTTGGTGTCAACAAAACATGAAAAGTAATATGTATGTACTAAGATATAACCTATTGGTCCGAAAGTGGGGACTTGTGACGTCACAGTTAAGTAATATTTGTGCTTATAAGTGACAAATTTTAATCATGTTATATTTGCGTTATTAGTTTTGAGACAAAAAAAACGTTTCCAATATTTTAGGCTAAATATTTTTTCTTTATTTGCCATACCTGTTGCTTTTTTGGAAAAGGAACATAAGTTAGATACCTATTTAAACAAAATATATAGAGGTATATAATGGTTTCTATTTTATGCCTCTAACCAACCGCGAAAGTCGGATACGTCGCTCATCACATTTAGGTACAAGTGATATGTATTCACGATGCGAATCTCATCAGATGTGCATTGTCTTGGGCTACGGTAATGATTACAATTCGCCATAGAATATCATAAAGTATATGTGTGATTGTGAACGACACACCCTGTATAGCCAAAATTATTTTATACTTTACGACGCAGCTGATCTTTTATTTATGAAATCAGTACAGTATTTCCTTTATTGACAATTAAAGAATTCTTTACAATTAATTATCTCGATTTTTTTTTTCAATCTACATACTATAATTACATTATTTTTAATACTACTTTAATTTTAAATTTAAGTATTCTAAAACATAGCTACTAAATAAATATAAATTATCAGATATCTATATTAAACATCCCTGGTTTTCTTTTACGTCTCAAGGTGTAAAAAGAGATGTAAAATAAGAATTTTACACATTTGCAACTACAGAATGAAAATCTTTGAATACACTTAGGTAAGGATGTACAAAAAAAAACTGGGATCTCGAATATTTCCACTATCATTTATTGAGTAAGCTGTTAAATATCAAAATTTGATTATCAATTTGTAATTACATGTCATTTGCAAAAACATTGTATAAAATGTGTACTTCAGGCAAATTTTAAATTCGTTATAAGTACTTTCGCCCACTTCACGAAATGTTGCGCGGCTTCTTTTTATGGCTGGTTTAAAATAAAAACTTGTAACTTAAACCAACCGTTTCCGACTTGGTGTGCCGTGAAAGCAACCTTTGACGAAAATATCGCGCATTTCATGAATTGAGAAAATGTACGATATGGCTTCGAATGTTTTTGCAAGCGATTGCATTCATCAGCATTCTTTATAGAAAACTAATGATAATACTTATGTATTACTCATATGTGGCTACAAGTACATTTTGATCAGTCATTATTGCATTGTCAGAAATAACATAAAAATAACATCAATATCTAATCTTATCAAATTATCTAGTTATATAAAAAATGTGGATGTGTAGCCTTACTGAGGATTTCTTTAACCAATCTATCCGTTGTTTTCTGATTAGAGATCTAAATTTGTCAGATTTCATATAGAGCTTATATCAAAATTCTATCTCTAATCGCACATCAGCTGATATATAGGGTAAAGAAATCCACTGTATGTAATACTTACCTCAAACATGGAATTGTATTTATTTTTGTTACAAATTAATTTTATATCAAAAATGTATTTTATATGGTTAATAAAAATATATTTTACTTGATGATCTTAATTTCTGAATCCTTATATTAATAAACATTGCGATTTTAAATTATACTCATAAGACTTAGACATTACAGTCACAGAGTTAGGAAATATGAAATGTCATTATGCAGGTAGGTAGCTCAGGCGCCTTCTTCTAGGTTAAATACGCATGGTGAGCATGACCAAAGTGGTCAGTTATGAGTGAACTAATGAGGCTTTCAGATTATTTGAGACTACGATTAATGGTATTACAAAAAATGATCGGGTCCAAATAAGGCGTACAGGGCGAAGACAGTGTTCCTCGTCCCCCGCACACCTGCATTTTGGCGCACTACTTTCGTAGATTTTCCGTTATGGCACCTCCACTAGTTATTTTGTTCTCCATGATTAGAGTAGACACACCTGTGCACCCAGTGCTGAATGGTGCTTTTTACATCAATATTGTATACCCTTACTTATTTAACTGGCTCCCAAAAAGGGGTATATAATTTTATGGCTATGGAAGGTAAAAGTACCATTATGCACAAGTGTCTCATACAATATTTTTGCTAGTTTTTCGTGATTAAACCTACAGCCCACCACTTGACAAAAAAAGGCCTCTTCAGCTGCAAAATTCCAACTTTCAATTTGTTGTTCCAATTCCCAGCAATTGAGAGAATTTTCAATTATTGGTTCAATCATAATTTTATTTAAAAAGTAGAAGAAAAAGTAAAAAAATATTTATACTCCTAAGATTGAAAGTAGTTGCAAAATGTGGCTTAGTCCCTTAGTAGCATTACTAATGCAAAAAATATTTGATGTATTGAACTGACAGATTTGAACAAAATCAAAGTTTACTTTGAGTAGGTAATATTGGGTATAACATTCTGATCTTTAACATACATATGAATGAAAAGCACACCTTTAAACACTTTAATACTTCCTGCTATCTGACCCATCTTCAAAAGAAGTATTATTTCTTGTACATTTTAGTTTTTAAAAATGCTTGTCTTATGCTACAGAGTGCTCCAGGTACATCATTTGTTTCAAGCAATTTCTTGCTCACCTCCTCAAAAGCCTTTAGTTTTGGTATAGCACTGGATACTGAAATGATAATATGTAAATAATGTTTAAGGCGAGGAATTGGTCAACAATAATTCCATAACCGGCACGCGCATCTAAGGCGCCAAAAGGGGTCGGAGCGTCTGAGCGGGGCGAGGATAACAATACGCGCGCTAGCTTATAACTAAAAGTCGTAAGCGACAAAATGGTTTTGTAATTTTATTATTTAGAAATGATAATTTGATAAAAATTCCTTCTACAATTTTAAAGAGTATGTATATACTCAACTACTAAAAAAGTTAAGAGGCTTAAATCGGTCCCGTTTGCCCATAATATGTGAATCTCTTTTTAAAAAGAGGTATGTTTGATATATTTTTCTCTGTTATAAAAGTTACCTAATCATGTTTTGACGTCTAACAAAATAAGGTTTATATCATGAACTTTCAAGTAACCAAGTTGTATTTTGATCCGTTTTGTATTTACTGAGAAAAATTGAGATCCTTGGCGCCAAAAATTCCGATTCGTCCTCTTAATAATGCGAAAACGGTTACTGTCATGGATTTCAGCAAAGTAATGCCTGATGCCATAATAATTAATCATTATTTTACTTATACATGCACATGTAAGAATAAGACATTATATTGGTCTCAATAGAATGTCTTGTTGTCTCAGTAGAATGTGGTGTATTACATGGGCATCTTATCAATATTGTTTTTTTTATTTTATTCTCCAAAATTTTAAAATATTTCTAAGAAGTGCATTGAAACTTACATTGATAGCATCCTGTATTTGTGTTTCTCACTAGACGAACTGAATAATTTTCAGATTCCTTTTTGGCTTCAGTAAAAAACTGTATAAATATGGTTTGGGATCCCTCACTTTTTGCTTCTATGGTGTAATAGATTTTCAGAAACTTTTTGTAGTATTTTTTGGCCATAAGAAATGCTTCATGAGTTTCTTTGATTTCTTGAGACAACAGTTTCTGATCTGTAAAGAGAATCATGAAATATAAATATTTTGTCATGAACATTGGCTAGCCTTTATTATAATAAAAATTACACACATAGTTACCTTTTTTGTAGTTTTCATACTGATTCTTTTGTTGTGACAGTTCATTCAGTTTTATATCGATGGAGTGGCGCAGCTGCTTATTTTGCTCTAATAATGTTTTCAATTCTTCATCGTTATTTTGGAGTACATTGTTGTTGCTATTGTATTTCTTCTTGTCTTTAAAACCGTTTTCTATTATATTTATTAAGTGTTCATTTAAACTTTCCACTTTAGCCTCAAATTCCTGATAACATTTTTCTTCTATATTATTCAGGTTAAGTTCTGTGCACCAATTTTGCTCGATTATACTCATTTTGTTTTGATAATTGATATAACTAGACCACTCAAAATAAAAACTACACTTAAAATTACAAGTCCGTTACATTTGATTTCACTTGACGCGCCGTATCGCTGAATGAACCATAGAGTAATAGGTTATTATTTTTGGTAAGGTTTGTCATAGGAATCATCATTCGGCGTTATTTATTCCTAATCTTACGTACTCCCTAGACGGTCAAAATCATTGTGATGTGAAATCTTAAATATTAACTCTAAACATCACTAAACTTGCACAATATCGTAATATCCCAGATTGAAAATAAAATGTGTCTGTTAATATTGGTACTTACTTAAATACAATTAAAACAGTTAATTATTGTAACCAATAGGTATTTGTTTAATTTGTATTTCTGTAAAAAGTCCTATCAAGACTGTAAACTAACTCAAATGGAGTATACTAGTAGTGTATTTTATATACTTATTTTAATAGTATGTGCTCTTATACCGTATGTTCAGGTAAGATGTGATGTAAATATTTTTTTAAATAAAAAGTTATTTTTTATTTACAACGTCATATAATTTTCTGGTCGTAAAACGAAAAGTTTTTGTCATAAACAATTAAAAAAAAAGGAAATAGGGAATAGAAGAAATAAGAAGGCACTCAAATTATTATCCGAATGTCTCGAGAGGTTTTGAAAACAATTTGTCCAGAAATCTGAATTTCGTGGGTCTCGGCTCAAAGGGCAAAGGTCTATAAAGATCTACAATTTCTTTTGGGTACTATTTTTTTGTTTTAATCCTCAAAAAGAAAACCTCCCTTTGAGAACCTCCTCCTTTTTGGGTAGTCGGTTAATACAAATGTATGCGTATTGTACTCACCTTGCTCAGAAGTTGCCTAGCTACTGACTATATTTTAGAAGTGCCGCGCTGCACTGCGCTGTAGTTCAAGTACAGTCTTAGTGCGTACTTTAAATGTTTTCCCATCTCTAAGTTATTTCTAAATTCTATACTTGTCTATGGTATATAATTGATATGTCAAATTGTCATTAAAGATCGTGAATAGAAAATGTAATAGAAATAAACGAGAAATTTCTTTTTCTACCCTAACTATTGCACAGGACGTAATAGAAGATCAATGGATTCATTGTTATGAAAAAGTCAAACTCTTTGCTGACGATTGATTTGATTTTAGTCTGATTATTGTAAGTTATCTGAAAAGGATATGAATTTCTGGTAAGCAAATCAATGGGTACATTTTATCAGTACCATTACATTTTATTAGTTTATGTCATGTGTTTACTTTGTTATCCTTTAATTTTATTATTTATTTCAGGTTGTTGGCGAAACAATTTGAGAGGACGCATCAACAGACTGTTTTTTATCATTATGTTTTATTGCATTTATGATGAAAAACTTGTAAAGTCTGTTTCTGTGCTTGCAAAGATTTTTATGACTGTCAAGTTATTTGAGCAGAATTTGTCCAATGGGCCATTGTCTAAGTTGTTTCAAAAACCAAGCTAATGCAGACATTACTACTTCTCCTCATAGGAAAAAAGATGGTAAGTATTTCTAAAATACAGTGTAGTAATATGTCTTTGTTCTCTTAGATATAACTATTATAAACTTTACTGTTACAGAGCTGACAGATATAGCAGTCACAGTTTCTGTTTTTCCACAACAAGAGCCACTCCTGCATGACAATCAAAACAGCATTAACAGCTTAAGGAACACAAGCACATCTCAAGTATCAAGCACCAGGTCTGGAGAGCAGAGCCCTGTTGATATAATCAATACTCATAAAACACATTTAGTTTCAGAAAAAGTACCTAAACCATTTTATCAGAAATTGCCAACCATACCCAGGACTATGTCATCTTTGGGGGCAAATGATTCCCGCATATCTGAGTCTAAAATTAATCAACTTTTTGATCAATACAAAGATTCATTAGAAGATGCTATATTGGCAGAAGGAATAGAAAATCTTTGTAATGATTTACAGCTAAATCCTGATGATTTTAAAGTTTTAGTTTTGGCCTGGAAATTGAATGCTAGTCAAATGTGTAGGTTCACAAAATCTGAATTCATACAGGGCTTGAAAAATATGAAAACTGAATCTATTAAGGGTATTCAACACAAATTGAATGAGATCACAAGTGAGCTCAAGAGAGACACTGAACAATTTAAGGATTTGTATAGATTTACTTTTAAATTTGGTTTAGATGTCAGTACTGGCCAGAGAATACTGCCTACAGACATAGCTATTGTATTATGGCGTCTGGTTTTCACAAACAATGAGCCTCCTATTTTGGACAGATGGTTGTTCTATTTAGAAAAAAACCCACACATAAGAGGCATTCCAAAGGATACATGGTATATGTTTTTAAATTTCTGTGAATTCATTGGGGACGATCTCAGTAGTTACGATGACACAGAGGCTTGGCCCAGCCTATTTGATGATTTTGTGGAGTATGAAAATGATCAAATGAATCAAAATGTCAAGAAGAATGATATCAAACCACAGGATTAATGTCCATTGCCAAATTTTAGCTTCTGTAGGTACTTAATTAAGATATTGAGACTGATAATCTGATAATGAATGTTCAATGATGTTAGTCTTGTATCTCTGGTGAAGTTAAGTGTTAATAAGGTAAATGAATGTATTACTAGTATGATGTACTGAACAAAATTGAGTAGGTACATATTGTGAGATTTAAAAATGTACATAAAGTACTTTTATATTTTATAAATGTTTATCTTTAGGTTTATTTTTAAAAATTATTTAACATTCCAGTGATGGAATTAGACAAAATTGTGTAAATATCGTTTTTAGTTGCATCAAAGGTACCTTCTACTTCTTTAACATTGTATATTTTTTACATCTACCTTTCTTTGTTGCTATTTGTGGAGTCTAAATCTTGCACAAAATGAACATTGCCTGAAAATAATTAAATAAAAATAGTAAAGAAGTTTTATTTAAAAATAGGTATGATGAACGCTAAGCGGATTAATGACTAGAAGTGCCTTCACACAAGAGGATTTTCCGCTCATATGTGCAACAAAAAAACCTGTCGAGCGGTTTTTTTACAGACTCATATATGCACGACGCAAATTTTGAATCATTCTGCTGGCCGAACTAGGCTAGCGCACTAGGGAACGACACGCGATGGGGTAGAGGTACGTTTTGGAAGCGAGCTGCCGACTTCAATACGTGCACAGCGCCACACTGAATTCGTCCGCAGCTGGGGCCCGATTCTCCTAAGTTAATGTCAAAATTGAATATAAATCGAATCGCAATAGCAGTTTTAACCACATCGGGCATTCTGCTACTAATATAAGACCAATCGTATTCCAACGACATTCGATTGGTTTGCGATTTGTCTGTTTTTTTTGGTGATTTTGGTCTATCGGTAGTTTGCTCTACAATCATATTGCAATCGTAAATCATTTACAGACAAAATGATTCATTATTGAATGATAGAAAGGGATAAAAACGTTTATTTCTAAGAAAAAATAGCGGAATGCCACATACGCTTCAATCGTAATCGAGTCGGGATTGGATCTCAGTCGAATCGAGTCGAAGTGAATCGTATGTCGCTTAAGTAAAATTAGGAGAGGCCCCAGGTGGGCCGATATTCTATTGTATTTCGCATTAAAATGAATTGTAAGAACAACAAAAATGCGGCAACGCTAGTCGTAACCCCTACGTGGAAAGTCCCTATCAATATGAATAAAATATGACCAAACACAAGGTAACAGGGGCCCGATTCTCCTAAGTTAATAATGTCAAAATCGAATAGAAATCGAGTCGCAATATGATCGTAATAGCAGTTTTAACCATATCGGGCATTCCGCTACTAATAAAAGACCAATCGTATTTGATTGACATTTGATTGGTGTGCGATTGGTCGTATGCTATTTTGGTGATTTTGGTCTATACGATAGTTTTCTGTACAATCATTTTGCAATCGTAAATCATTTGCAGACAAAATGATTCATTATTGAATGATAGAAAAGGATAAAAACGTTTATTTCAAAGAATAAATAGTGGAATGCCACATACGCTTCAATCGTAATCGAGTCGGGATTGGATTTCAGTCGAATCGAATCGAACGTGAATCGAATGGCGCTTAAGTAAAATTAGGAGAATCGGGCCCCAGCTGTCACCCAGTCTTTCAAATACTCTATCTATACTATTCCTAAACTGCACTTGACTACAAAAAATTTCGCCAATACGAATCAAATAATCCCAAACACGTGGTAGTTGCTGTACACCGATGTGGAGTTCCCTTTCTTTTCGGTTGTGTCCATCATCATGCAAGTTCTAAACCTTCACGGTCATGAATTACCTAGGTACATGCTTGTCAATGTATACCACACTAAGTAACAAAAATATTTTTTTACCGATGTGTGCATACAATTTTCGAGAGATGCCCTCGATTTCCATCATCAGATCCTGACTTGATGACAAAAAGGCCAAACTGCAAGTACACCTATACTCTATCGCATCAATAACCAGCTTCCACCCGCGTGGAGTGTTGAAAAAAGCAGCCCATATTAATCCAGGGTATCACCTATCTACATACCAAATCGGTCCAGCCGTTTTTGCGTAAAGGAATAACAAACATACCTACATCCATACATTTCACAAACTTTCACATTTATAATATTAGTAGGAACTGGAAGTAGGATTTTACGCAACAACCCTCCCTCTGTGTCCTGACCTGACCTGGGGCCCGATTCTCCTAATTTTACTTAAGCGACGATCGATCGACGTTCGACTCGATTCGACTGAGATCCAATCCCGACTCGATTACGATTGAAGCGTATGTGGCATTCCGCTATTTTTACAAGCAAGAAATTTTGCATACATGTTTAGTTTGGATGACAATGCATGTTAAGCTATGTGACGTCATCCTAAATCCAACATGGCTAAATATACAAGATGGCGGACTAGTTATTTTATTTTCAAGGTACCTATACAATATGGGTATCAATTGAAAGGGATTGACAAGTAGAACACATTGCACTTTACGAAATAAAAATCCAAGATGGCCGCCGCTACAAAATGGTGAATAACCTATTTTTTTCAATTCCATCCATATGGGTATCCAATGACAGGGCTTGACAAGTAGAATAAAGTGCACTTTACCAAATCAAAATCTAAGATGACCGCCGCTACAGAATTTAGACTTAGGAACTTACCAGGTGAAAACTAAAGAGTACCTATAAAATAAATTGAGGTAAAAAAATCTTAAAAAAGAAGCTTTTATTTAAATGCGCTTAAAAGAAAAAAATAAACTTTTACTGTAACTTTACTGGCAACTTATAACGACATTTCAAATTTAACATATTTGACACAATTTATACGTTTTACAAGCTTGTCGCGAGATTTAAGTACTCGTATTTACTGTCTTAGTAAAATCGCGACAAGCTAAGTTGACAGTAAAGTTACAGTAAAAGTTTATTTTTTTCTTTTTAGCGCATTTAAATAAAAGCTTCTTTTTAAAGATTTTTTTACCTCAATTTATTTCATTGAAATAAACGTTTTTATCAGAAATAAGATAATTTTAGAAGAAAATAGCAGACCAATCAAATGTCAATCGAATACGAATACCAAAATATATCCACATTCAAAAAATATATATTTCAATTCTCTTTCTAGGATAACAATATCAACTGTGACAACAAAAGGGTTGAAAAAAACCTAAAATATTGACAGTAGTACCACGGGTAGTTTTTTCTTGCCCGTGGTACTACCAGACCGCTTGGTAGTACTACGGGAAGAAAAAATTACCCGTGGTACTACTGGTAGTACTATTGGTAGTACCACGGGCAACAAACGGATTGGTCTTTTATTAGTAGCAGAATGCCCGATATGGTTAAAACTGCTATTACGATCATATTGCGATTCGATTTTGACATTATTAACTTAGGAGAATCGGGCCCCTGTACGAGTCTCATTTGTGGGGTAAAAAATTAAAAATTTTGAAAAAACCCCCGACGGTAAAAATCTTATTGAAAAATAATAAAATAACTCAAAACCCCCGACTTAACCCAATTATATAGGAATATCCGTCGGGAGCTGCCATTAAACCAGCTAAAGGATTCTAGTGTCGTGAATACAATTATTGAAGAATTGTAGATGTTTAACGATGACATAAAATACACTCAATTAATTGTTGAAATTTCATATAGAAAAGGCAGCCCCCGACGGTTATTCCTATATAATTGGGTTAAGTCGGGGGTTTTGAGTTATTTTATTATTTTTCAATAAGATTTTTACCGTCGGGGGTTTTTTCAAAATTTTTAATTTTGCTTAATTTTATTTCAGACTTTTTAGAGAACATATACGAATTATAGTCTATATAATATGTTATTGCAATATTATTTTGCACCGATATTGTAGCGCCCTCTAGTGAGTTACAGGCGTAATTTTTATTATTTGGGAACATGCATTAAGCACGTACACATTGCTGATGAAAACAGAATTGTAATCGGACGTTTTGATTATATTGTAACATTGTTTGGCACTAATATTGTGGCGCCCCCTAGTAATTAATAGCCATGACACCTATCTAAGAACATGAACTCATCGAACACAAAACCGTTATTGAAAACCGCATCAAAATCGGACCATTAGTTTAGAAGGTAGGTGGGAACATTACTTTGCTCTTTTGCACTAATATTGTGGCGCCCCCTAGTGAGTTACAGCCATGACACCTATCTAAGAACATGAACTCATTGAACACAAAAACGTTATTGAAAACCGCATCAAAATCGGATCATTAGCTTAGAAGGTAGGTGGGAACATTCCTTTGCTGTTTAGACTAATATTGTGGCGCCCCCTAGTGAGTTACAGCCATGACACCTGTCTAAGAACATGAACTCATCAAACACAAACCCTTTATTGAAAACCGCATCAAAATCGGATCATTAGTTTAGAAGGTAGGTGGGAACATTACTTTGCTCTTTTGCACTAATATTGTGGCGCCCCCTAGTGAGTTACAGCCATGACACCTATCTAAGAACATGAACTCATTGAACACAAAAACGTTATTGAAAACCGCATCAAAATCGGATCATTAGCTTAGAAGGTAGGTGGGAACATTCCTTTGCTGTTTGGACTAATATTGTGGCGCCCCCTAGTGAGTTACAGCCATGACACCTATCTAAGAACATGAACTCATCAAACACAAACCCTTTATTGAAAACCGCATCTAAATCAGATCATTAGTATAGAAGATATGTGGGAACATTACTTTGCTGTTTGGACTAATATTGTGGCGCCCCCTAGTGAGTTACAGCCATGACACCTATCTAAGAACATGAACTCATCGAATACAAACCCTTTATTGAAAATCGCATCAAAATCAGATCATTAGTTTAGAAGATATGTGGGAACATTACTTTGCACAAACGCACACACAAACACACAAACGCACATCTCTCACCCTAAACGCATATACCTGCTCCGTTCCGTCGTGGGTAAAAATGGAGACTACGCTTTTTTTGTTGAGCTTGAAATCCAATAGGAACCACAGCTTGAACATTCTCGTTTTATTAGAAAATTCGGCCACAGCTTCATGCTGTAAAAAAATGTGACGTGCACAAGCACAAGCGTGCCCAAACACAGGTTCACTTCCCATTCCGCCAGTCTCGTCCGGTTGGACGCGGCCGACTGACACATTGGCTCATTTTCCAGAATCCGGGCTGCTTTGTGAAAGGTATTTTGACCTTACTTGGGAATCGAACCCCAAGACACCGTCATACAGACGTCTAAACCATGGGGAAGTCAGATACTATTTTCAGTAGGTGTGAATATTTCGTCAACATGTGACATGTGAAAAAAGTAAGTGCCATAGTATTAATAAAATTTTATTTTAAACAAAATAATATAGTCGCAGCCTGCCAGTGCTCGGTCGGTGTCGAGGCGCGGGTGACGCCCACGCAGCCCCCCGCAGCAACATAAAGGCACTACGGCGTCTCCGCGCCCTACTTCCCTCTACTGAAGCATGTCCAAAACAAAAGCATGGGGTGAACCGGCTCGGGGGACTACGTGCGCCTCACATCTTGTTCTGATATACACAAAATATGACATTATACAAACGCCCTTAAATGTAAATCTGATTATATTAAAAAAGCTGACAATTTATAAATTCATAATATACATTATCATAACGATTCGGAGTTTGGGCCGACATTGTAAGAAATAATATTCGTAAAGCGAACCCCTTTACATATCTTTCCATAAGTACTCTCAATGTTTCTACAATAATACTTTATGTATGATTAGAACTGCGGGCGTTTCCAAGTATTTTATCGTAGAGTGTATAGTTATTTAGTGTACTACCAATATATATTTAGGAATATGTATATAATGTTGTCAATTTTTTTGCAGAATTCAGTCGTATTCTTATACAAGACATCGTTACCACCATAGATAAAGAATACTAAATAGATGGTCAATCCAGTGATTTTAGTAAAGCCAAAATCGAAATACACCAGCTGAGCGACTGAAGTGTGAATAAATGTGTGCTTCTTTCCTCAACTTCGACACCGATATTTTTGGTGTTTCTAGTTTTTCATGGTATAATTTCTTTTTTTCAAAATAGGACTGGTTGTGTACAGGGCCCTGTACACAAATTTTTTTTTCATAGTTCACAAGTCCAAGCAAAAATTACCTAAAATGTAGCCCAATCGTACATAAGCTGTTCATTTTTGGACTCATTCCACATATTTATTTATTCTCATCTGTCACTTATAGGTGACTATAAAACGGTAGTAGGATCCTAAATCTATGGTTACAGCACTTTTCATTCCAAGTATTGCTGTCTCGTAAAAAATTTAAATTTTTCTTTCACCCCCGCATCGGCTATTAAACCAATAAATAATCTATTATCATAAAAAGATAAAAATATTGCAGGTCTATAATAAGTAACATTAAAATAGATGAGGCAAACTAATATTGTTATACTCAAGTATTTAAGTTTAGCTTCAACTGACATGAAAATAGCATAAAGAATGAAGTACTGTAATTATAGCAATTTTTAAAATAAAACATAATTTAGTTTTGTAATAGAAAACAATATTATAATCCATAATATGAGAGAATATTATAATCAATGTAGTAAATATGTGCGCCTCACACAACATGAAGATACTATAGAATATATTATGTTAAAAATTAAATATTGGTCATATTACAATTTATTAGAACACTATAAAGTGAATTATGTAGTTTATGAATACCTAAAATTGTTGGAAAATACATGACCGAAAAAATAAAACACATATAAAATTGAAGCCAGTTACAAAGGTTCCTGGTAGCGGCTAGCGACTTATGTGATATGATAATACGCTAATGACAACGCTTTAGCATATGCCATGTGAAAATGATAACAAAGAACAATGCCCAAACATACGGACCTTAAATCCGGTAGCGATTGAAGCGACTTACCAGTCACGTTAAAAACAAAAAAAAATACTAAAAAAACGTTATAAAAGTGATTACTGAGTATTACACTAATATTGCTAAGGAAATAAAGATGTAATATTGTTAAGGGAAAGTCTGTTTAGTAGCGGAAATTGTCAATTGTTTGTGTGAAACTGAAAGCGCTATATAACCTGCCAAGGAGGTTCATAAAACTACAAAAAACAGTTATTATTCAACTAACCCTTCTGCACTTCGGTTATGCAAAACAAATTGCATATTAGTGTCCTCCTGTCTACTGCTTACATAAATTATTTTAACCAGCTGAGTTTGTTTGGGCATCCTCCTTTATCTCCGTATGTCTAATGGAATATCCAGTCAAGTTGCAAAATCCTATAGCTATAAGATGTATATATTACTAGATAAGACATTACAATATATTTAACTACCTTGTTTCTGTTGAAGATACTTATTATTTTCGTGAAGTTCTATGGTACACTATTTTGCTTTTATCAGTGATACTGTTGCATCACTGTTAAAAAATGTGTTAATTCAGCTTTATGTGTTGCTTTATTTGCGTGAATTACCTTCATTCCATATTTTATATTACCTTCGTGTGTGAGACGCTTTAGTGATCACCACATCAAAAGCAAACTCAGTGTTATGTTGAAAATATAATTATCTAGTTCGATTTAATGTTCAGTAGGTATTTAAAAGCGAATCACTAAAATTGCTGACAACTCTTTCCTAGCATTTAGTGGGATGATCAATTAAACAATTTACATGAGAGCCTTTTCCATCGAAAATCACCACGCTCATGATAATAGAAGTAGTATACAGAAATAATTGCGGCTTATAATGAAAAAAATATATAGTATTTCATTATCCATTATAATAACTCACAAAAGTTCCAAGCATTTGAATACTAAAATTCTACGCGATGCTCGTGGGGAATGGACGAATAATTTAGGGTTACAAATAAACCCCGAGGCAGGATGTTAACAATATCAAAATGCACACCATATATTGTTGCTATGAAATATTAAATACGTTCCTAAAATATGTTCCGGGTAGGTCAGAAGACAGTAAATTAAAAAAGTAAATATGCAACCAGTAAGAATATGCAACAAGATGTTGCATGTCGCAGCCGAATTCTATATTAAGCATTATATGGTATCGCGTAGGCAACTGTAACGTGTTTGTATTGACAAAAGTGCTATCTTTGTTTAGAATGAGCAAAAAATAACGACTACAAATCTGTTAGGTTCGCGTTTAGGGGTAGGAATTTCAAAATCCGCATTCAAGAATTGGCTACGACACTGTTATAAATTAGAGCTTAAACATTAAAGTAAAATTCACTTGAATGATAAGTAACATTAACAAACGTAAGAGCATCGTGACGAATTCAGTAAGTGTTGTGTTGCCTTATGGCTGAGACTTACAGCCGGTTGCATAAAAAACATGTTACATATTTGTAAAAGTGATCGCGTATTTTTTAAAGATCGCTGGTTTTTGTTGTTTTACGGTTTATGATTTAATTCTGTCTGCAAATAAATAAGAAATAAAAGATTCTGAGAAATCAATATCCAGTTATTAAAATAATATTTTGTTATCTGATGCAACCAGCCATAAATAATATTACATAAAACCTAGCTGTTCTATGCTATTGAGAAAATGCGAAATGATTTATTTAGTGATCATGATGAAGCAATACACTCGAGCTCTCACAGGATACAGATCCCAAAATTCAGGATTACATTATTACATGCATTCTCTGTTGATATAGGTTTGGAAAGGCCTATCCTAGCTAAATTACAAATTGTAGTGCCAATTTACTCAATCACCTTCAGGACTTTACCAATCGCGATGGTTTTATCTGAAACAAAATTATTAAAAGTCAGTTAAGTTAACCTCAATAAATTCTTGGTTAACCATAAAAATATTAAAAACATATTTGGGGTTTTTCTTGCTAAGGCTCATCATATTTAAGCATTTTAATGATTCTGTAAACTCTGAATCTAAGTATACTCACTCTCATCTCTTAATGTGAACCTGCCCATTTGAGCAAATTTTTTGAATGGTTCTAAACATATAATTCCCGCGCATTCTATCCTCATGATAGCCACTTGATCTTGCTTCACAAAGCGGGGTCGCGTCTTGGACTTTTCGCCAGTCTTTTTGTCTACCAGGCAGATTAGCGCCTGCAAATAATAATTATGAGTTGTCAATTAAAAGTTTAAATTAAGTTATCACTAGAAAGTACTGGATAACAGTAAATCTCGCTGTTTACACACTTGTAATAAAATTACGATAAAAGTATCTTGATTATTATTTTCGACGTTAAAATTCCGTATATGAGATGATTCACGCGGTTCGTGCGTCCTGAAGGTGTTCCTCCCGCACCGAGATAACAGTGGTCTCCATTGAAGACCCCTCCAAATTCCTTCTCAATCAATTTACAAGACCTTGAAAGAGTTACAAGTACCTCTAGGTACATATCCATGACAAGTCTCAGTATGAGTGTGATTTACCTTTACGGTGATTTCTTCTGCTGCGCAATGTATATGCATAACTGCTGAGTAACCAGCGCAGATAATAGATTTGTGTTCAAGAATCACGACTTGAGCGTCGAACACCTGTAATTGACATGACGGTTTGCATTAACTTTAATTTGTTATAACATTATTGATCTACAGACTAAGTGAAGATTTATAAGTATTTAGTACTGTGTAGTTTACGGCGTGCATCGGATTTATAATATAATAAACATATCATCATATGGGTATACGAGGCAGGCTACGCAACACCTCGCAGCGTAACACGACGCCGACGCTTCGTGTACATTAGTTTTTAAGTTAATATTATATTTATTATTATATATATATAATATTTAATATTATATTTAAGTATTGTATTTTCTATGGGCCTTAGATGCCTGATGTAAATAAATAAATAAAATAAAAAAATATGTGACTACATTATAATTATTTACAATTGCTACAAAGCTATTTGAATAATTAAACTACATACTCTTCCAGTAGTGATAGGTTCGGCAGTGTCACAAAGAACAAAGCCAGGCGACACATCTTCCTCCTCAATTCCTTTGAGCTTGACTTTTACATTTTCTCCAGGACCAATTGATGTCACTTCAATGTCGTCAGACCATAACTGGTCTACAGTGACTTGTACCTGCATTTAGAAAATACATTGGTGATGTTTAAATCCATCTCGAGTCTTAAAAATAACAATAATATTTATATTATTGAATATATAATAGTATTGAATATGTCGGAGATGGTCAATAGTACGGACACTAAACGAGACGCAAGCGCGCCATCTGGTGGCATTTCCGGTGAAACAACATTTTGGCGCGCTTGGCAGAGTCGTGGTGGTCGGCGTGGCGTCCGCGGAGCTCAGTCTTCGTTGAGTCGCCGTGTGGCACACATCTCGAAACTGCCTTACGTCACGTCTAGTGTACCTAGTGTTATTACTTAGTGTTGTAGTACCGTTGTAGAACCATATTGTGAAGTGCTAAGATTATTGTAACGTCTATCGTATGGTAAGGTTCTTCTAACCTAACAGACAGACATGTGTTGCTGGGGAGTTTGTTCCGCCACTTCTTCTCCCCAAGCCAAAATACATAGGAAGTGGCGAAGGGCGGGCGTTTTGGGGGCTGTCTTTTGTTCTGACTAATTTGAATAAACGTTTGAGTTTTGAGTTCGTTTGAGTTTTGAGTTTCTTTGAGTTATCTCTTTGCTCGATTACCCTAACTGATGTCGGACAATAGTGCCATCCTGATGTTTCGCCGCCTCCGACATCAGAAGTGGGATGTAATCCGAATGCCCACATGTGTTAAGGATTGCCATGCCATTGTTCAAGAAGTGAAAAAGTGATGTGCTCGTTTGGAGTGATGTGTGGCGGCCGTTGGTGGATTAGTTTCGAGAGAATTCGCCACGTGAAGACAAACTTTCTGGATTTCTGGGTGCACGATAGGCACATGCTGAATACCATGTTTTCCAGTAGGCAGAAAACAAAATAAGGAAACATCAGAATTTTGATGGTAGAAAATTGATTAAGAACTTCAGCGAAGGTACAAGTATGGTAACCACGGTTATGGTAATGGTATCGATTTCCATTGTGACATGTCAAACTAGTTATTGAAGGTTCACTGGAAAATTAACCGATTTATCTTCTCATTTTCATGTTTCAACAATGACGGTGGTTATTGTGCAAAATGGTGACAAAATTACTGCGGAGCATCTCAGCTGCCTGCCAGGAGCCCAACGTGTCATCGTGAGGTCGGGGTGTTGGTGCATCTCCGTGGTGTCTGTGAACGTGAAGCCTTGCTGAACTGCGCGCCATAGCGATGTGCGCATCGTCATGCGCGTTGAGGCGTTGAGTGGAAACCCGGTGAGACCGATCCATTTTTGCTTTATGTTGAGGTTATTTGTCTTACGACATTTTTATTAAACTTGAGAACTTGTGGGTTTACTTTACTACTGTGACTTCTAATGTAACTAAGGACTTAGGAGGTCGAGACGGTGGTTCACGACCATGGAATTTAGAAAGTATCATGTGATGACATTTACGTTGACAAAACTGATGGCGACTAACTTGACCGTTGTTCGGAAACCTCTAGAACATAGGAACGACGTCGATGGAGGCGCCACCGGCGATGGCATCGGAGGGGGGACAGCGCGGCGCGGGGGGCAGCCACGTACGAGGATCGCGGGCCGCTCACACACCTTACCGATCAGCTGTGAAAATTGTACGCGTCGCGCGCCGTTTAATTATATAATTTGTTACAAATCATCCGTTGGAATAAACCAGTACCTATATTTCGGAAACAGCCTCAGTCATTTCTACAGCCCAAGAATTCTCCCTAACAAAGTGGTCCTTCGCAAGAAAGAAAAAACAACGGAGGCAGGCGTGCAGTGACGCGTGCGTGGCGATTTTGCAGCGCAGGAAAAAACCAACGTGGCGCACACGTCTCCAAGAAATATATCGACGAGAACGGATAACTGTGGCTACGGATCGGTAAATAGTGTGTCGTTCCAATTAATCATTGCCCTTTATCACTTCTTAAATTCTTCCCGCTTTGTTGGCCATTTAAATCTGTTCCATTTTTTTTCCCCATATTTATTAGTCATCGCATTCATTTCGTTGCACATATTTCAAGCCTGGTTATCGCTCAAGCCTATTATTGTAGGTGCATCGCTGCATAATTAGTAGCAGGCAAAAATAAGAAACCTGTTTACACGGATACGTGTTAGCTTGACCGCTAATTCACTCAAGGTCAACATCTGTCGCCTTGCAATTTATTCAACGCAGTGCTTGCTCATTAGTTACGAATTAACGTAATTATTATTTATTTGAATAATGGACTCTAAACTTAAAGAATTAGTTAAGAAACGTGCAAGCTGTAAAGCTAAACTTACGCTTTTCAGCAATTATTTAAATGTAGTCCTTTCTTGTTCACGATTAAGTGATTTACAAGTAACAGAACTGGAAACCCGACTTGATAAAATGGATTTATTATACAATGACTATGATAAAATACAGGGGGATATCGAGCTGCTGATGGAGGACTCCGCCGAGGCATTGGCTGATCGCGAAGCCTTTCAAAACCAATACTTCTCCTTGGTGTCATCGGCGCGCGAGGTGCGACGTCAGCATAGCGAGCGAAGAGCCAGCGTGTTGGTGAGTTCCGTACAAGCTTCAGATAATAATGACGCCACACAGTCGAAACATAGTGTTGTGAAATTACCACAGATTAGTTTACCACATTTTGATGGAAGCTATCAGCATTGGCTCGAGTTTAGAGACACGTTTGATTCTCTTATACACAAGAACACATTGTTGGATGACATAAGTAAATTTCATTATCTGAGGTCCTCGTTAAAGGGTGCTGCTGCCTTAATTATTAGAAGCTTGGATTTTAATTCTGGTAACTACAGCATCGCCTGGGATTTATTGACGAAACGTTACAATAATAATCGTCTTTTGGTAAATAATCATGTTCAATCGTTATTTAATGTCGATCAAATAGAAAAGGAGTCCAGTAAAGCAGTACGTCATTTAGTCGATAGTACCACAAAAAATCTCAGAGCTTTAACAATTTTAGGACAACCGACGCAGCACTGGGACACCTTAATTATTTATATAATGGCTCACAAATTAGATACTAAAACTTACGTTCATTGGGAAGAATTTAGAAATACGTTATCCGAGGCACCTACATTGTCTAAATTTTTAACTTTTTTAAATAACAGGGCAGACTTGTTGGAATCAGTTGAGGACTCTGAAGCTATTAAAAACAAGACCTCAAACAATAAATCAAATAAGCAAAAAAGTTTTGCCATAACATCAACTGATAATAATAATATTTCAAATAAGGTTTCGAGCTCAAATTGTCCAATGTGCAAACAAAGTCATGTTTTATTTAAGTGTGATAGTTTTCGAAAACTGACGTCAGATGTTCGTAATCAGAAGGCTAAAGAATACAAGGTTTGTCTTAACTGTTTAAACCCGGGCCATTCCGAACAAAAATGCAAATTGTGGGCTCGGTGCAAGTATTGTAAGGCAAAACATAATACACTGTTACACGTAGACAAAGACAGCGAGCCGACTACCAGTAGTCAAATAACAGATAATGTTACTTTAACTGCCAAAGCTATACAGAATACTACTTCGTCCACCGTATTGCTTTCCACAGCGAGGGTGAAGGTGCGCGACAGCAGCGGCCGCAGCCACGTAGCGAGGGTGCTGCTGGACAACGGCAGTACCGCAAACTTTATAACTGAGGAGCTGTGTGGTAAGCTGGGTTCACTTAAACGTAACGTAAACTCCAGAATAACGGGTATTAACCAGCAAACTTGTAAAAGCACACAGTCTTGTTCCTTAACCTTAGAATCTTACTCGGGTAAATTTAAAACAACAATTGATTGTTTAGTATTACCAGAGATAACCAAATCATTACCATCGACATTAATTGATATAAGTACTATTCCACTTCCATCAGGCATCTGTCTAGCTGACCCTCACTATTATAAACCGTCAAGCGTAGACATTTTACTAGGTGCTGAACAGTTCTGGAATATTTTAGGTACTAACACAATAAATCTAGGCAAATGTCAACCTAGGTTATACGAATCTAAATTAGGATGGCTTATTTCTGGGTTTATTGCGCAACCTAGTCCATCCCGTGACCAACCAGTGTGTAATTTTGTGCAGGAAATAAAACCTGAACTCACTCGGTTTTGGGAACTAGATTCAATATCAGAAAAACATTCGTTGTCAGCCGAGGAACGTGCATGTGAGGAACATTTTTTACGCACTACTACTCGTGGCGAAGACGGGCGTTTTATTGTTAAAATGCCATTTAAACAGTCACCAGATGTTTTAGGTGACTCATACCAAATGGCGAAAGTTCGATTTCTTTCGCTCGAACGTAGGTTTGAACGTGATCCCTTATTCAAAGGTAGGTATATCGATTTTATGCACGAGTACTTGCAATTAGGGCATATGTCTGAAGTTAGTAACTCAAATGATAACATAAGTTACTATTTACCACATCACGGTGTTACGCGCGAGCAAAGTACTACAACTAAATTAAGAGTTGTCTTTGACGCGTCAGCTGTGACGACTTCAGGTATTTCTTTAAATCACCTACAAATGATCGGTCCGACTGTACAGGACGATCTTTATTCTATTTTACTTCGTTTTCGAAAACATAGATACGTTGTATCAGGAGATGTAGAGAAAATGTATAGAGCTATAGATTTAAATAAATCTCAACGCTCTTTACAAAAAATCCTATTTAGATTTAATCAACATGAACCGCTTAAAACCTTTGTTCTTAATACAGTTACTTATGGCACCGCTTCGGCACCATACTTAGCGACAAAGGCACTCGTAAGTCTCGCTTCACAGGCGTCTAATGATGACGTAAAGCAAGCTATACAACGGGACATGTACGTTGATGATTATTTGGGAGGCAGTGACACTGAGTCAGCAACCATACTGTTATGCAAGGAGGTGAGTTCGATTTTAGCATCAGCTCAATTCAAATTAAGAAAATGGCAATCTAATAGCCCACAAGTGATGAAGGCTATGTTGTCATCCCTTGATCAGAATGATAATAACATTCTGGATTTAAATCGTAATCAATCTCATAACACTGCTAAAGTATTGGGCTTAAACTGGGTTCGCGATTTAGATCAGTTAACTTTTTCTATAAATCTACCTCCAACTAATAAAATAACTAAACGTTACATTTTATCTTGCATTAGTCAAATCTTTGACCCATTAGGGCTAGTAGGGCCGTGTGTCGTATTGGCAAAGATAACAATGCAAAAATTATGGTTAGAAAAATGTTCGTGGGACGAACCGGTTTCTCGTGACACTCAAGAATGTTGGTCGTCATTCGTCACTACGTTATCGTGTTTGAATAATTTAAACATACCACGGCATGCATTTAGTGTTAATCATAAAATAATTGAGTTGCACATTTTTACAGATGCATCCGAGTGTGCCTATGGGGCATGTGTGTACGTTCGTTGCCTAAATAATGATGATACTATAACCGTTCACCTTTTAACTTCGAAAAATAAGGTAGCTCCCATTAAACATACAACCATACCCCGTCTTGAACTGTGCGGGGCCTTGTTGGGAGCAAGACTGAGTGCAAAGGTAGTAGACTCACTAACTATTAAAATAAATAAGTGTTATTATTGGTGTGATTCGACGATAGTTCTCTGTTGGTTATCTGCATCGCCGAATAAATTAAAGCCTTTTGTTCGTAACCGTGTCAGTGAGATACAAGAAAGTACCGGGGAAAATTCTTGGAGATACGTGTCGTCGAAAGAGAACCCGGCCGACTTCATATCTCGCGGGCTGAGGGCCGATCAAATCGGCACCTGTAAATTGTGGTGGTCGGGCCCAGAGTTTTTAAAATTAGGCGAAGATCGTTGGCCTAAAATGCCAAATACGGGTTCTAATTCCGACATACCTGAATTTAAAGTTCATTTAGTAGATAACTGTCAATCAACTCAATCAGTTATCAGTCGTTTGATTAGTAATAAATCTAACATAAACAAATTAAAACGTATTTTCGCTTATGTACTTAGGTTCATTTTTAATTTAAAAAATCCTAACAGCAGGTTGTGTGGTCATTTATCCTGTGATGAATTAAATGAAGCATTTACTGTTATGTTACGTTTTAGTCAAATGGAAATGTTTTCTGACGAATACAAAACACTTAGTTTAAAAAGGCCACTATCCAGCAAAAATAGGCTTGCTTCACTGTCTCCATTTATGGATGATCGAGGTGTAATTCGCGTAGGTGGCAGGTTAGATAACGCTAACTACAGTTACGACACAAAACATCCAATATTGCTAGATAGTAAACATCACATTACGAAAATATTATTTCGTTGTGAACATCTTAAGCTTATGCATGCAGGGCCACAACTTCTTTTATCACACATTCGTCAAACTTACTGGCCTTTAGGAGGTAGAAATTTATCTAAAGGTACATTCAGAGAATGTGTCAAATGTTTCAGATTTAGGTGTCAAGCGGTGCAACCAATCATGGGTCAGCTACCACGCACGAGGACACAGCTTGAATTTCCGTTTTATAATTGTAGTGTCGACTACGCCGGACCAATGCTGATAGCTGACCGTAAAGGCAGAGGTGCCAGACTCATTAAATCCTATATCTGTGTGTTCGTCTGTTTGGCAGTAAAGGCTGTTCATCTGGAGCTTGTGACGGATCTCACCAAAGACGCCTATCTTGCCGCGTTAAAGAGATTCGTTGCTCGTCGGGGTAAACCACACAGTATCCTCTCTGATAACGGCACAGCTTTTGTGGGCGTATTTAATGAGCTTGCACAATTCTTGGCTAATTCAAATTTAGAAACCTATTTTGCACAAGAAGCGATAAAGTTTAGCTTTACTCCTCCTTATAGTCCACATTTTAATGGTATAACAGAGGCCGCCGTTAAGTCTACAAAAAGACACTTAAAAACCATTGTTCATTCTTCTCATCTAACATATGAGGAGATGAACACATACCTAGTCCAAATTGAGGCTATATTAAATTCCCGTCCCCTTGTTGCTCTTTCTTCGTCTCCTGACGACCTTACCGCTCTCACTCCTTCGCACTTTTTAATTGGACGACCGCTAATATCCGTTTCTCAGCCGCAGGTACACTCCGTCAACATCACTCGATTGGACCGCTACAAAAGAATTGAGCATCTACGGCAACACTTTTGGAACCGATTCAGTCATGAATATGTTGTCATGTTGCAGCAGAGAACCAGATGGCATGCGTCCACAGGCGAAATTAAGCTGAATCAGTTAGTTCTGATCAGAGAGAAAACGCAACCACCACTACATTGGCTATTAGGCCGTATCGTCAAGGTGTTTCCTGGTGCTGACGGCATCACGAGGGTGGCGGAAATCAAAACCAAGAAGGGCAACATCACAAGGGCCTTCAACAACATATGTCCTTTACCTATTGAAGACGATGTTTCAACCCGGGCAGGATGTTCGGAAACCTCTAGAACATAGGAACGACGTCGATGGAGGCGCCACCGGCGATGGCATCGGAGGGGGGACAGCGCGGCGCGGGGGGCAGCCACGTACGAGGATCGCGGGCCGCTCACACACCTTACCGATCAGCTGTGAAAATTGTACGCGTCGCGCGCCGTTTAATTATATAATTTGTTACAAATCATCCGTTGGAATAAACCAGTACCTATATTTCGGAAACAGCCTCAGTCATTTCTACAGCCCAAGAATTCTCCCCAATAATGGGTTAGGTGGACTGTGGGGACTGACTCGTAGGGCCGATGTTCCATGACATGTGACAGATCTTGGGGACTGGCTCGCAGGGCCGATGTCCCATGACACGTGACTAGTGTGACTGATTGAACGACAGGGACTGGCCCTCAGGGTCGATGTTCCACGACGTATTTTAACTGTGACTGACTTTCGTGTGTGCTCGCTGGGACGCTGTAGCACGGCATGGGGGTCATATTAAGAGCTGGCCTTAACTGGTCGTAGGTTCTGGTGACTCTACTCATGTCGCTTAGCACAGTCCAGTGGGACTTGACTATTTGACTTGGCCGCGAGGCGGCGTGTGTGGCCATGTGAGTTGGCGTTGTGAGTTGGCCACGAGGTGGCGTGTGTAGCCATGTGAGTTGGCGTTGTGACTTGGCCGCGTGGCGGCGTGGACAGAGATTGATGACTGAGAATAAGAGACGGACTTTGACGATAGGGTGACAAAGGACATGACGTCTACTTAACTATGTTGGCACATTGAGTAAGAAGAGTAAAACAAAGATCGAGAGTTACTGTTGTGGTCAGGAGTGGCCGAGGCAAACGTACTGTGCTGTGTTTTTGTTGTTGCAGATTAAACCCACGAGGACGTGAGTATATGCAGGATGGCCGTGTCGGAGATGGTCAATAGTACGGACACTAAACGAGACGCAAGCGCGCCATCTGGTGGCATTTCCGGTGAAACAACATTTTGGTGCGCTTGGCAGAGTCGTGGTGGTCGGCGTGGCGTCCGCGGAGCTCAGTCTTCGTTGAGTCGCCGTGTGGCACACATCTCGAAACTGCCTTACGTCACGTCTAGTGTACCTAGTGTTATTACTTAGTGTTGTAGTACCGTTGTAGAACCATATTGTGAAGTGCTAAGATTATTGTAACGTCTATCGTATGGTAAGGTTCTTCTAACCTAACAGACAGACATGTGTTGCTGGGGAGTTTGTTCCGCCACTTCTTCTCCCCAAGCCAAAACACATAGGAAGTGGCGAAGGGCGGGCGTTTTGGGGGCTGTCTTTTGTTCTGACTAATTTGAATAAACGTTTGAGTTTTGAGTTTCTTTGAGTTATCTCTTTGCTCGATTACCCTAACTGATGTCGGACAATAGTGCCATCCTGATGTTTCGCCGCCTCCGACAAATATCATTTTGGCTAAAGAAATAACCTAAAATTAAAATATAGCTACCAATACCCGATTTTGAAAGTTACTTACCCTATTTGGCATAAGGAATAGAGCAGCACCCTTGCGAGTAACACCTGCTTCCACCTTCCCCATGAGTACAGTGCCCATGTCCTTGTATTTGTCCACCACGGGCATTATGAAGGGGCCATCCATCTTGCGATTGAGTGATGGAAGTTCATCAATTAGTTGAATAAAGGATGGACCACGATACCACGGACAGATTTCTTCAGTTACCTGAATGAATACAAATAAGATGTCAAAGGCTACATAGAATTATTATTACACCCCCACACACAGAATTAATATTATTACCCAACTAGCTGAATTTTTATCGTCATTTTGGTAATGCAACAACTTTTGTGATGATGCGCGGCTGCGCTCTTACAGGAAAAATTAAGTATGCAAATAACTGCCAGTTTAATCAAATTAAGTTTAGTAACAGAGATTCAAATGAAGATATTGGCTATCTCAACCAAATACAATATCCCTTGCTAGATCTGCTTGTATGATTCTACTGTCTGACTTCACATAACAACTGCCAAAGACTATATAAAAATGTACAATTATATAAAAGACAGCTATTTAAAACATAAGTCAAAATACTGAGTAATTTTTATGCTTACTTTCTGAAGTAAACCTTGTCCAGTTTGTCCTGATACGGGGAGGAAAGACAAATCCTTTGCTGGATTAAAGCCCAACTTTTTCAGGTAAGGCATGATTTTATCTCGACATTCATTGTATCTGAAAAAAAAAAAAAACTTAATATTATGATTAACACTAAAGCCAGTTTTAGAAAGCATTAATAAGAAGGTAAATAACAGACGTCAGGACTGGCACTAGTGTGTTGGCCAGCACTAGGTTAGCCTGTTTTCACACAGTCATAGTTTGACCAGCTCATTAGTAACACTCCTGTGGTCTGCAGGGCAGTGGGGGTGATTATAATGTTCACTTTCTTAAATAATATTAAAGTCAGCAGTGATGCAACAACCACCAAATGTATTTACACTTGGTTAATATCCGGTTAGCACTACTTGACTCTATTTAGGAGTAAGTAAACCCTTATACGGGAATGCAATTTAAAGAGTTAAAATAATAAATTAAAAAAAATCCCCGACCCAAAAAAGTACGCAATTATTATGACAAAAGGTTAAAAACGCTAAACCCTATAAAAAGCAAAAAATAACTTTTAACACTACGTAAGTACCAACTAAAGCATGTCAGACTAAACTAAATTTTGTCGTGTCAGGGGACCGCTCTAATTATCTAATTAAGATTCGTGTTTTTTTATACGAATGTTGTAATTAGGTAGGTACCTATCATTTGATCTAAGTAAGTATTTTTGAAGGTAAAAAGCGGTCCCCCGACACATCAAAATTTAGTTTAGTCTGACATGCTTTAGTTGATACTTACGTAGTGTTAAAAGTTTATTATATAGGATTTAGCGTTTTTAACCTTTTGTCATAATAATTGCGTACTTTTTTGGGTCGGGGGATTTTTTAATTTATAATTTTATTTTATTTCAAGCTTTTTGAAGAAGCTCCTTAATTTTTCCTTCTTTCATTTAAATTCTTTTATTTTAAGATGGGGTCGCTATATGCGATCTCGGCCAAAGGAAGCTGTTTAACAATCCTCATGACAAACTGGCTCTGAGAGAATTGCACAGATTGAGAAACAAGAAAGATTAACCTTTGGTCATTCCAGATTTTTAGCAAAAATATAAATCGGTTTATCCGTTTCATTCCGGCGTTCCAGGGTTTCATCTGCCACATCCTATTTCCAGCATCAGGTTCTCGTCAATTAGAAACATGAAGAGAACTAGTCAAGACAAATTCAACGAGCCCAAACTCGATGGGTTTACTAAAAGGCAGTTCAGGGTTACGTCTCCTATCTTCGTGCCCTAACAGCAGACTAGCTTAGTGGTTCCAGAAGACATTAGTATTTCAAATTTCAGATCCCACATATGCTTGCAAGTAAACTGAGCGTGTAACATTCCTATCACACCTAACAAACGAGCTGATGACCTTGAAGAGCTGAACCGATTTCCACCAAACATAGCTAAGAACACTCCCGAATGACATTCCTTTGAAACAAAAAAAAACCGCATTACAATCGGATCATCCTTTTGGGAGTTACGATGCCACATACACACACACACAGACACGTCAAACTTATAACACCCCGTCGTTTTTGCGTCAGGGGTTAAAAAGAAGTTAATACAGTGGTCTTGAGGTACCTTTTCTCATCCCAGTTCACAGTTGGGTCATCCATCTTGTTAACAAGTGCAACTAAATGTTTGACACCTGCAGTTTTTGCCAACATAGCATGTTCTCGAGTTTGACCTCCTCTATCAAAGCCCGTTTCGAATTCACCTTTACGAGCAGAGATTACCTGAAGGAGAATTGATAATTATGAAATGCGTAGTCATAGGTCGTAAGGTTCGTGGAGTTCAGTTACCCCAGGACACGGACAAAACCAAATGAAATAATTAGTTTCACAATAAAAATCAATTACTTTCTTATTACAGCAATACTGCTCATGTGATTGAGTTGTGTTGACTGTAGTGTCATCTGACAAGATTGATCACAATTGCAATAATTAGCCAAAACAAATATAGGAACTGAAGGCTACATGATAATGGACGTTTTTATAATATTGATATTATTTTCCTTAAAAGAACTATTTTAAAATATGTAAATATACTAAGAAAAAAACATACATACCAGGACAGCTAGATCTGCCTGGGCTGCGCCACCAATCATGTTCGGTACAAAACTTTTATGACCAGGAGCGTCAAGGATTGTGAAATGCTTCTTGTCAGTCTCAAAGTATGCTCTTCCAACTTCAACAGTCTTACCCTTGTCACGTTCTGAGTAAATAAAAAAAATAAGTATAGTTTCCTCTCAGAAGAAAAATAATTTTATATTATACATGTATGTACATATTTTTCTTTACCTTCTTGATTGGTATCAAGTGCCCATGATAAATACCAAGACTCCCTGGATTTCTCTCGCGCTTCTCTTTCGTACTTTTCAAGTGTCCTTTTGTCCACCATTCCAGTCAGTGACATAATTTGGCCACCAATAGTAGACTTCCCAGCATCTGTAAAAAATAATTTTATAACCTGTAATTTTATGTTTTTTTCCTGAGGTTTTAAGTTACTTAGCTTTAATATTTTATGGCTTTTAAGGCTCGATCATAATTGATTTTACGCACCTACGTGTCCTATGAATACAACATTCACGTGTTCTTTTTTGCTGCAAGTGTCTTCAACACGTGGCGGCTTTTTCTTCGGGATTTTCTTAGTGGCTTCGCCGTCCTCCTGTAGATTAAAAAGTCCAAGGATATAATAACAAAATGACAAAGTTTCTGATTGACAACAAATACAGATTAATTAATTACTTTTATCGTCATGTTTTTTCGATTAATTAACTTATAAATAAAGTGAACAAACAAGTTTAATTATTAACAGCAGTGACAATGTCAGTCACTGCTATAGGCGTGTTTCGTACAGTGTATGGTAAAACACTAAAAATGTGATGTAATAAGATAAAATTGATACCTACATATTAGGAAATACCAAGTCAGAATATGAGGATGTTATGTAATAGTTTTTACAAAGTATGGTAGTTAAAATATTAAGGATAAAGGATCCTCCCTCTAAATGTAATAAATGAGCTTTTAGAGCGTAAATTCTGCAAGTAGTTAATCTAACCTGTTGTTCAATTTCTTCATCTTCAGGTTCGTTGTTTTCTTCAGGGGTAAGTAGAGCGTCATCAGCTTCTGCTTCCCAGCTGTCAGCCGTGGGGGAGACATCAGTTGGTACCGGTATAGCGCCGGCAGTAGCCGAAGGCGCAGGAGCATCGGGGGTTCCTACGGCAGGGGTTCCATCGGCTGGAGTGCCGGAAGCCGGCGTCCCTGAGGCCGGCGACGCAGCCGCGGGGCTTCCAGCGGCGGGAGGCACGGGAGGCGGCTCCTCCACCCGGGGCGAAGCGGACGCAGCTCCACCATCACCACTTTCACCGCCAACGTCACCGCAACCTAAAATCATACACAATATTTACAATCATGTGTTTAGGATGAACTTTTTAAATTCTTTGTTTCAGCTGTTAATTATTATTTCACAGGCAAATGCAGATTCCAGCTTTGACATGGATGACAAAATAGTTTTTTGTGATAGGCGCTTACTTTTGTATAAATGAAACATTATCAAAAGTAATTAATTGTAAAATAATAAATCTAAATCATTACATTGTAACACAGCTGTGTTGCCGACAAGTTTCTTCTTTCCAGCCATAACACTAGAAAGCAGTGAAAGGGGACGTTTTTGGGAGTACTCTCCTATGTAATTGATGTGAAATAGTGCTAATTTAATTAGCCTAATTACAATAAACATATTTTGACTTTGGAGTCCTTTATGTGCTAGGATGTCCAAAGGGGCTTAAATATGTTGCTAGAATGCCGAAGCAAATAGTTAGTGAGGTGTGAGTCTGAATGAGAAAATCTAACCTTGGAGAATATCTATGAAAATGGTTTTACCTAATGCTGTAACAACACCTGGTAGGAACTTTATAGTTGATAAATTTTAGATGTATGTTTAGTGATTGATGTGGTATTATTACATTTCTTTGGATAAAACATCTGGTAAAATTTTTCCATACCTAATATTAATGGTTAAATTAAGAGGTTAATATTCTACAGGTCTGCTTTGGTACTCAGGTTTTATAAAATGTACTACTGTTAAGACCAACATGATTTAAGAGTAGTATCATTACTTTGGTCTGCTGCAAAACTAATATATTTTTATTTAGGGAAGCAGATCTACAAGCAGACAAACAGTCTCTCCTAAAACCCATGATTATACAGGCCTTCTTATAATGTGCTCCCTTGATGGTCAATATAATTGCACAATATAATAACCCTAGATGTCAATATCCGCGGTCCACATTCAACTGCATAAGGCAAATTTTCAGGAAGCTATACTTGATTTGAGTGAGCACTTAACATAAGTTCACCATCTTGATATGAAATTCATTTAAAAGCTCAGTGTAAAAATGAAATGTGACTAAAATCAATGTTGTTACATTAATAACTTTTAGTTAAGTGCCTAGTTAAATAGATATAATGAATAAAATATAATTCACTTTACAGTTGAACTGTGAAACTATTTTTGATCTAAGGTAGTAAAGGAGATTGGGAATTCCTGGGCTATCTGCGATCAGTCATGAAATTGGTATTGAAAAATAGCTTTTAAAATAACTATAACATATAGTTTTCAGTATCGCTCTTACAATATATAGTTAGGAATAACTTATACCATAAGTGTTGTCCCATGGGACATTAACTACACCATGGTGATAGAACTACAAAACAGTCATTATAGGACCATACTACTTCCATTAGTACCAAAATCATCACTGGCCGCTGATAGCACAGGGTCCATAGAAATTTGCCCTTTCTCCTTAGGTATGAATTTCTATTCTTCAACAGATTAATTAACCTTTAAATAAGATAACTTTTATCTTATAGCAAACATGATGATTTAGACTATGACTAAACAGTTATTAAGGGACAGTCATATCATAGATACAACATGCTTTTGGTTACCAGCTGTTAGCATAATAAAATGAGATTGAAGGGACAACAAAAATAACTTGGAATGATGTATTACAGAACAGGAACATATATTTACTCATAAGATAATTCATTGACTCATAACTAACCTCAATTTTTTTTTCATCTTTGTCAGCAGTACTTGTAGTCGATCAAAATTGAGTACTATAGTTGACTAGCTATAATATGGGTACATTTTTATCAATTCTTTAAGCCATTGATATAGCCAAGTATGATAAATGTATTAAGAGGATAATGTAAGCAAGGATTGGTAATTTGGAAAATCTAAATTATGTATTTTTTGGACACTGTCTTGTTAATAATGTCAAAAATCTGTCATGTTTTATTTACTCATGAACAAAGCTTAGCTTCAGGTCAATGTAATGAGAAACTGCACTGTGGGCAAGTGAAATATGACAGAGAATAAGTAGCTAATGTCCAACTAATATTAAAATATACACACCTTTAGCCATGATCTTCGTTAATATTGGAGAATCTATTGTTTAATATCGATATTTAAAACCGAGAGAAAGTTATGAAATAGCAAGTATACGCTTTTATAGTTATAAAGTCGCGCGCCGCGTGTCGAGAAATAACCCGTTAGAACTGGATTTAGAAAAAAAATAAAGTCATCGAACGTATGTTCCGCTTTAGTAACCGTTTGATTTTCAGGTTGTGTGCTGGTACAGTGAAGGTGACAACTTTGGTAAAACAATGAATTCACACAAAATTAAACTTGAAAAGCTTCAGTGCAGATAGATATGACAAGACATTATGACTTACCGTTTAAGACAGGACTTCCCACAGATTTTGTTGATCCACTTTCAGATTTTTGTGGAGTAGTGGGGGTTTCGGAATCGTCGGTAGCCTGTGAAGGCTTAATAAAAGAAGGCACGAACTCCACGGCATTAACGTTCAACGTGGAAAATTTAGCAGACACATCGTCCGAATCTTTTGCACCTTGTTCACTTATGAAATCGGCTTGACTCTCCCAGGAGTCCGGAGCACCGTTATTGGACATTTTAGTAACAGACAGTGTAAATTTCTTAAATAAGTCTTTCTTTTCAAGTTATTTTTATGATTAAACGCGTTTTTTTCTCGATAGATCCGCGTGTGTCTTTATCTGAAACCGGAAGTTCATGGCAATTTGCCAAATAAGTAGAGAAACAATCACTTGACACATTAAATCAAAATAAAATTATCATCTTCGTAACTGAAAACTCTTAACTATTTATTATGTAATATATTTTTTCCAATATGAGTTAGTTCAATCTAAATATGTATTTTAATTTTAGATTAAGTAATATATATTATGATTACTTCCGGTGAAATTCTGCCATGATAGATTTTTCGATTGCCATACGAATGAAATTAAACGGAAACAGGTATTTTTTTTAATGAAAAACCTAAATGACTAAAACACACAATACATGTCTCTAGGCAATAATTTAATTATTAATTAAAAATATTCAATATTACCTCTGTACCATCTCCAAGTTTACAGAATACTGTTGATCGTCTAGGTGCCGCCTAAAATCAAGAACAAATCTATCGCAAGAGCTCACTTACTGTTAGGTAGCCCTTAGACATACGATAAAATTGCGCAATATACAATAATGGTCGCTGCACACAGCGGGCGCGGCGCGACGGGACGGGACGGCGACGCGACGCTGAGCAGTTGTAATGTACTAGATATTACGGACGACATCACACAGAGCCGTCCCGCTCGGCGCGACGCGACGCGACGATCTAGTACATTGCGTCGCGTCGCCGTATGGCAGAGACCATAAAAGCATTGACATCCTTTTTGGTATAGTTTTTAGTTTTGTATTTTAATGTATATATTCTTAGGTTAAGTTATAAAAACATTTTAATGTTTAATCGCTATATCTCCTTGCCACGCCATTTCATTTGCGTGAACGGTTGGACTGATTAATATAAATTGGAATGGAGGTAGATTAGACCCGAAAAAAAGACAGAATAGTTTTTTCACCATCCGGCCACGGGAAGCAGCTACCTCGGGATGCGACTGAAACCGCGGGTGGAAGGTAGTTGAAAATAAAGTAAGTATAAGTGGCATTATTATTAAAAAAATATTTTTCAATCAAGATATACAATTGTTTTATTTTTTCCTAACGCTTGTGTACGCAACTGTACCATATTAATAAATACTAACCTTCCAAGTTAAGAACGTTTCTTAGACATATGGCACGGTCGCTTTTTTGTAGCTATCCGAACTTGGTCGGATTATGTAGGTTTTCGATGCTCCGTCAGTATTATAATTGTTTTTCTTTAATTACTGAATTTAATGACATGAAATTTTGCAAGTGAATAGTTGAATGATTAAACTAATTATTGGCATACATTTTACCATGCAATTCCTTTAGAACGTCGTGATATTCGACTGCTTTGTAAAGTAATCTATTCATGATAAAATATCCTATAACTTTTTAATTACTAACGGAACATCATTGATACATGGCAACATGTTGGAGACACTTACAAGGTTTGTGTAAACGTGAAAATCTAGACCCCAAACTGCATACTTTAAGAACTAAGATCTAATAAGTGTATTTTACGTTTATATTTTTTCTAAATCTGTTTTTTAAACAAATATAAACAAATTCAAAACAACGTATGTAAAAATCTACAGCTCTCTATGTAAGCGCTTTATATGAAAACTAGCTAATGGCCAAACGTTCGCGTAGCGGAAACTTGAATTTCTCCGAAGTTTATGCATGCACTGATTTCATTCATACATAATCAATTATACACAAATACACAATAATTTTTGGACACATCTCTTTTCTTCTAAAGTCTATGGATTAAAAAAAGTTCCGCCAGGACAACGTTCGCCAACGTTCGCCCAGCGGAATCTGTTTTTGGTGAATTTCTCCACAATGGCTGCATACACAAATTTTTATTTACCATACACAATTATAGGACGTCATACACTAATTATCTGCATAATTAAAATCTTTAAATTCAACAACATTCCGCTGCGCGAACGCACACACTATATTTATATTATACTACACTACTATATTTATTTTTACACGCAACACTAAAGTGTACTTACTATCCTCAGCGGTCGGCACGGCTGCACGGTGACGAATTACTAAACAATGGCCGATTGTGTAAACACCACATGCCACGCTACGCCACGATTCCTTTGAAGTGTGCCCAAAAACCGACAACTCCCCGATTGCACGCCACGATTGACAGTTGTTATTGTCCGCCATCATCATCCTCCGAGCCTTTTCCCAATCATGTTGGGGTCGGCTTCCAGTCTAACCGGATTCAGCTGAGTACCAGTGCTTTACTAGAAGCGACTGCCTATCTGACCTCCTCAACCCAGTTACCCGGGCAACCCGATACCGCTTGGTTAGACTGGTGTCAGACTTACTGGCTTATTATTGTCCGCCATCATATACCAATAAACCCTGTACACAATGGTGATGGTGTGTAGTGGCAACGCATGGGCCATTGTGTACTGGGGGCTTTAGGGTATTCTCGTTTCTTTTTTACTGTGTTTCTGTGTCACAGACTACATAGGGTATATGTATTCTGTGGTGATACTGGTGAAATTTATCTCTAAAGTAGTTTTCAGAACAAAATGGCGTGTATCCATTTTGACTGGATTTATTGAATTATAATATCTCTGATAGAAACAATTATAATATCGTTAATAGTTATTAAAATAAAGCATAGAAGTAGTCTTCATATTTTGAAACCTTAACTTTTCTTACTTTTGTTTAATTTTCTTAGTGGAACTGTAAAAGTGAACCCTGGATGTGAAATTGTACACAGTGATTCCATGTGTTGTCATGTTGCTTATATTATTTGAAAAAGTGAAATGTCTGTGCATTACAAGTTCAAAAGTGCGTTAGATTACGACACAGTTACTTTCGATGGGTTGCATATATCAGTAGGAGACTTGAAGTCTGCCATATCTCAACAGAAACGGATTGGGAAGACGTCAGATTTTGATCTCCAAATTACTAATGCTCAAACAAAAGAAGGTTAATGTTGGCTATGTGTTAATCTGCTTGTGATGATTGATATAATAAATTAAATACTTGAGGTGTATAACAAAAATATATCTCTTTACTCCACTTCTATTGCTGTTATAATTTATTACAATATTTATTTAACATGTGTTAGCGTTACTTTGAGGTATAAAAATTATATTTTTTCTTTTACAGTTTATGTGGATGACAACACCCTAATACCAAAAAATACATCACTTCTCGTTGCTAGAGTGCCACTCTCGCAACAGCCCAAAAAACAGTGGGAAGGATCGAACAGTAACCAATCATTACATAAAGATGTCGCTCCTAACAAAGGATTGGCTGATCTGTCTCGCATGGAAGGTAGCGAACAGGATAAAATAAATGCTATGATTTCACAATCCACTTTTGACTACGACCCTAGCAAGTAAGATGAAACAGGTTTTTTCTTCACAATTTATTTTGCATTTATTTTCCCTTATTCCCTTTCCACTTGTTTTTTTGAGGATATTTAATATTTATTTATGTTGATTTTCGTGCTTTGGTGCAAAATTAATTTATACTGTACTGTGCACAACTGGGTCCTGATTAAGCAGCATTGTGACAGCAGACAGCCAGGACTGATACTGGTTCAAAACTAAAATGCTAACCTGAAACACTTTCATAATGTTATCTACATTCAACCTGAGGCAAATCATTAATCTGATTAGTCACATTCATTCTTTAACCCAACTGCCAACAAGGTTATGTTTTGTTTGTCAATGTTAACAGCTAGTGATATTGACTATAATTGAAAAAGAGTTCATTTTTGGGGTGTCCACTAGCAATAAGTATATTTGGAACACCACTATTATATTATATGCGTATATATATATATATATATTATATATATTATACTTATGTATTATTATAAGGAGAAAAAAATTTAAGACAAAAGATACTTGTCAATGAAATACAAGGAAATAAAACTATGTGTGAAGGTTTAAAAAACTTATGATTTGATTACCCCTCCTGTTTCTCATGTCCTAATCTCAAATTAATTTGGAGTCCTCCATGTCCTCTTCATCCGCACTTTTATCATCACAGTATTGGGGACATAATATGTTCACTGCTGAATATACGTCCCCAATTCCCCATTTATATCTATAATTTGTATCTGTTGTCATCTTACAAGTAATGGTTTAGTTCACACCAAGGGCGTCGCCAGCCGATGGCACAGGGAGGGGCAAGTTGACTTTACCTACTTTTCACATTCATGAATGGGAAACGTAGGTATGAATTGTAGGTAAAGTCGACAGCACATGAAGCTTGTCACTTATACTACGAGCCTTACATCTCATCATCTCCAGAGCTTTTTCCCAACTATGTTGGGGTCGGCTTCCAGTCTAACGGGATTCAGCTGAGTAACAGTACTTTACAAGGAGCGACTGCCTATCTGACCTCCTCAACCCAGTTACCCGTGCAACCTGGTTAGACTGGCGTCAGACTTACTGGCTTCTGACTACCCGAAACGACTGCCAAGGATGTTCAATTAGTGGACAGTGGAGTGGTTTTGGTGAATACATTCGAGTTTCGACGTTCGGGAATGATTGTTCAAGGCTTGAACATCAAACAAATCGATTAAAAGACTTAGGGCTTTGGTTGCATTATATTTGGCAACTTTTTTAGAATTCCAAGAATATGGGGTAGGTAGTAGATAACCTACCTTACCATACCTTATGTAATAATTTGGGTAGGTTATGGGAGGTGTATGTAGGGGGAGTTTGTATGGGACCACAGAAAAATAGAGTGATGTGATGAGTACGTCAGGGTTGTGGACATACCCATAGTACCCATTACTTTAGTTCCACCACTGTGATAAATACGATACACCTAACTCCATAGGTGTGCGGCTACACCAATTTCTAACTTAAGAGAAGAGGATACAAACCTTTAGTCTGTTAGACTTGGTTGGAGCCGCAGTCCAGGCTTTAGCCGTATTTTAAACACAAATGTAACTGGCCACTTATGGTTTTTGTTATAATCGTAGATTAATAAATAAATATTTGATTTCAAATAAGTCTGAAAGGATTACATAAGTTCTACAGACATCATTCTAAAATATCATTTCTAATGTTGTCAGTGTATTACTTCCGTACTTATTTTTATAAAATACTAGCCGTTTTCCCGCGGTTTAACCCGCGTCCCGTCGGAGCTACTGACCGCACCGGGATAAAATATAGCCTACGTTACTCGCAGATAATATAGCTTTCTAATGGTGAAAGAATATTTAAAATCGGTCCAGTAGTTTTTGAGTTTATCCATTACAACCAAACAAACAAAGTTTTCCTCTTTATAATATTAGTATAGATGTTCACTACATTGATTGTGGCATATAAAGAACATTTTTTATTGTTTGTTTACCTTTTGGCTCACGCTCATTGAATAAGGTATAAATCTACGTAATGTCAAGATAAAGCAAGTCTGATTTGTCGCACAGAAAAATAATTCTACATATTGCGTAGCTAATTTTCCAACTATAGATTCGTCAAGATACGTCGCTTGTAGTTGCGGTATTCTTTCAAATAGTTATGAACTGCACTCTACTCGGTTACTTAATTATTATAACACATATTGAATTAATTTTGAGTAGGGGTTCTGGGTTCTGTAACGGAATTATCTTACATACAAACACAAACTCTCATACAAACTTTACCACCTTCTTATTTTCGCTTTGGAGTTGAATTTCGCAAAATCCGTTTTATGCTTTTTACCAATTATTCAGTTTCCTAAGCTTCTGCTTTCACAACAGTATTAGGATTGGTTTCTAGTCTGGAAACAACTGAGTACGAGACTAAACTTCCTAGATAAATTCTCTGAGAGACTTGTAGTGGCTTGATACTTCATACTCACTTAGGTGATTTCTATTTATGCAAGTCAGCAATTAATGTAACATATGCATATTATTTAACTCTTTCCTATATTTCAGTTATCAAAAAATTAGGGGACAAAATCAGAGAGGTGTAGTTCCTAATAATTACATCTGTTACAAGTGTCAAAAACGTGGACATTGGATTAAAGATTGCCCATCTGCAAACTCGGTATGTTGAATTTTTGGATAGCTCATAGCAGATATGTAAAAAGAAATCTAGATTTTGTAATAAATACTTTTGCAAAAATAACGGACACTTTGAGATCTTGGTTTTAAGCATTTGATGTAGATTAGACTCTTCAGATCTTCGTGACAATCACTAAAACACTTTAAATACACCTAAGTGCCATTTTTTTTCGCAAAAAGGTGAAGTTTAATAAATTGTTTACTATTTTTCGCCTTGTGGAATTTTTATTGATTTTTGTCTCAGGGGGATCCAATAGAGATAAGGCGGAGCACAGGAATCCCTAGAAGTTTTATGGTACCTGTTGAAGGTCCAAAAGCTCCTGGCGCGATGATGACCCCAAGCGGAACGTATGCTGTCCCAGCCGTTGATCGGTAAGTGCCTCATGGTTTCACATGCCGCGGTTTCATTAGGACCACCGCGTCTCACTTCCTCAGTATTAGGGCTTCTTTTATATCTCTACTTTACTTTTTCATTTTTTAATGTCTCTGATAATCAATATGATATTTTTTTAGTGAAGCATATTTGGCTTCCGAGAGCGCTGGAGGAGCAGACACTCCAACGAATGCACCGGCCGCACCTGAGCCTAACATACCCGACGAATTGATATGCAGTCTGTGTCGCGATCTACTCACGGACGCCGTCATGATACCATGCTGTGGCAATTCTTTCTGCGATGAATGTGAGTTAAAATCATGAACAAAACAAAATGGCTAACGGAGATGACAATAGAAAATAGAAAATCTCCTAAGAAGGAGAGAGGACAAGGAACGTTACTGGTTTACGCCTTCACACGCCGTCCTTGGAACCCGCCCATTACTTTTAAAACCAAATCACCAACCAATAAAGACCAATCTTTGACAGATTTCTGAAGGAACTTGAACGCCTCGTTAATTAACTAGTAACTTATCGTTTTGGTTTGACAATACTTGACGCTTGATGTACTTGCCTTATGGCATCTCCGCTCATCTTTCCTTCCGTCGTGGTCAAAATGGACGTTTCAACTTTTATTTATGTGCATCTTTTATTTTTTAGGTATACGAGGAGCACTCTTGGAATCAGAAGATCATGAGTGTCCAGATTGTCGTGAAAAAGAAATTGCTCCAACGACGTTAATTCCTAATAGGTACATTTAGTCATTTTATTTTATTATCAAACAAATTAAAGCCCTTTTATTCACTCCTATTTATATCGCGAGCATAGGCTTCCAGAAAGTTTTACGATTTAACTGTAGGAAGTAGACTAGCCTATGTTCTCAAACTTTCAAGCACATTAGAAATTGTGACCCACATTTCTAGAAATTTGTAGGTCACACAAATCTTTAGGATTAAATATTGAGGACCCAGACCTAAATGCTTCGAGTATACTCTTTAACAACATTGTATTTAATGTAACATTATGATCTATGTAACATTATGTATATTTTCTAGGTTTTTACGGAATTCAGTGTCGTCATTTCGTAATCAAACGGGCTATAGCAGACGGATGCCCCATCGACCTGCTGCAGCTCCCGTACAGCACCACCCGCCAGTTCTAGGTGCGTCTAGATTCTATACTTATTCTAAAATAAATTATATTTTATTATAGGACCTAATGTTAATAATAACCCTTACGACGACAATATTATATTGAAAAATAATAATGATGATGAATAACTTAACGTTCTAAATTATTTATTTTTGTCATTGTTTTAGAACCTCCTCCAAATGCACAAGTTTTGCTTCCGCCGAGTGGTCCGTTGCAGCCCGGCTCTAGTGGAGGTCAGTATACATTTGGGTACATTCGTATTTTGCTGCACTGATACCATACTAAATCTGTGTTGCAAGTTGGGATGCCTTTACCGAATTGCTATTTACCACATTAATTGTTATATGCCATTCATATTACGCAAATAATATTATAATGAGTTTGGTATTCAAACAATTGTTCTTATACAGTTTGATAGCAAGATATTTTGTATCAACATAATGTAATAGTATTTTACCGATTGTACAATCTTCATAACATCGTTTGAATACTTAATGAAAATTGTTTATCATAATAAGATCTCTGTTAATGCATATTTCGTTTTGTATTTAGTGTGAAAGTTACAAAATTAATTGAAAGTTTTATGATAAATTTTTCAAGAAGTGTTTTTGGGATTACTAATTTTTTAAATGTATGTTGCGTGATTCTTTAAGTTTTACCTCATCATATGCAAATAACAATGACAAAAATGTCAGAAGCATGAAATAGAATGTACCTAAGTTGCGTTAATAGAGATTGACGCAAGTTACCGAATTGACAAAAATAGGTGTAGAGTAGCATTTTTAAATCAGCAATTCCGATTCCATTTTTTCGATATTATTCGATATTATAAAAACAATCGGTTAAATTCTTTCAAAATATCGCGGGTTTTGTTGTTAACAATTGCGTTTGATACATACGGGGCCGTTACAGGCCTCTACAATGTCCATGTTTCGAACTCATACCACATAATAGTAACCTATCACGCATTGCCGATCTATCAAAACGGTAGTGGGATCCTAAATCTGTTTTATTCCATATATGGTTATGCGTTGCCTTCTGTATTAAAGAAGGTCGGGTCGGGGCGAGTGGGACGAGCGGCGCAGGCGCGGGCGAGGAGTCGGACGGCTCGGCCGACGACAACATCACGCTGACGTTGCCGGCGGCGCACCGCGCGCCCGCGCCGCCGCCCGTGCGCGCCGACCATCACCGACACTCGCGATACGGTACACGACGCCGCGCTCGCATCACTTGCTAAACTTACCTGCATGATAAACTAAATAAACAAAAATCTTGATTTTAATACATTTGTTGGTTAAAAGAATAACAATAATTATAAAAAAATAGCTTGATAGCAGCCTTTTTTACAATTACAGCCATAAAGTAAAAGTAACGGTCAAATTAATTTTTACAAGGCTAGAGTAACAGCAAAACTAATAGAAAAAACGAATTTGACCGTTACTTTTACTTTAAGACATTACTTTGGCTTTTACTTTTGATGAAGAAACTGGCTGTTAGTCAGCTCTATTAACATTATCAGGGCCCTGGTGACAGACAGATAAACATAGTATCCTGTTTTGGAATTCATTCTTATTCATGTTCAGATAACTCTTAACGGTCATATTGTCGACATATTAAGTCATTAAAAGTAATTAAAACCAAGATTATCTTTAGTCCTAGAGTTTATTAACTGCCATTCTGCTCGCGTTAGTTAAGACGCTTCCCAGATTAACTCAGCAGATTTCATTGAATATACAGGATTTTGATCTATGATGACACCTGAATATTACGCGTGGTTTAGCGGAATCCGAGTTTTGAAAAATGTTTAGTTAGCCTGTTTTCTTTGCTTGCATGCGTTAACTGCTTCCAATTAATGATAAACTGGTTAAAAAATGATTTTTCAGTCTTTAGAACCCATGTTTGACCTGTTTGCATGTTACTTGCTTCGTTCTATGGTCGTTCTAACACAGCTTATAACACACAGGTGCGTCGCAGGCGGCGTAAAATATATAACGGAATTTTTAGTCTGTGAGAAAAGAGCATAGGGAACTAAGTACATATCTGTAGTGACGCATACGACGTACAAAAATCCGCGAAGGAAATAGACCAGCAATGTATAATATCTATACATATAATAATAAATCTGTAAAAAAACGGTGTCTGTACATTGAATATATATAAAAAAAAAAATTGGGTGGTGTTTAGAAACAGTAATGGAGCACAAATAAATAAAAAATCTGTCTGTTTGTTTGTACACGCTAATCTTCCGAACTACTGAACGGATTTCAATGTTTTTTTCTTTGTTGTATCAATATTAAGCCTGGTCAACATTTAGGCTAGAATTTATCTTCGAAACTTGAAGACGTGATGCAGAACTCCAACAGACCAACAAAACTATAAGAGATACAAAAATGGTGCCATGGCAAAAATTGTTTCATGTGATGAGCATTTTCAGCTGAGATAATAAATTTGAAGATCTGGAACACCTGATGTGGAACCCCAAGAGCCCAGCTTCTCTGTTCCATATACAGGTATGACGTTTTAGCAAAAGTTGTTCAATTTGATAAGCACTTTATATTGACTTATACAAATTGAAGATCTAAAACACCTGATGTGGAACTCCAGGGGCCCAGCTAGGCTATAGCATATAAAGGTATGACGTTTTAGCAAAAGTTGTTCAATGTGATAAGCACTCTCTATTGACTAATAAAAATTGAAGATCTAAAACACCTCATGTGGAACTCCAGGAGCCCAGCTAGACTATAGCATATAGTGGTATGACGTTTTAGCAAAAGTTGTTCAATCTGATGAGCACTCTCTATTGACTAATAAAAATTGAAGATCTGGAACACCTGATGTGGAATTCCAGGAGCCCAGCTAGACTAGCATATAAAGGTATGACGTTTTAGCAAAAGTTGTTCAATCTGATAAGCACTCTCTATTGATGTATAAACATCGAAGATCTGGAACACCTGATGTGGAACTTCAAGAGCAATACTACACTTGAAATGTACAGAAATGAATGTTACAAAATAGGTATGGTGAATCAAAAAAAGTAATTAGTCCGTCTTTTAGATAACCCTAAAATAATGGACACGTATTTTTTCTTTTCTCTCTCTCACAAAACAAATAATAACGAAGATACAACACGCTTGAATTTTGTTTTAAGTCACTGCTTAGTACAAATTTTACATACCTAGACGTGGCGTCACGAGCCTCCACTCTCCGACTTTGTTGCGTTATATCTCATTATTATTTTGTAATGGCGCTAGACTCTGTAGTTCCAGACCTCGGCGCTACAGAGTCCCGAATTTTTGGGAGGCAAACGTGGGGCCGAAGCCAACACGCTGAAGCCCTTTTGAGACAATTTTAATGAAATGGTGACACAAAACCGATAATTATTCCTTTATGCACTATAGAAATGAACCCAAGGACAATCCTAAGTGGACGTCGTTAAAAAAAGACAATCCCAGGTTCTGTGCTAAACTATTGCTAACTATGGAGGAAAACTACTTTGGCTATTGTGATGGGATGTTAGTGGATTAGGACATAGGAAACTATGGGAATTATGGTACCTCCCGATGACAATGTATTAGGTACATGTAAAAATGGCAGGTGGAGACTCGCCACCTCACTTACTAGGCCCCCGGGAATCAGTCACTAAATAGCAACAAGAGGACAACAGAAATATGAGCGGCTGAAGGGTGAGGATACCTCGGCGGACTTTAAACGCAGATTACGCGCTCCCTGTTCGTCCAGCATCACCGGCTCACTCGCCACTTACCACGAGGCACCTACCCACCGAGCAGGGCTACTAACCCTGCTCTAGCGACTCCACTCTGGACGGCCAACGAAGGCAAGCCAGAGGCGTAAGACCTACCCCGGTCATGGTTCACTCCGGCCTGTCCTGTCCTGACATTATTTTATACTTTCCCTGGAGCACTCGGTATATATAGCCCTGCGGGGTCGCTACTCCCCGTCATCAGCCTCAGATGTCCTGCGGTGCTTATATCTCATTATTATTGTCGTTATTATCTCAAGAGCCTTTGTCCCAATTATGTTAGGGTCGACTTCCAGTCACGATGCAACTGAGTACCAGTGTTTTACAAGGAGCGACTGCCTATCTGACCTCCACAACCCGGTTACCCGCTCAACCCAACACCTCTTGGTAAAACTGGTCAGACTTACTGGCTTCTGACTACCCATAACGACTGCCAAGAATGTTCAATGACAGCCGGAACCTACAGTTTAACATCCCCTCCAAATAACGGTCATTGGTATCCAAAATATACATAGAAAGTACATGTTGCATTGGCAGGTACTTGCCAGACCTGGAATCAAAGTCATACGCTCATACTTGAGAGATTGGTTCTCTACCCACTAAACCACCACGACTTTGTTATCTTAGTAATATTTAATGTTTTTTTACGTAATAATACGCGCAATATTTTTGCCACACACAACTTAAATGCGGACTAATTAGAATCACTACTTTTATCCCTATGGTCATATTATTGCGCTTCAGTTCTCAGCGTTTTTTTTAGTCTGCTGCGCTTTTGCCCTTGAAGTACAAAAATTAAATATATGGAACGTTTCTAATGGTTATGCGTATTCCGTTGTTTTCAAGTCAACGGGCCCTTAAAATTCAATACCAGACGATTTTGCTGACCCCGTAGTCGCTGGCATAAGGGACAGTATCCGCGTACGAAGTCGCGGGCAGAGGCTAGTTTCTAAGAATATAATGATAGGTAGAATATCGTTTTTTCAACACAGAAAACTTTACCAGCCTTTTGGCCTACCAAATTGTTATATTTCATTGAGGCTTAGGTATTATTAATTCAGTTAATTGTTAAAGCAGGTCTTAAGAACTGATGACAACATTTTAGTCTTCGAATTGTACTTGGAAATGGCCTTTATCTGTCGAAAGAACGGGATCTTCCCGAAATTCTTTTCTTCAAGTCAAATAATAACAAAAAAACATAAAATATACATAATTTATAATATGTTTAGGCGTGAAGAAAAGACAGACAGACAGACAGACAGACAGACGGACAGAAAGACAGACAGACAGAGTTACTTTCACATTTATAATATTAGTTAGGATATAGATGAATATTTGAATTATTCAAAAGAATACATTTCCTGGACCTACTCATATACCTCATTAAGTTTGACTTGATACATGGCAATATTACTGAAAAGAAGTTAAGACTGAGGCCTCGTTATAATTTAGAAACTGTTTTACATTGGATTACAAATAAAATAACAAAGCAAATATAATAATATTTAGAAATATATTTGCTTTAATTCGTACTGGCTGTTCTCCGACGTGTACCAAATTTCATATTGACTAGTTTTGTATATGAGCAAGGATATTAGTAAAGTAAAGGAGATGGCAAAAAAAAAACCCAGAATCGACAGAAACTTCATGTGTATGGTTGGATTCAGTATAATGTGTAGATTGCAAAAAGTATTTCATATCATCTAAAAACCATGGGGTTCTCTTTTTACAAGGTTTTTTCGATGAAGATTTTAGTACTAAAAAAGCTTAACTTTTCTATTTGCTGTTCATTAGAAGTTGTGCATAAGGTAAAAACTTTACACTCTGGTGTATGTCTGTTAGCACTATACACGAGTGAAGGTTTAGAGCTGACCTGATGATGGAGAATTGAGAAGGTCAAGGGAACTCGGCAATGGTAAATATTAACTACCTCGTGTTTGGGCTTATATTATTCGCATTGACGAGAACTTTTCACTAATGCGAATAATGACTAAAAAGCTAAAAATAAAAAAAATACCTCTAAGTTTTTTTTAACTTTAATTTTTATTTTTAAATTAATCTTTGCCAGTTCAGAAGTTTACATATAACAGGGAAACCTCTTCAAGTAGGTAAGGAAGGGTACTTAATCGTATCTGGAGTGGTTCATGTCAATAGTGCAATGGGAGGGGGTCAAACTCAAGACCTTTTAATTACCAGGCAAACTCTGTAACTATGGTGATATTACTATTCGCATGTATAATGTTAGTATACCTTGTTTTTTATGGTCCTATAAGTAAATTATGTTTCAAATCAACATAAACTCAACATAACCTATTTTTGTGAAAATATGATATAGCTCCTATACCCCATGGATTTCAGGCTGGACTTTTTGGCACCATCAAAAGTCTATCATAATGAACCCATTGGTACCCATTTCTTTGCTGTCGGTTCTGGGTTTTTTTTACTATGAAAATTTGGCCATCTCCTTTTAATGCATGTGAATCAGGTTAATTACCGTAATTTATTTTATCCCGGTACGAGAAGAAGTTTCCCCTGGATGCGGGTGAAACCGCGGGAAAACTGCTAGTAATGCATAAAGCACCTTCAAAATATGTGTAACAAACACATATTTTGAAAAGATGTCCTCAAATCAATTATAAGGACTGCTTTGATGATGTGCATGCGTGCAACTAATATTTTTATTTTATACCTCGTGTGTTCATAAGTTTTGAGACAAAATAAAAGTTGCATATCTTTTTAAATAATTAACTTATATTTATAAAAACAATAGTAAACATTAAGTAAATAGTAAGTAAAAATTAAATATAATTATTATTCAAAATGACCACCCCTGTTTTTAATACATGCCCTTAGACGATTTGGCCAGTCATCAATGGCGGCACGAATCTTTTCCAGAGGAATTCGCTTCGCTTCTCGAACAAGAGCTCGCTTAAGTGACTCCAAGTTTGGGTGGGACTTTCGGCAGGCTCTGAGCTCTAATTCGGTCCATAGAGAATAATCCAGCGGGTTGAGGTCGGGGCTGGAGGAGGGCCATTCATTCGCCGCAATGAAGGCCGGCACATTTTCCTTCAGCCAAGCTTGAGTGGTTTTAGCCTTATGGGATGGCGCCGAGTCTTGCTGGAAAACCCAATACTTGTTATGGAATAGGGTATTAGACAGGGGTTTCACAACAGTCTCTAGAATGTCACTTTGATAATTTTTGGCTTTCACCTTGACGCCTTGTTGGCAGAAATGAAGCTGAGTCACACCTTCGTACGAAACTCCCCACCATACCATGACACTAGCCGGATGATGAGTACGCGAGACATTCCGTGCTGAAGCTGGGACATCCTTGCTACTTTTGGCATACACTTTATTGTTTTGTCGGTTGAACTTTTCTTCGACAGTAAAGATTTTCTCGTCGGTGAAGAGTATCTTCCTCGCATCGTGTCTCCTAAGCAGTATTGGACAACGTTCGCGTCGCAATTGACGAAGGCGATCGTTTAAAAAGTGTACTTTCCTACGGCTATACGCCTTAACCTTGAGATCATATTTCAGTATTCTGTTGACTGAAACGCGCGAAATATTGGTCTGCAGAGCGAGTTTCTTCTGAGTGCGACATGGATTTCGGCGAAGTCGCTCTCGGATGATTTTAATGTTTGCAGGCGTTCTCACAGAGCGTGGACGACCACTTCTTTGCCGATCTTGTAAAGAACTTGTCTCCTTGTATCGTTTAATAGTGTAATACACGAAGTTACGGCTCACACCAAAACTTTTCAGTTCTCGGAAAATGTCCATAGGTTTTCTTCCCACCTTAAATAGTGAAATGACGGTCGCACGTAATTCTTTTGTTCCCTCCATTACGAGAAAATTTAAATAAAATAATCCGAAATCATAGATATTAAAAGTTAACATTCCAAATTCAAAATTAGAAAAAAGAAATATACAGCAGCCAGTAATTTTTATTTTATTTTTATAAGTAAAAAGTTTGTCTCAAAACTTATGAACACACGAGGTAATTGACACTTCTTATAAAAGTAATAAGAATGAAGTCTTTTTGTTGTTGCGATATTGTCTTGAATTGTATTACTTTACAATGGTTCAACGTGAAAACAATATCGCTTTCTAAGGCTTTTATTCTTAATCGACAAAATTGTAGGAGTATATAATTCATGTAAAATAGAATGTGCATGATGTTATTGTTATTTATTTAATGATTTTTTCTTGTTTTAGGGCCACCATCGGGTTTAAAGCCTCCTGGTATTGAAACGCCACCAAATGCTTCAATGATTGTAAGTGAAGTAGTTATTTTTAGATTCACAGTATATAGTTAGTCATGATGTATCGAAGGTTTTAAATTAATACGTGCTTATAGATGCCGAGACTAGACGAGCAGAGAGCCAGCACTCCAACAATTGATGAACGAAGGGACCCCATGTCTTCGCAGGTATTTGAATCATGAACCATTAAAAATAAGCCTTAATTGAAATCTTTTCTTTCGTAGTAACTAAAGTTAATCTATTTTATGTTTCTAGGTAGTGTACAATCGTGGTCCTCCGCCGTTCATACCGGGTGTCCCACCACCGTCACGTCGTTATAAGTAAGGAAATATGCATATGATTGTAGTTATTAGACGCATTCCAATGTACAAGTGTCGTATTAATGTGTCTATTTTACCTCTAGCTCACCATTCAACAGGAATGTTAGACCCGGAGGCGCGCGGCCCTACAATGACCGCTATCCACCAGAGCCTTACCAACCTCCTCCGCCTGGCATCAAGGATTCGCCTACTAATGGGTACAGTACATCAAATTAAAGAAAATATACTGACATTTAGGCAGTTTTTTGTAGTGGTTTTAATTGAATCGAAGACTGAAGTGTTGATTTGTGATTTCTGCATTGGATTGTCAGGTTATCTTGATTCTATAACTATGCTATTTATTTTTAATCATCTTGTGATTTGAAACTGTACCTTCAGCAAAAGCTTTTTTATTTACGTAGTTGGATTATACGGTTTCAAATTTGAATAAGTACTAGGTAAATTTAATTTTACGGTCGTCTCTCTCGACAGATAAAACCTGCTCGACGAATTGGGTTTATCGTTCAGCTAAGGACCGTTGCATGTTATATTGTCGTAGGCACGAAGATCCCCTCGAGGCTTTCAACCGAATGATTCGCGAAAAGGAGATGAGGGCGAAGCGGCGCGAGCAAGAGCGCAGACGAGCGCAGTCGGGTTCCCGCAGCCCGCGGTCGCGCACACCCCGCTCGCCGCGCTCGCAGCGCTCGCCGCGCTCCCCTCGCTCGCCGCGGCCGCCGCGCCTGTCCCGCTCGCCGCGGCTGCCGCGCTCGCCTCGCTCGCAGCGCTCGCCGCGCTCGCCACGTTCTCCGCGCTCGCCGCGCCTCCGACCTCGCAGTCGGGGCTCAAGCCGACTCCGATACTCTAGGTTCGTTGATTGTCCTCATTTTTGCACGTTCCAAGAATAAAGTTGTTTACGTTTGTTTATCGTCTTTGCTTTATAATATGCATGTGCTTGATTATTTTAAATGCTTTTGATGTCGTACTGTCTTCGTAGTTGCCTATCGTTTTAATCCTAGAGCGAAGTTGTTATCGAATTTTAAAATATCCTTATCCAATCATTCATTCATCACCAAATTATAGTTACCTACCTGCACATTGTGTTGAAAATATAATTGTATTGATGCTTTGTTATTCGTCGTTAAGTTTGGTTATACTGAAGCATCTTAGTATTTAAAAGATTTGAATGTCTTTTTTTCTGTCATATAGTGTACCAGACGCTACATTTTGTCACTTGCGCTACGTCTTTGTGTTTTTGACTGAGTGTTATAAAGTGATTGTTTTTTTTATAATCTTCTCGAAGCTACTGAAGAAAAACATGTATGTAATGTCATTACCTACAAAAAAGTTAAACAGACGTTTATCACGTGTTTAAGATAAAATCTAATATAACATTTTCTTGAGAAAGCTTCAAACATCTAACTTTTTGAAATAACACCACTAATGTTAAATTATTTGTTTGGTTTATAATGAAATGTTATGACTTTTGCAGATCACGTTCCATATCACGCGGCAGGTTGCGACGGTCACCCTGGTCACCGCGTCGTCGCCGCACTCGCGAAAGGACATTATCGCTTACAAGGTTGGTCTGCTAATGGTTACTAACTTAAACATATTTTCAGAACATTGTGTTTTGGCCCCTTTAAAAATTACAAGTTATAATTGTGCAACTTGCAACATTCAACAGATATTACCATATGGAAGGTCCTCAGTAGCTTTCATATAATTTTATGGCAGCCAAGTACAATTCTGGAACAAAAATGTTTCATCACAATTAAAGCGATGAACTACTTTTACTGATAATATTTAAATGCTCAAACTAACTCTCGCTGCTATGGAATGGAATAAAGTGCTCTTCAAAAGCTATCATACGACGTAGGGTTTGATATTTTTTACCTAGGGTTATTGGGTTTCCTGAGTAACTTGAGGTCAAATAGGTCAATAGTCACTCCTTGTAAAACATTGATACTGAGTTGCATTTGGTTAGACTGGATGTCGACCCGTAGTTAGGAAAAGGCTATAATCAGATGATGATGTTTCTGTCAAGTAATGCCACTTTATTGTAAATAGATCGCCGTCTCCGCGACGCCGGCACCGCTCGCCGCTGCGGTACCGCACGCCGCTGCGTTCGCCGCTACGCTCGCCGCTACGTACCCCGCTACGCTCGCCGCTGCGTTCGCCGCTGCGCTCGCCCCTGCGGTCGCCGGCGCGGTCTCCGTTGCGCTCACCCCCGCGGTCTCCGCCGCGATCACCGCCACGGTCGCCGCTGCGTCCCCCAATGCGTTCACCGCCGCCGCCAAGGAATATTTCTCCACACCGGTAACGCATATTTTGTAATCCATATATTTAAATAATGAAAAATTCACGTTAATGCTGTGAGGACTGATGAAGAGAAAACTCGTATAAAAAAATCTCATATTAAAAATCGGGTCTAGTATGACGCCAGTTTCTCTATAAAAGATAATCTTATTCACATTACATATTTATGGCTGCGAAAATTTAATTATTTCACGGTCCGACCTGGGAGTATTGGGTACCCCAGGTAACTGGATTAAGGAGGACAGATAGGTGGTCGCTTCATATAAAACACTTGTTCTCAGCAGTGTCCAGTGAGACTGGAAGCCAACCCCAATACAGTTTGAAAAGGCTAGCAGATGATGAATTCTATTCACGCGATACAGGGAGCTTTTAACTAAACATAAGTTTTAACTTTGTTTACAGATACGCCGGCGTTTACGACGAACTGTTGTCCCCGCCCCGACGTACAGTCGAGCCGCCCTACGGAGCCAGGTACGATTGTAACAGTCTAAATAGTGTCTTCATGCGCCCTTTACCGACACCTATGAGAATGCGTTTGTTCCTTGATGTCATGAAATTGCTAAGCGGATTGAACCTGTGTTCGCGTTTCAGTGTATAAACTTGAGTCGATTGGGATATCGCGTTTCGTATTTAGTTGTGTTAGCGTAAGTTGTTGAAATGTTATTACTTGTTTAATGTATTACATTTTCATTGAGCCAATAATGGAGGTATGAATAATTCATACCTCATTACTACTTCATAGAAGTGTTGTATATAGATATTTTATATACACTACTACTCATCATCAGGCAGATGATGATAAGTAGTGATGTATGAAAATTTGACAACCTCGTGGTAAGTATATATTATTATACTGAAAGTAAAATCGACGACAATAATCAACGAAAATGTGATTTCAACATCGAAGTGGTTTTAGACGTCAATTTTTAAGCTGTGATAATATAAGATTATTGTTTAAGTATTACTCGAGCTTTAAAATTGTGCAAATAAGTCTGACTCAATAGTATTATGGTGAGTTGTTCCATTCAATTTTAACTGAACCATTTTCATTCGTCAAATCGCTGATTTGACCAATGGGCGGCAAGTATACGGCTGGTTATGGTTTGGTTATCGTCATAGTTAAATGGTACAACTGGGCCTTAGAGTGATAAGTTAAGATTAGCGTTATGTTATTATGAACCAAAAATGTTTTTAAAAATGATATATCTCATGTCAGATATCCTATAAAGAAAAATCCTTGTTATTTAAGTTGTTTTTACCTTTGCTTAATCCTCGACATAGTTTTCTTTTTTCTATGAACGTCTAAAAGACAGTATAGGTTTTGTACATTTTGCATATACATATATGAATAATTATGATTCTGTCTATAATCTCTTGCCGCTAGGCGCGGCTAGAAGGTGAAATGATATGCTATATACAGTCGTGGTCACATAATTAAAGACACCCCCTTACTCGAAGTGAGTGAGTATTGACATGAGCTTAAGCACGGTATAAACTGTAATGTAATTATTATTAAAACAAACATTTGTAAAATATTGTAGGCTTTTTTAAATAAAGTTTTGACATGCGGATTAATTCATACCACTTAAACTGTAATAAGGACATGGTAATTAATTTACTATTAAAGATGCACTAAAAAGTCAAGTATTGAGAACAGCTGAAAACCGACGCCAAGGAAAACTTGTCCGCAAACAGACTTTATAAGAAAATAGAGAATCATCCATATTATTTGGTATTGTTTTTTTCGGAGTCATCTGATGCTAAAAGGACGAAAATTGTGTCTGCAGAACTTTAAGATGACAGCTGGGTCGGGAAAACCTGTAGTGCATGTGTATCGGATGTTACTTTTGGAAAAGCACCGCATGTCCATACTGTAGTTGGCGTCTTCTATCAAAGGTGAAAGTTGCTCTGAAGGAACAAGTATTGAAAAATGATTTTTTTATCTGATAAAACAAAAGGATTTGATGAATTCTAAAAAAAAAAAATGATTTCAGTCACCTCCAAAACATGTGATGGAACCAAAGTACACCAAGAAAGTTCTCAAACGTAGGAGGCGAAAATGTTATAGTGTGGGGCTGCTCGCCATTGTTTAGTTAGTGTAAGACCCTTCAGATAAGTATTATTAAAAATAGGCAAATTCAAGTCGTATAATATTTCAGAAACAAGCATATTGTTATAAGCTAAGCATAATTTACCGGACATTAGGACGTTCCAAATTAAAAAAGTTCTGAAAAACACTGCAAGAGTAGTAAAAATGACTTTGATCGGGCAAGTTATGACGGTTTTGGTTTGGCCTATTGCAAATCCAATGAAACAAAAACTGGTAATAGGCGAAAAATACCATGGCAATAAGTCGTACATGGATCATCGATCAATTTTACACAGATTTTTATTAAGCATGGAAGAAAATTCCCTTAGCGACTTCTACAAAACTGACCGCTTGCTCGTTCAGGGATGTCGTACTGTTATTGAGGTAAAAGGAAATAAACCAAATATTAATACTTATTGGAATGTTTAATTATAGTGTAGATTCCCTACACTTATAGTGTAGGGAATGTTGTTGTAGAAAGGTAACTCCAATAATATTAATAACTTGTATTTCTTCTTCTGAGCAAATGGAGTGTCTTTAATTAGATGGCCAGGCTTCGTTATGCATCATACCGCCCGAGATTCGGATAAAGCGAAAAAAAACTAGATGCGGGGCATTATTGAATATAGTCATTAGTTTTAACATTTCACAAAGCCCTCTTAAATATTTTAAAATAGAAAAGAAAGTTCCAATGGCAATCTGAAAACAGAAATACAGATGAAATGCCCCGGTAAGTTAAGATTCCAACAGTGTCTTTAATTAGTTGACCACGACTGTATCTCTCAGATAGTACTATGTGGTTGATTTGTGCGATTTAAAATTAGTACAATGTATACATTTGCATGTAGTTAATCGATAAATTAGCAATATGTGTAAAATATACTGTTGCATACATTTATTTGTTTAATTTGATATTATTTCTGTACATCATGAAACTGGCAAAATAAAACGTATTGCTACCGAAATGCAGACGGAAATGTAGTTCCAGGGCATATTCGTACATTGTTTGTAAATTGATATTCTATATTATCATTTTATTTAAAATACCCTTCACTATACCCTATTATCGGAAACAATAGGTGAACATATACTACTTTGGAAGTGGCCAGCAATAACCGTTACTGCGGTGTACAATTTAGACTAGAGCAGATGCGTCCATATTATGAATGTGTGACTGCTATAGTGTAGGAAATTACATCATTAACGTCTTGTCAATATATTTTGAAATTATGATAACTACGAAAATTGAAATAAGTAATAGTTTCCAAAAATAAATATTAGTATTTTTTTTTAATTAATTTTATAAAAGCTTTTTCTGTAAAGGTTTAACAAACAAGTCCAAGTCATTATGTGTGTAGAAAGTTTTGCTTAATAAGGTATCTTACATCTAAATCACTTGTATATAATAAGAAAATGTTGTTGAAACGGAAGGACACTGTCTTCTAATTATTCTTGAAACTCCATAGTGACGCATGTACACATCAGTTCCTTTTTGTGACGCAATACTAGGCAACACGGCAATGTCTAAGGGTCATGGCACATTATAGCGGCACCGCAACAGCACGGCTGCAGCACGACGTCGCCTCGAATTTAGACTACGGCTAGCTGCCAGCGCGCTAACTACGCGTTGTCCGCAAGGTGCAAGCGCGCAGTCCGCGCGCCGGCCGTGAGTTGTAAGCTTGCTGTCACCGCAAACTCAATATTATTTTAAGACAGTTATGATTGAACACGACGCAATGACGTTGTTTCGCTGCCGACTCGGAGTCGGCGCGTAATGAGCATGCCGTCGGCGCGCTGTACGCATAAGGTCCGCTCGCTTGCAGCACGCGGGCGGCGAGTCGAGTTGTGTGGAAGCGGCAAGCGCGCTGACTGCTCGCCGTTGGCTTTTTCATATTGACATTACGAAATATATTATAATATACACGATTTAATGCTCTAAATTGAATGACAACTTAAATGCTGGTGTGGAGCCGTGCTGGCGCTATAATGTGCCATGACCCTTAATAGGCGTGTCAACAACCGGTCTACGGGCCGTAAATCCTATTTCTATATGTGTTACTTGCACTTACGGGACTTATAGACTGAGCGCATTTAAGTACAATGCCACTTCCAGTTGCTCGTATTCCACGTATGTTTACAGTTTAAGTTTGCAGGTATTTATCGCCAACCCTACAGCTTTTTTTGTTTATAGTATTATTTATTTTATCAATTGTTAAATAAAAAAAGTGTTATTGACTGTAAATGGGCGCAACCATAAATGTTTTTATAAATAAATAGTCTTATATAGAATATCTTGTGCCTATGGTATTGTTGTATTTTTTTGTTGTAAAATATGTCAAATTTTATTTACAGATCATTTATTGTATCAGTATTTATATTTTTTTATTTACTATTTAATAAAAAAAATAATGATGTGAACAATATTTAGCAAACTGTGCCACTAGTGGGTGTTTCTCGTGTTGAACCAAATTTATATAATTGGCAATTAGCTTTTTGGGAATGTTATTGTTATAACAAGAAAGCAAAAGTGAGAGCCAGACAATAAGAGGGAGGGACGAAGAAAGGGAGAGAGAGAAAGTCAGAATGAGAGGAAAGAAAATAGTGAGAACATTTCTCAGGGGGGGGGGGGTAGTGAACATGCTAGGAGAAAACGGATGAGAGCCTCTTTGATTTATTTAAAATATCTGAATGTTTGAATGAGGATAGAGAAAAATGGCTATATCTGGATGGACATGTTGTGTAGTTTATTATCAAAATTTACGCATTGTACTCATCATTAACAGTGCGTATGCTAATTCAAAATAAGAATGCGATTCTGGCGTACACCTAGGGTAAAAGTGGGATAGTTGCCCAACTTTTTGAAATAGACGTATAACATGCAAAATAAAATAATTAAGGAAGCGTATGCTTTTGACTTGTATTCTATGCCTATCAATGAAGAAAATAAAAAAGCTAATTTAGTTAAGTTTAGTATATTTTTTTTGTTACGAAACAAAATAAAAACCTCTCTGAATGAGGATAGATGCCTACTGTGTGGGTTAGATGCCGCAGTTACATTTTGACTTGTGGGATAGTTGCCCTATGAAAAATAAATAGATATTATTTTGTCCAATCAACTTTAATTAACGTACAAAATGGCACAATCATCTTTGGCAGTGAACTCTTTTAATTAGGTTAAATTATTAATGACTTATAATTAAAATAATCATGAATTTAAACAATCAAATATCATAAGGCTTGTTAAATTATTTCAGGCTTTTTCTCGTGTTTAAATTTTAAACGATAACATTGGTTACAATAACCACAATACATGGTAAAAGTCTCTTGCAGCCACTTCTTACACATAATGCACTGGATCCAGTCCACCTTTAATGTTTTTTTTCAAAATCTTCGAAACATTCCACACATACGTTTGTGGCACTCTGAGAAGAGTCAGACTCATTAGAAATTGTATCGTCTTTATTCCTTTTTTTGGTCACTTTAAAGTTGCGTACAGGACGCTGTTTCATTTCTCAAACGGATCTGTGATTCTTATTCTTATCTTTATTTTTCTTTCCTCTTTTCTCTGCTTGGAAACAATCTCAGGGTCATTTTCAATACGGGAATCATCGGAAGTGCACGTCGAATTATTGTCCGTTTCATCTGAATCCGGGTTAGACCTCATAATAATGTCTTTTTTGGTTTTTTGCTTCTCTTGCACGGTATATTAGGAGTCGCTTTACCTTTATTTTTCTTAGCAGTAATATTTTCCTTGGAGGTCAAAATTGCAGCTGATTGTTTTCCTCTTTTATAAAATGGCACAGGAATTTTTGGCACAGGCGAACATTCTTGCAAGTACTTGCTTGGAGCCTCTTTCTCAATTTCAACACTAGGTTGGAAGATGGAGAATTCTGATTTGGTGAACCCCGAAACAGCATTGATGGGAGTAGCGGCTCGAATACACGCTTTTCCAAGTAGTTTGCCAGCTACTGATCGACTGATTTTTTTGTCTTTGTTAGCATGCATCCAATTTCTAGTCTCGGCTGCGTAAAAAGTTTTAAAAGGTTTGAAAAAGCTTCGGTCTAACGGCTGCAAAGCTTGAGTGCTATGGCTTGGTAAACAGAATAGAATTATACCATTTTTGTCAGCAATTTCTAACATGTCAGCAGAGTTTGTATGCGAAGAGTGCCCATCTAAGAGTAGAAGAACTTTACCTTGGGGCTTTCGAGGCACAAAATGATGCACTAGCCACTTCTGAAATAACTCTGCATTAACATAAGCAGATTTTTTGCTCATATAGACATCTGAAACAGGAGGCAGGCCATCATGAAATTCTGGCTTTTTATTTACTCCTTTTATGATGACCACTGGAGAAAGAAAATTTCCAGCAGCGTTGCAGCAAGCTATTATTGACATAGTCTCCCCCTTTTCTCCAGATGTAACCGAATGAACTGCTTTTGCACCCTTGGTAGCAATAACTTTTCCAGGCTTATTATTTAATTGTACACCAGTTTCGTCGATATTGAATAAACGATCCGGTTTGTCTAGTAAATCATTTTCAGTTAAAACCTGAAGTAAAAGTTCAAACATCTTATTGACCTCTTCACGATTAAGCCCTTGAGCTCTGGCAAGGGATGAAAAGGCCTTCTGCTTGTCGGACGCTTAACTCCGGATGTCGTTCCAAAAAAAAACGTAGCCAATGAGGTCCAGCCTTGCCAGCTTCTTTGTCAAAATTGTGCTTAATTCCTAATTTTTCAGCGAATCCAAACTCAAGTCTTCGAATCATGTCACGTGTTACAGGAAATCCCGCTCTTTCAAGTTTTCTGTACATGTAGAACGAGTCGTTGTTCATTATCAAAGTCCAAAACTGGATGTTTTCCTAAAAAGAAACGGATACGGATTAAAACAAAAAACACAAGATAGACCCTCAGTGTTTTAAAATTATATATTAAGCTTACTTTTAAACAAAACAACGCGAGTCAAACGCTCGTACAGGTCGCTACGTGTTTGCCGAGGCATCAATCCCCCTTAGGCATGTATCCCACATTTACCCTATATCAAAGTAACAGAGCTAGGGATTTACTAAAATAATGGGAAATCAATATTGAATCTATATTTTTAAACATCGTTTGGTTCTCTGTGTCTAAAAAAATCTTGCGATATTGCGATTCTGAGGTATCAACTAGGCATGTTTACCGCAAAGTAGTGAACTTGGCGAATTTTCTTCAATGATTTTTCTCAGAAGCTTATCTCCAAGGCTTGTTATGTTAGACTTTTATGGAAAACTACCGTATTAAATACAAGATGATTATTTATATGGTAGCTCAGACAAAATAAGATATCGAACATTGTATAAATGCTAGAAATGCAAAAAACATATATGAATGTTGGGATTGTAATGAAATAGTAAAAAATCCCTAAAGATCCCATCAGAACAATAAAGAATATTCAAGGTTAAAGTTGTCAAAAGAGTTATTTTCGTATAAATAAGTAAAAAGGGAAGTTTAATTAAACAAATTGATAAAAATATTGCTGATTACGCAATTCTCTACACACTTGCCCTTGCAGGCGTGTTTATAATATTAATCATTTTAGAGATGGAGCCAATCAAAATGTACGAGTAGAAATATTGGAAAACCTTAGGAAATAAACCACAGATGGATAATAAGTAAGATAGGTAATTTTAAGTGTAACATTTTGTTCTGGTGTTACATAACTAAAATTTGTCAGATACGCCACGTTTCAACAAAGTTTTTTGTTGATTGTCAAGTCTGCATTGTCAGAATTGCAATCTTATTTCGAATAAGGTTATAACATAAATAAATAATATGTTAAAGACTGACCGACATAGTAACCTCCGAGTGAACACGTTTTACTATAATATTGTTGGAACATGTATTATTTGATTGATTACTGTCAATCACAACTATCTGTGAATCTATTTTAATAAACAGAGTCTTGATATATTATTGTCTTTTATTTCTAGTTTTAAGGATTTAAATTTGTAATTAATTTTAAGCAAAAATATTTATTTATTTTTAATAATTTATACTGCGAATTAATGTACTGTTCACTTATTTACACTGTAGGTATAATTTAATAAAATTATTTATTTTGGTTGTCAGAATTTTTCATGCTGACTATAGGGCACAAATAGACTAATGACTATATTCTATTTATTTGTGCCAAATAGTATATATGTATATATGCATGTAAACTAGACTTTTCTTAAAGTCACACTAAAGGTACGTTTTGAATTCTAGCTGTCGACTGCAACTGCCGACCGCACATGAAGCGACTGCATTAAACCGGCCGCAGCTGCACTAACTACTGGTTCGTATGTATTCATATGAAATCGTTTTAGATTGAAGCCGAAGGTGCACGTGCAGTCGCCGTCAGATATCGATTGTTTTTCATGCAGTCATGGCATGTGTGGTCGGCAGTTGACATTCAAGACGTACCTTAATTTACATTCTACTACGACCATCTTGCTTTATAATCAGAGGTCGGAATGAGGTAGAGTTATTCACGTACTTACACTGATTTTATACAGCGAAAACTAATAAAAATTAAGACTATCAATAATTTGCATTGTGAATTAATGTGAACTAATAAGAATTGTATTTTTAATTTTTGTATTTTAAATGTTTTATTTGTCTATCTCTGACGTTCTTATTATTATTTAGTTGTAATATTGTTATCCACTCGGGATTGTCCATTAGAAATCCCGGGGAGATCCATATTAATATCAACATTTTGATGCAAGTACATAAATAACTCTACCTAATTCAGACCCCCTGTTTATAACATCTGTAATTTAATATTTGGTCGAGCTCCTATTTATTAATATTAAGGGTTCATATATTTCGGATTTGAGCTTATTAAATACAACTAGTTTAGAAAAGGCTATGGTTAACCACACCACTGTTCACAAAATACCATTCCTTCTAAATATATTTGAGGTTACATTATATGACAGATTTTATATTGTAATACCACGTCAACATGATGGGTAACTTAAAACGTTTGTATTTTTTTGTATAATATCGACAGTGGAACGTATAAAAAAATATTTATATGTAGTTAGCATAGTTTTCGTCTACTTTTGTATATTCACAGATTGTATGTTTAATTTGCTATGTTTAATTAGCTGTGATTTATCATGCAATTTTCTTTTATTTATGTCGTTATTTAAAACATAATATGATTGTTAATCCTTGCAAGCGTTAAGCACCATCCATTACATAAGATTTGTAAAAATAGTATAACGTAATTCATTTTCAGTATAGTATAGATAGTTCAACTCAGATTTGCGCGCGGCCCTATGTGTGCGTCGGCTTGTAAATATACAACTTTCATTCGTGTGACAGTGACGTCATCCGAGCATGACGTGTTCTTATCGCTTTTTGTTATTATGGGTACAGTCGTTTACGAAAATACTAGTTATTCACGGAGAAATTATTAAGGAGTCAGGTAAAGCGTTTCAAAAAATGAAACAACATTCAAAGCTTTTTATTATTAAATATAGATTTTCATTATTTTCTCATACGTTTTTCCAAATTGACATCGACAGTAGGTATCTAAGAAATAAATAAGGTGAAATATCTAAGATGAGTTAAATACTCCTTACATATTTTCTAGCTCGGGGTATGCGGACAAAAGTGTGGACTAAGAATGTAAAAAGAGGTATAATCTAGTATAATAATGTAAACAAAATGTGTGGGGAATTAAAAAAAAAATTATTGCTTCGCATAATGTCGACCAAAATAAGATATAATGATACTCATAAATGAACGTTTAAGTCAAATTGATGAAGGGATGTGGGGTAATAGTAAACTTGTCGACATGTACAAAAGAAAAAAAAAGAATACTATAGACATTTTGACATGAAGTCAGAATTTATAATTCACCTTGGAGAGTAGCGAATCCGAAAATTCATCATTTGATTTTTCAAGTAGCGATTCAGAATCATTATAAATAAATAAACATTAAATTACGTAATAACTGTTTTTCTTTAAACACCCGTATACAACCCCTAAATAACTGTATTGTACCCGACTGTACCTCTTGTCACGCACTCAAAGTCACTGTATATGTACAAGGGTTACCCACACATAAGGCCGCGCGCACAACTGAGTTGAACTTACTATAGGGGCCTGTAACTTTCACTGGCACAATAAAAAGGCTTATGATGATAAACATGCCTACAATAAGTGATATTTTTTGTCTAGCTGTATTGTATAGCCAAAAATATTATGAAATTAGCGATACACGCTTGTTGGTAACTGATAAATACATATAAAGCCACGCTGACAACACGTCAAAATATCGAATCGTCAGAATCTCTAGTTTCTTTTGAAAATCTTTTGAATATTGAGCGGATAGTGCGTGTGCAAGCGTGGCTTTAGCTTGAAAACGTTATTGTTACTAGTATTGTTATTTAAGTTTGCCGATTACCAGTAAGAGTATCCATTTCTAACGGTGAGCTGCATCACTTAGCTATAACTACAACCGAACCATTTTCAGTTGGCAAACCAGCGATGACCAATGCTCGGCAGATTCGCTTCTGGTTGTGGTTTGGTTGTCGTTATAGTTAAATTGTGCAACACACTCTTAATGTCCGATAGCTTGTATGTTTTTATTGTAATATGCTATTTATAATAAATATTTTTCCAACATGACTGATGGCTGAATTCAATACATAAGTGTAATTAGTAGGTAATTATAATCAGACTCGATAAAAGCGAAACTGTAAAACTGAAAGTTTAGTCTGTATAAGCTATTGAATTAGTTCAGAACTATTAAATTGTTACTTTGCTATTTTAAGGCAGCTTCATCTGAAATGCTTTCTAGTGAAGAAGATGACTTGTCACTACATGTTCCTGAAAGAAACCGTCGGCAGGCCGGAGATGTCAGCAACACCAGACTGCGGGTAATCTTAATCTCAATATGAAAAGGAATGTTTTCGTTTCGTAGCTATACAGAATATGAAATGTAAGCGAAGCATGAGTGAATCTAATCAATCGGCTACAAGAAACACAATGATATACAGGGTTACTTGTAAGTAGACCGCATCCTTTCATGAGGTGATAGTATAGGTCAATACGGACAAATTTGACCATGCCATACACTGGGCAAAAGTTAACCCGTTTCAAGATAATCGAATTTCAAGATCAGTCGTCTAGGTACACGTATACATTTTTATTATTAGTCAAAAGTCTCGTTTTTGTGGATTTTTGTGTGTTTTTGGATAGAAGATGAATCAATTCATAATAACAAACCATAAAACTGTACAAATCACAGAGGAAATTATAGCGAATAGCGATTACTTTTTTAGTAGCTATTTTCTCAAAAATATTACTCTTCATTTTTTTGTGCAGAATATTTAAAAAAACATCTACATTTATCTAGCTATCCAAAAAGGCACAAAACACACAAAAATCCGCAAAAACGAGACTTTTAACTAATGATAAAAATTTATACGTGTACCTAGACGACTTGTTAAGAAAAGATCTTGAAATTCGATTATCTTGAAACGGGTTAACGTTTGCCCAGTGTATCCCAGGGTCAAATTTGTCCGTATTGACCTATACTATCACCTCATGAAAGGATGCGGTCTACTTACCAGTAACCCTGTATAATGTCCTAATGTTAGGTGTAGCCGAACTTTTATCAAAATTGTAAATTGCCCATATATGTGAAATGAAAAAAAAAAAGCATTTCATAAATTACTTTTTGATACAATGGATATGTCCTGGATGATCTTGACAATTGGTAAGTCACCCAGCAATAACATGCATATTGAAATGGGATAGCTACTGGGTTTTGGGGGGAGTGGTGTAATGTTTTGTTTTCAGTCTTGATAGCCGAAGATATTGAAAATCAATAATCCTATGTAGCTTAAACAGTAGGATACAATTTAGTAAGGGTTATCACTATGCATTAAAATTTGCACAGACATAAAATATTAAAATAAAGTTGCGTGTATTTTTTGCCTCAATTGAGCTTTCTGGTGTATTAATGTTTCAATTCTTGCACTTTAAATCTTTCGTTGTGTTATTTATAAAATATAATTTCCAAAAAAAATATTGTTGATTTAGCGCCAATATTATTGGGGAATATGTTGTATGAAAAACACAGTAACTATTGTATTTTTTTAGTATACAAAACTAGGTAATTTATAACCTAAGTACACAATGTTTTTGCAACAGTGTAAAGAATCTAACTGTTTAGCATACTTTTTTAAATATCTTTAAACCAATCAATGATACGAGAAGTCTTCTTGAATAATTTGTTGACTGATTTAAAATAACTAGGAACGTGCTTCAGAAAGTTGAATTGAGGCAGTATATAACTAATCTGGAAAAAATCTAATCTTAAAAACTAAAAATAATCGTTTTTTATGTATTTTTCTACACTGATTTTTTCTATTGCAGGTTCGATTCGCGCGGCAAAAAGCAATTGACTTGATATCTTGTTTGAAAATACTTTATTGTTTTAAATCTGCCGAGAACCTTCAATTACTTATTATTGAAACCTTTTATAATTTCCAGCTGATAATTTCTCGAAGTTTATATGGTGAAATGAACGGCAAATACCCCTGATATAATTAAAAGATAATATATAATTAAAAATAATAGGTAGCCTCATAATACTAGTCTTTAACAACAAAAATAAAATGTGTCTGTAACAACGTTTTCACACCAGCGGATTTTTACATCGCTCGTTTCGTACACAATTGACAACTACCAGTGCAAAGATGACGTTTAAAGTTTTAGTCTTACGCCAAGAGAAGCTAATGGCCGAGTAACAGCCGCAATGGCGTGTTTATTCCGTTAATGAGTAACTATCTTATCATGACAAGTTCTTCCGTGTTTCGGAAGGCACGTTAAATTGGTCCCAGGAGCCATTTGAAAATCTTTGGCAGACATTGCACCAGAAACTGGAAAGTCTGACAAAGTCGCTCCATTTAAAACACAGGTTATTAGCTGCATCCAGTTACACGGAATCCGTAGAACGATGGCCGATGGATAGATTAACGATGAATGGATCGACGAAAAGGCTATGGCAGATCAACTTTTAAATCGGACGTAATTTTTTTATCGATCTCGGTTAAATTTTATGGCGATCCTGTTTCTAAACCTACTTGTAAAGACCTTTTGATTGTGACTGAAAGGTGAAGTAGTAAGACAATACACTAAAATTCATTTTTTGATGACAAATAATTGAAAGTAAATTGCAGCATTTTGTAGGTACTAAATATTTTGAACATATATATGCCTAAGTAATTTAAGAGGAATCTCCTCATGATCTTGGGGCAACCTAAGAAAACCTGAGAATTTTACCTAATGGAAAAACTTGTGATTCAAAGAAACAAGTGCTACCGACAATACAAGGCAAATTATAAAATTTTCGAAAAGATTAATTAACCTCTTGAATGCCGCTAATTAGAGAACAATAGAAAATCCATTGTGTCTCGCGTAGATCTGCAAGGGGTTAAAACGCCTATCTGTTCACATGTGCTTGTGATACGATGGAAGCAATTTTTAACGGTCACGGTGCCGATGGCATTGCCGCCGTGTTTATGCCGAGCGGCATACCATCGGCATCTTCGCTCTCATTCTCAATCATCACATCAGCACTGGACGTCTTTTTTAATAATATAGGTACATAGGTTCGTATCGGATGACTACGTATGGAGGTTGCATCTTTTAAGCTCTTTCGCTAGAGGCAAAACTTAGCAAAAAGATAGGGGCACCTGACCATACTAACTGACCTTAACATGCATTGCCCTTTGCCTAAGATAGGTATTAACGCAAAGTTATCGAAAGCCTGCATAATCTAAAAGTCTAAAACGCTCGGTGTAAAGCGTCGTACGTCACGAGTAGTTGTCAGTTGTATGCTGTCGCGCGTACTGATTTGATTGATTTAAAGTCACAGAGGTTCCTTCAAAATAAAGTTTGCAATACCAGTCTTGGATCCTAGGGATACGCGTGACATTGCAATTTTGTATATTCAGGAAACCATTGTTTTATTTTACATATTTAATTCTCAGTAAAAACATCTAAACTCTTTGTTTACAGATATGGACCTAGAAGCGGTGCACCTCCACCTGGGTATCCACCGATGGGTTTGAAACAGATGCCTTTGGGTAATATGCCCGTCCAACCTGAACAGCCACCGGGTTATAGAGGCCGTTACGATGCCCCTGGTTTTGATGACATTCCACCTGGTGTGGAACCACCTGTTCCTGGATTTGAGCCATCTCCTTTTGAAAAGCCTGCTTTTGGTCCATCCGGTCCAATTGATCGGGATCGCTTGCCACCTCCAAATTACAGAGATCCATATAGACCGCCACCATATGGTGAGGGTCCTAATAGCTACAGGGATCTGCCGATACAACCTCCTGGCCAAAACGAGATTCCTGTTCATGTAGGAGAGCAACCGCCGCGCTATAGAGATAATTATAGACCAAATCATTATCGAGACCAAGGACCAATGACGTTCAGGGAAGGGCAACCATATCGAGAGCCTGGGCCACCTGGCCCGTATCGAGACCCTAACTTTAGAGGTGGTCCACCGCCTTTCCGTGATAACACCTACAGGAATGTTCCTTACAGGGATGGTGGGTTCCGTGAAAACATACCACATAACAGTTTTCGTGATCCAGGTATTCCCTTCAGACCACCTAGTGCAGATCCTCGAGAGACCGTACCACCTAATTATCATGATCCAAACTACAGAGAAAATTATAGAGACGAGAGCGCTCCACCTCGTGATCATTCTCGGCCTGGATATAGGGGTAACGTTCGTAATAGAGGTGGTCAAAGACGCAATGCTAATGTTGAACACGATAGGCACAGAGATAGAGAAGGCAGAGAAGGTCGAGAAAGGGAAAGATATAATGATAATCGGGAGCCGGTAGACAAAGCAGAAAGATCTTCTGATAGAAGAACGGGATACGAAAAAACTCGTGAAAATCGCGATGATCGTCCGAGAGATTATGATAGAACTCGTGATTATGAAAAGGAACGTGAGCATGATAAAACTACGCCGGATAAAAAAGTCCGATCCTCGCCGAAACGCAGTCGGGAAACTCGTGAGAAAAAACGTAGTGAATCTAGAGGAAGATCTCGTGACCGCGAAAGTAGAAGGGAAAAGAAAGAAGAACGAGCACGAGAGAAATCTTCCGCTGAGCGAAGTAAAGACCATAAAGAAAAAGAAAAGAAACTCAAAGAGCGAAAGAAGAAAAAACGAGAAAAAGAAAAAGATACCGACAAAAAAAAGAAACGTGAGAAAAAAGATAAGAAAGACAAAGACCATGTAAAAAAGGAAGATGACGATCCTGAAAAGGAAGAAGTTGATAAAAACGAAGAAAAAGGCACAGATCTTAAAGTAGATACTGAGAAACAATCTGCGGTTAAAACAGAAAGTGCAAATATAAACCCTGACGTTGTAATAAAAAAAGAAAAGTCGCCTAAAGTAGAATCATCAGAAAAACCTGCAGATGACTTGTATGGAGAAGAAACATCTGGAGCGGTTGATAAAGAAATCATAGAAGCTTATGTTAAATCTGAGGAAAAAGACGTGACCGCAGATCCCAACTGCACTGAGAATATGAATAGTTCCAAAGAAGAACCGTTTGACGGGATTGAACTTCAAGCTAATGCCGACGAATTAGATTTAAAAACCGAGATCGAAGTCAGCAATCCAACTAGTAAAGAAATGTTAGCTACTTTGCCTGAATTGTCAAAGTGGGAAGTAGATGATGAAAATGTCGAGAAAAGTAAGGAACCAGGGGAAATAACTTCTCCGGAAGAAGAAGACGGTAGTAAAGTTACGTCAGATGTTATTAAACGAGCGGAAAACGCTATATTTGCAAAAGCAATAAATTCATTGAGGCCTATAGAGATAAAGAAAATCAGCAGTGACCGTCTTAAACTTTACGGCGATGAAGTGCCTAAGCCTTCGATGAACAACATTCAGATCACAGTTCCAGTAATAGATTCCGAACCGAGATCAATTGAAATAAACGAACGTAAAAAGAGGTATTCTAAAACTCCACCTCCTCGATTGTCTGTGAAAGATCGCCTTGGCGGGAAAGTAGAAGAAGCCCGCAGGGCTAGAGAGCCCAGAGTTGTTCAGAGTACTGTAGAACGAGTAAAGTCTCGATCAAAAACTCCTAAGCGTGAACAACCTTACAGACGTGTGACCGTAGAAAGAGAAAGAAGTCGGAAACAGGATACGACGAGACCTGAACCGACACAGACAGAAAGGCGGGTTATGTCGGAAGCTGTAAAAACGGGCGAGAAGCATCGAGCACGAAGTCCTAATGAAAAGAAATACTCCGAGAAACATAATAAAGATGACAAAAAATCGACTACTGTTGAAAACAATACGTCCCGTGAAAGAGTTTCAGAGAAAAATCCACCAGGTGATGGTAAGAATACACATCCAGATCGTGAGAGAAAGAAGTCAACATTAGATGAAGCACATTTTGAGCCAGACTATGATGAAGCTGTTGAATCCGATCATGAGAACAAAGAAGAAAACATAAAGAAACGAGAACGTTCATTATCACCTAGCGGGTTAAATGAAACTAAAAAACCTAAGCTTGACAGCGATAGCATAAAACTGGATCTGACTAATGTAAAAAAGAAACCTGATTCTGAGAGTGAATCCACTAGTGACTCTGAATATTCGTCATCGTCTTCATCATCTGATGCTCGTAAACGTAAGAAGAAAAAGAAGCGCAGCAAGAAAAAGAAAAAGCGAGCTGCAAGTGATAGCGATAGTGAGTCTGAATCCAGCTCCGACGATCATAAGAAAAAGAAAAAGAAACGTAAGCATAAGAAAAAATCTAGTAAGAAGAAGAAGAAATCCAAACATAAGTAATGTTTTTATTCTTTACTGGTAGATGTGTAACGCCGTTTATGTTTATTATTTACTTACGTAATATGTATATGTAAACAAATTTCTGGTGTTTTGTCAGTTTGAATGCGTAAGCTCAAGCTCATAAGAAATGTCTGCTATTTTTAAAGAATTTGTGTAGTAGATTAAAATTTTAACAATAAATGCTATTATAATACCTAAAAATCGTTTGTTTTTAATTAAAAGAATATCCATATACGATGGACACGGGTTGCCCAAACCCGTAATGATTGGCGCTCCTTGGGGCAAGATTACAGATACAAGAAACCCAAATTATTATCGGCTGGCAATAGCCCTCTGATTATTTTGCTTGAAATCCGACTGTTAGCAATACACAGGAAGAGATAAATTGGAATAAATGAAAATGAAATACATGAAATAACAAAATTTTGCGACTACTTACGCTATGGGTAGCTAGGGACACGGTATCGAAACAAAAGTATCGATACTTCAAGGTATCGAGTACTTTTTTAGATCAAAATTTGCTAGGTCAATATCAGTCAGTAAATAATGTCAGTTTTACTTCAGTTCAGCAGGACATAAAAAACAAATGGTATTGGTACACAAATTTAATAGAATAATAGAAAATGGAATGAATGAAACAAAACGAAAATGTAGTAAAAGGAAGCAATATTAAGTTATTTGAGGTATACTAAAAACTAGCAGTGTCCCACAGTTGCACCCGTGTAGTAGATTAAAGATCCCATTCCTCCTCCGTACAGTCACTTAAAAATAGAAGTTTGTTGAGCCTTTTTGGAGATAAGCGGTTTCGATTTTTTATGGTACTTCCTGCTTTAGAAAATAATCGTTCTGAAGTATAATTCTAAGCTCGATGTTCTGAAGGTACTGACGTCGCAGGGATTGATATATATTCTCGTGCCAATTTATATAATTTTGGGAATACTACTATCATATCTTCCCATTGTTTTAAGGGATCTACTGAAAGTGGCGAAACCTGGGCCGATAAGTAGTAGCTTAATTCATCCTTCATTTCAGGCTTACACTTACTTATAAACTTTAAGAAATCAAATACTAGTAATTAAACAAAATAATGATCAATCGTACCGTATTTAAACAACAACAAACTGAAGAAGTAAATGAACGAGTGCACAGAGTGAAGAATGATTGATTAGGAATTGAACTACGAACGACCGGCCGTTATGAATGAGTTAAGACAGAATGTCTTAAAAAGTTTTCAACGAGTGAGCTAGAAAGCGCTGTTAAATTAAATTCTTCATTCGATACGATACCTGGGAAAAAGTACTTATTGAGTAAAAGTATCGAATGCAAAGTATCGAGTACAAAAGTATCGGTATCGAACTGCAATGTACTCGATACCACAAAGCATCGATACTTTTTTCGTGTCCCTATGGGTAGCTTCAGTTCGCGCCAATCAACGTGTGCGTTCGCGCAGCGGAATGTTGTTGAATTTAAAGATTTTAATTATGCAGATAATTAGTGTATGACGTCCTATAATTGTGTATGGTAAATAAAAATTTGTGTATGCAGCCATTGTGGAGAAATTCACCAAAAACAGATTCCGCTGGGCGAACGTTGGCGAACGTTGTCCTGGCGGAACTTTTTTAATCCATAGACTTTAGAAGAAAAGAGATGTGTCCAAAAATTAGTGTGTATTTGTGTATAATTGATTATGTATGAATGAAATCAGTGCATGCATAAACTTCGGAGAAATTCAAGTTTCCGCTACGCGAACGTTTGGCCATTAGCTAGTTTTCATATAAAGCGTTTACATAGAGAGCTGTAGATTTTTACATACGTTGTTTTGAATTTGTTTATATTTGTTTAAAAAACAGATTTAGAAAAAGTCGTAGGGTTTAAAAGATAAAAATATAAACGTAAAATACACTTATTAGGTCTTAGTTCTTAAAGTATGCCGTTTGGGGTCTAGATTTTCACGTTTACACAAACACAAGGTTTGTGTAAACGTGAACGTTTTTATTAAAAAAATATTTTTCATTCAAGAAATGCAATTGTTTTATTCTTTCCTAACGCTTGTGTACGCAACTGTACCATATTAATAATTATACTAACCTTCCAAGTTAAGAACGTTTCTTAGACATATGGCACGGCCGCTTTTTTGTAGCTATCCGAACTTGGTCGGATTATGTAGGTTTTCGATGCTCTGTCAGTATTATAATTGTCTTTCTTTAATTACTGAATTTAATGACATGAAATTTTGCAAGTATATAGTTGAATGATTAAACTAATTATTGGCATACATTTTACCATGCAATTCCTTTAGAACGTCGTGATATTCGACTGCTTTGTAAACAGTGATCTATTCATGGTAAAATATCCTATAACTTTTTAATTACTAACGGAACATCATTGATACTTGGCAACATGTTGGAGACTCTTACAAGGTTTGTGTAAACGTGAAAATCTAGACCCCAAACGGCATACTTTAAGAACTAAGACCTAATAAGTGTATTTTACGTTTATATTTTTATCTTTTAAACCCTACGACTTTTTCTAAATCTGTTTTTTAAACAAATATAAACAAATTCAAAACAACGTTTGTAAAAATCTACAGCTCTCTATGTAAACGCTTTATATGAAAACTAGCTAATGGCCAAACGTTCGCGTAGCGGAAACTTGAATTTCTCCGAAGTTTATGCATGCACTGATTTCATTCATACATAATCAATTATACACAAATACACACTAATTTTTGGACACATCTCTTTTCTTCTAAAGTCTATGGATTAAAAAAGTTCCGCCAGGACAACGTTCGCCAACGTTCGCCCAGCGGAATCTGTTTTTGGTGAATTTCTCCACAATGGCTGCATACACAAATTTTTATTTACCATACACAATTATAGGACGTCATACACTAATTATCTGCATAATAAAAATCTTTAAATTCAACAACATTCCGCTGCGCGAACGCACACCCAATCAACTATACGAAACATCCAAAAACCATTTCATTTTACGTTTATATTTTTATCTTTTAAACCCTACGACTTTTGCTAAATCTGTTTTTTAAACAAATATAAACAAATTCAAAACAACGTATGTAAAAATCTACAGCTCTCTATGTAAGCGTTTTTTATGAAAACTAGCTAATGGCCAAACGTTCGCGTAGCGGAAACTTGAATTTCTCCGAAGTTTATGCTTGCACTGATTTCATTCATACATAATCAATTATACACAAATACACACTAATTTTTGGACACATCTCTTTTCTTCTAAAGTCTATGGATTAAAAAAAGTTCCGCCAGGACAACGTTCGCCAACGTTCGCCAGCGGAATCTGTTATTGGTGAATTTCTCCACAATGGCTGCATACACAAATTTTTATTTACCATACACAATTATAGGACGTCATACACTAATTATCTGCATAATTAAAATCTTTAAATTCAACAACATTCCGCTGCGCGAACGCACACCCAATCAACTATACGAAACATCCAAAAACCATTTCATTTTGAATTTCCCTCTCTGCTGTTGCGTGAGGCGTTAATCATTTTAGAAATGCAACGTCATTTAGGGCTAACTGCAGGTACTTTATTTATATTTGTCTTAAATGAAGTTGAAAACTGTTATTCACGCTACTAATATATGCATGCACTTTAATTTGGCCTCAAGTCTAAAGGCTCCTACACACAGTGCCGGCGGCAGGGCCACCGGGTAAGCCGCCGTCCAAGCCGACGTGCACCCGGCGGTATACAAAGCCGCCGGCACGACCAACCAACCAAAAAAAACGATTTTGTGCCGCTTGTATTGCCGGCGGCACAGACGCTCGGCATGAAACCGGCGTAGACTTGACCACTTCATGAAAAGACTCGACCATTTCATGAAATGGTCGCGTTTCATGAAATGTTTCACTGTCTATTGGCCACATCATGATGTGGCTTGGGCAAATCAATGATAAGAAATCGTTTGTCGATATGTGCAACTGAAAGCTCGGCTTCTTCATGAAATGGTCAAAATTAATTGATCACATCGTAAAATAGTTATGTAAATTGCCCCTAGGGGCGCTGCCAGCGTTTTATTTACGTTTAAAGATGGCGGCCCTTGATTGCAATGAAAATTCTCGCAGCGAAAAATTGAATAATTCGTTTGAGGAAGAAAGTAACTTTAGAGTGTACGACGAAAATAATAATAATATAATATTTCAATATATGCAGTTTCAGTCATCCTTAGAAGCCGGGTCGCTCCCACAGTTTCTAACAACAGGAATTACCCACCTGCTCCATAAATCAGGTAGTGCCGCGGAACCCAAAAATTATAGACCGATCACTTGTTTACCGACGGTCTATAAACTTCTTACATCTATTTTGAGATTAAAAGTAAATCAACATATTGAAAAATATTCAATTATGTCAGCTTCTCAAAATGGATGTAAGAAGGGGTCCCGTGCTACTATGGAGCTGCTCCTCACTGATATGGTCATCAGCCAACAGGTTCGACGATCCCGAAAGAATTTGTCGACATGTTGGATAGACTACAAGAAGGCCTACGACTCCGTCCCCCATACATGGCTTAGGAGAGTACTGGAGTTGTATAAAATAAATACAACTCTACGCGCCTTTCTTGCGTCATGTATGGAGCAATGGAGAACGGTTCTTCACTATCCAGGATGTCGAGAAATTGAAGGGACCGGCGATCCTATTAAGATCGAGCGGGGAATATTCCAGGGTGACAGTTTGAGTCCACTTTGGTTTTGCCTGGCCTTGAACCCTTTGAGCACATTGCTTGAGGGTTCGGGGTTGGGCTATCCTTTGCGGAGAGGAGGTCAGGTTATATCCCATTTGCTTTACATGGATGATCTGAAACTGTTTGCCACCACAGAATCACACCTGATGAAGCTACTGAAGGTCACTGAAACTTTCAGTAGTTGCATCAGGATGGAATTTGGTGTGGACAAATGTGCAGTCATGCATGTAACGCGAGGGGGAATTGTGGAATCTGAGGGAGTACAACTCTCAGATTCCATAAACCTGAGATCACTCTCCGCAAACGATACATATAAATACCTAGGTATGGCGGAGGGGTTAGGCATCAATGTGGCTGTCATGAAACAATCATTACGGGAGCGTTTCTTTGGCCGCCTCAATAAGGTTCTAAAAAGTTCCTTATCGGGCGGCAATAAGGTTCGCGCCTTTAATGGTTGGGTCATGCCAGTCCTGATGTACTCCTTCGGCATACTCAAATGGACTCAAGCTGAATTGGATGCCCTGAATGGAAAGTCCGCACACTGCTGACCGCAGAACGAATGCATCACCCACGATCGTCGGTGATGAGACTGTACATCCCACGGAAATGTGGAGGTCGAGGCTTTTTAAATGCAAAGACGCTCCACAACCGCGAGGTGTGCAGTCTCAGAGAATATTTTCTCAAAAGCGACGTGGGTATGCACCGTGATGTGGTAGCAGTGGACAGAGGACTCACCCCGCTATCGTTGGCAAATGAGAACTGGCGCAAACCTGTGGTACTTACTACCCATGATCGCAAGGAGGTATGGCAGAGCAAACAGCTACACGGGCGCTTCTTCGGGGCTCTTCATGGCCCCGATGTAGTCTTCAAAGCGTCCGTATCTTGGCTACGCTTCGGTGACTTATTTGGAGAAACCGAAGGGTTTGTATGTGCAATTATGGACGAAGTTATCCTTACGAATAACTACCGGAGATATATCATGAAAGACGGGACGGTTGACATATGTCGGGCATGTCACCATCCGGGTGAGTCTATCAGACATATTATTTCTGGTTGTTCTCGTTTGGCTAACGGTGAATATTTGCACAGACATAACCAAGTGGCCAAGATCATCCACCAGCAGCTTGCTCTGCAATACAAACTTGTAGATCTTGAGGTACCGTACTATAAGTATGCGCCCGACCCAGTTCTCGAAAAGGACCATATTACGTTGTACTGGGATCGATCTATCATCACTGACAGGACTATTGCAGCCAATAAGCCTGATATGGTGGTGATAGATCGATTAACGCGCCGCGCGATGATAATCGATGTCGCTGTTCCGCATGACGAGAACCTCGTGAAAGCTGAGAAAGAAAAACAAATAAAGTATCTTGACTTAGCGCACGAGGTTGTCGCCATGTGGAATGTCGACGCGGCTGTCATTGTGCCGATTGTCGTTACGGCCAATGGTCTAATAGCCAAGAGCCTCGACCAACACCTCATGAGGCTCTCGTTAGGCGGCTGGATCAAGGGACTGATTCAGAAGGCGGTACTCCTTGATACGGCGCGTATTGTGAGGAGGTTTCTCTCTCTGGGACCCTAACCACCGGTACCTTGGACCCTGTGCCCGATATCGGTGGCAACCTATTTTTTATATTTTTAAATGTTTTTTATTTTTATATTTAATATTTAAAAATGTAAAATGTATGTTTAAAAATAAATATAATATAATTCTCCATTGGTGAATTATAACAACGTTTTTTATTAATTAGGTTATAAAACAAATCAAGAACAGTAGGGTGACCACACGAAAGAAGTCCATGGACTATTACTGGCTGTCAAAATACGACCTTACTAGCCTCTGCCAGCGGTTTCACCCACGTCCCGTGGGAAATACTGCCCATACCGGGATAAAAAGTAGTTCCTCGATAAATGGGTTATCTAACACTGAAAGAATTTTTCAAATCCGACCAGTAGTTCCTGAGATAAGCACGTTCAAGCAAACAAACAAACAAACTTCAGTTTTATAATATTTATTAGTATAGATGAAAACTACAGATGAAGAATATCTTATATTTAAGAAAAAATGCGGAACATCCACCAGATACAAGAACCCACCGCTCTCAGAACGCACCCCAAACGAGCCAGCTGAGTGCAGACCTAGGTAAGGTGGGGAAAACTCGTGTACCCCGATAGTCTGCAACATAATATGCAACAATAATGTCCTCCTAGCCAATTATCGGCTACGGCGGCTGTTCTCATGTAAGGAGATTAGCCAACTGCGCAGGACATATTATAGTGCACAAGAATTTGCGAAGTGACACACAGACACAGGTGCACTCACTATTCCTTCACTTCCATAGTCCGATGGGATGACAATCCAACACGATCGGAGAGAGATTAGGCGCAGGACCGACATTTACGTGCTCTCCGATGCACAAACACCAACTTCCAGGCTGCGGGCTGTTTCGTGAAAGTCTCTAAAACCCACAAAGCGATTTCGACTCGAGCCGGGAATCGAACCCGAGACCTCGTGCTCAGCAGCCGCGCTTGCTACAGCTAGACCAACGAGGCAGTGAACCTAAAGATTACGTCATTTTAGATTAGGTACGTGTGTTCTATTTTAAGATTCCTAAAATGTTACTAAAGTTCCTATTTTATTTAAATAATAATATATGTCAGACTTTAAGGACAATGAACAAGTTCTTACTCTTAATATTTGCAATTTATTGAAGTTATGAAACAGACCTGTTTTTTTTGCCTCCTGACAATTTTGAGCTGTGAAAAATTTCACAACTACCAGATTTTATGAAATTAAACTGCAATGGGTAGCTTACCTACCTAAGCTACGCGAGCTTTTCATGAAGTGGTCAAATGGCGACATGGACACTGAATGGCGGCCCGTTTGCTAAGACGACCCATTGACCCCCGTTTGCAAGGTAATTTCCATAGATTTAGGATTCACAGAAAGATAGGGAGAGCGACACATATAACGATGACTTTGCATATACAAAAGAACACGGACACGTACATAAGTATAGGTATGATAAGATAATTTGTTTGTACAGTAGTAATGTCAAGTTGATATAAGTATGGTCCTCAAAACCTTAACAAATTACTTCTACTAAATATAATTCAAAGAAGGTATGTATATTATACACTTTTTCAAAATACTGCGGTTTCTAACAGACTTCCCAAAAAGAGATTCTCAATTCGAATGACTCGCACCCTCTTGTTCCACACCGTTCTCTTTTTTTTTAAGTTAGGTACAAATATATAAAATTGAGATTTCCTTGGTCCTCCTGTGGTCAATTAAGATATTACTTGCCATACAAAAATATTGTTCTAGCTAGGCCAACGGAAAGTACCCTGTGTCAGTGCCGGTTTTAACCCTACCAGCGCCCTGGGCGAGATTTCTACGGCGCCCTCCAACTGCAATTCAAACCCATACGAAAAACAGAAATATATGCAGTTACCGATTGCGCGAGCGAAGTGAGCGCGAATTTTTTTCTATAGTTAACAAGTCAAAGCAAAAAATACGTAAAATGTAGCCCAATCGTAAATAAGATATTGCTGGTTGGTGAATGCAAAAATGCGGGAATATGGCTTTTGATTGCGCGAGCGAAGCGAGCGCGAAATATTTTGTTGTATTTTAGAACTCAAAACAAAAATTACTTAAATTGTAGCCCAAACGTACATGTTGGCTGTAAACTCTTTTTTGGTGTTGGCGCCTATGTATTAAAATTTTGGGACTTAAAGTAGTACCGTAAATAAGAAAGTTCATATGGTAACTAGAAGTTACTTTCTTATTAATAAAAGGACTTAAAAACGTCGCTACTTTTTTGCTATGCTAGACTAAAAAATGTTGAAAAATAAAAACAACTGTAAAGTGAAGCAAGCCCGAAAATTTTTGAGTTTTGGATCACTAAAAGTCCTAAACATATAAAATAAAAGGCAACTGTGAAGTGAAGAAGCCGCGAGCGAAAGGAGCGCGAATTTTTTTGAGTATTAGGACATTAAAAGTAGCCATTTGTGAAAAAAATCTAAGTGTGAAGTTACCGCGAGCGAAGCGAGCGCGAAAATTTTTGAGTTTTGGGACATAAAAGTAGTGTTCGAGAATTTCTCAAATTTCACGTGGAATTAAATAAAAGAAACCGTGACTGGATCGACAGTCACAGTATGTGTTTGTTTCTTCGGTGCTCCAACTTTTTGTTAAATTGAGAACTCTAAAAGTAAACGCAGAATAAATTAGAAATAAAGAAGAAACCGTGAGCGAAGTGAGCGCTTATTTTTCTTTGATGTCTGCAGCAAGTTTGCTTGTCTATTTGACATTTTACAAGGCTAAACTTCCATATAACGCAAGCAATCCCATGTTTATTATTTTTACAAGCTAGGAAATGACTTGGTTGGTGGTTTTAAAGATTTTTATTGAAAAATGTATTTGACTTCTAATCCTCTTAAATCGAGTGATCGTCTTCTGGAATCTAATGTCCTAGGCCTGTATGGCCTTTGGACAAATCTAACGCGCCTGGCATTATACGACAATACATTAATTTAATTGAAATTTCTTAGTCCAGGAGCGTACCGCGGCGCCCCTGAGCCCGCGGCGGCGCCCGGGTTATTCGCACACCCTGCACCATAGGTTAAGACGGCCCTGTTGCTATCCATACATTTGGATAGGTACAGTTCTTGTAAGTTGCGATCTTTGATAAAATTTAAAACAAAAATAGGAGTAACATTCTGATCAAGGATTGGTTGGGGGCGCCTGCGGCGCCCCTTATATCTGGCGCCCTGGGCCGTCGCCCAACCGCGCCCTACCCTAAAACCGCTACTGCCTGTAGTGGTGAGGTCGAAATATGCTGTCCAGGAACATAACAGTCGGCAGACACGAGCTTTGAATAACGAAATTCCATTGGTTGCTTAAACATTTTTCAGGTTTCACATTAGGTAAAAATGAAAATATGTAAATTTTTGGGTTTCTAGGTTTGTTCCTCAATTACGCTTTGAACAAAATTAGATGAAGCTGACAGCAATCCAATAAAATTTTACGTTGGAAGCGGAAAGTTCCCTCTAGATGCAATGCTACTTCGTAATGAGGGTTTTCTAAAATGGCAATCTACGAGGTGGCAGCACCGAGCGTCAGGTCCAGATAACTGTCAAAGTTCTTATCTTTACTATGAATAGTGAACGATTTTAGTGTTTTTTTTATTTTATAATTAAAGCACTGCATTATTGTTTTACTATTGCGGTTGAGTAAATAAAAAAAACTAAATCATATTGTGTTAACAAATTTTTCAACAAGCTTTTCCTTAGTACCAGTGACTTTTGCACCCTCTCTCTTAGCTCAATTTTTAGTTCGGAAACCTTATTCTGACCGTAGTCCATAATAAAATCAATAACACTTCCAATATAACAGAATTTCAATAAACAATAAGTTCGGCACCTACAATTCCATACTATTTGACAGCTGTTTGGACCAGACGCATACGTGGCGCCACCCGGTGGCAGAAAAAATTTCAAAAACCCTCATTAGGTAAATCATCTTACAGTTACCTGTTAAATATATAAGGAGGTATTTTATGGTTAAGTTGATGGGAATTTGTTCCTTTGTAGAATCAGTAAGTATAGGTAAAAGATAATTTTGAGTAAATGAAACAAAGATAGAGTTAAATTATTATTATTGATTTAAAAATATCTTTATTAAACTTAGACATAATATGATACAGTGCCTTCAAATACAAGAATACAATAAATAATGTTGAGTAAAAGAATATTCAAGATGAAATATTTACATAATCACTTTTGTCCTCTTCGGTATCCTCCAATTAAACTTAAACCTATGTGGTGGAACCAATTCTTACGTTTCAGTTCCCTTTCATATTTAGCGTTGCGGCGGAACTCCTGCCACTCTTCGCGTTTTTGAGGGTTTCTGGGGCCATAAGTTTTCTTCTTTCTAAATGATCGTTTCACGGTCTGTAAATAATAGGTACAATTATGTTATTTTTCTAGCTAGGTAATAAGTTTTATTTTATACGTAGGATTGGTTCAATAGTAGGTAATTATGACATAATCAATTCTGTTAGATACTTACATCAACAAAAGTATCGGATTTATATTTCCACAGCGTAGCTAACATGAATATGGGAATCAGTGCTATTCCGAAGTATTGCAGAATAGCTCCAGCAACTGAAAATAATCACATTGTACATTTAGAGTATTGCGTTTACAGAATTAGGTTCCTATATGAATGTTTATAAAACGTACTGTAAGCTCCTTGTGGATATTCATACGTTCCGCCGAACAGCAATTCTTCTGTTGTGACCAAGGAGTAGAAAAATACAACCATCATCATAATTGGTGTTACAATCCCCCAACACACGCGCCAGTAGATTGAACTCTTTAGGCCTAACATGTATTCAATGTCCAGACACATGTTTTCTAGACCTGTAATGTTAATACAATGGAATTAATGAATCATCTGAGAGGCAGCGTATACCATATGACCCCCACAACAATTTAGGAAAATCGGGATGTCATATTAAGGATAATGGTAGGATTTTGAAGACATCGATTGGTTGTAATTACCTAGTAAAAATTTCAATGTTCGAACCGGTTGAGTTAATCAATTTAGACACATACATTATTCCTAGTGTACTTATGAAGTAAGATAAACATTATGCTTACCATAAATCCAGAATACACCCATCGTTTCAATGATAGCAGCGAATAATCTCATGAAAGTTCCTCCGTAGTAATCTACTAATTCCAAAATGTACTGTCCACCCTGTAACGATATATTTAAAGTAGAATTTTCAACTGCAAGTTACTTTTTGCGTTTTTTACCTACATACTATTATTACCTACATACTATTATTACCTACATACTATTATTACCTACATACTATTATTACCTACATACTATTATTACCTACATACTATTATTACCTACATTTCAACAAAGTTGGAGAAGGGCTAAAGTACTAGTAGGACTATCGACCGGTCCCATTTTGTTGAAAAGTCGTTAGGTGAGGTCCAGCTCATTAATCCCTTGATTGTCTCAACGAAAATTTGCTAAGGTAGGTCATAAATACCATTGGTTGATAGTATATGCCTGTCAGTGGAAAGGGACCACTTATTGCCCTAAAACATTATGGTTTTTCGAAATAAAATACTAAACTTACCGGTGTAACATAAACAAGCCCGACTAAGAAGCATATTGTACAGTTTATAGCGGACATGTAAATGATTGGCACTTTTGGGAAAGCGTCAATAAGAATGGTGTTAATTGTTGAGAAAAGGGCTACTCCTGACCCCACACCGAGGACAGCCATCATCAAGAAGAACAGTGCAGCAAAGAGCTGAAAAATAAGTATAGGTATAAAATATGATTTAACAAGAACTATTACAAAAAAGAAAAAAATATGTTTAACCCTTACTTGCGGTACGAACGGCGACTGTGCAATAGCATCTGGGTATGAGATAAAAGCAAGACTTGATCCACCAGATCCAATGACATCATTGATATTGTCGTAGCCAAGTTGGAATGCAAGATTTCCCAAGATACCGAAGATTGTTATGCCGGAGATTAAACTTGTGAACGTGTCCAGTGTAGTAACAATCATCGAATCTCTGAAAGGTTAATAAAAATAGTTTATAATACATCTGTTTTTAATATACAAAAAGCCTTTAAAAAACTAAGTGTTAATAAACGCTTCTTTTAAAGATAGGATCTAATTCAAAGTGAGTAAACCTAACAGTCTCCAGGAAAGTAGTCAGCAGTAAATGGGAGTGAATATGTTTTTCTCTAAGCTTTTGAATCTAAGATACATGATTCGTGCCGTGACTGTAGCATTCATATTTTTATAACGTTACCTACCTGTAAACGTTTTGAGAAAAGTTGTTGAAAGAGGAGAACATTATGAGAGCTCCTGAGCAAGCAGACAGAGAGAAGAAAACTTGTGTAACAGCCGCGTACCACACCTGAAAATATACAAACGCCGTTAATAATACCAAAATGTTTTTGATGATAACAATGTTTATTCGACAAATGGATAGAAAAAGTTTCATCTCAAAAGTTATTAAGAAGCCATACCCTCATTTCCAAGATTTTCTCCCATTTTGGTGTAATGAAGAATAGAATTCCCATTTCGGCACCAGGTAAAGTGACAGCTCTGTAATCAAACACTAACATAAAAAATAAAGCTCCTTAAATACTACGACGTAGCTGCTACGCAAGCGCTACGACAAGCTACACGTTCTACGAGTATAATCACATCGGTTACGATACTCCTACTACGCCAGTGCTACGAATTTACTACGAAGGCTACGAAAAATAAAGTTATTCTGTAAATATGAAGTTATAATGATGTTGTCTAACTAAACTTAAATATAATCTTACTAATAAAATAAAGAACTGCGTACTGAACCGATTTGAAAAATTAGTAAGTAACACAGGCTATATATATTTTTCATCCCACCATCTCGGAAAGAATAGTTTTACCCTTTGATATCTGAGCGCAAAAGCCGTTTTTAACCTCTAGAGCGGCAAAGTGATTTGAATTTAGAACATCGTGTGCAATACTCCATTTGTGACATCTTAATAAGACTTTTCAAACAAATACACATTAAACAAATAAAATACTAATTAAAATAATTATTCAATTAATTAAGTAATTTTTATTATTGTTTTTACACAGATTTTTAGCCTCGTTTCATTTTTGAACTGAGTTTTCAAATAAATGAACTTTAATAGGTACTTCTTTTTAATTTGATACTCATATGTGCGCGCCATTTTGTTTTTTTTTTTTTGCATTTAGTAATTTCCTCGATGAAGTGGGATGAAATTATTATTTTTATTGTTTGAGGTCGATTTTAAACCTCATTACATTTTTAAACTGAGTTTTAGCATAAATCAATTTTAATAGGTACATCTTTTTAATTTGCCATGTGTGACATGCGTGCCATTTTCTTTTTTTTTTGAGTTTAGAAATTTCCTCGATGAGGTGGGATGAAAAGTTACGTGTTGCACTCGAGTGCAAAGATTTTTCACCTTGTGCTCTTTTGATTCCCTCGCTATTGCTCAGGATTCTAATTATTGAAACACTCGCTACGCTCGTGTTTCAATTTTAGAATCCTTCGCTTGCTCGGTCATCAAAATTGAGCCCGCGGTTAAAAAGCAACTTTACACTCTTGTATAACAAATAACTATTGTTTGGGTACGGGAGAAATTCCACAAGAAGTGTTTAATATGCGGGAAATAGCTAGTTCAAAATAAATTTAATGTGTTTTAATGCTTGTTACCTGATCAATAATATGAACATCACAACATATGGGAACAGAGCCAGGAAGTACGCCGCTTTTCCTGAACTTTTTACTCCTCGAGCAACAATCAGGAAGATGATTAACCAGGATACGAACAAGCTCAGGGTTAAATCCCATATTGGTGCACCTGTTAAATATACATTTAATGTAGCGGATTTTTTAACCAATCGTCATATTTTGATATGCATTCATATCGAAGCTGTAGTTATCGATATGCTCCCGAAATGAGTCTAAATCTTACCAATGCCATCGTGAATTCCATCGGACTGCCGCAGGATAGTTTTCCTGTAAATAAATATTTCGATTACGAGGGTTTTATTCAGCTAAACTTATAGCGTGAGTTCACTAATGAAACCTATGACTTAGCCGTCTTTTTTATTTACTAGTATTGTATATGTTACAGCCAAAGTGATTAAATATATATTATACATAATGACTGGTCATTGTATATAGTACCCAAATTGACTAGACAGTGTGATAGATTAATCACTTTATCTGGATCTAATTCATAATAGCTGGTCAAAGTTAGCCAAAGTAATAAATCTATAGTAATATTATAAAGCTGAAGAGTTTGTTTGTTTGTTTGAACGCGCTAATCTCAGGAACTACTGGTCCGATTAGAAAATTTCTTTCAGTGTTAGATAGCCCATTTATCGAGGAAGGCTATAGGCTACTTTTTATCCCGGTATGGGAAGTAGTTCCCACGGGATGCGGGTGAAACCGCTGGCAGAAGCTAGTATGGTATAATCGTCTGACTACTTACTAATTCTTAGAAACGGCTCAAGTTATTATCGACTCTTTTTATGATAAATCATCAAATGATTCCTCCCACTGTGGGAGAGCAGCGTGAGGGACTCAGAGAGCGTGAGCGTGAAGCGTGAGGTCAGACTGTTAGTGGCTTAAACCCACGCGTTGAACAACGCGCACCGCCGAGACGGGTCCGTGTCTCCCAGGAGACGGAAGGCCGATAAGGCACCCGAACTCATCGCACAGGCTCACGTCTACGGTGGCTGGGAGTCGTTTCTCGACCACACAGAGAGAGACGATGGCATCCCAGTACCTCTCGCCCCGGACCTTGGCTTGAACCAGGGCCGGGCGCGAGAGGTCGCCGCTGCCGACTGCCTCGACGAGGACACGGCGGTGCCCTTCCCGGGCAGGGCACACTCCGGGCCGTCGGTACAGTGGCCCGAGCCACACTTCAAAGAGGGGACTTTTCGCTACTATTATGGGGTGCACTGTGCTAACTAGCCTTTTTCGAATTATATTAAGGTCAGCTACCAGGCACTTTAGTTAGTTAACATGAAATAATAATATTTACCTACCTACTTGTTTTATTACATTATCTAAGTCTATGGAGATATTATATAAAATTGCTAGTTAATGTGATTAATTCTGTGTCAATTATCACTTTATCCAAATTGAGTAGATATTATAAATAATAGCTAGATAATATGTATAATATGCGTACTTATTACTTTGGCTGTAACATATATATTTTAGAGCCGGATCTTTATGACAGTCGTACCTTATGCCAATTAATGTTATTATATGTTGTAGAGAAACCGACTGTATTATAATAGCATGATGCCATTTCTTTCTATCTGAACTATAAAATTGTCTAGACGTGTTTACTCGGCAAAATCCCGTTTTAGAAAAATCCCGTTCAACGGCAAACCAAGGCTATTGTGGGAGTCCAGAAACACCCCGAAGTAACCCAAGGCACGGTTCATCTTGAACCAAACAAAGGGACGGCTGATGCAGATGGTTTCATCAAGGTGGAGAGGAAAAAGAAGCCATGTAGTCGAAACCGATGCGGAACTGCATTGACGGGTCCGAATATGCTGCTGCGCCCCGCAATACCAACGACGCAGCTGTATGTTTCGCGTTTACATCACTCCACGAAGGTCGAGGAGATCGTGGAGTATATACGAGTGAAGACCAACTGGACACTGAGAGTCGAGAAGTTAGAGCCGAGACATAACACGAATTTTAAATCGTTTGTGGTACGTGTGCCGACTCAGCATCTCGACATGTTCCAAAAACAGTTTTGGCCGAAGGGTGTCGTTTTCCGGCGATTCCGCGGGAGGCTACGCGACACCACGCAGTGCAACACGACACCGCCTATTCGTGTCAACACTTAAATTGTTATTGTTTTTATTTTTGTATGTATTAGTTTATCATTATTGTAATGTTAATTATTATTTGTGTATTGTATTTTCTATGGGCCCTCGTTGCCTGAATTAAATAAATAAACAAAAAAAAAATGTAGCACTAGATTTGGTCAATAATATCTTACCAAGAATATATCTAAATACATATAGAAACTTGCTAGAGAGGAGCATTTTATGCATCACGTGAATGCAGAGTAAAAAGATAGAATGATTGCACGAACGTTTTACAATTCTGTAAGGGTCGTTGTAATAATATTGTTGAATGTTATCTACAGAACATCCTGCTCCTGATAACCACATGGAATAAGGATAAAAGATCATCTTATCGTTCGTATCTTATCTGTTTTAATACGAAATTAGGCACTTTTTTGTAATTAGGCACCGTAATACGTCAATGTTAGTACACAGCGCCACAATATTATCATTACTTAAATGGTTTATCTACAATTATGTTGATTATTTATTGTATGATTAGATTACTCAGAAATAATGCTATAAATCTTCATAAAACACGTGGTTTTCAGTTGACAACAACAGATCCTTTTCTTACACTAAAGCTATCACATAAATCAATGTTTATTAACGTATTTTGGAGATTTTGAAGGACAGCAGTTGTATATAAACCAGGCCTTTATCCTTCTATATCTGTGCGAGAGAATTACTACCGCATGTGGGATATCGCGCATCGCCCGCTTAGGTACTAACTATTATTATGTATGTATTGAACTGACATGATGTCGTCTAGCAGTTTATGTGATTTTAATGGATGTAAGAGATAGACACTCTCATATTCCATCGGACGGCAATCCGACACGACCGAAGATAAATCGGACACAAGACAGATATTTATGATGCAATCACTTCCTGCGTTCGGGTTGCACTTATCCAATAACTTAAAACTCGCAAAGCGATTTTGGTCTTATTACGTTTGGAGGCCACTTGACTAACGAAATAATTACGCAGTGGGTAACTCATTATCTGCTTAACCTTTTCCTTAGTACAGTAGGTACCTAACTATTTATATTGCAATCTTTGTCAAAATGGTGATGGTTGTAAGAATTTTTTATTTTCAAAATTCATCAAAAACTACGACTACTCCTAATAGTATTACGGATGAGTTGATTGATCTATGATTTTAGGAGCTGCAACTTGTTTCCTGCATTTCAACGTACAAGGTCATATCAATACCTATCCATGAAATGAATGCGATAATTACTTATGGATTACCTGCATAAGCATGATTTTGAGTTGATGTTTTATTAACATTGTAATTAGTAATTACGCTAATGATAAGATTATTCACCGTGTGAACTTACGTGAAATATAATTCCGCGCTGGATACGGGTTCTCCTGTCAACTCCGTGTCGTTTGCAGTCTGCCCAGAGGGCACACAATTTTCCCATTCGGGTCGGCAGAGGGCCCAGGGCAGAGTGCTTTGAAAACTCATCACTAAATAATATAAGCACAGTCCTACGATTGACATATAGTAGGAAACTACATAGAGAGCACTAAGAGCTTGTGCGTAGCCCGTCCCTGCAAAAAATAAACAAGTGTTAGACAAATGTAAAGATCGAATATGTGGGATTATACCACAATGATAACTATGTACCTACCTTTCATAGCCGGTGACAGAGCCCACACTTTGACACAATTACTACTACTGAACTGTCCTAGGGAAGTTTCTAGGTAGTACATAGGTTTTCCTATAAGTATAAGAACGATGATGTACGGTATAAGGAAGGCGCCGCCTCCGTTCTGGTAGGCGATGAAGGGGAATCGCCACACGTTGCCGAGGCCGACCGAAGTGGCGATACATGACATGAGGAACTGATACTGGTTATCCCATTGTGGTCTTTCATTTTCAGTTGCCGGTTTAGCTGCGTCCTAAATCGAGAAGTGCACAAAAGTCATTAATATGTACTAAGTAGAACTCATTGCTAGAATATTAAGTAGAATTTCGTTGCTGCATCAGAACTAAACTATGACAAAACAAGATTTGTTTGCAGGACAGAAATCTAACAACAGCCAAGTAGGCTAGTAAAATATATTTATTATGAGCATATCTTTACATAGGTTGGATTGGAAATTATTTTCCCCCTATGAGTGTATGTGATGATTCATTTTATGCCTTCTTTGCAGTCTGAAATAAACGTATTTAGCCGACAGTGTTGAAATATCAGCTAATACCTTGAATACCTACAAACGATTTTTGTGTTAAGTATCTATTTGTTTGTAGTACCTAATCATTTTATTAACCTGAAGATCTCAGAAATTTGGACTGAAAATTTTTGGACTGATATATAGATTCCCTCATTGCCAGATCGTTTATCGAGGAAGGGTATAAGCTAGGTACTTTATGTCGGTGCGCGGAGTAGGTACCTACGTATTATTACAGCTGAACGAAAGTGAAACGGTGGGAAAAGCTAGTAGTAAATTTATACAAATATTGATGGACTTTTACTGTTGTTTTTTTTTCGTAATTTTAAACGGAAACGGATTTATCCATTGCGTATAAATAATATTTTGTTTATCTCACGTGTGCTTCGTATACAAGCAGTGTCCGCAACTGCATAGAAATACCAAAAGCTCATTGTTTGTGACGTGTTTGGTCATTAAAAGTTATAAGAAATTATTTAGTAGTAAATTTTATAAACCTTTTTTATCTTTTATCAATCACAATAATAATCTACGTGTACATGAATACTTAGAAGTTGTTTTGTAAAATAAGTAGCTGTATTTTTTGTTATAAGTAATGCAAAACAGTACAATTTAGATAGGGTTTTATATCTTATCTAACACGTTTTGTTTTAAATTACACTAATATAAATATTTCCTGATGGACTCATTTATTTTGCATAGTTGACATGACGTAAGGTCATTTTATTGCCTCATAAGTGTAGATACTTATAAGGCAAAGGTATATTATTCGTAACAAAAAATATCTTATCTTTTGACATTGTACTCAATTAAAGTAGTATTGTTCCTTTCAATGCTACAATACCAAGGGAATAAGTACCCTGTTTGTGGCCATAGAGTTTCCACGTATCCCGTTTAAAAATTCTAACTCTTACTCCGATAATAAACAAGAAACAAGCGGCGCTTAGTTTGTGGCTCAACGTCAACTACCACAATGTAAAGTTACTTTTTTTGTCAATAAACATTATTTTATTTTTTCATTTTATGTATATACTAGCAAACACAAAGCATACGCAACGATCATTCATAAATTTCATTCATAAAATTGGGTTACTTCTGAAATTCTATGACATTAAAATGACAAAAAAAGCAGCGCATATTAGCTATTTCCCGTCTCCTGTCCTCCAATCGAATATTTACGTAGTTTATGTCAACCTCCTGAAATATTGCACTAATGCAAATCAACACCTTGTATATATATTTTTTTTAAATTAAGTAACAAGTATATTCTCGGAAAGAAAATGTATCAAAGTAGTCGCAAAAGTATACCATTATAAAAACATTCTGAGTGAAGTAATTGGGGAGATACTAGTAACGAACATTAATAGGTAACTGTTTAAAAATGTATTTTGCCTTTAACCCCTCATAGGTGTTCAACACCTAAGTAATCAGGCAAATGAGGCAAATATTTTTATGATAAATGATAAGAGCTAATTAATCCTCATTAACATTTTAGTGTGTTGTTATCTATGAATGATTATATGTACTTATATGGGTGTTTATTTTAGTTAAAATTTTAATCACTATTATTTCGATCAGTTTCATTTAAGGATGTATTTTCCGAGGGAATCACTTCACGCAGTCGATTGAAAAGTTTTCAAATATTCCGCTTATAACCGTATCCAGCCTACCCTTATCGTTTTCAAAATTCGGAATCGATTTAGTCGTTAAGTGAAGAGTTTAGAGTTAAAGTGGTTGTTGTTGTCATTGTCGAAAGCGTAGCAAACAAACTCTCTCACTCACTTTCGCACTCATAAATGTTAAAAGTTAATTTTATAATAATTAGAATTTAATATTGAGATCCTAGAGACTTATAACGATGTTTTGAAGTATAATACGATGTTTTTATGTACGTTACGGAGCAACTAACCACGGAAAAATGGTCAAATGGAGTCACTTTGACTACTCATACGTACATTACGTACCTACTGAAAAGGAATCTTAAGAAATAAAACGTTTAACAATAGAGATTAAAGTGAGTCAATTCTCACAATATGTTGTGGATAATGTGTGACGACATCGTTCAATTTTATCAAACTATATCAAGGATTAATTAACTATTTGTAACTAACATTAGATACATAGGTACCTAGCTGTTATTGCTAATTAATCGTATACGATAAGATCAATTGAAATTTAAGTTTTCCATTCAACAACACCTAAACGTTTCGCAAAGTAGTTCTTTTTGTAGGCAGGCGCACTTAATATATTGCTCTGCTGCATTAGGTAATAGGTATTATTTGAAGTTAAAATAGACAGTGTAAATTCGACACTCGGTTTGGACTATGTAATGTTGGACCCATTTAAATCAATTAAAAAATTACAAGTTTCAAGTTACACGCATTGAAATATTAATTCATAAAGACTTTTTTATGACTTGGACGTTGGAATTTTTAATAGGTAAAAACTTAAAAGGTAGGCTACTTACTGTGATTTGACTTTCTAAGAAGTCTGTAGTCAGATCTTTTTTCTTAGATACATCCCCATTCTCCGGCTCTGGGTTAAACCCTGGATTCACTCGACTACCATCTTCAACCACATTTACGCCGTTTGACTCCTATGCAAAAACACATAGTTGATTAAAATTCTATACATACAAAAAATCCAACATATGATTTCAGATACTTAGTAAAAACAATATTTATTTACCATTTAACCGTTTGTGGGACACTTAAAATATGCGCGCCACCACGACATACGTAGTTGAAGTGACGGTTTGTTTTAATTCTTATTCCTAATAAATATATGACAGAGATAAATTAAAATATGATACGGTTATCTAGTATCCATCAATAGATTAAGTATCTAAATCGTATAATATTAATGCTGCTTTATGACCCTAAAATGCCCGTATATGGTTTTGATGAACGGAATCATCATGATTTCATGAAATCGCCTGCTTTGACTTATTTTGAATGCCGATTCCCGACGATTAAGGTAAACGTACCCATACTCGTCGGATTTCGGAAATCACTGACTTTGAAGCGCTACTGTGTGTTAAATATTTAATAGAAAATGACAATTTTTCCATGACGTGATAGAGAATTTATTCGTTATTCTAGGTAACAATTTTTTTTAAATCATTTTGATGGGTTTATATGTACTTATTAAGGCAAAAGTGAAAAAAGGGCGATTTGTACCAATAGTCGTCTGATTTGACCAAAGACTATAAAACCAGTTGACTGCGCATACTGTGTCCCGACGCTCGCCAAACGTTAGTAATTTTGCTCTTACTATAAGGCGATCTTAGTAAAAAGCTTTAGTTGTGACCAAGTCTATGACCTGCGTACACGCTAAATTATTGTGGATTTTATTAAGTAAAAAAGTTTAAAGATGCCTATGCCTACATGCGTTATTATTTACTTTATGGATTTGACGGATACTCGTCAAATATTCCCAGTACTCGTCAACTTTTAATGCTAATATGAACTAAGTATCTGTTCTTGAACATAAAGTTCAAGTTATGTAAATTTTTTTGTATTTGAATTTGTTAAGCATACTTGTGCCTTTAAAACATTAGGTAGATAGGTAGATATAAAACCAATCCTTATTTAGAATAGCAGGTTACAATCTGTTAGAAGAGCAGGTATTCACAAACAGATACATACACACATCAAAAAAAGTTTACGATCAATAGCATAAGCTCCTATAATTCTTTAAATTTAACTTTATCAAGAAAAAGTCTATGTTGTATGCTTTCTTTAAATAGAAATACCCTGTTTGAAATTAAAATATAAAACTATTTTTCTTATTTATTTAAAAAAATTGAGCCATTAATCATAATGTAATTGTGATAGAAATTTAATAGAAAGAAAAAGACTGTTTAATTAAACTTAAACAACAATTTATTATTAAAAGGTGTAAATTCGATATAAAATAACTCCTCCCCTGGCTCGAACACATGCGAAGATCCTCCTGGGCATGCTGAGGATCAAGTTATCTAGCATTTCCTGGGGTAACCTATCCCATACTTCAATAGCGGCTTCCCTGAGCTCTGGAACTGTCTGGGGACGTGGCTCACGGTTCCATACTGTTCGTTTAAGAGTATCCCGCGCGTGCTCTATTGGGTTTAAGTCGGGCGAGCCGGCAGGCCAGTCTAATCGTGTGATATCGTATTCTTGAAGAGCAGCATTGACTCGTTGAGCTCGATGTGCGGGCGCATCATCATCGACCAGTACAAATTGGTGCCCATGGTTTACTCGGAATAGTCTGACGATATCGTCAATAGCAACTGCTTTGTACATGTCTGCTGTCATGAAGCCCCGATACGGAATCAAAGGCGTTTTAGCTCCAATCATAATGCCACCCCAAAAGGACACCGATTTTCCGCCTTGCTGAACTGTTGCAGTGGCAGTTCTTTGTCTTCCACGGTCGCCTGGTCTTCTCCAGACACGGACACGTCGGTTATCTGGATGAGTACTGATTCGGGATTCGTCACCGAACAGACAGTTTTGCCAAATGTTTTCGTCCTCACCTTCTTCATTTTGCCGAAGTCTAGCCCACTGCAATCTTCGTTGTTGACGTTTCAGGTAATTGAGCGCAGCTCGCCAAGACCTCCGTGCTCGTAATCCAGCCTGGTGCAAGCAATTGCGAACGGTCTGCGTGCTAACTTCAAGCCCAGAGGCGGTCCTGACTTCTGCTTTTATTTTAGTGGCATTGATTGTTGGACCATGGGCTGCCGACAATCTAATATAGCGCTTTTGGGCAGCTGTCAAAACAGTTGGGCGACTGCTGCGGGGTCGGTCAGCTAAATTCCCCATTCCGTACCTCTGCAACGTAGCCACGACACAGGATTGGGATATAGCAAGTCTGCAACTCTCGTGGTGTATCCTTCTTCCCTCAAAGTTACTATTCTAGCTCGTAAAACCTCTGATAATCCTCTTGGAATTTTTTTAATCACACCTTTCCGCGAAAAATATCGTTAGTAGCCTAGAGGGTAGGTGCCTCGTGGTAAGTGGCGAGTGGGCCGGTAATGCTGGACCCAGAGGGAGCGCGTGATCTGCGTTTAAAGTCCGCCAAGGTATCCTCACCCTTCAGCCGCTCATATCCCTGTTGCCCTCTTGTTGATATTCAGTGACGGATTCCCGGTGGCCCAGTAAGTGAGCTGGCGAGTCTCCACCTGCCATTTTAACATGATTTTAATACATTGTCAACGGCAGGTGCCATAGTTCCTATAGTTTCCTATATCCTAATCCACTAACATCCCATCACAATAGCCCAAGTAGTTTTCCTCCATAGTTAGCAATAGTTTAGAACAGAACCGGGGATTGTCCTTGGGTTCATTTCTATAGTGTATACAGGGATAATCGTCGGTTTTGTGTCACCATTTCATTAAAGTTGTCTCAAAAGGGCTTCAGCGTTTTAAATTTTCTTGCTGCATCTGATGTTGTGTCCCGTTGATTTACAGCTTCTATGACTTTTAGAGGGTCCTCTTGCTTGTAGTTTCTTTCAGTCATAATCTGTAATTAAAATTACGATCATGCAATCACTAGGTACATACAAGCTTTTTTTTTTTTTAACGACGTCAAAAATCATCAAATGACCCCTTCCGCTGTGGGTTAGCAGCGGAGAGGGAGTGTCAGACTCTTACTGACTAAAAACCGTCGTGTTCCGTCATAGGCCTTTTATGTACCAGGGTCGCGGTATCTCTTTCGAACAACCCGCAGCCCCGGCAGGCCTTGGCCCTGCTGGGCCCCGCTGGGGTTGCTGACATCTCTTTGAGGAGCGCGTGGAACAACGCGCGCCGTCGACACGGGTCTGTCGTCTAAGCAGACAGAGGGACGATGAGCCACCCGAACTCACCGCCCACAGACCTACGCCTACGGTGGCCGGGAGTCATCTTGCGACACCCGGCGCCCATGGTGTCTACCTGGTCCAGCGCGGCGGCCGGGATGAGAGGTGCGAATTCTCTGGCGTTCCGCCTCCTCCTTCTCGAGCATGACCGCTTCGCAGAAGGAGGCGACGGCATCCCATTCCCTCTCGCCCCGGACCATGGCCTGAACCAGGGCTGGACGCGAGAGGTCGCCGCCGCCCAAAGCCTCGACGAGGACCCGGCGGTGCCCTTCCCATGCCGGGCACACCTGGACTGTGTGGTCCACCGTGTCCTCGGGGCTGTCCGCACAATAGTGACACCCGGGCGCCTCCTCACGACCGATTCGGTGCAGGTACCTCCCGAAACAACCGTGTCCGGTGAGGACCTGCGTCATGCGGTACGTGAGGGCGCCGTGACTCCTCCCGAGCCACTCCTCAAAGAGGGGACTTACCGCCACGATGGTGGAGTGCCCTAGGTACATACAACCTTAAATAAAAAATCTTACTTAAGATTACTCTTTAGTCATCAATATCGAATACGACAAGCAAAGAAGTGACAGCGATGGAAGCTATGACTCAATACTCAATACTCAATTCTTTATTAGCATTCCATATGTTATAACAGGTGGTACATTTAGATTAGTTTTAAAACTTCGAAACAACGTCATTGCGTCGTCGCAAATCCTAGGCGTGTTCAATCATAACTGTCTTAAAACAATATTGAGTTTGCGGGGACAGCAAGCTTACACCTCGCGGCCACCGCGCGGACTGTGAGCTTACACGTCGCGGCCGGCGCGCGGACTGTGAGCTTGCACCTTGCGGACAACGCGTAGTTAGCGCGCTGGCAGCTAGCCGTAGTCTAAATTCGAGGCGACGCCGCACAGTGGATCCATATTGAAAATTAGTGGACATAGGCAACAAAGTTCCAATATCGATTCGATATTTTTTATGTGATTCTTCATGATATTCCAGACAACTTTTATTCTTGTAAAATTTAATCTAAAGTTGATCGTTTGTCTGAAAAAAAAATAAATTAGATTTTTTTGTATGGAGCGAATCACGTTTATTTTTTTTTCTTCAATTGTACGAATATGTTAGGTGTATGGCGTGAGTATATGATAGCTAGGGTCATTCTCTATCCACGAAAAAATATATCAGCGCCGGCTATCCGTAGCCGCGCGAGTAGTCATTCGGTAAAAAAATAATATTTTCTATGAAATTTTTTGCCTTTTAAAATCAATTCAAAGTATATTTTCTGTCTCGCTTGGCTTTTTTCACCTTATTTTTAGTTAAACATATAGTTTTAATGGCACATAGGTACTCACAACTAGTAATTCTGGCAGAGATTTAGTTATTACTGCATGTTATCGGTGGCACCTGCATTGTGATTGATGACTCATTTGTTTGTGCGCTCGTCTAAGCGCATAACTAATGAGTCATCGAAAAGTGCTCGTCTCTGATTGGCTGAATAATTTTCAGTCATGTTAATATGTTAACTACTTGAGTAATTAACACTGACTATAAATACAAAGACATTCATTAAGTCCCTCTAGTTTCGCTCTTGTCGCTTATTTGTGAACACAGTGAAATACTTTTATTTTTATATTTACGTTAGAACTATGGCTGGATTTTGGACCAACCTAGACCTTTTTGTGAAATTAAGAAGTGGTGGTGATCTGAAAAATTATATGTTTCTACATGAAAGTATAATTTCTGTTTTGAACACCACAGTTTCTGAAGAAGACAAAAACCTAATCAAGAAGTTCTGTCGGCTTTTTTGTCTAAGTCTAAGTAAAAAGGGGATAGAGTCAAGTAGAAGCCAAAAGACTTTTATGAATCGTGTAAATAATCGCAAGTGGTTGGAAAAAAACATCAACTGGCCTGTTTGTAACAGTGTTGACCTGAGAAGTGAGTTGGGCTTTTCGGACGCATGCAGCCTTTTTTGAGCCAGTGGATATGAATTTTCATGTTCCTAATCTTGCAGTACTACGGAAGCGGGAACATCTACAGAAAAGAAGCACAGAAAACCGCTCGAAGACTTAAGTAATAAGCAAAAAAAAAGACGTTCTACTTCCATGGTAGAAGAAACTTCCGAGGAAGAGTTGCAGCACTGGTAATTAACAACGGCAAAACGAATCTGGCAAAAGTGGTCGAATACCTTTCCAATAATGCAGAAATCGCTATCCGAAGTACACGAGCGACTATTCAAAAAGCAGATCCTAAGTACTGTCTCTGAAGATAAGTGTTTAGCTCTTTATACATCACTTGCGCTCTCGAGATGGAAGTACTTAGCTCTTCGAATTTTTTTTCGAAAATTCGGTGACTCGTTTGTTATGCGCTTAGATGAGCGCACAAACAAATGAGTCATCAATCACAATGCAGGTGCCACCGATAACATGCAGTAATAACTAAACCTCTGCCAGAATTACTAGTTGTGAGTACCTATGTGCCATTAAAACTATATGTTTAACCAAAAATAAGATGAAAACAGCCGAGTGAGACAGAAAATATACTTTGAATTGATTTTAAAAGGCAAAAAATTTCATAGAAAATATTTTTTTTTTACCGAATGATTACTCGCGCGGTTGATATACATTTTTTCGTGGATAGAGAATGACCCTAGCTATCATATACTCACGCCATACACCCAACATATTCGTACAATTGAAGAAAAAAAAAATAAACGTGATTCGCTCCATACAAAAAAATCGATTTTTTTTTTCAGACAAACGATCAACTTTAGAAAAAAATTCACAAGAGTAAAAGTTGTCTGGAATATCATGAAGAATCATATAAAAAAATATCGAATCGATATTGGAACTTTCTTGCCTATGTCCACTAATTTTCAATATGGATGCACTGTGCGCCGTGCTGCAGCTGTGCTATTGCGGTGCCGGTATAATGTGCCATGACCCTTATCAACAATTAATGTAGTCTAAACCTTAAATATGTTTGTTCTAGAGAGTTAACAATTTTGTAAAAGTCCCGATATTAGCTATTTATTTGCATTTTGTACTGTAAAACACAAAATATCCTCATTATGACGAGTTTAGGTGCAACTTTTGTGCATGTCCCAGTAGTCGTCATATTTTTTTCTAAAATGACGGGTTTTGGGTCAAATGGGAGTTCTAGAGTGCCAATAGATGTCAGATGAAAAAAATATATATTCTATGTTAAAAGTATTGCAAATTGCATATTACATCGTTAGCAAATAAATATTAAACAAAGAAACTTACCACAGACCCCACTGGAGTTATGTAAATCAAAACAGAAAACCACGTGCCTCACGTGCCTGTGAGTCTCACTTTTGACAGCTGAACTTCACGAAAAAACGATTTTTTCGGCGCACACACGTTTCGACTAACATATCTCTGATGCCATGACTGTTAAAACCATCGATATATATGTACTACGCACTAGATGGAACGTTCCGAACAAAAAGCTTGCCACACTGAAATGCACTGCAGACTTTGCATAGCCCAAAATAGCAAATCAGAGCGATTTTGACACCTGCGTCAGATGGATGTCTAGGAAACGACAATTGTAAAATAGAAAATACATATCAAGGTATAAACTTACACATATTAACTATTCGAGAGTCAAGTTAGTAAAATTACACGCTGTTCATGCTATTACAACGCTTGTATATCATACTTTTCATCTATAATTCAATTTTACAAATAAGTATACATTAATTTGTTTTTTTTTTAAACTTGGCTAGTCGCTATATGCGCATTGCCACTGACAAACCACAGGATATTAAATACATTAAATACGTATATTATTCAGAGAGATAAATGCTACTAAATACATATACATATATTGGGATCATTAGTTGCTAGCAAGACAGGGATAGACGTAGGAAAAGGAATCTTATAGGATAAAAGACTTGATATAAAAGGTTCGTGATCGAGAAGAGGACAGGAAAAAAACATGTGGTTCAAATCGCCAATCTCACCACATTCGCAAAGGGCACTATCAACGATCTGCAGTCGGGCGAGGTGAAGCTTGGAACAATTATGACCTATTCTCATACGAAGGCAACTGGTAGCAGCTCTATTAAAATTTAATTTAGCGAACCACGGTTTTTTTGGAATGCATGATTGGATACGAGCGTAATAGTTACCTTTATTGATACTGCTATTTGCCCACGATTTACTCCAGTCATCCCAAAGAAAATTGTTTGGTAGACTAGCCAAGTCATGAGCAAAATTTATATATGGAAATAAATCACCACATTCTACCGCTTCGCTAGCCAGATGATCAGCTTTCACATTTCCTGTGATGTTGCAATGACCCGGAATCCACACGAAGGAAACTTGAAAACCTAATTTAATACATTTATATAACATGCTTCTAATGATTAAAATAATCGGAAATACTGGTTTAGATTTAAAAGGACATTTTTTAATCGCTTGCAATGCACTTAATGCGTCAGTAAAGACAGTAAATATTACTGTCCTACCCAATTTCATTAAGCGGACGTACTCTAAGGCCTTGAGGAGACCAAAGCATTCTCCAGTAAACACTGAAGACTCAGGAGGAAGCTTAACTTTTTGAACTACATTACAATGGGAGTGAAAAACGCCAACTCCGACATTACCAGAAGAAGAGTGTTTAGATGCGTCCGTGTAAATATGATGCCAATTCTCCCAGTGCTCTTTGAAAAGTTGAATAACTCTTTTATAAAATTATCATTTTTATTATTGCCTAAATTTAAAATAACATCCGGAGTAAACACTAATGATTCGTAAGAATTGCAAAAAAGAGGAAATGTTATTGACTTGCAAGTTGGAGCTTGCATAGCAAGGAACTTTTTATAGCTAACAACAAGACAGGGAGGTGATTTGTGAGACCAATAGTGAGAAGAGTTGGTTTCCTCTAAAAGAGACTCAAGTTTTGCGCGTAAAGGGTGATTGGAAAATTGTAAGGCACGGAACAAAAACTTGTCAGAAAGATGCTGACGTCGAAGGGATAGAGGAGGATCAACCGTTTCGACATGTAAGGCATTAATTGGGCTTGACTTCATAGCTCCGGTTACAATTCGTAAAGCCTTTGACTGAATAGCGTCCAATCTTTTAAAAGCAGCTAAATTACCAGGTTCTAGTAAGAATGTACCACACTTCTAACTATTGCATTGTAAATTAATTTTAGTGAGAATGGATGGGCCCCCCCACCAAACTCCAGAAAAACAACTTAATATATTTATTCTTTGTTCACACCTCGCTGCTATATATTCACAGTGTGGAAGTCCAGAAAGTTTGCTATCTAATATCAGACCTAAAACCTTAACTGATGATTTAACAGGAATAGGAACATTATCATAATATACATACACAAGAGGAGGAAGACGCATCCTAGAAAAAAGTACAACAGTACTTTTTGCGGTAGATAGCTCAAGACCATTGTTATCCATTCATTTCTTTAAAAGAGTGAGACCCGATGACAATGAATCACAGGCCGTTGTGACAGAGTTATTTGGGCAACACAACAGAAGATCATCAGCATATTGGAGCACTTTCACTTCATTATTTAGAGAAGATTCAAGATCGTAAGTATAAATGTCATAAAGTAGAGGACTAAGAACTGAACCTTGAGGGAGACCTCTCCACACGACTCTAGATTCACAAGAATCCTCGTGAGTAAGTTTTATATACCTCTCAGATAATATATTTAAAATGAAATTTAAAAGCATAACAGGCACATTTAACTGCAGTTTATATTTTAACATAGAAATTACAACGTTATCGTAAGCCGAAGTGATATCCAGAAAAGCTGAAACTATGGAGTGATTGGAAGAAAATGTTAATCTAATGTCAGTGATAAAGTTAGACTATCTAGGGTACTTTTACCACGCCTAAAACCAAATTGACTTTCGCTTAATATTTTCTTACTTTCTACAAACCACTCTAATCTATTTTTACAAGCTTTTATTTAACTTGCAATGTAAGTATGTATGTATGGATGTATGTATGTAACTATGTGTGTTCGGGTGGAATTTTACAACTCAATTTTAAGGCACTTGCCCTCAACCGATTGAGCTGAAATTTTGCATACATGTTTAGTTTGGATGACAATGCATGTTAAGCTATGTGACGTCATCCTTAAACCAACATGGCTAAATATACAAGATGGCGGACTAGTTATTTTTAAGGTACCTATACAATATGGGTATCAAATGAAAGGGATTGACAAGTAGAACACATTGCACTTTACGAAATAAAAATCCAAGATGGCCGCCGCTGCAAAATGGTGAATAACCTATTTTTTTCAAACCCATCCATAAGGGTATCCAATGACAGGGCTTGACAAGTAGAATAAAGTGCACTTTACCAAATCAAAATCTAAGATGACCGCCGCTACGGAATTTAGACTTAGGAACTTACCAGGTGAAAACTAAAAAGTATAAAATAAATTGAGGTAAAAAAATCTTTAAAAACAAGCTTTTATTTGAATGCGCTAAAAAGAAAAAAATAAACTTTTACTGAAAAAGAAGAAAGGAAAAGCTTGTCGCGATTTTACTAAGAAAGTAAATACGAGTACTTAAATCTCGCGACAAGCTTTTAAAACGTACCTATAAATTGTGTCAAATATGTTAAAGAAGACGGATCACAATCCATACAAAATTGCCCCACGTCCTATAACAATGTGACGTACCTCAAAAAAAAGATAAAAATGTTTAAAAAAATATGGCATACTCTCTAATTTTTTTTTTACACCTTCATACGAAAAAACTGCTTTAAAAATTGTTCAAGCGCTGTTATGAAAACATCGTTCATAGGACTATTTATGGACTATTTTATTAAATTATTTTTTTGTTTAATAGGGTATACCTCACAGGTGGTCCCATAATCATCAGGTCACGATCTGATGATGGAAACCTTGCCTTTGGAGCTAACCCGATGATGGAGACCAGAGAAGGTCGAGGGAACTCGACAACAAAATATGAAGTCGGTGTCTAATGGATGTACCTAAGTTTATTTCCTCACCGAACTCTAGGCCGATGCTCCTAAGAATAGTTTTTTTTTTGCTTTTCAGTGTTTTTGGGAGTCGGTTTTATTTTATTGTCAAGTTTTTTTTTTCGCTTTTCGTGACAAGCACAGTTGTTACTATCCGCATAAGGGGAAAGTTCTCATCAATACGAATAATATAAGCCCAAACACAAGGTAGTTCACATATTCAGTTGTCGAGTTCCCTCGCCCTTCTCTGGTCTCCATCATCAAGTCAGCTTCAAACCTTCACTGTTGCAAAGGTCTATTCAATACAAATAATATAAGCCCAAACACGAGGTAGTTTACATATTCGGTTGTCGAGTTCCCTCGACCTTCTTTCGTCTCCATCATCAGGTCAGCTCCAAACCTTCACTATTGCATATTGTTATAAGACATACACCTTATAGTCAAGTTTTTATCCTACGCATGCCTACAACTTTCAAAAGTTGCCCTGGATTTCTCAGGGTTTCCATCATCAGATCCTGACCTGATGATTATGGGACCACCTGTGAGGTATACCCTATCAAACAGAAAAATAATTTAATAAAATAGTCCACAAATAGTCCTATGAACGATGTTTTCATAACAGCGCCTGAACAATTTTTAAAGCAGTTTTTTCGTATGAAGGTGTAAAAAAAATAAATTAGAGAGTATGCCATATTTTTTTTAACATTTTTATCTTTTTTTTTAGATACGTCACATTGTTATAGGACGTGGGGCAATTTTGATCCATCTTCTTTGAAATGTCGTTATAAGTTGACAGTAAAGTTACAGTAAAAGTTTATTTTTCTTTTTAGCGCATTTATTAGCTATGTGTTCCGATACCTTTAACATTACAGATGACAAAGCTATTGGTCGATAAGATGAGCAGTCAGAAGGACTTTTGTTGGGTTTCAAAATTGGAAGGATATCTTGCGATTTCCAAGAAATGGGAACCTTACCAGAAATCACAATTTGATCAATTAATTTTAAGTAATATAAAAGAGATAAATCACTCATATTAGTCAGAAAAAAGTAGGGTATACCATCTGCACCCGGTGCAGAGTCCTTAATTTGGCACAAAACACCTTTTAGCTCTTCTAAAGTAAATGGATTATCGAGTACGCAGGGAAGATCTGATAATGTGTAAGGGATATGATACGTAGCTATATTATCTGGGACGTATGGGGGAGCTAATTTATCTAAAAACTATTTCTTAATTGAGGTGGAAGGCATGCAGTAACCGGTTCAGAGAAAGCTGATCTGAATCTTCTTATGTTGCGTCAAACAACAGAAGGTTTAACATTTGGTGATATGGAAATGATGATATAAAAAACAAAATGATCTCCAGCTCTCAAACTTCTTTTTTTTAAATAACTTTTTGGTGTCTGAAATTACTTCACATAAAATTTCAAAATTTTCAAAGTAGAACAGTTCACACTGCTTTCATGTATAGCATCTGTGCAATCCCTATCCCACCATGGTGGCAATGGGATTTTGTTGTGTGGATTTTTATGAGGGAAAAGATTATCGGCAGTTTTTATCATGGCATCTGATAAAGCATCAGCACAGGCTTGTTCATCGCCACTTTGAATTTCAGGAAGGCTAGAATCGATTTTATCCAAGTGTTCCCTATACGTATGCCAGTTTATATCAGTTAGTTTATACTTCAACCGCGGAGGGCGACTGGAATACGATTTTTGGCTGGATGGAAATTTTAAAACTATGGGAAAATGGTCACTGCCATAAGTAGAAGGCATAACTTCCCAACTCAAATGCGAGGCTAGTTTATTAGTGCATAGTGACAGGTCAGGTGCACTGGCACCTTCATTTGGAGATGTGCGTCGAGTAGGCGACCCAGTGTTTAAAATACAAAGATTAATATTATCTAACATATCTAATAAAGTACTACCATAACTATTTGTTGTAGCACTACCCCATACTTCATGTTGAGAATTAAAATCCCCTAAAACTATAAATGGTTTGGGAAGAAGAGATAAAATATTTACAAGTTCGTTAAAGATTGAAGAAGAAGGACGAGGAATATATACAGAAACGAAACATTTACTATCTACAACAGCTGCAATTATGGAGAATGAATTATTATGAGATGGGAGTGAGAAAAGTGAAAATGAATGATGATGCCTGATGAGTAAGGCTACACTGCCATACCCATCAGAACGGTCTTCAAAACCCAAAATACATAAGCCATCTAGTTTTTACTGAGTAGTAACCTAATTTCCCGAGAGATGTCGCTGTACATTGGGCAACTTCAAGCTTTTAAGATTTTTTCCGGGTTAATGGGGTCGGGATAGGTAAGGGCTACTCATAGACATAATATAGTAAACAGGACTGCGCACTTATACCCAAAAAACGAGCCGAGTGAAACAGTTAGTACGGAGGCCGTCTGTCCCTTTCTAATAGGGTGACTATGGGATTAAGCTATGTGAGACAAATCCGAATTTGCTAAGATTATTAAACACAGATTGGTATAGAAGTTTTAACTTACGCAGTTTGTGACCTTAAACTACTAATACAGGCTTTTAATAATAATTAGTGGGAATTAGCAGTATAAAAGCAGGAAAATTCGAAGTGAAGACTGATTTTTTTGTATTTTTGTGTCGCCTTTCTTCATTTTTTGGGAAGCTATAACAATAGTACAACAATTTTAAAATCCATCACCCATATTTAGACTCATTACTAGAATTCATGGGCACTCTAGTTGTTTGATTTACGAAAATGTTATTATTAGCTAACCTGTGGAACGATATATTGCGACCACCATAGGATTAACTTTTACAAGTATAAACGCAATACTTTTTCACCATTTTAATAGCATAAATTGATTAAATACAAAAAAATATATACAAAATTTTAAATACTGAATACGCGCCAAGAATGTTCAGGGTTACCACTAGAAAATAAAAAAAAGCAAAATACAAAGGAGATTGGGCAAGAATGTATGAAGTTTGGTCCAAATGTCCACCACGAACGAGACCTATATAGTTAAATAGTCTACTTAATTTAGAGTAACTTTTACTAAGAATTAAAAAAAAAAACAATGCCAAAAAAAAGTTATAGCCAAAAATGTATTCTTAATTTTCGGTAGTTTTTGTATGTTATCATTATTATTTTTTATTTTATTCCACTTCCATTTCCGCACTTTATCTAAAACTAAGATGAGTTAGACACATTTGCATATAAACAACCCACATTTTTTTGCCCGATGGATGTACGAATCACTAACCAATTGAGGCGCCAGAAGTGCTTGAATATACTCAGCGGTGCCTGGATCTAAGAAAGTTCGATGTAACTGGTGGTGTCTTCTCTCTAATAATGAACAATTATATTTTGTCAGAAGTTACAGAAAGTACGAAAATCGAACATCACGAAAAGTAATTGAAAAAATGAAATTGACAAATTTATAAAATGTTTTATTTGTTTTTGCTATAACTTTTTTCTGGCATTATATTTTTTTTTACTTTCATAACAAAAAATGTTCTATATTTAACGGGCTATCTAGCCATATAGGGCTCCATCGTGGTGGACATTTGGACCGAAATCGCCCATTGTCCTTTATGTTCTTTATGTTTTAAGAATAAATGCGAATAAATTAATGCGATTGTTATTAATTTGTTGACTTACAATTGTTAAAATAAGATAAAAATATGAGTGATTCAATTGTTTTTTTGGGTAGACAAAACTGTTGATCATAACATTTTTTTATGTTGGCAAGGTGTTAGAACGAGACACGCGGCCTCCGTTATAACTATACCTCTCGGTTCGGATTTGCCTCTGTGTATTATGCAACCAATTTAGTACCTTATTGCGTTGGAATAGAGTTTTTCGTAAATATATATTTTGATAATGCGCAATTGTTTAGTATATTACATCTATGGGGCTACTATACTCGGGAAACGGCTATTAAGCTTATTATGAAAAATATACAATTTCAATATTTATTTTGTAATTTGGAACTCCTATTATTTATTGTGTTGTAAATAGATTTTTAAAATAATAATTATAAGTGGTATTTCATTACTATATTGTATTACTATTATATATTTTTTTATTTGTTCATCAATTTACTCTTTGGTTTAATTTAAATCTATGCCTTGAGTTCAAAACAAGTGCGCCATGCACTAAATGCACTTTACATGCCTGTAGACGGTATAGGAGATAAGTGTCAGTTTTTGATGAAGATAATTTGAAACATAATTTACTTCTACTAAGTATAGGTTTCGAATATACCACACCCAAAATAATAATATACCCCACACAACACTGCGATGAGATGCGAATAATTTTGTTTTTAGGATTTGCAAGATGGATCGCAAAAAGAAGATTCTGGGTTCATCCATTTATTACGATTATGAACTCTGATGAGACCTGTTTTAATCAAACGTTTTTTTTTATAATCACTAAGTACATACTACATAGTATAAAACAAAGTCGCTTTTTCTGTCCCTATGTCCCTTTGTACGCTTAAATCTTCAAAACTACGCAACCGATTTTCATGCGGTTTTTTAAAATAGATAGAGTGATTAAAGAGGAAGGTTTATATGTATAATAACATACATTAAATAGTGGGGAAATACTGTTATCCCGTGCGAAGCCGGAGCGGGTCGCTAGTCTGTACTTATAATAAGAGAGGCCAATTCTGTACATTAAATATATTTCCAAAATATCTATCAGGGGGTGATTAGTGATCGATACTGATGCCAAAAATGCAATCAGTAAAATTTTTGTCTGTCTGTCTTTCTGTCTGTCTGTCTGTCTGTCTGTATGTTAGTTATGGAAACAAAAACTACTTGACGGATTTTAATGAAACTTGGTACAATTATTCTTCATACTCCTGGGCAGGTTATAGGATACTTTTCATCACGCTACAATCAATAGGAGCAGAGCAGTGAAGGGAAAAGTTGGGAAAACGGGAGAAGTTATTCAATTTTTTAATCTTCCGTCACGTGTGCAGCCTTAATGGTTAAAGCTACACAGAAACCATGTATGACGGAAATATTCTCCTTAAAATTATGTAAACAATGTACCAGAACAGCATATCGTCCATTTGCGACGACAGTGTGACATCTCACTAACTGCGATTTTGTTATTTCTTTTATTCTTCGCTCACAACAACACGTGTAACTCTCGATAGCTTAGCAGTTTGGAGCTTTCTGATTATATTTGTCTACTATTACGTTTATAACACCCTCACGCACACTAATTTAAAAAAAGTAATATTAAGTATTACCTATTCACTAAAAAAGAAACATATAAATCGGTAAAGAAACACCAAAGTTATACATAAAATACGGTAATAAGCCATCGCGCGTGAATACTGAATCATGTTATAAGGATCATTTTTGTGCAACGGTCGCCGCGCTCGACGCGGCTCGCTTCATACAATATTTGGCTATTGGCGCGATTGATGGTTAGAGTGTTCAACCTTATTGACCGAAAATAATTCATATTGAGAAACCTTGCAGTGCGACTTTAAATAATTTATTTTTAACTTTCTTTTGTTAAAAATTATTAATAGTTTACATTTTATTTCTTTTTAGGTAAAGTAGTAGTAGGTACGCAAAGATTTAGATAATTGGATAAGCTGGTGTTTTTTATTTCTTCCTCTCTTTGCACAAAGTCCGAATTTAACGCGGACGAAGTCGCTGGCAGAAGCTAGTATTTTTTATAATTTTAGAATGAGCAAATCTTCATTTGAAGAGCTTTTGAGTTTATTATTATAAACATGCCTTATGCCCACAAAAACGATATGCGAATTCGCATCGCATCACAGTTTTGTGTGGGAGCCCTAATACCTACAATCTTTTTTCTAGTTTTGTTTCAGGTGGCGTCAGAATAATATTTAGCACCTTAATGTTGACAATGCATTAATATAACGGATGTCTGGTGGAGGCTATCGTAATGCGCATGGTTTAAGCGGTAGTAGGTACTTAATTAGTGCTTGTCATGGCAGATTAAATTATAATTTCTATCGCTTATCGTGAATAATTTTGTGATTTGCAATCGATACGATTAATTAATTCCTTTGATTATGCGTCACGTAGATTTTACCACAAATTATTTTAAAAAATGTGATCGTGATAAAAAAAAAACAATTTTATACCCAGTAATCAAAATAGTATTTCACTAGTATGGAAAGGCGAAAGCTTGCATGTATTAAACTTCTTATCGCAAAAACGTCTAGACTTAATTTGGTAAACTTTTGTCTGCAGATAGCTGACATCTTGATCATTAAGTTACCTTTGATCCGGTTTGGCATGCTAACTTATTAGTTTACCTACCTAATTAACAATTTTAAAATGATTGCTTTTCACAATAAGATAATTGACAATTGAGAATTGAGATATTTCACAATAAGAGTCAGGGTAGAATTTTGTGTAAAATGTGTAATTTATGTCTTTTGTCGAGTTACCTTATTAACAATTTCAAAAGGTCGTAAAATGACTGCTTTTCACAATAAGATAATTGAGAATTGAGATATTTCACAATAATAGTCACGTTAGAATTTTGTGTAAAATGTGTAATTTATTTTAAAAACCTCTGAATTCCATTTCAATTAAAAAGTTTCATACACTGTACGACAATCCAGGGTCAAACAAACTCTCAGTAGCTCCTCTACATAATATATTATTAGTTTTGTTTACTTTGTTGAGAACAGACGAGTATACAAAGTCCGAATAATTAGCCACATATATGATTAAGTAGTTATCGAAGGGGGGTTCCTTCTATCTGGCAGAATTTTATTTGGCATAACACACTTGGCATTATTTTTTTTTCAACGAATGTTTTTAAGGCATAAAAAATATTTAGCATAATTATTGTTTCACCGAATATTTATATGCCCGAATTTACAGTTGCATACTTTTAAGATGGCAGAATTTTATTTCGCATAATTGCTTTTGGCATAGTTAGAGTTTCGCATTATTTCGTTTAGTTAGCATAATGTATATTTTGAGAAACTATTATTTGGTATAATCTCATTTGGCGTAGAATTTTATTTAGATTAAATTTATTTAGCAAATTGCCATTTATAACCTTCAATTAAAAAACATTGTATTAAAAATTGAAGCTAGAGTAACGAAAACGAATCGCTGCAAAACCGACTCCACGTAGTCTTGTTTGCCCTACCCCTAAAGTGCAATTCAAACCGCGTAGGCACGGAGGGGCGAGGCGGCCTGCGAGCTGAGGCGCAGGTAGTTTTAACGCTCGCCGAAGCTGCGGTGGTGAGCGGTGAAAATCATCTGCGACGATAAGCTCGCATGGGACCGCCGGAGCCTCGCAGCGCCGGAGCCGTGACAGAAGCCATGCTTGCTGCATGTTGCATGCCTGCTCGCATGCTTCCATGCTTCAGGCTTGTTGTTTGCATGCTTCTTACAGGAAAATAAAAATTCCAAAACTATGCCAAAAGATGATTCTGACTATAAACATTCTGAAATATGATAGTTCTGCCTTTTAATGACTTGTATTATATGAAATGTATGCAAAAAGGAAATACTGACTGGCAACTTTCTGCGAAATGATGTTTCTACTATTTAAGTAGTATGAATGTGAAATTTATGCCTTAAGATGGTTCTCCTTGCCAAAATTATGCGTTTTTAATGTATGCTAAATGAGTGTATGCCACACGTTTTTCTGCGAAATGAAAATTATGCTAACTGTTGGTATGCAAAATAAGATTATGACATAAAAAGTTCTGCCATAAAGGGGGGACCCATCGAAGGGACAGGGGCATGCTCGGCGCATGCTAACTATCTGCTTGCCAATATATTATTAGGAACGCTCTACTAAAGAAATAGATATCTATAGGTGTAGGTACACCGATTGCTAACAGCTAATTTCATGCCGACTAATCAAAATTGATTGCTCTAACTAAGCTGATTGCAGAAATATGTAGAAGTAGATAGGAACCTAGACTTTTAAAAGTATATTTTGTAATTGTTTTTGTCTTGTCGTTAGGTTTATGTGAGCATAGATAATGTAGGTGAACAATGGGGGCTACAGTTTTTTGCTTCACCAGATGGCGCAACTGTAGCGTGAGGTCCTAAACTACGGCAATCAAAATTCGTATTATGAGCGCCAAAACTTATATCTACATTAGATGATTATATTAGATCATATTCAATACAATATAACTATAGTGTGAACGTATTGGCGATGCCACAGTGTTGCGTAGTGCCGTTTTGCTCGAAAAAGAAAGGCGGACATAAGTTTCCGAAAGATAAAAGTGTGTCAAAGCAGTGTCATTAATAGATCCGTAATCTGCACTTGCCATAATTAATCTAAAGTATTGTTAAATATTCGCAATACTAATATAATTAGAAATATAAACCCGCGCGCGTAAACAAACAATGACATTTGACGTTTCAAAGACCTCACGCTGCACAAGCGCATCTAGCGGCGATTTCATACGCGGTAGCCCTCATGGCAAGGATTGTCCGTATGTATTTGTGTTGTTCCTATTAACTTAAGCATTTAACGTTTGTATGAGCTTTTAAAAGGCTTATTGTTTTCATAAAAATGTATTTTCGCTGATATAAAAAGTTTCAACACTAACATAATTGAAATTAACTTAATAAATACCCTGACAATACAAAAGTACAACTTTAATAAATTAAGTACTATTTATAATAACATTATTTTGGCAATAATTTTCTAAACCTAAGTAGTTTACAATTTACAAGAAATTGACGCTTAGGTTTAAGGTACTTGGAGCGATTACGCTATTTTATAAATACTATTACTATATTAAGTCTATGAATAAATTTATTCTAGTGGTAAAGCTAGTGACTAGTTTATAGTCGTTTCCTGTATCCGCCGGTGAGGCTGAGCCAGATGTGTCGGGCCCAGGACGTGCGCATCGCGACGCGCTGCTGCTTGGCTTCGGCCTTGAACTGCACCCAGTCGTTGTAGTCGCTCGGAGTGCGAGGACCCCATGAGCTCTTGGCCTTGAACGCCTGCTTAATTGTCTGCAAATATCATATTTAGGTGTTCAAAGGAAAAGTATAAATAAAATACCACTGAGGAATGAAAGGTGAGTAGCGATAGCGTAGGCAAGTCAGGTGCGTTCTTGTAGGTCAGATACGGATGGTGGGTGTGATCTTAATCGAGATACATTACGAGTGAACAAACGAGGCGTTTGACAAATCCGTCGAAGATTTTTGGTTTCACAGGAAATGGGCGGGTGCCAAAGAAAGCGTAACAGGGCGTTCAGTAACATTCCTTAAACCCCAGGTGACGCTAGTTTCTCAAGAGATTTTTCGTCATGTCATCTTCGCTAGTCATTTTGTACTCTCTCTCATCCCTCTCATCGTTGTCTGTTCCCTCACTCTCATAGCCAAATGGGGCCTTAATCCCAAACGACCTTAGAGAGATTAGGCATAAAAAATACCAAGTACCTATGGTACGTAAAAATATTTTCATGGCATTTTAGTGAGACGCCATTTTAACAACCTGCAAATACAGGCGGTTGCATCACGTTTTTTGCGTCATCCAAATGTAGATATGAAATGTTAATCTAAAATAATCGTATTATTTTATGCGACCCACTGATGATCCTATCTATTTTTTATATGCTAAATCACTTTATATAGAGATCATTATTAAATAGGCAACAGTGCACGTTCACAATATTGATATTGAAGGTATAACTCACTTGGATGAAGTTTCCAGTTTTGTTTTTGTACATGGTAAGCGAGATTGAAATCGGCACGAAGAGAATACCAACAATAAGCATCATGTATCCAGACACTGAAAAGAAAAAGAAAATTTTTATACGTTAGTTTATGCCGTAGCAATTTAAACCATGCATGAGAAAAACGTGACTGAAGAGTTTAAATAAATACAAAATATTAAAGTTATCCACTAACCATATCCAGCAGTTGGGTAGTAATAGTAACCACCGAACAAAAGAGCTTCATAAGAGGCGAAAGCGTAGATAAACACGGTGATCATCATAGCAGGCATGATGAGACCCCAGCAAAATCTCCAGTAGAAGCCAGTCTTGATGCCCAACATGAACTCGATGTCCACACACAAGTTCTCCAAGCCTGGAATATTCAATAACACGCCTTAGTTTGAAGACAAAGAACTGAGACCACTGTACACATAATAGTTTCCAATTTCTGTAGCTCTTTTTAAGCATATACTCCAAAGATATGATGGTGGAAATTACAGTTGGATTAAAGAACGACTTCTAGAATCGAAAACGAAAAAAAACAAATAGTCGATCTTACCGTAAATCCAAACAACTCCAATAATTTCAGCGATAGCACAGAAGAGAATTAGGAAAGTTCCACCGTAGTAGTCAACCAACTCTAGGATATATTGACCTCCCTGTAAAAGTAATAAGGTATAAAATTGTAGTAAAATGTGTATATATGTAGCTATAATATGTAGTTTATCAGTTGTGTTAGCACCCATGACACAAGTTAATTAATAACTTAGCATGGGGCTAACCGACCGTGTGTGAAAAGGTGTCCCGGCTTTATATTATATTATATAGGCTTATGAAACACTTTTAGTTGAAAAAAAAAGAAAATTTAAACCTACTTTTAGTTTTATTATAAACTTATCGCCTGATCAGAATATAAGTGATCGCAATAATTTACAACATGATTCATTTAGTATTTGACGGTTTGACTATCAGCTTTGAAACAGGTAATCGATATAAAACAGCAATCATTTAATATTAAGAATCAGGCTTTAACTAGGAAAAAAATGTATCAGGCATATTTAGAATTAAAGTTTTTAAGAAATTCTTGACAGAGTTTACTTACAGGTGTGACATAAATGAGTCCGATGGCGAATCCGACGGTGCAGCAGAAAGCAGACATGAAGGCAGTACGAATACGCGGGAAGGCGTCCATCATGACCGTGTTTATAGTGGACAGCAGCGCCACCGCAGACCCCACGCCGAGCACAGACATCATCAGGAAAAACAGCACTGAGAACAACTATAACGAGGTCTTTGAGTAGGTTCTTTTTATTGGGCATTAATAAATAAACACATGTAAGAAATCATTTCGGTCGGAAGTCATTTTAATCGGGGATTTGCCTGCGATATATTTTCGAAAGAGATATTTTAAAACGGTCCAGAAGGAACACTACTAAAAACTAAAAAGGACTAATAAATAAAAGAAGGAGAAATCGTAATCTAAAATTATACACCTTTGCAACAAAGGCTAGCCTCGTTAGAATAACTTACCTGTGGCAAGAATGTTTTCGAAATGGCATCAGGGTAGGAGATGAAGGCGAGGCCGGTTCCAGCAGAGCCTATTACGTCTTCGACCTCCTTGTTCAGTTCAACCGCCAAATTACCCAGAATACCAAAAATGGTGATACCGGACAGCAAGCTCGTGAATGTGTCCAACGTCGTTACTATCATAGCATCTCTGAAAAACACCGAATATCTCGTTTTATTCTGTGACTGTGACTAACATGTGTATTAGTTTCAGGATTTAACGAGATTTTATATACTAAGTTACTACAATATCGCAATACAACGAGCTTAAATCCTTAACAACAATGAATAAATATTAAACAATCAAAGACAAAAATCATCTTTGTAATTATTGGGTTAGAAGACGTGATGATTCTTACCTGTAAACATTTTGTCTGAAACCGTTGTAGGAGGAGAACATAATAATAGCACCAGTGCACACAGAGAGAGAGAAGAACACTTGCGTAACGGCGGCGTACCACACCTGCGAAAGATTTACAAGAACAGGTATTATAAAATTATGATTGTGAATTTATGTTTTTAGTTTGCTTCGTCTTCTTCATTTTATCGAGTTAGCTTCAGGTTTAATCATCTAACAGTGTCTAAGTTTTCTCAAATCCGCCTGACTGTGCGCCTAACAATGACTGCATGTAGCATTCGGTGTAACACGGCCAACTTTCAGACTCCGGGTAGCTTTATGAAAGTGTCTGAAACCCACAAAGCGATTTCAGCCCGTCCTGGGAATCGAACCCGGTCTACTAGAACAACGAGGCAGTATAAAGTTCGATCAGTAATAAAAGTAGACAAAAAATATACTTACATCAAGTTCAATAAGTTTGTCCCATTGTGGAGTCAAAAAGAAAAGAATACCGTCGCCAGCTCCAGGGAGGATCACGGTGCTGAAATAAAGCAAAATCTAATTAGTAAAACCCGTTTCAAATATGTATTAAGTTCTTAAATTAAGGATTGTAAGAAATAGTACATTTTGTACTATTACAAGTGCGGTAAGTTTGTAATTTCAGTCGAGGCGGTGTTGACGCCCGAGCCAAAGACTTGATTTTTCTTGATTTGATTTGAGTTTTCACTTTACGTCCCTGTAGGTAGATGGTGTGGTAAGTGTTAGTTTTCAAGTAAGTATATTAAAATATATCTTACGTGATGAGCAGAACAATCATGACGACATATGGGAAGAGAGCTAGGAAATAGGCGGCCTTGCCGGAGCTCTTGACACCACGAGCGACGATCATGAAGATCACTAACCAAGAGGCTGCCAGGCACAGCACCAAGTGCCACACGGGTAGACCTGAAGGATGAAATATAATATATAATGTTTGTATGTACATATTTATGGACTTTTCTTCCTATTTCACGTAGATACTTCTGGACGGATTCTAATGAAACTTGGCAGTAATACAACTTACACATTAAAAATATGTAGGATTGTAGGCCTTTTATCTCTCTTTTTGGGTCAGGAGGCGGGTTAGCTTAGACTGGTATACTATATTTCAAAAAACACTTTGGTCTAGTTACATCTATTGTAATTAAAAGGAGAAATAACAGATATATATTATATTACAGATATTTATTATAATAGATATATTACGAACATAAAATTGTGTTACTTACCAAGTCCACCCTCGATACCATCTTTCTGCTGTAGAACTGTTTTTCTGGAAATAATTAATGCCTTCTTTAAAATAATGAAAGCAAATTGTATGATTTATACAGAAAACATTATTACAACTAAAGCCATATAGTTTATCAAAGAAATATGATATTTACAAAGGATCCAGATCTTACCACATCGAAGTTTGGATACATAAACATATGTATGAACAGGGATACAAAGGGATCGATAATCTGATAACTCGATGTATAGGAAAAGGATAGTCAATACAAAAATGTCGAGTGCTATCTTATCTAAAAATATATGGGACTGACATTGTTAAAGCTGGATTACGCAGTGTACTTCAGTACCAAATACCATATATAAATAATAAAAAAATAATTACAGGAAATAAAGTTCAGCACTGCTCGTTGCGTTTTCTGTGACTACGCCAACCTCTTGGCTGGGGTCGGACGGCACGCAGTCATCCCACTCAGGCTGACAGATTCCCCACGGCAGCGTGGCCTGGAAGCTCATAGCCAGGTAGAAGAAGCACAGCGCGACTATTGAAACATAGTACGACAGGATGTACCCACAACCTAGAGCTGTGGCATATCCCGTGCCTGGAATAAACAAAGATCAATAAGATGCCATAAATCATAAAGTTTTTTGGTTTGTTTACAACAAGCGCCCGCCCCGGCTTCGCACTAGATTATAATATTACAGCATTTAATGTATGTTATTATACAATAAATAAACCTTCCTCTTTAATCACTCTATCTATTTTAAGAAACCGCATGAAAATCGGTTGCGTATTTTTAAAGACTTAAGCGTACAAAGGGATATAGGGACATAGGGATAGAAAAAGCGAATTAGTTTTATACCTCTACTATGTAGTGATGATCATACCTTTCATGGCGGGTGATAAAGACCAGACTTTAACTGAATTCCTGGAACTGAACTGTCCTAAGGCGCATTCGAGGTAGTACATAGGTTTTCCGATAAGTAGCAGTACAACGACGTAGGGGATGAGGAAGGCGCCGCCTCCGTTCTGGTAGGCGATGAAGGGGAATCGCCACACATTGCCGAGACCGACTGACGTGGCGATACATGACATGAGGAACTCGAGCTGGTTGTCCCATACTGCGCGCTCGGGCACGGCGGTTTCAGGATCGATCTGGAAATATTATGTAACAGTAAGTACCTACATAAATCAGGAAAAAAGAAGCTCCTATAAAAATATATTAAACGCATTAAGTAATTAGACAAAAAGTATTGTAAAGGTATTACTTAACTAAGTATATTTACCAGCCTTACTTATAAACGTGAATTAAATAATAAGTAATACTTAAGGGCTGTTTAAGAAAAAATCTTGCTTATAAACGTTGCTTAAGCATGTCTTAAGTAATGAACCCATATATTTGAACACTACTTAAGGCTTTAAGTAGTAATTAGTTAAAATGATGCTTAGAAGATGATTAGAGATTTTTATAAGTAAGGCTGTTATAATGTACATTCGCCGGTGTGGCTGTTTTTTATTGTTGGTAAGTAGGAACTTCTCTCATCGGTGTTTACCTTTTAGCTGTGGATTATTTTTATCTTAATTGTGTTTAAAACTTTGCTTAGACTCTAACTACATACAATGTTTGTTTTGATGTTATTATTAGTTTACGTGAGTAAGGTGCTTCACCCTGTTATTGGTCATCCTAAAGAATGCATAAAGATAATAAATGTGTACTCATTTGTTATCTTCCAACCAAAGTAAACAGAGGAAACATTGTTAAAAACCAATCCCAACGTGTTACTTTTCAGTTTTGCGATGGATAATGAGTATGTAATAAAATTAAAAATCTCGGATAACCTAGCCGCAAATTAATGTTTACTTCACAATAATTTTCATAGTCTTTCTCATACAGATAATGATCATCAGGTGTTTAAAAAGACTAGCGATTTTTTATTGTTTGTTTGATTACCGATACAAACCCTAAAAATCGGCAGTGATAGTTTTAAGACTTCCAAAACCTTAATAAACCGTTTCTTAACACAAAAAGTCACTCACTTTTTTCTCATTGTTTCCGCTGACCCCATCAACTGGGGCTTTCTCGGTCAATGGCGGGATCGGCAGTGCTCCGACCCCGACGCGTGAGCCCTGCCCCGGATCCTCCGACGACAGGTCGAAGCCTTCATTGTTTTCGCCACTCTGAAATCACATAAAAATATAATTATATAAAGACTTTATTTTATTTTAGAAATAAACTTTTTTTGTTTTTTTCACAAACTGTTCATTTTTTCACGTAGGTAAACTAAATATGAAAATATGAAACTTAAAACTAATAAAGGACGGCAAAAAATTGGTCCTCATCGCTGTGACTGCGTACTCAATAAAAAAGAATAAAATAATAAAGAATGATTTATTTATAATCTGAAATTATCTCTGATCGCATTCTGGGCTATGCGCATTTATCCGGACTTTTGTAATTGCGCATGTTTGATAGAATTTGATAAGTCGAAGTTTCTTTAGATACTTACACACGAGGATTATCATCGTACCTTAGGATCGGCCTAAGTGTGAATTGGACAAAAGTGGATTAAGTAAAGTCTGTTGGATACACACTGCTCAACAAAATTGCCAAGCATGCCACAAATCCATAGTTAAATTACTTCTGACCATAGTTCTCAAAAGTTTGATGCCTACTGGCATCGTAGAAACTTCTATACCTATCTACATTTTGTATAAGTATGTTATTATGCAACTAAAGGGTATAAAAAATACAACATTCGCACCAAAAATTTACTTAGACGTAGAAAATTATCAATCATTTGTTTTTAAAGTCATGCATAAATGCAAATTAGTTTCTGTGGATCCAGAATACCTAAGGACATAATGTCAAAGATAGGATTACTTAATACATTATTATGCTTAAGTGATAATAGTGCATTTTGATAAGTGCAGTAAGTTAGTTTACAGTCGAATCGGGACTGAAGCTCTCACCTTAGAGTCAGGCGTCAATCAGCCGAGAACTATAATGATGAGTGCCAGACGGCATTTTTCAATAATACACTGAATACACTGGAGTAATACCAAAATGACAATTCTAAGTATTCAATTTTATAAAGTTCTGCAATATTGTGACATTTTTACCTCGCCTTCGATTTGGAAGGCAACGTATATCAGACGGTGTTTAATACAAAAAATTCACTTCACAACTATATTTTGAATACATTTTCGCAAAAAGCAACTGAATTGTGAAACTATAGTGCGATGTGTTAACTGTCAGTTTTCATGAAAGTGTATTGAAAATTATAAGCTATTTACCTATAACCGCCATTTGCTGCTAATTAATGAGTAATGCAGGTGTTAGGTCATTAACTTTAATCATTCGATTATTTATTATTTATTGACACGTTTTACGATCGTATCTTGACATGTGCTTTAGTGCATATGTATAGATACGCGACACAGCTGAGTGCTAATTATGATTTGCTTGTTACCACTAGCAACAAAAAAAATCCAATCGATAGGTGATTTGTAGATTAAGTAATCATTACGAACATGATTCTAATAAAATGATCTGTTTAGCTTACTAACGATTCAAAGATAGGAATGTTGGAAGATAAAAAGTATGACGTTGAATCAGATATTGGTCCTATCTAAGTACCTAAACTGAATTGAATTAATTAACACGACCTCATTGGTTTCATTCTATTTTATGCAGCATTTCAAGAACAACTTTTAATAACACGAATAATTTCCATGTTTTTATATCTTGCTGACTACCAAACAGTACGATAACAGCGACCTCGCTTTTCAAATGTAAGTTACCGCTGGTTCGCGCTCTATATTGGACAAAGTAATTACAATATAATGATAGTACTTTGAGCTATGAATTATTGGTTCACATAGATTAGGTACATTAGGCGAATTATGTTTCATTATGGGACTGGTATCTATGTAGATGTCGCAGCCATCCGGATAAAATGGCGTTGTTAAGCAAAACGGCTAGCTGGGTCCCGATTCACCTAATTTTACTTAAGCGACATACGATTCACATTCGACTGCGATCCAATCACGACTCGATTACAATTGAAGCGTATGTGGCATTCCGCTATTTTTTTTCTTTGAAATAAGCGTTTTTATCCTTTTCTGTCATTCAATAATGAACCATTTTGTCTGCAAATGATTTACGATTGCAATATGATTGTAGAGCAAACTACCGTATAAACCAAAGTCACCAAAATAGCAGACCAATCGCAAACCAATCGAATGTCGTTGGAATACGATTGGTCTTATATTAGGAGCAGAATGCCCGATATGGTTAAAACTGCTATTGCGATCATATTGCGATTCGATTTCTATTAAATTTTGACATTATTAACTTAGGAGAATCGGGTCCCTGTTTGATTGAATGTCTATTTTAACCAATCCTCTGCGACATAGGTAGGTATAAGTATATGATACGTATCCTAATGATCCAGACTATAATTCAAAACCAAAGTACGCTTAATGCTTAAGCTTATGCTTTTGCAGATGAACTAAGGGACAGATAAAATCCTTACGTGGAATTAAGTAAGTATATATTAAACAATATTATATTATCGATGGTCAGTTGTACGATATTTTATTGGTTTCTGTGAAAAAACATTTAAGGAAAAACCCTACAGCGATTGCCCATCAGTTCGATAATGTTTTAGTGCGAAATCTCGGTGCGAACCTAACCCTTTACTGTTTCCGTTCTGAAAAAAAAAACAGGCCAAGTGCGAATCGGACTCTGTCACAAGGAGCTCCGTATCTATAAAATTGGCAAAAAATCGGCGCAGGAAAAAATAGTCCGAGTCCTCCGAGTCCTCCGAGCCTTTTTCCCAATCATGTTGGGGTCGGCTTCCAGTCTAACCGGATTCAGCTGAGCACCAGTGCTTTACAAGAAGCGACTGCCTATCTGACCTCCTCAACCCAGTTACCCGGGCAACCCGATGCTCCTTGGTTAGACTGGTGTCAGACTTACTGGCTTCTGACTACCCGTAACGACTGCCAAGGATGTTCAATGACAGCCGGGACCTACAGTTTAACGTGCCATCCGAAACACACACATCCGAACACACACACGGCGCAGGAAAAAATAATAGCACGATATTTGAACAAATGAGTTACCTGATGATTTTTTTAACAAATTGTATCAGACCCATTTCGTTGTTAACCAGCGAAATACTGCCACGTGTTTCAGATGTCCCATGATCATAAATGCGTTATCTAATTGTTCATAAAAACATTGCCGATGATTTCATATCTTCAGATAGGTAATTCATAATCTAATCCTTGTCATTATTTATGAGATTAAGATAGCAAGATATATGGTAATAAAATAAACGATTCCAAAATGGATGTCGTATTTTATTTGTAATTGTTTTTTTTTTAATTATTATTATAAACAATTGTATTAAACCTAGAGAAAGAACGTTTAATGGCTGGGATACCTACCTACTACACCACGGCAGTAGCTACTGCTACAACTTAACTAGTTGAACTAATTTGAACATACAGGTAGATTCAATTAGGTAAATACCTTAAGGCGCTAAATGACCAAATTGGCTTGTCTCAAACAATGTTTTGGCCAAATCTATACAGTTTTTGACAGCAAAAAAAATATAATATATTATTATCTTGAACATATTTCTGAGAACCCTGTTACACGTTCTCGAAAAGTTTTCTCGATACTTACAAAAAAAATTTAAACTTACCTCTTAAAGATCTTCCAACAAAAATATCTGTATTACTCATCAACGTACATTGATAAAATTTGTAACATTAACGAGTTCATATGAGTTGAGTACTCTCAACAACACATTTTAAAGCTATTAATTTATAGGTATGTATGTTACGAACGTTACGAACGTCGCGTCAACAGGCTTCTCTCTTCTATATAAATAGGTACGTACGGGAGAGAAAGAGTGTTTTGGGTGCTGTCAGCCTCTTAAATGAAGCTACTAAAATACCTTTCTCTTTCAATAATATTTATTATCAACTGATATAGATTGATCAAATTTCAAAGACATTTAAGTAATTATCATAAAACAGGATCTTTTAACGCGTGCTGTTTCACGAGATTGTATTAGTAAGTAGGTAATACATATCTCTATCATATTACCCATTTACATCAAAATTGTTTACGTCAAGATAAGTAAATATTGATCCTAATTACGACATTAAGAATGATAAAAAGTCAGGTGATTAATTTTTGTCAAGGATCTGAATACACGTCAAATAATTTGTACGTAATAAGGAAAAGAAAGACAAATTGTTGCAACTTTGCAAGCGTCACTAGAATATCACGTGTCTGTTATCTATTGATGTCCTTCAAGCGCCAACTATGTTTAGGACCCTTAAATTAAAAGCTAGCCTCTTAACTCGAGGAACCCCGCTCGGGTCAAATATTTGGTTTTAATTAAGTTTTCAGTACCTATACGAATTTCGAAACAAACGCGACCTTTCTGCTTGAAACTGGCGTATATAGCAATATCGTCAAAATTGCTTGAGTCGTCAAAGTTAATCATAAACTTTTCCTTATTTTTATGACAACTGATCATGCATTTACCGTCATCAAAAGTGTTTATGGAAGCAATAAATATTTGTTTCAATAATTTATCGAATATCCAATAAGATTATAACGGACTAAGGATTTGGCATCAGTTTAATAACTATGATTTACAATTATGGATTATTAATTATCAAATTGTAGAGTCACTATTATTTAAAGTTCTTACAGCTGAAAACGGTTACATATAATATTTACAATGTAGGTAGGTATATAATTTGAAAGTTTTTACAGAATTTTAAGTTTGGGATAGTTATAAATTACTTATCAATCTACGGTTATAGTTTTAGTTAAATAAAAAGTTGCCAAAGAGGAAAAATACCTACATACAATTCCGAACCAAAACAAAAATGAATAGGTACCTATTTTTTTTTTACTCTTACTTTGAGTTAGGTGAACACTAAACCCGGAACTCACATATCATATATATATTGACCGATAAGTAATAAAACGAAAGTTTGGAACCAATGACTCACCTAGCATAACACTCATATAATCTAAGTTTTTACGGGTTTTGTGACTGAAAAGTATTTTTTTTAGTTAAAGAAAAGTATATGGCTTTGTTTACTCTATTTAGTATAACCTACTTGTTTCTATACTGACATATTACCAAGGAAAACTATTTATGTTTAGTGGACGATAACAATATAGGAAGAATAAGCAATATAACATAAATAGTGCATTATGTTAAACAGTTGTAACACGTTTTGTTTAAATATGTGTACTGTAGGTACCTAAGTATAAACACATTCCTTCTACAAGTTAGTCCTACAACAATGTCTTTATTAAGGTAACAGGTTGTATAGTAAGTTCAACTCAGTCGTGCGCGCGGCCTTATGTGTGGGTAACCCTTGTACATATACAGTGACTTTGTGTGCGTGACAAGAGGTACAGTCGGGTACAATACAGTTATTTAGGGGTTGTATACGGGTGTTTAAAGAAAAACAGTTATTACGTAATTTAATGTTTATTTATTTATAATGATTATGAATCGCTACTTGAAAAATCAAATGATGAATTTTCGGATTCGCTACTCTCCAAGGTGAATTATAAATTCTGACTCCATGTCAAAATGTCTATAGTGTTCTTCTTTTTTCTTTTGTACATGTCGACAAGTATTACTCCACATCCCTTCATCAATTTGACTTAAACGTTCATTTATGAGTTTCATTATTTCCGTCTTATTTTGGTCGACATTATGCGAAGCAATAAAATTTTTTAAAATTCCCCACACATTTTGTTTATATTGTTTAGATTATAAGTCTTTTTACATTCTTAGTCCACACTTTTATTTATTGTCCGCGTATCCCGAGTTAGAAAATATGTAAATACTCCTTACATATTTTCTAACTCGGGATTAATTCATCTTACATATTTCACCTCATTTATTTCTTAGATGCTGACAATGTCAATTTGAAAAGACGTATGAGAAAATAATGAAAAACTATAAGTATTTAATAATAAAAAGCTTTGAATGTTGTTTCATGTTTTAAAACGCTTTACCTAACTCCTTAATAATTTCTCCGTGAATAACTAGTATTTTCGTAAACGACTGTACCCATAACAAAAAGCGATAAGAACACGTCATGCTCGGACGACGTCACTGTCACACGAATGAAAGTTGTATATTTACAAGCCGACGCACACATAGGGCCGCGCGCAAATCTGAGTTGAACTATCTATACTTATTTAGGACACAACAGTGATACAAAAAGTTTTCCGCACAGACCGTTGGATTTGACCGTGGCAATGGAAGTCATTACCAAGGCTATGTTCAATTGCGCATGCATACGTTATTATCGAGTGACTTTCATGTAGGTAGGTAGAACGCGTTTAAACGAGTATTCACTTCTAATTGAGCCGTATTAACGACGTTCCTATTTACTGCGAGGATTTACACCTTTCCAATGTAAGTACATATGTGAACGAATCTGTTTAGGTACTATTGAAGCCGTGATGTGTCCTCGAACATATTACATTGTGTATCATTCACCTTACTTTGTTTCCCGGTAAATTACAAAGTGACCGCTGAAAGGGTTGGAAACATATCTACTTACTTATATAGATATGTTTTGCTAACATTTTGTTCGCTATTCATTACATTTGTTATTGTTTATGATAGAAAATGGAGGTTTTATAAAAAAAGTTATTACAGGATAGCAATTATTGATATCAAAAATGAATTAAGTTTTTTTACATTAATTCACTTTTAATGAGTGTACGGACAAAAACCTTGTAAAAACGTGTCATTATAGCAATAAAACTTTACCTTGGTTTAATATAAAGACAGTCCGAAATTTAATTTAATTCCACTAATCACCAAAACACGTAAATAAAATATTTTTTTAAATACCTGAAATTTGGTCACTTCAGGTGAGCTGAAATCCAAAGGCTTTCAAGAACTAAAAAATAAAAATTCTGCTCACCATTTTCACAGATTCACTTGAATTGTTTATTATCACTTTGCGATCAGTTGATCAGTTTGTGATTGGTGGGCAGGCAACTAAGGCGACGAACACCTGCCGCACGCGAGTGAGACGTTGTGGTGGCTCTTCGCTTGTTTTATACAAATACGTATCAAACTGCGAGCACCTGCCGTCCTCGATGACAGATTTCTTCAGTTATCTATCTATCAATAAAAAAACCAATACTCGTAGGTATTTGAATGTCTCCAAACCAATACCTAAGTGCTTTGGTATATGGACTGCACCGCTTAACCCGACACAACCTTGTATACTGATCTAAGTTTGCTAGTTAAGCTGCCCGTCTGATTTGATTTGAAGTACCTTGAAACTACTCACCGAAACATAATTTAAAGGCTACCTTTCAATGTTATTTAACTCGCCAATATTTTATGCAATCATGTGCCCATTCATAAGGTCGGCATCTATACATATTACTTAAGTGTATTCTAAAATTACCGATTAAGTAATTATTAATTCAGTCTACATTGATTTACTTAAAATAACCATGTATAGTAGTAGTTACAAGTTAAGTATAACTCTGCCTAACTGAATGTAACCAACAACTATAAAAACCAATCTAAACAAATCCAGTCTAATGGAATGTTGACGAGTATCAGTTTTACATAGAATGACTGCCTATCTGACCTCCTCGGTTCGGTTACCTGGGCAATCGGTTTCATAAGGCCTATTTGAAATAAAAAATCCTAAACCTTCATATTAGTAAGACTGGTTGACAAGCTTTACTTCTAACTAACTATATCTAAATGCTTAATATAAATTCACCAAAGAAATATAAAAAAATGCATACAAACTCATTAGAGGAAGCTAGAGTTAAATATTCGTGATACGTGGCTTTTATATATTTTGGGTCTTTACTTGAAATTCATCCTTTTCCGACTACTGACGTGATTGAGGAATATCCATCGGCTATGATATGCAGTTGTAATAAATGTATCATAGTCTTGTATAATTTTCGTTGAATTAGTTAATCATATCCTGCAGTTCTGTTTATAAGGACAGTTCCGATGAGTTGTTTCAATGGTAAGAAATTCTAAGATAGGTAAAGTTAGTGCCTGCCATCACACTAGTAACATTAAACCTAGAACATAATTATTAAGATGAATAATATCTAATAACATATTTCACATCTAAAACTAAACCTATTTTCACATGGAAATACAAAACTTAAATACTATATACAAAAGTACAAACATATATAAAAAAGAACATTGGTCAGGCGTCGAAGTATTTCTCCACATCACTGTCCCTTAGAAACGTGGCTGCAAACGACTGGCTGCAGGGCCACGTTGTGGTAATGCTAATTCTTTGGCCAAAGAATAAGCCAGACCTGGTCACGCGAAGCGTCAAAGAGCGAAGAATATAAGTAAATTTTGGTCCGAAATTACCTAGAACTAAGTCCAACTTAAAAATGACATAATTTTTGCCCTCTCATTAACGGTCCTTTAAATTTTTGCATTATTTTTAATACAGATTTATTCATCAGATTTTATTATATAGTCGTTATTACTACCAACCCTGGCCTAGTGGGCAAAGAACCAACCTCTCAAGTATGAGGGCGCGGGTTCGATTCCAGGTAAGGCAAGTACCAATACAACTTTTCTAAGTATGTACTTTCTAAGCATATCTTAGACACCAATGACAGTGGTTCAGATGGCACGTTAAACTGTAGGTCCCGACTGTCATTGAACATCCTTGGCTGTTGTTACGGGTAGTCAGAAGCCAGTAAGTCTGACACCAGTCTAACCAAGGGGTATTGGGTTGCCCGGGTAACTGGGTTGAGGAGCTGACCTCCTCCATAGGTAGTCGCTTCTTGCAGAGCACTGGTACTCAGCTGAATCCGGTTAGACTGGAAGCCGACCCCAACATAGTTGGGAAAAAGGCTCGGAGGATGATATTACTACCACCCCTATACTAACTGAATTAAGCAAACGACTGTAGAATAATAATCAGTCAATAATTACAAAAAAAGTATAGCGTGGATGGATACACGTATAGCTCATTCAAACCGTAGTTTGAATGAGCTATACGTGTATCCTTATACTGTATACATCATACGTAATCGTTCTGTCTTTTGATCTAACAGTCAATCGTGGAGAAAGACAATAAGCATTATGTAATAAGTAAAGCGGGACAATATATTGGAACGTGCAATGTATTTCTGTATTCAATATGACTTCATACTCAGGTGCGAACATCGTGCGCGTGCGTGCATCAAGTGATGTGTATCAATTTTATAAAACGCTCATTCATGAACTTCAAAATATATCATTTTCATGGTCCTTTTGACACACGACTCTCAAAAAGTCTATAAATTATTCTGATCTTAAAATAACAATGCATATCGTATATGCATAATAATTGCACGAATCAGTCCCATAAACGGACATTTATACGACTGGCTTCTGACCTCTCCTCAATTACCATTTAAATATAGTAGAAAAACATGTATGCAATGTGAACCCTACATTTTGTTGTTAGCGAAGGTTCTTCCGCGAACATGTCCTTACGCAGCAGGTAAATAGTAGAGTTGCATCGGCCGCACTCCCGTGCCCTTCGCACTCGTCACGTGATTATTGACATAATTAATTAAATCTATGTTGTTTACATAGCAACTTAAACTTTACCCACATACTAAAGATGACATGACCACATACTAGAGATAGACAACAGACAATAATCGACGTCACCTGGTCGATTAGGAAAATATTTCTTTCTTAATCGACCTGGTCGATAAAAAAATTAACATTTGATACTTATCTCAGATTATCTCATTAATACTTCCTGTCTGCAAAGCTAATCAGGGGTATTTTAAAATATTGAATTGCGGCAATTATCTATAAATACAGGTAACATGACAATCCATTCGCATTTATGAAAGGATTCGCTTCAAGAAATATTGTTAAACTATTTGAAGTCAGATGTATGACTTCGTGGGAGTAAGATTCCACTCCTGGACGTAGTCTCCTCAATTCTTTACAAAGATATGTATTCGTATAAACATATTTTTTTAGAACACTATGAAACGCTTTATACAGAGGAAACCTTTGGCATCTAAGTGTTCTTTCAAATTCCTATTCACTGCTTTCGTTTTAGCTTTAGCGAGCAAAAAATATCTCGAACGCTCTTTAACGTCTTTGAGGAATCATCCTCAAAAATTAGACTTTTTCGTAATAATTATTCACGGTAATACTTTTTGAAGCTCAAAGAAAATCGAACCAATCATATATTTTTCGAGGAAAGGGTGTCGTTGTTTAAATAAATAGTTTGTTTGTATCAAATGGTATTAAAACCATACAAACGGATTTGTTGTTGTGAAGAATTTGTTCATCAGTTCGTCATTTGAGGCAGTGGTGAAGATAGGACTTTTTAACCGAAAAGGAGGAGGTTCTCAATTCGTTGGAATCTTTTTTTATTATACGATCAACCATTACTCAAATACGCCTGGACCGCTTTGCAAAATTCATTTTTATTTGACAGGGTATACTTCCAAGGTGGTCCATCTAACAGTCGTCAGGTCAGAATCTGATGATGGGAAAATTGTAGGCACGCATAGGTTAAAAACTTGTCGTCTGACGGCACTATACAACAGTGAAGGTTTAGAGCTGACCTGATGGTGAAGACGAGAGAAGGTCGAGGGAACTCGAAAACGGCACGTATTAACTAGGTAACGGTATGTATTGATGAGAACTTTCCACAATGCGGATAGTGACAACTATGCTTGAAAAGTTGAAAATAAAAAACTTTTTACAAAAAGAAATGACTTTCCAAAACACTAAAAAGAAAACAAAACTAGGTATTTTAGGTGCATCTTCCAGACACTGACTTCTAGGCCGAGGAACCTAAAAATACTTAGTTATTTTTGCTTTGTTGTGTTTTTGGAAGTCGACTTTTTTTGTAAAAAGTTTTAGTTGAATACATTTGTAGCTGACTCTATGATAAATAAACTTATCTAAATTTAATAAAAGTATTTGTGTAAGTACTTATAACAACTCAACGATCGATAGATAGTATAATTTGTTATCCATATGATAATTCATTCGTTTATTAGATAGGCACCATAATGCCATAAGTCTTCAATACCTCAGATCAAAGAAATGGGATACCATGATTATTTAATGTCTTAATTAGGAATTTACCAAATATGAAGCAATTTTCCAAAAGTGTTTGTGTTTCCTAAATAAGTAATGCAATAATGGTGCGTTCAGACTAGAATGCAGGCATGAGTAACAGTTTATATGTGATTTAATGCCACGTTTGTTAATCGTTTAATGCTCATTATAGTCGCACGAACCGATGTAGATGGATAATTTGATATGGAAATATAAGCTTGCGATAAACCGCTAGATAATAGATTTACGTAGTTTACCGACAAACTGCGATGCGAAATGAAAATGAACATAAATTCTTATTTATACACAATCGGGATTTAATCGTGTCAATGTGTTTCTATAAAGGTACATTTTCCTTTACCCAATGTTTCAAATTCCCAAATTCCTTTTTTTCTTATAGAAAAGATAAATAAGTAGGTATGGTTTCAGTTCACTTGTACCGTGACAATTATTTTTTTAGAAATAGTCTAGGAGATATATTCCTTTGCGATAATTTTTCCAAATATTTTGCGATAAGGCAGAGTAATTATCCTTTTCATTTTTTAAGAGTATCATATGATAAGAAGTATCTGACAGTCTCGTCCTGAAGTTGCAACAAGGCCTACAGGCATTCAGAAATCATAGATCCCAATACAAATCACGAAACTTTTACGACTTCTTTTGCCATTTCAGATTTTTAAAATGGTTTGATTATTATTATTTTAAGTTATCAATGTTACGTAGAAATCTGAACAAAAATGTCGCTAATGCGTTGAATTACCTGCACGTGATATGGAAATTGCCGTGTCACATACCTAATTATGGAAGGCTTTTAAGCGCTCACAGCCTCTAGTTTAAAAAAACACTGCACCCCTGAATTTAAAAAGAAAAAGAACTGTTTTACTAAATACAGTATAACCATGTTTTACTAAATATCCAAACAATCCCAGGATTAACATATTCCATGTTAGGTATTACCTATTGTCTGATGGAAATCCAAAAGTTTCCTCAGACAAACAATCGAAAGGAAAGTCCGAAATAAATACACCTTATCACCATTTGTACCCACCGCAGTGTTGACTTCAGCCCTATCTGTGTGTCTAGACACAATAACTGTATAAGGAAAAAGATTAAAAATTCCTTGATTCCTTACTTATTAAACACACGAGAGCTCCTGTCTGTCTGATATTGTTTTAAGTATCTGAGATAGGTATTAATCTGATTAGTACATACGTATTTAATGATTTGCGTTTCACAGAACACAGATTTAATCTCGGAAGGCTTTAAATATCTCTTAGCTATGTATAATTTCAGTTTAATGATCAATCAGTAAAAAATATCTAGTTTTAGTCGTAATTAACGTAGTAGGTTTATTTCTTAGTCTTATTACAATAAAATAAGTATCGTCACTCCAACCTTTTTTTGGGTTGGATGTTCACACAAACTATAGATACAAACAAATGGCTCGAGATGAGAACTCGCACAGAAGACCAACGTGAGTAGCCTTTATTGCAACGTTTTGTTAAAAGAGTGCTGCTACCGGACACCAAATCTTTTTTCTTTCCTAAAACTACCCTTGAGAGACCCCTGATAGTGGTCCTCTGGCTACCCATGTAAGAAGCTATGTTACTGCCTTAAATAGTTAAGTTTTCCTTAAATGTTAATGCCTTACCTAAAATTTTTGCGTGCTATGTTCATCTTAGCACGCAAAAATTGCACCTACCCATAGCATGCTTGTACCTTCTGTATCTATTATTATTGAACACCTTTGTATACCATGTTTAATGCAAATAAACGATTTATTTATTTATTTAATTACATTATTTTTATAGATTTAAAAAACTCCAGATGACTGCACCAAATTGGGAAACTGCCCACTTTTCTATTGTGTTTGTATCTATTTTTTTTTTTTTTTTGGTGGAAAATCATCAAATAATGCTCCCACTATGGGTGCAGCATGACTAAAACTCATATTCCTTTTGGAGCCTTTTGAGTAGGTACCAGGGCAGCGGTAACACTTTAGCGGTAACAGTCCTGGAACCCCGGCCAGGACGATCGGGGCAGGATTTTATTTTTTTTACAGAAATACTATCTCTTGCGAAGTCAGAGCGGACAGCTACCTAAGTAGATACCTACTTACCCGCTCAACCCACCACCCCGGTTACGGTGGGTAACCGGGTTGTGGAGGTCAGATAGGCAGTCGCTCCTTGTGAAACACTGGTACTCAATTGCATCGTGACTGGAAGCCGACCCTAACATAATTGGGACAAAGGCTCTTGAGATAAATAACGACAATAATAATGAGATATAAGCCCCGCAGGACATCTGAGGCGGATGACGGGGAGTAGCGACCCCGCGGGGCTATATATACCGAGTGCTCCAGGGAGAGTATACTGTTCCTCATCTCCGGCCGGCCGGAGTGAACCATGACGGGGGTAGTTCTCACGCCTCTGGCTTGCCTTCATTGGCCGTCCAGAGTGGAGTCGCTAGAGCAGGATTAGTAGCCTTGCTCGGAGGATAGGTGCCTCGTGGTAAGTGGCGAGTGGGCCGGTGTTGCTGGACCCATAGGGAGCGCGTGATCTGCGTTTAAAGTCCGCCGAGGTATCCTCACCCTTCAGTCACTCATGTACCTGTTGCCCTCTTGTTGCTATTCAGTGACTGATTCCCTGGGGCCAGTAAGTGAGCTGGCGAGTCTCCATCTACCATTTTTACATGTATCTAATACGTTGTCATCGGGAGGTGCCATAGTTCCCATAGTTTCTTATGTCCTAATCCACTAACATCCCGTCACAATAGCCCAAGAAGTTTTTCTCCATAGTTAGCAATAGTTTAGCACAGAACCGGGGATTGTCCTTTTTTTTTAAAACGTCCACCGGGGATTATCCTTGGGTTCATTTCTATCTATACTAATACTCATACTTATACGCCCCCGCAGGGCATCTGAGGCGGATGACGGGGAGTAGCGACCCCGCGGGGCTATATATCCGAGTGCTCCAAGGAGAGTATACTGTCCCCCATCTCCGGCCTGCCGGAGTGAAGCATGAAGGGGGATAGGTCTCCCACCTCTTGGCTTGCCTTCATTGGCCGACCAGAGTGGAGTCGCTAGAGCAGGGTTAGCAGCTCAGCTCGGAGGGTAGGTGCCTCGTGGTAAGTGGCGAGTGGGCCGGTGATGCTGGACCCACAGGGAGCGCGTGATCTGCGTTTAAAGTCCGCCGAGGTATCCTCACCCTTCAGCCGCTCATGTACCTGTTGCCCTCTTGTTGCGATTTAGCGACTGATTCCCGGGGGCCCAGTAAGTGAGGTGGCGAGTCTCCACCTGCCACTTTTACATGTATTTAATACATTGTCATCGGCAGGTGCCATAGTTCCCGTAGTTTCCCCATTCCTAGCCCATTAGCATCCCATCACAATAGCCCAAGTAGTTTTCATCCATAGTTAGCAATAGTTTAGCAAAGAACCGGGGATTGTCCTTGGGTACATTTCTATAGTGTATACAGGGATAATCGTCGGTTTTGTGTCACCATTTCATTAAAGTTGTCTCAAAAGGGCTTCAGCGTGTCGGCTTCGGCCCCACGTTCGCCTCCCAAAAATCCGGGACTCTATAGTCCCGAGGTCTGGTAGAGACATACTAATACTAATATACTAATAATATTATAAAGAGGAAAACTTTGTTTGTTTGTTTGTTTAGTTGTAATGGATAAACTCAAAAACTACTGGACCGATTATAAATATTCTTTCACCATTAGAAAGCTATATTATCTGCGAGTAACATAGGCTATATTTTATCCCGGTGCGGGCAGTAGCTCCCACGGGACGCAGGTGAAACCGCGGGAAAACGTTGACAAAAACCATTTCATTAAAGTTGTCTTAAAAGGGCATCAGCGTGTTGGCTTCGGTCCCACGTTTGCCTCCCAAAAATTCGGGACTCTGTAGTCCCGGGTCTAGAAGAGACATACAAAATAATAATAAGATATAACGCAACAAAGTCGGAGAGTGGGGGGGGGGCTCGTGACACCACGTCTAGGTATGTAAAATTTGTACTAAGAGTGACTTAACACAAAATTCAAGCGTGTTGTATTCTTTATTTGTTTGTGAGAGAAAAGAAAAAATACGTGTCCATTATTATACGATTATCTAAAAGACGGACTAATTACTTTTTTTGATTCACCATACCTATGTTGTAACATTCATATCTATAAATTTCAAGTTAATAGGGCTCTTGAAGTTCCACATCAGATGTTCCAGATTTCCGATTTTTATACGTCAATAGAGAGTGCTTATCAGATTGAACAACTTTTGCTAAAACGTCATACCTTTATATGCTTTATATAGTCTAGCTGGGCTCCTGGAGTTCCACATCAGGTGTTCCAGATCTTCAAATTTATTTTCTGAGCCGAAAATGCTCATCACGTGAAACATTTTTTGCCATGGCACCATTTCTGTATCTCTTATAGTTTTGTTGGTCTGTTGGAGTTCTGCATCAGGTCTTCAAGTTTCGAAGATAAAGTATAGCCTAAATGTTGACCAGACTTAATACCGATACCACAAAGAAAAAAATATTGAAATCCGTTCAGTAGTTCGGAAGATTAGCGTGTACAAACAAACAGATATACAGACAAACAGACAGATTTTTTTTTTGGATTTGTGCTCCATTACTGTTTCTGAACCCCACCCAATTATTTTTTTTTAAAAACCCGCAGGCAATTTTATTTTTATCAGCATTATTTCCTGATTAATGCCATATTATATTTTAAATACAATAGTCAAAAGCTATGAAATGCTATGAGCATGAAAAAGGGTTCCTTCTATCTGGCAGAATTTTATTTGGCCGAATTTTATTTGGCATAACACACTTGGCATAATTTTATTTCAACGAATGTTTTTAAGGCATAAAAAATATTTAGCATAATTATTGTTTCACCGAATATTTATATGCCCGAATTTACAGTTGCATACTTTTAAGATGGCAGAATTTTATTTCGCATAATTGCTTTTGGTATAGTTAGAGTTTCGCATTATTTCGTTTAGTTAGTATAATGTATATTTTGAGAAACTATTATTTGATATAATCTCGTTTGGCGTACTATGAAGATGGTACAATTTTATTTAGATTCAATTTATTTAGCAAATTGCCATGTATAACCTTCAATTAAAAAACATTGTATTAAAAATTGAAGCTAGTAACGAAAACGAATCGCTGCAAAACCGACTCCACGTAGTCTTGTTTGCCCTACCCCTAGAGTGCAATTCAAAACCGCGTAGGCGCGGAGGGGCGAGGCGGCCTGCGAGCTGAGGCGCAGGTAGTTTTAACGCTCGCCGACGCGGTTGAGGCTGGCCGGCCCCGCCGGCCAGTAAGCCGAAGCTGCGGTGGTGAGCGTGAAAACCATCTGCGACGATAAGCTCGCATGGGACCGCCGGAGCCACGCAGCGCCGGAGCCGTGACAGAAGCCATGCTTGCTGCATGTTGCGGGCCTGCTTACATGCTGTATGCCTGCTTGCATGCTTGCTTGCATGCCTGCTTGCATGCTTCCATGCTTCAGGCTTGTTTGCATGCTTCTTACAGGAAAATAAAAATTCCAAAACTATGCCAAAAGATGATTCTGACTGGCAACTTTCTGCGAAATGATGTTTCTACTATTTAAGTATTATGAATATGAAATTTATGCCTAAAGATGATTCTGCTTGCCAAAATTATGCGTTTTTAATGTATGCTAAATGAGTGTATGCCACACTATTTTCTGCGAAATGAAGATTATGCCAACTGTTGGTATGCAAAATAAGATTATGACATAAAAAGTTCTGCCATAAAAGGGGGACCCCATGAAAAATCTATGAGCTATGAAAATACGGCCTCCTTATTCGAATCAACTATACTCCATTTAAAATAACATTAGAAATTTAAGTAAACCTTTTTTACTGTTTGTTCAACCGATTTTGACTTCTATTGCGTTAGTAGTAATAATAACAAGCCCCGCAGGGCATCTGAGGCGGATGACGGGGAGTAGCGACCCCGCGGGGCTATATATACCGAGTGCTCCAGGGAGAGTATACTGTCCCCCATCTCCGGCCTGCCTGAGTGAAGCATGACGGGGGATAGGTCACCCACCTCTTGGCTTGCCTTCATCGGCCGGTCAGAGTGGAGTCGCTAGAGCAGGGTTAGCAGCTCTGCTCGGAGGGTAGGTGCCTCGTGGTAAGTGGCGAGTTGGCCGGTGATGCTGGACCCACAGGGAGCGCGTGATCTGTATGTACCTGTTGCCCTCTTGTTGCTATTCAGTGACTGATTCCCGGGGGCCCAGTAAGTGAGGTGGCGAGTCTCCACCTGCCATTTTTACGTGTATTTATTACATTGTTATCGGCAGGTGCCATAGTTTCCGTAGTTTCCCCATTCCTAGTCCATTAGCATCCCATCACAATAGCCCAAGTAGTTTTCATCCATAGTTAGCAATAGTTTAGCACAGAACCGGGGATTGTCCTTGGGTACACTTCTATAGTGTATACAGGGATAATCGTCGGTTTTGTGTCACCATTTCATTAAAGTTGTCTCAAAAGGGCTTCAGCGTGTTGGCTTCGTCCCCACGTTCGCCTCCCAAAAATCCGGGACTCTATAGTCCCGAGGTCTGGTAGAGACATACAAAATTATAATAACAATATCGGCAGTTCGGTATGACCGATCGTCGGACTCGACGGCTGTTTTCTAATGAGATCAACCAACTGCACAGGACATTTTACCAACAGTGCACAAGCAGTGTACACGGGTACCATTTGTAACTTTGAGGAGCTTCTTTTGTATTCTATATTCCTACTTGTTTGCTAGGAAAACACAATACATGCTTAGGAGCTAAATGGAACTAATATTGGAGATAAATATAGCTGTTCCTTGTAATCTTTTCTTATTATACTTACTTACAGAGTAGGTAGTTCTAATTTAGGAACAGGGGCCCGATTCTCTTAATAATGTCAAAATTGAATAGAAATTGAATCGCAATATGATCGCAATAGCAGTTTTAACCATATCGGGCATTCTGCTACTAATGTAAGACCAATCGTATTCATTGGTTTGCGATTGGTCTGTTCAGTAGCGGTTTTAGGTTAGGGTGCGGTTAGGCAACGGCCCAGGGCGCCGGATATAAGGGGCGCCGCAGGCGCCCCCAACCAATCCTTTATCAGGATGTTACTCCTATTTTTGTTTTAATTTTCATCAAAGATAAACTTACAAGAACTGTATCCAAATGTATGGATAGCATCAGGGCCGTCTTAACCTATGGTGCAGGGTGTGCGAATAACACGGGCGCCGCGGTACGCTCCTGGACCAAGAAATTTGAAGCTGACTGTTGATCCAGTCACGGTTTCTTTTAATTTGTGTTTAATTTGAGAAATTCTCGCACAAACACTACTTTTATGTCCCAAAACTCAAAAATTTTCACGCTCGCTTCGCTCGCGGTTTCGTTACTTGGCACATACATGTTTTATCACATATAGCTACTTTTAATGTCCCAATATTCAAAAAAAATTGCGCTCCCTTTGCTCGCGGCTTCTTCACTTCACAGTTGCCTTTTATTATATACGTTTAAAAAACTCCAAGTCCCAAAATTTTAATTCATAGGCGCCAACACCAACAAAGAGTTATGTATGTTTGGGCTACATTTTAAGTAAGCAATTTTTGTTTTGAGTCCTAAAATATAACAAAAAATTTCGCGCTCGCTTCGCTCACGCAATCAGAAGCTATGTTCCCGTGCTTTTGCATTTACCAACCAGCAATAACTTATGTACCATTGGGCTACATTTTACGTAATTTTTGCTTTGACTTGTTAACTATAAAAAAAAAATTCGCGCATTACATATGTTTCTGTTTTTCGTATGGGTTTGAATTGCAGTTGGGGGGCGCCGTAGAAATCTCGCCCAGGGCGCTGGTAGAGTTAAAACCGGCACTGGGTCTGCTATTTTGGTGACTTTGGTCTATACGGTAGTTTGCTCTACAATCATATTGCAATCGTAAATCATTTGCAGACAAAATGATTCATTATTGAATGACAGAATAGGAATAGTTTAGGTATTGCAAAGAAAAAATAGCGGAATGCCACATAGGTACGCTTCAATCGTAATTGAGTCCTGATTGGATCTCAGTCGAATGTGAATGTCGCTTAAGTAAAATTAGGAGAATCGGGCCCCTGGTCAACAAAATGGATATATATACTTCTTACTCAGTAATTAAAATTAACCACTAGGGTTTTATTTAGTAAAAGGGTAAAATAATGGTAATTATTATAAACCTATTTTTTGGCTAATATTGCTTGGCACTAATTTTAAGTGATTTGACTCGTATCAAATAATTATTTCAAACCTAATGAGGTAGGTAGACCGGCAATGTTACTGTTACTGTTACAGCCTTTTTATCGTCCCACTGCTGGGCACAGGCCTCCTCTCACACGGAGAACGATTAAGCGTTAATCACCACGCTTGCTCAATGCGGGTTGGTGATTTCAGACTTTATAGTCCAGGTTTCCAAAGATGTTTTCCTTCACCTTTTTATCAGCCATTGGTGTCTAAGATTTACCTAGAAAGTACCTACAAACTTAGAAAAGTTGCATTGGTACTTGCCTGACCTGGAATCGAACCCACACCCTCATACTCGAGAGGTTGGTTCTTTACCCACTAGGCCACCACGACTTGACGGCAATGTGCTAACGTGTAATGACAGGCACTAACTAGGTATTACCTATCATACACAAGCATCAATCTTTATAATTCATTTTAATAATAGGTAATCTCAATCTGATGAAGATTATTAGATGATGATGTCACCAGCTAAAATTGTGTGCGTACCTAAGTATTGATAAGTTTATCAATATCTGCATACGGGCCAGTTTAATACGACCTCGGAATTTTATTCAAGTTTTTCGCTGGGACACCATTTAAACGATCATATAAGGTTAACCTAATTGTGTGTAAAAGTTCCAGTATTCTGCCGTTGTTACAACTTTATTTAAAAATCCAGCCAAAGTGCCAGTAGGGTTAGAAATCATCACTAATTTTTCATTGTGTCATAATGTCTTTGATTGTAGGTTTCAATACTATAAGACATTATATTATTGAGTATACTGCAACGATTACCTGGCGCTAACCACAGAGTACCTACGTTTTTGCGCTAACTCAGCTGCAGCGATTTAGGGAAACATTGGACTTTCGTCCCTTGTAATAATTGCGTATTAAAATATTTATCAATTTGCCCTATAATTTAACTAATATATTATCTTGATCTGATAAATATGCGTTGTTATCGTAGGACAAGGTGCGGTGGCCAGTAGTTCGATAAATACCTACTGTTGTCGTAAATACCTACGCACACATTAGGTACTACTACTACAGGCAGATACTATCCAACTGAGTGGGCTCGCCGATGTTGGCAATGGTCCGACCGCTAGAAACCACTAGAAACTGATTAGTTTCCTCGCTGGTGATCAGAAAACTGAAATACCAGCGCAATCGACAAGCGAACAAGCGGGGACTGTCCAAGTGTCTATGGTGCAGGGTGAACCCTGGCGCCGAGGTGAACTCCCCTGAGGGAGTCATATGGGTGCCTCATAAACTTCAGATGAAAATATGTGAAACAAACACACTGCTGATTCGCTGAGAATTTATATATTGAATCAAAACGAACCATCAAGAAGCTCTGCCTTATGAACTAAGCAGCGCCCTTATCGCGAGAGGCAGTAATATAATTGGTTAAAGATTTTTGCAAATCACTCTACAAAAGAAAAACAAATATGTATGTCAAACTTTCAAAGAAAACTCATTTATTTAAATGTAAGGTAATATACATAAGCTGACATATAAAAGAAAAACATAATTATTCAAACCATTCATTACTAACTGATGCACACTGAATTGTAATGATTGCTCAGAGAAAATTCCGGGGTTTTAAGAAAAGATAAGCTCTCAGATATAGGTTTAACAATGATATACTGACATACAAATTGTAAACATCAAAAAAACAATCAACCATTTAAATTGGACCTGTTTTCTTTTCTAGAGAACTATCAGAAATAACAAAGTTTTCTAATTGCATCACAGAAACACGTCACGTCGTTCGATATTAGCTACTGACATTCTAATCATAAAATATACGTTATTGCTAATACCATAAAAGGTGATGGAGTTAACCATTAAGTAGTAAATATATAGAAATTACAATCAACAAATGTTGTGAACTTGGTAGCGTAACTGAAGCCTGACCAGTCCTGGTCAGCGTCACCGGCGGAGGGCCCATAGGCTCCAGACTCTGAAGAAGTAGGGTGTCCATTGCTGCGTATGCTTCGTGGACAACACGCTGGAAAAGCCATTTTATATCTAAAACTTTTTATAATCAGCTCGTTGAAGCTTGGTGATAATACATACATGGATTTCTAAATATATTGGAATTAGTTTTGCGATCCTAATGGGATTTTTACAATCGACTTCAAACGAAGATAACGAAAAAAGTCCATAGCAAAAAAGGATTTTTTAAGTTGATACATTTTTATTAACATAATAGATAGAGACATACCTCTGTAATAAGTTTAGAGTTGTATGAGTCCGTGGGTCGGAACATCATAATAGTGTATGTGTTGTCGATGCCCAAGTGGCCATCGACCCAGTCCTCTATACCGCCAGCGTATAAAGCTAAAATGTTAACTCTATTAAAAACTGCTTTTAGTTATACAAACATACATTTTTTTTTCCAAAACCAGACCTATAGACTAGAATATGTAACACTTGTAAATGAACCTTACGTAAGAACTCGGATGTTTGTCCGGCCACATACGGTCGATTGCCGATGCTGTAAGCTGCTGCTGCCGCCCTCGACGCCCGTTGTCTCTAATAATTTCAAAGAAAAGTAAATATTTTAATTATGGAAAAGTCATCAAATGCCCGCACTTTTTCAATCTAAGATAAGGGGGTTTGAATACCGTAGAGACGGAGTACTCTTTCCATATAGTAAAACTAAGGATGAATTTGTCGATTCTTCCAAAAAATCATGATTATCGAAACTTAGTCATGGCCAAATCAAAAAATATAATGAGGTACTTATAAATTGTTTCCTTGGTTTAAATTGATACTACAATCAGAATATGACGAATTACCTCCGCTAGATAGGTACTTGCTAGCGCATGCTATTGTGCAAGAAGCATTTTCAGTGCTCAAATACGATGTAAAGGGTTTAAATAAGGTAGGTACTTACGTATACGTGATCAAAAGCACGCTTCTTCTTAGTGTGCGAATATGGATATAAAACTCCCTGCAAGAGACGATTATTGTTTAAGTTATGTAAGCAAACCTTTGGCTAATAACACCATTTTCATAGGTAGGTACATCAATAAATAAATCCGAATGATGTAAAAATAATCCAAGTAAAGTCATGTCCGCATTTTTATTAATAATTGATAATCTTGTTGATTATTTTTTTATTATCCAAGAGTATTTTTTCCCGTAGAACGTCATCGGTTTTTATGGCAATGAGAATACCTACTGATAAATAATTATCTAATGCAAATACCTACTGATAAATAATGTCTACTTCATTTGTCTGCTGCTCGCAAATCGAGCGCCTTTGTCCTCGTCTGATAGCAGCAGGTTTCCCGTAATCGGGCCGATTTTCTGCGATGGTGACTGTTATCGAAGGAGACTAACTATATAGTATTAATGGCGTCCACGGCCGATTTCGGCCACGGCGGCTGTTCTCATTTAAGGAGATCTGCCAGCTGCGCAGGACATATTATAGTGCACAAGCATTTGCGCAGACACAGGTGCACTCCCTATTCCTTCACTCTCATAACCCGATGGGACGGCAATCCGACACGACCGGAAAGAGATCAGGCGCAGGACCGACATTTACGTGCTCTCCGATGCACGGGTGAATCAATCACCAACTTCCAGACTACGGGCTGCTTTGTGAAAGTTCAAGAAAACCCACAAAGCGATTTCGGCCCGACCCGGGAATCGAACCCGAGACCTCGAGAACAGCAGCCGCGCTTGCGACCACTAGACCAACGAGGCAGTCAAAATAGAAGATACAAACGCATACGCACACCCCGGTACACTCTGTTCAGTTACACGGACAACTCGGGGCAACCCGATACCTAACCCTTGGTAAGACTGGTTGTCAAACTTTCTGGCTTCTGACTACTCGTAACTACTGCCACAGATGTTCAAATGACTATGCATAGGAACCCTTATAAAAAAAAACCTCACCAGAACATCGCCTTCTTTAAAAGCAATGAAGGTGAACAGTGGCGTGTGCTGGTCGTGCATGAAGTGCGTGAGAGCGCGCGTCTCCGCCTCGCTGAGTTGTCGCGAGCCCGCGTACAGGCTTCCGCAGGGGTGCTCTGCTCGAAGCTCGTCAGCTGAAAGAAACACCAAGTAATACTTCAAATACAGAGGTAAGGTAATGAATAAAAATATTATTTGGAAACTTGTGACTTATTTCTTTCCTTAGCGATCAAAATTTGCAAAGAGGTTCACATAATATCTATAACATAGGTACGCGGACGGAGTTGCGGGCAAAAGCTTGTTAATAATTATGTATTATTCTCACCAGGTATCCATTGATATTCAAAATTTCTATCAAGATTAACACCATAACACGATTGTATAGTACATCGCAAGCCGTGGCTCTCACACGCTTTACATGTTTCGCGTCCTTTGCATGTATCCCATAACTGACGCAAATTTTTGGACCATTCTCGTCTCTACAAAGGGCAAAAGGTATTTCTTAGAACTATACAAGGAAGTTTATCAATACCGCTCTCGATATTTACTTACCAATCAAACTTCTTATTTAAATAACATGTATAATTGATTAATTAACATACGTGTGGAAATGTCATGGAGTAGTCGTATCCGTCGGGGTTGAATACAGGTATGACCCAGAAACGGTATTTTGTGAGTAGGTCAGCATGGGCTTCACTTCGCTCTACTAGTTGATATAAGACGTACATAGCAGCAGCTACTGCATGGTGGTCACGCCCTTGCATACCTGTAAAAAAAAAAATGAGGCTCCCCGTTTTGTGAACTTGGTTTTAAAAATACAATCGTCTTGTTTTGGTTTACCTGCAACAATCATGACAGTTTGCTTCGCGGATACAATTTGACCACTGCTGGGATCATCTACCATCATCATGTAAATAGGATTTTCCATAGCGGTGTAATTTCCATCAGTTATATCTATCCATTTAGCTACGGGACTATCTTCCGCCCACTGCTTTAATTGACTCGTTATCTAATAAGAAACCATAATAATTGATTGAAACTATACAAGTTTTCAATAAAACATTAAGATAATTTTCAACTGTATAACTACCTCTGGTAATGTTCGTGGCGAATTAAAATTCAATTGTCTCAACTTAAGTAAACTGCAAAACGGGCGGCGTTTATCTCTGAGTGTGTCTTTAAATCCTTGGGTCGATAATATTTCTATGGCAGGAATGCCAATGACACCTTTAGTAGTCATCCTTCTTGTGACGTTTTCCGCAGCATCTTCTTCCTGTTCTATTTGCAAATCTTTAATAATCGAGGATTTTTTTATATCTTGGTCCTCAGTGTCGTTATCTTTAGAGTCTGGAAGATCTTTTTCTGTAACTTCTTCTTGGTTACCCTTTTTGTCATCATAGTTATCACTAGTGTCTGGATCATCTTTTTTGTAGCCGGATTCACTATCGTCGTCACTATAAAACATCATGTTATATGAAGACTCAGAATCTTTTTCAGCATTTTTTTTAGTTTCCTCTTCTCGTCTTCTACCATCTTCAAAATATTTTCTTTCAGTCGTTGATTCAATTTCTACTTCCAATTCATTAGACCTAGTAAACTCGAAGGGTATTGTTGTTCTATCCGGAACCGCATAAGTGGTCCGAGTTAAATGTTCACGCGTTGGGGTTGCTTCTTCAAATGAAGAATATCTTTGGAATTCATCTAAATCAGTTGTAGTTCTAGTCGGCAGTGTAATTTCTGAGTATGGTTGGGTCCGAGTAGGAGTTAATGACTGTGGTACAGATCCTTGCTCCTGCAGAAAAGATAATTGAAAATAAATACATCGCTTCATTTAGGTTAAGACGATCCTTTTCATTGGCATGATACTTACATAACTATGGACGACTGGTGGAGTTAACGGAGCAATGGTTGTACGACGACTGAATGCGACTGGAGCTATCGGTGCGTACTGGCGTGCCATCAACACCGGTGTCCGCGCTAGGAACTGGGGGCTGGCAGGTGGACTATCATCACGTTGTGAATTTCGACCAGCATAGCTGCCTGTATGATCGATTTTGCACTCTTAGTTTGTAATACTATAAGAGTGATATACATTATGAAGTAAAACAAACAAGAAATATTTTTGTTTAATATGTGGCTAAGCACTTACTAAAGAAGATTAGTAACTTGTATTGATATAGGAAAAATAACAATAATAGGTACATTACCAACCCTTTGGATGCAATGCCGGAATAGGTGCATTTGTCGGAACAGGTGGAGCTATCGGAGCAAGATAAAGTTCCCCCCCTTCTACTCGAGCCATTGATGCTGTTGTAGGAGGCACAAATCGGGTATAATCTTTAACCGCTTCAGTGGTAGCCGACGCAGTTGTTGGTGGAGGGACCTTTGCACCACCGATGATAATCTTCTCACCTCCCTTAGTAACTGGCTGAATGTTCACAGCAATAATTTGCTGTGATTGAGTCGTTGGTAAATCTTCATCTAAAACCTTCACTAGGAACTCGTTTGTAGTTTCTTGATTAGCGCGCCATCGCGTGTATTCTGTGTAGGATCTTTTTCGACGGAAATCTAACACACAAATAATTTATTTTATGAAAAGGAGTATATATTATGGGAAACGCAAATACCTACCAGAAGTAATGTGATACTTCTGCATAAGACAGCACTTACATTGAACGGGACAAACAGGGTACAAATCATAGTCAGTAATATTATTATGGTCGTGGTTGCACAAAACTAGTTGTATAAATCCTAATGCTATCAAAAATACATAAGTTTTCATGATAACAAATTCTTCATATTTTGACATAGCATGATGCCTTACGTTGACGTTTAAGTTAGCATAAATTTATCTTAATACATAGATCGTATGTGGCCAGAACCTAGTAATTATTTTTGTGTTTTAACTCAGTGTGCCTTCACATTACGTTTCATGGGCGTAGTTATTTATAAAAAATGTTTTTTTTTTACGAAACGGTTAAAATTTTCAGTAATTTTATCTATTTGTAGAAAAGGTATTATCAAAAGTTTGCTTGGTTGAAAGCGCATAACTCAGGTTCGACAGAGTGTCTATTTATCAGGACAGGCTATAGGGAGGGTACATTTTTCTGGGTGTGCACTGTGTGACCCTCAGGACGAAAGCGAAGCCGCCTGAAACGACCAAAACATGACGTGGCACCGAGTTATAAGAATCTGAAATAACTGGGAGCGGGGAAGATTTCACCCACGTCGTTGGAAACAACTTTCCCCGAATGGATAATAAGTTAGTAGGTACCAAATACTTCCGCATTTGATAATATTTTCAGTAAGTTTTTTCTTCCCGCCCGACTCTATGCTGTCAACGTGACATGTAATTTTCTTGTGGTGGATGAGAATTCATCCTTGGATTCAAATTAAATTCTCAAGGATGATGATGATGAACTTCATAGTCCATGTCTTATGAAAAAAAAAATTACCTGTTGTCAGAATTTTATAATACATTTTGTAATAGTTTGATTTTCTCGTGTACAATCATGCTTTTGCAGATTAAAGTTTATTTAGTAGCGGTCACATACTTCCTTGGTGCTATTTTCATGGTCTTATTTCCACCAAGAAATTTTGAACTGTGAGTATCTGAAAATGTCTACCTAGGTATTTTATTTCGAATATGAACAACTGTGTTAGAAAAAAATAAAAGTAACCTGTGCTTTAAAAGTAACCTAATATGTGAAAACGGAGATGGCAATGTACTTCAATAGTCATTAGCTACCGCTTTCAGGTTTGTACTTATTAAATTACTTTTATTCAGATCTGGGGCTAAAATAAGAACCACAAGAAGTGCCGGTGACTATATAAAATTTAAGCAGTACGCCAATCAGAAAATAGTGATGGCTACGCTCGAACGATTCAGTCGACATGATCCAGAAGTGGTGAATGTGGTGCACTTGGCTCCGCTCACATTTGAGAACCGGAGCATTATGGCGGTGGAGCTGCGCAGTGATAAACAAACTAGGAAGCCTGGTATCCTTATAATTGGAGGTACTTTAACTGTGTTATTGGAGTAGGTATTTTTAGGGTTCCGTACCCAAAGGGTAAAACGGGACCCTATTGTTTTCGCTCCTCTGTCCGTCCGTCCGTCTGTCACCAGGCTGTATCTCATGAATCGTGATAGTTAGAGAGCTGAAATTTTCACAGTTGATGTATTTTGGTTGCCGCTATAACAAAAAATACTGAAAACTAGAATTAAATAAATAATTTGGGGGCTCCCATACAACAAACGTGATTTTTTGTCCGTTTTATAAATAATGGTACGGAACCCTTCGTGCGCGAGTCCGACTCGCACTTGGCCGGTTTTATTTTTTGAATATCGTGACTCGACATCTTTTCCTAGTGGTGACCCCAACTAATTAACTTGGGGCCGCGCATAGGTAGGTACCTACATATATGCACAACAATCAACATGTTATAAATGTGGCAATATAACCAGCTTGAAGAGCCCTGTTCGTACATTTAGATAGGTACGCCTAGCACGAAATAGCTTATACAAAATAAATACAATATACCTACTTAATATAAATCTGCACATAGGCAAGACGCACAAATAATGAAATCATCATCGCCAGACAGTAATAAAACGTATATCATGTTGTAGACATCGCTGACGTATTTTTATAGGTAAGTGGGTTTTACATTCATATCTTTGGCGACTGTAAAAAATTTGAAATAACTTTCAAGACCATATTAAGACTTTTTCCTTGTATGAACTTTTTATCTTTCTCAAAGAGCAATGTTTTTCATAGCACTAAACGCGATGGCATGGGGAGCGACTAATGCTATATTGGAGCTAGCTGAGAAGTTACTCTACGATGCAAGCTACCAGACACCGTTCTTCAATGATTACGACTGGTCAGTTTAGTTCCTAAGTAAGAAAAACATAGGTACCTACCCACCTACTTTACCGACTGAGTAGCTAAAACAAAGTGTGTTAGGTACCTATACTTGAGGCTAGCCAATATTTGAGGATTTTTAAGTTGCATCATAGCATAGGTACCTAAGTAACTTCTTATCTAAAATATAGTGGTATAGCAGTAACTTTGGTGGCCTATCAAATTAAATTACAATCCTCTATCAAAAAATAATGACGGATATAACTATCATTAGATATTATGACTAAATACCTATCCATGTGTTAGTGTAAATTACAAAAAAGATACAACGCGCGACGTGATTAAACGATAACTAAGTATTCGTAGATAGGTACCTATCTATTTGTAGCAGAATACCTAGTTAATTTTCCTACACATCATAGATCTGTGGTTGGATAAGGTAGTTACCCACCAAGTGTTGTCGTTTCCACAAGGTACCTGATTCCGCTTGCAAATCCTGATGGTATTCAATTCACCCACGAGATGGAATCGCGCCCATCTGTGGACTTCGATGAATGGGCGCGCAACGAAACCCTGAGACTTCACACACGACCATCCCAATGGCACAAAAACGTTGAAAAGATTGCCGAAGATAAAGAATCCTGTTTTGGGACAAACATCAATCGCAATTTCGCTTATCATTGGCAAGGTAAATCGATATTTTTGCCGATATTGTTATAAAGGTAGATAGGTAACTTATATACACAAAAATTCAAATCAATTGGGGATTTACCATAGGAAGGAATTTCAAATACTTAAAACAACATGATGCAGCAGTGGTGCAATAAGTATTACCAATAAAAAGATAAAATTGATGTTCGAACACAAATTGTTCTGCACCGTTATCTATAAAACTGCCAAACTATATTGTTGTTACATGAGACCCCACTGAAATATTAATTACCTATATTACTTTACAGTAAATGTTGGTAACATCAAAACAAGTTACTACATCTTCTATTTCAGATGATGTTCACAAGACACCGCCGCGTTGTTGTCAGTACTACCCTGGTCAAAAACCCTTTTCCACCTCCGAAGCAAGAGCCATTCGCACTTATGTCGACAAACTGGGGGATATTATTAGCCTGGCAATACATTTACATGCAAGTTTCTCACCGAAAAAGGTTGGCACCATTTCCTCTCATACCCAGATCTAACACAGTTCCAATTACACCCAAAAAATAACTTCTAGCTCAAGTTGATATTGACATGGACCCATATTTTACAATTTAAGGGTAAATACATTTACTTTTAGGAGTACATACTTTACCCGTGGCGTTATTCACTCCGAACACCGAGTAACTACCGCACTTTGCAAGAGATTGGAGAATATGCGGCCAGGCAGGCACGGTTGCCGGATGGTCGACTTTACGAGGTAAGTATCTGCCGAGAAAATAAATGCAAAGATTCTTATAGAGGAAGTCAGAAACTAGATAATAATCTTCTGCTTCGCCTTACATAGCTACGAGCCATTTTGCTTCATACGTACGCTATGCTACAAACTCTAAGGCTCTAGTAGACAGACGGACTGCATTTCAACTGCAAATTTGCAGTTCAACGGCAGTTCGAATGCAGTTGACACGACTGCAATAGAACTGCAAATCAAACGTGCGGTCCGATTGCAGTTGAATTGCAGTCGGCGTGCAGTCGTGTTCTGAAGTTGATTTGCAGTGGGTCAGAAAATGGAGTCGTGCTAAGATTTCTTAGGGATTCCTTCTTTTGCTAAATTACTATAACGTTTAACAGTTAACAATTTACCTACGTTTTTAGTTTAAATTGAATATTAGGGCTGTTTAAAATGGCTGCGGGATTGTTTGAAAGAGTTACCGCGGCCCTGGTACATAAAAGGCCTACGAAGGAACACGATGGATTTTTAGTCAGTCACTCCCTCACCGCTGCTAACCCACAGCGGGAGGGGGGTCATTTGATGATTTTTGCCATCGATAAAAAAGGGCTGTATAAAACTGCCTTAAGGTGATCTTCACACTGCCCCGCATCACGCTGCATCTTGCGTGTCGACGCACCTACGTGCGTTCCTGCGGGAGTGCAGATCTGCATCATCGTGCGGGTTTTTCGCGCACTCACGCGCGTAGTTGCGTTTTGTTAATTCACGCACGGCGGCTCTCATCGAGTTCCATTTTCAAACATACACGTCACGCCCATTCAAAATCACGCGCGGCACTGCGGGATTCAGTGTGCCATACCTTGCGTCTCGCCCCGCACCTACGCGCGGGGGTGCGTGTTTCTCCGCATGTATGTGCGTGATCCGCATGAACGCGCGTGGATGCATTTTCAGTGTGTTGGACTATGCGTGTTTTCCATACAAACGGAGATATTTCCATACAACGGAAAAAAACGCATCCACGCACTACGCTGCATCATGCGGGGCAGTGTGATAATCGCCTTAATTTTCAGGTACACCAGAGCAGTAACGACGAGCGCGTGGCAGGGACGCTGACCGATTACATAACCGGTGTTGCGGGCATAGATCTTGTGTTCATCCTCAAGCCGTACCACCAAATGTTTCCTAGCTATACAGATACCAGCAATCTGGGTACGTTTCCATACGGTGCGATAGCAAGCACATTTGAATGATTCAATAATTCTATGACTACTGATTTAAATTGTAGGCATTTGTGATATTAGACAATCTATAGATTCACTTAATTACCTATAATTAATTTAAAACACGGATTTCGGAGATTAAACAATATAGGTAATAATACTTAATCTATTACTTGGAAACCGCTTTAAACTTAATTACGTACTTTAAGTAATTCATATTAGATTTTCCGCCATTGATCATATCAATTGGTTCACAGGTATCTACGTGAAGAAAGCTATTAATACGATCCTGAGCGTGGTGCGTGGATGGCGCAGCAGTACTAAACAAAACACGCTGTCCTTCTTCGGAAAAGATGTTGAGTTCTAAAATAAATGAACCAGAACTTCTGCAAAATGTATATTATTTTAGTACTATGATTATCTCCATTGAATGGTATTCCCTGATATTTGAAAATTTCTTAAATAACCTGTCATTACCAAAATGTGAAGGAACCTATTCAGAATACACTTTAGGCCGGCAATACACGGACCGCTTGAAGCAGTCAGAGGCGACAGCTTCAAGGTGCCGACTGCAGAGTGAACTGAAGAGTTCTATGGACGCACTAATCAAAGGGACACGCATACAGGAACCGCTCGAGCAGTTGCAATTGATTCGGGCGGTCGACAGCTTTAAGCTGTCGCCCCTGACTGCTTCAAGCCGTCCGTGTATTGCCGGCCCTATAGAATTGTGTTGAGTTATTGGAAGAAAAAAAAACTAGTGAAGTATATTTGTTTTCAACATTTAATAGTACTTCGGGCTTCAAAAATAAATAACATAGTTACATATTTCTATATGAGCAATGTACACTATTTACAAAGTTAAATCTAATATCAACTTCTCTCTCGTAGTGATGTGACAGTGGCATTATTTCTTGTTACTGAGATATCGATATCCCAGTTCTTGGCTAGTATGCTAAGGGAGCCCAGTAGTGATATCTGTTTCACACAATTCGGACTGAGATCGGTTATATGAAATAAACTTAAGTCCAAAGCAAGTGTGTGTAAGTGTTGCAGTCTTTTAAATAAGGCTTCTTTAAGCTCATTGTCTTCAATCTGTCTCCAATACTTAAGATTCCTCCCGATGACAGATGTCACGTGCTCCTTTATGTCTTTTAGACATATCCTTTTGTCGATTAGACTCTGTGGGAGAAGAAATAATACTAAAACAAGATTCCATTATAGAGGAAGAAGTAGGTAATAAAATTCTTTTATCTGACGGTATGTTTTTAAAATCTCAAAATATACAGTTAGCGCTTTTTCTCCTCAGCATAAACTTTCTCATTTTTTATGGCTTATCAATTGAAGCCAATATTTAGAAACAAGTTTTCAAAAACAGTAAGTAGGTAGCACATACCTGCACAGCCGAGCACAAGGCGAGACGGACGCGCAAGTGCTGCGGCGCGGCCAGCGAGCGCAGCGCCAGCGCCACCACGCCCGCCGCCGTCACGCGCTCCTCGCTCGGGTACGACTGGCTGTCTGCTTCGCCGCGCCTGTATAACGAACAAATCAAACCAATGAAGCTGAGAAGAATTGAAAGTTGTGACGTTTTGGTTCGATAAGTGGAATATGATGAAGGATTAGAACACGTAAATGTCGGTCCTGCGCCTGATCTCTCTCCGGTCGTGTCGGATTGCCGTCCCATCGGGCTATGAGAGTGAACGAATAGTGAGAGCACCTATGTCTGCGCAAATGCTTGTGCACTATAATATGTCCTGCGCAGTTGGCTAATCTCCTTACATGAGACTGAGGAACTTCTAGATAAGCTTTAACGTCTGCAGAATCTGTGCATCCGCTTCATTTTCGGGCTCAGAAAGTACGACCACGTGTCGGAGTTTCGGAGTCGATTGAAGTGGCTGCCTATTCGGCGGCGTCAAGATGCTCACATACTTTATTTTCTCTTCTCTCTTTTCTATAATCCCTTCTCTATAATTCTCACCAAGTTATCTTCGGGAACGTTTGAGTTTCTTGTTCCGAGAGGCAAACCTTGTCGCACTTCCTCATCTCTTCTCCTTCGTGTCCCTCCCACACTACGAGCCGCTATGATGGATCGTTCACTGTTCGTGCTGTGAGACTGTGGAATTCCCTTCCACACTCGATACACGAAAGCCAATTGTTGGATGCATTTAAGAGACGAGTAAAGGAATACTATTTATCAAAATGGTATATATGTATGATATTCTATATGTATTATGTTTATATATTGTGTAGCTCTACTACATACATATGTTTAGTTTCCAGGCGCGGTAGGCGCAGGCGCAGGCCGCACGGCGCCAGCAGCTGCCGCGCCGCCCACAGCGCGCGTGACGTCAGACGTAGTGTAATGTTACCTGTGCGCGGGGAACACAAGCAGCGTGGGGTAGTGGTGCACGGTGTAGTGCCAGGGCAGGTCGTGGCGCAGCGCGTCCAGGCGCGCCAGGCGCAGGCGCAGGCCGCACGGCGCCAGCAGCCGCCGCGCCGCCCACAGCGCGCGTGACGTCAGACGTAGTGTAATGTTACCTGTGCGCGGGGAACACAAGCAGCGTGGGGTAGTGGTGCACGGTGTAGTGCCAGGGCAGGTCGTGGCGCAGCGCGTCCAGGCGCGCCAGGCGCAGGCGCAGGCCGCACGGCGCCAGCAGCCGCCGCGCCGCCCACAGCGCGCGTGACGTCAGACGTAGTGTAATGTTACCTGTGCGCGGGGAACACAAGCAGCGTGGGGTAGTGGTGCACGGTGTAGTGCCAGGGCAGGTCGTGGCGCAGCGCGTCCAGGCGCGCCAGGCGCAGGCGCAGGCCGCACGGCGCCAGCAGCCGCCGCGCCGCCCACAGCGCGCGTGACGTCAGACGTAGTGTAATGTTACCTGTGCGCGGGGAACACAAGCAGCGTGGGGTAGTGGTGCACGGTGTAGTGCCAGGGCAGGTCGTGGCGCAGCGCGTCCAGGCGCGCCAGGCGCAGGCGCAGGCCGCACGGCGCCAGCAGCCGCCGCGCCGCCCACAGCGCGCGTGACGTCAGACGTAGTGTAATGTTACCTGTGCGCGGGGAACACAAGCAGCGTGGGGTAGTGGTGCACGGTGTAGTGCCAGGGCAGGTCGTGGCGCAGCGCGTCCAGGCGCGCCAGGCGCAGGCGCAGGCCGCACGGCGCCAGCAGCCGCCGCGCCGCCCACAGCGCGCGTGACGTCAGAGCGCTGCACGCGCCGCCGCATACCGCCACCAGCGTCATCTGGTTCAATCCGGATAGTAACGTGAGAATGACGTCACAACAACGAGTGAGGCGTCTCACGCAGCGCTGCTATGCGATGACATAAAACAAGTATAGATAGTTCAACTCAGATTTGCGCGCGGCCCTATGTGTGCGTCGGCTTGTAAATATACAACTTTCATTCGTGTGACAGTGACGTCGTCCGAGCATGACGTGTTCTTATCGCTTTTTGTTATGGGTACAGTCGTTTACGAAAATACCAGTTATTCACGGAGAAATTATTAAGGAGTTAGGTAAAGCGTTTTAAAACATGAAACAACATTCAAAGCTCTTTATTATTAAATATAGTTTTTCATTATTTTCTCATACGTCTTTTCAAATTGACATTGACAGCATCTAGAGGTAAGAAATAAAAAAGGTGAAATATCTAAGATTAATTAAATACTCCTTAGGTACATATTTTCTAGCTCGGGGTACGCGGACAATAAATAAAAGTGTGGACTAAGAATGTAAAAAGAGGTATAATCTAGTATAATAGTGTAAACAAAATGTGTGGGGAATTTTAAAAAATTATATTGCTTCGCATAATGTCGACCAAAATAAGACGGAAATAATGAAACTCATAAATGAACGTTTAAGTCAAATTGATGAAGGGATGTAGGGTAATACTTGTCGACATGTACAAAAGAAAAAAGAAGAATACTATAGACATTTTGACATGGAGTCAGAATTTATAATTCACCTTGGAGAGTAGCGAATCCGAAAATTCATCATTTGATTTTTCAAGTAGCGATTCAATATCGTTATAAATAAATAAACATTAAATTACATAATAACTGTTTTTCTTTAAACACCCGTATACAACCCCTAAATAACTGTATTGTACCCGACTATACCTCTTGTCACGCACACAAAGTCACTGTATATGTACAAGGGTTACCCACACATAAGGCCGCGCGCACGACTGAGTTGAACTTACTATACTCTGAACGGACGCAAGCAACGTGCGCCCGCCTTAGGCTGCGAATGCCCTTAAGATCCACATTAGCGAAACATAAGAAAAAAGCGCAGGGTTGCATAATTGTTCGTGGGGCTTTTTCGTGGTATGTACTCTGAAACGGAATAACACGCGGCGAATCTTCTCTGTTATTAATTTGTGAGAGAAAAGGAAACTTGTACCATATTTTTGCAAATAAATATTTTTTTGATTAGACATGAAATATAATAACCGAATTCTAACATCATTTCTTTACAAAGATAAACAAAAATAACTAGATAGCTGCAAGAATTCACCGTGCCCGGAGTCTTCACCATTCTCCTGAAACTTCTGGAAGTGAGGTCTTCAATATACACGGAGGTATTGCTGATGCCCATTTGTGCTGTCTCGCCGTCGGAGCCGAAGTAGTGTGTGTGAGCAGTGTCGTACACGTGCGAGCGAAGCGAACGCTTCAGATCTTTGTTCGTGAAGTTCGATATGAACTCCCTTATTGACTTAGCGTTGTATTCCTCTGACAATACGTACTGGCTTTCGTGCTGTGGAAATTACACCAACCTCTATGTATTTTATTCGTTATCTGACAAGTGTTTCACTAAGGCACTTAACTAAGCGAATAGACAAACTTTTCAGCTATATAACAACAGTATAGATTTGCACAAACCTTGCTATCCAGAATAACAACTGCAGTCATATCCTTCTTATTACTGATATCAATGCCAAGTGATTCAGCAAAGTGATGGTTCCTCACGCTATCGACAGCGATCATGTGTAGGCTAAAGTTTCGCGCACACGACAATCCTTCAATATGCGTTATATTTATCCGACGTTCATCCACGTCTGGTTGCCGCGATGGATAGATAGGCGATCCCCACTCTTGTGCAAACCGAAATACTTTACAAAAGTGTTTCACACTGTCTTGTAGAAGGTTATCGGGTGATAGTGGGTCGTCTTCAAACGGCAGCATTGTAGTTTCTACTCTGAAATTGGTCAGACGCTGTTAGAATATCAACCTTATGATTATGGTAATAAGATCGAAGGTTAAAGAAATGTTGATGTGGTAATTTTTTTTCTCGCGAGGTAAACGCAGAAGCAAATTAAGGATATTTTGACATTATAAAAGCATTACTTACTCTTCAACTTCGGGAACATCGTGATCATGATTGAAGCTTTCTTCAAACGACTGACATTGTTCGTAGTGCTCATAAAAACTTCTTTCAGCCGGCAACGCCTTCATACCACATTCTTGCAACCAGTCTAGTGATGAGAGCAACTGAGAACTCTCCTCAACACTTTCAACAGCTTTCGAAGTAGTAAAACCTCTTTTTAATAGGAAATTAAAAACTCCATTCTTGTGATGTTTATGGGTAGTATTATACCACGGGTATTTATTATTTTGGGACTCGACCCCTTTCTTGAAGAACCTGCTTTGTTTTCTTATAGGTTTCTTGAATTTGAACTCATTACAGAACTTTGAGTAGTTCTTTTGTTGATACATTAATCTCTGTACTTGTTGTAATTTTTGTAGTTCTGATGTCCATTGACTGCTGGGCTTGCCCTTACAGTTGTAGTATTCCATTGCTACTTCACGCATCTGAAATAGAATGACGTCACTCCTTTTACATTAAACTATTGACGCGATTTTAATTTACATCATAGGAAATACGTTTCATGTGTGGAATGACCTTGTTCTCTTACAATGGTGCAGTTAAACAATGCGTTTAGCAGAAACGCCTACGCAGATGTTTACGGATTAAAAAATGTAGTAAAACCAGACTACAGCAATATAAATTCATATTTGCATGGACAGGTGCCACAATTTTGTTTTTTACCACAATGAACGTCAAAATTACGAGGGGCGAAGAGAAGACGTTATTGTCGCAAAGCTACCAAGTTTACTGGTTGTAATTCAGAGAATCAACAGTTACACTTCCTGTCAGGTTACTTGTTTACGCAATTTCAATATTCGCTATGCTAACAAACTTACCAAGGCGTACGACGGCAGTTGTTCATACAGCGGATTGAGTGGAGTAAAGAGTATTAATATTGGATTGCCGTCGACATATCTCTCGAAATTGAACGCCTTTCGCCACAACGGCATTATTCTCGCCACTGGCTGTGAGAAGTTGTCCAACACCCAATGCATTAGCGATGAGTGGTTCCAAGCTTGTAGATCACCGTCTCGTGATATGTACTCCTGTTAACGAGAAAAATAATCTATACACCTAATATACAGCTCAAAAGTTTGACTGTTGGCTTGATTCGGAAAAAAAATTAGGGATAGATAGCCCATTTATTGAGGAAGGTTATAGAGTCTAAGAGTTTGTGTGCGGATGTCAGAGTAGTTAATGTTAAATAGTATTTTTTAAACCTTGGTATCATTCCACAACATGAGCCGAGCATTCGGCACACTTTCGACGCCTAACTCGGCCGCAAGTTCCTCAGACGTGACAGCCGCGAAACATATCTCTCCAAGAATATCTGCCTCCCGCGACTTTAACGCGACAGTGTACCAAGTATTGTAATACTTTGACGTGTCAGTTAACGGAGTGTACCCAACTGCTACTGCCTGAAATAATATAATGTCACATCTGAGTAAATAATATGGGAAAATATAGAGGTACATATGTAGTTGCTTATTGAACAATGTGTCTACAAAACCAGTCTACATCATGAAAGCCATTTAGTTGAAATTATAGAATGTTGTTATGTACCCACATCGCAACGCGAGAGTAAATTGACGAGCTCCTCTGATGATGACACTCTTTTCAAGGGCTTCATCATAATTTCTAAAAAGTTCACCATACTGTGAGCATCTCGAGGTCCTGAAAAGTACATATTAGTTGAGATTTTAACAATAATGCTCTACCCAAGATTTCCTCATTAATTTTGACTGAATAGCTTTTGATATACTTACCATAGTAAAGTATTCCTGTTGATATGGTTGTATAAGCCATTAAAATAGGCCATGATGATATTTTACTATTATGTAACCTACATTCACTTCCTGGGTTCCAACAGTTTATTGCAGAAAACAGAACCTGAAATATAAAACCAATATATTTTCTATCATACCTATTAGTTATTTTGTTGTTCATGTACCACACACATTGTTTAAATTATTCTTTATCACAAGTAGATAAGTGGTACTTAAAATGCAACAAGTGGATTACTTTTTGATAGTAAAAGCCACTTGTTTGATATGTAAAAGAGAGAAGAGGGACTTTAAAACCCATGCATGAAATTTTACAAACCAGGTTTATAACTTTTAATAGAAGAAAAACCATCTGACTAACTGCATCTACAAAAATGTTTAATTTATGGCTTTCTTTCTTTCTCTTAAAGTTAGTCAATCGGATTGACTATCCTAGCCATTCCATAGATTATGTAGTAACAAGGATTAGCTGTTAGCTAACACTCATCAAAATTTTTAAGCATAAAACATCATGTTAACCAAACAATGGCAATAAATCAGCAGTATAAGTTTATTAATAAAGCTCAATACTCACACGATCTTTTAATATATAAGCAGCTTTCTCAAACTCTCCCCTTACATACTGAGACTCTGCGTCCCACGGTGCATAATACATAACAAATGAAACATCCACGCGGTTGACACTGGCTAGCACATTGTTGAGCTGACCTCTGTACCAATCCTGAACTACTGAGTCTGGTCTGAAAAACCTTGTGGCTTGTGGGTGTTTGGATACCTTTGTAGGTCTGTAAAAAAATATAACAAAAATAACACATTTTCCTAAATTTGGTGTTGGTTTTGAGACTAATAATGGTAATACAAGTGAAAGATTGTATATACTTTGATTATTACTATCCATAGATTACTATTGACTTCATAAAAATAATTGTTGTGTTAGTTTATGTGCTAGAAATGCTAAAGAATTTTGTAACACAATTTTGAAAACACAAATACTTACGTGTTATGTAGGGCTCCGTACGTGGTCAGGGCCAGGGCCAAACAAAATAACATCTCTTTAATTAACATGTTGAGTGTTAACTCCCTGTTGCTCGGTTGTGTTGCGACTTGAGTATTTTCAACCGAGTTTTGGGCATCGCTAGAAGCAGCTGACTTTGTTGTTAATGACGTGACCTGCGAAATATCCTCAGAGTCCGCCGTTGGAAACATTACACGTCATTCAAAAACAATAATGATAATGAAATTCGTTCATCGAAAACACAGCATTGCAATGAGAATTTGTAGAAATAAATACTGGTGACACTGACAATGCTAAGTGCGTTACATAGAAAATTCATAATCAATTTTCACTAAACTCGTATAGAACAGTTTTATTGTGTTTTTATTTCCAAATTCCAATATTTTTTTAATCGTGCGGGGTTTCATGTCTTGTCAGCTGACAGCTGAGTTGTCAAACAAAAAGTCATAAATATATATTTTTTTTTTTTAATTTTTAATGGCATGGCATTCTAGCCTTTGTGCCAGAATATTTTTTTTAAGAATGAAGGGCGGCCTCAAACCAAACAGCCGAAACAGTTTTCTGAGTTCCTTCCTGTCCTTCCTGAATTATTAGAATATTAATTTGGAAAGCCGCTCGAGGAGGGAATCATTATTTAGTGTTTTTTTTTTATATGTACCTATTTATTGCTTGTTTAGTTGAATTTTATAGTCGTAGCAGTCCTTTGAATTTATAGTACAGTCGACTATGAGTCGTGAGAAGAGGGAATTTGGTGCTCAAAAGCCTAGAGTTTAAATATAGTAAAAAGTGACATATATTTTTTTAATATTAATTGTCATTGCGTCTTTCTCGCAGCCATTTTAATTTCATTGAATTTTTACTGTTTTGGATTTTTGACGACGAAGTTGTGTCAGTTTTTATGTTTTAACGACTGATGTTTAACAAAACGTGAAAATTATTGATCACAACGACTTCGATACGAATAATTTATTATAATAGTATCTGCGCACTAGTTTGTAAAACCTGTAACATTATTTTGTTATGATTCGTTAAACATCCTTGGAATCTCTTAAATTGAAAGTAGTAATTGTTAAAAACATGGAATCTCCCAGACAGTCAGACTCTGATACTGTCGAGTATTGGAAGAAACAAGCTAAGTACTATGAACAAAAGTAAGTACAATACACGTTACTACTGAACTACAAACATGATGTATTGCTGACAACCATGATTATCATGATTCACCACTTGATTTTGTTTTATTTTAGAGTAAGCGATATACAACAAGAATTAGATGAATACACTGAGAACTCAGCACAACTTGAAAAAGAGTTAGAAGCATCATTAGTACAAGTTGAGAAACAAAACAGAGATCTGGAACATCAGAATCAACGGCTTAAAAATGAAATTGAAATGTTAAGGGTAAACAAAATGATAAGTTTTAAGATGCAGCAGTTTTTTAGTACCTAATGATGTGAATCTGTAATATTTTTGTATTTTCTAGAGCAAATTGGAAAGAAGTCAGCAAGAAACTAATGCATTAGAAAATGAACTGCAAGCCTTAAAAATAGATAAAGATAAACAAGGAGTATACATCAGGGAGTTAGAGCAAAAAAATGATGATTTAGAGAGAGGACAGAGGTAAGAAGTTATATAAGTTTAAATATTCAATTCAAAGAGATAACATAAGAATTGACAGTCCTTTAATCAAACTAATTTGATGTCAAGCTTTATATTAGTTATCTGTTTTTGCTTGTTATCTACCCCACTTTGCAGTTTGAGATAATTTGTCTTAGAATCATAGGTCATTGAACCAAATTCCTATATTATGTGCTACCTGTAAAAAGCTTCACAATTGATAAGCAAATTGTTTATAAATTTTGACATTTCCATTCAAGTACAATACTATGACATCATTCCCTTGATCTTTTGTGAAAAATAATACATCTGTTTACAGAGTTATATCAGAATCTGTGTCATGCATTGAATCACTTCTAAATCAAGCCTATGAAAGAAATGCAGTTCTAGAGAGTGAAGTAGATGAAATTGAGACCTTGAGGGTGAGGTTGCAGAGAGCAACGGATGAAGCCAGAGGTCTGTAATGTTTTCTTATGCATTTAAACATTTTTCTAGTAAATTACGATTATCGTTTTAGTTAAAAGGCTTGTTGTATCTCATGAAAAGGAATTATGTAAGTTATGATTTCATCTTTAGGACATTGTATCAACAAAAAGAGACTAATATTGATCTGAACCTTCATCAAGATACTCTTCTTCTACCTGCCCTGTTCCCAAATACTATGAGATCAAAATAATAAAAGCATATCATTTGAATATTGAAATAAAAATCTGCACTGCATGTTTCAACTACATATTTCAATAATTTCAGATCTGAAGCATGAATTGAAAGTAATGGAAAAGGTTCCAAAACCAAAGAAGGGAGATGAAAGTACAATTGAAGGATCTTTAGTGAATGGTCATATTTCAAACCCGTCTCGAACTCAAGTTGAGATAGAAACACAAACGTCTCTAATGTCACCACAAAAACGTAAGTGAAAAGTATAAGCAGATCTTAATAATAGAAATCTGTATGCAACTTGGACCTTGCATGCAACAAACATTGACATTTCAGAATTTCCTCCTACAGATATAATGATTTTTGATCATTTTAATGATTATGATGGTTGGGGTACCAATTTAGATTCAAGCTTTTGAAAAAAGAATACCTTTGCATAGCTTATTTGTTTTTCAGTCCAAATTATCAGTGTGATTACTTTTACATCACACACATTCTAGTTAGTCTATCCAGCAGTTTGGGGCAGAACAGTATTCTAGAATATTCAATCTTCAAACATTAGCCTGACAAAACAATCATTTCATATCCCATTTATGAAATGTTTGATTGTTTTGTCAGTTTGGATCTAAAACTTAGCTTATTCGCTTATTTCACCATATGTGTTTTTTTTATAAGTCTTAACCAAAACTGTATTAAGCGTGGGCTAATTTTTTTTTCTCAATCTTCAGTTCTCCTTGATATAAATTAAAACAGAAGTGAATGTTTATTTGAGGTTTTAGTAAATTGTGACATAAGAAAAGTTAATGTCTTATTACAGGCGAAATTAATGGCAACGGAATGACACCATCATCTCGAGTAACAGCTATAAATATAGTCGGCGATTTACTGCGCAAAGTGGGGGTGAGTCATCTAGATATTTTCACCTTAGTCAAAGCTGTATTAGTCCTTATTGTAGCACTAGTCACTTTAGAATGCACTAGATAGTAGGGGAAAGCTAAGGGATATAATTATATTTATTTATTTTATGTATGTACTTTATATTTATTATTTTATGCTTATTTATGTATTTATTATTATCATGGAGATCAAAATGACCAGCGAAAATGCCATAAGGGAAAATATAAGAAAGTAGCGCGCCAAAATGCGGATGTTCGGGCGACGAACGTTACTCGCTCCGCCCTTATACGACTACTCTGGAACCCGCCCATTTTTTTATACTCAAGATCGTTGACAGTTATCTCAAGAAACCCGAACGCCTTATTAGTTCGTTCGTAACTGATCGTTTTAATCATGCCCACCGTAAGTATTTGACCGAAAAGAAGTTGCCTGAACTTCCAGCATTATGGCATTTCTGCTCATCCTTTTCTTACTCCGTGATTATTATGCTGTAGTAAATACAAATGCCTACATTATATAACACATTTTTATTTTTATGTAAACAGTTAAATCTTCGATAGATGTAAGTATGAACTTGAATAAATTGAGTGAAATAAATACCTATTATTTATTTCTATTCTCTACCTTATCTGTTACTTGTTTGTAGATAGAAAATATGTAGTTCTTGTATGTTCTACAAATCTATTATTGCAAATGTGTCAGTCTAAATCCATTAGAAGATAAACATATTAGCATACACTGATTCATAATTGGATATTAATATAATACCTCGTAAATCAATAGAAACTTTGCACTCTGGATGAATTTCAAGTACATTATCATCTGGACTTTGGTTTACTATGATCCCTTATAAGTTGTTAGTTTATTATGGTACCTAACTAGGAATAATTACAAATCACTCCAAGATTTCATATTTTTTTTAATGTTGTCTCAAATCATGCCTTGTCATGATGGTTCATAAATCCTTTTTTTTACTTCAACAAAGGATAAATTTATTTTTTATCACAGCTTTTTTATTTCACTTACATTGCTTAGGTATCCCATACTTAGGTGAACATGTTTTTTAACTCTATCACCGAATTATGTTTATGTTACTAGAAAATAATAAATATAAGTATAATTTATTTTCTTATTTTAATCTAAACTACCACTCTAGAGTTCTTAACCTAATGCGATAGCTAGGACAAAGGATACATTATGAAATGCCAATTCTTTTAAAATTATATGCTCGTAGATATGAAGTAGTAGAAGTACTTATAGTATTAGTAGAAGTAGATATTAAGTAGCAGTAGATTCTACATTATGTTTATAAGCTATCACTAGCAGTATCCATTTTGTATTTGCATGGTTGTGTTGTGTAGTATGCATGAATTTATTGCTTACAGCTTGAAAGGTTTCTTTGCCGTGAGTGTGGTAAGGTTAAATGCTCCTGTGACACGCCTCCGGCTGCTTCGCATATAACAACGCCGAGCCACTCCAGCGCCAGCACAGACAATGGATTAAATCATAATCATAATGATTTAGATAATGGTGATTCCGTTGAGTACAGAAACAAAAAAGTATACGTAAGGTCGCATTCGGGATCGGAACACGATCAGATATCGAGGAAGCCACCTGTATTAGCACAACGTGCTTCAGAAACACCGTTTGTGCGATCTACACAGACAGAAAACGGAAAGTTGAGAAGATCCTTTGCCGTACGGTCCCGCGAGGGCTTAGAAAACCTTCTGAGTTTTGCTTCTATCAGAAAAGCGCATGATCAAACTAAAAAAGTACAAAATTAATGAGATTTTAAGTGTTTTGTTGTGATAGGCAATTGTACAATAAATAGTAGCTTTATTAGATTATATTTTTAATGACATAAATGTTGTTTATGTTTTAATTCCCTTGTTTCATTGTGAATTTGTACATGTTTCCTTAACGTATTATATTACTCAATCAGTTATAATTTTATAACGTATGTTTTGTTATGTGAGCAAACAATAAAGGCTAGGACCTGCATCCACTTTTTATTAAAATACATACAATTTTACAAGGCATTGCACGTAATTTTTGATAATTTTCAGCTTGTCATAATGCATCATTTGTACATTAATACTGTATCGTATAAATGCTTAAATATCTAATAGGTGTTGGTTATCACAGCATTTATCTTCCTATCACCTACTAATATTAACATCATCATTTACTGTGTACTTTTCTTCATTGTAGGCTTTGGAATCAAAGTTAGCGTCGTGTCGCGGTACAGTTAGACCTAAAGAACATTCACCAAATTCAGCTTCGGATGTCAATAAGGACTACAGGTGTGTACTCAAGAACTAGATACGTCCTTCATATCATCATCAGCTCTGTATCGTGACGTGCCGCCGCAGCGTTTAGCTTTTGTCATAGTGTGATTCTATATCAAGCGGATCTCTAAACATCGCTTCAAGTTAATCTTGCTGATCAGAATACAGCTCGAGTACTGTGATCGTAATCACATTTTTCCTAATTTTACTAATATCTGTGATGATAATGAAATAGTTTAGAATCGATATATTATCTATGTGAACGGTTTTGGCCTACCCACCGGAGAACTAGCACTGTGTGAATGGAATGCCGCACATTTCATGTAGTAACTAGCTTCACGAAACATTTGTTGTTTCTTAAAATAATAAATCGTCCAAAAAGCTTCTTATAAAAAAAAATAAAGATTTTTGCTACCGTATTTGCGGTAATAAAGATCTGTTTGGATTATGTCCAATTATTACTATATCACTTGAGTGCACGTATTCTCGGTGTAAAAGTTAGGAGCTGTTGGACTCACCTTTATAATATTATAATAAAAAATAAGATACTTTAGTCTATTGGTGGACAAAAATATTTTCGAATGATATTTATGTAAATAGTAGGTAAAGAGGTATGTATGAAATTGTTAAAATTAAATATAAAAATTTATCAACGTAATAATTTAGCAATGACATGTATAAATTTATGTATGTATTGTATTTTGTACTTGCATAATAATAATAACATGTATATGTAGATACAATCAGATCCATGTATTCAAAAATACATTGAGATGAGGATTATAATAGTTATAGCAATAACATAAGTTAAATTTCTCTGTTAATGTGCTTTAGGTATCATTGTGAATTATATGTTTATATTGAAGGTTTTTTTACAATTTTCGACAAGAATAATTTAATAACACCACTAATTATAATCAGGTGCTCAATACACAATTAATTAAAATAGAACTCAAACAGATTGAATAGTGTTTTAAGAATAAGTATGATGTCAAATAGATATTGAAACATTCTAAGTGTTACATTTATAACTTCGTGACTAACATACAAGGCCCATTTATGCAAAGAAATTTATTTGACTGTTGAGGCAATAAATGTAACTGATATTGAAAATGAATTGTCTGTTATTTTATTGTTTTTTGCAGCAAATAAATAAACGTGTAAATGAGCCTTTAGTTACTATTGGGCAATAATTGCATGAGTGTATCATTACATTGTTCTTGGCATGCACTAATATTTTGTGTTATTCGTTCGCCATTCCCATAATAGTATGTATTATATTTTGTAGCTTTCGTCATAACCTGTTTCACTCACCAAGTTGATAGAGAAAGTAGTTCTAATGTCCCTGACATTTTCTTAGGATTAAAAGCTTGGTACAAAATAATTTTATAATTTAAAATTATGACAATTATTAAGTCGTGTCTTGCCTTAACAGTTATTAGTGAGTGGCAGTAAATTTTCGAAATGTGTGTGTAATTAAGTTACAGTCTATCATTACTAAAAATAATATAATGAGAGAATTTGAAATGAAAACAATTGACTGTAGGTAGAATTTGTAATTCAAATATTTATGCTATCTAAACACTGCGTTTTATACGAAAATATAACACACTTATTTAAATAGCCCCAAACAAAATAGTACTTTAGTATCGCAATGTAACATACCTCTAAACAATTTGTGTGATGTCTGTAATAATAATAATTGTATTGAAAATTGTTCTAGTAATATGTCTACACATATAGTTGGCAAAACATTGGTTTGTTATTTACGTAACCTTACTCAAATATATTTGCCCAGTTTGCTGCAAATAGTTTTAAGTATCTAGCATTTATATGTTCACGTGTGTGGTGACCAAACAACTTTTTATTTTTTATGCAATATGAAATATCGAACGATAATAAAGTAAGTCAAAACAGTTCAGTTGTTTCTTTTCAGTTTCCCATATGTAGATAGACTAGTATTGCATACTACTAGTTATTCTCACTATAATATTATTCTTAAACTATTTGCTTCCCAACAAGAACGTTTGACAAAAGGTTGGTCCATTCCACTTTATTAGGCACTTCAACAGGAGGCTTGAATAACTCGACTAACTCAGGGATACTCTTATTTAATAATTTTATCCTGAGTATCAAGGGTGCATTCTCATCTTGATTTACCACTTCCATTAATATTTTACCTGCAAAATATTTTTTGATAATAATGTAGTAATAATACATTTGATAGAATAAATATAAATTAAGTAATAAATATTATATTGCACAGCAAAAGCCAATTTATGATAACTATAAAATAAATGTTATCTAAATCATTCAAAGATAATAATTCCTATTAATACCTGTTACTTTAGGTGAATGAGCCAGCCACAAACTTATAACATACATAGGCAGTGTTTGTACCATGTAGATCATTTTGGCTATCAAATACTGGACCACCAGAGATAACACTCTGAACTGAAACATAGAGTAAATATTATTCCGTAACACATAAACAAAACTCCATGGTGCATGAAATATTTATTAATTTTATGTCTAGATTTTCTTACCATTGTAAATACAATATAGTAAAGAGTTGTTGTGGGCAATAGTAACAGTAATATTGTAAAAGCTACAGTGCCTACAAATAGCTCTTGGTTAGTATATTCACAGGAGTCAATGCCACCTCTCAGAGGGTTGTACTTTCGTCCAACAAACAACCGTAATAATGCTATCAGTCCAGATATTTGGATATTGAAAAGCCTGAAAGAAATTTCAAAATAATTAATGAAATGATGGTGTACAATTTGAGCTAAAAACGAATTCAATACTTCTTCAGATACTTGCGTAGCCAAATCTAGTAAAATAAATTACCTGGCAGCATACACATAGATACAATATGAATGGAATGTTGCAATGACTATGAGATCAGATATAATGGCTGATTGGAATGTAAATCCCAAAAATCCTATGTAATGATATATGTGAAGTATGACATCCAATTTCTCTCCTGATACATCTGAAACCAAAGTTATTCAATTGAATACTTAAACTAGCTTATCTTGCAATATTTCATGGATTACTGATTTATTACCTAGAAACAGCCACCAAAGTTGCACATGGTAGGAGAAATATTTTCCAAGCATTTTATTGAATGCATTATTCAGTTTTAAACCAACTGGAGCACCCATCAGCCATTTTAGTAGTGAATATAATGAATTAATAAGCCTCTGGAAAATAATTTCATCATATAATTTGATATATTTTAAAACCTTTGTGTTGAATCATTTGTACAGAATGTTTTTATTTTTATGAAGTTTGTAGGAATATACTTCCAATATCTTCTAAGCAGCAGTAAATACCTCTAGAACTCCCATCAGTGCTATGCTGATATCTTTTTTATCTTGTGATAACAGTTGAAGAGCAATGTATCCTAATATAATGTCCATCAAAATTGCTAAAATCAAGTTACCCTGCCGCACTGCTACCTATAAAAAGAAATATAATGTTTTTAAAATACTCAAACTCTTCAGGATATATAGCATATTACAGTCCAACCTCGTTTCTCCTAATAAGAGACAGGCAGATGTATTAAACTTACTTTTTTATCCCTTCCAATAGTTGATATCAACCATTTGATAAGTATCCAATAATTATATATATGCTGAAGGAACATCGAATTTGCCAGCCAGTATGAATATTTACTGCTGTGTTTCTCATCATCTTCAACTGTTTGTCCATGCTCCTTTTTAATCAAACTAACCAGATTTGTAAAATAGTTGTTTTTTGTCTCGTCAATTGCTTGAGAGTCTTTAATACTATTATAATCGTACAGCATAAGAGTACAATTACTAGTTATAACAATTTGTATTCCATTTAAAATCAACTTGTTAATTTTTAACGTAAAGTTTTGTTCTATGTCTAGGAAGTTCAAAAATCTATTTGACAACTTCTTTGGAAAGTAATTCCCACAGTAACCGTAAATTTCATTCTCCTGTTGTTTCTCAGACCAAAAGTCATTAGAATCTGCATATTTTGTTATGTAAATGGTTACAGTATCTTCTGAGAATGTAATAAAACCCTTAAAAAATATATCTTTGGAATTCGGTGACAATAAGGGCAGTAATATTTTTATGTTCTTACGCATTTTCACATCTCTTGAGATTTTTTATAATAATTCGTTAGAATAACAATTCTGTATCTAAAGGTAAACGATCAATTATAGTTTCCGACTGCGACGAAACATGCATGAAAAACAGGAAAATTCTGTCTGTCTACAAGAAAAACAACAAACAGTATTTCAGACTTCTGGCAGTGATCTACCACCACAGATTTCTACCACAACCACAGAGTACTTTTACAAGATCTAACTGTCAATGTCGTAAAGTCAAAGACTTGTCAAATCTCTGTTTCAAACAAAGCCAATAATATTTTAGTGTCTTGCTTGTGTTGTTTGTGGCTTCATTTAATGTTATTTGTTAATGGTGTCCTGGATCAAACTCCTATATCCCCTCGAATTGCACCGAACATCTGCCTAATGCGTTAATTTCAATAAAACGTCGTAGTTGGCCAAATACGTCTCACACCCAAGAGATGTGAATGCCATTATAAGGGGAAAAAAAAATTTTGGGTGGATTATTGGAGTCTTGTGTACTGCTTAGTCTTGCTTAGGATTAGTTCTATGACAGTATCTGAAGAAGTATTGAATTTGTTTTTAGCTAAAATTGTACACCATCATTTCATTAATCAAACCGGAGGTAGGGCTGCAGCGTCCTCCTTGTACTGCACATCCTCATTGCGATCGCCAACCCGCCTGCCAAGCGTGGCGATTAAAGGCAATTACCCCCCGATGAAAAGCACAGAAACCAGGGGCCCGATTCTCCTAAGTTAATAATGTCAAAATCGAATAGAAATCGAATTGCAATATGATCGCAATAGCAGTTTTAACCATATCGGGCATTCTGCTACTAATAAAAGACCAATCGTATTCGATTGACATTTGATTGGTGTGCGATTGGTTTGCTATTTTGGTGATTTTGGTCTATACGGTAGTTTGCTGTACAATCATTTTGCAATCGTAAATCATTTGCAGACAAAATGATTCATTATTGAATGATATTAAAGGATAAAAACGTTTATTTCAAAGATAAAATAGCGGAATGCCACATACGCTTCAATCGTAATCGAGTCGGGACTGAGATCCAATTCCGACTCAATTACGATTGAAGCGTATGTGGCATTCCGCTATTTTTTCTTTGAAATAAACGTTTTTATCCTTTTCTATTATTTATTATTTCTTCAATTTGGGATTATGGGCATTGGAACCCTAGGGGAATAATATTTACTCTATGTTTCAGTTCAGAGTGTTATGATAATAATAATGTCAGGACACCTTTAGGTATAAATAGGAATTATTTTGTATGTCTCTTCCAGACCACGGGACTATAGAGTCCCGGATTTTTGGGAGGTAAACGTGGGGCCGAAGCCAACACACGCTGAAGCCCTTTTGAGACAACTTTGATGAAATGGTGTCACAAAACCGGGGCCCGATTCTCCTAATTTTACTTAAGCGACATACGATTCACGTTCGACTCGGTTCGACTGAGATCCAATCCCGACTCGATTACGATTGATGCGTATGTGGCATTCCGCTATTTTTTCTTTGAAATAAACGTTTTTATCCTTTTCTGTCATTCAATAATGAATCATTTTGTCTGCAAATGATTTACGATTGCAAAATGAATGTAGATCAAGCTACCGTATTGACCAAAATAACCAAAATAGCAGACCAATCGCAAAACAATCGAATGTCGTTGGAATACGATTGGTCTTATGTTAGTAGCAAACTGCCCGATATGGTTAAAACAGCTATTGCGATCATATTGCGACTCGATTTCTATTCGATTTTGACATTATTAACTTAGGAGAATCGGGCCCCCGGTGATTATCCCTGTATACACTATAGAAATGTACCCAAGGACAATCCCCAGTTCTGTGTTAAACTATTGCTAACTATGGATGAAAACTACTTGGGCTATTGTGATGGGATGCTAATGGATTAGGAATGGGGAAACTACGGGAACTATGGCACCTGCCGATAATCGTGTAATAAATACACGTAAAAATGGCAGCGCCACCTCACTTACTGGGCCCCCGGGAATCAGTCGCTAAATCGCAACAAGAGGGAAACAGGTACATGAGCGGCTGAAGGGTGAGGATACCATGGCGGACTTTAAACGCAGATCACGCGCTTCCTGTGGGTCCAGCATCATCGGCCCACTCGCCACTTACCACGAGGCACCCACCCTCCGAGCAAGGCAACACTGCTTTAGTGACTCCACTTTGGACCTATCCCCTGTCATGCTTCACTCCACACAAGCCGGAGATGGGGGACAGTATACTCTCCCTGGAGCACTCGGTATACTTATATAACCCCGCGGGGTTGCTACTTCCCGTCATCCGCCTCAGATGTCCTCGTATGTCAAGGTGGTTAAGGTTTGTTTTAAATTGCTGTCTTCAAATGCGCTCCGACACGCTTCCAGCGGTGTGCGCTGGGCCTACGATTACTATGTTGTCGAAAGCATTTTTTGAATGTGCATAACTTAGCTTGATCTCCAGTTTTGTGAAATCATTCTGGTTCCCATCACTTCACTCATTGAAATGGTTTTCATCATCGTTTTCATTCACTGAAATTCACAACAGATTTACTTCCCTTTTACGCCGGCTCCACACGTTGGCCCCAACGCTCGTCCCAACGCTATTCGTCCAACGTGTGGATCGAGAAAATGGCATTCGTCCCAACGTTGGGGCGAGCGTTGGTAGTTGGCCGTCTCGTGTCGGTTTCATCAAAGGAATCTGCGCGCCAACGTTGGCGTTCCGTCCACACGTTGGCGCGTTGCTCAGTTCTGCCACAACACGCAGCGAGTGCGTACGTCGAGTAAAAATGGCTTCCTCGTCTAGCAAATCGCCACCGGCATGGACGATTCCGTGTTTTATGATGTGTCGTCATCCACCATCTTCTTTGACGTGGTTTTTTATTTTTTCTCAGTAGCAAATATAAATTTGCATTCATCACTACAAACGCGCTGAGAGCGGTTTCGATTTCTGTATCGGACATCTTTACATTGGCCCTGACGGGACAGAACTAAGTTATGCGCCAACGTGTGGACGCCTCACCGAGTTTACGGTCCAACGTTGGAACGAGCGTTGGACCGTAAACTCGGTGAGGCGTCCACACGTTGGCCAATAACTTAGTTCTGGGGCCCAATTCTCCTAATTTTACTTAAGCGACGATCGATCCACGTTCGACTCGATTCGACTGAGATCCAATCCCGACTCGATTACGATTGAGGCCGGCTCCACACGTTGGCCCCAACGCTCGTCCCAACGTTGGACCGTAAACTCGGTGAGGCGTCCACACGTTGGCCAATAACTTAGTTCTGTCCCGTCAGGGCCAATGTAAAGATGTCCGATACGGAAATCGAAACTGCTCTCAGCGCGTTTGTAGTGATGAGTGCAAATTTATATTTGTTACTGAGAAAAAATAAAAAACCACGTCAAAGAAGATGGTGGATGACGACACATCATAAAACACGGAATCGTCCATTCCGGTGGTGATTTGCTAGACGAGGAAGCCATTTTTACTCGACGTACGCACTCGCTGCGTGTTGTGGCAGAACTGAGCAAAGCGCCAACGTGTGGACGGATCGCCAACGTTGGCGCGCAGATTCCTTTGATAAAACCGACACGAGACGGCCAACTACCTACGCTCGCCCCAACGTTGGGACGAATGCCATTTTCTCGATCCACACGTTGGACGAATAGCGTTGGGACGAGCGTTGGGGCCAACGTGTGGAGCCGGCGTGAAGCGTATGTGGCATTCCGCTATTTTTTCTTTGAAATAAACGTTTTTATCCTTTTCTATCATTCAATAATGAATCATTTTGTCTGCAAATGATTTACGACGAATAGCGTTGGAACGAGCGTTGGGGCCAACGTGTGGAGCCGGCGTTATATAGAGTATTATTATCTATGCTTCCCTCTTCCCTCCCAGTTTTCATCTTTCTTTCTTCACTGCTTCGCTGTGAGAACAGTCCGGTGTGACGAGAGCTACCAAAAAACTTTATTTTGTATTATTAAAAATTAAAAGTTTTTAACAACACAGAACAGACATCGTTTTAGCCACTGGTAAGTTGCAATAAATTTATTTCAGTCTTGTCTTGTGTTTAAATACTAGGCCCTTGCCCATATGCCGCCATCTTTCATTTTCAAACTCATCTTTGTTTAGTATATTGTTTCTAATGTTTCACATCAAAACATGATATAGCAGGAAACCATTTCCCTTTTTACAATATTAAGCTATAAGTTGAATGTATTGTCCACATAGTTGTTTTTTAAAACTCGCTCTCCATGTTGTTTTTAAATTTGTTTACCCGAAACTACAAAATTTTGCGCATTATGAGCTAGATTCTGCGATTGTGTAAACCTATTTGCCTGCTCAAGGCGAACCTCATATTATTGCTTAGGTAGGCTTTAAGCCGGTATGTATACCTACCTAAACAATAATATTATGCCAAGCTAAGCTTTCTGCGAACAGAAAAGTGACAGGTATATAGGTACAACACATGTTACTAAGTTAAACTCCTTTAGCTCAATTTCAATTCCCCGTATCACACATGTAGATTTTATCATACCTACCTACATTTTACATTTTGTAAAACCTTATGCAAATGGCTGCCATAACCTTGATAGGGTTTAGCTTTAAATAAATATTGACAAAAAGCGGCCCGACATTATTTATTTATTATTGTGTGTTTTGTATTTAGTTTCGGCATTGCACCCGCGCGAAGCCGGAGCGTGTCACTAGTAATTTTATAAATCTGAAGCATTTATCAGCTTGAGCATGCATCTTGAGAACTATTTTATATGGTCCAATTATCGAGGAAGGTGATAGATCTTAAGGCGACGAATTGGTAAACAATAATTCCATAACCGGCACGCGCATTTAAGGGGCCAAGAGGGGACGGAGCGTCTGAGCGGGGCGAGGATTACAATACGCGCGCTAGCTTATAACTAAAAGTCGTAAGCGACAAAATGATTTTGTAATTTTATTATTTAGAAATGATAATTTGATAAAAATTCCTTCTACAATTTTAAAGAGTATGTATATACTCAACTACTAAAAAAGTTAAGAGGCTTAAATCGGTCCCGTTTGCCCATAATATGTGAATCTCTTTTTAAAAAGAGGTATGTTTGATATATTTTTCTCTGTTATGAAAGTTACCTAATCATGTTTTGAAGTCTAACAAAATAAGGTTTTTATCATGAACTTTCAGGTAACCAAGTTGTATTTTGATCCGTTTTGTATTTACTGAGAAAAATTGAGATCCTTGGCGCCAAAATTTCCAGTTCGTCCTCTTAACCTCCTTTTATACGAGTGCGTGAAATGTTTTTAACAGGACACAAGTTAATATAATTGAATAAATACTTATCCAACTTGCATTTTCAACAGACCATGTCGGAACCTGGGAGAGGTCGTTCCCGTGGGCGTGCAGGAAGAGGTGGCGACAATGCTGGGCCGCCTCCCCGTAAACCCGGCGAACAACAGCAACAGAGGCCCCCACAGCAACAGGGGCCACCAGGCCCCCGACCACAGCCACCATCCGCTTGGGGTGCTCCTGCACTGGGGCCGCCTGTGCGAGCTGGTGTGCCAATGCCCGCCCCGCCGGCAGGCCGCGCCTCTCACCGATCAACACCAACAACACATCAGGAACACCCTGGTGATGTTGACGTACAACAAAGAATGCGAAGCATGCAAATCAGTAAGACACATTTTCCTACTGAACTTTAAACTCAACAATAACTTGAAATTCTAAGCATCATTTTCTACCATAAACAGGTGCTGCTCCACAAGTCGGTGCCGGTGAAGGCGCCTCTGTGATTGGCCGTGGATCTCGCCGTGGCGGGGGCAGGGTTTTACCTGAACAAATGACGATTTTGCGCACTCGCCCTACAACAATTCAAACGAAGAAGGGTATGTCCATAACTAGACTTGCCCCTATACATTATTAATAAACCCTGCACCTGATGATTACCTAAAATTCTGTATACAGGAACCTCGGGAACGGTGATAGATTTGAAGGCAAACTACTTCACTGTTAACACAACGCCCCAGTGGCGCCTATACCAATACCACGTAGATTTTTCCCCAGAAGAGGACAACACCGCTGTTCGCAAAGGCTTACTGCGTGTCCATGCTAACACTCTAGGAGGGTAAGTCCATGACATTTTATGATGTATTTTCTGTATTAGTATCACACACCATAAGATTATTAATTATAAAAAATGGCTTTTCGTCCAATTAGGTACCTGTTTGATGGAGCAGTATTGTATACTGTTAAGCGCTTACACCCTGACCCATTAGAGTTGTACTCTGATAGGAAAACTGATGGTGAAAGGATGCGAATTTTGATAAAGGTAAAGTTGCCAGATGTAACGCCTATGAAGTTATTTGTTTACTGCAAGGATGAGCCTAATAACAAATAGCTTCTATGAAAATGTATGATTCAAATAAAGTGTTCTATATCGTACATATTAAATTTGTTTTCAGTTGACATGTGATGTAAGCCCAGGGGACTATCACTACATTCAAATATTTAATATAATTATAAGGAAATGTTTCCAATTGTTAAATCTGCAACTTATGGGCAGAGATTACTTTGATCCTGTCGCTAAGGTAAATATTATATCGTTAAGTACTATACGCTGGACCAATTTTCATGGTTTTTGATTTGTTTTATTTCTATCTGTCCCAAATGTCAAAATAATATTGCAATGACGTAAAACAGCCAAATTCCTAATTCCACGCGAACAAAGTCGTGAAGAAAAGCAAATTTTTGCAATATTGGTAATTTTTTAATGCTTTTCAGATTGATGTTCCTGAGTACAGATTACAAATATGGCCAGGATACAAAACCACAATCAATCAGTATGAAGATCGATTACTGATGGTAACGGAGATTACCCACAAGGTACATCAACACACTATGAAATGAAAGAAAAATCATTTATTTTTGCGCAGACGCACACATATGCACAAAAACAAGACAAGGAAAATTACTATAGCAAGATAAACAAAAATAATACTAAAACAACTATATTAGCACAGTATAAAGAACATACAGTAGGACGACGCCTTTGATCTTGTGTAAAATGCCGACATCGTCTAGACAGTAACGCATAGGTCAGGGTTGTCACAAGTAAACAATATTTGTGAAATTATTTATTTAGTGCAGACGTCATTTTCACTAATGTGTGTATATTATACCCTACATTTTTATTTGAAGTGATAAAATTACCAAGTTACAAAACTTAATCATTATTGACGGTGTAACTTGCTGCTTGCTGAGGAACAATTCAAATAAACACAAATCAACATTGCCTAGGGATATTTCATTTTTATCTTATTATATGAAATTCTGTAAATATTTTGTTAAAACAATTGTATATGAAATGGAAGTTTATATTATGGTTTATACTTGCAATACCGGTACATAAAAAGAGAAGCATCAAAAAATTTTAATTATTTTTTTTTGTGATTTTATTTTTGGGTGTAATTTTTACTTTGTATATAATGGATTTTATGTATTAAATTATGAAATTTAAAGTCATAAAATAACAAAAAAAAGGAATTAATAATCAGTATTTCCCCTAACATGTAATATCCCTAGACACATAATTGACATCCATATCAAATTATAAGAAAATGACGTCCGCCATCTTGAATTTAAAAAAGGACGGCTTTTTCGTAGTCAGCACCCCAATTTAACTTAAAATTGACACCCATATCAAATTGTAAGAAAATGACGTCCGCCATCTTGGATTTCAAAAAGGATGGCTTTTTCGTAACCAGCACCCCAATTTAACTCAAAATTGACACCCATATCAAATTGTAAGAAAATGACGTCCGCCATCTTGGATTTCAAAAAGGATGGCTTTTTCGTAACCAGCACCCCAATTTTACTCAAAATTGACACCCATATCAAATTATAAGAAAATTACGTCCGCCATCTTGGATTTCAAAAAGGCTGACTTTTTCGTAACAAGCACTTCAATTAAACTCAAAACTGACATCCATTTCTTATTATAAAAATTACGTCCAGCATCTCGAAATCCACCCTTAGTAAATAATAAAAATAAAAAGTTCACCATCTTGACACAGATACGAAACATACAAACACTTTCACATTTATAATATTTACAGGATTTCCAAACAGATGCCCTGTGCGATATCCTAATATAAAATATTTTTTTATCATGACTTGCAATCACTCACAGCACACGTCGCATTCACCATTTTAAATTAACAAAAAAAAAATATTATAAAAAAGAAACACGCGTTAGCCCTGAATGAATAGATCCCAAACTACTAATATCCACTTGAACGTCCACGCCGCGAACCGTCAATGCACAGAAACGTCACGATGCGAGTGTCAAATTTTGCGCTATAAATTGCGCAGTGACTCTTCCGATAAAAACGTTTGTCAAAAGAAAATTAGACAAGCTATATTAAAATTAAAAATACCGTAGCATAGCCTAATGTATACATAATATGATTATTTAAAAGTATATGCTCTAAACCCTGATCAAATTACTTAAAATAAATAGAGAATCTTAAACAGTACACATTTTTCTCTCATATTCCGAAATTGTTGTTTATTTATAATAATTCCAGGCAATTTGTAACAGTTAGAAATACGGTGAAAGAAACTAGATTATATTTCCATGAAAACGATACCAAAATATTAGTATTTGATGCATCATAACTATTTTTAATTAATGAAAGAAAAGAGGTCTGGTTATCGCGATTTTCGGAGCAAGCGCGAGACCTTGAATGAGCAAAATGGCCGCCCGGGGCTGTGCAGACGAGATGCATTTTTGATTACCTGCCTAGTTTGTCACTTATTTTATTTTGCAGTTTTACTTTTCTATACTAGTGAATTACATTAACACTTAAATTAATGGTCTTTAAAAACATGTTTAAAAAATATTTTTTATTTTTTAACGTAAAATAACCTCATATGGAAAAAGTTTCGGAAGTCAGTGACAACAAAAAATATATGAAATCGGAACCTATTAATTTCAAGTGTTATCTATTCAACAAACTAAAATTTGGAAAACAAAAATCCGACACCGATAATATCTCGTCTGCACAGACCTCGTACATGTAAACGTTAGAGTACACTCCAGTGTCCGCAGGGTGAGCGCATGCCGTCGCCGTGTTTACTTACTTTGAATTTGCATGTAATCACTGTGTAATACATTAATTGTATTAAAAGTATATATTTATACTAAATCTAGATAGTATAATTAAACGAATGGCATAAATTTAATCACAAAATATGTGTTCACTTATGTTTTATCGCTTAAAATTTGCAGCCGTTTTGACATACGACGGACCATCTCCAATGTAATACAACATTTTTTAAACCATGACGCCAATGAAACTATGATTATTTTATATCATGGACACGAGCAAATCTTAAGGAATATCTTGATATAATACACTATACGATCTAACTAATAAGAAAAAAGAACTTAAGACATAACTGCGGACAAGCCTCGCCGTGACGCATACACAACATCATTCAAACTTCAACCTGAAGTATAAATACAGATTAAAAAGATTTGAACTGTTTATACATGTCAGTGCCAACTACGTTTAGTTCCGCGTCCGAAATGCCGGTAATATTGCAAAAAGGAGCTTTATTAAAGCCGCATAAAGCTGATTTTCGCTAACTCCTATGGTCGACACTGTAGTGTACCCTAACGTAAGATGACAAAAACTTTTTGGACACTCAAGTATTTCCTGACGTTCAAGTGGTTATCATTTTGTTCGTAGTTTGGGAGCGGCCTACCCGCGTCTCGCCCCTCACACCCCGCACGATTGCCCTGTCTAGACGTCTTCGTCGGACGACTGTATGATTTTTAGACTGTGATATTAGTATGTTATGTTTCTATTAGAGTGAAATCAGTGAAAAAATAATTACTTTTACAGGTTCTCCGTCTTGATAATGTGTTGCAAATGCTCAGTGAATACGCTGCAACAAAAGGCAGCAATTATAAAAAAATATTTTTGGAAGATATTGTCGGTGAGTTTACCCTAACAATACTACTTATGACTAAGACCAACTTCATCTACACTAGATCTTGCAGACCTGTCCTCCCTAAGATTGTAATTGAGATTAGCCAAACCACTAGTGACTTTAAACAACCTATTTTGCAAATTTCAGGTAAAATCGTCATGACTGACTATAATAAAAAAACCTACAGGGTTGATGATGTATCATGGCAAGCATCGCCAAAATCAACTTTCAAGATGCGTGATGAAAATATTACTTATATGGACTATTATCAGAAGGTATGTTATGTGAAAAACCTGAGGCCGGCTCCACACGTTGGACTGCAAACTCGGTGAGGCGTACACACGTTGGCCAATAAACTAGTTCTGTCCCGTCAGAGCCAATGTGAAGATGTCCGATACAGAAATCGAGCTGCTCTGAGCGCGGAAAGATGAATGCTCTGAAATTTTTATTTTTATGATCCTTTCGAGTTGCGTCCCATATTATGGGGTGTGCTTGATATAGTTCGATAAATTGTATAACTTTTTCATTTGTCCATGCCGGTGGCGATTTGCTGGATGAGAAAGCCATTGTCACTCGACGTACGCACTCGTTGCGTGTTGTATCAGAACTGAGCAAAGCGCCAACCTGTGGACGGATCGCGAACGTTGGCGCGCAGATTCCTTTGATGAAACCGACACGAGACGGCCAACGCTCGCCCCAACGTTGGGACCAATGCCATTTTCTAGATCCACATGTTGGACAAATAGCGTTGGAATGAGCGTTGGGGCCAACGTGTGGAGCCGGCGTGACATTTCACAAACGCATATCGATACGCATTCCATTTAGGGCATTATTAAGTTTATATTATAACTGTTGTCAGAAATACAACATCCGCATCCACGACGGCGGGCAGCCGCTGCTGATCTCGCGCTCGAAGCCGCGCGACGTGCGCGCCGGCATGCCGGAGCTGGTGTTCCTGGTGCCGGAGCTGTGCCGGCAGACGGGGCTGACGGACGACATGCGCGCCAACTTCAAGCTCATGCGCGCGCTCGACAACCACACCAAGATCGGACCTGATGTACGCATTCAGAAACTGTTGAAGTTCAACCAACGTTTGACCAGTTGTCGTGAAGTGGTTAAGGTATGTACCTCTTCCAGTTAATGTTAAGGGGTCGGCGCAATATGATTCCGCTTCCATTCCTGTATTCAGCTATCATAATAATATTCAGCCCCTTTAAATAAATAGTGTTCTCTTTCAGGCAATCTATATCTTTTGATCAAGTTGAGTATGTTCTCTCTTTTTAGGAAATGGGTGATTGGTCTCTTACTCTTTCCCATGAACTTGTCAGTTTTAAAGGTCGGCAACTTCCCCCTGAAAATATAGTCCAGGGAAATAATGCCAAGTACCCAGCTGGTGACACAACAGAAGGATGGACAAGAGATATGCGGTAAGATAAACAACATTTCAAATAAAACTTAAACTCTGTCCCAACCATTAGGTATAGTTTTTTTGTGAATTTGTATAAGAATTCAGTTTCAAATGTTTCTGTTGTCATGTGATTGGCTAGTCATCAGGGTCTTATGAGGTAATTTTACACGGTACATATATCGGGTGTGTTGTACCTAATGGCATTAAATCCTATCACATATACTTTATGATATTGTATGGAGTATGTGTGTGGTGTAGTGGTTTAGCCACAGGAGTCATTTTCATAACTTACAACATCATGTCAACATCAGCAGAGATAAAGTGTAGGAGTATCAAATGTTTTGACCCATTGACAGCTGTTAGTTTTCACGGGAGAATTTCCGTTGTTTGTACTGACTGACTCTTAAAGGATGTTCTAATTCTCGCACACTTTTATTGTATTGATTTTGTTCGAAAAAAACATTTTCTTGTGTATTTTTATTTTTCATTTGTGTTAATCGACATATATTAAATTAACCAGTATACATTAACGTATTTAATGTTATTAGGTATGACACAGCCGATATATATCATTATTTTTTTAATACATGTAATAATTTTGTATCAATGATCCTTTTCAGCTCGAAACCTCTATTAGATATCTCACAATTGCCATCATGGGTGGTCATAACCCCAGAAAGACAACGTCGAGATTCAGAAGGATTCATAGATTTAATTATGAAAACTGCTGGGGCTGTAGGTTTCCGAATGCCGAGACCTGAAATAAGTGAGTAAATTATATTAAAATATTATTAATTACACTTAAATCGGGCAATTTTTGTTATCTCCTGTCAAGCCTGTCCTGTTGAATCCTTTGTCATACTTATAACAATATAATTATGATTACTTGTAATTGGTGTGTATTATGTATTTAACAGAAACTGTTTTATTTCTAGTACCCATCAGGAATGACGGACCTATGGAATATGCAAATGCTTGTGAGAATGCAATTGCCCGCAAGAATCCCGCTATGATCCTGTGTGTTTTGGCACGCAAGTTTGCAGACAGGTGAGGCTATATATTTCAGAGCAGTAAGAATGGCGTAGTGTTTTTACACGCAATGATTGAGGATTATTAAAGAAATTATTTTTTATGCCTCGGAAACGAAGTATTTCCCTAAAGTACAATGCTTACCATGTTTATTATTTACAGGTATGAAGCGATAAAAAAAAAATGCACGGTAGATCGTGCTGTGCCTACTCAAGTAGTTTGTGCTCGAAATATGACCAGCAATTCTGCAATGTCTATTGCAACTAAAGTTGCGATACAGATTAATTGTAAGGTATGATAAATTCTTGGTTAAAATGTGTTTGATATAAATGTTCACCTCATTCATAATAAAGGAATGAATTTTAAGCAGTGCACAAAAAAAACTGGTGGTCCAGAATCATTAACAGAACATATCTGCATCATCAGTAATTTTTTTTTTTTTTTTCATTCTTTTGTCCACCCTAAAACCAGCAAAATATAGATACCAACTATTCTTAAGCGCTTGGAGCAGCGCTCGCGTCAGTAAACCGGTTTCGCGTTGCCGCCGTGCCTACTATGACGACTGTGACCTTACGATCGGTTACAAAATAAACATCTTTCGACATCAATAACTTTTCTTTTTTGTACTAAAACACGACAAAATAAAAATATACGTATCTATAAAACTTATTTAACTATAAGTTGACAAAGTTTGCGCACTGGATAAAATTCATTCCTGTATAAATGTCATTTTGATACGATTATTATTTTCTAGCTGACTTGTTACCCAGCAACGGAAATCCCTACATCATCCAATTTTCCCAATAAAATAAATATTATTTTCAGCTTGGTGGTGCTCCGTGGCGGGTGGACATACCTCTACAGAGCATCATGGTCATCGGCTACGATGTCTGCCATGACACTCGCTCTAAAGAAAAGAGTTTCGGTGGATTTGTTGCAACTCTTGACCGCCATTTGACTCGCTACTTCTCAGCGGTGAACTCGCACACCTCGGGTGAGGAGCTGAGTGCCCACATGGGCTTTAATGTGGCCGCATCTCTACGCAGGTATAGAGAAATAAACGGTAAGTGCTTTTGGAAGCATTCAAATACGTGTAATTAATTTAATGTGTATACTGTTGTGTATCCTAATGTACAGATACCATGCTGCATTACTCCGGCGCAATAGGGTTGTTTCCAATTTTCAAAAATCTATTTAAATAGCTTCTAAATAATTTAAAGATCACCTCCTATAATTTTGCGTCTTAAATCACTTTACTTTTTATGTATTCGATTTTTTTCTATTTTTCTTAAAACTTGCCCAGAAAACGCTCGATCACGTGACTGTGACGTCAACATGTACTATGTGTTCCTTTACACTTTAACGCACATCTAAAGAGAAGTAGCTAATTAGAAAGAACTCATTGATTTTTAAATTTTAATAATGTATTGTTATAATATAGATATAACCAAATATTTTAAACATTTAAATTATTTTTAAACATTGGGCACAAAAGAAAATACCTGTAATGTTTTGAGTTGTGTACGCGGTAAAATAAAACTGTGCAAAGGAACGTAAAGTTTGTGTTTGTTATTGAGGTTATGTTTGTGACATCTTGGTTATTAGCAAAGAATTGAGCGACAATAAAACTATCAGCTTTCATAAATCCTTTCTCCATAATTATTTCCTAACGTTTTTTTCGCTCAAATAAATAAATAAATGCTTTATTGATGCAAATCCTTACAAAATGCTTAAAAATGCTTAATATCTAGCAAAAAAATACAAATAAAAACTGAAGAAAACAACACATCAATTCTCAGGTTATACCTGTCATAGACTGTCACTGTCAAATACTTGTCATTGTCAATGTAAACTTGTAAAGTGACGACATCGGACTCGATTCGCCGTTTTCAAGGGCGTGACGTAATAGACGATAACTTTAAAATTCATAAATTATTTAAAAATTATGTGGTCAGTTATAAATAATATAACATAGCTTATCGTGTTTCTAGTTTTGTGAACTTTCGGTGCATATACCTATTTTTAATTGACTGAATACTAGGAAACAACCCTATTCAAGCTCGATGGTTAACTTCATATTTAGGATTAGGCATATGTTACCAAATTTTAATATACATAAAAATATTACTCTGCAGGTGCACTGCCACAGCGGATATTTATATATCGGGATGGTGTTGGAGATGGCCAAATTCCCTATGTGCATAGTCATGAGGTAAGGTCACTCATCCAAATGTATGTGATATTAAGGATGAAAGCTTAATTCGGTAATAATTAATAGAGATGATGTTAGATTGTAGATGATATAAACAATATTTATTCTAGGTGGCAGAAATAAAAAAGAAATTAAGTGAGATATATGCAGAAATGGAATACAAGATGGCTTATATAATCGTTTCCAAGCGTATCAACACGCGTATATTTTTGGACCGCGGCCGCAATGGTGAAAACCCGCGTCCGGGTACAGTAATTGACGATGTTGTGACACAGCCGGAAAGGTAAGTTTCATCAAATACAATGTACTTAATATGCTTTAACCTAGTTTGTAAGTGGAACATTATTATGTTACCCCTACTAATATTATAAATGCGAAAGTAACTGTCTGTTACGCTTTCACGTCTAAACAACTGAACTGATTTTAATAAAATTTAGTACAGAGAATAGAGTTGACCTTGAGAAAGAACAGGATAGTTTTTTTCCCAGACTTTTGAAGAATTCTCTTGGAAACGCGATATAACCGAACCTCTACGCGGGTGGAAGCTAGTTAAATTAAATATATAAAATACTAGCTTTTGCCCGCGACTTCGTTCGCGTGGAATAGTGATTTTTGGTTTGACCAATAGATGGCGCTATATGTCCGAAATAAATTTTATTTTTATATTTTTTTGTAATAAAAACTATCCTATGTCCTTTCTCAAGTTCCAAACTATGTCTGTACCAAATTTCACACAAATCGGTTCAGTAGTATAGGCGTGAAGAAAAGACAGACAGACAGACAGAAAGACAGACAGACAGAGTTACTTTCACATTTATAATATTAGTTAGGATTGTTGCATCTGAAAACATGTTTACATCACTAATCTTCTTGGTTTCACTTTGCAGATACGACTTTTACCTGGTGTCACAAAACGTTAGAGAAGGCACAATATCTCCTACCTCCTACAACGTAATTGAGGATACGACTGGACTGCACCCTGACAGGGTAAGTTTATATTTTTAAATTATTTACTTGGAAGGATCATTTGTTTGGGGTTTCCAAAGTCACCAAAGCATTAGTGGAATAGTTGATCGAAATAATCGTTTACAATCGTTAAACTTTTTGATCTGTAATAGTTAAAATAAAATGTACCAACACTCATCATCCTCCAAGCCTTTTTCCCAACTATGTTGGGGTCGGCTTCCAGTCTAACCGGATTCAGCTGAGTACCAGTGCTTTACAAGAAGCGACTGCCTATCTGACCTCCACAACCCAGTTACCCGGGCAACCCGTTACCCCTTGGTTAGACTGGTGTCAGACTTACTTTCTTCTGACTACCTGTAACGACTGTCAAGGATGTTCAATGACAGCCGGGACCTACAGTTTAACGTGCCATCCGAAACACAGTCAATGGTGTCTAAGATATACCAAGAAAATGTACCAACACTAAACATGAAGAAAAACTATGGAATAATGCAACTCTCTTGACATACACTAGAAACAAAGAATTTTGCGATAAGCTCGCACAGTCATTGCGTCACTGACTCTAATATACATAAAAGTCGGTATACGGGCGAAAGTTTTACGTGACAACGACTTTGAGTCTCTCTCGCTCTGTCTCTCTCGCTCTTAGGCGGGCTAACTGTGCTCGAGTGGAAGGGACGCGTGCCTTTCACTTTTTATGTCTGTCTCTCTCGCTCTTAGGGTCGGTTCATATCTAACGGAATATGCGTCGCGTATCATCGGTCGCGTAACGCCAGGACTGACAAATATACGGTAAAACATTCAATCATTCACACCTAACCGATGATGCGTTAGTGCGTCGATCATACATTTACGATACGCTCGACGCATTTTCCGTCAGATATGAACCGACCCTTAGGCGGGCTAACCATGCCCGAGTGGAAGGCGTCCCTTCCCCTGGCGTGCCTCTCACTCGCTCTCATTGTGAGCGCATAACGTGAGCGGAGCGTAACGCAGTTTCTTGAAGTGTCACCCAGCAAACCAATTTATAAGACTTTGTCACGTCAAAATAAATTGAATAAAACACAGCATTTTAAGCCAGAGTGCTGATATATTATACGCGAAACACAATTGATCTGGCATACAAGCAGTTAAAAACCATTATCCATACCTGCTACATAATAATATATCGAATTGAAACAGTTTAATGTTCCATGACTAAATTATCTGTTAAAGTGCTTAAAAATCTCTAGATAACAGTACAGTAACAAACAAACTAATTAAACGTTTCAAGCATTTTCTCAAATTCTTATAAAATTCTGAAGGTTCTGAATATTGCTAACCATTGTTTTCTTCTTTTTAGATGCAATGGTTGACTTACAAGCTGACTCACTTGTATTTCAACTGTTCTTCGCAAGTGCGTGTCCCGTCTGTGTGCCAGTACGCCCACAAACTGGCGTTCTTGGCTGCAAACAGCCTTCATAGCCAGCCACATTACACTCTCAGTGACACGTTATATTTCCTGTAAAGACGCATTAAGGTGGGGGTCCAGACATGTATCATTTGCCCGATCCGATCACCGTATCGTATCAAGCACCGTATCGAGTTGTGGACGCCTCCGATTTGCTCCGTATGGTGGATAAAAACCGACACGACATGGGAGGATATCATAACACGGATATCATAACGGCGTATCGAGATCGCGTATCATTATCCGTCCACATATTATGTGATCATGATACGCGTCGACGATACAGATTCGATGATCAGTTCGGGCAAAGGATACATGTCTGGACCCACCTTTATGTGTACATGTTAATTCGAGGAATGCCCTCACCTATTGTGATTAAAGAAAACTTGACTGTTAAAATATTATGACAATATAGTTAGTTTTTTGGTCCTGTGGACAGTATAAATTATATTTTCTTACCAAACTGGGTAAACCTAGTTAGTTTAAAAAAAGTACTCGTAAGTTTTTGAACGACATTACTCAAAAGAAGTATAATTACAAGAACTCGAATTTTAGGTTTAGTTGGGACTTGTGTTTACGCAATCCGTTCTGATTTTGATTACCTCATTTCTTATTTTTGTACGATCTTAAGAGTAGTGGTTGCAGAGGCAGCTCGTAACCTGCAATGAAACTTGTTATGTTGATTATATTTTAGTTAAACCACGCTCTAGTCGCCTGCCACCGAGCAAAAAGCGCTTATAACGTGATGAATGTTGTGAAATTTTATCTTGTGTTGATTTTTGCAATTTTACTGTGTAATAAAGTTGAAATGTCGACGTGTACGAAGTGCTTTCATAAAATTGCCATAAAACTTGTGCCACAGGCATAGCATTTCGCTATTTTAAGTTCTCTAGATTATAAGTAAGTGAGATTTAATATGTAAGGATTTTTCAATAGTTGAATAAATTTTATCTGTCGACTAAATTTATCAGTTGCTAGGATATCTGATAACCTAAAACTAATATTATATATTTAGATAAGATTTACTCGACTTTTGAAAAATCGCCCCCCAAAGAAGTACACTTCATGCTGATGTTGTTCCAAACATACCAAGCGATGGGTTATTGTATAAACCGCATTGTCTAAATCGCCTCTTTCATTATTTTCATACGTTTCTCTTTAATAATTTCAACCTTTGTTTTAAGTACAAGTGATTTATTGCAGATAAGAACTTATAAATACGTCTTGGACCATGAGTGCGGAGACTCATTATCAACACCACCACTCGATTTAAATTTACATTTTCTGGAGAAGACGTTACCACTTTGTGTCTAGATAGTTCGGGTTGTCAACTCGACATATTTACCTGTTTTTCTTCAATTTATCGACATGTCGACTACTTTTATATTGAATTCGGGTAAAATGCTAAAACGTGTCCAGTTGGCGAAATGATAAATGTACAAATTTTGAGTTTTACCAACTGGACACATTCGTGGTGAGTCTAGTGTGTCAAGTTGACGAATAACCGATAGTTCTATATCGAATACCTACTCAAACCGTGTTCTATAAAGTTGTTCTTAGATCGAGAGCAAGCGACCGCCAGACCTACGTTATTTTATAAAGGCTGAAACTTTGTGTGGTCATCTACCTTCAGTGGGTATGAACGTAAGACTACTACCTACGAAGTTTGACGACCGACATGGTGATATGGAAAATATAAAAAGAAAAAAAAATCACCTAACCGAATATAATTTTTTTGAGAGTCGTATTCTTGTTTATAATAAAGATTACATCAATTCAGACCACTTTTTCTATGACAGCATTTATTCATCTCATGATGATCATGTTTTATCTATGTCTTGTCTCCTGCACGAAATCAACGATTGCTGTCATATAAAAAGTGCTCCGTATTCATAGATTCTTTATTCATAAAGGAGGATAAAAAAATTAGGTTAAAGTTGGGTAAAGTATTTTTTTTGTACCCAAAGTCCTCTAGATGCACACACAAAGTTTCAGCCTTTATAAAATAACGTAGGTCTGGCGTTCGCTGGCTCTTAGGCTATCTGTAAACTACGCCATTTAAGGCTCGAGCAGACCGGATGCGTATGCGTAGACGTAAGCGTAGACGTGCACGTACCACTGAGTTGTAATGTATGTATGGAAATGTATGAGACAGGCCACACCGCTTGCGTAACGAAGACGTGCGCGTTGTTACGCAAGCGGTGTGGCCTGTCTCATACATTTACGCTTACGTATGCACGTCTACGCATACGCATCCGGTCTGCTCGAGCCTTTTTAAAGTAAATATAAAGTTCATTTGTCGCAGTTAGCACGTTGACGATGTTTCATCAGCAACGTGTTTTCACGTAAACATGGTTATCTTGTTCAATCTAGAAAATTTGGAGCATTTTGTAAACATTTTCTATTAGACATAGGCTTTAAGGCCTATAGTAAGTTTTTTTTTACTTTTTGTACTTTAACAATAAACACTTTGATTGAAATAATAGTTTTTTTTTCCACTGCATTCTTTAGGGGCCCGATTCTGCTAAGTTAATAATGTCAAAATTTAATCAGTGGCGGCGTATAGTATCGGGTGGCACCCGGGACGGACCACCTATTGAGCCCCGTGAAATCTTTGAGATTTGGAACACTTTTATAACACTATCCTACATATTTTAGAAAGTACCATAATGTTCTGCGTTTTCGCTTTTTCGTAACCACCTAAACTTGGTCGGGTTACCACGGTCATTCACTTCCTAATGACTTTAATCGTATTATCTCATTAATTATCCAATGTACTGAGCTGAAATTACTGATATACAACTGATCTAAAAAGCTAATAATTGACAACATTCAGTTCATATATCCAATCCAGTGGCCAAATAACACCGCGCGCATCAAGACCGTGCTCGTGAAGAACTGGGGCCCGATTCTCCTAAGTTAATAATGTCAAATCGAATCGCAATATGATCGCAATAGCAGTTTTAACCATATCGGGCAGTCTGCTACTAATATAAGACCAATCGTATTCCAACGACATTCGATTGGTTTGCGATTGGTCTGCTATTTTGGTCTATACGGTAGTTTGCTCTACAATCATATTGCAATCGTAAATCATTTGCAGACAAAATGATTCATTATTGAATGATAGAAAAGGATAAATTCGTTTTCTGGCATTCCGCTATTTTTTCTTTGAAGTAAACGTTTTTATCCTTTTCTATCATTCAATAATGAATCATTTTTTCTGCAAATGATTTACGATTGCAAAATGATTGTACAGCAAACTACCGTATAGACCAAAATCACCAAAATAGCAGACCAATCGCACACCAATCCAGTGGCGGCGTAGCATCGGGTGGCACCCGGGGCGGACTACCTATTGAAGCACCCCCCAAAAAAAAACGTCAAAATATAATCACGGACTAAAGCGAGCCTGTAATTTTGAGTTTTGGGACATAAAAGAACCCAAAGATGTTTTATAAAAACCAGTGTCAAGTAAAAAACCCGCGAGCGCAGCGAGCGCGAAATTTTTTAGTTTTGGAACAGTAAAGTACCAAAACGAGTTTTAAAAATCTACCGTAAAGTGAAAAAATCGCGAGCGAAGCGAGCGCGAAATTTTTAAGTTTTGGGACACAAAAGTACCTAAACGAGTGTGAAAAAAACCACTGTATAGAGAAGAAGCCGCGAGCGAAGCGAGCGTCAAATTTTTGATTATTGGAACACAAAAATACTCAAACAAGTTTGAAAAAAAAACAGTGGAGAGCCGCGAAATTTTTTGAGTTTTGGGACACAAAAGTCCTCCACCTCCTAAACAGCTTAGAAATCGTCAGCGTAGAGCGTCAGTTGTTTTTGCTACTTTGGAGGACACAAAGAGCGCAGAATAAATCAGGAATGATGAAAAAATCGCGAACGAAGCGAGCAGATTTTTTTTAATTACTTTGAGGAATTAATTTAATTAAATAATTAGGTAAAAACAAAAATAAACAAGAAAGAGAGGGGTGACAGCCGGATTGGCACCCATATCAGTACCGCCTCGACGTCTTGCGCATGCACTGTTGTAGTTTTGTTTAAAATTTGAATAACTTGCAGTGACTGGTAGTGAACCTAGGCTTTGCAAATTCTAAGGGCACCCTCAGTGACTTGTCCCTTCTGCCCGCGCCATCCTGGTCATGCAGATATGTGCCGACCGAGATGGCACCCCCCGAGACGTGGTACCCGGGGCGGACCGCCCCCTCCGCCCCCCCCTTACGCCGCTACTGCACCAATCAAATGTCTATCGAATACGATTGGTCTTTTATTAGTAGCAGAATGCCCGATATGGTTAAAACTGCTATTGCGATCATATTACGATTCGATTTCTATTCGATTTTGACATTATTAACTTAGGAGAATCGGGCCCCAGCACTTTTCGGCCCCATCGGCCATCTGCTCTGCGAGCAAACCGAGTACATTTTCATTTTTATACGTATTTTATGGTTTATTTAAAAATATGAAAACGTAAAATATGCGATATTATGTAATATTGTGCAAAGGACAATGAGCGTTTTGGTGTACCTCTCCTCTAGCATTAAGTAATATATCAATAGAAAGCTTGTGTTATGTAGAGTATTTTGTCGTATGGCGGCGATTGTCGTTTGTTAGTATTTAAGGAGTTAGAACGTGTTTAGTGAAATAATAACTATGTCTAAAATCTGCTGTAGCTTCTAAAGTACTGACAATTTGTTAGAGGTATTTTAGTACGAAATGTTCTATTTGAAAAGGCCTTTCCAGTGATATATAATTCATTACTAGAGAAGGAATCTAAGAACTTGAAACTAACTATCGATAATATAATCTAAAATAAGCTCTAACATCTAAAGTACTAAAAATTGGTAAGTAGTATGTTAGTACAAAATGTAACGCTTGAAAAGACCTTTCAAATGATGTATGTATGACTCATTACTAGAGGGGGAGTAGACCAACATCCAAACATTTCGCCCATTGTCCTTAAGTGATCATTTGATCATCTATGGAGCGCTTAAAAAATACACCTTTTTTTTTTTTTTTTTTTTTTAGCGACGTAAAATCATCAAATGACCCCTCCCGCTGTGGGTTAGCAGCGGTGAGGGAGTGTCAGACTCTTACTGACTAAAATCGTCGTGTTCCGTCATAGGCCTTTTATGTACCAGGGCCGCGGTATCTCTTTCGAACAACCCGCAGCCCCGGAAAAGTTCGGTGGCGAGCCGGATTTGAACCCCCGGCCCAGTACACTCGTGTCGCTACCGTCGTCCACTAGGCCAGATAATCACTAAAAAATACACCTGGTTTGATCATTGTGTTGTGTGCAAAAGGCATGGTTCTACAAATGACAGCAAACCATAGGGAAGGGTCTATTAAAAAAATGCAGCGTATATCCGCCATTTTAGTTTCGTAATTTGATTGATTTGTTGGCTTGCTGTCCGGACTGGAAATTTTCGAGATTAAATAGAAATATGTTCCAGCTTTGAATACCCAATATAAAAGGAATCTCTTGCCGGCAAAAAATATTTCATTATTTATTTGGAAGTAAAAGTTTGAACCTTGGAAAAAGCTATATTACTATCCAATATGTCAGCACACGAGCAAATGAGGGCAATGTTAGACCAACTGATGGGCACCGCTCGGAATGGTAATTATATTTTTTAAATTTCTATCCGCTGAGTTACATGCTTGAATGTTGATTGCATTTTAATATAATTTTCGGTTATAATTTTTTTCAGGTGAAACAGACAGACACGGTGTAAAATTTTATGATGATGCAGTGTGCAAATCGTTTTTATTACAATGTTGTCCCCATGAAATTTTATCATCCACGGTAAGATATTTTGTTTTGATAAAGAGAAATGGGTACTGAATTCTGAGTTTTCATTAAAATAATGAAATAAATCATAATTCATATTCTTAAATGTACCTATTTTGTATTGATTTATTGTTTAACTGTTAATCTTAATGAAATCTCAGTAATTTTATTTAAATTGGGATTTGTAGTGCTTTTATTTGGTCTGCATACATTGAGATATTCCACAAATTACAATATAATGTATTCAACTGAAATGGTATTGATCTTAATGTATGTTTGATATTCACTCTCACTATGATATACTGTAGTGTCGCTGGAGAATTCTTACATCGGAGTGGCATTAACTGTGGTGAAATATGCTTTTCAGAAAATGCCCAACACTAGTCTTTATTGCTCATCACAATACTTAACAGATGAGGGATAGATTGTATGAGTTAGGCTGTTCTGTAAGTACCAAGATGTACGTATAAAAACATTTATAGTTAGCTGATTGTATTATTACTGCTAAGCAGTACTTAATTTATTAAGGCTCATGAAATAATTAAATTTTCCAACGGTTACTAATGCTGCTTCGGTGAGTACATGAGAAAATTTTAGGAACATGAAAAAACTTAAGCCCGGGTGAGAGCAATTTGGTGTCATACATTCTAACTACATTGGGTACGTACTGTGCTGTTTAAATGGCTAGCATATCCAACGAAGTTTTGCATGAGAAAGAAAAATAAAAGCTATGAAGTTCTCAAATGTTTTAGTAAAATTATACTCTCATTTGAAAACAATTGGTTTCTTAACAAGTTATATGTACATTATCGAGTTTGAAAACATAAAAATATTTATTATTTGCCTGAATACACCTAGATTATGAATATTAGTAATGTTATGTTACTGGTTTTAAATGATATTTCTAAGATGATTTCAACAGTTGACATCAAGAACACTGCACAATATTTTCAATTTCATAGTATCTAATTTTGTAGCAGTTGTCATGGCAAAAAACAAATATATTAAATAACATGAGTAAAAATAATAGAGTATGGTATTTTTATATGTTTCTGTACAAATTGACTGTGCCCTTTAATTTTGTTCTGTTCTCTTAAATATTTTTGGCCAAGTTAGGTTATTCGGGAGGGTGTTTCCTCTATACTTGTAAGTATGTATGATAAATTTAATTATCCTGTGCGTGAACCTGGGCTGTGTGAGCTGTGGTGATGTAGTATGTATTTCTTTAAATAATTTTTATGGAAGAATTTCATGTATTGAGAATATATTTTAATGAATATTAATTTTTGTAAGTTAGGGAATTACAATAAAATGTGTTATGAGGTAAAAATAAATTGAAAAATAAAAATGCAAATTTTATATGCCTCACTTCAAATTGTTGTTCCATTTGTTTATGGACACTTATTATTTATGTGGTTTTAATTTTTATTACAGCGAATGGATTTAGGTGAGTGTCCAAAAATACATGATCTGGCTCTCCGTGCGGATTATGAATTAGCTTCAAAAACCAAAGACTATTTCTATGATATTGATGTAAGTATGATGGTACTATGTTCATTATATTTTAAGTTTATTATATTTTCGGATTTTCATCGGATTTTCATTCGAATCAACAGCAAAAAAAATAAATAATTTAAACAATATTACTTACATAACTATGTATGATATGTTTGTTTCATGTAATTATATTGAATAAGGTATGATTAATCAGCTTTTTATAGAACTTTGATTGTGCTAGCTGCATATCGTATTTTATCAATAAACACGACAATTTTAATTTCATTATTTTCTTTTATAGTCGGGTTTTAGTCGCTTTTGATAAAACATGCATCATAATCACAAACAACTTGTTGCAATTTTTTCCTTGAAATTGGCAGATTTTTATTTTACAGAATATAACGATAGATTTGAAAGATCTGGAGAAAAGGCCATTGTAATTTAATATAAAAATAAACTTTTGATTTAATATGTGTAGGCGACAGAACATTTAGAGGCATTTATAGCTGACTGCGATCGACGCACTACCGCGGCGAAGCAGCGCCTCGCTGAAACTCAAGAAGAGCTGTCTGCTGAGGTCACAGAGAAAGCTAATGCGGTGCACGAGCTCGCTGAACAGATTGGTCAGAAGCTGGCGCGAGCTGAAGCACTGGGCGAGGAGGGTATGGTGGAAGAGAGCGTTAAACTTATGGGAGAGGTGAGCTATTGAAATTATCATAATTAAAATATCGAGTAATGTATAAAATTGCCCCTAAAATTTTTAAATAATCATTATAGATTGATGAACTACGTAAAAAGAAGGCTGTTGCTGAACAGGAATACCGCAACTCCATGCCAGCTTCCTCTTATCAACAACAGAAATTACGCGTTTGCGAAGTGTGCTCAGCGTACCTGGGTATTCACGACAATGACAGGCGGTTAGCTGATCATTTTGGAGGAAAACTTCATCTTGGTTTTATTACCATTCGTGAGAAGCTAGCTGAATTGAAGGTAATCACTGGAAATTTCTAATTAATGCTTCCTGTTACTGTAAATTTGATTTGTTTGAAAACAAGCCTGTTTCCAGTTGATGAAATGATTATGCTGCGATTTTTTCCATAAAAAAAGTCTGATGTGATAAAATTGTTTTTTTTTTTTAATAAAGAAAACTGTGGACAAACGTCGCGAAGAGCGCGGTGCTTCGGAACGCGAGCGCAGTGGCGGTCGGCGCCACTACGTGGGCGGCCGCGAGCTCGACCGCCGCGCCCGCCGACACCGCGAGTCTGCACGAGACCGCGACCGTAACAAGGAGTCTGATCGCGATCGCGACCGCAAAGACAGGGACCGTAGAGACGGCGACCGGGACCGTGAACGTGAAAGGAGGTAAATAAAGAATTTAATTTTCAAAGTAAATGTCAGAACTTCCTAACGGTGGCTTGTAGAAACTGAGTAAATTGGTTATTAAGCTAACTATGCTTTGAATTTGCCACAGTTGAATTCAGTTCAATCCTTATTGTCCATAACGGCTGTCATAGAACATCCTTGACAGTAAGTCCAGCCAGTAAGTCTGACACCAGTCTAACCAAGGGGTATTGGGTTGCCCGGGTAATTGGGTTGAGGGGGTCAGATAGGGCAGTCGCTCCTTGTAAAGCACTGGTACCCAACTACATCCGTTTAGACTGGAAGCCAACCCCAACATAGTAGGGAAAAAGGCTCGGAGGATGATGATGAATTCAGTTCAATCCTTTTTTCTAGTTCACTCTAATTAAGTCACTCACATGACAAAATGATACAACTTATGCATTTTTTTACAGACGCAGCCGCTCTCGCAGCAGAAGCAAACGCGAAGGCTCGCGCGAGCGGTCCCGCGGCCGCGACCGCGACCGCGAGCGCGAGCGCGAGTCTCGTCGCAGCCGCTCTCATCGCTCCTCCTCGAAAGAACGCAGACGAGACTAATTACTCTCACTTCTTCTTAAAAACCTCTTTCTCTCTCAAAAATTACCCTGTGGTTGATGAAATCCCACACTTTATAACCCAATCAAATTCTCTCAAGCATACATTAATTTAGAAAAGTACTGAGGAATTCATGCATGTTTTATTACTTTGCTTGTAACTCAATTTTATTTGCCACTCATTTAATAGCAATATGCATGTACAAAAAGGCTCTAGCATTACAAATAGATATTTGAATATAGTATCAACATGCATATTCCTAATTTTAGAATTCTAGTTAATGCGATGCATCACCAATAGTTGTATAAAATACATATGTTTATTTTTAGGTTTTTTAACGTAAAAGAGTTATCGGTTCTCACCATGATGTATATATCTATTTATAGTGAGGTATTTATGTATGTTGCCTGAATATCATACATTTAAGTTAGTAAAAATAAACTAGCACTGCCGAAAGGAGCAATATATTAAAATTTAATGCCTAACACTTAATTTCACGTGTTCTTGACAAAATGTTTTGACTGACGATTTAACTAAACTAAAATGTAGTTCCAATGTATGTAAAATATTTCTGTATTACTTGAACGATCTTGCGCTCCTTTTAAAAGGGGACCGATCCTAAAATATTACATATATATATAGACATACCTACATATTCCCATGTAGTATGGACATACAGACTGATGTCCACGCTGGATCGTTCATGCGTTATAGTTTGACAAACTCGAATGTAACACTCCCATGGCCCGCGGGTAGCGGGGGGACTTAGGCATGTATGCGCGAGAAGGGGTTTACTGACCTTGTTTGAGAATGAGAAGACAGCAATAGTTTCTATACTAAAAAAATAATTATGAATGAGTCGTTTTAACGGTAATTTTCCCCGCCAATCCTTGTGTACCGTGGAACTGTCACGAACGAATTTGCCTATAGTTTAGGGGATTTAAAGAAGTTATATAATTTAATTTTAGGTTATACATATGTAAGACTTGTTAGGTTATAATATTATAAGAATATTCGGTATAGGTACCTATTCGTTTGCGCTAGTTATTTGAAGGGATAAATTTATATCGGATAATGTGGAAGTGACATTTATTTCGAGAGCCAGTCAAATGTACTACATTTTTTTTCGAAGATGACGATGTAACTTGTAGTTTGTGCTTTTTCGTTTGTTAAAATTAAAATCATTATAACTTAATTATGATGTTTCTTTTCCGTCCAAATCAATCAATTTTGTGTAGGTTTTTTTTAATATCCCACGCTGTTCACCGACAGGCATGCCTAGCGCAGTGAGTAGGAGGGGAAATTAACCCGGCGGGAGTGTGGTGCGCAAAAATTACATAGAGTATGTGGTGGGGTGTAACATACCCCACGGAACAAAACGTCTTCTATCTAAGTATTTCTCCAAAATAGTACAAAATTACTACTAAGTATTATGAATGGAAATCCCTATAATAAAAAAATAAACAAATAAATACCTACATATTTTTAAAAACTATTACTACTTACTCAGCAGCAGTTGAACAATTTGAGAACTTTTTGGTGACAAAAATTTACTTGCTTTATCAAAATATTCATAAAATCAACCATATTGATTAAAACAAAATAAAAACTTCTAAATTAACAAAAATTAGATCTTTCAGTTAAAATTAAAAAAACACTAATAGAATCAAATGGAATATCTTAGTAAGAGGCCTCGCCGTCAGCACAATTTTTGCAAGAAAATATTGCATGTTCTAGGCACAGTCATTTTCTACATCTTGCACAGACATGTTTTGTCTTCCGATCTTTTTTCCGAGGACAACCGGCACATCTTCGTCATCCCATTCTCACTCGCTGCTGATCGCTTCAAGGTCATCACACTGCTTGCGTGTCAGATTCAAGCTCATGCTCACTGCAATGATCAAATTCTTCGGTAGAACTTGATTCATCTGAAACTTCATCAATAATGCTTCTTATACGTCTTTCATCTGCCTCCAGTGCCATTTTTATTCAAAAAGTATAAAAAATATAGTATACATATAAAAAATACGAAAACAATACATGAACTATGTGGCGGGGTGTGACTTACCCCACGGACGTTTACGCACGTGCACTCCAATCACCAGCCGGCACTGACCTCTATATTTACCACTGGATCGGCTGTTCCGTACGTTTGACAGCAATTTTTTTGAGCCCATTTGAAGCGCCAATATCGTCTAAGCGAGTGTCCACAGAACTAATTTTGACGTATAATTTCAAATGGCTGTGAGAGAAGTATTTGTTCATTGGTTCACTGTAAAATAATTTTAGTACCACGGACACTCGCTACGTCTAACAGCGCCAAAATGGCGATTATCAAACGGGCACAAAAGCACGTTGACATCAGCCGGTCCAGTGGTAAATATAGAGGTCAGTGCCAGCCGGTGTAACACCGTGATCATGCCACTATCCCCTCCTGCAACCTCTTACCTCCAGCTACACGAAGCCACGAAATCTAGTTGTTACCAGTTAAAAAAATATACCTAGGTAAACTAATGCTGGGGTATGCTACACTACACCCCACCACACTCCCGCCGGGTTAATTATTGATAATTATAATTAACTAGCCTTTGCCCGCGACTTCATTCGCGTGGAATAGTGACTTCCGGCAGAATTTTGGTTTGACCAATAGATGGCGCTTTATGTCCGGAATATTTTTTTTTTGTAATAAAAACTATCCTATGTCCTTTCTCAAGTTCCAAACTATGTCTGCACCAAATTTCACACAAATCGGTTCAGTAGTTTAGGCGTGAAGAGAAGACAGAAAGACAGAGTTACTTTCACACTTATAACTATTATAGTATTAATCTGTGATTTTAGTTAGGATTATCCATATTCTGTAAGCCCGCTGCAAGATCACTACGTGCATAAGCTAGTTGGTCTAATGCTTGCTTATTTAGATTTATCTTTGTAGACAGACAGTGTTTAGAGAAAAATTCGAGGTGCCATGAATATTTAAACCGCGGCTACACTACGCTTCACGCATGCGACCTCACTATCACTCAGACGTGGATCTCTGCATCCAAATCTGAAAGTTCTACCATTTGCTCGCTTGTTCTTCATCAATGAGGATATAATAGTTCTTAGATTGATGCTCACGCTCCGTTACAAATTATTATTTGTCTTTAGAATCTACAAAATAAAATACTTTCAAAGAAAATAACGTTCATTTGTGCCATTCACAATCATGTAGTGACCTTCAGCGGGATCCCACCAGCAGGGAACGTTATTCGGCTGCGACGAGAATAAAAACTTGTTACTAACGAAACATTCATACCTACCATAAGGTAATAAATAAAACATTAAGTATAATTCATTTATTTTCTTTGCCTTACTGTGTAGCATTTCATGCTCACATAAGTAGTTACTTAAAACTAATTGTAACTACAATAATTATTTGGTATTTGAAAAATACCTGTCAGCAATCAATGTAAGAAAGCACCTACGTTGTTTCTTTTACAATTTACATAATTATGCAGACTAAGACTAAACTTATGTTTGATAGCAGTCGAGAGATTTAAGTCGAGAGAATCTTTAAAGTAAACTTACTACATACTTACTAGAATTTAAGGCTTAGAATTGTATAGGATGACGTATTGTTCTAATAGGTGCATACAAAAATAAACACTACATGAGACAGCCAATATCTAGGTACTTAATGAACTAGTACAAAATCATTACTGCTAATTATGTCTTTTTGTGAATTTAAAGAGCTCATTACATTAGGAACATAGAGTAGGGTACAAAATTATAAGGTATGTATAAAAATAATGGCATTTTAACTAAACACTAATGAATATAAATAATACCCATTTTCTACTTCGTTTTACTTAACATGATTAAAATAGTATAAGTAGTATGTACATACAATGCTGTCTTCACATGCATGCAATTTGTAAATAAGTTCACAGTAATATATTTACTTCGGATTTGCTAATAGATAACAATATTTGATAAAGATAATTTGTAGGTATATTTTGCTATCACTACTTAGCCTCCCATCACCAAAATAGCGGTGATATTGCTATAAATTTCTATATTATTTATAAATTTCAATATTTTTCTAACCGCCATTCAGATTGCAGTCTATACACACCGCACATTCAACGTTGTAACTATAACATCACGTGATTTATTCTAAAGGTCATAATGAAGGTTTGCCCCTATACATAATAATGTTGTTATATAAAATCACCTTCAACTAATGTGAAGTTAACATTTCAGTTACTACAAGAGTAATACAATTAATTCGTGGTAGGTAACACATAATATACAAAACAGTTTCAGCTTTTTTTACAGAATTAACTAGAAGTTCATAGACAAAATAATTACTATGAGTTAAAATGAGATCATAACAAAAGTAGCGTCATATTTTAATGAGGAAAAGATTTATCATTTTCTTTATCAAGTTTATAAAAGTGTCATCGGTGCTTCCCGGAACAAGATTGCAGTATAAAGATTATACATGAAGTAAACAGCAATTTGGAACGATTGCGACTTTCTTTTAGATCTCAACGTTACTACTGTTCTCAGGTTCAAGGAAGTTTTATGCCAAGAAAATTTGCTTGTACGTAAAGGTTAAAATTAACGATTATAAGTCTTTTTTTGGCACATCAGTACAGATTATATACAGTACATATCCTTGTTAGAAATTATTATGAAGTAGCTTTCTCGAAATTATTATCTAAATATTGCTTTCCTTTCAAAAGAATATTGCGCAGGTAGATGCGGAAACTTAATTATATTATTATTTGAAAACAGATTTTTTGTATAAAATAGTAGTTTTGATGACATTATTAATGAACGCTTTAGAAATCTAAGATTGATAAATAAATATCTTGATTTATTTATGGTTATTTTTACGTAAGAATGGAATAGTGTCCCGATTGTAAACTTGCTAAATACTCCGTACACTTGATTTTGATGTGATGGTTATTGCATCAGCAGATTTTTTAGAAATGATGGGTGTTCTGTGCTTTGTACTTTTATTGAGTTACAATAATATCTCAAATCATTTTTTAGGCTGTCCAAAAGTTTTTACAAAGCATTTTCGTCAGTGAGTATTGCAAACCAATTTCAAAGTACAAAACATTAAAAAAATAGACGGTGATGATTGCATAAAAAGAGAAAATGTCGTACAACTAAATGGCCTCTCAGACTAGTTGTCAGTTATTACTTTGTGTCGAAAAGTAACAACCAACAGGTTTTACTTGATTTTAATTTTGTGTAGTTTTAGTTTGAAGCCTAACATTTCTGATAGCACCCCGGATAACGCAGACAGTATTACCACTTTAGTGATTGTGTATAAATAGTGATTCGCGCATAAAGCCGATATTTTGAATGGCGCATCCAATTCCTGGAACAAAAACATTTTAGTGTTAAACAGGTTTTGGTGAAAATTTCGTGATGCAAATCTAGACGTGAAATATTAGATTTTTACTTTCATGACTTTTCTAAGATATCAAAATACAGTACTCTCTTTGTAACGATAATCAACTGCATCAGAATCGGTTCATCTGTTTAAAAGCTATGGTGTCACAGACAAACACACCCAGATAATTTTTCTGCCCCCATAAACACCCCCCTTTTGTTTTGGGTGCTAAAATATCTTACTAGAGAGTACTAAGAAACGTTTAGATAAAAAATAATTTTCCACTTACCTTTAGTAAATCAGCAGCCAATTTGAGTACATTATTAGCAACAGTAAGTTGTTCCTTACTCTCAGGTCTCTGTTCTATTGCCAGATGCAAGTTTATCTGTTCAGTCAGTATTGCAGACAAGCAACCTCTATACTTCTTGTTTACATTGCTTCCTAAAGTTCCCAGTCGAAGGAGGTATATACCGATGCAGAAACTCCATAGTAAGACTTCAAGCAGCCAACCGCTTTCCAACGTCACCGAGTCCTGCGTATTGTTGAACTGATATTAGACTTATTAATTTTCTGAACTTGTACAGATAAATAAATATTACGTATAAAAGTTGTGGGAAGTATTGTATTTTTTATCGACTGCCAAGAAGGGTTAGGTTTTTAATGAACATGTTAGGTACATATTTTTTAGTTAGGTTTGGTGTTAGGATATATAAAAAAACCGTAACGATTTGTGGTTGGTTTGTGACCAAAATAATATTTAATCTTTCTTGAAATGCATACCGGTCTTCTGCTTTATAACGATTGTACTATAATTATTTTGGTCGTTGGCACTACATAAAAATCGACCAAAAAGTGCAATCTCCAATGCAAAATCTATCTCAGTCATACTTGTCAATTAATCTCAAAATTATCTGATTTCACACAGAAGGTAAATATACTGGACAAACAAATATTAATAGTAATCAAAATAAACACACACAAATATATAAATTAAATAAAAACATAATATTTGCCCTAAGGCTAGGGAATGCACTTACTCTTAACAGATGTGTGCTAACGCAGCCGAGTAAAACAACAATAAGCATGAATGCAGCTGACACGATGACTTCGACGGATCGCTGAGGACCGCGACGCTGAAACAAATAAATACAATAAATACGTATAATTATTTTTGCTTTACATTGTCTTTAAAGTTTGGCCATCTTGGCAAAAATCATCACACTTTAAATAAAAAATGGCAGTGACAAAATACGGTATAGAACAACCATTTATTACTCTTTAGTTTATGAATCCCATCAGTATTATGTATCATCACACACCCAAGTGCACTAATGTATTGTTGCCAACTTACACAGAAATAATTACAACCTAATCGCAAACTGGCTTCAAACAATAAAAAAACACTTACCCTCAAATAAGACCTCGTAGAAAGCCAAGTCTTGATGTTCCTCACAGTATTGAGCCTAAAGTGCGGCAGTTCAGATTTACGCGCTCGCCGCGCTGACGTCAGATGCGAAAAGAGTTTTGCGTATAGAAACCGTTGTTTGAACGCTCGCTCTGCTACGGCAAGCAGGAAAAATACTAGCGCTCCTAGAGCGAAGCGCAGCATACATGATAGTAGGTTCGTTGATATTAACCTGGGAAATAAAGGGAGGAATAATTAAAAAAATTCTCGAGGCCAGACATCCGAAAAACTAATGTTTTTATGCAGGAATAGGTCAACAATGAGCAATTGGACGTCTCGGAAATGCTAAGTTTTATAGGGCTCATCATCTGCCTAGCTTTTGTTATTGACCCCAACCATGTTGGTTGAAAAAGCATATTATTTGACAGATGAACGCCAAAAATAGTATACGAACCAGATATTGTCACCAAAAGCACCGTTGAAGACAGAGATCAGCGATCCCTTATAGCTAGCTATTAGTGTCGGGAAGTACGTTAGAACGGATAATGCTTGGAGTTCGTCTTCCGTCCTGCTGTCTACTTCTGCAGCCACCTGTTAATAAAGCGTAGACTTAACATTATTTCCAGGTCTTAGCAGACCACATACATCATTTCCGATAAATACAAAAACTTTCAACACTAAATAAAAATCATTAATTCATCCACAATTGCCATCACCGCCATTCAAGAACTGAGAGCTTGAATTTCTCATTCATAGTCTTTTTATGGATTGAAAGTAAAAACTTTTCCTTAACATACAGCACAAAATTAAAAAAAAAAAACGAATAAAATCATTTAAAAAATTACCATTTTAGTAGAACTCAACTTACCTGAGCAAACCGTATGATAGGTTTAATAAGGGCCACTGCAGCGGCCATAGCCAGTCCCGCCCACAGGCACCCGTCGGCCGCCATGACACGTTCCGCGCGGGCCACCACGTACCAACTGATGTCGACGGCGGACAGCTCCGCGCGGAGGGTCGATCCGCGCTCCCACATCGTACATTTTACTGAATAATTAAGAAAAAAAGTATAAATATTATTTCTTACTAGCTTTCGCCCGCGGTTTCACCCGCGTCCCATAGCCGGATGGTGACCAAAAACCAGCCCCGGATCTTCAATTTTTTTTAGGCGGGGCAAAAACTGATAAATGCCGCCCCGCCTACTACTTATATTTATTTTCACCAACGAAGTCACTTTTTTGGTAAGTAAAGGACATAAAAAAATGTGTCCAAATCATTGTAGGCTCAAACCAGTCTAACCGGATTCAGCTGAGTACCAGTGCTTTACAAGAAGCGACTGCCTATCTGACCTCCTCAACCCAGGCTCAAACAGTTGGCCAGGTTCAAATTATGAAAGTCGAGACAGATTAATGTACACAAAAAGTTAATAAGTTTTAAAAAGCGCTGTTAAGTAACAAGCTGTCGGAAGCGCAAACTTTTTTGTTTTTGAGGACTCCATAATTTTTTTTTTGCTACATTGGACTTATAAAAGGTAAGACAGCGTGGATTTGACTTATGAAGTCAACAAGGTAATGCCTGTGTAATATTGCGCGAGCGAAGCGAGCGCGAAATTTTTCACTTGGAGGATGTTAAAAGTGAAAAATAATCAAAATGATCAAATAATCAAAAATATAGAGGTCAGTGACAAATAAAAAGAAACCGTTATTAGAGCGAGCGCCATTTGTGTTCGTTGATTCGGTGCGTCAATAAAAATAATAAACCATCAGAAAAACAGGACAAAAATTGTCATTTAGCCGCGAGCATAGCGAGCGAGAATTTTTTCACTTGGAGGTTGTTAAAAGTGAAAAATAATCAAAATGATCAAATAATCAAAATGACGCGACTTTTTTAGAACCTTTGCTTGTCAGTATCATGATACAATCGAACTTCCTTATCAAACGGGAGTAATTTCATCGAAATTTCCTGGTGGTGGGGCGTCCCGCCGCGCCCCTGAGACCGAGGCGCCCGGGTAATTCGCACACCCTGCACCATAGGTGAAGACGGCCCTGTAGGTAACTATTACTGTAATCTGTGATGTAGGATTTAAAATCAGGCAGCCGCCTGATTTTGCCGCCCCCTGAATTTGCCGCCCGGGGCATGGGCCCCGGCTTGCCCCCCCCTAGATCCGAGGCTGCCAAAAACTATCCTAAAACCTTCTCCCGGGTCTAAGTTACCTTCCTTCTAATTTACAGCCAAATCGGTCAAGCCGTTTTCATGTTATGTCGTGACAACGGAAAACGGGTTTCATTTTTATATATATGGATAACAGCCATGTTAAAGTGAGGCAAGGAATTATCGAGCTTCTTGCCTTAAACTTAAGGCTCATTTAGATTATTTCCAGAGACCTTGAGTAGAATCATTTTTTGTTCAGATTTTAATTCAGCTGCAATAAGTTTTTTAGCTAGTAAGCGAGTACATAAGGATAATAACATAAGGGAATACGGGAAAGAAGGGTGCGTACGGCGGTATATAGCAAGGGATGGGGCAGTGCATAAGGAAGTTAATGACTTACCTGTATCGCTAGTGGGGTCGAGGATCGCAAATGGATCCCATGAACTATCAGCGGTGTACGGGAAGCCCACATCTGAATGTCCGCCTTCTGATTGAGAACAGTAACTGCTTTCTTCACCTGTCGATACATTCATTTTACAATTAAATAACAGACCTTCTTAGGTATTCTTGTGAAATCAGCATGCATCGGTATCTGCAGATTTGTTCAATAAGTATCGATCCATTGTCACGATTGTTAGGTATCGATAAAAATATCGATTTCTACAATCGAGTAAATCTGTAGATATTCTCTTAAAACCATTAGTGAAAATAGTTGATAATTTACATACATAATTGATGCTTACTGTTAGTAGTTTGGCCAACCCAATCGGACATGGTATGGTGGGATGGTAGGGCGATGGATGGAGCGGACGCCGAGCATTCCCCGTCCGATGACGATGACTGGTAATTGTCTAATTTCTATGGAAATTCATTCAGTATCTTAATTATAACGAATAAATTATAATTTCTTGTACAATATTTTATGAAATACTTATTTCATTAGAGCTAAACATAAGCTTGACATTTATTATGTTGTATTCATTGTATTCATCGATATCGATAGATCAATAACTTCACCAGTGACAAATTATGTTTTAGTTTAAATAATTCTCACTGGAAAACCTCAAATAATGGTGACATTACACAAACACATGTTAGAAGCGATATTAGTGAACTGTTAATACATGCTCCCACAGCGACAAATAGTCGATAGCTACCTTTATTCGCGTGCTGTAAATTCCGCCCTTCAATCACCTAATGTTAAAAGATAGGATAAGTTAATTGACTTCTCCTTTGATAAAGGTGCTTTGGGTTTAAAACAAATCGATTTGGAAGCATGCTCAAATGTACTTGTTTAATCTCTATATTTACCTTTTCTTTCTTCTTGTTAACCGTAAAATCTTCATCGCTAGAATCTGCCATACGTATACCATCTTGAGCCCAATTACTTCTAAATCGGACACCAACTCTTTTACCGGTACTTGGGCTACTCGTGGGAGCTACGCCATCAGAATCCGCGTCGGATTTATCATCATCATCATCGTCTTTCTTCAATATTTGTGATTCAACTGATTCTTCAGTCACTTCAATAATTTTTGGACCGTTATTTTTGGTGGTAACTTCTAAATTTTCACCTAATTGTACATCAGAACTGATTTTTTCTGCAACTTTTATCTTTTCTTCTTTAGAGCTCGTTCTTTCTTTTTGTAATAGATTTTCAGTCTCATTTTTAACCCTTTCACCTTCGCTGCCGTTAGAATTGTACCCATTCAGGCTTTCGAAGCCATCGTCTCCGTCGGCCAGAGCTCTCGAAATATGTGCTTGCTGGTTTTGTCTGACATTAAAAGATTCTAGTTGTTTCTTCGTTAGCACATTGGGTTTATATCTAAAGGAAGTGCTAGGTGTAGCGTCGTCAGGCGGAGGAGTGAACGTCACAATAGGTGCCGTCAAATCAGGTTTTTTCCAAACCATATACTCTTCATCATCAGAATCCTTCGCTTTGACTTTTATCAGTGCTTTGTTTTTAACGGGCTCTAAGTTTTTGATTAGATTTTCTTTTGTTAATTCCTTCTTGCGCTTTCTGAAAATTTTAGTATTTTGTGGTGATGGCTTCTTATTGTTTTAAGGATGTGTTTTGTTTATCGTCTATGTATTATGTAATTAAAAGCGGTTTAATTTGAAATCAACTGGTCATATTTGAAAGATAAATTCGTCGCATGAAAATTTACGACGGTTAAAAGTTAAAACTAAATTAATAAAACTGGTAATAACCTCAGTCCATTCTCAGCGATTTCAGTGCGTGATTGTCGTCGTCGAAACTTGGCGGGTTTAGAAGTGGGTGTCTTGCTCTGACTCGAGGTGGCGCCGCTTTCGGCCGAACCGCCCCCGCTGCCACCGTCGCATTCAGACCTAGGGCGCCTGCGTTGGCAATAATATGCGTTGTATTACTGTGTTGCCATATTAAGTTCAAAAAATATTTGAAGGCTTTATGCCTTTAAATTGTTCCAAAAACTAGTACTGAAGTATTGTAAAGATATCAAATCTTTATGTGAATCAAAATTTATTGAATCTTTATCTGTATTCCGAAGTAATAATTACCTGAAATATCGCGGCAGTTTGCGTCGGTAGGTGGCGCGAGGTCGTACTCTTGCAAGTTCCATCTCAGTAGTGCTGACTATTTGTGAGTGTACTATACTAAGTACCAACATTAGTCCTAGAGGTACTAACCAACAGTTAGGCTGAAATAAAACATTTGATATTTAACGTTTATTTTTGCACTCATTATTGTGTCCCACGTTGGGTGCCAAAATCATGTTACTATCAAAAATTTTTTTTTTCAAAGGAAAGTAGTTTTATACGCATATTTTCTATTGTCATGAAACTTAATTCTTCTTTGATTGCATCATTATCAACACGTCACGTGAACAAACTTGGAGACAATAGGAATAAGTAAATAAAAAGTGTGATGTAAGCATAAACGTATATTATGATAAACTTTATTAATGCATGTTGAATTTCTTATCTCCCACGCGAAACACGTGAGGTGTCACGCTTAAACGAGCACATATGTATTGTATAAACAATATTGTAATATGTAGTTGTACCTAGGCCATAAGAAGCGAAGCGTGCACCTTAATAGTATTGTAATTCCAGTTAATTTTAGATACGATCCATTGGATGTTCAATGCGTTATTTACATGTCGATACCCATTGTAGATTCAATATAGACTGCTGAATACAAAAGTTGTATTGATGTTGTTAGTTAGTATTTTTATTGTCATTTTATTTAACGAAATAGACGGTTTTCCTAGCAGTTTCATTTGAAAGATTACTCGGAAGCACGTTAACAATTTAAATAAATTGCTGTGTTAGGTAACTATTTATGGTTTTCAGCTATGTATAATACAACAGTCTATTTATAGTTCCCACGTGCAGGCAATTATTTTAAAAATATACTACAATGCGCGTTTGAAGTAACCATCTATTGAGGTAGTCATAATAACCATATAAAATCATTCCTTTTTCATAATTTTACAATATAACCCTTAGTCTTATAACACATGCATCTAAAATACTTTTGAAAATAATCCATAATAGAATTTACAACAAAATAGACCATTTGATTGGGCCAGATCAGTATGGTTTCAGGAAAAACAGAGGCACTAGAGAAGCAATATTAGCATTGAGAATGCTAATAGACCGCAGACTAGATTTGGGACTTAATACATATTTAGCATTTATAGATTTAGAAAAGGCCTTTGATAAAGTTAATTGGAAAAAAATTATGATGACCCTAAAAAATACAGGAATTGATTTTAGAGACAGACGAATAATATATGAAATATATAACAATCAGGAAACACTTATTGAAATAGGAGAAGAGAAGGCTAAAGCCAAATTAAAACAGGGAGTTCGGCAAGGTTGTACCCTATCCCCGATACTATTTAATATTTTCATAGAGCAGGCAATAAAAAAAATTGCAGAACAACCTTTTGGAGGGGTTAAATTCAATGGGCAGAGGGTTCTATTCATACGATTTGCGGATGACATAGCAGCGGTAGCCGAAGATCACATACAGCTTGAGACTTTACTTAAACATATGGACAGAGTTTTCACCGAATTTCAATTAAGAATTAACGTCAACAAAACAAAAACTTTAATAACAGCAAAAGTGACACCAATTTATAAGACCATCAAAATTAATAACACACAAATAGACCAAGTTCAAAGCTTTAAATACTTAGGAAGCAACATAACATCTGACTCTCGGTGTTCCGCTGATATCAGATGCCGAATAGCAATGGCCAAACAAGCCTTTTACAACAAAAAATATTTATTTAGATCTAATATACACAGAAACATTCGCAAGAAATTCATAAGGACATACATCTGGAGCATTGCGTTGTACGGTTGTGAAACTTGGACACTGACTAAGCAGGATATAAGCAGACTGGAGGCTTTTGAGATGTGGTGCTGGAGGAGGATGGAGAGAATTAGTTGGACGGAAAGAATTAGCAATGAAGAAGTACTAAATAGAATAGGGAGTAGAAGACAACTATTACATAGCATAGAGAACAGGAGAGGAAAAATGATAGGACACCTTATACGTCACGACGATTTTATAAAAAACATCGTGGAAGGGAAAGTCGAAGGAAAGAGGGGAAGGGGTCGTCCAAGGTACAGCTACATGAAGCAAATTAAAGAGAAGGTGAATGTTGTGACGTATAAGGAAGTTCAGGAGTTGGCGCTAGATAGGCGTAAATGGAAGGAGCTGCACCGACAAGAGCTGGGCTCTTAAATTGAAGAAGAAGAATTTTACAATGAAAAAAAAAACATAATAATCAACTTACATCACTGTCCACCATGTCGGGCGTCATAAAGTATATGGTCATATTGAGGACTTGCATCAGCCACAGCGTGAGGAGGAACTTGGCGCAAGCCGGCGACGTCTGCTGAGTCCACCACTGGTACAGCGCCGGTAGGAACAACAGACGGACTAGAGCGTACCATATCACACGACGCATGCTCAGTGTGGGCTTAGCTTTAGGGAACGACGAACCTAGTATAGACATTCCCAAATTAGTCCGGTGCATTCGACTTTTAATCATCGCTAACCATTTAAGGATTATCAAACAAAACAAAATGCATAAAAAATATTGTAGGTGATGCAATCTCGAGCTTATACATACATGTATAATAATGAATCAATTTGTTTAATAAATAGGTATTTCGAACAATGGCCCACTTCATGAAAACTGGTTAGCACTGCATGGGTATGACTGTCAAACAAATTACAAGGCATAAAACGTGTATGCCACTCCATATTAAGTGGACATGTAGAGCTAGCAGTTAAAACCAGTGTAACATAGTATGTTGAATGTAGTTTGTGTGGCCTTATGTCAAACTAGATACAACTGAATTTTAATTCTATACTTCGCTGTCTAATCGTTTGAGATAGTACCAGTTTTAGAACTGTAATAACAGTGACTTTCAGGACAACCAATCAACAATGGCACAGAATTGGTACACAGTTTGATAGTAAGTGAGTAGAGATCTAGGTAGGTCTTTAAAGGCTACTTTACTATTCACACTGCCACCAGCCGCTCGATGCTCAGCCTGTGGGTATTTTCGCCAGCAGACTGGCATAAAAGTTGTTTGAAGATGAATAAAAGCGTACCTCTGACTAAGTCCACATCAATGAGGTAGGAGCGAGCATGCGAGGAGAAGTCGACGATGCGCCGGCGGTAGGTGCCGCGCATCAGAAGCTGTTCCACCATCGTCTCCCATTCCTCTTTGTCGTATGAACTTATTTTTTTCTGATACCTGTACAAAGAAGTTTGCTATGACATTGTTTGTTTAATATAATGATACATTTGTGTTCATCTAATCTACTTAAGATTGCAATTTTACATATGTAAGGAAAAATATTTAAAAATAGTGTCATTATCTATGTTTTTGTTTAAGTGCAAAATTTTTTTTTGTGAGAAATCATTCTTAATTACATCCTGTAGGACTTAATGTATCAAGTTTTTTGTGTTCTATCTCTCTATTTGTATAGTATCTAATCTGATGTTTATTGCATGTATTATCTATTTGTAATCAGAAGATTTATTGACAAAAAGCTTATCAATAATATACTTGCAAATAAATATACATACTCAATGTAAATACTAAGAAGGATTACTAAGTTTTTATTGGTATTACCACACAAAATGTATAGAGATAAAAATGGGTTCAATATCAACACAAAGGTAAGTAAGTAAGGAAAACATTATACAGTTTGTTTTATGCAAGTTGATTCATTGTTGATTACACAGTAATTATATTAATAGCTATGTATTTTAAAACTTTCAGTTTATAAGCATTTTTCCTGTTACAGTTCTGATGTTTTTTTATTATCTCTGTTTTTTTTTTCATTTATGTCAAGTGTCTTGTTTACCATCAATAAATTGGATTTAAGTTTAACTCTACTTCTTTACCTATCCACAATTAATGGTGTTAATGTTTCATTATCTTGTAACATTAAACATTATTATAATAATGTAAGTTCACATTAAACAGTTAAATAGTTGAAAATGATTGAATGCTGTATTTAAGTAGAGCTAATGACTATCCAAAGAAAGTGTATTTAATATTATTTCATGACAAAAAGGCAACTTACCATGCTGCTAACTGCTTCATGATGAACAGACAGATTGGCAGATGTTTCTAATAATTTCACCTTGATTGTACTTGAAAGCTGAAAATGTGATTAGATATACATTACTTACTTTTACTTAATGTTAACAACTGTTAGGCGAATGAATAATACTAGGCATAAAATAAATGTATATGAGAGAAAGTCAGAAAGTGGTACCAGTCTACTAGTGACTGAGAAACTGTAAGGAAGTGTTTGGAGTTGAATATTGATTCCTATTTGAATATGGAACAACCAAAAAAGTAATAAACATGACATCCTAAAAAAGAGTACAAGTAGAAAAGAGATAAGGAACTTGCATAAATGGCAGCATACACACAGTAAATAATGTAAAATTATGACTGGCCAACTGGCCTTTATAAAAACAGTAAAAGTTTTTTAATGAATAGTCTGGAAGTATGAGCAATCTATTGTTATCTTTTATGGAATATTGTTTTTTAATAACACTCTCATAATGAGTTTTATGATGTAATTGCAATCAACAAATCACAGGAAAAATCAAAGTCCATTATTATAATGACATTGCAGAGAAATTACAAACATGTCCACAAAGCATCTGTAATTATAATTATGATATGTTTTACAGAATCATAAACATACCCAACAGTATGACAGTCAAAACAAAAAAATATGATCTAAACTGCTGAAAATTGACAGGTATTAAATAAAAATAAAGCAAATTAGTAACGTAGGTAGGTTCAAAATTAACATAGCAACTGAAATATAAAATTTCATATTTATCCTAACGATTCCAATTTTGATTGATTGATAATTAATTGAATATCTCTTCAATAACCAGTGATATGAATTCGGGTTGGTGTGGCGGTAAATGGGCGACTAACTGTACTTACCATTTGGCTAATTGATGGCTGATTGTTATTGGAATATTTCAGTGGAATCAAAACCCCAGTGTATATAAAGACATCTGAAAACGAAACATTATTTCCATAAATGATAAGCAGTTCAATACTCTGAACAAAGAATGTTTGATCAGCTGTGTGTCAACAAGTTTCTTGTTATGAAATATAATTTTGGGATCACCTCATAACCCCTACGCCTCAAAGATGAATAAAAAGTGATAGTTAAAGGTCACCTCCAAAATTAAATACACGGGCATTAAAATAATACGCTCACAATATCAAAATATTTAGGCTTTATTTAGAACTTTACCGTTATGTATACTTTTGCGCTACATTTTTCGTAAATAATACACGAATTACATGTACGTCTGGTGGTGTACTTGGATTAGTACTTGAAATATATACTTTGACCCACAATTCACTGAAGTGACGTGAATAAAACCATGAAATATCTAATTTAATTATTACGAATCACTGAACTTATACGATACAACGAGACCTAATATTTCTGACTGCTGCAGACAACAGACAGCTTTTCAATGTTGACATTGACATTTTACTGAGGTTTTGAATTGAGTTGCCAGCATAAATATTACATACGTCAACTTGACGTGAGGGACAATTTTTTTATTATTTTTTATTGGCATGGCCTTCTAGCCTTTGTGCCAAATCTTCATTTTAATGTGAGGGACAAGATTTTGTAGGCATAAATAAACGCTTTCATAGAAAAGGGATTCCTCGCTTATCCAATATGAAGTTTATTTTAGTAATTTTCGGCTAGTCTTCAGTTTAGTACAATTGCTTTTTTACTTTAGTAATTGGTTACATTTATCCAGCTTTTGCTGTGTTTATTTTTCACACTCGATAGTAGAGCCACTTAGGTGGAAGAGATAGGGAATTTCGTTATTTAGATACTTCGGGTATAAACACTTTTGGCTTCAATGTATTCAAGGGATTATTTTATGCTGTGTGAATTATTTTTAGCTCAAACTTGAGTTCTCCATTTCATTATCATAATATTAGCCTTATGTAGGGCTGCCATCGCGAATTTCGTCAAACCCGGACAAAGATTCAAAAAACCCGGACATTTGGCGCAAATCGCTTTTTTTCCCGGACGAGTTCGAAAATAATATGCAAAAAAAACAAGACCTCATTTTTATTTGGTCCGGGTTTTCCCCGGACACTTCTTCAAACCCCGCCCGGACGGCCCCCGGACGGTCTCCAAACGAGGACAAATCCGGGGAATCCCGGACGGATGGCAGCCCTAGCCTTATGCCATCTCATCAATGACGTTTGCATTTAGGTACCATAGATGGTTTTTTTGTAGGTGCATACAAAAAATAATGAACAAGAATATAAATTCATCTTTATTAATTTAACATTCATAAAAAAGTATTTTAAACTATTTTAACAAATAGGTATTGTCGTTGTCTTTATTTTATAACAATATTTACGCACTTAGGACAAACTACTTTGTAATTATATTATGATTATTAGTATCAGAAAGGGTAGTTTAGCCTGATCACGACTTTTCCGTTCTTGGCAGCTGAAGAAATTCCTTAATAACAGTTGAATATAGGAAGACGGCAGTAGGTGCCTACTACTACATAACACAGCAAGCACATTTTTTTTTTCAGCTGGCTTTGTAGTAACGTGGCAAACTAAATAGTCTATATTGGGTTGTTGATGGAAGATAATAGTGGAAGATCCGACCTTACATCGACCTTCACCGACTTGATAATAGAATAAAATATACTTTATGACAAATTTCATATATTAGAAAATATATTAAAAATAGGTTGTCTAAAAAAAATCCTGGACAGACTATTTTTAAATATTAAAAAAAAAATATTTTTTAACTAAACCCCTATTGGGCCCAAATTTTTCACAGACAACCCTATATCAACGTGTTCGTAATAAAACAGCGCTTCTATTGGTATATTTTTTTTTCTATTATCATTTCAAATGAAGGTAACTACTATGAACATACCTGTTTATACCTGACAACCGAGCAGTTTGTCCAGGTAAATAATGGACAACCCAATGGCTGCACATTCTATAAGCTCTATACTTTAAGTGAGAATAAAAATTTTCTTATTATCTTAACGTCACGAAATTTAGTTTAAAATTATTTAAAAATAGTCTGTCCAGGATTTTTTTAGACAACCTATTTTTAATATATTTTCTAATATATGAAATTTGTCATAAAGTATATTTTATTCTATTATCAAGTCGGTGAAGGTCGATGTAAGGTCGGATCTTAGACTATAAAGATTTAAAGTAACTTGTTGCTATCACTGAAGATCTACCAGCTAAGTCGAGGTAAAATCCGTATTAAAATAGTGTTCTAAGATTAAAGCAACATTTACTATGGTCCCTAAACAGTCTACTGTCTAATATAATAGGTGGTAAAACAATGAATTACTTACTTCAGGATCTAAAATTTAGAGATTCTATACAAAAACAAAAATGCTCATAATTTATGGACGCATGTATGCTCTATAATAATTATGTTGAATTTATTTTTAGACTAGATACCTAACTATAATATATTCTACTTTGGTTTTAAACTGTTTAAAAATAATGTTACTTCTGCGTAATCTACGTGTTTACTTACTTAAAGCATTTACAATTGCTTGTTTATGTTATTATTTAATTCAGTGTAGTAGGGATTCTCATTATTATACAGAAATAAAGTTAATAAATTATTATCTATAATGTCTTCAGTATTGATGATAATTTAACTCTGTACATTTAACGACAAAATTCATTTTTCAAAAACTTCTCTTACAATTCACTTACCTAATTCGTTTTCAAAACTAGGTATTATATATACCTACACAAACATACCTAAGTAAGTATAGGTTTAGTAGGAAATAGGTACTGTACCTACTTATTTACAAGGTTTAAAGCACCACTACAAAACTTACAGATATTAAATATTAGTAATCTGGTATTTTGTACTTGTCAGACTTGGAATGGTGAACCAAATGCTATAAAGTTAATATTACACAAATTAAAGTTCAGTGGTTAGTTCGTCTTGAGGCCGCCTTGACATTTCGAAGAATTCATCTTCTAGCCAAACGCTCTCCCTCCTAACAATCGGCCTTCTCTCCCATGGGTCAGAGAGGACGATGGTCTCTCTTTCTCTCTCTACTTGCGAGTAGCTGGGAGGTCTGCCGGCATCACTCCACTCACACTCCATCTCTTTGTCTATGATATTACTATCATATGACGTGGGGGAGTACGAAGGAGGTTTGAACGTCGAGAAGGACTGCTGAGTCGTTTCCGAGTCAGAGCCCTGACTCGGTGGGGCTGGCAGGAAGTTAACTAGCTGTCCTTCTTGCTGTGGGCCAACAGGAGTGCGGCTGTAGCGTTTCAAGATTCTGCAACAAACATATTTAAGTGTAAATAGCAACATGTATAACAAAACATTGATTTTATGAGTCACTAAGCTGAAAACTTTCAAAACACAAATAATCAATAAATCAGTTTTTAAGAAATGATGTACCTTTCGGCCCAACTAGCGAGACGCGGCCATTCATCCGGCACGACGGGCACCTGCTGCTTGTTCAACAATATCAGCAACTTGGCCAGATCACTCAGAATGCAACTGTAACAGAAGCTAATGTTAGACCTTTCTATCTCGAGTAGGTAACGTAACGTAAATAAACACCACGCCGCACTATTGAGGCACTGTTTGGAATGTGTTTTTTGTAGGTTAGGTTGGTAGCTCTGTCAACAGACTCGCTATGTTATTAGAGCACTGTCGCAACCTCTTTTATAAAGGTTTGTTGATTCATTTACTTGTTCGCAGTAGCATTGATTGCATTATGGGAAACCAAACAAAAATAAAAAATACCTTTGACTAGGTACAAAAATTTTGCCTTTGAGTACAAGATCTACCTAAATTAAGGTCTCAAGATTAGGTACTCTGTGTACAAGTCTATCAAGGACATTTTACAGATAGGTCGACTAAAGTGAAGACCTGGCACAAATTGAGTTACTGAACAAAAAAAAATCGAAACCCAGAGTTCGGTATTAAGGGTGTTAAAAATATGTTACGGTACTTTTAGGTAGCTCTAGATTTACCGTTAACTTTGAATAACTTCAAAGACAAACAAGACAAGAATCATCTAGGCCACTAATCATATTGACCCTCCTTTTTCTTCTTTTAAAAGGTGTAAAAACTCAAAGCAAAGCAAAACATACCTGTAAGCCATTGCAGCATCATTGTTGCCAAGCTGATAAAGCTCCCGCACTTGATGCCGCGTGTGGTTCAGAATTGCCAGCAACGTGTAAGCGTGAGGCTGTAATGATAACGATAATGTTATCAGCAACTTATGTAAAGAGGTCACAAGGTAATACATACATACATACATACATAGGTACCTACTAACAATCATGTGCCTACAGGCCTTATAATTCTTGTTATGCCATTTGGTGTGCAGGCAGAAATAGAGATGTCGCAAATTCTATTTTTGAAGGTAGATTAGCTTTTAATCGGTCGGCCAGGTCATAATCAGAGTATAAAAATATCCTAAGGGAGCCAAATAACATCAATCAACCGACGAATTGATAATATCAATTGAATAGAGATAGATAACATTGACATTTTGGTACCCCAACCGTCAAGTATTATCATCTTATTAAAATTAGCAGGCTCCTGATTTCTTCAGCATCGATTCAGTGGCGGATTTACCAATAGGCCAAGTAGGCCAGTGCCTAGAGCGGCAGATTTAGAGGGGCGGCAAATTTTGCTATATTTTTACAGGTTTTTTTTTATAATTAAGTATATGAGTACACAATCCATATATAAATAAACGAGTAATAAACGCACTGTAATATATACTTAGGTACTTACGTGATCATGAATTTCTAAATATTCCAATAGCGTTTCAATAAAAATAAAATAAAAAATCATCCTTCCATCATATAATCATTCTTCATCATAATCATAATTCCTGGTTTATTCTGCGCTCTTTGAGTCCTCAATCTAACAAAAAGTTAATGCACCGAAGTAGCAAAAACAACTGACGCTCTACACCAGTGGTTCTTAACTGGTGGTCCGCGGACCACTGGTGGTCCCTGGAGGCATTCCAAGTGGTCCGCGAAGCTTTGCTTCGCGACGTTGCTATCCATCTTACTTGTCCAACAGAAAAAAATTAAGGTTTGAAATGTAGCCCTTTTACGTAATTTTGGTTCTGAGTCTTAAAAAACAATTAAAATTTCCCGCTCGCTTCGCTCGCGTATTCAGAAACTATATGCCCTCGTTTTTACATTTGTCAACAAACAAGAAGTAAAAGTACGTTTGGGCTACATTGTACGTAATTTTGGTTCAGAGTCTTAAAAAATAATTAAAATTTCCCGCTCGCTTCGCTCGCGTATGCAGAAACTATATGCCCTCGTTTTTGCATTTGTCAACAAACAAAAAGTTAAGTACGTTTGGGCTACATTTTACGTAATTTTGGTACTGAGTCTTTTAAAAAATAATCAAAATTTCCCGCTCGTTTTGCTCGCGTATTCAGAAACTATATGCCCTCGTTTTTGCATTTGTCAACAAACAAAAAGTTAAGTACGTTTGGGATACATTTGAGTCCGAAAAAAATTTCGCGCTCGCTTCGCTCGCGCACTTCTAACTACATAGGCATGTTATGTCTTTCTTTACATTTACTTACCTACAAAAGAATAGAGTACTTGCGTTTTGTAAACGCTGAACATTGCGTTTGTAAGTCAAAGATTTAGTCGGAGCTTGTTGGAATATACGCATGATGTACGTATAATACCTCCTTTACAAATATCCAAGATTATATAAAGCATATCTACTTCAATCATTCGTCAAACATTCATTCATTCAATGTTCACTTCAATCGTACATTCTATCATTCGAAATATAACAGTCGTCCAGGATACATGTGTTTTCTTTGTCTCACCTGCACCCATATCCAACAGGTTATGGGCCCAGGCCGTTTTCTATAGTTGAAAGTAATACAATTAAATTTTAAATTCAGTGAAAGAGTGTAAATAAAAATTGCATTAACAATGAACAAAATATCACATCTTATGACGGTGTTATTACTGCGTTGCTAGGTGATGAGCAACTCAATATGGTTTCTGTGAAGACTACGCCTACTCGATCATGAATTTTATAATAATAATGAGACCCACACTCAAAAGGAAAAATAATTATCAATCTGGAAATTCAATGCATAAAATATCAAAAAAAGTATTGTGATCATTGCGGATGTCGGAATAATTTCAAAAAGGACTGCCGTTACTTAAAGGAACTGCAGCAAAATAATCAATGGGTGAACTTCAAAAGTCTGCCAATAACATTGAATACTGCAACAATGACCAGGACGGTTTCGTTTTTATGATTTCATAATGTAAATTGTCTGCTAATTATGTAGAAAATAATACTGTTTATTTTCTTTTAGATTCTGGTGTGACAGATCATGATGACATATTATATTGTCAAATCAAAAAATTTTAAAAAAAATTTCAATGTAAAAAGGTTTCAACCTCGTACGTTGAATTATCCACACCATTGAAGATCGGTGTTGCTAGGAAAGGAGTTTCAATCCTGGAGTTTGGTAAAGGGTAAATCGAGGTAACAACAAAAATTAAATTCAAGGATCAATGATGACGTTTTATATTCACCGGAGGTACGTTATAATATGCCAAAAGACTGGTATGTCGGTAATTTTTTTTTTCTCAACATTTATGGTAAAAATAATAAATGTTTTATGAAAGGTGAGAACATCAATCAATAATGTTTTTATTATTACATTTAAACAGTAATAATTCTCTGAGTAATTTAAATTTTGTTCAAGAGAATCACCAAGACTGTGTAAAAGAGTATAAGTTACGGCATAGTACCTACACTAGGTCACTTAAATAAACAGAAAAATTAAATGTTCAAATATGTACCTAGTTGATGAAAATAATGTTTTTATTTGATAATTTGGTAATTCTGATGAATTATCTGAACTTTGCATACCTACTTGGTAAGAACCATGTACTGTAGATGATAAGAACTGTTCTATTTTGTTACTTTTATAGACAATTTTATACATTACAGTGTAATATTAGGTAACTGTTACATATTTGATGTACGCCAAGTCAGAAGTGCTGTGAAATGTTTTCAAAATTTTGTTGCTAAAAGTGAAAACTTATTTAACCATAAAGTAAACTAATTTATATTGCGATAGTGGGCGAGAATATCTTTCTAATGAATTTAAAGATTATTATTGTGTTTGTAAGGAATAACTTACTGTTTAACGGTACCCTATGGCCACAACAAAATGGTGTCGAGGAGCGTATGAATCGTACGTTAACCGAAATGGCTCGACCATTGGTTACAAGTGCGAAATTATATAAAATATTCTGGGGTGAAGCTATATTAATATTAATATACATATTTAACAAATAGACTACCCACAAAAGCGCTCTCGAATAATAAAACACCATACACACAATCAATACCAAAAATACGAAACCGAAAATAAGTCATTCAAGACATTTAAAATAATGATGATGATTCGGTTCGACATGTTCATGATAAAACCAAAGACTCGAAATTTGACGAAGAGTCATTTAAAGCCATATTAGTTGGTTACGACCAAAATGGTTACAAATTATTTAATACAGAAAATAATCACTTCCTTATTGCGAGGGATGTTGTATTTGAGGAGTTGAATTTCTATTATACCTGTTCAAATTCCCGCCAAAATTAACGAGCCCGATAACAACGATAATTGGCAAAGTTAATAGGCAACAAACACAAACATAATCATTCCCCTGATAATAGCTCTGAAGCTGGACCTTCATCTAGCAAACAGAGACGCAGTAGGTAAATGAATTCTCAAATTACCCCAATTGATAATAAAAAGATTGATGACCAATTTTTACTTATAGCTCACAACTGTTCAATCACTACCATGCACCTATTGTGACATTTTTAATAGGGATGATTCTAGTTTATGTTGAAAACCACAGAAAGTGAAATAGAGTCTAATCATAGTACTTGGACTATCGTAGCTAGACCTAAAAAAAAAATACGTAAAATACCTAAATGAGACATTAAAAAGCTCAAAATGGGTATGTACAATTAAAAATAACGAGTTGGGTATACCTACACGGTATAAAGCCCGATTAGTAGCTCGTGGTGTCACTCAACAATACTTACAAGAATATAGCGAAACGTTCACTCTAGTAGCTCAAATATAAACTTTCCAATTTATTTAAACTCTTGCAAATCAGTTTGATTTACAAGCCCATCTTCGTAAAAACCGCCGTTTTGAAAGGCATTCTTAAGGAAGATATATCTAAGTATATGGAAGTACCCTATGTACGTAATGTTTGGTACATGACCAGATATTTGTGCTGCTACAGGTATTTTAAGTCGGTATCAAAGTAAAATTAATGAAGTTACGGAAGTGATAAAAGGAACGCTTAAATTAAAGCTGACCTATGTGAAATGTGATTACAAACAACTGATGGCAGGGTATGCAGATTCTGATTGGTTGAGGCGACGTTATTGACCGCAAAAGTACAACAGATCACATATTTAAAGTGTTTGATAATTGTACAATTTCGTGGAATACACGGAAACAAAATAGTCGCCGGTTCCTCAACAGAAGCTGAATATATGCTTATTTAAAGCTATAAGAGAAGCTTTTTGGATAAAATCATTATAACATAGTTATATTCTGATAAAACAGCCAATGATGATATATGAAGTTAATAACAGTTGTAATAGCATCGCTAATAATCCTACAAATCACAAACGATATTGTGACGAATTTAGTTAAGTTTGTATGTGTTGATTTGTGTGATGTGATGTGTTATTTATGTGTTTTTAGTTTAGTTTAGAATTAATAAGAACCCATCTGCCGCATTAGGCACGTCCTGTAAGGGTAGATGTAAGATTGTATATGTAAATAAATAAGTAAATGTAATAACAAAATACCAGACAACCAGGCAACAGTCTGGAACTGAATGACATGAGGTTTAAAACTCATATATAAAAGCCACACTTTGTAAGAAAGCATATTATTAATTAGAACATTAAGTTCAAGATAAAAAATGCTTAGAAATGTGGCGGTCCTGCTCCATAGGACATAACAATATCTAATGAATAACCAAATTAAAATTACACCAGCTAGTAAAATTGTATTTTTCCTTTGACTATTTGTCTGGTGACAAAATACATATAAAAGGATTAATGAATGTGAATGTTTATACTTATTACAAGATAAGTTACAAAGTACATTAAAATATTCATATCACGTTTAATAATTATCTTTATAAATGGTACTCATGCATTTTCATGAAACATGAAAATTTGAAGCATGAAGCATTTTAATGGTCATTTCATTCTCATATGTTTTTGTTTGTGATTCTACATGACCTTCGCATGCTTTTATTGAATGTATCAATACATATAAACAGTAATACCATACTATGTATTTTTTTAAAAAGAGTAACCATGGAGTTACTTGCCTCTTCTTCTCCATAGGAAGCTACTGTTGGAATGAGCAACTAGAATCAAACTTATTTATGTTTTTGTCTTTCATAAGTAAAGCTTGTAAAGGCCTAAATGAAGTAAATGATTTGACTTTGAAAATGGTACATGATGCAAAGTTTTTAGAATTAAATTGAACTCAATGTAAACTTTTCAATAATTTCAGTTAAATGATTTTATTTAGAATGCTATTATGTTTTGGCTACAACAAATAATCTAAGTTATTGAAATTTGATATGCAGTAGGTACTATTTATGATTGTATAAATTGTATGTCAATATAGCATATTGTCCTATACTGTACCTAATATACAAATTGAATTATACTGTATATATCAAACAATGTTTAAGGTTCTTCTAACCTACAGACAGACATGTGTTGCTGGGGAGTTTGTTGCACCACTTCTTCTTCCCAGTAAAAACACATAGGAAGTGGTAAAAGGTGGGCGTTTTGGGGGCTGTCTTTTATAAATTCCTGACGTTCAAAAGGTGCTGTTTTGCAGCCAAGTTTGAATAAACGATTTTTGACTTATGATTGTATAAAATGCTTGTACATTTGAGGGGGGCTGTTGGAATATACGCATGATGTACGTATAATACCTCCTTTACAAATATCCAAGATTATATAAAGTATATCTACTTCAATCATTCGTCAAACATTCATTCATTCAATGTTCACTTCAATCGTACATTCTATCATTCGAAATATAACAGTCGTCCAGGATACATGTGTTTTCTTTGTCTCACCTGCACCCATATCCAACAGAGCTAAAACTGTTTTTTTTTACCTAGTGGACACCCCCTTGTCAAAGCTATAAATTCGTCCGTGGGTTTTCAACGCTTCTAATTGTTAAAAACAAGCATAGAAATCTGTTGCATGCCACTGACGACATGCGTTTAGCTTTGAGTAGTACTGAACCAAGAATTCAGAAGTTAGTAAAGAGAATACAGTCACAAAAATCTCATTAAATTAAAATCTCAATTTAGGCAAACCAATGGGGTGGTCCCCGGCAAGACAAATTTTGGTAAAGTGGTCCCTCATGACAAAAAGGTTAAGAACCACTGCTCTACACTGACGATTTCAAAGCTGTTTATGAGGTGGAGCACTTTTGTGTCCCAAAACTCAAAAAATTTCGCGCTCGCTGCGCTCTCAGCTTTTTCACTTTACACTGGTTTTTTTTCAAACTTGTTTAAGTATTTTTGTGTTCCAAGACTCAAAAAATTTTGCGCTCGCTGCGCTCGCGCCTTTCACTTGGCAGTGACTATTTTCTGATTTCTTTAGGTATTATTGCGACCCAAAAATCAAAAATTTCGCGCTCGCTACGCTCGCGGCTTCTTCTCTTTGCAGTGGTTTTTTTCCACACTTGTTTGGGTGGGTTTTTTTGTGTCCCAAAACTAAAAAAATTCGCGCTCGCTTCGCTCGCGACTTTTTCGCTTTACGGCGATTTTTTTTTTATCTCGTTTTGGTACAAAATTATTGAGTTTTGGAATAGTAACGTTTTTACATTTGTCGTTTTTTTTTGGGGGGTGCTCAATAGGTAGTCCGCCTCGGGTGCCACCCGATGCGACACCGCCACTGTCATAACACCTGAACGAATGATCCGATTTCAATTTAGTTTTTTTTTGTACTACAGGTGTTTTACGGGCAAGTGTTCTTAGACATGTTTGATGAAAATTGATTGAGCCGCTTAAAAGTTACAGAGGTTTTACGCTTCAAAGTCGCTGTCATATAAACTTGTTAACATTAAACTCTTCGGTACATAGAGGGTTGCAAAAATAATCTAGTAACTGACAGAAATACTTATCATTAAGTTCACAATCATTACAGGCGGCAAAAATTGAATGGCCTACTAGCGGCAAATTTGTAAATCCGCCACTGCATCGATTCCAGCAAAAATAAACTTTATAACGTTGATACAAGTTCTAAATTCTTTTAAGAATATAATTGGCATTTGTAATCCTCGGCTCAAGCAAATGATGAAATGATAGAAAAAAATAAGTAGGCTCTTAAGACATATCGTGCGATTCTAATGTGGGTGTTGATAAATCTCCTGATTTCTTAACAATTTATCTAACTAGGTTCATATTCATTATTTTAGATAATCATATTGATTCTAATATTCTTACATTCGAAAGCAGAATTCCGTATTTGGATGTTGGTAATTTCGTAACTCATGTAATATTTATATAACTTTTGATTGGTCGGTTTTATTATGCACACGTCTTGTTTATATATGGCATTGATAGCAAATCAAATATGCATGACTATGCATGTATCTTAATACTAAAAAACTTGTGCAACAAACGTCTTCGATGTAAAATGTTAACGAATGAATACCAACTTGAAAATGCTTATCTACCTGTATCTAGATTCATATGCGTTTTGCATATGAATGGGCTCCCACACAAAACTGCGAAAATTTTAAGTGCACTCCTTTTGGTGGGGCGCCCTATGACTGAACCAGCAGTTTCGTCGCTGCAGACAAAAATTGACTATCCACTTATATTCTTATTTCAAACAGATCACTCTAATTTTGTTATTTATTTGTATAGACTCTATCTATAAGATAGAGGTGTAAGTAACTTACCCGCAAGCAGTCCAACTGTTTATGAAACTCTCGGAGTCGCGTGTCGTCGTCGTGTGTAGCTCGTTGAGGCAGCGGCTGTGGTTGCGCGCGCGCCTTGCTGCGGCACCGCGCATATGCAGCCGCGGCGGCCACCAGCGCGATGCACGCAGCCACCCCACAGGCAGCGCCCACTATCACCTGGTAACACACCATAGATAATAAAATATTTTAAAGAAAAAAATATTTGAAATGCTTGCACTATAATGTGTTCTGCGCAATTGGTTAATCTTCTTATATGACAACAGCCGCCACAGGACATCATCATTTTAGTGAAAGATTTTGTATATAATGTGAAGATTTAGAAAAAGACTAGCTTGTGATGTTGCTTTTTTGTAACCAATGCGTTTAGAGAGTGGACGAATCACGCTCTTGGAGTATGAAATAGGACAAAAGTGATCCTTTGCTGAACCTACCATGTGTAAGTATGTGTATAAGGCTTTCGCAAATAAAACAGTTTACACAATAGCAAAACATTGCAGAATGCTTACTGCTTCAGAAACTGTCGATACCACTAAAAATCGTGAGCACGACAAAGACATAAAACAGGTTAGTCGGCCTCGATTGTCTCTACTTGATCCCTCACACTACAATTTGCCAATACCTTAGTAAGGACCTTTTTAGATTGTAAGTAATGGGGGCGTGGATACTACCATAAATCGTGACCCGTATAAGCACGTTAGAGCTTACAATTCTTACCAACAAGCTTTTGGCAAAAGAATTGTGGAAGAAATACCTTTTATTGTCTATAAATACACTTCGAACGGACTAACTTGATCTGAAATCGCTATAGGCGTTAGCAATTTTGGAAGTTAGAACAATGGCCCGTGTTGGTATTCTCTTTTGGGTCATGTATCAGTCGGCCAGGGTCGGACTGGGCCGGAAGGGCCCGGGTGGCTGATCACAATCCCGGGGCCCGAGACTAGACCATGGTGATGGGATGCTATCGAAAAATACTGAGATACACAAATTGAGATAAACAAACTATAAAAAATTTATTACTATACTAAAATACAATACAATAGTAAGTAGGTATTTACTTAGAACAAATTATATAAAGCTAGCCAATCAACATTTTTTTTAAAAGAGGAGAACTTTCAGCTAAGCAGTTAATGACTCGATCGTAAAAGCTGTTGTTTTCGTCATCCTTGATTAGATCCGATTCTGTATTTAATATAATCAACGAATCCAACAGTTCTTGCCCCAGTAAAGAACGAAATCTCGTTTTAATGCGCTTCAATGCTGAAAATCGTCTCTCACAAGTCACTTGCGTGAATGAAATTGTGAGAATTACAACAACGATTCAAGGAGCAGCGAACGCACGCGTCGGGGATTCCCCAAACCACAGACTCTTTACTTGCGTAATGCGTTCCGTTTCATCAAAATTATGAGATGAGAGTGAATAAATACGTTACGTTTCTTAATTGTTATTTATAAATGTTGCAGTTCCGAATTCATCGAGTTTTTAACGTCTATAGCCCTAGTGTATGCTTGGCGCCCTGCTAGCTAGATCTAGAAAACCGCGTAAATTGCGAATTTTACGCGTTTTTGCCGCGACCTTACAACAGCAAAAATGTCTCAGTCCTTCGAAATCATGACCGATTCCTGTAGGTTTTCTTGCTTTAGTTTATTTTATACACGGCGGAATAAACACTATTATTATTGATAATAATAATAACCACTATAATACTTACATAAAAGAAAGCGAAATAAAACTCCCATAATTTTCCAGCAATTTTAGCCCATTGAAATGTTACCTACAATTTAAGGACAGAGTATTGCATTTATTACAGGATGCAATTTTATTTTTGGGACATGTGTGGGGGGTCAATAGAAGCTTAATCTCAAGTTTGTGGGGTCGCCACCCAGGTCCCCCGGCCGCCATCTTGAAAAAAGGGGTGAAAACACTTTTTTCGCGATATCTCGTAAACTACGCTTCTTACAAAAAATTCGTAAGTCATAATTTGTAGCAAATTGTTTTGTCTTTCAAATTTTTTGTAAGACGCATAGTTTACGAGACATGCACATGGGCAACCGTAGCACAGGGGGCACGCTGCGCGGGCCCCCCCCCTGTGCTGAGGTTGCCGCATGCCTCTCAACCCAGGCCTGTGGGGGGGCCCGTGCAGGCTGGGGCCCGGCTGGCAAATGCCACCTCGACTGTATGGCCAGTCCGACGCTGGTCGGCTAGCCCAAAAGGTAATAAAAAGCTATGGACACACAGACGACAAATAGTTCGCTTTGCTGAAATACAGTAAGGTATTGACTATTTTAAACCAACAATAAAGGACGTGTAGTTTAATTTAGTTAAAAAGATTTTTTATTTGTGATAACCTTTCTTCTACACCTATAAAAATGATGCCGATGTCACAAACGCTTTCTTTGGTAGAACTAGTAAATGTCTTTCTCGAAATCAAAAACACTGAAGTAATAGGAGAACTTTCTGGACTTTCTTGTTTTTTAGCAAGCAACGCAGAAAGCTGGGAGAGAGTTGTTAAAACACAATGCATTGTGGTCGGTCCACTGTACAATGTAGTACAAGTGGCGTATACGTCCACCTCTATTATTCACTAGTGTTAGTGGCTATTTTCAATTGTCGCTGTGGAGTAACGTAACAGCACCTGCTACAATAAAGCCGTTTATTAATTTAATACTGGCTGGTACAGCTACTCCTTTCAGCGTTTTTATTTCAACATTTAGCTGCTGACTGTGTGCCTGTACTCAGTATGCAATACGATAGGTTCGAGGAATTGATTTGAGACGAAAATCCGTTTGCACTACAAAAAGGGAGACGGGTGAATTTAGGGAGTAGACTTCGTCAATAGTTCCATATTTTTTCGTTTTGTACAGAAAAGTAATATAAGTATTATATTTTATGATGATGATTTAATGAACTCATAACATTTCAATCACCATCGTAATCTAATTATTTTTCTAATATACAAGTGAGTTTAACAATATCCATAGCGCAGCATCATCGGTCAGATTTGCTCTTTAATGATTTAGATTGACTGTGGAGCAGGTACCATACGGAGCACATCTGTTCCGCGCATCAAAGCCGTTACATCATAGTATTTTAATCTAGAAGCCGTTGAACTTTCATGTTCTGGTATTTGATGGATGCGGCTAATATAACGTATTTATTTGGAGCTAATATAATATTCAAATATTCTTATTTTTGTTTATGATTTACAGTTATTCTTAATGGAAAAGCTATGTTTATTGGAATTCCACAAGGTAATATCTTGGGACCGTAGTTGAATTATATCTGGGGCTCGGTCGACATTCCAAAAAAATACGTAATTTTTATTTAGTAACAAGTACCTAACTGTCTTTTTGCTTTACTTTACACTTCGTAAGTTAATTGTGTGGATTAGATTTTTGAAGTTAGCGTTATCATACCTCGTTATACGTCTGCGCAGGGTAGCACACCCGTCCCATGAGGTGGTCATCATGAGCCCAAGCCTCGCGGCTGCCAGCAGGACAGTCATGGGCACAAGTGCCGCCAGGCCAGACCAGCAACCGAGCGCATTTGACGCACCCGTCCGCTGCACAGCGCACGCATTCCGCACCACAGCCTGGAAACAAATGAAAGTGTCCAGTTTAACACAAAATTCATATAAGTCATATAAGTCTGAAAGATATTTCAAACGGGTTAGTAAATAGAAGATATACTTCTTCCTTATGTTATGTTTTTGCGTATACCTATTCTAAAATATGATCTTCAAACCCACTGTGGGATTGGTTTTTCTTGACTTTTGGCTTTCAGTGCCTTCAGCTTATGATTTGTAATCACTATTATAAAATTGTGTAACCCATATTGCATGTAGAAAGAAAATATCAATTATTATTCTTGTATAGCAATTCCAATGTAAACTGAAATCATTGTCCGTAAATGTTTACATAAATCTTGCAAGCCAATTGCTCACGTTGGAATTTAAATGATTTTAACTTTTTGTAGACAGAACGATTGAGTTTATATTAAACTTATCAACAAGTTGAAAATGTTGAAACACCTCTGACGGACAAGTTGACGAAACCAACTTTTTAGGATGGGATTGGGTCGAAAAGTAAATACGACATAAAAAGTTATTTCAAGAGGTAAAGTTTATGGGGAAGCTGGACAACTTTTTACGGTAGCTGATACTGAATGAAGCACCCTCAAGAGTTTTTAAGGGCTCTAAAAACGTTCTACTAACCTGTTTTAGGAGATACTGTATTTTTAAGTAAGACAATAGTTGTTTGCGGAGCATATATATCAAATGATATTAATAAATGTATGGAGATAACAGAAGAGAAGAAGGATTTTTGCTTAGTACACCTTCACAGTTTTTTGTACTCTGTCTATATACTTTACTGGAATCATCGTATCATTGAAATATTTAGGATTTCTATGCTAATAAATGGTTCCATGTTTGGGCGTAATGTATTCATGGCGATGCACGATGTTTATTCGATTGCTCGATACACCAGACACAGTGAATGTAGAATATTTTCTCTGCTACATGGCATAGGTACTGTCGTTTATGTTTATAATTTATATCGACAGGCGGTCCGACTGCACCAGCAGACGAAACACGCCAAAATCTACCAATGAATGTTGGTCTTACGCAAGAAATTATAATTTTGGTCTCATAAAAAACGTAGGACTTATGGGCACATTAATTTACATATTAAAACGAGTTTCCGAGCGGTTTGCTTCAAATATAGAAGAACATTAAGAAGTTTACCGTTTGCTTTGAAAACAAATGAAACAAAGCTTCAGAGTCTAAATGTCAAGCTTTAAGGCTCGCTCTTGGCATAAAGTTTAGATCTTACTGCTTACTGGTTCATTATACCAAAGTAAGTTACGGTACGGGTTCACTTAATTCCCCGTTTCTGAGGTAATGACTTTGAAAATCAATTTATATTCAACTTCAGTGATTTGGATCGTATTTCGATACTTTCCAAAGGGAAAGCGCGCGCAATATGCGATTAGTGTGCTGTTCAATTAACGGGACCGACCGGACGAGTAGACACATTACTGTGTTTTGTTTACTTTACGATCAGCATTACGTGCATAACGAGGTTCCTGTGCACCGCCGTGCGGTAATTTCTGGTGATCGGCACTTTAGCTGTAGCCACAATGTAGCAACATATTATCCTTGCAGTAGGAACATTTCTCGACGATTATGGATAAGTCAAATGGCGGTGTGTTGAAGCTCTGCAAACCGTGCATTATCGTGCCAAGTTTCATCGGTATGGTTATGTTGGTGTTTTTTTTATCTTTCCAAAATATTATCGTATGCGGTGGCTAAGGTACCTTGGCATAGTGTGTGGGAGTTCGTAGGAGTGCCAAGAGGTACCGACAACTTATTGTGAAAGCTGCTTCGAAAGATTGAGGAAGACAACATTACAGCAACGTATCTATACTAATATTATAAAGCTGAAGAGTTTGTTTGTTTGTTTGTTTGTTTGAACGCGCTAATCTCAGGAACTACTGGTCCGATTTGAAAAATTCTTTCAGTGTTAGATAGCTCATTTATCGAGGAAGGCTATAGGCTACTTTTTATCTGGGTCCGTGCCGAGGTTCCCACGGGATGCGGGTGAAACCGCTGGCAGAAGCTAGTAATTCATATTAGACAAAGAAGAGTGCGGACAACCAGGAGATGACGAGAAATTGAATCGGAACTTGTTTTGAAACGCAGTTCAAAATGATCATTTGAAACATTATTGACAGGCCCATTTATTTCTATCCATCACATGTCTGGTTGTTGCATAGTTGCATTTTTTGTTGTATGATTGATTGTTGCAATTATGTCGCTGATATTATGTTAAATATCTTCCTCGCACTTACGACACGACCCACACAAACTCATCTATCATCAGCGTATAGGTAATCAACCTTCCAATATTCTATGTTGGTAAGAATCGTTTTTTGATCAAACTCAAAACAAACCACGACTGTTCTCTTTTTGAAAGTTTTTCATATTAGTGGCGGATACAGCCAAGTCATAATCAGTGTGAAAGATAGGAAAGATATGAGAATATTGACACCAGTTGAGACAGTTGAAAACTTGCAACGTTTGTGCGTTGGAAAATAGAAATCTTGTTTATTTCTTGCAGTGTCTTAGTTCCCATCGACTGTTTGCATCACAATGTTAGGAAAGTGAAGTATCCATTAATGTTTGCAGTTTCTGTATAAATTGCAGTATTTATGGTTTATTTGATTGACTTGACTTCTGGTATATGAAGTGAAATGTTTAGTTGCATTTGGCAATACAAACAAAATAAAATGTTTAGTTGTAATGAATTAATCAATAATAATGAACAATTATGTTAATTCTTTTAGTTACAACAAAAACAAAAGATGCGAAAAAACTGCAATTAAAACAGTAAAAGTGTTTTGATTGCAAAATTAATAAAACATTTGGTTTTTAAAGCAGGTTCATTGCGTGTAGGTTTCATGTTCGTGCCATGTTTTTACTAAAAGGCGTTAAATAAGTATTCATGTTTAATTCGGTAAGTAATTACAATTGTAAGTAGGTTCTGGTGAAAGCGATGTATCCTTAATTCTAAAGCTACCGAAGAAACCGGGTGTTTGTGTGTGTATAATTTACCGTGCCTGATGATCCAGCGTTGTTAACTGTTTTCCAATCAATAGCCTGATTATTGGCGATTTGCAATACTAATCCGACTAGCTTTGATTGAAGCCATAGTGAAATTAAAAATAACTTGTGGAAAAATTCAACATAACTTAGAAGTTCTTGTTCTTGATTCAGATGTTCATTTTCTATTAGTTAAAGTATTCTATATACCCAAATAAATATCACGGCACCTACAGGTAAGTTAATAGAATGTTCTCTTATCAACTTTTAGCTGACAATGTCAGTCATCTTTAAACAAGCTTTTATTTTAATTAAAGTCTCGGTGACGTGCCTGTCGCAACGTTGATAGAGCTTAAGATAAAATTAATGTCAAATAATTTGTATGAAACAAAACTGATTGATACATTAAATAACCCTCGTACATAATCATTATATTCCCCTAAAGTTATTATTATCTAGAATAGAAGCTTAATTCTAAACTATGTATTTCCTAAATTGTAATTATTAATAATTTAACGTTCATTAATACGGAGATTTGAAGTGATTAATTATAACAGGGCTTGGTCCTTAGTTCATATTTCATCTCAATGTCGGATAGGATACAGCTCTTGAGATACAAAGGATGTTCAGAAATTAGATGGAAACTGATGCCGCACCAATTAATCTTGGAAAAGGTTAGAGTTTTGAGTTAAAAAGCTGTTCAGCAGTGGACGTTATAGTCCACTGCTGAACAGCTTTTTATTTTGGATATCCTCGGGTATTTTGGATTTTTTGTTCAGGTGTCCGAAGTTCTCCCAAGAGGAGAGGTAAACAGCAAGCTTCTTAACAAAGTTTGGTACTAGTCCGGGACTCACTCACGTGTGTCGTTGATGGCGAGGGGCGCGTCGGCGGGCCGCAGCTGCGCGCACGCAGCGCTCGCCATCGCCAGCACCACTGCCGCCAGCGCCGCGCACGTCATCGTACACCGCTGCGCATCGTGACTCTACTGTGGAGGAACAACAAATAAATGGCATCAAAAATTGCTCCTCGTCGCTGTCACTGGGTAATGTACCCAAAATTAATGAATAATTAATCCCTATTTTAATACTATCGTTCTCATTCACTTCGCAAAAATTAGGAAGTTCTCAATAAATTCATCGAATTCTTTTTTAGGTATTAATTTTATCATCATTCTTATTTCTAAGTATCTGCATCATCACATACTACATAAAATATTACGACACTAAGGACGTCTCGTCGGATAGAGCTTTAAAGAAATAGTGGCTTCTTTGGTATTGTGGCTGAGGACAAGAATCTTTTTAGTGTTCCGTACCCAAAGGGTAAAACGGGACCCTATTGTTTTCGCTCCTCTGTCCGTCTGTCACCAAGCTGTATCTCATGAACCGTGATAGTTAGAGAGCTGAAATTTTCACAGATGATGTATTTTTGTTGCCGCTATAACAACAAATACTGAAAACTAGAATTAAATAAATATTTTGGGGTTCTCCCTTATAACAAACGTATTTTTTTTGTCCGTTTTATAAATAATGGTACGGAACCCTTCGTGCGCGAGTCCGACTCGCACTTGGCCGGTTTTTTATAAGGCCACCTAGTCTTAAACATTGTTGGATATCGCGGCACTTATTTTTAAACAAACGTGTTGGTTACTAGGTACTGTCGGTCTTTAATTTGAATGTATATCTAATATTGACAAACAATCTCATATCTAATGATAGGTGACAAAGAAAACTGCTTGTCGTATTGCAATTAGTAGCTGCTACGTGGACATAGTCGCGGGTAAAAGTAGTTCACAGTAATTGACGGCTGCATGATTGATTAATTATGAATTAATCATGAGGAAATTAATTTATCAGGTACCATTGCTGACCATGGCCGATATGACCGTTTCGTTTTCATTGTAGGTATTAGAAAACAGGAATAGTACGTGATCCTATCTACCTAGGTCCTTTATTATTTAAATAGACAATGCACGGAAATATAAAACCCAAGCCAGTGTTATATTTTTGTAAGGATTTTTATTGAAGTCAAAATTATTCTCCATTAAACTAGTAACGTAATACTTATGTCTAGGTATTTGTCATTCTGCCAGCTTTCACATTTCTCAAAGCTTAGACAGAAGTCACACAGTTGGAAGAACAGTTGTTATTATCACTTTATTAAAGAGCGATCATAGTAACGTGAGAAATTCATCGCTAATTGTGTTCCATCCATCGAGAGGTGTTGCTACATCAGCACCTACGCGTATCTTATTAACATTTTCTCAAGTCCGTACTTGGAACTTTCACGAAACAAGATAGGTACTCTATGCTCTATGTTGTTTGGTGTTTAAAAAAACAATCCAGCTCTATGTGATTTATGGTACTTATGTAGCCAGAAGGTAAATATAACAATGTTAAGGATAATAAACATACAAACAGTTACCAAAAAGCTCCAAAAACAAAAACAAAAATGTCGTTGACTGTGTACGGAATACACGATTTTAACCTCAGGTCAAACAAAATGTCGTTGGGTTTACCTGTCAGGATAGTAAGTAGAAGTCAAGAAATAAGTCACAAACAATAAGGTTCAAACGAGTCTTAGCAAAATTAAGGTTTGTTAAGAGATAGTTCACGATTTATTAAGCCAACTAAAATGTGTGAAAACTTTACGATTGAAGTTTTATACCTACACTAGCTGTTGCCCGCAACTTCGTCTGCGTGGGCAATATAGAATAGTCAATTATTACGTATGGTGCGTAAGTAATTTTCACAGGAAATAGCTATAATCTATGTCTATATGCTTTGAGTCTGACAAAGCTGTCATTTGTACATTTTCTGCAGCTGCTGCGACTAAGCAGAAGCCAGAAATTCTGTCAGTCTTACCATGGATATCGTCTTGTGTAGTTGACTGGATTGAAGATAGATAGATAGGTAGTCGCTCCAAGCAAAGTATTGGTACTCAAACAGATTCGGTGACTGGAAGCCCAGCACCAACATAGTTGGGGAATAGCTGGATGGATGATAAAATGAGTCATCATCATCAGCAGGCGCATAGGGTAGGATAGTTTCACTACTGGGGAGAAACACTTGTATGACTTGTATGAATTGGGGATTTTCTGTGCACTTACTTACTATGGTAAGGCTGACCCCACATTAGGCGTGCGCGATCCTCGGGCGTGTGAGCTGCGTGAAAGTCGCGTTTTGCTGCCCTGCGGCATGTGTGAAGAGTGCAAGCGACGCGCTCGCGGCGAGCACGCGGCGCTCGAGTTGCGTTCTTACCCCTACGCCCGCTATCCCCGCCGCCCGCTAAACACCTTAGCAGTTAAACGTCAAGTCGAGCGCGCTGCAAATGCCGCAGGGCAGCAAAACGCGACGCTCACGCAGCGTGCTCGCGACGCACGCGCTACTCACACGCCCGAGGATCGCGCACGCCTAATGTGGGGTTAGGTCTAAACCGGGAGGGATTTCACCGAAATGTTTGCATTAGTTCACGAATAGGCAAAATGTACGTATCTGTGAGAGTCCACTTCATGTGTTCGTACTTGAAACCTGCAGTTTTGCCAAGATTTTCAAAATGTACGCTCGCAATTTGTCATTTCTTGGTGGAGCCAGCAAATCAAAAGAAACAGAAGTGTTGTATACTGTGCGTCACTACCGCTCACCGGGAAAATTTCGCTCTTGCGGAGGACGTTTATATACCATATTTTGTGTCACACGTAAACAGGACGACAGTAAGTATCCACCGAAACACTTTCAAAGATCTGATGAACGAACAAATCAGACCTGAGTTGGTCACCTGGGGCCAATCAGAGCTCTATGAAGCGATCATACGCTTTGGCTCCTCCTGTTATTGTGGTTTCTGAAAATTTATTCACCTCATTCAACGATGAATGTAATTCTGATGGTACTATTAAGAACACTTGCTTAGCGCAAAAGCTGACGTTGGCAGGCCGACTCTTTTGACTTCTCGAATAGGATACCATTGGTTTTTGTGCAATGCACACCTGCAATGCATGCTGGATTAGGATAGGATATAGGTGGATAGGATTTGCAGCAGAGAACAATTCTGTCTTTGTAATTGAATGACATCAAACGTAGTTTTATATAAAAGGTGTTTTTTTAGACTTGGCTCGGGTCTTACTGAGACTGTTCGTAATCGTGAACAGTTTATTTGCGATCAGAAGTTGAAAGTAAGCATGTCTCTGGTATGCGACGCGTAATTTGTACGTTTCCAGACGCATAAAGCATTTTACGTGTGTATGGTATTAAATCCAGAAAGCTCCCATTTCTTATCTGCACTTTGTATCTGGGCTTGTTTTTAAAGCTACAGAAGCCTACATTACCTACCTCACGCTTAGCAGCGCTTGCGAGAGATAGATCTTCCTTTCTTCTAGGATTAAGTTTACATATTTTGCATCAGAAAAAATAATTAAGGTCTACTTAATACTACTCACTCAAAGTAATTTGTTTTAAGGCCACCACATTAGTGGAAGATAAGCTAAACTATGTTTATGAAAAAATCCTGATATGAACTCTATCTGTAACTTTAAATGATAATTAATTGTTCTACTAAAGTCATCATTTTTGACATAATGTTCAAAAAATAATTTAGATGGCACCGTTTTAAATTTGGCTGAGAACTATTAATTTTCCTTTCATAAAGGTAATAATTATAGTTGGATTTTGATGTGGTACGGCAAACTGACAAACACTATTGAAATGTCTATCGAAAAATTACACTACGTGTTAAAATATGGTGAATTACGGAAAATACACAACTCCATCTGTTGAAATAATAATCCTCTATAAAGAATGTATGGTAATTAATTGTCATTTACCACCTCACTCTTTTGACAAATTTGATGTATTTTTACCACAGATGGAGCTACTTTAACCTTGGCTAAACAAAATTTTCATATTTTTTTTTCTTCCGAAGTTACTTATAAAGGTGTGATTTTCTGTGTAAAGATTAATAATAGGCCGAACAACTAATATAAGTACAACATTCAAATGTACAGTTTTGACAAACAGATTGCGTGTCGAAATATTTTACATCTTGAATTCACAAAATTAATCATATCTTTTGATAGAGTGAATCGATTTCGATGAAACAAAAACTAAGTAATACCCCAAGTTACGTAGAATTTTTGTATATAAGCATTGTCTGCATTGAATTCGTAGATTTTACGTGAATCCCGAACAAACAAACAGATAAACAGACAAACAGACAAACAGACAAACAGACAAAAATGACAAAAATGATGGAAATGGGTTCTGTTAGTTACCCTTTAACATGCCGGCTATTTTTTTTGTCAATTTCTTCAATGTACAAAAATTACTTTTCTACAGATTTATTATATGTATAGATTAAACATAATCCAACTGCTATTGTCTTAAAATGTTATGGCAAGTAGTAGCTTATACGTTAAATACATAAGTTTTATAGTAAGCACCAGACTGTTTTGTTCTAGAGTAGTGATAAAATACTTAGAAACTTTGAAACCAGCATAAACTTCACTATAACTGTTTTTATGACATCACTTTTGTGAGAAACAATGTTGACTTGAATTTGAATGTTATGTGTAATACGAAACCGCATAATAATATTCAGTTTCTTTGTTGTGACATCGCTTTAAATACAGTTAGGCCATAATCATGGCTTTTATTTAATGGCATAAAAAAAAATGTTCATCACGCGTGTCTTAAATCAAGTAACTCACCTTTAGATTAGATTCCGTTCACGCAAATCCCCGTACTAACTTTCACTATGACGTATAAAATATGTAATGTTCGCAATGACTACATCTATACATTTACGAGTGATCCGAGGTGAGTGAGTGTAACCGGTTTTAGAATGCTCTCATAATTTTCACGTCACGTTTTTGAATATCAAGAGTATTCTTTCAGTATCGTATGATACTTAACATTATGTTATCGAATAGTGACGACAAAGAGTATTCAATATTCATGCCGATATTTTGATATTGAAAAGTAAACAATGTCAGTTATTAACTCCAATCAATACTACACTGTCATGTTTATAAATATGAGCGTGTTTGTAAACAGTTTTGATTGTACGTTGAGTTGTGACACGGAAACGTACACCTACTATCACGGGCACTATTTTCTCTAAACAAAACAACTACCTAGATATACGTCAACATTACATATCGTTAATCGCTACTAAGTTGGTTTATGACGGTATAAAGAATAGTTAAATAAATCACCACCGAAATTTTTCGGACTGATTTGAATGCATTTTTTATCAATATGTATGAAGAAAAATACCATACTTATAAATATAATGGGCACATTCACTTTTTGACATTATATCAGGGAACAGCGAGTTTTTATTCTCACAAAGCTGCTTTCAAACATTAATGCCATAACGATATCCTTACGACGCGTTGGTCAGTGACTGGTGAGTCACGTCTTAATATTATTGGCCGGCCGATGTCCTGTTTAACAAAAAATCCGTGTCTTAATTATATTGTTCGACGATATGGGATGTGGGTCAGACGGTCTCGTCTCGTCCGACAGTGTAACAGTACGACGAGTTTGCAAATAAGTTGACATTGGCATTCGATAACCGCCACTGATCGACGCTACTCCTACACGCCACGTGCTTACAATATTTATGTGCTGTGTTCAATTGCTAGTTAACATTGATAGCGTTTGTGTAGGTTTTAATAGAGATTAGCTTTTATTTTGCAATACATATGATATATCTACGACATAGGTTTGTAGCAGTAGCAATAAAACTATACCTAGTTACTCTGATAATATATTCATTGAATTTAGAAAGTGTAGGTACTAACAGATAGTTGTGGTATTATTATTCAGGATGCAAGGCCTTACTGTTCCTATAACCAGCCGAGAGTCTTTCAATTATACTTGTATAATATCTAGATGGTCGTCTATCAACCGCTTTCTAATTTGATTACCCAGATCAATGTATCTGAATGTTTGATAAGGCATGGATTATAAATATTGGCGGCGTAGTAGATAGTTCTCCTTAATAGCAATTTTGTTACGTATGTAAAGAGCAGTTAAGACTGATTGAATTTGAAAGAATTTGATCTCGGTATGCCAAAAGGAAAACCCTTAGCAGTTATAATCACCACGGTTAGGCAGGACTTGTCTATGAAGGCAAGAGATGACGAAAATCGAAGAAGCTTCTTAACATAAAAAAAATTGCAAGTCATCTCGGACATGCCCAAATTAAATTTTCAGGGTAAGCACTATTTCCAGTAACGTGATCGAAGGTTAAAGAATTGATGTAACATAATGTGCGAAGCAAGTCACGATCGCGTATCTGCCTTTCTCGTAGCTTTGTAGCGTGCGCCCAGTAATTACACTTGTGTGCGTGCAAACGAACCTGAGAGTGATTGAACTTACTATTGAACAAAGTACGGGACCACACGTGCCTTTTACAGCTTCATAAAGCTGAAAATAAGTTTACATGTTTTTTTTAGCGAGCATATGGCAGTTTATTATCTGCCCTATAAAACTGCGTTGGCCATTTTTTTTAATTGACAGGATGAAAATATCGGGTGTGCCGTTCACAATCACATTAAATGAAATCTATACTAATATTATAAAGCTGAAGAGTTTGTTTGTTTGTTTGTTTGAACGCGCTAATCTCAGGAACTACTGGTCCGATTTGAAATTTCTTTCAGTGTTAGATAGCCCATTTATCGAGGAAGGCTATAGGCTGCTTTTTATCTCGGTACGGGAAGTAGTTCCCACGGGATGCGGGTGAAACCGCTGGCAGAAGCTAGTGCGTTAATATACTGGTTAATATATGTCGATTAACACAAATAAAAAAAGAAAAATACGTAAAAATAAAAAAAATAATTTTTCAAACAAAGTAAATAGAATAAAAATGTGCGAAAATTAGAACATTATAATAGGGGTTAAAGTATGAAATTGCCGATTTGTACTGAAAATCTAAATTGTATTTTTTTTTAATTTTTAACAAACTTATTTAATCAAAATAGTTGCCATTATTATCTATACATTGCGGCCATCTAATAAGAAGGTCATTTATGCCGTTACGATAGAACTCTGAGGATCTAGACTGCACAAACTGTGTGAAAGAATTTTGATCTGCCTCCTGGGAAGAAACTTCTTGTGACGCAGATAATTGTCCAAATCACAAAAAAAATGGTCGTCCGTTAGAGCAAGGTCTGGCGAATATGGAGGAAGACGAATAGTTTCCAACTGCAGTTCCTGAAGAATTAAAACGGTTTCTTTTGCTGTATGAGGCCTCGCGTTGTCATGGAGCAATAACGGTGAAGGTCGATTCATGAGTCGTGGCTGTTTTACTGCTAATTTTTTCAACATTATTCGTCTTCGGCTGGGTATCTGGGTAGTTTGACTAGGATCGGCGTTCGCCGTCTCTCTTAATTTCTCGTTAATCACCTGTCAGGCGGTCTTTTTCATGGCTCGTTCTTCAAGTCGAAGTTTCCACCACGAAAGCGTTTAATCCAAAATCGCACGGTGCGTTCATTAGCAGACACCTCTTCAAATGCAGCATTGATATTGCGGGCTGTTTCTGCCGTTTACTTCCGCGTCGGAACTCATATTCAAAAATTACTCAAATTTTCGCAGTGTCCATCTTTCTTGTTTAAGTTGAATAACAAAAACAATTGAACATCGATAATCAAATGTTTCACATTTTTTAAAAGAAGAACATCACAGAAACCACGTGAAAAAAGTTTCATTCGAAAACCTCAAACCATGAAGACTCTATGGCAATTCAAAAACCTACTAGAATAAAACGGCAATTTCATACTTTAACCCCTAATATAAAAGTCAGTCATTACAAACAACTGAAATTCTCCCTTGAAAACTGACAGCTGTCAACTGATCAAAACATTCGATACTCCTAACTTTATCTCTGCTTTACACATGATGTTGTAAATTACAATAACGAAAAATGACCAAAAGTTTATTTTTGTACAATTCGCCATAGAATATCATAAAGTATATGCGATACGATTTAATGTGATTGTGAACGACACACCCTGTATACTTCTTCTAGGGCTTTTACCAACTTCAAATTAATACTCTTCTAATAGTAGGTAGGTACTACCCAGATATTCAGGCAAAGTAAAAATACCTAAGTACCCGGAGGTATTTTTGGATACTCAATTAAACTAGTAGATTAGAAGCTCTAACGATATTCCCGAGTGTTTTAGGCAGTGTTTAAGTAGCAATAAAATCTCTTAAAAGCTCATCGTAAAAATTCCTATCAAAAGTGAAGGTATTTGAAACTATAATATCTGTTCAATTAGGTATTAAATCAATAAAGCTTGAAGATAACACAGCAAAAAGCGTTATATTCATCTTATTTGCGTTGTTTCAATGTGTACGTACACCACTTGGTCATATCTAATAATCACGTCTGACTAAGCTAAGGTTATGAAACACTGGGTGCTACTAATGGCTGTGAGCACGACTTAGCTTAGGTACTAGGTACGGCCAGCTGTTGCCTTCATGCTGGTTTATTAGTACTTTATGAGTTGCAGCTATACGTCATATTTGCGCAAAACGGCCAGTAATAATACAGCAGCCTTTAAATACTCTATTTCAAAAATAGAATCGATTCAATACACCAACCCATTTAGGTCTTGAGCCACGGTGCTTGCCGCTTTCTCATGTTTTTTAATTCATAGACAATTTTTTTACCACAAATAACTCTTTTTCATTATAAATTAAATCCACGTTCACGCTATTCGATTTGTTTGTGGTAATGAATCGTAACAACGATTTGTATCGGTACAGTGATTATTAAATATACTCAGCACGGCGTTGTAACTATGTGGTCACTAGTTTACATTAACAGTGCCTATCCTTATAATTATTTAGATATGCATAGGTACAATTTATAGGTATATAATGCAGTTTAATGTCAGTAGATACTACATCTGGAGTGGTAGACATTAACCCACATTGGCAGAAGTACTTCGAACACATTCCTCGTAAATCTTGCCTTCGTGCTTAAGATTATCTGAACGTTGAAATATCATAGGTACGTTCTTACGTAAGATTAGATTAACTAATTATTAATTAGCATTTTATTATAATACTCTACTTAATAAACCGGTTATCGTAATGTAGAGTATATTTTGCTTTGCCATGTTGTTATGGATTCTATAAGTAGGTCCGGGATTATATTGGGTGAAGATGATTTGAGAAATCTCAAGAATTCATGTTTGTTATTATTGATCAAGTCGATAAGAGTTAAACGAAATATTTTAGCGTACACACAAAGATGTGAAATGAAAATACTAGGAAGTAAGCAAGTTGAATGGAATCGAGGCTGTCGCATACACGGTGCGTGCGCCTGCGACTGTGTCTCAAGTAGCGAGTACCTAACCGAGGTGAAAGTTGCCGGTGACGCACTTTTGTATTCACGCAACTCACGAGGCTCGAGTAATTTACGCCACCATTCTAATGAGACCTCCCCCGCCTCTCTTATTAATTTATCAGGAATGTTTACAGAGGGGCATCTCTATTGAAAACTGTCGGTTCATGTTAGAATTGTCGCTTTGTATAAATCGGCGGTCATGGCCCTTGCAGCTAAGTCGCCGGATCTGCCGGGAGATGCGGGCTTCTCGTCTGTACCAAACATCCGGGACGGTCGCTCTTCTATACTTGTTGCTGTGATTTATACAAAATATTTTAAGTTTTGTTTACATAGAACCGGATGCTTTTGAAGACCAAAGTTATACTGGCTTATTATCAAAGAAATATTATTTCTACAGGCTAGAATTCCACATCAGTATAAAAAATATTTCTACAAATAGTCTTTGTTGCCATAGATTGTTGTAAGTACATGCATCAGTTATTTCTCAAAGGTTATGAACTAAGGTTGTGACATTTTATAACAAAACAAAGCTTATCGCGATCGATCGGGTGCCATGAAGTAATTTATTTTCTTCAATTGATTCCAAAGCAAGCCATGGTTTTATAAACATGAGAAGTAATGTTACATTTATTTAAATCATTTCACTACTATATGTAGTATTATGTACCTACCGTACAAACATTAATATAAATCCACAGTCCATAAACAAATAATATGGACACTTGGTGTCCTCCATCATATAATTTCATTCTATAGAGATATTTAATTTGTTATTCAGTTTGGTCAGGCATAATGTCCATTTGTTTCAATTCTTCTTGAGCTATTCTAAAATACTCATCTTCGGTTTCACGGTCCAAGTCTTCTTCATCAACTACGTCCTCTGGTGGTTCATTCAAAGCTGTTTCTTCTTCAGCGCGTGCTTTCAAACGAATTTCTTTGAGACGATTGTCTAAGATATGTTCTCGTCTAGTCTCACGCTCGTAAATTTGCCCCATCAGTAACTTGTCACGATTTCCCGGTATAGCCATATTTTCAGATAATTGTAACAGATACAATGCTCCATTACAGTCACCAATAGCGACTGATTTGCCTTTTGAATGTGGAGTAATTTTTGTAAGTCCAGACTCTGATACTTGTAGAGTCAAGACTGGCTCCTTTTGTTTACGCAGTAAGTCCCAATAATAGAATTTTCCCGCTCCACATATCGACATGTACGAGGAGAACCTCAAAGGAGCCCAAGCAGCGTCATACACGAGATTCCTGTACGGCCTTGTTACGATGATGGGTGCGGTACGAACTTCTTCACTCCATATTTTAACAGTGTAATCACCACACGTAAGAAACATTCTAAAGGTACAAGGACTCCTTTCCACTGTTTGTACTGATCCATCGTGAGCATACCAAAACGAAGATAAAATGTCAGAATGAGTTCTTCCCATGCGATTGGCGTTAATTACTAATCCAGTCTCTGTTCCACAGAGAAACTTAGTAGGTAAGCCTTTATCAAACTCCAAAGTACTAACCCCTTCAGCATTATTTAAATTTGGAACTTCTGTCGGTGAAAACCTCACTGAGATTGGTAACCGCTCTTGAGGATATTTAAGGTTTCGCAAGTCCCACCACAAACATTCTCCGTCCGAAGACCCAGTAAAGAATTCAGAATATGTGCGAGACTGAATGTAAAGTATTGATGTTATTCCTTCGCGATGGGAATTATATACAGAAGTCGATGACACAGCATTTTTGCCGACACGCACATCAAATACACTAACAATACCTTTTTCAAGTCCGCATATCAACAATTCAGGAGTTGAGGGTGAACACGCTAGTTGCCAACACGGGTAATCAGGTCGTAATTCGTACACTGGTTCTGTTTGTCTGTGCACATCCCATATATAACAATCGGTTATGAGGTTTAGTTTTGGTTCCAGCATACATGTTTTGACGCAGTACGCAACTGCCAGTTTAGCGTTTTTTTCATTAGTCCATTTGACACATGATACTGGTCTCTGATGTTCATCACGGAAGACATTTGCAATTCGGACACTACACTTTTCAACAGGATCTTGCTCAGCCATTGTAGCATAATAGGTTTCATACATTTCAATGGCATTGTTTTGGTCTACGTAGTGAAATAAAGAATTAGACAAATTTTGCACGGATTTGATATAATTGTCTTCGTGCATAATTCTGCGACGATGGCGTTGAACATGATCCTCGTTGTAAGGGTTGACTTCCCGTGGCCAGCCACCTTCAGTGTGGTCGATCATTTGATCATGTCTTATTATTAGTGCAGTGTTAGTTTCGTTTTCTGAAGCAGAGCTTGTTGCCTGAACCTCGCGGTGCACGGGGTTCCGCAGAATGTATTGCTTTTGATCATCTTTGTTAGGACTTATAGAGTCTAACATGCGGGCTGGTACCATTTGGAAAAGTGGTTGTTTTCCAAAGTTTCGCCGAAGCTTGGTGTACTCATAGGTCCATTTTACGTAGGAAGCCATTATTATGTTATAATTAAATAATATGAATCTAAAATTGCTTCAATTACGTCAGATACTTTCACAACCATTAAACGCCAGGAATATTAAATCGGCAAGGCCATGGCGAAAAATGAATATTGATGACGGAATTAAACAATATACAGCGTCGTATGGAAACATATGTGTCCTTGTTTGGTAAAAAGGTTGTTGTCTGCGACGTAACTTAAACAGTCGATTGTGGGGTTTGATATCAACTACTGACTAAGAATATTTCAAAGACACGTGCTTGTAAATTATTGGAATAACATTTGATATTGTCTTTCAAGTTATCGTTCCAAGGTACTCTTTCCGTTTCATTAACATAGATGGTTTTGATTGAATCCAGTAATTCGGATACTTTGTAGTGGTGTTTCCTGTACCTTAGGCCGTGAGTCGTACCAGGAAGTGTCGTAACCACATTGTTGGAGGCAAGGAGTTGTTATGCGGTTCACATTAATATGCATCGAGTCCATATGGCAATAGTTATGTGCGAGAGGTGAGACGACTCTCAATGTTACGCGGTTACGCGTTTATGCTGATTCAGTCTACTTATTCCAGTTACAATATTGCTGGTTGTTTAATTAAACAATTATGAAACTAGAGAAGCTTGCCTTGCTATGTGCAAATTTTAATTACATGGAAATGTAATAGATATCAGGTAGTTGATTGCAATGTGTTTGACGAGCGAGGAATTTTTGATTGTAATATTGCATTAAAGACATGTTTTTATTTTGGTTCAGGATGCCAAAAACTACTTTTAATATCTGGAATGTTGTGAAATAAGTTTAATTTTGATACACCCCATGGTGCGTTAGTTAATAATATAATAAGTAATTAGTTTCAAATTGATTAATGATGGTTTGAAATTGTTGCTTTCAGCTCAAAGTTGCTTAGAAGATATTGGCTAATGGTAATTTTATTATAATGCAGAACGCATTGCAAAAAAAAAACATGTTGTCAAAGTCAACGAACTCATAAAAATAATAAAAAATCATACTTCCTTACCATAAAAATATAAACGTCTTCCATACCAGTATTGAACAATCACATATCTGTCACTTCACGTCATTGTAATTTTGCTAATTCTGTATTGGTAACATAGATGGTATCGATACACTGTCACGAATTGGCACAAGTCACAACACTGTTTTGCGTCACGATTAGAAATTCGAATTCGGTGCTTTTAAAGTGCGCGCGCGCCGTACGCTCGTACGAATGGGCGTCTCAGCGGTGACTGGCGCGCGTGTCGGCTGGAAGTACGCAGAAAGAACTCAGGTTGTCGAGTACTATGACTGGTTTGCTTGAACCATATCCCGGCAATTGATGTGTTGACTGATGATAACTATTCTTCTAGCTAGCATATTGTTGACAGTAACTTAGACAGGTTGCGCGGTGTGCATGTGACCTCGCCCTTTTTCAACTTTCAATATTATGGTGCGCTAAGTTGACTCACAGATAACTTGAAATGTCAAGGATTCATTCATTTTGATATTTGATGAAACAAAGGGAGACCTTAATTGTTGTATAGGTACTATACCGATTTAACAACGACACAACAATTATTTTAAAATTAATCTTTTGTTGGAAAACTTATTGGAAAGTTCCTTTGACTGCCGAGCTTGCGCTAATTATGTGGAGCTGCTATGCGGATATGCACTATGTAGGGATAAGTGGTAAAATGTTGGAGGAAAAGTGTGGAGTGTATGTGGGACGATGTAATGACCGACTCACGACACTGTAGCTCGTGGAAAGTGGCGAGATCAACCGCGCACGAGGCTTGCAGTACCTACTCCTGATGGCATTGTGCTTTAAATTAGTTACAAAACAGAGCGTCTGTGGTTTCGGTATCAGACCAGAGGCTTAAAGAATTGTTACTAGTATGTACCTATTACTTCACCTCTGTTAATAATAAACAGATAAAATGATTACTCTGTGTAATAAACTAAAGAAACACCATAAAAGTAATGTTGACACAAACAAAGGCTAGATTGAGATCGTACGCTAAAACAGGTTTTACTCGGTACAGCTCTTTACGTATTTAAAATACCATCAACAAACGTACCTGCACAGTTTATTGCAACTATTCAACATTAATTTTATCGGTAAAGGGAAACTATAAGGAAATGAACAGTTTTCCATATTGTGAGATTTATGTAACGGTGACATAAAGTACAAATAACAGCTATAAGTGTGTAAGGTGCGGACATAACTAGTATTCAATTAAGTATTTATAATATATAAGCTGTTACCAGGTTTCACTTACAAAGAACTTCTAGGGAAACATTTCCGTGTACCCGGATAAATAGAATTTCTATTCTTTTTCGGACGAGTTTAAACTCTACGTGAAACTTTGTCGAAAGAAGTTTCGGCTGTTGAGATGTCAAGAAGCTTACAGGAAAAACAGACGAATTTTCATATAACATTCGTTTAAGAAAGTTATATAAAATCTTATGAAACCTTATTTACTTCAATTATTAGGTTTTTGTACACATCGTAAGTTTGTTTTATAAGGTATCGTAACTTGTATAACTTAGGTATGCCCTAAGTGAGATTAGAAAAACAATAAACAATGTAATGAACAAGTATATAACAAGTACTTATGTATCTTAAACGTCGTAGTATAATATTATATTTGCATGAAAACCATAAATTATTATTTAATATCTAATTTTAACTTAATTAAATTATGTCACATGCGCTTCATGAAAATGACACTTTGATCTAAAACAAACACGCGTGAGCGACATCCATTATAGAAAGTTTTAATTACATTTTATAAATATCCCTTCTAATTTTAACTGGACAGAAGACATTAAACAAATTACCGAAAATTCAATAGATATTTTATGAATTAAATTATAATATGATTATTAAATCATCTCCATAATGAATAATAATTTTGCATTAATTCTAAAATCGCCCTCGATTCACAAGTTTGAACAAAAATGTTTTGGTCAAGAGTTAATTGGTATAATTGGTCATTAGTGTCTGAGAGCGACCGTTCCTTGAGTTGATTAGTAATTGACCCGGTGCAGACCTTGTGCTCCAAGCTTCACGGTGCCGTCTGTTATGAATATTAGGTTATCGCCGAGTACTACGCAGTCGTAGGGTTAACTAGCGACCTGAGTAAATGTACCAAATGTAATAATAGACACCATTTTGCACGTTCAACAAAGTCCTTTCAAATTATACAATGAAAAAAATTAAACTTTTTTAACGCACCTGCTCTCCGACGCTGTAGATCTCCGATTACAATTTGTACTGTTAGTAGGTACTTTACATAGAGGTATATTCAAGAGGTGTGAAATGTTTAATTTTCGTACTATTGTATAATCCACGCAAAATATGCAATTTTACGATTAATGCATTTTAAACTGAATCTACACATTTTGCAGTAATCCGTGACGCAACATTTGACATTATACGGTTATCGTTTATTACGTCCACATCACATACATTTCTGGTACTTACTGTGACATAGCTCGCCTGAACTACGTTCTTATCAATTATGTCATATTGAATTGTAAAAACTATTACTAGACTATTTAAACGGTAAAAGTTGCGCATTCAAATAAACCTAATTAAAACCACGTCGTCCCCTGCATAATTAAAAGAGGCCGTGGCTACGATTGGTCACGTACAATCACTTGAAATATTACCTTTTGCACAATAGTGAGCATCTATTACTGTCATTTTTGTACCGAAGAATTGTGTAACGCAATGATAGATGGAAGATAAACGGGGTTCGTTTGTAGTTACACCAAGCTTGTACACTTGCCCAGAAAGTAGACAATAGGAGCTTGATATATCGACACATTGCAGCAGTCTTCATTTCGCACAAATGAATGAATTCTTTGTATATGTTATGGGTTATGGACCATGTGATTAATTCGGGCATTATTTATAATGCCCGAGCATTATGAATAATGTCTAGCTTTATCGGGCCAAGTGATTAATAACTATCTTAACTTCATTATTTATCACATTGCACGGGCATTATTATATTGCTACATGACAGTTGGGCAATTTGATAATAAAGCTATATTTTATGCGGTGCGAGGGTGGCAGTTGTTCTAATAAATAAATTCTGTTACTTGCTACATATTTTATGATTATTGTTTCGAAAATTATATGTTCTTTTTTAATGGGAAATTTTAAGTCTAACAACAAAATTATTTATTGGACAATTGTCATCTAATTTACTTACTCGGCATCGTTTTTCTTGATCTCATTTTTCTTGGCTCGTTTTCTTTATGGTAGAATTTAATTTGGATTCAAAACATTGTATTAAAAATTGAAGTCAGTGACGAAAACGAATCGCTGCAAACCCGACTCCACGTAGTCTTGTCTGCCCTACCCCTAGAGTGCAATTCAAAACCGCGTAGGCGCGGAGGGTCAAGGCGGCCTGCGTGAAAACCATCTGCGACGATAAGCTCGCATGGGACCGCCGGAGCCCCGCAGCGCCGGAGCCGTGACAGAAGCCATGCTTGCTGCATGTTGCATGCTATTAATATTTAGTTTAAGTTAAATGTCAATAACAATAAAAAAAATGAAATTAAATATGTTTATATTACTTTGCCCAAAAGGTCACGGGCAATATGTATAGTGCCCGGTCAATTTGATTATTTGAATAATTATTATCAAATTGCACTCTCATATTGGGCATTTTTCATAATGACCGGGCATTATGTATAGTGCCCAATTTATCACTTGGTCCATAACATATATAAAATGGACAATGGAGCGTGCCGGAGAACCGATGGAGATGATCATAAAGCGTTTTGTATTGGTGTATAGCCTGTAAGCAGAACAAAGTCACGGTCAATGTGTTCGTGCGCGCGATTTCTGTTTATCAAACATTTCAGTAGAAAGCGTGCCTCAAAAGACAACTCAGCGAATTATGCGATAATTAGCTGTTATTGTTTTTTTGAATTAATTTTAACTTAAAGAAAATTTAAATGTGGAAGTCCTTTAGCTGAAAACGTGTGAGTTCAAGCAAGAATATGAGAGTTTGAAAGTGCTTTGGAACTTAGCAAGAACCATTGTGGTTTCAAATTCATACTTACTTCCCAAGTTCTATATACCTTACACCAGACTAGAGGTAAAAGTCGATTATATAAAATAAAGGCACCTTTAAAATAATCGTTCATCATATAAGCTATTCAAGCTCATATGTGCGCAAATACGAAAATATGTTCCAAGGAAAACAGTTCCAGAATTAAGACCTATTAGGAGCCAAATCCGGGTACAGTCATTACCAAACGGATGGCTAGTCAGTCGACTGATTGACCTTGTACTCGTACCATCCCCTCGTAATTGGGCCTTTGTAGCTGGGACACTCGGATCAATCCAATAACATGACCGCCTCGACAGAGGTGCTCATTTTATGTTCCTTTGCTAAACTATCTGGTCTTCTGGACACGTTGTTATATGTTTGATATTTTCAGGTTTGGTGACAAAGCTTTGTTGGTCCATGATATCGTGTTTCCAAATTGAACGAGATTTTCTGGCGTAGAAAAACGTCAACGTCTGAATATTTGCTTTGTTGATTTCAAAATGTAAGGCAAACTTTTCTCTGCTTAGGTCATATGCTGATATACAAGCTGTTGATTTGCATCCGTGCCATAGTCAAGGACGTAATTATACTAATGATTCTCAACCCAAATCAACAAAAAAATTGGTACAAAATTTTTTGATTTTAATTTTTTTTCGGAAATCCGTCGATGTCATCTAGCCGTATTTAAACTTGGCGCGTATGTTACTGGCCTTAAAACCGTGCTGCGCCCTCACACAAACGCAAAAACACAAAGCAAACGCAACGATTATTCATAAATTTCATTCATAAAATTGGATTACTTCTAAAATACTATGACATTACAATGACAAAAAAAGCAGTGCATATTGGCTATTTCCCGTCAACTGTAATTCCAATCGATTATTTACGTATTTTATGTCCTCCTCCTGAAGTATGGCACAAATGCAAATCAACACCTTGTATGCCCAAATATCACGTTACCTAATTAATCTTTACTATACTATATAAAAAAAAATTGTTTGTTTGTTTGTTTGGTTGTAATGGATAAACTCAAAAACTACTGGGCCGATTTTAAATATTCTTTCACCATTAGAAAGCTACATTATCTGCGAGTAACATAGGCCATATTTTATCCCGGTGCGGGCAGTAGTTCCCACGGGACGCGGGTGAAACCGCGGGAAAACGGCTAGTAAGAAATATTATTATAAAATTATCAACCTGCTTCATACTCGGTTTATTTTTAAGATTTACTGTTACAACATTTAGTAGATTTCGTCAAAAGATAAAACATTGCTGAACTAATTAATTGCGAGTTACCAATACATCTGTATTACATTGAACAAACATTAGTAGGTACATACTTACGTGTGTTAGTAAGCGTTACTCGTTTACTAAGCAGGAGAACGTCTGTAATATCTTCAGATTTGATACCGCAACATCCGCATGATTTATGCGAACTTGGGTATCCATTAATCATGCGTTGTCAATTGGAAAGCGACCCATTTTCGCGCGAAGGATATTTGTTTGGTTTTCTCCCACGATTTACCGAACGCCGATGACAGAACACTTTTTATCTCTGCGTTTTTATTATGATGACAGTTCGTAGAGTGTGTTGATATTTTATCTACAAAGGTATTTTTTCATTTCATTTTGATATGTAGTACATATTATAGATATATGCAAAACGTAAATATTAAAACTTACGCATGCATGATCGAAAAATCATACCGTTGAAATAAAACGAAAATTGAAATACATTAACGTATTGGAAAATGAAAATGCAGAATATCCACAGTTTGCCTATAAATACGGATAATTTTCCGATGCTAATGGCGCATATTCAGCTTTATAATAGGTTTAACTCAGCAATAGTTGAAACAAATGTGCTAGTAATTGCAAAGCGTATCCAGCTCTGTATTTAATAACTTAGTTCAAGCGTAGTTACTGAGGCACCTTCTGTTTATTTAGTTATACGACACAGAAGAACACCGTCGTTTACATAATCCTTTGGCTTAATCTAGTGTAGTAAAACCTCATGCAAACTTATTTCAGTATGCACCATTAATAATAATACAGCTACCAGCCGTAATAGTGGCAACATGTGTTGTTTGTTAGGTAGGTACTTGCACTATATCACATGTGTTGTTTCATAATGAAACACATTTACCTTCTACGTCACGACGCACGTGGCGAAATGACGGAAAAAATAATAAGCAATGAACAGATTTTGCAGCTCAATCTGTGTTTACAAAAGGGTGACCCGAATGTAGCTCGGAGCAGTGGTTCTGCTGTGGGTTTAATCAAATATGTAGTTTGTATGAAGCAAACATAATATTCCAAATCTAGATGTGATTTATGTTTTGCAGAGGATGCGACTACACAGGAAATGTAAGCACAAGCCATGAAGCTTCTATTTATTACTGTTCTGTCCCCCGTCGGGTAAAGCGTAAACAATTTACTATGTGTAAACGTTGCAAACGCAAAGCAAAGGGGTCATTGTCAAGTGTAGTTACGTTTGTTCAAGATCGAAACTGCAGTATCGGAAGCGTCTGGGATCGGTCGGCTTACTATCAGATTTATCGGCACGATCGGGAGCCGGCGCTTCCCCCGTTACAAGAGTGCCAGCGACCCGTGAATTTTATTGTTTCCCCTCGTACGATTTTGTACAAAGTTTTGTGTTCACACGTACTGTACGGGACGATTCGGTAAGCCGATATTCATTTCGTGACTTTGGAACACACCGTATAAACTTCAATTTCGTTAGATTTATCTTTTTGTTTTCTGTGGTTATTTTGAAGTGAATTGTTGTAATGCTTTGATATCTGAGATTCGTCGCAGTCGGCAGATTGCTGGCATTACCTACTAGTAATGAAATTAGTTCTGTAGCCATATCGTTATTTCTAATTAGGTTCGCAAATAAAAAGCTATGAAGGACGGTTTTTCAGCGTTCAAAGTACGAAGAATTTGTCAAGAACCTACCTAAAAATGAAAACATCGTATAAATAAGTATACGTATTCTGAATAGCAAGACTTAATAATCTAATCAGCAACATGCTGCTGAACTTTCACTCCACAAATGGCTCACGCCATCAATAGAATGCGTACATAATCTAAATATAAAGTGACATTTTCTAACTACATATTAAGTAATTTGACATGATGAATGCATCATTATGCTCAATAGATACCCGTGAATACATACCTGGTTGTTATTAGCTACACGAATAACAAAAGAGTCGTTGATAGCAGTTCAGTGCGCGGCGCCCGCGACTCCGCCGCAGGGTAAATGGCAGTAATAACAATGGAGAAAGCACCATTTATTTTGCATTGCTAGGAACTAAGTGTCGCAATGGAGGATAATATTCGAATATTAGATTCCGCATAAGCATTCTCTCATGCTAATATTGTATGAATGCACTTTCAAGTAGAAAAATATATTACGGAGCTACGAATGTAAATGGATATTGTACTCCGTAATTCATCGGTGCTTTTAAATGAACTATTTAAGATTACCGATAGCAATTAATAATAAGAATATTAGTCATCTTACTTAACCGAATGCCAATATACGATGTCAATGACACCCACGGTCATTAAAATTTGTGACGGACTCCTGCCGATAGTGTGTAAGACAGCCCATTGTATGTTCTCAAATAAAGTACCCACTTATAAATATTAATAGGAGGGGAAGATATCGCCACATCAAAGAAATTTCTTTTCCATTAACAGGGTGGCAAGTGCCTAAAATCACACATGCCTACCACGGAGGTTTCTCACCTTCGCAGGGACCACCCTTCGACTCATTCCGTATAATGGACTTCAGAGTTAGGAATGGGAATATTAGCAAATCTACGGGGATGTACTGGTACTACAAACGTGATTTATTACGCTTATATGAATAATACATTGCCTACGGGGATGGATATATCCATCATAGCTCACGTAATGTTGTTTGTGAACACGGACGAGATCGTTACTCGATAATACAAATTAGTTTCAATGATTCGACTGTCATTGCCATGTGATGCAATATTAATCATGCTAATGGTTCATCGGATTTTGTATTAAATGTGCTTAAATGTTATTAGTGCAATCTCCTACAGTAACCACGTTATATTCGCAAATGTGCACGATATTTCCTATGTTTTGTAGGCTAACCTCCAGTAGAGGAGAGTCACCAAAAGAAGAAGAAGCGATTTTTTGAGAATTTGGTTCTTGTTACTGCAGTCTATTTATCTAAAAAAATCCTACTGGAAGTTAATGGTATATAGAGCCTCGTAGTCTTCTGTGAGTAGTGATTTCTGCAATTTTCGTATATCTACAGTTAACAACCTCGCTGTTTTAGTTTCGTAACACATAAAAATCTAATTTAGATCCTAATTAAAAACATACAAATTAAGTTTCAAAACTCATCGCTCAGCTAGAACTATTCGAAAGCTTAAACTAGAGCTGTAATTGCAATTAATTAAAGTTTGAACTGGTTTTTACTTAGTTAGAGTTATTTTAGTATTCAAACAGACCAAATCCTAGATCCTTAGCAAAAGGTATAAAGGTAATAAATGTAATTAAGATTTGACTTTGTACATGTGTGCCGCAACGAATAAAAAATGTTTACACAGAATGCCCGCTGTTAATGAAAAAATGTTTGCTCTTTAGTCTGCTCTTTAGTAGGAATGCGAGAATTCGTTTCTGCATCATTGTGAGAGAGAAAATGAATGATTAAAACTCAGTACTCTGCTTTGTCCGTCGAAGTATTCTGTTTGCTATTTAACGATACATCGTCTGTCGTACTAGTGCATGCGTAGACAGTGCTGTTTCCATTATAGCATATCAGGATATCGATAATTTTAGTTTCGAATTTAATTTAAAGTATCACAAATTAAATTCCATAATGACTGTTGATCAGTTCAGTGGTTTTATTCGTTGATGATAATGTAATGAGTGCTTTATACGATTAATTTATATAAACAGCTGTTGTTTATTATTTCGTAATCGGAAATGTCGAAAATAGTAGGTGGATTAAGTGTTTCTATAAACTTTATAGTTATTGCTGATACATTAAATACATAAATTGTTTACAATTAAGTTCTTCAGTATTTTTGTTTCCTTCAATAATAATAGAAAACAAGTGACACCATTTTTCTAATATCGATAGAAATGTATCGAGTATCGTATCAACTAGTTTAGAATTAGTAGTATGCGTAAATACCCATCTCGATAACAGCTAACGTTTGTGTTTCAATTATCATGCGATGCAAGTATCTACTTATGTGCTTAAAGCGTATCACCTGAATGCATATCGGATTATATGCCAGAGACATTAGGCAGGGACGGAATTTAGTTTCAATTACGAATAAACGATTTATTGACTAGGTTATAAGTAACAGGTGCATTTGCAACTGTATTTTATATGTTGCTATTTTAATACAGAGTTATATGGATTCTGTTAAAATTACGTGCAATGACGATGAGAACAGGCTAGGCAGATGATATTGCAATGATGACTTTAAGATAGTTGTTAAAATTGTCTAGAATAGGCAAAGGGAAAGGCAGTGTGGAGCAACTTGGGAGAGGTAATTTCCAGCAGAGGACTGTGATTGGCTGAGTTGATTGATTAATTGACGTATTGTTCATAGGTAAATATAATGCACCTACTGATACATGTAATGATTCTGTTTGTCTTACATGGTTTAGATGCATTTAACATAAGCTGAGGTACCAGTAATGTACGTGACTTATTATTATTTAAATTACACTTCATAACACAGTGCAGCGTATATACAAAGCATTCAATTAAAGTAACAATATTTTCCCACAGAGGCTTCGTCCTACTTTTTTATGGCTTGTAATCGAGTAGCCTTGCCAGAAACAAAAACTTCCCTTAACCTGTTCTTCCGAAACCCGTTAATGGCATTGTTTTCGTTCTTCTAGTAGTCTGTGTTTAAAAATAGCGTGGAACGGTCCACAAAGCACACGTGTGTTCCAGCCATTAGTCCCCACTATCGCCGGCCGGGAATGTATTGCGCTGAGTTGCGCCCTAAATCTACCGGCAAACGATCTAATTGCTCTTTGTATGGAACTGTTCCTTATGAAACGCTTTGCAGTTACACGAACGGGCACACTTTTGGCATTTATATAGTTGGAAATAGCTATGTGTCAAATTATATGGCTGTTTTTTATGGGTTTGGTGTAATCCGGGTCAAATCTGGTAGAGCAGCCGACGGGTTATTAGAGTGACTTACTTTCTTAGAGATGTCATTCTTTGTAGGCGACTAGAGGTTCGTGGAACTTGAGATACAAATTGCAAAATAATGCAAAGTAATTTTAAGAACAATTGGTACACAATTCCATAATTAATCAGTTTATTCACGGTGGTCGTAAGGCACGAAGTTAGTATTGAAACTGCACGAACTAAAAGCGATTACTGTGGGCAGGGTACAGTTCTGGTCATCGTCGTCCAGGCTGCTATATTTGGGAATTGGACCGAGCCGCCACCAAGTTTATCAATGTGTATTGGAGCGTGGGATTGTTTTCGAACGTTGCCTCTGCCGTGGAATGCAAACTTGTGCCTTGTGCCCTACTTGATGGCCAATTACCTGTCGGTTACCATCATGGACGATGTTATTTTAAACATTCATGACTTTTGTTTTTTTCTATGTTGGAGTTATGAGAATGGACGTAAATTATAGAAGCTTCAGATATATTTCTGCAATGATATCCGGTACTAGGATAATAATTAAATAGTAGCGCGATAGGTGGGATTATACTTACGTAACGGTAAGGAATTATTAATTACTTAATTAAATACTTACGAAGGTGGTAGAGGATGTGGAATATATTAAAACCTAAATGCATGGGTGGGTATTTATTCATTGACATAGTTTTTAGAATTAATATTTGGAAAATTATACAATTCACTTATACGCTTTTGATTTTAATTTGACGAATATCCTACGTAAATATTAATTACATTTTCAGGGTATTAAATTACGATTTAAAATTGTGAAGCCTCAAAAACCCCTTTCATTCGCTAGGGTTTTACTAGGAATTCCACTGAAAAATATAATCCCGGAGCAACCCTACAATGCGGCAAAAGTGCCAAAATATTGGCTAGCTAAAGCTGGTTGATAGAATTACGGAGGGAGTAAATGTGTTATAGGGGAGTACGAGACCTGACTGGCGCACTACTGGGTGACTCCACCTGAGGCAGACGAACTCGACCGCTGAATACTGATGCCCTTTCAATACCTTTTGGTTTTTACGCACTTAATTAGAATTGCAATAGATCGAACAGTATCGAGATGCCTGGAGCATAGTAAGCAGGAAATTATAAATGCATGAAAGTCTTGAAGGTGAAGGCGAATGAAATTGGTTTTATTTTGGAGAAATAAGTGAATAAATAATGTGCCTTTGTTTCTTAAGGTCTGTTAAGGATGGACACTAAATTAAAGCAAAGCGTAATACGTTACAATATTTACATTAAGTTGCAAATATTAACGGCGAAAATGATAATTACAGTAGAGAGTATTTCCCAGTAGCCCATAATTGAGTCAGCGCGAGCAATATATCATATTTGTCGATGTTTATAAAATGTGTCCGCGCCCGCGTGGTGTAAACACACAATTATTCAAATTAAACGCAATAGATAGACAGTTAATGATTAATATTACGTTATTACAGTTCCATTTGTGCAATCCATTATCCTGAAAGTGCGCTACGTCGGCGCGTGTTTGTTTTATACTAGTATTTACCTTCACGTTCAGTTAGTCCGGCGCTGAAAATAAAAGGATGCAGAATTTGTCGAGTCGTGGTCATAAATATCCAAAAGCGACAGCCGGGTCCGCCATTTTCCTGTTGACAAAATCACACCCACAATACATTCAAACTTGTCTAAAGTTTTCATTGTTTATGGCTCTCCCGTACATTGTAAGTGGAGATCTATCTGCACCCTTTTCATTCAATAAGGAACATTTGCTATTTGCACTAATAGGCATGTCTTTTCAGGTTGAAATAATAGAAGGTAAGATGACTCTCGTGCCAATTGTGGAGAGTTCCATTAAATTATCGTTGTTACGATAGGTATACGTTGAACGATTCCAGTCTACGACGTCGTGGTTTCTCGTCTCGAGAATTGATAGCGTCCATTGAAGTGTCGGGACATCGAGAGCGTCTTGAAAAGAAAATAATCTTGATGAAACGTCTCGCTATAAAAAGAGAACGTCTCCGTTGTCGACGCCTCACGCTTTCGTTGAAATAAACCGGGACACGCCACGACAACGCTGAAAACTTTATTTTCATACTAAGCCTCGGAACCGTTATTGTCTTTGTTAATAACCTCACTTGAGTATCCTCCCTCGGAACATTCTTGCTAATGACTTTTCTTTTGAGAGAATCAAATTATTTTCAAGGAAAATAATTCTGTATTTCTCTTTTTCAAACGTGCTCCGGAAAATGTGTGCAAATATGAGTGATGAGGGAGACCTTCTATGAAACGCGATAGGAAGGACTCAATTTGTTATTTGTACTTCAAATATGTAATGGATTGATAATATTGATGATGAAAATATTGCCAGTAAACATTATTTCAGTAAAATATTTACATATTATAATGACTTCACTTTAGAGTGAACATTCAATGTTCAATATTCGTATATATTTTACTGTAGCAGATATTATTGATAAATTAGTCTATATTTTATGTCAATATTTGAATAGGTTTCGTAAGGATATATGATATAAATAAATACTAAATAAATGATGATAACATTAAGTTATGCACGATCGATCAAAGTGCAGAACATTGCACAGGTAAAATTTGAGGAAAATAAAAATGTAATGGCTGCATTCATGCATTTCTACATTACAGTTGGGTGGAAACAAATGGCATTATTGTTGAGGAGCTTCACGGCAATGCAAATGGCTGCCCAGGTACGTACGACAAGAAACTGGAAGTCTTACAAACTGCTCTCGTTAGTTCATACGTACCTATTTGTTCACAACTTCGTACCAAGTTTCGGCGCAAAGTTTTGTGATATTCATCTTTAACTCCACGGATAAGTTTTCGTGGAACTAAATAGATCATGAGATACGTTTAGCGACTTTCGTATTGTTATTCTTGTGTTACGACATTACTTTATGTTAACATGCAGAAATAGATGAATGATTCAGTTTTTGTAAGTGGAAAGTTTTTCATAATGTTTAAAAGTCTGGCAGAAGATGTACGAAGGTTGCCGCTTAGAAACAGCTGCAGTGATCCACCTAGCTGATTATTATCAATTTACTTGTAAATATTGATCTGCATTCAGTTAGACTAAAAAACGTTGCTCATAAAAAGATGCTATAAGATAAGAATAAGAAGCTGTGTAGATATTCCACGCTTTTATTTTTTAAATTAAAATTATGTACCTCTATTATCTATCTCAATTACCAATTAGGTAAAGGTCCCTTCATATTTTACAAAGCAAAGTGTTCACATTTCCGCGAGTGCAGAATAACGTGGACCCAACATTGAAATAACATACCATAATCATGAAGAGAGCCAGACAGGAAAAAGTAATTGCCTGGCTTACAATTATACAATAAATGTCCAGAGGGCGCTTATAAAGGGACATGATGACTGCGGGGTCAAGTGGCTTGATTGTCAGGATTAAGTCTTGGGTGAGACTTGAGGGATATTGCTACTCTTGTTCGTACTTATGACTGCGATCGTCGCGAATGTTGTCACTCAAGATAATTGTACGGTGTCCCTCGTTATAGACTGAGAGTAATGGTATTAAAAAATTGAGGTAAAAAAATCTTTAAAAACAAGCTTTTATTTAAATGCGCTAAAAAGAAAAAAATAAACTTTTACTGTAACTTTACTGTCAACTTATAACGACATTTCAAATTTAACATATTTGACACAATTTATACGTTTTAAAAGCTTGTCGCGAGATTTAAGTACTCGTATTTACTTTCTTAGTAAAATAGCGCATTTAAATAAAAGCTTGTTTTTAAAGATTTTTTTACCTCAATTTATTTTATACTTTTTAGTTTTCACCTGGTAAGTTCCTAAGTCTAAATTCTGTAGCGGCAGTCATCTTAGATTTTGATTTGGCAAAGTGCACTTTATTCTACTTGTCAAGCCCTGTCATTGGATACCCATATGGATGGGATTGAAAAAAATAGGTTCTTATTCACCATTTTGTAGCGGCGGCCATCTTGGATTTTTATTTCGTAGTGCAATGTGTTCTACTTGTCAATCCCTTTTATTTGATACCCATATTGTATAGGTACCTTAAAAATAACTAGTCCGCCATCTTGTATATTTAGCCATATTGGATTTAGGATGACGTCACATAGCTTAACATGCATTGTCATCCAAACTAAACATGTATGCAAAATTTCAGCTCAATCGGCTGAGGGCAAGTGCCTTAAAATTGAGTTGTAATTCCACCCGAACACACATAGTTACATACATACATACATACATACATGCATACATACATTGCAAGTTAAATAAAAGCTTGTAAAATTAAGAAAGTGCAATTGGAGGTTAGAACACAGGCTTCAGAATGACGATGGGCATCAAAACCTACTGTTGTTATTTAGTAGTACTTAAATCAGAAATAGCGATTTGTTCTTATGCTATAAAGTGTGATATACAAATTAAATACGACATACAGGGTGTGTCGTTCACAATCACATTAAATCATATCGCATATACTTTATGATATTCTATGGCGAATTGTAAAAAAATAACCTAATCCATTTAGTGGTTTAGCATTTTTCGTTTTTATTATAACTTACAACATCATGTGTAAAGCAGAGATAAAGTTAGGAGAATCGAATCTTTTGATCAGTTGACAGCTGTCAGTTTTCAAGGGAGAATTTCAGTTGTTTGTTGACTGGTTTTTATATGCTGTTCTAATTTTCGCACATTTTTATTCTATTTACTTTGTTTGAAAAATTCATTTTTTTACGTATTTTTTTTTCTTTGTGTTAATCAACATAATTATATTAACCAGTATATTAACGCATTTCATTTAATGTGATTGTGAAAGACACACCCGATATATCATGCACCACATGAAGTCATACAATACATAAATTATGTACCTAATTAAAATGAATTGAAAAAAAGTCAACGTAAAGTGCAGAGAAATAATGCATAGGTAACTACGACGGTAGGTACCCAAGTTCAATCATCTGAAAGCTTAGACGGTAGAACTTTCAGAGTAACGCTTTTGGACAGGGATTAAAAATGTAGCAGATCTACGAGGGGTCTGTCTCTTTTTAGAACGTTTTATGTCCTAGAATAAAGTTCGTGCAGAAATAAATTGGCCCATTTTTATCTCAATTACATTTCAATTAAATTAACAAAGTGTTTGATTTCTCCTTTAGTTATGTATTTTTTGTTTCTACTTGTGGTTGTGTGCAGTTTTAATTATATCTTTAATTCTTTTCATGGTTTGGGAATAGAAACCAGGGCCCTAAGGCATTATTTTCGCGATCACTTGACTAATAAGGCAGTTTCCTACAATTCCCTTTAGTCGTTCCGCAAAATTTTGACTGCGAGCCAAGTGCTCGTGCAAGAAAAAAAGTTTTAACAACAGGCACTTCTAAAACAGAGAAAGGTATAATACCTACATACAAAATACCTAATTGAAATAGTTTGAAGTTTTAACGTGTAAGAGAATATAGAACCTTCACCGTCAGCAATACAATACTGGAATACAAAACAGATAGGAATTTAGCGGCTAACAGTATTACGTATTTATACATATGTACCTAGGTTATGTGTTGTGGTATGCATCCTTTGCGGTTGACCTATTCGGCACTGGGCCAAGCACGTACACTATTTACTTAGCCGCGGTCCCACCTACACCGTGATTTGAATACACTTTGAACTTTAAAATATGTCTACGTGTTCGTTGTTACAGAATTGCAGTCACAGCTTTGGAAAAAAATACGTTTGTCTGTCTCGATGTAGGTGGAGGGAGCGTGGTTTGCATACTACGTAATGTTACACTAGTTCAAGATGTTTTACAGAAATAAGCAAAATGTTCATCTGACTATTTTGCAGACTATGCTTGTTTGCAATTGCGAACCTTGATAGTTACACTCAAATGGCCTATTTGCTCGGGGCAGACACCCATTTAATATGAAATTCTTGAAAGAAGACCTTTATTAGGTACTTCACTTAGATTGAAACAAATAATTTAGGTTTAATTTAATAAGAAGCACCCTATAACTGACGAATATGCACGTTCTAAACTTGACATTTTAGAGGTCAGTGAACCTTTTGTTTAAACTAGAATTACAGAATAGTTGCTCTATTATGTCTGTAGGAGGTTAAGAACAGGATTATACAGTTTATTTTAGCATATGCATAGCCAAGAAAAGCCCTGTTGTAAAATATAAGACGGTTAGATTGTAGATAAAAATAAAAAAATATAGGTACAGCTTCTTACTTACATGTAATAAAAATAAAATGTTAAATACAATGTCATTTCTAAAAATAAATCGGCGTTTATCCACACGACACCGACACTCTCACACACACCTGTAAAACTTTTCCTACTGAAATTCCGGGTTATTAAAGTTATCCTTCAACATATCAAATACATGTTACAAAGTTATGGCATAAAGTTCGATACAGCATAAGGTGTAACAAATAACTGAATCCGTCGCGTGTTAGTTTCCCCACTCGCGTGAAATATAAGTAAAGGAAAATTTTATACATTTTCATTTTTTTATCTCTCCTTAATATTTCGTTTCTATTTAGAACTAGCTGTTTTCTCGCGTCTTCACCCGCATTAAGTTCGCTTCCCATAAATGGCTAAATAATAGCCTATGTTATTCGGGAATAGTGTAGCTTTCCAACAGTAAAAGACTTTTTTCATATCGGTTCAGAAGTTTCGAAACCTTTAGGGTACAAATGAACAAAAAAAATGCTTAACATGTAGGTATTAAGTAGTATAGATATACTTTCCATGATATGTCATGTCAATCACTAATGACCTTCTGTGGTGCGTGGGCGTCTTGACGTGGGGGTTTTCTAATGATGTAGGTATCAGGAAAATATCTACACACCCACACTTATCCTACGAGCCATATACTTACCCGATGTAATTAAACAGGCTTAGGTAAAAAATTATCATTGTGAAAACATTTGAAGATACATTTAAAGATGTGATTTTTAAGTACTTAACAGAAAACAAAAGAAACTTTTCCGCGCAAACTTAAAAGACATGGCACATAATTTTGGTTCAACAAAAAGTTTTAAGCACGGAAGAAAAAACAGAAGACGGTCCTTAAAATGTTCTAACTTAATTATTGTAATTAAAAATTGGCGATCGACTGAGTCGTTATAATCCAATATTATAATGTAAATATTAAAGATGATTATGTTTGCACAGTCTGTCAGTATTTTAACGCGAAGGGTGGTAAGCGACCCGGGCTCGTATAATGAGATGCAACTAGAATAAAGTTTAAAAATAAACATGTAGCTTGCATGTAGAATAACCTATTAAAACTTAGTACAGTTTTGCTGCTTAACTTCGTAAGTAGTTAGGTAAGTTAAGTGTATGGCAGTGAATGTTAGGAAATTGCAGGGAATGAGAATCACGCCAGAATATACTTACCTAGTTCTTAAGAGGAGGGTGTTTTGACAGTCGGGGTGTAATATGATGATGACTACTTTAATTCTGAAATACAATCAAAGAAGCTAATGAATACGTACTTTGCTTAGGCACTAGGCACAGGCACAGGTCTCATCAAACATCTCATATTTTTGAAAACGTAGAAAAATATACATATACTATACTTATATGGTTCTTAATTCTTTTAAAACCAATTTGTAAAATAAACACACTTTAAGCAATACCTCACAGATTTGATTAGTTTAAAGTTTAATTTGTAGGATAAACATAATTCTTCATGGTGAATAATTTCCCGAGCTCGTTTTAGAATACCAAGTGGCATGACACCCAAAATTATTACTGATTCAGCATAAACAATGAAATTTGAAGGGTTGAAATCATTTAATAGGGCAAATATTATACTTGAGTCAGGCGATGCTGCGTCGGTCGGAGCATGGAGTTATGCTAACGAACTGCTATTATGTTTCACCCTCGTGTCACTGTGTGAAGGTTTTGCACTCTCGACCGAGTTACGGCGGGGGTTGTTTCAGAAAATCATGTGTTGCTTTGGGGGAAAAGCTGGCAGTTGAAACACGCGCGCCGACGGGAGCTGACGCGCCGGGCCGCGCCGCCAACTACGAACAATATTCCGATACCACCGCGCCAATGTCAGATCCGCTTATCTAGGTCGATGAACAATAACACGGGGGTGAACAATTACAATACAAAAACATTAAAACGTGACATCATCTCACATCAATTGTTAGACACGCAGTGATCGGATAAAGTTTATGAACGTTTTCCGAAAGCGTTAATGGATAGTAATGTTTTTCTGATATTTGGAATGACTAAAATAAGTAAGTATAAGTATTAATTAGTAGTTACGTACAATTCCATTAGGAAGCGGGAAACTTTTATGATTGACGTAAATGGAAAACTTTTCTGATGAGATTTGTTGTTGGCGAATTTGGTAATTAAAGTTGTCTTGTTACGTTTGTTTCTTTAACGAGGGTTGTTATAATATTATTATTTATAACGAACTACAGAAGCTTACTTTTCGAATAATTTAATTTAAATGTCTTTTTAATTAAGAAACCAGAGTTAGTTAAATCAAATTATGTTTTTTTTTTTCGAATAAAAACACATTTAAAACCGGTACCTATCCTAAAATAACAGCATCTAAAGAATACATACATAAAAATAAATAAATGCAACATAAAAGAATCATCACATGGGTTGGATGTTTGTTACTCTTTCACGAAAAGCACCTGGATATATTTTTATGATACTCTATTAGTCGCAGCTTATACATAATACTCGAATCAAGTTCACCTTTTAGATAAAGTAATGTGGAAAAAGCAAATAAAATAAATAAGCCCAATCATCTGTTCTGTAATTTTTTCTCGAAAAAAAACCGATTTTGATATAAATCACAACGCTTATTGCGTATTGGGTTTTTGAGAAGCCAAATGAAAATTGATCTATGAAAGCGGTCACGTGAATAGTACGGTATAAACCTTCCTTTTTTGTGAAAAGATCTCTGCTAGATGAACTTTCCAGATTGATTTGCCATTTTTCAATAAATCCATAAATAAATAAAATATAAATAAAAAAATATATATAAAATTTTATAACTGGTGATAGTGATGGGCCAGCTTCACGTGGGCTCCATCTTACTGGAGAGGCTACCTACTCGACAAGACAATATGCCAGAACATTGAATTAAATTAATTTTAGGAAAATGTAATAAAAAATTTGATCGATTTCCAATTTTCATGATGATAAGTATTCATTAAAACCACTCATATTTTCAGCTGAACTAACCAATCAAGTAAAAATCTTAAAATGGTAATTACTGTTGCTGAAACTCTAAAGTTTAAAACTCTTAATAGGTAATTAAAGGAAAACGACTTATGAACGAAATGAAAACAGTAACTTATCCGCAGATATAGCACTTCTGTGCACACCAACAAAGATTCCGAGATTCCGAAGCAATTAAACTGATTTAGCGCTCGGATTGCTTCACCCGCCACAGTTGACAGGGAATTTTAACTTGAAAAGTGTATCAGACGGAACTGTAAATTGCCACAACTATCTAGTTGGAAGCTTCAATTAAGAAACCCTCTATCTGCTGTAATAACCTCTAATGTAAGGATTTTGAAAGTTCCGTTCGTATTAGTACGAGTATTTACTTGAAACTATACGTAACTACCTACGTTTGTTCATGAAAACCGAGGTAATTAAATTAATTAGTAATTAATCAACTTAATGAAACTAATCTGGGATGATAAGGTTCGAACAGGATTAATTTAATCCCGTCGAATGTAGCGACAGAACAATCCTGTGGTTATTTAAGTCCCCAAACTACCTGTCTATACGTTGATTGAATATATCGATAGGTGAAACATGCGAGTCCTGTATTAAACCTCACGGACAAGTTTGACAACGGACGGACTCGGCTCGCAATTAGAGAGGACTCGCCCTCCCAACATTTACATTTTAATTTAAATTTCAAACTGACGAGATTCTAGATAAATTGGGCTGCGTATTTAGCGCAATAATTCGAGCCCGGCGCCGACTCGCGGTCGCCAAATTAAGGAGCAGGATAATTGTTTGCGTTATAATTAATAATTGACATTAATATTGTGAACTCGCAAGGGGTTTCGGTAAACGTTGGATTATAAACCCAGCCTGCGCTGCCGTTAAACTTATTTCGGTGCGTAATTGAATAAGCGTATACGGCATGTTGCCAAAAATATTGTACTACAATTTTCCATTCATTTTTACTGCTAAATAAGTGCTATTGGGCACTGGACACATGGCTGGACTTTACTCACAAAGAATGCTGCCATAACATAATTACCACTCAGCATATAAAATGACTTTATATTTTTGTTGGCACACACAGTCTGGTAAACAAATGAAAATGTACTTCTAAAAGTCCGACGAAAAAAAAATCGTTGTTGTTTGAATGAAAAAGCTATTTTCCAAAAACAAATATTAATGGAAGTTTCAATTTATGTGGGTATGCATGTTATTAAAGTGAAATGTTCGGTGTGGATTTATCATGTATTGCATGTTTACCACATTGTGGTGTCATCGGATGTCAAAGGTGACCGCGATGATCGACATTCAATTATAAACTGCGGGACCCCTGTCCAATAAATTTCGCTATCGCTTAATTTACTGTCAGCTCATCATTTTAGTTTAACGTTGAAAGAAGATGTTTCATAAAATTATTAGACTACGGGAATGACTTAATTAGTAAAAAAGTAAGATTCTGTCTAGACGTGGAACAAAATGAAAAATAAATCAGCAATCAAAAAAGGTATCCCAAAGTCTCGAACAAACTCCGATTGCGCTTCGGCATCGACATTGATATACGAATGAAACATTCGATTCGTTAGTGGAAAAAGAAAAATAATGCAAAATGCGGAGGATTGGAGAGAATGGTTCTCATAGGCGGATAACAAAAGGAATGCAATGGGGATATCGTTTGATGGTCGTAGCGACTCGTAGCGCGTAGCAGCGGCTCGGAACACGCTCCAACTATTGTGTTTTGATTGCTTGCCAGCGGCCTTTTATTGATTAGGTCGTAGACCTGAACATAAGTAGCATATTTGTAAACAACGCCATTTGATCACAACCTACTTTGCATGCAAAGTATACACAGAATTAACGTAGTGTATTCCAGCGTGGAGCTTCTACGGAGGTACAGATTTCATGAATTTAATTTCACTTAGGTACCTCTTGTGAAAATATTTAAATGTTAATTGCGGGAGTACCTACCCTTTCATCTCGTTTATCCAAACTTTGTAAGGGGATTTGTTTACAATGTCCCTAATGATGCTCAGTGTTGCGATAAAAGCTTTGTAATGACCGTTTAATTTATAATTTCTATTATCTATTTCAGCCTGATAGCAGGTCATATTTCGTAATGAAACTTAATAATAAGAGCGTATATTTCTTGAGGTTACAAGCGACGGAAGTGAGCTCAATAAATTATTATGTGTCGCCTTTTGAACGCGTAATAAAATATAGCTTCCATTATCAGAAGTTATTGTAATTTTTTCATCCGCTCGCGTTTATCTTATTTGCATTTCAACAAGGAGACGTAAAATGAAAATGCGTAAAATTATTCCTACATTATATTTGACTGCGGAACGTTCAATGACAGAATATGTTTTATGTTTGTTTCAATATTCACGGTGTGGGAATGCAGACAAGCGAACAAATAAATATCAAATATTCATTAGGAGCTCTCCAATGTAACCTTCCTGTTTTTCGGTGGTTATTTGAATTATGGTTGTAAAAAACAAATGGTTTCGGATGTCCCTGCTGTAAAAACATACAATAAATCCACGCTTTCGATATTTTGTAATTTTTTCACGGACTTAAATATCAGATATTAATATACAATTATTGGTCGGAACATAAAACGTTTGCGCGGCGCGTGCCCGCATAGATTCCGGTTCGTTTTGATCCCTTCTTGAATATTAAGTTTGCCCATTACGCCACTCGGTAATTCGAAAGCGTTTAGAGCGCTCCCCACAACGAATTTATTACTTAATATCACTTTGACCCGACGCTTGGCTCTGATTATGAATCTACTGAAAGTACTTAATATATGTACGACTATATTGGAATCTCGAAATGGAAGTTTGATTAAATTTATGATAAAGGAAAATCTGATATCCTTATCGTCACAGCTTATCGTATACTCTCTTTGAGACATAAAATACACAATATCTTAGTTATTGTTAATAAGTTTTTTAATGAAAGTGGATAGGTATGGTAATAATTTAATTATGTATTCTTATTAAAAATAATAATACATAAGAGTGTGGTAAATTGTACTCGTATTTATGAATAAATGATTCCAAATTATGTTTACGTCAATCAAAGTAATTTTCAAAATGTTTATCCTAGATAATCATAGATATATACGTAGACAAATGATGAACGTGGGTGATTTCATTATTATCTCGCTCGTATAACAAAGTCTCATATCCTTCTGTACAGACTTACTTGTCTACATAACTGATGGAAGAATAAATTGATCTGAAATGATCCGCCGTACAAGTATGACGCGTCGACATTATATTCATACGTTATTGAATTTTAAGTAAGATATCTAATACCTTTTCAGGCATATAGACTGTACGTATCCATACATGAGTGATATTTTATTTTCTCGTGTAGTAACATTTTTTTGTGTTCACCAAAAAGTTTTTCTCCCAGTTTTCGCAATCATCTGATGAAGTCTTTACGAGTATACCGGAATGGAAGTGAAATAGTTTCTTTATTGCTTCCCCACATTTTCGGAATCGGAACATCTGTGAGCTTACAAATATTTTATCACTGAATTTCAACGCGAAAGAAAGAAAGTATAAACAGTTAATTATTCATTCGCTTCACCACACGAGTGACATTTAGAAACACCTGTCTGTTCCCCAGATCCTGAATACATGATGTTAATATTTAATGAAGTTTCAAGTGAAATAGATATTCTTGGAACCATTTGGAAAGCAATCCCCGAGTGTAGACGATCTAGCGTTTATTTTGCACTTTCATGAAAAATATTGCTTTAATATGAAGATTCAGCGAGTATCGTTTTACATACCAATTTTAAGTGGAGAAAATTTTATACAGTCATGAAACGGTTTCTTCGGATGAAAAATTATTTTGAATTTATACCGTACCGATTTCAATTAGGAGTACATAAATTATATTATATAGAGAGTTCGTTTTATGGGTAATGGAAACTTGGCACAATATTAATTTACATTTCAAATGTATTGATGTTTTTTTTTTATTGAAACTGTAAAATTAACTGTAGGTATCTACTTTTATGTCATCAGTAAGTAGAAGCCACAAGAAATAGATAATTACTGAATTAAGTTCGCATTATTGTTTCAAAAGATTTTATCAAAAGAATTTCCAGAAAACGGCACCTAACAAGCGTACTTAATGATCAAGGGATACCCTTCCTAGCTGGCGAAAACTCAAAAGACAAACGAATCAGGTCGAACAAAGAAATCGTTTTTACTCCGTTTTCCTTAAATATTTCCGTATATATCGTGTGGCATAACCTATGTATGGGTACGTAAACCCGTATAAATTCCTTTAACGGCGTATGAATCAAGTGTTTTTACTTTCTACGGAATAGAGGGCATATGCGTGTTACTTTGTGAAATATTTGATTTTTATTTCACCCACATGTACGTTTATGATTTATTTGATGGAAGAGATATTTGTTCTGGCATATTAAAACGTAACCAATCAATAAAATACGTGACGAATTTGATTCGAACGGAATGAACCCCTTGTCGGTCGAAATTGATAAATACTGAATTAACTTTTGGGACTTTGCGTCGTTCTAATTGACAATATTGACGTTTATGTCAGAGCCCTTCAAGCCTTTTATTTTTCTGATAAACTTCGATTGTCTTTCATAAACTCATTTACGGCAAGATAAAGTTGTGGAAAATTATAAATTAGGTGTCTATGTCCTTATTATTGTGAAGGTTATGAAAGAGATAAAATAATTTAATTGATTACATGACATTTAATCGAACAAAACAAGGCTGATAAGGCTTTTTACGTTGCATTAGTCCTTCACACAGGGCGATGGGCTAGTACCCGCACCCCGCGTTTACTTTACAAGAGAAAGTTTCGCGATAAAAGTCTATCGCTAGTCGTAAAGTTGGCGTTCACAGCAGGCTGATCGCGCAGCCACAAGTAATCCACAAACGACGCCGCTGGGGATAACAGCTCCAAAAATAAATTATGTCGCATTTAATTGCAATTATGTTCAGTGACCGCAAAGACAATCTGATGAAATCACGCCCAATAAAATACTCTACCGAAACTTTTAACAAGATCTACTTTTATATCACCGCAAAGCTTTCTTTTTGTAGCAATAAATGTTGTTTTTTATCTGGTTTGTATTAAGTGCACTGATGCAGTAAGAGTATCGGGAATCCAACCCAAAGCATTCAGCGAATTCATACGAACCATTCCGCTAGATTTATTTACCTCGATGAGAGAACAATGAAGTGTTTTCCAATAGAATTTAATTAAACTAACAACCGTTTACAATATACCGTTACGCGGTAAAAGTTTTGATAGTAACTCTCAGCTATTGATTTTTCGAAGGCTATCACGGGCAGAAGCTTCTCGCTCCTGGATTTGATAAACTGGGGATTTATTAATGAAACAGAAAGCACGTTAATCTCTGTCCAGAGCACGGATCTGCTAAATGGGCCTTGAAATTTTAGCTCCGCGTTTTTTACGTGGATAGAGAGCTGGCAAAATAAAGATAATGGCTTTTGTTTTAGTTATTATACAGATTTATGAGGGCTTATACTTTAATTTTTTAAAAGGTATTGGTGTCACTTAGTCGATTGAGTACATTTTATTCACAATTTAACTCACAAAAACTTTGTCACACTCAAATACCTTTCTACTGGGTTAAAACTCAGGGGTTTAGTGAATAAGTATTTTCAAATCGCTTATTTTTGGTACCTAGGTAATTAATTAAAGTGAATGAATATTACCGCTAAGCTGTTCGATTGTCATGCACCATCAGCACTTGTAAGCGCACTTGACGTCTCGCGTCTGACATTTCAATTATCGGCAGATGTTTCAGCTGTCTGCCTGTCTGTCATGTGCGGAATGACGGTGACATTGTCATCGTTTTATCCCCAAGCATTTTCTATTGACAAGGAAAACATTATTAAATTCTTCAATTATCTTGCTGGTGAAATATTGGTAATGCTTATCTCTCTCTGTTTGAAATTCTATAATTCTACACATGCCTGTAATGTCATTTACGACAGCTCAAATAGGGCATCATGTCAATTTCTTTTATATAAGAAAACTTTTGAAATACTGTAATTTTCTTACCAATGCTGATTGCTCCAAATTCTCGTAAATTATGATGATGTCTATTTACTATTTTTGTGTCACGTATATTTTCTTATGAAAAGCCGTACCATCTACTAATTCTGTTACATTGAACCCGAATCTCGTTCGAAATGTTAGTCACCTTAAATTCAATTGATGCCTCTAATCTAATTCGGATAACTATGTTCAAATGGTTCTCTCGCCTGAACACAATAATTTTAACCCATATACACACGAAAGGGGTCAAGACGACCTATTTGATTCAACGTTCTATGGTTTACGTGCCGCGAACACACGAGTATCCGTAGCTACATAAACTTAGATAATACCTGCTTACCTATTCCGCGTCAAGACTAATTAATAATGGAACGTGGTACAGTGTAAAAGCCTGTTTAATTAAATTTGTCTGCGTCGTATGTTTGAAAGGAGAACGATTAACATCTTGAAAGCGTGTGGTGACGAACATGCTTCGTATCAGCATAATCCGGGTTCGCTTTGGCTTCAATATTCGAGCGGAATGGTGCTATGCAGTTTATGGACGAAATTGGGTGAAAATCTGTAATTTAAAACGTCGAGCTGGAGACAAAGTATCATTGAAAAACAAAACTTGTAATTTAAAATTAACTTTCGCAAACGTTTACGTTGAAATTCAGTGATATTTTTTGCAGTATTAAGTAGACCACCAGACGTTCGTCACATGTTTTAGAAAATTTTGTATGGAGTTTTCTTCAAACAAATGACAAGCGTCAGTTTATTATTTTTGTAGTACCTAACACTATAAGAGTTTATTGTATGATTGTCACAGCTTCGTTAGCCAAAAAAAAGGGATGTTTCCAACTAAACCAAATCCGTTTATAAATCCAATAATAATAACGGTAACATTTGAAGACAACGCCAGTATTACCGGAGCTGTCGGCATTGGGCCCGGCACATCAGTCACTCTAAGCCTCACTTGTACGATACTATCACTACAATCCCTTACTATGTGCTGACAGCCCATACGTTAGCGCAATTTGTCTTACGCAAAGAACTGTCTTCCTTCTGTAAACCATTGTTAATGACGTTCGCTGGAACTTTAATGAAAGTTACAACCGCTATAGAAGTGTTTGTGTAACGTAAGGTTTTTTTGATTTGATTCGATCGTGTTTTGTTTATGGTCTTAAGTTATTTTGTAATAGAAAGATAAATTTTTAATTGAAGATGTAGTTACGATTTACAAGTTTTTTTATTGTTTTGGTGTTGTTTAAACTTTAGGGGCCATAGAAATGTGACAAATCCTTGACTAACCTATTGTTTTAGTTCATTTTAAAAACTTCTTATTCATTACAAATTATAACGCGCAATTTAATTCTAGCCTAGGAAGTCTATGCTAGGCTCTCGAATATTCATAATGTTCTTCACCCTTAGTCTATGTCAATAAACGTCAAACGCACAATTTCGGCTAGCACCGTATAACGCAACAGCACAAACGATCGTCTGGAATTGATACAATAATAACGTCAACATATTCTCGTCGTATGATTTCCTTTATGGAAACTTGATTGGCTATAGCCTGCATAGACAACAAATAAATAAGTCTGTTATCTATGGATATGAGAGCTCCCAAAGCAGACAGACAAGCTTAGCTCAAAAAAAAATCTCGAAGAAAACATGAATACAAAGTTGGCTTGAGTAGCAACTGAACCATGAAACGACTGTCACCCGATTTCTTGAGAGTTCGACGAAATATTAAATTATCGTCGCGTTTCCTATTCAATCCTGTAAGTAAACATTTTCACACAGTCTCCACTTCATTTGCACGAACGGTGAGTCTTTGGGAGTGTCTTGGGGCCGCAGTTTATTTTTCTCAGTGAATGCGCCATCGCCAGGAGGCAGTGTTTTGTTTTCCTGAGCGTCCTCCGCTCGATTAGTCGTTTCCTTTTTATTCAGAGACACGTGCGAAAACCAGATGCTATCGATGTACTTCGAGTGTTTATTTACAGTACCTATTGCTATTGCCCTCGAAAGAATTTATATTTGAACTCAGAGTAAAATCTTTCAGAGAATTGAAAATATATTTCAAGTCTTCGAAATAGATGTTGAGCTTAAATTGAATTATTACTTTTTCGTGTAATTTATTTTCTTTCTCACGTTTCATTTAACACTAAACTACGTTTTTAATTAAAAAGTAATTTAAGGAAAATTCATTGAAATTAATACTTGAATAAAACCTTAGAAATGAAACCAATGAATGTAGAGCAGTGGGAATGAAAAAGTGAGCCACTTAACTAGTTTGAACTAGTTCCTAGAAAGATTAAGCTCATTAAGTAAGTGTGGAGACGCGGGCAGTTTACACGAGCGTACGACAGGGTTAACCGCGTCAAACAGTTGTGTCCACAACTTTTATTAGACAAGTTTCGCTGCGAGCTCCCCGTGATAGGAACATACTCAGGATATTTTTAATGGACAAGAATTTGTAAACTAATCATCGTCGGCTTTGTGGTGTCATCCACATTGTTTGCTGCTTTACTTTGACAATATTGACTTCGAAAATTCTGGATTTACTGTTTTTATGTTAAACGTTGCAGGTAATTTAATTATAGGTTTAGATTTCAGCTAAAATAGCACAAACAGTGCTATTTTAGACCTTGGTATACCTTCACATTCCTTAATCGTGTTATTGTTAAACCTAAATGACTTTCAAACTCCAACATAACATATCTCGCGTCCCCGTTTCGTGAGACGTCGCAGTCCCAATCATTAGTTCGTAACATTATGTAGGTCCCGTCTTATTAGTAATCCATGTAGAAGCGAGAACACTAGACAAATGTGCTGGCTCACAGAATATATTATGCTCACAACTTACCAAGACGTATGTTCGTTCTTGTAATTTGCTAAAGATTTAACCGAATGACAGAAGTACTTTCTGTGTGAACAAAACTTTATTTGCTTTTATTTTAAATTGCTTCGTCATTCTATCGGTCGTTCAAAACGTTTTGTCAATAATCGTTTACGTCATTAGTGACTGTGTTTTATATTCAAAACGGTCCCTCCGTCTAAGAAAATGGCCTGTGAAATGCTGGCTATCGTCCCGATCGATGTGTTCTTACAATGGAATCTTTTTAATATAAAAATGAGGGTATTTTAAAAATGTTTTCATAACGTTACACTTAGTAGAAGAGATATTAAATATTTTCAGAGTACATTCACATGCTTCACGTTATAGGTACATATACATATTTGTTCGTAGCAAAGCCTACGCAGCTGCTACGAATTAACCCCTTACAGATCATCCGCCATTGTTCTCGTCCTAATATCACGCAGACATACAAGCACAATTATCGCAGACATACAAGCACAATTATCGGCTGTGAACTGATAAAGCATGCCACATGCGTAATTCTGGGATATCTAAGGCCAGCATCCAGCAGCACTGGTCAGGCAGGAGTTACTGCATCTGAGACAGCAAACACGGCATATCATAGATTTCAGAATAAATGTAACGTAACGTCAATGCGTCACCGTGCCTCGTACATATATTTCAAATAAGTATTTATGAGATTTTTTTTTACATAAACGTTGTTAACTCTTCACCGTTACTTACCTTATAATCAGAGAGTTATTCACAAAGTATACGCATTGTCTGCTCAATAGAGAACAATTAGGATTCCCTAGCCACCCTCCCTGTTTCCACACCCCACACGTCGGGCGGAAAAGGGACGTTTTCTTTTTATTGTCCGTTAATTGCTCTGATTGGTGCGACGGAACGAAATAAAGCCGCATTCGTGGGGATTTGTAGGCTCGCTCGCGTTCAAACGTAACAGCCTCTAATTTAGACTTGATTGTAAAACGGCTCCGAGCAGTTTTGCCGACTGTATTTTCTTTTTTATTTAGTTTTTATTGAAATTACAGTATTCTTGAACTCAATCGAAGAATCAGATGAAAGAGGAATCGAAAACATTATTCCTTTGTAATCGAATTCAGAACTCGGTGTTTGTTATTTCCGCTCGGGATAAAATGTAAAATAGGGTCAGGAAACTTATATATATGTATCGGAACGTATCTGTAATTTATCAAATGGATCATTCATCATGTGTCCGCAGAGCACTAAACTAATTAACAGTATTGCATTGCAGTAGGATAGACGGAATCTTCTCACTTCACTCGGAATTAATCGTTTAGGGAGCGGCCCTCATCGCTTTGCGGACTAGACAAGAACTACAAGAACTCTAATCTATTATAGTTGGAGGTCCGGACTTCTCTGAGGAACAAAGCGCTGTGACAGTGCTCCACAGTTATTCCTATGTAAGGCTGTTAGTTCATTGCAAGTGGCTTATGGCTCAGGTGAGTGCTTACCGATACACGTACACGTAACTCAGTTTCGTGCTGACGTAATATTCATTCATGTATGTGGGGCTACAGCGATGAATTTATTACTCGGGTCGATTCGGAGTTTATCATCTTAGATTCAGCAAGAGTTATTGCTCTTGAGAGAGCAGTAAACATCAAGTGTAACCCTGGCAGGGAAGGCGATCGTTGGGTATTAGGAGATTTATAATATTGGATGTGAGTTTTATCGAAAATCCGAGGATTAGAAAGCGAGATGTGTGTCGGAGGACTTATAATACTTTATCGAATAAAATATGAGATTAGAATCGATAGATACGCACATTGGTTGTTCGATACACAAGAAATTATTACACTAAATGCTTTATCGTGTTGTGGTGATGTTTATTGGGGAACTTATTTGGAACACTTTGCGAATGCTTTGTGAGTAAAAGCAAACATTGGTTTAAACATGCTGAGTTTGTACGTAAAGCTATAAAATCACAAACCCGCAAGCTGAATACTTGTCACCTGGGAGACGATGGCAAGAATAACGACTCTCCATACTTTGTGTTTGTGCTGAGCGTATAAACTACACCACAGGCTCAGTATTGAAGCTTGTACTACAGTCAAGTGCAAAATGCTTTTCTAAAGTTGTTTTTCGAGATTTCAAATTCGAATCCTTTAACTTTGCTTTAAATCTTTAACTAAGACTTTAATAAACTTAGTTCATTCGTTTATGACACTAACTGAGATACAGATATATCGTAGCGTATTACGTTTGATATGAAAAAAAAAACAACTTCTGAAACTATAATGACATCGCAGTTAGTGATTGGAATAAAATGAATACTCACTCCACAATTTAATTAATGGATTGCGGTGGAATTTTGATTAATGGGCGACCACTTCAATGGTTTATAGAGCATAATACCAATAAATACATTGAAAGATATTGCGCCAAACATACTACGCAATAGCGTATAGAAGTTCAAAGCAAATATAGTTAATGCGTCCTAATTCATAATCTCTTACATTAGTTGCTTCATGTTTTATATTACCTACAGTAGATAACTCTTTATCCATTACAATAAGGTCTTGATAAAATCTGTAAAGAATAAAATTACTCAAAATGTATATCCAGTAATTTCTGATTCAATAAAATATTTGAAAAGATCTACCTACGTACAGGTTTATAACACAAAGGTGAAATCAGGTGTATACTTCTGAAAATAATACGTCCCATGTCCCATACTTTTGAATACACTTGTAAATATACAATAAGTTTTCTCATTCGGCTGAGTAGTCGAACGATTGAGTAAAAAACATTATCGACGAAAGCTCGTAAGTCACAACCCTTTGTACGTAAAAGTTTTTTATTCCGTTACTAAAACGTTGAAACTCTATCGCCGACGCGATTTATTGAAGAAGAAAGCGAAAATATCATAGACATTGGTTCTTGAAAATACGTAAGTACCTACCTACTTTTTTTAGCCGAAGCTTTGGACTTTGTGAAGCTCAACTGTTTAAATGGAGCTTTTAAGAACTCAAACGCAGCTATTTTGGCTCGAACTTTACGTTGATAACTAAAGTGAGCCTCATTATGTTTCTTTACCTAACTGCTGACCTTTAGATATAGGTACGAAATCTGGATGTTTTACATCTGAGGAAAAATATTCACAAATCGGTTATAATAATTACTCTAAATGCGAATTATAATATTTTATAACTGAGGTGTAATAATAACATTATAATTATCCTAATTAACCTTGACTTTCTCCAAGTCCTCACTGAATGAAGTGTTCATGTTAATGCGATTAATTTCTTTTTCTGTTTTCGCTGCGACACCCTATACACATAGGTAAGTTAGTATCTGCGCTGTACCGACAAGGGAGTTGGATTTACGGTCGGGATGCAATGAGCCGACCATTCAGAGTGGCGTGGCCGGGCCTTCATTTTGCATGATATTAAACTGGAAAAATAAAAAAGTTGATATAAAGGGAAACTTGGTCGGGGAATTATCATGAAAAGCGGAGGTGCTGCAACGGTGCCTAGGTAACTTCGAGCGGTGCTTTTTAGTTTGTTTTCTGTGTGTAATTTTTGGTACACGATATATATTTTTTAATATGGAGCCATTCAGAGTTTACGGTTGCCTCGAAATGAGGGACATAAAGTTTTACAGACACTTTTTACTGTGAGTTATGGAGGTGATTAAGGACCGTAGAATGTTCGTAAAACTATGGTGAAAATATTTAAGCGTAACAACTAATGTGTTAGCCAAGTATTCAGTTATCATGCGAAATCATCATATTTCAGATTTGAAGAATATTAATGACTTCCATCACAATTCACGCTTTGAATGAAAATTAATCTGTGTGCCCAATCCGGCGGCTTTTCATTAGAAGATATTACGTACAGACAGACAAAAGTAGGTAGAACTGTCCGTTCATGTTGTAGAATTAATCAGTGGCCGCCGCTGAGTTCGCTCTATATTTCTCCTTGTCACCGCTTTCATTATATACATACCTAGACTGCATTTGTACTTTTATTTACTCATACATTTATCACGTTTTTAATGAAATTTCACTGAAACTTGGAAATTTCTGGATAAAGTTACATTAACATTTTTGACAAAACCAGACAATTACCAGTGATTTCCTTCAACACTCGCCTCTATTTTGACGGTAATATAATAGTTTGTTACCGTTGCAAATTATCGTCCGATTAGTTTTAAGTAAAAACTATTTAGCATTTATTAAACATTAAATTGCACTATGAGTTATGACGTTACCCGTAAACAAGCAGTCTTAGAAATAATAGATCGGTACACAACTCGAGGTAACCATAAATTCATGATGGTCTATAACCTCAGCAGGTATATGACCTCCTCGTTCCTTACCTTTAGCTACCATAGACATTTCTTGCCGAACTGTTTGCTTTTCTAGTTGAGTAGTTTATCTTCGAGTGCACGGTCTTTACTTAGATAGACCGCTCTCTACTAAGTCGGTGAAGCATTCATTTAGGTTTGTTGGTCTCCTCTAGATAGTGTTAGGACTAATGCAGGGATTACAGTAACAGCAAGATTGTAATTTACAAAATAATGAGATGATGTTCCCAAAGTTAAAATACCAAGTATATAAACGTAACTGATTGTTTAAATAAAAAGCAACGATTAAAATCTAATAACGCAATTCACAATTTCACTACAATAAAGGTTAAAAGTCACAAATTAAAACAGTCGAGATACTGTTTTATAATGCAATCAGTTAAGAGCCCATAATGCGGCAACCCTGTTCACTCTCCTCTAATTTTGAAGATAGTAATCTTGCTTCAGATACGAAGCGAGTGGCGCTGCGTGATTTACTAGTGTTGTCGTCTTAGTTAACGAGGGGAAGTTTTTGCGAGCGACTACACGGGAATAAATTAGCTAAATTGTACTGTCAACTGATCCGCTTGGTAGTTTCATGCGCACCCTTTTAATGGTCTATAGAAATTAAATAAGTTTATTGAATTAATCAGTGACATATTGTATTTCGGAAATGATAGATCGATTCTAGTTTTAGAAGGTTTTTTATTGTGAGAAATATAGTGCCTTACGTTTAAATGGTACTAAAAATCTACATTTGCAATTCGTCAGATATAAGTTTTGCATTAAGCTTTTACCTTTTTTCTATTTAAACATCATAAGTAATAACTAACTAAAATTAAACAAATGTAACTGACCGATTGACCAAATATTTTCATCTGAACATTATAATGCGAATCCAGGTCACCCTTAATCACTTTTAATTTTTATACAGCATAGAAATAAACTTTTCATATCATTTTACTTTTATTAAGCTATTGTTAAGTATATTTTGGTGCAGACAGGCTTTTAACAGCCTCTGACACCAAAGCAAAGTTAACATGATATGCAGCAATATAAAATTTTTTAATTCAGCATCGGCTTCCAACTTGGAGCACGGTTCACGGAATCAGACACGTTTAATCGCTCAACTATCAAGAGCTTGTTCAGGTCAATAACTTCTGTTCTGAATTGAAGACGATCGAACTGAAATCGAGGGTAAAAGCACTGGGGAGATCGAGTTGCCATCCTGACCTAATAGTGAATGGATGAACGAACGAATTAAGGAGCTATGCGAGCACTGTTGTAATCGTTCGCGTGTGTCAATGTTTTATTCAAATTGCGTCTACATGCAACATTATTAATTAGTTTATTTTAAACTAATTTATTAGATTTCAACAAAGTCTTTTTTTTTAAGTAGTAAAGATAATTCATGTGATGTGTGCCCAAAATAACGACTTACCGTGTAAAGATAAAGCCTCGAAAAATGTATCCTCGGTCTCTGCAAACCGAACTTACAAAAGCAAACACGAAAATTTCGGTGTAAATGTCTGTACACTACCTAGCTGTAAATTCATATACAAGTTTTTATGCTCGAAACCGACCATATATTTGCGAAAGAATACGGCCGAAGCAAACTTGTGTGAGTATAATCATTAATTCAAGTCCCCAACTGTGCTAAAGTTGGCACAAGTGGAGCTTGCCAATACAATTTGTAAGTCGTGTCAGGTGCTAAAAACTCTAGACTTCTAGAGTACCGGAGCGAAACGAACTAGACAGTAAATCTGGATAAATTCAATCTGAACAAGTTTTCCTTGCAGTAAGTTTTATGCTTGAATTTGTATCCAGTTCGTAATTAATACTAAAGCACAGTAATCATGACTGTAACTCAGTAACACAATATTTGTTCATACAACTTGTTAATTGAATTTGGAGTTATCAAAGCTTTCAAAACACGGTAAAGGTTGCATGGTTCTAAGAAATGTTCAATCATTTTGGTGTACTACTGCTGTTGACTACAGCAGTAGTACACCAAAAAGGGTTCCGGAAAATGACTTTCAGGGAAAACGTTAATTCACCTAAACGTTAAATGTTAAATCACCCTACAAGCTTTAGTATGAGAGTTTTCTTAATTTCTACCGGCTTATCACGACGACTTTTCAACGGTAGCGTTCAGGGTGTAACATCACTAACTTCCAGACTTCGAGTTACTGTTACTGTTACTGTTACAGCCTTTTTATCGTCCCACTGCTGGGCACAGGCCTCCTCTCACACGGAGAAGGATTGAGCATTAATCACCACGCTTGCTCAATGCGGGTTGGTGATTTCAGACTATATAGTCCAGGTTTCCTCAAGATGTTTTCCTTCACCTTTTTATCAGCCATTGGTGTCCAAGATATACTTAGAAAGTACATACAAACTTAGAAAAGTTGCATTGGTACTTGCCTGAACTGGAATCGAACTGCTTTGTGAAAAGTTCTCAAAACCCACAAAAGACATGTCAGCATGTTGGACCTAGGAGAATATTCAGAAACAATAATGGGTAATATTCCAGTATTTAATTGGACTGGTAATTCATAAAATAATGACAGAAACAATCGAATAATTCAATAACGCCTACGTGTTTAACGTTACCACATTACCCTGCTACAGTTCAGATTGTTAAGCGCCTAGAGAATTTTTGTGAGCAATGAGAGCATCGACCAAATATTAGGCGTTGTTTATACCATCACTGTTTGTGGTATGAAGATTTTATTTGATTTGATGGTAAAACAACTTTTGATTATAATAATGTTATTATGAAATTTCATTTATCTACTTTGAAGTACATGTATGCTCCTATACATTGACGTGCCATTGAAGTTATCTAATCTAATAATCTAATCTAATAATCTTTATTGTCTCAATTTATACAGTTTCACAGGATTATTTCTAATATGTACATCACAAGTTAATGTATTGCGCTGTAGGTGTTATCACTGTCTCCCAAACTAAGCGAAAGCTTGTATCTTGGGTTATGTAAAGTTTCAGAAGATCTAGTGCCTTGTATATAACAGAAGCATGTTTGTATCTGTATTTTTCTCCAACCCTCATTGTTTCTAACTGTGGGGTAGTTTCTGTTGAAGTCCGGCCACCTTTCGCTTTCTATAGTTTCAACGTTGAATGCCTACTCATACAAGTATGTATTTTCCCGACATTTTCTCACCACGTGCGAAGTATTTCAGTACCCTGACGCCCTGTTTCCTTTCTTTCACGTTGACCTTGTGTTATGTACTGTGTGTTATAGTTGTAGAATGAAATAGGTCACCTTACCCAAGTGTTTCAATGACTGGGAATTTTCGAAGACCACGTACCTAAACAGCGTTCTCACTAAAGGTTGAATAGGTACTTCATCTAGAGGTATATTTTAGCCCTTAGCAGACTTTGAAAAATACCTTATTTTAAACCACAGAAATAGTGTTTTTTTTTTGCTACAAAAGGCTCCCCAGTTTAACATTGTCATTGAATGTAAAAAATCCGTTCTTTTATTTGCCAGCGTGGTGACTTTTAATGGCTGAAACTATAGGAGATAATAAATACATGACACACTACGTACCTGAGTTACGATATCAGGGATGATGATGATGATACCTACATCTGAACATGAATTTCTTAATTACAATAAACTAGCCGTTTTCCCGCGGTTTCACCCGCGTCCCGTGGGAGCTACTGCCCGCACCGGGATAAAATATGGCCTATGTTACTCGCAGATAATATAGCTTTCTAATGGTGAAAGAATATTTAAAATCGGTCTAGTAGTTTTTGAGTTTATCCATTACAACCAAACAAACAAGTAAACAAAGTTTTCCTCTTTATAATATTAGTATAGAAGTATAGATAATATAATTGTTGTACAAAGAGGATTGATGCAGGTACACCAAAGATGTATGTTGTTATTAAATAGCTCTAGTTCACGATTTAACACGAACAAGTATTATGACCAATCTCACTTTAAACAAAAATTCAAGTGTCTAAATTGAGAAAGAAACAATAACATTTTTTTTCTGTAAACATCTAATAAAATGTATTAGGCAAGAGTATTGTGTATGTAGGATAATACATATAATGATGTCTGTATATAAAGTAGACATGAGGATTTCGATTGAAAAGGGTAATGTAAACAATAGAAGCTTACCCGGGTCTTGTCAATGTCCACTTTTTGTTTACGTTAATGTCATAAGATATATTGTTTCACAAACATTATTCTTATCGTAAATAATTTCATGTCTTTATTTTTTAGCTTTTTATCGTGTGTTCTTTCTATTTATTATCTGTACGGATAAGTAACATAACAACTCGAATCTGTTTCAAATCATAATCAGCTTCTTTTAAGTCTTATTTATTTTGACTTACGATGCCCAAGACTAAAAGTTGCTTCTGTGTACCTTTGTGGATTTATAAAATATGTACATAAAGCAATTTTCTTACAAATAAGGGTTCGCCCAAAACGAGGTCATGAACACGAATGAAGGGTTAGCCAATTTATCGGCAATTCCAGCGTCAAATTACGAACAACAAAATATATGTATAAGAACTAACAAGAGAACTACAAAGCATACGCTTGATCGATATCTACGCGGGTGGCTGGAACTCGGAACACGATTCTCGTAACGTTTTTATTTTTTTCGCCAACGTCACAAGGAACGATGGCTTAAGCTTTATTCGTCACTCATTTCTTTGAAACTCTGATAGCAACCACAAAGGCAAGATAAAATCGGCAGCCAGTTATCGGTACGGAGGCGTGCGATCTTTTGTACCCTCGAAAAGGATTTGTAAAGCCATCGAACCGTATTGCACCTACAGACGGTTCTTTTAGGTAATTCGATCGGCTTATTGCTTATTACAGAACATCATTTAGCTTTCGCTATCTTGATAAGAAGAAGATGGATGTTACGTGCTAAATCTATGAAGCTTGAGCTCAAGGCTTCTATTATTATTTATTTATTTATTTATTGTTCTAAACGGTACATTTTAATATTTATGACTTAAAAAACAATGTCCAACAAAACTATCCATATAGTTTGTCTGTTGGATCAAACTTAATAAAATTAATACTTATTATAAACTTATGCAGTTGATTTTTAAGAAAGATAAAGATTGATATTACCATCACGGTTGGCCGTGGTTGAATTGCTTTACAGATCTACTGAGAACTACCTATGCCATTTTTATTGAAATAAATAAGCTGAAATATAAACTTATTGCTGTCCGTAACTATTGTCCATAGTCCATTTGCTTACACTAGCGATAGACTTATAGACATATGTATATGACTGAAACATTTGTTGCTGAAAATAAAATGAGATTGTGGTTATGTAAAGAAATGAATGGTCGTATTGTGAACAGAAAACCATTGAATGAAATAAATGAATCAGAGAGAAAATGAAAATCGAAATAACAAATGAAAAAACGGTTTTAAAAGTGTTAAGTGTGTTTTTCATGACATATCTTAAATTTACATTTGTTTCTGAGAGAATATAATATAAGCTCATACGATGCGATAAATGTAAGGAAAGTGCCTTTAGTATTTTTCAAGCGGATTCCCAGTTGTTATTGCTGCGAAAGAAAGGTAGAGAATTAGGAGCAAAGGGGTGTGGGCCGCTGGTTGTAAATCCCAAAGGGTCTACTTTAGTGAGCGTCTTTAGCTCAACAGACTACTTACTCACAGATGAATTTAGAGACCTTGGTTTTGCTCACACAGATCTTAGGATAAATCCTGGGTGGATAATACTTTTACCTTTCGCAAAAGCTTGAGACTTTTTAAAGGGACGTTTTTACAATTGCAAAAAAGGCGTAATTATTTTACCACAAACGAATGATGATCATGAAGAAACAGTTTAATAAAATTATTTTTAAAGTCAGAAAGATTAATAAGTGATATCTCCTTCAGTTACTTTTTGGATACACTCAAAACCAAGAAATGTTTCATGCTTATGATAAACTTATTTCTCGTTATGTTGTCTTTGAATAGAAAAGGACTCGTAGGAAATTCTGTTCCTCTTTGTTTGCTAATTACTATGAGCTTTGTTCCCATGGGGTATGGAAACGGAAACCCATCGGTTACCCAAATGTTACGACTGCTTTCAACATTTTGGAAGACTGCCATAGTCTCAATATCACAAGTTCTACAGACAAGTTTGTATGTTATTGTGTTTCGTTTCAAAGTCTGTCATATAATTATAATATTGTCTTTGTTACGTAGAGAATAGAGGTTCAAAATTCTAACCCAAAGATTTTCGGTTTCTATTTAAACGTTGTTGTTTTTTGCTGTTTGAATAACCCACACCATGTAAAGGAAAGAAATTAATGCCATAATTTAAATTAATAAAATTATTATTCCACTCAAAACGTTACATACAGCATTTCAGTGTATTTATTTGTAGAACTCGGGGCCATCCACAAAAATCTCATTTCGCTTAAAGCTGTTATCCTAGGTAGCCTTTTCTATGTACAAAGCTTACTGCCGTTGGTGTAATGAAATTTTAAATTCCCGCATACACAGGTAAACATGGAATATATAAACGGAATGTAAAACTAATATGGGATAAGTGGCGGAGATAACAAGTTTCTCATTTTCTTCTCCGACGTACTCTGAACACGATAAACATACAGGTTTACTCCCTGAAGGTTCAGATCGCTCACTTTGTTAGTGAAATGACTTTTGAGTCGAATAAGATATACTAACGTCATGTTAACAAGCAGAAGAATATTTACTCTTTAATAAGAAAATTTTGCTAATAAAAATCATTAAATAATCTAATCTTAGCATGATATATAAATGCTGAGCCTAAGTTAGCTGTTAAATCTAGTGACATGAATACATGATATTAAATGATAATTAGTCTATAACGGCCTCAAGAATTTTATTGCAATTTAGCAACTATAATGTGCTTTTTCATATTCAAGAGTAAATTCTTCAATTTTAGAGTCTTTAGGTAAATCAGAAGTTTCTTTGAATATCGAGCAAGACCATACCTATGAGCATAGTTCATTCTGGACGCTACCAAATGGTTTATTTTTTACAAAATAACAAAGACCACTAGCGACTCAAAAGCTTCGTCGAAGAGCATGCGATGAACAAACAGGAAAATTACCGGAAAAATAAAATGGCTCTTCTTTTCATGATCGGAGCGATCCGTTTCAAGAGAAACTGTCTATACGATCAAAGTGTTACACCGACGAAGAAAACTCTCTAATAGACGACGATGCAATCGTTTGTTCAGCGCAAAGGTGCACCTGATGTGATTCCGGTTGCAGCACCGACGAGGACAGCTCAATGCGGCAGCCGAGCGGCTTCTGTTGCCGGCTATTTGTCTTTATAAATGTTGCATGATATTGTTTGCATTTGTATCGGGCCCGCGGTCGACGACCCTGATATCCGTTTAATATGATAATCCGCATGCAAACAAGCGGCGGATTGCCCGGCTAAATTATTTATGCACCCCGGCCTGCGGGTGATGGCTTCACTTGTTGGCGACGACTCGGATTTTATTGAACCCCCGAGCTTCGGACAGGTGAGACCGTCCGTGACAAACTTTTTTCACAAGTAATCCTGCACATAAATAATTTACGAGTTCGCCAAACAAACGTCGGCGCCTGTGTGCGTTGCGTATACGTTCATTCGGCCGCTGTGAATGTTCCATATGCTTGAATAAATGATGACTGAAAAATATGATTGTGTCACTTTTTCAGTGTTATTCTCCATGCTTTGTATTAAACAAAAAAACAGTAATTTGTCGCACTTCATCGTCAGTTGACACAACTAGATTATTTTCGCGACTACATTGGAATGTTTTAATTGGAAGAAAGCACAGCACTGCTTAATAGTTGGTAATGTGTGAGTTTAGAACGAACCTGTGAATAGTACCTAATTTTTGTGTCTATTCGTGAGAACGTAACATTCATACACACATTCATAGACACTAACTGTTTGGATGACCGGCAAAGTTAACTTAGATAGACATATAAAATTATCCAAAAAATATCTTCGTTCCAAACTATGTTATTTGATAAAGTTATTAATACCTAAATTAATTTGAATTTGTGATTTATGACAATGAACCTTGCATAAAAAAATATTAAGTTGCGCAAGAAAATATTTATACAATTCCAACCAAAAAACCTGACTGAGAGCTGACGCAATTCAGGATTTAGTTAAAACCCATTGAAGAGTCAGCTAAAGCTTGCCAACGTACTCGAACACGACCAAAAAACCAATATTGTCGTGGTACTTTTGATCCGCATCTCACATATTAAGAACAAGAACTTCGTTAGGGAGCAATCAGCGCAGCCGAGGTGAAACCATTTAGCCATTGAATCAGATCGTCGCTTTGTAATACGCTGTAAGGGACGCGTAGGCAGATGCTAGCCTCGGCTTAGACAGATGGTAATCAATTTCGTAGTAATTGAATCTGGTCGTGCATGCATCATCCGAGGACTAGACGAGGCAGCGATAGTCTTAATGAAATAATACTGGCTGTAATTCGATACTACATATGTACTAATTTAGTATTGGTAACACGTGTATCGGTTTTCAAATGTACTTAGGTATTGGTCCGTGTGCAACTTCATATTCTTTGACAATCTCTCCCAGCGTGTAATTTCTTTTCAGAACAAATTACACTGCGGTTTATACATTACATGCCGAGTATTTTCAGAGCAGGTGGAAGTTGTGAATACATTCATTTCATAGGCAAAGTTTCTAGAAAAAAAAACATGTAATTATAAATGCGCATCCAGGAAAATTTAAAACCTTTTACACAGTCGCAACCGCGATTGCAGCTGTTCCAATACTTTATGATTGTCAATTCGTCATCACAACCGCAGAATACCCATTAAAATCCAATACCAAGAAGAGTTGTTTCAAATACTGCAATAGCGGATACCTAAACGAATAAATCACGTAGAACATTTTGCTTAGTGAAGGGCAGAAAATAGTTTATAATCAACTCGGAATAATCTCTCTGTGGTATAGTTCGGTAGTGTTGTCATTATAACAGTATCTATCAATCTATCGATGTTCTGTTGTTTGTGGTCGATAGTGCTGTGCCACTCAATGTGACTAATTTGTGTTCAATCGAGATAATTTTGATAAAGTTGCGGCTTAGTTTACAGTTTGCCTTTGTTCGTGTGTTGTGATCAACACATCGAAAACTATGTATATACCTATCTAAAATATATGCGGTTCCATAATACATACATAAGAATGTATGTAGTAACATATTTACGTTTACCTCAGTTTTGCTGTGTTTCAGTATGTCGCACGAGCTTCGCTATAATAACAGGCATATAAGACATTTCAGCACTTCTCTGAGATAGAAATGTTCAGAGGAAATAGTGAGCACTTGTCATCAAGACTCCTTGCTTACTATTCAGTACATATATCCCTATGTATAAGGACATTTTTTTTTCAAAGCGGAGCAATAAATATGAGTATTTACATTTGTATCTCGCAATTCATTGATTCTGTATTTTGGTTATACATGGTTTTAGCGTAGAAATCGTATTCAATTAATTCATAATGATTTAGTGTGGCTGTTTATAAACTTGAAGGGCTCAAGTAGTTATTATTTTTATTTAAAAAACATGACGAGCATTTTTTTATAGTCATAATAATTTTTTACCGATCATCGACAGCGTACAACTCTCAGATAATTTTATTAAAAGTTCTGATAATATTACGATGTCTTAAATTGCTACTCTACTATAGCCAAGTCCACATGCGTGATATTATGTACGATTATTACAACTTTTTATTGAGGTCCGGCTTATAAAATCGTATTGATATTCATATTTATGTAGTAGCTTGGAAAGTATTAACTTTTTCGGTCAGGCCGAAAGTTAGCAAGATTTATTGGTAAGATATGTATGAAAAATGTTTTATCATGGCCTACCATCGAACAGTTTTTATCATATAAAGTTTCTCTCAGTTAATATCAATATAGCACACTCGTAACACTCATAAAATCGGTATTACGAAAGCGGGCTCTGGATTGGATTTAAATTGAACGACTTCTGTACGGAATATATGAAATATATTCTTATTTATGTTTATTAATTTTAAATAATTTCGATTTCAGCCCTTTGAAATTGTATTAAGTGCCGATCCTATATAATGTATTCTCTCTACGATACAAAGAGGGAATTACGTACATAGAGGTATATTACTGCATTCATTTGGACGGCTATTCTCTGAAATTTTCAAGTCAGTTTCATATTATTTACTGTAAAGAGTACTATAGGCTATTCAAGTTGTTAGATGTCCCGTTTAGTAATTAATCTACTGCCCAAGGTCGTTTTCGAATTTAAATAGATACTTAATACCTGCCTTATTAAATCAGCCCACATAAGTTTACCGTTATATAAATAAACCTTTGAGTAAACTTCGGTCAGTCAACATTTCCACTCTGTTTACTTTAAGAGAACATACAGGACATCATAATAATTTCCCTTAACGCACCCAACCGTTATACAGAAACTTCTAAAAGGTCGGTATTTATTGGTAATGTAAATAAATAGCTTCCGTATTCGATCTCGAATAAATACATAAACAGATCATAACAGACCGGTTGACCGATTGACCGAATATTAGCGCAAGAAAGTCAAACTCATTTGTTTTTATTTAAGAGTATTATTACACGGTTTCCTAGATACCGACGAACGTTTAATTAATTTAGGTATTAGTTATTGATACGTTATTATGATGCCGCAACATACAATATTAATTAAAACGATTGAATACGTGATAGCTGAAGTAATTAATCGCATAGTAATATATAATTAGCATACAGCATTAATCCCTCAACTAGATGTAGGTATACGTTGATAGGTTAAGTGCTTTTAATTAAAAGTTGTGAGTGTTTAAGTTCTTGTAATTTTCTTTGTCAGGGTTTTGGTGCTTCTCGTGGAATTTTTTAATTACATACTTATTCAGTAATATTGAATATACTACCATATTGATTTTACTTGAAATTTTGTTTGGGAAATTGATATTGCTTTTAAAAGGAAAGTTTAGGGCTTCATTTTAGCAATAGAATATAAAATTATGCTAATTAGTTTCAAAAGCCTGTCAACACCAATTACTGTTTAATACCTATCAGTAACTTTATTTGGTACTTTTCAATGCCGAAGCGGGTTTTCATAAATCGCGTTACGAGTTTAGCGGTACGACACGAGGCGTCGACCGGCCACTACGACGTATGCTAATAAGGAGCCAACCAAATGAAACAAGAACAAGATTGTCGGGTTTATAAAAATAAACAGGCGAATCCACTTTCATTTTTATACCAAGTTCCGGCGCCAAGCCATTGTTGTTCAACTCACTACAAAGGGAACGCATTCTATTTTATTTCCCAAATGCGTTTTTGGAGAAAGCATTACATAAAAGTCAAGCCGCAACTTCCTCGCTTGTCTTTATATCACGTCAGTTCTCATAAACTTTTAGTGTTCTTTACGTAATACTTATTATAATAATACATTGTTAAACTCCAATGTATTTTCACAGATCCCTCGTTATTATTCATCAAACTAACAAAAAGCCAAAGTAAATAAAATTCAAAGGCTAATTTCAAAAGTTTTGTTTATTTTGTGTTGTTTATAAGTTATTTCAGATAAAGTTGAGCATGATTTTGTTGTTGATTACTGTAACAATCAACAATCTGTATTGTTTGAAGATTTCGCGAACCGTCAAGCTTTGCTGTAGGTAATTCTCCCACACAGGCTTACAGTTTCATCATGTCGAATTGTAGAATAATTCAGGTAATCGTTGAAGGTACCGCGTAAACTCATCACTATTCATTAATACTTAAAGCCGTAGAGCCGACTAACTGAGATCCTACTAGGTATTCTGTGTAGTTAACATAACTACACTACATATAGATAGGTATATCATACCACGTTAAATACTAGGTACTTTCAAGAGAAATTCAAACAGTCTAAATTGATGTGAAATACTTGATGATTTCTCATGATGACATAACTTTTCTATTGTGTATTACGTTTTATGAGTCTTTGTGTTTCATGAGTGAATAGAACTTTATGTAATGGATACCGAAATGAATAAAGCTTCAGGTATTACTCGGTTGGTACCGATTTTGAGGTTATGATAGTGCTTTAGCTGAGATAGGTTAGTGGTGCATCAGGCAGCACAATAACTACCGGTCTCCTTTTGTTGTCGCTCTCAAATGCGGCTTACAGGATTGACATCAGAACATCAAGCGATACAGCTTTCGAACAGTTTCTATTGCGTTGCGATTGACGCGATTGACTCTGAAAATATTGGACTGAGTATTTGGCGAAGTAAATTATTTCCAAGATAAACTAAAACGTTTCAAGAAAAACAGAATGCTTATAACTGAATAAGACGTTTCATTCATTGAATAATTAAGATTTATTTCATATACCTATTGCATTTTCTGTTTTAAAAGTAGAAGGAGTAAAACAGGGATATCGGTTTGCTGTAGATAACTGTCGCACAGCTACCAATTAACTTCATGTCGTAGGCACTGATTAATCCAAAATCATCGTGAAAATTATTAGAATACAGAGGCAGCAGAAAAATTTAACGAAGTGAGAGTTTGTGAAAAATTGACGAGGATTAAGTTACCGGTTTGTGGGCGCTTCTGCTGCCGTCCGCTTATGAGGATGGATTACGATGCGAACGTCCGCGGCAACTGATAAATTACTTCATAATGCGTTCGTACTACGTCGCATCGACGAACGTAAAATGAAAATTAATTTATCGGAAATCGTTGCTGCGAAATTATTTCTTCATTAACATTAAATTTAAGTAATATTTAGCAGCACATTCACACATTATTTACGATGACCATGCACAATATTCCGAAACGTTTTTATCGATAGTTGTTCCTTAATCGTCGGTATTACAATATTGTTTATCTAAGATGTTTATCGGCTCGACGGATATTCAAAGCGACGAGTCAAAGTGTTTGTGGATTAGTGTCTCCTCCAATTATAACGGAGAGAAACTTCAAAGCCATGGGGCAAGACGCCCGCGCCGTGGGCAATCAAGTTTGCTTTCTGTCAAATGACCTTCAGAGAAAGCGTAACATTTGACCGATCTATACTTATAAAACAATTATTTGATGAAACAAGTTATACCTAGTTGATTTCTATTCGGTAATAAGTCTGTGATTAATGTTACTGCGCGTAAATCTCGAATAATACTGGACTCTTACTATTCTTTTTAAGTATTATTATGACTCCAGTATTATTCGAGATTACTTTGTGTGGTCTGTTAATTTTTTTTTAAATAAATGTAATATGTATATATTATTACCAATACAGCTACATACAAGAGTTACGCATTTCCCGGTAGTAATTTCGCGGAAGCGCAGAATTTCACTATGAGTTTACGTATCCTCTCTTCAGTTAAGCTACATTATAATTGATCAAAATATAATATACTTTCGTACATATACGACAAACAACAAGGCCAAAACAGGTACATACTTAGACTTGATTTTTACCTCATTACCGAAGGGCTTAAATATTACATCTAAGCCTGAAGTTATAACATATATTCATTTTAATTAATCTAGAACAAGGCTGTGCTCTACTAACAACTTAACTTAATTCGAATATAACATTAAAAAATTATAAAATTTATGAACATCAATCTTTTTTGTTTGGTAAAAACTTAACAGCTTCTGATCCAATATTGCAAGACTCCATGTCGACTGGAACTCACGTAACACTGTAATGCCTTATACATAGAGGTATATTAATTACCGCTGTATATGAATTTTACAGCCATGTAGGGCAAGCCTTAATCCTCGTCTAATTAGTTTCATAATACAATCAGATAAATGCAACACACTAAACGGAAGACGTTTGTAAACTGTCAACTTTATGAAAGTTATGATTATTAGTGTACAATAATAGTATGTGATATAATGTAACTGTGTCCGTGTGTTTCCTTTATAGTTATATGCTTTGGGTATGCTTGGCATATGGTAGGTTTTTCTTGTGAATATATAATTTTGAATTCGCTATTTCTTTGAACTGGTTATTGTTATCACAATTTAATGTAGCTGGCATAGTACTTTAGCAGTTGAAATTGGTCTTCCTGAAAACATAGTTTAAGGCTGATAAAAAAATCGCCATCGTCACTCCGATTTATAGAAGGAATTCTGAAAATTCACATTGCGACTACAGATGAGACGACATGACGATAATGAACAATGAGAAAAAGATAGTTAAATAAATTCCAAAGTCGATCGCCAAGAAAGTTAACCTTTCAAACTATTTCATCGTGTTCGGTACATTTGGATAGAAAGACGGACATATTGGGGTTTTATATGTGTATGATTAAAGTGGCTGTGGTGGGAGGCGCTGGCGCCGCAGCGGCCTTGGAGAAAGTGTATGAGTGCGGTTTCACCTCGGATCTCGGGTCTCAGCTACCGGGCCCAGCTGATCTCCCTGTGATACTCGCGTAATGGACGATATCTCCTTTGAAGTTCAATGATTTGTTGCTTTAATGACGTCGAAGTGCATTATAAAGAGTTCGCGGAAATGTTCAATAACTGCAATCGAATGAATTTACTGAAAAAAGGTTTCTTTGTACGAGCTCGAGTATCGAGTTTTTCCAAAGCTTTATAAATATGTATTTGCAATAATAATCTATAGGTATTATTGCCTTTTGCCTACATTCATATTGACTGCATTGCAAACAAAGCTATTAGGATTAAGCTGCCCTGTATTATGTATTTCATAAATATGTATAATAGTTGTTTTCACCAGTCATTGTGACAAGTTTCTGTGAGAATATAACATTGTCAGAATTATTAAGTGACTCGACTTTTTCCAGCTAGAATATTAAAATTTCATAAAGTTTCCCCGCAGTCTAGGGCTTATTCTTACATAAGAGCTGGCTGCATATTATTAAGCCCGATCGTGGTAAATCTTTATTCTTCTGGAGAGTTAGTATGAAGGGATTAAAAAAACCGACGTAAGCACTGAATTACTTATGTATGCAAATGCCAATTCTTCGCAACAAACGGATGTTTTCTTATGGAAAATTGAATGCGTGTATTGTGACTGAATGACAACTTTTAAGGCTTTTATTGCTGTAAAAAGAAGAATTTTGTTTGAAAAGAAGTTGGAGTAAATTCTATTCTAAAGGGCTACAACAATAACAATGTAGACAGGATAAAAGTTTTTGGTAGAAATGTAAAAGTACGGTGATAAGGGGACGGCTGCATGAGGAGTGTAAGTGGAGCGAGCAGAAAGTTACGTAAGAGAAGGGGCAGCCGAGCGGACACAACTCCAAACATACTTTTAACAGATTCTAAGATAAAGTGGAGAACACTTGCACGATCACACACGTAATGTGAGACGAATTAGCGAACATCATTATGAGACGACGTGTTGCATTATGTTATGTAGCCTTAAGTAGGAAGTTATTAAGAACTTCCTCAATTTGTATTAGTATAGTCCCAAGTTTACTTTTAATTGGAACTAATTTACAAACATTGAATCAAAGCCAAGACTACTACAAGATGTTAGGTATTCATATGGATATGAAAAGAATTTTCTTGAAGTACTTCATTTGTTTATACCTTTACCACGTCATATTTTAAATGAAAACAACATAAATAAATTGTTTTGTTTAACGTCAAGAATACTTTTAACTTGTAAAAATAAGGACTACATTGTCCAAAAGTTTCGGGATATGAATAGATCCTATTGTTGGTTTAATGACAACGGAGTAGGTAGTATTATAAAGGTTCAGGTAGAAGATGGACAAAAGTGTTCACATCTGTAAGTAACGGAGTGGCAGCCCTACTATTATGTGTCCAAATTGTAAGAGTTTGCTGTCTATAATATTGTGAGTTATTTGCGGTCAAGCCAAATGACAACTTAACTTAGTGTTCCGCAATTAGTGGCACCATATAGCTTAGAAGTTATTGTTTTAAATACCTAATATTAAGCTCATTAACATGATAAAAATAAGGTGTTCAAATAAAGTATAAGGAATCAGAGATGATGAGAGCAGGACTATCAAGGATGGCGAGCTATTCGATAGTAGGTATAATTTGACATTATTACTACTTTTGAAACTGCGAGCGTGTTATTTTGTAGGGCTATTCTGTATCTTTTGGCTGCAATCTAAAAGTCAAACATGATCATTATACATAACGATAGTGGCTAATTGAGACTTTAAACTGATCTTCAGATTTTTTTCTGCTGGCGGTGGATAGTTTTGTAATTAGGTAGGTACTAGTAGTTTAAGAGCTTTTTTTTGATAAAGAAATTTGAATTAGCAGGTGGTGGCGGCGGCGGGTGGCGGGTGACGGCGCTGGCGCGGCAGCGGAGCGCGGTCACGAGATGAGCGTGGCGGGCGCGCCGCCACCGTCCGCCGCCGAGGCGCTGTCCGCACTGCTGTGGCAGCCCTACGAGTGCCGCTCGCCGCCCCTCGCGCGCTCGCGCACCGACACCGCGCTGCACCGCGCGGGGGGCGACCAGTCGCCAACCGGCGGTCGACATGCGCGCGCGTCAACCCGCGCCTACACCGATATGCGGCTGCCCGTGCCCGCGCCCGGCCTGCGCAAGTCGGACTCGGTCTCGGTGCGCGTCCCGGGCGAGCCGAGCCGACCGAACGTGTCCAGTGTCAACGTGAACATAGTGGAGGTGCAGGATGCGCCCGTGAATGTGAACAGTGCGGTGCAGACGGAGAGGGAGCGGAGTGTGGCGAGTGCCGAGTGCCAGACGGAGGAGCCGGCGCGGCGGCGGCGCGTGCGGCGAGCGCGGGCGCCGCGGCCGCCGGACCTGGAGAACGTGCCGCCGCCGCCCTACAGCACGCTGCCGCCGCCGCCGCTGCCGCACGCGGTGCCGGTGCACCCGCCCGCGCCGCTGCTGGCCGCGCACCCGCCCGTGCACCCGCCGGTGCACCCGCCCGTGCATCCGCCAGCACATCGCTTCCCTTTCCAGCCAATTCCTCTCAGGTGAATAACATGACTACTAGATACTGGTTGTTTATGATGCATTGTATGTTTATAGGACGTAATTGTTTATGCAAACATCAGTCATTTCTAAACATAGTTATATCTACAAATAATGCCTCTGACTACTCCACGAGTAAAAGTAGGTAGTAGATATCGAAACAAAGTTTCGAATTTGAAAACCTTACTTTTAGATAAATAGAAAACCAGCTCAATAAAATTTAACTTGATAATATCCATGCTTTGTAAGCGAAACGATATCCTCGAAACCATTTTGCATTATTTTCCGATGTGACTAAGGTTCTTGAGTAATTGAGAAACCACGTTAACATGATAAAAGTCCCACTTAAAATAAAAACCACCAGTTTACTAATCTGTATAATCAAATCATGAGTGTTGTATACATTCGTAGCATGCGTAGAGACTTCTTTGTAGCAAGCAGTGCGTTGAAGTCTTTTGTTAAGTTTTTATTTACGTAACATTGTTATTATCAGAAATCATTACCTCTAGATTACACAATCTCTTTTATGACGTGTTTGGCGTCCACAAACAGTAAATGTACATTACATAGACGAGAATTAAAGTCATTGTACTGGACTGACGTTACGTAAACATCTTAACAACATCCACTTTGTAGGAAGTGACAGGCTTCGTAAACATAGCGTCGAACACAAAAATTAATACAATTTCTCGTAAACTAGACTTCGTAGGATTTAGACTCAAACAGAAAGTTTCAACAAAAAGTGGAACGAATCAGCGTCGACGATGGCCTTGTAAATGAAAGCTGAGAATGATTTTCTATTCAACATGTTGCTAAACGTTGAATTAAGGACATTGGAATTTAAAATAAACAATTCTATTAATTTACATAGTACAGTAATAATAACAATCAAAACATCGGAGAAATGGAGAACAAACGATCGAAACATACAAAACATGGAACTAAACTTTCTATTCCAATTAAAAAGTAAAGATACTTTGTCGTTCTAAACATCAATGAAACCATTTACTCCCACGTGGTACACATAATAACAAAGTAGGTGCAAACAGTCTGTAAATCTCACAAGATTGAGAATCAGATACACCCACAACTCATAATGCAATTAATGCAATTGGATGGGAAACACAGGAACCCACACAATTGAATAATCAGACAGCAAGTACCTAATAGAGTAATATTTGATCTTCGACCTCTTTAAGATATATTAAGACCATTAGTGACCACCCACGACATCCTTTGGAGCGTAATAATATAGGTACCGATGAATGACACGAATATAAAGTGACATACAAGTAAATTGGATCAACTACACTGATACAGGACTTCCCAACAAAGTGGATAAGCTGACAATACGGTGGACAATAGAAAAGGTTTCAGTTAAAATAACTGTAGTTGTACAAATTCCCTTCGTGTTTTAACAAACTTTAATCTTTTGAAGAAGTTTTTTGCTGACCTTCATTGGTATTTATTTATTTACGATTTTTTGTACATACACAATAAAGAAAGACGACGGGAAAGAAAGAATTTACAAAGGTAATGCTTATTTCTAAAAAATTCTTCCAGCATAGCTACGAAAGGAAAATAAGAATAAAAGAGATGTAGACAGTATGTACAGAAATGAAAAAATAAATTAAAAAGAAAGAAAATAACTGCATATTATAAATTACATACACAATACGCATATAACTTATTGTGTAATGTATTGCTTAAGTGCCGGGAATATTTGACTGGTCATTTGAGAAAGTCAATCAAAATTAGACCTCTTTATTTAAAAAAAAATTTATCTAGTTGATACATATAAAATTGAAGACCGGCCATAAGTAGCTTTGCTTGAACCCAATTTATAGTGACAGCATTCCCTAATCCCATAAGGGAATGAGATACTCGTACCCTTATTTACCACAACACTATGAATTTATGATGTGACAAAATAATCCACACGTTGCAAAAAATCTATGGATATTTCTTTCACTCTCTCTAATATTTCAAATGTTATCATTTCAATTCGATCTACAGAGAATGACGAAACGATTTTTTTGCTATGTGTATGTAGACATTTTATATTATTTATTCGTTACACATGAGGCGTGCGCAGTTATTTTTTGTAATTGAAATTGTTTCGGTCATGCAACGGCAAACGCTCAGGCGCTCAGTAATGGACGCTAACTAGGGTGGCCTCGTTATGTAAGCGGATTGTTTACACATATCACACAAGGTTGGCCCACAGTTTTAAGGATTCAGTGTTGGCACATTAATTAATCGTCTGGAATGTTTCTTCCAACACAACTGTACTCGCAGTACATTCCAGCAGGCGTTTATTAACACATCATGTCTGAAGGTCCGGGTTTATAACACGACTTGACAGCAATGATACCGAAACGAACTCGAGGTTAGGTTTATTGAAGAAAGCAGAGTTCCTTCTAGCCGAGAAATCTTAAAAGCATTAGAGACTGGTTTAATGACGTACTGTGGTTAGAGATATTGAAATATTTACTAAATCGTGACTTAAACACGTGAACTCAAGGCGTACTACAAAGCAAGTTGCGTTACCTTTGCAAAATGCATATTTGTAAACGATAGCCGAACGCAATACTCATAAGTTGAATAAATAAGTAGATAGCAATAACAAATCGTAGCAAGGACAGACATCCAAAAATATAATTTTAGAACAAAGAAAAAGTTAAAAACAAATATGCAAATAAGTTACAGATAAGAACACATGACCAAAAAAATCTCCAGATATATAAGGAAATTGAGCAAAGGAAGCGTAACATTAATTAGCATTAGGAAGTTGGAGTAAAAAAGAAGTGGTAAAACCTGCTTATTGAGTTAGAAACACTAGTACTAGTAACAGAAACAGGTTTGAGGCACATGGTGGAAAGTGGCGGCGACGAGGCTGCAGCTACACTAGTAGATCGTGTTCAATACCACCTAGCGAGGTTTAGCTCCGTGCATTTAGCTTACCTTGATACAGAGACCGAGCATGCAATCCTACTATAACTCTATTTCAAATCTTAACTTCTATATTAACAGATTCTTAAATTAAAATGAACCTTTTGTCCATTAGTTTCATTTTCAATGGTTGGCCTAGATGTGTAAACAATTTAATCTAAGCTAATTTTTTGAATAAAATCGCCCAATAAATGTTGAGGACATTCAATTATCGAAGGGCTTACAAGAAGTAATATCATTATCCTTTAGTCCTCAAGAATTAAATCTTTGCGTACCTTTTGTAATGCTGTTTTGTTTGAGTTTGATGATGGTATTGGAGAAAATGGAATCGAAATAGGTACTTAAGTAAGATATAAAAATGGAATTTATGGTCGTACGATTATAATCCGTTTGCTTTTACTGCGATCCTTATATAAGAAATTGAATAAGGAATAAGTAGTTCTAACACCAGTAGCCGCAAACATCAAAAAGCACTTAGAATCATCTATTACATAAACTCCAACACGTATCTTCAACATTAATAAGAACACTAAAATACTCGTTATAATCGATTAGAGAACATTCACCGATAAACTAATACATCGATATTGATTGCTTCCAATCGAGAATCGAGATATTGATTGCATGCATAGCGCCCCAGTTGTGAGATAGCTATGTAAGTGGTACGAATAACCGCATAATTGTATCAAATGTATTCGGAACTCGATACATTAATTCGATACTGATAAGGATTTTTCATTCTATCTTAGGTATTTGCACTAGTGGTTCATGATTTTTTTTTCAATTGTGGCGTGTATAGTTGGTTCCTTCTACAAAATAAGTAGATTTTTTTTGTGCTTTAAATAGTTTTGTTTTCTTTTTTTAGATATTCATTTAAAGTGGTCTTAGTTTTCATTTGTAAAAAGTTATTACTTGAAGTTCAAACAAATAATAAACGAAGTTCAATCTAGAGGTACATATTTTTATATTAAAGTATCTTAACCAATTGCGCCTCGTGTATTTCTATTTGAAATTGATTTACTGACTGTTATTGGAATTTCAAATAAGTAACAGCAAAGGTCAGTCCTAGGCCTCAGACGGTTATATATAGCTTTTTTAGATTTTTTCAACTATTATCGAAGTATATTTATTAAAGTTCAGTTTATGTGTAATGAAGTCACATATTTGTAAACAATTTGATATAAATCTTTCGTCGCTCAGAGGAAATCCTATTTCAAGAGAACTATTTTAATGTCTCTCAATATTAATGTGGGTTGTCAACAATCGAATATAAATGAGTTGTGATGTCGCCGTTGTTGTGTGTGTTTGTGTGCTTCTGCGCATGTGTGCGTGGCCCACATCGTAACAAGGTCCGTATAGGTCGCTTGCGCACGTCGGTCTATGTGGGCCGATGCATCTCAGCACCACACTAGTGCGACATATTTATATCTCAACTTACGGTATTTATCATTGTTCTCTGTCAATCGTTAATTAATCGACCGGTTATTTAAATATAAACACAACGACTTCTGTTAACGACTCGTCTAACTGTACTTGTTAATTAGCTGCATCATTATGTTTAATAATTTCTTTTACCGGGTACCTATTACAAGTGTTATTTTATTATTCAAATCAGTTTTGATTTTTATATGTTTTTGGATGATCCTTTTCCTAATTATGTTGGTAGCAACTGAGAACCAGTGTTCAACATTATGGTCACCCATCTTCGGACCGAACCGTGGCATGCGTTGCTTTGATCCGCGTGGCTTTGACATAGCTATTGTGACTGTTTTATGTTGTTGGATATAGCGTTAATTTACAATTCTTTTCAATGCCAGCTATCTTATCTCATCAATCAGAATAACGTCGGTTGGCTGCTTTATGCTGTTTTTTTTATGATGTCTAAGAAACGGTTCCCATTCGGAATCACCGTAGTCAACTGTAAGCATGTGGTGATAATGATCCATTGTAGTAAAAGAAAAACAAAGAAACTGGTGATCATTGCTTTATAACACGAACGTAAAGTAAAAACGCTAAAATCTGAACTAACTTGGAATGCAATACCGAATTGTTCTTTTTCTCTTTGTATGTATAAAAGATGTTCCCGTCACTATTTACGTCAAGCATGTAAATAGAAATAAACAAAGTGGTAAATTAAGCAATTAATTACTACAGTGTTTGTTTACGTCTGTTTCAATTTGTCTCTTAGGTTTAAGAAGAGTGATGTGTTATTTACTGAGATGCCAAGTACATAAATGAAAGTCTATGACTGTGTCTATTCCAGTCAGTTGTGGACTTAAAGTATAGACGAAGCTTACATATGTTAGGTTCTACAATATTGCACTGTCTTCAATATTTCTCGTGTCGCAAGCACTTACGCTTGAGTAGTAAACAGTTTTGTCCTCCAAACGTGGTTTGTCGGTCAATATCGTCGGCCATTGCGAAATCCCGGCGCGTACGCAGTTGCGCGAAATGTGCTTCTTCGCCACATCCGTGAGTTATGGTATTTTATACATTAATGTAACCCAACGCATTATTATTGTCAGCTCTAAATTTATGACGGAAGAATTACATAATTTTCCATGGACAATCCAGATTTACAACGAGTATGTTGCCAAACTGATTTATTTTTTGGATAATAAAACATCTGATGCTATTTCCAGCGAGCCGGCATTGCACTCCACGTGGCTTCTATTCCAAGATTCCTCACTTCCTTGAATGTTGAGCTTACAAATAAATACTTGCACCTCGAGCGATGTTGGCGCTCTGCCAACATCCTAATGGCTCGGGCCTCGCGCCAAAGCCGCCAGAAAATCATCGGTATTGGAAACTAAACTTGCGACTCGAAGTGGATTTACTTAATGTTCATGTCGGCCGTCTAACAATAACGTTTACAAGGTTAGAGCTCTTTTTGTTGTGAGAGTGTAAAGGCTTTCTGTTGGTCGTTTTTCAAATCGTAATTCAATTTCTTTGATTGTATCACAATAGTCGGTGTGTTTGCGCTGGTGTTGTGGCTCGAGTGAGCTCAAGATTGTTCGCTCGGCTCGTGACTGAGGCGAGCCGAACGGCCAATTACGACTCGACTTCGGACGATGCTCGGCCCAGAGGCAATCCAATTTCCGAGTGCATTGTCCGTCTGTCTCCACAAATCTTATGCCATCTTTAATGTTTATTTGCAAGCCACTGAAATATTGAAATAAGGACACCATTTATTCAGTCCGTAGTTTACCGTCAGTAAAGTGAAAATTGCTAGAAGTAATTTTCTTGCTTTTCAAAGAAAAGGTTTCTTTTTGTAAGACTGTAAATGACATTTTAAATACCCAAGAACTGTAGTAGCAGTAGGTAATAATTTATAATAATTACTTTGCAAACAGACCTTGACTAAAATAATAATTAAAACGTTTATAATTGCTTTATACTTCATATTGAGGATGCAATTCATTTTTTCTCCACAAGATTACTAAAATGTATGAAGGACTTATAACTAACATGTTTTATTACACGGTGCAGTAGGCACTGCGGCCAGTTTGTGGAGCAAACTTGCGTAATCCTCAGTGAAGGCTATGTATTGAACGAAACATAGATTATAATAACGCAATACATGTCTAGATTATAAAGGCGATTGTAAATATTTAAGTGGAGTACAAAGCATATAAACGAAGGAAATATAAATCCCCTTCCTTTATAACCTCTGATAAGCGACTCAATTATAATGAAACAATAGAAAATAATATCTCACGTAGAAGCCAACAAATAAAATCAATGACCGCAGATTACAAAGATTGAATTACATCATTATTGTAAGCTCCGTGAGAAAATAAAATGTTTTTTTGTAAAAAAAATATTTGAGACAGTGGTCGAAAAATGACATATCAAGTATTATAATATCTTATCACTCAAACACAAGCCATTATCGGTTTGAGTTACATCCGTCGATCGAAGTAGACTTATGCGTTTCCCGGAATCACAGCTTAAAATTTTAACTTGATAAAAAATTATTAAAAAATTCAGATCCCAGATTATCTGAACACAATGTAAAAGTTACAAAACATCGAGCGGTCCTTGACTTCGATAGCGTTACTTAACAATAAATCGTAGTATCTCTTAGAGATCATAAGCCTACAAATCAGACTTTGTTCAAAGAGTTTGTGAACACCGGCCCGAGTCGGTGAAAGTGGCCTGCAGTGTCAGATATCTTACTACCAAGGCGAGTAAGTTAACGCTTTGTCAACCGTAATTGAATTTACAGATGGAATTCGACATCTACAGAAGTGAATGTACTCTGTACGTACAGCTAAATTTATGTTTACTTAATTAATGTTCAGTGAACTTGTTTGAGACATTCTTGAGTGCTTGGAGATATGATCCTTTCTGCTTTACCCTTTTTCTTTCTGTTACTTAATAACAAAATACAAACATTCGAATTGAGAACCTCCTACCATTTGCAAAATTGGTTAAAAATAGGTTAGCTTTGTACATTGTGCTATGCTTTTTTACTTTATGATATTCTGAAAGAAAGTAGACGACATGCTTTCAATTTTTCAAAACAATTTCAAGTTCTAGTAAGACATGGTGTGAGGTTTGTTTCGCACAGAAATAATTGTTTCAGAAACTCATTTGTGAGTGTGCACGAACTCCTGAAATATGTACACTGGGAACAGAGTAGGTTCTGAATAGTGGAACAGTTTAAAGTCATAGTACGGAACAACGACTTACTGAGATTCTAACGAACCATATGAATGTTGCTTTGGTAACCATTTTCTATGCAAGATTTGTAAAAAAAAGAATTCAACAAAACGGTTTCTTTTTTTTATGTAAAGACCGTACTTTACATTACACCTTATAATTTTGCTGCAAGAATATTGCATACATATTTACAATGTAAGTAAAAATTAAAACAGAACTCCACCAATGACCTTACTAACATTGCCACCCGCATTTAAATCTGTTCTACATAATAGCCAAGTTATATAACCTTTTCGATCGCTTGCAAATTCGAATAGGTTTTAAATAAACCTAAATTAAAAAAAAAAGTATTTGAAAAGCGAATAGTCGTCACGTTTGTTTATGGAATTAATTCCAGAAAGCTTTTAATATAAATGTAGATAAACACGTTCCTTGTGTATCAAGTGTTTATTAGTTTAGCGCATTACGACCATATAAACATGTTCGTGAGTTCCATTCTGAATAGTTCGGAACACGCACCAGTATATCATTGCTAGACTAATTGTACTGAGTCGTTGGACTGATGCACGCGATCCTAACATTTACATGAAAATTGTCATAACACGGAACGTCCAATGCTAATGTTTTGTAATTTAATGATACGTCGTGATAAACACTTCTTTGTTTGACTACGTATATGCTTTTTATGAAACTTTTTCACTTCGTGGCATCCAGACTTCGCTTTTTTCACATTCAATGTTGAGTAATCAATTCATTCATAGTATTTAACACCAATTCCTTTATTGAACACCACTAAGTCAGATTAACATTAGAAAAATGCTGTTCTACTTTTGTGTAACATAATGATGTACAAAGCAATTGTATTGGTTGCGCAAACGCCAGTGTCGACTGAATAGAGATAGGTAGTACACGTAACGTAACGTTTTTGGTGTTATTCAGTGTCACTTTAAATAGCATTGCACAATGTCACATTAAACACTTTCGTCGTTATCTAAGTGTGCTGACGGACAACTATGGGATCGTGACACAAATTCTTAACTAACAACCATTTAACTGAGACTATTAGTAATATTTACCCATTTTGTAACTTTGCCTATGTAAGTACATATGTGTATCGTTAACAAACGTTGTTTTAAATTGCTGAAACCGCAATGAGTTACAAAAACTTTCGTCAGTCAATAAATATCAAAGAATATCGGACAACTGGACTACACTCAGCTGACTGATATAAATATTGCTCCAAATTAGAGTCTATTGTTTGTATTGAATATTTCTAAATAAGTTCGAGGACAAGACCTGGCTAGTTATTCAAATGAAATAACAATAGATTTGTTGCATCATAGCATAACTTGTTTCATTGGGCTCCATGAAATATTCCATCACATGGTACCTATTTGCTACTTATTTTCCTGCAAGTTTACTCAGCCTAGCTTATGGCAAAAGGCAGAAAATTATTCAAAAGTAACCATTACTTGTCTGCAATATCTTTCATTGTCATTTGCTGTCATTACTGATCATCACGCGGCGCATGGCCATATTATTCACAGAACATGAATGCTATTACCGTAGTCCGAAAACGGAGGTCGCAATACAATTGTGTCAACGACTGTCTATGAGTAGTTTAACACTGCCAGCTCAGCACTAATACGTGCTGATACTAATGAGATCAGCCGGTTGTCCATCATAACTTGGGTCACTTCTAATTAATACGAGCTCCTGTCAGCGGTTTCACCCGCGTCCTGTAGGAACTTCACCTCGAATCCGGATGAAAAGTAGCATATAGCCTTCCTCGATAAATGTGTTATCTATCACTGAAAGATTTTTTAAATGGGACCAGTACCTGAAATTAGCGCGTTCAAGCGAACAAACTATAGCTTTATAATATTAAGTATATAAGTATAGATTGTGTAGTTTCCTCATAACCTGCTCTCAATATGTCCGTGTACATAATCACGAAGATTCGGCATCACGCATTCTTCATTCATACCATGTTCTAATGGCTCCGACCTTCTGACCTTTAGGTTTTTTAACGAGGTTAGAAGGTACTGCATTTCTCTTAATTGATCGATCGCCGTTATTATGTTCGAGTACCACCGATGATGGATGGCTCGGTTTTCATTTCATAAGGCCCTTATCTTTTATTATTATGGAATATTAAGCGAGAAGAAGTCAATTGTTACCTTTCTTCTGAGATCAAGAGAGGGTCACGCGTGTTAGAATGTTTCTTTTGTTATTAGAAGTTACGTGATTTGCATAAATCTTTATATCGCAAATTGAAGTTTTTGGGACTTAAACTTTTTAAATGGTAATTGCTCCACAGACAAAGATGAAGAAAAATAATCATAACATCACATAACGACCTTCCATTACACAAGTGTTAAGTATAAGCGATGTGAAGTGATTCATTAGAAAGTATGCTTAGTAAAACAAATTGATATTTTTCCTAATAAGGCAGTGGGTAATAATGGGTGGGTAATAATGGGTATGGAAGGAAGTTTGAGCATTAGTCACTCTGTAAATATTGCCTCAACTACGACCGTCTTACCACAAAAACTTTTAAACGTAAGTTTAAGACTTGTCTAAAAAAATGTCAAATTATGACGTTGACATATGGTTCATTTTGCAGCCACAATTTTTTTAGACAAGTGTAAAACAGGTGGTTAAGTTTTTGTAGTAAGGCCATTTATGTTTTATCTGCGTAGTTATTGAGTTACTTTGGCTAATGAGCCCGTTTGAGGAAAAATACTCAATAACTGTATTTTTGATCCGTAAGACATTGAATACGATATTTGTTTAACTTTAGTGCTACAAACATATCGAAGTTTTGTGACGGCGAACGTTTATGGTTTCCCATGACTATAACTTTCTTCAATAATAATTTGAGAGACTTACTTCTCTCTGATTAATTCAGTCAAACAGTGCGACAATGACACGGATCCTGTCTAGCTGACATTTGGTATCGACCTCGCTGCGACTGACCCACACGCTTGCACTTTACATTCTAACTCAGATCTTCATAATTCTTATCACCTGCATAATAAAGTTCAAATTCATATGACGATCAGTACGTAGTAGACCGCACCTTGTACCAAACACCACTTATCGTGTGCAATTTGTTTCTGTGACGAAATCAGTGCCTGGTTTTCTTGATAGTAATGATTGCTAATGATGTACGTTATATGACTGTGATGCGTGTGGGTTTTTAATTATTTGTTCGTTAATTATTTTCTTAATAGATGTACATACTTTCTTCTGTGTGTGAGTTTAGTTTCTTGAACGGGTTTTCTACATAGGAATCTGTGTTTTTTAAGGGGCAAATATATAGGTATTCATTGAAATAGTATCATACTGAAAGAAACATAATTTTTGGTTCAAATAAGACAAAATTAAGGTAAACGTAATATTTTACGTTATTGACGTTTCACGATGTGTAAACTATCTTAAAAAACCTACGATCGATAATTATCGATCGTAGGTTTCTTTCCCGTCTTTTCTTTTCTTTTCCGTCTGTGTTTATTTATAAATAAACACAGACGGAAAAGCAGTTCAAAGCTTGAATAAAATGAAAAGAATATATAGGTAAACTTTGCTATGAGGCAAAGCAAATAAATCGTAAACGGAAAAATAGCGGAGAGCCGAGAGCTTCATAAAGCGAGACGTATCAAAAGACATTATTCAGTATCGAATCACATCGATTCCAGAAACGGAACGTTTTAAAAACGGAATAAAACATGGCGGCGTGTCCGGACTGAGGACTTCTAGTATTCCGACTTTGTTACAGCTATTGCGTAGTATTTTATATTATATCAATTAACTTTTTCATAAAGTTATGTAGATTCAGGGATGATAAACTTCTTTATAATATCCCAAGAGGCAGGTAAGGTCGAATACCCAGCCAATGTTGCTTTTAATATGAACAAAGACTTCATAAAGTAACAATCTTCAAACTTTTTAAAGACTGTTTCTTTTTGTTTATAAAAAGTTTTTCAACGAAAGTTTTATTCCCTAGTCAAATCAAGAAATCACATTATGCTACTTTTTTATGCTTGCCCAACTTTTGTACAATTTTATTATGATTAACTGCAATAAAAATTTAAAATCCGAAATCATGTGTATGAAAGACATTACACGATTCTTCAAATCAATTAACTTTGTCCTACCCACGTACTCTATTGTTCCATAGAACGTGGAGTCTGTCATTCCATCGTGGGAATGTGTGTCTATGATTACGGGGCATTGACAGCCCGCCGGGAGTCGACCCGACCCCGGACTATCCCACCGTTGTTTTGTACCCTCCAAATATGAAATGAGTTTTGGCTGTGACAGTCATCATTGCAATGCATTCGCAATTACTGCCTATTGTTAGCTTAATGACAGTTTTAATTAAGCTTGTTGCGGACTTAGTGCTGTTTATTACATGTGTAGTTAGCAGTTTTGTTGTCTATTGGTTAACGGTTCACATTATTGGAATTACTGTAGAATTTAAATTATATTATTCGAATGAATTCTGTGGTCTAAAATGATTTGTTACTGTTACTGTTCTTACTGTTACAGCCTTTTTATCGTCCCACTGCTGGGCACAGGCCTTCTCTCACACGGAGAAGGATTGAGTATTAATCACCACGCTTGCTAAATGCGGGTTGGTGATTTCAGACTAAATAGTCCAGGTTTCCTCAAGGTGTTTTCCTTCACCTTTTTATCAGCCATTGAAATCCAAGATATACTTAGAAAGTACATACAAACTTAGAAATGTTGCATTGGTACTTGCCTGAACTTGAATCGAACCCACAGCCTCATACTCGAGAGGTTGGTTCTTTACCCGCTAGGCCACCACGACGACTAAAATGATTTATCATGATCATAATGTAGTTATTTCGTCCACATTACCGCCACATTGGACTCTTGTGCACTTTTTGGTATCAGGGTTGTTTACAATGAATCTACACAGCTGCATAATAATTGGCCGTGTCAACATAATTAATATGGCGCGTGGCAACAGCGATGCGATTAGCCTCTGTAGGCATGACTCATTCAATTTGCTTCAACTTACAAAAACAACGCATTTGTTTTCCTGCTAATCAGGTTAATTAAATTATTCTGTTATTGTTCGATTCCCAGTAAATAGGTAAAATGTTTTCCTTATATAATCATGCGCTTTATTTTAAATTAGGTACCTATAGTGTGTTCTTGGCAGGAAAATATTTTCAGTAAGCATTTGCTATCAACATATTAATAAACAGCAGTTTCCTTTTTGTTTATCAATTTTATTTATTATTAATTAATTAAAACCCAAGCTAAACCTACTCTATTTTTATTAACAAAGCTTGTATGTTATGTAATGGTTTTGTATCCTGCTGTGAACCGAATATAATGTTTTCCTTTAAGTACAATAATGTGTCGTGCGTCGATAAATTTATGGCCATATTAATTGTAGGGGTCCCACAGAACTATAGACTAGACAATATTCCCGGTTGAATTGCTTTTATTGTTACAATAAAGCAGATAATAAAGAGTTGCTATCAGATTTCAGGGACGACATACATAAATGTATAATTCATTTTACGCTCCATTTTAACGCTATTGCTAATGTCATATGTGTTATGTAGTTATTTCTATATTTCATTTTGCTATTTTGAATCATCATACATACATAAACACCTTTGACTTTTTTACTTAAAATAAAGATAAATTATTTGTGAAGCTTTTTAAATAAATGCAGCCGGCCTGACCCAAAGAACAAATTTAAATTTATTGCGATCCAGTACGAACTACTTACAAATCCACGAAGCTATTGTCGTATCCTGGTCGGTATTTATAGATGCCGGCCGCGAGTCTACCCGAACGCTTCGAATTAATTAACTTCAATCCCTAACTTCACTGTATTGATGTTTAAAATTCAATTACCAACGTTTTTTTTTACTTTAACCTTTTTAACATGAAATATTTCACGCCTTAGTATTTATTAAAACATTAATTCTTCTAGCGGCCAAAAGCAGAGATCTGCGCAATAACAAAACTATTAAGTTCGCTAGAAGTTATTTATCCTGCGACACAGAAACTTAAGCAGATTGTAGAGGTCAACCGGATTAACCGCTGCTGTACGAACCCTAAACACACTAACAAAACTTTCCTCTTTGTTATATTAGTCCCGTATTAATAATACACAAGAAAAAATAGGGTTACTAGGAAAAATATAACTATCACAGAGAAAAATATTGGACCTAAGGATATTATTTACAGCGGTAATATACCATTCGGTAGAATTTCGTCCAAAGGATTACCGTATAAATTCTCCAACATTTATTCGGCGTACGGAGGAGAAAATTCTCAAATCTGTTTTACATGTAGCAGTTTGGTTATTGCTGGTGACACGACTTCGGTCTTAATAAATAATGTCGCGTGCCCGCCCAGCGGTCGGGTCTCGACGTACAACTATATTTTAGGTAGGTACATGGTATTATCTTGCCCGTATTTGTATCGTCTTTCTTCGTATTTAAATAAAATAAAAATTAGGGGAGTTTTCGGTGCAGTAACGTCGTGTGATTTGAGATTTCAGTTTGCCAAAGTAAGCTGTAAATCACATTCACAAAAAATATTTTGAGTATACTGTACATCTACACGACTAAAATGAAATAAATAAATTCGAACCAAAGACCGTTGTACAACTCAAAATAGCAATCAAACCAAAAGAAGGCAACTAGTTACGACCATTGTTTTTTGCCCTAAATGAAGCACAAGTTAACAACGCAGGTGGGACTAGTCCTCTTTAAGCCCATTAAAAAAACTGGACTACGATGATTTCAAAACTACTCTGTAAATGCAGGACGCAGGTGTGGAAACGGGTTCCGTCGTCATATTTGGTTTGTATCCCAAACATCCCCTATATCATCCGAGTCTGTATCAATGCGCTCTAATGGCGCGGACACAGCCCTTTGTCCCCCTCCACTGCACCCCTCGACCAATTTAGACTGAATGTTGGAATTAAGACCGGCGCACAGTGGTCCGGATTTTCAAAAAGGTGGACATAGGATCGAAAATGCATATTTAACTCAACTAAAAATTGTTCCGTATAGGAAATTTAGCACTGATTAATACTTATTACTACAACTTTTCAAAAAAACTGCTCCTTCACCTAACAAAAAAATATCGAAAATAAAAATGTATGGGAGAAAATCTATTTTATTTTTTTTCTCCGTTCAGTATCAAAGTATAGCAACCAAATCGTATATTCTGGTAAGTACCTATTGCTCTTAATACGACAAAATATAAATTGCTTGCGTATCCCTGCGGCCTTGGCGCCTACGATGCTTCAAAGTTTACAATTTTAAAGTTGAATTGTCTTAACATTATTAACGAGTTTTTCCGAGTTTTTCTACTGAAATTAATACAAAATATCATTTTTAATAAAAAAAGCCCCCCGCGTGCACCAACTTTGTATTAGGCTCGCCCCTACTACTTGGAACTTAAATATACTACTGGCGAAATGACAGTATACTTTTGTGTAGTATACAACTTTGCCGAACCCTTCGGGGAATACCTATAAAGCGTGATATTATGACAAAATAACATATTTATTATATTACAAGAAATATATTACATTTTTATATAACAATCATCAGCCTTTTCCCAACTATGTTGGGGTCGGCTTCCAGTCTAAACGGATATAGCACAGTACCAGTGTTTGTTTTATAAGGAGCGACTGCCCCAATTGACCTCCTCAACCCAGTTACCCGGGCAACACAATATCCCTTGGTAAGACTGGTGTCAGACTTACTGGCTTCTGACTACCCGTAACGAAGTTCACAAAGGAGTGAAGATGTAGACTTCAGTGATTCATCGGTTTTCATGTCAAGTCTTGTCCCTCTTAAATTAGTTTCTAATAATAGCACCATATGGAAAAACCCAGTACCTTCTTCAACACATTATTCCAGGCCCATTAAGTCCGAGTTTTGTAAAGAGACAGCAGAATACATCAAGCAAGAAGAAGCTGCATTGGAGAAAGAAATAATTAAAACCGGCCAAGTGCGTGTCGGACTCGCGCACGAAGGGTTCCGTACCATCCAAACTAATATACGTTTGTTGTATGAGAGTCCCCCAAAATATTTATTTGATTCTAGGTTTCATATTTGTTGTTATAGCGGCAACAGAAGTACATCATCTGTGAGAATGTCAACTCTCCAACTATCACGGTTCATGAGATACAGCCTGGTGATAGACGGACGGACGGACAGAGTAGCGAAAACAATAGGGTCCCGTTTTACTCTTTGGGTACGGAACTACGGAACCCTAAAAACATCGATTCTACAAAATGGGCAGGGCTAGAGATTAGTCACGAGCTTCATCTGACAATGATCTACGGAAAAGTGGCCACTATTATAACGGATACTTCGTCTGCATCTGCCTGCAATATTTGCCAAGCTGTCAGAAGTATATTCAAGACCTGTTCGAGTAGATGTTTATAAATATGGACTTTCTACTCTTCATATGTGGATTCGTTGTATGGGGTGTATTCTACACATATCTTACAACATGGACTTTGGGTTGTGGACTGCACGAGGTGCTAACAAGCAACTAAAAGCTGCGAAGAAACATTTGACACAAGAAGAATTCGAACAGCAAATGGGAATACTTATGGATTTTCTGAAGCAAGGCTTTGGAACCACAAACGACGGAAACACAGCCAGAAGGTTTTTAAGAGATTATGATAAATTTGCCGAAATAACTAAAATTGACAAAGGCCTACTAAAGCATATTGCGGTTATTCTTCAAACAGCTGAGATCTTTGTGCATTTACACAAGCTACTCATACACGGTGCAGACATTTGTCATCACTTTGGCCTCCTACCAATTAGCATTCTTTCCGAAGAAGCGGGCGAAGCAAGAAATAAAGAATTTCGAAGAGTTCGTGAATATCATACAAGCAATATCAATCATGCAAGCACGTTAAACTGTAGGTCGCAGCTGTTATTGAACATCTTTGGCAGTCGTTACGGGTAGTCAGAAGCCAGTAAGTCTGACACCAGTCTTACCAAGGGGTATTGTGTTGCCCGGGTAACTGGGTTGAGGAGGTCAATTAGGGCAGTCACGCTTTATAGGTATTCCCCGAAGGGTTCGGCAAAGTTGTATACTACACATAAGTATACTGTCATTTCACCAGTAGTATATTTAAGTCCCAAGTAGTAGGGGCGAGCCTAAAACACGGTTGGTGCGCGCGGGGGACTATTTTTATTAAAAATGATATTCTGTATTAATTTCAATAGAAAAATTCAGAAAAACTCGTTAATAATGTTAAGATAATTCAACTTTAAAATTGTAAACTTTGAAGCATCGTAGGCGCCAAGGCCGCAGGGATACGCAAGCAATTTATATTTTGTCGTATTAAGAGCAATAGGTACTTACCAGAATATAAGATTTGGTTGCTATACTTTGATACTGAACGGAGAAAAAAAATAAAATAGATTTTCTCCCATACATTTTTATTTTCAATAATTTTTTTTTAGGTGAAGGAGCAGTTTTTTTGAAAAGTTGTAGTAATAAGTATTAATCAGTGTTAAATTTCCTATACGAAACAATTTTTAGTTGAGTTAAATATGCATTTTCGATCCTATGTCCACCTTTTTGGAAATCCGGACCACTGTGCGGCGCCCCAAATTCACACCTTCGCAGAATTATCTCTATTCTTTTACTTGACCAGTTTATCTTGTAATTAGGGGCCTTTTAGTTCTTTCAAATTTCTAGATTTATTATCTCTGTGAATGAGCGAACACAAAAAACTTTTTCTATTCAAAGAATAATAGAGATATCCTCGAAGCCTTAATGCGTCACTAAACTCAGATAAATTAATTAATATCTGTAGTAAATTACATAATGTTTAAAATTTTTGCAAAATAATCTTGAATATATTCATTATATCTTCTTATACGAAGGCCAAGTTTATTTTCATCGACTAAATTCACGTTTTGCAATGGTTTAATCAAAAGTCATGGTTAAGATTATATTATTATTCACGTGTTTGAGAACAAAATCTCTAAAACAAAACGTTAAGAAATTTATTATTAAGTGCCGACAACAAATATTTACACAGCATAGACATTAGACGGCTGGCAGGAGCTGGATGCGAGAAGCCGAAAATCGATCTCAGTGGCGTGCACTTGGAGAGGCCTATGTCCAGCAGTGGACTGCGATAGGCTGATGATGATGATGATGATGATGATAGACATTCAGACTATGTGAACATGAGCGAATTTCAGTAGATATGTATGAGTGCCTACTGAGAATTATACGATTTATATACGCAATTCTATGCCAAATATCAATCTTTGAGCTTTCTAAGAAACACGAAATAGTTCTAAACATAAATATAAATTACTGAGCTCCAAATTCTGCCAATACAACATGGAGGGCTTTGTTAACGTTTGAAAGGAAAGAAAAAAGTCTAATGTATCAAAGAGGACAACTTTGAGTCGCGTTCTATTTCTTCAAATAAGGTCCAATAGGGCACAGCTATTATTCCATGTCGGATGTGTTCAAATCTTGTTACGACCTGAATCCAAGGGTTATCCGGAACAGGAAATAAGTTATAGTTTATTTACCCGTCGAACGGATTCCTAATCCCTATACGAAACAAGATTTGTTTTGTCAGAAAAGGAACGTTGCGAGCATTATCTAACATACCCTTATTTGTGCAAAGATTAAACGTACCAGATACAGCAGAGAGATTAGGTATAAACTTAATTTGAGGTCACACGCTCCTAAAATAAAAATGGAAAGCTTTGCCAGCGCGTAGGTAAAAACTTTTCTAATTGAATACATAAAATCCAGTCCAAAAATGTCAGTGTTATGTTGTAACACAAAATGGCCTCGCTGATATGAGGCTTCCGGCGACTGGGACCGCACTTAACTTGGACCGCGGTCCCGGTCGCCGGATTCATAAAAATTTAATAATTTTCTTCCGGCGACTGGGACCACTCATCTGTAACTTAAAAAAATCTATCATACAAGCCAAAATCGGTACAGTCAAACGAAAAACTTTAATGACTGCTTTGTACAAACATGGCTAGAAAATTCAACATTCGCAGGTTCATTTACTACTTATGGGGAATTGGGTCATTCGTCATCTCGACACACCATACTTACCACGAATGTGTCTTGGTGAAACTCAAAATTTTAACATTTATTATGTCGTCAACTCGACACGTCAAGATTTTGATACGTGTCCAGTTAGTGAAACTTAATTTATAAACTTTTATGTTTTCACCAACTCGACACGTTTTAGAATGTAACCCGATTTCAAGCAAAAAGTACAGTCTCATTTTCTGTGTCACAAACATCATCGGCCACTGAACGTCCGCTTAGCAAACGCTTCAAACGCGAACATGGACTCCCAAACTACTTAGTACAAGTACTAGGAAATCATAAGTGCATTGAAGCCTGCATTAGCAACTTTTAATACTGTTCTACAATAAAATAATGGTATTGAAATCGAATCATTGTTTGTCACGAGTACCTACTAGGGTAACAGAACTGAACAGAAGATATTCTATCCTCAATATTAATCGGATTGCTAAGCAATGCACATATTTGTTTTTCTGCAATTTATCGACAGAAGACTTTTCAAATACCTTCTGTAATATTTATTTATAATAAAATAAAAAAGTCGTGGTGGCCTAGTGGGTAAAGGACCAACCTCTCAAGTATGAGATATACTTTCTAAGTATATCTTAGACACCATTGACTGTGTTTCGGATGGCACGTTAAACTGTAGGTCCCGGGTGTCATTGAACATCCTTGGCAGTCGTTACGGGTAGTAGGAAGCCAGTAAGTCTGACGCCAGTCTAGAGGAAGAGGTATCGGGTTGCTCGGGTAACTGGGTTGAGGAAGTCAGATAGGCAGTCGCTTCTTGTAAAGCACTGGTACTCAGCTGAATCCGGTTAGACTGGAAGCCGACCCCAACATGCTTGGGAAAAAGGCTCGGAGGATGATGAATATTTAATCATAATACTTTGTTTTTGTGTGTGCATTACTTAGTAATCCGATAGCGAATATCTTCTGTTAAGTTATGTCACCCTAGTACTTGTGACAGAATATGATTCGATTTCAATACCATTACTTTAGTGTGGAACATTATTAAAAGTTGCTAATGCATCTGGCTTCAATGCACTTATGATTTCCTAGTACTTGTACTAAGTAGTTTGGTAGTCCATGTTCGCGTTTGAAGCGTTTGCTAAGCGGACCTTCAGTGGCCGATGTTTGTGACACAGAAAATGAATACATTCATTTGTTGACTGTACGTTTTGCTTGAAATCGGGTTAAATTCTAAAACTTGTCGAGTTGGTGAAAACATAAAAAAGTTGCTCTCGATTTCTCAGGGATTCCATCATCAGATCCTGACCTGATAATTATGGGACCACCTGTGAGGTATACCCTATCAAACAAAAAAATTATTTTGCAAATCGGTCCAGGCGTCTTCGAGTAATCGGTGAACATACATAAAAAAAAATCCCGACGAATTGAGAACCTCCTCCTTTTTTGGGAAGTCGGTTAAAAAGGATTTTTATTCAAATATTACATCGTCGTTTGACTGTACTTTATTTGATTTCAGTTATCATTTATAAGTGGTCCCAGTCGCCGGAAGAAAATTATTTATTTTTTATGGATCCGGCAACTCGGACCGCGGTCCTAGTTAAGTGCGGTCCGAGTCGCCGGAAGCCTCGCTGATATCAATATAACTTTCGAACGTGACGCTAAAACAAACCATTAACGCTCGTACAAATAGATAGCATGCGAAAAAAATATATGCAAATGCGTTCACAGATCAAGAAACAGAATCATAAACAAAACGCATTGAGACTTACTTAGTTGTTGGATACCGTAAAATTCGGTAAACATCGGAGTCACGTGGTGCGCGTCAACCGACCGGTAGAAAGTAGCTTACCTCCTGTGCCACTCTTCATTCAACCACATTGAACAGGTTACAACTCGTTAAACGCACACAGGCGCAAAGGTTGCAGCTTCTAAAGCAAACTACATAAGCGCTTTCACTCACACAGCTACGTTTTATACATGTATTCTGTTGCGGGAGCGCAGGTCAACTTGGCATATCTTTTTTTGGAACTGGTTTCTGGAGCGATAAAAGGATGACTCAGGGGTATCAGGTAAGGATTACTTGTATTGAATCGGCTGTACACATAACTAAGTTGGAAACATTAATTTAGAGACACTCAACAACGAAAACCTAGTGTGTTGAAAATTATTAACCGTAATGACATTTGCCGCAGAGCCTAGGGAATTTTGGGCAACAATGAACAAAATGTTACAAATTTTGGATTTTATACAAATGATAAAGTTAATTTGTTGCTCTGTTCTACGTCTGTTGGGACCGGTAGGGTTGATATTTTAAAATAAACATGAGGGTAAACAAAGATAAGAATGGTGAAAATGTCACGTATTACCCAAATAGAAAATCATAGATTTTTCAGCTTGCGTATTTTGTTGTAACACATTGTTGCAGTTTGGTTTCTTTTCCAATTTATCTTTGACGTAATAACGTTCTGTCCACACAGTGACATTGTGAACAAACATTGATTTATGGTCTTAGCGCACGTGTGGTTGCTAGAGAAACATTTAACTGACAAGGGATGCCTTTACCTGCTATAGAAATGCCCCCCTCACTGTGAATGTATTGATAACCTTTATTCAACACCATATCTATTCATGTTTCGTTGGACCTTCTTATGCTTGGTGATTTGGTTTAGAAAACGTGGTTCAAATTACGCCATTTGTAAAAATCATTCAAGCGCAATTCGACGAATACGGTAGTGAAAATGTACGATTAGATATAAATGTAGGCCTTATGTAACTCAACTTTTTCATTTGAACTTTCTTAAAGTCTATAATATACTTTTTTAAGTTAGTACCTTGACTCAAGAATTTCTTACATTACAAGTCTCCTTTATAAATAATTGACATTGTATTGAACTTCGATTGGAGATAAAACACTTTCAAACTCTAAACTGTTTCAATCTGTGATTACGCTCAAGTTTAGGGGTAATGTCAATAGCATTGGGGCATAACAAAATGCTCGAGGAAACAGATTTGTATCAGTTTTGGCGATTTGCGTTGTGTCATCCCATCCGGAGGGTGTTTATCTTACAATAGCTCTCTACCTGCTGTGGTCAATTTATTGGAACAATGCGCAAGTGCTCTCCGACTCATAATGGACGCTTTCAGACCCATCCTTTATTGTAAAGCTCGCTTCTCATTTGACACATCTTTCAAGGTTATCTCGAACAAAGCATAACTTACTATGTTAAGGATCTGTTACGCTATTTGCTTGTAAAAATTGTATTGTCCACTTCGACATAGAATTGCCATGTGAATAGAATTTCAAATGACCTTTTTTATGTACAAGTAGGCTTGGGTGGGAGGTTAGATAAAATCCTTGACCCTGATTTTTAGTTTATCGAGAAACCTGTTCTTCCAGGACGCCTTTCTTTCTGGTTGCAACATGTCGATACATGAATGTCCTGTCTCACTCGCGCACTTACTAAACTTGGTCCTGAAATGAGACGAAGTGACGTGGGCCTACGCACGCGAGTATCGTGGGAAACCAAAGGAAACAACGTGTCTGTCCTTCCTTTCATTTTATGGCTTATAGGTACTATCTGATTGGCTTTTGTTTCCAACACGATACATTAAAGTAAATTTCAATCGTTAAGACTCATCAAAGCTAAGTTTAATTCATCTATCACTTATAATACAAAGCTTTAACAGCGTGATATAACGCGAATCACGTTATTATGTAAATCGTTTTTCTCAGTGATTTCGTAACAGCACTGTCGGCGAATAACTAGGAACAAGTCTGTGGAACGATCACGTCTCGGTAGCCATGGATACCATTCAACACCAAAAGATGAATACCTATGGCCTTTGTTCTTTTATTCAAAAAATATATCCAGCCGCAATATTACCTTGGGTAGGTAACACTTTACTACCACGGCACAAAAGATTGTTTTTTTATCATGAATCATGACAGATTCGTCAATGTACATTTTTTTAAACCCGACATTTTCTGCATTCATAGACCACTAGGGAAGTTACGAATAAATGAGTTATGTTGTTTGTTGCAGAATATAAACAAGACACAATCACAATTTAAGTTCAGTTTCTAATTTGCTGAAAAAACAAAACACAAAAAAGACATTATAGTACACTTATAATCTAATCGTAGTAAATAGTTGCCACGCTCACGTAAACAATTGAATCAGAGCGTGCATACATTGAGAAGTAGTGGTTACTATGGGATGCTAAGTGAATGCGCGAGACTGCAGCGAGTCTTGGCTAAACCGGTACCTGTGCCTGGTAGGGTCGATGCTCGCCCGCCAGATGTCGCTGTAGTTCTTGGACCACACCGGCGGTCACGCATCACGATAGCCAGGCTGGATGCGACTCACAATGCGGTGCTAGATGCTTCCCTTATGAACGGAATGTATTGGAATTTCATCATTTGATTATAATATAGGTAAAAGTAGGCAAAAAGATCATTTACAAATTCTATATTATTTTTTTCTAAGTAGGTAACAGATGTTCAAATAAATTTGTCGTAAAGCAGCTCTATTTATTGCTAACCTAGCCATTATATTTTTTAAATGTACTAATTTTGACATAGTAATAGTTAATTTTATAATTTGCCTAGACTATTGAAACTAAGTTGGTTTCATTACGCGCATCGACCCGTCAGCTGACAGATAGTAAAGTTGGCGACCACCAAACAGTCCTGCGCCCGCATCCGCACTGTCAATGAACCCTTGTGTTCTACAATCTTTTATTTCTCTGTTACTGCAGTAACCCAGTTTGCCTTATTAAAACTTTAACTTCGTCTTACGAAACACTTTTAACGTAGCCGGATTTCGGAAAAATATTTTCAACTAGTGCGATGACAAACCCATTTTCGCATTCCGAAAAGATTCTTTTGTTATGCCGCTTTGAAAGTTTTCCATCGTGTCTATATACAGGGCAAATGGCAGAAAAGTGTATCGCAACGACACGACGAAGCTTCGATTTGCTTGAACCGTGAGAAACTTCGAAAGAATTCCAAGTCGAGATGCGGCACAACGAAAAGCGACAGCCTTCAATCACGTCGCGAACAAATAAAAATCGATTAACATGAACTGCAATCGAAATTTTCATAATTTGTCTGCTCGTTATGAATTCGTGAAACTCAACTGCAGTTTTTTTTGTAATACTCGAGTTATTCCAAACTGGTCTCTAAAAGGGAGAAGGTCGGTTGGAAGGTGAACGTGATTTGAATAATTCTGGAATGCTTGGTTTAATTAATTATTTTTCTTGTTTGTGTGAATGGCAGATTTTGCAATTTACACAACAGATGTGGTTAATTACACTAAATGTTTACAAGGAATGAAATATACCGATATACCAAAGCAACTTTTCACAAAGGTTGTTAACTTTACTTTGCAGAATAACATTTTGGTAGATCTCGCTAGGAATCTATGTATAAGCATGTGCAAATGCGAGCGAGTACAGATGCACACGTAAATATCGTGTTAAAATGTGTAAACAGTAAACAATTTTAAAATGTTTGCGGAACACGAGCGGAATTTGTAGGCTATTTCAACAGTCATCCATATATGTTACAATTCAACGATTTTAAAGACTATTATTACATTCATGCACGGATTTCAGAGGTTTTCGTTAACAGATAAATACCCAAAAAAATATTTTTTCCTTTATATCGAAAATGGTGTTCAATGGAGGCATTTCTACTTTTACACTTCTTACTTTTGCAGTTTATTGAATTACATGATGCTTATTCAGAGGCGAGTTGTTTTTTGGCGCAAATATTTTTGGAAAATTCCCTAGTATACCTGCATGCGTGTTACTTTTATGAATATCCATTATATTTACACTGATGACCGTTGATGATTTTGTTTTACGAATATTCTACCATAAATAACGTCTGGTTTGTTTGTTCCAGGTACGTTCGTGTTGTGTAAATTATTTATTTTATCCGCGAGAAGAGTAAACACAAATAATTGGTTGGTATGGTGTATTTATAATAAATAATTTTATAATAATTTGGTTTAATATCTTGTTGAAAATCATACGTTATATGCAGCGTTTAATGAAAAAATTGTTCGTATAGCAGGAATATTAAAGTTTTTATTGATAAGTTGTTAACAATTGTCGTTAGCATAGATTTTCTCTGCGCGTATTGAAGGCCGGTAAAAGGTCGTAATATGGCGCACTGACTTAGTTTGCTGCACAAAGGCCTTCGACTTTGCTTTCGCGAGCTTTTAAAAATCGAACGGCCAGACGGTTATTCACTCTCGAATGAATTTACTAGAGGCATTTTAATGTTGAAATATCTACTATTATGATACTTGAAGAAGTGACCGCTACTCATAGAATGCTTTGACTCAAGAATTTATTTATTAATAGTGACATGTAGGAAATAACTTCAATGGATCTTCAAAAAAATCATATCTGTAAGGATGAATTTAAAATAAGAGAAATCTATTCACTAAATAGCCAACGACAGTCGAAAACCTGCATATTTAACAAAAAAGGTAAAACTACCAAGGAACTTTTTTAGTAAAACAACCGACTTGAGTTGAAAAGTTGAAAAATTCGACCGTCGCGTTGTTCTTCAGAGTAAGTAGGTAGCATCCCTCTTATTTCGCTAGTTACAATTAGGTTTCTATCACATTGTGGTACCTAAAGACTTTTGACTATTTTTTATAAATAAAACCTGCTTGTTTTTCCTGTTTACCTACCAGTATGTTATGTAGTTTAAAGACTATTTAAAATTGTGCTGACTCACGCTAGCACCATACTTCGGGAAGGTCAAGTGCATACCGACACCTAGAGCGACTATATAGATCTGAATTTACACATAACATTGTTATGATACTAAAATTACATGTGTGTGTGAGGACTGTCGTAGTACTTGCTACGCCGTAGCTGGAGACCTCAATACTAAGAAACCTTTCAAAGTTAATTATTAAATAATATCAGGTTTCAATGAAATGGTCAATTCTCTATTTTATATAGTAATTAATAAACTTATATTAATCATAGCGAGTATTAAAGTTTACTTGTATATTACATCTAATCGTACAACATTCAATAATCAAGAGTCCGAACTTCGCCCATTTATTAAGTTTGTTATTTATTAAGGTCAAGTTAGAGATATTAATAATCCTTAGTTAAGAGTTGTTGACAACTGTAGTTATGGATTAGGAAGGCAGTGCTAACGAAAACTAATATAGGTCCGTTATATGAAATGAGGGGTAAGTACACAGATATTAGATCTTTATTAATACTTCGATATTGCAAATAAACTCGTAGTCGGATGCGGCGGTAAATGCCTCTTCAATAAACCTCTATACAATCTTGGCAAGCACACTTGTAATATCTAATATCTTGATATAGCGATCCCGATATTTCCCAACTGAGGTGCAATAAAACCACTTCTGAGAGTGATGGTACTAGTCGTTCGGCGGCCCAAGCCAGTTAGTCACGCTTCAAACTTGCTGATTGGCTAATCTGAACCATCGCATTAGCTTTTAATTTATTATTCGTTCTGGCAAAATCATAATGCCAAAGGAAAAAACAACGGAAAAACAAAGGTTTTGTTAAACTGTCTTGAGCTTACCACAATCTTATATTATACGATCGTTCCGAGCCTTAGCCATTTTAATAACCCATTATTTTGCAAATGGCGGTGATTGATAGCTTAAACATTTAAACTGAGCAATAAAATTAAATGAAAACGAAATTATCACTAACATGTTAGAATTTAGAGAGACGTTTATTTACTAAAATTTGACTAAACGCTTGTGCAACGTAACTACAGAACTTTTGTTAAGATCATTGTGTTAGGCAATGTTGCGATGCGACCTTTGTGTTTGAAAAATCACGTATCTGTCAGTCACTAAAATAATGAGCGAGATTAATTGATGAAGTTGATGAAACTGAGATTTTATCTTATATATATGTAAAACATGAGTAAGCGATCATAAGAGGCAGATAATCTTAACAATAATCATGTATCGCAGAATAAATAATTTATATAAAGTCAGAAATAACAATGAGAGTACCCTTTCGCAAGATAAAACATTTGGCAACGACTATGTTCAAAACTAGAAGAAAGCATAAAGCGGTTACGTTGAGATCTAGAAGACAAGCTTAGTCACGTACGACTCCATCTCAGTTGCCAGCGGATGAATAATAAATGACAAAATATACTCGCATCTCTCCTTCAAATGTGTCCCGTCAGCAAATGCGCCGCGCTCTGACGGTTAATGTGACGTCACAGCGCAAATCGCTCGGAAATGCAAGCAATTGCGAACGCCTGCAATATTACTATCGACTTATGTGTTATTATCACTGGGATAGCGGGAGCATCTGCGATTTTACCGTGTTCAACAAAGGGCGCTAGATATAAATTATTTCCTGATATCAGTCGTTTTCCTCGCAAAATTCTACAGCAGCAAAGATTCTTGGAAGCTACCATAATTGTGGGCCAAAACGCAACTTAATTTGTCAATTTTCAAACCGTTAAACTTTTTTTAGTCTATTATCGACGATCAGTTTCTAAGGATGGCACAAAAACGTTCCAACATATGCGTCATTAAAGTAATCCGGATCCATGTTACGGGTTTGAGATGGGTGCCCTGCGGGAGGCGGGCCCAATTACTAGGCCGTGTACCTGAGCCCTTACAATGTGCCTCCAAATCACTATAGTACCTATTGGAATAATATGCCAATGATAAAAATATATGCAACAAAAATTAAGTTATTCCTTAGGTACAATACGTAAAAGTAAAGGCTGGAGGCGGTGTGGGGTTAAAAGACAATTCTGTGTACCTAATTCCACTTTCATCTTCAAGGATTTGTCTTCATGTGAGAGAATGAACAATTAACCATCCCCAGCACTGTGTCCCGTTGTAGTCTAAACATCTACGTACCTGCGGGCTAATCCCGAACCTACGTAATTAGTGGCACAGTTGCTCCCCAGCCTTTTATACTAGAATTAGAGCGTCCCGCTTCGAGTGAAATACTGAATATTCTTATCTACACAAGAAGCTCCTTACAAATAACATCGACAAAGACGTTGAATATTTCAAACGGCACCGTGAGCGTTGAAGGCTCAAGCACGGAACGTTTGCGTGGAGGCGTCAGTAAATCCCGAGGGATCCAATTTACCCCGTCGACTTGTAAACGCTACGCCTACCGCGCTAAGCCCGCACGCCACACGTTTTATACCCCTAAAATTTCACTCAACTTTGGGTTCGATAAAGAAAAAGTTACGAGAAAAAGATTTAACACGAAACAGTAAGCATTTCTCCTCATCACAGCATTATGGAGATCGGATTTCAACTTTTATTTTGTTTGATGTTCAATATGTTATCTTCTCGTGAACGTATTGATTGAATGATATTTACTGTGTCAAGCGTTTGTGTACCATTCTTTGAATAGTTGAATTTATGTAAACATGGTTACGTGGTTTCAGAATCGCCAGCTGTTTAAATAACATCGGAAGCGACCTTCATTGTAGCTGCTGCATCAAATTACCAGCTATGTTGATCATCGAAATCTGAGCTACATATTGTTGCGTAACCGACATTTTTTGTTTGATCATTCCTTAGATATTACCTCTATTATTGTAGTAGGGGAGGCAAGAGTGCTAAATCGGGAGTGACTCGAGCGTCAATGAGACCTATTAGATTGCGAAGCTTAGATGATAAGAAGAAAAAAATGTCCTGACATACACACACTTTCATCGGTGGGTGGAGCGGCTATAAACTTTCAAAAATGTAAAAAAAAACAGTTGCATGGACATACTCGAGCGCGTCAGATATTAATAGCATGCACGTCCTACGTCATTTTGAAAACATATGTATATTAATCTGACTGTTTCCATGGTGGGGGTGGTCGTAGGTAAGGGTTAAAAATGGGAAAAAAAATAATTTTATCGAGCGCGTCAGATTATCAAAAGGGGTGTTAAGTGAACCAAAACGAAGGCTCTTATGCAATAATCTGACGATTTAGACGTGACCTAAACTCGTGGCCATTATTTGAAATTGCAAAAAAAAATCGCCATTTTGAAATACTCGAGCGCGTCAGATTAAGATATATATGGTTCATTTATGTACCCTTAACGTAATCATCTTATAATCTGACGATTATCTCGAGGAATTCGCTTAATCTGACAATGGAAAGTTTTTTTGCAAACCTTTTAACAAATTGAAGAACTTAAAAAATTGCAAGTAAATAAAACAGTATGTATTCTTTGAAGTACAAAACTTTTATTTATAAGCAAATAAGTATGAAAAACATAAAGGACAATGGACACAAATATACGGGACCTGGTACACTCCACTAATAGCAATGTCATACATATCATTGTATAGGCCTTTTTATCTAGAACAACCTTTAATATGACAGCTTTGTTGACGTTTGCCCGTCCTGAGATATAGATCAAAAGGTGTGCAAAAGTTAAAACTAAATAATCCATTGATATCTCAAGTTTTTAAAGGAATATCTAAGTGCTGAGGCCGTGTAGCGACGAAGGCCGTGTAGCGACGGCTTAAGAATACAATGTCGCTACCCCTTCTTCCAGTGGGTGTCGTAGAAGTCGACTAATGGAGTCAAAAATGCACCGAACACCAGTGCGAGAGAAGGAAAACTCGAAAAAAAACCCTCTATCAACCCGTCTGGCCAGCGTGATAGCAGTAGGCTAAATACCTCTATGAGCAGCACAAAAAAGCCACGGCCCCTAGTTCCCGGCAGTCCCGCTATTCCCGGTCACGGTGGTGACCGTGGTTACGGCGGGACAGGGGGTGCGAAGAATCTCCGGGTTACGGGAGGCCACCAAAACAACTGACTCTTGCGACGTACAACGGCCGCACGCTACGGCTTGACTCACATCTGGCGCAACTCGAGGTGGAACTTGGGAAGATTAGGTGGCACGTATTAGGGTTATGTGAAGTTCGAAGAGAGGGGGAGGACACCACAACCCTCGAATCAGGTCATCTAATGTACTTCCGAGAGGGAGACCAACAATCCCAAGGTGGCGTTGGGTTTCTGGTTAATGTCCCTAGCTGATAACGTTGTGGAGGTGTCTAGTGTGTCGAACAGGGTAGCGTACCTTATCATAAAGCTCACCGACAGGTATAGCCTCAAGGTAGTGCAAGTGTACGCACCCACCTCGACACATTCAGACGATGAAGTGGAGGATATGTTTGATGATATATCAAGGGCCCTCCACTTCACTACAAAGACCCATTACACCGTTGTCATGGAGGACTTTAACGCTAAAGTGGGAGTACAGATTTGCGGCGAATCGGCAGTAGGATCCCATGGATTTGGAAGCAGGAATCATAGGGGACAAATGCTCGTCAACTTCCTCGAACGCGAGAGGCTCTTTTTGATGAACTCCTTTTTCAAAAAGCAGCCCCAAAGGAAGTGGACGTGGCAAAGCCCCAAATAATATTAAAATAGCAAGAAAAGTCAAACGCATTTAACTTTATCGACGAATTTTTGTTATTTCGGCTTGCGGAAATCGTCAGATTATATATTTTTCATTATTCTTGAATTATTCCCTTCAAAATAAAAAAAAAATTAGCCGCGCTCGAGAAAGTCAAGATGACGTTTTTTTTTTACAAGTTTGTAACCTTCCTACTTCTTATCGTCAATCGCAAATTGTCAGATTAGTGGAATATACACTTTTTAGCATATAACTAACTTACCCTATCTTAATCTGACGCGCTGGAGAATGTCAGATGATAATTTTTTTTTTACTAATCTGATCCTTTATTCTAGACGCGCGGCTGCATATACAGGACTAATACTTGGTGGAGGTGTTAAATGGGGTAATAGGTACCTCCCTATATACTAATCTGCCGCGCTTGAGTAAATCCCAAAATCCCTTCTAGGGCTCCCCTACCATTGTACTAAAAACTTACATTTGCCTGTAAAAATCTTGATCTCGTTGAAATTTTTCGTCGGCATCTCGCGTGGTTTGGAGCTTGTCGAATTAATCTGTCTCCTTGATCTATAAACGTACACACACGTACGCTACAAAGGAAAAACCGTGATTGCTTTATTTGATCTGGGTCAACATGGAATTGCTTTAATATGTAGGTAGTTGGTTGCTTTATTAAAATAAATTATGTTTTAAATCTGCGCAATATTTTAGTTATTTTTTAAACATACGAACAAGACATTATACATATATTTTGATATGTACAGATAGGAGTTTATACAGGACATGATAGTTATACAGGACAGTCGGCTTTCAAGCTGTATGCCGAATGAATAGGCAATGTTGTTAGCACATCGTAACTGCCAGGGAACCACACAATCATAGCTAAGCTGCCATGCAGTTTGCGTGCATTGCCTCTGATTTCTAACCAATTCCGACTTAAACACCAGTACTAACATCTGCACAATATACCAGACATAGGTTTGTTTCTACGGACCATATCCATTCAGGTCCAAAATTTATGCATGTACTGTTGTGATAATTATTTCATTAAATTTTAATTATTGCGACAAAACTTTTAAGATCTTTAAAAACAGTGACAGCTGGTAAAAATAAAACTACAAACGAAAAGGGAAAGCTTTAAAAACTCCTCAAAGTGTTGATGCATTTGTCGTTTGATCGATCGTTAAACCCAGTGCAAGACCTTCTTATGTTGACACGAACGTTTTACGGCATTTTAATTATTTGGACGACCTAAAAAGAAGTAGGAATAAAGATCGCTTCATAAACGCCAGCCATAAATAAAAATTACGACGTGTCCGATGTTTTAATAGTTTTTATTTCTCACGTAAAACTTTTCCTCACTTCGCGTGTTGAGTTTACATGTTATTAAAGCAGAACTTTCCTAATATCGCCACCTTTATACCTAGTATGTATAGTCGTAGATTCTATATCGGCTTGAATTTTAATGTTTTTTTTTTTTAAATAGGTATATATTATTAATGGAGCGTCAAAGTGTTCTTTTGACAATAAGAAGGAAACACAACTTTTAACGAGCTGTGATTTCATTTTTCTTTGTTTTGAAGATGTTTAATTGTTTACATAGATAAGTACGCTTTTTACAAAAGTAAATACGATAGGTTGATTTTACGATATCGGCACGACAGACGTGGTGTCTACTGTATCGCTTTACCCTATGAAGTAACGCGTACATTGTAGCTCCTGCAGTATAGACCATGATCTTGTATGGAATAATAACATCTATGAGTACACAACCTCATGTACTAAGGTATAACTATATCCCTTCGTCCTAGGTGAGTGACGAGGGAGACGCGACACGAAATGACGTACGGGGATATTATTTGACGCAAACAAATGAATCCTCGACGTGACGTATGTTTGCCAAAATTGAGGCGTATGCTTAGAAACTAGAAAGGTTTTCTGAGGTACGCATAGAATTTATTATTAACTAGCATATCTATAAAGGTTTTGATATTCCTGTATTGTTAAAACATATTAAAAAATCGGGGCGCTACTGATACTGCCTAACTAAAGGTTTTTCTTTATCTAGTGCTCCAGCCAACCACGAGTAATGATCGTGAGAAAACAAATTAAAAACAAACTGTTTGACATCGCCTAGCCTCGCTTGATAGTGTCAACTAGGGCGATGAATACTACCTTGTACACAGTATTACAATATTAATTGTTGACGTTACGTTATTCCGAGAAACTGTTTAAATAATCTGTTTGTATAATAAACAACATTAAAATACACGTTACAGTGTTTATCATTAGTTCGAAATCTAAACACGACTGTCTAGAAATTAGGGTTTTGTGCTAACAAACTAAGAACTTCTAATTTGAATGCGTGTTAAGTGTAAACAGAATGAACTATACGTACAAACGGAACGCTATTTTAGACTCAAATAGAATAGTGTAGCCGTAGGTATAAGAATAATGCAAACCAAAAATAGCATATGACGACAACTTACTTGCTTAAATCTCTTGCCGGCTTATCGATCAGAATTAGAATGTAAATTACCATAAGTAATATAATCTTAATAGCCACATTCTGCTAGCTAGTGTCACACAATAAATCGTGATTTATGTCTTTATTATTAGATACAGTGCTCATGTTTCTAAAGCACTAAACTTATAAGGGCTTGCAATAAAATTGCAGGTTGAAAGCCATCTGTTCAAACCTTTGTATTCAAACCAACCAATTAGAAGATTTCTGTACAGGTATCAGAACTGCAACACAAAGCGTCCTATGCTTTGATGTCTAACGGTCTCTACATCGAAAGTGAGGCCAACCGGAATCGACAGATTTGCACAGTGCAGTGCAGGTATATGAACCAAGTTGAACAGAAACTTTGACCTAATTCGGCGGTTAGCTAACAGTACCGTAACTGCACTAATCGAGCGATCCCAGCAACTCAGGTTCATACCCACCTTATAATGTCTATACCTAAGTCCGCATAACAATAAAATAGCGGAGTGAAAGGCAAACCACTACCCACGAAGTGAGCGACTCAGATCATTGGTTGTCGAAAGAATTTGAACTTTATACGTTTCAAATACGGTCTGTTTCTATCGGTGCTCTTTTTTGTGTTCTGGAAAATGGCATTGCTGTGTTCACAATACTCTATACTCGGTCGGCTACTCTTTTGTATAGCAGTTGGATCCTGCTGGGTATTATTTATAGAAATTCTCTCTTAACGTATTACGAAATACGGTCACTAATGTGGAATGAACCTCGCTTGTAAGTTTATATGGTTGAGAAACAGGGATTATGTATTTAACAAAGGTACTTTACGTGTCATGAAATATAAGTGGATCCAGTGTTAACTTGGGTTCTCAGTTCTTTGATGTAATATGTCTGAACATTAAATTATTCAGCGTCTGTTTAGGTGAATGGTGCTCATGCTAATCCTTGCTTATCTGAAAATCATACAGGGTGGGTATGACATGAGTGACAGTTCAATAGAACATATTCAATAGGTATTCTGTCATAAAATATCGGTAAATAAGTTTTAACAAAACTCGTTCCATCTTCTCTTTCAGCAGTTCCTAATATTAGCAACAAATAAATGCGGGTAATATTTTAGATATCAATCGAGTTACGTTCCTACCGTAGTTTATTTATCAATCACATCTGAATGTAACATAGTGCAGTTTTATCTGCATTTAATCCGCTTTCCGTCCGACACGTTATGAATGCTCCATGTAGATTTATTAACAAACGAAATAAATACAATGTGGCAATATGGCGACCAGTAAAAAAAAGTGAAGGCTATAAATTCCATAGACGATTTTTAGGAAAAAAATTGAGTCGTCATCACGAAAATAGTACCTACCTATACATATAAGTACTAGAATATATATCCCATAAAAAACAACAACAAATATGGGCAATATTTTACCAGAAATACATATTCTCCGATTTGGATAAACTTGAAAATTGGTACGTTGTAGGTAATGCAATATCACTTCCATTAACGTATAACCGATTTCATCAGGTAGCAACAAAAACATTGAATTAGCCTTCAAAAAATGCTAAAGCTAGGTCATTAAAGTTCAAACACACATTCATCGGTTGGAATATGCATGAAGTGACATTAACAGTTCAACCGATTAAACTGGTTACCTAATGAGCTGAATAATTATTTCAAATTGTATGCAGTTTTTTGAGTCCATTTACACATAGACGTTGTGAATTTAAAATTCTTTTGTATTCTTTAGTAGTATCATCAAACGAATGTTTGAACTTGATACAAATAAAATGCTATGAATTTGAACATCTTTATCATAATCATAATTATGTTTGCGAGTATCTACTAATTATAGAAGTATGTACTACGAGTTCTTAGAAGTACGGCTCGGCAATGACCATCAGATTACGTCATGAGAAACGCAAACGGATCAAATTGTAAACAATCAAGTGTTAGCTCACTGTCTCTAAGTAAACTAATGTAGTACCTAAAGTAGCTCTTAGTTTTAAGTCCGATTCTACAATTCTAGATTAATGACATTTTATTAATTTAATAAAAGCGACGTGTTTGAACCGACAGGTTAGGTTAGGTTAGAGTATAGACAGGTTAGGTTAGGTACACATTTTGGCTTTTTAAAACAATAAGCGTGTAATTGAATTTTACCATCCAACCGAATTATAAGAGGGATAAAAACGTGAGCTCACCAAATAACTGTCTCGAAACAAAATCATGTCGTGACGGAATGAGTTCCAATGTGAACGAAACTTTTTGTTTTAAGAGAGCACGCGGAAATGTAAATACAATAGGTACGGATACGCGAAACCTACGATGGTGAAAATATTGCATATATATAACTGCAAAAATAAAATGTTTTATTTATTTTGTAACATTGTTTTATATCCGGCGTTGAAATTCAAAGTTTGTGCAATACTGTCGGGAAATGTTAACATTTCACACGTAGCGGCTTTTTCCCGCAGCCTATACGCTCTAGTAACTTTCATACTGACCGCCCCAAATTCTTGGTCGGAGCGTTTGAAATGATTTGTTAGCTCCTGCCCGCTCCACACAATACGCCATTCTTTTATAACTCGCTCCGTAAGTCACAAAAGTATTTCTCAACGAGCATTGCAGTGGGGGAAGTTTTAGCTGAAAATACGAGCCAAGTTTTCTCCTTTACCTTAGATGGTAAAAAATCCGTGCCTGTCCCGGCGGCCGTGCCCAGACACGATAAAATTTACATGTTTCGCTTTCAGCCTTTATTTTATTTTAAAGGGTGAAATAAGACGGCATTACGCAAAGAGAATATTCAATTAGAGACTGCTTTAAGATTTATGCAATAGGAAGGCGTAGCGCCATTCGAACTTATTTTCTGCTTTACGGTGTTTCGTTTTTTCTAGCTTTTATTTATGGGTCAATTTTAACGGCGCCGACTTGTGAATGTATATTCGGATATTATGTAGGTATTTTAAGTTTATTAACTTTCCCTAGTACATTTAAGTGGTTATTTCTGTATTGATCTCAGCAGGAATCTAAGAATAATCTTATTTATTAAAGCAGGATCGTTATGAGAGGTAGAATTTATGGTTATAAGTGGTTCATTCGTTTTTGATGTCTTCTCTGGTGAAGCTATTAAATGTTTTACCGGCAGTTAGACAACGTGGGTGGCTTGAGAGCTTGTTTAATATTTCACCAACTTTTAATGTTTTGGAATTGATTTCTGTCCTTATTACCCTTCTAACTTCGCTTATTAAGAGTTGTTACCCGGTGAGTAGCAGGCAGTGATTGCCGCCCATAAAGTAATAAAGTACACCATTAAAACACTCAACTTGTTACAGAAATCGCAAATGTAATGTTTATGATTCATGGTATAAGGTTGACATTACCTTTTCAATATTGAAAAGAAAGATAAGAAAACGTAATATGTACCTACGTACATACCTACCATCCTCATCAATCGTAAACATGGCCAGGTAATTGAATTTCCATCTATTTATAAGCATTCCCGACCTGAATATCAATGATAGATGACGAGGGACGGTATATTACGTTTATTCCTATAGCAATGTATTTTATTAGAAGCAGATGTGTCTCGCAGCAACTGTTGAAATAAGTGAGTTTTATTGAGATCCTTTGATGTGTTCTGAAAGCAATTTTCTTGTGTTTATGATCTAAATAAAGACGCGTTTTTGTTCTGTACTTGGGACAGATTAGATGATAATGTAGCCGGGGCGGTTAGGCGACATGTGTGAGCAATCAAAAATACATAAACTTAGAAACGTTATCGTGAGTTATAGCCTAGTCGGTCGTTATTCTAACGACTGATGATAAACTTAAAATTATCATAAATGTAATACTTAAATCATAATTGTATGGCCTAGTTACTTTAAAAACTCTACGGCGAAGGTTAAGTAATTTCTTTGTTTTCTATTCTTAGATTTACTTATCATTACTTCTATCTAAAAAGCAACTAGAATCTACAAAGCATTCATGTAAATCGCCGACTTGATCCCACAGTATAAATATTATGGAACTCCATATAAACAAGGAGAAGAGCGTGGCGTACCGCTCGCGCAAACAAATTATCGTCGTCGTTGCTTCTCAAAGTTCCAATCGGGTGTTTGTCTAAGCCCCAAGTTTGTGCTCCAATTATTAAAATCAGACTGACAGCTACAAATACGACCTACATTTCATGAATATGGCGAATAATATCAGCGATTGAAAACTGTCAAAATATTGGATAGAGATTAAACTGTCTGACCAATCAAGTGGAAACTGTCAAACTGCCCGCAAATTGTATGACTAGTATCATCGTAACAAAACTATTCTCTAAAGCCATTGATCATAGGCGGCAACGTTGTCTTTTAATGCTAACGAAATTAATGACGGAATTTATTAATGCCGTCTTTTCTGACATAATTCGGCCGCTAACGGTGTTAATTAAGTCATAATGAAAAATTACATTCTTTCCACCTAATGAAATAAGCAGCTGATCGTAATTTCTTAATCAAGACTGCTGAGATTTGTTATAAATGTTTATCAAAATTGTAAATAAGTAGCAATAATGTAGGTATTAGCAACTAAACTACATGAAGTACGTGCAAATTCGCCTAGCATAGTAACCTAAAGCCTTTATCCAAGAAGATAAATTAAAACGCAAGTCAGCAATATTGGGAAACGGTGGCCGCGAGACATGAGGTGACGTCTAGCACATGTGGTTTTAATGGGGTGCACTCTAATGCAGAGATGCTCTATTTCTCCTTTATACGACACCATTGAGCTAAGTATCTTGGGAATCTCAAATGGTTTCACATCTTTGGGTTAATATTAAGGAATTTAAATGGTGCGGTTGGATCTTAAATTGATATAATTACACGCCGGTATTAGTTTAGGTACGCCGTTCCCGTATGACAGTAGTTTTTGTTAATGTCACATAGCAACACATTCCCGCTGATGAAATTGAAGAAAAATTCTCAGGTGATTGTGATGGTCGTGAACAATGATTCGTGTTGTGTAATCAAAACACCTGATGCCTATTGTTGAAAAACTCAGCGACATCGATTAGAGCACGAACGGCAAGCGGAAAAATAAAGAGTGTCCGAAACTAATCTAGTGGCACGACCTGACGGAGTGGTGGCTACGTATTTTAATCAGACATTCCTAAATGGATTTTTTCATTAAGTGCCTGCTCCGGGAATTGTACCTTTTAAGTTTTTTATTCATCGAAACAAGTGTGCCCGTTTTAGAATGCGCGGAATGTTTTCCTTGTTCCTACACTAACGTAACTAGCATTCAAATGGATTAAATGAAGATGCACGTGCAAAATAATATTGTTGTTTGTGCTCGTGTTTTTATGGTTATTCCGGATTAATTTCCAGCGAAAAATACACACTTTGAATGTAAAATACTATTAGAAGAAAGCAGTCTTCTAAATACTAATGACTAATCGTGTACGTCACTAATTTTGCCCAAAAACCGACTTAGTTTTTTCTACCTAAGTATATTGAAAAGTTTCCCGAATAAGGCAAAACTAAGCAACTCCGTCGTAACTCTTATCTGCGATCACGCTTCATTGCGTTTATTGCATCGCAACGTTTAACGTTTATAATGGGCAGGCGACGATAGCGATGGCCGCTCAAATACAAGCCATTGTCTACAGTTAATGCTGCTTTTGATAATTTGCTGTTCGTAATTACACTTACTGTAATTTCTTTTGTAGAACTGTTATTTTGCTGAAGTCTTGGAAAAATAAATTTGCAATGTCTAAAGTTTTTGGGGTTCTTATTGCAGTTGCTCTTGATTATTCATTTATTGGCACACCAATAGCAATAAAATATATAAAAAACATAAGTTATTATAAGATTCTGCTATGTTTGCTATGCCTATTCAACGCCGCAGCACACGCCGTGTATAATAATAATTAAAATTTCAAAATGAGTAAAATAAACAAGAATTTATGATATGGGTAAATAAAAACTCTGGATGTTGACCTGTAGAATGTTTGGAAATAAGAGGCAACTGGAGATTCATATTTTGAGAATAAATATCTTTGAACCTAAAATACTGGTAGAAAAGTATCATTTATTAAGCAAGACTTAAATAATTTTAAACTATGATTACTTATATTTTATTTGAAGTTGCTTGTTGATATAAGTTTAATTCGATTAACATTTAGATAACTTATTTGCCGAGAAAGTTAACTGCGAAAATGACTTTACCACTACAATTTCTTACATAAAGCTACAGCAGCAGTTGTAAATTAGTTCTTGATCGCTTATTCAGCGGCTTTAATGGTTTCTTTGTTTGCATTCGGCACCCACTTCGAGTTTCTGATGAAAATATTTGCAAAGTTGTCTAAACCGCAAAATTTAATAGACGTTAACTTATCTGCGATTAGAAGCTACAATTTATACACGAATTTAGTCATCAGAGTGTATTTATCGTGTTTAAAACACAAACTAAATAGAACACAACTGAGACAGAATTATATTAGATTAGCGCAGAAGTGTAAACTGGATTTAATTTGTTGGCGCTGGCGTTAAAGGAAGTCTTTCCCTAAACAGGGTTGGCGCTCTTAACTAATTTTAATCCAAGAACGAGTCGACTAACGACCGGATATTTTTAGTCGACGCCGTTTGGACGCGTCTAAAAAAATAAACTAAGCTCTGCTCTCTTCATTATTTATGAACACCCAACTTTATCGGCCCACTAAATTATCCCGCTCTTAAATTAATTCCTATTTTTCTATTCCCGTTCCGTTCACGATTTGATTTGTACAGCGTGTCATCGTTAAAATGTTACATATAGTACGTTGTTCCTTATTGTTTGGAGAAGGCATTTTTGTGTTCTAATTATACTTTACAAAGGATATTTTGTGTAGAAGAATTTCCTGCCACTTAGCCGCCGGCAGAATGATTTTATATTCGAATCCTTACATTACAATTTTGTTTCTTTATTCTTGTTTCTATTTTGGCTTAAGTAACATCCCTATTGTTTCGTCTTAATCAATTGTTTGAACGATTCTCTTAGTTATTCTTACTCTATTTGTAACACAATTTACTTGATCAAATTGTTGTTTGGATAGTTTCATCAACTAGTGATCAAAACAATGTTTGGTTGTTAAGTTGTCATGATAAACCCTACTCATTGCTTTAACAACTACCTATCTATTTCCATTTGTTTGTAACCATATTCTCATAAATTGCAAGATCTATTTTACAAAGCAAGGGTCGTATTTAAGTTATAGGTAGGTACTATGAAAGATGAGTTCTGCAAATAGAGAGAAACTTGAAATTATTACGAATTGACCCAACGGTCGAGTATCGAGTAGGGACCCAGGGCCAAAACATCAATAATTTAAACTAATCATTAATGGTTATGGGCGACAGGCAGTATCGTGTTATTATTTATTCAGTATCGCTATACTGAGGTACGCGTAGGGTTGCCTTCACGAAATATGAGGGGACACATTGTTTATGGTTTCTATAAACACTTCTACGATCAGTCACTTAGATCAGTCACTAGAATTTCTACTTCAATAAATAATTTAGAACTTTTGTTTATATTTTGAAGAATATGTTTTTAGTACTTGCAATATGCAGCCAGGTTGCAAAGTGGTCAGACCTAGCCATCCAATATTACCTACAAGTATCAAACACGACGAACTGAGGTTACACTTTTTTGAACTGGATTATTTTACAAAATACCAAGTACCACATCACGATGACACAAATGATAAAATTATGCCCCAATTGAGGCTCGGAATATGAGACATATGCTACTCGTGCCATTAATTAAGTACGCCAATCAAAGTTGAGATCGAAATAAAGCAAATACTCAGCACTTAGCGTAGAATATTCCAGTAGTATGGAACTCCGTACTGGCTGTAAACTGTCACTTGACTGTTCAATTAAGCTAACTTCAAGACCAGTTGAAAACGAAACCATTGTTTGAAGCACTGCCATTTATCACACACTTGTCAGCGAAAGGGTTTGTTTAGTGAATAAAGTGTTATTACGACTGTTTTTAAACTGTTTTCGGCTGTTGGATGTTTTGAATTTATTTTAAATGGAAATTATAATTAACTCATGTTTGAGTAGAAAAACATGTCCGTGAAAGAATCATTCAGGTGTGCATAAAACTCCGGCCAGCTTTCCTTTCTTTTAGTTTGAGGAAGGTTAACTTTATTCAATAATAATACAGTTTCTAAAACAAGAACATTTTCTGGAAGGAAGTTATAGCAAATTGATATCTGTATCAGAGTTGGGCCAAGTGAAGCATAAACTAACTTTTCATTCTGTTAAATTGCTTTCGTAGTGGTTCTAACTAAACTATTAAGTTATTAGGTAAGCCGATATATAACTGAGGGAACTCAACAACTAGTTATCAGAAAGCTAATATACGATAGGCATTTATCAACCGTGTAAAATACTATATAATTTTCTGAACAACATAATTAATTGATAATGTAAATAACGATGACAGAGTTATTTATTGATTTAATATTTTGAATATAATGGTTGAACAGCGTTTGGTTTTCGCTATAAATATTCTCCTGTAACTCGTGTAAGCGCGTTGCAAGATTCAGTTTGTTAATATACGAGGGGGTGCTTTTACTATACCTACAATATTATGATACAAAGATGAAGTAATTAATGTATTCGGCGGTTTATTCTACATTTTGGACACTGATAACTGTGCGTGGATAGCGCATGCTTAAAGGATCTTTTTAGGTACGAATTAGCACAAATCCCTTTAAAAAGTAGGACCTTTAAAATATAGTAAAATAAAAATTGTCTGTGTGCAAAATCATGTTCATATTTTAACTAATTAAAACTTTGAAACCCCTTATTTTAGTCGCACAATGTGAACATTTTTCTAACATCTGTTGCTCTATTGAGTCGTTGCTTACAAATAGTGTTGGGCAACAAAAGTTGGCTTTTTCATTTACATACAAGTTAGGACATGAATAGAGGCTGTTGTTTAGGCTTTTTATGGACTTAGCTATGTGGAACTCTACTGTTCACGTACAGCTGCGAGAATTCAAGTGATTTTGGATATTCTAATACATCTATGAGTAGTTACGGTTAACCACTAAAGTCCATTACCATAATCAAAATCCTGAATAAACACGACTTATTCAGATACTTTTGTCATTTTCTGATATTCATGTTATCTTTATACCTGGTCCTTATAACAAATTTTAGTATTCAGCTATTTTGTAATTTTTATTATGTTCATGGACTTCGTTCTTGATTGTGTCTAGTGATGTAGATAAGGAAAACGTAATCTGTCTGCAACTTGGAAATTTTGCACTTAACACTAACAATGAGACAGCTATCATCAATGTTATAAAAAGCTTCATTAAGTAGTTATATAACAGCTCAATCGTGCATAAAAGTAGCCTTGAATTAGTCGTAGATTCACTAAGCGCATCCAAACTTCTTGGTTCAACACTCGAGGTCTTAAAACTATTGTACGCTGTTTTTATTACCTTTATCTAAAAAATATCTTGTTTATTACCTATGCAAGGTAACCGGACGCCTTTAATTAAATAAAAAAAAATACTTTGTCATTGATGTGAAAAAAATGCACATAAGCCAAAAATATTAAAGGAGGCGTCAGTAAAATAAGGTAATATACCAAAACAACTTTAAGGTTCTTTGTTCAAAGTTTTCGCTTGAACTGAAAGTGCCTTATCCAGTTAAGGATCATAAGCGTGCATATGAACTACCTATGTGGGGAGGTTCACTGAATAGAATCTGGCTTGAGCAGCTGACGTTATCGCGAAAGAAAATCGCTATCCATATTTTGCATAGGCAGGGAGCCAACACTCTCTCTTAGCACCTGCTTTGTAGTACCTGACTTGAAATTGTGCATTATTATTCTATACAAGAATTTGTGTATTATGTATTTGAAAGCCTTCTTGCGGTTTCGAACTCAGTGGGAGCAGGCGTGGGAAACAATATTTTTCAGGCATATACTCAGCGTCCTACCGCTATAGTATTAATACAATTCTTAATCAAACCATTTCCATCTATCAGGTTTTTTATATCTGTCATATCTGATACATAAAAGTCTTCAGTACCGAGTGATTTTCACCTCCTTCACAAAACGTTAAGGTAAAAGTTAAATACTATCCAGCTGTTGGCTATACTGCTGATAAGTTCTCAAGAACACTTTGTACTCGGAAAACCACAAAACCTTGGTCGTAATGGCCAACATTGGCTCCAATTCCACAGCTAATATTTTCTGCACTTTTACCAACTTAAAAGTAATTAAGTTATGAGCATTTTCACGCCTCTTTAACAGCCCAATCGTCTTAAAAAGTAGCGCGCTGGCGAGAATTGTAAGTCAATTTATTAAACGACCCAGTGAGACCTGCATACATATTGCGAGTTAGCACTTTGTTAACTGGATACAAAGTAATTAACTGTGAAGTCGTGTTCCTTACATAAGTCCCTAGTTACTCCGGGAACTCTCTCGGAAATTTATTACTCTTATTCTTTTACGAGCAAAGTAAAAAAATCTATTTAATTATATAGAAACGATTTTCTTAGCGGGTTAACACTGTAGGCAAAAGTATCGCGGGTAATTAACGGCAACGAAGACGTATTTTAATGTTAATTATGAGCCTGACTCAGGTTTCGTACAAGATAGCTCAAAGAGTTAATAAAATATTATTTTATAAAACTTTTCTTACACTGTCTGACTCTCGCTTGAAATAACGAAACGAAGTAATACATTTTCTCATCGTTGAAATATTGATGAAAAGTCAACTATATTCTTCTAATGTTATTGTATAATGTTTCTATTTTGTGATCAGCTACTTTATTTTCTATTCAACTTGCAATAAGTACCTAAGTAAGAAAGTTAAATAAAACTTATATTCAAACTAAACAACTGTCACTTTCACTGTCATTTACGCCTCTGCAACTAGTTCCAAATTCGAATATTGGACCATAGAGGCACTGAGGGATCTAATCAAGGAGGTTGAACGTTTATCTCTTTATGGTATCAGTAATGAGCTCTAAAGATTCGTGATCGGTTGCTGCCCGTACTCGGTATATGTGTCAGGGCGATGTGGAGGCTATCCACTGGCCAAGTACTTTACTACCATTAATATGTATTTGTTTAGATTGTACCTGATTAGGCAAGACGACTTCGAAGAGTATTAGCTGTTAGACGGAAAGCATTTATATTCATTTTGTTTGGTATAACGAAATGGGTTCCGAAATCTGTTTTCAAAATTTGTACCTAAATCTACTTTTTTGCGTAAATAAACAATGTACACAACTATGCAGTTCGAATACGCATTTTTTATTTGCAGTGTTATTTGTTTTTTTTTTTGTATTCCTGAAAGTACTCGTAGCATAAAATAAAATAATTGGTGTAAGTAAATATCCAACCGTATTTGCGTATTTGAATACCATTTACCCTCACTACTATTTTATTATGCGAATAGTTTGATATTGGTTCGAAATATATTTCGAATTTCAATAGAATAATCCACAGTTAATATAGATATAGTGTTCAAACAGTGATTCATCTGAGGCACCCAGTTTCCCATGCACCGTGCACCAGGTAAAACTGAGTGCAGAACTAGTTTACAGTGTAATTGCGTTGACGGGTATCATACTCTACTGCGCCCCTTTTACCCAACTGAGTGCGAAAAAGAGGGTAATGTTTTAGCAAATGATCGTGTATTTGTAATGTATCTGCGAAGATTTTATTGAAAGCTTATTCTTACGTTACGTGATGCTTATCAAGTGGTTATATAAGAATTACTTAGTGAGTGATTGATGGGTCATCATCATCAATTGGTTTGTTTGTAGCTTCTTCGGTAATAGTCTACATTCGTTCTTGGAATTATCCAAGACTATTAAGTCTACATTCGTTATATTTATCGGCGGAACCTTCGGTTTATGTATAAAAAATCTTAGTTTTCTCTATGTCCAAGATGCAGATAATATAGGTACCTAATTCAACACACTTTAACGGTAACAAAGTCAAGTTAATACGACAGCATGAACTCAAAGAACCTGATTCCTATTCCTCATGCAACGACCGGTCGAACTGGTCGGGACCTCTCATTGTTTCCAATAATTGTTCGCTCTCACACGACTGTTTCATTAAACAACTAAATTATACATTAGAATGCACGCATTAAATACTATTCTATTCATTGAACATTTTGTACTGTTAATAATTACTACTTCGTTCCGAAAGCTGATAATCAATTTATCTCAATTACATCATTGTTCTAAAATCTAACAAAAATTACTCGCCGTTTGGTATTTCAACAGGTAGCGTTTACCGTAACATTACGGATTCGGTATTCTTTTGAAAGTGTGAAGATTAAAACAAGGTTTTCGTATTATAGCCATAGTTTCGCTGGATTATTGTCATATTGAATTCCTGAATAATTTTACTGTAATAAGCTTACATTATTTTTCAGCACAAATCAATTGAATATTATAATACGTGCCAAATAATTCAGGTTTATTTACATCAAGGATCCAGTCATTGACTGCTTGACACCAAATACACAACAATTTATCTATCAATTCCCAATGCTCTAAAATGTTAAACATAGGTTTTGCATTGGTAATGTACGTACGTCAATAAGAACACATTTAAATAGTATTATTCAAGCAGAGATCATAAAAGAAACATGCAGCATCTATTTTGGAAACTAAAAAGGTTGGATATAAATTTTATTTGTTTATTCAGGCTATTGTTAAAACTTTCCTTTCCGTCGAGATGCCCACTAGATACACAAGTTTTGAATAAGAATGATTAAACAGGATATTATGTGTGTTTTGGCTAAGCGCCAATCTCTGCCACCATAGACGATGCATGAAACAGGATATATTGTAAATAAATCATCTTAATGTTCGGAAAAATAAATCCTGTTTTATTTTCACTTTTACTCTGATTGCCTTTGAGAGATATTATAAATACTTCTATAATAAGGTCATCAAATTATTTATAAAAAAAAGCCTTGTAATGCTTAATTTTGGGCTTTTGCTGTAGTTTTTTAGAAATTGATGCTTTATTTATAAATAACTTTGTGAGCTTTTCTTTTTCTTTCTTAATTTAATAAATATTCTGATGCCGCAAATATTTCGCAAAGCGATTGATTCTCGGTAGGTACACTAAAGAATTAAGGTCTTTCACGATTTCATATCATTTTTCGTTCTTATCTAGACACACGGCAGTGTGTCCGCCAAGTTCGAGCAAAAAAAGCGACACACCGGCCGTGGGTTATATTACACGAACCATTTCGGGCCAAATTCGACCCCCCTGTAACTCAAAATCTATTTTATTTACGCATATCAAATTTCTAGTATCTGTTGAGACCCCCTCACTTATCTAAAATACAAAATTTCATTAAAATACCTATTGTAGGTCTTGAGATATTGACGTCAGAAAATCGCTATTTTTACTATACACTGATTCACTTATTCACTGACTCACTCATCAAAAACCTAGACCACTTCCAATGGTCGTATTGACTTGAAATTTGGCATGGAGGTAGGTCTTTATGTCAAGGTAAAGGAAAAAATCTGAAAATGGCCAAGTGTGAGTCGGTTTCAAAATAATGAAGGTGTTTTATACCAGGTGTAAATTTATACCCCTAAGGAACTATAGCGACCTAAATTTATATAATATATCTTCGAATGGTACAAAGGTTTGTATTTAGTCAAAGTAAAGTAAAAATCTGAAAACGGCCAAGTGTGTCACTTTCGAAAATAACGAATGTGTAACTTTGATCCACGAACATAATATATGATAACATGTCATGTCAGTCAGTTGGTAAATCTAGTCCATTTAGTTAATCTAGTAAAAAAAAAAAAAAGTCATGGTGGCCTACTGGGTAAAGGACCAACCTCTCAAGTACAAGGGCGCGGGTTCGATCCCAGGTCAGGCAAGTACTAATGCAACTTTTCTAAGTTTGTATGTACTTTCTAAGTATATCTTAGACACCATTGACTGTATTTCGGATGGCACGTTAAACTGTAGGTCCCGGCTGTCATTGAACATCCTTGGCAGTCGTTACGGGTAGTTAGAAGCCAGTAAGTCTGACACCAGTCTAACCAAGGGGTATCGGGTTGCCCGGGTAACTGGGTTGAGGAGGTCAGATAGGCAGTCGCTTCTTGTAAAGCACTGGTACTCAGCTGAATCCGGTTAGACTGGAAGCCGACCCCAACATTGTTGGGAAAAAGGCTCGGAGGATGATTAGTTAATCTAGTTCATTTCTTTGTAAGAAACATAGTGCATATTAAAAAATCTAAAAGATAGTATAAATGAGACATTTCTTTAACTAACTTCATCATAAGAAAAAAAAAATAAACAACCTTACAAAAATAAATGAAATCCCACCCAAAACAAAAATGTGAAAGACTGCCAAGTTCGATAATATGGGAATGCTTCGCCTATAAAAGAAGTGAGATCTGAATAAGTACCAAGTTCCATACACATACTTCAGTTAAAAATAGTTACTTTTTAATGATGTTACTTGGCAAGTTTTAATAGAAAATTAAATACTTGATTCATTGCGTTTAGTAGGTTTAGAACAAGGTGTATGAAAACTTGCCAAGTGACATCATTAAAAAGTAACTATTTTTAACTGAAGTATGTGTATGGAACTTGGTACTTATTCAGATCTCACTTCTTTTATAGGCGAAGCATTCCCATATTATCGAACTTGGCAGTCTTTCACATTTTTGTTTTGGGTGGGATTATGTTCACAAGAAAATTGAATAAGAATCCGCTCAATAGGAAAAGTATGTTAGGTATTTTTAGATGATAGAAAACTGAAGGTGCTAAGGAATATGATCCATTGTTATAGGGTCCCGCCCTGTAACTACTTAGTACTTTGCTGCACGACTGTCACCAAGGTGTGCCTATCTCATGAACCGTGACAGTTAGATTTTCACAGTTTATGTATTTCTTTTAGTAAAATAAATATGTTTGATGGCCCTCATATTATGATAACTGTGATTTTTTTGCTCCTTTTTTCTCAATATCAATAACGGCACGGACCCCCTTCGTGAGCTAGTAAGACTCACACTTGGTTGTTGTAAAATTCACGTTGGGTGGTCAAACAACACAAGATATGGTTTTACAATAGTTTATTTAAACTTTTTTTATCATGTCCTTTCTTGACTTATGGTCACCACATTTTGTGGTTACCATAAACATGGTGACAGCCTTATGGATAACATATCACAGAGACACTTCCTGAATAAATAAATTATATCAGTAAAATGTTCCTCTCAAAATATTGGATGGCACTGATGGCTAATATTTTTTATTACAGTTTTAAATATTTAATTTCTTCCAATGAATTCATATGTATATTTATTCATTATATGTTTTTAATCCTTTAGATAAAAAAAATATTAAACACGAATACCAAGCCAGCCATTAAAATATGTATGTCCTCATAACCAAAGCGTTTCAAAACACTTCACAACGCGCTTTTAATTGGAAAGGATAATTATTCAGGCATTTCGAGTAAAACAAAAGAAAATGGAACAAAAATGTGCGAATGGTTAATGCAAACGGAAGGAGTCGGAGCATCGGAACATGAGACAATAGCCACGGAACAACACTGCAAAATGGATCCACCACGAATGCGAAACGCGACCCAGTTTCACTAATACCTATTCTGTGTTACTTTTAGAGAGCTGATTTATAGAATCGAATGCACAAGTAAATGTGTGTGAATAGGACTCTATATTGTGTCTTACATTGTGATACATTGTTACCATAAACTCTTTGAAGCTTATTTTATTCTAAACTTCAATTCGATTCGCGGTTGTTTCTTTTTGAGTTGAACGGATGGCTTTATGTGGTAAATCTATAAGCTGTTATAAAACAAACATATTTAGGATTTATTTTAGAAAGTAGGTATGTATAAACTGTAGCTTGCTTGATTTTTATTTCTATAAAGTAATATTGCAGTATCTTTTCCCAAAAAAAGGAACGAACACTACATATTTTCACGAACAAGAGACAAAGAATTAGGCCCAATATGGACATATGACTCAAAGCAGTTCCAGGTAAAACATGTTCCTTATTACGTTCAGTTCGCAAAGGTTAAATACAAGAAGTATCGTTACCGCGATTTTGTGTAAACCCGTTTATGTAATTGCCGGGTACCGTTCGGCGCTCGCACTTGACCTGGAAACATCTCGCTCCGAGATCAAAAATTATGATATAGTATATCACTCAGTATGATGCTTTATGCGTTTTTAGGATCCAATTTTTAAGGTATGTAATGATAAAAACTTTAAGAAATACGGTTAAGGGCTTTTATTGTATGCACTTCTATAAGGATATTTAGCATAGACAGGTACATCATCGAGCTGTTTGACAACAAAATTAGATACAAAATTCTCCCTGATAAAAAAAGAAATAGCAACACTGTACCTAATGTTAAAATCCACATATCTTTAATAATACATCGATACCTCAAAATGTAAGCAATAAAAATTCTAAGATTATTTTTCTCTGAACTCTGCATCTAAGTAAGCACGTATTATTACTACTAGCCAAAATTGGCATCATAAATAATTTCGCTTGTACTTGAACTAATGATGACCCTAAATCCTCGACGTACCTTTTTCGCCAACCCTACAGTTAAAGATGAAAGGCCCACTTTTCTCGTAAGTAGCCACTATAAGCATCGAATGATGGATTGAATAATGTTGATGTATACAATCCTTTTGATGTGCTGTCTCAAGTACCTACGTAATACTAGCTTCTGCCAACGGTTTCACCCGCATCCCTTGGGAACTTCTGCATATACCCAGATCAAAAGTAGCCTATGGCCTTCCTCGATAAATGGGCTATCTAACACTGAATTATTTTTTTCAAATCGGAGCAGTATTTCCTGAGTCGAGCGGACAAACAAACGAACTCTTCAACTTTATAATTTTAGTATAGATATTCGTACATAGTGATTCATCACAAGTCCCTTATAGAGAGAATTCCTGACATCGCTGTTCCATATTGCATCCTAATATGAAGCACAGGTGTTAATGTAAAACAATGCGTGTTTCTTGGATACGTTAATCGCACGTAGGTACGTGATTATTACTTCGAAGAATTTCAAGAGTTGTTTGGAAATGTATCAAACAAATCATTAATATAGCATCTGGTTTATAGTTTATAGTTTTACCTCCCAACACAAACTTGATGTTTCTTTCTTCGTGAGCTGTTTTTGGTCAAGCAAAGTATTATTGACATTTTCTTATATGAAAATCCTCGGTAACAGCTTATAGCTCAAATTCGTCAATGATTAATGTCAATAGCAATCAAATGAGACTGTAACATAAGCATATTGAACGATACATTTGCCTGCGGAACATTTGTGAATAATCAATAGCCTAAATTAATATATTGATACAGTTTTTCATTTAGGAAATTACGTGATTAATGATTATCAACCTGCTTCATCGTTCTTCTACTGGGAACAGGCCTCCTCTTGCACAGAGAAGGATAAGTTGATGACTGCAAAACCATGTTAGCGTACTTTTGACAGACCTAAAGCCACCATAATTGTCCCAATTCTTCATCATCAAAAGATTTCATCAACCTACTATGCCTAGTTTTAGTATATAAAGCTAGAAATCAAAGGTATCAATCAGGGGGACAATTATTCAAGCGTGTCATTGGTATGGGTCGCACGTACTGTGGCGGACGTGTGGGGAATGAAGTGTCCGTCACAGCCACGCTGACTGTCATGCGTGGATGATAGTGGTGGCAAGGTCACTGGGAAAATGAACAATTATTTATTTTAAATGATACTTTATTTTGTAATTATAGTATAATTTTAAGTAAATGATTGATAAATAGTTGTTTATTAATAACGCTGAAAAAATAATAAAAATTATGTGATTTCAGTTTTTTTTTCATGTCTTGTTTGGAATTCCAGTACTACAACGAATATTATGGTACTAGGTCAAATCCACGTGCATTAAGTATTCATTTGTTTCAATTTTAATCATTTACATTTTATACGAAGTACACAAAATCACTTTAAAAAAATTACGCAGATAAGCCTTTTCTTGTTTAGCCGAGAGCTACGCACCATTCGTTTGACTAAGTGTATGCATCGTTAAACGCAAACCTTGATTGGTTATAAAGGCCAAAATACTTTTTTCAATCTTTGTTTTTCCTCGTCAAAGCATCTTCCGGCTTAAATAGTCATGCTCTCATTGCCATGCTCAGCGGGCGTTCATTTACCAATAGGCAAATTTTTAGTAAGTATCCATGAATTGTTCGAAATCGGCTATGGTCATTACAACGATAAGTCATGTGCGTTTCCCATTCACTAAATGATGTATAGACGGATAGGCAGACGAACAAAAGATCACGTGAAAAGTCAAGGAACTCAATACAACTTTAAGAGAAAAAAAAAACAAATGATGTCCAACAAAATGAGGATCTATAACAAAACGGAACAAAGCCCCGCACATGTTACATCAATTTACATTATGCACAGAACACATGGTACGCTTTTGCGAAACACGACAGCCATGTCTAATCAACACGAAACTTTGTATTTTTTCGACGGTAACTAATTTATTCGCGACTTACGCTCGCTTAACAAAGAATGCAACCGATTCGAGAAAACATATCTGTACGATAAACGATTTTAGGCTTGAACGAGAGTTTATGTAATTTTTAATCGTTTTGCATCTAATTAGGCGAGCAGTAGTTTGTTTTGAAATGTTTGAATTTGGAACATTGGTGGATATTGGCGATGAGACAAACTACTAAAGGGCTTATTATACTTGACTAAATTCAGTCGTCTAAATAATGCAGTTACTAAATTCAGTCAAATGTAATAGCATTTAGGAAGGTAGGTTTCACTACATCATTTAGAAACCTAATTAGACAAACCTAACTAGGCTTCTAAATTTAGTAAAGTGTAATAAGCTCTTTAGCAGCATCTACGCACAGAATACCAATATTATATTATTATTAAGGCCAATGATAAGATCCTAAGTTTATTTAAGTATATCGAAAATATACATCGATTGAATAAAAAGGGGGGCTTCAAATTCTTAACAACCAAACAAATGCCAGTAGATTAAAGTCTCAAAATAACATGACACGGACAAACGAGAGAAATGCAGAAGAAAACTTGATTAAAACAAACAATTATGTTTTCTTAAGCAAATGACAAGTTCTCAGGACAAGATATTATTCAAACATAACCGATGGAACTAGAACGTTCCTTCCCGTGATAGTGGTCTAATTAAATATTATACTTGGAACGAAGCGAAGCGCCTTTGTTGAAATTATAAGTTCAATAAAGACTGTGATTGCGTCGCAGCTGTTTTCCAACTACAGGTATAATTGTACTACGTAGACTCAATTAACTGCGATGGATATTATGCTTTGTTTACTGGGGACACAGAAAGATGGCATAATACAATGATGGATGAGCAAAAGTATGGCCGTCCCATAATGCGTGATTGATCGATTATTGAAAAGAACAGTCTAAGATTCAAGTAGAGGTATACTAGAGAGCCAATATTTTTGTACAATACACATTTTTCAAAAGTAATGTAATTAATTTAAGCACGGAGTTATTTTGCCCACACATAATCGATGTAACAATATAAGGTCATTAAGTCTTTTAACTTTACTGCCATAAAAGTATCTTGATCTACTTCCACAGTGAGTGATCACTAATAACCAAGTTAGCTGTTACGCAACTCACACCTACCAAGCTACGCCTTACTGACTTTAAACGGTATTATTATTCGTATCATAGTCTACTGTGACTCATAAGTCGTAATCATAACTTATGAGACGCGAACTAGATTGCTTTTGGGAGTTCGTTCCATAGTTTCATTAATATCAACGACCTTTTACAGCTTTCAATAATTAAATTGGTTTCAAATCTAATTTGGCCGCACAAAGCCTATTCATTAGTTTGTTATAAATTCTGCGTTTTAGCTGATTGTGATGTAATGATCGGATAATCGATAAAATCGGGTCACATTATTGAAAATGTTGCGTTTGACAGAATTAAAAATAAACATTCGTACGAGTGTAGGTATCGATAGCTTAGTCCTTGAATCGATTTTTAATGCCTAATGCATTTTTTGTGGACACCGTACAGCTTTAAATACCTTTATTTCTTGCTCGTATTTTGCTTTTCCGTATCGTTTTCAGTTTACCCAGCCCCTTGCGAATCGCCTGAAGGCACACTTACCTAGTGCCATCGTCTACCGTAGCTTAATTAAAATTAACATAGAGAAAGTCGTATCATTAGCGTTAAACATGAACCCGTTCTTGTTTACTAGATTGAAAAATACGGGTTTACATAGATTTTACTTTATTGAAAATAAATGTATATCGGGAAAAATCCGATGAAAATCTGCACAATGCGTGAAGTAATGAAGTTCTCGCGTTTATGACTATTGAAAAACCTATTCGACTGTTTATGGCAACATTAAAGATATTAACAACGTTTTTATTTGTTTCAGGTAACACATGCGGTTTTTATCACCTAATCACGGACACACGTAACGGAACATAAATGTAGGACTTACACGCAAGGTAATAGAATAGCAGTATGTTTTTATTTTATTCAAACACGCATTGTATATATGCGATAGAGATATTGCTATACACGACATGGTATTTCCATAATAAAATAAAATTCCTGTACATATACATAAATCAACAGCCACAGTTTGTATATATTATTACCCGGAATTTAAAAAATATAAAAAGATGTTTAATTACTTTACCATTAAAAAACGAACTGAAAATACCTATTTTGTATCTTTCCTTGTCGGTTCTTTAGAAGTTGTTGTACGACTACGAGTATATCATAATAATATAAAATAATTATTATAATGTATTGTACGCAACCGCTGCCTGTTTCTTTGCGGTTGGCAGAACACGGTAAACCAACCTAACGGCATTACTCGGGATCGCTCATTAGGCTGTACCAAGGGACCACTGGCGGGTTCATAATTACCATCAGATACTATTACAAGCTAAAAAGCGATAATTGTATTTATTTACTGAGGAGAAGCTTTCTAAAACCAACACAGAATGTTTGAGATAATTTCTTACTTACTCATTTATCATCGACTGGTCATTTTCCCGTGGTTTCCCTAACCGGTGATACTGCCCGTACCGGGACAAAATATAGCTTCGGGAAAAGTGTATCTTTCCAACAGTGAAAGAGTTTTTCAAATTGGTTCAGTAGTTTCGGAGTCTTTACAGTACAAACAAACAAAAGTTTCCTCTTTATATTAAGTATAGATTACAAGAAGTCCGAGACAAACACTGACATGACAATTCAATCGAGATGTATACAATCCATCGTGTACTTGCTTTAATCGAGTATCGATTAATATCCTTGCCCCGCATTTCATATCGCATTACAATGCAGCGTATACCTCCGTCTGAATAAGGAAGTGTGAGGACACTCGACTTCTATTGTTATAGGTTAAGGTCGAATCGAATGGCTGAATCGTTATGATTGTTATTCTAATCGATATAAACTTAAACCGTTGTTGTAATGATTGTCCTACCTAAGAACAGATAATGGGCAACACATTAAAATAGCGATGTCTGATAGGGACGTGAAATAAATTTTTAAGTTTATCGATAAGTAGAAACATGATATTTGTTGTAATTGGTTCTAGTTCTTTATATACTTAGATACCTCATCAATAATTTCCTTCTCCTATTATTATCTTTTCAGTTCCTTAATGGCGCTATTAATTAATGATTTGCAGTTATGCTTGGGAACGATTGTAATGACAAATAACTAGCATGTAATAGAAAATAGACCAAACCAATAAATTAAACGATTATTTTTAAAGTCAAAAATAGCATTAAAAGCACTCAATTTGAAATTAATTTAACATCATAATACATAATGAACTTTAGCATAACCAAATTAATAGTTTTACCAAAAACATGATATTAGCACCGGGTAAATCGTAAACATTACACGTTAAACCACATTTTACGTACAAATTTAAATGCAGCCCAAATATTAGACGCGAAATGAGGTCACGTGGTCGACCGGCCGGATTTCATTCAATTATAAGGGTTGAAATTTACATAGGTGAAGATAACCTTTAAAAGTATAAATTAAGAGTTTTTTATCTACATAAAAAGGTATATTTTTTTTTTGTTAAAATGTGCGATAAGACAATGGGTTAACTTTTATGTTTGTGATAGGTAAGGAAATACTTTAGGATGTTATATTTGTCACGTGTTTTGTATATAGTCAAAGGGCAATGACATACTCAGTTACTTCGCCATTATACTATATCCAACTAGCATTATCTATTCAGCAGCTGCTTTATTTAAAACCTTATTCAATTATGGGCATAGAAAATGAAAGTTACCCTACCATTTAAGTAATCCTTTTAAGTTCAGCATCAAAAATGTCTCTAATATCAACACACAGCTTTACCCACCTTTTAATCTTCAATCCACTTAAGATATTTGGTTAGGTACAAGCTCAAAACAGTGCCGTCAACGCCTTTTCAATCGTCGACATTACATCAGACACATTAATCTTTTCATCTGAGAACGGCTCACTCGTCTCAGGAAGAACTTCCGTGTTGTATGAACGTAATATGTTCCGTCCATCCATTATGTAAGACAGATATAGAAACAAATATAATATATATAACATGTTATGTTTGTTGTGTATAAAGTGTTACCACTGTTTAAAATCGCTTTTAGATGTTCTAAAATCATATTAACGCGTGCTCTAAATGCATTCTAAGTGCTTATTGTCATTTTCACACAAACCATAGAAGACACAACTCGTTAGTTACTACTTTCTATCTCCTTTTCAAGCCTGTCTAAATACCGCAAAATACTAAGTTAGACAAATCTGTTAGCTGCAGCTCAAAAAATATTTTAGAAAGCGGCGCATAACATGTTTTTATGTGCAAAACATTCCCAAATCACCGATTCGTCGACGTGTTCCTTCATTGGTTTTGAAACACGATCGTACGTAACTAGTCATTGTGCTACCTGTCTGCAATTAACATTTATTTAAACAATTGTAAATGGAAATGGTCGATTTAAATATTCATGATTTCTATGCATTTTGATGACATAAAACAGGGGAAGGTGTGTGCAAATCCTTTATGAACCTCACTGCCCTCGCCCTCATTTCAATTTATGTTATTTTGTAATAGAAACTGAGGAATATTTAACGAGTAATTGAAAAACTGTGGCATTGAAAATAAAATAATAGAATAAATGTACGCCTTCAATGAAACATTATTACCAAACTAATGAATGCTATTAACCGAAAGACAGAAATTGTGATAGTCTGATGATATATGTAAATAAGTACCAGACAATCACGTAGCTAATTAAATTAACACATTTGTGTAACAACAGACAGCGAGTACATTGAGCCGACGCTAGATACCGTTAATCACAACACGCGTTTCATTGCGTGCTATAATTAGGGACACTTAAGCAAATGTCGTGTTGTCAGCGAATGCCCGCGGATTTGTCAATGGGACATTATCCGTCCGAGAGCGACGCAACGATCCATCGCGGAATCACGCTTGTGACCGCACTGATTGCGAACCCGCGTCATTTGCACCGACCGAACCTAATAGGTGGCTCATTAAAGCACTCATGTCTATGTCATGATGGTACCGAACATCCAAATGTCAGTTTAGGCACAACCAGCACTCCAATTACATTGACGCCGGTCTCGATCGAACTCGTCTGTGACGTTACAAATACGCTTTAGAAATACGTACGTTTCAATCAGCTCTATATCCTGTTTGTTAGTTACAAAGGCTAGCCTAGGTCTCCATATCGCTATGTAGCAACTTTTCGAGCGGAGCGCGCGCGCAGTTCAGTCACGAGCATGTCGCAACTATCACGTTCGAACAGTTCTCGCAATAGCGCGTGGCGTACCTCCTTCGGAAATGGACAGCCTTTGTTCCAACGGTTGGGAAACATATGAGTGATGAGACTTCCCTATCTACGCGTCTACTATTCAATTCCACAGCGTTAAATTACAAAATGGGAGAAACACGACCGTTTACTTCTTAGATTCGTAATTTATTTAGGTACAAAGTGTAGCGAATTTTTTAGCGATACCGATAAAGAACGGTTTATTGCAGCGTGTTAAAGGAATTCCCTTTCACCCGAATTTTATGGACTCGTTTTATTTCTCCGTACAGGGTGCATTTACGACGTCATGCGCGAACATAAATTTTATGAGATTTTGGACTTCGTATTAATGGAGTCGTGTTGGTTACTGACCATATTGCGTATGGCCAAGAATAGATAGCTTTTTGGATATTTATCAGTAGTTGTTTGGTTGTGTGAATGAGCAGCATCGACAAGGTTAATTAGCATGCTTGCGTGAATTCGTCGGTCTGGGTCAAAGTTAATGCGTGAATACACATCCGAGTACGTGTATATGTATACTATGTGCTGATTAACGGCTATTATTGATGCTATTGCAATGGCTTCAAGAACAATGATGGGACGAATAACAGAAGAACGTTCAGTTATTATTCAGTCATAGATACGTTATTTTCTCACATTTAGCAAGCAATGTCTAATACAATAGAAAGTCTTTATTACACTTCTCTAATGGAATGTGCACGAATAGTATAACAAGCCATTTAATGTGTGTAAAAAACGCTTATTTTCTTCTTTCAATAATTTTAATGATTCATGTTAAATCCTAAAGCAATTCAAATGGTTTCCCTAAGTTCTATTAAGAAGGTTGTGTACACCGCAACATGTAAATTTTGACCGTATTCAGCGGCCTTTAAATTATCATGTATGAAATGCAAATAGAACCTAAATATTGCTTAAGTAATTAAAGCGTAACAAAACACGCCAACTCCACGAGCATGTAATGTTTTATGTGTTTTTCTCGGATTAACCTCTGTTGGAGTTACTTAGTATGCCATCGTTGGAAGTTTCAGATTTACGAAACTTTGATATAGGCATGTATTCACGATTTGCAAATACATTACAAAAAATAGAGCAATAAAAATTAATTTCGGTATAAGACAAAGTTCTCACATTATTACCGAAACAAGAAGTTGTACAACTGAATTCGGGAATAGGTACGAGTGTCGAAAATGATTGCGTGCTGAATGTATGTTAAATAGCTAATATAGATAAGTATCTCAGGGAAACAGTAAAAAACGTCTCGACACGTATCGTAGCATCAAGGTCGAACCGTTCACACGGCTGCGCGCGCGCCACTCCGAGGTTTAAAAGCAAGCACCTCTACTGAACAGCCATACTATAAGGGAAATTAAACTACGTAGCTAGGTTAACGATTCACACGCTCCAAGACCTTTGACTGGAAGTTTGATTGTATTTTACTGTCATTTGTTTTTATTCCAAGTTCACCTCCATTTTATGGATGTCCGCAAAACCACCACGAAATACGGTCCCATAAAAATATCGCTAGTTTAAGTATGCTTTCAAAAATTTTAAAAGTTCAATTTTGTTTATGACCCCAATAAAACTGAAAAGGTGTAAAGTTAAATTAATTTGAAAAACATGCATACGCTGATCGCTTCAAACTGCCTTAACACTGCAACAAAGAACCATCAAATTTTTATTAGCTTTTGAATTACGTAGGCGCGCATTGTGGATGAATACATTCGTAACTCATTTTTTTTCTCGAAGGAATCATTGCTCTATAACACAATAAAGGTACGGTACTTAGATTAACCTCGCTTATTGCTTTTTTGTTGCGACAAAAACAGAAGTCTGACAAAATGCGCGTTACAAAAAGTCGTGAGAAAAAATATCAAGATCACTGTCATTGGCGGGCGAATCTGTGACCACGACTGAGGTCAGCGGTGACGGGTGACACCCCTGCATTGTGTTTACTTAAACTGTAATACGTGATATTGCATTAGAGTACGTTGGAGATGAAAGATATACATTTCTGCAATGCGATTACATTATGTCGCCAAAGTCATTCGCTAGAGTTGAGTATTGACGTAATGTAATGCAATATGAACTAATGTAGTCTAATGAAACCATAGTCTAACATATAATATAACCAACGGCGGATCCAGGGGGTAGGTCACAAGGTCATGACCCCCCCCTGGGCCAGGTTCAGGACCTAAGAGGACCAATTATTGAAATGGTTAAACACGATGTTTTATGTTTTTGTTATAAGATAATTTTTATTCCGAGTGAATAGGTAGATACCTACATAGTTACAGGTAGAGTAGTTTTGCTGAAGAATTCGTGCTCGCAACGCTCGCTCTCTATTCTTTATACTCTTTATCCGTACCCAAAAGGAGGAAACGGGATCCTGTTACTAAGAATCCGCTGTCCGGGTTGTCTACATTACCTACATGCTGTATCTCATGCAGGGCCGTCTTAACCTATGGTGCAGGATGTGCGAATAACCCGGGCGCCTCGGTCTCAGGGGCGCCGCGGGACGCCCCACCACCAGGAAATTTCGAAGAAATTACACCCGTTCGATAATGAAGTTCCACATTAAATCATGATACTAACAAAAAAGTCGCCTTGGCTTTGTTGGATTGATCATTTTGATTATTTTTTAACTTTTAACATCCTCCAACTAAGTGAAAAAATTCTAGCTCGCTACGCTCGCGAGTAAATGACTACGTCTGTACTGTATTTCTGATTGTTTATTATTTTTATTGACGCACCGAATCAACGAACACAAATGGCACTCGCTCTAATCACGGTTCCTTTTTATTTGTACGTAATTCCCAGTCTGACTGCTGAGTCTTCAAACAAATAATTTAAAAAAGTTCGCGCTCGCTGCGCTCGCGGCTACTTGTTGCTTTACACTGTACTTAATCAGGTGCTTTTGTGTCGTAGGCTCAAAAAATTTCGCGCTCTCTTCGCTCGCGCATTATTACATATACCTTGCCTTGATAACTTCATAAGTCAAATACAGCAAAAAAAAAATTTAATGGAGTCCTCAAAAACAAAACAGTTTGCGCTTCCGACTGCTTGTTACTTTACAGCGCTTTTTGAAACTTATGAACTTTTTGTGTCCCAAAATTAAAAAATTTGCGCGCTCGCTTCGCTCGCGCAAATTTTTACAATTACGTTGTCCTGTCTCGACTTTCATAACTTAAATCTGGCCAACAGTTTGAGCCTACCATGATTTGGATTTTTTTTTAAGTCCTTTACCTACCAAAAAAGTCACTTTCGAACGTCGAACGTTTTTATTTATATTCCTTTTAAAGTACTTCGATCCATATGTACTACTCAAAATCTTTCAATAGATACATAGGTGGCGCTTGGGTGATGATTGCACCCAGGCGCTACATGAGCTAGAGACGGCTCTGATCTCATGAACCCTTACCAATAGTAAGACAATTGAAGTCTTCACAGACAATGTTTTAGGTACTTGGTGCAATAAAATCGTACGCGCCCCTTTCTGCGTACACAATACTTTTCAAACGTTTATTATTCAACCTGAAAAAATTCTCGCGCTTGCTATGATCGCGCTTTCTTGTATTTGTGCTGTATATTTGTTATACAGCAAGAAAGCGTTTTCATCTACTTTTAGTCCTCTAACAGAATAAAAAAATTTCGCGCTCGCTTCGCTCGCGCCCTTTTCAATTTCGCATCTGTGATGATGTCCACGAAATCGCGTTCGCTCAGTTCGGACTATTTTCTACATAAAAACACTTTTTTAACCTTAGTCCTCGACCTGAACAAAAATTTTCGCGCTCGCTTCGCTCGCGCTATTTTGTTTGGCTTAGTGTGTAGTATTGATACGAGAAATTGCGCTCACTCTGCTCGGGCCATTTTCTACATGAAAACACTTTTCTTAACATTCGTAAAAATTTCGAACTTGCTACGATCGCGCTTATTGTATTTATACTACTACTTTTAATATTAAAAGAAGTATACGCTACAACATAATATTTTTTGTGACTTGACCACGACTGTGTGACCTCCCCCTGGCGCCGAAGCTGGATCCGCCCTTGAATATAACACCTATATTACACATACGTTTCCTATTGTTTAAATATAAAATCAAGTTCCACATGTCATCAGGTGAATCAAGACTTTTTAAAACATCAGTCGAATGATCGATCGATGTACCTAAGTGGCTAGTGAACTTCTTACATAACAAAATGATAACTGATCTCCATATCGCCGTGATGCCTCGTAATATCATCACGTACCTATGATATTTATAAAAAGTAGTTCTTTGAATTTGTCGAGGTCATTCCATTGATAAGTGACACAATGGCATGAAGTTCATAACTCAGAAATTGCAGCTCTTCGAAATCATACTTAATCTAAAGATTTTCTTGCTATCTCCTGAATAATTGAAAATTCCTTTTGTTAGGCTACAAAAGGCATAAGTCCGCTTTAACAACATAACAATCTGTTTCGCAACCAGGTGTGTTACGTATGTTGTATCCTCAAGGTCGGTCATTGTATCAACGAAGGTCCAAGGGCGCAATTATGTTCAGACAGCACGTATCAATTTCAAGAATCTTGTTATACTAACATATATCAGAGGGTTGTTTACTTATCAGAATTTATGGATTTTAGGTTCGCCGAAATTACCGTCTCAGTTGCAGAAACTAAGAACTGTAACGAATATTCCCCATTCATCAAAGTAATAGCGAAGTTGATACTAGTTCACTTCTCCCTGTGACGCGAGGGATGCCATAAATCGAAGCTATTGAACAATATTAGTTATGTGGACAATAGCGTATCGGTGTCAAGATCGTTAGCCGGGACAAACCGCTTTTGTCTTCTTTTGACGGCCGAATATCAAGACGCCTGAAGTAAATTATTACTTTACCGAGGACAATGTGAACTTTGGTCAACAGGAAGTTATGTACGGCTCAATATAAATAGTCAAAAATATACCAGCTTAATATTTGTGTATTGTAACAATGGAGTTATGAGTAAGAGGCAAGTAACACGCAAAATAAAATATTTTTTGCTGGCGTATTTAGAGACAAATTGCGTCTGAGGTAGAGGTGCCTAGAGGCGACCCATTTAATGTGTGTTTAAAATTTTTTTGTGTACTCCACATTTAGGTAATGGGTCTGTACACCTGGTGCTCTAGTTGTTTAACGATTGTCATATCTAAAGTAGTTATCTTCGGATAGCTTGTTTCCACGAGTAGGTACACAAAGATGTCGTTTGTTATATTACTTCGTAGAAACTGCTTCTCTTGAAGATTTTCTAGAGAACTCATAAAAATAAATATGGTCTTACGTAAACAGAAAGTATACTAATTAGAGCAATCTTAATAACAATAAAACTGGCTTGCAGCAGCTTTCGTAGTCATTCATTACACAAATTAAATTATTTATCAAGCTACGGTTTTTCGAGGAACTTACTAGCGTTTGTTTTAATAAAATTTTCAGTAGTTGGAAAAGTTATAAATGTATTTTATGGCCGCATTTGTAAGCGGGTGGGGCGGCATCAAGTATTCATCCGCGGCTTAATACGAAATAAAGGCTCCAAGGCGAGAAATTGATTGATTCAATGACTCGAGAATCAATCAATTTCATTTTCCAATACAACGTCGAAAATAAATGGATGCCATCAGCTTCTTATAATGTAAAATGGGCTAGGCTATGGGTTGGATATCCTATAAAGATGGATGTTCCCTCATAAAGTAAACCGCTGGACAGGTTTTGACAAATGAGGTGTTCATCGATTGCTCTAAGTGACACGCGTGGAAACTTCTACGTAGGAGTAGGAATAAACATAGAACCTTTCTGCTGTTTTCAATGCTTTTATCGATAGTGGAAAGTTTTGTCTTTCAAACACTTGTGATTTATCGCCCATTAACATAATAAGGGGTTGCTTCTATTATGCTAAAGCTTTTCTTCAACAATATAGGTATATTTATTTTCTTATACTTAAGCTTTTTTTTATTTGAGATGTATGAACATTTTCGTTACATAAGTATCAATAGTAAAGAATATTTTACCGTAGAATCTATACTAATATTATAAAGCTGAAGAGTTTGTTTGTTTGTTTGAACTTGCTAATCTCAGGAAATACTGGTCCGATTTGAAAAATTCTTTCAGTGTTAGATAGCCCATTTATCGAGGAAGGCTATAGGCTACTTTTTATCCCGGTACGGGAAGTAGTTCCCACGGGATGCGGGTGAAACCGCTGGCAGAAGCTAGTCAAATATATGTATTTCTATGCAATTGTCGAAAGTTACTTATGTCTATTATTTCATGTCATAAGTATCGTATTATCATCCACGCACCCACATCCCTCTATAGTGTAAGTAACCTATAATTATTGTATAAATGTTTCGAAATATAATGTGGGGAAGTTGGGTTGACATCCGTGTGGCCAGGTGGCGGGAAATGGCGACCCCGTTGCCACAAGGCAGATACACCAAAAGGTATAGTCCGTGTAATACTTACTCTGAAAATAGCGCGATAATTGTGTGTATAATTTATATCCATAATTATTTCGACATTGACCTCTATGTTGAGATCTCAACAATGATATGTACTCTTTGCACCATCTTTAAGGACTCAAAAACTTTTAGACTTAAGTACGCGTGTTATGCCGCTACTTCATAATTTTCTATGCTGACAGTTATAAGATGATAAGGATGATAGACCATTCCCAAGTTTCCTGCGGAATAAGTTTGTATTTAACCTATATGTTTAAGTAAATACGCTGCCGATTTATTATAATTTATATCATCCTTTAATACAGGTCTTTTCAGTTCAATTTATTTGTTAATAATACTTCTGAATAATCTTTGTCTTAGCCTAGGTACGAAGATATCACGTTATAGTGCTCAACCGACCCCGAGGCAAATCGCCTATTTCGCTGGATCAACGCACACAGCACTAACTTGTCTGCGGTCTCTGTCGATATTGGATTAGCTTTCTATATGTTGATATTTGCTATTAAACGAGGAGTATCTTGCTCCTCAATTTGCTAAAATACTTGCCAGAGATGTGTGAATTTTCCTGAAATTGTCAGTGTAACTTATACATACCTATAAGATCGAACATATATTGGTAATCCAATACATTTCTGAACATTCTTATATGACATTGTTTTAAGATAATGATTTTTATTTGTAGGTAGTTAGGTGCCGTATTAAAAAAAAAACAAATGTGAATTAAGTTTACGAAAGTTATTTTCGTAATAAAATTCTGTTTTAACTTACCTATTAAATAAAACGTAACCAGTTTATGGCTTCCAAACTGTTGATCAACAAACGTTGGTTACGAACCTTAAGTGTATTAAAAATTCACTTGGAACTGGATTCTGGTTGAAAATTCACCTCCTAGCAGAGAATCCTTGTACCTATATAAACTAACCTCGTTATAACTTTAGCATAGGGTATATTACTGTTTCCCCGATTATTTATTTATGTATAGACACAAGTTTTATTGACACATTACCATTACTCTCATAAAATATTTGCTCGTAAATAAACTTAGTTATTTTTCCATGTTTTTATTACTTTTTTTATACCAAAAACACCAATACACTATCGCCAATCGAAAAACTAGTACAGCACAAATATTGAAATCAAACAATTTTCCCAACTAAAATTGATTGGAATTATGTACACAACAGTTTTCCGTCGTCCAATAAAAGCGTTCTATGTTAAAAGCTTTGTTCTAATAAATAAACCTACACTGCTAACAACGTTCGATCAATTCAACTATATTGACGATTTGGTATTGGTTTGTGAATAAATTGTAGTTACGTAGTTCATACATGCATGAATCAAAACAATCGATATATTAGTTAGAAGTAGGTATTAATTAAGTGACAGTCACAGATCAGGCAAGTATCAATGTAACTTTTTTAAGTTTGTATTTAATTTAAGTGTATCTTAGACACCAATGGCTGATAAACAGTTGAAGGAAAATATCTCGAGGAAACCTGGACTGACATCACCAACCCGCGTTGAAGTGTGTTGATTAACGCTCAATCCTTCGCCGTGTGAGAGCCCTGTGCCCAGCAGTGGGACGATAAAAAATCTGCAACTAAGTGTATGATAACTCCACTTCTGTTTTTAGAATAAGAAAACCTAGACAGTTAGGTATAAGACCGCAGATTGTGAAATCAAACGTATCATGATTAGGTACACGAAATGACATATTTTCTATCAAATAGGAAAAGTTTAAATACTTTAATCGTTAACACGGAAACCTCTTACCAATCATTAAATTAAATTTACGAGCAAAATGTTCTTTTATAATTGTGAAAAAATATCATTATTCATAGATCAGTGAGCGCGTCGTAAAACTCCAACACGCTTAGCTTTGTCGCCGCTGCAAATCAATTTCCCTCCTAAAATAAAAGATTTTATCATAATCTCTTGTTGGAGGTAATACTTTAATGTTCTAAATCTAAAGCTGGTTTTCTAATGGAGCTCGAGACGCGACCCGCCTCGTTACAGCCGGCTAATGGCCGCTTACATTTATATGAGTTTTGTTTTGTAGCCCAAAACAATGCTGTTCTACTACGTAATGTACTGCTTAATGACCGAGTGTTTACGTCTATTAATAATTTGATTGTGACCTTTATTTTGTGCGGTGAAGTGTAATATAAAAGATGGTTTTTGTCTTGCTTGTTTTTTATGGGTTTCTTTGACATATTTACCTATATGTAGATAAGTACTAAAAGTTAGCTTTATAATTCAGTGTTGCCCTGTCTTTCTCAGCAGACTACAACTTTTACTATATTTACTTGATCCCGTCAAATAGAAATAACTATGTAGGTATAGAATCCCGTTTATTGAATTCTCAAAAAGTCGTCCGGTGAATGTATAAACCAAAACCGAAGCCAACGAAAAGAAATGAGGCACACGTCGCGTCCCCAACATTCCTGTCCTCGGACAAAAACAACACAAGATTTTTCAATTTGGCAAAGAAGGTAGCCTCTAGGGGATTGTGTGGGTTTTAGCTTGAGGTATAACGGCATGGCTAGATATAATCCTCCGCGGCGGTAGGATTACAGACTCGGAGCCCGTCTAGTGCCGCGCGAAGCGTCAATACCTAGCGGGATGATTAATAGCATGCCGATAATCCCTCGGGCTCCTGATATCGTTTTGCTCAACGCTCGCCGACTCGCTAGTTTCATTTTCCTCATTGCGATACTAGAGTGACCACAAACATGAACAATGACCTCCTCACCACTACGAATCGGGGCCACCTCGTAGCTTGTCGCATTTATTGTTTCATATTTTGATTCAATAGGCTATTTATATTCGCGTCTCGTTTCACTTTCTTCTTGTTAAACTAAACATTAAACTCTTGTAAACATGTTGTGATCTTATCTGTACGCCTTATCTGATTGAGTTATTTGTGGTATTGTTGCGGCATCTAATTAGAAGCATGGTTTTGTAAATGAGATTGCTTTGTCACCCTTTTGTTCTAAATTCGTCGATCAGCACTATACAGTGTGATCGCGGCACTGCCGCACCAATTAGTCTCTTGTCAGCGGGACTTTGAATCATTCACTGAGTTCATTCTCGCTGACATCACTATCCATCTCAATTTTAAACCGAAATTTATCAGAATGAGGAAAATACCTTTCACCTTTTCTGGGATTAAACATAACAAACTATAATTCTATTTTCCTCGCTGTCATTATACATTGCTAAGACGCGGAGCGACGAATTTAATAAGACGCAATCAAATTCCTGGTCGTAATTAAATTGATGAAGTGCGTGACGATGGTATCAAATTCATAATTTGGGAGGCAAATTTTTCATCACCCCGGAGCGTTATGCCAAATTGAATTGAGAGCCGCGAATATCCGGATGGCCCGACACCCGCCGATGTTGATTCTCCCGACGCACTTTAAGTAGATACCTACAATTTGCGAACATTGTCTCAGTTTGTTCCACGAAAATTGGAATGTTTTACAACGTAGTATGAATTCCAATGAACTTTACTATTTCAATCACTGAGAATTGGACTGATCTAAGTTAACAAGACACTATAAATTTTGGTACGCTCGTAATCTTTGTCTCTGTCTCCAGTAATAACTGCGTAGTTTTGTCTAACTGGCATAAACATTTTGAATATTACCTTTAGGTGTTTTTATTAATGATTACCTAATTCAAACATAGGTAAATATTAACTTTTTATATATAAACTTTAAGTTGAGGGCTGAAAATGTTGTCAGCTTTATTTAACGCAGCAACTAGCAAATAACCACGACACGTGTTCGCGACATATAAAACTCCTGTAAACAGCATTTCCTTGCCAAGTTTTCGTATGCTTCATAAAATGTATGTTGTGCACGTTTTTAGAACTTCGGTGTCATAAACGCCTGTGTGCACCCGGCATCTCAATCAAACGTGTCTGAGTGCTCGGAATTTGGGAACTGTTTCCACTCAGCCGGCATTAGATCGTCGACGAGGGTCCGTCAATTCGCCGACAGTTATACGGACTACGACTCTCCATGGAAATGTAATTTACTTATTTTTAACGGCCTTTTAAGCCTATATTTTCTTTTCCCCCGTTTCTTTACTCATTTGTTTTTACTTAGCGTCGGATATCGATTACGAATCTTATTATCATAATGCTTATGGCGATATTGTATGTTTCCGGTCACGGGTGAGGAGATATAAAATTTATTAAAAGATAAAGTTTGCTCGTATATTATGTGTTATTCTAGAAGATTCGACTATATCGTATTTTATACGCTCCCCATAGAAAGTTAAGTCTCATTACTAAGTTTTCACAACACAAACAGACAATAAATATTCCTTAACCGTGATTTGGTGAACAATATAAATCTTTTGGACACATCTGGTACTGTTCATTCAACAGCTGTGTTATGCTTGTAAATTCGTACAAAAACCAGCCACGAGGGCTGAAAGTCATCCCTAAAGGATTCCAATAGAACGCAACCCTCGGGTTCGATTTGAAAGGCTCGGTAGGTAGGTACCTTTTTTCGTTGTCATCTACGCCCACAAAGACAGCTAATATAAAGGACTCTACCTAAGCCACTCGAACGTAGACGATACCTTAATAAAATGTTAGCAAAATGATACGGGTAGACAAGGTTCTCAATATTATTACCTACTATTAGGGGAGTATTTTCATTGATATTGTTTATGGATGTTACATCGTGTTTCGTTTGCTTTTTATTCTCCCTATATTCAATGTTGTGTCCATTTTTTTTCTCTAAATAAATGATGTTGTTTACCCCAAGTCTAGTGTCGTGGTGGCCTAGTGGGTAAAGAACCAACCTCTCGAGTATGAGGGTGTGGGTTCGATTCCAGGTCAGGCAAGTACCAATGCAACTTTTCTAAGTTTGTATGTACTTTCTAAGTAATCTTAGACACCAATGGCTGATAAAAAAGGTGAAGGAAAACATCTTGAGGAAACCTGGACTATATAGTCTGAAATCACCAACCCGCATTGAGCAAGCGTGGTGATTAATGCTCAATCCTTCTCCGTGTGAGAGGAGGCCGCAGCCCAGCAGTGGGACGATAAAAAGGCTGTAACAGTAACAACAACAGTAACAGTAACCCCAAGTCTCATTTTGCCTCTTACATGAAGATCTTCTGAAACTGGGAATGTGAACTTTTTTTGATAACAAAAAAATCCATTCCCTATAAACTTTTGTATTCAATACAATGAGGTATAATGTCATAATCATAATATAATGAACTAAAAGTAAGTGGCGAATGTTGATGTTTTCTCTAAATTTGGTTACTGCATACGATTTGTTTACATGGCTCGTTTATCCAGTGTGAACACACGAACCGACTACTTAGAGCATCGCGAAACTACGCGAGATAAACTCGGATACAGTAGTAGAGATAAGTTTGTAAAATGTATCCCCAGCGATACTGCTATGGTGAATTGAGCAAAGAACAAATATTCGTATCAATACCGAATATTTTCCCTAAGAAATTCAAATGGATTTCATCCACCCCATAGAAAACGGCGCCAATGAATGCAAAATCAATCGAATACTTTATTCGATACAGAAACCGAGCTATCAAATACGTGTTTGCGGGTTAAATTTTCAATTTGCATAAACATTTTATCATTAGTTGAGTTAATGACATCGGTTGATGCTAATTTGGATATCGCCCAATCATCGTTGACAGTGAACGTAACTGCATTATCAACTACATCGATTGGCGTGGATCAACCAACGTTAATGTGATTTGAGTACGTGGAATATTGATAATTAGGACAATACAGCAAGAGGATGTTTTCATAAAGACATGGAAGCTGCTGTTTTACGAGGACTGTCAGAGCAAAATCTCTTTGGTACTGAAGAGGTAAACAGTCGTGCATGTAAACATCCGTTGACTAATTGTGCGAGAACCCCAAGACGAACGCCGAGACGAAACAGATGTGTTACCTACATCCATCTACTATGTTTACAAGATATTTTACTCAATTTAGTTATCGTGCTTCCGAGGAAGACGGTATTTTTGCCTTCTTGAAGCGAAACTTATGTGTCTTCTATGTATATTCCCTCGGTAATGTATTGTAGTATTATACGAAATGAAAATATCAGAGTGGAACGCTGAAAGCTGTCATACAGATTGTATGTATTAATCCTGAAAGTAGTACACAGTTTTTTCACATAGTCGGTACAAATGTTTATATTAATACCAGGCGGTATTTCGAACATTTTTACCACCGAAAAACTCCAAATAAACTAAGCTTTTTTGGTTACGATGACACCTTTTTTAATTAAATTATGTTAAATGAAAAATAATATGCAACATAAATCAAAATTAAGGCCACTGAAACATGAAATATGATTCAAAATACAAGCTGATACTTTAACATAACAATAAACATTGTTAAAAGAGGTTTAAATGGCGAATTTTGACACGTGTCACCCCAACATACATCCACTCACGGGTTCGGGTGGATTTGGCCAAATAGGCATACGGCCGGCGCGTGATTTAAACTGGCTTTGTATTTTTATTTAGGAACGACCCGAGGTAAAAGCTAAAAAAGGTAACAATATTCGCACAGCGTAAATATATCTTTTTTATTAATTCCTTGTCCTAAATTGCCTCGCTTCTGCTTTATGTATAACACGCAGCGGAATTAATAGAATTGGACCATTGAAAAAGACACAATGGCATCGTTGACCCATTTAAAAAATACCTACAAACAATTAATGACTTACAAAGGTCGGTGACCTCTCAATGACTATGGAGGTAAATCCACCAAGATGATGGGCATGTCACGCACCTATTAGGATCGTGTAACATCACAAAATGTTCTCGACGTACCCGTCATTGCGTACCTAAGCTATCATTTTTCACATCGTAATCCTTACTCGGCTCGTCAAAGGGAACGCTTATCATGGGCCTAATTTATTTCAGCGGATTGTCACGTAAAATGTCAAAGTCGTTATGTATGTGAATATTCTTTGAAATAGGAGACACTAACAGCAGTAAATGTGTAAATATTTATTGAGAAAGTAAAACAAAAGAGTCGGCCATTAATCATCGTGGCTGGTCATTACTCGATGTCGTGTCCGTTTAAATAGGTTATAGTCTTTGTACCAAAGTTAATATCGCTTCCTAGTGTTACTACAAGGCTTTGTAGTTGTTGGAAAGATATTTATACGAGAATTACTGAGTGGTATAGCAGAGCACAGGGATATCCAGTTTCGTAAAGCCTGAGAGAAATTACTGAAGGAGCCGCACTTTCCAAGAAAACTACGTAGACATCGTATCGAAAATCATACAATGATTTTCGATACGATGTCTACGTAGTTTTCGTATATTTATCTCAAAGCTTAGTTTGCGAAACTAAGCTTTGAGATAAATATCTTTTCGAAATGTTTTCTTAAATATTTACATACTTTCTTAACGTCGTAAAAGTTATTGCACGATATAGTACCAGCTTTCAACAAAATAAACCGTCTCAATTCACTTGCAGACGTTTATGCACAATACAAACATTATTGCCACATGCTTACAAATGTTATTTGTACTCGATAAACGAATCAACCGAATGGGCACTAAAGCTAGTGGCCTATTATAAAATAATAAATAAACACTAGAGCGGAACGTGTTGTAGTGAAATCATAAATAACAGTTCATTGTTCTCCAGATATTTGTTTTACATGAACTATCGATTTGAATCGTATGAATATAATGATGTGTTGGGAAAGCTGCTGGTTTTCACAACGAATACAGGTAAAGTATACAAATAATTGTTAGAAATACAATATACGAGATCGATGAAGATTTTCATATTAGTTAAAACTAAGTCTTACTCAGAAATTGAACTTTCATATGCAACATACCTACAATACATTACTGTTTACATAACACTAAATCGAATTGTAGCAACCACAAAACAACGACAGCAAATCGGGAATGTACAGCATCCTTGAACATAGGAAATCGCAGTATCAATTAAGGCGGTTTTACACGCGACAACACAAATGACTCGTTCCTAATAGTGCGAACACGCGTGTGAACGGATCGTCCAAGTCGTGATCTTTCGCTTCCTCTTCCTCGTTCATCCACAGTGGCAACTAGAACAAAAAGTTTCCTTCGGAGATTATGTACTATGCTCCAAGTAGTTCTAACTTACTGAAGGCCGTGTGAACTAGTCTTTTATGTTCGTCAAAGGTCCGTACTATTTGGTACTACATACTTTGCGGATTTTTATTTGTGTCATGGATATTTAGGCAACTAAAAGTGTTATATTGTGTTTAACGTTTTAAAGTACCCCATTTTTACTGTATCTAATGATAATTCATCATCATCATCATCCTAGCGTTGTCCCGGTTGCCCTTCCGGGCCCGGGGTTCGCTTTCCTGCTTCTTCTCCTCCACTTCGCTCGGTCTTCGGCATCCCTGGTGGTTAGTCCATTGGCACGCATGTCATCCCTGTTATGTTAATTATCATATCTAATGATAATTAACATGATTAAAACCTTTCAGCTGTTACACCTAAAGGTTTTAATGACTACAAATTTAGTTTCAAAATGATTACAGCTATAATATTGTGTAATTATATTACGGGTATATTTGCAAATACATATATATTTATTTGCACGCTGTTTAATCGCCCATCACTCAGTTAAACGGCCTACACACTTAATATCCCCTAGAGTTTAATTAGTCAGTAATAAAGCGCGATCGTTTCTATAAAATATGGAACGTTTCACCATATTAAATATCGCACTTTTTCATTAATATCAGCTTCGGTGAAAAGTCTCATAAACGCAAAACCTCGCTTCAGTTTTAAAGCGTTTAGAAACATTTGAATTTTAAGCGTAAGCCGCTTTTTATACATACATACCTAACCATTTTATTGAATCTGTAACACTGTGCAAACGTGGATAGCGTATTGTTGGTTTTTCATTGGTGTTTTTTGTGCACTCGCCTGCATTTTGTTAGCTATTATTTGAAATGTGTTTATGTTGTAAAAGATAACAAATGGCGTTTTAGTATTCAGTACATACTGCAGCCATATGCAGCATGATTTTGCAAGCGTGACAAATTGTTTTTTTTTTTGTAAAGAAAGCCTTTGGCATACGATAGTGTACCGCACACATAGACGATGTGTAAACTAGATCAGAGCCCATCTGCCGAGAATGCAAGACAGTGAAGTAGAGTACCTTATCCGTTCGGTCGGCGTTAGGTTTTCACAAAGGGACTATTCTCGGTAATTCTATTGAATATCATCGGCGATGCGATGCACGGAGCCACGGGCCCCATACACGTGTAATCTGTAAATCGATGCTTACTTTGTTGTTCGTATTTGCTATGTGTGAGTAAACTGAGTGAAACGCAATATGTGAATAGATGTCGACTAACTAGTGTGGGTGGCTGTAGACAGACTTGATGGATTTTTTGATTGTGTTATAAAACCAAATCTGTTTATGTAACATTACTCAATTTTGGTTTGAATTCTTTAAATAATAAATGTTGTGTTCACAAACTAAAATTGCGTTTACAGTAATTAAGCTCTGAGCTTAATCTACTTAAATAGCTTAGTTATGAATTTACACGTACCCAAAAGATAACCATTAATTCGTTTAACATTATTACAGCTGTACTTACTTACTTTTAAACATTGCGTGAAAGATACAATAACCTCTTAGTCACAAGCCTATTCTAAAGGAGCCAACAGATTGCACCTGTAAGCTTAGATACAGGCTGTTGCAATACCTATCGACGTGGAATCAAATGTCAAATGTCTGGCGGCAGGGTGCGATATGTTTGAGCTAGCACGCTTGGCGGGGCACCGCGCCCACAGGATGTGGGGCGGGCGTCACAGTCGCCGCGATAGTCGCCGGACCGTGTGGCAAGCACTTTAGTAGATAGCTGTAGAGTTACAGAAGGGATGTGTGAGGATATGGTAGTGTTCGATCTTGAGAGGTGTTTGTGATTCTTGCATAGAAGATGAAAAAAAAAACAATTTTATGCCATAAATGTAACTGTAAAGTCCACCAAGTAAAGTCCATTGACGGGTTTTCCATCATAAAACTCTGCTCTTCGCGAGTCAGAACAGATTTTGTCTCCGACCATGAACACAGATACAAAGCTTGTCTAAAATTTTCTGAACAAAAAATAACCGTGTCATTTCCAGCACGCTGACGCCAGCGATGATTAGGTTTCATACGTTCTAAGTTTGATGGAGCGTGGAACACCCGTCTGGATGTGCCGAGGGGCCACGCTTGTTTGTTCACAAAATTGCTATTTTTATGGCACGCAAGGCGATCATATTGTCGCATTACTTGCTTGATGTCCCGTCGTGTCACGTCATACCACAAATACGTGATACCTATTTGCCCCGCGGAGACTCGCTGCGATTTTATTTGGTAAATTTTCCGTACTATCATATGTATATGTGCCTATATTTTGTTGGGGTCAATTGTACAGAGAACGATTTTCAATTGGAAAAATGAATAGGGCAGTATTTAAATGTATTGGGTAGGTACTTACAATTTTATAGGAGAGTAGTTAAAATATCTACATGGTCTGTCTTTTTTTAACATGGTTAGCAACTAAGCCACATCGATCATGTAGATAAGCTTGCAAGTGTTTCTTACTTTTAAATAATCGACGCGGATATTTAAACTAACAAGTTAATTGTGCATACTTCTTCTATTACAAGCACTAGTCGACATCGATCATCAGTTTCTCCGCAATTCGTCTTACTTAATCCGTGTACAGCAAAAGTTGTTCTCTAGAACTTAAAAATAAAAATTCAACACTGTTTTTACAAACGACCACTTACTGGTTGAATCAAGAGATTTGTTCGAATCTATCCCGTTTCGTCACGCGTCACCGCCGAATCTTTGTTCATTGTAATTGCTTTCCGTGACGACTCATAGCATGTTATATGGAGAGGCTATTAAACTGTCAATGCCAGAGGGTCATAATCCGGAGTGCGCACCGCAATATGGGCAACATAAATCAGCTAATTAACCCTCCTAGCCCTTATTAACGACATAAATTTCGCGCTCCGAAGCACACCACTCGAGACGAGATGCGGGTTAATATGCGCATAACACACTCAGCGCCATGTCTGTCGGAGGAATTATGCCAGTAAGTGTTGGAGGCCTAATGTGGCTTAAGTACGAGACAATGTTAATCTGCGTTGTCCTTACAGATACAGCGTAACTTGACGTAATCTTCAAAACGTGATACAATAATCTGTAGACAGTTCACTTAATGAGAGCTCCGTCCTTTACTAATAAGACGTAAGGCTTTGTTTAGGTAACTAAGTAAAACCATAATCATTGACCAACAAAAACTCTTCAGTGTTATAAAATCTCAGTGAAAATGTCACATAAGCGACCTCATTTGACTATTACAGACGACTGACGAGTAATAGCTAGATGATGCAACTGGGCCTAAGTGATAATGTAATGAGAAGCAAGGCAATTATGACGAAACCGCACATTACGAAGCTGTCCCTTTTAGCTTACTATTGTGTTCTTGGTGCTATAAACAGTTTCTATGGTTTATGTGCCGTGAAATACTGCTTTTTTAACAAAGATCAGAGACCATTTACCTATATACAAAACTGAGACAGTCCTCTTTACCGTTACAGAACTTTGCCGTTAAAAAAATTGCAATAGAAGAATAATAATTTATTTTACCTCCTACATTCCGATAACCAGGTCCATGCGGATTGGATTACTCACATTAATGTGAAGTTAGATGTCCCGTGGTTTACACGTCCATGGCAGTAACATTTCACAGTGGTAATAACATTACTCGTCGTACATAAAGGTTGTAAAAGTGATAAAACTACGCACATAATTACAGTACTACACCGAGTATTCCCGTATCGCGTGGCGAGGGCTATTACAACGGACATAAAATAGTGAGTCATCTCTTCCCCGCTTATCGAACCGATCTCCGGCACACATGGCGTCATTCGATGCACTTTATTGTATTGCCATGACACAACCTATCTCATCTGGCACGCGAACTTTTTCATTTCATCCCACTTGCCGATGCTATCTCCCGGATAAACGACTCCGATAGGAAAATGAGGCTCAAATATATACCATAATTTATTATAATACTTCCGAGAGCTTCAATAAAAAACTCGGATGCTATGAAAGGTCTTATCCAGTGAAGTAGAAATGGAAAACGTGTTTTTCAACGAACTCTGGCGAGGTCGGCGATGACTAGTCGAATTAAAAAACAGAAGAGAACCGAGCGAGCAGCGGAATGAATGTTATTGTACAAAGTACCAATAGTAATTTATCAAAATGTCCGTACCGCCCGACAACTATCGCACCGCTTGCTTTATACGAAATTTAACCAATGAGAGCGTCTCAGTCTTATTGCTTTTACACTTGAGATACGGATCTATTAGGATCATTGCACTGGAAAAGATAAAATGTTTTGCCTTTGACAGCTCGGCTTTCCATTCTTAAGTAAGTCAAACCGCGCCGACTGAATACTAATGTTGGCTTTTCGTGTGCTTCTGTTTGGCCTCGATTGTTTTTGTTTAATAGAAATTAATGCCTATTTGACTGTGAATCAATAGGGTTACGAATTGTAACTATTGAATGGGTTCAAAAGTTCGTTTGTGAAGCGTGACAGAGATAAAAGTGAAGTTTTATCTGTATATGCGCCGCTATTAGCTATTAACATTATAAGAACCCTCTTCCTTTAGGGGTCAGACGATGTGGGGTCGACAAACTCGTGTGCATTCAGCTGTGATCGCTCTCAATGGCACTCGTTAATATGAACGCACGCACAAAAGATGGATTTAGAGTTAATGCGAAGTCATAATGTAAGATGGACATGCATATGAAAGCATTAGCATAAGCAAATTAAGTAGCCGCTCAGACATCACAGCACGAATGTGGGAAAGCTCCGAATTAATTTATAATGGAGCAGTTCTGTGCTTTATAAAAAGTAAAAAGTACGTAGTGATGTGGAAAATGTCAGAAAACATGAAAAGTCCATTAGCGTATAAAGGGCCGTGTTCAACCTAGGCCTAATTGGCGAAGAGCCCGCATTTAGCGTACTCTAGTGCAATTTACATGTAACCTAACTGTCCTGCTCAGTCGGATGCGGCTTCACTCTAAAAGAGACACATTGTATAGACGTCACAAAGACATGTTCTTAAAATAAACAACACCATTCATTACAAGTCGCAAGAATCCCACGCCAAAGTTTTAATTAGATATTGGAAATTCGCAACTTAGTTACAAAAAAAAATCTGCTAAAACGATATTTCCATACAAAATGCATCTTTTGAACTTATTGGCGGAAAGTTTTATTTAAAAGTTTCTATCTAATTTCAGTAATGGGCCATAGATAGCCGTTAAGTAGTTTAATGGTGGTTGATAGTCCGTAAGCCTCATATCATGTGGGAACACGGCCTGGTACCGACATGCATAATGCAAAGCGAGCCAGTTGCCACGTTCATGACGACCCACTAGTGACGCAACTAACTGATGATGAAATTGAACTAAGGGAAATTGTCTTTTTACATTGTCTTTAACATAATGTGTAGGGGATAAAAAAAGGATTAAAGCCAAGTTTGTAATTAGTTTAGGTAAGGTTTAGTTCTTTTGCAATGGCAAACGCAATTCACAATAAAATCAAACGACGCTGTGATTGAATTACCGAAATAAATATCGAGTTAACGAATATAAATACGTGCCTGTAACCTAAGCAGAATCTGAGTCTATTATACTCGCATTATTGTAAAAGGCATGCCAAACTGAAAACTGTATTCGGAATTTCTCATAGTACACTATTTCGGCGAAATGTAACACAACATTCTTTAGTACATTTACTAAAACACTAGCACAGCACTAGAGCTGATACGAACGTTGCGGTGTAGCTACGTCGCTGCGTTAACTAGAAGATAAAGGCTGCACAAACGTTGAATGAGCAATAATAGGGTTATTTAGAAGCCGGTGGAACAACCGTCGAGCAAGCCGCGCGAACAATATCACTGTATAAGTAGGTTACCCGGCAGATTGTTTGCATTTATTGTGGCTTGATATTTTCTTTTGTATAGACGAGGTGAATTCACAATTCCTTATGTGAATAGTTAGGAGTGCTGAGATTTTAGAAACTGTAGACGCGTTTCACTGTCAGTGATTGCTCACATCATGTGACGTCATAGGCTTTAGAAGTTATGTAGAAAATATATTGATGACAAACTTTATGAACTCATGATACTTATAGAGGTAAAGGAGCAAAAATTACACTAAAAAGGGTATAAATGTAACCTCCTTTTAATATTGAACACAATTAATTAAGACTTACAATTTTCCCAGAATTTAAAATTGATTCGCATTATCGTTATTAAAAAGTTCAAAAATAAATCAAGCACTTTCATTATTTTAATTAAGAGCGCAACAATCAACGGTTCCTTCATTAAAAATACGATACCAAATTATATTTTTGCATACGATACTTTTTGCACCAGTAAAGTTTTAAATCAAAAACATACTTAAGTATATATTTTTGTAGCGGTTCTTTCCTGAAATAGTGTGTATTAAAATATTTGCCTTCGAAATAAAGTAGGTTTTGGGTCAATTATCATTAGGTAGGAACATCGCACCTAAAAGTCTTTTATTATGAGCTACAAAAGTTAAAAGATTTTTTATAGACAAAGTTGGACTTAAAATGTACGGCCACAATAAAGTGCCGCCGTCAACGTTTCGTCACTAGTTCAGCCTCTTATAATTCACGATGGCGACCCCATAAAACTGGAAATGTATTTTCTTAGCGAATGTTTTCCACTTTATTTCGAACGTTACTTTTACAGCTTAGTTAAATTTAAATTTTTAGAAAGATTAAATGTCACCTTTCCTTACCGCCATTACGAAAAACCAAGTTTCCCGGTAATTAATTTTTATACCAACCGCTACGCATGTAGAACACTTTTTCCATAAGAATTATGCCTCAGCTGCCCTGATTTTGTAACTTTTTAGCTGAAATAAACGTAAAGCTCATAAAAAAGGGTCTGAATATGCACGGCGCTATTTAATGTGACTTTTTGCAGTACATAAAATATAAATGAGAGGTTTTGTTGTAAAAGTTTATATTATACGTCCCAACATGGATGGGGTTTTTACGCGACGAAGTTATCATTACAATTGTGTTTTGTTTTTCTGCTCTAAAGTAAACCTTGAACACCCGGCAGTACGCCTATATTGTGCTTGGAGGTACTTAGTAGTTTTCAGAGATTTACGCGACGTTTCAAATCCTACTTAGCTGCAACTTAAAATCAGGCGCCGTCAGTTGTATGACCTACTTAAACAGCTATTTTTTGTTATTGACATTAAACTGAATATTTTATAAAAGCCTCCCATGATCACCATCTTAATTTCATCGTCATTTCCAGAGATATGAGAATGCTTAGTAACTCCCCTATTTGTTAATGTTCAGCTGATGCTAAATACCCTTTCTTTTGTTTCCAGATCAGGCAGAGGCGCGGCATACGCCTGTTCGGAGGGTGAAGGGAATGCACCCAAGTCATGCTGCGGCCGGCCCCCGCTGCGGCTATGCGTGCTGTTCCTAGGCGTGGTGGGCGCCTGTCTGGTCGCCGCGGGGGCCGTACTCGGCGCCCTCAGGCCCCACCCGAGAGCCCCGCTCACATTACTCCTACTCATGATAGGTAAGTTCCACTAGCCTTCTTCAAGTATATATATATATAAGATGATACCTGGTATGATACATACATGGGATTGACCGAAAGAGTTAACGTAGCCCCTAATCACAATCACAAAAGCTGATGTAGCTGCCTATTTAGATAGTACCGCGATCATGGACGACAAGAAATGAGTGTTATAACATTTGTTGATCTCTAAACTTCTATTATTTTTCCAATTGAGCCTTTGATAAGTTCAGCAGCTTTGCATGCCAAGAACAGTAGTTAGAACGTCAAAACTTTACTAATTAATACTGTCGAAACTGGAATCCAATATTATAGTTTAATAATATCAAATCAAAGTTTGAAACTTTTAATTGTTTAGTTTCAAGAATTGCAAACAAATTATTTTAGACGACTAAATTCAAAACGAATAAATATAACTCGGAGATATAACAAAATCAGTAGGTGGTTCGTGGAAATTATGAACTCAAGACTACACCGTTGTACTCGCTTATTTGAACGGAACCCTGTTATAATAAAGTCTTTGATCGTTTAGCAGTTCTTAACTCATTTCACGCTAAAGCGTATTTTTTCTTCAGCTGATTAAAATTATCCGGTCCGATGAGCGAACCGACCAAACGAAAGCTGGCGAGATTCATCCGTGCCTGCAGATGTGCATAAAATTTAATGTCCACGTTCTAATATTCATAAATTGGACCCAAACGGTTTCACACGGCGGACATAACCGACGTAATTAACCGTGAAACAATCTGCGGTGGCTCATTTGTTATTCGCTATGCATATGACAATAACAAGTCTGGCCGAAATCTCATTACATCATTCACATCGCCCCTGGAGCTTTCAATTAAACTTCTAATGAGTTTTAGAGTGGAATTAATTGGATTTTCATTAGCGTTAGGGACAGATGATATTGTTACAGGCAAGCGATCTATTGTTGTGCCGGCGAGCCAATTTGTACGCGTCACTCACCGCGATCGGCAAACTTGACGCATCTGCACTGCTTTAGCACAAGGTGCTTATCGAACATCGCTCAATAATTAACAGCTAAGCAATCTACTTATGTTGAGCCTTCACCATAATCAAATTCTAAAATTAAACTAAATACATTATAATGAATTTATTTTATCATCTAAAAAAAACAATGAATGAAGACAACAGACTGTCTAAAATAATCAATTTAAAATATACCACATATGTTGTCAAAAATTACCCTTCGTTAAGTCTGCTTTATTGTTTGTTAAAATTAATGAAACCATGCACAAAGTGAGTAGCAAGCCGTCGGATTACACCGGAACATATTGTTCGTGATCGCGAACACGAAAGTAATTAACAGCAGTTGCTAAAGCGCCAGTTGCCAGTTGCTCATATCTGTGGCTAATTTCTGGCAACCATTATAATGTGTTGTTAATGTGACATCTGCCTTTCATAATAAAGTCATTGAAATATTCAATAGTAATTTTTGATTGAGAGCAAAGGTTGATGGAATAAAAGTTAGAATGGGATATTAAAGTTATAAATTACTTTTCGCAAATAGACCGTTTACTTATGGAACTTTATAGGCAGTTCCTAGTAAACTGTATTAGCCTGAACGCTACTTATGTTGATTTTCACTGTTATTGTTATTTAGACTTTGATTGAAAATAAAAGTAAATAGATACGTATTTATGAATACATTATTTCTTATATTAATAGATTTAGCTCTATTTTATATATTTCCTCATATTTTCTCTCCTTAGGTGTCAATCTCAAAGCCGTAATATTTCTCTAAGAATTGTATGGGAGAGTTGAAGTTAAAATATTATGCGGGAAACGCTAAAGTACCGCCAAAAAGAGTCTATAAAAAAACTTCACACATTCAATACGTAATTATAATGACAAGTATCAGATCATGTCAAGGAGATATATTTAGAAACAATCAACAATTAGGAAGTGAATGTGATAATTACAACAAACATTGTACGGCTGGTCTGATACTACTTTTTTTCTTTTGTAATAAGTTTAGATTTATTAAAACTAAACTAGGTAATAATGATAAGTAGGTACTGCAAACCTTTCCTACCTCTTTATGCTGTGCCCTACCGGGTCCATATTGTTTCTAATATATTGTTTTTAAACTTTATAAAAATACCACCTGTATTACATATGGAACGCAAATAAAGAATTGAATTGAATTGAATTGAATACTTATGTAGTTCTAATCTTTTACTACCTAAATAACATAAGTTTGTGTACTTATGCAAACATTTCAAAATGCTTATCTATGTGTTTAGTATAACTTACGTAACACAGATAGAGGTAATACTTTTAAACCTAGATTTTCAACCTAAATGACTATTGCATACCGGCTAATTAGTTTTTTTTTCACGCTGTTACACTACCTAACTAGAATGTCTTATTGCAGATACGTGCGCTTAGTAGCTAATTGGGTAATAAAATTATACATAAAAGATTTTATTTATTTTTAATAGTTAGGTTTTATTGACCAGAAAAATTTAGTGTTAAGTAAGACCACGACACTGCAAAATAGTAATGTCATAAAGATATCCAATACTTCTTCAAACATAAACAACTCTATGTTTGCAGTTTACTGGAGCTTATATTACACCAAACTAGACAATGAGATACCTTACTACTGGTTACTTATGGAAAATTCTGTTTCAGGTATAGGAGTAGTGTTAGTAACGGCAGCGGGTCTGGCGTGGCGTCTGGGCGCGCGAGACGCCCCCTGCGCCTTACTGGGGCTGCGGCGTGCCTCGTGTCGGCGACTCGTGCCTCGGCTGCCTCCAAGCTACGCGCGCCCGCATCACCCCTACGCGGCCATGCTCTACCCAGAGTTCCACTATAGGCCACCACCCCCCACCTACCAGGCCTCCATGCAAGAGTATAGACTCAGGTAAGCACCTATCCTCCTAAAGAATAACTTTATCTACGCCCAAAAGTCCTAAAATCAAGACTTTGGCACAACATGAGGTACGTATGAATGTTCGCCCTTTAATCTCCAATTGTCTCACCCTAGTAACGAGGTCTGGTGTCCTAGAAGGCAAAATAGAAGAAACGTTGATGGCAGTCCAGGTTCTGCTTTAACTCCAGTAAGCTGTCAGGCTTCAATGCAAGAATATAGATTTAGGTTGGTAGAAATTTTTCCTCTTTATTTATACAAGACATCGGCCAACGTACAAGACAACTAGTACTTATTGGTCAGTTTCATCAAAACTACTGTCGTTTTCAAAACGAAACATTCATCAATTCGTATCAACCACACCGTTGTTCGAATTTCTTTTCGCTGCTTTTTTTAGTCTAATGAGCATTGTTTTCTTCCAGGTTACTTCTGTTAGACAGAAGTGCGCCAGCCGTGTCGCCGCCCCCGACCTACAGATCAAATTCAGCCAGTCTAGTCAGGTACGACTACGAGCAAAGTCAATACAATCGCAATCTGAAACCTATCGCCGGATTGTTTCGTCTTGAAATTCCTGTTGCAACGAAAATATAAGATTTGTTATCAAATACGATCGTCCAGACGTGGACAGTAAAATACATGGTTTGATGTCTGTTTTAAAATGTAAACAGTTTTTATTCTCAAAGCTTTTACAATACATGGTAGTTATACTATTTGAAATATTGGGATGAGAGCCCGAGAATTACGCCTACTATGGAAATGTAATACCTAATGAAATCATTACACTCTATATACTGAGTGACTACAGAACTAGGGATGTGTCTAGCGCCTTCAGTTTTTTTTTTATTTTGCCAATGATTCATTTTGTCAATTTTCCCAGCAGAGGATCAACAGGCGCAGCATGGTGCGGCTCCGAGTACAGCGGGCCGCCTTCATACCGCGCCCCCCGCGCAGACCCCCCCGTCACCGTCACGGACAACCTGCCCACCATCACGCCCATAGACCTCAAATACGTCGACAACACTATCGAAGCTTTACCCAAACCTGAACAGGAAAAAGACCCAGACGAGCATCTCGTCACCATAGTGCACACAGACTCGCAACCCGTCATTGTGACCGTGTCGGGGTCCCCCGCACTCAACGACACGCACACACAGCCACCTTCAGAGATCGACATACTAGCACACTTATAACGCATCAAGCATTAGCACAATACACGAACTTAACGTACTAGTTGAAATAAACTAGACACAAACCTGATCGGTATGCGGCCCCACGGAGGCTCCTGATTGGAGTTTGTATGCAAGCGCGCCGAAGCCTTGTGATTGTAGCAACGATTGACGTGAACGATGTATGTACTAGTGTACAGAAAAGTAAGCGAAAAGTGATTTAAAATAGAAGTGAACTCGTTAATTATTATTATAACAATAATTAGCAAATGAACTTTAGCGATAATATTTGAGAGGCATGGCAGTTTCGTTTTGAATGGCAGTAAAAGAACTCTTATTTAAAATTACATTCACGTCTAGATAAACTAGACAATGAAAAGTAGACGATTTCAACTTTAATATATTTTCGAGAACATAAGCATAAAAGTTTTAGTGCTCGTTCAAAACAAAATTGTACTTTTATGTTTGAGGATAATTCTGTTTTAAAATATAATGGTTTGAAGTACCTTATTTTATTATAATAAGCATCATGTAAATATTTAAAAGCACTGACGTATTTTTCGTTTGAATAGTGTTGTTATATTTAACAAAATATGTGCCGTGTATATACAATTGATACAAATTATATTAGGATTAAATATGAATACATAAGTAGTTGATGCAACGATCGATTTATTATTGAAACCAAATCCTTCACCGAGATGTACAACTGAAGAACTTGTTATTCATGTAGTGCCAATGGTTGTTTATTAGTTTCTTTTTGTAAATAAATGCTAATATACTTTTCTATTATTTTGCTTGACTACTAACATATTTAAAACACGAGGCAGATGATTGTTACTTTCCGCTTCCGTCTGTAGATAAATATCTATGATCATGATAACTTGTCGGATGTCACAAGTATATTTAATGGCGGTAACTCTATTTCTCTTGGTATACATGAAATGTTCTCAAAAACACATCAGTGCTGTTGTCTGCGTCTGAGTAAACTGTAAACAAAAACATTTCTGTTCTTGCAACATTTACCTATACTTTTTTCTAATAAATTATGCGACGGAAACTATACTTAAATACTTTACGGTATTATAAAAAAGGACCGTTTGATACCTTTTTATTTTTTAAGCCCAATTTTTATTTAAACGTCCTCTATAAATGTGAACTTAACACAAATTAGAAAGCTCAATATCTTTCATGTAAATTCTTTCAAATAGGTAACCAGAAATGTTTTTGAATGAAACAATAAAATAGCAGTGATGACATAGTACTGTGTAAAATACTATTAGGCTAAGCTATTGTAACGATAATAATGTAATAAACATATTGTAAATAACGTTATTTGTATTATAAGAAATAAAGATCTTTAGTGAAACCAAATTGTGGTGTTCTTAATCAAACCTGCTAGACTCCTGAACAACTGAAGGTAGTCCTAAAAATTACTAGTTTTGAAACTTGGTTTTACGTCAACTTAGTAGGTAGTAAATACAACTGTATATATATATGTTGTGATCAATAAAGCTGCAGAATCAATATTCAAGTATCCAAAGTTCTATTGTTATAACCACAGAAGGAAACCCAGTATGAAAGAAAATGCAGCTTGAATAGAGAAAATTGATATTGCTGGGAAAGTTCCAAACCAGTTTATTCACAGATCAGATCACAAGACACAGGCTGTACCTAAGCTTTTCTTAAAATAATGCAAGAAATGGTAAGTAACACCTATTTATTTGGTGACACTGCCCGAACGTACATTACACATTATCTTGCATTTGCATAATCTGATTTTATGAAGGAATCCATGACAGCTGCGTTCGTTGAATAGAATACACTTTCACTCATGAAGAAAATGTCCTAGAATAATAGAGGAAACTTACTTATAGGGATTCTGCACATTAATTTATCTTGTAGGGTTTAAATCCGATGTTTTAAGAAGAGAGAAAAGCAGTACATAACTACCGGTAAGTAAACTATAACAATTTTACTGCTGTGCGGACTCGCGATACCTAGATGTCGAAGATAGTGCCAATTAGGTAACCAAGAAATCTAATAACGAACCGTACCAGGATTCAGTGGGAAACGTTCAAATTTCATCACTAACGAAACTAGTCGAACAATTTGTACAAAATTCGTTCCCATTTCGAATGTAAATCGAAGCACAGCCAGCGAATTCCTGAACAATTGTACTCTGTAATTATATTGTAAAGCAATTTTGTCGCGACACCCCACGACGAGGCGGCGAAAATGAAAATCGGTCTCGTATTAATACAGCTCGGTGGTATAGCTCACTGCAAAGTGAATGTAATAAAGCAAAAAAATTACGGACGAATTAAATTTTTTAATATAATCCGGAACGCGATGATACATATGGAATTTAATATTGCTCGTAGTCGAATAATGCGAATGGGACGTTTAATTTTCGTTAACGCTGAAAATAAGATGCAGTTAAACATTTAGAATTTTATATTTTTCGAGAAAGAGCTCATATAGATTTTAAATGATTTATTTACGATATGTGTCACAAATAGATCGATTAAATTTGATACTCATTTGTGTATGCACGTATTTAACGTTGAAATATTGGGATACTCTTCATATCTTCGTACATTTATAAAATTCCATTCTTTATGAAATCAAATTCGTGAAGTTTGAAAGAGAGATATCTTTGCGTACTCCAATATTAGCCCGGTCAAAATAGACATAAAAGTAGTGGTCAAATAACAAAAATTCCCACAGAGCTGATTTTTGGTGGAGAGCTAGATTTGATCATTATAAATAAAATACTAAAAGTCCCCATCGATCCCATGTGTGCGTCAAAAGTTATTCGAGGTCAAATGTCAAAATTTTAGGTTTTTTGATTTTTTTTCGAAAACGGTAAGTTTTATCAAAAAAAGACATCAGACCAAAATTGTAGATCTTTAAATTTTCTACAAAAATGGCATTAACAGTTTTCTCCTAAATCTTACCATTCCTGAGATATCGCGATTCAAAGAGTCACACTGTACATGATATGCACATATAAGCCACGTACATACGAGGGCTGCCTTTAAGTTGTATCGTTTGAAATAAGTACAGACAATCTAATAGGTTAATACCATTAATTGTTTTTCAAAGAATTCTCTGCGATATTTAATGCACTTTTGCACGCATTAAACCCAGTTCTTGAAACATTTATTCCATTCTAAAGTGGGGGTAGTCAAATTGGCCGATTTGTATGAGTCAACAGCTTTTTCAGGTGTGCTGAAACGTTTACCATGAAGACTACTTAATTTTGTGGAATGTAAAACAATCGCTATGCCCACGGATCTATGTCACGGTATGTTACATGTTGGTCTGCGACAATTAACTGCCGCATAGCCTCGATATTATCTTGGGTCATATCGGGTTTTGAACTACCTTCACGTGGCTTGTCTCTAAGGCTAGATTGCCCACTTTTAAATCCTAAATATCAGCGTACTGCAGTCCTAAGGCATGGTTCTGCATCCATCACTAAACACAGATTTTTTTTTTAAAGCGCTGAAGTCGCGACAATCCGCTTTTAAAGTTGTAGAAAATTATCGCACGCTTATTTTCCTTCGACATTTCCATTTTTATCCAGAAGACTGGGGTTGGAAATTGATACATAATATCTGGAACCTATTAAAACTTTACTCCCACCTGCTCCAGGAAAACTCCTGACATAATTTTTTGCAATTGCAAAAAAGATTGTAGTATCAAATCATCCTCCGAGCCCTTTTCCCAACTATGTTGGAGTCGGCTTCTAGTTTAACCGGATGTAGCTAAGTACCAGTCCTTTACAAGGAGCGACTGCCCTATCTGAGCCCCTCAACCCAGTTACCCGGGCAACCCAATACCGCTTGGTTAGACTGGTGTCAGACTTACTGGCTTCTAACTACCCATTACGACTGCCAAGGATGTTCAATGACATCCAGAACCTACAGTTTAACGTGCCATCAGAAACAGTCGTTGGTGTCCAAAATATGCTTAGAAAGTACATACAAACTTAGAAAAGTTGCATTGGTACTTGTCTGACATGGAATCGAACCCACTCATACTCGAGAGGTTGGTTCTTTATCCACTAGGCCACCACGAGTTTTTGTATGAATCTGATAAATCTAAAACAATCACAATAATAGTTAACCCAATAGATAATATTAATAATTATATCATATTAGAACTTGACGGCAATTATTCCCTTAAACTATCCTAAAATTGTCATGACAGTTAGTGGAGGAGGCCTACAGGAAAAACTACGGTAAAAAAAAACGCGCCGAGTACACGACCTCACAGGTGGCGTGGAAATGTGTGCATGTCATGTATGGAATATACTTTAAAGCGCGATATCTCAGGAATGGTAAGATTTAGGAGAAAACTGTTAATGCCATTTTTATAGAAAATTTAAAGATCTACAATTTTGGTCTGATGTCTTTTTTTGATAAAACTTACCGTTTTCGAAAAAAAATCAAAAAACCTAAAATTTTGACATTTGACCTCGAATAACTTTTGACGCACACATGGGATCGATGGGGACTTTTAGTATTTTATTTATAATGATCAAATCTAGCTCTCCACCAAAAATCAGCTCTGTGGGAATTTTTGTTATTTCAAATGTCTATTTTGACCGGGCTAATATATTATGAGTGGTTTTAGCTATTATAAAACCATGTTGGTATTCTTAGTTCAGTTGACAGATTTGATGGTTTGCGGACGATAACTGGTTTCAAGGTTTACATGTAAAATTGATGGGAATGGCTAGTTTTTCAAACTATGTACATCGACATTATAGCTGTAACTACGTAATAACAGGCTACAGTACAGAAATTGTATTTTCCCATTTGTGGTTAAAATATAATAGATACTGAATGCGAGTATACGCGTATGCGTTTAGATAGAGTTAATCCTATGGGGCTCTATTCAGATTATATTGGTGGTGTTTTACAGTTTATAAAGGTAGGTACTATCATTAAATAGCTAAAGCAATTATCTCATGCCGTATGCAATAAAATATGCACGCATGGGAGGATTTTGTAAGTTACGTACAGAGTAATTTTATTAATAAAATTTTAAAAGCAAGTAAAATTACTTAATTTTTAATTTAATAAAATTAAAAAAACAATAATACGAGAGTTCATAAGAGGAGTATAAGAGGAGTACATAAGACAGTACATAAGAGAAAATATAAGAGGAGTTCATTAGAGGAGTACATAAGCGAGTATACTCCTGATAACATAAGAGTATTCTCTTCTGTACTCTCTTAATGTACTCCTCTTATGAACTCTCTGAGAGTCTCTTATGTACTCCTTAGTACTCTTATGTATTTATTATTATTAATATAAAAACCGATCGTACCTATTTTTTTATTTTATCAAGAGGACACAAAACCATGACTAGTCTAAAAGATATAATGGTTGTGCTTTGGGGGTGAGAGTCAAACTCATTAAAAGATTTATTAAGCTGTTTTTTAGTCATAAATAGTTAGATTATTGTTACGTTATTTATTTGAGACTAGCTTCCGCCAGCGGCTTCGCCCGCGTGGTGTGTTGACAAAAAGTAGCCTATGTGTTAATCCAGGGTATCACCTATCTACATACCAAATTTCAATCAAATCGGTCCAGCCGTTTTTGCGTGATTGAATAACAAACATACATCCATACATTCTCACAAACTTTCACATATTTATGATATAAGTAGGAAGTAGGATTGTCATTCAAATCACTTTGTGCAAATCTGGTCACTGCACAAGCAAATAGGTTCTAAATCTCCTACATTCAAACATATCTGTCTTCAAATCTAAAAAGAAACAGTGAAAGTACCTAGATATAAATGTGGAGCGATTATTTACGTAGCAAACCCTCTGTCACACCGCAAAATGTTATGTATCGAGACATGCGGGCAAAAGATCCGATTACCGATACTCGGTGATCGATTCGCGTTCTTTGCTGCGACGCCGACCAATAAATTCAGATTTTGGTTAGTTACCCGCGAGGTCAGACTGAAATGCAAGAGCGGATATTTTGATTTATACCGGGTCTGGTTAGTAACCTAGAATCGAATCGAAGATAGGTACTAGGTACCCTGTTAAAAACTTGGTAAATATACTTACATCGAATAGGTATGAATTTCTTTTCACATAATTAGGTAAGTAGATATCATAAAAGTCCTATTCTGTTTTTAGAGATTTTTCAGCGTCTAATCAACAAACACATCTTACCAAAATACATTAAGTGAAGTTTTATAACCACTTGTAATAAAATCACTTAGCCTAAGCGATTTTCGATATCGCGGTCCTAAATCCTACCTAATAACGAAATATTCTCGGGGCGGTATTCTAGAACATTCGTAGTAAAATTTCAGATATTACTTGCGAATGCAACTCGGTCCCCGGGGGCGTACCTGAGCGGTATTCACGTGGAACTTATGCATATCCAATACAATCCCTAGTCACATCTCCCGCAACAAACTTTAATGGTTTTAGAATGGCTCACTTTTCTTTTATCTGGGACAAACTCGTTAAGCTGACGTCATACTTATTATATACGTCATGTTTATTTGTAACGATATTGGATAAAGCAAATTAGATAGATGTGCGCCCATATTAGAGGTATATTGAGTCATAGTAGTAATGTAAGTAAAGAACAATTCGGTACTTATTTATGTTTAATTAGGTACCTACATATGGGCCCTCCTTAAATGTGAATTAAAGTCCTAGGTAATGGTAATGTAGCAATTGGTAGCAACTAATGGTAGCTGGTAGCAATTAGGTAGCAACTCTCTATGTGTATTTCGAGAGGATCGGCGAGGAGTGACAGCGATTCTGACGCTGACATTTTATAAGTGTAGAATCATATTACTAAAAAGAAAATAATGCATGCGTAAAGTAATAAGGGTGCGGGTTAGTAATTGCTTTTTAGGCAATTTGCAATTTTTTCTTCAAGTAATCATGTCTAGTCAGTGGCCACCAGGGTCCTGGTAATTTCACATAGCGGAATTTCTGTAATAAATTAACATAAAACATTGCCTGTTTTCCTCTTAGCATTAGGCTTATCTGTCAGGACAGCCACATTTCACCAGTTATATGAAAGTCCTACATTTTAATAGGGGGTGTTTGCAATTCAGTTCAGCGCACTAGTTCTATGACGCTAACAATTTCCATTATTCTTGATAATCTGGGCTATGTTCATGGAGATGGGAAACCAAGGACTTAATAATTTCATCAGACTAATGGACCCTTGTAATGGTATTTTGCAACAGTCTCCATATTTTCTAAATAGACGAACCCAGTGTTTACTTAGCGCAATATAATTTATTTTCCATTTAAATAAATGTTAGCCACTTAGAAATGATTTAAAAGCTACACGGAGTTAAATAGAATTGCATTTTTAACTTAGTTCATGAATTATTTTCAGAGCTTTTCAGTGTTTTTTCGAAAAGATAGGAGTCAATAATTTTGTGCTGAACGATTCAAGATCATCACACTAACGTTAGGTCGCAAGACAAGAAGAAAGAATCCTATAAATTACGCTAACCCGGCTTAATGACTGATATTTTTTACTTAGGTATCATAAAGAAATGGACTGTTAATAGACTTGCCTTCCAACGAGATAAAAGCTTCTACAAAAATAATGTCTAAAAAGTACTTCCAAGAATTTTCTAAAGCATAGTGAACATATTTCTTTGCTAGAAAATATCTTTTTTTTTCATACTTGATGAAAGAAAAATGTAATCAACGTGAACCTCTCTATTTAAGTGTTTTAAAAGATGTAAGTAATTTCAAGAATGAAAATACTTTTCTACTGAAGTGTATTTTCTTTTTAAATATAAATAGGTGTATCTACTTACTTAACTTTTTCCTACATAATGTAAGAAACAAAAGGCGGTCTCAATATTTTAACAGATAGGTATCCTACTGTACCTATACAAAAATTGTTCTTACATAAAACACTAGCTTCTGCCAGCGGTTTCACCCGCATCCCGTGGGAACCTCGGCACGGACCCGGATTAAAAGTAGCCTATAGCCTTCCTCCATAAATGGGCTATCTAACACTGAAATAATTTTTCAAATCTGACCAGTAGTTCCTGAGATTAGCGCGTTCAAACAAACAAACAAACAAACAAACTCTTCAGCTTTATAATATTATAGTATAGATAAAATGAAACTCATTTGAGTCAAGAGCCCAGGTTTCATTCCCACAGACATATTACTTAGTTGCCTAAAGCCTACTCATATTTGAAAAGCGGCGATTAAGCATCGAGCGAATAAATCGCTATTGAATAGAATCGATAAGAGATGCCGATGCTGAGAAATGATTTATTGACTTGTCGGCTTCTCGCCGGGCGGGCTCACTAATGGTAGCTGAATAAGCTCTCGCCACTGCCTCACTTGTTTCTTTTTTCCGTAGACGATGATAAATAAAAGAAAATTATGCAATCACGATAGAAGCGAAAGCAGTACATTGGGTGTATTGTCGGGAAATATGATAGTAGAATAGTAGAAGTACACGTTTGTTCGGATAGATTGATGTTTTTGAAACCATTTTAAGATCAGGTTATAGAAGTTCGATATGTGAAGAAATATAAAAACGTCTTCTGGAAAAAAATATTTTATATAGGTAAATTAAGTATATAGTGAGAGAGAATGGTGTATATAAATTCATTCGTTTTCTTAGTTACTGCTTAGTAATGTACATTTCACATCTCCGTGCACATATAATGTTCAAAATGTTTCTTCAAACAAGTATCTCAAGAGCTAAAAGTTTTGCACGAAGCCGAAAACTTGAAGTCGTCGAAATTAAATTGTCTAAAATAGAAATATAAATCCGAGTATGTCAAAGGTATCCATTTCTATTATGAGGAACTACAAGTTCGTATCAAAGGCGAGTTCCGGAACTTTTCCCATTTGCATAAGTGACTTAACCTTCATTCATTTTATATTCAAACGTGGCAGATTTGCCTGGAAATGTTCAACCCACTCAGAAATATTATGTCTGGCCCAACTCAATGCAAATTCAGCGATTTTCTCATCACTAGGTCTGTGCCCGAGTAATTGCAACATTTATTTGATAATTGCGCATAGAAATTTAAGTTAGTCGTTTTGCGTTGATTGGGAAATATAAAGATGAATGCAAATAAGTAGTAAGTGGTGTACAGATTATCATGGGCCTTTACGTTATCAGACTTAATTATGTCATCTTGTCTTAATATAACACCTTTAAATATAAATGTGTAGATGCCTCCTTTTTTGCACCTTTCCGAGCTACAATTTTCTTTCCTTTTTTCATAAAAAACAGCATGGTGTACACAATGTAAACAGTCTGAGCGGAAGTTTAGTTCGAGCTCAATTAGTTCGCTACAGTTCGAAAAGGAACAAATAAACCCTTGTGTACACTGAGTTACGGGTTCATCTCGCTTCAGACGATTAAACTGACATCAACTAAATTTGTGTATTCTGCACACAGCTTTAGGCAATGCCTACGTGCCTATAATGTACTCGCATTTTATATTCCGCGAACTTGTTAAGAGACGACAAATAAGAAACTGGGTAGAGGAAGGGTAGCGTAATGGCTTAATTAAGTTACTTTTAAGCGATGTCTCTATCAATTTACTTGGTGAAATTATGGCGTAAATTAGTCTACTTGTAGATAATCTTAGTATTTTGTGCGTTGTCTTTAGCATAATTACTTTAAGAATGGAGCAATTAGGCTCCAACTTTAAGAAATACTCAAGTGCTTAGGCTAATCCTGGACTCATAAAATCTCTGATTTTAGTAGGTATTATAAACTATTCATTTTGTTTCAAGATTTGAACAGCCAATCGTCACTATCCATGTGAAAATTATTCACTTCTCTCCCACACAGCCAAATACACGATTTCTACTTCACATTGCCATAGATGAAATGGAATTGAAATCAGTTTGAGCTTATCAACCAAGAGTACCGCTGGAGGGGGATACAAGTGAATGTCCTATCATCGCGACGCAAGGAGGAAGTGTTATAAATCCGTCTACTATCTACGGCACTTCGGATGGATAAACACTCATCCGATTGGAAACATTCGCGAACTGATAACACTGGTTTGGTTTACGTGCCTCAACTTTTCAATTGCCTAAATAAAGATAGGTATAAGTATCCTCTTCATTTAGGTAATATCTATTTATAGGACTATATTTAACTTAGATGAGAATGAGGTTAAAAATAGTATTAGATCTCGCTTATGGATTCATGGGAAGAAAAAAATGCGATTATTTTTTTCGATGCTCACGGATCATAAAGCTTGACTAGACTTCAGGTACCAATTTTTCCTCAATCGGTTCAAGCCGTTATAAGTACCCTGTGTGTGATAAGCACTTTGCATTTTCAGTTGCACAAGTAAGGATTCAATAGCTATCCACTTAGGCAAGTACACTACACGTTGCAGTGCAGTCCACTAAAATATGACGAACAAGATACCAGCTTCAATACCTTAGGGAACACACGGTATCACAAACTGTTCATAGAATTACACGCTCGGGCCCGACTCGGTCATACTCGGCGAAGGTGCGTGAAATATAAATCAGCCAACTGTGATTTACGTGAACCTCCCGGAAAGTTTTAATTCTGTTTCGCCCGGCTCTCGGCCATTTAATTTATCTATTATTTATTGCGCGGCGGGAAACTTAGACACTTTGTTTATTAGCTATTCAATTAGATCGCATGATACTTTTATCTTTCCAGGTTTGTTTGTGACCTGAGTCGTTAGGAAGTATTTGTTGGTAAACTGTTTCAGAAGTTTCCTAAAGTAGTTTGTTTTGTAGCTACTTATCTGTCCTATTAAAATAAGAGTTATGTCTAACTATAAAACAATTGAAAATAGTTTCTACTTATTAAATTATCATTAATTGAGGAACCCTTTGTGTTGTTGATATGCGTATATTTATTAATGTTGAATTAAAAAATATATTTTCAAAAGCATATATTTATGGAATTAAAAGTAGGTACCTGCTTACAGTTAAAATCCCTGGTCTTTTCAATTTCAATGAATCCATTTGTTGAAAAAACCCGAAGTTAAATCACACCCCACACAGACTTAAGTCCCACTTATTAATATCAATATGAAATATAATACGCAACTCACAATTAAACCCTTATAATTAATTTGTAGCCACTGCGGTTCAGCGTCCACGTATTGATTAAGAACTCGTAGAGCGGACGCCACGTTTAAATTACTTTATGTTCTGCAGGTAGCAACATTCTGTTACATTTCTATTTATTGCACCGAACTTTGTTGCGAATATTCCGTTCGGAATTTATTTTCAAAACTACCAACATTCTACTGAACCTACCTGCGTGGTCATAAAAGAAGATACCGTCACATCCCATGTTACTTTATGTTTAGCACAAAATGAAAATTTTGCAACGCAAATGGGAAATGCAGTTTCAATGAAGTTTTACGTCTGTATACGTGCTTCAGTCAGTTACAGCTTTTACTGTTCACCGAAATAAATGTGACAAAGTATGAACGTTGGTTTTTTTGTATTGAAATTTTTAACGACTAAACTTTTCTACTTTTTTCAAAAGATTGGCAATAAATAGATCCCATACCATACTCTGGTGTGTTTACAAATCCAGTGCAAAGCTATGCTTCGTTGTCACAGATAGTCACAATTCCTTCTAGCTAGGATGACGTGAAATATTTGGCCTGCGGATATTTGTTCAGAGTGTACCGAGCCAGGTATTCGTTCCGTAACGGCACACACGCTACAGGGAATGCACTACGACATTGTTTAAAAAATGCGGCCTGCAGCTATGAATTTTACTAGGTCAAAGATTTTGCCCGGATATAGGGCGAAATTTGGGCGTAGCTTACCTTACAACGTACCTAAGTAACCAGATTTGTATAGAACACAACACAGCTGTGATTATCCTTTTATCTAATTTCTTGAATACTTACTAACATTCAAAACAAATCTCGAATTTACCCAGACGTTAAATACATAGGTAGCACTAATTTCACAAAGAATTTCTACGAGATACCTACCTATTCACGGTACGACTCACGTTTACTGTATCACGGACTTATTCCTGGCCACATAAAAGCAAAGTCCATCAACAGTTATGAATGCGATCTCTGATTTCAAATACGCCCACGAACTTTCAGTATACTAATGACAGGTGAAACTAATTCTAGGAAAGTGCAGGAACCGACCGCCTAGTTTTAGATAAAGTTCACTATCTAGGAAAAGCGTCACTTCTCTTTATTATTATCTTTACCTGACTAGGTACCTACTTATTTTCTCCTGTTAGAAAGTTTTTCTTAATGAAAAAGGAACCTACTCGAAGATATTGTCTCTTATTAAATAAAATAAAATTCTTGTCTCTGGTTACAAAGTTGTCTTACACACTGCATCGGCATCACATTTCACAGATTTCGGGGGCTGTATTTTTTAATTGATTAATTATATTGTTACGCCAGATAGGTACTTAAGTCCCATACAACAATTTTCTGTTCAGAATAATCGAAGTGAACCTTGGTTCCTATTAATTGTAGGTATTGGGTGACCTACATACAACACAACTTTTAGCAGCTTGAGATTATGCTCAAAGTCAATTGTAGAATTTTGTTCACACTGCATACGCTTCCGTGCCGACTGGGAAATGTACCTACGTTAAATTAGCATAGTATAGTTCGATGGCGCACCACGGGCGAACCTGTAATGAGAATTTACTGCTTTACGGATGCCCCCGACGCATTTAGATATTCGGCACGTACTCATAATATGTTAGATAGTCAGACAATAAGATAGGCTGTAGTAAGTTATTGTGTGAATAAGTTGCTCAACTTTGTAGCTCTTTTACGTAGTTCATACTTACTTTGTTACTTGTTGTTAAGTCTATTCGTAGTTTCTAAACTAATATTTATATAGGACCTACAAGAGGCTACTATTGAGTTTTTTTCTATGATGATGAGGATGTAAGAAATTATTTGTATGCATGTGAAAAGTACCTACTATATCATATCTCGTAAAAAAATAGTGTTTTCCTCCAAAAACTGTCAATGATTGTTCCGGCACGAGAAATAGTAATACAATTTTACAGAGTTTCAGCAGCCGCCCGGTCTGCCAATTAGTCACAGAGCGAATATTTCGAACATCAAAAGTTCGTTAGGTACAAAAATGTACGAAAGAAAATTGAGATCTGGTTCATTATTGTTAAAAATTCTGAAATTTACTGAGCTGACACGGCATTACTAAAGTACTAGTAGGGGAGATGTTCCTAAAACGGGTACCCCTCCTAAAACGGGTAGGCCTTGCCATTCGAATATTATAGATCTTAGTGTGAACCTGTGAGTGTAGAGTGGCCCACTACCCCCCTGCCGATCACGGTCAGTCGGCTCGCGCACCTGGAGCGAGCGTGTTCGAGGTAAGACGTAAAAAAAGTTTTCCGCTGAACTTATTACAAAAAAATCGAATTATGCTAGTGCTAAGTACTCAAATATGGTGTAAGATATGGTTTTCGTAGTTTTGTATTATCATTTTGCATGTTATATGCTTATTAATTGTGAATAATTAGTGGTCTCCTTGTTTACTATTTTATGTTTAAGGTAGTTGAAATTTAAAACGTGCTTTTGGGCAAAACGGGTAGGGGCATAACGGGTGACTATCCGATTTGCCCTGGAATAATTTATGATATGTATTAAGCTGACCAGTGCCATTATTTATCTGACTCAAATGTAAAAAATACCTAATTTGTTTTTTTTAATTGGGTGAAAAGAAAAACTTTAAATGCTTCGTGGGATGTGGAAGTTATGAAACTGGACCGCAACCTCTTGACGAAGCTATAAGTCCACCTCATACTCCAACACCAGTAGGCCAGTATATTGAAGAACTTTCAACACCATGCAAGACTATAACGGCAGAAACACAAATTCTTAAGGATTTTATAACACCATGCAAGACTCCATCACAAACTACAATCCTTCTTCAACCTGAGAATCATCATGTAACACCAATAACATAAGGGGCACTTCCTCAATTGATCCCACAGAAAGCTAATCGAAGATAAAGAAAGCCACAGAGAGCTGAAGAAGAACAGGAACAGCGAGAAAAAGAAATTTAAATATTTTTTCTTTGATTTTTAACAAAATTATCTGTTGGTAGCATTATAATTTCAAATGTAACATTTAATGACGTAAAAGAGTAATCTAGACTGATCAAAATAAGACAACTGTTTAACATAATTAAGGAGACTAATTAACAATTAAGATTTCCTGGATAATAGGAGGCTAAGATATTTTTTTAAATGTTTTTTAATTCATTTATCACATATATTCATTCATTACCTGCTTTGCCCAAAGGCGCTACCCGTTTTAGGACCCCCCTGAGGGCAAAGCGGGTATTTCGAAGGGGTTTATTTTTTTTGATTTTTTTCAGAATATTGAAGAAGATTACTAAGACTATCTTATGTTTTCCAAAGTTTATTATATAAACAACCCTATGAGTACAAATAACAAGTCGCATGTAATGTTCTTGGTTATTTTATTTAACATCTTTCGTTAGCTTACCCGTTTTGGGAACATCTCCCCTACTTTATAAAGTTTGTCTTGTAATAAGGCTCACACTTGACTTGTAGATTAGGTTTTCAGAATTTTAGAGACTTAGGTATAAACGCAACTGAATTTAATAATGCAAAAGGAAAGTTTATTGAGGACTGTCGTAACCTTGCCTCACTTCAGTTTTACAGCGCTCCTTTATAGGGGTTAAAGAAGGTCCTAGTGGCAAACCCAGTTACTGAGGCTGAAAGAGTGAAAGACGCCTTAAAATAGGCGAGACATCATCTACATAAGGATGCGCAAATAGGGAGCCGATATTATGTACGTTTTACATTCCCGTTTACCTCCATCAACCTTCGTCCGAACCAACGTGCTCCCCTACGCTTATCGGCCGGCAATTTGACTGCACCCTTGTGTTACAAAAATTGAGGAGCCGATATCTTACGGCCGTGTTAGGGTTTACACTTTGTAATGGAGTACTCCGTAAATTCGATCCCAAATGCGTTCCATTTGGGGAAGGCGTGATAGATAGGTATTAGGGTGTTTTAGATACTGGGGTTTGAGGTTTGGACAGTATGTATAACGGTATAAGTGGCTTGAATAAACAAAATGTTTGGGGGAGATGGGTGAATAACAAATAGATTGGTAATTGTTTGATACGTTTTGCGGGGGATGGTCCATTAAAATAATGCGCGCATTTTCAGACGGTATTCATTAAGGATTAGAATAGTTATTTTCCGAACGGCTAATATTTTTGTTATTTTGGAACATTCGTAAAATACTTGCTTGACCTACGTAGGTAAGTTTGAGATATTTGTGGGACGATAGATACTTCATTAGGAACACCATTTTTTACATGTTTGATCTTAGAACTACACTCGTAGTAGGTGACATAATCGGTGGTCATATCGCCGGAATGTGTCAATAATCCGCCAGTGTGAACGTGCTGTTGTCATTTATTTATTAAGGCGACAAAAGCAAACTAGACAATTTACTCCAAAGACCAGGACTCTGAATCTTCAACATAGGTCCCCAAAAAACAAAGAATAAAACATGAAAAAGAAAAATAGATAAGGTATACGTCAAACGAGGTCGCAAGTAAATATGCGCATATATCTAGGAGTATTGTACGACGCCACATTACCCTCCCAGGGGATAATGATGCGTGAACTAAGGAGATACACATTTTCAGTTCAAAGACCTATTAAGAAAAGCTGTAATGTGCCAAGTTAGTGATGTGTGGCTATTCATTTGTAAAACTGTTTATACTTACCATTCACTAGAATCGTATTGAGTCCAGTCGCAATTAAAGCATTCGTTGGAGTTTCATAAATTACAGTGGGACAATAAAAAGGCTGTAGCAGTGGCTGGGCACAGGCCTCCTTTCACACGGAGAAGGATTGAGCATTAATCACCACGCTTGCTCAATGCGGGTTGGTGATTTCAGACTATATAGTCCAGGTTTCCTCAAGATGTTTTCCTTCACCTTTTTTATCAGCCATTGGTGTCCAAGTTATACTTAGAAAATACATACAAACTTGGAAAAGTTGCATTGGTACTTGCCTGACCTGGAATCGGACCCACACCCTCATACTCGAGAGGTTGGTTCTTTACCCACTAGGCCACCACGACTACATAAATCAGAAATTATAAGTTTCATAAATTATCAACTTTTAAATCGAAGAGTAGGCAGCAATTACTCGATCATCGCCAATTCACTGTAAAATTAAAATGGGTATAGTTATCGGCACGGATATTGAGCCCTGAGCTTCACCTGCGCAGAAGCGATTTATTGGTTTATTGCCTTATGTGTACAGTGCGCAAGGCGATCCCCACTCTTCCGCCAAGAGCTCGATATCCGTGCCGATAACTATAGTTCCAGGAATTGATAAGTTAAGCAGACCATTCGGTGTCTGATAATGTGTGTCTATCTAAAGAGCAATAGCCCATATGCGACAGGGTACAAGTTGGAAGTACTTACATAGAACTACTCCCTCTCCAAAATTCTTGAATACGTGAAACATCGTAATGTTCACAAAAATCTGGCTGCGGAACATTCGAGATTGGATAATGATTGTCAGCGTTGAAATGTCATGTTACTTACAGCCAGTTTCTTCATCAAAAGTTAAAGCCAAAGTAAAAGTCAAAGTAATGTCTAAAGTAAAAGTAACGGTTAAATTCAAATTTTCTATGAATTTTGCTGTCACTTTAGCCTTGAAAAAACGAATTTGACCGTTACTTTAACTTTAGACATTACTTTAACTTTAACTTTTAATGAAGAAACTGGCCGTTAGAGGTATATAGTAAAGCAACAAAACCAATAAAACGAGAATTTTAGGATCATTTTCAATTTTTATTATATAGATACACATTTGCTTTATAAAAATTGTCTAGTGAGACTATCTAACAATTAGTCCTAAGCAAATTCATACATTTATGATGCTTTATGAAATACTCATTGGTTAGAATTATTCGACAGTTTTTGCTCAAGTCGTTAGAAGTAAACGTCTAGACTTGTTACCTACAATGAACATTTCATAAAACAACTCATATTCCGGTGGAATCAAAAATAATTATGTAGACATCATACCCTTCATTATTACATACTTTAAGTTATATATAAATTTAAATGTACATATCAGCTATTTATGTTAACGACATTTCATTGCGAAATCAATATAATATTGCTGTTAAAATAATTCATTGAAACTTTAACATTGACGGAATTAAGTATTTATGGCATATAATACATAAGTAATATGATATCATGATAGCTTAATAAATGTCTACATTTTGATGGCATGCAAAGGTGTCACCATGCCAGGACATCGTCAGTCATCAATAAAACACCATATTATATGCATCATATACAGCAATATTGCCTTTATTCAATGTAGACATTTATAAATCATTTCAATAAAATAATGCTGCTCACATCATGACGTAAAATATAACATTTAATTTACCTAGTTATATAAAAACAACAAGACTACATGAACATTCACCACTTTGGTGTAACACTTGATTTTCAGTATTCAATTTTTGACCCAGAATTTGTTGACCAGTCACTTTGATAGACAAAGCTATCTGTCTAGTCATAAGAAGAAACAATTAGATTTCACACAATTAGAAGTATGTCACAGCTAGGAAAGCTTCACAAAATCAGAGATGTAGAAATATATTATGCATTACACATGAACAAACAATTCCATATGCAAATAATTGTATAAGATAAGATCACAATATTCAATAGGAGTGTGTTTCGGAAAGCCACCTAGCCTGAGATTATGAGCATGCGAAACAGCGAAACGGCACCTCGTCACCTCATTAGTCTACCTGCAATAAATCAATCAAATATTTTCATTAAAATTGATCCATGAAAAAAAAACGCAAAACAGACTGATATTTAAAAAAAACAGCTCAGCTGCATCGATTAAAAAGGATACCCACTTATGTTGTGTAGGAGCTCCCCAAAATATAATTTATTCTAGTTTTCAGTCTTTGTTATTATAGGGACCACAATATTATATGTGAAAATTTTTACCGTCTAAATATCATGGGTTCATGACATACAGCCTGTTGACAGACGGAACACAAGTAACACAAGTGGACAGACAGAAAAGTCTTACTCAATACTTTTATTGCTTTCCACATGTGTTCTTAAGTGGTAATATTTATAAATAGTTCACATGGCCCCATCAGGCACAGCAAAATAAGTGAGTTAGGCTTAAAATATATTTATTTGCGACTAGCATGTGTTCCTAGGCACTACAAAGTATGTCAACTGTAAACTGTGTTACCTTTTCTTAGGTGTTTCATCCTTAGCTTTCTTCTCAGCCTCCCTGCGTTTAGCGGCCTCCTCCCGCTGTTGGCGGATGATGGCCAGCCTCGCGAGGTCGGCTCGCGCTTGCTCGGTTTTGCCTTCCGCGTGCAATTTCTGGTACGCGGCGGCTGCTCTCTGCTTTTCTATTTCTTCTCTTTCACGCCTGAAACATATAATTAGAGTGTTAGCGTAATACTAAAAGTGAAAATAAAGTAATGTATGATGGTAATGTTAAAAAAAAAAAGAGTATTGATTTTTTCAGTAGTTTGATCAATAGTACAATTTAAGGTACAATTCGGCGCGGTCAGCAGTTCCCGAAATCCGCGCGCGATCATCAATCATTTGCACAGCACCGAAATGATGTCGCAAACAGACAGGTGAAATTTTTCATACATTCTCATACTATGACCATTGTCACAAACTCGCTTTAGGTAAAATGGGATAAGCCTTTAAGAATCCTATGCAAATCATAAAAAAAATAATTGAATTTTATTTATATTGTCTTTTTCAATAGATGTAATTCAATTTTATGTTTTCATACCTTGATAATTGAGGTTTCTCTCCTTCACCTAGATTGTCCAAATTGTTCAATTTCTTGTTTTTCTTCACTACACGGTTGGGATTTTCTACTTCAATGAGGCCAGACACACCCTTGGCTTTGGATGGTCTCTGAAACATTAATATGTAAAGTTTTTAATAGGAATGCAACAAAAAGACTACAGAACGTTGAGCTACACTACACATATGACACACACTACTCTAATCTTCTCTAATAACATGATGATGTCTTAGCCGATTGTCGGCCACGGCTGTTCTCATATGAGGAGATCAGCGACCCAGGCATAGATCATGAGACCCCATGCACAGCAGCCAAGCTATGCAATTACTTAATGAATGAGGTAGTGCCTACTGTAGTATTAATGCAGACATTATCATAAATGTTGTAATAAGCCCATACAAACACACAGTACGACAACAGTGGAAGCAGCAAGTCAAGTCTAAACAACATACAAAACATATTTACATCATCATCCGAGTCACTATCCTCATCGCTGCCAGAGCCAGACTTTTCTTCCTCAGATTCTTCTTCACTGGAGCTCTCTTTCCCATGCTCTTTTCTCCATCTGGAATTTAATAAAACATACTATTGTACAACATCTCAAGGAAACATGACCATAATGTCTGAACTCATTCAACCCTCAATCTTTCTCTGTGTGTCAGGTGGCCTGTTCCCTAATAAAAATAGTATCCTTGTATAAAAATATTTGTTCATATGTAATAGTCATGTTTGTTCATTACTTGGATGATTTAAGAAAGTCCTAACAAGATTGTTTGCCTTTAGTTAATTGTCCACTCAAATGGAACATAGGACATTTTTTTATCCAGCGATATCACATCTTTGTAGTTTAAGTACAGATACTAATTCTCATAGGAAATATTGTAATACAAGTCTGATTCCTCAGAATCATGAAATGTAGAGTTCTAGATTACATAATTCCTTAAATATTTACTATCAGGATTATAATTAGAATGATAGTCATGATTTCAGCATGATTTGAGTCATAGGTAAAGAGCCACCTTGTGCCCAAAGGAATGATTCATTTTGCTGTGGACGGCAACTTTTGATGTTTATTCCATAAGCCTGTCAAAAATGTACCATCAATATAAAGCAAAATTGATTCTTTTTATAAGAACCTTGCGTTTAAGTTAATAAAAAATAGAACAGAGGAAGAATAAAAGAAATTGTATATGATTAAAATTGATATTCGTTTTTTACAAGGTTTCTACAGAGTTCCTTTTCACTATCACAATATCGACGCCTTGTGAAAACCTTGTTAGTGTAAGAGACAACTTTTTCAGGATGAAGATTAGTATAGGATGTTTTTACGATTATCTTCCAAGAAACGCAATATTAAAATATTGAGAAAAAATGCATTTCTGAGGTTTTCATTCTAAGACGACGATATGAAATAATTACATTGTTTCAATGACAGACTGTTATTGTAAGATATGAATGCACACAATCCTGATATTGTTGTTTACAATGCAGTTTGCAAATAACTATTTGAAACTACACTCTCTATGAAAATTCAAGTGAATGACCTTAAATAGAAAATTTCAAGCATAATATTGCTTATCAGATCATAATTCATTGTAATAAAATAACAGTTTACCTGCAAGGAACTAGACTAATGTAAGCTATCTTTTGTATACCAAACGCTTTGTCGTCGAGTCTATGAGTCGCGTAATTAACGCATCATAGACAAATCACTAATATTTAATGAGCCACTCACTTTTGCTTCTGTTCTTCTTGTTTTCGCTGCTCTTCGAGCTCCTCTGGGCTCGTGAACTTGCGATTACGGCCCTTGTGATTCGTGAACTTACCTGTAACATTCCACAAACAAAATATTCGTCATAAAGGTTAGGCCAACTAAACAATCAATAATATTGTAGAAGACATTGTATGTATACTATTGCTTCGACATTTAGTACCATTATGAACAATTCAATATTTTTATAATTTATTTATATCTGCGCTGCAATGAATAATGAGGATTTTTTTGATAAAAGCACATTCTCATAACATTGGACGACATTGAGAAAAAACAACACGTATACAATCAACTTACCGCGTGGCATGATTGAGTGTATGAATTAATGAATGTTTTAAGTGACTAAAGATTATATTATGATTTGCAGTTTTATTCTTTAAAGGAAATTAGTAAGCAAAATACTAATAAAAATCGGATAAATTTAGCGTTGACGTCTCGTCGGAACCGGAATTCGAAATCAAAATGTAGTATAGATAATAAAAGTCAAATGTTGCCATATTAAATAAAGCAATACTTTAGTCGATTTTATAACCACGCCCTGAAATTATTTTGTGTTATGTGTAAATAACATCCATATTATGAATGTAATCTGTACTATTGTCTCGGAAGGACTTGATAGGAAAGTCGCAGATTATCACAACTCTGAAAGATTATTTTTTCTTTCTAAATGTTTGTCAATGATTTTAAAGCACTTTCAGAGTTGATGTTGATGTATATTATTAGACGAAATAAGATGACGCTTCATATCAGACTTTAAGTCTAGGTAAAGTATAAGCTCATCATGGCATCCTCTACAAGTTCTGGCCTTATTGCGTCGTTCTTTGCTTTCAAACATCGATATATATGTACTACGTACTAGATAGAACGTTCCGAACAAAAAGCTTACCACACTGAAGTGCATTGCAGACTTTGCACTGCCCAAAATGGCAAATCAGAGCGATTTTGACACCCGCGTCAGACGGATGTCTATGAAACGACAATTATAAAATAGAAAAAACATATTAAGGTATAAACTTACACATATTAACTATTCGATAGTCAAGTTAGTAAAATTACACGCTGTTCATGCTATTACAACGCTTGTATATCATACTTTTCATTTATAATTCAATTTTACAAATATGCATTAATTTGTTCCCGCCCGCCATCTTAAATTATGGATTAAGAAAATTGTGCAGAAACAGATGTGCCATAAAACTGGCAGTAGGTAAAATATCAATGAAAACAGACTTCACTTTGTCATGGTATGTTCTTACTTTCAAGAAAAAATAATATGACCTCGTATGTATTTCGCTACTGTAAAAACACTACAAAATATATCAGCGCGTTTAAATTCGCGAAAATTTGTGAAAGCCCTCTTAAGAAAAAAAACATCGTAATTAATATTAAAAAACCCTAAAAATAAGTTCCTGGTTTTAATACATTACATGATTTTGCATTCACTTAGATATAAATAAACTTTTTGATATATTACATGATTTTGAATTCACTTAGATATAAACTTTTTGAGTAATGAAAAATGTAGGCAAAATACGAACGAACATATTATGTCACTTCTGCGATTAACATCAATGAGGATGACTAGATGTCACAATACGTCAACAAGATGTCAAAAGACGACATAAGCGGGTAAATTATTTGTATGGATGTTCTTGTCTATCGCTAGAATATATGTCAATGCTTTCAAACTGATCATATAATAGCAATCCTACTGGGACGAATTAGTAGTCTACTATATGAAGCGAAAATAATCGACTAAAATATTATTAATTATTTGGCAACATCGTATAAATAATCCAGATAATAAAACCCAGCCCAAACATGAACTTTTGTTCTTAGGTATTAAAATAATCCTATCCATTACAGGATTTCTTATTAGGATATTTTATAAATATCAACATAATTACATATTTCATGCAATATTACCTCACTTTTATTCCAATTTAAGTTACGGACGTTAACGCCATCTATTGAGATAAATTTGATCTTTCTAATTAAACCGACTGCCCGAAGGAGGTTCTTAATTCGGATATATTTCATCAATATGCACATTATTTTATACTTGAGACTTTACCTAATACACCCTCTAGGATCATGTAGAGTCCCTAGTCTTTTGTCCTCCGTGCACTTACCGCACTATTGAAAACATTACGAGCTTGTTTTGAACTCGAAACAATGGTTTCGAATTAAACCAAAGAACTTTATTCAGATTAAAAAAGGACATTTATTATGGTCTCAAACTTTAATTTTAATAAAGACAAATTGGTATCTCTAGATAGATTATATTATTTTACAATGATTATGGCTACCTTATTAGTTAGGCAGACAATAAATAATTTAGTTCATTATTAAAAAAAATAAAACCGTTTAAAAAAAAAGAAAACATTCGAAAATCATCATCATCAAATAATTTTCGTAATGCTGTTTTGAAGAGTGTCTTTGCCAATCCGTCAACTAGCATAAAAAGCCCGGGAAAGTAACAAAAACAAGCGTAATTTTGACATTTAAGTTACTTAGGTACCTACTTTTTGCGAAAAATATAATGAAATTAGAGTTGTGAAGTGGATTTTTGAAAAAATTGCATAATTACAGTGTAAGCCTCTTATTTTTCTCAGTTACTTGACGCCCCCAGCCCCGCCTCGACAACCTTACCGCACTTGTACCTATGAAAACGTACTATCATGTTTGTTCGCGCAAAATCCATCGCTAAATGCTAAATAAGCAACCGATTTGTACCTATTATTTTAACTGGAAATGCTATACAAACTTCCAAAATGATCCCATTGTCGCCAGGTCCCGGTTGTAATAATCGGAACCCAGGAATCGAGGGCAACTCTCGAAAGTTGTAGGCACGTAGGTATCATAGTAACTCAGGGAAAATTATGAAACCTGACAATCACTTAGATAGACGAACTTACGATTACAATATTCTTGAAGTTTGTTTAGCTCCCATATATCTACACCTACTAAGGTACATACGAATCCATATTAATATAGGTACCTCTGTACTTAGCTGTCGAGCTATTTACGTTGTCTGTTTAAACGCACTAATCGCAGGAACTAATATGCCGATTTGAAAAAATATTTAATAATTTTATTTTATCCGAAGCTAGTTATAAGACCTACAAAGTTTTTTCGCGTACGTACTTTGAATGCACTGTGAGCGCACCCTGAACGTTTTGCGAAGCATTGACATGCGTTTAAGTGCGCCTCAAAACCTTATCAATTTGATTAATGCGCTCCGTTTACCGTCAGCCGTTAAACAAATTGCCACAATTGCCACCATTATAAACAATATTATATATAGGTCAAGTGTGTGGTCAAAACATTTTTCTTTTATCACTTTTTTTGCAGTCAAGTTTTGGTCACATGTGACCCGGTAAAACTAAATTATGGGCATGTTTACAAAAGGACACAACAGTTTTTGGTACTTACCTATGTATAGCTTTTGTTTTGCGATGTGGAACGTACTTACCTTTTTGATTTACTGAATTATTTTCAAACCTTAGAGGTAACGGTAAGGAAACAAGACCTATTAGTCCCTTTATACGTCTACGGAAAATATAATTCTAGGGGTACCTTCCAAGGTAATGCCTGTGGTAATAAGCTGATCAAGACCTATATACCTATAGACACGTGTGACATGAAAGTCTATAGCTTTTTCTCGTACCTTGATATAATGAAATAATATTATGGAGCTACAAAAAGTTAATGTCATCATGTGGTCTCATCTAGGATACTTCAAGGCATGCAGACAGAATGTAGTAAAATTACAAGCTTGGTAGGCAAGGGTTACTGTTACTGTTACAGCCTTTTTATCGTCCCACTGCTGGGCACAGGCCTCCTCCCACACGGAGAAGGATTGAGCAATAATCACCACGCTTGCTCAATGCGGGTTGGTATTTTATTATAACTCTTTATTACCTACCATGTTGTTGAAGCTGTTTAAGACTTACCTACTGTCGTACCTACTATAAATTTGTCCTCTTCGATCGCCCAATGTGACGTCAAGGTCCCAAAACAAAAGAATGCTACCATAAAAGTAATTATTCTATAATATCCTGTTATAGAAACTAAACACGAATCATTCACCTCGATTGAGAGGTTATTGCCGAGTCAAGGCTGATCAGCACCTTACTATGTACGACACGGCCGACACACAAACCTAATGTTTTTGACGAATTGTTCACTGTGACTCATAGTGTAGATACTTAAATACTATTTATGTAGGTAAACAATACTTACCTTTGAACCACTTATCCGACACAATGGGAAAGAAACTTAGTGATTCCGCGAATATCTATTACCTACATTGAGGAGTTCGAAAACAATACGGAACTGTAAGTAGTACGTATTTGGGGATGTGTATGCGCAGCCTAGATTGATTGTTTATAGTGGTTACACATTTCGAATCCTGTACTGGCCACAACAGCAGGAAACTCACTGATATAGGTACCCTTTCATCTCTCTTGTCTTGAAATTAATCCCGAATGAATAGAATCTGCCAGTGCTCTGATAATTTTGATTTTAAACTCATAATGAAAATATTTCAACCAAGAGTTATAATAACATAGCAAAAAATATATGTTTGACTAGTCCATTCTGCGGTTGACGACAAAACCTTCTACCATCAAGACGGTTCTTCGATCATTATTTTTAATAATTACCGGCTTCAAAATGGCGTATTTTCGCCGTAAGTCATTAACTACAGCATCGTGGAACGTTACATTTTATAGTCACTTCAGACCTTATTCGTTGTAAGTTTTTGCGTTCTTCGTAACAAATATTTTGGTAGCCCAAAGTAGGTACCATTCATAATGTATTTAAAGAGAAGAAACAAGGAAACTGAGATTATGCTGGCCACAATAGATTTTTTACATAAATATGCCATCAATAATAAAAATGCACTTTATTATGACTTAGTCACCGAGGAAAAATACACTAATAAATTAGATGTTAGCACTCGCTTAATATTAACTTAAGCCATTGAGCGTGAAGTAAGTAAACATCTTAGAGATGCGTTATTGCGTGTAAAAAAGATGCAAAAAGGGACTCTTGCGGGCCAACATCAGTGTCAGCAGAGTATGCGTGTCATCTGCGCTTTGAAAATCTGCTCGCCGCAAATAACTTGGAATTGGATGTTTGTGGACATCAAGAGGGAGTTTATTTTTATAAAAAAAGATGCTTTATTTTTCCCTACACATTGCTCTTTCTTCTAGAATAACAGTACTGATACATTGTTGTTTCAGAAAGGACACGCTCATGAATGCGATTAGATTTATGCAAACTAGATCAATATCCTATTAAAACGTTTTGGGAAGAGGGCCTGCAAGAATGTGTTAAATAAGGAAAAATTACGAAAACCTAATGCGCAAACGATCCTTTTAAGGTCAGAGCCTTGAGGACATTTAGGTGGCAAAAACAGAATGAAAAATTACCAATATTTAATATAAAAACGTACACTTGAAAAATCGGATTGACCCTTTAAAGGTATACTGTACACCGTGATATCATATTCGGTTACCGTTCAACAAAGATTTGACAAATAGCTTTCAATTAAGAGAAAAATAATAAAGTGTTTAATGTAGGTCCGATTTAAGTAGGTACGTGTTTTTGTGCACGATCGTGCGACTCGCGAAAATGCGGATTACGACGACATTATCGCATAACGGTTTGAAATATAAAACGTTCATCTTTTAAAGTATACGTCACGGAAGTTTCTTATGCTATCTGTTATGTTGACTAAAGTGATTTTTAATCTTAAACAAAATGACAGATCGTGCCTCCGAGGTTACGTGTTTGGTATTCTACGGGTGTTAAATTGGCCAAAAATATGCAGATAATTTGATGTTTCTATTTTAAATCTTTAATTAAGAAAATGAAGAATGGTCTCTAATTTGTCAACCGCATTGTAACGGGAGTATTGGCATCGGAACTTATCTTGGCTATTTAGTCATCAGTCCAAATCTAAATCTTAATTTTACTTTTCACTTAATGATAATAAGTTTTGATCTTGTTTTTTTGGAGCTATGAATTAATTTTAGCAATCAAGTAGTCAACACTTAATTCTAAGTAAATTATGAGATACGATTTGTTAACATGTCACACACGGCTAATTAACTTGTTTATTCTCACATAAATAAAACTATCTTAGTTTATAGGTGGGTAAATAATAAACATGAAGAAAATATGACTTTAATATTATTAAGATATTTTTTTCTCAAGTCGAGCTTTCAATTTATTAAGGCTCAAATATGAAATTGCCATCTAAAAAATAACTATAGTCTAGGAGTACTATAATAGGAGTATGTATAAGTTGGAGAGACTGAGGTGCTGCTAAGTTTCCCGAAATCCACTAAAGCAGCATGGAAGAGAACAAACTCGATAATTCCTACTTCCTACCCTGCCTAAAGTAGTGTAATAATAGACATAAAATTGAAACAAAGCTTTTGAGTGCAAAGCATGAAAAATTGGACACTACTTACGTCTATTTTATGTAGCTTGTACTAACTCTTTTGATAGTACTTATCTATAGTTGTATTTGTTCAGACATATGTTTGATTGTATCTCGTGACTATTCACTTGGTTAAAGGATGATTACAAATTACGGTTGCATGACTGGTAATCGTGTTTAGTACTGCTTGGGTCAATTGTGTGTGACGCCATAGGCTTGGGTACTGAAGTAGGCTTCAGAAAGAAGTAGATTGTAAATTAAGGATCCTACTATTAATTGTATGTGGTAGGTACCAGCTGCTCCAAACTTCTTCCCGCAACCCGATAAAACATACAACATAATCTTCAAAATTTAACGGGATACAAGGGAATAGATTAAGATTCGACATGATTTGAGGATTAGGATAATCCAATCCATTTCGAATGGTAAGCGCAAAATCAATTAACCGATTTTGGTTTGCAAAAAAATAAAAACCAAAAAAGGGATTGACTTTACATTTTATTGGTACTGGCGCCTGGATTTTCATGTTTTTCTGAGTGCATAAAAATTTATACGTTAATTAAGGAAGCAAAAATGCAAATACTTAACGGTTCCTCTTGGGCCCGATTCTCCTAATTTTACTTAAGCGGCATACGATTCACATTCGACTGCGATCTAATCACGACTCAATTACGATTGAAGCGTATGTGGCATTACGCTATTTTTTCTTTGAAATAAACGTTTTTATCCTTTTCTGTCATTCAATAATGAATCATTTTGTCTGCAAATGACTTACGATTGCAATATGATTGTAGAACAAACTACCGTTTAGACCAAAATCACCAAAATAGCAAACCAATCGCAAACCAATCGAATGTCGTTGGAATACGATTGGTCTTATATTAGTAGCAGAATGCCCGATATGGTTAAAACTGCCATTGCGATCATATTGCGATTCGATTTCTATTCAATTTTGACATTATTAATTTAGGAGAATCGGGCCCCTGTTGTTCGATAAAAATCTCAACTTAATTAGCTAACTGTTCGATTTGGTTCTTCTCATTAGAGGCTAATAAAAAAATGGGTTTTCTCAAGGAGCTCACGCATATTAAAGCCAGAATTACAAAATAGGCAAACGATCATATATAATTGTGTCTTTGTCATAATCTAGCCTAGCCTTTTCCCAACTATGTTGTGGTCGGTTTCCAGTTTTACTGGATGCAGCTGAGTACCACTATTTTACAAGGAGCGACTGCCTATCTGACTTCCTCAGCTCAGGTTCCTCCACAACCCAATACCACTAGGTAAGTCTAGTTGTCAGACTTACTGGCTTCTGTCTAATCGTAACGACTGCACAAAAACGATCAAATGACATGCCTTTATCAATTGTTGCCTTTATGAATTCTTGAATGTCTTTATCGATGTTATAATAAGGTCCCCTAAATCATTTAATAACCCATTCCTTTAACGTCCGTATCATTCGAATCTCAGTAATTCCCTGCTGGGTTGACAATGTACAATCGTTTATCAGTTAAATTGCAAGTTTATTACCAACACTGGTAATACGCAAGTAAGGTCCACATTTATCCCGTTTTTTCATAAATTTGTAACGGTAATTCTTGTAAGCCGTATGTCTTACAAAGTCGTTTATTCACTTCATTGATAATGATAACATTATTGCAGAATGTGTGTCCTGGATTCGACAAAATGTTTTTTTTCGAAAATATTTACGATTATTTTCACATTATATGGAGAATGTAACAAAATAAGCGCCATTATTCTGTAGAGGTTACCTCAGTATTTTTTAAGTTCGTTCTACTTTAGAGATTCTTTCTTTTGTGGGTGTGTTTTTATTTATGTTTTGAAGTTAAAGAGGTCACACAGCGACGCATATCGTTGCAGTCATAATACTACCTGTATCGATCAAGGTCTGACGTCAGACATCGGTAGTTCTAAGTGATAGTATTTATTCAATCTCCATCAATTTTGTTTTATTCTATGATCGATATATTCCAACACTTCCAAAATATAGAAAGAACTTTCTCAGTTAGTTACCAACTGGATGATCATGTACATTCGTATTCTTGCAATTGACGCATGCGACCATTTGAGCACAATAGCCAATTAATTTCTGTAATAAAAAAGACATACCTAAAATATTTAGAAATTTCCAGGAGGTGAGAAAATAAACGATATAATAAAAGACCCTTAGTATAAGTTCTAGAAGCCGCTCGTACAAAATTGCAGCTTTTTCCTCTAGTTATACAAGCATGTAATTAAGGTAATAACATTTAATTATTTTATACGCACCCATCTATTCAATACTTTGCTCTTTTATACGTGCATATTAATACAATTATGTACCTGAACAACACCATCCTTGAACCTTGACAAATATTTCCTAATAAAACCTAAATTATCTATTAATTAAATGACATCACACTCATAACTTTCACAGTGAATTTTAATAAGTCCCTTAGTTTTATATTAACCAGATCGTACCTTATATTGCCCTTTAACGTTCCTTCCACCATAGAACTAATAATGTTATTCAAACGCGTTATAATCCCATACTCGTTATGACTGGCACACAATAAGAATCAGTAATCACTATTTAATCGAGATGGCAATGTACACTAGTGTGTAATCGTCGATAAAAAACAAAACACTGTTGCGGAGCCCCCACGGATGTCATGACGCGGTTAATAGTATCGATAAGAGTGCCAAGTGTATCATGTGTTGGTATAAGAGGCTGAGGAACCGCGGCGCGCATCCATACATAGCCTTACTGACTCGCTGAGACCTTGCCCGCCACGCAAGGACGATTCCAGCCCCTACGAATACTAGCCATTTCCTTACCGACTCCTAACCGAGAAGCTCACTTCGATAACGAATTTTAAAATATTTAAATCTAAGTTTTCATTATTCTAAACAAGAATAAGACTGAACGTTTGTGTCTGTGATATATCTGATAAGTGCTGAAGGATTTTTGGTGAGTACCAGTGAAAATTATTTTGGAAATGAAATGTAAAATATTTTCAGGACTGAAGCTCTATTTTACAATTTTTTGAGGAAACGGAATTAACGGTTACTTAATATTAACACATAACGACATATTTATTTTATTAAAAAATATTACTAAATATTAAAACAATTCTAATCTAATCTATTAGATCCTGTAGTTAAGAATATTACTAAACTATGAAGCGCTCGTTGAAGTCTAAATAACTGACAAGCGTTATCAGTAGGACCAAGTATAAAATTACTTGAAATTGAGACAAAAAAATAATTAAGCTCGTCCCTTGGCTTGCACAGATCCTTATCACAATTAAGACTTTTTATTTACCGTTAAAGAATGATCGAAGACTGCATATTTAAGTGTTATGCGAAGGATATTTGAAAATTGTCGAAGGAGTAGGCTTGCGTTCCATTATGCATGCATCGGTCGTGACGAAGGGTTTTGTAGCAAACGCGATTGATCACACAATGTAACTGGCCAGTAACACATTTTGCAAAGACAATACAGGAACTGGAACGGGATTTTCAAATTCAAATTTTCAATTTCTTCGTAAAAAGCGTCACCTTTTAAAGCATTCCAACATTCGAGTTTCGAACCTCCTTTTTGAAAAATCAGTGAAAAGTACGCTTATTTCTTAAAATATGTACGTAAAAACCGCAACACTTTCTTTAAACGTTCTAAAATATTTCTTAAACAATACCTACGCTATTGTTTTTAAATACTCATCCATCCAAATATGAGTAATTTTAAATAAAGTAACAAAAGCGATCCTCATTCACTTTCATAAAAAAATATTCAGTATTTCTACAGAAAAAAATGGGAACATTCAAAAAGTTCCTATTTACTAGGTCTTATCTCCCACAATAAGTTTCTAAGATTCCAAGTGATACCACACAAAATAAGCCTTTGTCCAATAAATTGCTCAATATTATCCGAGAGAAGAATCTTGTAGTACATCAACATTGTTAGCGCACTGTAGCTCAGGGTACAGGAGATGCGCTGATACTGCGTTTGCGCACGGCCCATGCTAATTCGATCGATAGCCCGATAGTGAACGTACTAGCCAGATAGTTAAACTGCTTGTAATGGATGCCTGTGCTGTCCTGTTTATTGGAATTTGCTTTATTTAATTGGGTTTGTTTTTAGTTTGGATGGCAAATTAAATAGTTGCAGATGACAAAAATGCGTAGAAGATTCTCTATTCTCTATGACATTGCCTTTATTAGATGTATCTTTGAAATACTTAGTTTTAATCCTAGTGATAATTGCTAATGAATATGATAATTCCTAATGAATATGATAGTTTTGACACAACTTTTTACATAAAGCCTTGAAAAAGGTCTTTAGTTTGATTGTTTTTAGGCTCCTATTAATATTATGATTATATTATTTCTGCCTCTCTTCTCATATAGCATCATTTCACATATCTAACACATATTGAGTGAAATAGGGTAACAAAGAAGCGTGGACTCTTGCAGGACGATTTATATTTAGACTTCTAAAGTAGCGGACATAAGCTTTATAATTAGTACCTACTATTAGTGAGATAAACAATGACTGCACTCACAATAGCACAATAATAGATTATTGCCATTGATTTTTTCTGCTTTTTTTTCTTGAAAACTATTCTACCGGTTTCTACTAATTGTACTGTAAGTCTATCTATACTAATATTATAAAGCTGAAGAGTTTGTTTCTTTGTTTGTTTGAACGCGCTAATCTCAGGAACTACTGGTCCGATTTGAAAATTTCGTTCAGTGTTAGATAGCCCATTTATCGAGGAAGGCTATAGGCTACTTTTTATCCCGGTACGGGAAGTAATTCCCACGGGATGCGGGTGAAACCGCTGGCAGAAGCTAGTTTTGAAATAAAAATATTTATAATTCAAATAATATTAGTATACATTTTGTATGATCATTAGCAATTTTGTTTGAAAATCTTTATACGAGACGGAGTTGATGTCTGTCTCTAATAGTTTTTACTGAATAATCGATGTTTACAAGAAACCTATTTTGTAACTCCTCTTTATTTTATGACTGAGTAAACTGGAGTGGATGAAACTTGACAAAGGGTCATGACCAGGCTACTATCTCTTTTGTGCAATCGCGGAGACCAGATTAATTTAACACAAACTATTAAACGTAGTGACCTAGCGGAGAAAACACCTGCCTCTCAGGTATGTGGGTTCGATTCCAGATCGGGCAAGTGTAAAGTGTATCTTGGACACCAATAACTGAGTAAAGGTGAAGAAAAATATCATGAACAAACTTGGACTTTGAAATCACGCTGCACGCGCACGGCTGATGATGATAATCTTAAACAAAATATAGTCTGCACAGTTCCTGTGTGTTTCATACATGGCTAGATCTAGAGGGAAGAAGAACCATTACTAATCCCCAATAACATTTTTTAACATACTTGTAAATCATTGTAACAGATGTTTAAGAACAATGCACGTACAGACTCACAAAAACAGCCAACAAAAACCTGAAGAAGAAATAAAAGTAGTGTAACATCCTGTAATAACTACACTAATAGATTAAAACAATGGTATAGTTCGCGATAACTGTAACAAAAAGTAAACTAAAATATAGACAAGCTAATTGAAAAAGCGGTGCCTGAAAAAGTTTGTATATGAATATGATCCGCAACAACATAGCGAGTGGAACAAGAATCTAGCTTAAAATTATTTATTTTCCAAATTACAAACTGTAATATTAACTTAATTGTTATATTAACTCAAAGTCGGTCTATATATGTATGTACATAGGTTTAATTACTACTTCACTAAACTGCATAACCTAACAGAATCTAGTAAGAAAAGTAAAGTAAATGCGTAGACAAGAAAGTAGTCGTAGCTAATTTGACACAAAAGAGCTGTAATTAAAGTCAATACCGACCTATTTATCAAGGATCTTCATTAATATGTCCTTCGTCTTATCTCAAACTGTATATCTAATACATAGACTATCTTATATTCTACGAACCCGCTCTGTAATCGTGTGACTATTACGAAGGCACGTGATAGGCGCCATCAATTCTCATTGGCACACTCGACATGGCATCAGGATTGTCATGGATAGCATTTGATGATAGATGTGAAGGTAACAATTGACGATCTATGTTTAGATACACACAAGAATTAAGACTCAAGTTGACCGACAACATAATGTTAGTTTTCTTAAAATGACCGTTTATTTTGAAAATGGAACGTGAAAATTCATAGTAAATAGTTGATTTAATAAAAACGGTAGTTCATGTTGTCCGTGAACTTGGGCCTGAGTATATCATACAGACTTACAGTTTTGACATAACAGAAATAATCTGATTGAAAGGCGATAATATTTTGTAGATAGAAAGCAAAACAATGTTGTGTACGGTAGGCAAGGTAATAAACAAATGAGTAAAAAAAAAATACTATCCACAGTAACAATAACTAAAAATGGGGATTTTTTCATGTAATGCACTGTTTTATAATTATTATTGAATATTTACTGAAACAGGCTTAAAATTCATTTTAAACACTATATTATGGTATAAAAGGTTGTGAATTAATTAAAGAGTTTAAAGCCATTAAATTCTTGCCTTTGGCATTCACCATAGAAAATGCTTACAAGATCGTAGAGAACAGATAAACTTAACTACTCGATCCTACATGCGTGCATTTATTTAACTTGTTATAACAACCAGATGATGAGAAAAATAGAAACAAGTTATTTTTATATCTGAAGTTAACCGAACATGTATATGTGTTAGAGTTCTCATGAAAGCAATTAGCTCTGTCACATACATGATAAAAAATAAACTTATAAAAAAAGTTTAGTAAAAGCATGAAGCAAATAATGTTTATTAAAATGCAAACGTATACCTACATTAATAGTTTATATTAACAGTTACAAACGAAGAAAAAGTAGGTATTATGTGTCTTACAAACCATTTTTTAGTTTTCACTGTTCGAGAAAAAAGCTTACCGATAAAAAGTTTTTCTATTGCAGAAAGGTCTGTAAATAACTTAAGTATATTATGATGTTAAATACACCCTTTTCAAACAGAACTTATCTTTCGCCGGTCATTTGTCCATCTTTTATTTTTATCCGGGATGTTCTTGAACACTTTGTACTTATGCTCTTATCTCTTAAATGGAACATTGTTGATGTTTATTAAGATAGTTTTAGTGATAGCCTAAGATAGTCGCCAAAGAGCTTAAGAACTTATTCTGAAACATACAAGTGATATAAACATAAGAGGAGTCTTATGTAAAGAGTTACCAAAAATCGTATTGCGATACTATATTATAATAAATACTATATCTACGTTTACTCCTGCTGCAGTAAAAAAAACAACAGTAAATAACTTTTTTCCGATAATTTCTTAATCAGTGATATAAATATAGAGATGGTTATCAAAATGAGAGAGCGGAGTCTTTGTCTTAAAAATACAATAAAGACTTACCTCTTCGTCAATGATTCACATAAAAAAGTTTTAGCCACAAAACCAACAATACAAACGTACGATCAGTTCAATAAACAGTAATAATAGCAAATCATCTATTATTAAAGTATCAAGATTATGATCAAGATGCGATCTCCGTTGAATTATGCCACGAATCAAAATATCAAGTTTCAAAGATGATTAATACCATCTATAATCGGCCTACCAACGTTACTTGTTTTTATCTTTACGCATTTTATTTTATAACAGGTGCTATGCAGAATTGCATAAACATGTACCTAGTGCATTTTATTTGTTTTTTGCTGAATGGCAAGCACAATGTTTGGAGCCTACAATAAAAGCTGCAAGTTGTAATAGTACCTCGTCAATAGTAGAAACCTGTTCGATCTTGAGTTACTGAACCACATTGAACTTGCTAGGCAGAATATTTATTTTAAGTGCCCATCCGTTTAGTACCTACCTTTGTAAAGATTACAAGGTTTGTTATATTAAAGTTTATATTCTTTTAACTTTATCAAAGTCATGATATAACTGATTTTAATTTTACAAAGATAAGGAAATATTGGTCTGAAAAATATGTATTTCAACAATATGGTGCTAATATCTTTTCTCAAGCTCAAACGTAATTCTGAAAAAGCATCATCATCCACCGAGCCTTTTCCCATCTATGTTGAGGTCGGCTTCCAGTCTAACCGGATTCAGCTGAGTACCAGTGCTTTACAAGAAGCGACTGCCTATCTGACCTCCTCAACCCAGTTACCCGGGCAACCCAATACCCCTTGGTTAGACTGGTGTCAGACTTACTGGCTTCTGACTACCCGTAACGACTGTCAAGGATGTTCAATGACAGCCGGGACCTACAGTTTAACGTGCCATCCGAAACACAGTCATTGGTGTCTAAGATACACTTAGAAAGTACATACAAACTTAGAAAAGTTGCATTGGTACTTGCCTGACCTGGAATCGAACCCGCGCCCTCATACTTGAGAGGTTAGTTCTTTACCCACTAGGCCACCACGACTTTCTGAAAAAGCATCATATTGTACCGTAATAAAATGTTACCATTTGTGTTCAATTAGCACATCTTTCAGTGAACTAATAGTTTGACAATGTGTGCCGATAACATTGCAGTTGACTCAATCAGTAACACCGCTGTAACTGTTCTTAGGCAAATAAAATATAGAAGTGCGTTTTTTTACAGAAATGTGTGAATTAAAGAAAAGTGGTTTTTATTGCTTTTTACAATCTTCAAAGAGATAATTAGAGTAGAATGCGCTAGACTTGTTACTCCTAGGTTTTTTAGCGTCTGGTAAATTATTCTCGATTATTTTGATCAATAGCATCTAGGACTGGTTTTAATATTAGCGTGATAGTATCTAGCGTGCCGATAAGTTTCAAGCGCACATCCTCTAGGTATATTAAACTTTCCAACTCCAATTAAACAAACATTTTTGACTATCAAAAAGCGATGTATAATATAAGCTATCAACAAATCGCTTCCAATAAAAATTCATACATTAATTACAATAGCGTTTAGCGTGTACCTGATATGTAAAATCATCACATGAATAGATCCCATCGAACTAAATTCAATCCGTTTTTTGTTCGAAATGTAAAGCAGTTCTTTGATGAGATTATTTGAAGAGTGAAGTTGAAATGTCAGGCCATTGTGTAGGCGTGGTACCATTTTACAAAGTGCTGTCTTGTTCTGGACGTGGTACCTATACTCATATTGTAGTGGACTGTTCGATTGAATAAAATTGTCTAGAACGTGTAGCAAGCAAAAGAGTGGGCGATTTAGCGAGGGATTATTGTATAGTAAGCTTGTTGTGCTAAACAAAACTTAAAAAAACTACAACTTACAAAGTGACCAATGCCAGGAAAATTAGAAGTCATTTTTCATTCCTTTATAGTGGCATTTTTTACGCAGACGTTTTCCAAAAGGTTAGTCATTTTTGGTAATTAGTAGGTCAACGAATATTTAAGGATTCTAACAACCAGCTGTAACAACCGCAAACGGAGCTCACGATGTATTCGGCACATTTGGCAACCTCGCCAAGTGGGCTCCTCTCAAGTTCAATGCCAAGAATCCGTTTGATCTTCCTCAATAACAATGTATTACGATTCTATTCGGAACACATAGTTTTATTAGCCTTTTGGCTTCTAAAATGTGGGCATTGTTACACATTCTTAGTGCTAGTGTTACGACAAACTGTGAATACCATTTACTGAGAGTAATAGGAAAAGTTATTGCCAAGGTAGGTACAAATACGTATTCTAATTTTCTTCTAATATAAATAAGGCATAATATCTGCATATCCTTTGTTTTGAATTCTATTATAAAAATATGAATATGTATAATAATTTATCGGTTTATGATAAACAAGTGATCCCACAAATTAAACAATGTGTCTATTCCATACTTGCATAACAAATTATGATTTTGTAACTTATCTTGAATCAGTACTCTTTTTGCCGCAATTTCTCACTCAACATAACTTACATTAATGCTAGCTGAATAATTATATTTATCTAAGTTAACAGTACGAAAATAAAACAATGAGAATTTATCTAAAGGATAGTTTGTAACAGTATTTTAATGTACGGTATCTTTAGAGCTCAGGATTATAAATTAAGATTGTCACGACGTTTGAGGAGTGGTAAGTAATCGTAAATGTACAGTCGGCGACATTGTGATTAGAACAGAAATTGAAAACTAAAATAATTTTATTCCTTCTCATTTCATTTTTATACAATTCAGCTGTCAGTTCTGCATAAATAGTTAGGCAAGAGAAAAAAAAAACTTTGTTTGAAGATATATTAAATTGTTTAAAAGTTGTGTAAAATAAGTAAATCACTCTGAGTAGTGAGATCTCAATAAACATGCATATCCGGTGTACCTAAGCTCAGCATAAAAACAATTAACTAGGTAGGCTTTAGCTTCTAAGAACTTCATCGGTAGCTATCTACATTGTTACGTGAACAGGAATGTCTATATGAATACGGTTTCATTCATAACCTGTTTGTCAAATGTTCCTGACTGTACCTACAATCGTTGAATGTGTGACTCATCAGCCGATACATATCAATCATCAGTATTGAGGCTTTTTTAGGGTTCCGTACCCAAGGGGTAAAACGGGACCCTATTGTTTTCGCTCCTCTGTCCGTCCGTCCGTCTGTCACCAGGCTGTATCTCATGAACCGTGATAGTTAGAGAGTTGAAATTTTCACAGATGATGTATTTCTGCCGCTATAACAACAAATACTGAAAACTAGAATAAAATAAATATTTTGGGGGGCTCCCATACAACAAACGTGATTTTTTGCTGATATGGAACCCTTCGTGCGCGAGTCCGACTCGCACTTGGCCGGTTTTTAATAACAATGGTGGGAGATGATTGGCGAAATGTTGATGAGATTTACAACTTTATCCAGCTAGAGAGTTTTTTTTATACTTGATATAATATGTACTTACGTACTTTAATTTGGACTTCTTCCGAATCCCGAGGAAAGATCATTCAGCACACGGATATGACTAAAATCTACCTATGTCCATTCAATTGTTACTTTTAAACTTTCCATGCTAAGGACGCGGACTTTCATTCGAATTACCAGTCAACTTATACTACTGTTGAGTATCAAAGTTAAGTTTTAGAACAAGATTGGAAAATTCTTGGACATGTAAATGTATTGTATATTCTACGGTCACGGAAATCGTCTATCATTCAAACCTTCAAATATAGAGATCTGAAGTAAATAAACAAAAAATAACGATATTTAAAACAGTGCGAAGAAACACAACAAAACTATGCATAATTATAATTTTTAGAATTAGATCACTCATTAGCATCGCAGTTATAAAAACATGACGGAATTCGGTCAGCTAATAGACATCTGGTTTATTCACAAAAAAATAAATAGCTCAGTGTTGTTAAGTAATAAGGAATTTATTCAAAACTGTAAAAAGTCGTTGTTTCTTTAAAGTGATATAATTTAGATATGGCTGAAGGTTACAGCGAATTGAAGTCTAATAAACTTGTCGATATTAAGTTATTTACTTCTTCTCATTACTTACCTGCTTATGTGGTCTACTGCGAAAGTATTGCACCAGCAATGGGAAGCTTTAATGTTTTCATGCAAACACCTGATTTCATTATTTGTTTGAGTGCAGGCGATCAGGCAAAATTGTAATTTACATGCGCATCAAACTTATATTTAGTAACAACTCGCGAATTACCCGCTTAAATTACGCAAAGTAGGTAGAATTTACATAATTTTTAAAATTGCAAATCTGGACTCAATATTAATCTGGGGACTAAATTGTCCTTAGTACATGATCAAAAGTCTTCGTTAAATATTTTCTTTGTTAGGACCGTAGCGGGGTCATTGAACTGTATTAAAATCCTCAAATATAATTACGCTAAGATTACTATCAAGCTTCGTACTAAATGAGGATGTTTTGTTTCTTGCTTGGGGAGCGAACAACTCAAGTTTTTTGTCCTACCAAATTAAGCTACGTATTAACAATAACGCTTTGTTTTATAATTGTTACCGACGGAAGTTACGCATATGGTATTTTTATTACGTCTTATATTGTAACAGTGGATGTGCTTATGGACAATTCTGGCTAAGCCATGACGTGGCTCAAAGTTAAGTGTAGGCAAATATAATTCGGTGTTGCAGAAGGTCGCAGGCTTTGTTTTTTTTTCAAATATTAATCTTGAAGAAGGGATATTGTCTCGTTGATGTGTAGGTATTTAGGTATTGGAAGGTGCTACTAAGTCTGGCAAAGCCACCTTAAGGCTGTCAAATATAGATTATTAGGTTTGAGAAGCATCAAAACATATATTTTTTTCTTTTTATAAAGTTGACAGGAATGACGCACAACAGGACTATCTGCAGACAGGAATTAAGAGTTTCAGTGAAAAGTCATTAAAATACCGTTTACTTGACTTGGAATACCAATTTAGATATACGTAAATCAATTTTATTACTCTGTAAAAAAAGTTAATAACCCTATAGATTATAATAATATGTATACAAACTATTGCTCAGAATTACATACACGACTTTGCATTTTTCTTCCTAAGCTCGGAGTAACAAAAAATAATTGCCGATTGCAAGTTATTATGTAGATCTGATAGACCGAAAAATTCCAGGTCATTGGCTTTACAAAGATATTATTATTTATTAGAAAATTATACCGTAAAAATAAACAAGGAATATTTTGCATCTTATTCATTGATTAGACATAATGACGGAGTGACTGTTTCGTGATTAATTTATATTCCGTTTGTGGAGTGTTTTACGACTTTTTATTCAATTATTCAAAATATACCGTTCTTTATATACTATGACAAATTCTTTGACACAGTTTCAAATTAGATGATTTATAAAAACAAATATATGACCGTGACTATTTTTAGTGTTTGATTACTTAATTAAAATAACCATTTGTATACTTATGTTAGTTTGTGTAACGGCACCTCTGTATTGACTTAATATTAGCAGTAGATATAATATTTTTGTATGGTAATTCTAAGAGGTAATCCCAAGAAATCCTTTGAAAAATAAATTCCTGTAAAAGCTTAGGTACATGAAAAAAAAAACAAACACAAACATTACAGTGAAACCAACAAGGTTATAAATACCTGTTATTGTTATGATTTCATGATAGTGACCTATTAAGAAAAGTTAGGGTTTTCTTTTGATGATGAAATTTTCTTTGAAATATAAGCTAAATCTTGCTCAAGTATACGATTTTTCCGATAACTGTGTTCTTGGAATTTTGGTTAAAATACAACCGTATTTTCTCGTACTTTTGCTAGGTACTTGTGCAGTTTTTCTTCAAGACATATTGCGTCACTTCTAAAGGATTTGTGGTTTAGGGTTAACGACATTATAAAAAAAAACTAAAAAAATATAAAGTTCTGAAGTGCAATTAGGCATCGTAAACTTTATGGTCTATTATTAAAAATTGGGTATCAATGAACTCGTCGCTATTATATTTTTTTTACTGTGTAGTAATAAACTCGAGCTTGTAAATAATTTACTGAACAAATAGAATAAACGTGAATGTAAAAGTCATTTTTATTGACTTTTAATTATTAATCCTTTAATCAGGTTAAAACATTAATCATTAGTTGCTTATAAGTTTTTATTTTAATTCTGTACATTTCATGATTTCAGCTGACTCGTTCGTTCATGCGTGTATAGACTACGTGTAAAGTAATTAATTTACCAAGAAGACGTTAACTTGACCTTAAACCTCGTTCTATTTACCTCTCAGCGTGCCATTGAACGTTCGCAGTCCATATAATTAAGACAAAACAATAAGAAAGTGAGTAGATTCCAGGAGATATCGTTGCACAACGATAAGACTTCAGAATCGCCGGATGGTTGATACCATCTCGAGAAGCAGCCCGTAACGCGAGTTGCCAAACTAAATGATTTTGTACGCGATTGATTTATTGTGCTTTAACTCCTGTATTGTTTAGAGAATGGAGTGATTATGGCTAGAATTTATTGGGTTACACTAGAGGTTGTTTAAGGCCGTTTGATATGCTTTGCTTGCAGAACTATTCATTCAAGTTTACAATCACGGCTGTTTTCTCCATACATTATTTTACCCTGCAGAACCTACCATTCTGATTTGTGCTTACAGAAGGAAAATTGCTTCCAATATGTTATGTTTGTAGCTGTTTACTCGTGTACCCAAAACGAGATACAATAAATACTGCCAAAACCCATAACTCACCGTAAAAATAAATGAATACAGGTAGTCAGTACTGGCAAGATAAACTATTAAATCATCTCTATAAAAAAAATACATTAGGCAGTCTTTGTTTTAAAAAAAGAACAATATCCGGAACGTTACCGATGTATAAGTACGACAGTAGTTACGTATAAAACATAATTGCTGACAGGAATCCGTTGGTAATGACTCTGAAGTCATCATAATGATGATCAGTCATGACTATCCGCATGAAAATCGTGATTGCGAGGGAAAATTTTATTTACTTGTCTGTCAGTCATGTTGTTCTAGTGCCCGAACAAGTCAAGGTCCTGTGAACTTAAGCTATGAGCTTAAGTACACACGTGTTGGTAAAGACATCGGAAAATGAGTAAAGTCGCAAAGTATGACTTCGGTTTTTTTCCTTAACAAATTTCTTCATTATTATTGTGACCTGATGAAAAGCATTTAATATGCATGCATTGAGATTAGATTTCACTAATTTGCATTGAATCAATCAAGTCATCAATCACTACTGAAAATGAAATTAGAGCACGTGATGATACAAAATATACAAAATGATATCTAGACTGAATTACTTCTTCATACAGCGATAAAAAGGTAAATATAAAGGTACATTGACTTTATAAGAAATAGCCTTTACTCAGCAAGAATAGGTCACTTTGAAACTTATAAACATCATGTGTAAATATTATTTGCGAATGTTTCTTTTATGCACATTCTCAGACAGGCGTGTTATTGTTTAGTTAGATGTAATATATTACAATATAGCTGTGTTATTGTTGCCGTTTTAGGGCATTAGTCATTTATAAACTTACGCTACATTTTAACATGTTGGTCTAGGGTTTACAAAGCGCGACTGCTGTGCAAGAGATTTGAATTCTGGGTCGAGCTACAATACTTAGGCACCTATTAGAAAAAAACTTTCAGAAAGTAGCTGGAAGTTGGTAGTGATACACCCATACATCGAGAGCGCGTGATGTTGGTCCTGTGCCTGATCTTTTTCCGGTCGTGTCGGATTGCCGTTCCATTAGATTGCTTTATAATTATTATACATATAATATTTTCTACACAGTCGTTGCAGTTGCGAAAACTACTTCTCATATTGCCTCATTGACTACATCGAACTTTATGAGATTCATATCGGTTGAACCTGAAAAAATAAACAACTTTGTTCACTCATCACAAACAATATTACAGGAAGTTTTTCATGCATAATAAACTCATTATAAAACGTCTTCCTCACTTACAAAATAATTGTTTTACTACTACAGTTGAGATAGAAAAAATATCTTCATACTTAAGATTAATAAGATTCTAACGTTATGTTCATTTAATGTGTTGCTTTTATAATTGTATATTAGTTAGAAGTGTCACATTTTTTTATTTTAATTAATGTACATTAATTCTCACTTCTGTGAACTGATTTTCTTGAATATGTATCAGTGAGTCATATTTTGTGGTCTGGGAAAATTTTAATTGAAGAGAATTATGTTATTCGAAGTAGTTACATATGCATACTGTTATAATCTTCATGGAGATTGCGCCTTTAATGGTTTGCACGTGTTTATATTATTGTAATATATACCTTTGTATAATTTAGTATTGACTTGAGCTACATATTAAAATTAGCAGCAGGAAAGTTTTTATTTATGTATTAGGAAATTTTAGAACTAAACTATGATTGCCAAAAGAGGATAATTGACTCACGACGATGCTAATAAAAAAATGTACTAACCATAAGTAATTTTAATAAACTGTGTTCCCATAAACCCTGAGTAGGTTTAAATAAGTGGTTGGTGTAAACAAATAGACTCGTAGCGTACCACTATTCAAGTTATCACTATTCATATTATCAAATAGTAGTACAAAGTGGCAGAATTCTGTATGATCTGCATAATTTTCTTGAACATAAAATCTATTAACACCTATCATCACCTGAGTTACCGAGGAAGTAGTTCAGAGATAAAAACTGAGGAAGGAAAAATCTCAATAGTTACGTTGTTACTGTTGATCTGATCAATTCATTGCGTAAGCGCACACATAATTACCATTGACAGACATCAAGTTGTGTCGCAAATGCAGCCGACTAATTGTTTGCACAAATGAGATACATCCGGTGGAACTACACCAGTATTTGATTGATTACAATGTGCTAAGTGTTGCATTTTTATTATTTACAGTTTGACTTTTTTGATGCAGTAGCGAGTTCGCACTTCGTTATCCAAGAAGTTCTATAGTATGATTGCATTGTTTCACACATTTAGTACCCATCATCCACTTGAAAATTGAAAATAGTTCGGTTATCATTAAAGTTAAATGGTGCAACCCACACTAAGCCGAAAATTGGCTAAGATACCAACTAAAATAGACCAAAAATTAGATGTGTTTTAAAACTTGCTATTCAGAACTTGACAATAGAATCCAGCACAAAACATTTCCTTTAACGTTTACCATTATTCTAAAAGCCTAAAAAATTACATCTTTCAGGCAGAAAATATCAAAAAACCATAACTTTTCATGTCAGATTACTATCAGAGCTCCTTTAATCGCGAAGTGGCGATACGAGCAATAATCGCCGCTTGCTCATTTAGTGGCTAAACACGATACGTCCGCGCGTAGCCGACGTAGCCTTGGCCGTGAACTAGTAACGTGGCTGTAGCGAGTCAGGTTGCATCAGCAATTCATTACCGTAGGCATTTTAACCAACTAAGAACAACTTAATTTCACTTTTCGTACATATGATAATAGTAATATATGAATAATGTAATAGATACATTTTGTTGATCCACAGTTACAACAAATCACTTCCTAATGTAAATAAGGTAGATGAGTCCAAAAATGCGCTGTTACCAGTTTACGGGAGGCATTTTTATCAGTTCTGTGATGCCAACAAGGCGGTGCCTGTATCTTGGGGGCCTTGACAGATTTAGATGAAATTTCAAAATAGATCTCTCACAAGTTTCCGATGTTTGTTCCTCAATCAAGCGTTAAAGGCTGCACACAAGTTGATGGAAACAAAAAGGTAAACTGCGATCTGATTTAACACATAGGAGATTTTTAACCCGGGTGATTGGAGTAGTTCGCCCGGTTCGCGGGTGATACCGCGACTGGGGACTAGTGTCAGTATGAAAGTGTCTTTTTTGAACACGATAACAAAAAAAGAATACCCACAGTAGGTATAAGTTTGTACCAAATTGGAATCCAGCTCAGCATTTTGCCATGTAGAATACCAGAAGCTAATATGCTAGATCCCTACAATGACGTACAGACGACGTGTAGACAGTTATATAGATAAAGTGATCTAGTGTTCAGTGCGGTGTGCAGTTGATGCTAAGTATATGTAATGCTGATGTGAACAATGTTTTCATACGATTCCTGATTTATTGTGTTTTAATCATTGGTCCGACTCTTAGATTAGGGAATAAAGGTATAATGGTGACACAGTTTGCGATACAGTGAGGATGCAATGGATTAAAAGTCGAGTCTGTTATTTAAGTAGGCTTCGTGTATGCGTAATAAATTTTCCCCTTCAGAGGCTGTTTTGAGAAGATTGTGGTACAAAGGGTTGCAAGGTTAGCAAACCCACAAAAGGAGGAAATGAGCTAGCGAGAACAGTAAGTGTCTCTAATGTGCCTTTCCCTCACCCGATATGTACTGGTCTTCTTTTCAACCCTTCACAGTTTTACTGTTATATAAACTTATGTATGTAGACAGTGACTCGCGAATATATTTATAGTTGAGACTTGTCTTACTGGAAAGTAAGTCGGCCGACTTGGCATCAACTAGTGCAGGTGCAACGACAAGTTCAAGGTCATACCGACGTAATGTTCACGCTCTCATTATTATGTTTAAACAGTTTTATGAAAACATGTGAGGTTTTAATTATTTTTCGTACAGAGTAATGTTATATGAATACCAATGGTAGCTAATTGAATCTTTCATGGAAAGTATCCGCTGGGTGCACATGAATATATTTTTCGTGCTAATCATAACTTTAATACCTACATATTTTTCTTTTAGAACTTGTAGTTTTGCTGTTAGTAAATTTTTTGGCGTTAATCAAGCATCTCCTTTATAAAAAAATATTAATGAAACGGCCGCAAAAATTTTCAAGAACCTACGAGTAATCTAAGAACCGACATGGTTATATTTTCTATAGAGCGACAATATTGAGGATTCAATGCAACTAATCTACCATAGCACATTGTCAATTTACCATTAAACGTATGATTAAATCAATTGGGCATGCCATTGAACTCTATATGTAACCAGATAATGATGATGACTCCTCAGTTCGCACCATGGTACGGGTATTAAGGAAATAATAAAGGAAATCGATGGAGCACGCTCCCTTTTTGCTTGCTGACCACAAGATCCTGATAGGATGGTCTTCGACCGCAAAGCTGACGTTAATCTTGTATCCCACGAAGCATATTGACTCTTTTGTTTTATGCCAGGTATAGCTTATGGAGGAAGTATTAAAATTAGTTTATTTGTCCTGAGCAATCGTATTACTGAAGAACGCTTGTAACCTACATAGAATTTTCAACGAACTTTCATCTGCATGGGCAAGAAATAGGGTGATGAATATTAATTTTGACGTCTACAGTTCATAAACGATTTTTTTGGGTATATATAGTTAATTAGGTATCGAATAAGTTAGTGTAAAGTAATATTTGTGTTTTGTTTTTTAGTTATTCGTTTGTTTTTCTCTTCAAAATGATAAAAAATATGGGTCACGTAAAAACAATCTTTGAAAATTGATGCATCTTAATATAGGGAGGTACGTTTGTAAACCATAGGATATTACATTCTTTAGTACTCCTATCTAGATAGGGATGCGTGGGTGATTGGATGTAGAACTTAAATGCTATGGACAGTAGACAGTTTATATTCTTTCCTACTATCGCTAGAATAATAACTACGATAAACACGTAAGTACTATATAGCAACTGAACACTATATTTCATAATCCCACCAGTAAATAACAGGTACGCCAACATAACATAACTTTAATCTCGTACACTTAGGGTCCGATAAACGTACACAGTTTACACTGGCTAGCCAATTTATTTCTAGACGTTAATATCGGGACTCAATCGAGGTGCAACCGCAAGAATGCAGTCCAGTCCCTACCACAACTGCTGGAAAGGGAATCTTCAAGAAACCAGTTTTATGTTATTGCGCCCTTCAATAAGTTGTAATAAGTATTGGCTTCGGTACTCAGAGGCATCGATGCAATTTACTCAAGTAATGAAAGTAAAAGTTTATGAGCTATTTGCATTTTGCATCTATGTGTTTATGTGAGGAGTACCTATTAATTAGGTCAGTGTGTTAGCGCTACTTATTTATGAGATTTTACTCTACAAGTAACACTCTGTAGGCATGGTCTTTTAGGCATTACTAGCACAATTTTTTTTTTACGCAAAATAACTAGGCTGAAAAATCTAACACGGTGTGGTCCAGTACCAATGGCAATTAGCTGCTAGTATGACCAATAAACAGATAATCAATTTCTAGTTAAATAGAATAAACAATGAACATATATAATAATAATATATAGAGAATAATTAGTCAAACACAGACAGAAGTAACTTAATGTAGGGAACTTCCATGCAACTGAGTTCTAAATTAGGTGCAATGTTTTATCCGCCCATCGGACTAAACGTACACATCACGCATTACACGGTTTTATAACAATCCAATTAAGTATATACATAATTTTTTGTGTCCGCAAATGATTATTCAGCTCATTTGCTTTGCATAACTCGCGTCATACGCTACGTGTAATGACGGAGCCCAGATCGCGTACAAAAAGAAACTCGCCCCCGACGTATCATCGTGTTGCCTTATTTTTAACAACTTGAGAGTTGTAATTATTAGTGCCAACGAACTACAGACCAACGATCAATTTATTCTTATGAAGGCTGCCTGGTTATTCACTCATGACCTTTAGAAAAATGCCCGAGGTATAGTTGGGAATTCTTTGCGAATGAGTACTATGCTCGCGTGTTACTTTTACGCCTTTTTTGTTAGGTATTTTTAGTAAAAAGCTCTGCAAATATAACTGAGATTAGCCGCCATTAAGATCTTGTTTAATAATATGGTAGCTTTCTTAAATGCTCGCTACGTAGAATTAAAGCTTTACCTGGTAGCTCTATATATAATTGAGGTTTTATTAGGTATTGTTTCTAGATTTTTATATTAGACTTTTGTAAATTACATAGATTTTCAGTTTTTTTGAATCAGCACTTTTTTGTTTCTGTAACAACATAACCACTAGTAAAGTAAACCATTCATTTGATAACGAACTCATACCGACAAAAGCAATTAATTTATGCTAATTTAATAATAAAATAAAATTTCCATACCGCTTGGATATACAGTCCCTTTGAAGATGACCATAACCATAATATCTAGTACAAGCTGTAAAAAAGTCGACTTATTTACGTTTAAATAAGTAAACACATATTCGTGCGGGTAGGCCTAGGTTCAGTAGTAGATGACCATTGGCTGATATGATGCTGATTACACATTACTTACGAAAAAAAAAAACATCTGAAAATTGAATGAGTAATGGCTACTGTTTTTTATGTATCATTTAATAAATATTCTGTTCTTTATATGTCTGCAAAATAGCAGGTGGAATAGTTGCATGACTGTATGAAGGTTTAGATGGACAATGCACCATGTAAATAAAATGTACCAAGCTATCATCATACTTATATCGCATCACGCTATTAAGTGGTACAATGTTATATTTATTTTATATATAAAAGTAGGTTCGTTAAGAGCGTATACGCTCGGCGCGCGATGTCAACTTTAGGTAATCTAACGCAAAAAATCACGCAGACTAGCGTCGCGGCCACTCGCGGCTGTGTGCGTGCCTATCATACTTCACGTATAGTCACACAAACCATTTTGATCCTTTCGAGTGAAATTAGTACAGCAAAAAATATATTATTTAGTAAATAGTTATTAGCGAGAAAATAGTGTAAATCTATGGACGACTTAAATATGAAAGCATGAAAATAAGTTGTTAAGAGAAGAAAGAAAGAAATGCGGTACATTAGCATCTTGGTTGTGTGCGTGCGTGTCATACTTCACGTATATATATATGTAGTCAAGCAACCAATTTTAGTCCTTTCGAGTGCACTTATTTATTTATTTATAAATTGTTACAAAAATTAAGGAAATAAAGGACACCGTTTTTATTTTTTAATGAAACCACGTTGTTTTAAATGCATACATTTATTTTGAAATTATATAAAAACAAAAATAAAATAAAAAAGTTCGGAATCTTAAAAATTAGTACCTAGTGTCTCTTAGTGCCATTGACCTGGATTTGCGTGGGTCTACTATCTCAGGCAGCAGACACAGGTTATAGTAATTTACCAGACGAGTTTGCATTTGGCCTTGCCAAAATTGCCACTATGTTGGATTTAAATTGACATCACAAAGATAATCGTGCATTGTCACCCAAACCGAACATCGAAACAAAATTATGTTTTGATTGCTTAAGTATATTTGCTTCAAAATTAATTTCAAGCTTTAAAAGTCTGCCATATTTGAATGAGAGTGATCTTACATTTTTTTCGAGTTATTCAATACAAGTTCTTTCATTTGATACCCTTATTGTGGAATGCACATTAAAAACAATTGCTCCTCCATCTTGGATATTCCGCCATATTGGATTTTAAGAGGGAAGTTACATAGTGAATCATGCATTGTCATCCAAACTGAACGTGCATACAAAATTTTAGATCAATCGGTTAAAGAAATATTCTTCAAAATTTCAAAGATTAACCCACATATTACTTACATACCTATGATACATACAGACACGCAAACCTAAATCAAACACAAAAAAATAAATATATAAAAAAAACTAAACTATAAAAAAAATATACTCCCCAACGTATCAAGATGTATCGGTCGCGCTCAAAATATCCACTATTCTCGGTATCCACGGCAAAGGTCATTCACCCTACGCGATGCTACGGAGCGACACGTCCTCTCTCTGTGAAGCCGCGCGGCGGTCTGGTTTGAGTCGACTCGCGTGCAGCGTTTTATAGTAGGTTTTAAATAATTTATAAAAAAATAATAACGAAAGATTAAATTATGAAATAAAGTTTATATTTTAAAGAAAGAGTTATATTAATATAATAAATAATTGTTATATTAAATTAAGTAAGATAGGCAGGTGAAAAAAGCATTTGAAATTCACAATATTTGACATTGTTAAAATATTTTTTTCTGAAAGATAGGGACCTGAATTAAAAAATGTTTTCAATTAACTATATTCAGGGGGATTTTGTCCATGAGTAAAAAATTTTTTATGATAAGATTTGTCACTGTTTTCACATCAATTTGAGCTTCGAAATAGACGCTGAACGGGAATTTTATAAAACATATATTACGTTACAGGGGATTTAAGTATTTAAACTACACAAATCGAAATTTTTGTTCAATTAACTATATAGACAGTAAAATTACCTTGCGTTATTAAAAATTAACATAGTTATAGGATAAGTAGTTACTGAGAAACAGTGGTTTGAAAAGTACCATTTTAGGCCAAATGGCGCGCGGCTGACGTACACGCTCTTAAGCATTTATAATACTTCAAAGTACTTAGCTTATTCCGATACATCTGATCTTCTTTGTCATTCATACTTCAAAGTTATAATACCTTTATTTAAGTTTTCATTACTCGGTAGTCATCAGGGACTAATGACTGCAATTTGTAAGTTCAGACCGATTTTATTTGCCGCTAATGGTGGTTGTTAAGCACTGTCATGAGCCATTTGTCGGTACTAAAAGGTTCAATGGAGATAATTTCGAAAAAGGTTCATTTTCAGTTACAAATACCTACAAAAGAATCACAATAACTACAAAATATTTTTCTTGACTCAACTAAGTTAGTGATAAGAATATGGGTCCTCAATACAATTATGATACTCGAACGTAATTGAAAAATTTCTACGTTATCTTCACCAGTCTAAAGAAGCGCGGTCCAAAAAATATTTTTTCTGAATAAAGGTTTTAATTTTCAGTGACCAAAACTACTATCTATTTATTTTCTGCTGACAGATTTTATGTACTCGTATGATTGGAAATGTATAACTAAGTATGCAAATTAAAAGTCGTTCACCATACCTGATGATGATGATGATGGCGTCCACGGCCGATTTCAGCCACGGCGGCTGTTCTCATTTAAGGAGATCAGCCAGCTGCGCAGGACATATTATAGTGCACGAGCATTTGCGCAGACACAGGTGCACTCCCTATTCCTTCACCCTCATAACCCGATGGGACGGCAATCCGACACGACCGGAAAGGGATCAGGCGCAGGACCGAGATTTACGTGTTCTCCGATGCACGGGTGAATCAATCACCAACTTCCAGACTACGGGCTGCTTTGTGAAAGTTTAAGAAAACCCACAAAGCGATTTCGGCCCGACCCGGGAATCGAACCCGAGACCTCGAGCACAGCAGCCGCGCTTGCGGCCACTAGACCAACGAGGCAGTTAAAATTCACCATACCTAGTTGTACCCAATGCACGCTAACGTTCGTTCCGGTTCTTTTTAAAATGATAATGTTTAAGTGATTTGGATTGATTCTACACATCATGTAAAAAAGAAAAGAGAAACAAAAATTCGACTTTTCAAATATTCAATTTAAACATATTTTTAGTTACCTACATCAAATCGTGAAGTAATTTTAATTTGATTAAGGCCACAGCCAGATTAAGACGTAAATGAATCAAAATAATTTATTGTTTACAAAACGCAGTAACACGTATCACGTGTTTTATCGTTTTTCTGCCGTTATTATAATGACTCATTTATATGATGCATACTGGAAAAATATGGCAATCTATGTTTAAAAAAAAAGACGTATTTTAAACTAAAAAAAAATATCGCTCTAGATTACATTAGTGTGAAAAAGTATGTACTGAATCCCAAAGTAATAATATTTTTTTATGTTTCAGGTTTTTATGTCAAAAATGGTTTGCAAGTCATAACCAGCACTTAACGAATTAACAACACAATGGACAATATATTGAGAAGATACTGCAAATTGTATTCAATAATATTTTTTCTTTTAATCGTTGAGTCGAGGGGCCATGATAGCAATGGTAGGTTTTCAAGAAATTCATATTTATATCAATCAGAAATTATTTTATATGATAAAATGTTTTCGAATATTTTCCGATTATTTTTTTCAGAAACATCTAACGATCATCGACAATCTCGAGTTACTGGTAGAATAGTTAAACTGTATTCGGGTACGAGACCTGAACCCATACTGTGCGCCGGTGAAGGTTTTCAAGGAGACCCTAACGACTGTGCTGTTTTCTATCGTTGTATGAAGTCAGGACGCGGAAAATATACAGTTTTCAGGGTAAATATTTTTTTTTAATAACTTTAACCACTTAAATAAGTTTTACCAGTGTTTACATTAATTATATGTTTGTTTTACAGTTTCAATGCGGACCTGGCACTGTTTACGATCCTGAAACTGAAGTTTGTAATCACCCTAGAAGTACAAAACGTGTAGAATGTGGCGGTCTGTCTACGCCCGCACCAACAGTTGACCGCTTGAATAACAATGAAATTGAAGGAGCACAAAACGAAATACCTTCACCTATAACAAGCCTGCCTATTCGTATAGAAACCACAACTGGTGCTCAAACAATTTTTTCTACTGCATATCCTTGGGCTTCTAGCTCGATTATAAATAATCCTACAAAACGCCAAACACTTGCGCATTCAACAGGATTCACTAATGCTTACACGACTGCTGCATCACCTGAAACATCAGTAACCCAGAGTCAACAGTATACGACAAGATTAACCAATCCACCAACCTCTACTGTAACCCAAATAAGTTCCCGAGATAACATTTGTACATCAGATGGTTTCATGGGTGACAGTGAAAATTGTCGGAAGTTTTATAGGTGTGTAGGTAATCAAAGAGGTACATACACAAGGTTCGAGTTTTCGTGTAGCGAATCAACGATATGGGATGACGATACACAAAGCTGCAATCACGCTTGGGCTGTAAAGAGAAGTAGATGCGGTAGGAGTAACCAAGACAGTCAGTATACAACAAATAAAGATGTATTTCAAAAACCTACTTCAACAGACAAAACAATTCAACAACAGCTTCAAATAAGCTATGGATCAGATGTTACCCAAACTCAAACACAAATAAGTAATGGATCGGTCATACAAAACCAAACTCAAATTAATTTTGGTGATCGCTTAAATTCTAACAAAGGCACAAAAGCTACACAAAATCAGACTCAAATAAGCCATGGTTCAGCAACTAGTCAATCGCAGACCCAGATTGATTTCAGTGATAAAGGGGTACAAACACAATTACAAATTGATCATTCGAAACAAACAAGTCAGTCTCAGGTACAGGTTCATGCATCAACTACAAAAGGACCATCCACATCCACAAGTTCGTCTACACCTCATGCCAGCTCACAGGAAAGTAACATTTGCTCTAGGTCTGGTTTTATGGGAGATACTAATGACTGCAAGAAATTTTATAGATGCATTGATAATGGCAGCGGTGGTTACACTAAATTTGAATTTTCATGTGGACAGGGAACTGTTTGGGATCAAAGTATTGAAGCTTGTAACCATGCTTGGGCTGTCAAAGAATGTGGAGATAAAGGCCCTGTAGAAACCACAAGTACTACGCAAGCAGCTACGAGTACTTCTACGTCTACACAAAATTATTATACAACATCTTCAACTGAAAATTATCAAACAACGTCAGGCTTTATTCCCACGGAAGATAACGAAGACAGTGGTTATGGTCAACCAAATCAAAACCCCACCGTGGCCACAACTGCATCAAGTTTGACAACATTAAGTTCAACTACCGTAGTTTCAACAACAGCAAAATTACCATCCAATGGAAATTGTCAATCAAGTGGATTTATTGGTGATGCTAATGACTGCAAAATATTTTATAGATGTGTTGAAAATGGCAGAGGTGGCTTTACCAAATACGAGTTCAAGTGCGGTGAAGGCACTGTTTGGGATCCTGATCTGGAAGCTTGTAACCACGCTTGGGCTGTAAAAAGATGTGGTGGTCATGCATCTTCTGATGATCACAAGGTCGACACAACAACTGAAAAAGCTCCTACTCTTTCTACTGTCAGCACTCAAACTACCGTAGTTACTCAATCACCTACCGAATCTGCCGCAACACAGGACGATGACTACGATACTGGTTATGGATCTGTAAATAATGAAATTTCTTCATCAACGACGACGACAACAAAACAACCCCATAAAGAAGATAATGTGGGTAACGTATGTCGTTCAAGTGGTTTCATGGGTGATGAAAACGATTGTAAAAAGTTTTATAGGTGCGTGGATAACGGCAATGGAGGTTACATTCGTTATGAATTTACATGTGGTGAAGGCACAGTATGGGACCCTAAGATCGAAGCTTGTAATCATGCATGGGCAGTAGAAAAATGCGGTGGATCAACGGTTAATAATCAGGAAGCCACCACAGCTAAACCTGCTACCACTGTCGAAGAAGCCGACAAAGGTACCACCGAAAGCATCCATAATACTATAGCATCAACGATTAGTTCAAGTTCCTCATCCACTTCACCTACTACAGAATCAACATCTTCGGGTAGTAATGAATGCACACATGATGGTTTTATGGGAGACCAAAAGGACTGTAAAAAGTTCTATAGATGTGTTAATAATGGAAAAGGATCATTTACAAAATACGAATTTTCTTGTGGTGAAGGAACCGTATGGGATCAAAAAATCGAAGCTTGCAATCATGCATGGGCGGTGGAAAAATGTGGTGGAACTGCTGTTTCCTCCCCTACTCATCTCGAAACAACCACTCTATATCGTCCTACTATGAATGATGAGATAGATAATGGCTATCCTTCGAACATTGACACAGGCTATGAAATAAGTACACAAAAGACAACAACAACTCAGTCTGTGCCGTCAAGTTCAGTAGCTGCCGGTGAAGGGAACAGTTGTACAACTAGTGGATTTGTTGGGGACAAAAACGACTGCAAGAAGTTTTATAGATGCGTCGATAATGGAAATGGTGGCTTTATTCGTTATGAATTTAGCTGTGGTAAAGGTACGTTATGGGACCAGAGCATAGAAGCATGTAATCATGCATGGGCGGTTAAAGATTGTGGTACTGGAATCAATACTATACACACGTCGAGCCAAAGTCCCACACACGTTACATCGACATCAGATAATGAAGATCAAGGTTATCCTCAAAGTACTGAGAAAACAACCACTACAACGGTTAGCACATATCCAGATGAAGGTACCAGTGGAGAATGTTCTAAAGAAGGTTTCACTGGCGATAAAAGAAATTGTAAAAAGTTTTACAGATGTGTAGACAATGGTCGAGGTGGATATACTAAATACGAATTTACGTGTGGTGAGGGTACTTATTGGAATCAAGAAATATTATCATGCGACCACGCTACATCTACTAAACCATGTGGAGAAATTGAAAGTAGTTCTAGTACACAAACATCTGAACCGGCTCATGATGAAATTTATACAGAGGTTACAAGCTCATCAACCGAGGAAAATATATATCAAACTCAAAAACCACCCACGTCATCAGGAGTATGTACATCGGAAGGATTCTACGGTGATCCGAACGACTGCAAAAAGTTTTACAGATGCGTGGATAACGGCAAAGGAAGTTATACGAAGTATGATTTCACTTGTGGCGATGGCACAGTCTGGGATCAAGAAATACAAGCATGTAATCACGAATCAAACAACAGAAACTGTTCATCTAGTTCTTCCTCTCAGTCGACAAGTACCTCTCAAACAACTGAAAAATCTCCAGAAGCTGGTAGTTCAACCACTACGGTTTCACAGATTCAACACTCAACTGAGAAAACAGATAGCTCATCTGTCTCAAGTAGTAACCAGTGCACATCTGAGGGATTCTTTGCAGATCCTAATGATTGCAAAAAGTTTATTCGCTGCGTAAGTAATGAGAAGGGTGGATATACAAAATACGAATTTTCTTGTGGTGAAGGAACAATTTGGGTACAAGATATTTTGGCATGTGACCACGATACCGACAAAACTACTTGTTCTCCACAATCAACGACCAGGCCTTCAACGTCCGAGGGACATCCACAAACTACTGAAAAGGTAGAAGCGAGCACTTCTACATCGCGGCCACAGACAACTGATAAATTGGAAGATGAATATGATAGTGGAACTTCCGATAAACCAACCCAACCTGGAAGCGGTGTTTGTTCATCAGAAGGATTTTACGGAAACGAGAATGACTGTAGACAATTCTACAGGTGTGTGGATAATGGTCAAGGTGGATATACTAAATATGATTTTACATGCGGTGAAGGCACAGCATGGGACTCCGAAATTCAAACGTGTAACCATATCGATCAAGTTAAAAATTGTCATGGTACCAGTGAATCACATCCTGTAATGCATGACGAAGATAATACTCAGTCAACAGGAACTTCTAGTGCACCAGAATCTAGTACAGCGGCTTCTAGCACATCTTCGAGTACATCGACTTCTAGCACAACGAATTCTGAAACAAGTCAAGGTTCATCTTCCCCAAATAAAAATTCTTGCGATAGCGAAGGCTACTTTGGAGATACACAAGACTGCAAAAAGTTTTATAGATGTGTGGATAATGGCAAAGGAGGCTACACAAAGTATGACTATGTATGTGGCGAGGGTACAATCTGGGATCAAGACATAACTACTTGTAACCATCCACAAGACGTTGTCAATCCCTCCTGTAATCAAAAACAAGAAAGTACAACATCAACGACAATGGCATCTTCAAGTGACTCTTCATCATCATCATCAATCCAATCATCAACTCAATCACAAAGCTCATCAACTCAATCATCGACTGAAAGTTCACAAAGTTCGTCAGCTCAAACAACACAGAGCACGTCAAACTGCTCTCAGGAAGATTCTTCCAAAAAACCCGTAAATCAAAATATAACATGCGATAAAGCAGGCTATTATCCCAATCCTAATGATTGCAAGAAATTTTATAGGTGTGTGGATTGGGATGGTGACGGTAAACGATTCTCTGTCTATCACTTTGAATGCGGTGAAGGTACAATTTGGGACCCAGCTGTTGAAACATGTAATCATGAAGAGTCAGTTTACCCACCACGGGACTGCAGCGGGACCCAATCGCAAAGCGAAAATCAGCCATCAGCAACTGAAGGAACAACTACAACACAACAGGAAACAAGTAGTTCCCAAGGAAGTACAACTCAATCTTCATCTACATCCCAATCGACAACACAGTCGACAACTACTGAACCTACAACTCAGCAATCAACGACTTCCGAACAAACAACAACTCAACAATCGACTAGTTCGGCACAAACGACAACAGAAAAATCTACAATATCAGAACCGGCAACTACACAATCCTCTACTACATCAGAGCCAACAACTCAATCATCTACTACATCAGAACAAACGACTCAATCATCTACTACATCAGAACAAACAACTCAATCATCTACTTCATCAGAACAAACGACTCAATCATCTACTACATCAGAACAAACAACTCAATCATCTACTACATCCGAACCAACAACACAATCATCTACTACATCAGAACCAACAACACAATCATCTACTACATCAGAACAAACAACAACGGAACAATCAACAACAACAACAGATCAAACAACTACAGAGCAATCGACAACTTCTGAACCAACTACTGAACAATCAACTACGGCTGAACAGACAACACAGGAATCAACCACGACTGAACAAAGTACTACAGAACAATCTACCACCGAGCAATCTACTACTGAATCGTCAACTACCGAATCATCAACAACTGAATCGTCAACTACTGAATCATCAACAACTGAATCATCAACTACAGAATCCACTACAACAGAACAAAGCACGACCCAACAATCAACTACCACTGAACAAAGTACGACCGAGGAGTCGACAAGCAGTGAAGGTACGACTACTGAACAGTCAACTACAGAACAAACTACTGAAAGTTCCACAACGGAGAGTGGCTCAGATAATACATCTGAAAGCAAATGCCCCGAAACCAGCGACGATCAATCACTATTTGTATGTCCCACGTCATTTAGAAGACATCCCAAGTATTGCAATCTCTTCTACCAATGTGACGAGAACAATGATACGCACGATGTGAAAATTGCAGTATTTACTTGTCCTAATAACACAATTTACGACGAGAATCAAACACGCTGCGTCGAAGAAAGCAAAGCTGATAAAAAGTGCGATGGTCAAATTGCACAAAAAAGGAGGTTTAAAAGATTGGATAAACACTACAAAGAACCAGTAAGTATTAATTTGCAACTAGTTGTTAAAAAAAGTACCCTATTACCGTCTCCAGCATACCTACCACCTATTTCTTAATAAAAAATAAATAAAAACAATATTTTCTTTTCATAACTAAGTATTTTAGGATTATATTTTTTTGTAGTAACTGGATCATACTTTTTTTCAGCTTGTGGCATCAAAAGAAAGCTACAAATGTTCAAGCGCCGGATACTTTTCATTTGAAAAGGACAGCGAATGTTCACCGGCTTTCCTGAAATGTAAAACAGATAAAACGAACAAGATAAGAGGTTTTGTGTACCAGTGTCCAAATGGCTACGTTTACTGGTCAATAAGTAAGCGATGTGAACCGATCAACCGAGTAAGAGATTGCAAACGTTCTAACAACGACTGGTCTGAAAGGTGGGAGATACCGGTGGAAAGAAGAAATGTAGCGCCGTCCAGTGCGTGAATTAAGTTCTATCATAATATAAGCAGTGGCATTTTTTTGTGATACAACAAAATGTACATTTCGTGCAATATGGTTAATAGGAATTTAAAATTTAGGGAAATAAGCTTTACAGTAGGTATTTGAACATATTATGAGCATAGTATTCATATTTACCTAATGAGTACAACGGTTATTCCGCCTTATAGCGAAGCAGTTTTTTGTTCCAATAATAGTTCATTTCATAGAATTTATCATGAACGGTCTATCTTCTATTTTTACAAGAGATGGTTATATTTATTTTCTACTTTGACAGCCTGATTAAATAAGGATTTCTTAACGAAATAGAATTATTAACTAAGTATATGTTTTACGAAATATCTAGTCTATTGAATATTTTTTCGACACACACTTGCTGCCATAATATTAAGAGGAATCAAAACTTGTGAACAAAATATTGTGAATTGTCAATAAAAACAATATTTTGATCACGACTTCATTAGAATATAAGCCATATAATAAATAACCAAGGGAATAAATTATTAGCAAATAAATAATTGTTTTACTTACTATCATATTTATACCAAAAGAAGAAATTAAATAAGAAAAACATTTTATAAAATAATTTAATACTCATTCCTAAAATAACAATAATTAAAGTTAATACAGTTATAATAAAATCAAATCAATACCCATACACGAAGACAAAAGTCCTTTACAAAATATTGTCAGTTCAGCAATTATAAAATCTGTGACACTTTCTTCTTGACTATGGTGGATCGCATTGCTAAATATAGTTCCTAAGAAGGCATGGCATGCAGTATCCGTTGCTATAATATTTCCTTTCAAATCGATTGTTAATCTATTTTTCTCTATAACGGCATCAGACTCTTGATTGGGCGGTTCTACGACCAACTTGGGATTTTCAGATTTATTATAGATACCTGCCGCTGAAATAATGACTGGTTGGTAAGTATCCGTGATTCTCTTATCAATTCTCTCCAGTGAACTTGTTGACAAAGAAGTTTCAACCTCTTCAGATTTGGGTACTTGTATGACACTTTTCCTTGTTCGGTTAGTTGTTGTAGCTTCTGTAGGGCTTGTTTTAACATTAAGTTTATTATGAAATAGGAATTCTAAAAATAAAGGTAACAGACTCAACTTAGTTGTATTTTGACTAACATCTAAAGTTACGGCAGTTTCCGTACTGTTATTGACCATTCGATGGCTTGAAATTCTAGTATCACTATCACTTGTATAGGCATTTATTTGTGGATGGATTTGTATTTTATTAAAGGGCTCAGTGTTTTTGTCCGATACATTATTTACTTTGTTCTCTGTGGCAGTAAATAAATGGCGATCACTTTTTGTTACAATCGGGGCTTTTATATTTTCTGCCTCCGTTAGAGTTTCTTGAGAAAAGGCATTCATAGAGTCGTCCTCATTTTCCAGGGCGTTGATTATGTCCCTTATATTATTTAATTTCCTCCCTTTCTTAGACGGCCTACTTGGTTTATTCATAAGTTTAAAATCACTAACAGTTTTGTCAACTTCTGCATATTTGTTAAGTAGTTTCTGTATTTTCTCTGTATATATGGTATGTTGAGATTTTGGTGTCAAAATGATAGGATCAAAAGCGATACCTCCTTTGTCCCAAATGGAAATAGCTCGCGATAAAAATTCAATAAGTTGATGTGGCAAAGACCTCCAGTATTTTCTCAAAGGTGAGTTTTCCATGTAAGCTGATAGCGTGATATATTCAATAGCAATATTCGAATATATGGGTTCTTTCTTAGGATTTTTATTCCAGAGTGAATTCAAAGCTATTTCATTATTTTCTTCAGCACTCAGCCAACCTAGATTTGTGGTGTCATTCACAACTACCATTAAATGGTACTTGACGTTTGGATATTTATCTGATAACGCTTCAATGTAAGGCATGTATTGGCCAAAATCTACCTCTTCAGTCGGCTTGGCAAAAATGTGCATAAACACGTCGGGACATGAAGTTTTTGGTAATATTCTTCCATTTTTATTGGCGATTACGAGACTTGCAGGTTTTAGATTAGCGGTTGGTAGCATAGAAAATGCAAAAAGGCTATTATAAACTACAAATGTCATAAGACTAATCATTCCGAGTCCTATCCACCAGTAAGCAACGAAAGATGACCAGTGATCTGAAAAGACAAAAAAATATTTCAATTAGTTTCTGCGCACCCAGCCAATTTAATACTGCCACCGAAGATGAATTGAATCGTGTTTTATAACAATGAAGGTATCTATGGAAAATGTTACACGCAAACGACTATCTACTTACTACTATTTTAATGACATGGCATCGTACCTGGCCAGCGTGTGATAATAGAGGCTGCACCTTTCAGATTGTTTCTGGTCCGTCCCCTGTAGTTGGAGGAGCGCAGCCTCCGAGGGTATCTAGGGCTGTAGTGCTCCTCTTCGGAAATATCCTCACATAGTAATGGGTGTTGCTCCTTGTAGTACTCACTCATCACTTGCCATTGATTCTACTATTAACAAAAACAAAATAGAAATCGTACTATTCTAATATGAGATCGACAAACTATTATCAGCAAATCGAAAATTAAAACGTTTAATAAAATATTAATAATCGACAAATTCACAAATGACGTTTGCTGTGAATTTTATCACTTGAAATTTTAAGGGCACTCATTTATGTTAGGGGCGAAAGAGGCTACATTTCTACTAAAAAGTTTTCGTCACAAAAAGTTTGTCGTATCCAATTAAAGATGATAAATTGCAATAATTCTCAAACACACATTAAAAAAAACATGCTTACTTTTAATCGTTAAAATTAAGGATGAATCAACAAAGTAACAAACATTTTAATAAAGCGGATAAGACATTGAAAAAAAATTAAATAACCAGGGTTAGCTATGTACGTTACAAATCGGAAAATAAAATTTTCAGACTACGCAAACAAAGAACTGGTTGTGGATGTTAAATACTATAATCACTATTTCGAGTTATCCGATAATTTTTCTTTAATGCTCGATGATTTTTGAATGCATTGTATCTACAAAGTTTGATTACACTAAAAATAGTTTCGAACATAAACACCTACCGTCATTTGTATTTCCTTTGATGATTCACTTATTTTTGTTACCTAACTTTATTCGTTGTTCTAATCACAGAAGTTAGTTTACTGAGCGTGTTGCGTACTAGCACTCGATAAATTACATTTAACCGAATATGCACGTAAGTTCCTATATAAATGTCGCAGTGGCACGTTTACATTTTCCGCCATAATTTTGTTGATTCAACATTGAATTCGTCTCACGTACATACGCCTTGCAGTTACGATTGTTACTGAATTTTGCCGATTTTGCACTTGTGAAGGTGAATTATGACATTGTTATGCATCATCTTCTTGTTTTGCCTGCTAACAATGAACGGCCAGTTTTGCCGCATTTCATGTGTTTGTGATAGTTTGCTAAACTAGCTGTTCTCCGCAGTTTCACCCGCGTCCAAAGGGAAATACTTCCCGTTTTAAAATGTAATATCTGTTTACCAAATTTCATTTAAATCGGTTAAGTAGTTTTGGTGTGAAGTTGTGATAGAATTGTAGTTACTTTCGCATGAAAAATATTGTTGTCTGAAAACCATCTTAGTTTTTTCACCAAACCAAAGAGTTCCAATACCAGTTAAAAAAAATAGAACTGACATTGTATTTCAAAATTGGAATGTCTATTAAATTTGTTGCAAATGTCGTTCTCCCAGTTTAATTTTTTCACATACGTTGATAAATCGGAGTTTTAAATTAAAAAAGAACTATTACGATAATACTCCGTGGAACAGTGTAAGGTAAGTTGTAGCAACCATTTCTTATTTATTTATTAACGGTTACCTATCTTTTTTTTTTTGAAAAGTTTTGTATGTAAATCCTTAAAATATGCGGCTTAAATCACCGAAAATACATAGAAAACACTATTACGTAAAAATATTACAGTAATTACAAAAAGGTGACTTAGGTATGCATGATCTTGTAAATTAGGAGCTACTTGAGTCCTGTTGATCTATTAAATAGGGCAGAAAGAATAAATTAACGAATATCGGCTTAATTATATGAAAACTTACAGGACATAATGGTGGAGCGTGCTCCACAAACAAAACAGGACGAACAGTATCCGTTGCTGAAGGTGGATGGTGGGGGTGATGGCGGGGTCCACCAGCAGGCGTCGCCCACCCTCGTAGCCCCCGGCTGGGGGGTCACCTGCTCCCCTAAACAATCCTGGCTTGTCCGCTGGCCTGGTTAATATGATTCATTTATTCCTGTTCCTGACCTTTGCGCTACAGATCTCCGATTGTAAAGTAAAGAATAACCGCCTTACCACAAAAACTTTTAAACGTCAGTTTAAGACTTGTCAAAAAAAATGTCAGATTATGACGTTGAAATAAGGTCCATTTTGCAGCCACACTTTTTTTAGACAAGTGTTTGACACATGTTTAAGTTTTTGTAGTAAGACCATGAACATTTGTTTATGTTTTCAGAATACATCTCGGCGTGCTGGATGACTTTAATTCTGCTGGGGATATCCTTCCTCGTATTTTATGCTTTAGGTATGGAGGTGTACCGAAAACAGCCCGTCTTAATCATTAAATGCAATACAAGTAAACCAGCAAGTGACGTGTACTACCACCACATTGTTCAACGTGGCAGCTATGCACCCTTCATGCTTTATGCTGATTACCTGGCAAATATGGCGACACAGTATCCTGAACTTCATTTCCATGTTTTCTTTCTGATGGACGACTCTCTACAAACTGCGTTCCGAGGACCGAGGCATGCACGATTTATCAATAAACTGATACCATACACTGCTGGCAATATGTATTCGTTCACAAAACTGGATGATAGCAGCAAGCGTGAAATAGCAGACTTTGAAAGAAGATACCAAAACGTTAACGTCACGATTATGTCTCTTAGCAAGTACATGGCAATGACACCTTTGAAGTACAAGTGGAGGACTATACCACTTTCCTATCTACCCTTCTATGCTAGGGTTTTCTCAGTCTGGCAAAATGGGGGAGTGTCTATGGACTTAAATAATTTCAATAACAATTACAATAATCGCCAGCATGACGATCGTAGAATTACCGCGATATTGAAACAGCACAATGATGGTATTAAAGTTGAAGAATACACAAATGCCTTAAATAAAATAGATCGCGAAGAAGAAAGTGAATTTTTCACTATATTCTACGGGCTAATCCATCAAATTTTGAACGAAACGAGAACATTCTTAACAAAAAGCTTCCCCTTCCCTCAAGTGTCTACCGAAAAGGGCCTGTTACAAAACGAACCCTTGATTCGCACTAACAGGAACAAGCGTGATGTTTCTATGCCGATGAATGAAAATAATAACTCTGACACCGTTTCTCATGTCTATGTTGAAATTATGAATTCAACGAACGACACCGATTTAAAGAAAAACGAGTATCAAACTTTATCCAGCTCAGATGTCAATCTAGAAAAATTAAAGGATAACATAAACGACGCTATCAAAGTATTGCAAATAAATAACAACTTGAGTAATGTGAACATCACAAACAAAACTGAAGATCTGAATAAAACTGAACTACAAACAGAAGTTTTCAATAAGTCCGACACTCCTCAAGTGGTTTTGTTTTACGACTTTTCCTTATTTTCTGATGGCATGGCACCTTCATTTGTGTTGCCTGAACCATTAATTCGCACCGATTTTAGACAAAACAATCGAATCTCGGAATTTGGAAAACCAGGAAAATACGGCAATAACGTGGCACATCTTCTTTCTATTGATTCTGAAGGCTCGTTCATAGCGGCTTCCTCTAGACTGCATCCATTTTTAGGACATCTGATAACTGCCGGTTGTCAACGTATGCAACCTAAATTCGCTATTCAAGATACAATTTTAACGCAATGTTCAGGAATATTTAAGGAAGATACATACTGCAACAATATTTATTTACTTTAGTTTTAATTTCTTGTTTACGTTAATGTTTGTTAATATTCTTCTATTTCTTGTTTTTTTCATTGGTTTCACTCAGTTAGCATGGAAAATGTACTGAATTTAGACAATTTTAGTATTAAAATGTTCCTATTTCTATGATGTCCCTTTTTCATTTCTAAACTCGAAACAGGTCTTTATACTCGAGTTTCCTCAAAAAGGCGGCCTTCAGTGCAGCAGAGTAAGGAATGTTTTCTGGGAGTGATGTCATTTTCAGTTTGCGAGTATTGGTGGTACCCGTTAAATTTTACCCGTGGTACTACCAAGCTGTCTGGTAGTTCCATGGGCAAGAAAAAACTACCCGTGGTACTACTGTCAATATTTTAGGTTTTTTTCATTCAATCCCTTTGTCATAGTTGATATTGTCATCCTAGAAAGGTAATTGAAATAACATTTTTTTTAATGTGAATATATTTTGGTAGGTACTATTTTGTAAATAGATCTGGTAGTTGTGAAATTATTAATTGCACAAAATCGACAAGAGTCAAAATGACTTAGTGTTTTCACAAATAAGAATTGTGTACCTTACGTTTTTCGTTTCATTTAAAATATGAAATAGTGTCATTATCTCATTTTTCATTAATACTACCGATACCTATATAGATCGCATTGAGTAATGATATTATCATGTAAGTTAGTTCCCTCCCCTACACAAGTCTTGGTAGTTCACACTGGAAACGGGTGAAACTATGGGATCTATAAATAACTCCTACCAACTCTCAGTGTTACCCCATTCATTGAGTAAGGTTGTACTTTTTATCCGGGTACGCGAAATAGTTTCTACAGTACGGTGGAATCACTAAAAGGAGCTATATAGTTGTATGGCTCTGGTTATGGTTAGATTGATGACCACTTCCAGTTATTCATGTAAGACCATATCCAAAAATGGATTAGGTACATAAAACACATATAAAACATGGTGTGAAATCAAAAAAAGAGTATTAAATAATTTTTAAGACTTTTTTAGAATGGACTTGACAGTTACATTGACAAAATGGTAATCAGAGGTTTATCAACATCACATTTCGTACAATGATTTCATAATGATAACAAAACAGATCTTAAATCCACAGCTAGATCACGGATAGCTGTTTACAATGAAGTTGCCTTTTAACATGGTTTTGGCTCCAATGCTGAAACCATATCTTGGACGCACACGAATGTTTTGCCACCATCCGACGTTTTATATGAGCATTCTATATACTTACCTGTATGGATTACTCGGCCTTGTAAGTACCTATCGTCGTCTTAGAATGAAAACCTCGGAAATGCATTTTTTCTCAATATTTTTTTATTGCGTTTCTTGGAAGATAATCGCAAAAAACATCCTATCCTGATCTTCATCCAGAAAAGTTGTCTCTTACACTAACGAGGTTTTCAGTCTAAGGCGTCGCTATAGACTTTATGTTTCGCCTACATTCCAATTACTGAGTATATAGGTATTTCGGCACTACCTACTCAAGATCTCAACGGATTCAGAGGTACCTAGCATAGGTATACACATTTCTCCGTTGCCTGTAAAAATAAAATTCAATACTGATCCAAATGCAGTCAGAATAGGGATGAATATAAGAATAAAAGACATATTTTTAAGCGATATAAATATTTCCCATTACAGCTAATAAGCGCAAATCATTTGAGGAAGCATCTGGGAGAATTGCCACCAGATTGGACTTCATCGAGTGCTCAAGTACAGGAAGGTCAACACTTCATGCTGCTTCACGATTTGAAGATCATCGCCACAGCTATGGGGCTGGTCCAGTATGCTTGTTTATTAGCGGGCTGTTTGACTGTAAGTTACTCAATAATCAATTCTGTATTAGCATTCCATATGTTATGCAGTGGTACATTATAGTTTAGAAACAATTTGGATCCTATAGGGCACATCTTAAAGAAGTTACTGTTAAAACTAGTTTAAAAAGAGTAACCATAGCCATACCACCGTATATTGCATTAAGAGCCAATTTATTTTATATATTTTTAAATTGCTATGGGCTTGTAAAGACCTAAATGAAATAAACGATTAAGAGTTACAAGTGATTACATCCCCTACCCCTGTTACTACATCATCATCCTCCGAGCCTTTTTCCCAATCCTGTTGGGGTCGGCTTCAAGTCTAACCGGATTCAGCTGAGTACCAGTGCTTTACAAGAAGCGACTGCCTATCTGACCTCCTCAACCCAGTTCCCCGGGCAACCCGATACCCCTTGGTTAGACTGGTGTCAGACTTACTGGCTTCTGACTACCCGTAACGACTGTCAAGGATGTTCAATGACAGCCGGGACCTACAGTTTAACGTGACATCCGAAACACAGTCAATGGTGTCTAAGATATACTTATAAAGTACTATTACTACATACCTACTCTATTTCGCACATAGTTTCCTAATTGCAAGCTGGTAAAAAATACATAATTTCCATTACAGGAGAATCCGTCGTTATTTATTCCACATCTATCTGGTCAGTTGCTCATCGTTTCCGTAAAGATACTCAACGCTCTCCTACTACTTGCTCCGGTCAACAAGAAAGCGATTGGCAAGTTGTCTCACAAAGTGCCCGCAATATTGCTGATGATGTTCAACTGGCTCCAAGAGTTTTGCGTATTCAGACAATACTTATGTATATGTGACTTATGATGGATAAATTAAAAGTAAAGAATATTGAGCGTGTGTTTTCTATTTATTGTTTTGGTCCGACTCTTGATATTTTCTTGTGTAGGTATATTATATATTTTTACTTTCGTAGCAAAAGAGCTGTGCGATGACATAAAAAGATCAATAACCAAAATCTTTTACGTATCCAATGTTTCGTTTTATTAGACCCTAATATTATAATATCCATGGACCCTTATATTATTATTTTCAGGTAGGTGATGTTATTTTATCAGGGACTTACCGTAAACTATCAAATACATATTTGTTTTTAAGTAGGTATATTTAAGGGCAAATAGGGCCTCAGAATAAATCGATGTTTATGAACTTAATATTTACTGCCTAATGAATTTTTCTTTATACATTAAACGAGCTGGAAATGACGAAGATCTTTGTAATTTTCCTTTTTATGCTTTTGAAGCTGTAGGTTTAAACCAAATAGTGACGACCCTATTTATTTTATTTCTATACTTATTTTAAAAATAAAATATTGTGACATTGACAATGGCAATGAACATATCGTACGCCATCCGGCTGTCATTACCTATTCACACCTCTGAATGCGCCACATTATGTAATAATAATTTATAAACATTTTACGTGAAAATTCGTGCGGTTACTCATGGAATGTCCATTATTATAGTTTTCCCGCGACCGCTACCATGATGGTTAATAGTGGTTGAAATGAACCAGCATGGAAACGGAGAGTAATACATTATTGACTCAGCTTAGGCTTAAACATGAGAATCACGCGAATGCTGTAAGTATAATGCCCCGATACTAGTCAGTAGCAGTCGTTACAATTCCACGTCAGAGGCCGTCAGGCGTACTTGAGAAAACTCTGACACCAGTGCTTGTTAGGTATAATGAAACCTGCAGCTCATGAAGAAGAAGATAAAAGTATAAGAACATGATTGTCTCCTGTATCTTCACTAGTACATTATAGACTCTGATTCATAAGGATAAGACATATAAGGTAAAATATATATAATAAAGAAACACACCTGACTTGCATCTCTAACTTTTTTATCATTCATTAGAATTACCTCTGATACGAGAGCAGTAGGTAAGTTAAATACTTTATTTCTGCTTAGAAAATGACTTCATGCAGACAGAACCAGTCAAACTCCATGGGTACTTTAAAGAGTCATGGAATTTTGGTTTTCTCTTTTCAGTTAACACACATCAGCGGCGAAGCTTCAGAGGGCCTGAAAATTAAATTACGAGCATTGCTTGTGGCGCTACTGGGCGTGTCGATGTCGGCATGTGCGTTTGCCTCCCAGCCCGTCGAACTGGAGTTAGATGACGACGATGTCGCTCAGAAACTCAACAATGTCAGCTTTGCTAGGCGGTATGTCACATATCCATACTTGAATAGTTTTCTTTTGGAAATCATCAATGTTCCGCTGCGGATGCAGCGTGAGGGCGGGGCGATAGTGTGTTAAACTATAGTGGATTTTAGTATTACTTATTATAAGTAGGACTAAAAGTGGAAACTCTTTCGAAAAATCCCGTGGCTCCGTATTACTATAAATAAGGGCGCTTTCAACTCATGCGTTTCTTGACGGCCGCCTGCGATGCCGAAGCGGTGCTCGTCTAAGCTGAAATAACGCGTCCCACTACTTACCGCATTTACGGTGCACGTTCAGTTTATAGAGATGTGATATGGCAGGCAACGTAGAAATTTACAATGATGGACTAGTGACTCAACCTTCATGTTACAGAATCACTAAGCCTACAATTCGACTTGTCATGGGATATGGGAAGCTCAGTGCATTTGTCACCGCAACCACATCACTGCTTTTATTGGTGGCTGTCATGTCTAAGGTATGTTTGTATGGTATTTGTGTTCAGTAATTATGAATTCAGAAAATGTTTGGGAATTGAATGTACCTAGTTGTACATAATATCCGATCTTGAATTAACGATAAATGATTTGTAAAGAGAATAGGTAGGTATTTGTGGGGCAAATTCAAAAGTTGGTTTGAAGTTCTTCTTACTATATGGCCAAGGTTTAATCATATAACATGTCGGACGAACTCCAAAGTCAAATTGTAACAATCTGGGATGTCTCAGCGTGTCCTCTCAGACACGGGAGCGTAAGACCAGATACATATATGGTTCAATCTACCCGAAAGACGCCTGGCAGGCATAACTGCTAGTATATGGTCATAACAGACAGTTTTGCCAGGCACCCGAGTGGTCGTAGCCCGTAGCGGATACGTTTGCCTGTCAAATCCGACGTGTATAGCTAGCTTTTCCCATCAACTTCAGATGTCACCTAATCACTTACCTATCGAAACCCGATGTGTAAATATAGCTGGCTTTTCCCCATCAACTTCTGATGTCACCTAATCACTTTATCACTTACCTATCGAAGCAATCCTGGTGGCGTCGTGGGGCTCGCTGGTTGGCCGCACCCGCGCTACTAGTAGCTGCGCTAGAGACGGCCTCCGATGCCAGCGACGCCATGCTTGCGGCCGTTCTGCGAGGTTCTGCTGAGCCTGCCCGCGTCGCCGTACAAACCGCCGCCGCTGCCTTACTCATCACCGTCGAGATATTAGTCTGGTTGGTACATCTTAACAAATGACTAGCGGAGATTCCATAACGTAAATCTCCTAAGAAAGTACCTAGAGCACCAAAATAGAGTAGAAGTGCCGCTTTTGGCCACCTTAGCACCGTTTTTGGCAAGTTAACATTTGAATTAATTTATAAAAAATATAATATTATAACCACAATTTTGTTGAATTGCAAAAAAAACATATTGCAATAATTTGAGTTTGTAATGATATGCTACTTACAGGTACTTCATAGCGAAATTTTTCGAGTATAATCCACCCCCGACAGTCGAAGAACGAGAAAAAGGAAACCTAATGAGATCAATGCCACAATAAAATAATTCAACAAGTAATAGATACACATACATCTAGATATTTTATACCTATAAATCGCTTTTTAAAAAGAGGTGATATTTATTTTATTCCTATATTTATCAGTTATTGGCGTGATTTTGTAATAATTGATCTTGAAAATAAAAATAAGTAAAACAGAAAAGATGAGTTCTATGAAAATTTTGCACTATATGCTCTCTTTAAACCGACTATAATGTATAATATGGGTACCAACAGAATTGATCTAAACAGGAGTTTATCAATGGTAGGTATTTATTTAGGGTATGAATAACGAAATGGTTAAGTAAAACACAGATGTCTGTTACAATCTTTATAAAATAAATATAATTTTGTATAAAACCTACTTCCTACAACTATTGCATTTCACTGGTCATTCGGTCAGACCACAACAAAATTAAACACCGATAAGCATATCACTATATTATTGCTCTTAGACAATTAATAATGCACCAAAAAGTTAGTCTCATTTTCTTAATTGCTAATATACGTAGGTACTTTAATTCATAAGATTATAAAATAGTAAATTCATTGTGAGAATAATATAAACATAAAAAAAAAGACAAATAAACATTGATAGATAGCTTTTTTTGTTAAGGCACTTTTAAAATACATTTTTTCATGATCAGTTTTTAAAATTTCTATACTCATCCTTTATTTATAAATGCGAAGGGATCTGTTTGTAGAGCAATTGGCCAAAAGTAATGAACCAATTCTAAATCTAAAATGCCAAACGGCCAAATCTAAAATGTTTTGGATTCATAAAGCTCTTTAAGTACTTATTTTTGAAAAAAGGTTATGCCTTCACATTTCACGCAAGTATATCGAGGTCTAAGGTGCTGCTCACCACACCAGATCATAATTTCACGTTTTGCTGAAATAGCTATGTAGTCGTTTATATCCGACAAACTCGATATGTACGATTGAAATCTATCTCGTAGAAACGTAGACACCCTCATAAGTACATCTTCATCAGGATTGATGTCGTTCAAACGACTAAAGTCACGTACAGTTAAAAGTGATATTATTCTAAAACAGAGTTCGGTGAAAAAATCACATTCCTCCTGCGAATATTCTTCAAACCACTTTTCAAAGTTATCTACAGTCACTTGTTTTACCAGGATTGTATGCGGCCCAACAATCAGCTTTTGTCCAACTTGTAGTGTATTGGTATCGCCGAAAAACTTGTTCATATACTCGTCCCCCTCGACCCAAGTTTTATTTAGGGATTCTTTATCATGCTTCAGTTTCGAAAAGTGTTCCAAAAGCTTCTTTTTCAAGTTTAATAACGTATCTCTGTTAACCCTGCCATCGCGAATGTAGGTTTTTAGCCCAGCAACGAATTCACTGTCAATATCATCTATAGTAATTTTTGATTTCAAATGGTTAAATACAAATAATACTAAACGCCTCTTCCAGTCAGGAAAAATGGAGTTGATGAAGTCTAGTTCTGAGGGTATGAGCGAGGTTATTAGTTCAGTACACACCAAGAGAAACGCATTATGCAAATCTTCACTTATCTGACAAAGTAGGTCTATAATAAAATCTAGGTCAACTTTACTCAAATTGATGATGAAAGTAGATATCTTAATAATCTCTTCAGGGCGGATATTGCATACCAATTCTTTTAAAGATACATTTGTGGAGCCTGCCGCACCACATGATGGATATATTCTAGTAGGTGCATTTTTTGTGGTAACTTTTGCGGGTCCATATTTAGCAAGTAGTTTGGCCCGGGCCTGCTCTCCCATCCGGAACATTTTGCCAGCACTAACTCTGTGCTGATTGTTTATTAAAACCTTGCCATCCGGCGCCAGCGATATTCTAACTTTATTTTTATTGAATGCTTTGTTCATATAGCTCAGCTTCCCGAAGAATTGGTCTTTATTTTCGATTGTCTTAATAGCTCTTATAACATCAGTGTTACCATCTATAGTACCTTTTATTCTTCGCGTCTCAGCTGTTACTTTATCGAATATTTTCCTGAAAGTGAAAATTTTACATATTTTGATTAGGTTTCAATCTCTTCATGATTTTCTAAATTAAAACCCCACCTATATAACAACGTTAAACGTGGACTAAAGTTAGAACCTATAAAAATGCAGGTAATTTGTAATTTTAATCTAGGTTCACTCATAGGACTGTCAGATATTATTCAAACAATAATAAAATATGCAAATGTTTACCTACACATGACTTTTATACAACTTAGTAAAAAATGATTGAAGGCAAAAAATATGATGAAAAATGGTTATTAAGTACCTTCTATTGTTGCTAGACAAAGATTCTCTGAATTCGTTAATTTTCTGAGCTTGTGCATCCTGCACGATGTCTTGTGCAGTCTGATTGGACATGACTCCGACTCCGAGGAAAAGTAGGGATGTTGTAAACTGGAACACTTCTAGTTTCGTTGGTCTCTCCCCATACTTAGCCATCTAAAACATTACAAAACACTACAGGCTGCTAGTAAAAAAAACATTTAAAGATTTTAAGAGCTACCATGAGTTAGAAAAAAGTTTGTTTACCTACTATAACGTTGGTTTTTTTCTGATCTACATTTACGAGACTAGTGAGGATGTATGTTTGTTAGGTACTCTTTCACGCAAAAACTACTGGTTGGTATTTGAAGGTATTCGGTAGTATAGTGCAGCTTATATATAACATATTGGCTACTTTATATGCATCAGACGGAAGTAGATCCTTCGGGTCGCGGGTAAAACCACGGGCGCAAGCTAGTTGTAAATATTATGTTGATATCCATGTCGATTCTAATGTAAAAGCGTGTAGAACGCACCTTGTAGATCATGTCTCCCAATCCATTGGCTACACCCATGAATCCAGTTGCAATATTCGTGTACTTTAAGAAATCTAATGCGCTCATGAGGATCTGTAAAAAGTTTAAATTTACATTTGTTTTTAATCACAGATTACATTATTGATGATGCCCTCCTAGCCAATTATCAGCTATGGCGGCTGTTCTCATGTGAGGAAATTAGCCAACTGCGCAGGACATATTATAGTGCACATGCATTTGCGCAGACACAGGTGCACTCACTATTCCTTCACTCTCATAGCCCGATGGGACGGCAATCCGACACGACCGGAGAGAGATCAGGCGAACACGAACACTATTAACACGCTACATTATTATCAAGCTGTTATTAGGTCGACCTGCATGGAACTGACTTACCTAATGGAATCTAAGGAAACTAACTCAATCATCTTCCAAGAATCGTAGCGTCACGAAAGTTGGCAGCTGTAAGTATGTAGTTCTGATGACAATTCCATAATATGGCACTGTCGAACTGATCTGTTCTGACGATGATATTGAAATGGAAATTCATTATGAAACATCGTATTATAGCTGTGAACTTTGTCAATTTTGTATTTCAAGGTCTGATGATGCAGCGGGGAGATAGGCACTATGAAAGGGCGATTTTCCAATGTTTTAGATATTAATTTATTTATTTTAAGTTAATGTTTAAAAGCTCATGGCTAGGTCATGTGGATCCATCGATAATAAGGTTAAGCAACACTTGAGTCGGTCAGTCCCTGGGTCCCTGGGTGACCATCTTGTCATGACGAGTTTTTCCGTGTTTCATAAGGCACGATAAATCCTGTCTAGCCTATGTCATTTGAACATCTTTGGCAGTTGTTACGTGAAGTCAGATAGACACTCCATATAAAACACTGGTTCTCAGGTGCGTTCAGTTAGACTGGAAACCAACCCCAACATAGTTGAGAAAGGGTTAGGTAGATGATGTTTAAGCTATATGTGGAAAATTGAAATATTAGAATAGGTGCATGTTACTACTAACTAACTTCGTACCTTAACATTTCTGCCTGATGCAGCGGCCCAAGACAACAGCTTCCCTGCTGTAGTAAAGGAAATACCGACGCCCGATATTATTATATTTATCCAGTTGGAGCGAGCTTCCATGTTCTCTAGGCCGATACTCTAAAACCAAGAAAGAAAAGCTGAATATAATGAGCTCTTTTTAACCGACTTCCCAAAAAGGAGGCGGTTCTCAATTCGGCCGGTATGTTTTTTTTTTCTTTCTATGTATGTACATCGATTACTCCGAGGTTTATAAACCGATTTACGTGATTTTTTTTTTGTTCGACTCGGAAAAGCTGCCAGTTGGTCCCATAGTCATCAGGTCAGGATCTGATGATGGAAACCCTGAGAAATCGAGGGCAACCTTCGAAAGTTGTAGGCATACATAGGGTAAAAACTTGACACTCAGGTGTACGCCTAAAAGCACTATTCAGACAGTAAAGATTTGGAGCTGACCTGATGATGGAGACCAGAGAGGGCCGAGGGAACTCGACAACTGAATATGTAAACTACCTCGTGTTTGGGCTTAAATTATTTGTATTGACAAGACCTTTGCAACAGTTTTTTTGACATACCTAATGCGTGTCGCCGCTATGTATGTTTGTCTGAGGTACTGCTAAATGGATGAACCGATTAGGATGCTGTTTATTTTATTTGAATTTAAAGCAGGTACCGATAAGTTAAAACTGTTGCGGTACCCCGACGCCAAAATTCAGCGCCTCGTACATTGGGGGTGTTTTAATAATTCGGTATATCTAAAGCAGTAATAAAACATTTCCTTTTAAATTTGAAGGTACTTTTACCCAAACTATATAGATATACCTGTTCATGTCGAGCTCTATCGACCAATCTTCCAATGGATCGACCGATGCTGTAGACCCCTGTGACTGACGCCACGCCTACAGCTGTGCCAACGAGAACGGGTGCCACGACAGGAGTCGCGAACACAGAACCCACAACCGCTACAATAGCACCTACACTAGCAGCTGCAAATATACAAACTCAAACTCAAAAACGTTTATTCAAATTACGCTGATCAATCAGCACTTTTCCCAACTTGCCCCAGCATAGTTGAGAAAAGGCTCGGGAGATGATGATGTTGTAAAACTACTTCACGAAAGATGATAGACGTCATAGGTACCTGTGCTCACGTTGTCAGCAACGTTGAGCACGCGAGCGCCCGGGCCCAGTTCGGGTGAAGCCTGGACTGTCAATAGTACTTTCGGCATTTCACCTTCCTGTCGGAAAAAATTGGGTTCTAGGTAAATATCTGGAATTTGTAAATAATTTTCCGCTATAAAAATAAAAGTAAAACCGGCCAAGTGCGAGTCGGACTCGCGCACGTAGGGTTCCGTACCATCCAAACTAATATTCTATACATATATATATTTATGGATATCGAGCAAAACTGAGCAAAAAAATCACGTTAGTTGTATGGGAGCCCCCCGAAATATTTATTTTATTCTAGTTTTCAGTATTTTTTGTTCTAGCGGCAACAGAAATACATCATCTGTGAAACTTTCAACTCTCTAACTATCACGGTTCATGAGATACAGCCTGGTGACAGACGGACGGACGGACGGACGGACAGAGGAGCGAAAACAATAGGGTCCCGTTTTACCCTTTGGGTGCGGAACCCTAGAAATAAGCAGTACCTTTGTACTATTTAATATTATTACTTTAAATGGTTAAATAAATAAAGTAAGGTAAGTACTTACACTGGTAATAATTCCGCTATATTCTCCATTTTGGGGTACAACCATCACACATTTTGGTAGTTTGTTTTGCGATAGATAATCGCTCCAGGTTTCATAAACTCGCGCGTCGTGGTCTATAAATATTTTGCAACCCTTTACTGCAAATTAATGACAGTTACATAAGTTGATTCGGTTTGAAAAGGATAAACATAAATAAAAATTGTTGAAAGTAGGTAACTCGTACCTCCAGGTTTCTTTGAAATACATTTTCTAATACTGAACACATGAAATACTAAGATATGGACGGATTTCCCTTTCTTCGTGTGCAGATTAAGCCAATAATCTTTTGGTGTTATTTCATAAAACTTGATTTCTCTACTTGGTATGACGCAGACCACTCGTAACACCGATATAATCAAGTTTTCGGCATTGTGAGAATATTTATCTGGAAGAACAAACATGTTTAGAGTAGGTATCAGTTTTATTTAAGGCTAAGAAGCTAAGAAATCTATTGCTACTATTAACTACCGCATACTTAGGATGTCCACCAGAGCCTTTAAATCAAACGAGGGTACGCTAAATGTCCCATAAAAGCAGGTATTTCAGGGAAAAATGCTTAGGTGCCTACTATAGACTGCGGACATATTTTGCTGGTTATACAAAACTAATAATTCAATGTACCTAACATAGCAAATTATTTTATACTGCACCAGCAGAACTCATAAAAGATAACCAGTAAGTACCTACGAAGTCATAAATATTATATTTTTATATTAACGATGTAGGTACCTTGTTCTAGAATCTTTTTGAATACATTCATGCATGTTTCCTCGTCACGAGCGTCGTAACCTTGTAGTTTCAGTTCGCTGTCACTGTTCCCTAAGCAGTCGGTCAAATTACCCTCGACGCTGGGAGGTCCACAGAGAGCTACTGCTATCTTTTGCAACAGAAATCTTCGGTCCTTCTTCTCATACCTGTTTTTAAACAAAGGTAATGGGCTTAGATTATAGAATTAATAAAGTAGGTAGGTACGTCATTAAATACTGGAACAGATACCTATCTAAATGTAGGTCTGTATGATAAAGCGGTTACTTATTTTTTTTTGTTTGACACACTTAAAATTATTATTTGTAGTAATTGTGTGCGGCGGGAAATTTCTCTAATAATACAACCAAGTTTGTATACTTAGTAATTATTACAGATATTTCTTAAATTTAAAACAGAAGAAAGTATCTAAAACGATTAAGTTCAAACTTCTGCTAAGCGAAGAACAGAATTACTACTTGACAAATTGTAACTAAGTACATAATATATATAGAATCAGATCAATTTAATCAGATTCAAGATCCGAGACAATAATATTGATTAAAATGCCTTCGTGCTACTTAATGTTATCTGTCGAAGTGATAACGTGAGTAACATTAATGTAGGTTTGTACTCCATTTATTTAATTTGATAAAAAAATAGCTATCCTACATACCTATATATATTATAAATGTAAAAGTTTGTGAGAATGTATGGATGTATGTTTGTTATTCAATCACGCAAAAACGGCTGGACCGATTTGATTGTTTGGTATGTAGATAGGTGATACCCTGGATTAACACATACTTAGGCTACTTTTTAACAACACACCTCGCGGGCGAAGCCGCTGGCGGAAGCTAGTTAGAAATAAAGTTTTTTTAGCATCCACCGGTTTAGTAGGCCCTGTTCGAACTCAATAAGTTGAATTCTTTGTTGTACTTGACGTTCGATTATAAAGTTTTTGTTGCAGAAATTTAGGCCTCCCACACAAAACTGCAAAATCGCATCGCAAATAGGTATCTGCGAATTCACACGAATGCACCATAAGAACGCCCGACCTCATTTGCATCGCGCATTCCTGCGATATTAGCCGCGTGCGATGTAGACTGACTGGAAGCCGACCCTAACATAGCTGGGACAAGGTGACAATGACAAACGAGCAACAAACTCAATTAGGTACTTACAATTCCCAATCGGCATCGCCGGTAGCTTCATAATATTCCTGCTGTATTTCTACTGCACTCATATCGAGGCGTTTATTTTCTCTCGGCGAGTCTGCCATCTTTGTCACGTAGGTACCTACTGAAAATGGACAAATAAATAAATCAGTTAACAGTTCCAAATAAGTAAGTGGGGTTCTGGGTTCGATTCCTAGGCCGTAAAAATATCATAGTATAAAACAAAAAAGTATGTTAACTTACTTACATTAAGTACCTAGGTACTGTTTATGGTCAATGAACCCCACCTCAATTTTCTGACTTTTTATTACAAGGTTCCCATTATATAATAATTTGGATTTATATTTCAGTTTAGAAATGTATATGGAACCTTAAAATACAGAGATAATTTTATGCCACGCACGCATATAAAATGGCAGCCTGTCGTCAACGTGAGGCACATAATTACACATAACACAAATACACGACGTTCTACATTAGATACATGAATCGTTAAAATGCGAAAAACACAGGTCAAATAATCTTTTCCGAATACTTATAATATTATCACCGTCTACAATTACCCAACAAAATGTATTAACTAACCATACAACTCATCATACCTTGTTGTGATCTATTTATAGAATTCCCCACTCGTTTACGTACCTACTCACAACCAATCACTCGCAAGAATAAATGCAGACTGTTGCATACTTAGCCCGCGTCCGGTTTTGCAAGGACTCGCATCGCGCAAAATAATCACCGACCATAGACAACTTTGACTGTGTTGTCAGCTAAAAAAACTAACATCTATAGTAATATTCGGATTTGGGGCTTCCCCTCTTTTGATAAGATTTGGGCTTGTTAAGACTAACCCAGAATTCTAAATTTTGACCAAGCAAGGAAGGTTACTAATTGAAAGAAAACTCAAAAAAATCTCGAAATCAGATAGTTTATTATAACAACATTACATAGTGTTTCTTTTTATTTATATACTATATGTATAATATTTGTGTACATCTTACAGCCAAAGTGATAAATCTGGATAGGAAGGTACTATCTAACAGTGAGTTTCTTCGTTGTGACTACTTTATTTTTGTGATAAAAATAGAACTTAGGTAGGCATGATCTCCAACAATATATGATTTTATATTTTTTTACAGTGATTTTTTATGGCATCTATAACTTTCAGTAATATCGTATATAAACACATTTTCTGTAAAATTTAAGTACACATTTCTTGAGATTTTATTTCAAAAGGCACTATAATCTTGTGCAGTAATATTTCGTAAATCCTAATAAGCAATCAGTTTTGTTATCACAGTGCATAATCTATCACATGTTTATATAAATATCTTTCACTTTACTTGGTACTGCGATATTTTATTAAAAGCAATACAAAATAAGCCTTATCCCTAGCGTAAAATATTTGGACTTTTCTGATATGTTTTATTTTCAATGTTTTTAAAAGTGATTTTACTCGTAAATTGTGTGATGTTCTTTCTATAAAGGTAAATATTATAAAAGTGTATATTAGATTATATACGTAGTAATAGTATACTTTTGAGGACAATAATGGCATTGTACCAGTCTGTAGGTTAAGTTATCAAGACATTATTTTAATTTTGTCATTTATCCAGATCGTCTTATTTAATTAAATAATAGAAAAATAGTACTCTTAGCAAGATCTGATTGAGTGCCTAAAATCTAAAATCCCTTCAATGGGCTATTTGGTTAAGCTTTCTACAATTTAATAATAATAGAATATAACTTTTTCACGCTGGGTAAATACAAGATATTATGTTTTAAGCCACTGAATTAATATTTACCTTGTTTTAGTACATAGAAAATATGAAACAGTATTTTCGTAGAACAAAAAATAAAAAAATTGATCTCAAAAATATTAATTCTTAAGCATATCTTATACCCCTACAACTTTCACATACAATTGACTTTTTGTTCGGAAATTCTAGCCTTCTGCGATCCATTTCACCGTCGACCCATCCTAACAAACGATCTTTCAAAAATAAAATGGTTTCTTGACGAACAACGCCTTCTTGGAAGAACTCTTTTAGCACTATTACGATGCCATTGTCGTTATCTCTGCTTGGGTCACCCAGCGGCCTCTCGTGCTTCATATAGTTGAATACAAACTTTACTATTTGAACGATTAGATCTTCTTCGGGACTCAACAGCCTCAGCCTGGCAATGTCTTCAGGAAGGAGTTTGGATAATACATTGAAGGATATAGTCATCAAGTTGGCGTACACATCTTGGCTTAAATTTTCTAACATAAGCGCTACATTTTCGGCGCCAGACGCACTTACTCTCACTAGCAGTGACCCAATTCTTAGTATTTCACCGGGGTGAATTCCTACTAGTGTTGTTTCTTCCTCGCCTTCTATATAACCGGACACGGCATTCGTTGTTGGCACAATCCGTGTTGGTACATTACTTGTGTTGACAGAGGCTGGTCCAAGTGAACTGAACAGTTGTGCCCTTCCTTCCTTACCAAGGTTATAGAGCTCTGCAGGATTGAATTTGTGCTGGGAGTTCAGGTTGACCTGACCATCAGAGGTCATGGATATTCTGAGCTTGTGTTGGTTGACATCTTTGTTGATTCGGAGCACGTCGGCGAAGTACTGGTCTTTGTCGATGATGTTCTGAATGCCTCTAATGACTTCCGTGTTGCCTTGTATGGCACCTTGTATCCTTCTCGACTCAGCGCTGATCTTGTCGAACATTTTTCTGGAAATAAATTATGTTGAAATTAAATTGGATACCTAAGCATGTTTTTTTAAGTAAACCACATTTGTAGGTTTTATTTTTCCACTCATATTTTTTAAAATAAAATTCAGAAGGTTACATATCGCACGCTTAATCATACACTGACATAACTAAAAAAAGACGTTTTTCAAGAAATCGCTAAAAACGATTTAGCAAACCTGACTTACCTTACAAAATGGCTTATTACTCAAAGAAAATAACTTTATATAATGAAATAATGTATTGTAGGGATAGTTGATAAAGTGAGTTATTGTAATTGAATATAATTTTAAAGAAATATAGATTTTTTTACTATAAATTAATCGGTTAAATAAATTGTTCCTCAAGATGCGTCAGTTTAATAGAAAATATATAGTTACATTGATTTAATACTGGTGACACATTTTGAAATGAGTCCGTGTTTTATTTCATACATAACTAAAGAATATTCATTATTAAGGTATGGGTCCTTATACTATGAAGTATAATTTTGATGCTGGTGACATATTTTGAAATGAGTCCGTGTTTTGTTCAATGTATGTTCTTATTATTATGATAATGAGTCATAAACTGATATCAGTCTCTGTCTCGTAAAAAAGTTTGCCGAAACGATTGAGTGTGGAAGGGACAGATATGGGTTAAACTCCGCCTAGATAAAAGATATCGAAAAAAATCCGAGATCGGCCGAAAGAGGGTGTTAAAATAAACTTCTTGGTACACTTATTTAAACTTTGACCGAAACACTAATCGGTCAGTATATGATTAAGCGTGCGATATGTTTTTGCTGAATAAAACTAAAATTACGGAATCAATTTAAATCGTAATCTTAAAATTGATAGTTATTAAAGAAGGAGGAGTACATTTGCTGCCAAAGACAATATGAGTAAAACCTCACCTGTGTCTATTGCTCCTAAGAGTGGCCCGGTACTCGTTGATCGCTTTAGCCTGAGCATCCTCTATAATACTCTGGGCCGTTCGGTTTGACACTACGGCGTGACAGAAGAACAAGGTCGCCGACGCGAATTGGAACAACTCTAACTTGGTCGGCTTCTCTCCATGTTTGCGGTACTGAAGAATCAAATATTACACTTAATTATTACATCACAAATCAATATAATGAAAACCTATCGTGCTTAAAAAAAAAGAAAAAAAACATATCGTTTATTGCATTCTATAACGTACTATCAACCATGTCACGTATGACCCACTTTGTCGAAAAACAGTGCATGACATTCGTCTCTACAAAAAATTTCTGAAGGTAGGTCAAAAATGTCATTGGTTGACGGTACATAAGGTGGAAAATACAAAATAGTTGTAATAGTACTTAGGGTCGGTTCATATCTAACGGAATATGCGTCGCGTATCATCGGTCGCGTAACGCCAGGACTGACAAATATACGGTAAAACATTCAATCATTCACACGTAACCGATGATGCGTTAGTGCGTCGATCATACATTTACAATACGCTCGACGCATTTTCCGTCAGATATGAACCGACCCTTAGAACAGATGAAGTTGTTTTATGTTGATAGAATATAGTATTAAGTAAACATATCATAATACAATATTTACTTGTAAAGTACATATTTGTGAAATTAATGGATATGGGCTGCCCACGACCGGGATGGTAGGCTTTCGTTGGGGGAGGCATATACGTCCAGCCATGGACGACAATTGGCGGATATTATGATAATGATTTGTGAACTTACCTTCAGTATAATATGAAGGAGACTGTTGACGACGCCCGCGCCCCCGGTCACCATGTTTGCGTGACGTAATACTTCCACAGACACAGCTAGCGCTTGTCCTGTCTACAAATAAATTTATCATTACTAACAAACATTTTTAAGATTATAAACATACATCTATTTGTTTACATAGATATTTACAATAACATTTTAATATTTATATTAGTACAAAATAATTCTCATATTAATTTGAGCCAAACCAGTCTTAATAATGATGTCCAATATTATTCAATTATTTTCATAAATTCTTTTAAAAATATTATTTTTATTTCAAACGCGATGTCATTATACCTACATTATACTACTATAAAATATTTGTACGTCGCTGTATGTGTACCTCCTCCTCAACCCAGTTACCTGGGCAACCCAATACCCCTTGGTTAGACGTTAGACTGGTTCAGACTTACTGGCTTCCGATTACCCGTAACGACTTCCAAGAGTGTTCAATGTAGTTGTTTAGTTTTGTACTTAGTTTTTTTTTACATGTAGGTACATTACTAGGGAGGGTGTACGCCGGCGTCAGCGCTGACGGCGAGGCCATATAAAAAGTATTAATATGTACATAATACAATCTACGCCGATTGTAGCGTTTCTTTTGTGTTGTTGTTTCGGGCCCGTGGGTCCGTGAACTCTTAATTACGTCACCATCGTGAACATTTCCAATAAGCCCTGACAGTACCTTTGTCATATTGGTGCCGGCGGCAGCAGAACGGGAAAGGAGCGAGCTAGCGGCGCCGGCGGCCAGGCCAACACTCGACGCCGCGATGTTCAACCAACTGCCCCGGGCTTCAGCGTCTGTCGGACTGATGGTCTACAACAAATATCATATTCAACTTATTAAAACCTCCTTTTATTGAGTACAGCTAATAATTATCCTATTTATACAAACTTTTTCAACATATTAAATCTACATCTTTACAAAAATAGAAACTAAGTATCAAAAAATTCATGCTGTCAGCGGGGATCGTGCCAAAAAAAAGGCTGGCTGCATTGCCGCGCTTGGCGATGCATATTCTTTTAATAATTAATTACATTGTTATTCGTGTTAGCGTGCCACCATACCGTATAGTGACTTGCAACAATTTCCAATATTCTACTAGAGAAAGGAATTTCACTTGTATGCAAAACACAGGATAAATAGAATATTGGGAAGGACCATTATTGTGTTCTATGTTCAAAAAGTATTCTTTCATGCACACAGAGCATAAATGCAATACAATTTAAGTTTCCATTTGAAACGGCTTTTAGGTAAATATCATCTGGCGGCGGTAATGCGCGAAAGATACGGCCCAAATAGGCGAAGTTTGTTACGCACCGCCATTAAAATTTGGGAGAACTATATTTACCTTTGTTTTCTTACCTGTTCATGAACACTTCTATCATGTAAATGAAGAGAGGACCGTACAAGGCCGTAGACCCCAGTGGCCACCGTAGCAGCCGCGGCACCCACCAGTACAACCGGCGCTACTGGAGTGAAAGCTGCTACGCCAATTACTCCAATAGCCCCGATGGAAGCCACTGTACTAGCTGTGTCGACTGTACTTAGCACTCGCGCCTTTATACCGAGCGTCGGAGAAGGTGCCACAGTCAATTTTACTGCAAACGTTTCTTCTCCCTGAAAAAAAAAATAATTTGCCTATTAAATGTTAAATATTATTTTTTCATTCATTGAACATGGAAGTTGGTCAATAAAGTGACACGGATCATTCATTACTTATTGGCGTGTAAAAGGCAACATTCTCTGGGATTTATTACTGAGATTCAACTCATGCTAAAAATTCTGGGCAATTTGTTGCGCCACTTCTTCCCAACAATAACACGTAGGAAGTGGTGTAGGGTGGCCGTTTTGGGGGCTTTTTTTCGAGAATTTTTTGACATAAAATAAGTACTGATTTTCATCCTAGTTTGAATAATTTTTAGTTTGATATATAAATTGAAATCTGTGAAATTACTTATACTTACATATTTTTCAATGAATAGTACAATAATTCAGGGGATTTACAATAAATTACTATGTATGAAGTTCTAAGTAATAAGTTTTCTTTCCTCACCTCTATAAGTGTTCCAGTGTATTCTCCATTTTCAGGCACAATAATGACACATTTTGGCAGAGTATTGTTTGTTAGGTACGAGTCCCAATCATGATACACTCGGGCATTCTCATCGATGTAGACTCGGCAAGACTTCACTGAAATTAGAGTATTAATTGGTGAGTACATAATTATAGAATGGTTCAGTATGCTACATTATGTTGTACTCTATGTTATTTATTATTTTCCCCAAATTCTGAGTACAATCTGATAGTATTTATATATTTCAATAATCGAAGAGAAAAACCTACATCCATCAGCAGTGAGGCTTCAATACATAATACAATATTTTGTCTGATAAAAACCACTGACCTCTATATTTACCACTGGACCGGCTGTTCCGTACGTTTGACAGCAATTTTTTTGTGCCCATTTGAAGCGCCAATATCGTCTAAGCGAGTGTCCACAGAACTAATTTTGACGTATAATTTCAAATGGCTGTGAGAGAAGTGTTTGTTCATTGGTTCACTGTAAAATAATTTTAGTACCACGGACACTCGCTACGTCTAACAGCGCCAAAATGGCGATTATCAAACGGGCACAAAAGCACGTTGACAGCAGCCGGTCCAGTGGTAAATATAGAGATTGACTTTTTGACAAAAAATAATAATGTAACATTTTATGAGAAAATCCTAGTATGAGCAGTATAATTTTATATTATTTTGCTACTCCATACTTACTTCCAACAGTAGTAGGTATGCATTTTCTGACTCTGAATATCGCAGTGCACCATATATCACTGTCAGTTTTCTCATGCAAGTCCAACCAGTAGTTTGACGGTTGTATCTGATAGAACTTCAGAGGTTTCGGTTTAGCGCAAACAATCAGAAGCACTGACATTACTATGTCATCATCATTGTGGGAATATTTACCTGTAAAATAATTTTAATATTTATAGCATATGCTGAATATTTCGGTTCATAGCTCTTTTCAAATTGGATTTAATAGCAGCAAAAAAATTTAAAGGACTTTTTCACTTATTTACATTATAAGCTGAATAATTTGGCTATGGTACATACTTTGTTCACATAATTTTTCATATACTTTCATGACTTGTTCTTTTTGTCTTGAAGTATATCCTTCAAGATGTGCGTGCTGATTGTCCTCAACTTCCGACAGTTCACCTTCATAGCTTGGACCACCAAAAAGTGCGAATGCTACATTTTGTAGCAAATAGTTCCTATTACTTTTCTCATACCTATAAATATATATATATATATATTGCTTGTAAAATTTGCTGCAAAATATTTGAGGAAAATCGGAAACACTATTGGCATGCTATTAATAATATTTAGTGAGTGTTTAATGATAAGCGATGTTAAAGTGCACATTGCTGATAAAAAAAATAATATCACAAAGTCAACGGATTAAAAAAAGTTATAATAATTAAATGTACAAACGAGTTAAAATTATTAATTATGAATAAAAATATAAAAATTTTATAACTTTTAATTTAATTGAATTTTTAAAAAACCATAGCCATAACCTACTTCACCCAGTCGCAGTCACCTAAATTTTCATAGTACTCTTGTTGTATTTGTACTGGAGAAAGTTGCATCATAGCCTCAACAGCCTTTTCAATATGTACATCATCACCCTCATTTGGTAAAGTAACTGCTTCCGGAAGTATCTCAAAATTCTCCACTTGCTGTAGTATACCTGAGTGCTGTGAAGCCATCTTTATCTGAAATTTATAATTAATTATAATTATTGCATCATGATTTATACTTATAAGAGTGCCATGATCTAATGAGCAATTACGTAAATTGATTATAAGTACCTATAGCAAGGAATATGTCTAACATTGTCTGGGAACTGTAACAAACAGCATGTTGTGCTTCAAATATTAACATTATTTTATAAATTTATGGAGACATGCGTGTACTTAGTGACTCATTACTAATCAGCATAAGTGCACATATGTATACCTATTATGTACCTACGTACTTAGTACGCGTGTACATAGGCGTACCAATGAAATGAAAGAGGGATTCTTTTATGTTTCTGTGTATTGGTTGTTTATAGGCTATTATGTTAAACCAGCTATAGCTTAGTAAACTTTTCTAATATGTCACTAATTAGCTTAAATTAGATAAAAGAGTATTCGAGTTTTTATTTCAGTATGTCTTACCACAAAATGCGGTTTACGATTCGCCCACGATAGTTATGTTAACACAATGAAAGACCATGCACAATGTCACAGCAATGTCCGGGTTAAAGTTATGAACATTGATCCAACATAATATTGTGATTGTTGTAAACTCACAGCGTGTAATTACGATTCTTCAAGTTTTGACTTTTGCTTTGTTTTGACATTTTCACTGATAATTTTCCATTGTGACGTTTAAGTCATAGACAAGGTTAACAACTGATCTCACCAAATTCTAGCAAATATTTTTTCCAAGTGTTTGGGAGTTTTACAAAATGCTTAGAAAACTTGAATATACTGAATACTGATATACCGTCACGTCGCTAAAGTTGAAGTTTGGTATTCTTTGGAGTATTACAGGATGAGAAATAAAATCTAGCATATTTCGACTAGTGGAACCACACTTTTACCTAAGTGATTCCCGACCATAGACTTCAGAAAATTGTTTTCATTTCTTAAAAGAGAACCAGTATTTGACTATTTTTATCCTAAACTTTATCTATAATCTAACAGTATTTTTAAATATAAACATGATTGAAAATAATCGTAATTATTGGAGATAAGACACTTTTTATTTTCACATGTTTTTTTTCTGCAGCTTAAAATTGTCTATACAAGCTTGAAAATAAAAATGCGCCAAGTTTAAATAATGATTTCACTGTATTTTTTAAAATATGTACTTCGAGATTCTCCTTTCACATTGGACTATGTTGCAAATTATGCTTACATTTTTTTTTATTTATCTTTTGTTTGTAGAGGTAGTAACTATGGCTTGAAAAGATAAGGCGAATTGAAAGTTTTATTGATAACATCTTGTATTACTAACTTAAAAATAAAGTAGCCTAAATCCTTTTGGCTTTTCTTTCAATAAAAAATCTAAACAGCCGCTACCGCTACTGCTAGATTATACACTAGACTCAGGTGTATGTTTGATGACAATACAAAATGGGGAAGGTTTGGAGCTGACCTAATGACGGAGATGGACAGAGCAGAGTGGACAGAGTCGAACAGTGGACAAATCAAATTGAGAGTCGTAGGAACTCCTCAAGGATATACCTATTTATGTAGGTACTAACTGCTTTGTGCTTAGGCTTATTTTGCTTTGCGGTATTGACGAGAATTTACCTACACCGTGATGGGTTGAACTTCGTCTGACATTATCGGTTCTTTGATGGAGACGAAGTACCTAAAATTCAAGGAACTCCTTATAAGTAATAATAGGCAATGATGCTAAATTGCTAGAATCTAGAGTTGAACAGACACCTAAGTATTACATTTTGCGGATTAGTCAAAAATAAGAATAAAATGTTAGACAATGTCCCTTCTGCAGTGAGCCAGAGGGGATGACGTCCACTGAGTTTGAAAATATGGTTAAAGCACCTGTAAAGATAACATCTTGATGAACATACGTGGGCATATCAGATATTGATACTGTAGGTACTTAGATATGATACTGTCATCAAATATGTGTGTAATACCTACCTTATAGTAATTACTTACTTGAATCTTTTGGATATACTTACGAAACGGAGATATTCAACAAAAACATAGGTAGGTACTGTAAAAAGTAAAATACATTTAATTGGATTGTTTAATTAATATAGACAAATAATATAGCAAATAAGATAAATAGGTAATATAGACCGATTAATATAGACTTCTTCTTTTACATTATGTTAGAATGGTACCTACCTAGTTAAGTGTGGGTAAATTATGTCGTCTTATCGTATTCGATAGTTAAAATTTTACGACGCGATCAAATTGTAATCAGTAGCAAAATGCATCTAATTAACTCCTACCTATAAATCCTAGCTAGCTACTTAAGTATGTACTTAAATCTAGTAATTAATACTGAAGTTTATGTTATCAAAAGTTAGGTTCTACCTAGGCAAGTTACGTAGGGCACACTTAGATGGATAGGTGCTACTTATATATAACCCATGCAAACGTATCATTTCGTACTGATTATCATCGAAACAGGACGTCCTCGGTCAAATTTTAATGATTTCAACACCATTGTTCGAGTGTCGCGCATCCATTGAAAGTTTACATTTTGGTAACAATGTACGAGTATGTTATTATCAGTGCGTAATATTTCGTGTCAACTCGACGTACACAAAACCTCGTAATGTGCCTGCCTTAACACACATGTAGATACGCCAATACGTTTTCCAAAGCCGTTAGTACTGAACGTATTCAGTAATTCTCGGTTTAATAGCAATGCCGCGTGATAAGACCGTTTTCAAATGTCGAAGTTATTATCAAAAAGTGATTCGATACGATCAACAGTTTTAATAGACTTTTTAAGAAGATCATAAAAATCGATAAATCAGATTTATGGTACCTAATGTAAGTGTTAAAAGTGTAGCCTTTTCAGGCAAAGTTAAACGTGGTATATTAATTTTGTGATGTAAACGAATAAAAGTTGGTTTATTGGACATTTATTAATGTAATTTTAGCTCTCCGATAATACTCGGAATGAATTTGGAAAAACCGCACAGAATGATGAGCCTAATAGTGCGGTAACAACAGTTGTCGGAATTGAAAATTTAGTGTTAGCTTACGAGTAAATTACGTCTAAGGAGATATTTAAAATGCCTCATATTTTGAATGCCGTACGAAGAAGAGTTTCAGTGAAAGCTGCTATTTTTCTAATTTTATGCATGTGCTCTCTTATTCCGATTATATCTAATTTAGACTATGTTAAAAATTTGGCTTCACCTGATCCGGATAGTGCAAGTGTGATGGACAGAGTGCATATTTCTACTGTGGAAAATTTCTATGAACAACGTGTGGTGAGTATTTTTTAGCTCCGATATTACAATATTCATTAAAAACCTACCAGGTGTTTCCCCCGCGTCGAAGGGGATGTTCCCGTATCTTGGAAAAATATAGCCTATGCTAGTGTTTCTCGAGATTAATGTAACTTCCTAACAGTGAAAGAATTTTTCAAAAAAGTTCTGCAGTGTCGGAGTCTTTAGGGTACAAAAATGTTTCCTTTTTATTATATTACTATATGTTAGTAATATTAGTCATTTGTATATTAGTAATTAGCCTAAGTATATTAGTCTAGTCTAGACATACTTAGATAATCTATACTAATATTATAAAGCTAAAGAGTTTGTTTGATTGTTTGTTTGAACGCGCTAATCTCAGGAACTACTGGTCCGATTTGAAAATTTCTTTCAGTGTTAGATAGCCCATTTATCGAGGAAGGCTATAGGCTACTTTTTATCCCGGTACGGGAAGTAGTTCCCACGGGATGCGGGTGAAACCGCTGGCAGAAGCTAGTCTATACTAATATTATAAAGCTGAAGAGTTTGTTTGTTTGTTTGAACGCGCTAATCTCAGGAACTACTGGTCCGATTTGAAAATTTCTTTCGGTGTTAGATAGCCCATTTATCGAGGAAGGCTATAGGCTACTTTTTATCCCGGTACGGGAAGTAGTTCCCACGGGATGCGGGTGAAACTGCTGGCAGAAGCTAGTATGTGATATAGGTAGGTACGTTTATATATTATGGTGTTCTGTTAATTTAGACGACCCCGTGGCGCGAAGAGGGTCCCGGGTTCAAATCCCGGTACTTTCGACATTTGTGTGATGAGCATGCTTGTTAGCTGATTGGTTTGTGATGGGTGTTAAAATGTATGTATTTACAAATACATATTTTTAACGTATTGTGTGGCTTATCAGTTGTGATACCTAACACCCGTTATGCAAACTAATCAGCTGCTTGCTTTGGGGCTAATGGACCGTATGTTGTGAAAACTGTAGGTACTACTGTGTAATTACAGCTCACAAAAGTAAGATAAATAATTATCAAAATTTTAACCACTTATTAAGTAGAGACAATTGTAATTCATATTTAGGTAGGTAGGTAATTATTTTTCAAATTGCGTTGTATGAAATCTCGTCAATTCAAGGAACTTCTGGTCCGATTTGAAAAATAATTCCAGTGTTAGAAATCCCATTTACTACCTATACTTCAATTCCGCCTATCAAGTAAGTATACAGGATTCTTGGTGCTATCTATACTAATATTATAAAGTTGAAGAGTTTGTTTGTTTGAACGCGCTAATCTCAGGAACTACTGGTCCGATTTTAAAAATGTTTTCAGTGTTAGATAGCCCATTTATCGAGGAAGGCTATAGGCTACTTTTTATCCGGGTCCGTGCCGAGGTTCCCACGGGATGCGGGTGAAACCGCTGGCAGAAGCTAGTTATACATAAAATGTATGACTACTTTGTACACAGTGTCAGTGTTTTCTAATCATCATCTTCCGAGCCTTTTCCCAACTATGTTGGGGTCGGCTTCCAGTCTAATCGGATGGTACTGAGTACCAGTGCTTTACAAGGAGTGACTATCTGACCTCCTCAACCCAGTTACCCGGGCAACCCAATACCCCTTGGTTAGACGGGTGTCAGACTTTCTGGCTTCTGACTACACGTAACGACTGCCAAGGATGTTAAATGACAGCCGGGAGCTACAGTTTAACGTGCCATCCTAAATACAGTCATTTGTGTCCAAGATATACTTAGAAAGTACATTAACTTAGAAAAGTTGAATTGGTACTTGCCCAACCTGGAATCGAACCCACGCACTCATACTTGAGGGCTTGGTCCTTTACCTACTAGGCCAGTGTTGTCTATTCTTAAAATTTTTGCCTGGCTATTTTATCCTACCTTAAAAAATGAGTACGCACCCAGTAGATCGAAGATGAATATGCATTCAAGGCACGCATAACTAGACACTTGTTGCAAGGTATTATCATAGACCTGTTAACTTTTTAGTAGTTTATCAGCTAATTCAATAGAAACCTCTCAACTAGCATTATCGGTAATGATCCTACACAAAGGTAAAATAATTACCTGTTATTGGTAAATAAATAAACAATCGGTAGGTATACTTTATCACGTTTAGTATCATCATAACTTCATATAAATGATGACCTCACGTAAATAGAACCAGGTAGCGTCCCGTCACGACTCACGACTGCCAGTAAAAAGTGTTGGAAAATTAAAATCTAATTGATCTTCTTTATAACCTATCAATAAGCGTAACTGAGGCCAGATGTATAAAAAATAAAGTATGTTTTTGTACTGATACTTCATTTGCACATTCCATATTAATATAGTTCAACCAAAACTGAATCCTCACAGCACTTAGGTATCAGAATGCACGTTAATGTCGGACCTGCCCCTGATCTCTCTCCGGTCGTGTCGGATTGCCATCCCATCGGGCTATGAGAGTGGCGGAAAGGGAGTGCACCTATGTTTGCGCAAATGCTTGTGCACTATAATTTAATATGTCCTGTATAGGTACATTCTAAGAGTAAACGTACCATGGTAATTTAAAAGTAGAGATGTATGTCAAAACGTAGGTGTCTTCTTTCCTAGTTTATCTAATCTAACTCGATTAAATAAGAGATAGACGGCTCTTATTCAATTGAGGTAGGTCATAATATTATGTTAGCGTGTGATATTGAACTGTTATTCAATTCTGAATATGTTATTAAAACACGGAAAAGATAGGTTATACAATCAGGAAGAACGTGTGAATATAAAAATCATATTATTGTTATTATGAGAGCCTATTCCCATGATTACATCTGCTGGACAAAGATTTCTTTTGATTTAGTTCTCAAGTCTGTTATTGTAAGGGTGGGTTGCATCATTCATGACTTACTGGCACCTTGACATACATTAACTTTAACGATAGCTAAATCATAACCGGTGGTGCTACCCTTAAGGTTTGATTAAGGTGTTTTTAAGGTTCACTGATAATCTATACTAATATTATAAAGCTGAAGAGTTTGTTTGTTTGTTTGAACGCGCTAATCTCAGGAACTACTGGTCCGATTTGAAAATTTCTTTCAGTGTTAGATAGCCCATTTATCGAGGAAGGCTATAGGCCACTTTTTATCCCGGTACGGGAAGTAGTTTCCACGGGATGCGGGTGAAACCGCTGGCAGAAGCTAGTAGTATTATATCTAGAGATTACCTACCTACAGTTTTAATTCAAGTAATAAACATCATTAATATTGCAACCTTTATGGCCATCGCCAGAAAGATTAACGACCAGTCTTACCAAAGGATATCGGAAGTCAGATAGACAGGCCCTTCATGTAAAACACTGGTACTCAGCTGCACCCGGTTAGACTGCCGACCGAAACCGACCCCAACAGATAATTAAAATTGTTTAATAATGCTTTCTGTAAAGTGTACGTAAAAAATACTATCTTGTATGTTTCAGGAATGGCCCTCATCAAAGTTAGGTGGAATATTATTTCATCGTGAACCGATACCGAATCCTAATCCTAATGCTGACAGAACGTACCAAGTCCTCGTGTGGAAATATTGGGATTGGCTCAAAAATCGTCACGTACTCAACTATGGGAAGGCAAGGTTGGTAAAAATTATTTTTCTTTATTTATTTAGATGAATACTATTAAGGATTGTTAATTTAGTAGTTTTAGTGGTCCACTCTACTGAAATACACTGATTAAGTCAAATTTAGAAACTACGGGATGACAAACCTTAATAGAGATGAAGTGTGATTGCTATAGGTGCCTACTTACTATTTAATTTTGATAGAATTTTATAAAGACAGTATAGGTTTATTAGATTTTTAACCTTATCACAATAGTGGAAGGTTAATGTTCGGTTGGTAAAATTTTACAGATTCGGGTAGGTTGACCTGCTGGCGTCTGTACTTGTACCTATTAATTAGTGAGGAACATTGTTTGTGGGTGATACTATAGAACAGTGTTTTTCAATCTGTGGGTCGCGACCCCTAGGGGGGTCGCGAAGCCTTAATCGGGGGGTCGCCAGCTGAAAGAAAAAGTCGAGGTTCTTACACAACTAAAACACAATTTTAGTGAGAAGGATGTGCTTGTTTATTTTTCAAAAGTTTATCAAATTGTGGTGCTATTTTTGAAACGTTAATAATCAAATCATTTTCTAATTGCAGCCTATTTCTCTTTTTAGTTTTAATGTCTACCATTGAAGAAAATGTTAGTTCACATAAGTATGAAGTGGCGAATGGCACTAATAATTTAAGAGCTTCCCATGTGGCAACGTCGCCGTCGCCGACGCAGTTTGGCCCGCGAGAATCTATACTAATATTATAAAGCTGAAGAGTTTGTTTGTTTGTTTGAACACGCTAATCTCAGGAACTACTGGTCCGATTTGAAAAATTCTTTCAGTGTTAGATAGCCCATTTATCGAGGAAGGCTATAGGCTACTTTTTATCCGGGTCCGTGCCGAGGTTCCCACGGGATGCGGGTGAAACCGCTGGCAGAAGCTAGTAATAGATAAATGTACCAAATAGGAAAAAATCATTACCTAACTAACGTATGTAGTCTTTTAATTAAATTATTTCTTTGGCTTTCTATGACACAAGGGGGTCGCCAGAATATTTCAACCTAAAAAGGGGTCGCGAAATCAAAAAGATTGAAAAACACTGCTATAGAATTACACATTAAGAGGGTTTGAATCTTATTCATAAGAGTTTATTCTCAAAAACAGGACAAACAAACATAGCACACACATCAGAACGAATCGTCGTATTGAAACGCCACTCACGTACGATTATGTCGTATTCGCTATACGCGTGTAATGTGTATCATTCATGCGGTCATGCATAACCAGATTATGCAAAATATTCGAGTACCAAGCTACAGCCATTTGACATGAATATGTGAACATATTTTATACCTTTCAGGAATGATAGAGCTTGAATACTCTGAACTAAGAGTCGTCCTAAAATTATGTAAAAAGGACAAAGTGTTCGTTTATTTAATGTACTTCTCTTAAATGTAGGTACCTATAGGAACTTTCCGATTCATTGTACCGAGAATAAAAGGAAAACCAACAGAAAAACTTATGGCCGTAATTTATCATATTTTATAATATACGTTAGGAATTAAGGATGCCTACACATTGTTTTTTACCTATTTTCGAACGTTTTACCTCACTGTAAATAAGGGACTAGTCCTTATTTACTTTATAGTTCTGTCCCTGAGAATTTTAAAGGCATGTAATCTCACCATGTGGCTCTTTGCTTATTCAGTTGTGGTCTGGTGACGGCGTTTCTTATTAGATATCCAATAAAATATAGTAAACTATGGAGCAATATTATAGTTCATATTTACAATTGCTTTGCAGCTGCAATTTCAACATCAATATTTAAATTGAGAGTTTATGAAACACGATTAGGTGTTCAAAACTAGTTCTGGAAACAGGTTGTACTTAAATAAATAACACAAACATATATTTTTGTCGTTTTCAGACATAAAGAGGATAATTTATTAGAAGGCTGCAGTGTGAAAAATTGTGTTTTTACTGGAGATGATAGCCAGATGGATATTGCAGACGCAGTGCTCATACATTTGCAAAGAGGACTGATTCCTGAAGTAAAACACAGGAACCGCAAACAAAGATGGATATTTTTGAATGATGAGTCTCCAAAAAATAAATTTTCTCTAGCAAAGGAAAACCCGAGCTTGCAGAATTTTTATGACGTGTTCAATTGGTCTATGACTTACAGGTACAATATTTTCAATGTTTGATAACCAAATAACTTCTATGAGCTGGTCTAACCCATGTGGTGTTTGCTCAGCTTTTTTGTGTTAGTTCACTATATATTATAGAATACAGTACAAAAAGCTGAGTCTATTGCATGAATAATATTAGTGGAAGAAAAAAAAAGCTGACATACATTTTAACCGACGTTATTCTTCTGAACGTATCTCACATTCCTTACTTCCTAGGAGTGATGCCGATGTACCAGTGCCGTATGGACGTACTGTAGCTTTGGAAAGACCCGTGATATCAGAATTTGTCCTGACGGAACTTGCGGCAATGGTGCCCAACTGGAACCGAAAGAGACGAGACCGACCAGTGGCGCTGCTCATGTCCAATTGCGGAGTACAGGCTAGAAATGACTTTGTTGCAGAGTTGAAGAAATACATTCAAGTTGATGTCTATGGAAAATGTTCAGATAATCAGGCATACAGAATGAGGTAAATGTTTTTTTATTCACAGACATACCTAGTATTTTTAATCAGTAGTTGCTTACTGTCTGAAAGTAGTTTCAAGTAGTCCACTGTTCATTGAGTGATAGGACTACAAAGTAACAAGATGTTGGAATCACCCTCTGGAAATGCAAGCTATAAATGTCTCCGTAACACAATTTTATTTTATTTCAGTTGCCCTGGACATTTTAAAGCGGACTGCGACCCAGTAGCGAAATATTTATTTTATTTAGTATTAGAAAATACTAGTTGCTTTCAATATTTGACTGAGAAGGGGTTCTATCATGCATACGAAAAAGGCGCCATTCCTGTTATATTCGGCCCTTCAATTGAGGACGTCGAAAGTTTGCTGCCGCCACATTCATACTTGTTCGTAGATGCGGAGACGAGTATAGAAACAGTAGCAAATAATATCAAAGCCATAGCTGACAATAATGATCTTATACTAGGCATGCATATGTGGAGAAATCATTTTAAAGTAGTCAATGAACACGGATATTTTGGCACAAGGTCATACCATCTGTGTCGTTTGTGTGAAGCACTAAATTACAACGACGAAAGTGAGAAGGTTTATGACAAAGAACGTCTTGATCTGTTCCTGGATCCGTCCAGTGCCTGCTATGAAAGCAAATTCGCTGTTAAAAAAAATACAACTGCTTCATTATTATGAATTCTTTAAATGTCAAAAACTTCACTCCGTAGCGTCAAACTGGTATTCTTTTGGACCAACATTTGTCTGAGTCCGCAAATCATTTCGGAGTTTTGAAAGTTCCCTCCCGGGATCTTGCTGGAGAAATATAAATCCACTGTTCATTGAGTAATAAATTTCATCGCATTGTTATTCAGGGAGAGATGGTCCCTTTGAATTATGATACAAGTTTGTTTTTATTACTGTATTGTTGAAGGTGTTAAAGAGGACGAGTTAAACGTAGCTTAAGATTTAGGTTGTTTTAATAAAAAAGTTGTTTGAACCTCGTTTTTTTTGTGACTCACTCAATCAAATTTTCAATACATACAACGTACTAAGTACAGGATAAGATTCGATTACGTTCAATAAATAGCGTTAGTGACCTGCTCAATATCCTATGATACTTCGATGCTACATTTCAGTCTAATTAAGAATAATATAAAATTATGCACATATTTGACTACAATAATGCGCCAACAAATATCACATTAGAGCAACAGTAACAAAATAGTTTGGCTTATCCTCAGAGGAAACGACAGCCACGTTAAGCCTTTGAGAAAACTTCTCCCAGAATTACGCAGCTATGGAACAACATTAATTGTTTTAAGAAATACACGGCTGCTCATAAAAGGCTTAGAGACAGCTTAATTTTAGAGCCGGGCTTAAGTAAAGATTTTAATGCCAGGCTCAGTTTGTTGGGACTATCTTAGCTAATGTAATTTGCCGTTATTTTTACTTGGATTAGGCCTCTTTTGAAGAAAAAGTTCTTTGGAAGTGTGCGGTATTTTGTGCAAATACATTAAGGATGGAGGGGCGTTCTTTGCTTGCATTAGGCGAAGGATTTCTGTGTAAGTGAGAAGTAAATAAGCAGGAACATTAAGAATGAGTACATAAAAGGATCTTAATATTTTTGTTTTAGAAGGCTACCTATTCACGACATTAAAAGACCGGAGAACGGACTTTATTAAGTATTCTCAGCTATTTATTCATAACTTCATTTTTTTTTATTCACGTTGTACTTGATTGTACCACAATAAGACGAGGTTAACGAAAGCATTTAAAATTAATATTTCTTTAATTGACTTTCTATTAATATAAACAAGTGGAGAGAAAACATTTCACAATGCATTCCAGTTTTTAATAGGATCTTACACAGACAGAAATGTGGAGGTAGTTCACTCATTTATTAAATTAAAGCAATCCCTGAATAACGTGGAAAACATTTTCACACTTTAATTATCCTTTTAGCCCCGGGATATTTTTATAATGGCGCGCTTGGCCGTCGTATCACATTAAAGTTAAAATATAAAAAGGGACTGTCCGTGAAAGGTCGGGAAAACGCATATTATGCCGTTAAACGGTATTACCGGGATTTACATTCAGATTCAATTTCTATAGCCTCTGCATGCTAAAAACGTTGTGTTGTTAAAATATATCATTTTTATGGTAAACATATGCAAATTACTGCAGTAGCCTTATGTGACATGGTACGCATAGGGCTGCCATCTCGAATTTCGCCAAACCCAGACAAACAATAAAAAAACCCGGACATTTGGCGTAAATCGCATTTTTTCCCCAAACGAGTACGATTTTTTTTAACAAAATAATACCTAATTTGTAATCTATTTACTATTAACATATACTTAAATTCAATGAGGTGCTTCCTTACATGAAAAGTGTCCGGGTTTTCCCCGGACACTTCTTGAAACCCCGCCCGGACGGCCCTCGGACGGCCTCTAAACGAGGACAAATCCGGGGAAACCCGGACAGATGGCAGCCCTAGGTACGCATAATACTTACCTATAGCTACATGTGCCTATATTGTTATTCCGCAATAATGGATTTAAAAAATATTAATTTAGATTATAAAAACTTTCTTGGTTTTGTTCAAAATGTGATGAATTTGTACATTTCGTGTTAGCAACTGTACAAAAAAAAGTAAAACCATATCTATAAGAATCTATTCATATTGTGTAAGAGTTTTAGTAACATAATCACAAAATTATACGTTGGGTTTCACCGGTAGTGACGGTCAAGCGATTTAAATACTGATCCATGTTTTGATAAACGCGATATCATAAATACAAATTCTCAAAAATGATAATCAATCAAATCACACGTCCTGTGCATACTTACATCATTTTACACTTAATGGATTACATCAGCTTCTTTTATATACATTAATAGAAGTAAATAGATAAAATTATTAAAATTAAAAGAAGTAAATTCTGTATTCAATGATAAAAACTATATTTGATGGACGTAATCTAAAAAGGTAATTGAGTACCTAGATAAAATATAGATATTATTATTATAACCTAAATAAGTCGACGGTAATGATAAAAATGTATTTTAACAAACGCAAATGAAAATTTCTAAAATAGTTTGGTTAACTCTACCACAAGTTGACGCATTTACCTACATTTTGTATTCCGTACATTAATTTTATTCCCGAGATTTATATAGGAACATGAAAATGGATATAAATAAGCTTGAAAAATGTACTTCCTAGTGCTCCATACAAACATTGCATTAAAGTTTCCAACAACGTTAGCTTAATACTCCAGCCAAGTTTGTGTGATTAGTTCATTTCGCAAATTCCGTGTTTCCTTAGTTAGTGCATGCTCTTAGATCTGAGGGTAACGTGAAACTTTATAAGGTAACGTTACTGCGGTACTGTTTATTAAAAATGGTTATTACGTCGAAATGGAATAAATCTAATTCAATATTTTAAAAGCAGAAATTCATCATCATCCTCCATCATCCTATGAGCCTTTTTCCCAACCATTTTGGGGTTGGCTTCCCGTCTAACCGGATGTAGCTGAGTACCAGTGCTTTACAAGCAACTATTGTACTTTTATTATCTACTTGTACTGTATGTAATCTGAATCTCGAAAATAGCTGAAACCATTTTCATGTATTTTTTGCCACCGTGATGCGGGGAGGATAAACTGATCTAGTTAAACTTTGGTCAGATTGTGAGTGCATTTTCTTAAGATAATGTACTTTACAGTACCCTACATAAAACGCCACATACGTTACATAATAACCAATAATACCCACAAATTCTCTTTTCACACTATCTCTCTCAAAAATCGACGAAGAAATACAATTTCGAATAGGTGACATTTTCCACATGATACAGGGTGACCCTGTCGCCATAAATCCGAATAACAATGCTCGGTAATCAAACCCAAACCCTCTTGATACATAACCGTTGTGAACACACGTAATTCGGGGGCTAGCTTAAATTCAATTTTATTTCTTTCGGTTTATAGTTTTAGTTATAAAAGCGTGTATGATACTTATATTCTAGTTATTGGGAGTTTTAAGTTTTAGGAAATGATTAATGGTATCTAACTGCTTTCCTTTGTGTAAAATCACAACTAGAACTTAGTTTATAAATTGCAAGAATTTATTTTGCCTAGGTTAGCAAACCATTACCTACATGTCCTTAAGTTATTGATGACGCATTATAAGCTTAGCTTTAGTTTGCACCGGAACTATAGAAAAACTGTTAGGAACTCCTTATAAATTCCTGTTATTACAGTGTGTGGGTCATAACTACCCTAATAAAGATAGCAGCGACATGATTTTACTGCTTACAGCCGGATAGGATGGTCATGAAATGTATTTTCATTCAAATGGTCCTCGTCATTGCACCATAAACGCTCCAATCCCCTTTATTGACCCCCGGCCGATCTTGTTACCACCACTTAAGGCGTAATGGATTTTCTTTCACACCAAGTTGCATTAGGCCTATTTATTTGCTATCCCAGCTCCTTAACACGAACGTTTGCGATCAATTTCTCGCTAAATGGGCATTAAAGCACCGTTGGAGCAAACTTCGCGCTAACTTACGAGCCATGCGTATTCGTTGAAGCGATTTACAAAATTGCTCTTATATCCAAGTTTCGAGTTCTTGCGGGATACCTGGCCGAACTTCACTTGTTATGCTCAAGAATAATGCTCAATATTTGGAAAAGTTCATAACTTTTGAACGATCGCGAAAACTTGTTTGTTGTTCGATGGCTAACGGCTCTCTTTTCAGACTTCTATTTATTTTATTCGCTTTATTATGAGCGGGTAAGAAAACAATTATCGGATTTTTTGTACTGTTTTTCCTGTCTATTTTTCATGCATTGGTAACAAGGGTATTTTGCATTTGATTAGGTACATACATACATAATAGACCCACATTATCATAGCTGTATTAATGAAAATTAAATATTTTTTAAAAATCGATTACATTCTACTTATCTACTATCGATTTGGAATTTGTTTTGGTTTTTGTGTTGTGCAATACCTAGGTAATTCCACTTATCGCACATTAATCATCATTCAATAATTATCAACATTATCTAATCTGTAGTTCGATAAATAAATTCAATACTTACTCCATACAATTTCACTCATGGCAGCAAATTGTGACTGTTTTTCTTCACTGCTTCAATAAAAAGTAGTCGTAACATAGTTATAGTTTCCGAAACAGGCGGACCAAGGCACCGGTTTATATTGAAATATGAGAAACATAGAGAATGTTGAGTTTGCGGAGACATAGTGAGGTCAACTTATATTGGACGGTTGCGAGACTGAATTACAGAACCTACACTTATATAGCAGAGGGTAAATGATTAGGTGTGTACTCGTAGCGTGCGTGTTGTTCTCTCAAAACTAGCCATCTTATCTCGAGGCCTTATACTTTCTTATAACAATAAAGGAGATTAGATTTCGTATAACTTTTCCTTCGTGAGACATTACTACACAATGCCTCATAGTCTGAGGGAGTTTGTTTTGATAACTGTAATGACAAAGCATCTTTAACCTTGGCTTAACAGATTAGATATTGGCATGAAAATAGTAATTTTGTCTAAAAGTAACTCAGCCATGTTGATTTTGATTAAAAGTTGAAAAGTGTCATGGATTTTTTTTTTATTTCGATATTATACCTATAAAAACGAAACAGAAAGATATTATTTACGTTGTTACTTGGAAAATATTAAAAGCGAAATCTTTCCTTGGTAGCCGCGTAAAAATAGGCCGTTTTCCTTAGACTTAATATCATATATCAGTCACGTAACCAACAGATGGCGCCACAAGACAGTTTCTGCAGTTTCTGTTTCTCAGTAGGCGATCACGCTTCGCCATGATAATGTATAGCTGACCCGATCCTCTTGCCATTTTCAGCATTTTAATCCCGTGATTTATACTACGTACGGAGAACGATTTTTGAATACAATGAATTTCTATTCTTGACGATTTACTTGTTCGGTGATCGATTTACTGTAATGTTGGCATTAGAAAGTGCTTTATGCGTGTAATGGTGGTATGTGTTCAAAAAAATCGTTTGAAAGTTGTAAGGGAACAAAATATTGGTCTAAATCGAGAATATGTCTACACATAAGTGAAAAGGACATCATGTGATGCGAGTTGTCTGATTGAAAGATTTCAACAATCATGTGATATAAAAAATGGGCATTAACATGCAAAACATTTCTAGCATTAGACACCGTCAGAAGTATCGAATAATGTACAATATAAAGAAAACTGTAACACTTAGCTAACAATCTCCTTAGAAGTACTTAACTACTTAAAATTCCCGCAATAGGCACAGGTCTCGGTGCTACCAAAGGTATGGAGCACAAAGCTTTTTGTTAGAAGCAAGTAATCAGCTTAGCGGGGAAGAAGGTGAACTGCTAGTGACAACGAACCTACATCTGAGGATTCCCACTTAAGTAAGTATACTCTTTAAAATATAACTCTTTCAAATGTGAATGCAATGACAGACAAATTGACATGTCTTTTAAGAGACTCGATCTAGGTAGTATTAAATTGTTGGTAATAGTAATACGGAATGGCACTTAATAAATATTTGTTTTGATTTTTCCTATAAGGTACGATGTACAACATTCATTAATTTGAATAGAGCGAGTATAAAAAAATAATTTATATGCAAGTTAATCACCAACCCGCCTTTGATAAATATACGAGAAAATATCCACCTATTAAAGGAAGGTTTTGCTATCTGAAATCAATGGTTACATTTATAAACTAAGTAGTAGAATATTTTGTACATAATGGAATAGAAAAATGCCAATAAAATAAATAGAAAAATATAGCTAGGTAATAGAAGCAACCAATTTGAACAAAGGTAGAAATCCCTTCGGTCGAAATGCACCAGATATTTCAAGCTGACCAGGAATCATACATATGCATACCACACATAGACTTTCAAATAGAAACACCATCTGCCCATTGGTTCAATTGAGAGCGTCTGTCCTGTTGGGAAATCAACGTGAAAACTGGATACCACATTAACATTTAGGACTAATTAAGAATATACCATTGATCGTCTCTTATGTTTGACTTGGATATGATACTCATATCTAGCCGGGCAATTATAACAGTGCTTGCATTTGCCAATTAAAGCCGGTGGTTTGACAGTTCAATCATTATTTGTTCTTTGCCATAATTTATTACAGTATTTTTTTACCTATTTACGTGTTTGGATTTAGAATAAGTTTTAGTTACTGGAAGTTGAATTCTACTGGAAGCTGGAGTAATTTATACAAACTTTATCACAACTTATTGCTTTTTGTGTGCTCACTCAATCACCATTATCTTATTCCCAGTATTATGTTTACATGTAAAAGGCGTATCTACTGTGAAAACAATAACGTCACCTGAAAACCAATGACACCCAATCACGCCTTTATTTTGAAAAGATAATTACAATAGCAGCCTGACCAACTCAATTATGCAAATAGTTTAAAGCCATTTTACGGTAACGGCAGCTTGTTTAGGGTTCATGCTAATTTGCTACTATAATCTGTGAGTGCTAAATCCTGTATGTCGTGTGTGCGGTATGCGAGTAGATAGCGTGGTTCCTACATATCTGCAATGCAAATGTTTGCCATCAGCATTCCGAGCATACGACTCCGAACTGATGGACTTGCATTTCTGAATAAAAACCAACTTTAATAGGTGTATTCGTGTCTTGTGGACTGAGTTTTTACGGGATTCCACCAAAACGATGTAGATACCTCCCATGAAAACTCTGAAAAGTTAAAGTGAGAATGTCTCACATTTTCTTATTTCAGCAGTGATAATCTATGTAAATAAGAGTATTCAGGAAAAGGTCATAGGTTGAAGTAAAACCAGCAACAGATAAGGACTAGTTACCTTTTGAAAATGAAGGTTATTTTTGCTTAAGTAAAAAGTGTCTTTTAAGTTTGATGTACCTATATTTGATTAATATTGGAAATGTTGTGGTAGATAATTAAATTGGAAATTTTAGGATAAAAATCACATTCACGAATCTTTTATTCTGCGAGCAGTTCATTCGATATTCAAATCAAACAATTATTTTCCAGCATAAAACTTAGAACAACAATGTCTGAACATTTTCAAATAAACTTTTTAATAAGTTCGCTTCCTATTTGGATCGGCGGAACAATAAACTCTATTTCCTTGGAAATCTGTTTCAGGCTAACTTTTATATAATTAAAGCTTTGGATTGGCGTACTCCACCGCCGTTGCAAGAGCAAATAATTCATAAGATGGTTAATTAAGTTCGTTCTTCCGCGGTGCTTCGTACGAACTCTAGCACGTTATAAAATTGAATTACCTCTATTAATCTAATAGCACATATTGCCTCTCGGTCGAATAATACCGCTAAATGTGTTAATACACGAACAGGTGATTCAATTTTAGTTTTTAATTCGTGCCCGGATATTACCGTCGTATCTTGATAACAATGCAAAGGATTGGCGAAGTTGTAAAAGAAAGTTTTTAAAGTTAAAATAAAGGTAAGATAAATAAAAATACCTAATAAATGAAGAATAAAAGAGATGATTCTACTAGTAGACATGTATAATAGTTATTATATTCCTTCAATTTAGGCCACTTTGGGGAGACGACCTTAAACAAACTACTACTTAGAAGATTGAGAATATTTTTCAGTGAACAATGCAACAACTAGAATTGCTAATAAGACAGAGCATTGTTTATTCACTAGAAACCGAGACAGTTTAATGAAAAAAAAAAAGGTTAGTAGTCGATGTCCTCATAAAGCCATATTATTAAAGTTATATACAGTTTAAATTGCACTTTGCTGTTTGTAAGAACATTTAGTTTATTGAAAATTAAAATAGAAAACTCCTTTGGCTATAAGTATTTACATGGAATAGGCATTTTTCTCAGGCAGTTTAGTCATTTTTTTGATTTTTAATATGCTCAATTTTCTGTAAAAAAAAACAAAATAGACAGCCAAAGCAAAATTTGCGTAGATTCTTAATTATTTTTTGAAACTTAGAGAATTTTGTGTCTTTTTTGACTTCATAATGAAATTACGCAGACTAACCAAGAATTTAGTAACGTGACATAGACTCGCTAGGTATTTCGTTTTAATTAAATTTTCACATTGAAGGCTAGGGGATTATCTCGAATAACGCTTTAGACCGTCGCCACGAATAATAAGAAGGGTTCTCTTAATATTTTCTGAACAAACGCCCGAAATAGCTTAGTAACTAAGTGATCGGTCGCCCGCTTGTATTGGTCTCGTGTCCACAAACCGACATCTTTTGGTCATAGCGAAGTTGATTTTCTCCCCAAAGTATTAGATCATCTATCAGACATGTGCATTATGTATGTATCCAGACAGATGGTCTTTTTGAAAATCGCTACTGAAATTGAAAAATAATATTCGCTTTTAAAATAAATATATTAAAAAAACTAGATTAACGCGGTTCAGTCAGTAAAACGTTATCTCTTTTTTTAAAAAATGGGAAATGGGAAAAAATGGGTCCACATCTGACAAATAAAAGGCATTTTTATGCACGTTCCTACAATAGTACGGCCTATAATTAACATATCTTAAAAATAAATCAATGTCCGTTTTGTCTATCATATTATCATACGTGTACATATGTAGATTTTGAGTGATTGCTAATGCCCAATCTCTTAATTGGAGATTACACTCAATCAGAGATACGTGTCACTATCATAATCTAGATCACGATTGTTAATGTTCCACGAGTATAAGTCATCTATTATATCACAGTGACATAATGTAGATAAAGTATCCAGGAATCGGAAGGACTACATCAGCAGAATTCAAATAAACAACTATGGGAAACTCCGTATTGTGTAACCCCATAAAGAATCACAAAAAGAACATCGATGAAGACTTTATTATTATCAGAATTCCGCTAAACACACAATAAATTCTATTAAGCAAATTGAATAAAACCCACCCAACTGCCAATCTTGAACATCCAATAATAAATTACAGCCAATTTTCTTGAGAGCTTCGTTATACAAATTGTCAATAGCACTCGTTAATCCAGTAAAGTACCCACAAACAAAGGGGTTATCATCGGAATTTATGAGCTATAAAATTGGCACGGACCACCTTTATAGGCGAAAATATGAAAATATTGAAGTTCGCACGGAATAAATTATTCTAAATTGCTCCAGTTTGGATTGTGGTGAACCCTTTAGAATAGGGAATTGAGAAGATTAGGGGCGTCACACTGGGGACTGCGGTCATCTATCAGGGGAGATAGCGCCGGCGACAATGAGACCCGCTTTAAGTAATTGGCCGGGATGGAACTACTTACGGTTTGAATTTGATGATCTTTTTTTTTCGGAGAAATTGGATAGAAAAACGACGCATTATTTAGCTTTATGTTTGTCCCCCTGGAATTGGTGCAATTCCATTATCACACAGTGTTTAGGTGGAAATTTGTTATTACTGAAAACTCATGTGTATTTTATCGAATACGTATTTTATCATAAGAAAAATAATAGTTAATAAAAGGTTTTTAAAAATATTTTGTGCTAAGAACGTAGATGTAACTTTTTATTGGCAATTGCCTTAAAGAAATGGTTCGCCTGTCTTTGGCAAAGGCCACGCTTATTTCGGCCTATCTCCTCCAGCCACACAAATCAAGCCGACAAGATCTTTTTAAACGCAATAATACTAAAGTAATGTATGGCAATTTACTCGCAAGAAAGCGTCCTCGGTTTATCGCGCTTCCCTTTGCTTTGGAAATGGCACGTGATTTACGATAGGCTCAGTAATGATCTTGTTAACAAGTTGCCATAAAGTTATATTATAATAATATCATCCGTTGTTAAATTGCGTTTTGAATTTTCTTGTTAATTCCGGGATATCTCTGTTCTTTGTGCTTTCAGGTTTTGGAGTAAAAGCGTTTGTTTTTACTGTGAACAGGAAATATGTGGAAACGGGTGAAAAGAGAAATTGAAATAGCGAAAATAGAAAGAAAATGCGCATACCTATTATAAGTCCTATTGTTAGGTACTTGAAATAAATAAATTTGAATCTAAAATGATTTTTCCGTAGTTTTGAAAATTCAAGTAGGCAATTGTGCAGTTCTTGTAGTACCTAAGTATAAGTAAAATGTTAAAGTATTTTTTATGTAGTCGTGACGGAATGCAATCAAAAATTGCCTGCTAATTTACACACATTAGATAGACAAAGGATACAATGCCTGCTAAACTATGTAAATTAAAGTGTTGAACACTTGCCCTAACACACACTATCTCAACTTCCCCAGTGTAATTAAAGATTTATGCCTAAGTGCCGTAGCAACAAATTTCCTGTGTGCGAACTAACTTCTTAATTAACTGCTTTACTAAGGAACGTGAATAGACGCCACTTTCTAAAGATCTCGTTACAGATTAACGACTGATTTGTTTTAATTAACATTCAGCCTTTTTTATTAAATCCAATACTTTATGAAGGCATTGTTAGAATCAAACGTTCGGTTAAAAATCAGATTAAAATATAATGAAATCGCCTTCTCAATGACGATTCAATTTCTATTCTGCTGAATGCTCTCTTCCAGATTAATGTCGACCGATTGAAATTTGAAATGAATGAAAGATTATTACTTCTTCAATGATTTAGATAATTTACTGAGATTGTTCAGTCCGGAGCGAGCCGGCCATTTAAAAGAGCCGAGTTGAAACTTTTCCTTTTGCAGTTTTCCACAGTTTATTTAAACAAACTACTTGTTTAATTGAATATTTAAACGGAATTCTAGGTGGTGTGTATAAAAGCTCTGGCATTCAAAAAAACTCAGATTTTTTAAATATTTATAAAGCTTTTCTTTGTGATACCTACTGCAAAACATACCTACCTAATGGATGAAAAATATGTTGTATCCATTCAGTACATTTTGTGTTATTTCTTAATAAACCTTCATTATTAAAATCAAAGAGAAGCATATTTTGTTTTGCAAAAACTAAAATTCATTGCTATTAGAACAACTGAAATAACACAGTATGTAGTTTAAAATCGAAAGGACAATGGGCAAATTTGTATGGAGCCTGGGCTATCAGCGGCCAGCGATGATTTTATGATTTATTGATCTTATTTAGTCTTTTTATTACTGTGTTGAAGTATTATCCCCGTGGGGTATTTCAAACCCCCAAAAAATACGTTTTTGTTCTCATACGTTTTCAGTACTTTGATTCAGTAAGAACACCTTTGTTTAATGCAGTAATGTTGAAGGATGGTAAAATAACAGTTCTAGATGATCTAAAAAATGTTACATTATTATAATAATGCATATTCTATTGATTTTTATTTATTTACATACAAGTTTGAGGTTCCTTCCTTATAAAATAAACTAAAATATCTCTGAAATGAATAAACTAACATAATGAATAGGAACATTTTTTTTTGTTTGTTTTTTATACCCTAAAGGCTCCAAAACTACTGAAACGTTTAGAAAAAATCTTTCAGTGTTGGAAAGCTACAGTCTTCCCGAGTAACATGGGTTATATTAATCCCGGTACGGTTCCTGAAATACACAGCTGAAACCACGGGAAAATGGCTAGGAATATAACATAATAGGGGGAAAATACTATATATAGTATCTAGCCTACTCCTCGGTCTAAATCACACTTAAGTTTGCTGCGGGTAACCGAATCTCCTCAGTTTGATTTCTAGCCCAACCTAAATACCACACCACGCACATAACATGTGCGCAGCATCCCAACGTCCGCCTTCCACTAAGACATGAGCAGTAGTAATGTGCCAAAGCTTGTCGTCCGCGCATTTGTCGATCAACAACAATGTATGAATAATATTTTCTGGACCTTACATGTCTTGATTGTATTCGGGCACGTAGTAGCCAAACGTCGTGCTCTGTGATGTAGTCACTAAGAAGATTTTTGGCTTCCGGTACACTTCAATATTATATAAGCCCTGTACTAGATGCTCAGCATAATAACTACGGGCTAGTTTGATTTGATACGTGCCGAGAGCAAAGAGAGCAAGTCTAACCGGATGCAGCTGAGTGTGTTATAAGGAGCGACTGCCTAGCTGACCTCCGCAACCCAGTTACCCGGGCAACCCAATACCCCTTGGTTAGATTGGTGTCAGACTTACTGGCTTCTGACTACCCGTAACGACTCTCAAGGATGTTTAATGACAGCCGGGACCTACAGTTCTACCGAAACACAGTCATTGGTGTCCAAGATATACTTAGAAAGTACATATAAAGCTAGACAAGTTGCATTGGTATTTTCCTGATCTGGAATCGAACTAATGCACTCATACTTGAGAGGTTGGTTATTTCGTCGAGAGGGCGATGAAGTACCTAGGACTCGCCTTGCTGGCCGCTGGAACTGAACGTGCCCCAAAGGGTGATAGCCATTAAGCTAATCCGGGGGTACCGCACGATCTCCCGCGAAGCAGCTGGCCTGGAGGCGAGAGTCTTCTTGCGCCTGTACGACTGGCGCGAGGAGGATCAGCGCCGGGAAGAAACCCCGTTGCCGCGGCAAGTTGTCGCGCAGCGGGCGGAGCTCCTGCGCGATCTCATGGTGGCCTGGAGGGAGTGACTGTCGCAACCCAGTGCAGAGCACGCCACCATAGTGACAGTAAGTCCCCTCTTTGACTAGTGGCTTGGGAGGAGTCACGGCGCCATACCGCATGACGCAGGTCCCCCCCACTGGACATGGTTGTTTCGGGAGGTACCTGCATCGAATCGGTCGTAAGGAGGCCCCCGGGAATCAACACTGTGCGGACAGCCCCGAAGACATGGTGGACCACACAGTCCAGGTGTGCCCTGCGTGGGAGAGCACCGCCGGGTCCTCGTCGAAGCTTTAGGCGGCGGCGACCTCTCGCGTCCGGCCCTGGTTCAGGCCATGGTCCGGAGCGAGAGGGAACGGGATGCCGTCGCCTCCTTCTGCGAAGCAGTCATGATCGAGAAGGAGGAGGCGGAACGACAGAGAGTTCGCACCTCTCATCTCGGCCGCTGGACCAGGTAGACAACACAGGCGCCGGGTGTCGCGAGACGACTCCCGGCCACCGTTATAGGCGTGGCTCATCGTCCCTCTGTCTACTTAGACGACAGACCCGTGTCGACGGCGCGCGTTGTTCCACGCGCTCCTGAAAGAGATGTCAGCAACCCCAGCGGGGCCCAGTAGTGCCAAGGCTTGCCGGGGCTGCGGGTTGTTCGAAGGAGATACCGCGGCCCTGGTACATAAAAGGCCTACGACGGAACACGACGGTTTTTAGTCAGTAAGAGTTTGACACTCCCTCGCCGCTGCTAACCCACAGCGGGAGGGGTCATTTGATGATTTTTGACGTCGTTAAAAAAAAAAAGAGGTTGGTTATTTACCCAACAGGACACCACGTTTTTGTTGCATACATAAGAAACGAATAAAATGCATTTTTGTTTCTAGTCACTTACTCCACGAGTAAAGGAATCAATGTAAAAAAACTTCTTCAAAATCGTATTTCTGGTCGTCAGGTCAAGCAGCAAGCAGTAAGTCTAGTATCAGAGCAGAAGTTTTAAGTCTCATAAAAGCGCGGAATAAACTAAAAATTAAAAGACTGCGAATAATTAAGCGACTTTGCTCCATACAATTTTGTTGCACTAATATGCAAATATCCTTTTTCCTAAATGTCTCACGGGGTAACGCCCATAGTAAAAGTTACTCCTAATTGCAAGGGCTATCATTTGATACCAGTTTCATGCCTGGCCGCCGATAGCCCAGAAACGCCCATTGTCCTTTGGCTTTTGTTTTAATATGGTACGCACAGCGCCAAAAGAAGCTAAACAAATATTTTTTTCAAAATTGTCTAACAACGTAAAGGGCCATAACTTAAATAGGAACACAAACGCCTATATTAACATCCTAAACCCCAAAACAAGTACATGAATACATTGGTAAGTTGGGTACATGGTCTTTACAATTTTTGAAAAAATTGATTGTTCACAGACTTTTAAAGATGTAATATACAATAAGTATCAGAACATATCAAGGTCTTCAAGACTCCAATAAAATCACACAAAAGGAAGAGCTTCCTGCTCTAGTTCTCGTAACTCTTTGTATGACGAACAAATTGGACACAAATAAATATGTTGTCTCGTTGACGTAACTGTCAAGTTATGTAGGTTACATTGCTACACTTACTGGGAACTTTTTATTATAAGAATTTATTTATGGTCCTAGGTCAGGTCCAATATTATAGATCAAGATAGCAAATAATTACAAAATTGTTATACATACTAACATGTCCATGCTTTTGTATTTGAAGGATACATAAACTTTTTGTTAGTCCCAGAATGCATATCTGAGGGCACGGCAGTGCCCCAGCCAAGACTCGAGCAAAGCGGGCACGGCCGTACCATCTTTTCTCGAAGCGTTTCGCGGCTATTTCAGCCCCCTGTATCTTCCATGTAAACAAAGCTTGGAGTTTAGGTTTTCGATGACCAAGAAGTAAGTATTAGAACAAGCTCAGTCTCAAAATTACAAGACATTTGAATAAATAGTTTACGAGTTATGAGCGATCAAAGTTACACCATTTTGTCACTGACTCACTGACCGATCATCAAAAGTCTAAGGTACTTCTAGCAAACTTAGAACCTTCGAATTTGGCACCAAGATAGGTTATTAGCTACATATAAAGGGAAAATTATAAAAACCTTAAAACTTAATAAAAAATAGGAAACAAATTTATATTTGCGGTTTTTCAAGAACATTGTGTATGAATTTTGACTGCATTGATAACTTTGTTATTTATTTATGTACAATATATTATGTTACTATCGGGTTGCCCGGTGAACTGGGTTGAGGAGGTCAGATAGGCAGTCGCTTCTTGTAAAGCACTGGTACTCAGCTGAATCCGGTTAGACTGGAAGCCGACCCCAACAGGATTGGGAAAAAGGCTCGGAGGTGGATATTATGATGTGGATGATGATATTATGTTACTATTTGTTTTATTGTTACGTAGTGTGGTATATTGTTATTATGTATTAAATATACATACATATGAATAAAAAAGCTAGGTTAAAATGAAATGAATAGTGATAAAATCTTTCATATTAATGCAGTGCGATAAATACTGCATGCTCGCTCGATAGATGGCATTGTCCTGGTCTAGATCGCGCTATGGTTTCGTTACATAGCTTAGTATAAGTAGTACTTTAAAAAAATACCATAATTTCATGTGATAGCGCCATCTACCTCTGAAATAAATCTCTTTTATTCTAAAAGATATTCGATTCAAAAATTCGACAATTTCGAATTTTTTTAGTTTATTTAAAAAAAAGTTGTTTACGTGCTATTTTAGGTGTACATATTATTTAGTTTGTTATATATTTAGTTAGTTGCATGTAAGTTAATTTAATTTGTTATATACTTAGAGAAGAAAGAGACCTACAAAAAATAAATGAGATCCCACCAAAAACATTAAATGTAAAAAAGCCAATCCTCTACGCAATTCCTCCACCGTAAAAAGTTTTGAGATCGCATAGAAGCCAAGTCCTGTTCAACTTTATTTGTAATAATAAATTAATATTTTGTGACTATATCAATAGTTTTATTCACATTACAATAATATTGTCTTGGCCATGAGCACAAGTTAAAAGTCGCTCCTTGAAATAGTGTAAATACAATTGAATTGATAAATTCTATATGGACATGATTTTACGATTGGACTGATTGGAATTTGAGATCACCATGGACTAAACATGCGCCATAGTACATGTGCAGTTCATTGATGTTGGATGATACTGACTGTCGGTCATTTAGTAACAATTGAATAAACTAAAAGTAATTAATTCTGTCATATTAAACTTCATGTTTGACTTTCACCTCTCCAAGATATGCTGTATTATATTTGTAGTTTATTGTGCTCATGGCCAAGTCAATATTATTGTAATGTGAACAAAACTATTGATATAGTCACAAAATATTGATTTATTATTACAAATAAAGTTGAACAGGACTTGGCTTCTATGCGATCTCAAAACTTTTTACGGTGGAGGAATTGCGTAGAGGATTGGCTTTTTTACATTTAATGTTTTTGGTGGGATATAAAAATATAAATGATAATATTAAAATTAGTAATATAAAGTACTTTAAAAAGTTTAAGTTCAACTTATTCCACAATAAGTTACATATGCCAAGGGTATATTTACGCACCTACATTGGATACTTTTGAACATCCCACTATGAAAACAGTTATAGTTATAGTAACGGACAGACATAATTACATTGTTTTGTCAGCAAACATTGGTAATGGGGCTATTAAATCTGATGTATCTCTGTGACGGATTGCCAGAAACTCTTGTTCCAAGATCAGATAGTCTCAATGAAGGATAACTTGTTTATATGACGCAAAAACTGTTTAGAAGATTCCTGTATCCCGTATATTTTCTTCTAAATTAATCTTAATTATGATTTTAACATATTGATATAATTGATATAAATAATATTAATATAACCGCGATAAAATCCGTAAAAGTAGTTTTATTTAAATGATTTTAACTTATTTAAATCTGTAGTTCTTAAATGTGTGTGTACACATGAACGGCAAATATTAAAAAGTAAATTAATATTGGATAAATATTTTGAATTTAAAAATACATACCTATAAATCAAAATTGGGGAACAAACCAGACAGTATTATATCGCGTTTTGAACATCATATTTTTACCGATAGGTAACGTACCTCAGTGATTGACCCGCGCATTAAACACTAACAAACGATCGCTCGTAAATTATAGATTGTATCCATAGATATTGTTGGCTGACACCTATACAAACAATTATAAGCACGAGCCCGCCACAGACTTATTACAAACATTTATTTTCCCGAAAAACGGGGGCACGTAAATTACTTTAGTATCTTCGAAGCAAAAACATAATTAATGTTGCGTTGTTTGTAATCAGAGAGGCAAATGGTAGACATCGCCAGATGGTAGCTTGTTATTACAGTCGACTAAGCATTTTATCTTGCGCTGCGTCTAAATGAAACCATCAGTCTTACATACGTTTATTATCGCATTAGGGGCGGAAATATCGCTATTCATTTGTTATAGCAAGTCAGCAAAGCGCTATCGAGATGAATAATTTCATTCGATTTTCTAAAGCAATTATATTGTATAATTGCTTTAGAAAATATAATTTTACCAAGTAAATAAAACAGTAGTAAACCACTTAAATTAGATTACAGTTAAATGAATTGAAAACACTGGCTCACTTGAAGTGACGTAGTTTAAGGGCCGCTCACACCGTTACCCTAATTGTTAAATTAGGCACGCTCTTAAACTATCAACTGGTTATTAATAGCACCTCAAAAAGGTCAGTTTTCAGCTAATAATAAATAAAGCAATTAACCTTTTCCCAACGAGCTCCTATTATAGGAGTATTTTCCTCTAGGTAGGCTAAACAATAAAATGACTACAATAGGATTCCAATATGAAATTAATAGAATATCTATTCAATGATTACCTTACTATCTGTTATGTTGTTAAATATTATCGATTTCTAAGAAAATAAGATAGAAATACTTTTACCAGACTCAGCAGTAATTCGAAGAAATGATAATAAAATATACCTTTTATACATTTTATTTTAATGATAACTTCCGTAACAAGGCTACGGAAGTTATCATTAAAATAAAAACAAAATTAAATAAGATAACGACAATTATTATTGACATAGGTACTTATGCCAAATTGTAGAACGAAAAAAATATGTAAGTATATGTCGAAACTACATCTTTATATTTCATGCAAAAAAATAATTCTTCAAGTGAAGTCCGTATCAAAAGCTAGTGTTTTCAAGAAGCTGGTAACAGCTACCCTTTCCTTAAGACATCTGAAGGTCGCGTGGCCGTCATTAATCAAGCACAGATTATGTTTCCTGGCGTGACGCCATTTTAAATTTATTTATTCCCTGTACCTAATTGCGGTCTTCAGTTACGAGTTCTTTGGAGCAAAAACCTTTCTGTTTTGATAATTAATGGATTCCACGCTCGTTAGGAGTGTTGAACGTCGCTTCGGTACAGCTGTTTCACTTTTTAGTGCCGAAAACGGTATTTTTATTGACATATTCGGTATTTAGTGCCGCGATAGCCCATTGAATTACGTTTCGTGTTTGCTCGTGTTGCGGTGCTGTACGTTTATCGTATTTATTCAGTCGTTTATTGATATAGATCTCCTGAAAGCAAAGGCATTTAAGATACGTATGAATAGGTACAAGTGCTGCTTTTGGAATGGCACCATTTTAAAACTTGGTTGTAACAAAAAAAAACTAGAATTGTACCTACAACTACATTCTCTGTCGCTGTTGCTGTCATTTAATTTTTCTGGCTTTTTAATTATTTATTCGATACTACCAGCCTCAGACGCGCGCAAGAGTGCGAGAGGTGTCATAATCAATAGATGATCGTTCGCGTTCCCCATAATTGATACACATAGCCTACAGTATAGATAATATTCGCGATAACTCATAGTTCATAGTGGCCTTGAAATTATTGAGTAATGCTAGCGATTTATCGCAAAAATGCGGTTTGAACATTTCAATCGATACAGAGATATATAGAACAAAATACTGATTAAATATTTCTTGATCAAACTTTCAACGTAGTATCGTACCTACCTTAACGAAACTTATTTGTAACGTGAAATGAAATGAAAGTTATTTACTTACTGATTTCCAACTTATTTGTTAAAGCTTAATCACCATTCATTGCTCATATGTAATTACGATCCACCTGAAGAGCTCATTATTTGTCGAGTTAACATGTATTAATTGTACTTTTACAGAAGCGCCAAATTATTAAGTTTGAGTAATTCGAAACTTTAATATAGAGTTCCAATTATGCTCACTTGTACTCATTCATAATCTACGTAGCTTTTTCCCAACTACGTTGGGGTCGGCTTTCAGTCTGATTGAACGCAGCTGAGAACCTATCAGAGTTTTACAAGGACTGCCTATCTGACCTCCTCAATCCAGTTACCCGGGCAACCTGATACCCCTTAATAAAATTGATTGTAATAACAATGTAATGGCTGCCGAATATGTTCAAATAACAGCCGGGATCCAATTTAATGTGCCTTAAACATGCATACAATTTTTCTGTTTGTTAGGGTGCTTCTACACGGTGCATGTAGCTGGAGCAAGTCAACATGCGCAAGTGATCCGCGCGTATGCAACAGAGCACGCCAGTGGGTAGCCTGCTTTGGTACTTGCTCGAGTTTTGAAAATACATGTAGCTTGTGCATGTGCCTCAATATGAGCAAGCTACTTGCACTGTGTAGAAGCACCCTTAAACACGCATGCAATTTTTCGGTTTTTTAGAGCGAGTAGACCAAAAGAAATATTTGTGTAATTTTTTCCGTTACGATTAAAATAACAAAAGCTAAAGTAATGAAATCTATGCAAATAAGTTGTCGACCTAGCCTTCAACCTGAGACCTTTTGCAAAACAGATATCTGATAAAATCTTTCTAGTTCACGTTGTTTCAATAAAACTGTCACATTCAATATGCGAGAGCGACAATGCGACTGACGACACGACATTATTGAAAAGGAAATATTAGATCCTAGGATCTTTTATTGTAAATCTGGACGAGCTTTTTCTAATACTGGATTACCATTTTATACGTTCACCTAATAGAAACATTTGAAGTAAATTTTGAATCTGACGTTGTAAGTATAACTATGCCAACATACTTATCGCTACTAGTACCTAAAGAATTAAGGGAAAAACGTGGATAAGGAAAAATTGTTGGTGGTGTTAGCAAAACATTTTTTTTTGTCAAAAATAATACAAAATATTTTTTAAAATAAATTATCCTTATTATAGGGACTGCCTTCTTTTTTCTAATAAAAACGTAAAAAAATGGTTGCTTAAAAGCTTTTTACTCCACAAAATTTTAAGTTGGTCATCAATCATTTTCATATTGTTTTTCTGCTACCTTCCTTCTCATTATCTATCCACTAATTGGACACTCAACTGAGCCCTTAATGACGTAGGTTCGAGTTTGCTTCTAATACAAAATTTACGAACTTAAAGTAGAGCGAAACGTTTAGATTGTTGGCCGCAATTCACTAACTCAGTTCTTTAGTCATTAGTATTTTATCGGCCTATTAACGTCCACTGACCAAAGATCAATGGTTCTACCGCAAAGTTGGTTGGAAAATATTTTACAACATCGCTTTGTAAACATTGAGCTTGACTTTTTAGATTAAAGAGGTTTTTGAAGTTCTAAAGATTTTTTTGTACCAATTTGAAAAAAAAAATTCTCGTTAATTATTTAATTATCGCCGATTTACCTTACTATACTTTTCGTACCCGGATTAAATAGTAATAGACCTATACCGTTATAAATAACGTGGCATAATAGAATGTTTCCTTAAATCCAGATTCACACACCCTTTCTACTTTTAATGTAAGAAAATATGAAGCCACCATTTTACTTACCTTCCACAAAATTCGCATGCAGAGTAACATGGTTTTTATTTCAGACATTCTACCTCTATTGTGGTGGTTGGTTTTGCATAAAGGCCTGAACTATTTGGGTATTTGGCAATTATTCGGCCGGTTCGGTCACACCCCTTTTAGACCGGGGACTTATTATACGAGTACCATTCCGAGTCGTTTAATAGTCCTTTCACTTTGTAACAATAGTCTCGTACGGGATATTACAGGGACAGACTTAATTAACGTAATTAATGCATGTAGCTATACGTATTAATTAAGATGTGTTAGTATCAGAGAACGAGACATTGCCTTGAGAGGATAGACATGTTTCATAGTTTTGTAGTTGCTAAGATAATAATGATTTATTAATGTTGCGGTGTTTATAAGAGCCTCTTAGAACAAAATAATTGGTCGTCTACATGTTCATTAAGTTAATAATGATTAGTGAGGTATCATTAGATTCGACTAGACTCTTAAGTCAAGCTGCTATGACTATTGTTAAGAAAATTGTACTTACTACTCTTTTCTCAGTGTGAAATTACCCTTATACCAAGATTGGCAAGTGAAAATTTGTAAGTTGACATCAACAACATTGCGGGAATGATTCCATTATGCATGAGGTACACTACGTTCGCGCCGACTCTTTATTTCAATCCTTGAATTGGATCTCAGAAATTACCGTAGTTTGGAGGGATAAGTACCGCCATATGTCACACGGGTGGGATTCACCGAGGGTAAAAAAACAGGGGCCTTTGAAAACTATCTCGTCGCTCCCAGCTGTGGCCGCCCAGTTCACAACTTTACTAATTCATGATCCAATAAATAGCCGATGCGTCGCAACATGTCGGGATCACTTAATGCTATTGCGTCCAGAATATTTCTTGGCCTTTTTTAGGATTACCTGGCTGCTCACTACAGTATGGAGTGATCGAAAATTGAAAGGCGAGTTTTATAAATGGACTAGATACGTGAGCAACTTTGCGAAGCTGCTCTCTAAAGAAAATGAAAAATCTTCCTATCGCCGTAGTTTATCATTACTGTTGTTTAGTACATAGTTGCGGCCTTTCAGTTAGTCAAATCCAACCTCACCACATTTATTGTAATAATGTAGAGTGATATCGAACAACAAAACAAATATGCTGCTTTGTTTTCGAAATGGTGCCACTGAATTAAATTTTCATGAACATGGCAAAAGAACCCTCGTTTTATAAAATAGAGGACCTTAAAATATAACATCACCATGATTGTTGGTTTTTCCTGTAGTACGTGTATCACTGTAACGAAGATAAACTGCTTATCTACGTGACTTTAACTCCAATGTATATTGTATGAGCGTGCCGAAGTATTTCGTTGAAACATTAAATGGGTCGTGTCCCTTATTAATCTTGAAAAAGTTTGGTGTTTTCTGATGTGAGGGCCAATTGTATATATCCGAAAAAAGCCTTGATAAAAACTCTAATCTTGATAAATATAGCCTTGATAAATACTTACCGATATACATATGTATATCGGTAAGTATTATAAAGTGCTTACTTTATTTTTAGATTGTATATTTTTTTAATTGGACATAGTTTTATACGAGTATGTAGGATTAAAATAGAAACTTCTCAACGATTAAAGGCACAAGCTCAAAAGGTATACACGTGCCATAAATGTCATACTCAACAACCACTAAACAAAAGCCATACCAAAAAAAAAAAAAAACCTTTAAAAACTGAAAATCTGACAACCTCCTTTATTCATTCAAATTTCGGCGGGCACGGTTACACTGGAATTAGTAACTACTGTTTCCCGATGTTGTGGGCCACTTCGCCTGTAGGTATCATTTACAATGCTTCATTATTATGTCATGCGAAACATGTTCGTACACCTGGACCCGAGAGAATTCGCCGAAAGCCTTATTTGGTCGATACCCGGGGCCATGGTACCACGTGAGACCGTGACCGTTCTGAGAGTTTGTAGGTAATAAATCATTATGACGCAGCACACGATACTTGGGTTATTTATCGTCGATTTGGTGGTCGGTTTGGGGTTTTTGGTTGTGCTGGGTTAGGTCTTATCTTAGAGCTAAGTACTTGTATGGAATTGTGGCTTAGAATATTGTTTTTGCTTAGTAAATAGAAATTATTTGTAATTTAAATTAACTGTTCAATTGTAACTTCTTATTTCTAAAAAATATATCTTTCTAAAAACAACTTCAGATAAAAACAGTAAATCGGCAGTTTCACTCAAGCGGGATTGCTGATATATCATAATTAAATTAAGTAGCAAATAGCATATACCTGTAATAACCCAATAACGAGTGACGAATTAGTTACAATTACTTAATTAAGTATGTATTTTGACCAACAATTTTAACCTTCATGAAAATTCTGACAGTTGCCATCTCATCTACCTACTATAACAACTTGAAGGAAAGTTCTTTACAGCACTCAAGGCTACCAAATGGGCCATTACCAGCTGGAAAAAATGACACAAGCAAGACAAAGTCCCGTAACGACGTCGCAAAATTTTACACATCCTGTATATTGTACAATGCGTTGCGTGTACACAGCGTGTTTCTTTTGTGAATTTGCGCAATTTTTTTCGCTGTCTGTACATTGTGAACACTTTTGTGTCATTATTTTTATTGTTATACTCAGTAGATATGTTTTGTGTGTCGTCAATTATTATTGCTGGTGTTTGCTGATTTTAGGGGTCTTTGAGAAGATAAGTGGCTAAATCCACAGTCTGTATAGAGATTTTTGGAAAATAAAAGTTTTCTAAAACTTGGTACTATTTTTATCACTGTAAGTGTTTCACTTAATTAACATTATATTGTCTATAGGTACGGAACTTTTCTGTGGCTACATTTTCTACATGAAAAGATGTTTACTCATAACACAGATCGTAACTCATAACACCCAGACAACTTTCAGGTACCTAAGACTGAAGTCGTCCCCAACTTTTAGTAATACGTCTCCAAAAAGCTTACACAAACCCAAGGTCAGTCCGAGTTCCTCAGCGGAATTACTCAAGACTTTCTCATCGCATTAAGAAGACGAGCCTTCTCGCTAAACTATCTTCGTGGCACCATCTGCCTCACTATCGTGTCGCCGCAAACGATCCAAGTTTGTTTCGACGTCCCCTCTCTACCTATTTTCTAGTAATAGTTGTTGAACTTCATATTTTATAGCCCTTTCGACGAGTTCTTGTTGGTGCGAGATTTAGTGCAGAAACATTTGGACTTTTTTATGGAATTTGTTTATTTTGTTTTTTTTTTTTAAGTACCTATCTACCTAGATATTTATTTCTTAATTTAATCTACCCATTGTTCATTCAAGGAAGTGTAACATTTTGGCAAACTCATTATTTCTAGCGGAATGATTGCGGTAATCATGAAATCTGATTTCTCGTGCATACAGCTACCGAGTTCTAAAACAGTAACTCAGATAACTCACTGTGTAGATAATTGACATATAAATAAAGCGAATCCAGAATACATAGGTAAAATTAATTGAGTGTAGTTTTGAGAAAACCAAGTTATATCTAGCAATATTTTTCCAAGTAAAATCCTATAAATTAAGTATAACTTACATAGTAGGTATAATAAATTTTGCCTCGATTTTACGGAACTATTTAAATCCAATAAAAATATTTAATTTATAATAACAACAAAAAGTTCGTAAATAAAATATGTTAACGAACATTTTGTAAAGGACCTCTCGGCAGTTCTTTCGCGTCAATGATCCGCCTAATTGATAGGCCTTTCCGCTTCCAAGTTAAGAAGATATTACAGCAGCTTCTCTTAACGACAGCATTATGTTATATTACATTATATAGCTAAGTGAATCGTCTACATAATTGAATGTACACAAAAGTAACTGCAGAGGTGTTAAAGTCTTAATTTACCATGTCATTTAAGTAAACTTTTACTAGAGGTACATTTTAACCCATGACCTTCAATTTCGTGTGTGTTCAAGTGGTTTTTTTGCTCATTAACATGCCCAATTGTACATTCAAAAATCATCAAATGGCGAGCGGGAGGCCCTCCCGCTGTGGGTTAGCAGTGGTGAGGGAGTGTCAGATTTTTACTGACAAAAAATCCATCATGTTCCTCCGTAGGCCTTTTATGTATCAGTGCCGCGGTAACTCTTTCTAAGAATTCCGCAGCTTCATAGTTGGCCTAAGATGAAAATGAAAAACCTATTCTGGTATCGCTGGCGTAGACACGATACGCTTTTGTTTTGTTTTACATTGTAGTCGAAGTAAGACTGCTTCGATACTAGTGTTGGAACACCTCTTTGTAACAAATGACAGTATCACAGTGCAAGTACTTGGCATTTCTAATAAGCTGGGAGTTCCTCGAGATGTCGATTCTATTCAATAAATTAGCAGTGCTCTTACAAAATACTTTAGCTACCGTTGTCCTAGCAACAGGGTTGCCACTTGAGATAAGGGTTGATTTCGCTACCGTCTATAAGTACCAAAAGGTGCTTGTACCGACTTAATCAAGTCAAGCTTGATGGGATCGGGATAAAAATAATGTTTTAAAAATAACCTTACCTATATCTTTTTCTCAGTAATTATATTGCAGCGTTATTTTTTATGTTCTATTTCCTCTTCCGCGTGAAGCTTTGTTTAGTTAGTGTAAATAATACACCACAGAAATATTGGTAATTTTTTTTTGTAGTAAGTATTCCAATTTTATCATCGAACTCAATTAAAAAACTAATGAACAAAAGTCTCATATCAACCCTAAAAGCGTCTCGAGTAATTGCAAAAGCAGATAAATCAATAAATTGCTCGACTTAAGAATAAAGCATAATAAATGAATCAATTTACAGAAAGTTTCTTCAGGCCCGGTTGACAAAGGGTTCGGTGTTCGCTGCCTTGAATAGGTTATTTGGCGATAATCACCCAAGTTTTAATTAATGACGTCGTTTAATGTATAAAAGTAAAACGAACTACAGTCATCGTTCTGTAAGAAACGCCCGCAATTTGTTTTGGAGAGAGTCAGCGTTTTGAAGCTGATGAGTGATGACATTCATATTTTCTTGCCGATATAGCGGAGTTTCAAGAGGTTATTTTATTTAGTAGGTACTTACTGAGTGTCTAGATGTGAATTCTGTTTCACGTGCATACAATTCGTAATGTAATTTGTAACTTTTATTTTTCTTTAGAATAAAATTCTTTTTTCATTTATTGAATGCGTAGTCGCTTTTGAAGTTAGAAGTCACTTTTAAATCAAATCATTGAAAAATTAATGTAGTATGAATATGTACCTAGTATAAATATGTATAGTGTTTACTTTTGCTCAATTAAATAAGTAGTCAAGTTTTGGTATTGGCAATGGTAAGTAGTACCTACTCTTAAAACGACTAAGTTGTACTACGAATGCTGAAGTTCTGTGTATGTACAAAATACTAATGTCTATTACAGCGACCATCCTAATGCCATCTAATTTTCATCTGCTATCTATAATGAATTCAAATTACAGTGACAATGGCATATTAGAGGCGTTAACGACCGTAATCACAAGACATTGTATTAAAGTTAAATTACATATGCGGTTTTAACTTGTTCGCTAGTTTCCAGGAGTGAGGACTAAGAAGTGATGGATGGTGTTGCTTGTTTGTGCATTGTTTCAGAATCTACACACATCTATAGACACAAGCTTCTGTTTTGATATTCCCCAGATGATTCCCTTTACAACTATATGGAGAGTATTATTGATCAAACTGTTGTACCTATTCTCAAGTCGTGAAAAAAAAGTCGAGTAAAAGTCGTGGTGGCCTAGCGGGCAAAGAACCAACCTCTCGAGTATGAGGGCGCGGGTTCAATTCCAGGTCAGGCAAGTACCAATGCAACTTTTCTAAGTTTATATGTACTTTCTAAGTATATCTTAGACACCAATGACTGTGTTTCGGATGGCACGTTAAACTGTAGGTCCCGGCTGTCATTGAACATCCTTGGCAGTCGTTACGGGTAGTCAGAAGCCAGTAAGTCTGACACCAGTCTAACCAAGGGGTATCGGGTTGCTCGGGTAACTGGGTTGAGGAGGTCAGATAGGCAGTCGCTTCTTGTAAAGCACTGGAACTCAGCTGAATCCGGTTAGACTCGTAGCCGACCCCAACATAGTTTGGGAAAAAGGCTCGGAGGATGATGATGTTGTTCCTATTCTATGCTACTTGCAAATACTCACACATACATAAAATTCAACAAAGCAAAGAATGCATCTTGGGTTTGTAAATTCGGGTAACAATCAAGTATTCGTTTGAGACATGAAATTTCTAAATACAGTTGCTCACAACACTGATAAACCAACTAGATACAAAGCCAATAAACACTGTGACAAAAATCGAAAACAATAAGTGGCCCCACGATTGCACAGGGTAATTGAATTTCGTTCGGAGTGGTCTGATGTTTCTCGTTAGCCCCTGTCGCGTCGAATCATTTCAACGGAACCACAAACCGAATGTCAATCTATATTCAAACTTCGTTTTCACACCAAAAATATAAAGAGGATTTTTGTTTTGCACGTTCGAACTAACCCTTTTTTTAAAGTGATGCGAGCATGCAATTACCAGAGGTATTGAGTTGGTCGTAGTTACAGAAGTATATTTGAACGGATCGATATCCGAACCTAGTGTTCATTAAGGCACAGAGATGTAAATTGAACATACATACATTGGTTGTGATAAAGCTGAAATACCCTGTGTAACCTGAAACAAAAAGACAGTTGAATAACTGTATTGAACATATATCTAAAATGATTTACTAGTGCACCAAAATTCGTAAACAAACGCTCCCGAAACGGAACTACGAGGCTTACGTATTCTCAAAGGGCTGAGCATCTGGTTTGTAGCAAATTTAATACAACACGTTACTTAAGCCGCGGTCTTTCCCGGGGGAACGAGAAATGTTCCTCGGTCGCATAGTGTGACTAATTCAAGCTTCTTACGCCTTATAATCGGATCAGAAAAAAGACGCCATTTTTATTTTAGTGACACGGTAAATTGTTCTGTTGATGCTGGAAATGATGTTAGTTGAAAAGCTTGTTACCCTACGTATGTACCGACTTTTTTTGTACTGAAATAGTTATACATCATTATTTGCTTTAAAATGCAAACGAATCGATTAGCTTCAGTAAAATATGTAAATATGGCTGTTTTATTTCAACCTCATTATGTTACATTTTTTATTCTCTTTAAAAAAACTTGGTAAATAAAACCCAGTGCAGAGCTGTAACTAACGATTGTTTTAGTTTTTCTTTGAATGTATATTTCTTGCAGTACGAGTTATGGGTAGAATGCAGACTTATGAAACTGTAGAAAAGTAGTTTGCAATTTCTTCCGGCGAAACACTCCATTCTACTATACTTTGTGACTATTTTCATTAAACTTTTCCAACGACATTACAATGCATGGACGTATACAGGATGTTTATATATCTGAATTGTAGAACACTTTATTACTGTCGTTATTGTTTCTTTTTTTTTTAAGTAGAATCTTGTGTGTAGTTTGAATCGTCTGTAGTCTTTTGTGAAGGAAATATTGCGAGTATTTGTCTGCAAATAAGCAGCGTTATGTGGTAAGGTGATTACTTAAGTTATTTTCATATTGTTACAGAAAAAATATTTAAATTTTTATAGAAACTTACACGTCGATAACATATAATTGTATAGCCCGTCTAAATCCCGGGATTTTTGTCGACTTTCTTCCATGTCCCACATTTAGAAAAACCAGCTAAAAAACTATGAAAGCTAAGAAACCCGATTATTCTATCCCCAAATAAATTTTCTTAAAATGTACAAATGTAAATTATTTGATTAAAACTACATTAATGAAAGCTTCCTTCTTGAACAAAACAGTTGGTAGAATTCTTAATTTCAGAATGTTCAAACTTTTAAACTTAACTATTTGTGGATGGTTAATATTATTGTTTCCTAAAAGTGTTGTTTGAAACAACTGAAAGCTATTAAATATTTCATAGAATATTTACTAATATATACATCAGCCAGACATCATCATCTGCCTTAGATATCTTTTACCAACTATGTTGGGGTTGGCTTCCAGACATATAACCTTACTTCTATATCCGTAAAATGGGGTGTAAAGTGATTTCATCATCCTCTGAGCCTTTTTCCCAACTATGTTGGGGTCGGCTTCCAGTCTAACCGGATACTGAATACCGGTGCTTTACAAGAAGCGACTGCCTATCTGACCTCCTCAACCCAGTTACCCGGGCAACCCAATACCCCTTGGTTAGACTGGTGTCAGACTTACTGACTTCTGCCTACCCGTAACGACTGCCAAGGATGTTCAATGACAGCCGGGACCTACAGTTTAACGTGCCATCCGAAACACAGTCATTGGTATCTAAGATATACTTAGAAAGTACATACAAACTTAGAAAAGTTGCATTGGTACTTGCCTGACCTGGGATCGAACCCGCGCCTGCATACTTGAGAGGTTGGTCCTTTACCCACTAGGCCACCACGACTTTTAAAGTGATTTCATTAATATATAAGATCAAAAGTTACTTCATTTGGAGTAAAGATTCCAGAGTAATAAAATTAATTCTATATAACAAATTATGCATAAATACGGAGTTCAATGTTCTGAGTAATGTTGTTATATTGAAATTATATATATATACCTATAGCTTTCATAAGTGGAAAGTTACTATCTCATTAAACGCATTTGTTTGTTTATATTTTAAAACAAAGTCGTTTTGTAAATAGTCTTGATACTAGACGGGAGTTTTGTAAGCTCCTGAGTAAAACAGTAGGCATTAAGTCCCATAAATAATATATTGAACCCACGTGTAAGATATTGCTTCTTAAGACTATTGTCATAAGGACCATTTTGTCATAACTACTCAAATAAGTATTCGGGGTTCGCACCTTTTATTTAAAGTTGCAACAAAACAGCGTCTTGGAAATGGTACCATGATGGATTACGAACATCTGTAGCAGCAAACGAGGTTTGTGAAGATAAGGTGGAACCATCATTCACCTTTTTTTTGGCTTTCTTCGCTCGCTCTATTATATTTCTCGGATATCCGAATGGATACGGATATTTTACGAAGATTTGTTTTTTCGCGCTCAGATGCTTTTACACCGATATGATTGGTTCTGTTTCTTTGCAATTTTTTTATGTATGAATGTGAAAGGTTTAGCAATATTTTAGATTGACTGCATAGAGCAGAACGTTCATGAAAAGTTGTTAAAATTAAGTTTGGATTTCCTGAAATATAAAAACGTCTGGCTACAGTATCACTAGATAGTATAAAACAAAGTCGCTTTTTCTGTCTCTATGTCCCTTTGTACGCTTAAATCTTTAAAACTACGCAACCGATTTTCATGCGGTTTTTTTATCAGATTGAGTGTTTAAAGAGAAAGGTTTATATGTATAATATAACAATAAAATAATATCCATTAAATAGTGGGGAAATACTAGTAAACCCGTGCGAAGCTGGGGCGGGTCGCTAGTAATTAATAATTTTTAAGTTACTTACAAACGCGTACTGTTATGATTGCTGTTAGACTTCACAATACATACTTTTATATGTGTGTAAGTAAGAATTCAATGACAAAGGGCACAATTTTTACCTAAGACGCCTCGTCCTTTGGAAGCGGGGACGTAAAATTAGGTACAATCGGATTATCCCAGAATTATCGGGATTAAAGAAGCCTACACAGGTATAACATGGAGGCTTCATTTAAATTTGTACTGTAATCGAAATCCAAATGAATGGTTACGATCATTGACCCTTGATGTTGATTTGACATTTTTGAGACTCTTTATTCTAATCACGGTTTATTATTATAATATTGGAAGAAGTAATATGTACTCGATCATCAATAAAGCATGTACTCTAAAATATTTATGTAACGTATCATTTTGATAGTTTCTCTCAATTCATGAAGATATTTAGGTAAATAGTTGACGCTTATATGCGTTCCTCTGCCTCATCTGCCAAAACATACGTACAGAGTTTCATGTTTTCTATTTCAGATATGAATAGCTAAATGCGTATCAAAGCAGAATGTCTTCAGACTCTAATGGCCTTACTACAAAAACTTAACCACCTGTTTTACACTAGTCTAAAAAAATTGTGGCTGCAAAATGAACCATATGTCAACGTCATAATTTGACATTTTTTTAGACAAGTCTTAAACTGACGTTTAAAAGTTTTTGTGGTAAGACGGTAATTGTTTACAAACTAGATAGCTGCCTATTCAAGTAGTTCGGGTGTGCAAACACATTACTAACAGTCGCTAAACAATCAGTCAAGTTGAAGCCATTAAAGGTAATTGTTATCCGGACTCAAACAATGCTTACCTATTTCAATAGGTGAACCTTTTTTATGTAAAACATTCTATGTATAAATCAGAATATGAACTGTATAATAATAATTTAGTCTACGGTTCAATGAGATTTTTAATCAAAATACATATTCTAAAGGAATTCTGCTAGGTACATGTTAATGCAAATATGAATCAAAACTATCACATTCCTTCTCCAGTTCTCTCATGAAATTACTGCGAAAGCGTAATAAGCAAACAAACAACTAAAGCATTAGTTAGGATTTTGAAATTAAATATGATTTTCATTCCGCCTGCAATGTAGTTATAAACTAAAGTAAGAAAACTTTATGACCATTAGCCGAGTAGTGGAAAAGTATTAACTAAAGTTATTCTATCAATTAATTAGGATATTCAGCGTTGGTTTCAATATTGTCCCGATTTAAGAACACCGCATCGTTCAGGTATAATTATGATCGTAAAATGTGAAACCTAAATTTTGCGTTGCCACTTATCGGCTTTTCGGTCACAGTGTGGCTAGAAGGTATTGTACCGATTTAATAGGATTTTACACTCAAAAGCAATAGAATCGGGATAGTTAATTTTTAAAATAAAAAAAATGTAAGATATTTTTTAATAAATTATTATTTGATGATCAAAACCATATAATACAGTAAGATATAAGTTTACATTCAAGTGCACAGTCTACGTAGATTTCATAAACTTACATGAGCCTGATTATTTGCACGCAAGTGTGTATTCGAATCTCCACCTTGATGTTCTATTTTAGAGGGCGTGAAGTATTTTACTTTATGACTATATCGCTTGACATTATGAAAGGACTTAGTAGAGGCATGTAAAGAAACTACGTAACTTTGTAGACTGTAATAAAATACTACATAGATGCTGCTTTATATTACGAATACAAGCACACGTAATGGAGTTGCGGTCAGTTTGACTATCTTCGGGAAAGTACCAGACATGAAAGTGTTAGTTATTATACATAACGTTCCCGACTATGAAGTTTTTTGTTAGATACGCCTAAGACGTGAGAGCTTTTTGTCTATTAATCAAAAAACTTTCGCAGACTGAAAGTAATTAGTGGAAAACAAAAACGATTAAGATTATAATTTCGTAAGTTACGTCTAGTAGAAAAAAATAATAATTTTGACAGTATTTTTTGGATTCTAATTAAATTTAAAAAAGCCTTTATTCTGTTTGAAAAAATAATCTCTTTAATAGAATGTCACTTGGATAAATCGATGGAACCCTCATTCGTCAAACTGGTTGGTGAGATACTGAATCCCCATTCTTTTATTTTAGGCTCGCTGTATATTTTATTTTAATGGAACAATTTTTCATGGCTGGGAAATTACTTGACTCTTTTCTCTCTGGACAGAACTGAAATGTTTGGACGGATTAAAAACCACTGTAATATAAGATGATTACATTGTGTTATTACTCATAAGTACTTTATGGAAAGTCGTGGTGGCCTAGTGGGTAAAGAACCAACCTCTCGAGTATGAGGGCGCGGGTTCGATTCCAGGTCAGGCAAGTACCAATGCAACTTTTCTAAGTTTGTATGTACAAGGTAAATCTTAGACACATGGCTGATAAAAAGGTGAAGGAAAACATCTCGAGGAAACCTGGAATATAAGTCTGAAATCACCAACCCGCATTGAGCAAGCGTGGTGATTAACGCTTAATCCTTCTCCGTGTGAGAGGAAGCCTGTGCCCAGCAGTGGGACGATAAAAAAAAGGCTGTAACAGTAACTTTATGGAAAACTACAAACTATTTTTAGTTAAGGTATCACTTGTTTACTACAGGCCTTCTAAACACTAAACGGAGTTGCAAAGATCCTGTAAGTACCAACGAAGCACTTTGACAGCTACCTCCCTGAAACAAAACGCGGTTCAAAAGTGTCTTTGTTAAACAAAATACACAACACTGTTCATTGTAAGTTAATTAGTACCGAAACAGACTTTTATCCTCAGGGTGACGTAAGATTAGCATAAGTAAATTCGATACTTTCGGCCCGAAATCCTTTTGGGACTCGTTCTAATTCAGATCGCGTCGGAATATTTACAGAATCGTTTTACATTTTTATCTTTTTAGAATTGCAGACTCCCATTTGAATAATTGGCAAATAGAACCCCTTTTTATTCCATTCGAACCCATGGAAAGAAGTGTAAAACACTCATTCGAATTGATTCGAGAACTGAGTTTCAATAAGTTGGAAGCGAGTTTCCGAACAGTCGTTTCTTAACGGCCGATTTAGCGATGCCTTTATTGCAAGCCTAATGAATTGTACTTGTTTTAAAGTTTCTTGTATCACGGCCCGATATCGGATTCAGATTGGAATGAGGGCGGCTCTAATGACGGCGAAGCAAGGAATCGTACCGACTTTTTCATTTCGACTTGGGTTTTAATTAAAAACCAGCACGTTCATTGGAACTGAGAAGAGGAACGGTAAAGTTAGACTGTACTATTACTGCTTTTATGGCTTAGCTAGGAAGTACTTGCGGTCACGGTTTATGGGGAACTTACTTCTCAATGGTTGGTCCATAATACCCTAGTAGTGGTTTTATTGCTTACAATTGCGTTGTTGCTAACGCTTATTATTTTTATTAATAGTGAGGCTGAAGTTTGAGGTTTACTTATTGAACTTGTCCCAAGATAAGATATAGTGACGGTTTCATTTGTATTAATTGTCTCTCCTTTTTTTGTGCAGATAACATTGTATAGAAGTTGATCTTCAGAGCTTGATTTAAATTTTGTTTAAAGTAAAAAAATGTTCAATTAAATTCGCTTTCAATTTTAATCAAAATTCCACAAAAGTACCTACTGTAGCAGCTCCGATTTAACTACATTTCTGTACAGAGATTTCTCAAAATTGCCTTAGAGAATTGATGTTTTATTCGATAAAATCGTACTTTCTTTGCTCTCGGATCAGACACATTAATCATATATTCTGTGTATTGCTCAAAAAAAGGGGCGATCGCTAGCCTTACCTGTCACAGAGGACATAAAGTACAGTCCCAGCGGGAATATATCGAGCACCGTACTTTCAACTGACATTCTAATAAATATTACTAACTTGTGTGGGCTGTACCTACTGCTCTGTCATCGTAATGAAAATATTATTTGTATCTAAAACTTTATTCTATGTTGCTAACGTTTGTCGTTAAAGGTCAGCCAACAAAAATAGCGGAGTGTTTGAGAGATTTGGCGACTTACGGCCCTTTCACACGGCAGTCCAGTTTCGCGGGACCGGCATTTTACTGTATCCTGCAAAAACGGACGCTGAGTTCACACGTAGTTCAGTTTTGCAGGAAGGCCGGTCCCGCAAAACTGGGTTGCCGTGTGAAAGGGTTGATCCTGTTTTTGACCATTCCTACGCTAGTGATCAGGCGAAATGGACGTGAATACTTTGCTAGTCTATTGGTATTATCGGCGTCGTTGGCAGCGAAATAGAAAATTCTGGATTCATCCTATCGTGACACAACGCGCGACTTATTTTTGTAATTCACTTTCCCGCAAAAAACAGTGTCCAGCAAAAAACCGCATGCAGGACGCCGTGTGAACACTCTTATAGAACTATATGTGTCATTAAACGGGATCCCGCTTTTTACTGGACGAACGATCCAGTTTCAAATCGACGGGAACAGCATTTTGCGGGATCCTGCATGCGGTTTGTTCGTGTAAACACTAGCATATAATATCCTGCAAAAAACTGGACTGCCGTGTGAAAGGGCCGTTACTCTTTTAATTATTCATATCCCTGTTTTTCTCAGTTTTTCCACGTCTTAAAGGTCAGAATAATTAATTTTATTTTCTTAAGAAATATAATACGTTCTTCCTCATTTAAGTTTACCGTTTATTTACCAAATCAAAGACGGGACAGCCCATCTACCGCAAAATAACTAGGCAATAAAAATACGAATTTTAGCTGTTGATCAAAAAATTAAACGCCGAATAATAAACCCTGGAATTTATGATCAAGCTGAAGAGGGTATTACAAATGGACACCTTTATTGGCACGTCAGACCCTTTTAAAGGTGAACATGATGCTAATAAAGACTTATTTTTGGACAGATTTGAGAAATTGAGACCTTAAAATGAAATGCGGCTTACTTACTATTAGGTTTGTTTTGGTTGAACAATGGATTTTGGAATTGGTAATAATGAATTCATGAAGTACCTTAAAATAATGTCAACATCTATCATTGACGTAAGTACCCCATTATTAGTTAACGCTAGATTTGCCGTCATACGTATAGCGACTGAAGATTAAAGATCAGACTGAATCATTCTTGATATTCATTCATTCAATCGCAATTTCGTACCATGTGATTTTATAATAATGCCCACAAATTATTTGCACATATATAACCACAAAATTTTGGCGAACCATCTCTATTTATTTACCGAGCAAAACAAACAATTAGACTGAGCTATTCAATCTATTAAACAGTTGAAACAGTGACCGTGGCAATAATAGCGATTCTCTCAAATCATTTACCCTGATAGTATTTAGAAGTGTCGATTAACTTTTGTTCCATGACAAAAGGGGGTAGAGCACAGCAAATTCAATCAATAGTTATCGGGCTTGGCGACATAGGTGTACCCTTTAGCCCTTGTCTACGGTCCATTTGGGTCAAGGTCCAAAAAGAATCACTATTAAGTTAATTGGCAAAAGGTCTGCCTTATCAGTTTTCCGCACGGCCGGCTGATTAACGATTTACCAAAATGGCTTTTGGTAAGACGATCGGACAATATTTTTTGGCTGGTGAAAATATCTGTTTTCAAAGGTTCCGTATCTTTTTTATCAATGACTTTTGTTGATTATTTCGCTAGTCTATGCCGCAAAATTCACTGGAGAAAGATTATATTAGAATAATTGTTTATACATTTTTTTGGCATAGATCAAAGATCTTCTGGTTTTGGTAAAAATAGCATGCATAGCAAAAAGTAGGAACATATTACAGCGTGAAAGTTGTCTTATATTAAAGATAAAAGAAATGTTATATTTCTTATGTTATTTTCAAGGCCAGGTAAAACATCGTTGACACGGTAGCGCGTCAGTGCCGGCACGATAAAGCTCGTAGCTCGTAGAGGTGCGTAGCCGAGCCGCTACACCGTAGCACGATAATAAATTCACGTAGCTTGCTACGAGATAAGAAATAAATCTTATAGTACAAAATTACTTAACCAATATTAGCCAACGTTTTGTTTGAAAATAATTAAAAGGATGGCTAGCTTCCTTTGTACCACAGAAAAAGAGATATACCGTTGTAAGCGTAAAAACGAGATCCGAGGATTACATGTTTTTGCATTTTTATTCCATTCCCGAATCAGCATACAAACATTTTTCAATGCCGGGATTTGCTTTATCTATTTTAAGGCTGAAGAATATGTTTGTTTGCTTCAATGCACTAATCTTAGGAACTATTGGTATTTATTATTACCGTACGGTATTTATTTTGGGGTAGAAGTAGATCCCATGAAGTTCCCGTGAAATAGCTGATCCTGGTTACATAAAACCATGAGTAGGTATAATTATTGACTACCTATATTAAATATTTGATTTCGAAGTATATAATATCCCAACACTATCAAGATATTTCGGATGTTTAATTCATCATCATCATCATCTCAGCCATAGGAAGTCCATTGCTGAACATAGGCCTCCCCCTTAGATCTCCACAGATACCTGTTGGAGGTGACCTGCATCCAGCGTCTTCCGGCGACCTTTATAAGGTCGTTTGTCCACCTTGTTGGTGGACGTCCTACGCTGTGCTTGCTAGTCCGTGGTCTCCACTCCAGCACTTTTCGGCCCCATCGGCCATCTGCCCATTGCCACTTCAACTTGCTAATTCGGTGGGCTATATAGGTGACTTTCTCGAAGTTGGACTTGCCTAATTGGACTACTTGTCGTAGGTATATGAGTCAACAACTTCGAGTACCGATCTTCCAACAAAGACTGGGGTGGGCTCAACATGGGCATTTGACATAATTTTCGTCTTGTCCATGTTCATTTTCAGGCCCATCCGTTGTGAAACTTGGTCGAGGCCCTCGAGCATCATACTGAGTTCCTCTATCGACTGCCATGTTTAATTATTACTAAAATACTTTAATTATTAAATGAATACCTGCCGTTATTTATAGTGTATTGTATACAAATTAGATTGTAATAGCACGTAAAAATATTGAACTCTTCACATTAAATTCACACAAAATACAACGTTACCTTTCCACAAAAATAATAGCTTTCCTCTAAGAGGCAATAAAACAAACTTCAAACGTCAATTTGCAGAAAGCTTAGGATCCAAAAGAAATATTTCCGTACACGCATGAAGGTCTTCAATCAGTAGAGAGGACACGTCACATAAGCCGACGACCCGAGAGAAAGGGCACTCACACATTGACACGGTACCGTCCGTACATAGAATACGTACCTGTGTATGTGATAACGTGATGGTACGCGCGATATTTTCACGAAGTTCCCAAAATACTCTTTAAGATTAGGGTAGGATATATTCAATAATATTTAAGTTTTGTATGGAATAAAAATAATGTGTAAAATAATATCGTGGTGGCTTGTGGGTGAAGCACCAACCTTTCAAGTAGGTAGGTATGAGTGCGTGTGTTCGATTCTAGGTCAGGCGAGAATCAATGCATTTCTAAATTTGTATGTACATTCTTACTATTTTCTAAGTACACGTTGAGCACCAATGACTGATTGAAAGGTGAAGGAAAACATCTCGAGGAAACGTGTACCATAGAACCTGAAATCACTATCCCGCATTGAGCAAGCGTGGTGATTAACGCTCAATCTTTTGGTGTGAGAGGAGGCCTATGCCCAACAGTGGGACGCTAAAATGCTGATAACATGCAATAAATTGAACTTTACATGAAAAAAGTTTGTAACACAATTAGTGTTTACGACCAAATCTGTTTCGCAATTTTGCTGGCAATGCATGCCAGGCAGCTACTTTCTGCCATTAGAGTACCGCATTTCACTGGCACACCGCTCTAATGCTAAGCATTTGGCCGTCTGTGTTGCTCGCCACTGCACTGAATAGCAACGAAAAGAGACTGATGTCTTGCATTAAGCCTGATTTATGGAATTCTAATGTTATGATACAGTTTTATTTTTTTCGTTGTGAGTCCGTCCTTTTATAGGTTCATTTATACAAGACCACGACATGATACCTTCGTACATACCAATATTATAAATGACTAAGCTCCATAGTAGCTATTTTTTTTTATTGGCTAAACATAATTAGGTGATACATTGCATAAGGACAACAAGATATTATCCGATGGAAAAATCCCTAACGATGAAACTGATACCATGGCAAACGACTGGTTAAATATAAATGTAGCCAGTATCAATATAAAACTCGCAATATCCCGTCGCACCAATGTAGCAGCCTAACAGAACCGCAAAAATAAAGTGATACAAAAGACAAAAGATAAAGGTTTTTATAGAATTTGCGGAGGCTAGGCGGCTGGTCGTAATAGGCATTTTTGTAAACGAAAACCGTTTTAATGATTTTGTTCAGCACAATCTGGGAGCGGACCTAATAAAGGTCAGACGATAAAATAAAAGAACAGATTAACTACGTCAGAACAATGGTCGTAATGAATGTTTATTCAATGCTTTTAATACCCGCCTCGTGAAATGAGCAGCTTCTACAGTGTCATTTGGGGAGCGGAAAATTTAAAACCTAATTTTATCTCAGAATAATTTTCTATGATTATTTTTGTGTCAAAGAAAAGTACTCTATTTGATTTAACTCGTTAAAAACGTAGTTATTCATAATTTTCTTTTAGTTTGCATAGCTAATTAACCAGTTTCATTATAAAAGAGTATAAATAAACAAAAGCTTGTATTTTAAAATAGAAATTTAATTATGTGAAATAAACTGCAGTGCAGTGTTGTTCGACGGTTGCGAGCATCCAAGGGGAAGTTAATTAAGTCTCTGAATAGAAATTGATTAACAAGAAAAACTAACCAAAACAACCAATGCCATTTAAATTCAAAGGGCAACGTGTCTGATTGAAAAGCCTACCTTACAGACATGCAATACAAGTTTAAGTACGGTGTCGAGGGAGTTTTGGGGTGGTGGGAAAGCCGACCCTCATCTTTACTATACCACTTATTCAAAACTTGAAAATATTTTATTGCAACGTTTCCACTACTCGCTTTCTAATGTGACGCTGAGACAGTTAACAGAGGATAACGGTCAATGTAAAAGATACGAGGATGAAAGCCGAGGGGTAGGTACGAAGCCTATGGTAAATGAAGTTCGCGAACAGGCAGTAGTCAGTCGGACTCGAGCGTTGAGCGACGGAGCACGCATCTCGTTTGCGTCGAAAACGTTCGTTACGAGGAAGAACAAAGTTTTGTGACTGAAATTTAAAGTTTGGTTTATTTCGAGTTTGCAATCAAACTGGGAAGAGTTTATTTGAACTTCGCATTTGGAAGTGCGTGTAAATAAAGGTTTGTTGGTACGTTTTGAATTTGCATACGTTTCGTGGTAATGAGTTTTTGTTTTGTTTTCATATTTGAGTTTGGTTTAGCTCTTAATTAACAAAAAGTATCTCGCTTTAAGATTGAAAAGCTTAAAATAATGCAAACAAAGTAAATAAAGAGATTATAACTACGTCTTTGTCAGAATCTATGGCTATCAGTTTGGTAAATTAATTATAATGTATTTCGAATTGAGTATAAGTTTTTTAGAGACGTATATAACATTTTATGAAAAATATATTACCTATGTTTTAATAAATAATTTTTGGTAAGCATTGTTTACAAATATACAAGGTGTTGATTTGCATTTGTGCCATACTTCAGCAGGAGGACATAAAATACGTAAATAATCGATTGGAATAACAGTAGACAGGAAATAGCTAATATGCACTGGTTTTTTTGTCATTGTAATGTCGTAGTATTTCAGAAGTAATCCAATTTCATGAATGAAATTTATGAATGTTCGTTGCGTATGCTTTGTGTGAGGGCGCAGCACGGTTTTAAGGCCAGTAACACACGCGCCAAGTTTAAATACGGCTAGATGACATTGACGGAATTCCGAAAAAAAAAAAAAATTACGTACCAATTTTTTTGTTGATTTGGGTCGAGAATCATTAGCATAATTACGTCCTTGAATATGGTACGGATGCAAATCAACAGCTTGTATATTAGAGATATAGTAGTTTTAATATCACATAGATCATTTGATATATTATTATGTTATCTATCGTAGTAAACATTTTCAGACTCTGCAGAGCTAACTTATTTTAAGCTTGATAGATTTTCACCTAATAGTTTATTGTTGAAAAACATAAAGCTGGAGTGCTGACTCACTACAATAATAAACGTAGTATATTTATACAGTTTTCTGATCCTGTCGATGAAAGAACTAATTTAAGGTTTAATTATTTTCTTCAATATGTGTCTAATTGTCACTATGTCCAATCAGTGGCTTAGTTAGTCTTTTGCTAGAGCTTGTACAAAGAATATTGATGAGGTTGTATTCAAAAGCCTTTCAATAACTTATTATCCAGGGTGAGCTTTTTTGTAAACTATTATACTCCTTCTGATGCATTGTACTTAGTTCGAATACTTAATAATTTAAATTGATTAGGTCAAAAACCTCAAAGCCTCAAGGCCTTTGTGTGCATATGGAACCCTTTCTAATCCGTGCTTTCTGTAGACTAGTGAACAGATTTATATGTTGGTACACAAATCGTCTAGAGCCATAGAGAGGACATGGATTACTTTACAACGGGAAGTCGTTCTCGAAGGACGTGAGCGAAATCTCGAAAAAACTAGTTAATTATGTACCTATATGCGTGAAGGTAACATTCTGTAGCTGCTACGATAACACTGTAAAACAGTTGAATTAATTTAATTGTACCAATAGATAGACTGACAAAGACTGAGACCTGTCGAAATATTTGTATAAGGCTATTAATCAATATATACAGCTAGATGGAAAATAAATATAGATACTATTTTTTAAATATTAAAACATGTAAACGTCCTGTATATTTCGCGTTCACGAGTAGAGCATACTTTACCTCGTTAGCCCGACTACGGAAATGTTTATACTTTCAATAAATCGTTTTGATAATGTTCACAGATAAGGGTATAATTTAAAGTTTATCGTTCACCCAGATTCTTGTTAAAAATAATATGAATGTGGAATGTTTTCCGTGGATAGTTTGTTTCGAGAGTTTGTTTTCAACTTTGTAGTTGTTAAAGTGTTGCTAGCCTAGTTTTTGTTTTAAAATTCTGGCCTCATTATATTTTTGGCATTTTTGTTGGTTTGTTTTTGTCAGAGCAAATCATACTGTTAGCAGTTGAGTTCGAGCTTTTGAAATATTCACCAGGCTGAAAACAATTTAGGACAACAATTTTAAAGACTACTTTTAAAGTTTGTTCTGACCTCTTTCATACTTTATATTAATAATTTGGTAGCCAACCTGCTCAGATATGATTGCCAGTTTATGGTCAAAATATATTACAGCTTATTTACGTCCATCAAGTTTTTATACAGATAATTAGGCTACGTATTTGATGTAAAACGATATAATAGTACCTACGTATGACCAAGACTACCTACCGTTTACCTTACTATTAATATAGTTTTCAAAGTCGGGTTTAAGGTTTTTATTTCTTATAATGCTTAAGAAAAATCAATAGCTAGGTGCACAGTTCCAAAGAGTGGGTTTTATGGAGAAGAATCGAAAAGAAACTTCATGGACACTCTTTAAAAAAAAGTGTATACAATATTTTGTAGGTTCGTCGTTTTATTCTCCAGTTTATATTCCAAAGAACATTTTGTGTTAATATTCTAAGACGTAGGTACTAACTATGTCGCAAGTCTTTCGAGGCACTTCTCAACGCCTTTTCCTTCCCTCAGCTCAGCAGCATGTCGGCCATAATCCACAACTAATGACCATTTACGTTTCAGCGTTAACTTTTTACTTGACGTACTAATGCGACTTTTTATATGAGTTTGCAAGAAGCGACAACGTTCTTGACTTAACGCTTAACGTGCTATATTGCTGGTAGAAAGCCTTAAGACTAAACATTGCTTGACCACTAGGCATCGTGTTTTTTTAAGAATAATCTACGACTCTCCGAATCCATGTACGTAGATTCATGTAGCCTCCTACTAATTACTTTGATAACCAGTTTTCATTATAAATGTAAAATTAAAAGACTTAACCAGATATTAAATAGATATCGCTTCTAGCTAATTGCAATGCTGTACAGCTATTATGAAATAGAACAAATATAATGTTCGACTTGGCTGACTCTTAAAACATACATGAAGAATAAGGGAACACATAGAAATAATTTCATTTGGCATTAGTAAAACACACGGAGGCCAATATGTCCTCACCAAACACGTTTAAATAGTCATTAATTCGTTTCACATTATCCGGTATAAAACTTCTTCCAATACGGTATCCATATCTATATCTATATACAACATGTAACTTAATTAACGCACATCCTGAAATTAGTTTGTTCAGAATCGTTTACTGAATCGATTTATATCATTTTTAATATAGGTAATTTTTTATCCCAAAAATAATTAAAACTACGGAAATTATTGTCATATTAACCCAGTACAGTCAAAACAAATTCAAATAGACCGTAACTCAAAGTAATAAGACTTCGTGTATTGTCGGCTTTTTCCGTAGTCTCGTTATGTTGTGTCGAGTCGAGCGGCGCGCGGCGCGATATTTGCGTGCGTAGTAGTATGACCAAAAAGTTCTCCAAGAATTGGTATAACTAATTTAGTAACTATCAATGCATATACACGTTAAATTAAAAATTCAGTGTATGTTTTATGATTATAACATAATATTCTAATTGGGGTGTTTAAGGGTGTGCGTTAATTACGTTACATGTTGTATATATAAAAATGAAACCCGCTTTCCGTTGTCACGACATAACATGAAAACGGCTTGACCGATTTGGCAGAAAATTAGAGGGGAGGTAACTTAGACCCGGGAGAAGGTTTTAGGATAGTTTTTGTCACCATTCGGCTACGGGACGCGGGTGAAATCGCGGGCGAAAGCTAGTTAGAATAAAATCACATTTATCAAACATTCAATATTTAGGATACGTCTCATTTATCAAAGATACGCGCTTTAAATCCCGTTGTTTCTCATCATTCATTTAACAAAACAGTAAATGATAGATCATCTGTCTCAGAAATTTTGTTTTGAGCCCCTGAGGAAACTACGAGGACTTTTTGTGTTTATACTTTTTTCCCCACAGAGATAAAGTTCTTAGTATAAAAATTACAACACATGTCAGATCAAAGTGGCTTAACTTTATGTGTTGGAAACTTCGTTAACAAGTCTGAAATAAAGAAAAATGCTGACTGTAATCTCAAATGTTTTGTTTTTCTTTTGTTTAGAGCATTTCCAGTGTCACTTATTACAACAAAGTTAAACTGACGTCTAACAAACACGTAGCAAACGTCTTTTTAACTTAACACTATTTATTTTTTTTTACCTACACAATCATAAATTATGATAAATATATTGCATTATCTTAATCATCTTCTTTCGGTAAAAAGAAAATAAACACCAATTTCGCAAACAAACGAATAACGAGAACATTAAAACGCATTTCATAAATAACAAAACAAAGCTCAGAAAATTTTGTCACGAATTTGAGCGGGAGACAGACACCGCGTAAAAATCTAAATATGCAAATAATTAAGGCGCCAGGTGTGGATAATAACACCGTATATTAGACGAAACGTATTTTAATAAGAGCCGAGAGAAAAAAGACCTGAACAAATTAAAAAGTCGCCACATCGTTGAAGTTTGCCCCCAGCGCACGAGAATTCCATAAATTTCATTTTAGCGGGCAATGTCGTCAAGAAACCAAAAAACTTATATTTTTTCATAAATTTTGACAATACTAGAATTTCAATACCTATACCTTTTTAGGTTTGTATAATTTGAGTTATAAAGTTCTGTTGAATTCTTACGATATTTACGGTAATTTATTCATTTTATGATTTGGTTACTATTTTTCTTTGTTACAATTTTATTTCTTTCGGAGTACTATGCATATATATGTTTTTTTAAAACGTACCTACTCTGTAAAGGTTTGTGACTGCTTGTCCATTTTGTTCAATGTTTTGTCAAAAACTATTTATTGTGAAGTGAATATTCCATAATTAAGTATTATTGTGTATGTAAAGTATTTACGATCTACGATTTATTAAACATCCTTTTAACTACTTTTCAACTAGGCAATGATGAAACGTAACTCATACAATAATTGAATTAACAGTAGAAAACTATATCGGTAAGAGATATACGAATATTATATTATTGATAGTAAAACCTTTCAATTAGGATAAACATAAGCAACAAACATTGATACTAGAGTAAGGAAATACGGTAAGGGATCTCTTATACCTTACTTTACTTAGCTTTAATTATATGCGTTGTTATTGTTAGAAGTCTTACTCCCTTAACTTTCAATTAGTTATTCAAAGTTTAAGAGCCGCGCATACTGAATACTTTTAGTCGACTAATAGTTTGAATCAGTAAATATGTGAATAATAGAGTGCATTATTACTACGATTAGGCACCGGGCCGGTATTAAACAGACCAAAAAGTTTGATTAGATTCACGACTACGTTCAAAATAAACTGTCAATCAACTTTTGGGCCAATTATCGCCGACAGTTTAGTCTGCAGTCGTTTATTTATAAGAGAGCCAAATAATAGAATAGAAGGTTTATTCATAGAACAGAAGAATGAAATCACTATGAAAGCAAGGATTTATCTAAATATAGCAATATTTTATTAGAAGTTCGTTCAGACTTCTAATAAAATATTGCTATAAGCATGCTGAAGTTATGCTTTTTAACTTGACCTAACTGGGAGACCATAAACTCAAGCCTTTTTTTGTCCACATTTCGTTCCAGTACGAAGCTGCGAAGTTGACAAAAAGTTTGCGCATACTTTCCTAATTTTTGCAACAAAATCTCTGCATGCTTGAGCGTAAAACAGTACCGAAAGTTTTCAAATATCCAACAGACGTTAAATGTTAATACTTTTTTGTGCTATTTTCAGCTAGTATATTTGAAAGCTTTATTTTTTTTTTGCTATTGAAAGTGAGATTTGGATTTAGAACTCCGAGCGAGATCTTTACACGTTTTATTGTTTATTTCAATAGGAAATCCGTATTAGGCAATTACTTGATTATAGTTTTCCGACCAATTGAACCAAGTTAGGTCGTATTGTTACAGGTCTGAAGGCTTCATTAGAACGCTGATCAATAGGCGTGTAATGGACTATACAACATTTGTCATTATCTTCATAGTGTGTATTGGTGAGTAGACCAATGGATTTACATAATAATTACTAATGTATTGATTTTATGAAAGTAGGTTAGTAATTAGGTACGTATATTTTTTTTGTAAATATTAATAGACATGTTATTTTTATAAACTCGATGTATAGCAAGTAAACGATTTTAAAAGTAGTAAGATAAATGAGCTAAAACGCTTTAAAAATAACAACGCACAGTAGTTTCCTTCCACATTATAATGACCCACAATTTTCCATAACAATCCTTCTCAATAGCTCAGAGATTTATTATTGACTACAACACCAACGAACAAAGAAAAAACGTAAACGGAAAATATATCAGTGCTGCCGGGCAAAACATCAATCGAAATTTCTATCAATACAAAATAAACGAGATCATTCCAACCCAACCTTTGGGAGGATTCTATTCATCCCAAAATTACTGCCAGGCTCGAAATATACCTTTAATTTATTTCCCTCAGATCACGGTGATGGACATTGGAAAGAAAGGGACAAAGAAAAGCTTCGACATGATATTGAACTCTACAAAACGATGGCAGGTAAGATATATAACATATGTATTATTAAATAGGTTTTGTTTAATATACGGGAAAGTTCTAAATTCAAACTTATTATTATCGATGTTAAGCTCTGATCTATATTCAGAATGTTTACAATACGTTCATGCTAGTATTTTTAAAACTGTACGATGTATCAAATATAGTCTCTAGCGATTATTATAACTATAATTTAAAAGGCAAGTCTAGCTCGAAGCCTTATTTGCATTTAAATTGTTATTCTTGCACCATATTTTCCTCGTGACACAGACATGATTCATTTTTTAAATATTCCCCGACGGAAAAGTCATTTGCAAGATAGAAAATGTTACCTATATAAAAAACAACCCTTTCAAAATAAACTGACACCATCATCCTGCTCTTCAATTTACTAAAATGTCACTTTTATTTAGAGGTATCAAGAAAACAAAACAGTTCACAAGCGATGTCATGAAAATTTGTTCCTTTTAAAACTTTTCCCCTTTCCCTAACAAACGCTTGCAAAAAGTGTGTCTGACATATTTCAATTTCCTTTGCAGAAAAAATTGAGCGCGAGATAGAAAGCTTTTACGATGAATATCCAGAGGAGCGATACAAGGGGGATAATGTTGATAGAATACACTACAAACGTGTTACAAATATACTGGATCGTAAAAAAGAAACGGGGAATGACGAACACAATGATAAAGTAGAACAGAACTTTTTATATGCCAATGCTAGTGATGTAACTAACAATATGCCTTCGAAACATTCAATTAATCAACATGATAATGTTAAATTTGAAATATTAAATAAGGATAAGCCTAATAAACCGAGTGCATTAAATTCACCTTGGCCTAAATTTGAAGACATTCTTTTAGCTATGGGAAGAAAATATGATTGGAAGAATGATAGATGGATAAAAGTAAAGGAAAAACTAAAGATAGCAAATAACGAAGAAGAAATGATTGCAAGAGGGGATAATAATAGTATTGAATACCACGAGAAACACAAGTTCAGCTATAGAATTGTAAAACTAAATAAAAGTAAGAGTAGAAGAAACGTTGTGGTCGCGGTATCGGCTGTGAGATAGTGCGTTATGAATCAGTAAAATAAGTCAATGAACTGTAAAGGGACATATTTTTTGTAGATAAAAACGGGACCAACAAGGGTGGCGCCGACATCTGATCGTTTTATGAAGACAACTAGGCTAGAACATTACGTCGATAAGTGAGCCACAAGTAACGAAGCTGCAGCTGAATGAACATTTAATTGTGCTAATTAATATAAAGGCGCTTCATTGTTTATGCCTAAGCCCGGATATGTATAGTTATTGCCTATAGACGTCATAACAAGTTCGCATGTAATTAACTCTCCATAATTGTTGTCTGTTATCGCCTAAGTAGTGCTCTCAATAGTTTCTGTTTTCGCCATATAAAAAGCTAGATATGTAACTTTGAACTGGTAAAGTTAACTTTACGAGTTTTGGAAATCTCAGTATATGAACAAACGTTAAAAATAAACTTCTCCAGTAAAAAACTTTTGTTTTACTCTTTCCTTTTACTACCTGTTATTGGAAATTAGATTTTCTTTAGCTGTTACAATATTCATGACTCAAAAATAAGGAAGACAAAACTATATACAAAAGGTATTGAATTCTAAAGAAAAATCGTATTCCTAACCTAACCGCTAATTAGCTTTGCATGAAAGCAAAAAAACAAAAGACGAACGTGATCTCGTTGAGATACGTGACTAGAATGGTGTGTAGCAAAAATGTGAGTTTTATGATTTTTATACGAGTGGAAAACCTTTTTCCTGCATTTGAATAGACCCGGACACAGTCTAGTAAAGTGATTTTAATTTTGTAGCGGAATCTCGCAGCTTGCCATTCTTGCTACACTGCGCTAATGGTACCAGTTTGTTCGATTTTCCAACCGATTTATGTCACACTACGTTATTTGAGCTCTTAGCTACTCTGTACAAACAGTACTCTTTGCTAAGTAAAGATCTCGACGAGAATTGATGTACTTTTAATGCTAACGTAACACTTTAATTCAAAAACAAATACTGACTGTTGAATCTGGATCAGCCTGTTGGCAATCCTATTAAAAGTGCGTACATATTGTAGTGACGAAACTTTTTACTTTGTAAGTTCTTACGCAATATTTTTCAATACCTCTTTCTTTACATAAAAATAATTTGGGAATGCCTTAAGTGAGTACTTAAAACTTTTACAATGTAGGTACTATATAATAGTTAGGTACAGAAAGTTTATTTGGATCGTTACTGTATATTAATAAACTAGGTACCCAATACTTTGGAACTTTCAAACTGCTGTAGTTATAGTGAGAACCAAAACTAGTTTCAATTACCCATACATTCGATACAGTTTAGAAAGCCTAAGTCGAAAACAAACTATTAGATACAATGTAGCTAAAAGTAATCATTATAGCCACAACAAAGTTCTAATACGCATTGGATATCTTGATTGAAATAGCTAACCATTGCTAATTGCAGTATAAGTGGAAACAACTATAACTATCGTAGGTAAAACAAGAGGAAAATATTTCACAGCTGAAAAACGATAAACTTAACACTACGTTTAAGAAAATCTCGATTCTCGAGAAACAATTCTAACAGTATCGGTATTCGGTAACTCCCGTCTTGTTAGATCGAGCCATTTAGTTGTCATCCCATACCGTGAAGCAACGTCGCATTTTGTTTATGTACATTCGTTTCAATTTATGTTTACACGATTCCTATCTCAGGACACCCGCAGATTGGATTCCGTGGATAGATAAGGACGATATCAGTCAACATGCCAAATGTGTTTTTGTTTGCGACACATTTGTAGGTATTTTGTTGTTGGGTAAACATGGTATGTGAAGTGGATGTAGGTGTGAATGGTACCTACTCGTTCGTCTCTTTCGAGTCTTAGTCGGAGGAGTTACTGACATATATAGCAACTTAATTTATATTCGGTTTAATTAATGCGGTATAGCCTTTTGCCATCACCATCTATCTTAAAATCTCATGTGATTGCTGTATTTCGTAGCGCCTCGACTCGGATGCGGTCGGAAGAACAATTTTTTAAACCACTTAGAAAAAGGAACCTGCCGCATTTCGTGAAGTGAGAAAATCTACGATATGGCTACAATGTAATATTTTTCAAATAAAACCTATAGACATCTGCTGAAAGTACCTAGGTGCTGTCAACATGCATAATTTCGGTGCTTCTTATACCTAATACCTACGCGATGAACTTTCGCTATCTTCTATTTACGAGTATAAACACATCTCCAATATATTTGCACTTGACAAGCTCATACATTAGATAGCTAATGTATTATGCCAATATGCTACAAGTATCGTTTACATGCAGGCCCGTATGAGCGATGGCTAAACATTTACCTACCCGAGCAATAACATATTTGCGAGCCACGAATATTAGGAAAAGCTTTTACCTGAAATGGAATGAGGAAACATACTTACTCTCGGTATTGACACACATACTAATGAATGGTCCAAAATACACAGTTATTTATCGGAATATTTGTATAAAAAATATTATTTTCCTTCACGATCTGTAGCCTTCGATATTAATTAATTAATGGTGATTATACGGAGTGTACAAAGTAAAGGTTTTCAGATTGCTTTTATTTTTTAATTGGGGATAAAAATTGTTTGTGTTTGTAAGATTGATATAGGTTATGTTTATGAAAGGTTTTTTTTATTACCTGTCGAGCTATTTATTTCTGCTACGGTTCTTTCCTTTTCATATACAACCTATACACTGGCCAATTAGCAAAATTCAGGCTCTTGGAAGAAATGAAGAATAATCCAATTGGGCTTTCTCTGAGGACATTCCTTACAGCGGACTGGAATTTGGAATTGTGCCCGATTGCCAATAAGCTAGCCCTCGCTACCTTTTCGGTTAGCCTGAAATGAAAAGCCTCTTCTCGTGAAATTCCACTGTAACTACACTGCTGTGTTCTTATTACATTCGCATGATGCTGTATTCTTTTCTCACACTGTCTGTATTTTTTTTAACTATAATGCAAGACATAGCCGTGCAAGTCTATTCCGTTAATACATCTTTATGAACTACTAGCCGTTTTCCCGCGGTTTCACCCGCGTCCCGTCGGAGCTACTGACCGCACCGGGATAAAATATAGCCTATGTTACTCGCAGATAATATAGCTTTCTAATGGTGAAAGAATATTTAAAATCGGTTCAGTAGTTTTTGAGTTTATCCATTACAACCAAACAAACAAACATACAAACAAACAAAGTTTTCCTCTTTATAATTTAATCTCTCTTTAATTAGTATAGATCATGTTCCTATTCACCCTTTAGCAATTTCTTTCTATTTTATTTTAATAGTATTTTCTAATCCCAGCCACACAGGTAAATAATTACACTTCTTCCCAAACAAATGAAACACACACCCTGTAAGTAAAATACCAAGCAGACTATGGCAATAACATACTGCCTTCGACATCCACAGAGAATTCACCACGTCAATACCAAGACCCGAGGGATTGAAATAACGTAATAGGCAAGACGTGATTAGAAACGTACTTCCTGGTGTTAATATTCAGTTTCCGAGGGAAGTTAGACGGTCACTATAGCCTGTAGCCAAGTGTACGGTATTGTAATATCTTGGTTGAAGATATTACTGAACTGGAATACTGGGTTACAGTAACTAGTTGAACTCAGTACAACATTTTCATACATTTTAGGAGCAGTTTCTTAATTTTCAAATACGTGTAAGTGCTAAATAACTAAATTAACCGGTACTTTTTAAACTTATCCACTTCTTATATAGTTAACATTAGTTTTACCATTAATTACTGTAGAAATACACCATTATTATGCATAGAATTATTGTATCCAAAATCGCCCTAGGCGACTATATTTTGCTTAAACGAGGTTTCATCTAAAACACAAAATAACATTATTATATTGCAGCAAAACAAACGAGGTCGCTCCACATTTTACTAGTGGCTCGATTTATTTTTAACGAGAGCCCAACAAAGCGCACAACTGTCGAGATACAGCTGTCTTGAAAATTAATTAATTAACAAAACTGCAAGGAATGTACCATTAAGGAATCGGTGTTTTGGACAATGATAAATGCTGCACGAACGGAATTCTGACAGTATTCTTTTTAACTTGACTGATGATTTCTGCAAATTGCACAACAAAGATGATAACATTAGAAGACAAATTATTGTACTTTAATAAATTAATTGTTTGAAAGCAACGATAAGCAGGTAGTTAAGAAATTGCAACTATTACTTAACCGAAGGCTGGCATAAAATACAAAACTAAGAGTAATGTATGAATCAATTTACAGCTGCTGCTGCCTGCTTACAGCTCATATTTATCATTGAGTAACTTAAATATGTAAAAAAAGTCACGTACAACACAACTTATTAAGACGCTTAATGCACCCAAAACACTGTCTTTCTCTCTCGTACGTAAATACGTTTGAGAGAGAAAGAGAGAAGAGCCTGTTGACGCGACGTTCGTAACGTTCGTAACATACATATAAATTAATAGCTTTAAAATGAGTTGAGTAATCAAAAATAAAAATTAACCAAGTTCTGTATTTGCATATGGACTCGTTAATGTTACAAATTTTATCAACGTACGTTGATAAGTAATACCGATATTTTTGTTGGAAGATCATTTTAAGTGGTAAGTTTACGATTTTTTGGTATCGGGAAAACTTTTCGAGAACGTGTTTTGAAAATAACAGGGTTCTCAGAAATACGTTCAAGATTAATATTTTTTTTTCGCCGTCAAAAACTGTATAGATTTGGCCAAAAAATAGTTTGAAACAAGCCAATTTTGGCCAATTTCGGCTTTGGCAGAACTCAAAAGTACTTTTGAAGTTGAATTTTACTTCAACTCTACATTTATTCAGGTAAGGTAAAAAAAAATACTTACGGAAACCGCAAAAGCCTACTTTGTATTCACAACCTTAATTCTTCAAAGTAACCAGTTAGAAGTTCAAAATTTTACCTTTGAGTGAAAGTATCTTGATCTATAAAACCTTAAGGTACGTTCTGAATGCTAGCTGCTGACTGCAACTGCCGACCGCACATGCCGCGACTGCATTAAACCGGCCGCAGCTGCACTACTGGTTTGTATGTATTGCAGTCGCCCTCAGATATCGAGTGTTTTCAGGCAGTAGCGGCACCGCACTGCATGATCGGCGACTGCACGTGCAGCTGCGGTCTGCAGTTGCAGTCGACAGTTCGCCTTCAAAACGTAGGTCCATGTTTTGCTAGTCACTACCTAGACAGCGTTAGTAACCGATTATACAATTCTGCCAATAGGTATTTAGAATACGCTCGATAAGCCATGTTATGCCACGGTCTTAAAGATGCAGATTCTAGTAATATTATAGATCAGTAAGTAGAGATAAAAATAAATTCAAATGCGTCAATACATAATAAGGTAGTAATTGAAAATGAAAATTATAAAAAAATAATAGGTGTTCAATTTCGTAAAACTGTATGTTCCCGAAATTGAATACCTATGGAAATGTTGGCCACGAGCATACATACTAAAGTCATACCAATTATGCTAGTGGGGAACAAAGACCTCGTCAGCCATCAGTTCGGTAAACATGTCGGTGCGGGAGTAATGAAATATTTTCATTACCCCGCTCTTGTTCGACAAACATGTTGATGAGTTCTTTTGCAGAAGCCATCACAAATACGATGCAGTCAATGTTCTCTCAAAGTCGAATTTTTGAAGACCGAAATAGAAATCATTGGCTGAATAGAAAAATTGATTAGTTAGGCGAACTAAATAAAACAAGCTAAACAGAAAACACAATAGAAAGAGATTCGCAAGAAAGAAACAAAACAATTTGTTTGACATAAAAAAGTAAACAAACAAATTACCCACATAGAACCCCAACTTCAATCCACTCGCAATTGTTTCCGCCAAAAGATTGTAAAGATAATAAAATTCTTGTTTAACAAACTCTAGAAAAATTGAGTTAAACGTGAAAATACAGTGTTGGCGTCGTGTTGTCTGACAAATAAATTCCATCAAGGAATAGTTTGTTACGCAAAGTTGTGTCGCTTTATCCCAAAATTGTATCACACGAGGACTCCGTCCACAATGTATGTAAACCTTGTTGTCAAATTGAATTACTGATGTCAAGTGAACTTCAAGCCTTTACTTAGCCTTACGCTTTCACACTGGTGGATTTTTATCGTGGGTAGAAAACCTAGTGTGTACGCGTTACACATTCCAGCGGCAAAATCTGTCGCTTGCGGAGATAGTAGTTACATTTGGTGTAATAACAAACTCCATAATTTTAAATTTTAAAAGTTTTTACTTCACATGTTCGTTGGTTTTATAAATAACATTTTAAAGATTCAGATCTCAATTATTGCGCTTCTACATAACAGGGATGATGTACGTAGCTATTGTATGATTTTTTTTTATTCATCTGAATTCTCAATAGTAGTGTGCTTCAGTAGATTTGACCCACTCACGCTACACACAAACAGGTACAGGTCAGTCAGCACGTTTGTCCTCAACGTATCCCAATTAAGAAGACAAGAATGTGGTCACCCTACCATGGTCGGCAATACATTGATTCGATCGTACTGGGCGCATCTCGAGCCTATTGGAATTCCGTTCACCCGTAAACGTGGTCACCAGGATTAATCAAGTAAAAAGGGGACGGTGATCCATATATTAATACGCATTAATATAGTGCCTGCACACTTCTAAGCTTTGTTTTCGGGTCAGTAGTTTGATATCAATATAATTACTCAACAGCTGTTAGATTGTGAAGGATCGCTCCAGTAGGGCGAGTGTAGGCGAGTGTAGGCACTCGGTACCCCATTTGGCTCCTTTGATCGTGTGCCCGCGCTAATTTATGCAATTACTGCTTACTCAGCAACTTGGCTTGATATCAAGAAATTGACGATGGTGGGGCGTAGGACTTTCTGATAATTTTATTCAAGTCTCGCTTCGCACCACAAACAAGTAAATGCTTTCATTAGAAATTGTAGGCGAGCATATTACTCTATTAGATTTGACGGCGTCTTGTTGGCTTAGGACAAGATATTATATTTCGTGTTAGCATTGTCATCTTAGCACGGAAAACTTTTTCGATACACATTTACTTGGCTTCTTCGTGAAGTAGTAATGATGTTTGAAAAGTATTTTTATTCAAGTATCTTTGACTAGTGTAGCGCTAAAATAGGCTTTGAAATTTGTTCTACAATAATGTTATTAAAAAAAACCAGCTTACTTTTAATAACAGGAAAATCAACATGACTTCAGAATTGATAATCCCTAGTTACAATAAATAATTAAGTAACGTGGGCAATACTTACATCAAAAGAAAACATTTGCAATATTGTTTTATTTGCGTAGGACTGTACCTCCTAAGAAAAAATATTAATATTTTGTATAGAAGATACAAGAAAACCAATTATATCTCTCTGTAGACATTACCTTCATACCTTCTATTCTAAAAGTCGGCCTTCAAAGACTAGAAACTTATAAAAATCATAAAAGTATATAAGCGTTAATGATGACATTGAATTAGGCCTCACAAAAAAAGTGTCTTATTCTAAATGACTATTTCATCTCTTTTCTTCCTTGTCAAAGGTAGGTATAACATAGGTAAATAGAAACTTATGCAATCATGTTTGCAACTCTGCATGTCGCCAAACTTTAGGGCGGGGACTTATCGCTTATCCAACGAAGCGAAGTGCACAATCTCTCTAAGAGTACACACTGCGAACTTTAAGTCGGCCGGTAGTTTGTTCAGGCTTCTAAATCAGTATGAAGTAATAGCTAGGGTATGATCTTCTAGCCTTCATCAGAAATAAAACGTCAATTCGGATCACAATAATTTCTTGGATTTATTTATTTAATATAATTTATCACAATTTACAATAACTTCGCGTAAATGACAGCTAACTCTTAGAGTTGACAGATGTCAAAAATCCCTCTAGTCCTTAATAGTGTTGTAAGCACAAATATTAATGTTGATCACATAAAATTAAGTAATATCTACACAATTACATGCTACGACAATTAATAATACTCTGCACATCCAATTGTAGATTACGATGTTCAGTTGTTAACAATTATATTCCACAGGTAAATAATAATATCTAACAGAAGATGAATTTACAAACGCACATTACAAAGATCAGGTATTTAATCGGTATCACAACAATAACTGTATAACTGAAAACGTTGATTGGAATCAAGATTTTCTTTAAAAAAAATTTTTTTGCTACCGGGTCAACTGTCGGTCGACTGTTTAGTCTTCGGTTTGCGGGTACTCTAAGATTAAAACATTCCAAGATACATTGCGCCATTGAACTTTGTTCACGTTAAAAGATACATAGTAATCAGGTAGTTTGTTTCAGAGCTCATTAACGCGGTGTCCTGCGTGAGCGACGACGCAACGCGACGCAACACGAGGCGACGTAATGCGACGCGATATACGCGACAAATGTCCTACGTGATTTTGGTCATTACTTTTCAAATCATGGAGAAGTTGTGTTACAATAGGTACATGTTACAATTTTGCATGAAAGTTCATATTTAAAGTACAGACAGCAACATTCTTCCAACTTGTTTGTACTAATGAACGATTTCTTTAATGTTTATGTTTTTTGTCCCATAACAATCAACGCTTCTGAATAGGTCGTGGTGTCGCATCTGGTCGCCCTCAAAACAAGTTCGCGTTACGTCGCGTCTCGCCGCAGACTGTCACATAGGCCGCATGTAGGGAATGCCGTTGAGTTGATCGCGTTCGTCGCGTTCGCAGCGTCGCGTCGCGCCTCGTTCGTCGCTCACGCAGGACACCGCGTAAGACTTCAGTGTCGTACGGCCAATGGGTACCCTTTCACGTCGGACAGAACAAATGCCTGCTATTTAGTCTCACCCCTTTGAGACCTGTCGCCTTTACTTAGGTACACTTAAAATTGTTGTTTGGTAGTTATTAGAAACCTTTTATTAGGCGGTAGAAGCAAAAGAATTATATTAAATAATTTTATAGGTGCGTTCTTAAAACCATGTTCCTTTTTCAGTTGTAAAAGAATAAGTAACAAATATACCAACCTGTTAAAAGTTGGTTTTCAGTTTGCTTTATGTAGTCAAAGGAAGTACAATATAATTATTTTGTTTATTTTACAAAATATATTCTAAGAAATTTGAGGACTTGGTTTAAGAGAGAGAGGACATAATTTCAAGTTGCCTTCTCTCACTTTACCTATACATTGCGAATCAACAAAACAGTAAAAGTTTATGCTGGTTTTAAAAAACGGTATACCTAACCTTTATATTTTTTTTAGTATTCCGCAAGCGTCCCCTCGCATTAACCACTTAATAAATCTGCAAGGCAATATCAGTTTGAATTTACCGTTGTGATAAATTGATATCGAAATTGCTCGTAACTCAATAGATAAGGGCGCGGGAAAACGGTCGAATTAATAGCGCGGCCTAATTATTGTCATTTTTTAGTATTTTTTTCCGGCTTCAGGGGTATTGGGAAGTTGTATTGTCAGCGGTTTAACTTGGTTCGAAATCTATTGTGTAAAAATTGTGAGTAGGTTTTCAAAGGAACATCATGAAATTATGTACTATAAAAAAACCTAATAATAGGTACCTATCTATGTATACTTTTAATTGTCACAAGGACACAATCATAGCTTAGTACCTATTCAGTAAATAAATTCGCGAATAGAATAATGAGAACTTTACAAAATAGAAGCTGTTTCAGTGTTCGTTAACTCAGTTTCTAAACTTATCAAATATACAGATAGATAGATTTTATTTATGCACTTTATACATTTACTAGCTTCTGCCAGCGGTTTCACCCGCATCCCGTGGGAACTACTTTCCGTACCGGGATTAAAAGTAGCCTATAGCCTTCCTCGATAAATGGGCTATCTAACACTGAAAGAAATTTTCAAATCGGACCAGTAGTTCCTGAGATTAGCGCGTTCAAACAAACAAACAAACAAACAAACTCTTCAGCTTTATAATATTAGTATAGATTCATAACTTTACAAATTGTATCACCTCCAGCTAATAAGTATAAAAACATTATTGCTACAATATTCATAATTACATAAAACCCAAACAGAATTCGTTCGAAACTCCAAGACAATTGTTTACCCCATTCCAATACAACACTTCCAAAAGTACCCAGGTGTTTATATCCCAAAAAGTTGCCATGTGAAATATTTTTACCCAACAGAACACCTCGAAATGGGTAATATGTTATCGCTGCGGCGTTTAAGACCACATTAATGTGAGAAACTGCACGGAGAAGGCGAAAGTATTGTATGTAGGTACTTAGTTAAATGTACCGAGGTGCATTTAAAAGCCTCCTTGAGTGTGATGCTTAAATGTACTTCTCGCGAAAACCATGGAGACTGTATTTTTACCTCAATACGGGCTATTAGAAGACGAAGAATGGGTTGATAATTTGGAAAAAATATCATACTTTCCACTAAATATACATAGGTACCTATAGTGAGCAATCAAAATATAATGGAATGGATCACATCACATCATAATCTACAAAGGTCAAACACATTGTTTAAACTATGTAAATAAACCTCTAGAATAGGTATATAAATCCCTGACCTTCCCGTCTCATTGAGTCGTTAGGTCAAAGTTGAAATGAATGTCCCTGAGTGAGCTTTAATGATGTTCCTAAATATAGGTCACATCTTCAGTTACATAATCATTGTAAGTTACGTGACAGTTAATTTCTAGTTCCAACCAAGTAAGGAGGAGAAATGAAGGCATTTTTGGAAAGAAGCCAAAGCCCGAACGAATCTTGTCTCAAGAAGTTTGCATAGCATTATGTACAGGAAAATAACTTCCAATGGCTATTCTATTCATTGTATTCCAAGGCTTCGAAGCAAGAAGGTTTTATACAAAACTCAACAAAAGGTTTTTTCTATTTTATTGGTTTTCGAGAATATAGTGTGCACAATAGTATTTGCTTTTAGATATTGCAAAAATTATCTATGAGGTTTGCTGATGCTTAAGATCTATGTACCCCAATCTTTTATATGTTAAATTGGATTAGGATAATCGGACGGTAAATTTAAATAATATACTTTGATACGTTAAAGATTTCATCAATGACCCATAGTTTGTGGGTCACAGGCACAGAGTGATTAAAGTGTACGAAGATGTAAAGTGTTAATTTTTTTTATTTAAGTATACAAGGTGTTGATTTGCATTTGTGCCATACTTCAGGAGGAGGACATAAAATACGTAAATAATCGATTGGAATTACAGTAGACGGGAAATAGCTAATATGCACTGCTTTTTTTGTCATTGTAATGTCATAGTATTTCAGAAGTAATCCAATTTTATGAATGAAATTTATGAATAATCGTTGCGTATGCTTTGTGTTTGCGTTTGTGTGAGGGCGCAGCATGGTTTTAAGGCCAGTAACACACGCGCCAAGATTAAATACGCCTAGATGACATTGACGGATTTCCGAAAAAAAATTTAAATCAAAAAATTTTGTACCAATTTTTTTGTTGATTTGGGTTAAGAATCATTAGTATAATTACCTCCTTGACTATGGCACGGATGCAAATCAACAGCTTGTATAGTTACACTTAACCCTACAACAATCTTAACTTACAATTATACAGAATCTACTGCTTTATCGAGATTTATTTCCAAATCATCGTATTTCTTTTTCCGATAACAAAGTAACTTAGTAATAAAAATCCTGAGTCATATTAAATTCTTTTCGCGAAGTGCAAAAATTCACGGTCATTAAAGGTCTACTTTATATTCAAATACGATTTTATCAAACTTCAGAAGTGAAGGTAAGGTTTGAGATACAGAATCCGATAAAACCGGCAGAGGCATAATGTGATATAAGATATATTGAATACAAATAAAATGTTTCAAAAACTGTTTTTATGAAGATTTTTATGAGTGTTCTTATGAAAATCACTATAATTTCAGAACCAGTAAGTTACCATTATGCTTCATTCAACACTTAAAAGATCAAAAAAGTACGTCCTAATCAACAATTCCCATCGTGTACTCCGTGCTTTTTGCTGGGATTTCAGATCTTAATTCTTTCCGCTTAACAAGGAAACTTGGAAACGTTCGGCTTCACCCGTAAACTTTAATAATTAAAGTATTGCAATTTGTTTTTTGAAACCACTTACAACTTTACCTGGATATATTTTCATTCATGTTTATCGCTTCAAATGAATCGTTTAAGTAATTTCAGGCGTCTAATTGCTTGGAAATGCTTTAACGTTCCGCTTTATATTTAAATGTTTCTTTACTCGACATTTATTCGTTATATAAATATGAAACATTGAATTAATTATTCTGTTACCATCAGCAGCGTCGAGAGCATTTTGTTTTAGAATTCAACTCGGAACAGAAATTACTTCTCGGAATTAGGGGCTTTCAGATGTAGATACTAATTATCATTAAAAGAGTTCATAAAATTAATTTGACTAGACTCTTTGAACACAGAATAACTTGTGAGATATTTTGGATAATAAAGAAAATACTTACCGCGTTTCTGTGTTCGAAAAAGCTACTCACATTTTTGTGAGTTAGGTTTTATTGAATGTTACAATGTAGCCTGCCATACCGCCAATTTAATGGACATTACCATTACAATTTCCACTTTGCTTTAAAGCCGTTCTCGGAAAACTAGTTTCTTCACGAAAGCCTTTTAATAACAATACCTATCTTACCTATCATTATTAATAACTAATAACCAATTGACACTGTTATTAGTAATTATTTTCAAATAAGTTAAAGAATTATAGGAAGATTTTCGGTTGAAGCAAGCTTCACTATTTAAATTAGCTCTTACCTCAAATGTTTTAGTAAATATGACTATCTACATTAATAATTGTATTCGAGTTTCTAGATTCTAGAGAGTTTAAGTAAACTTTCTATGTAGTCACCGATTGAGTTTATCTAGTACTGACAGACACAAGTTGAAATGGAACTTATTTTTAAGTACTATGTACTGTACAAATATTGCTCTTGATTTCACGGACGAATCGTCTGTTGCCCGACGCCCGCATTCGAGCGGTGTCCTTTTTGTACCTGTGTAGGTACCTAACATGCAATGTTTGTACACGAAATATAGATATAGACATGAATGTATGTATGTACCTAATACATACATATATGTATGTACCTCATTAGAGCAAAACTACACTACGCTTCCATTAGCTCAAAGATTTTTAATATGTAGGTATGTACTATGTTACATCTACTTACTATGCTTAAGTTACTTATGTACAAAATTGTACAGTAAGCATTGTTATGTGTAGCTATAAATAGATATAGATAGATTATATAATATATATAGATATATTTAAATGAAAGATTTTTTTGAAACTATACAATACAATTTTTTAATATTAAGTGTTATTTATTTTTGACTAGACCTCTTATTTTTGCACAATACCCAAACCACAAAAATACATGATTTATTACAACTACCTATGTATTTCACAAAATCTTTGATTCCAATAAATATCAGAAAACCATTTGTCCGTTATATTTACGTCGCGTTCCACTTGAATGAATTTCACATAGTAAATAGAGTTGCTACTTGATTCCACAAATTCTATTTGAACGAGTGAATGTTAAGTCGGTCCGAAGTAATGCGGTCGTACTGTGGTCATCCATCTAATAGTGGTTTTGGTGAAGCGGTTCTAGTTGTTCATTGTTGGCTTGAAATATGTTATTTTGGATCTATTGTTGTAGTAAATGTTTTGGCGTAGTAGTGAGATTGATTACGTTAAGTCTCAGTGTAATATTCTGCTTTTAAGTATTAAAAATTAAGACATTTCGTTCGTTGATTTGCTATATTGTTACACTAACGGCTCACCTGATTGCGATAATTTTTGCCATGGAAATGTACATAGTAAGTGCTATATGATAATCTACATATCTAATATATTTGCTACTAGCTGGTGCCCGCGACTTCGTCTGCGCAGGTTTAGTATTTCGAACAATATGTTTACAAATTGTAGCCTATGTGTTATTCTGATGTATAAGCTATATTATTGTAAAGTTTCATTAAAATCCATTCAGTAGTTTTTGCGTGAAAGAGTAACAAACATCCATACATCCATACATACAAACTTTCGCGTTTATAATATTAGTAGGATATAGTAAGTGTTTATCCAAATGCGGGAATTTGTATCGGGACGCGGATGAAACAGTGGTTAAAACTTTAGTCTTATGGAGGTACTACATCGACGCCAAACAACTTCTGTTGGGCAGTTATTTTACAAACTAAATGACAATCTTTTCGGGCCGAGAAAATTAAGCTGTATTGGGAAAAGGTAATAACAAAGATACTTTTAAATATTAATTAGACGTAATCCTTTGAAATATAAAATTACAAAAAGTATCGTAATAACTTAAGATACAAGCGTAAAGAGGATTTCAGTTCAGGGTTTTAGTTAAATCGTTCCCATTTGGACTTTATCCGTCTTACCACAAAAACTTTTAAATGTCAGTTTAACACTTGTCTAAAAAAATGACAGATTATGACGTTGAAATAAGGTCCATTTTGCAGCCACACTTGTTTTAGACAAGTGTTTGACACATGTTTAAGTCTTTGTAGTAAGACCATAACTATCTCCTACAAAGTATGATAATTATGTGTGGTGGTATACCAAGTCTTCTCATTGATGTGTACGTTTTCGTATACTTATACGTCTTTTTCATATGTATCTATATAAATGCAAATTCATATTTCAGGTAGGTTCAATTATTAATTTCTACTACAACAGTCACAAATTAAATTGTGGCTTAGGAAGTCCCAAAGGATTTGTTAGTGTCAAGAACTATAGATTCAATTCTTAAGTTACGCTAATTCAATTTATGTTATTCCAGTTGAGTCTACAGCCCTTGATTATTAAGTTGTAAAATATATCGGGTGTGTCGTACCTAATCACATTAAATGCTATCACATATACTTTATGATAATTCTATGGCGAATTAAAAAAAAATACCTAATCCATTCAGTGGTTTGGCCACAGGAGTCATTTTTCGTTTTCATAATTTACAACATCATGTCATCATCATCATCTCAGCCATAGGACGTCCACTGCTGAACATAGGCCTCCTCCTTAGATCTCCACAGATACCTGTTGGAGGCGACTTGCATTCACGACCAGCGTCTTCCGGCGACCTTTATAAGGTCGTCTGTCCACCTTGTTCTCTGCTTTACATCATGTCTAAAGCAGAGATAAAGTTTGGAGTAGGTATCCATTGAATGTTTTGACCAGTTGACAGCTGTCAGTTTTCAAGGGAGAATTTTCGTTGTTTGTAATGACTGACTCTTTTAAGGTGTTCTAATTCTCGCACATTTTTATTCTATTTACTTTGTTTGAAAAAAACATTTTTTTATTTTTGCGTATTTTATTATTTTCTTTGTACTAATTAACGTATATTTATAGTATATTAACGTATTTAAATTAATGTGATTAGGCACGATACACTTTGTATAATGTCCTGTCGACCACTCAGAAAAAGATTTATATAGATATAAATTAAATAACTCGGATTTTCTATACCTCTCTCAAACTTATCACCCTTATTCGACAGTCGCAAAAAATACTAGTAATGTTTAACTTGTACCACAAACAGTAATGTTTAAACTAACATATATCTACTCCAAGCTGTAAGTGCAACGGAACTTAACAGAGCGACTTTCCATGTTTCGCAATTTCATAGCAGAACTGTATGACGTATGTACCGACAACTTTGTAGAAGTGGGACTACGAGCACTCGAACCCAGTTAGAGATTAGACATGTTGTTCGTAGATACTGTTGATTATGTTAAGGGTATTATATTGTATTTGTATTATTATGCACCATATTTTTGAAGGAATTTACTGGTATCTTATATAGGTTTGTTTTAACCTACACCTAAGTTACTGAATACTTCTAAAATTTGCCAACAATTTTCAAAACAGAATTTGCTACTTCATGTAGATGAAAATCACAAATGTGTGATGAATGCCGTTCATTAATAATCCGTGAACTTGTGTATGCTACGTAGTCTTTTTGCTACGGCGTAGCATTTATGCCAGACCTGATTTTATTCTCTTCAGTCTTATTTACTTTCGAGTTATTTAAGTGTCTCGTTTTAGAATATGCTTTGATATATAATATCGAAAATATAGATACTATAAATATCCAATCAGAAATAAAGAGAGATATTTCATTTAGGTCTTTTCAATATTATTATTTATAGCGACTGCTTCGAATAAGGTAAAAGATGGACATTGTGTACGACTCATTGAGTAGTAAATGGCCCAAGACATATGTTGTTAAATTTTGTGACGCGTTACCAATATTATAAAGATGGGCTTCTGATTCGCCGAAGTTTTATGATCTTGAAAAATAAAATTCTCCGTAGCGGGAATGAGGCAAGGGAGAATTCTTTGATGTCACAGTTATGGTGGGAGTGAAAGAAAATAGGCCGTATTTTTCTATGATCAATATGTGAATGCGGAATGTATCTTTATTTCTGTATGTTTCATAAGTACCTAAGTAGCATTTTCTCGTCATTTTTATTTATGTTTGAGTTGCTGTATAAGTTAAATAAAAAAAAATGCGGCCCCAAGTATCCCATATCTTTTTGTTCTTTTATTGTGTTTTATTGTCTATTTTTATTATTTTGTGAAGCTTACAAAATGTAGCTATATCATTGGTACATTAAATTCCGTCGATTCATGAAAGCATACCTATAATAAACATGCGAATGTTTTTGCAAGACAAGTCTAGCTTTACAAACATTAAACCCCACTCGAAAACGAACTTTCTTATTCGCAGTTGCAAGTTTAAGTTCTTAGTCGAAGACTTTTAATACTTATCGTAGTTCCGTCTTCAAAGACGGGAAAATGTCCGCCGTAGATATTTTACGACCGGGATGAATAACAATAAAACTTTACATTTGTCTGTGAACGGTTCGTTTTCAGAGATCGTTTTAGATTGATGTTTGTACATTTGCCAGTTACTAGCAGTTTATTATCTACACCTCTTAGCTCTTTTTGTTGAATACTAAAACTCATGATAAAACGAAATCGTATTGATGATTCTAATTCAAAGATTTTTCCAGGGATTTATTTTTGGCACAGTATATTAGTCAATTGCAACATGGAGATTTAGCAAGCAAGCATTGAATGCATCACAACAATGAATGACCTAGTTGTATGTGCTCATATTTTAAATAATTGAAATAAAGATTGTATCAGCATAATACGTAAAATTTACCACATTGTCAAACAGATCGATAGTGAGTAGCTGAAACTGGATTTATAACTCATTATTATCAAGTTATAACTGAACGAAAATACAGTTTCATTACAACCATCCGAAATTAATATTTCACTCCGCTACGGATTGCGGAAACCATTCAAATTTAACATCATTTTTATCCCCCATAAATTCCGTCGTAAAGATAATAACAGATACTAAATTTTAATTCCGCGAATATCATAATTTTCGTCGTTGGCAACCCCAAGTTTTATATACTTGAGAGAATCGAGGTCATCTAGATTTATTTGTGAATTTGTAGCGACAGTAAACAGTGCAGCTATGAAGTAGAATAGTTTCCAAGAGGAGACAAAGGGGTGTATCAGTATGAAGACTAAATTACAGCCGGAAGAGCGTCCCATATGTAACGCGGTGAACGTGTTCCGTGAAAGAGGGTATGTTACACAAACAAAGGTGAAGTTCCACACTTAGGGAATGTAGTAACAAATTGTATATTTGGTACTGTTGTTTATTTTCGTGATTTACTTCTGACGTCTTGTGTGAATCACGATGTAACGCAATTGTATAAAGCAGATGGGTGTGATTTAAGATTGGGCCTCTATGATCATCGATCACGATCTAAACTTTTCCACAATAACTGTCGTAGAATACCTATTGAACAGGTCATACAAAAAAATCCTTTATTCAAGGTGATTAGTACCTATAGGTAGGTATGTTACGTATTATAAAAAAAATGATTACTGACATATGAAGAGTAGCTCACATTAATTAGCCAACGACGGATCACTCCCTCAAAAAACGACATCATAAAGGGTCATTGATCCGTCCTATTATCTGTCGTCATCCCGTATACAGACGACCACAAGAGCCTTCACCTGCCAATTCATGTTAAGTACATAGACAATGATTGATAACCCCATTAATTGCAGACATTCATTGGACAATATTTTTCATTTGTATTCTATTCGAATATCTTTTGGCATTTTTAAATTAGGATTAACGTGCAATTAGCTTTTATGCTGCATATTGAGGTAGGTCATTCAGTAAAGCCAGTGTACTAAATGATACGATGAATTTTATATTGCCGACCTCAGGCTGTTAGGTTAATACTCTGTGGTTGCGAACTAATTGATACAGCCACTTATTACATGCAAATTTATCATAACCATGATCTCTAATAGCATCAACAAGGCTAAAATTTGTGCCAATTTACTGTTTTAATCCAAAATTTGGCGTAAATTTCGTGTGTCGAAAGTTCGTGTAACCGCAACGTTGATGTAGTAATAGCCATAAAGCTATCACGTAATTAACATAATTAATTGTGAAATAATAACGTTATGATTAAAGATCGTGTTATGATAATTTTATTGTACTTATTTATGAGTTAAATTAGTATGAATCAAGTTAGATTTGAATGCTATATCTTTATGATTGCATAAAGCAATACTTCAATGTACAGCCGCGGACTTTCCCGCCTGAACACCATTGAAATTTTACATTTAAAATCCTAAGGCGCTGTTCAAAGAAAACTCACTATAAAACCTCCTAGAAAAGCATAAAATCGTTTATATAAGATGATTAGGACAAAGCAAGAAAGTGTTTTTTCTAAGCAAGGATGAGCCTAGTGGTTATCAGGCAGGAGTGTCAACTTACCACACATCAATCAATCAAAAAACAAAATATACCCTATCTTTTCACTTCAAAACAAACAAGACGTGCCATTGAAAAAGATTTGTTATTCCAGCAATTACTTACAACGCTTGGAGCTATTCGAAAAGTCCACACAAGCGTACAATGAGGCTCTACGATGGAATGTGAGTTTAAAACAAACAACTTAAGAATCTATTTCCAGCCAGTAAACATGCAATTAGACCCACTAAAGCGTTAATAATGTTTGCTCTGATTCTACGTTGCGAATCGTTATTCTATCGACTTTATTTTCAAGTAAGTCTTTTTAGAATAGACAGTAAATATTTTAGTTTATTACTTGTAAAGTGGTTGCTGTTTTTTGGCATAAGAACCAAAAATATTTACATAATCTTTTAATGGTCATTTTATTTTACTTCATGTACATTGGAATTTTTCAGCAGTCAAAGTCATAGTTCTTTATTCAAGTTTTGAAAACAGGTAATTATGAAATTTTCACGTACCTATCCCGATAAAAGTATCCCATAACCCGCCATTATAAATGAGCCATCAAAGTCCAGTAGTTCCTGAGTATAGCGCGTTAAGGCAAACAAAAAAATAAATTCTTCTGTTTTATGAAGTTGTATGAAGTAGGCATATAGACGTTTTTAATCCTTAAGGATCAACCCGATTTTTATGCCAGAGTTTAGCATTAAGACTCAGACAAAGGACATGTCTTTGTCTCACAAAATTGATTACCTTGAACTTTGACATACCTCTTATCAAATACACTTTAAGATTCACTCAGTTACGAGTATACGATTTTTATTTCGGGGACTAAAAGTACGCCTACGGCTATTCCTTGTCTGGGCTCGCCCTTAAAAGTATTTATATAAAAAACTGTTAAGTTTGCTTCGCAACCAATAGAAAATGTTTAGGGTACAATACTCTGATGATGTTCAAACTACAAGAAAAAATAATAACCAAAGAAATCGGGGAATAATATAGAGGTACCTGTGTACTTATACAACACAATTATTCCGATAAAACGTCCCTTTGTGGAATAAACAAAGACAGTTAATGGACACGGAATAGTGCGAAGCAATCAGGCACGTTGATTGTTAAACACTTCACGTGTCTATTGTGCCGGCTGTCAGGTGCTGTCACCTATCTCTTTCCCATGCCGCCAATATTTGAAAAAAGAACGATTATTTTTTTTTATGGTGGTTCTTCCTATTTTTGAGTGGGTTATTAGTAATGCCAGTATTTTTTTATATTCCTTAAGGACTTCTTTCATAAGTTCTTTATTTTTATTTTGGAAACTTTTCGGTCTATGTTTACTTTTGAGTGTTATTGTTTGAGCAAGTTATTTTTACTATCGAGAAGTATTGTAACTTTTCCGATAAATCAAAGCCACGAATCAAAATAAAATTGGATTTCTATCAATTTTCTTGTCATTTAATTGGATACCTTTAATGAGCAGCGAAGTGAAGCCTATAATTTATATGTCAATTATTGTAAAATAGTCCCGAAATTATGCAGGTGTATACCTACTTCCTCGTTGTACAATGTTGTTAAATATTAATGACATAACATACATAAGTAAAATTAATGACCAAAATAATAAGAGCCGCCATAAAAAACCTGAAACAGTCGAAGAAAAACATATTATTGTTTTCACGTAAATTCCATTTTTCTAGTAAAAAAATTGACATTAAACCAACCGTTACGTAACCGACTGTCAGTAAAATTGGCTGTAAATTTTCCTCTATGTACCCATTCAGTTTCATATAAAACGTGCATATTTAATAGTATTTTTCGATAAAATCGCACCCTCTCAGCTGTGGGTGGTTAAACGTGTATTTATTTTCAGAGTTCCGATGTTCGGTCACTGCTGGGACGAAGTTTGGTGAGAGCGAAATCAACGCACTATACGGGAGCCTTGGAAGACGCAGCGAGGGCAGCTGGTAGACTGCTAGGCTTATTATTACTTTACATCGTTTTTCAAACACAATTTATAGGAATTTTATAAAACACATAGGAAATGGTGAAGAATTCTTGGAGAAGGTCTTTTTAAAAACTTGACCTTCAAAAAGGGAGGATTTTCAACCTACTTTTAATGTATTGAAAAAAAATGATTTTTATAGGACAAATACAGACTAGGTTGCATATGGGATGTTCCATAAATACTCCGTTCTATTCTGAAAAAAGCCTTTTCCAATTATATTTGAGTCTTTTAATTAGAAAGGTTGACAAAGGAATAGGTAACAATTTGAATAATAAAAAATCAGCTTCTAACGAGCAGATTCTAACGTTATATTAAAGTAAATATTTTCACAAATATTTCTAGAAATGTAAACTCTAAAAGAATAGAATTATTCCAAATATAGGTCATCATATTTTCGTACAGTTTCCAAATTTTCAAAAGAGCGCTGTGAAAATATTTTCGCAGGTTCATAAACCTTAATTGGTCTTTGTTTAAAAAACGTGCTCGTGTAGATACTTATGAAGTAAATACATAGAAATATACGTTATTTATAATGATGTATGTTCAAACAAATGTTGTGAATTTGTAACCAAAATGTTTCTTCATGTGGATGAAATATATTATTTACTTTGCCAACTGAAGCATTATAAACTTTTGTGAAACATACTTAAAGGTTACAAGATGAAACACGAAAACGTTTACTCAGTTCATATTATGTTATTAAATTAAATTAAAACAAATGCTTCTACCAAGCATTCAAATTAATAAGACAATCTTGTATGATTTTTGACAAGAAAACATTTGAATAGTTAATTAACGGTAATTATTAATTTCTTTGTAGATGAAAAATCTAAATTAATTAATTTGCTTTTAATTACACTTATAAAATTATACTAGTAAACCTATCTTAGGTTTCACGATACGAGATAGGTATTTACACAAAATTTTGCTTTTATAAGTGCTAATTTTACTTCGTATTCACAGCATTCTCGTAGCTATACAAGCTGTGAAACATTATACTTTAAACAGTGTTCAAAGACTTTGGCACTGCACGTACAAAATAAGGAACAACAAGACGGTTTAAGCTCTTAATTAAAAATTCCTAACTAGCGGTGATACTTACTTACGCCAATGATACTACTATTTTGTCGTAACTACCGTAGAAAATTGAGTCGCCATAGAAAATAATCGAACTTGGCCAGGATTCAAAAACCACTTATTTTTCTAGCAAATGGTTTTATTTCCATATACGTTTCGGTCAAATGATTCGGTCTCCGTATTTAGGTACCCACTTACGGCTCTATTCACGTGTGTATTTCGTAGCCGATTTGGCTCAGACTTTCTATATATAAATTGATCTCGATGCCGACTTAAAGATTTGTAAACAACTTGAAGTATCCTGTAGTAATGGAAATTTTATATCTACTCCATTAACGAAGTAATGGAAGTTTTTGACTGGGACCAATTTCAACTTAAAAATAAAACAGGAATACTTTTTCTTCCCAGCTTTGGAACCCAAAAATTCAAGGGCCTTACAAATTCGAGCGCAGACAGAATACGAGAAATGTGCGTTTGAACGGGCCTTAGTTCTTGCGCATCATGGTCAGCGCATGAGGAGGTTCCCGCCGGATTTCGCTGATTGCGCCAGATGTGCTGAAGAAACGGTAACAACCCTCATAGTTCTTCTACAAACAGTTGATGGAAAGGTCCTTAAACTGGTACATAATTTACACAAAGTAAACTCTCATGTTAAACGCAGATAGGTTAACTTACCAATTAAAAGTCGTCTTACAAACTATGGTTAGATGAAAAAATCCTGAAAATAAAATCCGACGTCTATTAATATAAATCGAGAAACGTTCAACTTTGAAAGTTACAAACGCCGATTTTACGGAAATACTGGCTAGTCGCTTCAATTTGTGATTTCAGTAAAAAAAACCAAGAAACTCGCTTAAGAGTCATCTAAAAAATAACAAACTTTTCACGCTATTCAGCTATCTTATAATGGAACGTTTTCTCTCGAAAACGTAGCAACGCGTCTAAAATTAAATTCTCTACGCTGCTTGCTTTTCAGAAGGTTGGAACTTTTATTCTGAACGTTGTTATGACAATCCACGAGGAACGGTAATGATCTGGCTTTATGCTGAAACCAGAAAGATGTATAAAAACTTATTACTGCTAAACTAACATGAACTTATTATAACTAACTTATCAAGCGTAAATCAGGCAGCATTTTTTCCTCTGATTATGGTAATGATCCAGTTAATGGGATAAACGGGTACAAGTAGGTAGGTATGTAAAGTAATGGATTTTTTGCGCTCTTCTATTTTTAGTACAATATTATAATCCAACCATGGACAATGAAACACCAAAGGTCTTCTACAAGCTCATCAGTAAATATAATTTAAATGTACCGCTCGCGACATTCAGGTCGTGACACGACACAATTTAAGATGAATTTGCTTCTCTAATTTACTGTAAATGTTATTAGGTGCGAGAATGTGCCGGGGCGACAGCTAGCAAAGTGTTGCGAACAGCTGTGTCGTTGCTTAGCAACCTGGAGATTAAGAGGAAGTCTGTGGACGAAGATGCACCTAAAGTGTTGGTACGTCGTGGACGTATGCAACCACAGAAGGAACAACAGGTTTAGAACTTTACTCATAATTTATAACTAACCGGGTGCTATGAATTTAACGGCTAAACTACGACAAACTACTTTGTTGTTTTTGATGTTGAATATACATTACGGCGGAAGTTGCGCGTATTTTACATAAACTATGCTCGCGAATTTCAACAGCATTCAAGTATGTAATAGACATTATTTTCAGAAAATTTATTTTACTGCCTAAAAATATTTATGTCTATACCTCGTTTACTAAAGTGCAGATACGTCTCTGTTTACAACGAGAAATAAAAAATATGTTGGCAATAACCGTAATTCTAGGTCCAAGAAATATCCCGCGCGGAAAAACAGAGAGCCGAACAAATCTCCCGTTTAATGGCTTCGAAATATTTGGAGCGAATGGCACATGACAAATATTTCTTAACTGCCTTATGTAAGGACGAACGATTGGTCTCTGCCAATAAACAAGGATCACAAAAATTACAAGAACTGGCCAATAAAGCTCTCGCCGATCTGGAGAAACGACAAGTACGCTCACACTATTTAACTTAATAAACTTAACCTCTGACCCGTTGACCCAAAACTTTAATATATTGCACGACGCCATTCTTTATAAGTGAACAGCAAATTGAAATTTATAGCAATTGTGCAGATTGGAATCTAACTCCATAACTATAGCTTTGGTGTTCAAAATATTCACCGCAAAGCTCTGTAAGCTTAATTGAATAACAAAGGCAATTTGTTGAAAAATAACACACGACAACCGAGTATTATATTCCAGTAATATTTAGGATATTTTTTGTGCTGTCTGTGTTCTCGCCTAGTCCATTTCTTCAGACAGATATTATCATTTAAATTGCGTAAGCCTGTCACGTCGACTGAAAGGCTGAAACACATTATGATTCAGCTTTTTCTTATGTTAGCTTTGTAGGTTCTGATCACTTATATAATACGATTCAGGCTGTGTTACGTGAGCGGCGACCACTGTATGCTGCCCGTGCATTGGAGGCAGCTGCTCGTGCTCGCCTGTCTCGCGCACGTAAAGAGCAATTGGCGCACACGCAACTCCAACACGCCACTGATGCCCGTCGCCTCATACAGACAACTCAATCTATTTACGAAGAACGAGACACTGCCAAGTGTCTGGAAATTGCCGAGTTCGGCATGGAGCAAATAACGCGAAAACCCGCCAACTTATTACCAGGGAAAGATAAATTCTTGCAAAAGCTACACGATATAGTCGCAAACGCGTTCCTAGACCAGGTAGGTTCATTTCTGTATTTTATTATAAATTGTGTTGCCATGAGCATTACGAAGCTTGGAAGTTTAATAGAGCTTGTTTGCCAAGTCACGTAGACCGCGAAAAATCTCTCTTATTTTATGTTCAGAAACGTGTTCGAGAAGGTATGAGCGAGTCGGATCGAGAGCGGAGGGCGTTTATTCTCCTGGGCATGTTGGTGTCCCGCGAGCCGAGTCGCGACTCCGTGCTCCGCGTGCGCCCGCCCGCCCCGCCGCGAGACGCTAAGTAACTTTAGTATTCCTCGCATACCTGCACCTGTATTAATAGAATGCAGTTGGGAACACGTTGTTGTATAATGCTTTTAGTAACAGGGATCCTCTCTAAGTATGTTTGGTATTTTAATCCACGTATGTACTCGTCGTGAATTAAAATTCACCATCGTCCAATTCACCAATAGAGTTAATTACAAAATTTACAGTCTATTAAATGTCAATTTCATTCGCTTTTGAAATCTGGCAGATAAAATTAAGCACACCGCAGGGTGTCTCGTAACATATGCCATCTAGGCTAAACGTGAAGGCATTACGTAATTTTGCCTTGACCTAACTTTCTTTAATTAATTCGACGTTTTATCTGTGACCGTCGCTTTCCAGCGGTATTCTCGCCCTATCGCTTTATGTTATTAATGGCCCCGGTGGTCTTCTATATCTTTATAGGCCCTAAGCTACATAACCTATTTTCTAAAAACCAGGTAAATACGTTCCTTTACTGACCTTTATGATTTTATTAGACCTACAGTTTGAAAACCATGAAAAAATCCTTATTGGTACTTCTTCCTGTCTATGAAAAATATTATTCTATTAATATGAAAATCAAATCAATATGCATATCAATTCTCTCAAATCAATGGAATATTTTTAATATAAAATCAATAAGGACTATTTAATTTGTCACTGGGGAATAGCGTGTTGTGGCGATGAATTATAAAGAGTATGTTGTTTAGTAATTTGTGTTTGGAACGGGCCATTACTTACAAATCGCAGCTAGTGTATCAAAGGATCTGAAAAGTAATACTCAGCTTTTCCCCAGGATCCGTATCTGCAGTCTAGAACGGGCTCTGACAATGAGCACACGAGCATCAGAAAGATGTTACTTGCTGCACGAGCTAGCTCGCCTCAATGTGGACTTAAAAAACCCCTTAAGAGCACGAATGTACGCCTCCAAATGTCAAACTGGTAAGTTGAGACACTTTCAGTAGAACGGACTTTATCACTTTGTTAACACTAAAGTACTCGAGCTCCACGAATTTATAAGCCACAGAACGGTTCGTTGATTCGAGGAAATAAATTAGCGTCCCACGATCAAATAAAATCTCTTTATATTCTTAACTTGTTAGACTTCTTCTGCGAAAATATTGACCTAAAATCCTCGTCCAGCACACGTTCCCTCTTTGCTCTCTCAACATAATTCACTTTGTATAGATTCCAAAGTCGTGTTAGCATAGAGGAGAGTTCGAAAATACGGGCTGAGTAGTAACATAGGCATGCTACCCATTCGCATACAGTAAGTAAATTGAAACGCATCCGAAGCCCGAAATCGTAGGTCTACGCTAAAAGCATTAGAGTAATGAATAAAGTTTCTCGACATTACAAGGGTATAATAATAATATTTATTTATCTTTGGAAAGTGGTGAATTTAATAATACGAGAGTGTTATTAATAAATGATATGGGGTTGTTGACAGAGCATCCGATGTTTTCCGTGTAATTAATTAACGATGATGAGTACGAAGCTGTAATGCATTGTAAAGTAATTAATAATTCGGTCGAATGATTCGATAATATTCAGAGTTAACAGAGCATTCTGAACCGCATTGCTTATTCGAACTACGCCTGACCTGCCATAACTTCGACTCTTCGATTCTGTACCGGCTGAAATGGTCGTTTTGTGAATTCAAAATAAGTACACCCTTTTTCATTTGAAATACAAATTCTTTGTGAAAGGAATAAGATTTTATTCTCGATCGAAATCTCTATTCGATTCTTGAGTAATTTATTACTGAGATTAATAAGCTAATCTTTACGAAGTAACGGTACCTAATATACTTATATCCATCGTTAAAGAAGTATCTATGGAGTTATGAAGTTAAAGTATAGATAAAAATCTAATGGTTTATAGGTACTCGTATGAAAATAAGCATGAGGTTTCACTACACACGATGCATTAGTTAAATCAACGCCATACAATTTAAACTGTTTACATCTTAACTCTTCAGAGGCTAGAAATTGTAATCACCGTCCGTGGCTTCTGAACGCGCAGTTCCTACTGGCTCGCTGCCATCTTCTGCAGAATAACAGACCTGAAGCCAGAGCAGTGCTACTGGAAGCCGCTGGCCTGGCTCGCTCTTTCGGGTTCTCCGAAGTCGCTGCCTTCTATGACACGGTAAGCGCATTAAAACTATAAGCATTTAATGGGTCTTTGTTGCGTTCATTTTAATAGAATATTTTAGAATGTGTTCCACTTTTGGAGAATGTTGTAAAGTTGTTTAAAGGTTTTTGGGCTTTGGAACCATTGCAGCCTGGAATAACTTATGATGCATTGTTTATCGTGGATTGGATTAATGAAACTTTTATTTTCTTTGTTCAAGTATTTATCCAGATTGGCCAATTTGGAAAAAACACAAAGCTGCTTAATCTTCACGGTTCCCGACCGTATGTCTGGCGTATTAACTGATACTATCTTTATCTCTTTGTCTACAAAACTTTCATTAAGACCTAAAAAGAATGGCCGACACACAGGGACAGAAAAGGTCCAAAAAGTTGGTGCCTAAAATCCCCTCGTAATTCGCTTTTGACAAGCTAAGTGCTACATGGCGGACCTAAACCGGGAAATCCGAAAGTATCAGAAAATAAAAGAAAACTTCTTTTGAAGCTAATTTCAGTCCAGTAAATTGTATGCCTTAGTATATTTTTCTGCTGGAAACTGTATTTTTAGCTGATGAAAACTTAAAAACCCTTTTGGATCAAATTGCTTTAGAATTAGAAGTAGATTACATCAAATTTTAAGATAAAAGAAGGTGATTCGTTCGTCTGAAAAGTGGCGAACGAATCACCTTCTTCGGTAAAATAACTATACAACGACTCCTAGTGTTATGTACCACGAGCTTTTAGGTGGAAGAAAATACTTACATTTTTCGCCATTCTTCGGTTTTTGACGAAAAGTTTTTCTATCGCAGTGTGTAAACGTGTCATTGGAAGGAGAAGTGCTCGCTGCGGCTGCGCCTCTGAGGAAACGGGAAAAGGATCTCGTCAGCTTGATGCAGGACGATGACTTGAGATCGGCAGCCACACATCTGTTCAAGAGGATGTCTCTTATACCGGCGAGCAGGTCAATATATAACGTACTAATTAAAGATATACGAGTATTTTATTTATATTCACTTTATTTTCATTTCTAGACACTTGTAGGTATTTTTTTTACATTATAGCTAGCCATAAAATAAAAGCCTCTCAGGGTTTATATTAGGTAGCTGTTGTGTTGATTTTCACGTCGTTAGAGAAGGATATCTGGTTAAAAGGTAGCCTATAGGACCCCATATAGCTTAGTATCACATTTCGTCTATATACATAGTCTAGACTAGAGAGAGAATTAAGTTAAAATAAGGTCTTCGTTTTCTTGTCCATGATTTATTTGTAAAATAGAAAAAAAAATGAAAAATAAATTTGTTTCGAGAATTATTTGTAAAAAAATGTATAATATTAGATCAACCGTTCAAACATAGAGTTCTTAGAATGAGTTCTGAATAAATACGAATCTTTTAGGACACAATACTTTTTACTCAGAAAAAAGGAAAATAGATAAATAATTGAATAGCCATTCAGTTTTCCCAGAAATAACGAATCCATTCGATTCATTATTGTGCAAGTAAAAAGCTCTAACTACTAAGAAAAAATACATCATTCTTTTAACCTGGAATATTTCGCTACCATTCTACAAGTTCAAATCAAATTCATACAATCAAATCTCAATAGGCCACTAACATGACTCGTCATAGCAAATTGACATTTATCTAGTTATTAAGCCCCGTAACCACGACTGAGGCGTACAGAAGCCAATACGTCGCGCATGACAGCTTTCAAACCCGTTCAAACCAGTTTAAACCAATTAATCATATGGGGTGTTGATTACAGACGTTTCTCGATCATGCCTGGTGCTCGCATGCAAGACACTCCTAGGCGCTCGGCCCGTGATAGACGGATATCTATCATGCCGAAAATGGCACAGCCAACTCATATTACAAGGAGATCGGCGCTTCCTTTGGGAGTTCAAGATTTTGACATTTAAACTTTGTGTAGACTAATCGATTTTATAGTAGACTTTGATATTGACCTATGTAGTTTTCATATTTGATTGTCTCTTTATATGTTTTGATATGAATTTTAACAATTTGAAACTTTGTACACATACAACTTTTACTACATAGCCTCTCTCTTCATTACGTAAAAAAAATGGCATATAGGTAAAGAGAATAAAAAGAGCAAAACAAAATATATACAAAATTATGCCAGTATGAAGAGATTGGGATCCATTAAACATTTGCAAAGAAAAAAGCACAAGGATCCCCACTTGAAAACTTTTGCAAATGTTATAATATTAATGAACCTGTCGTGAAAAATAAGGTTTAATATTAATGTTTAAAAAATAAATTAATCTCATTTTTGTCGGAAATAAAATCTAAATTAATGGTAGCAATATTTTGTAATTAGTTGCGTACTTTTTACATAATTTTATTCTATCTTCAAACCTATAATTTAATTTTAATTGAATACATTAAATATTATTTCTTTAACACCACAGGAGATTCATTTCATACTATTTAGTTCAGTTTTCTTATTAGGCCTACTGACTATACCTAAACTATCTGTGGAACCTATTATTATTTCTGCACTATTGCGTCTTTCCTATAATATAAAAATTTGACAAAACATAAGTAAGTACCTATGCACCTTTTAATAAATTGTATCAGGTAGCAATGTAATTGAATAACATTCGATTCGAGCTTCGCGCCGACACAGCCAGACGGCGGGTCTAGTTTCATTGAATGTTTCATATAGATTACCCTGCATGCTACGGGTTAAGTCTGGAATGAGCTACACCTTGATTTAGACCGATTAAATCGGGATGTCAGATTGGGGTTAACTAAAAATAGGCGGTACTTTGTACCAATTAACTTGGGAGTTGGAATTAGTGAAGTTATTTTAAAAGGAAGTGGGTTTATCTTTATAGTTGAGAGCCAATTTATATTGTCTGTTACAATTTTTTATGCTTCGCGTATTGCCCCATTAGCTAGCTATGTTTGAATGAAAATGAAGCTATGTTCGAAGTGGACTTCCCACAGATAATATACCTACCTAATTCGATTTTTTATTGACAATGACACAATTTCCTTCATAAAACAGATATGTAAACAGCGTTTTCATATCAAATATTCATTATCAAGAAACACGCAAAACGAATACTAAACATAAACTTAGAGCAACTTACTTGAACATATTTAATAACTAAGTATCTGCCAACTTCTGTTTCAAGTAGAGCGTTTACACTGCATTAAGAAAATGGCCGATACGCTTTTTAAACTGCTTTTATACTTCTAGCTTAACATTTTTTTCAAAATCTATACATATAATAAATCTGTAGAAAAGTAATTTTTGTACATTGAAGAAATTGACAAAAAAAATAGCCAGCATGTTAAAGGATAACTAACAGAACCCATTTCCGTCATTTTTGTCATTTTTGTCTGTTTGTCTGTTTGTCTGTTTGTCTGTTTATCTGTTTGTTTGTTCGCGATTCACGTAAAATCTACGAATTAAATGCAGACAATGCTTATATACAAAAATTCTACGTAACTTGGGGTATTATTTAGTTTTTGTTTCATCGAAATCGATTCACTCTATCAAAAGATATGATTAATTTTGTGAATTCAAGATGTAAAATATTACGACACGCAATCTATTTGTCAAAACTGTACATTTGAATGTTGTACTTATATTGGTTGATCGGCCTATTATTAATCTTTACACAGAAAATCACACCTTTATAAGTAACTTCGGAAGAAAAAAAAAATGTAAATTTTGTTTAGCCAAGGTTAAAGTAGCTCCATCTGTGGTAAATAAAATACATCCAATTTGTCAAAGGAGCGAGGTGGTAAATGACAATATTACCATACATTCTTTATAGAGGATTATTATTTCAACAGATGGAGTTGTGTATTTTCCGTAATTCACCATATTTTAACACGTAGTGTAATTTTTGGATAGACATTTCAATAGTGTTTGTCAGTTTGCCGTGCCACATCAAAATCCAACTATAATTATTACCTTGATAAAAAGAAAATTAATAGTTCTCAGCCTTTAAAACGGTGCCATCTAAATTATTTTTTGAACATTATGACAAAAATGATGACTTTAGTGGAACAATTAATTATCATTTAAAGTTACAGATGGAGTTCATATCAGGATTTTTTCATAAACATAGTTTAGCTTATCTTCCACTAATGTGGTGGCCTTAAAACAAATTACTTTGAGTGAGAAGTATTAAGTAGACCTTAATTATTTTTTCTGATGCAAAATATGTAAACTTAATCCTAGAAGAAATGAGGATCTATCTCTCGCAAGCGCTGCTAAGCGTGAGGTAGGTAATGTAGGATTCTGTAGCTTTAAAAACAAGCCCAGGTACAAAGTGCAGATAAGAAATGGGAGCTTTCTCGATTTAATACCATACACACGTAAAATGCTTTATGCGTCTGAAAACGTACAAATTACGCGCCGCATACCAGAGACATGCTTACTTTCAACTTCTGATCGCAAATACACTGTTCACGATTACGAACAGTCTCAGTAAGACCCGAGCCAAGTCTAAAAAAACACCTTTTATATAAAACTACGTTTGATGTCATTTAATCACAAAGACAGAATTGTTCTCTGTTGCAAATCCTATCCACCTATATCCTATCCTAATCCAGAATGCATTGCACAAAAACCAATGGTATCCTATTCGAGAAGTCAAAAGACTTGACCTGCCAACGCCAGCTTCTGCGCTAAGCAAGTGTTCTTAATAGTACCATCAGAATTACATTCATCGTTGAATGAGGTGATTAAATTTTCAGAAACCACAATAACAGTAGGGGCCAAAGCGTATGATCGCTTTATAGAGCTCTGATTGGCCCCAGGTGACCAAGTCAGGTCTGATTTGTTTGTTCATCAGATCTTTGAAAGTGTTTCGGTGGATACTTACTGTCGTCCTGTTTACGTGTGACACAAAATATGGTATATAAACGTCCTCCGCAAAATTTTCCCGGTGTGCGGTAGTGACGCACAGTATACAACACTTATGTTTCTTTTGATTTGCTGGCTCCACCAAGAAATTACAAATTGCGAGCGTACATTTTGAAAATCTTGGCAAAACTGCAGGTTTCAAGTACGAAAACATGAAGTGGACTCGCACAGATACGTACATTTTGCCTATTCGTGAACTAATGCAAACATTTCGGTGGAGTCCCGGCTTAGGCCACCACATTAGGCGTGCGCGATCCTCGGGCGTGTGAGTAGCGCGGGCGCCGCGCGTGTGTCGTGAGCGCGTTGCGTGAGCGTCGCGTTTTGCTGCCCTGCGGCATTTGCAGCGCGCTCGCGGGGCGCAGGCGCCGCTCTCCTTGACGTTTAACTGCTAAGGCGTTTAGCGGGCGGCAGGGATAGCGGGCGAAGGGGTAAGAACGCAACTCGAGCGCCGCGTGCTCGCCGCGAGCGCGTCGCTTGCACTCTTCACACATGCCGCAGGGCAGCAAAACGCGACGTTCACGCAGCGCGCTCGCGACGCCCGCGCTACTCACACGCCCGAGGATCGCGCACGCCTAATGTGGGGTCAGCCTTACCATAGTGAGTAAGTGCACAGAAAATCCCCGTCATACAAGTGTTTCTCCCCAGTAGTGAAACTATCCTACCCTATGCGCCTGCTGATGATGATGACTCATTTTATCATCCATCCAGCTATTCCCCAACTATGTTGGTGTTGGCTTCCAGTCACCGAATCTGTTTGAGTACCAATATTTTGCTTGGAGCGACTACCTATCTACCTATCTTCAATCCAGTCAACTACACAAGACGATATCCATGGTAAGACTGACAGACTTTATGGCTTCTGATTAGTCGCAGCAGTTGCAGAAAATGTACAAATGACAGCTTTGTCAGACTCAAAGCATATAGACATAGATTATAGCTGTTTCCTGTGAAAATTACTTACGCACCATACGTAATAATTTTCCAAATTGGCTGACTAGATCCGGGGATATTCACAACGTCACAAACTTTACTTCTTTTGTTTAGATAAATGGTCACATCCACAACACAACCTTGATCAATGAATCTACGCGACTGCTAAGTGCTAATCCTAATTATACTGTCACGTGAAAGAATGCACCTACGGGATAAGTAGTATTTTGACTATTCTATATTGCCCACGCAGACGAAGTTGCGGGCAACAGCTAGTAACTTTTAAACGCAAATACGCACCTTAGTATGACCTGTTATAGCCAAAATAAAGAATTCAAGATATTAATATTTTATGTAAAAGCTAATTAAAAACCAAGTGGAGAAACAACAATAAAATTACATTGTTATAAAATAATTTATATTATTACTACGCTTCTGAGTTTACCATAATAAATATACAATACGTTTTTATCTAAGCCCACAATTCCGGGATATACAATAACGGACGTATGAAAAGTCTTCGCGTCTTATCTCCCTTATTTCTATGATCCGCGCCTTGAATCATCCCAACCCGCGGCTTGACAACGAACACGCAATTAACTTCCGGGTACAGTCGCAATTATGTCGCGAGCTTTCGTTTCGCATGAAGAACTCCTATACACAACACTCATGACCCTTAACCACATTACAATAAAGTCGAAATTCCAACAGCACCAAACAATTCCCAACATAATTAGCTGTTGCGAGGTTTTGGGACATTGTGAAGGGTTTTAATATTTAACCGTAGGTATGTCTTATCTGATGACGTAATGCGTAATTCGTGTTTAGAGGATTTACGTTATACAATAATGTGACGTTACACATACATGTGAGATGACATTTCGTTGTGGCATGTTTGAAGGATTATATTCCGGTGTTTCGCTATAATGTTCGTTCGTGACGAATGTAGGAAATGTACAGAAGTAAGGAATTGTGTTAGGCAAATTGTACAAAAAACATACACCTTTCTCGTGATATTTCCTTTCAAAAGAGACTACACAGAAAACATGTCCCAAAATGGACTTCGTTTAATTCCTGAGAGGTCCATTTGGGCGACACATTACGACCCAATTAAAACATTTTATATCTACGCGAAATAAGAAGCTCATGAGTCCCTACTTTGTGTCCTTTTATTTCTTTTAGATACTTATATTCAAAATAGGTTAATTAATTTCACTGCTTATTCTGTAAGTTTGTGTCTAGCGACTCTAAAGTTGAAACCGTTATATTTATCAAGCAATTGACATTTGATTTATAAGAGAGAAAAATATATTAAATTCACTTCCGATGTTGGTTAGTTGAAGTGGTTTTCTTTTAAAGAACTTTTTAAATTTACCAGAAATGCCGCAATTTAATTTTACAGTTACGGAAACGAAACTTAATATTGAAGTTCCATATGATTTCCTGTTCCCGGTAGCTGTGTTCGTTAAATGTAAATATGTTGTTCTTGGAACGGCACATTCGCAAATAGGATTGTTGGTAAGTTGCTGTACCTCGCGCTCGTCTTTAATCCCACTGTCAGCTTACACAGTGAGCGCGGGATGCCTTCATCAGCGGCGGCGTTCTACTAAAACCTGGCTTTACGCGCTAACGTAATTTGTATGCCTTGTCTCCTATATGAATATGAGTAATTGTTCCTTTATTTATGAGGAAGTCGTCGTTTAATTTATGATTTACAAGTACCTAAGGGAAGCTCGAGCTTTAATATTCAAAGGATAAAAAGATTTCCAAAACGTGCCAGATACAACGTCACTCAGGTTTGCATCAATTTATGTTACATTTTAAGGATAAAAGCGTTCTCGAGTAAATATTAATATCTTTTTAAAGGGCATTTGTAAATTACACTCAATTAATATTCTCTTTTCTCTAATTACTATAAACGACTCTTCATGACCAATCCAATTGGGCAAGGTAAAATAACAAGCATTTCCAGGTTCATGAATTTCGAGTATTCATTAAAATTTAAACGAAGTTTTATCAAAAAGTGGGTTTTATTCGCAACGTGTAGGGTTAATGTTCGCGACGCTAATTGGCTATCGGCGTGACATATGGTCCCGAACCTGAGTCATTCAATAATTAATACACCCACCGGAGAAATTTATTGGAAAATGAACAAACTCCATTAACTTTTCGTAATAACATGCCAGCTATCATTCAATTTATTGACGCGAGAGCTTCCGTATGTTTATAGAACGGTTTCACGACGAAGTATTTCAAATAACATCCATAGTTGTATCGAAAATATTCATTTCAATAATCATTTAACTGGCAAATATTTTTAATAAAGCGGCAACAAAATACATTAAACAATCTATTAAAACAGAATACCATTCACACGTAACATTCGTTTAACATGCAGAGTATTCATATTGGATATATTACTCGCATTGTTTCAATTCACATCAACAATATTCTGGCGTGCAGACAGCGAAAAATTATGACAATGAGTTTTCATCAGAGCGTCTTTTGTTATTCTGATTGTCTGTTTATGTAAATGAACGCGTCGTAGACAAGATGTGGCACCGACTGCCATATCGCAGGGGAAGCAGATTCCCATACGGCGATAAAAAAATATCGCTCCCTAATTACTTGTTTCTGGACGGGTTCATTAATAATTGCCCCGCATCGCAATACCACCGACCGTGGCATGACAAATTTGTTACGTTACACCGTATGATTAATGTACAATTTGAATTTCCTTTATTGTTGTCATATAACATGGGGCCCTTCCGGGGATGAATTAATCTGTCCTCGGTTTATTTGGAATAAAGAGATGTTTATTTGTAAATGGACATTAATCAAACTTCAAATAAGTGAGCAATTCAGCTTTTATCCCTTTTCAAGGAAACTGGACACTTCCTCATTAGAAAACACAGGACCAAAGAGGATTACGAGATTACATTAACTTGTCGCAACCGTCCATTCCACTAGTTATATAATCCCCTAGTTGCTCCTTAGAAATAGAGTCCCCTATTCTTGGGTAAAGATCTCTCTGGATTTCATCATCAGAGCACGTGTCTACCAATACGTAAAGTTTATGAAAGCGTGCGCTCAACTTTGCCTTTTGCAGGTAAAATGAATGTGCTCAAAAATAAACCTCCGCCAAAAAGATTCTCTAAAAACGACCAGTACCTTACTTCGTACCTATTCCGCTTAAAAAACGGGTCGTAAGTATAATACTCACCCGTTTAAGGCAACCGAATTTTCATGAGAAAATCTGCAAACAAAAAAAGCAAAATGTAACATTTGAGTAAAAGGTGAGCTCGACTTTTTAAATATTTTATAAAAAAAAGTTGATATTCGGTACCGCGTGCGGTTGAAATCCTGAACTTTAATTTCCTGTCGACAAACTCTGGCGCGAGATTTGCCGTTTACCTACCGCCCTTGATTCAAAACGCTGTATTATAACGTAAAACATATGCACATTCTGGTTACAAGCGCGTTGGTTCGTGAAAATGAAATTCAAAATGAAATTGTGCCCTAATAATGACACCATTGAGTGTAAGACTTAAAGTATCATTAGTGTCATTAGTCTCTAGATAAGTAACCTGTTTTTACAAACAACTTATGATGTTTCCTTTTGTTTAACTTCTTACGCAACAGGATACCTAATTAGCGCTCACCATTGTTAGTCGTATGTGCATCTTATATCCAGAAAATAGCTTTGGAGACTGTATTTTACAGAATCTGTTGATAGTAAAATACAACTGAAAAAAAAAAACGGAATTGTCATTCCTATTTTCCCTCTAAAAAGAAACCTTTTCTTGTGAGGAGGGATTGATCTAGATAACATACTCAAAAACTCCGACAAATTCGTAAAAAAGGTCCATTTTTGTTGTTTAAATTTTTGCCTACAATCTAACCCTCTAATGGACACGAATAATGTAGAAGTTCCCTCAAGCACCCTAATATAAATGCTTATAAAAAGGCGTAAGGTTTAAGCCTTGGGTAGAATCGTAATAAAATATTTTGGGAAAAGAAAATTGACACAGCAAAAAAGGAAATTTTTTAAATGTCCAATTCAGGTTTTTCGTGTCATGTTTTAATGTAGCAATATTTTTTTACATCCATTTCCTTATGACAAGAAAGCCTGGCTAAGTAGCCTACCCTTTTCCCGAGAGATGTACAATTTATAAACAAAAAGTATACCCTATGTATTTACCGTTACTTACCGGGAAAATCCACCAACCTTCCCCCAAATTTTGTCCTTCTCAGCCATTTGACTAAATCCATTAAAAAATAATGATGTACCCAAGCCAAAGTAGCAAAAATACCCATGGCTACCCGCCACATTCGCTGACTCCACAAAGTATTTTTTGCGGGTGTCAAGGCGTACTCATAGGGGTCGAGTGGCTGACTGCGCACTCTTAATTGCCCGAACGACCATGCGTGGTAATAAATTCCTACCAAAAAATACTGCGTAGTTGATTAAACTTACTAAGGTTGCAAGACCCTAAAAATATAAAGTAGACGCGGTTTTGTTGGGTTCCGCCACCGTAGCTGTATATTTTTTTGGGATCAACGGATTTTTATTGTTATGGTAACACCAAGGGTCTCCCCGTTTTCCTGCAAAGGCTTGCGGATGTAGAAAGCAATAATTTATGTGGTTAAATCTTAAATTATTATTCTGAGTAATATTTCTGAAATAACAACGAAATATACTTCACAATCTCGGGCAAGATTATTTTGAGGTACCATAAATATACTTTGCTACTTATTTTAAGAACCAGCGCAATAAGTTAGTGATCAAAATCAAACTTAAAGAGTGGTTACTTGAAATGTTTTTATACGGTTTCTGAATTTATTAAACACAAAAAAGCATGATACAATGCTTAAGTAGTGTCTAACACACTATAATGATTGTTAGTAGGTGAAATTAAAAATATTATATTTTAATAATGTTTAATTTAAAATTTGTGTTATGTATAATTAAATAAATTGTAATTGTATTATCTCGATTGTTAATAATTTTATTGAATTGTTTGAAATAACACTTTTATATGTGTATGACATTTTAATATTTATTTTTTATGTATGTCAATGTACCAGTGTCTACTCAAAATTTGCATACAGATTGAGCGATGAGATATGCACGTACGTTATGTAACTTTAAAATAAAGATTCTTATTCTTATTAACAACGGTTTGGATTGGTATTGCAAAAGCAGTAGCGCGTTTTTGGCTGTAAGGTCAATCAGGCTGTATAACTCCGAAATAGGAAGGAGTCATTTTGAACTTACAACTTTTGTACAAACTAGAAGTGAATGACAAGTAGTTACAAGAAGCACAAAGCAAGCATCAGAGTAGCGTAAAACGAAACGCTCTCGCCATACGTGTGAAGACGTTTTCAACAGTTCTAGTTGTAATTCAGTTAATTGTACCGAGTAATTGAGTTCGTTAATTGACTCTAACGAAATTGTTACTTTCTACGTTCTCCGGAACTTTGCAAGACTTCTGGGATCTATTATTAGAGGATAAATTGTCGTTCAATTTGATATCCAGTTTTAGTTGAAGGTTAAAGATATGATGATTATGGGTATTCGTTATTTAAATAGATTCGCTATTTGTTTACTCATTGCTATTGAGTATTCTAATGATAATTCATTACTCAAATTAGAAGCTTTTATGTATGATACAACTGTCTCAGATTTGCGGCGAATCGGCAGTAGGATCCCATGGATTTGGAAGCAGGAATCATAGGGGGCAAATGCTCGTCAACTTCCTCGAACGCGAGGGGCTCTTTTTGATGAACTCCTTTTTCAAAAAGCAGCCCCAAAGGAAGTGGACGTGGCAAAGCCCCGACACTATGACTAAAAATGAGATTGACTTCATCATGACGAACAAGAAGCACATATTCAGAGATGTCTCCGTGATCAATAGGTTTAATACCGGTAGCGATCACCGACTTGTCCGAGGCTCTCTGAATATCAACTTCAAGGCCGAACGTTTCCGTCTGATGAAGGCCAGGCTCCGACCAACACTGCTCCAAACCATGATAGGATCTGAAACGTTCCAGTCAAATTTGGAGAACCGATTTGCCGCCGTGGAAACCACAACAGACGTTAACCAGAACCACGAATATGTGGTTCGGATCCTCAGGGAGGAAGGTTCGAGATTCTGTAACATGCAGCGTAAGGGCAAGAAATCAAAGCTTTCGGAAGAGACATTAGAGCTTATGAAGAAACGACGTGAAAACCCGCCTGTCACTTCGTCAGCTAAGCGGGCTCTAAACCAAGAGATCAACAAGCACGTACGACGCGACCTCCGGTGCTCCAATACTCTTGACATTGAAAGAGCAATTGAGCTGAATCGGGGGTCAAAGGTGTTCGTACAATCTCTTGGAAGAAGCCACTTGACGAAGCTGACCACAACAAGTGGAGAAGTCGTTTCTTCGGTGCCGGCAGTCCTTTCGGAAGTGGAAAATTTCTATGGCCGGTTATACGCATCGCATGCATCTCGACCTGATCCCGGAAATGAGGATTCTAGAGCTACATTAACACGCCATTTCACCGAAGACCTGCCAGAAGTCAGCAGTGGCGAAATCGAGATCGCTCTGAGACAGCTCAAAAATGGAAAAGCCCCTGGCGAGGATGGCATTACAACAGAGCTATTAAAAGCAGGAGGAAAGCCCGTACTGGGGGAGCTCCAGAAGCTTTTTAATGCCGTCCTGTTTGAAGGGAGAACTCCAGAGGCGTGGAGTAGGAGTGTTGTCGTCCTGTTCTTCAAAAAGGGAGACAAAACATTTCCCTCCTAAGCCACGTCTATAAGCTGTTCTCAAGAGTGATCACGAACCGACTTGCGCGAAGACTCGACGAATTCCAACCACCGGAGCAGGCTGGGTTTCGGAGCGGATACGGCACCATAGACCACATCCACACAATGCGGCAGATTATACAGAAGACCGAAGAGTATAATCAGCCCCTGTGTCTAGCATTTGTGGACTATGAGAAGGCCTTTGACTCGGTTGAAATCCGGTCTGTTCTGGAGTCCCTGCAGCGTTGTCAAGTAGATTGGCGATACATCCAAGTGATGAGATGTCTCTACGAAGCCGCTACTATGTCCGTCCAAGTACAGAATCAGCAAACAAGGCCCATACCGTTGCATCGAGGAGTGAGACAAGGGGATGTTATTTCCCCGAAACTGTTCACTAATGCAATAGAGGATATGTTCAAGACGCTGAACTGGAAAGGACGCGGCATCAACATCAATGGCGAACACATCTCTCACTTGCGATTTGCTGACGATATCGTCATCATGGCGGAAACGCTGCAGGACCTACAACAGATGCTGAACGACCTGGCTGAATCTTCTCTACGCATCGGCCTACGGATGAACTTGGACAAAACCAAGGTCATGTTCAATGAACATGTTCTACCGGAACCGATTGCGATACACGGCGCCGTTCTCGAAGTTGTTCGGAAATATGTATACCTCGGGCAGACATTGCAGTTAGGTAGAAACAACTTTGAGGACGAGGTGAATAGGAGAATTCAGTTGGGTTGGGCTGCATTTGGGAAGCTACGTCGAGTCCTAACATCGTCGATCCCACAGTGCCTAAAGACAAAAGTCTTCAATCAGTGCGTCCTACCTGTCATGACTTACGGAGCCGAAACGTGGACACTGACGGTACGGCTGGTCCACAAGTTTAAAGTCGCTCAGCGGGCTATGGAAAGGGCTATGCTCGGTATTTCTCTGAGGGATCGCATCAGAAATGAGGTAATCCGTCAGAGAACCAAGGTCATCGACATAGCCCACCGAATCAGCAAGCTGAAGTGGCAGTGGGCTGGCCATATTAGCCGAAGAACCGATAACCGTTGGGGTAAACGAGTTCTAGAGTGGAGACCACGCCTCGGCAAACGTAGTGTAGGACGTCCTCAGGCACGGTGGAGTGATGACTTGCGCAAGACGGCTGGCAGGAGCTGGATGCGAGAAGCCGAAAATCGATCTCAGTGGCGTGCACTTGGAGAGGCCTATGTCCAGCAGTGGACTGCGATAGGCTGATGATGATGACAACTGTCTCTGGTGAGCCGATCTCAACATAGTTGGGTAAAGGCGCGCCAGATGATGTAGGTACAATTACTTTTTAGCTAGTAGTACTATAGAAGACGACTCGTACAAACTACATACATTCGTGATACTACAGATTTTTTATATATGTCAAATCAATATTTTTAACACTTCATGCTATAAAATAAATTCAACTGCAAGGTCCTTGACATATGAATACGATAGTACATTGGATGCGGTAGATATTGCATTTCGTTGCGGTACCATCGGGCGCTTGCAGTATTCAATTACTTCCTACGAAACTACGTATCGAGATCGCGGCTTTTATGCTAGTTTATTTAAAAGCACTTGCTGACATACTTCATGTTCTTATGAAAAAAAAATCATTCGGCATATGCGATAAGATATTTAAACGAGACAAATAAATTCAACCATTGCGACAAGTGCACTCAGCTTGGACGTTTAGTAAATTAATACTTTCTATGATCCTTGGAAGATGGTTAAATAAGTTAACCCACATTCCATTACATAGTTACATACAGGTCTGCCTAATGAAAGTGTATTAAAAATAAAAGTGTAATTGTTTTAGAACCTTTAGCACTCATTTTTACCCAAGAAAATAATGGCAAATAGGTATCCAAATATTTAGGTATCTGTAAAAAAATATTGTAAGAACTTAAAATACTTTAGGCCCGAGATCTACCCAGCGGCATATTTATCTTTTAAACGGGCTCTGCTAATACTTACCCTAATTAAATGTCTACTTAGGTTTCTCATTTTACAGGTTTGAGAGAATAAGATATTTTGAGAAAGGTAAATAAAAAAAAGTATTTTGACTAAGTAAATAAACCAAAATGTTTATTATAAATTAAATGGTTATGCTTACATTTTATGTATAGTCTGTTTTTTAATCTCGTAGACTAAACTTACATTACGAGTGTTGTCCGTTTATAGCATTTCTTAAATAGTGATGTGGCTCAACCGAAACTTAGCGTTAATATAAAATCAAGTATCGTTTTTTACAATAAGTTATCCTAAAATAATGTGCTTATACTTGATGACTACTCATGACGTTGCGTGGTCAAATATCCCTGGCAGTTTGTAGCACGTCGTGCAGCCGTGTATACGTACGTGAATTTTAAATATAAAACTTTGAATGACAACACTGCACAAAAAAGCTGGCAACATTATTTGTAAATTTGACATTTGCAAGTGTCAATTTAGTCTACGAGATTAAAAAACAGACTATAGGTGTTTGGTACACATTAAAGTTAAGGATACCTTCCTAGAGCTAAGTGTTTTTGTGTAAGAAGTTACAATGCTTTTCTTAAGAGTAGAAAAAAAATCCTTTTTTGTGATATTCATTCAGCTTCGCCTTTAAGATCGTTAGCTGCTTAACCGAACTTTCCTGTGGACTGTATTTTGTTTCGGGTTTCTAGTCAGGAGTTGGACATTTTCCACCTATGTAAGTCCAATTAGCACAATGAGCAAGTAGGTTCTATACCATACATTATATATACCTTTTTGACTATGTTAATCTACATAAGACTGAACACAGAACTCCTTGGCGCCGGACCTTAATGCGAGGGTAGTCTCTAGCCAGGCGGAACGAATATATCTTGCCACTAAGAGTACTACAGTAATTAAAGTGGCAATGTATAATTACTTTGCCGCTATTATTAAGGCAAACCTAGCAATTGAATGTTGGAATAATTGTCTGAGTGAATATTTAATTTTCATGTTTCGTATTTGGATACCTAGTTATCGAATCGCTATTTATATTTTATACATTATTTGTATCTAGTAAGTAGTTTTGAAATACATATAAAGGGGGGACACGGAAAATAACCATGTTTTGAAATAAGAAAAGAATATAAAATAATAGAATAGAAGTACCTAATAAAAGCTTTAACTAAGCTAACTATTAATATTCTTCTTACAATAAGAAGCAAACTTACAAATGCACTTTCCTCGTATAAAAATAAGTTAATGTACAGAAACCTGTGTTCGAGCACTCTATGACTTTATAGCAATGTGACTTTGCGTTTATACCCGCTGTTCATAACTGTACAATCTGGTTTTATGCAATACAAGCAAACCGAACAAGAATGTCCCAGGGCTCTAAACTGCAAACATTTTAAAAGTCTATTCGTATATAATCCTTTTCAGTACAGTCGTGCTCAGCTTTGCGTTGCCATTCGAAATATTTTTCCGCATACCATGTACCGTGGCGATATGTATCTCTTTATGGAATGCACTCGGATAGGGGATATAAATTTATATTGGAATGCCCATTGTAGTGTTGTGAACCTCGAAGATTTGTGCGAACCGCGCCAATGGACTACAATGGCAGTTTTGAAATCTTCAATGTGATATTATTGGCACGTAAATCTAATATATAAAATACTGGAAGCGTTACGGGCTCTGATGAAAATATATGTCATGGGAGGAAACTATTACATAGCTGTGTCCAGCGGTTCTCAAGGCAAGAAACTGAAAGTATAAACGAGACCCATATTTTCTTACGCAAAATTAGATCCACTCATATTTTACAATTAAAATTTTGATGAATCCCTAAATAACACAGTTTCAATACAGGGCAGCTTTGACAGAATAATTTATCACACAAAAGAGAAGATTATCATAATGATGAATAGACTTTTAAAGATGAATAATTATAACCCCCAGCACGACAAACAAAAGCGAATTATCTTCATAATAAATGATTACAATAAATTATTTTTAATACCGAGTGATATAATTTACCTGAAAACAATAACGGCTAAAATTATGCAGGTTTAAACTTCCAAACAAAAGGGGCGTTTTATTTCGTTATTCAAATACGAAACGATTCTCTCATAAAATACTTACGAATTATAATATGAATACCTTGCTTTGTCACAGAGTAATTAAGAGGAAGATAAATTAGACGTCTAAATAACAAACAAGAGTTTCGAATGGAATCATGCCAAATTGCTTGAGATTATTGTAAAAGACAAGTACCTAAGTATTCACGGCTTTCTAGTTTCTTAAAAGTAAAATTATGGAGAAGGCACATCTGTTTGTCGGTCTCTTTATACTTATTCGTAGCTTTAACATAAGATATTTTTTTGCTTGAGCCAGAATCCCATTTGTAATAATGCTGCTTAGATAACTAACCCAAGAGAAAAAATTGCAACTAGAAATACTTGTTTTTTACTAAGTAAAAAGATCCATATGACAGAATTCAGTGGCAATGTAATATTATTTAAAAAACATAGAATAATATATTTTTATGTGTGTGTGTATGATATCGTGTGGTTTTTTGTCACGACTTTATTTGACTACAGGCAAACCCGTAGTAAAAAGCTAGTTCACCATAATTCCATTAATACAATTTATTTAGAAGACTGGATTAACAAGATTAAGCTAACCCGTAGGTACGCAATTGTTTTAGTATTGAGATATAAAATTCATGACTCCCGGTCGCTTCGCAGCAAACTTATTACAGAGAAGGAAAGTGTATTAATTTAATCATATTATTTAGTAATGCTTCGGTGAACTGTTTTATACAAGCTTCGTTAATTATCTGGATTTAAATAATATAACATCTTGCTTAGTTGTGTTCAGTTTGTTTAAATCTAAATAGAATTAAGGTCGGGGTTGAGTTAAATATTTAGATCTTTTATCAAGGATATTGTACGACTATCGTCATTAAAACAATTAGTTATTATGTGTTGGTAATTAAGTATAATTAGATAGACCATAGCTTTATTAAAGCCATTACTGAAGACAAGTTCTGTTGCTTATAGATGGCTCCATATCCACACAGGTAATGTTGTATGATCAAGATACCCAACCAGACATTTATAAATAAAGCTATTGCACCTCTATCCTACTGATATTAATGCGAAAGTCCGTTTTTTTGCTACGCTTTCACGCAAAAACTACTTACTGATCATCATGAAACTTTTTGTACACATATTCTTGGTGGTACTAGAATGAACATAGGATACGTTTTATTTAATAAAAAAATCTCACTCAGGACGCGGATGGAACCGCGGGAAACAGCTAAGTAGTAGGTAAAATTATTTTGAAAATATTTTTTCTAAAAAGGTGTGAATTCATTATGATACAAGATATGTAATAACCAAAGATTTCACACAGGTTTCGGTCTTCCAACACATCGACATCATTGATTGTATTACATAGGCACGCACACACATACACAGTCATCTAGGATCACACAAGAATATTCAATACGCTTGCGTACACATCAGGCTTCATAGTCCAATACTATTATTGTCGTCAAAATTAAGCTATTATACTTAGTCAGTGATCAGCACAAGTCCATTATCGTCAGGCAACTGTTAACCACAGGTATTGGTCTGGTTTGTAACTGGCCTGTCTCAGTGACGACATACGCTCACTGGACAAAGCGTTTAGCACTGATATTGCCAGATTGAATGGGCTGAAAAACATCAGATGGGTAATATATTCTGAGGAAACTTAACGCAGTTTTGAAACACACGAATATTATAGTTTACAACCAGTTCAAGGGAAGTACTTGACGCACCCGGATAGAAAGATACAACTTTAAATCGTTTCAGCAGTTTTGGCAATAAAGCTCGACAGACAGATTTGCTTTCGCGTTTATCATATTAGAAAAAAATCATTAATAATAACATATAATTAACTTTGTATAGAATCAAAATAACTAACTGACCGTACACAAATCTCTGTAATCAATAACATTTCATCTGGCCACGTCGAACCCATATCATTGATTTGGCTGGCTTATTTGCCGCGGACTTTTATACCAAACCAACCTGTAGTTTTAATACTTCATACGTCAGATTCGAAGGGGGATTAGTTGAAGGCAAATTTACCTAGCTCTCAAAGTCGGAAAAATACCAAATGAGAATGAAAACCTCGATCTCGTATAATACGAAAATTGTACGCGCCACTCCACTTGATTAAAGAGAAAAATAAGCTGTTTTTCTGTTGAGATTTCCTAAGTATTTTCATGGGTTGAATGTAAGTAATGCTTGAACCATGACAGTTTTATTTATTCTGTTCGTTTTTATTGTTTCTCTCTAAACAATGAATGGTTCCCAGAATTAATAGGACTCGACAAATGGATATGACAACTTAACAGCTGCTTGAAAATATCGCATTCAATTTAAACGTGTAGCTACAATGTTTGAGCAATGTTATAGAACACCTTAATCCTTAATTAGAGACGAAAATAAAAGAACAGTTTCCGCTCGAGCAGCAAAATTAAATTTAAAATGTCGTAGCAATTTCCTAAAACGGGAACGCGAAAATGAATAAAAAACAAAAGCTATGCGCCATTGCAAATATTACAAACGAGGCATCCGGTGAATCCCTCCAATTTTATTATAGGAAGAAAAACTGCCTTATCGCTGTATTCCGTAATTTTTAAAACCCTTGTTTTAGCCCAATACAGCTGAATAATAAAGAATGAAATAAATATTTTTCATTCCCCCTAATATTTTCCGGCATCCTGTCCAGAATGATATTTGAATGTTTTCACTAAGCGAAAATAAATGCCTACATATTTCAGCAGTAATGTAAAAAGAGATTTTGTTATTCCATATAGCGCAATAAATTAGCGTAAATATATTGTATTTTGTGTGGCTTATTATTGGCGGTACAACTGAAACAAATAATACGTATTACAGAGTAAATTGTGGGCACGGGCGTATTTCAAATTAGTTTCAGATTAGTTGTAATGTAAAATTATATATTTTGGATAAGTTTAAGAATAGCGAAGGTCCCCTGGGTTTTTTGAGAGAGGTCTTATTGTAGGTATCGAAATTGATGAAATTTGGAATGCCAATACTATTGATACGTCTATATTTGCAATACTCGTATTTAGTTTTGGAAACAAGCATAGAGAGCAGACGCTTCGACTTTGTTAGAACCTTCAAAATAGACAAATTTTGCTTCGGGGTGTTTCATATCTGTAACATGTTAGAACCAGGCTTAGAAGTTATTGATTTGTCTTACTAACTCACTAACACAGGATGCTCCTTACTTCGAAGTTTGCAGATAATAGTTTGAAGTACACTTATCTACTCGTATGCTTCTGAAGGGTGCGACGGAGCTATCGTACTCGTAATTTTCTAACCCAAGTTTAAACTTAGTGAGAAACTGTAATGACAAATTAACTTTTTAATACACGATTTATATGGATTGTGAAATTTTCTTTTCAGTCTCATTTTTTAGCAGATATTAAAATGCATCATACATTGTTAGTCATGAGGGAAAATTTCCGTGTCACCTCACGTGAGATACGGAAAAGAGCAATCACATCGTCTTCACGTCATATTTTTTTTCTTATATAATATCTTACGAAAATTCCTTTGAAAAGGTAAAAAAGAAACTTAAAAAATAACAAACTATACATAATGCTTAACTACATTCCTGTAGTTGAATATTGCTTAAATAAAATGCTCTCTGTAAATGCAAAATAAGAAACTCTAACCTTTGTCGCAACCCACAGTAGAAACTCAAAGAAGTCTTATTTTAATTTAGAAATGCATAGCTTTCTTAGTCTGGTTTGCATGTAGATGCAGAGATAAAGTCCCGCGAAGCATACTTTTGTCTCGTCGGAGTAACTCGGTCACACCACAACAGAAGTTGCGTTTTATCTCCAGCCTCGTAAGAAGTTTTTAAAAACACTCTTTGTCTTAGAGGCAGTCAGCAGTGAAGGAAGATGGAACACGGCGTACTCAGTTCGATTCAAAATGTTTTACGACTAAGAAATGAATGTACCTAATGGAAGCGTGCAAAAAACGCTCGTGGTCCAACTCGAATAATGTCTGTTTGAATCTAGGATTTGTTATAAGGACTTTGATAAAATAGCTAGTTTATCAGAAATGTCTTCTTTAAGAGATGTCAGAGCAATGTTTTATTGAGACGGTTTATCATAAATTGCTTGAATGACAGAAAATATAAGGAGTATTTTTGTCAAAATTCTTGATTGATGGATAGCTATTTATAGCTGGAATTCCATCAAAATCTCCCCTGTTATTTCAGTCTACAAAATACTGCCAAAATTATTACGATTTAATGGTGTCTAAGAATTTCTAGGACTCAAAGATGAGGTTACGTATAATGTAGCAAGTGAATGTTTTGGTATACCATACCTACATGGTCTTAATACATGTAGAGAGACATAACAAAATAACTCCATTATTCCGCAGCAACAATACACTTCTCTACGAACCAATTCAGCAGCATTATAAAGCCATTTAAAATGCCGAATGAAAATGTTCTAAAGAATTTCGTAACTCATGCATACCGTTCCCTATTAATGAGCTACTCCATAATAATGCCGGCCCATAACACCGTTTACAGTAGGCTCTTAAGCTTATTGGAAAACTTTGATCCTCTCCAAATGACTTTTTACAAAATATTCCAATGTTAAATGGAAAGGTACGCGGAAATTATGAGGAAGAAGAGTAACGTTAAATTGCCCTGTAGTCTTCGGTATTGGAATATGAATAATATAAAATTTCACTGTTTGTAAAACATTTTTTCGTCACTCTTTGTGAATTTTGATTATTTCAATTTGTACAAGGATGCTCAATTAAGTGCTGTCCTTTGTACTCTTTTATCGTCGGTTCATTGGCTTTATTTGTTCGAGATATTGTTACAAGTACGCTTTGTGATCTTTGAAGCCTTGATTTCAATATCTGAGGGACTATAAAAGATTTCCTCATCGAGAACATTCCTACACTCTGTTATTCGTAGAAATCAATAACGTAATGTATAAATGTAACAAGCTCCATTATGTTATAAAATATCAAGTTCGTTAAATTAAGTTTCATAAAAAATTCTTGTCAAAGCTGCGCGAACATTATTTACTCTGGTATAGAATAAATAAAGTGTACTGAAATACCTAAAATATGACAAAAATCTTCAGTGAATAACTTGTAATTCACAAAGGTTTTCTCAAAACTAAAACATAATTTTACATTTCCAAAGCTATTCTCTCAATATATGACTTTATTTTATTACGAACGGTATTTTTCCATGCTATTTTGAATTTCCACGTAAATAACAAAAGCAACTCTCGTAAACAAAGCGCCATTCGATGTTCTGCCGTCAAGCAGTAAAGACGTATATCACTGTAGTTGCCTATTTATCTAGCTTCCTAATAAAGCAAGGCAGCATAATAGTGAAGTGACTCCATTCTCCTTCAGTGTGCATTTTATCATACTTACAGTCCGACGGAGGCAAATTTGCAGAGCTATTGAATGCACTAGCCTTCTCTGGTTACTACAATATACTACACTCGACTAACAATGGAGAACGCAAATGATATTGGACCAAGTTCCGTTACAGTGACCAAGTCATTATTTATTTTTTAACGCAATATTGCCCCGTCAAATATTTTTTTTCGTAAAAGTTTAATAGCTTTAACTGATTTCATTTTGTATTTTGTTTTCGCTATTAATGGATGGAGAACATAATCGTTGGATCTAATCTGACATAATTTTAGACGTCTATTGATGAATTACCATTTTGATCGGAGTATTGAAGGAAACGTTTAGTTAGCGTTTTGATGAAAAATATGTGACATTAATCCTGTTTTTGTTTGTAATAAAGTGGGTTTTAGAACAAAAAATGGGGGCCATTAAGTACTGATCGTTTTTTTACATATTTTTCAATTTACCTTTATGTAAACAATCAAACAGAATAAATAAATTATCTAAGTGTGTATTAAATAAATACTTAAACAATTTCGTAATTAACTCCTAAGTATTTAATTTCAGTCATTGATTAGAATACTATTCTATTATAAGATATTTTAAAGATTTTAATTAAAATACTTTCTTTGTTTTGCCTACAGTTACAATTAGCCTAAAACTATTGGCACTTGACTCCTATCTACCATTTAATTATTTTGTGAATTTAATCAACTTCAGTTTCAATTGGACTATTTACTGGAAATTTCTTGTCTTTAAATAATCTTGAGCAATTTTTTGAGTTACTATTTTTATTGAGCTCTTAAGGTCAACAAAAAAGTTAATTATGTGAAAAAGAGTCTACAAATAGCAGTGTCGTTTGCATTCATTCGTCAAAACGTGATGGCATTTGAACGTTCAGATTGGCATGACAACAGTAGGCTTAGCGGAAAGCATTTACGAAAATCTGTTTCCAGTCGCAAACGATTTAATGGTTGTAGGTACTCGACTTTTACTGAACGTATTTGAACATACACCTACACGATAATAATTAGACATGAGCAGATTCAGGTCTTCTTTTAAATGCGTCGATTTAGTAAGTAAAAATAGAAGATAGAAAATATAAGATATGAATTGCAAACCTGTATTTCGATGGTAATATTCGGTTGTACATTTGAGTGTACAACATCCCTAATGCCTAGATTTAATTAATCAACGCATTCACTTAAATCCGGATGCATACAAATAATTAGTGGAAGCTTGTTCAATTGTTCACATTTGCATTAATACATATTCGCGGACTACACGACCGCTCGTGAATTACGGAGTCTAGCTCCATACATTTGAACATACAATTTAATAAATTGTTAGCCGTAATTAAAGGTGTAGGTTTTCTAGTATAAAGGGCTGTTATGTTGAAATAACTACTATTCCTTATCATTATTAAATAATTGAAAGGTTTGCTTAGAGACTTAAGGGTGACCTTTATTTGATTCAGGATTATTTTTACGAAATCTTTAGCTGTTAGCCACACACTGAGTATAAGAAAACTTTCAACACACCCACACTATCACATCAAATACATCAGCAAACAAGATTTTGTGAGAACAGCCGAATGACAAAGGGAAGCAATGCGAACCGAGTCGTAAGGTTAAATGGTCTAAGAATAAAATACGCACACATTGCGGCAACAGCCAAAATCTCTTTGGCGAACGTATAATAAATCCTTTGTTGTATTGACGAAACAATTGAGTTGAGTGTATTACCGGCGGGAACCCATTCAAATTTCCAATAGATCAGATGGTGCCGCAACAAATTGCTATCTGGTTGTACCCAAATCGTATTTTCATTTCTGTGGCTCGAGACCTCTTTTGTTCCACGCAAATCAATTTGGAATCAAGCCTGTGGAGTTTATAGGATTTTTGAATGAAAGACTTTTCGAGGTTGAGGATTATATGAGTACGTTTGTCGTTTACTTGTGTCGCTCTTCGCTTTTTGCTTTAAGTGAAGGGATTTGAATAAATTATACGTCTGTTCGATGTATTGGTACCTACCAGCGATGTTTATGGATTACCTTCGATAAATACAGCTAAACTTTTACCTATTTTAGGAATATTTTTTTTGTTTTGTTTAAATTTTCAATAAATACCATTAAAAAACCTCTTAGAATGAGTACCTACTTGCCAACGTATTTATTTAAAATCCCTATATAAAATGTTGTCTTCAAAGGCTTTCTTGGAAACTGTGCATGCATTTTATAACATTAATTCATTTCTTGTCAACATGAGAAAATAAAAGGTTTTTATTTTCTTTCATATTCACAAAGGAATGGACATAAAAGAACTTTGTTTCTTTGAGAATGTCATATGCTTAAGGTCACGTCTGCATGTGATACACTTTATTCATTTATTAAATTAATATTTGCTTAAGCCACTGAAGACAAATAAATCCTTAATTGTGTGTGCTTTCCTTATAAATATTTTCTTTGGTCCAAACAAAAATGTCGAGGGAATATTGACTTTGGTCTTTATTGTAGGCACTTGCACTGTGCGATAGTTGGGTGGATAAATAGGATTATATTTCTTAAAATTAGAAATAGAATTTTGGTTTAACGTCTTCGCAGCCATATACCTAACCATAATCACTAATAATATAAAACATGCGCGTAAAATAGACTATCATCGAAATTATCAAAGGCAAATATACATTTAATAAAAAAAAACATGGATGCAAAATAAACAAAAGCACATCACTATCAAACCTCGGCATTAATCCTTATCAACAGTAAATAATCCTCTTATAATAAACATTGCACACCACAGAAGTTTCATGTTGATTTGCCATCAGTGCCAGTACAAAACAACTAATTAACTGGAGCTCCACTAAAGCATTCCCCTATGAATAGAGGTAATTTCAATACATATATCTAGATGTCACACGTGTTTGGTACATTCGGATGTACGTAATAGTGAGATTCTATTGATTGTCTGTTAGGTGAGTGCTGATTGGTTTTTGGTGATTATCCTTTTGTATTTTAGAGGTAAATATCACTAATTAAATGTTTTTAATAAATAATGCTCATGACACGTTGACATAATGCCGTAGTCCCAAACTAAGCCACAACTAAGCTGATTCTGTACTATGAGCATTAGACAAATAAACTTGCTTCTGCAATAATATACTAATTATGAAATACATACGAGTACATACCTACTACATATAGAAACAACCACATTATAAATCAATTATATTCCACACACAAATTATAGAATGATGCGGGAATCGAACCCTTTTGTTGCTGGAAAATTCATAGATGGTGTGAAAGTCCAACTATGTCCAGACTGCCATTTGAACACAGCAGAATACAAAAACGTCACATGGAGTGACCGGTGATGTGGCTGTGAAATGGATGGACAGCCATCTATAGACCGACGGGCCCGACAGTTACAGTTTAACCCATTCCCCGGCAATGCAGACATAACAATAAACAATCGGTTTGATTCACGGGACGAGGAACTTGTTAGTATTAGACCCAAATCTACCGACAGCATAAATGTTATTTTTCTTAACGCAACTGTTTATTATGCTTTTTACTTTTATTTTTCAAAGTAAACAGTTGCTTTGAGAAAAACGGCCGATTATATTGGCAGTGAGCATGAGCATTAAAACTGTCTTAAAAAAGATTTTTAAAGAACAAATTGTTTTCAGCACTTTGTTGTGTTGATATATATCACAAACAATCACAATATTTTGCAAAGACTAAATACATATGTATTACACAATTTACGTTAGTCTTTGCTTAATTAGTTTATCCGAATACACTGGAACAGACATACCGGAGGATAAGCTGAACTTACTGAGACATCGGAATCGCATGTCAAACTTAGCACGACCCCAACTTAACCGTGGCCATGCCAATATTAATAGATATTAAGCTGGAAATATGTATATATGTATAATACGAGCTATTTCTCGCGTCACGAAGGAATATTTCTTGTATCCTAGCTCGTTATTTTTCTTGACGAGACGGCAAATAAACTGAAATTCAAGAGGTCAAATATTAATTTCGTTTCGATTTAAATTCATTAGAATTTAAGACGATTGAAATAATAGTTAGGCTTATTGTAATTCGATTTTGATTGCATTTGATTTAAATGAATAAGTAATGAAGTAATAAATTATATTTGCTTTTTAAAACAGAAAAAATGGAGATAATAAAATTAATTGGACGTTGTAAATTGGTTTTTACAATAGGTACTTAATTTAATTGGGTAACGGAGTAAACTCTATATACACATTTTAAGCTTAATTCGTCAACAGTTCGCCAGTTCGCATTATAATTACGGTTTAAAGAATGTAGCGGATTGCAATAGACAGTGCCATTAGCCAGGTGCATAATTTTAGTATCCAACCCAATACGATGTAATTATTACGATATAAGCAATATTTTTACAAAAATATATATCCAACAGTAGCTAAATACAATTTGTTGGATTCAATCACGTAACAGGATCATTTTTACAAAAAAGAACTCGAATTTCAAAGTAAATTCAATTTTTCTGATGGATATATATATTATATTCTATCCTATTATTAATTTGAGTTATACTAAATGGCTTTTCAAAATAGCTACAAAAGCAGAAAATTGAAATGTTTATGAATTACCTGAGTATTTGATAGCATACAAAGTGGAATGCGTATATTTTTGGATTCTGGGCTATATTATATTTATTTACCAGCTATTGAAAACATTTTGTGTAAAAAGCATTATGTTGATGTAAGTAGCTGTTTAATGGTCTCTGCACACAGCGGGCGCGGCGCGGCGGGACGGGACGGCGACGCGACGCTGAGCAGTTGTAATGTAGGTACTAGATATTACGGACGACATCACACAGAGCCGTCCCGCTCGGCGCGACGCGACGCGACGATCTAGTACATTGCGTCGCGTCGCCGTCCCGTCCCGCCGCGCCGCGCCCGCTGTGTGCAGAGACCATAATATTTACTTAAGTAATGTAAGAAAGTTTTTTTGGAATACATTTCTAATGTATCCTTTTGGTTGTATAAATGAAAAGGCGCATTTGTTACTATTAGCGTGGTCCACGTCATAACAAACCGTCCCGTTTGTCTCGATACACTCGACTCGATTCCGTGACTCGATTGCAAAAGAATCGCTCGAACGCAGACGGTAGAAGTTTTGCCGTCGCACGGTTCAGAGAAAATTTCAAGGAACAACTAGATTCACTCAGCTTGTTTGTCTGGCATAAATGCTAGCTTTTACATATAACAATGTTCTTGTTAGAATAAACGATGGCCGTTCGCTTGTTTATTGTAACCTTTGCCGATGGTCACTTTGTACAATATACTTGTCAATTTATTCGATATTTATGTGTTTGTTTTCTCTACAAGAAGGCAAAAACACACATCCGTAAATCATGTTCTAATTTCTTTACAAATATTTACACGACATACCTACAATAAGTAAGTGTCTGGTTAACAACCTGTCTGGTCCTTTTGCTGCATTTTTTAGTCCTGTCAGTGTGTGTGTAGTGGCTTTGACACCGTATCTACACAAACATGATGTAATCAACATCCACGCCTCAACCACGCCACCACAGCCGTCTCAATTACTTAGTAAGCTGTAATCACGCGAGTATTGGCTTTGGCACTAATCCTTGTGTTTAGGGATTAAGCAGTAGGTACATAAATACGAGTATGTAAGCGTCACTACATCGCTAGTTTATTATTTGGTTACCTCTCAATGTTACATATACTCGAGACAGTTAGTTTGTAGTATTTGCAAGGTTCAGTAAGTATCTACTTATTCTAACTGGCAAATAAAAGAACACTCATTGTTATACCTGTGGGATGCGAGATGAAATCGCGATGATGTCCTACCATAAATCACCTTAATATCAATATAAATGTGCGTCTATTATTACCTTTTCAAATCACTAAATCATTGATTTCAAGAGATGGTATTAATCTTTATATCCAGATAATTACTATCATTACATCTCTTCACTTGTAACCGAATTAATTAGAAGGTATCCAATTACTTCTTATTTCTACGTAATAGGTATATTGGGATTAGTAATAACTTCTTTTTACGTTTAATATTGTAAGCAGAACATGTGGGCGGAGATATGACAATAAATAATTAAGAGCAAACAGTTTGTCCTTCGAAAGAGGTTTTATATTAAATCAATAAACTGCTTATGTTTGGACCTATAATATTTCATCATTGTCATGTTTACTTCTAGCTATTCTTCTCTATAATCAATTTAGCATCCGTTTCTAGAAACACTCATTAGAATTTCAAATCGTTGTAAACATGATGTTCAGAAATCACCAAGCAAGCTCCCATATAGTATGTTCATACGTTTAGTCAATTTCACCAGTACGTCTGAATATTTGAATATGTTAATAATACGGCTCAAACTTCCACAAATATCATCTTTAAACGAATTTCCAATAGAATTTTCCAATAAAATTTTGTATTGGAAAACGAGTGGTGGATATATGAGCATATGCCGTTACGCCAAAAGGTTTCTGAAATAAATTTCAGTTAGGAGCAGTCACTATATTTAGGTAAATGTATGTCATTTTAACTACATATGTTTGCGTTTAGAAAATATTGTCGCAAAGTAATCGTTAGGCAACAAATTATTTAATTACCCAATAAATACTTTCAACTAGGTATACAAACAACGAAAAATCGCCGACATATTCGTAATTTTGAAAAAGCGCTCTTCGTTCATATAACTAACTAGCTTTTGCCCGCGACTTCGTTCGCGTGGAATAGTGACTTCCGGCAGATTTTTGGTTTGACCAATAGATGGCGCTATATGTCCGGAATAAATTTTATTTTTTATTTTTATATTTTTTGTAATAAAAACTATCCTATGTCCTTCTCCTGGCTCTAAAATACCTCCCTGCCAATTTTCAGCTAAATCGGTTCAGCCGTTCTTGAGTTATAAGCGAAGTAACTAACACGACTTTCTTTTATATATATAGATTTACAAAGGTTGTTAGCAACGTAGGCGGGTTGATTACATAGGTTAGTACACATAGGTTTTTTTTTCCGCTGTGTGTGACGTCACAGGAAAATCAACACCCGCACGTTGACAGGCTTTAGCCCGCGGGTACGCTGGCTACTAAAATTGAGCACCGTTTAGTTTTAATTTTAGCTCTATACCAGTTTCAGGCTTCAATAAATCTAGTTAGTTATCTATTTCGAATGAAATGATTTACGAGCTCGGTAGTTAGGTTTCTACCTCTACTTTGAATATTGAAGAGTAAAGTTACTCAAAACGGGTGTATCTTTACGAATTAATGACAACGAAATTATAATTTTCAAGTATATATTATTAAAAAGAGCAAACAACGCGTAAGTGATTTATAACAGACAGTTACAGAGCAAGAGAGCGTTTATTTGAGCTCCAACACGGATTCATATAAATGGATTCGTGAGCAATAATTAATCGCGGAAAGTATTTGTTCTCGAGTAATCAATCCTCAATGAATATCAGGTGATAAAATATAATTATGTACCTATTGCAAAGTATATGTTCTTTAAGAATAAATTTTCCCAAAACTGTGACTGTGGTGACAAAAGATACAAATTTTGTTGAAAACAACCTCTACCATCTTAGAAAAAAGTTTTAACCATTACAAACCCATGAATCTGAAGGAGTTACGATATAAATATAAACTGAATAGCCATCTTCGCAACATACATAGTTTCAAGTTATGGCACTTTGATCGTAAGGGTGTTCGCCAGGGGTGCCTGAAGGGCGCATGTCATCCCTCTGAAAAGGGTGACACGGGTATGAAAACTCGTTGACTCTATCTTCGATTGCACTCGTCTTGAACTTAAGTGACCCTTCGGAACTATTTGTTAGTGTAAATCATGAGAAGTTTCATATAATAAAACGTGTGTGTTAGTACGTAGATATGTATTTACGTTTAGGTATTTTATGTTCTGAAAGGACAATTACCTAAATTGACTGTCTTTTATTCGTGTCGATTGGCGTATGTTCCATTTATTATATATTTTTTTCATAATTGATACATATTGGAAATATACAGGAATGAATTTTATCCAGTGCGCAAACTTCGTCAACTTATAGTTAAATAAGTTTTATTGATACGTTTATTTTTATTTTGTCGTGTTTTAGTACAAAAAAGAAAAGTTATTGATATCGAAAGATGTTTATTTTGTAACCGATTGTACGGTCACAGTCGTCATAGTATGCACGGCGGCAACGCGAAACCGGTTTGCAATCGCGAGCGCTGCTCTAAGCGCGTAAGAATAGTTGGTATCCATATTTTGCTGATTTTAGGGCGGACAAAAGAATGAATTTTTTTTTTACTGATGATGCAGATATGTTCTATTAATGATTCTGGACCACCAGTTTTTTTTTTTTGCACTGCATAAAATTCATTCCTGTATTTAAAAATAATGGAACAGACAATAAAGCTAAATAAAAATATATGTATCGAGACAGGGATCGAAAAGAGTTGGCAATGCCTGCTTTTTATAGAAACTGGTGAAGTTAATTTGTTGCCATAAAAGAACTACGCACGTACCTAAATAAAAAATGGTCACAACAAAACATTTTTTGTACAAGTGTTTTCATACGGGAATTCTTTACTTAGAGCAGAGCCTGAATATTGTACTTACATCCTTATTTTGATACCTACCTCTAAAATGGGTTTGGTAGAACGATACAATATTTATTTATTTACAAAAATTACGAAGATATAAAATCATAGGCCATTGTAAGAAAATTAAATCAGTTTTAAACATCCTAATTAAATCCAAAATCTCTTACACCATAGTAGAAAACAAAACAGTGCTCATTACGCATTCTACACAAAAATACTCAACTCAAGTATTGAGTTCCTACACTCGTTCTGTTTTTCTTTGTTCCCATGGCAACGGAGTTCTTACACCAGAGTAAACCGAACTTAGTCCAGTCTATAGGTGCTGAGCGAAGTTCCGTAACGACTGGTCGAGTACTTGCCCCGATAGTTTTGTTGGGATAACTAACAATACAGCTCATTGAGTTTGACTGGCCTGCGCTTGAATTCTACCAAGAGCGGACCAGTGATGTTGTTGATAACTTTTGATAACACAATTTACATTGATGGATTATGCTTTTTTGAAGACCTATTGGCTACCCGGATTTCAGTACGACAGCTTTGTTTGTATTGTCAAAATACTGATGGTGACCATCTACTAATGTACCTACATAATGTACCTACATTACAAATGGAATCCAATTTTTAATTTTAAATCGAACCACTTCCAGAGAAATTCAACGAAAATAGGTACTCGAAATTTCACAATCGAATCTGGTACCGTCCAGAATATCTCGTAACGAGAACCGAAATCAGTGTGTTTACTGGTTAGAGCCCGTAATTATACCGATGCTTATTAGTCCACCGTCATTGTCAAACGTGGGGACAGTACCTAAGCCCAGCTGTACACTCGAGCCTTTCAAACTCCGTCACTCGCATCACCGCACCTCATTTTATATCATCGGGTGTTGCTACACTGTACACCTACATAATACCCATTGTATTCCCTGTAATCCTATTTAAAGGGAAATGACGGGATTTTTAACGCCCCTCTTCATTTTGTCAGGCCCTCTCATTTTGTATGTTACGGAGTTTTACAGTCGATATATAAAATGCCAACGCTTATCTATATTTAAATTCGTTTTAGAATTATGTATTGTGTAGATTTGATACGCCGTACCTATATTGGATTCAGAGTAATTAATTATTCATGCTACGAAAAAGCTTTCGTTTAAAAATTATGTACAATTTTTTTGTGGATTCGAAATCTACAATGACGGAGATCACAAACGTAAACGTCAAAATCTAAGTAACTTCTAAAAGTTGTTACAAAAGTAGTCCTTAAACCACAAGAAACGCCAATTAATTCATCATAAATATTACAATAGGCGGCACACTTTTCTAACTTAACAAAGTTACGACACGACAGGCTTTTCTCCGAGAGAAAGTTTTCTTTTACAATAGGTAGCAAATACCAATCAACTAATCTACCTTCTTTCAACATGGCCGCCGCGTGTGGTCACAAAAACAATTCGCAAAAAGTAAACCACGGCCCACACGTCTGTATATTGCGGAGTAGCAATTACGCGAACAGGAAAAGTGGAATACACAGCTTGTTTGTTCCAATATTGTTGTTTTTCTTCTACAAATACCGTAGGTATTGATAGATAGTCTTTGTATTACATTATAATATCCATTTCCATTTTGGTATTTGTAGATTTATTGCCGTATTTTCACCGATAGCGCAGGTTTTGATCAAATTCTGATACATTGTTTTTCAGTCTCTCATTTTTTAGAGTAAGCTTACAAAATTAATACCGTATACGAGTAGTTGAACTAACTTAAATAAAACTAAATGATTGACGTATCTGTGCAAACGGCCGTATTAAATCTACATTTTCGGCAGTTTCAATAAATTATATTAACTAAACTTTAACAATAAAGTTGAACCCGCATATGGGCACTGAGATAACAATGAAGGCACCATAATTAACAAAATCTAACTAAACCGCACAACTAAAACTAAACTTCAAATTGTACATTACGAGAGATAAACCGAAAAGAGGTATTTGAAAGGCTTCAAAGTGTGTTTTCAGGGTATCGTAACAGTATAATCTCATTTTGAGATAACAAAACCACGTTACAAAGTAATTTTAATCCTTAGAGTACTGCAATGTATGAATAGGACGCGCGTTTATGATGCTTGATATATCTTCATTACGTCGCGTTGTTCAGTTGGTAATAAAACTGGACGCGATTGCTGTTACAATGTTGGTAGCCCTGCTTGTATTAGAGATTGTGGAAAGCACTTAAAATAAATAGCTTGACATTATAAAAAAAAAATACTAAAATAAATTTTTATTTATTTATTTATTTATTTATTTATTTATTTCTCCTCACAATGATAAGCTTATTCTAGGTTACACATTTATGATTTTTTTTTTTTATTATTATAGCAATGTGAGGAGCTGGAGTCTGAGTTAGGCGTAAAGTGCCTGAATTACAAATCTCCAGGTCCCCACCCCACGGAAGAACAAATGTTATTTCTTAAATAATATCATGTTACAGTCCAATATCATCGACAAGGAGATTTATGACTTAAACATAAATACTTATGGTTGAGGGTAGAAGCTAAAATTATAAACGAAAAAGTTATTCAAGCGCTAGTGTCAGTGTGTATGTGTGTGTATGCAAGTGTGTAATGTTAGTATATAGTGTTAATGTGTAGTATTGACTGTCAGGTGTAGTATGCAAGTGTGCCATTACGTTAGAGGGTTTTGGTATGGTACAAGTTATAAACTTATATCGTATCGATTTAATTTGAATGCAGTAGTCTCTCTGTACAATCATAATCGAACTTTTTTAACCACTCCGAAACCAAAGACTTACATTTGGTTGTTGGCAATGGATATAGCGTTAAGGCGCGATTTAACTTATTGTATAGGTTTGGACCCTGGTAGCAGAAAAACCGATGTGCAAATTTAGTTTTAAATGATGATAAAGAACACACTGCATGTTTGCGACGTTTGTTTTTTGTTTTTTCTGGCTCAAAAGCTGTTTGGCCATGTTGCTTTATAACCGTTCTCAGAATGAATAGCTGCCTTACAGTTAGTACTTCCCATTTCGAGTAGAGTTCAGTAGTTGGGTAATAAAACGGCAGACACAGACTGACCTTGAGGAGTGCTCTCTGTGCTCTTTCAACTTTTAACAGATGAGTTTTACACGCACCCCCCCATGTAGTGATACAGTATTCAAGCTGAGACTGACAGAGGGCGTAGTAGGCCGATTTTATCACAGTTTTTGGTGCAGTGTTTCTTAAGGCTTTAAATATAACTATAAGCCTACGCACTCGCGCTGCTAGGAGATTAATATGATCGCAAAACTTGAGATTTCTGTCAATCATTACTCCCAAATATTTTGTAGCTTTCGTGCTTTTAAGATTGGGGCATTGGCAATTTGTGTTATTTATATTTGGGCATGAATGTGAGACAATACCCAAGGAGGGATCCGGTTTGTCATTAGTTTGAATGGAAAAGGTGATGAAGGTCGTTTTTTCCACATTTAATGTGAGTAAATTCTTATTTAACCAACTAGTTACCTGGTTCATGCCTGCCTGAGCTTTGACAAAAGCCTCATGCCAGGAGTTATCACTAAAAAGTAAGGCCGTATCATCGGCAAATGCAATCACTTTCGAATTCGGTAACGTAAGTTGACATATGTCATTTATATAGACTAGGAACAGTGTAGGCCCAAGAATACTGCCCTGTGGAACTCCAAAAGTAACTGGGACCTCTTCACTAGTTATGCTACCGATTTTAACACATTGTGTTCTGTCAGTTAGATAATCTTTAAAAAGTTTTAATTGAATTCCTCGTATGCCCAGTTTTTCAAGTTTCGTTAAGAGAATAGGGACAGAGACTGTGTCAAAGGCTTTAGCTAAATCCAAGAATATTCCAATGGTTTTCCTCTTCGAATCTATGTTGTCTACTATATAATTTGTTAGTTCTGACACAGCGTCAGCGGTGGATCTCTTGGCTCTAAATCCATATTGTGCTTTTGAGAGAAGATTTTTATTTTCCAAGTACGTAACAAGTCTTTTGTTAATGACGCGCTCTAAAATTTTCGATAGGGTGGGGAGAATTGAGATCGGCCTATAATTATTAACACAGTCTCTGTCACCATTCTTATGTATCGGGTGAACCCTAGACTTTTTATAGATTTTTGGAAATATACCGGTTGTCAGTGACAAGTTACAGATATACGTTATTGGTGCTGTGAGTATATCTATATTAGATTTCAATATGTCGCTAGATATCAAGTCAAGGCCCACCGAACAATCGCTCTTTAACCCTATTATTAAAGACCTAATCTCATCATCGTCCGTAGGGAGCAGACAAAAAGAGTGGCTACAGGAGTGTGAGGTGATGGGTTCCGCTTGTAGATTAGTATTCGTAGTGATTTTTTCTGCTAGCGTTTTGCCAACATTTGCGAAGTATTGATTGACATTATTAACTGATTTTTGAGGGTCACTGGTGTTAATAAGTTCGATCGGGCTATCTTTAGGTTTAGTCGAGTATGTAATCTCTTTAACTAATTTCCAAATTTTTTTACTGTTATTCCCTGCATTTTGAAATTGTGATTTTTCATATTCTCTTTTAAGTTTTCTTAATAAGTATGAACAAAAGTTTCGGTATCGTTTATACGTAATTTTTTTTATCTCATTGTCTGGGTCTTTCTTTGCCTTTTTATAAAGATTATCGCGGTTTCTAATGCACTTTAGAATGCCTGGGGTTATCCAAGGCTTTAGAATTCTTTTCCTGTTTGATATTTTGACCTCTTTAGTATTGTTTATGATAGCCCTATATAGAATATCATGGAAGAAATTAGCAGCGTCATTAGCGTTTTTAGAGGTGTACAGTGTGCTAAAGTCAGCACTTTTAATTTCCGCCTTTAGAGAGTCGTTGTCTAGATAATTTATAATTTTTGCAGGTTTTTGTTTCGGAAGACTAGCCATGTACAAAACAACACTATTGTGGTCTGTGATTGTTGTTTGGAGTATAAGACAACGAGCCCTTAGTTTAGTCTTTAGAAACGTATGATCCAAACATGTTTTATTGTGCGTAGGAGACGTGTATGCAGGCAACATACCATGGAATGCCATCATATCTAGATATGCAGAACGATTGTTATCGGCACTGTGCTCGGCTATATTAATGTTGATGTCCCCCAGTAATATAACATTAGGCATAACCGAATATTTTAACAGTACCTGATTCAGGCCTTGTAGGAAGCTATCTATGTTTCTATATCCGGGTGGCCTATAAATAGCCAAGGCCACTGTATCTTTATTTAAGGTAATTATAAGACAATTTGCACCCTCAATCTCCGGTTCCTCAATAGAGATAAACAAATCGCTCCTGTAGTACACAACGACACCTTCATTCTGGGTAAGATTAGTTGTTGTGGCAAAGCTATCATATCCATCCAAAGAGGGTAAGTATGCAGTTGAGGAGAGCCAGCACTCCGTCAAGACAATGCAATCCCAATCCACCGCTGTCCTAGCTATTACCGGTAATAACCCAGGTAGGTTACATTTAACCCTTAATTTGGCAAGCATAATCTTTATAAAATTTTATTAAAAAAATACTGTAGTCTAATTATTTGAGGTATAAGGAAATAGAGAAAAATATTATAAAAATGTTTTTTTCAGTAATTGCGCTGAAATAATATGTATCTTATTTTACACATTGCCAAATACGGAAGAATGTATAGTTTTTCGATAATGTATCCAAAAGGATACATTACCAAATCGGGGTTATAAAATAAAATAGTTAATTGGTAAGAAAATTTATTTTTTTACATGAAAATCGTAAAAACAGTTCCGTTGTTTAGTTAGACATAGTCTCACATTACATTTTATGCGAATCCAGTGAAGGTGTTGAGGAACTACCATAAGAATCATGTTGTATTCCATAAACTGGCAAAGATGTGTTATCTTCCTCATTGTCTATTGTGTCACTGTCGTCCGATCGTGCATTTCCTGCAGGAATCAACGCTAGAATGCGCTTTGATCTTGCTCGTTGTAATACCTACGAACAAAAAAATTGCACATGCAACCAAACCAAACCCAAGCAAACTGAACACTGAACTGTTTATATGATATTATGTCAAAAATTATGCAAAAAAAAAATTAAATAAAAATTAATTTGATCCTACGGAACCTTACATGCTGTAGGGTCTCACATGCGTGTAGTTAATATTTTTTTTTTGTAAACATTACGAGAAATTAAACGTGCGATAATAGGTTAACTTTTGGCAATGTGTCTTTAAAGATACAATGTCGTATAGTCGACATTTGAGCAAAGTATCTTTAAAGATACATTGAGGTTTGACAACGTGTCATGGCTCGATAAATACATTTCTATGCCATAATTTCAGCTAAATCGTTAGTATATTACGTTACACACAAAAAATAGTAAGAACCTGACATCATCACATATAAAAAATAATAAAAATCAATAAAACTTACAGCTTTGTTGCTCTTCGTGTCTGTAATTTTTTCAGGTTGACGTAAATAGGGATGTCCAGTTGTTGAAAATGCAATAGACTTACTTTTCCTAGTGATGTCATGAGTCAAACTTTATAATTAAATCGATCGATTCAAAAAAATATAATTATTTAATGTTACAGATTTTTTTAAAGTTGTTGTATCTTTAAAGATACATTTTCAAATTAAGGGTTAACACTCCGAATATTCTGTTGTAATATTTTAAGACATTTTTTGGAAATTAGTAAAAGATCCGAGCAGTCCTCTGCATCACAGATGACAATATCAGCAACATTAAAAGAGTCAATATCATTTTGTATTTGCGTTAACTCGTTGAATTTGGTTTTAGTGGCAATTTAGCAAGATCATATTTGTGGATTAATTTGGGAATAGTATTGTGTGCTAATATGTTTCTATTTAAAATTATAATATTACATGAATGATTGAGAAATATGAGTACCAATTTTGTTACGTGGTTGAGAAAAGTAATAAAACTTGCATCAGCAACGTTATAATATTTTTGAGACTGCGTGACACTAAGGTGGCGTGGATGAATTATGTAAGTATAACTTAATAGAATATAGTGTAGAGTAATAATAATAATCAATTGTAGTGTAAGTATTAATCTTTTATTATTATGTATGCTATGTACGTGAGTAGTGTAGTTGTGGGCGCTTATTAAATAATTTATATAAAAAATAATGCATGCAAGTGAAAAGTATACAAGCCATTTAGAGAGTAAGACTAGTCAAATGTTTTTTTCCATTTTTAAAAGATCTTCTTCGCAAAAAATGCGTAGACGAGGCTGACCTTCCTTTTGTTTCAGAAACACCTTGCCAAACGCAGTCCAGCAGTATTCATAATTATGTTTCTTAGCAAATAATCTGGTTATATAGTGCAGGCGTCTGATAGAAGCAGTCACAGATTCGGCCACGTATATTGGTTTTGCTGGACCAACGATATTCAGATTTGAAGTACTCAAGCGTTTTTCACGATTTGCCTTATTATATGACCCCGTTGCCTTTATAAACTGTTCTCTCTTTAAGGTTGATGTAAAGTCCACAATTATAGGGCCTATTGGTTTGTCTTTCAGCTTTAGACGGGACACATCTCGAATATCTGAGTCCAGGATCGGAGTATTAATAATATTTCCAATCTTTTTTGCGATATCAACTAGTTCTTCTTTGTTCTCAGATACAGTGGCTGGAACATTTCTTATCTCGATCATGGTAGAACGTTCGTTTTTTTCAAAACGTTCAATTTTTGCATCCAGTGTCTTTATATGGCTCTTTAATGAACAGTTTTCTTGTTGAAGAATTTTCAATTCACTAAGGACATCATCATATTTCTCAGACAACAATATCATTGACTTATTGATTTCGGCGTTTTGGTTCGTTAGTTCCTTCAGAGATAGTTCCAAGTTGGTGAATTTAGTGTCTTGCTGCTTTTTAATTTCGTCCATTTTGATCAATAAGTCAGAAAGTGAAATATCTGCTGTGCTAGATGAATCGCTCAACCGGCGTTTGGATCGCTTTGTAATGTTCGATTCCATTTGTTGTTTTCTTTGAGGTGTATAAAGTGCAGGATCTGATCCAAAATGAGTGGGAGGGTTAGGCGTAGAATTTTTCGGTGGGGTACGTCGGACACTCATTGTACTTTATTCTAACCTTTGATGGTATGCTTATGGCACTTCACAACACGGAGAAATATTTACCCGCAAAACGCTGTCGCTTATGAACTGTGACAAGCGTCAACGCGCACGTGGTGGTGTGGTGCTGCTGTGTGCTGTATGACGCCGCGTGCGCCGAGAAGAATACCAGTAGCGTAGACTGTCGCTGTCCTGCTCGATCCGAGTCACCGCTCAATCGCAACCTCCGACACCGCACTGCGCGCCTAGTACTTTGTGTTAATATTTTACTATTTAATTTCGGAAAATAAAATTGTATTTAAGTAAAAACTTGACAAGGTGGACACGTCTAAGCTCGTTCGAGGTCCAGGGGGGAGGGGAAAAAAATTGCGTTAATGTAGTCAAAATATATTTACTTTGAGGTCGTATTTAAGAGCAACATTTGAAGGCATGTCTAGTGACATAAGATAGAGTAAGTGGATTAAGAAAAAATAACCAAATAAAAGAAGGCCATTTTAGGCGTGACATAAACTTCATTCCAAATAATAGAAATGTATCTCATACATATTTGACTATCTAAGTAGATAAGCAATAAAAGAGAATTACATTACAAAAAAAAACTTAGTTTTCACAAAATCCAATCAAATTTCGGAGGAAATTTATGGCTGCATTAAACACGAATGAATGACGTACTTAAAGAGATAGAGTATAATTTCAATATAAAATTTAATTAAAGTAAAAATCTGGGAGGTATTTCATTTGCCTACAAAGCCTATCATGGGGAAAATGCTGTCAAGAGCCATTAAAAGATTAAAAAAACCTGATGCGTGAAATGAACGCACATTAAATCCAACGTTCCAAAGCTATTTGAATACCTACGAGTACCTTCGCAGCCTACAAAGTAGGTGAATAGATAATGTTATTGTTACAAAGGCTAAATCCTGAAAATAAAATTTTTTTTTTTTTTTTTTATTTATTTATTTATCTACATACATTTACCATTACAGGTTACCCCAATGCGATAAATGTGCCTTAATTAACATATAAATTATTTATACTAAAAACTAAAGTATTTATCTACTACCTATAACTAATAATAAATAATGCATTCCTTGTGAATTCACTCGGAGAACAATAAAATAGATCCGTTTCACTCGCTATGAGGTTGAGCATGCGGAGTGCACTTTAAATTGACGACTTTTTAAACTTTGACACGAACCGTACAAATATATATTTTAAACAAAAAAACACAATCTCTCTTTTAAAAAATATATGTGTTTTAAATCTATTTTGATATAGATCAGTGCCTGTGCTTAACATTTGACTGCGATCACCGGATATTCAAACATATGTTACAGCCAAAGTAATAAGTCTGCATATTATACATATTATCTAGCTATTATTTATAATATCTACTCAATTTGGATAAAGTAATATATATAATGACCAGTGATTATGTATAATATACATTTAATCACTATGGCTGTAACACATACATGATGTTTGCTATCTGTAACGGATATCAATCACAATAAAGTATCTGGTACATTCGGTTCATGTTAATCAGTTGATCGGTACATTAACGGCTATAGCCATATCGGGTCATTGGCTGAGTACTTTGCAATATCAACGCTCTTTGCATTGATAATGTAAAGTGCACTCCAAAATCATTATGAGTGAAAACTGTCGGAAGTCGAGCTCCTACGGGGAGTTGCACCATTTATGTTACCGAACCTAACCATAACCGAATCATTTTCAGTTGTCAAAACGCTAATTTGACCAATGCGCCTTCTCATATCAATCCATCGTAAAGTTGTTTGGAAGAGAAGGCTCTTAGCGATAAGACCGCCCATTATGTCACCTATTTATTATTTTTAAGATGAAAAATGAAAAAATTGGTGAGCCCAAAGTATTACATTAATCTAGTTATGGTTTGGTTATCGTTGCAGCTAAATGGTGCAACTCATCCTTAAAGGAAAGGACAAGTGGTCATCTTTTGGTGGACTCTTTTTAAATTGTGAACTGCTGATGCAAAAAGTCTAGTTTTTGCTTAACCAAAATGTCGTGAATTTGAATCGTAATAGGGTCTTCTATTCTCATTAGGTACGTGGGAGGCGTAATGACCGCAACGATACGACAGTATTGATTCTGTTACAGCCTCTGATCCTATTACTTCGGGTAATGAAGTAACGTGTAATAGTTTTATTTGTTTGGATGACATAATGTTATCTTCGTTGCTGTAATTAGTTGTTATGTGCGATGTTACTGTTTATATCTTTAACAGCTGTATGAAATTGTTATTGGCTACATTAGCATGGTTGTATACATGTTCATATTTTCAGTATGTTGTAGGTAAGATTTTCGAGAATTTCTGCTCTACTTCTTTTTGCACAGTAGGTACGTACTAACATCTTCGTTTGGGTAATTTAATCAATGCTGCCTGATTGAATTCGACTCTCTATGCCAAAGAATTTTTCAAATACGGCCACTGTTCTAGGTACTGCGCCACTCTCACAACCTCTTTCCAGCACCCAAGAACTTCCACAAGCGAAACAATAGAAAACTTCTCTGACAGCACAACGATTAAACAAATGTTAGTGTAAGAAGTAATTTAACCAAATCCGGCAACATTGAAGGGAGTTAGGAACCGCATTAAGTCGACGGCTCCGAATCATTAGTTGTGGTGGAATTGCGCTATCGCCTCAACGTTTTCCATTATCTTGCACGTCGCGAACACTGGGTACTCAGTACTCGAGTGTTAATTAGTAAAGTTGTTTCGTACATTCCATAGGCCGTGAACGATATGTTCGAACTATTGATTTTGGTGTTCGCAATTTGAATTAGCTACGCATGTGTGTTCGAAAGTAAAAGTTACTTTTGCAAAATAAAATGTTTTCGTGCAGTGTAAGACTGAGAACCGACCGTGAACTTTAAACCCTTGAACAAGAAAAATAATCGTTGCTTGGTTATGTATAACTAGCTTTTGCCCGCGACTTCGTTCGCGTGGAATAGTGACTTCCGGCAGATTTTTGGTTTGACCAATAGATATATGTCCGGAATATATATATATATATTTTGTAATAAAAACTATCCTATGTCCTTTCTCAAGTTCCGGAATATATATATATTTTTTAAATATATTTTTTGTAATAAAAACTATCCTATGTCCTTTCTCAAGTTCCAAACTATGGCTGTACCAAATTTCACACAAATCGGTTCAGTAGTTTAAGCGTGAAGAAAAGACAGACAGACAGACAGAGTTACTTTCACATTTATAATACTTATTAGTTAGGATTACTTGCTTTTTAAACTTAAATAGAGAGTATTAAAACACTAACATAATGAGGGGCTGGATGGATAAAAATAAATATTTGCTTAGTTATTTGCAGCATGTAAATAAATATTGAACAAAATTTTCAGTATCATTAAATAAACAAGCTGAATCAGTAAATTCTAATTTAAATTGTTGCAATATTAAATATCGCAAAATGATTACAAGAATTAATATTATGCAAACTATTTTGTTCATAAGCTTTTGCGGTAATATCATGTTATAATTCCTGTGTTACACAGAATGCATAGATGAATGATGAATGATGCATAGAATGAGTCATCCATATTTTATTGCAATTTTAAGGTACACTGCGTTGAAATTAATATTAATAATTGCATAATATAATATAGAGGTAATGGGGTCCATATTAGCCGAAGAACCGGTAACCGTTGGGGTAAACGAGTCCTAGAGTGGAGACGACGCCTCGGCAAACGTAGTGTAGGCCGTCCTCAGGCACGGTGGAGTGATGACTTGCGCAAGACGGCTGGCAAGAACTGGATGCGAGAAGCCGAAAATCTCCACGAGATTTTCGGCGAGATCCGCGAGATCCGAGATCTCAGTGGCGTGCACTTGGAGAGGCCTATGTCCATCAGTGGACTGCGATAGGCTGATGATGATGATGATGATGAATGGGGTCTAAACAAATTGTCCACCATGGCGGCGGTTCTCAGTAAGGAGATCAGCCAGCTGCATTTGCGCAGACATAGGTGCACTCTTTATTCCCTCACTCTCGTAGCCCGAAGGGACGTCAATCTGACACGATTGGAGAGAGATTAGGCGCCGGACATTTACGTGCTCTCCGTAGCAGGGGCTTATCAATCACCTACTTCCAAACTGTGGACTGCGTCATGAAAGTTTCTTAAAATTCAAAAAGCTAGTATGCTCCAACCCAGTAATCGAACTCGAGACCTCGTGCACAGTACGATGTGGTTACTAGACCAAAAAGGCTAGCAACGTTATGCATGCACGTAAATGGCCTGCAGTTCACGTGCCCAACTTGGTATCAAAATATCCTGTTTCTCATATTCGTCGCGTTCGAACTTCCAGTTTGGTTAGGCAGAAGTTTGTCCTGTTTAAACACGTAAGGCCTCTGCCTTGAATTTTGCGGGCAGCGGGGCGGCAGCGGCGGCGGCGCGGGTGGTCACCGTTTTGACTGGAGCTCACCGCTCGTTGCCCGCTCCCGCGCCGCTGTATTCGAGGGCCGGTCCATTTGATTATACGCGTAAGATCCTGCCGCTCCCGCGCCGCCGCCGCCGCCGCCGCCCCGCTGCCCGCAAAATTCGAGGCAGAGGCCTAATAGCGGTGCGGAATAGCAATAACACCTGGCTGCTGTACTGGTTTCTGTCCCTGGCTTTGGTTGTTTTGGTAGGTATTTCATCAATATCTATATTGACATAAGGGATCGTCATATCAATTTCATTGCACGTCTATTTTGTAGGCTCGTTTGTAGTAAAATATTCACCCAGTTTTTATTCAGAACAATAATAATTTAATACTCTTGTAATTATGTACGTGATTGTTTGTTGATTGGTCAAAGTTGAAGGTAAATTCGCAGCTGATATCCAAAATATACTTGGTTCTAGAAACATCTATTCCCAAACGAGGTGTTACATATTCATTAATATTTGCAATATTTATTATTTTATTTTACTGCATTTTTTTTGAATACATTCAAATCAAGCCACAGCTTTGCGAAACACGGTTGGTGTCAAGCATTGATCAATTTATAACACGTCAGCTGAACGTTTGATGCGTTTTTATCTGCCAATGTAAAAACATAATCTGTCAAATATATGGAGAAAAAAAAAAGGATTTTATCCATACTAAAAGCAAAATTGATTCCATCTATCTGTCGAGCTTTCACGTAAAAACTACTAAATTTATTAAAAATGTCAGTATCTACATACCCAGATAGTCTAGAGCCCAAAATGGAACAAAAGATTTTTTCTTGATTCTGAAAATAGTAGGAATTTGGTTACTATTTTAAGAACATACATTTTTCATACGGTACAAAAATAATTCATTAATTTATCATAGGTAATCGTTGCAAGTGCAAAAATTTACAAAACATACGGCCATGTAAAATGTGCTATAATTATTAGGTACTAATTGATTGTGCGTGAGCTGTCATGACTCATAATTACTACATCAGTTTTACGACGGCTAAATACATCAAACGCTAAAGCACTAAACTCATTATAACCAGTCAAACAGCCAATTATGTTACTAACCAACTCGGTTACTCATTCCACTTTAGAGCTTGTTCAGCATAATAAATTCAATATTATTCTTTCATCGGATTAGCGTGGCAGAACAAACTTTGTATGAAAACCAAGTTTTGGCACGAATATGCGAACGTTATCTCAGTAGTTGTATTGTTAATCGCAACTCCTGAACTATTCGTGCGGTAACTGCAAACAAATGAACTTAATGTTGGCAGTTGCATTCAATTGAACAAAACAACTAAGAAAATTACAAAAATGTGCAGTTACAGTTAGTTGAGAGTTTTTCTGGCTTCTATCACTATTATGTGGTTCGGAACCACAAAGAAACTTTTTGAATGCGTATGTTCTATTTTTTTGTATTTTTTACGAACAATGGAAACAATAAATGGCTTGAACGGAGCTTTTAGTTGGTTTCTCTGAAAACTGGTTGCATTGTTACGAGTGCTGTTACGTATGAGTATAAAACAAATAGTTACAATAGGAAAAAAAAAAACAATATTAAATTAAATCAATTATACGTTGTTTTTAAACAAAAGAAATAGCTGTTACCAAGTTTCAATATGGACTATTGAACGTGAATAAAATAAATAAATTATTTATTTATTTAGTTCAACTTCATTGCAATTAATCTAAATTAGTTCTATAATTCATGTTCCTAGATAATTTGTGTTTAACAATTTTAATACAGAAAAATGTACTATTATTTGAAAGCCTGAAAATAATTTAAGACCTGAAATAGAATGCAAGAAATATTTTATTCTTAGGTACAGGTGATAGGTACAAGCTGGACCCATTTTACTCAACCTGCCATGAAAATAGAAGCAACAGTATTTACCTCCTACATACTGTCTATCTAGTAGGTACAAACAATTCATCTGATACCATACCTACTATGATCTAACAACAAACGTCTAACTCATGAACAAGATACACCCAAAACAATACATCACAACGCAAATTCTGCTCTAAAATATACCTGTGTATTATTCCGTAGAACAGGAACTATAATTATGTATGCAATCCTATTTGGAAGGCATATTGCAGACTGAATATTGTCACAATTGGGTAGTGACGGTAGATACTGGGTACTAGATAGTTGGGTTCTGTATACGGCTTGTTTCCAACAGTCGAGTGGTTCTAGGCGAATGGAGCTTGTGCGCGAACCTATTTGTGTAAGGGGTGAATGTGTATACAGCTTTATTACATTGCGTTGAAATGGTGTTGAATTAAAATCGAATAATTGTGTGTTGACAGCAATAATGACAGTGGTACATAATTGTATTGATGATTGATGTTAATATAGACTTAAATTCTATTCATAAACTTTACGGGCGTTTAATTATAAATTATACTAGCTTCTGCCAGCGGTTTCACCCGCATCCCGTGGGAACTACTTCCCGTACCGGGATAAAAAGTAGCCTATAGCCTTCCTCGATAAATGGGCTATCTAACACTGAAAGAAATTTTCAAATCGGACCAGTAGTTCCTGAGATTAGCGCGTTCAAAAAAACAAACAAACTCTTCAGCTTTATAATATTAGTATAGATTGGAATATTTTTTGCCTATGATACTATTACAACTATTTCTTACCTTTTGTACAACGACTATTAATTAACCCGTAAAAACTGAGCTACAACGATGCTTATAGTGCTTCAGGGTAACTCACATGTAATTAAATGATGGCATGGAATGAATTTCCAACAGTTATAACCTGAGGTCGTGGAAATTCAGTCCAATAGAATGGCAAGCTTCTTAATAAAACACTCCAATGATCGCCAAAATTAGCAAACGCGAAGACACCAAAATCATTACCTGATTATTAGTAAAAGCTTTCATAATATAATCTCCACTTCAATCGCAATTACATCTAATATGTTTACTTAAATTCGTAATTCGAAGCAAAATCTATAAATAGGTTATTCCATACTAAAATTAATATTCAGTAACAAAGGCGTACGTTAATAGGGAAAACAATACACAAATTACACACTTTCATTAAACTAATTAGCTATCCCCAACATTCGGTAAATTAATAGGCAGTCGTAGGGATTTCTGAATTGGATCGCGTCAGGGATTGGATTAGAAGGGGAATAATTAAATAACGAAACTAAACCTTCGGCCACTGTCAATCGAAACAAAAGAAGGTTCATCTATCCTTTATGTAACTGTTGTAATACATTATTTTTAGATTTTTTTTTGTAACAACGATTTAGTTAACTACTAAATAGTTCCCTTTATTAAAAAATACTAGCTTTCGCCCGCGGTTTCACCCGCGTCCCGTAGCCGGATTGTGACAAATCCCAAAAACCTCCTCCCGGGTCTAAGTTACCTCCCCTCTAATTTTCAGCCAAATCGGTCAAGCCGTTTTCATGTTATGTACAACGGAAAGCGGGTTTCATTTTTATATATAAATATAGATGTATTCTCTTACACTCCTATATATAATGGGATAGTTTATATACCTATAACAGCGCTAACAGGATGCGTTCTCAATAACAATCATTCATATCTTTAGATATTAAAACCCATAATTGTAATACATGCTATGGATAGCAATTCAATCGCATTGTCAGAAGAGGATTTTCACTTTACGTAGTAAAATATTCAAGAAGTTTATTTCATAATTGCTAACACAACGAACACAATGTAAGTAAAACTACTATGTATCATTATCCTGTATCCTCCGGCAAAATGCGACTTTATAGTGTAGTTTATTATACTACTTACGTATGTATTCGTTTCTAAGGGTGTACGCCCGTGGAATAAACAACTGTTGTATGATAATTTAATAAACAGATTCGGGTTAGTACCCCTCCTGTACAAGATAATGCTGAAGTATCTACGTGATTGGATATTACATATTTATGCCTGACCGAGCTGCGGACGGGCCAAACACACCGCTTTTAGAACGTATTTTTAGTATACATTGAGTTTCTTGTTGCAGTTTAGTTTTTAACTTTCATATTTTATATGTTTTCCTAATTTGAGTCTGTTCTACATACGCTGTGTAAAATAAATGAAATGTAATTCAAAACTATTTATTACATTTAATTATTAACTATTATAGCTATCGGCACGAATCTTGAGCTCTGACCTACATCTGCGCAGAAGTGATTTATTAGCAAAGAACCAATCCCGAGTGTCGGCTATGACGCGATGCGCTGCGGGCCAATCACCGCTTTGGCCCGCTCCCGCGCCTCACTTCATACCACAAAAGGGACCCAATAAATTACTTCTGCGCAGATGTAGGTCAGAGCTCAAGATTCGTGCCGATAACTATACATTTAAAGGTACTCATCATTGTCAACTCCTGATTTCATCTAAAGCCAAAAGCAAAAATCACAAGGCCAACCTCATAACATGGAAAATCAGCCTCCTCAATTACAAAACAAAAGAGATTGACGTGAACAATCTCACGAAACTCCCGCAACATTATCTACAACACTTTAATAAAGAAAACAAAAAAAAACGGGAATCAAAGAAAGCGCTCTCGACGCTAATCACTCGCCTATTTGTTCGACTCACCAACAAAGGAAACAGCGTGCTACCGTCAAAGATAACACAATAAAAACAAAGGTAAATTGGCCAGGTATAAATAGGGTACGCAAGGTCAACGTCAGGTCAGTGGCTGCCATCCGTCTCAGTCAGGTAGGTGAAGCCATTAATAAGGCCTACAGACATCTAGTCGCGATACCCGTACGGGATTTACCTTCTGAATAATGGTTTGCGATGATGTGTAAGAAGGTTTACTTTCGCCTTTTTTTGTTTAGCTCTTTTTTACGCAGTTTTGAATAAAATAACAAAAGTTTGAATTTATACCTACATAGGTAGTATAAAATTATTAGTAGCAAATTTTTAAGCTTTAATAACTACAATAGAACGAATGCTGGTAACTTACCCACATTTTATGTCCTCTTCTTTTGTCACGGATTGACATTCCAAACACACATTACAACTAAACCGCAGCACACAAAACAGAACGAACCAATTTCGCTATTAAAAGTTTTCGCATAAAACTCCGTACGTTGCCGTAAAGTCGACAAATATTATGAAAGTGGTCGCAGATTCGTAGGAGATTGCGCTCGTAATTTGCGGGTAGTCGCTAATGCGTCGCGCGCATGCAATTTCCACGTAAACTACATGCGGCCGTAAACACCATCTGCGGTATCCCAGATTGAAATCGTCGTAGATAACGATCCGTGTACGTGTGTTGAATTTGCATCAAGTGTCTGTATTAACGCGTCCTACACCATGTCGTTTGGGTTTCAATTGTTTCCTGTTTCCTACGTTTTCGGTGTAAATTGTTATTCAATTGCTTTTAGTATTATTCGCTGAATTTTAAAATAAGGGTTGTATGTCACTCTGTGGGATTGTTCAGGCTTCAGAAGGAACATGATGGGTTTTATTCAGTAAGGGTCTGACACTCCCTCACGCTGCTAACCCACAACGGGAGATCATTTAATGATTTCCCATCCAAAAAAAGCTGTATGTTGCTCATCCATGTTTAATGTTTACACTTTAAAACTTTAAAAGTAATGTGACAGATTACGTGAAGTAATTTTTTACATGAATTTTGAATCTAAACATAATGTTCATATTTCTACAGGGATAGATATAACAAATAAAAAATACGTCGCTTTATTTAAAACGCAACCAATATACCTATTTCGCTTAAGCTTCATATTTTATTTCGAACAAAAAGTCAGCTAGTCTCAATTCAATAAAAATACGTCCAATTCTCTGCGAGATTGAAAATCCAAACTAATATTATAAATGCGAAAGTAACTCTGTCTGTCTGTCTTTCTGTCTGTCTGTCTGTCTTTCTGTCTGTCTGTCTGTCTTTTCTTCACGCCTAAACTACTGAACCGATTTGTGTGAAATTTGGTACAGACATAGTTTGAAACTTGAGAAAGGACATAGGATAGTTTTTTATTACAAAAAATATAAAAATAATAAAATTTAATCCGGACATATAGCGCCATCTATTGGTCAAACCAAAAATCTGCCGGAAGTCACTATTCCACGCGAACGAAGTCGCGGGCAAAAGCTAGTTGTATATAAATGCTACTTAGAAGTATGAGCGAGCCTAAGAAAGGCGGTTTCAAATGATGCTCGTGACTCGTATTGAAATCAACATTTCAATTTATTGGTTGATTAAACCTCGTAAAATAAATTCGTAGCTCTTCAAACGATTTATACCTATTACATGCGGGATGAATGAATACATTAAATTTCATTACAGGCTCTGTAGATTGCATTTTGGTGTGAAAATATGGCGGTGAAAAGTATTTATTTTATAGCTAGTTGTTTTTGCCGTTGTTGGCATAAACAATTATATGTTAATGCAGACTCGGTGTTTAATTTGATGTGTTTATTGAAAATGTGGATTTTATAGTCAATCAAAAATATTTATTTAATGGAAATTAATTCAGTGTTATATCTATACTAATATTATAAAGAGGAAAACTTTGTTTGTTTGTTTGTTTGGTTGTAATGGATAAACTCAAAAACTACTGGATCGATTTTAAATATTCTTTCACCATTAGAAAGCTATATTATCTGCGAGTAACATAAGCTATATTTTATCCCGGTGCGGGCAGTAGCTCTCACGGGACGCGAGTGAAACCGCGGGAAAACGGCTATCATTTTATATAATTTTTCTGTAAAATGTTCAAATTGATAGTCAGCAGTATAATTCTGGTAGCCTTAAAATTAGGTACTGTTTGTGATATAGCTTTCCCCGTGTTATGGTGACTCTACATTCTGTAAGTAAATATTTTATATTTATTATTTGTATTGAGATGAAGAAACATCAAAAATTTAATTAGTGTATACCAGTATTGAGTATTTGAGACTGTACCCTAAAAATTTCCATTTTCCAAACACAGCTCGCAAAAAACACACAAAAATAAAAAAGAAAGAGTTTCCTCATTGAGTATATTCTCAAGTAAAATAAACTAACAAGAAAGAGCATTCCTATTTTAATGAAAACATTACCGTCCGCTCGTCAACTCGTAATGAACGGGACACCTAAAAAAGACAAGACATAAAAGTAATATTCTCTCCCCTCTTTAATTAACATGCGAAAATTAGCAAGACATATTACGCTGAAAGAACCTTAGCAAATACGAAATTATTTTACTTTTACATAGAATATAGGTATTATCAGCTGCCTAGCCTTTTCCCAACTATGTCGGCTGAGTACCAGTGTTTTACGAGGACCGACTTCCTCAACCCAGTTGCCCGGACAACCAAATACCCCTAGGGCTGGTTGTCAGACATACTGGCTTCCGACTACGTTGAACGACTGCCAAAGAATTCAATCTATATAAATAAAAATGAATTGTTGTTCGTTAGTCTGATTAAAACTCGAGAACGGCTGGGCCGATTGAGCTGATTTTGGTTTTAAAATGTTTGTCGTAGTCCAGGGTAGGTCTAAACGGTGAGCAAATAAGGAAAAATTGCGAGTAAGATTCCCGGGACGGGAGTGATTATACAAAAACCAACGTACGGAATGCTGCAGAACCACAAAAGTAAAGTACTAGGACAGCATAATTCACCGGAGTATAAGTATACCAATAACGAAATTTCGATGCAACTGCTCACCATGTACCAGGGTAGCATAACTTATATGAGTATACCAATACCAAGTGTAGACGCTACTGCTCACCATATACCAGGGCGGCAAAAAATACACCGGGACGCGGGTAAAACCGCGGGGAACGGCTAGTAATATATAATTTCAGTGTCGTAAACGTAGACTTAATTTAGTTTTATTAGGTATTAATTTATTTAATTTAGTATTATAGTTAATTAAAGTTGTTATTATGGTTATCCATGGTCTGATAAATAAAGATACTATAATATACTTATAGGTACATACTATATTCAAAATTCTGCGATTACTTTTACTATTTAGTCAATAGTCTTGCCTATCTAACTCATTGGCATTGGTAAAAGCGTCTATCGAATCAAAAGTTTTAATTGCTTACATGCCAAAACCAGGCCTCAGTACTCGGCGCTTAGTTAAAAAACAGTCAATGGTAGTTTTGCTAAAACTGACAAACCTTTTACAATATAAAAGGAAGACAGATTTTTGTCTGTAACAAAAATAATAATGGCGTCCACGGCCGATTCCGGCCACGGCGGCTATTCTCATTTTAAGGAGATCAGCCAGCTGCGCAGGACATAATATTATAGTGCACAAGTATTTGCGCAGACACAGGTGTACTCCCTATTCCTTCACTCTCATAGCCCGATGGGACGGCAATCCGACACGACCGGAAAGAGATCAGGCGCAGGACCGACATTTACGTGCTCTCCGATGCACGGGTGATTCAATTACCAACTTCCAGACTACAGGCTGCTTTGTGAAAGTTTAAGAAAACCCACAAAGCGATTTCGGCCCGACCCGGGAATCGAACCCGAGACCTCTAGCACAGCAGCCGCGCTTGCGACCACTAGACCAACGAGGCAGTCCAACAAAAATATAACAAAAATATTAATACTTGAAATACACAGTAATACTAATAGATAATAAACAATATAAAATAATAACTTCTGTTTACTTACACTTATGCTCTTGTTATTATTATAGGAGTTACGCTTATGCAGATGCACTAACACATATTTACTATTTGTCCTCCTATATTTACCTATAGGTATGACATACTTGTATGCTGCTACAATATAGGTACGAGAAGATTTCCTGTGGTCATAATTAGCTAGTACTTGATTTTGCATAATAAACATTATGCAATATTTTACATACTTACCATCCTTTTTCGATCTCCAAACGACTAATGGAGTAGATAAGTCTTGATACATTCAAATCTCTTCAGTAGGCTACACGTACACGAGGGATGCACTCAACGAAATTTGTATGCGTCGCCATCAGCGTACTAGAGATCGCGGTGATTGTCCAGTGAGTTCCTTTGTTTCGCAAACTAGCTGCTCGTGGCCCTAGTAATGATAGCTAAGCCCTTTCCTAGGATGTATTGTTAAATATAAATAATCTGGTTTTGTAACGCAGGCCTTGTAATATTGTTATATCAGTTCTGACTACTTACTTGACACAGTGTAACAATGCTTTACTAACTCTAATAGTCTTAACCGTAACATTCCATTTATTGCAGCCACAGAGATTGAACGACCCCTTTCCTAACAAAACCACACACAAAAAATGCCATTCGTCATAAAAAATAACACACGCTAAGCCATTTTTCAAACGGTTTGCAAACTTTTTGAATTATTTGTCGCATAAAAAATACACTTCGAAAATATCCACGGCATTCAGTGTGAGTGTTCAAAAAATAAAAAAAGTCCAACTGACGTTTGTGTCTGCCGGAGCCGTTAAGGGAAATGGCCACGGAAAAAAGCCTTTTCGAAATGTACGAGACTTACCAACCTATGCGCCAATGCCGTATTTTCCGGAAAATATAAATATACAGTTTTGTAAATACACGATCTCTCTTATTACAGTTAAAACGGTACCGCGTATACTTCTCGTCTTTCCGACTTTAATTAATATTGTACGTTGCATTTCAAATACAACGTGCTTGTTTGTATAATACAATTTTAAGTAATGAAATATTGCGCTATCGTTTTATTTGCTTTTACTCTGCTGACGAGGTTTACTGGGGGTTTGTTTTTAATTAGTAAAAGCAACAGTTAAATTAGATAATAAGGAATTTAGTAACATTTTAGTGTTTACACTATTGTGCGGGAAACAGACCGCTGTAATAGTTCTTTCATCTCCGTAGCGGATGTTGTGTAGTGGTCGGTTGCTATCCAATTAATGTGCATTGCGGTAAATAAATGAATTCACATCCATTCGCGTTGCTGCAAGGATTTAAAACTAATATATCTGCTATTGTTTGAGCTGACGGGATACACATTCAGTGTTGTGAGGGTCTTGTTTAAATCAAATTGCGTTTTTTTATGTAAATTAAATTGTAATTTAGTTTTAAGGAGCAGGGTAAAAATGGCGTCAATAGGTTGGTGATGATGAGCAGAATCAATAAATTGTTGGATACTATGTATGTTCACATTTACTTTCGATTGCACGCTGTTTTATGGCAACAAAGTACGGTGGTTCTTTTGTGAAGAGGCAAATAAAACAATTAATATGTCACACATTACTTTCAGTTTAAAAACTGAACAAAAACACAAATAGCGGTTAGTGCCGCGGTACTACCACATAAACATCTGACGTAGGTATTCATTTGTACCATCAATATTGATACAAGTGGTTGTTTCGTAATTCGATTGCGTTGCAAATAGTTTGTTATAGCGACGCGACGCCTATTAATATTCAGCGGTTGCAATCTCTATTGAACGCACCGTGTGACGTACGCTCTTTGAAGCCACCAATCCAATTCAAATCATAATATGTATATAATAGCTCATAGAGATTACAGAGGTGTGATATGCTAATTTATCCTTCAGTAATACCGAGCAATCTGTTTTAGCATAATTTGTTTTCTCAAGAATTTTAATATACAAAAGACTTTCAAAGATTCACCAGTTCAACTCACTAGAAAATCTAATAAATTGCTAAAGCTCAAGCCGAAAGAAAAATGCGCAAACTTCGTAACGATTTAAAATAGTGAAAACCTTGAATGAAAAAAAGCGAAGTTGCAGAGCCCTTTCACGCGAAGGGCTTCGGTCCGTTTTAAAAGTAAAACGATGAAGATTTGTAAGGATTAGTTAGATAAACAACTTTCTTTATATAAAAAGAAAATAAAGACAAGTAGGCTGCGACGATAAAATAGAATAAGGGAGCGTTCGAGATGTCTGTGTGGGAGAATTTTTTACGTAACATTTATACGATAAAGGTGTGATAAATGGAGCTAAGTGCGTGCGCCCCTCAAGTGTGCCTAATATCCAACGGTGCGTTTATGATGAAAATTCACTTTTACGGGGAAGGTAACCGTTACTCACGAACTTTCATTATTTCATACGTGTTGGAGGACTGTTCGAGTGAATAATATATTTAATGGCACATCATGGGTTGCATTTCGTTTTTATCTCGGAAGGTACTCAATAAAGAAACAAAATTGGGTTGTTATAATAAATGTAAAAAGAGTCGAGTTCTTAGACCTTTCTAGCTAATTGGATCCTAACACCGGGTGCTTAATCCGTTTAATAAAGTTGCTTATTTTTTTAGGTGTACTTTCCATTACGTAGTTATAGTAAGACCAGCAGTTAGCGGCTTGAAAAACTTTAAAAAATAAATCAAATGTATTGCCTGTCTCGCCTAGTTTATATTCCGATGAGATTCAATTTTCTTTTTTGCTTAAGTTCCAAAAATAACGAACTAAAAGTAAAAAGTTTAAAGTTGGCTAGACAGCCCGCGAATTCTGCATTCATAATGAACATTGAACTCACGATGAAATATTTTGCATCGCAACTATATCTTTTTAAAAGCTCTCAAACACCGTTTTCGTTTTATTTTGTCTGCCTCTGTATGTAACTGTTTTATGTAGTTTCACTTAAAGGATGGCGGCTCGATTTTTCTAGGAAACGAGGAACTGATTTGAGTAAATAAAACAGAATTTCACATAAAAGGTTGAACGAACAAACTGAATAAGCTTTCTGCTTTTTACTCATCTAACAGGTGTCGTTTTAGCTTTGTACTTGTTCAAAAGTTTATATGACAAGAGCAAAAACAGATAGAAATACTTCAACGATCATTGGTTTCGAAAGAACTAGGTATCCACCTCAATCTACAAAGATGAACTGTACTAATAAATTTCCAAAGAGCAATATGTAAACAGATAAAATTATGGGTTTCAAAAGATTTATTTTGATCTAACACTATAAAGCTAAGTGCAAATACCACATACATTTTCAAAAATCAAACGTACCTACAACATTTCAATTTTATCTATACATATTTCGGTTTCTCCGCACGTATCTGTGACAAGGTTTTACTGCATCATCTCTTCCACTGGTTTCATAAATAAATTCGTTCCTGTGTGTGACGTCACACTTGCCCGCAGGCCACCGAATGACTGAGTGGACTTGTCTCTTGATTTCTCGCAGACTCATTTTACGTATTTGGAATACATTCTTTATTTTTATGTCGGATTTTACGAGTGTCCGTGTTTATTATATCTTGTGACTTAATCAAGAATTTGTAGTTAGCTGGTAGCACTGCGAAATATCCGCACATTTCAAATCATAGAATACAGATAGGTAGCTTTTATGAACGTAAAACTTTCGTTTGGATGCGTCTGTATCTTAATCACACATTAACGGCTATGTGGATATTTATAAAACCTAGCGGTGATGTAGCTTGTATGCATCATAACATGATTATACTAAGGCTATGAATAATAATCGTAATCGAGGCGGTAATGCGTATAAATATTCAGAATTTTATATTCAACTAGCTTCTGCCAGCGGTTTCACCCGCATCCCGTGGGAACTACTTCCCGTACCGGGATAAAAAGTAGCCTATAGCCTTCCTCGATAAATGGGCTATCTAACACTGAAAGAAATTTTCAAATCGGACCAGTAGTTCCTGAGATTAGCGCGTTCAAACAAACAAACAAACAAACTCTTCAGCTTTATAATATTAGTACCTATAGATTTAACATTCTAAATCTAGCTTCCTCATACAATAACCGAAATCAACACCTCCTTTGGAATAAGCTAGAATCATCAAGCAAAGCCAGAGCTCTCAGGGGCGACATGGAACGGTACTAAAACCGTTCATGTTTCCCAGGCGACAAATCACGCCCGCATTCACGCACTGTCGTATCAATCAAAGTTATCGACGAACGTTACGTTTGTACGCAATGCCGGCTAGTTATGTCTGTCTCTTTGGCTTGTGTTCGTAAATCTGAATAAGTTTTATCGATTTTATGTAAGACAATCTTTAAAAACTATTATTTTTTAAATAAAATATTTAACTAGACTTCTGTTATAGTTTTCAATTTTCTTTAAATGTAGAATCAGCAAGAATATCGTTAGCTCTATGTCATCAAAATACAGACTTTCGTATTGATACTGAAACATTTTACCTTCGATAATTAGGCATACTATACATACCCGACTCACACACTAGATTTTGAGTGTGACCCGATCCGACTTACATAATATATGTATCTTTAGAATCTAAAATTGATATCTTTAGCAATACTGTGCGTACACCAAGTTATGTCAAGTAAATAGTTCTAATAAGGTTCTTTGTACTTACTCGTACTTTTAATTATAAGTGGCCAACAGCTTCTATATGAGCCATAAACTTATAATGGATAAATGTACCCAGCTTGTTTTATAGTTTTAGTCGCTTAGAAGCTCTCAAAATGTTCTAACGTAACATACGTAGGTACAAAGACTTAGAATATAATTTCGATATTCTGTAGTAAGCTTTGTTCATTCACTTTGCTCGCTCACTAACTCCGGTCATTCCTTAATCTATACATATAATAAATCTGTAGAAAAGTAATTTTTGTACATTGAAGAAATTGACAAAAAAAATAGCCGGCATGTTAAAGGATAACTAACAGAACCCATTTCCATCATTTTTGTCATTTTTGTCTGTTTGTCTGTTTGTCTGTTTATCTGTTTATCTGTTTGTTTGTTCGGGATTCACGTAAAATCTACGAATTCAATGCAGACAATGCTTATATACAAAAATTCTACGTAACTTGGGGTATTACTTAGTTTTTGTTTCATCGAAATTGATTCACTCTATCAAAAGATATGATTAATTTTGTGAATTCAAGATGTAAAATATTACGACACGCAATCTGTTTGTCAAAACTGTACATTTGAATGTTGTACTTATATTAGTTGTTCGGCCTATTATTAATCTTTACACAGAAAATCACACCTTTATAAGTAACTTCGGAAGAAAAAAAAATATTAAAATTTTGTTTAGCCAAGGTTAAAGTAGCTCCATCTGTGGTAAAAATACATCAAATTTGTCAAAAGAGCGAGGTGGTAAATGACAATTAATTACCATACATTCTTTATAGAGGATTATTATTTCAACAGATGGAGTTGTGTATTTTCCGTAATTCACCATATTTTAAAACGTAGTGTAATTTTTCGATAGACATTTCAATAGTGTTTGTCAGTTTGCCGTACCACATCAAAATCCAACTATAATTATTACCTTGATGAAAGGAAAATTAATAGTTCTCAGCCAAATTTAAAGCGTTGCCATCTAAATTATTTTTTGAACATTATGTCAAAAATGATGACTTTAGTGGAACAATTAATTATCATTTAAAGTTACAGATGGAGTTCATATCAGGATTTTTTCATAAACATAGTTTAGCTTATCTTCCACTAATGTGGTGGCCTTAAAACAAATTACTTTGAGTGAGTAGTATTAAGTAGACCTTAATTATTTTTTCTGATGCAAAATATGTAAACTTAATCCTAGAAGAAAGGAAGATCTATCTCTCGCAAGCGCTGCTAAGCGTGAAGTAGGTAATGTAGGCTTCTGTAGCTTTAAAAACAAGCCCAGATACAAAGTGCAGATAAGAAATGGGAGCTTTCTCGATTTAATACCATACACACGTAAAATGCTTTATGCGTCTGGAAACGTACAAATTACGCGTCACATACCAGAGACATGCTTACTTTCAACTTCTGATCGCAAATACACGGTTCACGATTACGAACAGTCTCAGTAAGACCCGAGCCAAGTCTAAAAAAACACCTTTTATATAAAACTACGTTTGATGTCATTCAATTACAAAGACAGAATTGTTCTCTGCTGCAAATCCTATCCACCTATAATCCTATCCTAATCCAGCATGCATTGCAGGTGTGCATTGCACAAAAACCAATGGTATCCTATTAGAGAAGTCAAAAGAGTCGGCCTGCCAACGTCAGCTTTTGCGCTAAGCAAGTGTTCTTAATAGTACCATCAGAATTACATTCATCGTTGAATGAGGTGAATACATTTTCAGAAACCACAATAACAGTAGGAGCCAAACGGTATGATCGCTTCATAGAGCTCTGATTGGCCCCAGGTGACCAAGACAGGTCTGATTTGTTCGTTCGTCAGATCTTTGAAAGTGTTTCGGTGGATACTTACTGTCGTCCTGTTTACGTGTGACACAAAATATGGTATATAAACGTCCTCTGCAAGAGCGAAATTTTCCCGGTGTGCGGTAGTGACGCACAGTATACAACACTTATGTTTCTTTTGATTTGCTGGCTCCACCAAGAAATGACAAATTGCGAGCGTATATTTTGAAAATCTTGGCAAAACTGCAGGTTTCAAGTAAGAACACATGAAGTGGACTCGCACAGATACGTACATTTTGCCTATTCGTGAACTAATGCAAACATTTCGGTGGAGTCCCTCCCGGTTTAGACCTAACCCCACATTAGGCGTGCGCGATCCTCGGGCGTGTGAGTAGCGCGTGCGTCGCGAGCACGCTGCGTGAGCGTTGCGTTTTGCTGCCCTGCGGCATTTGCAGCGCGCTCGACTTGACGTTTAACTGCTAAGGCGTTTAGCGGGCGGCGGGGATAGCGGGCGAAGGGGTAAGAACGCAACTCGAGCGCCGCGTGCTCGCCGCGAGCGCGTCGCTTGCACTCTTCACACATGCCGCAGGGCAGCAAAACGTGACGTTTACGCAGCGCGCTCGCGACGCCCGCGCTACTCACACGCCCGAGGATCGCGCACGCCTAATGTGGGGTCAGCCTTACCATAGTAAGTAAGTGAAACTATCCTACCCTATGCGCCTGCTTATGATGATGACTCATTTTATCATCCATCCAGCTATTCCCCAACTATGTTGGTGTTGGCTTCCAGTCACCGAATCTGTTTGAGTACCAATATTTTGCTTGGAGCGACTACCTATCTACCTATCTTCAATCCAGTCAACTACACGAGACGATATCCATGGTAAGACTGACAGACTTTCTGGCTTCTGAGTAGTCGCAGCAGCTGCAGAAAATGTAAAAATGACAGCTTTGTCAGACTCAAAGCATATAGACATAGATTATAGCTGTTTCCTGTGAAAATTACTGACGCACCATACGTAATAATTTTCCAAATTGGCTGACTAGATCCAGAGATATTCACAACGTCACAAACTTTACTTCTTTTGTTTAGATAAATGGTCACATCCACAACACAACCTTGATCAATGAATCTATGCGACTGCTAAGTGCTAATCCTTATTATACTGTCACGTGAAAGAATGCACCTACGGGATAAGTAGTATTTTGACTATTCTATATTGCCCACGCAGACGAAGTTGCGGGCAACAGCTAGTATATAATATAAATATAATAGTTAGCTCCCCTTTGACTATCTACGCTCGGGAACAATGAATTCAATTTTGGTAAGAGAATATTAATATCAAAACTAGATGTAACTATTAGTCATACTTTGAATTAATTGGTTTTATTTAAAATTAGTTGTTTACCTGGGAAACTGCTTCCCTTGCCCAGTTAAAATATAGTCTGCTTCCTAACAGTAGTTTTTTTTAATTGACAATTTGAAATGTTTCTCTTTATATTAACAAGTGTAGTGTAGGTATCTAGACAGGTAGAATTTTATACAGCCTTTGCTTCATAGTAACATTCAAAGCCTAGTGCTTTGCTACATAGTACGTTCAAGAGTGTAATCTCTCGCCCAAGTGTAATCATACATAGAGCTAATAAATACCAAATAAACCGGAATGTTCCGAGTACACATTGTGATACATTTGCGGTGATCTTTTGACTAACACAGTCACTGTTCACCACAATGTACATAGATTTTAGAAGCACACGGCACTAAAATTATCAGTAAAATATTCTTCAAGAAATATTAGTCGAACCAGTTGTATGTATTCTTTGTTCAATTGTTTCAAAAAGTTGTAACACAATGAACTTCAGATGCTTCAAGAAAAAAAAGAGGAAATAAATAGTCAAACCGCAAAGGGAAGCAAATTCGCAGAATTCGTTTACTCGCCTTTCAAGCCGAGGTGAATCGCTAGCGAGTCTCAACGCAAATACTTGGGACTTGAAGTCGCTCGCCTGGTTATTTATTCCATGAAAATGAAGAAAAATAGACGGTTGACGATGAAAATTCAATATCAATAATAAAAAATGCATTGCCGGTTTTCTTTGACTGAGTGTTGGGCTACGCTGCAATCCATTGAACGTAAATACTTACTTTTTAAATATAAATAATAACCTATATAGACAGATAAATTAGTAGAAACAGTTTGTACCTACCAATAACATAAAATCTGCTTTAGACGGTGTGTTACGTACTTACGTGTATTTTTACTATAAATTATGAAGGTGAAATAAAAATCCGCCTTTACCACAGACCGCTTGTTAACTTCATATTTTACGGAATACCCCAGCCAGCACAAACCTTTTGAGTAATTTTTGTTTAACAGCAGTCATAGAAGCTAATTGCAGAAAAAAACTACTGTAAATAGCTGATATGGCGCTTACTCAGACGTTATTCAAGCAATTTGGGCACAAAATTATACTGCTATTAGCTATGTAATAGCAACGTAAAAGATGAATAAGTTTTGAATAATTGTACGACAAGCTGAATATCTTCTGCATAAAAAGATTTTGTTCTTTAACACAAGTATTACAGCTCTTTTAGCCAGATGATGAGTGAATGATGAATGAACATATTATAATTGACTGAGTCCTTCAAAGCTCAGATATTCAGATCATACACAGCGTTTAGCTTATTTCAGGTATATTTAGCAAGAAGTTGATCAAATCAAATATTGACAAATCCGAACAGAGTTATACATATTCGTATTATAATATTTTACCTATCGTAATTAAGTCAATGTTACCCTTATTTAGGCTTGATGAAAGAAATTGTAGGTGCGCATGCAACTTTACCGTGTATATATATATATATTTCGTGTAAATTTTTCACGCGCTTCCTGATAAGCCGGGTTTTGAAGAAATAAACAACATTTCTTCTAGTTATGTTTTTTACGTGTAAAATATTTTTTTGGTTTATTTCAATGTATGGGTTCAAAAATAACCTTGTACAACTTTTTAAGAATATTATATTTATTTCGTTATTAAACTTGAGTATTTGAGTATAAAATTCCACATCATTATAATTAGGTTATGTTGTTCGGTAATGGCGACGCACATTCTGAATAAAATCTGATTGCACAGCGGCTTATCGTCTAATGTATGCATAACAGACCATAAGTGTCCACTTATCAAGTTGTGCTCTGGTTAAAAGTGGACTGCATTAAACATTTTTCGACAACTGTTCTATAATAACACACATTCGTACTGTAAATCAAACAATTAGGATTCAGTCATAAATTAATAAAAACCCACATTATAGGAAAGCTATATTATTTATTCTTTTTAGTTCTTATCAAATTCAGACCTCATTCTTTTAGAAGTCGGTTAAAAAATATTACGATACGAAAAATTACATACTTTATTTATAACTAATCATTGTAGTACAGAATTCATAATAGTACGATACAAATAAATAAGCATAGTAGGTACTATATACCTACTACAAACGTGCGATGCATTTTCACGTAGTAACCACTACAAAACAATTAGCACTGTCAGCCGGTTAAATGCTGACTAACGTTCCAGAACAGCTCTTCTAGCTTAAAAATGTCTACTTCTCATGAATACTCAGCAAACTTCTGCATCAGAATCTGTTAATATTGCTTTAACTACAGTTAGCTGCACATGACGGTAATTTCGTACTTAAAGCGTCATAAAGTAGTTGCAACAGCTATCTTTATTTCTGTTAAGTTACTATATGCTTCATAACAGAAACAACGCCTATTTTATACAGCAGCTGAATAACTGTCAAGGTGTATTGTGTAATACAACTAAAAGAAAACAGAATACAGCTTATCCAGTATCATGCTTGATAATGGAATTTTATACCAATGTTATACAAAAGATTACACGAACTCTTGAGTAACAGGTCTTTTTATGATGATTATTCAGTTTGAAGAAATAAAATCCGCAAATTACTAAACTAATTCAGCTGATAGCATTATTATAGCAAAAAATAACTTTAATACATAATTTCGTAATATACTCAGCTTATATTCATATATAATAAATCTTAACCCTGCATAGAGTTAAATTCTTGGCCAGTTATCTGACTTGTGTGCTGCCTGGGACGTGTCGGAAAGCATGCTCTACAGAAACGTAGTAATCTAAATGTTTTAAATGCATGTCTAGTTTCTATTGCTGAACGTACACCAGCTAGGCACTTCATTTTTCATAAAGATTTTCTGGTGTTTAGGTATACGGTTAAAAGGTATATTTGAAATAATGTGCTAAACAATAGCGTATGAATTTAAGTGGTATATAAACATACATTCTATAAAAATAATTCAAAATATGAATAATAAAATATACGTAAGCGGTAAGTAACTCTCTAGGGACGAAGTTAAAACCGCGACGAACAGTCTGTAAATAAATTATTTATTGCCAAGCATCATATCAAAGAAAATATACCTACGGCCAATTACTCTCTGACAACATACGGAAAACAGACAAGAATACTGACAAAAAAATCAACAAGAATCTTTGTGTCTAACTTGTTCCAACATCAAAGACGAACATGACATAAAGTTCCAACATTGGCCCTCCTTGCGTCCTCAATAAAATCTGTCAAGAAGCAAACTCTATGATAAGTACCGACGTACGGCACACACGAGTTCAGAATAAGAATTACACATTACAACTCCTATATCGAACGAATGAAGTTTAACGTACTTATGTAAATATGTCGCGAACGAACGGGACCCACGGATTTTATTACACGAGTTTCCACGTTCGTAACTGATGTAAATTTTAAACGTACAAGACGCGATACGGATGTTAAGAGTTTTAACATTCAAGGAAGTGAGTTAAAAATGTCTGCGGCGTTGTTATGAGATTTATTGCATTGTTTCAACTTTCAGTTTTGTTTTGTTTTTTGAATCAAGTTTCTGAATGTGTTATAGTGTAGAGTTTTGATTGATGAAATGAATTTATACGAATGGTGGAATTTATAGACTAACAAAAATATAAATATAAATCTACACAACCAACGATACAACCTCTGAAAATTGATTGTGTCCAAATATCTACTTAGTAGATTATTTCATTTCCTTGGAAAGTATTTATTTGACACTTTAGACCCAAGATCTTAAAAGACACTTAAATCATTGCACTGCTACCTGCAGTTCTTTATAATGGATGATGAATTGATGATACCACCTTTGCAATTGGAGCAGAAACAATTTATACCCAATGAAAAGTAAGCATAATGATATTTCAGGAATAGTATCGATCTAAAAGTATTTATACTCGACTGGAACAGCCAACTGAGTCAGTATTGTTATTTGTCTACCATTGTTGCCAACTATATGTGGTCGAGTCTATCTCAATACATTTTAATACAATTTAATAAGGGCTCTGGACTGATTGAGAGGCACATTGTATTGCATCTAGCTGAAAACAAAATAACTTAAGAATGAATTATATTGCATTTTAGCATTATTTATGATACATTTTACATTTCGATTGCGAACAGTATGACTGTGATAGGCAAGCCCTGAGTATGAAATAGATCGTCGTGACGTGTAGCGCATTCTTAACAATGAAGCTATGTAATGTCAAACTTTAGTAAGTACGTTTTCATTGAACACAGCAATAGGTGACAAGACCAAAATTATTAATAAGTTAATACCTATCACGCATGCATGAATTAATCCATTACTTTGCACAAATTAATTGGTACGGGAACTGGTATTTAAATGTATAATGAAAAGTCGATATCTGTCATGTTCACTGGGTAAACTCATTAATGATGCAAATTCGGAATGTTTCACAACGTCAAATTAATAAAGCTTTGATTGGAAATAGGAATATTCATAAACAGAACGGGAGTATCAGTTAGCTGGGTAAAGGATTAAATAAATCGTATTTTATGGAAAAAATATTAATTTCTCTTTAGATGTTTTGATGTAAATATCTTTCTTGTTTTATAATCTTTTTATTGCCAGGCAGTATTTTCAACTTCACGTAATAAAAAGATGCAACTTTTACGTGGTAAACATTATTCAGTTTTGAATATTTCTTCTTTACTAAACGTGGAGTTGGAGTAAGCTTTTATTTGTACCAGGTTTATAGCAATGAACGGTCTTAAACTCTTCATAAAATAGCTGCAATTTATATTCTAGTATACCTACTGCTACTCATTTGGAGATAAAAATGTGGTGTTACGCCATTATTCAAGGAAATTAAATTTCATTACCACGCTGGTATTTCTACTAAGTAATATGCTATGTTTTAAAACACACCACCACAGTTCGGGAATTAGGTAGGTAACCCAAAAAAATATTGTTCATCCAAAATCTCATCTAATTTTTATTTCTATAACCCCTGCCAACGCTTTGCCGACAGCTCTATAAAATTACTTCGTAACAACACTGGCCGGCCGTTTTATTATTCTATTAGATAATACCACGGAGGAACGAAAGGTAGCGGAGATGCCATAAGGAAGGTAGGTCACGCGCATTTTCATGTAGGTCGCGGTAACGTACGGTAGGCGTGATCAAAAGGATCAGTTTGTAGAACAAATGTGGCCTCCGGGTTCCTTGTAAAATCACGACCGATCTGTCAAAGATTGGGCTTGATTGATTGGTGATTTTATTTTCAATAAATAGGCGGATTCTAAATTAAGCATATGCAGAACTAATAGCGTTCCTCCTCATCTGAACATCTGTATTTTGGCGCGCTACTTTTTTATGAGATATTATTGCGTTACGACATCTCCGCTAGTCGTTTTGTTCTTCATGGTTGATACAGATTTGCTTTGAAATAATTTACACAGTAGGTTTCGAGAACTCTGGGTATTATTGTGGAACGAAATACAATCTGGGAACGTCCATTATTCAATTTTACGTTTATTCGGAACAAAAGCGTTGATCCGTTAACTTAACCCTTTGCGAGTGTGTCCGCCCGTTGTGTATTTTCATATGTTTAAATTCATGAAAGAGTGGACGTGCATTAATATCACTTTGTCATTATAAACACTTGTATGCTACATTTATAAATAAAAAAGTGAGTAATGGAATTGGGAACAGAGAATATATTTTATACATTTTGCTTTGCCATTCTTCATTACAACGTTTCTGCTGGGCTTCACCAAAAATAGGTTTATTTTTGACATTTTAATTAATTATTCAATTATTTTCTATACATGCCTCAAAAGTCATTTGTTCCTTAAGGTAGGAAGTACTTAAATCTGTAGATATCCGCTTTCATCCTGAGTAAATTACTCTAAGCAGAGTAGGTGTTAGTTAATAGAACTTTTTTGTTGAGAAGATTATACTCACGCCTCCGGTATTTATCTTTTAGGTTATTACGTTGCAGAGCGAAAAAGTTATGAAAATAAAGTTACGTTGAAAAGGGTAGAAGTTTTATAAAGAATTTTTAATAGATCCCGAATTACTTTTTGTGCGTCGTGATTTATCTTAAGTACATTTTCCGTTCAATTTATGACGAAAAAAATAAAACATTTTTAGCAACAGTCAACTTGAATTAACGAAAAAATAACACAGACAAAAATACCAGCAAATATTTAAACTTTATTTATGTGTGTTGAAATATTCAGAATTTTCCTCATACCTACTCAAACATTGAATGTTTTTCACATAACTGGTCGTGTTTTTAAACAAGAATTTTCAACAAACTTGCAGTAGGTACCTGGCACCATATTGGAGTATCCATTGATACGGACTCGCCACTAACAACACCCCTAGGAACCCTTACTTTATATTTCGAACCCAAACTATTAGCATTGAAGTAAAATGTTACTTTTGTTACTCAGAAAATACATTTTACTTTACGTTTACAGAGTCAACACCAAACACGTTTTATATAATAAAAGTAACTCGTACAAACTCAACATTTATGTTTGTTTAGTGAAAACTTTTCATATAATTTCCAATGAAATGTTTGAATTAATTATAACTTGTGTTACACTCATGTAGATATTTTGAGACTGCTTCGTTTGGAATTCCCACTAATTGTAGTGTGTCTACTTTGTATAAGATAGGTTGGAGCTCTAATTTTGTAAGTGTCTATTTTCATTAGGAAATTATCAAGGGAGGATTCGCTGTAATGCACACCTACTAAGAAAATTCAGTTTCTAGAATTCCAAATACGAAAACTCTTCAAACCCTTTCTTCATAATATACCTACAGGATATTTTTGCGCACTGCAAATAAAATGCTTGTTTCAGAATCAGTAAGAGAACATGTGCATTAAAACATTATACATTAAAACGAAAACATCAAAGTAAAATTATACATAAAATACGTAGGTATAATTTAAAACTTGTTTAACTATAAGTTGACAAAGTTTATGCACTGGTTAAAAAACATTCTAGTACCTATTTGCAGTCATGTTACTGGCTCTAAAACGTTCACCATCATCTTTCATCAGCCACAGAGACAAACAATGCTTGACAAAACAATTTCATAACGAGAGCATGAAGGAAATTGCATTAGTTTCGCTTTTGTCGTGTTGTATCTGTGACATTGTTGCACTTACCTAAATTGTGCTCCGGCGACTTTTGCGATTAGATTATGATTGTTGTGGAGACGACATGTGTTTTTTTTAATTATTTTTGTGCTTGAAATATGGTATTGAATGTGATGTGTGAGGTTGTTTATTTTAGCCGTACGTATAATTATTAAATCTGCCGTCAGAAGTGTCGGCTAGGTGATCAGCGGGTTTTGATTGAGAGTACTTAAAACAAAGAAAATTCTTTAAAGATGTTTTAGATTAGGATTTTTTAAAGTTACTTCTAATGATTTATGTAGATCATTAGTTTAAGAATAAGTAAGAATACATCTTTTGCCGACTTATTTTGTCCTACGACTACAAGTAAGTATCTATAGTTAACAAAACATTCCCCTAATAACATAAAGAACGTAATTTTGTGCTATTCATAAATATCTTATCTCTTCAAATAACCCAAAAAGGCTTAATAGCTATAATTACCAAAGTTTGAATCAAGAACAGATTTCGTTATTGGTCGACCATATTTTCTTTAGAATAGATCCCTTAATCAAAAGTCCAATTACTTTGTACTCACATCACGTTCGCGTTCACATTAGCTCAAAGTCTGGAATGGCCAGACCGTCTTTATAGCCATATACGAAAACGTGATCCAGACTAATTCGCAAACAAAGAGCCAATGGGTATCGATAAAAAAAACACAATATCGAGAGATATTATTAAAAGTAAAACGTTTTTATTTAAATTTTATAAACATATAGGTATTAATATAATAAATATTTTTTTTGTATTTTTGTACCCATTTTGGTACTGGCAGTTCTTCCCACAGGACGCGCGCCTGAAACGCGGGAAAACGGCTAGTTCAGAATAAGTTACTAAATTACATACTCGTATTTTGGTATAATGAAACAAAATTTACAAAATAAGCTGTAACAAAATAAGGATGTCTTTATACACCATTTTATATAATGAACTTTGTAATCAGTTATCAAAAAAACTAAAGATATTTTCAATTACTACGTGTGAATAAAATTAAAATACAGTCATGGTCACATAATTAAAGACACCCCCAACTCGAAGTGAAATAAATAGTTATGGTACTGACATGAGCTTAAGCACAGTATAAAATGTAATGTAATTATTATTAAAACAAACATTACATTGTGTTCTTTAAATTAAGGACAACAAATATTTACTTTCTTTAATACTTTAGACATAACGCTCTATGGGAACTGAACACTAACTTTTGTAGCTGATACTTGGCTGGTCAACTAATTAAAGACAGTTAAAGCCCAGTTAAGAAAAAAAAACGCAAGATAAAAATAGTTGCTATACTTTTTTTAGAAGTGAGTAAAACACTTATAATAACTCGAATTAGGTAATAATTTAGGTTTCTTTCATTAAAAATTTTCATTTTAGTCCTATCAATAAGACTAGAACAAAAATTCTGGTAAGTAAAATGTTTTGGGCTTTTTTAAATTAAGTTTTGACATGCGGATTTATTCATACCACTTGATCTGTAGTAAGAACATGGTAATAAATTTATTATCCACTTGAACGTCAGGAAATACTTGAGTGTCCAAAAAGTTTTTGTCATCTTACGTTAGGGTACACTACAGTGTCGACTATAGGAGTTAGCGAAAATCAGCTTTATGCGGCTTTAATAAAGCTCCTTTTTGCAATATTACCGGCATTTCGGACGCGGAACTAAACGTAGTTGGCACTGACATGTATAAACAGTTCAAATCTTTTTAATCTGTATTTATACTTCAGGTTGAAGTTTGAATGATGTTGTGTATGCGTCACGGCGAGGCTTGTCCGCAGTTATGTCTTAAGTTCTTTTTTCTTATTAGTTGGATCGTATAGTGTATTATATCAAGATATTCCTTAAGATTTGCTCGTGTCCATGATATAAAATAATCATAGTTTCATTGGCGTCATGCTTTAAAAAATGTTGTATTACATTGGAGATGGTCCGTCGTATGTCAAAACGGCTGCAAATTTTAAGCGATAAAACATAAGTGAACACATATTTTGTGATTAAATTTATGCCATTCGTTTAATTATACTATCTAGATTTAGTATAAATATATACTTTTAATACAATTAATGTATTACACAGTGATTACATGCAAATTCAAAGTAAGTAAACACGGCGACGGCATGCGCTCACCCTGCGGACACTGGAGTGTACTCTAACGTTTACATGTACGAGGTCTGTGCAGACGAGATATTATCGGTGTCGGATTTTTGTTTTCCAAATTTTAGTTTGTTGAATAGATAACACTTGAAATTAATAGGTTCCGATTTCATATATTTTTTGTCGTCACTGACTTCCGAAACTTTTTCCATATGAGGTTATTTTACGTTAAAAAATAAAAAATATTTTTTAAACATGTTTTTAAAGAACATTAATTAAAGTGTTAATATAATTCACTAATATAGAAAAGTAAAACTGCAAAATAAAATAAGTGACAAACTAGGCAGGTAATCAAAAATGCATCTCGTCTGCACAGCCCCGGGCGGCCATTTTGCTCATTCAAGGTCTCGCGCTTGCTCCGAAAATCGCGATAACCAGACCTCTTTTCTTTCATTAATTAAAAATAGTTATGATGCATCAAATACTAATATTTTGGTATCGTTTTCATGGAAATATAATCTAGTTTCTTTCACCGTATTTCTAACTGTTACAAATTGCCTGGAATTATTATAAATAAACAATAATTTCGGAATATGAGAGAAAAATGTGTACTGTTTAAGATTCTCTATTTATTTTAAGTAATTTGATCAGGGTTTAGAGCATATACTTTTAAATAATCATATTGTGTATACATTAGGCTATGCTACGGTATTTTTAATTTTAATATAGCTTGTCTAATTTTTTTTTGACAAACGTTTTTATCGGAAGAGTCGCTGCGCAATTTATAGCGCAAAATTTGACACTCGCATCGGGACGTTTCTGTGCATTGACGGTTCGCGGCGTGGACGTTCAAGTGGTTATTAAAGATTCCTTATCAAGGGCACTAAAAAAGGCAAGGTTTGAGAACAACTGAAAACCGACCCCAAGGAAAACTTGTCCGCAAACAGACTTTAAGGCGGTGCTATAGGCAAATAGTGAACCATTTACATGATTCGGTACTGGTTTTTTTGGGAGTCATCTAATGCTAAAAGGACGACAATTGTGTCTGCAGAACTTTTAGACTACAACCGGGTCGGGAAAAGCTGTAAGGCATGGGTATCGGAAGATGTTACTTTTGGAAAAGCACCGCGTGTCCATACTGTAGTTGGTGTTTTCTATCAAAGGTGAAAGTTGCTCTGAACAAGTATTGAAAAATCACTTTTTTATCTGATAAAACAAAGGGATTTGATGAATTCTAAAAAACATAATTGATTTTAGTCACCTCCAAAACATGTTATGGAACCAAAGTACACCAAGAAAGTTCTCAAGCATAGGAGGCGAAAAAGTAATAGTGTGGGGCTTCTCTGCACTACTTGGTGTGGTGATCCTTTAGAAAGATATTATTAAAAATAGGCGAATTCAAGTACTATAATATTTTAAAAATAAGCATCTAGTTATATGCTAAGCATAATTTACCGGTCCTTAGCGCTTTCCAAATTAGAAATGTTCTGAAAAACACTGTAAGAGTAGTAAAAAGGACTCTTTGATTGAGCAACTTATGACAGTTTTGGTTTGGCCCATTGCAAATTTAATAGAAAAAAACTGGTAATCGGCCAGAAAACACAATGGCGATAAGTCATACATGAAACATTGATCAATTTTACAAACATTTTTATGAAGCATGGAAGAAAATTCCCGTAGCGACTTAAAACAAAACTGACCGCTTGCACTTTTAGGGATGCCGTGCTGTCATTGAGGTAAAACGAAATAAACCAAATATTTGTACTCATTAGTATGCTTAGTTATAGTGTAGGGAATGTTGTTATAGAAAAGTACCATCAATAATATTAATAATTTGCATTTTTTCCTCTGAGCAAATTGAGTGTCTTTAATTATATGGCCAGGCTACGTTATGGTTCATACTGCTCGAGATTCGGATAAAGCGAAAAAAAACTTGTCGCGGAGGATCACTGAAGATAGTTTTTAGTTTTAATATTTCACAATGCCCTCTTAAATATTTTAAAATAGAAAAAAAAGTTCCAATAGCAATCAGAAAAAAGAAATACAGATAAAATGCGGCGGCAATTTAAGATTCCAACAGTGTCTTTAATTATGTGACCACGACTGTATGTTCACAGCGTGAAAACCATTGTTAGCTCACAATTATTGAGCAATATTAATTCATGGCGCATTCCGTTAACAACATACATGTGTATTGCACAAATTAGATATATGTATAGGTAAGGTATCATAGATATGCAGTGATTGAATGGTGTTGTACTGTCAAAGGGTTTACCGTTTGATTGGACGGCTATTTCAATGAGTAGCTGCGACTGATTCAAATATTATCATAATATGGTCTAAGATAGATTCATTGTAACTAAAATTAGTCAATATTATATTCAGAAAATAGCTTGTATAAGTTATGACATATAATTTAATTGCAATCGACAGCTGCGTTAGTGGAAAGTTTGTTCATCCCCGTTTCTTCTTTCCATCCACAGCACTTGGAAGCAATAGAAGGGGGGCGTTTTTGGAGGTGTTACCACTCAAAAACATATAATTAGACGTGAAAGAGTGTTTATTTCATAAACATTACCTACCAATAAAATTTAATTAATTTCAATAAACGAATTTCACTTTAAGCATGTCATACAATTTCTAAACACAATCCTTTATCGTCAGTTTTTTACAATCATTATCGTTTCTATTATCAAACATTTGTAAACGACAAACATTCCAATTACGACGTTTCATTACCAATATTGGTTTCATTTGTCGCCCTAACTGTGAGAACCAGCCAATTTGGCCATTGTAATCGTACTGGCCAGTATTAGTTCTAGCATCGCTTAATATCAGACTAAAGTATGGTTATGACAGCTATATCTAGGACTTACAGTCCCCTACAGAGCGACAATTAGAGGCTTGCAGTTAGTGTCTTTTTAATTAAACGTCTGTCTAGAATGCTGTTCGCTCTTGAGTGTCTGTTTAAGAGTTTAACCACGGTTTAACGCAGTAATAGAACTACTTAGTTGACTTGTTTTCTTTTGTGAACTATTTTAGAAAATTGTTGTCTGTCCGCCCTCGTCTTATCGGCGGCGGTTTTTTTTTTGTATATAGAAGAAAAATAGAACACGCGATAACAATAAGTGCAACGCACACATCCTACAAAACGTAGGTGAGAAAATTCTAATCAGAACGTCCTACAACAAATGGGTCGTATTCTACAAAAGGGCAGCCTGCGGCCTACTATATATGAAAAAGAAAAGAAGCGAGATATAATAAATCTTTTTAATATGGTAATGAATCAAAATCAGATAATAAGTCTAAAGCTGTTTTAATTAATTGTTTCCAATTTTATCAAAAAATAACAAGATATACAAGGAAAAACAAAAACAAATGAACGTTGGCTGCCAAGAACTTTTTTCTATTTTCAAAATTAGCGCGAGCCAAACAACCAGATCATAAAAAAAAAACGAATAAAAGAGAGAAAATTGCATTTACCAAACTAATTACAACGAATAATTCGGCCGGAGCAATTAGAATACTTTTTGGAGCTCCGCGAACGTAAAAAAATGGCGGAAAAACTTTTGATAACGAACACACAGTGGTTAGCGTCAGAACTACATCCAATTAGACGTCTGAGCCCATTAAATGGATCCAGCAGAAGTTTGAAACTTTCACGCAAATATACAGTAATAGTTAGCCAGCAACTTTATTGGTTAACCAGCTTTATCACTAGATCTGTTTGTGCCAGTTCTAAATAATTGTAGAGGGGAAAATCGTTGTTTTGTTACCGAACTAGCTTCAGCTCGCGGCTTTAGGCGATTCGTTTGTTTGACTTATGACACCAATATAAGTATGTCCATATATTATACGGGATGTGTTTCCTCTACCAATCTTGCAAATTTAAGTATATACCGAAATGATCTTGCATCAAAATTCTTTATTTTTTATTTAGGTATATTGGTTTTACCTTACCAGTTTTCATTCGATGGCTAGTACGAAGTAGGCCAATTACAGACTGGCTGAAAGAGCAGACCTGCATAAAATAGTTTCCACGCTCCCCAAAGCTTCGGTTACGTTGAATGTAACCGAAAAAAACCGGTTCTTTGTAACTGTACTAGCGAACCAACAAGGATCAATTGGGTTTTCCGACGGACTGTACCTATGCGGTATAGAAAGCTTTCATTTTGGTATCGTCGTATCATGTTAAAAAGTTTATGGAAGGAAAAAACATGGTGCATAAAATCGTAAATATACTTGCTTTTAAACACGCTTGTATTAGCTTCACTTGTAACTATGTATGTAAGAAAATCTCGGAATCTCAATCTTCGATTAGAATGAAATTTTGCACATGCTCTGAGTTCTGATGACAATACATGAATATCGTGTCTTTAAGTTTTTTTTAACTTAATAATAAATAATATTTTTTTAGATTATACCTATCTAGGTTTTAAAATCTATTTTTTTTTTTCAAAAAAAATACAACAAAATGTGTACCTAGTTCAGCCTCTAATAAAATGAAGACTGGTTCTAATTTTTAAGACACAAACTGGGTCAAATTTAAAGGTCACGAATAATAAAATCACATGTGGGTGTTTCTTATGATGGTACTCAGTAAGCCTATAAATGTATCATATTTTATCTATTTACACCCACACACTAGGTGTAGGAAGATACCTTATATTTGGAGGAATAGCAAATGATGCTTACCTATTATGTTACGAGGATTAAGGTAAGCCTATAGTTGTACGTGCTGTCTTGGGGCAGTTTAGACATTACGAAATATTGGTAGTAGTATCTCTGCTGGCTGACGTTGAAGCACAAGTCACCTTGAAATTTTATGTAGGTAATGTAATGTTTGAATGCCCTTAAAAGTACATAGGTATGAATCAAAAATCGATTTCAAAGAAGGCATTATTATTTTACTTACAGCCAGTTTCTTCATCAAAAGTAAAAGTCAAAGTAATGTCTAAAGTAAAAGTAACGGTCAAATTCGTTTTTTCAAGGCTAAAGTAGCAGCAAAACTAATAGAAAAATCGAATTTGACCTTTACTTTTACTTCAGACATTACTTTGACTTTTACTTTGGCTTCTTTTGATGAAGAAATTGGCAGTTAATCCCTCTTTAATGTATACTGAACAATTAAACGTAGACACAAAATGACATATAGGCACTCAATGCTACAACTAGTTCACAAGCCTATACCTCTACAGTGGCATAGTTTCCGATCCATGTTCAGCTAAAAGCTTAGTCAATCAGAACATGACACAACATGCCTAAAGCCTTGAATCTCAACAACTCTTGGTAGAAAATTGCCTACAAACCTACAAACTGGGTGCATTCATGAAAGGTATTCCTTTGATATTTTACCAGAACCAACGTTCACTTTATACAGTTTGATCTGTTAGAACCTTTACTAACAGTTCTTGACTGAAGTTACTCTCGAATGGCTGACAGTAAGTGGTAACATGCCACGTAAATGTGAAAACAAATCTATGATTAAACTCCCGTTTGGGAAGTCGATTAGAAAGAAACGATTAACTTCGTAGAAGTAATTTCACAGGCACCTTATTCCATTGGCTATAACTATATAATTACTTCATTTTAAAGGTGAATCATTTGCATATCGGCAAACCAATGCTTAAAACTCTTTTTCTATAATCGAATAAGCTACACTCGCCCCCAGATTGAAGGGAAACGAACTCAAAAGGCTGAAACGTCACGAAATTTTATTGATATTTCAGTTACAATTGAACGGTTAGAGAATACTCTGATTTAAGAATATGTAGGGGAATATTGAATACATGCGTAGATTCTCTTATAGTTACTTCCTCAAGTAAAGAGCTTACGAGGGTAAAAAGTTTGTGTTTATTTTGTGCGGATCGAAAAAAAAACTTATTTTATAAAAAAAATCTAGCTGTTTAGTTCAAGAGCTTATTTATTGGTTTTGAAAGTGTTCATTTGAAGACTTTGGCCTGGTTTGAAAAAATCTTTTAGTGGCTTTTTCACTCGGGTGCATCATCATCATCCTCCGAGCCTTTTTCCCAACTATGTTGAGGTCGGCTTCCAGTCTAACCGGATTCAGCTGAGTACCAGTGCTTTACAAGAAGCGACTGCCTATCAGACCTCCTCAACCCAGTTACCCGGGCAACCCGATACCCCTTGGTTAGATTGGTGTCAGACTTACTAGCTTCTGACTACCCGTAACGACTGCCAAGGATGTTCAATGACAGCCGGGACCTACAGTTTAACGTGCCATCCGAAACACAGTCAATGGTGTCTAAGATATACTTAGAAAGTACATACAAGCTTAGAAAAGTTGCATTGGTACTTGCCTGATCTGGGATCGAGCCCGCGCCCTCATACTAGAGAGGCTGGTCCTTTACCCACTAGGCCACCCGACTTTTTCACTCGGGTGCGTGAGGTATTTTCCACAGACCGTGCATCAAACCGCTGGCAGAAGCTAGTGTATTATAAAAAAGAATCATTTTTCTGCACGAGTTCACATACCATCTGACGCTTTTTATATCCGCGTTGTAAGTACGTATCAACGAAGGAAATTGTTTTCTGATTTGCTGAGAAGCCTTTACGACGATCTGAGAAACATTTGGGATCTTTAGACCAACATTAAAGTGGCCTTATGGGGGATAAAAAAGTATTAATATCGTTCTGCGGTTTCCCTTACCCATGTTCCGAACATAAGAACTATCGTTACGAAGAACGTTTCGGTAATGTGTTCTTCTTTATTTCAGTTATTGAATGTTTTGTTTAAGTTATTGAATGTTCTGCCGCTTAAGTATATTCTTGATGGATTTCGGAGTTTGACAATTCTATAAATTTTCTGCTTCTGCTTATTCATAGTTTATTGGAAAAAAATGTTTTTTTAAATACTCTATTACAATGAATACTGAAAATTGAAACAACTGTTTAACAGCTTTAAGGTATTTTTTTGTTTATAGCTAAAATCATGACTAACTTAAAAACAGGTAGGCGGCAAAAGATATAATTTCAATTTTTTGTCACTTTATTTCATCAAAAGCTTTTCATAGTGCAAGATAATTTATGATTACATAATTAATTATTTTACAATAGACGATACAATTGTTACGATTTTATAACCTTAACTAGCTTCTGCCAGCGACTTCGTCCGCGTTAGATTCGGACATTGTGCAAAGAGAGGAAGAAATACCTAATAAACACCAGCCTATCCAATTTTCTAAATATATGCTTATCTACTACTACTTTACCTAAATATAAATAAAATGTAAACTATTAATAATTTGTAATTTGAACGAATTTTTAAACCATACCAAAATAACTAATATGTACCTATTTTATAAAATAACTACAAAAGATAATTCAAAATAAATTATTTAAGGTCGTCAATAAAATTATTGTCGATCAATAAGGTTGAACACTCCGAACGTCTATTCGCATCAATCGCATCAACAGCCAAATGTTGTATGAAGCTCGCGCAGCCACCGCGCCGCGCGCCGCGTCGAGCGCAGCGACCGTTGCACAAAAATGATCCTTATAGCATGATTCAGTATTCACTCGCGATGGCTACCGTATTTCATGTATAACTTTGGTATTTCTTGACCGATTTATATTATTCTTTCTTTATTGAATACGTAATCATGTCAACTTTTTTTAGTTAGTGTGAGTGAGAGTATTATAAACGTAATAGTAGACAAATATAATCAGAAAGCTCCGAACTGCTGAGCTACCGAGAGTTAAACGTGTTATTGTGAGCCAACCATAAAAGATGGACATATACTGTCAAGGTATATTTTTTACATAATTTTAAGGAGAACATTTCCGACCTACATGGTTTCTGTGTAGCTTTAACCATGAAGGCTGCACACGCGACGGAAGCAAAAAAAATGGAGTAACTTCTCCCGTTTTCCCTACATTTACCTTCACTGCTCTGCTCCTATTGATCGTAGCGTGATGAAAAGTATCCTATAACCTGCCCAGGAGTATGAAGAATCATTGTACCAAGTTTCGTTGAAATCCGTCAAGTAGTTTTTGTTTCCATAACGAACATACAGACAGACAGACAGACAGACAAAAATTCTACTGATTGCATTTTTGGCATCAGTATCGGTCACTAATCACCCCCTAATAGTTATTTTGGAAAAATATTCAATGTACAGAATTGACATCTCTACAGATTTATTATAATATAACCTTAATTTGTTATCTCACACTAAAAATAAGCTCCTAATACAACTATCAAAATAACTCGTAAACCACAACCACACTGCACATATTTTCTCGCGGCACACAAGACTTATAAGAAAACCAGCTCACCAGTACAAAGTTGGCGAATAAATATGCCAAAGACAAATATTATATTTGAGTGCACGGAGTATGCCTCAGAGATATTGGTACACCCGGCTGAGAGGCAGAGGAAATATGTGTACATATGCATTATTGTAAAAGTGAGGCAAGTTCCGTTTGAGAATTTATTTTAAGCTGTACCTACAAGTCTTAAGTGTGGATTTTCTTTTGAGATGTTATTGGATCATTTTTGGGCAGTATGTTTGCTTTTTACAGTCTCGCGTCGAGGCTAATGTTTCATATTATGAAACTCAGATTATAACTCAATATTATCAAATTTTTGATAGACACTATGACCAAAAGTAAATAATATACCTATATGGGCTTTTTCATACCGGCGGATTTTCCGCTCAGTTTCTTTAGAGATTTTATTGGAATATTTCGGAGCTTTGTTATCAATAGCTAAATTCGCTCACCAGTACAAGGCTGGCGAATAAATATGCCAAAGACAAATATTATATTTGAGTGCACGGAGTACGCACGGAGAAAATATGTGTACATATGCATTATTGTAAAAGTGAAGCAAGTTAGGTTTGAAAATTTATTTTAAATTGGGTAGGTACATGTTTCACTACAAGACTTAAGTTGTGAGTTTTCTTTCGAGATCTTATTTAATTATTGCTACGTCAGACATCAGACAATGTGTCTCTTAATATACCAAAAATTATCGAGTTTTGTTATAGAGGTGAATAAGAGCAAACCATTAGGTTACTAACTTTGCCGGTGTATGAACATGGCGCAATAGACTTCTACTTTTACCTTACAAACTTGATTCATACATATAACAGACACCCAATATAGGAATTCTTCTGATATAGAGTACTACATCCTTATGTTATGAATACAGAACATAAGGCTTTGACATGATATTACGAAACATGTTGAAGGTCAGACAGTTTCAATTTACGCAAGATAATAATATACGTTGTAAGTTTTCTTAATCTCCCAACAGAGCAATGTGTCATCTGAACAACTTTCTAGAACATATTTATGACACACTAGAGACTAACACTATAATCTAAAATACTTGTCAGCACCTCATTGTTCGTAATGTAGTACAATTTTTCTCAGTAACCTGCGTACATTCACGCGCTGTCGTTCTCAGGGGTGAAATTATTATTTGTCGAGATAAAACAAACTACGTTCTTTATTATTTTCAGACGAATGTGTACAAAAACTTTTTTTGGTTATTGTTTCGTTGTTGCTGTTTGTTTTCTTTTAAATGATAGATTTCGATAGAGTTGAATTAAACATGCACTTATATTCTTTCTCTGAAAAAAAAAATATATTTCTTATTTTGCGATTGGCTTAAGTGCATGCCCTAGCATGATCATACGTCTAATTTACAATGATATGAACCACTTACATTGGTACTTCGGCAAATGTAACAAAACATATTTCTGAAAAGTATCAGAGGACTGGGTGGCAACCGTAGGTATTGAGTAATTGAGGATAAAACATTGAATTCCGCGTACTTCACGTACACGTGTCTTTACTTAAAGAGAAATAACCTGTAGAGTGTTATTTAGTCAAGGATCAAAATACCTTCTTATTTTGCTTCAGAAATAGATGTCGAAGTCATAGTTTTATACGCCTATATTTGCTGTGAAAGTGTTGGGTTCGATCATTCCTATATATCTGTAACTTACTTTTCCATTAAAAGTTACAACTTAAACAGGGGATGGATGTTTGTTTAGGCCGTCGGTCTAAAGCGTTATAGATAATACCTATCTATATCTATCATTTATAACGATAACTACTTCTTTGTAGGAGAAACCTTATAAGACACTTTCTCTTGAAGGAAATAGATATCTTTCTGTCCTACATAGACAGCGTTTTTAAACGCTCGGTTTAGTAACGCATATTGACGGCGCGTTTAAAAAACGACGACGAACGAAACGACGTGCACAGACCCTTTAACGCATGTATTGATGCTCCCTAAAAGATAACGAAACCAATGATACCTACCTATATACCTAAGTCAAAATTCAATCTTAGCATTGCAAAATATATCACATTCCCACGCACTGCGCGGGTTTCCATCTCAAATATTACTTCGATTTTGCCAACATTACTTATGAAATTGACTATTGCGAGGTATCACTTTCCAATTAAGGGAAATCCTTTGAAATTCCTTCTTATTTCACTCGAGGCTTGTGGTTCATTTCTGAACGCCAAAATCGCTTATGAAGCTCATTTTGTACTGATAGATTTTCCGAAGAAAATTCAATTATATGACGTGAATTTGCGATACATGTACTGTTAAGCAGCTTAATTAATTAATATTTAAAGTAGCTATACGATTTTATATTTTAATTAGATTAAATTATTAGTGAAGTTTTCATTTTTAACCGAAATTCATCACAATTGGATTTTCTCAAATTATTTACTTAAGTCATGAGCAAAAAATCTGAACTTGCTGTGGTAGTAAAATCACTTTGATCGACTGATACAATTGCCAACAAAAATTTGCCTCCGTCGCCTATTTTGTTGTCCATTAGTAACATGTGAATTCCCTTACATAAAAATATTTAATGGCATAACCATGATGAAAGACCTCGACTCTAAAATCTAGCTAATAATGATAGTACTTACTAAACTTTTCTCTATTTTAACGTAATTATAATAATTATAATTTTAGTAACGGGAAAATTATAAATGTGTGTATTATATTATGTAATTACTAACATAGTTTTTAAGTACATTGTTACTAACTTGAATATGGATTCTGTCCGAAATAAATGGTTTATTAGTATTATTATTATTTAAATGCCTTTACGGACGCAAAGAACATGTGGTGTACCTTCAAATCTATTACAACTTATGAAGATGAACTGGAGCGAATAGAGTATTTTGTGTGTGTGTTTTTTTTTGTAGGATGCCTTTTCTTTATAAATATCATACAGAACATATACTTAGTTCAGATTAAAAAAGAACATAATCTACAAAGGGTTTGCAAAAGCTTTTTATTCTAACGTTTTTGCAATATCGAACGCCGGATGTCAATTTCCTATCCATCCCCTGTTATTTTATTGGATATTGTTACAATATTATCAGAAGGTTTTACTTACGCGCTTTTTGTCTTTTTTGTAGACAAAGCTATTCAATTCGTTTTCTATATTCTCTATTGTTTTCTAACACTAAGTAGTCATTGATAGTTTCCATTTTCGAAATTGTATTATTATCTCAATGCGAAAGTAACGCGCTTTCTCGGAAAACTACAGAACAAATAACATTTTGAACAACACTCACAAAAAATAATAAATAAAAAGACACTGATATTTGTCGCGTTTAGTCTAGAATCTAGAATTTGGAAGGGGACATAGGTTACTTTTTATTAATTAGTAGAAAGTAGTTCCCTCGGGATGAAGGTTGAACCTCGGAAGGCAGCTAATCGTTTATCAAACTTCGCGTGGAAAAAATATTGGAAGGCGTTGAAATGATGTTCATAAAATCATTTTAGCATCTTTAACTTGACTAATATTTTAATTAAACACACCAGTCTTTGAACCCTTAAAATAATTAATAATACCTATTTTAAGAAAAACCTCTTAACCTTTATAATCCACCTCATTTAACCTTATTAGCTAAGAGCCTTTCATAATTTTTATATTTAAGAAAAATGTGTATTGTTTAATCAAGTTTAACAAATATTAATGATAGACACCTACATAAATGCGAAATATTTAAATGAATTAGTAAATAATGTGAATAACTTTATCAATTACATACAACGCACAATTAAATACTTGTAGGTACCCATGATGAGGACTGATACGGAATTATTTAATACTAGCCGTTTTCCCGCGGTTTCACCCGCGTCCCGTGGGAGCTACTGCCCGCACCGGGATAAAATATAGCCTATGTTACTCGCAGATAGTATGGCTTTCTAATGGTGAAAGAATATTTAAAATCGGTCCAGTAGTTTTGGAGTTTATCCATTACAACCAAACAAACAAACAAAGTTTTCCTCTTTATAATATTAGTATAGAAAAAGAAACAAAACATTAACACACAAAGGTTTTAAACCTTACAGTTCTTAGTACCTTATGAAAAAAAGTGCGACATAAAAAATTAAATATTGCGAAATACCATATCTGGGTTGTGGTTTATTCAGAAACCGAAGTGCTTTGTTTATTCCGAGCAAAATGCAACTACTAAAATATGTTTTAAAATAGCCAATATTACTCCTATAACGAGATAATTTGCATAACATCGATAATTACATTAAATCCCCGAAACACATGCAGGTATTTGCATAAACTGTTTTATAATAATATCAAATTATTCTTTAAATAAACATTTATGTAATGTTCATGTAATGCAAATTGGTGTTACGATGCCTGTTATGCCTATCGATAGTTTAATCTACATCATTGCTTTATTTTTCAACATATAAAATACATTTTTAAATATTAAAAATAAAAAAAAAAACATTAAAAAATATAAAAAATAGGTTGCCACCGATATCGGACACAGGGTCCGAGGTACCGATGGTTAGGGTCCCAGAGACAGAAACTTCCTCACAATACGCGCCGTATCAAGGCCTTCTGAATCAGTCCCTTGATCCAGCCGCCTAACGAGAGCCTCATGAGGTGTTGGTCGAGGTTCTTGGCTGTTAGACCATTGGCCGTAACGACAATCGGCACAATAACAGACGTGTCGACATTCCACATGGCGACAACCTCGTGCGCTAAGTCAAGATACATTATTTGTTTCTCTTTCTCAGCTTTCACGAGGTTCTCGTCATGCGGAACGGCGACATCGATTATCTCAATATCATCGATAGTTTAATAATTATTATTTATGATTGTCGCTATTTTGAGCTTCTTTTTTTCTAATTAATGTTATTGTGATGACGATTGACGGTTGGGCACAAAGATTCTCTTTGGGTTCTTTTATCTTCTTTTTGGAAAGGCAGTTTCGCGTATATTTTTTTTAGTTAGCTAGAATATAGGTCGACCAATAGGAACTTCTGTATGTGTCACAGTGAGTATACATAGAATCTCGCCTTAAAGTTTTAAACGACTGACAAGTCTGAATCTAATCTAATGTTTGCGATTTAATGTTGAGCAACAATCATGGTCTCTGCACACAGCGGGCGCGGCGCGGCGGGACGGGACGGCGACGCGACGCAATGTACTAGATCGTCGCGTCGCGTCGCGCCGAGCGGGACGGCCCTGTGTGATGTCGTCCGTAATATCTAGTACATTACAACTGCTCAGCGTCGCGTCGCCGTCCCGTCCCGTCGCGCCGCGCCCGCTGTGTGTAGCGACCATCAATATTGCAAATTGAAAATAATAATGAATATAAAGAATATAGCTGTGATTGCTGAAATATGCACACAGTGAACAAATAGCTGGAAACAAATGACAATCCATTTTTAAACTCGTTAATAATTTTTAGCAGTGCCATTCGTAGCTCGAATAGCTAACTCGACAAAAGCACTGCGGCCGAAATAACTTCCCGCTATAAATTCAAACTGAATTGTGCAGCTTGAAACGCTGCTTGTGAATAACTTCAATTGAAATAAGAATACGAGAAGGCGACTCCATTTTTCTTCCGATAAACGAGTTCCCTGACACTCGATATGAACAAACATTGCTGTACTTTATTTAAAAGGTGCTGAGAATGGCAGTCTAGACTGTTTCCGTATTTTGGGCCAATAGAATTTAATGGCTCATATTTCAAGCGCCAATAACTGTCCTTTTATAGCAAGAATGGCTTTTCACTCTATCCCGAAACTTTTTGAATTTGAAAGGTAAAGTGATAACATTTTAACTTAAGCATAGGCTATATTGTTAACCGTTCCTATTTTATATTTACAATATCAAGCTTTTGCCATAATCTATTTACTTATAGGTATATCTACCTACAACTGAGCCATTAATATTAAAAAACCCTCAGCTTTAACCCCTTTGCCATATATTAGTCTCCTTATGAATTCTTGAAAAAAAATCTCTTCTAACTTTCCTCGGAGTCACTATTTCTTGTTAAGATACTCACGTTATGGTACAGGGTAACCCGTTTTTAACCAGAGGTCTGACATTTTTATAACTTTCTCTATAAGATTTAAAGCAGTTAGGTTCTGAAAACTGTGCTTTCATAGCCATTATTTCTCTCATATTTTCCGCTATCCCCCATTCACGGAATAGTGGAGAGAAAATTAAAACATATTTTATACTCCTTTGGATTGTAAACAATATTAGTTTCCACAAATGTTGGCCAACTGTGAATGTTTTAATTAATTTATGTGCTGCAACGTAGAATATATTTCATAACAGTATTTACAGTGTACTTGCAACTAATGAGCTTTGCTTTAAAACAATTTTCGTTTAGATTTTAATGTCGTTAGTGTAAATTGTAGCATTTATTTTGCTGCTAAATAAGTAACTAAATAATGACAAATACTATTTCGTTACGGAGGGCAAGTTTGAGTTCCTAATTGTGCAAGTAGTAATTTTACTGCACATAAAAGGCCAATAAATACCTCTATGATGGAACAGAAAGTAATATCTAGAGTAGCTTCAGAGTAGCTTAAATATAATTAAGCATGCATTAACCAGCGTAATTGATATTAAAACTTTAATTTACAAAAGAGAATATAAATGGTTATTGAGATTAATACTTAATTCATGTATATCCGATTTATTTCGAAAGTCGTAAATTAAAGAAGTAAAGGGCTGGTATAGCTCGCACTCATTCTTTTGAACGCAGTCAGGCATATCGGCAACGATCCTTATTTCATAAATGGAGCTTGAAACGCAATTATGTAAATGCAATTACCGAATAACGACTCATTATTAACAGTCCAATTAATAGCACTTATATAACAGAACTGTTCCAAGTATGGTGTAGGTATCTTAATGAGTAATTTTCATCATTACAACAAATAGCAATCTTTTTAACAGCGCCCATCTAAATTGCTATCTCTCTTGATAGATTCCCTCAAAATACATAATAGAGAGTTGTAAAGGTGAAAAGGCTATTATCTTGCATATTAAAATCGCCTACTCAGGTCTGAACCTTTTTTCTACTATCAAAAACTTGGATGGATTGAAAGTGTTTCCTCATTTCAATAACAGCTTTTCTGGCATACTCCTACTTTACTGTAATTCCAGACGTCTACTTTACTGTCATAATTAGAACATAATATTTGCTTACCGTAGATTTTTTATTTTTATTTTATTTTATTTTATTTGGGAAACAAACAATCATACATTTCTTATTATTTCTAAATTACACAAACTATTACTAAATGTACAATCCACTACGTTTCCACATATTACTATTTAGAAAAAGATACAGTTAGATGAAACAATATAAAAGAGATACAATACAATTTCTTCTCGTCAACTCCAACAATACTGACGTTAAATGCAAAAGTTCAAGCTTACGCGCGTAGAACACAACAATCAGTAACTTTCGGCAAGGCGCTTGATTATTTGGTTTTTAAATTTATTTTTTGTTAGGGCAAATACATCAACATCGTTAAAGTTACCATTGTAAACCTGAACCAATCTCTGTAGCGGTGCTCTTTTTCCTGCATTTGTACGGCAAGGCGTTGTAGCGAATAGTGGATAAGAACGAGCCTCTCGTCTCATTACCGTTCTGGGTACAATGTAACATAATTTACTAATTAATTCAGAGCAGTCGAACCTATTATTCACAAGTCCATGGAGCATCATTCCTTGAAGCAACAGACGTCGGGAATGTAAAGATAATAGTTTAAACTTGTTTAGAGCATCTTTATAAGACAATCGTTTGATGTGACATTTATACTGCATTGTACTGAGGAATTTACGCTGAACTCTTTCCACTGCAGCGTCATACTTAATATAATAGGGATCCCAGATCACACAAGCATATTCGATCTGTGGGCGAACTAGAGATATAAATAAATATAAATATGTAGCTGGTCGTTTAAAATCGGATGTGGCTCTCATTACGAAATTATACATTTGATATGCTTTAGAGGTAACTTTGTCAATGTGTAAATTTAAGTGAAGTTTGCTATCAAGAAGAACGCCCAGGTCACAAATATAAGTTTCTTTAAATAGAGTACTATTACAGAGTGAGTAATCATACGGTATCGCCTTTTTATTTTTGGTAAAACTTATAAATTTACACTTAGGGAGACTTAGTTTTAAATTGTTTTCGTCACAATAAGCAGATAATCTATTTAAGTCTTCCTGCAAAAGTTCGCAGTCAACAGTGTTTTTTATTGTTCTAAATACCTTGAGATCATCAGCGTATAATAAAAAGTGACTATTTTTAAAGCAGCTACAAATATCGTTTATATATATAACAAACATCAATGGGCCAAGGATAGATCCTTGGGGAACGCCCGAAGTTGCCACATATGAGTCCGACCTGTATCCATTGCACACAACAATTTGATTCCGATTGCTGATGTATGAACAAAACCAACGGAGTAGGTTACCTCTAATGCCATTAAAGGCTATTTTGTTCATTAAAATCGAATGATCCACCCTATCGAATGCCTTTTTAAAGTCCGTGTAAACAGCATCGGTTTGACTCCCTGCGTCCATGCCATTGAACAAGTGTTCCGTAAAGATCATTAAGTTGGTTACTGTAGACTTATTTTTAACAAAACCATGTTGCTCCGGTATTATATTGTGACGCAAAAATGGATAAATAGCCCGGTGAACGAGTTTTTCAAATATCTTTGCAAAAGCACAAAGTATCGATATAGGTCTATAATTTTCTATGTCTTGTCTAGGTCCACTCTTGTGCACAGGTATAATATTTGCTTTTTTCCACAAGGACGGAAATGTACCACTATGGATGCACCTGTTAAATAACATGGAAAGAGGTTTACAAATTGTTTCAGCTGTACTCTTTAGAAAATAGGGCGGTATATCATCGGGTCCCGGCCCCTTGTTTGTGTCTAACATTTTTAATTGCCTGCGAACTTCATGAACAGTGAAATTTAAAGTACAGAGAGTGCTATTATTGACATTACTCAAGTCAGAAGGCGGTTGCCAACCTGATGAGAGACTAGAGGGCTCATAAACTGATTGAAAAAATTCAGAGAACAGATTACATATCTCAACCGAGTCATTAGAGGTTACATTGCCATAGGACATGCAGGTCGGTATACCTGATTTACCTTGCCGATTAGCGATGTAAGCCCAAAAGTGCTTAACATCTTTGGAAATACCTTCCTCGACGCTGTTCATGTATTTTTGAAAGCATTTGTGACATTCATCCTTAAAACGTGCTCTGTAAAGGGAAAATACTTCATAGTCACTTATATTATGATATTTTTTCCATTTAGACCAGGCTTTCTTTTTATACTTAAAGATGTGGATGAGCGGTTTGGAGAACCATACCGGAAAGTGCGTATTGGGGGGTGTCGATAGCGGTATGCGATTTTTTATTATACCATATAAACAGTTATAAAAATTGTCAATACACTCGTCCGTCGAATTACTCTCCAAAATGCCTTCCCAGTAGATCTCGTCAATATCTTTATTAATAGCTGTGTAGTCGGCTCTGCGGTAAATATATTTCGAGGTGTGTAGAGGTTTTGATAAACTGATATTAATGTTAAGTGATAATAGTGTGTAAAATGGTGGATGATGACTATCAACGGGTAAAAGATCTAGATTAGGTATCAAAACAGTGCAGTTCGCGTCCGAAATAAGAAGATCCAGTATGCGTCCGTTAGGGTTTGATATATGATTGAATTGTTTGACGTCGTGGACTATCAAAAAATCCCTTAATCGGTTACAAGTTGGTGAAGTTCCCAGACAAGTCATATTACTTTGCGTAGGATCAAGTTTAACCCACTGAGCTATAGGTATATTGTAGTCGCCCAGTAATAATATATTCTCCGTTTTTATTGAGTCAATTAAATTGTCCATACTATTGAAAAAAGCGTCGTATACGGCAAAAGGTAAGTTGTTAGGCACATAGGCTGCGTGGATAAGGATATTTGAAGAATTGTTGTGGCTAGGAATCATAATGGCAGCTTGCTCAAGGTAATGGTCTAATGTACCGAGCTGTGAAGAAGGAACACAAATAGGGTTATATTTTCGCAATACCGCTATCAACACGCCGCCACCGTCAGACTTCCTAGTAGCAGTTCTATTTCGGTCACAACGAAAAACTATGTACCGTTTATCAATAAATTCTTGGTTATTAATTGCAGGAATAAGCCAAGTTTCTGTTAAAATAATGACATCGAAACAGTTAGAAAGAATATTCATATATAAAGTATTCAATTTAGTACGAATGCCTCTAGTATTTTGGTAATATATGCTAAAATCATGATGTTTTGTAATATTAGCCATTGCAAGTAGTGATAACATAAATAATACATAAATGAAATTAATTAGCTAAAAGTTAATTACTCGGGGCGCTCTTAATATTTCTAATATCATTTTTACACTTAATAGCTATAGTAGGTGATGTTTCAGACTGCTTAACCAGAATGGTGGCGTGTTTTACCCAGACAAACTTATAACTACATTTTTTAGCCGCATCTCGGGTCTCACGTAGCAACTGTTTTCTCTGTAGAGTTAGGTGTTCATTCACATATACAGTGTGAGGTATACCGGTGATGCCCAGGTCCTTAGAGGTAAATCCCTTCTTCAAACGGCATGCCGTTATTATGTTGTCCCTCAATATGCGTGTTTTTACAGTGGCAATGATGTTTTTAGGTCTTTCGCTGTTTGTGGCATGCGGCACGCGATGTACCGATGTAATATCGTCTCTTGATATAGTATAATTGATTTGTTTACCTATATCCTCCAACAACGCAGGTAAGTTTTCTCCTCGTCTCTCAGGAACATTGGAGATTTCTAAATTACATTGCCTGCCTTGCTGTTCCAAGCTGTCAATCTTCAATTCAAGAGCTTTGACTGCATCTGGGTTTACGCTCAGTGTTTGCTTGTTTATGTTTTTAAGTTGCTCTTGAAAGTCGTCATACTGGTTAGAGATAAGTTGAGCAGATGTTTTTACCCCATCAACCTCTTCAGACAGTTTCAAGACCATATTCTTTAAAGCGACGTTTTCGGAGCGGAGACTCGCCATTTCATTTTTAGTTTCTTTTATATAGGTTTCCAGGTCACATCTAATTGATGTAATGCTGTCATTAATTGCAGCCAATTTACCATCCAAGCTTACCTTCCATTCACCGAGAGACTTTTGTAACTCCGCTTGGATAGAAGATGATTTCTGGAGGTCTGTCTTAATAGCTGAGAGTGCTGACTCATATTCGTCCTCAGGTTGTTTCCGCTTGCGGCATGTAATGTTAGAGTCGGCTTCTGAGGGTGGATAATTCAGCAGGTCAGACTCAGAGAGAGACTGTTCATGTCGAAGAGCAGTTTTAGGTGGCGTACGCCTGGGCTTAAACATGATGAAGCTCCTGCTCGTTCAAAATAGCCTACAAAAGCTTGGTCGCGTGTTGCTCGTAGTTATGCTCTAGGCGCTGCTTAGCGGTGAAGCGGCGGCACGGTGACGTGTGGTGGGGCGCGCTCAACGCGGTCGCTCGTTTCTCCTGCAGAAGACTAACCTTGTTGGCGAGTTGGGAGGCCGGCTGACTGCTGATCCAAGTGGTGCGGGTTCAGGAACAGGGCGGGGACACGTAGAATCGATGTTCACAAAAATATATTCTACTCTTTCTTGCTCCGCCCTCTGGGTGGGATTAGTCCATTTAAACCTCACAGGAGTGAACGAGAATTGCAATTCAAACAAACAAGCCAATCACAAAAATCAACGAGGATAACTGTATTATACGTCTACTCTGTATCAAGGCTCATGACGGAATTCCTCGGAATCCTGCACAAAACAATCATAGAATGTGTCAATTTAAGTATGTTTAGTTTAGGTCATCATTTACAGAACTGAAGATGTTAACAAAGAGTATTATTTTTTATCCCGCAAAAAATGAGTGCTTAAGTATGATGATGGCTTCTCTTCTAAGTAGAACGTTAGCATACTGAATGGTTTTATAAAGCATCTCACAAAAGGTTCATCTTGTCAGTTGGCGTGTAACATATTATCGTAGAAGATTTACATACAAGGAGCCACCTAATAATGTAGGAGCGCCTTCATTTATCATGCGCACAATATTTCACAAGTTCCTACTCCACCCGCTATGTTGTTCTTTTGTATTTACAAGTACCTACTATGCAGAAGAATACGAGGTGAGTATGAGGAGGGCTATTTTTTATTTTAAAATTATTTTTATTGCATTTTTGTAAGTTTTCACAACAGCTATAATTTCTTCAATGTTCTGTTGCTGGACAAAAGGTTTATTAAGCGGTTTTATCATCGTACAACCACGTTTTTTTGTTTTCATCACCTCATAGCCTTTTTTGATCACCCTTTGTCACACTTATTTTATTGTCTATTTAAGAATATGCCTGCTTACACATACCACCAGTGTTCAGTACCTATAGCACACTCACACGCCTATAACTACCTTCTTCGTGTATTTGGAAATAACCCAGCGTGTATTATAAATGCTTGTAAGCATTATTGTATCAGTATTTATAAGATTACGTTGGGTATTGTTTACATAGGCTCCTGGGGTTTGCGGGTACCAGAATGTAGGTATTTTGTTATTCATTAAGTACATACTTCACATAATAACACAGGTATTAATTCTACATAGCTTGTCTAACCTTAGAGCAATTATATGTCAAGATTGTTTTGTTTGCAATAGGGACAGTTATTTCAAGGAGAATATTATTTATTTATCAGACTTCAGATAGCACACTTCGAACGCCTAACTTAGAATAAGTACGTTGATTATGATGAACGAAATACATTGTATAAAGTATACATTTGATGGAAATCCTAAACTAGCTAATGGTGTAGAATAAAATAATATTAAAGAAAAATAAATTAAGAATAACATTTGAAAATCTACACCAGCTATTCGTAATTATATAACAAAGTTTTACACACCAAATGTATTTTTAATAGTTTTTCGATCTCCAGAATTATTACTGTAGCTCTAAATAGGTGGAATTTATTTTATTTCGGTTGTTACTGTTACTGTTACAGCCTTTTTATCGTCCCACTGCTGGGCACAGGCCTCCTCTCACACGGAGAAGAAGGATTGAGCATTAATCACCACGCTTGCTCAATGCGGGTTGGTGATTTCAGACTATATATATACCTCTAGTCCAGGTTTCCTCAAGATGTTTTCCTTCACCTTTTTATCAGCCATTGGTATCTAAGATTACTTAGAAAGTACATACAAACTTAGAAAAGTTGCATTGGTACTTGCCTGACCTGGAATCGAACCCACACCCTCATACTCGAGAGGTTGGTTCTTTACCCACTAGGCCACCACGACTTATTTCGGTTCGTTCTGTTTAATGACTAGCTTGATAAAATGTGTATTTCTTAAGCTCCATAACAAAAAATACTAAGTACCCTACGAACTACGAAGCAAGCTAAAAACAAATAGGTACATACACTATATATGTAGATAGGTACCTACGCCATCCAATTTTATTACGAGTATATCGACCAGGTATCACGGGGCCATGCTCCGTCAAGCATGAAATCTCACCTGCACCCCAATTACGCAGCGCCAATGCAATTGGGACAACTTTGAGGGTGATTTTCACATCACGCCTCGTGTTAGCTGATTACAAGATTTTACGTGACTTGATTAAAACTTCTAATTCCTTGAGGTTTATTGGAAGTCGTAATTTTTAGAGCGGTTCTATGTTAGTTAATTTTAGCGTAAGGCATGTGTCAGGAAAAGATAAAACTACTAGAAAGGCGTCACTGCAGCGTACATTTATTGAAATTGAAAAACAGAACGGAAAATCGAGAGAAGGCATTATCAGTTATAACGAAATGCTTTTTTTTTTCAAATTTCTATGGGTATATAAATTTATTTTGCAAACTGGTATTAAAAGTCAAGAAAGTGTTTTTAACAAACTCTATGTCGATGGAATACAAAAACAAATTTATTTCAAAGATAGCTACATGCAACGTCAGTGCAAGACAATACAAACTAAATAAATCGTACCAAGATTGTTTTCAGACATGTTTTACTCGTATTGCACGTAGCTGTGAAACACGTGTTACAAAGAATAGTAGTACAGTGCTAACTGTTCCAAGAAAACTATAAATTCTAACAAACTTCCTCACTATAGTTTAAGTGATTCTATTTACTAGCTCACACGTTTTCGAACGATTTATCCTTAACATGTGTTAAGAATGATTACCTGGAGCTTCTGAAAATAATACTTGATTAATCTTGAGGTATAAAGAAAATTGATGGTATTTCTAGATAATACGATAGACGATACGTGTTTCAGAGTAGATTGAACGTCACATCTAAACTGTAGGTGGAAATTAATGATTGGACTACCGTATAATGTTCAGAATCGATACCAAAAATGACTTCAAACTAGTTATTTCTAGCCAATCCATCTCTTAAATAAATAGTTCTTTGTAATGTAATTAGTAATTGGTAAATCTCCGTCCCCGGATATAAAAACCGTACACTTGATATGAATATCACTGAATGAAAAAACACAAAATACCTTGAAAATTGTTATTGTTAATACACATTTTTGAAAACATAACTTTGGTTAGGCGTGAAAAACAGTATCAATAAACAATACAAAAATGAGCCTATGTCGGTATCCACCGTTATTGGCTCACCTAACTGTACCGCATCCAATAATCCCCAAACCAAAACATTTTCCAGCGAAACTAAACTGTATTTCCATACAATGTACTGTGTTGTCAATATACCCGTTGTTTCAAAAATACTTAATGTATGGAACGGGTTAAAAAAAAAAAACTTATTATTATCATGTAGAAAATATGCTGCGCGGTGCAAGCGCTAGCCCAATGACACGCATAAAATATTGGCCGGCAACAGTCCAAAATATTTCATTCATTATTCTGACCGACCTAAAATGTATTTATACATCATAGTTTCTCCGTAAATTACGCTACGTTACGCTCATTTCGCTCAGAAAACCCACGGGAAAAAGCACTAACATTACTCGAAGCTCATTCCACCTACAGCTGATTGAATTATTCATAGCAAGACGTACATTGAGTTGCAAATAACGACCAAACGCAGCCTATCGGCGTGAATTAGTGGCCGGGGCGATAAGTACGCGTAAATGCGCGTAATGTTAAATAATAAATGAATTTATCGGCGCTAAACTCAAGCTGAAGTCGTGGTGGCCTAGTGGGTAAAGAACCAACCTCTCGAGTATGAGGGTATGGGTTCGATTCCAGGTCAGGCAACTTTTCTAAGTTTGTATGTAATTTCTAAGTATATCTTAGACACCAATGGCTGATAAAAAGGTGAAGGAAAACATCTTGAGGAAACCTGGACTATAAAGTCTGAAATCACCAACCCGCATTGAGCAAGCGTAGTGATTAATGCTCAATCCTTCTCCGTGTGAGAGGAGGCCTGTGCCCAACAGTGGGACGATAAAAAGGCTGTAATAGTAACAGTAACAACAGTACGTGCGCGTAATGATAAATAATAAATGGATTTATCGGCGCTAAACTCAAGAGGCGTTTACTGCGCATCGCTTGTTGCCCGCTATTTGCCAATTTACGATGATGATTATATTCGATTAGTATGCAACAGTGAAAGTATGGAGGTTTTTTTTAAATATTTTTCAAGTTCAAAGTTGTTAATTATATGCCTGTAAAATGACCTTGGTGTTAAACTCCACGCTTAAGTTACAGTTGAAATACGTGAAATACATCTTCTTAGTAGGTACTAAACCTACTTGTTATAAGCCACTCCATTTTTTCGTTAGAAAACGGTCAAAAAATATTTCGTGAATTTTCTGTAAAATAAAATTGTAGCTATTGCCTTTAATTCAAAGGAACATCGGGAAAACTGAAGACCTCTCGTGGCTTCTTATTATAGGTACTTGTCTAATATGCTTTACGTATTTATTTAATAGAGTTAAGATGAATATAGAATATACAGCCAATCGGGTACGAAAGCAAGATAAAGTGGCATAACGTTTGAATATAAATTAATTTATGGGCGCTAAGCTCAAGTGGAATTAACATGTGCCACATTTCGCTTGTTGTCGGCCATTTGCAGAAGCCATTAATTTATGACGCCGATTACCGATGCAGTATTGATTAGCGAACTTTATTTGTGCGAAGTTACCTCATTGGAATGTGGCTATTGTATAGGAGTTTTTGTTCATTGAGCATTGGAACGTTTGGATAAAAAAAAACGCTGAATTTATTTAATTATTCCAAACAATAAAATCTCAAAAAAATGAGAAGTTTTTTTTTTATTATTTGACTAAGCAAAGTAACATTTATTGATCCTAGTCATCTAGTCATAAATCTTTTAATATTGCAGACGGATGAACCGAGTACTGATACATCGGTAGTTACGGAAACCCTTAAGCTGCTCCGTCTTTCTATCCGAGATAAAATCCATCGATTCCTATCAGACGATATTGAGGTCAAGAGCTGAACCGTTCAGTAAAAATCTTATATTTTGAGATATCTGAATCTGTATCAGAATGTTTCTAAATCTTTTGTACATCTTCTATTTTTCATAATCAACATGATTTAAAAGTGTGCTTAAGTAGGCTCTTACTTATCACAGCCAAAAACGGACCCAAAATTGGCTTCAAACTTCTTCTTGTCACTGCTTGTGCATTTTTTAAAAGAAACTTTTATATAGCGCGTTACTAAAAGGCAGTAAAATTTATGCGCCATAAAAATGTCTTTAAAGTTTTTATTAAAGTTGCTGATCGACAGACGACCCACAAAAACCTGGTAATGATCATCGCCGCGGTTTCGCTCGCGGCTTGTCCTTCTTGATTGATAATAGATTATCTTTTGGCTTTGTTTTAAGCACTGTAAATGTGCAGTTATTTAGTTCCTTTACATAATTATAATAGTTGGAAAAGCTTGTAAATCTCTACTGGCTATCGGAAATTAATATTGAAGAGTAAGGAGATTTTACAACGTTGAGACGATATTGTCTACTCTTTCACTCACAAAATATGCAACATTGCGTTGCCATGACAACTCAGTTTACTAACAAAACAATCAAATATTACTGTCAAAATAGTTAGGTCGGTCATGGTTTATTTTATTATTTTAAATGCAAAATAAAAACAAACCTACGTATTTGATGTGATCTTGAACAACAGTGATGCGGCCCTCACGTAATTTGCCCTCGCACAGCAGGAAATCTGTAGTGAATGTATACGGTCGCCTGTCAGCCTCACCGCCTGATGGGAAGCGTATGAACTTCTGCACAGATTTCGAAAAATCCATCGTCATCAACAGCTTCAAGCAACGAGGATGGAGACAAGTGTCACCAGAAGAAGACTGGCACGTGTACTGGGCTAATACGGGGAACTGCCGCAGCATATTCAGCATCGAGAGTGGCCTTCGACTCGGAGACAATCAATTAATCAACCATTTCCCAACACACTACGAACTAGTACGTAAAGATTTACTCGTAAAAAATATAAAGAGATACAGAAAAGAATTGGAAAAAGACTGTAATCCCCTTGCGGAAAAAACCGAAGTGAAACTCCCGAGCGGGCAAGTCATCACTCGCTATTTATATTTAGATTTCATTCCGGTAACGTTCGTGCTGCCTTCCGACTACAACATGTTTGTAGAGGAGTACCGTAAATTTCCTCAAACAACCTGGATTTTGAAGCCCTGCGGCAAATCCCAAGGAGCCGGTATATTTCTCATAAATAAACTGTCGAAACTGAAAAAATGGTCCCGGGAATCCAAGAAATACTTACAGCATCATCTCACAAGCAAAGATACTTATGTCATATCACGCTATATAGATAATCCGCTTCTTATCGGAGGGAAGAAATTCGATTTAAGGATTTACGTCCTCGTTACGTCGTTTCGTCCTTTAAAAGCTTACATGTTTCGGAACGGATTTTGTAGATTTTGCACAATGAAATACGACACGAGCGTCACGGAGCTCGATAACATGTATGTTCACCTAACGAACGTCAGCGTACAAAAACATGGCGGTGACTACAATAGCCAGCACGGCGGTAAGCTCGGTATTCATAACCTAAAACTATATTTAGAAGGAACTCGGGGTCGAGAAGTGACCGAGCGGCTGTTTGAGAACATACAGTGGCTGATAGTGCACTCGTTAAAAGCTGTGGCCCACGTTATGTCGAATGACCGCCATTGCTTCGAATGTTACGGCTACGACATAATAATAGACGATAACTTAAAGCCGTGGCTTATAGAGGTGAACGCCTCCCCTTCGATGACGGCCACCACGGTTAACGACAGGATACTCAAGTACAAGCTCCTGGATAATGTTTTATCGGTAGTTCTGCCCCCGGACGGAATTCCGGACGCACGATGGAGCAAAACGCCTACTGCAGAGGCTTTAGGGGATTTCCAAATTCTCATTGACGAAGATTCTATGTACAAGGCAGAGACGGACACTTTACAACGTGAGAAGAGCAGTCGCAAATACTAAAACATATTTGAAACACTCATGTATTGTTTAGGCTTGTTTTTTTTTAATAAAACATTAAAATTGCACTGTTTTTTTTTATTCAATTTCTAAAACTATCACAATAATGTTAAAAAGTTATGTTCTGACGCGATGGAATTTGTTGTAACGTGAATTGGCATCTTCTTTTTCCATGAGCTCCTCATCAATCAACAGTTCAAAGTCACCGAGCGCTTCAGCTGTCGGAATCTTATTCCACCGAGCATCGGGAATGCCATCTGGTGGTACAACCACTGACACGATGTTATCAATTAATTTGTATTTCAATATTCTATCATTATGAGTTGTCGATTGTAAAGATGGTGATGCATTCACCTCTACAAGCCAAGGCTTGAGAGTATTATCTATTATGATATCATATCCGTAACATTCAAAACAGTGCCGATCATTAGCCATAACGGGTGCAACAGCTTTCAAAGAGTGAACAATAAGCCACTGCATTTCTGCGAACAATCTATCGGTTACAGTGCGGCCTCTCGTACCTTCCAAATATAGGCGGAAATTCTGGATACTCATTTTCCCGCCGTGCAAACTGTTGTAATCCCCACCGTGCTTCTGTACGCTCACATTAGTCAAATGCACGTACATGTTATCGAGCTCAGTTACACTCGTATCATATTTCACAGTACAGAACCTACAGAAGCCGTGTTGGAATAAATACGCTTTTAGAGGGCGAAATGACGTCACTAGAACGTACAGCCGCAGGTCAAATTTCTTTCCACCAATTAGCAACGGGTTGTCAATGTAACGTGATATAACGTAACTTTCTTTACTCGTCAGCTGAGGGTGGAAGGGAGTTTTCGCTTCGCGGGACCATTTCTTTAGTTTCGATAATTTGTTTATAAGGAATATTCCTGCACCCTGTGACTTTCCGCACGGTTTCATAATCCATGTACTCTGAGGAGACTTCCTGTACTCTTCAACAAACATGTTGTAGTCGGCAGGCAATACATAGGTTACGGGTATAAAGTCTAAATGTATATAGCGGGTAATCACTTGTCCATTGGGTAAAGGTACTTCTGTTTTTTCAGCCAAGGGATTACCTTCCCTCTCAAGCTCTTTTCTGTATCTTTTGATATTTTTTACTAATAAATCTTTACGCGACAATTCGTAATGGTTAGGAAAGTGATTTATCATTTGGTTGTCGTTCATTCTGTAGCCGCTCTCGATACTGAAGATTGTTCGGCAATTTTGTGTGAAGGACCAGTAAAAGTTCCATTCATCGTCGGGCCCCACTTGGATCCAGCCGCGGCGCTCGAAGTTGCTCATTATCACAGACTTCTCTAAGTCGGTACAATAAGTCACCCTACCTTTCTCCATAACTGGCGGTGTAAGTTTACCGTAGACTGCGGGGGATACTTTTTTCGCTTCTTGTGTCATTACGCACTAAAAATTCTAAGACGAAGACATTGTTACAAAAATAAAAATATACTAAAACAAAAATAAAATAAAGCTTTCGGGAATGTTTGATTAGTCACTGTCAATTTCTCGTCAATTTCCTTTTCAGTTTGTAGTTTTAGCTCTATGGTTCCAACATGGAGTTATTGTTGAGAAAGTGTTCGCAATTTTGTTTGTGGTAGGGTAATTAATTTCCATTATGCTGGTGTTAATAATGTGAAGCGAAGTGGGCCAAGCTTTTAACAGCAAATTAAAAATATCAACATTGATTGATGGGCGGGCGATCAAATATTGTTGTAGTGGGCCGGGCGCGTACGGCACACTCCCCAAGCGACGAGGTAAAAAGAATAAAAGCCATTGTGTCTTCAGTTTACCATCCAATTTTAGTAGAGGCGACTTCAATTCCCCGGAGAAATCTCGTTCAATATTTTCTCCTCTTTTGTTTGTTTGTATCATTTTCTAAACTACGCCGCGATAATCTGCCTTTTCATATCGCATATGTGAAGTTTTGTTATGTTCCAAGGATAGGGAATATGATAGAATTATTTATGTTCGGGGGAACTAAAACTGTAGCTTACATAACATATTTTGCACACATGATTTATTATTATGATCTTATCCGAACTCGGAGATGTTGCGAAAATACCTGAATTTTACCTCCTTTAGCAAAATTGGCTTGGGTAAGCAGAGGAAAACAAGAATATTGTCAGTGTGCTATTGTGTGTTCTATTTGTTTATCTTGTTCTGAAATATTTTGCCGTGATAGGCTAAAGCTGGGATATTGGACGACCGTTCGATAGCGGTACGCAATATACAAACTTTGATCTGGGAGTGAAACAGAGTTTTTTTGCCGACAACGTATGTGCAGGCAAAGATAAATATGTGACAGGCTTTTCATACTATATTTGTGTTTGTATTATACACGGTCGAAACGTATCAGAATTTTGTACTGTGTACCTACACATATTTGTCCCGCTTTTTTAAACTATCGAGGTCATTGATACGGTCCTAAATGTTTCCTAGTTCAACTTGCATACCTACAGAAGTTCCTATTCATAACTAATCCCAATAGAAATTTGAAAACGATCAATAGGTACTTACTGCTTGCACTGAACGGCAAAAATCATCATGGCTTTTTTTATTCACGTACCTATCAATAAAAGTCTCCCTAACTATTTCAAATATTTATCCATTTTAAAATCAAACCCGCATTCGCTTTTCACACTCACTGCATAAACCACGTTGCGTTATATGCATCATTTTTTTTTTACATTTAAATAAAATACGGGTATAAAATATTATAAAGGTCACCTCCGGGTTTTCAAGCTACTGTATTCAAGTGTTTATCATTCATCATGTGGCCGACACTCAATCTCTGCTGCCACCGCAAGGGAATATACTTGATGATGCTTTTTTATTTCTTTGTTATGCTCCCACCAAAATATGAAAAGGGAAACGAAACGAACGTGTGAACTTATAGCGTGTGTTTTTTTAGAAAAGGCAGTTTACGCCATGGGCATTATTACCCATGAAACGCAAATAGGGTTGTTTCCAATTTTCGAAAATCTATTTAAATAGCTTCTAAATAATTTAAAGATCACCCCTCCTAGAATTTTACGTCTTAAATCTCTTTACTTTTTATGTATTCGATTTATTTCTATTTTTCTTAAAACATTGCCCAGAAAACGCTCGATCACGTGACTGTGACGTCAACATGTACTACGTGTTCCTTTACACTTTAACGCACATCTAAAGAGAAGAAACTAATTAGATAGAACTCATTGATTTTTAAATTTTAATAACGTATTCTTATATTATAGATACAGAAACAAATGTTTTAAACATTTAAATTATTTTCAAACATTGGGCACAAAAGAAAATACCTGTAATGTTTTGAGTTGTGTACGCGGTAAAATAAAACTGTGCAAAGGAACGTAAAGTTTGTGTTTGTTATTGAGGTTATATTTGTGTCATCTTGGTTATTAGCAAAGAATTGAGCGACAATAAAACTATCAGCTTTCATAAATTCTTTCTCCATAATTCTTTCCTAACTTTCTTTCGCTCACATACAAATAAAAACTGAAGAAAACAACACATCAATTCTCAGGTCATACCTGTCATAGACTGTCACTGTCAAATACTTGTCATTGTCAATGTAAAATGACGACATCGGACTCGATTCGCCGTTTTCAAGGGCGTGACGTGATAGACGATAAATTTAAAATTCATAAATTATTTAAAAATTATATGGTCAGTTATAAATAATATAATATAGCTTATCGTGTTTCTAGTTTTGTGAACTTTCGGTGCATATACCTATTTTTAATTGACTGAATACTAGGAAACAACCCTATTACAGTTATTTTTGCATTTTCCTTCCTGTAATTTTCTACATAAGCTTTTGATTTTTTTTCATAAAAATAAAAATATATTTTACATAATCACAGTACAAAAATATTTCGTGGCATGAAATTGATAATCGTTCACTGTCGACTTTCCATGAAAACGCTATATCGTATTACCGTTAAATATAACTTTTAAGAGCATTAAAATAGAACGTTAAACAAGCTTATCGGTGAACTTCCAAAGTATATTGTCGATATACTTAGAAGTACGTAATGATACTTTACTTGAAGTTTATCGGAAAAGATTATTTCAGTCCATAATAGGTTCCTACTTAACTAAACTTGCCGTTACATGCGGTTTCTCTCGCAAGCTACACAATTTTTTGAGCTGGTATGATGGTCGTAAAGATTTTATATTATGTATGTATGTAAGTACTCTTTCACGAAAAAACAACTGAACTTATCAGGACACGGAAAGCACATTGCTCAGGGAGCGGATGAAACTGTTGTTTATAAAATAAAAGCAGCCTATAATTTCTTTTTATTTTTTCAATTTCTTTCCCACTTCCACAGTATAAGCTATTATATTTGTCCCACTTCCAACACTTGCCCATGTCACACGAAGGCAATCAAAAGATCAGCATCAGCCAGTCTGACAGCCGGGTAACGAAGGAGAACCCCTTGTAAATCTTCCTTATGTAATGTTCAAACAATTTCCTATATTTCGTTCACAAACCATTTTTTGTAAAACTACAGAGAGGCATAAAAAGGTGTGATTTTTCCGAGTATTGCGCTAGAAGTTTCAATTTATTTTTTACGCGGGTTTATTATACATAGCTGGAAATGGAAATCACTGTCGAATACAAATATAAATAAATAAAGTCGCATTTTATCAATGATAATAAAAAGGTAGGTACTATTTTTGTTTAAATCAAATTGTTTTTTCAGCTTTTGTAAATAAACGATATTGTTGTTATTATTTTATTGCAGTTTTTATTTATACATTTTTCTTTTTGCATATCATAGAGAAACTAAAATAAACACAAACATATTTTATTCCCTGTGATCAATCTCTATTTAAAGGTGATGGACAGTGGACACTCCATTAATTCACTTCAAAGTCCCGTTTTTGAATGAGGTCTGCTGAACTTTGCAAACTGTCTTCAAATGTCAATTTAAGTTTGAATGGTTTCCTAAATGTTAAAAAACTTTATTAAAAAAACCCTTAGAAATTGTGGCTTGTTGCGCTACGAACCAAGCGTCTAAGTATGATGCTTCACTATTATATTCTATCATTTTATGCTATGAATAGAGATAAATTGTACAAGCAGTAAATACCCAGATAGACTTGAAAATATGAAGTCTTTTCAATAGACAGTAATAATACATTCGAAAAATTCTGAATACATTCTGATTTTAATAATTATTTTATCCAAACGCTTTCGAGAATAATTTCAAAAAAAAATACTTCGTTAGCCTCACGAAAAATACCACCTTAATTACAACGCAAAAAATCTGAAAACCAAAACTTACATAAAAGGAGGTCTATTCAGTATTTTTCTCTCAGGTAAGCTTTCACGTCTCATTCATTACGTAGTCTGCAAAAAGTCGCGGTATAATCTCGAACCCTTGACCTCGGCAAAATAATAAATACATTTCCATCTTTTTTCTCCAAAGATGGAGTGGGATGAAAGTCTTTACAAATTGGGGCAATGTCTAATGGATCGTGGGAACTGTCGAGGGCCCTCGTGATTGCGAGGCAGCAAATGGAGTGTTGTTTCATTCGCTTGTCTGCACTTTCACGCATGCAAATAAAAGGTACGAGGCGTGTTTATATTTTATTTAACACACGTCTTTTTATTGCGTTACGCTTTTCCTGATTGGTGCGTACCGCTCTGTTTGTTTATGGTTCTTTCAGATCATACATTGAGTTTTTCATTATTTTTAATTGTCTGTTTTTCAATACATTTGGCGCTGTGCCGGCTTTTGACAATTTTAATGGCTATCCGAAAAATAGATTTTCAAAGTAATTTTGAAGTATTGTTGTACTCAATATTGGCTCCTTGCCCAATGAACTACGATAAGCTGGTCCCTATCACACAATATGCCATCAGCCGGTTAGGCCTGCCGTGAGAGGCATTCTTTCCTTCAATAGAAAATCTAATATCTTTTAGAGTCGATATATCTGCAGCAAAGTAAATTACTATCCTTTTGAGGTATATTAAATCAAAGGAAGCCACATGATTAAAGGGTGGACAGAAACGTGACACTTATGTCAAGTACGAGCTCCGATATACGGGGAATCCTTTATACATTACGGCAATTTGAAATAACACTCTACAAAGGGAACTATTTTTGTACAACTTTGTTAACAGAAATACTCCAACTGAATATTTTGTTCACGTTTGTCTGAGCTGATTGCAGTATAAATTGAACGTCCATTGTACTTAGTACGATCCTCGCTTCGTCATAAAAAATAATTTTAGTGACCGATTACTTGAATGACCATCGACAAACTTTCCCCAAATGTTTTTTTATGATTGTAAGTCTTCATTTTAAAGTTCATTCAACCGAGGTAATTTTAACAAATTTCACCAAAAGATATAATTGGTTCTGATATCTAAACACGGGGTCCAGAAACCGAAATATTACGCAGTTAACATATAAATTCAGCAACCAATTAACTGAGTTACGTAAATATTATATTACACACCCAAAGCTTTCACTATTGGACAAACATCGTGAAAGTTTGAGCGATCCCAATTACGGGAGCGATTCGATACGGAATCGTTTAAAATATCGTTCATTTACCAATTTATTGAACTCCCGATGGAAATAGATACTACTCAATAATTGACACTCATCGAATTCTATGTTTGGTTTATTTTTACGTCGCCTAATTGGATTACGTATCGATTTGGGAACATCGTCGACTCGGTACTCGGCAATTTGAAATTAGAATATTAATTTCAACTTTTTATTATGTCTTTTACTATAAATTAGGCACCAAGGTAGTACTTTTAAAGTTTTTTTTAAAACTATAATTTTCTGCAGTTTTACATTTAAATATTTTAAATTATATTCTGTTGAATGTTAGCTGCGATTTTTGTGTCTGACCTGGTTTTATGTACCTATTTAAGTCAAAATATTTTTACCATACACCAAAAAGCAAGAAAACCTCATTCATTTTACACTTCAGTATTCAGACAGGTGTGTCTTCATTTTAGCTTATTATACTTTTACTTCACTGCCATAAAACAAAGACAAGCCAAGTGCATGCATACATTATTCGGTATGTTTCGTTGCGAAATGGCTTTTTTACAGCTTAACGTGGTTTGAATTAGAAAAGTGTCTGGTACGGCGAAATTCAACGTATTAAATCGTATGCTATTAGCAGAATAAATGCAATCATTTTCCTGAGTGCCCGAAGTTATAAAGCTAAAGCTAACTCAGTTGGGTCTGATTTTATTACGGACTTATCTTATTTTTAAAACGGACACTTTTTCAACTGTATTTTTAAGTAATTGGTCTGGCTCTCGCCATACGTTTTGTCGTCATGGAAAATTGCTCGAATCATACCTCGATTAGGTTACACGTTCATTTACATTACTAAAGCAAACAAACCATAATTATTATTACTCAAAATTGGCGTAAAGGAAAAGGGTCAACAACCCTCATATGTCCTGTGAAAGCAACGCAGGCCAAAGAACAGCGCCAGTGCCATCTATCAAGTGAAGCATGAACTATTCAAGCGTCACGTGAAACCATCAAGTGTCGAGCCTCACTTCAGAATGATTGACGTTCAATTGAATATCTCTGCCAAGCGAGCACAGATACTCAACATTTTGTATTTCTCTTTGTTCTCTCAAATGTACCAAGTTTTCTCAAGTTGCCACCTTTCCTCTTTATTTCCTACACTGCATGCGTAACAGTAATAAGAGCGCGCCCACAAAAGATTTTCATTAAGAAAATTCATCAACGCAGACGTAAACGCAACCTCTCATACCGCACTCAACATTTATGAAAACGCACGGAAGTGTAGTAAAAATAAAACTTTATGTCGCACCCGACGAGTTTTATGTCTGTAAATGGAGAATTTCATAATACAGTGTATAGTGAGTGAATAAGGCCTGGATCGTGACGGGTAACTCTGTTTGTAAAGTTATTACCGAAAGCCAACGAGCAGACGGAGCGAGTTCGGCTGAGCGATAAAAGCAATTTTTGCAGATAAACTCGTGCTGTGTTGCAAATTGTTTTTGTGAATTTACTCAAACATTGTTATGGCTGTGACATGGCGTATTTAAGTTATTTCTTGTTTAAAAGTTCCTATTCCTCAACCAATATGACACTCAATTACCTTCTCGCTGGTGTGTATCGCCAAATGTGTGAACATACACGTAAAGATATAACTATGAAAGTATTGTAGACAAAGTTAGTTTCCGTTTCTCAAGGGACTCGATTCTATGTGTGTTCTTGTTCGCAATGAAAACTTGCATGACTTTGCAATACTTTTTTGTGCTAGTATACTAGATCTTATATAGTTATGGGACGTGAAATCCAGAATAAGTAAAAAAAATGGTACATGGCTTAACTATGTTCATTTTTGTACAAAATTCAGCGACAATAATCACCGAAATAAACAATAATTTAGATATCTTAAAATATCACAATTTATATATAAAGAGCCAAACTATCATCCGGTATATCAAATTGGTTGGTTCTGAAATACTATTTCAAAATCCCACTTATTAAAAGTCTCAAAACCTCTTTTAAAAAGAAAACAGAAACTTTAAAATAACGTCACTTGGAGCATACATCGAGAACAGTCCACAAATTGTGACCACTAATCGTAGTGACTTGTATATCTGCGACCAAATTGCATTCGGCGCCGCAGAGCACGTGCTACATGAATTACGAACAGACTGACTGCAGTCCGGTTTATGACGTTAGAAATGGCTAAATTGCTTGCTGAATATATCTGGTTTTGTTATTGAGGTTTTATTTTTTCGTGTTTTTAAGTAAACAAATAAAAGAGATATATTTCTAAGAGGTATGATGAATGAATTAATGTAGAATGTTTTCTGACATGTAGGCAATAAGGTATTAAAAAATACCTTTCTTTGATTATGAAAGTGTTGAAGTTTGAGCGCAGCTTTAAGTTTGCTTTTATAACAAAGATCATGTTTGGCTTACAAAAAAAAACAATAAAACATCGTTATACCAAATTCCAAACAAAAGAGAGAAATATTTAAATTGCATTTATTATGCGAAGATACCGACGCAAAGTCAATGATTACTTTGACCAACTTCGTTACTTAAATAATTCAAAGAGTTGACGTTTTATCGGAAGTTTTATTGAGTTAGCACAACTAAACTGGTTGCCGTCATTTATCAGCTAGCTCGATTCTAAAAGCTCGTTTCATTCCGAAATATTCAAGTTGTTCTTGTAGTTTAAATAAAACACAAGGATCTATTCAGATTACTAGGTATATAATTTTATGAGTACTTAGAGTACTTAGAAGACAACAGGACAAGCTTTTATACTGGGTGTCCCATAAGTCCTTTGAAATCTAAATTTCGAATAAAATCTAAATGGCGCGCGGGAATGGCATGCGGGGTGCGGGGATAGCATCAACGGTCTTTCGGAATTCATTCGCCATTAAACGTGCGCAAATTGCGATACTCTCTAAATTTACGCCGCGCAATGGTGGCCGAATCATTGTTGTGATAAAACTCACGCACACAAAAACCACGGTCCACTCCGGTAAAACTTTCAATGGCGAATGAATTCCCAAAGACCGTTGATGCTATCCCCGCACCCCGCATGCCATTTCCGCGCGCCATTTAAATTTTATTCGAAATGTAGATTTCAAAGGACTTATGGGACACCCAGTATTATACAATAATAGTCGAAAGTCATGATGCAGTTGCTTAGATGTACATAATATCTAAATAATAACTCCCTTGTTTGCACCGGGGATTTGTACTAGGTGTGGTAATCCTTCTCGCCTTTACGGATCATTAGCGTGGTGTTACGTTAGCCCAAAATACCAATAAAGGCAGAGTGAAAGGTGCCCACAGTAATACAAATATTTCACCGAAACGATTCGACTCCACGCAACGTAATGTAGCCGCGTAGTTATGGCTACACTACAGCTGCTACGAATGCCGATGGCGTAGCGTGGCGTAGCCTAGTGGTTGCTACGCGGCAACCGTAATTGCCGTACGTTGTGTAGTGTAACATTCATTATGAACATTACGTTTCGACTTGATTCATTCACTTTTTGCCATTTTAATGTTGTGTTGAATTCGCTATATCTTCGTTCGTATGCTCGTAAATGTATTTCGTAGTATTTTAAATGGGCGTAATTAAATTGGGTGGGAAATTTATTGCACTAGCCATTAACCTCGGTTTCGTTCATGTGACCGTCTGGCTTGAACTGGAATATTTTTGCTTGTAAATTAAATCTGGCGTCAATTTGTGCCTATTCGTTTTTCAGTAGTATGAAGTAGATTATTATAACTGAATGAAAAAGCTCTCGATCGAGTTTTTATTTGCGATGAAAATAATTAAATTTTAATCCGATTTTGGAATTAAATCACTGGGGTATTAAATAAACCAAGTTCGACTGATTTATTGATTGTTAGTAATTAAAAATAAACTCTAGAAAAATCTTGTGAGCCCTACGAAAAATATGTTTATAACAGACTACATTGATTCTGTACTCGTATCTTATTTTGATTCAACGGACTGAAAAAGGAGACATTTTCAAAATTTTGCCAACTATCACTCCCGTCACGATTGGCCACCTGCGTCTGCTAAAAGCCAGACCAAAATATGAACTACTAAAAATAAATCGCCAATATAATATTCCACGTATCCTGATAACCAGTAAACAGGCACACCCACAATTTATAATTGCAGTACAGTCATAAATTTAACCGCTTTCTGCTCCAAAGAGCTCATTAAACCCTCTCCTCGCTCGTGATACTAAGTAGTTCCTAGGGCATATTAAACGTGAACTTTGATAACAGTTTGAAAGTTTGGAAATGCTATAAGTTAGCTTCAACGACTGAGTCTAAGATTAAGCTTAAGAATGTTCCGGATTAATTGATAGCTACTAGTGATGGGAATTGTTTGCAAGTAATTTAAGGGTTGATTTATAACCAATTACAGAACATCATTGATCAACCTCTACTTGCAACTAAACAAGGTCATGAAGCTATTAACTCACATACACAGTACACAGACAGTGGTAGTTAAATCTATGGTAATTATGAATGTCATACTACAGAATTGAATGCAGTATTCAATATTTATTGCTTACTATTATCGCTACTACATACAAACAACTTTAACATTAAGTATAATTACTTGAATTGTCTGTCATTGTCCTTATTTTTTAGCGTGTATTCGATGTAAGTACTACACAGGTATTCAACTGCAAAATTGTCAGAAAATCCGTAATTCCTTCCGAACTTTCCATTAAAAAAATCGCAACATATGAATAGGGCGACTGATTTCCGCGATCACGTACGACCAATAGAAAATCACACACTAAGTCATACATAAGTCGTAGGTCCCAACTTGCAGTTTATTCATAATTTGTAGGCAGGGGACGATGCCTCCAATTGAGTGCAATTTCCGCCAATTCCCCTTCACCGTTCACTGTCGGAATGACAGCACATTTAGTTTAGGGCTGGCTGTCAAAGAAATTGCGATGTACGACGTGGGGCCACTCATGTATATTTGCAAGATTTTGTATAGCTTGTGTATATGTGTGTCTTATTATTTGACTTGTATATACGCAGCAAACGCATAAATACCCAAGTTTAGAATAGAATATGAACTATAGTAATTGTTCCAAATGCGTAAATGCGGTAGCAAGTGCGTCATATCAGCTTAAACGAGCTATACTTATACCTACTTTATTTTGGCACAATTGCGGTGACCCGAGGTAATTCAATGTAACTTAACTGTGACTATTCATTTAACAAAATTTCTCGCTAAGCAGCCTTTATACCTTTATCAACAAGTAAAAGGCTTCAAAGATAATGAATATTATATTATACTTTTAATAACGAAAACTCAAAGTAATTAACAACTTATTGTATTTCTAAAGCGCAACTCAATTTTATATTTCCGACTTTCTTACAAAGGTGCAGGCGAGCACAGCAAGTTCTTATATAAAATTGAAACTCTTCGCCACACTTTGTTGTGGTCATACAATATTTTCTTTCTCTCTAGTAATCCTATTTGTTACGTAACACAGCCGAGTTCTCGCTTCAAGACTCGTGAAATCTTTACGTGGGACAATACATTTTGTTCCGTGTAAGAGGATAAAAGCGGCGTACACTGCAGACTAAATAAACTGTTGGTCGATAGTTGGTCAACGGTTGGTTGATTACAAATGCTCATCTTGCACACCTGGCTACATCGGTGAGGGTTGCGAGGTGTCAGTCTGTCAGAACTATTGCAAACACGGGACCTGCAGTGTCAGTGATGAGAGGTAACCCTCTTGCATAAAATATATTCGACTCCTCCGACTTCGAGCAAAATGGAGTAAGATATATTCGACTCTCTCGATTTTATGATGTCCACCGATATTTTCGCCCCTTGTAAATCGATTTCTATTATTACTTTTATTCATTGGAAGGAGCAGGCCATCAATTTAGAATCTGATGATCGTAGTCCGGGGAAATTATATTTCATTATATTTTTTTGAATATTTGAAGTCAGCAGCAGGCAACTTCGGACAAGTAAAGCTTTTCATCAATATCTGTCCTGCACATCAATGAGTCAACCGGCTAACTTCAGAACTGCATAGTTACTTGACGCGAACTATAAGACCACTTTATAATTAACTGTTACATGTTTTGTTTGTTTCATTCAAAATTTGGTATCGTTTTTAGTTCAAGCGTAGTAGTAAGTAACAATAATCGAAGGTCTTCAGAGTTCAAATCCGATAACGTTCGTATCGCTATACTCACAACAATTACACCAGGGAAGTCCGAATAACAAAAATATCATAAGTCAAGCACCCACGCTTGTTTTTGTAGTTCAAACGCACGTTTCCTTTAGTTATCAGAAAGCATTATAATAACATCATTAACTCGAAAGCAGTTGTAGTAGTCGGACGCACGCAATTCCCTCAATATATTGTGAACTGAACTTGCGCATAGTTATGCACTCCCTTTCTGAGATACAATGTACAAAGTGCTGAGTGTGTGGGCGCTAGTGGTGCTGTCTGTGGGGCTGGTCCACTCCTGGGGTGAGTACAGAGCGCTATTTATGTGAGCCCGCGCGCACACTGCAAATTATTTAGTCGGCACTTGATAGGAAAAAAATGTTTTTTTAAAACGTAAAATAGTACGTAGTGTCCGCACGCTCTAAAGCCAACACATGTTTGGGCAAAGGTGTTATGTCATGCAGATAAGACAGCGTTTAAGCCTTTCTTTCAATGTGAGTAACTGTGAATCAGTTGCGGCTATGGCTCATTGAAGAAAGTATACCTTCTTTCCTATATTCTTCAGTAAAATATAAAATATCATTTATTTTTAATGTCAGTATTAGAAGTAAGCCGTGATTCACTTCTTGTCTGTAACAGACAGAAATAGTAAATGATCATCATATTATTAACCACATTTCAATTTAAAATGACATGCAAAAAATAACTTCTCGTTATCCGATTTATCTCAATAATTTAGCCTCGGCAAAAATAGTACATTTTGATACAAGTACAGGTAGTTTGTCATTGCGTGTTTGACCGAGGTGAGATCCACCCGCGCCATAAGCGAGTATGTTATGAAGCTGAGGGCTTAAGTCACTTTGCACGTGTCCACAGGTGGGTGTAGACTACAACATTAACTTGTATCAGAACAACGAGCCGCTCCGTGATAATGTTCTTGTGTATCATCCTTTTACGAACTAAACGTCGAGCACGCTCGCCTCTTTGTTACAAACCAACAAGTATATTGGTATACATTTCGTCGAGCGTGTTGGTGTAATATTTCGTCGAGCCACGACGCTAAACGCAGATCTCGCAACTTGTAGGTCCAACATTTCAAAAAAGAATGAACGCAAGGTACAACGATATGTTGGTAAATGCACACTCGCTGTGAGCATTTACCCGTAACATAACGCCGAGCATACGCAAGAACGTTACATTACTTGGAAATGCTTTGGAAACCGAGTTTAGTCTGTATTGCACCCTTCGCAAGAACGTTACATTACACAGAAATGCTCCAGACAATGTTGTAGTCTATACTCACCTTAACACTAATGTTTTTCTGTTTCAGACTACGCAATGGCTTCCGGAAAACGAATAGATTTTTTAAGAAACGATGTGAAAACACACAGCATCGCTAGTCTCCAGTTTAAGAACCTCACGGCGTTAGCTTATGACGCACTACACGACACGCTCCTGATCGTCGACGAACAGACAGACAACTCTTCCGTATACCGATTGAACTTCACATCCAACGACATCGAGCTCATACTTACCAGGACACATCCAGACTATAGCCTACGACCCAGTCAAGGATTTACTTTTCTGGGTTCAGGAAAGAATTATTTTTTCGATACCTTTAAAGTCTGGATCTTAATGCGACAACAACGAACAAAATATTGTAATTAAGTTGCCTGATGAAACCCCAAGTTCTATTGCAGTGGACAGTTGTGAAGGGTACGTTGTTACTGATATTTCTGGAATTAGCAGTGGAAGAGCGCCATCTATTAAAAATAAAAGCTATGCCTATCATATTTCATCATCATCATCATCATCTCAGCCATAGGACGTCCACTGCTGAACATAGGCCTCCCCCTTTGATCTCCACAGATACCTGTTGGAAGCGACCTGCATCCAGCGTCTTCCGGCGACCTTTATAAGGTCGTCTGTCCACCTCGCTGGTGGACGTCCTACGCTGCGCTTGCTAGTCCGTGGTCTCCACTCCAGCACTTTTCGGCCCCATCGGCCATCTGCTCTGCGAGCAATATGGCCTGCCCATTGCCATTTCAGCTTGCTAATCCGGTGGGCTATATCGGTGACTTTGGTTCGTCTACGGATCTCCTCATTTCGGATTCGATCACGTAGAGAAACACCGAGCATAGCCCTCTCCATAGCTCGTTGAGCGACTTTGAGCTTTGAGATGAGGCCGATAGTGAGAGACCACGTTTCGGTGCCGTAAGTCATCACTGGTAACACACATTGGTTGAAGACTTTCGTCTTGAGGCACTGAGGTATGTCGGACGAAAAGACATTGCGTAGTTTCCCGAACGCTGCCCAGCCGAGTTGGATTCGGCGGTTGACCTCTTTCTCGAAGTTGGACCTACCTAATTGGACTACTTGTCCTAGGTAGATATATGAGTCAACAACTTCGAGTACCGAGCTTCCAACAGAGACTGGGGTGGGCTCAACATGGACATTTGACGTAATTTTCGTCTTGTCCATGTTCATTTTCAGGCCCACCCGTTGTGAAACTCGGTCGAGGCCCTCGAGCATCATACTGAGTTCCTCCATCGACTTTGCCATGCCTACGATATCGTCGGCAAACCGAAGGTGAGTGATGTATTCGCCGTTGATGTTGATGCCAAGTCCTTGCCATTCCAGGAGCTTGAAGGCGTCTTCCATTGCGGCGGTAAACAGTTTCGGGGAGATAACGTCCCCCTGTCTTACGCCTCTTCTCAATGGAATCGGCTTCGTGCTATGCTCCTGTACTCGGACCGACATGGTGGCGTTATCATACAAACACTTCAACACCTCGATGTACCGATAGTCAATATGGCATCGTTGGAGTGACTCAAGTACCGCCCATGTTTCCACCGAATCGAAGGCTTTCTCATAAATTGCCCCACTCTCAACTCATCACCACTTTTCTTGCCCAACCTAGCGTTAAAGTCCCCCATAACAACAGTGAAGTGGGTTTTGGAACTATGTATGGCCCTACTTACGTCCTCATACATAGTCTCCACCTCATCATCGGAGTGTGACAAGGTCGGTGCGTATACCTGAATGACCTTCAGCGAATATCTTTCAGATATTCTGAGTATTAGGTATATCACCCTGTTCGACACACTGTCGATGGTTGCTATGTTGTTTACGAGGGACCTGTGAACGAGAAACCCGACACCACCTTGGGACTTTTGGTCGCCCTCCCGGTAGTAGAGCAAGTTACCAGACTTCAGGGTTACGGTGTCCTCTCCCTCTCTACGGACTTCGCATAACCCTATAATGTCCCAATGTAACTTGCTCAACTCCTCTTCCAGCTCGCAGATCCTTTCGTCAGTCCTCAATGTGCGTATGTTGTGTGTTACCAGGGCCAGTCGTCGTGGGGGTGGGTAGCTGGATCTCTTCCGGAGATTCTTAGCACCCCCTGCTCCGCCGTTACCTTGACCGCTACCCGCGCCAGGGATAGCGGAGCTGCCGGGGACTGGGGGCCTGGTTTCTGTGTCTATCATTTGGGGGGTATTTGCCGTTAATCGCCACGCTTGGCAGGCGGGTTGGCGATCGCAGTGAGGGTGTGCAGTACGCGGAGGACGCTGCTGCCCGACCTCCGGTTTGTCCCTTAGTCGCCTTTTACGACACCCACGGGATGATTTGGGGGGAGCGCAATTCTAAGCCGGCGTCCCACGGCTATCATATTTAAAAAAATAATATTTAATGAATATCGATATGTTCTTTCTTCGTTAGTTATAGCAGTGAAACAGTATTTGGTATGGAGAACATGTTTTTCCTATCCTCCATCTCAGAAAGGTTTTATTTAGGAACTCTTCGATATCTGACTTGAAAAGTTTGAATTCACTAGACTAGAGGATAAAGTAGATACTATGTTTCTGTTCAAAATATCATTAAACTATTTACTTCTAGTTAAGATGACAATATTTTTAAAGTTAAAAGCTCAGTTTTGTAATGTGCTCGGAGTGCCCATTTTCTTATTTTTAGTATTTTTTTCGATAGGATTCGAGGGATGAAAGTTACGCATTGCACATGTGTGCTAGTTTATTATCTCGTGCTCTTTTTGTCCCTTTGATACCGCTCAATATACTCATATTTGCCAGAGCCTATCTGTGTACTCCAAAAGTGACTGAAAATCGTATCTTCATTGCTATTCGTCCAATAAAGTTCTGCGATCTTAGCAAAATTCATCATCCATCTGTTTAGGATGAGATAGGCGACTAATACACGATCGAGTAATTTTGATTGATAAGTGACGTTAAATTGCAGGTTTGTTTACTGGACCAACAAAAACATTGCGAAGCCTACAATAGAGAGAGTTCGATTTGATGGCTCCGCAAGAGAAGTTGTGATAGATAAGGATATCCATGAGCCTGATCATCTTGTCATCGACCCTCAGATAAAGAAAATGATTTGGATTGATATGAGACATAATGAAACCCACAATTACAAATTAAACACTGCGTATTTGAATGGAGCGGAAAACGCCAACGTAGCAGTAGGTAATGGTTGGATTCCAAAAGGATTGACTATCTCAAGCCAATTTGCTTACTGTGCCGAGCATGGTGTAAAATTGTCTGTTTATAAAGTGCCGAAACGCAAAGCGTTAGTTATCGAAGGCCATGTATCGAAGCTTGAAGGTCAGCAATCGTCAAGAATCGTGGCCAAATATACACTCGAAGAACAAACTAGAGGAATTCATGAATGTCCAACTCTAACTAGTTTGCTACAAGAGAATGCGACCAATAATGACACCATTTTAATTTCCGATTGCGACCTTTGTGTTCATGGTGAGAAAGCTAATGCCACATCTTGCACATGCGCACCTGGCTACATCGGTGAGAGATGCGAGGTGTCAGTCTGTCAGAACTATTGCATCCAAGGGACCTGCAGTGTCAGTGATGAAGGGGAACCCTCTTGCAGGTAAAGTTTATTATGAAACTACCTGCTACTGGTGGTTTGCGATGACTCTTCTCTCTCTTCAACACGGTTTTTGTTTCAGGTGTGAGTTTGGTTATTCTGGAGCGAGGTGCGACATAAACATGTGCTTAAATTATTGTCTGAACAACGGCGTTTGTTACTTTACCGAAGAGAATGAACCACTCTGCCAATGCAGTGGAAATTACAGTGGTTCCAGGTGTGAAGCTATCAAAAATGACACAGTCGGTCCAACGTTCAGTTTAGGAGATAAAAACTATACTTTGGCCGATTTGTTTTTAAGCAACCGAAAAGTTAATCCCAAATTTATTGTTTTTGAAATAGAATCTCCTTAAGAAATTGAAGACAATGTGTCGCCGCATAAGATTCTCATTTTTTTGTTATCTATATCTTACCTCTGTAAACCTCTGTAACAGCACACTCGAAATATTATTACATTTTGCATTAAAACTTTTTTTTATTAAAAGTTTTGTTCAGTTAGGGTACATCTTTTTACTATGCCACAAGTTATTTTTGATCAATTTTATTGTTGATTTGGGTCATACGTAACATATATTGGGGCATAATTACGTCTTTGAATTTGGCACGGATGCAAATCAACAGCTTGTATATGCAAGTAAGCTGACAGTGTTATACCTCTACATTATTACCGTCACTAAACCAGAACATTAAAGCTAGTCGGCTTAAGACCTTTTCTAAATCGTTTCTAACTTTGATTATTACCAGGAATACGTCAGCGTTGTCAACGCCTAGTTTATGCTCCTGTAAAACCGTATATGTAGGTACCATAAAACCCGAGTAAAAATATAAATTTTATTTCATTTTTATCCAGGTTTATAACATGAGTTTATTTTAAAAGATTTGTGACTGTTGTAAAATAAGTATGTAAACTGAAAGCAGTTTTTTACAGAAAATAAAATTCAAAATAACTTTGAAATAACGCGGTCAAACTCCATAAAGAATACTTAATTAAAAGTTACTTAACTCTAACAAAACTCATTAATCATAATGACTATAAGATTAATATAAAAACGTTCCCAAATTCTGTATAGGTAATAGTATATTTTCACCGCAATGTGATTAATAACTTGATAGTGACGGAGCGTTTCGTGGATTTTTCAATCGAAGTTATTTCGCATTCTGAGCCTTGGGTGAAAACGTGACATTAAAATATGCAGGAGGCAGCTCACTGGTATGCTATCGATCGGAAAAATACCCTGGCCACTGCCCGCATCCCAAACTTTTTGCCACCGACTTTTTTTTAACTCATTCAACGCTGGCTGAAAAGTTTTGTGTCCATTTCATCCATTGTAGTTGAAAATGAATTAGTTCGGTTTTAATAGGCGCTTGCGTTGATTTTTATATTATTACTAGCTTTCGCCCGCGGTTTCACCCACGTCCCGTAGCCGTATGGTGACAAAAACTATTCTAAAACCTTTTCCCGGGTCTAAGTTACCTCCCCTCTAATTTTCTGCCAAATCAGTCAAGCCGTTTTCATGTTATGTCGTGACAACGGAAAGCGGGTTTCATTTTTATATATATAGATAACTTACGCATAGGTACGTAAATTGCTTTAATTATCTACATTTAAAGACTAGCTTCTCCCAGCGGTTTCACCCGCATCCCGTGGGAACCTCTGCACGAACCCAGATAAAAAGTAGCCTATAGCCTTCCTCAATAAATGGGCTATCCAACACTGAAAGAATTTTTCAAATCGGACCAGTAGTTCCTGAGATTAGCGCGTTCAAACAAACAAACAAACAAACTCTTCAGCTTTATAATATTAGTATAGATATACATACTTATCAACATTGTGTCATGCAAACAAGCTTTATCTTTTTGTTCACTAACAAGAGCCGACTTCGAGTGAAAGATGCAGCTGAGTACCTACCAGTGTTTTACACGAAGCGACGGCTCATCTAATCTCCTTTACCTGGGTTACCATGATGCTTCTTGGTAAAACTATAACAACTGCCGAAGATATTCAAATGACAGCTGAGACCAACGGATTTAAACTAGCCTTCCAAAACACGAAGGAACTCGTTTGACATAGATGGTCCGACCACGCCAAGCGTTTCCTACCTTTATGACAGATCGAGCCGACTATTACGTACTATTACTTAGCCATAAGCTCCCTAAACGCAAACTGCTGTCTAAACTGCCTATTTTATTAAAAGTTCGCAAACGCCAATAGATACCTACTGTTTTCAATGCTTATTCCAACTTATTAGCTTAAATAATTTAAGGAACCATTTAGAAAGCGTATTCACTTATAATAACCCAAAAAATCATCTTGAATGCTTACACAGATAAGTACATGCATGCATAGGTACACATTCCCACAACTCCACCTACGTTATGATGTTAAAAATTAATATATACGGTGGAAATCTCAAAGCTCGTACTTGTTACAATTTGCGCTGGTTCCAAGTAAGCGTTCCTTTAAGTCGTAGAAGGAACTACATAAGTAATGCACGTATAGTGGTACCCCGATATGCGACGGAAAAGTATGCAGCATGCATTAGGTGGCGTCGCGCGGTGTAAAGCGCTGTCGTATATATTAGACGGTAAAGCTACGTTTAGATGTCAAGCGCTTTTTGTACTTGAAGATGAATTTCATATTTGTGAATATTAGTTGGTGTACTTATCGCATGTGTGGTGGTTTTAGGATCATTTTAATTTTAGTACCGTGTGAACACATAAATATACAAAATGTGTTAATACATGCATGTTACCTAAATAAACCGAAACATTTGTCTCTTTAACCGACTACGTACCTACGTCACAATATTTTTATCTCTTTTGACTTGGAACCATCGATTAGGTACCCCGATTAAAGCAATAATATTCAAAATTATCGTTCAAATATTTCGCAAGTAAACCAATAGGTATAAAAACAATTGAACGGCTGTCATCATATCTTCGCAAGGTCAGTCGGTCCGTTGATCAGTTTACAATAATCTTCATTATGACGACCGACTCAAATAGGTACTTGTTATCTGAAGTCCGCCTTAAGACGAGAGCACACTTGTGACGCTGTATCGCCATCCCACGCGCCAATTTTTCCACTAAAATTTTCATGTACCATAGTGTTTTCATAACCGGATTAACTTTTTCCCATTTTACAATCATTCATTTCAGTGGTCTGTCAATTTTTTTCTGAATAAAACACAAGGGATTTGAATATTGTAATCAATTTTGTATTCACGTAATAGAATTCATATTTTTTAAACAACAGTAGTATATTTATTATGTGTCAAAATATGATATTCATTGTAAAAATTGAATTTGCTTTTACATTTTGTCTGTTATTTTGATCCCACACTATTCTCGCTGAGTGCAAATTTTAATGTTTTCAACGTCACGTACTTGTCGTATTTTCGTATCAATCCATTATTTTACGGTATTTGCTCTCTTTGATATGCTCCGGGTTTAATTTCAGAAACGTTTTCGCCACTTACGATTTATTTTTCAATCATCATGAAATCGGATACAATTAATATCTTAAGTAAGTTTTTATTACATACATTCATGCGCTGTTGTGATATACTTTAATTTCCAAACAGATTTACACAGATAAAAGATAAAACGTTATGAAAGTTATAATTTAATTTATATAATATAATTTAATTTAAACTTGACAATTTAAATCGAACAAATTCTTTGAAAATGCATACCTACTATTCATCCTGGTTATATAGTTTTATATATAAGTATACTTTATATAAGCCGATCATTCATGAAAGTCATTTACCATTCATTTTGAACCTCAAAATTGCTCTTTACACACGATGCGGCTTTTGTACCTCATGATCGTACATCATTACAGACTGCAAATGACGCGAGGCACTCATCAATTTGAAATAAATTCCACATACGGGCAAACGACTATCACATTGATGGTTGAATCGGTAATAAGTAGGTACCTATTGCTTTTGTTTCTTTTTTATTAAATAGGTTTTTATTTTGCGCTTGGGTTGTTTCTGGTGCTTGCGTTCATAGGTTTTTGCAAATAATTTCAGTCAAATTATTTTCTGCCTACAGCTAACCGGTACAAGGGAAATCATAGATTTCATACATGCCTACTAAAACAGGCGCAATAATGCTTTTTATTAGGATTTCGTAGTCAACTAGGAACCCTTATAGATTCGCCATGTTTCTTTCCAGATCTGGCTGGAAATAGAAACTCTTTTAAACAGCACCAGATGTTCTCTTTCAAAACCGCACACAAAGCCTCTACTCTGAATTACCTACGTAACAAAAAAAAAAACTTACCTACACGTAAATTCCCAAAGAGTACTCGGAGCGCCAAATTATAAAGTTGCCAGCAAAGCCAAGTTCCGTCGGTCGCCGCAGATATAAACTTGTACAACATTAACCGGTCGGAAGTTCTTCACTATTTAGCATATAGAATGGCCCGACGGTGTTATTTTTCCACCACAAACTTTAAAATGCAAATCGCAACGTATGCAAGGCTTCTTTGATGTACTCTCTAATTTTACACTCTCTTGTGGCAGCTTTACGAGGTCGCAACATGTGATACGGCACAAAATAGTTTTTAATTAAAAGAGATTGCGTCAGTGCCCGGTTAATTTTAGTGCTAGACGTTTTTACATGGGTATGTATATAGTGTATTCGCAAGAAGACCTCATTAAATAAGTGATTAAAAATATGTGTCACAATTACCATAACGTTTATTTATGAAAATTGCAATAATAAACTTAGATATTTTTTTTCATGGTACGGTTAAACCCCATAAAAAAACATGTTTTAAAATGTTATTTCGCAACTAATATTTTAGTAATTAACTTAAGCCTAACGCGTATATGGATCACAACAACAACCACAAGATTACAACTTGCTCTGTTATCCAATTCACTAACATCTCTGTTATATTATTTATATACGAGACGCAAGCGCGCCATCTGGTGGCATTTCCGGTGAAACAACATTTTGGCGCGCTTGGCAGAGTCGTGGTGGTCAGCGTGGCGTCGGCGGAGCTCAGTCTTCGTTGGGTTGTCGTGTGGCACACATCTCGAAACTGCCTTACGTCACGTCTAGTGTACTTACGGCCAGTTTCTTCATCAAAAGTTAAAGTTAAAGTAATGTCTAAAGTAAAAGTAACGGTCAAATTCGTCTTTTCAAGGCTAAACTGACAGCAAAATTCATAGAAAAATTGAATTTAACCGTTACTTTTACTTTAGACATTACTTTAGCCATAACTTTAACTTTAACTTTTGATGAAGAAACTGGCCGTTAGTGTTATTACTTAGTGTTGTAGTACCGTTGTAGATCCATATTGTGAAGTGTTAAGATTATTGTAATGTCTATCGTATGGTAAGGTTCTTCTAACCTAACAGACAGACATGTGTTGCTGGGGAGTTTGTTCCGCCACTTCTTCTCCCCAGCCAAAACACATAGGAAGTGGCGAAGGGCGGGCGTTTTGGGGGCTGTCTTTTGTTCTGACTAATTTGAATAAACGTTTGAGTTTTAAATTTGTTTGACTTTATAGTTTGTCTGATGTCGGACAATAGTGCCATCTTGATGTTCGCCCCTCCGACATATATATATATATGTCTATTTTAACTTTTTTTAAATTAATGTAAATATTTTGTACGAAAGTGAATGACATTGACATTTGAATTAAACTTCAACTTTCAAATTCTTTTTTCTGTGGTTGAATCGGCCAATATCCGGTATAAAGAAAAAACATATATCAAACAGTATGTAGAGGTATATCATAAAAAAGAAAAAACACGTATCAAAGAGTATATCTTAAAAAAGTTGCCGTTTGATTTTCGCTATTTTGGCGCTGATCGCATAGTGAGTGGATGGTGAACTACTAAAGATGGCGACAGCGGTTTCTTTGTCAGTGCCATCGGAATTTAACGAAATTCTCCATAATCCGAATTTTGCGGATATATGTTGTCGACTCAAAATCGATATTTTTTTATGCTTTGTTATTTAAATAAGGTTTCGATCCAGTCTACCGTACCCCTTGACGAAATTATTAATATAGATAGGTATATGTTCGCTTTGAACTGAAATATCGTATTGTTATTAATATATTCCAAAAGCTTAACATCACTATTACTGATAGCAAATTCTAGTCGGAAACGTTATTGTTTAGCAAACATAATCTATTTACATAAGTTCACTGCACTTGTTTTATATTCTACTCATTTATATTTAGTTTTCACGGCGCGACTGTGTGAGGAAGGTTCTTCTTTCTCTAACAACTCTTCGTCAATCAACAAGTCAAAATTACCCAAAGCTTCGGCGTTTGGTATTTTATTCCAGCGAACATCTGGCACACCATCAGGTGGCAACACCACGGACAGAATATTATCTATCAATTTGTACTTCAATATCCTATCGTTCACCGTAGTAGACGTTAAAGAAGGAGACGCGTTGACTTCCACTAACCACGGCTTTAATTGATTGTCAATTATTATGTCGTAGCCGTAACACTCAAAACAATGTCTGTCGTTGGCCATCACTGATGACACTGCCTTCAGGGAATGTACAATGAGCCACTGCATCGCCGCGAACAGTTTCTCGGTGACCGCCCTGCCTTGCGTACCTTCTAAATACAATCGCAAATTCTGCACCGTCATCTTCCCTCCGTGGATGTTATTATAGTCACCGCCATGTTTCTGCACACTAACGTTAGTAAGATGTACGTACATATTATCCAACTCGGTAACACTTGTGTCGTACTTCACCGTACAAAACCTACAAAAGCCGAGTTGGAACAGATAAGCCTTCAGAGGTCGGAAAGAAGTGACCAACACGTAAAGTCTCAGGTCAAACTTTTTGCCCCCTATTAGTAGAGGATTGTCTATATAGCGCGATATAACGTAACTTTCTTTGGTCAGCTGCGGATGGAAAGGCGTTTTTGCTTCACGAGACCATTTCTTCAATTTAGATAACTTATTTATAAGAAAAATTCCTGTTCCCTGGGATTTTCCGCACGGCTTCATGATCCAGGTGCTTTGCGGTGACTTACGGTACTCCTCGACAAACATGTTGTAGTCGGCTGGGAGAACAAACGTAACAGGCACAAAGTCCAGATGAACATACCGAGTTACCACTTGACCTCCATGTAACACGACCTCGGCTTTCTCAGCCAAAGGATTGCCTTCCCTTTCGAGTTCTTTCCTGTAGCGTTTGATATTTTTCACAAGCAAGTCTTTCCGCGACAGTTCGTAGTGGTTTGGGAAGTGATTTATTATTTGGTTGTCATTCATCCGGTACCCGCTCTCGACGCTGAATAAGTTGCGGCACGTCTGCGTGGAGGCCCAGTAGAAGTTCCATTCATCGTCGGGCCCAACTTGGTTCCACGCCCGCCTCTCAAAGTTGCTCATCAAAACTGACTTTTCTAAGTCCGTGCAAAAGTTAACTCGGCATCTCTCGACAGCCGGCGCGTTGACTCTTCCGTAGAGGTTATTCGCGATTTTCTTAGCATCTTGATTCATCGTTAAGTATTTTCGCGTATAATCGTAATGTTTGTTGTGTATGTGACCAAATATCCGTAGCGCAGGTGCGTATCCGCGGTTGTCATGGCTTTAGACAAATATCCGCCGCTATTGGCCGACATCCAATACGGCTGGTTTCGCTATGACTACGTGTAAACATTGCCGCTACGTATTGATTTTTAACGAGTTTTTCGATGTCGGCACGAGGGCTTACGTGCAACTTTTGTATTATACGGAAAAATAAAGGCGATTTCTGATATTAGCAAGAGAATTCCTTACTAAGTAATAATCCGACGTTCGTGGTATTGCGAGAAAGGTTTTTCTGGTTATACATGCCTGCGTGGTTGTATCGAATGTTATCAAACAAGGCTGTAATTACGTAGGTTTATATAAGGAATATTTTCTGTAGTAATAGCATATTTTCATAAGCTTATTCCCTGTTATAATTAAAGCAACCAAAATGGAGCACGCGACGTAATATAAATAAGGTGTTATGGTAATACCGGAGCTAATTATCGAGTGTTCCGCGAAGGAATACTCTGGGGCTCGCACTAAGCTTAACGATCGTAAAAGACGTCATGTAAGCACTTTCCGTGTTAATATTGTTTTGACGTTTTACGACAGCCGTCGCTCATAATGCTAACATGAAGCTCTAAAATAAGCGAAGATTGCCCTTTTACTTCAATATTTTTACAATAAAGGTTTTCCGTACTCCGGTTGGCCAAATGGATGGCTGTGTAGAACACCCATTGTATGTCCAGCTATCGTACTTAAAGTGTAGTGTTTCAGGAATCTTTTACCATTCAGTGATTCCCTATAACTACACAAAGTTAGAAAATAAACACCAAGGTGTACAATAATTTGTTGCACATACATATATATTACACTATGTTATTTACATACATTGAGGAAGAAAGAAGAAATCTTTTGAAAAACATTGTATATTTTCCCGGCTAACTACATATCAAGCAAATAAACTTCAACATGTGTGCTACTTTCGTGGCCACACAGGGTTCAGCAATAAAACACTCATTTCTAACTCTCACATACAGCATGATTTAATAAATGTTTATTCCTTTCCGTACGGTTTTCCCCTTGGGATTCCGAGAAATTATCCGTAAAGTTACGCGGAATTATTCAAATATTAACATCGGTGTTCAAGTTGTGATCAAACAATATGATTATATATTCCGTTTTATATAAAAATAAAGAAGATGAAATAGATTAATAGAGTGGTCAAAAGGTTCGTTTCAGTAATTTTGATGTGAAAGCTGGACAGACAATTATAAAATATGTAACGTAACCATTTTCAAAGCTCCCAAACATATACCTTATCTTACAAAACATAAATCAATAAACATTTTGTAATCAAAATAAAGTAAAGCTTGTTTACTGTGTTTCAAGTTTTCCTTACAGTATAATTTATTTACGTCGGTTTGCAAAACATTATACGTAATTCATCACTTCATTTGTATTTTTCTTTACGAGCTACGTGAACTGAAACTTTATGGACGAAAAAAAATTACGCTCAGAATTTTGATTACTTGAAATGAAGTAATAAAATACAACAACAGCTTTTAATAAGTGTAACATTAAAAAAATATATTAATTTTGTTTGGATTTGTTCTACTACAAGGTCTTTTTTATTTACATCTCTGAGTAAATTTTAAATCAACTAAGAATAATACCTCTTTACAATGGCTGTAAGAGTCGCTGTAGTATACCAATAGTTTTTGCAAAAGAGACGATTTCGTGTTATACATACATCCTCGTCAAAATGGCTTAACCAATGGAGATTATTTTTTATCCTGGAGATCTAGACCTAGTTTTAATGTGGTATGAAAATCCTTTGAAACGCGGCTAAAAACGCGGGACACAACTATAGTTATTCCAATAAATAATTCGTTATTGTTATGGCCGTATGTACCTAACAGTCAGCTCAGAATTCGAGCAATTTATTTTTGTGCCATCTGTGCGTTTACTATATTTTATCCGTAAGTGACTTTAATGTTTATTCAATACACCAGACGTGAATAAATAAAGCGCAAACTAACGAAATAGTTAAAATTTATTGTTTGTACGCTGCCGACGGTAGCAAGTGAAATTGTTAATAATTTCATACAAAATGTACATTTTATTTCGGAAACGAGAGGTTTTTTTTTCTTCCCCAGAATGTTTGATACAATGAGCCAGTTCATCGTTTTGATTTTCGCTCACGTTCGTTCCCGATAATAGAAAATCAAAGTTTGAAAGGCTTCGACACATTTTTACCAAAATTCACGCTCTAATAATTCCTAAACCCTTTCCCGACATTACAGGGAACTGAAACTGCTAACATTAATAAGCTATTAGGCGCTAAAAGTGGAAAAAGTACCACGGGAAGAAATGCAGTAGTATAGAGTGCTGTCGGAGCCCGTGGGCTGAGAGCTCTCCCATATAGATTAATGAATGTGGACGAAACAAAAGAGGCGTGCGCTCGGAAAATAGGGCTCCATTCTTTAAGCCTAAAAGAGATACTAGATGTACGTATAAGAGGAAGCGAAGATTGTGGAAAAACTTGAAGCCACAGCAAAAATGTTCTAAAGATTTTCTTGAAGAAAAACTTGAACTGGATTTTGTTGTGAATAAATAATCAGCTTTTATTTAATGGAAATGTTAGATAAGCGAATGACGCTGGATGGATTGTATAACAGATGAGATGGTGAAAGGGGAGTGAATAATGAAATTACGCCATGTAGTTTTTTTAGGTATTACGGTTGTTTGAAAATTGCATGACTGTGTTTATTAGTGTTTTTTAAGTAGGTCAAAATGTTTGTAAACTAATCGTTAAATTACTTTAACATTAAAATTGATGTTATCCAATTTATCAGCAAAAATATTTCACTGAAACAGGTTTTCATGTGTACAACCAATATTGTTATAGTTGTTATTCAGGAGCAGATTTTTCAATCATCAGAATATAATATCTCGTTCTGGGGAATAACTAATTGTTTTTATAGGCACGAAATATGCGAAACAAAACTTTAATATTTTTCGTTTACAATATTGCTGTAGTTTACCTTCAGCCAAACTACCAGTTTTTTTTGTTTATATTGATGTTGAAGGGCAAAACTGAGCACATAATATTATCTACTCTAATTCATTCAAAAATCCTGAAATTTTCGTTACCAGTACCTTTGTTAGATTCACAACAAAAATGCCTATTAAAGGCAGTTTCGTGACCCCACTCGCGGTAAAAGGCTACCCTAATATAGACCATAGAAATAACATGTGACCCGGGCGTCAGGTAAATAAATTTTCCGACACCAGTTCGGCGTCTTTCGACACGTTTCGTAAAACTTCGGTAACGTTCGGCTACCATCGCCAGGTGAGGGAAATAATATTTCACACGGATAACTCGGTGAACGATAGATTTTACATGAATAGCACGGACACGCTGCAGATTTTATATTAGATTCTAAAATGTACTCTTATGCATTTTGTAATATCAGAGCTCTGTCATGATTAATATCGAAATACGTTATCATTTTCATCGTAAAATGTATTGGTAGTCCAGAAAGCTGATACGAGTAATTTATTAGGATTACAAACTAATAACCGCGTACAAAGCGGATATGCAACCAATATTTTCACAACATCAGTCACGCGTGACCGGTGAAATATTATTCAAATTAATTGATTTTGATTTTTGATTTTTAAAGGTCTTTATTAGTTACATAACTTAAAAATAGTGATTACAAATGATCTTATTCTATTTGCACACAAAATATGATTGATTCTGTTACTTAGGCTAACGCCTTTACAAACATTTAAACATGTTGTTACTTAATATTATTTAACATCAATTATATTTTCTTACTTAGGATTACAGTCAGTTTCTGTATGTGCAAGTCTTAGTATGGACCCACATATAGGTAATTTAAAAAGTTTTGGGTTACGGAATGTACTAGGAGTACATTATTATATAAAAATAAATAATAATGAGGTAAGTAGCGGGTAGTGCGTAAAATAATCGAGCATTCACCGGCCGCATGAGCGGTCAGCGTCGGCTAGTAAGCGAGCTGTCGTCATGATGCGTCACGTAAGAAATAGTGATGGGGCAGTCTGTATCGATTGTACGTGCGGGCGTACGACAATGTACTGAGTCGACTTTTACCAATTGACGATATAAGAATGTTATGGTGTGTTGGGTTTTTATGTAAGTAAAATTTGCGAGAGATTTTTAGAATGAATTCTTTAATAGGTGGAAATTTTAAATGTTTGTGTAGTGTTTTAAGGTTTGTGCGGTACGGTGTGTTATAAGATAGTTTTAACGCTTTATTTTGGATAGTTTGTAATCTGCTGTATTTTGTTTCGGTGAGACTGGACCAGACAGGTGCTGCGTAAGTAAGAGAGGGTCTAACAAGTGTGGAATAAATAAGTAATTTAGTTGAAGGACTAAGAATAGATTTGCGATTTAGGATTGGTTTTAATGAATTTAGGGCCTTTACACCTTTGCTTATAAGAAGATCAGTGTTCTTATTCCAATTAAGAGTTTTGTCTAGAATAACACCCAAATATTTTACAGAAGCAAGCCATGTAATACGGAAATCGTCGAGCTTTACAGGTCTGGCGGGAAGAGTGCGCTTTCTGGTAAAAAGAATGCCTTCGGTTTTTGTGGAGTTTACTTTAAGTTTCCAGGTTTTGAAGTATTTGCTAAGTAGTTCTAGTGAATACTGTAGGCGTCCCGCCACTACATCAATATCTGTGTGTGTTGTGAATGTTGCCGTATCATCCGCGTAGATTGCAAGTTGCGTGTGAGCCTGTTTAGGTATATCATTTAGGTAAAGTATGAAGGCGTATGGGCCTACGAGCGAGCCTTGCGGTACACCAGCTGGGATGGTTTTAGGAGCAGAGTGATCTTTACCAATGTAAACAGAAAACGTACGGTCACTTAAGTAGTTTTGAATGAGCTTAACCAGACACAGAGGAACTTCAAATTTTATTAGTTTGTGTAGTAGACCATCGTGCCAGACAGAATCAAACGCTTTTTCTATATCAAGCAAAATCATGCCTGTAGAGAGGCCGCGGTTTAACCCATGGGCTATATGTTCAGCCACTCTGGTGAGCTGCTGCGTGGTTGAGTGTGAGCTTCGGAATCCAAACTGTTCAGGGATTAATCTATGTGCAGTTAATTTAATGAGGCGGGATAGAATAATGGCCTCTAGGAGCTTGCCTATGCTTGGCAACAAACTAATTGGCCGATAACTAGATGGGGTCGCTTGGTCTTTCCCAGGTTTTTTAATAGGGATGATTTTAGCATGTTTTAATGTGCTTGGGAAGTAAGCATTTTGTAAACATCCATTAAACACCTTTGTTAAGTAGACAATGGCTTTTTGAGGAAGATTTTTCAGTAAACCGTTTCCTAGTCCGTCAAAACCGGGCGCTTTGTTTGATTTTAGTTTCCTTAATAGTTTGTGTATTTCATGCGGTCTAACAAGCTTAGGACAATCGCCTATTACATTGCAGTCGAGCTGTCTAATTGATTCTCTGACCGCCTCTTCTATATTAGACTCACTGACCCAATGTTTGGTTAGATTCATGTTCTCTAGGAAAGAATTCGCTAGTGTCTCACATTGTTCATGCACTGATGATGTGGTGGTATTATTTGGCAATTTTAGTGGGGGAATCGAGACAGGCTGATGATTTAATGATTTGACTACTCTCCATAAGTCCGAGGTAGGATTGGTAATCTTGGCTAATTTCGTGTTCCAGACATCGTCATTTATGGCTTGAATATGGGCCTTGATACATTTCTGCATATAGTTGACTCGAGAGAATAGCTCGCGCCGTTGGTTTGGGTCATACTCACGTATAGCTAATTTTCGAAGTCGGTTTTTGTGTTTGATTTCAGCTCTGACTCGACGTGGTAGTTTGTGACCGCCATTACTGGGTAATTTAGGAACAGCTTTATCTCTTGCATTTGTGATACATTGGGTTAGGTATTCAATAGCAAGGTCGATTTCAAGAGAAGAGTTAAAAGTGGCTTGACTTAGAGTTATAGAATCATTCAAGTTTGATCTGTAATCTGCCCAGTTGGCTTTATTATAATTGAAAATTGTGCGCGTTTGTCTGTTTGGTTTACCGTTTATAGTGAAGTAAACAGGTAAATGGTTAGAAGAGAGGCGGATCATTGCCTGGGGTTCTGAAAGGTCGTAGACTGAGTTGGTGATGATAATGTCGGGTGTAGATGGTGTGTGTGTACTGTGATAGTGGACTAGAGTAGGGCAAGAAGGAGCAAGGATATCATATTCGTTGCTTATCATGTGATTGAAGAGGACTTCGCCATGGATATTTGAGCGAGAACAACGCCAGTAAGGGTGTTTTGTGTTCAGGTCACCCATTATTATGGTTTTGGAATGAACATTGACAATTTTGTCTAGATCTGCAGGTAGTAGGGGTAAGTTTGGTGATTGGTAAGCTGAGATAAAAGCAATTGACTTATTTGACAACGTAACTAGTATTCCAGAACATTCAAGGTTGCGGGTAGTGGGTAAATTTAAAGGAGAGTGTTCAATGTCCGATTTAACTAAGATAGCAACACCTTGGCCGTGTCCATTGGACTTCTTATCGCAACGATAACAAGAGTAACCCGGGGTGTGTAAATTGATGTTGGGTGTTATCCTGGTCTCTGACAGTGCTATTATATCAACAGAAAGCTCGCTTACCAAATCCAGTAATTCAGATAGTTTAGATCGAATGCCATCGGCATTCCAATATAAAATACGCACGTGTTGTGTTTTAGACATATTGACCGAGATGCGTTAGAACGAGAATGACTTTATCCATCATATTGGTACATCCTACGAATTGGCTTTTGATGGTTTTTATCGTCATCAATATGGCTAGCATATCAGCAGTCGCTGGATCTTGAGTGCTATCTTTAGTGCTGACTTTGTTTGTGTTGGAAGCCGCGACAAAGTTCCAGGGTCGCCCATCGACAGCGTTTACTTTCAGTGGAGGCTTCACAGTCCTGGAAGCTAGCTGATTTTGGTTTTGACGATCCCGCACAAGTTTTAAATACTTTTCGCGCTCTTTGCATTGACGAAAGTTAGCAGGGTGATTTTCACCACAGTTGCAGCACTTGGCTGGTTCGTCCCGTGTCTTCTTGGGACATTCCGAGGTCTGATGGGGGTCGGTACATTTTACACAACGGGGCGCTAAGTTGCAGTTGCTGGAAGAGTGACCGAATCCTTGGCATCTGTAACACTGAGTTCCATAGCGGTTGTTGCTTCGATATTTTCGTATCTGTACTACTGAGTTACAGAGGAGCTTGATTTGCCGGAATTTTGCGAAGTCAGCTCCAGGTGGCAATTGGACCAGATAAGGTGGGCAGTATTCAGATTTTTCCGCAGGTATTTTCATTTTACGTACAATCACATTTTCGAAACCAAGTGCGCCAATTTCGGCAGCAAGTACATCCTCAACATAGTTAGGCAGACCGAAGATTACTGCTTTGAACAATTTCTCGTCCTTTCGCGAGTAGGTGTGAAAAGCTATGTCCTCAGTCCGAAGACCGTCTTTGACGGCTTGATGACCTTCTGGTGAGTGGCAGATGACCGCTACTCTATTATTACGTCTGTACTGCAGATGAAAAGTTTTTGAGTAAGTCGTGATTGTGGTTCTGATAAACTCATGCGTCCAGGTTGGTTTTATATCCAAGATGATAGGAGGAATGCGGCTTGGCTTACTTGTCACTGCATCATAAAGTCTTGTGGTGGAGTCGGTAGCCGATGATTGGTTGCCAGGTAGATTACTAAAACTATTGCTGGTCTTGATTGGCTCCGGAAGGCTTTGTTCGGCTTGATGCGCAGTTCTTTTAGGAATTTTCCATTCGCTTGTTTTAAAAGGGCCCACTAGAGGCCGTTTTCCAACAGAGTTGGACCGTGTCAGAAAACGATCCATATCGATAATTTTTTATCGAGCGTATTTTATATTTTATATTATTCAAATTAATTAACTGGCTTTACAAATGAGGTTATTATAAAAATGGATAGTATCAGCAGTATGGGTTTGTCAAATGCGGTAGTGAATGATTGACTATCATTTATCTTGATTACACTAGCAAATACTGTATCCGGATATTTATTTCATGGTAAGCTGAACTTTGTTTTGTAATAACATGTTAATTTTGAGCAAAGCTTATTACGCAAAACCAAGATATTTTAGCGTAGTAAAACATGCACTTTTAGAAAGTTGTTACTAGCCATGTGGACATCCAGAAAGGAAATTCACTTGTAACAATAAAACTATAAGCTTACTTAGCCATTAAAAAAATCTACAGTAGATATATAAAATCACATGGTTTGTCAAACAAAGTCTGGGAATTCAGGCCAAAAAATAATATGGGACAACCTAGATGCCCTGGACAGACAGCGAAATACAAATTTCTCTGAAATTATAACAAAATATGACAAAACAAAGTATGACGGTGTAATATTATTAAGTTTTAATGAGATCGCATGTATCTTGTTAGTGTATGTAAATGCGCGGGTCATCGTGAAATGCGAAGTATAGTTCGTTATAAGATAATTAGGAAATACCATGCCTAGTAGGAACTGCAGTAATTAGTCATTTTAGAGTCGTATTAAAACTGATATTTGAGTCCCGGCGTGGCAGGATAATTTGATCATTATTTATTTAAACTTGAAAGAAGACACTAATGGCCTTACTACAAAAACTTAACCACCTGTTTTAAACTTGTCTAAAAAAATTGTGGCTGCAAAATGAACCATATGTCAACGTCATAATTTGACAAGTTTTTAGACAAGTCTTAAACTGACGTTTAAAAGTTTTTGTGGTAAGACGGAATATGTTTATAACTCTAGCATTTTGAGGTGGCATACGGCTTTTAAAAAATCATCCTAAGTACACTCAAGTCAACAAAAAACATTGTCAAGTTTCTCTTGTAACAGTAAGCGGAGCCCATCGTCCGCAGGTACCTTTCGGGGTGAGAGATGGATGGATATACCACAATTCCCTTTTGCCCATCCTTTTTATAACCAAGTCGACCGCACAGAATTAATAAAGGAAAATATACAAAAGAACGTACATCAACCGCAGGTCTCTAAGGAAATTAACTTTAAGAACATTGCACAAGTTTTAAAACTTCCATAAAATTTTGTAACTAACATAGATATATCCTGGCCACATTCCTTTGGACAAGTTTGTAGGAAGAGATGCGGGCAGCGCCGCGGGAAGCCTTTAGTGAATATACAAAACTTTAATTAAACTGCAGAGCGTAACTTTTGCTTTAATGAATCTAAACGCCGCACTGTGTTTATCTTCAATACTGATAGCGGACAAAGTTTCTATTCAGACTACAATAATTTTCTTCATTGTCAGAAATTCGAGTCTAGTTATTATGAACTTTTCGTGTACCTAGCATATAGCTAGAGTAATTTATGTACTCTTGTGATCCAATTACTCAAGCTGTATCTTGTACAAAATAATATAAACCTAAACTCATAATTTTTATATTCTACATAATGTTATTCTTGTTTATTATTCTAACAATGCATAGTACCGTAACGCATCTCAATATTTAATTTCTTATTTGGCAGAGAGTTCGCGCGGTAGGTCTTTATTAATGCAGCCTGCATGAAATAATCAGCTTAATCTGTAGCTAATAGCTGTGATTAGTCATTTTAAAGCTGAGATCGGGTTCCAGGAAAACCTATCAGGTGTCACAATGGCCGTTAATATAACGTTCAAAAATTTTTGGGATTCTGATTACCATTTAAAATTCTACAACTTATATTGGGACATATTATTTAAAACTTTTTTTCAACATCATCTCGATACGGACAGTCACAAACAAAATCTTGCATGAAATGGAAGCAATGGATGACATAATTCGAATTTCGAACTGATATCATTCTTGACTTGAAACAACGCAAAATTCGGGGAATCCGTACTCAATTGTTTTAACTGTCAAAAATAGCTCTGTTGATCGAATCATCGAAACGGATCTGATCGTAAATTGCGAAGTTGCAACTCGCTTGATATGGTTATGTGGCTGTAAATAAACAGTAAACTTATGAATGCGTTCCGGAACCGAACAGTGTACCTATCTGTTTCATCAAAATTGTCGGGAGACAATGATATTGAATTTGGGAGCAACATTCTGTATAGTCTTTGTTGTGGTTAACAGGGTGACATAAATTGTGTGTATTTGTATTCGGACACATAATAGGTACCAATTTGCGAATTGAATTATATTTTGTGCTTATTATGATTTCTTAGAAAGACACCAAAACCTTCTTAAAGCGTGTCTTTGATTTGCTTATATTTAGGAATACGTATTTTTATGTATAGGCTTCCTCTTTTGCCAAAGTCTGAATTACCTACCTACATATCTCCAATTCTACAAGACCCAAATTAGCTTCTCGAAAATATACAAATATAGGTGATATAATTATGTTAATATGAATTCGCGTGGTTGCTTTTTCGAGGAAATGATACACAGATAGCGGCTTCCTCTCTGAGTATTATGTTATTTGTGAGTTATTTGCATTCGAGTCAAAAGGTTCTGAGAAACGTAACAACAGACAATGAATTAATCTTCTGTTCAAAGCTTTTACATGAAACGTCAGCTATATTGAGGAAATATGAATTAGTTATGTAGTATATAATATTCGCTTCTATTACGTAAACGTTTTATAAAAACATTCTACCTATAACGAATATTTTGTATTTTCGCTTTATTAATATTCACTAAAGAGTATGCATAGCAACTGCACCCCTTTTTCCAGCTGGTAACTCCATTAAAAAAAACACGATCACAAAACGTAAGTAACCAGCCAGCACTCAACGTACAACAAAACAGGTTTTAAGTTACAATTTACACAGAAAGTTAATAGACCTCAACCTGGTGTTTGTCCTCATGCTGGCAACATTAATTTATTGGCGCGCAGAGCAGGATATTTTATAGCTTAGTCTTAGCCTAACTTTCGTTGGCGACGGCTAGGTCCGTAGCACGTGATAACTTTATCCCGCAACTTCTTGTTCGGTTATAAAACATTTGAAAGGCTAAAAAGTTGATGATTTGAATTAAATTTTATACGAATATAAAACCATATAATAATTTATATATTTTAAATACTGAGTAATTATAATACTCTTTTAAAATTAATTCCCCCCTGTATTTCATACTTCCTAGGCTTCATTGTACTCAAGATTTAAGGTGTTGTCTTAACATTAATTTTAAACAAACTTTTTCACATCTAATTCCAAAGTTTCCGACTAAATTGGGGTTTCGCATGTTTTGGGAGGACTATAAATTCAATTTGCCAGAAATTTGTTAATTTGAAATTTATTACCGGCCTACAGAATACTCAATGAAGGGTTCAAAATGGTTTGCTCCATAGAATGTCGTAGTCTAAATTAATAATGACAGGTTTAAAGCGGAAAGGGTTGAGAGACGCCAAGTAGCCGAGTAGCCTTTAAAGTAGGAAAAAATGTGTACTTATTTCTTTCAGGAAAATTGCTATTTGCTAAAGCAACATTTACAATAACTATGAGGTACCTGAGTAACATTTAGATTTTGAGCAACTATCGAATATTGCCATAGCAATTCATAAAACCTTCATAATGATCCTCATTTAGACATGTATATCTTCGAAATTGCCCCAATAAATCCAACATCATCATCGTTCACTTCATCATCATCATCACCAAAATAAACAGATAGGTACACATTTTATCAATAACCTCATACTCTGTGACATCAGAGTAAACTTCTATATGAATAACACGAACAAAGACACACAAACTACATCGCACACAACATTAAAGATCACGTTAACTTCCTCTGCACATTATACATACATACAGCATTTACGGCATTACGGTTACTAGATCTTGGATCCCATAACTTTTATCAAGCCACGGAATGAGCGTTTATCTTATTATTTGTAGTGACGAATATACATTATTCATAAAAGATATTAAACATTATAGATTTAAAAATATGCTTTGGCGTATCTCTGGTTGAGCACCGGATTTAATCCGTCTGGAACATGCTTCATATATTCTCGTGTTGTTTCACCACTTACAAAAGCGATTTGGGTGAAAGATATAAATATGAAAATAGATACAATTAAAATGAACGATATTTTCAAAACATTATGTAGATTAACAACGAGAATTCCAGTATTTCCCTATGGACATTAAATACTTCATGCTCGAAGCGTCAGCTAACAGCTCGAGGAAACATATTCGCAACTCCTGCCACCGATCGTTCATTGTAGGTGGGCGAACGATCCGTCAATGCCAACCGACGCTGATTTTATTTACCTGGAAAAACGCCGTGATTTGTATTACGTGTATGAAGGCGAGTTTCCCAAATATCCGAGTTAAACGAATATTGGAAAGTTCCGTTGCTCCCGGATTTTTGGCTAATAGAATATTTTAGTTTGGGTGAAATTGTTTCAAGTTGTGCAGAGAAGGGGAGATCCTATGAGAAAGCAGTTGTTATTAGATCAACACACTTGAGTTTTCAGACTGTTCAAATGTGTGTGTAGGTATTCTTAGCAGCATACCAAGAAAGGCACATAAATCTGTGATGTCACGCAAACACACGCTACCTTCATAGCCCAAACGTTGTATTATGAATGCGGGTACTAAGTTCAACTATCACGATTCCGAACCATTAAACACTGCGAAACACTGCTCACAGTGTTGTATAGGAGTAATATTATTCTCCAAAACGTATTAGGTGTTTAAACGCATTCATGTCAATTATTCACGGCACATTAACTTAAATGTGCCAAGCGAACAATAAGTTGGCGAAAAAAATATTCAATACGTTACTTAGCGGTATAATATTTTTTGTGGCGTCATCTTTTGCTTCATAAATTTTGAGACATTATCAAATGAGGTGTCAAGGGAGTTCGTTCACTTAAGTCGTTTTAGAATTAAACCAAGGTTACTTTAAGGGTGCGTTTGGAATAATTTAATACCTAGGTTAACTACCCACATAATTGAATTGGAAATTGTTCTTGTAAAAAGCAAATGGGAAGGAGCAAGCGAATTTAAAAGTGAATTGCGTATTCGTATTATCATTGATGAAAGTTGTTTTTTCATGAGTATAAAAACGTTTACTTGTCAGTATTGTACTAAGAAAAGCGACAACAAATCACCCACAATTCTTATTTTCCTAACAGCGCAAAATAGTTTACCCGAACATTTCCGTGAAAAGTTAATAATTTATTTTCCTCAACCCCGACGTTTCCCTTCCGTTACCAGCTATACAAACCCGTGCATAGGCATTTATACATAATGAATAATGACGTCATCCAATCGGGTCTTTCCAAATCATTTGCTGGATCGAATTAGGGAACGGGAAAAAGTTCCATTGAGATATGACACCTGTTTGCCCGACTCGCTCGAATCAAAGGACGATGAGAAAGACGGAGGTTTTCAATAACGGGGAATCGGTCCCTTTTCTTTCGTATTTATATCTATATGTTTTTGTGTTCCGGGATTTTGGCATTATCTCCCTCATAATATATAGTACCTGTATGTTTACACACGTACCATCATTTATTATGTCGTGCCAAGAAATTATGCTGGCTACGGAACAGAACGAATATTATTTTCTGTATGAGTTATTTTTGTTTTGGTTCTGATACGAAATGTTTTTGCTCGCACCAATATTTGCAGATATACCTAGCTATTTGTTTCCTTTCGTAAGTAAACTTAGGACCTCGGTGCCGAATAGTTCAAGAATAGTTCTGTAAATATAGCTGTAAATGACTATTATTTACTTACAAGCAATGACGCTTTTATCGGTTCAGATAAGTATACCAGATCATAATGTCCATCTCAAATCTCTGGGTTTCCTTAAAGCATTGAGCAACTATTTCTTGTAATCTGCAAATGAACTTAATAGTGTAATATTTTTTTTCAATCGGGTTTATATTTTAAAATCCAATACGCAAGTCCAACAAGGTTCTTCAGTCTTCACTATAAATTATTTAGTGCTGTATACTGTGTTACTAAGACATTTCAATTGGATTCAGTTAGTATCGGTTCTCCATTCGGTCTGACAATCGGTTCGCGTCGTCAATCCAACATCTGAAAGGAGATAGTTCTTCAAACTTTCCCCATTTAATTTAATCTTCGTCAGCTGTGACTGACTATTTGCTTTCACTCTGCAGCTTAAAGTTCGCGTTTACCAAAGATCTAGAAGTGAGAATTCGAACCGCATTTCGCAAAAGTTAATTTCAAATTTAAAAAGTCGATAACGTAGAAAGGAATATTTAAACGTGAACGTTTAAAAACGTGCTTGAGTAAGTAGTTTGGATATTTTTCCAGCATAACGGAAGCTTTTGGTATCATGTCGTCTATGTAATGCCACTGCATCTTTGACCTCATATTCATCGTCTTACCTCCAGCCATTAGTCCGACCACCGGATAAACAGTATAAAACACACAGCGACCCAGTTCGATATTAAAGGCGCACGGGATCCTCTTCAAAGCTCCATAAAACGTCCTCGGTCCGACGCTACAATTTATGCCTCATCCCGAAATTTTGTATGGAAACGTTCGATAAAGGGTGACATTCTGGAAAACATAAATTTCGTTTAGGTTTTCCACATTTTACCCTCTCCGTCCAACCGAGCGACCAGTTTTAACAGTGTGGGAAGTTATGTGTATTGCAGAATATGAAAAATGGACCAAAGATTACGAGCGGTATAAGTATTGGGTCGAGTAATTCCACCGTTTTCAGTTAAATGCCTCTATTTGTGTGAGCCGCAATTTTGTTTGTGTCTTTAGGTACCGTAGTGTAACGTTTTGAATTAAAGGCAGGATGGTTTTGCTAAAAGCTTTGTGTATTACTAAAAGAAAAAGTCCGAAGAAAATAAAGTACCGAATAATCCCTTATAATCTCCCGGCGTGATACAATTAATTCATCCAGGAAGGAGGCCTTCTGTTGAGAGAGGCCTAACGTTATAGATTATGAAGTCATTTCAGCGTACCATGCAAATCGCAATCAGCGATTACGCAGCGTGCCATAAGCCTGTTTAACATTAACTTAATCTTCAGGTTGCTTGCTTCTCTGCCTTCAAAAGCGTATTAATCCACTTGACCCCGCCCAGACCGCTTGATACAATTACGTCTTTAGACCCTTTAAGCTGCTCTTATACTGGCAGGACCCGGTAAAGGGAATTTGAAAATAATGCTTGACGTCAGCTGACATAATGCTCTCTGCGTTTATGCTGCCCTGGTAGATTCTGTTAAGATAACACTGGGGAAGGGACACTGAAATGAAAACTTGTTTCAGAGAATACGATTTCTTGCAGATATTGACGTGTTTTCCCACTTTATGTTACCTCAAAATCTAGCATTTTATGTGTTCTTTTGATACAGTAAATGTTTCAATGATTTTCCGTTTAAAGATTTAAAGATTGTAGAACCTCCAAAGACAACGATGTCCTTAAATAAATGCGCACCAGAAGTCTCACCCTATTAAAGCAATCCGTGAGTAATTTCTAACCGAATGAAATACTGACTAGCTTTCTCTCTCACAAGAAGACAGCTCCGATCGCATTTCCGTCGCATTTGGAACACTTGATTACCCCATTTCCTCTTTAAACTATACTGGATAAGCTGAAGCTATAAATAGCTGAGATATGTTTAGAGAGATTCAAGTTTTATCTTATCACAAAATTGCCATGGTTAAGTTGCTCCTGCTACATTAAATGGTCAATTAATTGGTTGTGAAATATTCAATCAATACACTTTTAGGAGTCATATACTAAGACTCAAAATAAAATTTAAAAAAAAAACGCAAGTTCAGTATTTCGTAAAAATTAAGACAAAGGTACAAAGATAGATAAAAGTGAACAAAATCCGATATTTAAAAGTGTTCAAAACTTCAAGGTCGGGAGGCCGCAAGTCAATCAACGTTGTTTTTTTGCTCTGGCAACTCGGAGCCATCAGTCAACGGCTACAATTTATCTCCCTAGAAGTTCCCACTGAGCTGACACCACCCACAAGTTATCTACTTAAGCATAAAATCCACTTTTTATTTTATTTAAAAAACGTCGAGCTAACAGTTTCATTAATTACCAACTTTATACCTAATGGATATGCAAATACTTTTATTTTTATGCTTGACACATTTAAAAATTTTAACTCAACGATAATTTGCAAGAAATTGTTTGTAATTTTTTTTTAAACAAAATATCAAAAGATTGTTCTAAAAAACTGTTTAACAATGTATACAGATAAAAAGTGTGTTTGTCACCTTTCTGTAATATCATCTAAATACTAATAAAAAGATTGTATCAAATGTTTTAGTACATTCAGCCCTAGGTTGACAAGTAACAAAGCGATTAAAATCAACCATCCAATATTATTCATTTGTTTTGCTAATTGACGTCATAAATTCGCGTTTAACAATTTAACTAAACGAGATAAAACCGACACAAACCGTCAATTTAGATAGTTTGCAAGCACAACCTGATGTTTATTTTTTGCAAGCCGAGCGTTCGAAAATGAATGTTATTTGTATAAATAAAGGTAACAAAACAACATTCATTGTAACTGTAAATATTCAATTAAAATGTAGTATTAAAAACTTTAGTGAGTACAAACATAACTAATACTGCAAAGCAAGAGACATAAAGTTATTTTGGAAATAATAGAAAACAAGTGACCGTGCATTTTTCATTTAATTTAATAAATGTCTAACTATTACGGTTGAAATTAATTTTCTCATTTTTATAAGCTGACATTTTCGCTGAGTTTATTTATTTGCTGTCGATTCAAACAAATATCTACCTATTGAAATAAATACCTTTCACAAATATTAATACAATACGATTAAAAAATAGGGTTTTTATATTAAAACCGGCAATTGGCATTACTATTCACAGAGCAATGTGAACAATCACCAGGCCATAATATATCATCGCATTCCTCGCTGAGCAATAAACTAAATGATAATAAACCCGCTTGTCGCCGTCGCAATAAATTCCACTATTTGCTGGAAACAAAACAGAGCATTACATGAAATATTGGCCAATATGGGGACATACTGGCAACACTGAACATAGCGAATCGTAAAGCCGAGTTAACACGAGACCTAACGCACGAATCTCTGGAAGACAATTTTTGGAAATGGAATTGCAGTGTGAAAATCCAATAACTTTCTAGAGGTAGGTAACTTATCGGTAAGTCTTCGGTCTTTTTCTCTCCTTTGCGATAACCTAACTCTTTGCACAAAACACCTCTAATTAAGATCTCTTTAAAGAAATATTGTCCATCTGATTAGATCTACTTTTATTGTACCTGTTGCTTCTACAGAATTTTTATTTTGGTTCATTTATGTATAAACGTATCTTATTTCCTATGACCATGGCTTTGCTCACCATGTACCTAAGCTTAGCGAAAATCTGCTCATATTGTGTGTCTTCATAAAATGTTTTCCTTTTCCGTTTTCCTGGCAGTAAGACAATAAAATTAAACATATCGCTGAGAAAAAACACGAAGTAAAGACGCACTGAATCCGTTTCCCCAATAACATGAAATCTATGGGTTAATCCATAGTGACAGGCATGGGACATATCCTTTATCAAGATAAGACCCGAGGACAGCTCTGAACCACAACGATTGTCTCCTTACGTAACATAACTACTGTTTTATACATCTATAGGAGGTAGTAACATTACATTTTTAGTTTGTTTTTCTTCGTCCCGCATGGTTTTCTGTTTTTCCCGACCGTTTTAGAGTGGAACCCTAATAAAAACATACCATAGTGCACTCACGGGACTCGACCCAATATGCAACGGAATACCCATTAAAAGCTCCCTAACTTTTTGATACCATACCATAGTCTATGTCCAATGTCCATGTTAGAGAATATTTAAATTAATATTATCATCTTTACTTATGGTAAAAGATAGTTAACTTAGAGTAAAAAAGTAGGTACTCCTTTATCCATAGGTATTCAAACTACGTAGTAATTAAGTAATGCCTATAACAAAAACCGGCCAAGTGAGAGTCGGACTCGCGCACGAAGGGTTCCGCACCAGAGCAAAAATGAGCAAAAAAATCACGTTTGTTGTTTGGGAGCCCCCCAAAATATTTATTTTATTCTAGTTCTCAGTATTTGTTGTTATAGCGGCAACAGAAATAAATCATCTGTGAAAATTTCAACTCTCTAACTATCACGGTTCATGAGATACAGCCTGGTGACAGACGGACGGACGGACGGACAAAGGAGCGAAAACAATAGGGTCCCGTTTTACCCTTTGGGTACGGAACCCTAAAAATGATGAATTAAAATTATAGAATCGCTGTAATTTTTAGAAGGGTATGGCTTCCAAAATGTTCAAAAAGTACTCTTAAAATGACTTTCAAAAGGGTGAATTTAATTTCACATTACACCTATATCTAGACACCAAGTTCCTTCACCTGTTCTGGCACTTCCCTAAATTTAATATTACGTTCCAACATCTCCGGAACTCCGATAATATTCCACATTCACATGACTGTGTTAAAATGTCTCGAAGGGAATTTTCGGATATCATAAGCCGCACCATATTCGAAGGTTTGAATTCCTCACATAAGGTATCCACATCTCTGACCAACTAATGACAGGAATGTAATCCTTATTTAAGGTCTCTTACGAATAAACTTAACCAAGTTTAAGAAATTCGTTCTTATTTTTTTATAATTCTTCTGTATGTAAGTATCTACATATGTTTTACAAATTTTAAACGTCAGTTTAACACTTGTCTAAAAAAATGACAGATTATGACGTTGAAATAAGGTCCATTGTGCAGCCACACTTTTTTTAGACAAGTGTTTGACACATGTTTAAGTTTTTGTAGTAAGACCAAATATCTTTCGGTGTGCTAGATAATAATACCAATTAAATTCGTTTGGTCAGCCAGATGTCGGTCAGTGGGTCGTCTTGTAAACGTCGTCACTGAGTAAATATTTAGGTAAGATGCAAGTCAAATGTGCGACACGTCAAATATACTATGCACCTGTGATAACAATACACCTATTCCTTGAAGTTTCTTCTTCTGCGAATAGAACAACTTGGAAGGCGAATGTAGGTCAAACTAGTAGTTCCGCAAGTGAATACTAATTGCTAACTTGCAGTTAAGGCATTATCTAGACTCTCTGCTATCTAGGTGTAAGTATGTTTGATACGGATAGGAACTTAATCCTCGCTAAGTTATTGAAGATCGATTGCAAATAGAACGCTAACCACATAGTTTACGTTTGGGATTCATCGTTGCTAGATATTAGGTACTAATTATATCTGCTCTCGATAGATTATTATGTTCAACTTGTCAACATTATTTATTTGTGAGCCAGCAGTTTGTAAAGAACTGCTTGCGTTAGTTTTTACTAACGCCAATGAGATCAACACAATATCAACTTTTTTACAACGTAATTCGCAAACGGGATTTAAAAAGAAAATGGTTTGCATTCTTAAAACCTTCTTTAATCAGCTGGGGCTTATTACTAATACTTGGCATAAAATAACTGTCCGTTCTACGTTGCCACAGGTGCATAACTACTTCAAGACCTTTGATATCTTGGTACCTATATTTAAACCCTCAGTTGTGGTTTACAACGCCCTCGGGAACTAATAGGTGATTTATATGTAACTGAGACCACACGGCAGCGGTAAGATTGCAATACTAATAATATATTAGGGTACTATTTCCCTGCAGAGTTTAAATCCTTTCTTGGAATGCTATGGATAGATTTTGTATGTATAGAAATACATAGTAGGTACCTACATATCTAGTAAATCTATTCTATCTTATATGTAGATATATCAGAGAAAGTCGTGTAAGTTAATCATTTTATAACACAAGAATGGCTGAACCGTTTCAGCTGAAAATTACAGAGGAAAGAGGTTAGACCCCAACTTGCAGAATGCAGAAAAGTACTAGAACAGCATAACTCACCGGAGTGTTCCAATCTCCAGACGCAACTTCTCGCCAGGTACCAGGGTAGCATAAAATACATGAACAAAACTCTCGGGACGCGGGTGAAACCGCGGGAAACAAACAGCTAGTCGTTCGTATTTAAACACAACACACACAGAACATAAAACACTCATTCATTAACTTCTTTCAAACACACACAGCACTGAGCACTAATTACATACGCCTTATGATATTCACTGTTCACTCGACGTCCTTTAGTCATTGTGGGGATCCAGCAGAATACCAGCGTTAGGTATTCTACCTGACACATGCTCAGCTGGACTCCCATTCGGTGCAAACTTAAGACACACTGACTGAACCGCGCCGTATTTTTTTTCTGTTCCTTCTACCCTACTACACGTCTAATTTTTTTTTTTTGTGTTTAATGTTGTGGTAATTTATATTGTGTACCCTCTTACTTTTCTATATTTTTGGTAAAAAAAATTGTCTGTTATTGTTTGTGCCGAATAAATGTTACATGACCACAATGTACTTAATTCTGGAAATCTCCAGAATCTACTACTTCTCGACTTCTATAGGGAAGTGCAAAGTGAATTTCATAAGTATAAAAAAAAATATAATAAATAGAACGTTGCGTGTATGCTTTTAAAAAATATACTGTTACAGCCTTTTTTTTTTTATCGTCCCACTGCTGGGCACAGGCCTCCTCTCACACGGAGAAGGGTTGAGCATTAATCACCACGCTTGCTCAATGCGGGTTGGTGATTTCAGACTTTATAGTCCAGGTTTCCTCAAGATGTTTTCCTTCACCTTTTTATCAGTCATTGGTGTCCAAGATATACTTAGAAAGTACATACAAACTTAGAAAAGTTGCATTGGTACTTGCCTGACCTGGAATCGAACCCGCGCCCTCATACTCGAGAGGATGGTTCTTTACCCACTAGGCCACCACGACTTAAAAAATATACACGAAACTTTTTTCAATTCCCATCGCAAAGCTAATGTAGCTAAAGCTTGTTCTACAAAACGTTGGTTGGACACTGATTGATCAGTTTGTTTAAAAAACAGTGTATTCACGCCTCATTACGACGCCGGGGAAGATGAGTCGCTAAAATCCGGAATACTCGTATACCTAATGGCTGATCACGCAATGATAAGAAATACGCATGTTTGGTTACGAATTCTTACTCAAACAAGTAATAGATATTATTCTTAAATCGTTACTTCCCTACTAAATGCAAAATTAAGTACCTATATTTGTCTGTCCACCCAAAACAACTAAGCAGATTTCAATGAAACTTGGTGTACGGATAGACTGACTGGCATAGGTCACATTTTATCCAGCAGGACGCAGTGTAAATGGGGAACCGCTAGTAATCTAATAAAGAACACTTCTATACCAACACTAACTCTACGAAAATCATACAGTATTACAACCCAGATGCCTAGTTCAACCATATATTACAACTAGTTGATCACCACAGATATAGCAGTTTACCCGGAAGGTTCGTTCAGTCGGCGCTCAGCGGAGAATATTTACCGGCCGCTGATGATTTATACAAACTGCTGTAGTGATTTAAGGCCTACAATGGCGTAGGTTGTGCGTGTCATGACGGTAAAGCGAAGGTGTATTACGTGAGCCTGTGTATTGCTGTAACTGTTGTGACGTAATTCACGTAATATTATAATGTTGATGTGATGTTGTGACATGGATTTTCTGAAATAATTTTATAATAATTGTTTTAATCACCAGTTTTATGTCATAGAATTTATTTGAAGTTTCACCTAATGCTATTTATTCTCTCTATCACTTCTCGTCTCTTTATAAATAGATATAGGTACCTTTGTTTTATAAACAAAGCATCATGTTTTTGCAAAACAGAAAACACCAAAGCAACATTAGCAGAACTAGAAAATAAGACGCTTAATTTGATAATGAAGTAACGTAAATAAGACTTCACAAAGAAATGTTTTACCTACTAGATATTATGGTAAAACAACTAGGTACATTTAAATATAGTGTTTCATCGAGAATGGTTCCTTTATTACGTCTCCGCCCACAGTGACATTTAAGAGAAAGATATATCCAAACGGAATAGCCACATTTGTAAATGTCACATTAATTAGCTCCATTATTCTGTACTTCCAACTTCTTAATGATAAATTAATGTAATGGTGGAAAGTAAATTCCTACACCGTATTCTTTTATAGTGTTTATTTTTAAAAGATGGTTAGCTTTTTAGCTGCTGTAGCACAACCCTATAGCATTATTTCAATGACATTCATATTTGATGACCTGCCATTAAATCTGAGTGTTTCAGGTAGGTAAATACACCACAATCACTAAACAAAAGCTATCATAGTTCTACAAAATGAAATTAATTTTACAACAAAGCCTTTGTACTTGGTAAAGCTAAATGACACACTCGACTCAGATTACACAAAGCTCGATTATCAAACGATTCCGAATAATTAAATCTGGTCCATGTCAACGCGGCTTTACAAATCGAATATCGTATCAAATATTCCGACTATTACAGTCATTGCGAACAAAAGTGAAGTGCGCCCTCGGGCCTACATATTACTGCCGTTTCCATTCCCAAAACACTAATTTATAGGTTTGTTTGCCAACAATTAGTAAATTGTATATTCCGAGAATGGAGATAATTTTAATAGCCTGATTTGGACGTAGCCAATCCCTGGAATAGTTCAAATGTCATGTAAAATAGCTACTATAATACCTATAGGTAGAAGATTTAGACTTTGTATTAGTTTCAATTTTGGATATTTCTGCTTGCTATTGGATGATTTAAGCTTAGGTATATTATGGAAGCTGTGGTGGCCTAGTGGGTAAAGAACCAACCTCTCGAGTATGAGGGCGTGGGTTCGATTCCAGGTCAGGCAAGTACCAATGCAACTTTTCTAAGTTTGTATGTACTTTCTGAGTATATCTTAGACACCAATGGCTGATAAAATGGTGAAGGAAAACATCTTGAGGAAACCTGGACTATAAAGTCTGAAATCACCAACCCGCATTGAGCAAGCGTGGTGATTAATGCTCAATCCTTCTCCGTGTGAGAGGAGGCCTGTGCCCAGCAGTGGGACGACAAAAAAAAAAAAAAAAAAAAAAAAAAAAAAAAGGCTGTAACAGTAATATTATGACACACATGTTACAGAGTGCCTTATAATAAAAAGCATGCGTACAGCAATTTTATTAGGTACCTACTTATTTATATTTACATACAGTTTTTTTTACTGTCTAACTTTGGAAATTTATGGACACTGCCCTCCTTGTGTGACTCCAAAGACCTATTTGGAGCAAAAATTTTGCGATTGTCATATTGTGTTGGATTTAATAAAGTCATCACTTACAGAATTGTGGCTACAGCTACAAAAATGAATTCTTGAACAATAGGTTATAATTATTACAAAGTACCACAGAAACAAACTAACATGACCTCACGCTAAAAAAGTCCGTACCTATCTTCATTTTTAAAAAATCTCCCCTTTCTCAAAAAACAGAGAACCAAACTGAAAACGTTGACATTTAACCCGAGGTAACACGATAACATCATTTTAAAGCCAGAAGCATACAAAAATAAAGACTGCACAGTGGGCCAGAGGCTAACGTAAAAGTGGGCATCTCTGTGGCACAAGCTGGACAAAACAAATGTTATCCGCTCTCAAATGGGTGTAAGTGCAACCGCACAGTGAGCGCACCGTAATACTGCACTCAAGTTAACCGACAAAACTTACGTAATGTGCGACGAGCTAATAAACGCTTCCTGGTAATGCGTTCTGTTGCAGCTTCGGGACTTAATATAACTTGGAATAAAGGAGCGTGTTCCTATACTGCAGTTTGACAGCGCTTACTTGAGAGTTGGAAGATCTCTATTGTTTATATCGCACTGGGTTCTAGCTCTTGGTTTTACTTCTTGCTCTAGTTTAATATAATTTTTTTTCTAAAACTTTTTAAACTATACTTAAGGGGTCACAACAAAATTGACCAGCCGCATGACTGAGAAAGGTTTAGGAGCTAAATAAGTGCTACGCCGTAGCCCACCTAGTTAGATGTACCTACATACTACTACTACTGTATCGCTGCAAAACACTGCGTATATTGTTTCCGAAAGAATTATTTGTTTTTTATAAAAGAGATTAGGTGGAATAATACTTGTTTTTTTTTTTTAATTAAACATTATTTTATCGTAATAAAATATTCTCTACAGCGAACAAAAACAACTCTTAAATTTAAAAAATGTTGAACATTTCCTACATCGCAGAAATAACGCCATCATCACTAACAGACGTCGTCGTCTAAAATGTCTTTCTGATTGCCTTCCGCCAGTGGACGCTGTGACACTTATATAGGACAAGGCGCAATGTAAAACGTCCCTACTAATAGCTTTCGCAAACCCATCATACGGACCCTTCGGTCAGGGTAGTGTTTCTCAAAGTGACGTGAAAATTTCTTGTTAGTAGGGAATTAGATTTGTACATACCTACCTACTGTTAATAGTAGACTCCCTTTAGTATTATATTATGCCTAAAATAAGTACCTTTATCATACATCTCCATATCATACCATACATCCTATATCATACTTTTGATAGAACCTAATCAGTCGCCTCTCCGTCAAGATATGTAGAATTTACTATCTACTTAATAAAATTACTGGCCCATACTCTCTAAAGCTTTTTTTTAGGATACTCCCAAAAATCAACAATTAACAGCAAAAAACAAACGTCTCATCGCGAAAATATATGTAGATGCCATCTCTGCTGCTTTACTCGATATGGCCAACTTGAGAATTGCTCTATTAGCGAGAGATTAGTTTGAGAAACGCTGGTTCGGTTGGAAGCGGTCAAATCAGCGATTACAGAGCAGGAGTTACACAGTCGTCACTAGGACGGACTAATAAAGAAGGCCAAAAGGAACCCCAATTATCATGATTGAATGGTGAATTAGTACCTACAACATAGGAATGTTTTCTGTTTCCTATATTCGTTGCGAGGATCAAAAGATCTTTCGAGGTCGTTTGAGTAAATTAGGTATAGTATAAATAAAGGATTAGCTCTTTTCTAGATTTGATTTATCAAAAAGTCATAAGGTTCAAAACTTTGCGTGCGCTGTCTTTTAATCACGTCTTGTATCAGTGCGGTCAACTCAAGAGGCCTGAGAAAGCCTATTAATCCTACTTTGGATAATCAGAAACACACTGACGAGAAACACTAGTACGTAAGTTATATACAGATAAATGTTAATGGGGAAAACAGAACGTGGATTTCGGGAAAAGTTGATAATTGTCGGATTGTCAGAAAATATTATTAAACTTTTCCAAAATAATTCTGGGAATAAATATTCAGTCAGATCCATCGGTAATTTTCTTGACATTTTCTGTGATAAAGCCTTTTCATTGTGTCTTGGTCTCCAAAATAAGTATGTATATCCATTGTTGTAATCCATTGAACTCAACAAAATACCAGTTGTAGTAGTCAGTATAATATGCATAGAATTAAGAGAGCGAAAAGAAAATACGTGTAACAGAGATTGTACGCATCTTCTACGGGATAAACCTTTTGTGGTTACATGGGACCAGTGCCGTAGTAATACATTCTACAAACAGGGGTTCGCTCATAATAGAAACGTTACAAAAGAGGGATGGAAGAAAAACAAGTAGAAAATGTACCACACGTCCGGCTTATTTAGTTCTTTACGTATTGTTTAGAAAATGTACTTTAAAGGACATTTAAATATGCATGAGATACTTGCCCGGGTAAAGGGTAGTGCACAATTCTTGCAAAGATTAAAATTAATGAATTAATTACACAATTTCTTTCGTGAAAAGTGGAGTATTTATGCTTTGAAACTGATGTTTTTTGTTCCCGGATTTTAGACCATGATTTTTTTCTTTCAACAAATGCAGAGAACTAAGTAAACAGTAAAAAACTGTTATTAAAATCCGAAGCTGCAACAAAACAGACGTCCATTAGCAGTTTTATTAATAGTTTGAAAGGAAGCGTGTTCGCGATGCGGACTGCGCGTTTCCCAGAACTGTTACACAGTTATTGTTACATACGAGCAATACGTGTCCACTGATAATGCACTCTAATGTTCGTTGCTAATGCTCCCCTAATGTGGCTAATAGCAACTCCTTAGAAACTATTTGGACCATTTAATTCAAGTATACCTGGTAAACTGAAGTGTTTCGCTCTTGGAAAGGTTTATGTCGTGTATTTTCATTGTGTTAGTAAAATTATATCAATACTGATCTCGAATTTGTTGGCATAGGAATTTTTATTTAGGTTGGGGTTGAATATTTTAGAGCTTAAGGTACAGCTTCGAGGAACATTAATATTAGAAATAATAATATGAGGGACCTAGGGAGGAAGTTACGAGTTATTTCCTTTTGCGGATAAAGCCTATAATCCTCAGGGGATTTGTCGCCTTTGACTTCCCCCAAGAAAACACCTGAATACAATTTAGATATATCGATATACAAGAATGTATTCAACAGTCATTGTGTCGTTGTATAGTCAGTAAACCGGCTTAGCGGAGGAAAGCCCCGATCAACATTATAAGCGGCCGCTCAGCAATCGGATTACAGGCCTCATACAAACTGCCGAAGGCTTGTCAAAGCGCGTGTAATAGAAATGTATTCTATATACCACCATCAGCTACTATCATTCAAAAAATCCTCTAAAAGCGTAGTCAAATTACCTGCAGCTCAATTTAAATTTGTACCAGAAAACTGCTGACTAACTTGACTGAGTAACCAGGCACTTCAATCTAGAGAACATTATACCTACAGCTATTCTCCTGGCGTGTGCAATAATGCAATTATGATAATATAATTCAGTCTTTTATGAATATTCAAGTAGTATGATTTCGCAAAATTGGCACCTACGGGTGTGTTTAAACCCAGCTCATTTATATTCTATGCATCGAGCCAATTTGATTGGCTCTCTGTGAACACTTCGATGATTGCAAATTTCAAATACAGCGAGGATTTATCTACCTCCAATATCGATAGCTAATAGCTTTGCTTCGCGACAACCCGACCTCTGTTTATGTAGTCAAGAAATGTTCTTTGAACATTTAAAAACCTGAGCGGTAATTTAAGTATATTACCTGACAATCAACTGCATTCTCTTCATGATGTGTTTTACCTAATAGATAGGTATAGGCTATACCTATCTAAATATTAGGTAAAACACCGTATAGGTAAGTATGTATTGTATGTATCCTATGTAGAGGTATATATCGTACGAGGTGTAGCATACATAATCACAGAGGTAATGTGATTCGATAAGCAATTGCCGAATAATTTGTAAACTAACAATCTTGTGCATAATGTGATGCGTATTGGCGACTCAGTAATACCCACTGAGAATATGCTTTAATTAAGCATTACACTTACTACAATTAGATAGGTACCTGATGGTACCAAATAAATAAGAACGTAGGTACCTAAGGTAAGTAATTCCGAAAAGGAAACGAAAATATTTTTTTTCATGCACTCTATAAAGCGCCTAACATCAACAGTTCTTTAGTTGGTTTCTTTAGACTAGATATCAACCTAATTCCTCTGTCTCTAAAATATCAACCACAGCAAATTCACTTGGGTTGCCATACACCATGAAACTCGGAGCTCCAGTTGCAGATAACTGTACGGATACGGCTTTGTTTTATTCATATGTCTCGCAACTAAGGTTAGGCGTTTAGCATACATTTGAATGGGAATGTCTCATCCGAAAAACTGTTCCGTTTTATACATCCCATGTGAAGCATACACGCTGATAGAAGCGTAAAACGTTGGTATCGTGCTTTTGTAGTGCAATTACGTGGACATAGGAAATAAGTTCTAGATAATTATGAAGGATTTTTTACGCTAAATCCTAGGTAGTTTTCATGAACAATGTCTTAAAATTAATTACAAATGTGGACCCACATCATGTACACTATCTTACAGATCCCATCTTACTAATCTCATGTTTTTGTTTCGTACGGTACTGTTTTGGTTTTGACCTTATGTCGGTTAAAAACTGCAGCGACCGTCTATATGGAGCACCCTGTAGCAGGATTTAGCACGAAGGTTAATTATCAAAACAAACGAAGGGGTTCAGATATGGCTTTACTAGTTGTTTATCGTTATGAAAATAGGTTACGCATTTTGCAGCAAAAACAACTTTTCATCAAAAAGAGAAAAAAAAAGAAGAGGCCATCGCAGAATAGGCGAGCCTTTCAAGTATGTAACTCCGATGTGATACGGGTCCGAACAATGAATGCGGGGCACTCGATGCATCCTCGCCGCGCCGGTATTAAAATGCCTACGCTGGCTATGCAATCCATCGAAGTCCGACTCGGACCATTGGAATTTATTCGGCCACCAATAAGCGAAGGCTTTTCACGGTTTTAAAATTTGTCCTGTATATACGGAGATTTTATAACGTGCTACGTGAAATCTGCCCAATTGATGTGTTGAGCGAACTTTCATCTTTTCGAGCGAGCTTTCGTAGCAGGATTTTTTTTGTTTTTTTCTTTCGTTCACGTAAAAAATGAAGTTCGTGAGACGCGTCACCTCTTGAACTCTTACAATGGAAAGGGAAAACTATGTATGGCACAATATTTTTAAACTTGCAAAACGTATTTTTACCAGCGTATTTCATTTCATAAATAGATCTTTAATTATGTGAACACTTATATGAGATACTAGCTTCTGCCAGCGGTTTCACCCGCATCCCGTGGGAACTACTTCCCGTACCGGGATAAAAAGTAGCCTATAGCCTTCCTCGATAAATGGGCTATCTAACACTGAAAGAAATTTTCAAGTAGTACCTGAGATTAGCGCGTTCAAACAAACAAACAAACTCTTCAGCTTTATAATATTAGTATAGATTATTTGAAATAATGAGATACAGTAACGGCGAGTTGGTGAATAGCGCATACTTTATTATCCTTTTTAGGAAAATATTTGTTTCTTTCATTCATTTAGGTAAATTTTTGGCGGTAATTAAAACTCCTATTTACTAACTAAAATTATTTATTTAATCTTACAAAATATTTATAGAAACAACAATAATAAACTTAATTTAAATCATCCTCTTATTTCATATCTAGGTTGTAGGAAATTTGAATAAGCCTATCTATAGATATTATTCAAATCAAAGTATATTAATTCATGAGACTAACTCAAATTCATAGGGTATAAAGTCCATGGTATATAGTCAATCAAAAAAGTTATATTACAATCAATGTGTTCTAGGTTTTAGTGATGGCAGAAATGTCTATACTCTCGTATCCATTATTATTTTCGGAAAAAGTGTTACTTCAAATATTGGGAGCTAACTATAGACTTTAGTTTTATTTGCCGCGTCGTATAACAAATCCACGAATACTATTATTATTTTTGTCTAATATAATGATCTTAGAACCATAGTCCATCTTCGGGTTCCTCTTCACTGTCAGTGACTTGAAGATCGTCTTGTATTGCTGGGTCCGGCTGGAATAAAAAGGTTTAATTCTTATCTGACTACAGAAAAATCTACTTCTTCTATACAGGAATGAATTTTAAGCAGTGCACAAAAAAAACTGGTGGTCCAGAATCATTAACAGAACATATCTGCATCATCAGATATTTTTTTTTTCATTCTTTTGTCCGCCCTAAAATCAGCAAAATATGGATACCAACTATTCTTACACGCTTGGAGCAGCGCTCGCGTCAGTAAACCGGTTTTGCGTTGCCGCCGTGCCTACTATGACGACTGTGACCGTACAATCGGTTACAAAATAAACATCTTTCGATATCAATAACTTTTCTTTTTTGTAGTAAAACACGACAAAATAAAAATATACGTATCTATAAAACTTATTTAACTACTAGCTTCTGCCAGCGGTTTCACCCGCATCCCGTGGGAACCTCGGCACGGACCCGGATAAAAAGTAGCCTATAGCCTTCCTCGATAAATGGGCTATCTAACACCGAAAGAATTTTTCAAATCGGACCAGTAGTTTCTGAGATTAGCGCGTTCAAACAAACAAACAAACTCTTCAGCTTTATAATATTAGTATAGATAAGTTGACAAAGTTTGAGCACTGGATAAAATTCATTCCTGCATATGGTGGATTTATATAACATAATCTATCCGTCAATTTGCGATCAGCGATTGCATTTTGACATTAAGTCCATTATACATTATCATCTCAAAACAACAGTTATAATAGGTTATAGCTATCCGCGTTAACATATTTTTAAGGAATAGTAGTTATAAAATATAGCCTAGTTCGAAATAACACATCAACTTATTTTATTTTAATAAAAAGATAACTAAACCAGTTCCTAACTAACTTTGGAAAAATATAAATTGATAATAATAAATACTTCTTGGTGCTTACCTGCCAGTTCTCTGGGGGTTCTTCCTTGAACTGCGGCACCGGTTCCAAACCTGTGCCGCCCAACATTTGTGGCTCCAAGCCCATGTCAGGCTCAATCGGTTCCTCCTAAGAATTCAGGTGATTATTAAAGTGACAATGCTATTTATTATTGCTAAAAAGTCGTGGTGGCCTAGTGGGTAAAGGACCAACCTCTCAAGTGTGAGGGCGCGGGTTCGATCCCAGGTCAGGCAAGTACCAATGCAACTTTTCTAAGTTTGTACCCGGGTAAAGTTACCCGGGCAACCCTATACCCCTGGTATCGGGTTGCCCGGGTAACTGGGTTGAGGAGGTCAGATAGGCAGTCGCTTCTTGTAAAGCACTGGTACTCAGCTGAATCCGGTTAGACTGGAAGCCGACCCCAACATGATTGGGAAAAAGGCTCGGAGGATGAATGCTATTATCATGAGGAATATGGTCAAGAATGGTCACTTTAAATATCGACCTTGTGGATTTTTAGCTTAGCATTGCAGGCATTTCAAAATCACTTGAAAAATAGTTGTTGTTTCACTAATTACTTTTTCACCTTTTTCAAGACATTAGTCATTGAGTGGCGTACAGTAAACAAGATAAATTAGTTTCCAATTTTTTAACGACAGACTTTACTGAATATACATAAGGGTGTATAAATGGCTGTTATGAATTTAAAAAAAGCTTGTAAAAAGACTCCTAAAAGTATGTCTAAAGACACTCAAGTTACCTTAACAACAGGCGGGAACGAGTAATCAGTGCTGTGCTGGTCTAGATCTACGAAGTCGTCTGAAGGTTGCGGCGGTTCATCCGGTACTTCTCGCTTTATTAGGAACTCTGATGTGTCGAAACTTGGTTCGCCTAATGGCGGGTCTTCATCTATAACAAAAAAAGGGTATTTTAGGTCGCTTCGAAAATAAATGGGCATATATATTGACATGAAATAATAATATACAAAACTACTACATAATATTGTCATTGTTAGTTTCGTGACAGGACTTCGTGCTAAAAAGGGAATTGACATAAAAAACACAGCTCAGTTGCTCTTAGCTCTTTTAGCAATCATGTCAAGTCTTCCAGTTTTATTTACATTTTGAATCAAATATGGGAAAAAAATATGTTTTAAGCCGCATGTATTTATTTGCTGTTCTCACCTTGATACGGTGGCCGTACAGCCAGTTGAACCATGGCTTCTGCAGCCACCTTCTGCTCAACCTCCTCCAGCTCTGAGCTACCACTGTCCGAGTATTGGAGATCTAAACAATACAAAACAACAAAATATATAAGCCAATGTTCTGAATGTGATTATTTTTTTGTAGCTGGGTTTGTAAATAATGTATTCTTACCTTCTTCCAATGAGTTTTGATCTTTTCTTGGTCTACCACGCTTCCTTGGTGTTGCACCTATAAAAATAAAATCTGTGAGATAAATTCGCCAGACAAAACCTTGATATCTCAAGTTTCAAATCTATAAGGCTAATTGCGCCTTTTATTTCATCTCGGCACATTCACTTCAATTAAGTATTAATTTTCACAGCATTGAAATATGGATAGAGAACTGAATTTTTATAAGGACATAAGTATAAAATGCAATGTAATAAAATAACCAAGTCCCAATTTCTTACTAATAATATAAATGCAAAAATGAGTTTGTTGCGCTTGCAGACTAAAGAGGCTGACACGATTGGTTACTTTTTATTCAGGTGCCGGACAAAGTCTATCAGGACGTGGGTAAAGCCACAAGCAAAATCTAGTACTAAAATATATCTCTCACCATCAGCAGCAGCAGTAGAAGTGGAAGGCTTGTGCTTCCTCGGCCGCCCTCTGCCGCGCTTCTCATCGGGCGGCGGCGGCGGCGGTTCCTCCACGTCCAAGTCAGAATGATCCGCCTCTTCTAACATCTTCTGTTGTACGCGGGATATGTTCGCTTCGAGTTGACTCACGTGTTCGCCGAACTGGGTGAACAATTTGGTGTGTAAGATCATAACTAGATTTTCGACGCATACATAATCTACCCCTCTTTATGTAGACCCTGTTTTTGACTGACTTCAAAAACATCATCATTACAATTCAACTGTATATTTTTTTTCTTTTCTAATCGATTTTTCAAAGATATAGAAAAATATTTTAGCATACTATACTACGCCATATATGTACAGGATGTCACAAATATACATTTTAGAACATCGAAGTTCAACCTTTGTAAGTAGGTCATAAAATACATAATTATGAGAATCTACGAAGTATGTTAAACACACACTGATGGTACTGAAAAGACTTGAAAGAATCTGATGGCATAACCAAGCCTCATGTTTATCCTCAAACCATAAATCGACATTAACTTATGAGTATTCCAACCAATTTGTATGATCCTATATTTCTCACCTGTTCCAACGACTCCTGAGTGACTTTCAGTATGATTTCGGCCTGCCTAGTGAACTGTGAGTTGGGACCGTTGTACGCGCGACAGTTGTCCACTAGCAGCTGAATGTCGCGGAGGAAGTCGTTGCGACTGTGGTACTTGTGAGCTATAGAGAGATAAAACATAATTTACACCAAATAAAACCAAAAAAATCCTTTAAATAAGTTACTGTGTTAACCAAAAAAATAACAGAAGTCTGTACTTATGTTATAAAAAGAGACACCCAATTTGCAAGCGATGTTTAGCGATCTAAACAACTCACATATATGTGATCACTATCAACTGATTGTAACTAGGTATAGTTACAATTATTCCGTGTATCCACGGCGACAAGTTAGTAGAGAAAGTTAAGGACAAACATTGTTTAGAATTTAATAAAAATAACGGTTTTCTCAAATCCAGCTGATAGCTTTAGATATAATTGATTATTGTCACTCATTTGTATATCTACAAAGAAGTATATCTTGCTAGTTTATAACCATACCTTGTATTTTCTTGCCCATAGTCTCCATATCAATGGGTTTCTTGATGACGTTGTAGTAATCCTTCACTTGTTTCTTATTGACTGGCTTCAGGAACGGCCACGCTTCTGGCATTATCTTCAGTTTCGTTGTCAATAGATTTTCTAAGATAAATGACAACGCCACCTGTAAATGGAATTTTAAAGTAAAGTAAAAAACGAAGAAACATTTCAAAGCAAAGTCGTCAATTGGTAACAGATACAAATAAATATAGACTTTCGATTCGTACCTGATCGTTATCATCAAGCAATGGATTGATTTGTTTCTCCAGTTTCATCAATTGCTCTTCTTTCTCAGCCAACTTTTCAACACATCGTTGTAACATTCTTTGCGCAGCCACCGTTAAACTGCTCGTAGGTCCTTATAAACATTACAATATGGTTTAGGAAAGGCAATAAAATACTTCCCGATTCTAGCTATAAGCTATTTTAATAAGCAACATTCGAGATATGGAGATATGTTTTTTTTTATTGCTTCATTCTCGAGGATAACTCAAATACATGCAACATTACACTATTCTGCCATTTAACTATGTACTTTCAAATACATGATATGTATTTCAATCTAAATCTATACCGAGACTTTTTTTATTGTTTTAATCCTGAAGACCTCATAATAGGTATCACGAGTAAAGCCCCTTTAGCATGTTAGATCAATAAAGTAAGTGAAAAAAAAGTTGCTGTTTCATACATTAAAACACGATAAAATTCTATTTTGTATAGAACAGTTGTTTTTTTCGCTTATTTTGCGGATACAACATGCTAAACGAGCTTTACTCATGATACCTATTATGAGGTTTTCGGGAATAAAATTATATAAAAGTAACGGTGTATTTACAAAATGCATGCAACTATTAGGTACAGAACAGAAAATGTATTTCCAAAACCTTTGCACAGCGGTAGATGAAATAAAAATAGTAAAAAAAAACGATGCACTCTAGAATACCGTTAGTACCGTTGTAAAGAGTCGAATTTTCGACTATTTGGTTCACATCTGCCAAGAATTCCTCTCGACTTTGATAGTGTTTCTGTCTCAGGTTGTCCCGAATTGTTTGCAAGTCCATCGGACGGGAGACGATGCGGTAGTAATCGGCTACCAACTGTGAATAAGAGCAATAGATGTTGGATGATAAGGTTGAAAATTCAATATCTAATTGAAAAGTTTTAGATGAGCAAGGAGGTACGTGAATCATTTAAATCTGATCTCTATATTCCTAGTATGAGGTTTGATTCTACACGTCATGTTGTGAACATTTAATCCCGCCTTTGAAAAGTATTTGATGACGTTTTAGTTATTCAGAATTTAGGCTACAATAGAGAGGGGACAATCTTTATCGATATATCTTTAGGTTTTGACATCTTTGGTACATCAACTGGTGAGAGGCATTGGACTTCCACGGCTTTAATAATTTTGATGGAACAGACAACGACAAACTTACCTTAGGATCAACAGGGAACAAAAACGGAACATCGGCATCGGGCAGATGTCTCATATGATTGAGCACGTCTTGAAACAACGACGACAATGTAACAATGGGGTCTGTTCTACGCCTATCTGCCGGTCTTCGGACGAAATAGTCACAAGAGTCACTTTCTATACCGAATCCCTTATAAGGAGGAACTTACCTTATGATTAACAGGGAACAAGAACGACTGAACATCGAGCAGATGTCTCACATGATTGAGCACGTCTTCCAACAGCGATGACAATGTAACAAGCGGGTCTGTTCTACGTCTTTCTGCGGGTCTTCGGACCAGATAGTCACAGGAGACGCTATACTATTCCGAATCACTTATGAGGGAGTACTAACCTTGGGGTTAACAGGGAACAAAAACGGCTGAACATCGGGCAGATGTCTCATATGATTGAGCACGTCTTCCAACAGCGATGACAGTGTAACAAGCGGGTCTGTTCTACGTCTTTCTGCGGGTCTTCGGACCAGATAATCGCAGGAGTCGCCGGCAGTGCCGCGTCGGACCCGGCGGCCCATGCTGCGGGGTTCACCGGACCCGCTGGCCCCGCCAGCGCGGCGACCTGAGCCACGGCGTTTGAGTTCTTCTGCTGATTGCTAGAAAATTATAAAATGAATTTTTAGTGTTTTCTTTGATGTACTGAGATTAAAGGTTTTTGTGAGGAACTGTGTTTTTGAACAATAATGAACCTAATTTAAGTAAGGGTGGCAAAGGAGAAGTTCGCTTACAAAGATTTTCAATTGAAATGAAATACCGCGATCCTTGAGAATACGTAAAGGGCGAAGGACGGGACTGGATACTTTCCAGCCACACCCCGAAGGTATAGATTAATGATTGCCTATACAATTTAAATAATAGTAGACTAAACACACTTTTTGTGCAATAACAATAAGACCGATATGAAACTGCATAATGTCTCCAATAAACAATTCCCAGTAACTACCTCACAATTTATTAAAACTCACCTTAATAATCTTCGTAGGCAGCGTAAGCTTGGTTCCGTCAACATAGCCCAAGTCATCATCATCGGGTTCCAAAGGCGGGGGTTCGATGTCAGTCTCAGGCGGCGATGACGGCCCGCCTCCCATCGCGCCCGTGTATAGAGGACAGGCCTTATTTGTGCGCATGTGGCCTACTTGACCGCAGGCACCACACTACGGTTAAAAATAAAAAAATATATCACCGTTGTTTGAACAAAGAAGTGTATTTTAAACTCAGTTCTGGAGCAGTGGCGTCAAGATAGTCAAAATGTATGGACTAAATCAAATAGCTTAAGGTTAAGAAAAGTTATCGGATGAAATATATGTGAAACTTTTATGTTCGATTTGAAATAGATATTAAGATAGTTATCAATTTTCTGTCTAAAATATCTTGTGCCAAGATTATGACGTTTGCGCTAAATATTCTAATGCTCGAAAATAAATCGTTTTCATCCTATAAACTAAGCGCAATGGTAGCGCAATGATAAATACTGAATCATATTGTTATATTTTACAGTCAAATTAAATAACAACAATACTGGTGGTAATGGTTTTGAATAATAAATTTATAAATTATATAATTATGTACCTTGAGTTTCAGATCCGGCTTCAGCTTAGCACGGCGCCTCGAAGAGGACGGAGTGTGCAAATCTGGTTCTTGCTTAATTTGACCCAATGGGATCAAACCTTGGGATGGAGAGCTCAGATCCATTGATGAAGACAAAATATTACCTAGGAAATAAAATCAGTATTATAATACCGTACCTGTGTAATTTATTAAACAATATTGTATTCTTCTTACATTTTTTAGTTATAATTAAATTGTAATAGACAGCTGTGTCGCTGGGAAGTTTGTTCTTCACCGCTTCTTCTTTCCAGCCATAACACTAGGAAGTGCTGAAAATGTTGGCGGTGCTGTCCTTTTGTAATTTTGACGTGAAAAATTGGCCTACTTTCAATAAACAGTTTTGACTTTTACTTTATCGTAATATTATTTTTAATGATAGTTAGTATATTAGATTTCTTATTACTTACTCTTACTATCAGGGAATGGTCCAGGAACTGTGACATTTCCTGCCAGTCTTTCCCTTTCTTGGTTCCTCTTGATGCGTCTTAGTTGTTCCTGTGAGAATATTATAGGTATAAGTAAAATATCAGTCAATAGAAGTAAGCACAAGGATTAACATACTTCTAGCGATAACTGTATAAGGCTCAATTGAAAAATTGGAGTACAAACTCGAAGACTAATATTAACTTGTAGATTCTTCTGGGGAGGGAACTTCTGGGGAGTTTGTTGCGGCACTTCTTCCCAGCAAAAACACATAGGAAGTGGTGGGCGTTTTGGGGGCTGTCTTTTGTAAATTCCTAACGTTTAAAAAGTGCTGTCCTGCAGCCAAGTTTGAATAAATGATTTTTGATTTTGATTAAAATATGAAATTCGACGCTTATTTTTATTAGATTTACGAAACTCACGCTGATAAAAACGCGGTCAGAGAAATCTCAGACTGCCGTGTGCCGTTGTGTTATTTCTATATCAATGTTCGATTCATTAGATAACATTTTCGACTCTATTTCAACCGAGATAAGGTCGATAATACTTTAACAGCGACAGTCTTAAATAAAAATAAGACTACATACTTGAATCCTCCTCTTTTCTCTCTTCATTTCTTCCTTCTGCGATTCGTCCATGGTCGCGAACTGTCGTATGAATGTATCGTCTTTGGTCGAACGTATCTTCATGTACGCCTCAATGACCGCTGCTTTACGAACAAGTTCTACTCTAGTGTATCGTTGGCCGGACGCATTGCGGAAAGTACGAACTATGCGGAGGACGCGACCTGCTAGAGAATTAAAAAGGGTAAGTATTAATATAATTATTGTTAAAAATTATGATGATTATATCAATAAGTTGATGGCAACTTCAAATCAAAACGTTAAGAAAGTTAAAACATATAATTAATGAATATTTGTCTTTTTTTTAATATCCCAGATATTCAAATACCTTGACTAGATGATTGCTGCTGGTCGTTCTGATTGATTTGCGGCTTCTTTTCAGATTGACCCAAAATCATTTTTCTTAGTTCAGCTCTCTCTGCCTCTTCTCTTTCCAATGATAGCTATGAAGAAAAAATTACATTATTTTAATAATTCTTCCTGATATAACATCATCCTCCGAGCCTTTTCCCAACTATGTTGGGGTCGGCTTCCAGTCTAACCGGATTCAGCTGAGTATCAGTGCTTTACAAGGAGCGACTGCCTAGCTGACCTCCTCAACCCAGTTTCCCGGGCAACCCGATACCCCTTGGTTAGACTGGTGTCAGACTTACTGGCTTCTGACTACCCGTAACGACTGCCAAGGATGTTCAATGACAGCCGGGACCTACAGTTTAACGTGCCATCCGAAACACAGTCATTGGTGTCTAAGATATACTTAGAAAGTACATACAAACTTAGAAAAGTTGCATTGGTACTTGCCTGACCTGGAATCGAACCCGCGCCCTCATACCCGAGAGGTTGGTTCTTTCCCCACTAGGCCACCACGATATAACAAATGAAAAAATATATATGACGGCGCCACCGTCGATGTGTCAACCGTCGATGTGTCAACCGTCGATCTGTCAACGGTGGACCTTATATAAAGCGGCGCGCGCGCACGACTCGGGTCATTCGTTCACCGACCGTTGCGGAGTGCACACCTCCCACGTGATAATTTATTTCGTTAATATTAATTGTAGTGACTAATATTGTGTTAATTGGAATAAACCAAGTGACTGTGTGAAGACCTCTTTGTTTTATTTAACGATGTCGGATCCTGACGCCGACATCAGAAGTGGGATGCAATCCAAATGCCCACATGTGTTAAGGATTGCCATGCCATTGTTCAAAAAGTGAAAAAGTGATGTGCTCGTTTGGAGTGACGTGTGGCGGCCGTTGGTGGATTAGTTTGGAGAGAATTCGCCACGTGAAGACAAACTTTCTGGATTTCTGAGTTTTCCAGTAGACAGAAAACAAAATAAGGAAACATCAGAATTTTGATGGTAGAAAATTGATTAAGAACTTCAGCGAAGGTACAAGTATGGTAACCATGGTTATGGTAATGGTATCGATTTCCATTGTGACATGTCAAACTAGTTATTGAAGGTATGCTAGAAAATTAACCGAATTTGTCTTTTTTTTTTTCATGTTTCAAAAAATGACGGTGATTGTGCAATTTGGCGAGAAAATTACGACGTTGAATGGAGCATCCCAGCTGCCTGCCAGGAGCCCGACGTGTCATCGCGAGGTCGGAGTGTTGGTGCTCGTGCATCTCCGTGGCTTCACGTCCGCGAAAGCCTTGCTGAACTGCGCGCCATAGCGATGTGCGCATCATCATGCGCGTTGAGTGGAAACCCGGTGAGACCGATCCATTTTTGCTTTATGTTGAGGTTATTTGTCTTACGACATTTTTAAACTTGAGAACTTGTGGGTTCACTTTACTACTGCGACTTCTAATGTAACTAGGAACTAAGGGCTTAGGAGACCGAGAGGGTGGTTCACGACCATGGAATTTAGAAAGTATCATGTGATGACATTTACGTTGACAAATCTGATTGGCGACTAACTTGACCGTTACGGGTTAGGTGGACTGTGGGGACTGACTCGTAGGGCCGATGACATGACTAGTGTGACTGGTGAATGACTGATTGAATGACAGGGACTGGCCCTCAAGGACGATGTTCCACGACGTATTTTAACTGTGACTGACTTTCGTGTGTGCTCGCTGGGACGCTGTAGCACGGCATGGGGGTCATATTAAGAGCTGGCCTTAACTGGTCGTAGGTTCTGGTGACTCTACCCATGTCGCTTAGCACAGTCCAGTGGGACTTGACTATTTGACTTGGCCGCGAGGCGGCGTGTGTGGCCATGTGAGTTGGCGTTGTGAGTTGGCCACGAGGTGGCGTGTGGAGCCATGAGAGTTGGCGTTGTGACTTGGCCGCGTGGCGGCGTGGACAGAGTTTGACGACTGACAACAAGAGACAGACTTTGACGATAGGGTGACAAAGGACATGACGTCTACTTAACTATGTTGGCACATTGAGTAAAAAGAGTCATTGAGTAATGTCGTGCGTGGAAGGTGGTCGAAGGGAGACATTCATCCGGTCCAACCTTGAGTGTTCATTTGGTCGAAGGGACAGTGTCGTCCGGGCCATGCACGTGTGGCTGGTCGAAAGGACACACGCCTTTTTATTCTGAGACAGTTGAAGTTTGTTTAATTTCCTTGAGAGAAGTAAGAGAGTAGAACAAAGATCGAGAGTTACTGTTGTGGTCAGGAGTGGCCGAGGCAAACGTACTGTGCTGTGTTTTTGTTGTTGCAGATTAAACCCACGAGGACGTGGGTATATGCCATTGTTCAATCCATCGTTTTATGTTGAGGTTATTTTTCACACGAGGTTATTAAACGTGGAACTGCCTCGTTGACTAGTGGTATTGGTAGATATGAACTGCGTCGTTGGTTTAGTTGTCACGTAGTGCGACTGTTGTGCGCGGGGTCTCTGGTCGGGACGAATTCGCTTTGCTGGTTTTGGAAATTTTCACAAGGCAACCCGGAGCCTGGAAGATGCTGATTGACGCACCCTTCATTGGAGAGCACATTGATGTCGGTCCTCCTTGTGGTTTTTCTCTAGTTGTGTTGGGCTGTCGCTATGAGATTGAGGGAATGGGGTACATCTGTGTCTGCGCGGATGCCTGCGCACTATAATATGTGCGCGGCTGGCTGATCTTGTCATAAGGGCTAATTATACGACCGCCGTGGTCGACAATCAGCTGGCACACCATTATTGTCAGTAGTAGTTAACTAGTGGACTGGAACTAGGTCCACGGGTTCTGATTAATATCTTTCAGTTACATAGAATAATTCAATTATACGTCAGACTATAGATTTGTTGGCAAGGTGTTGTTACTTCTTACGCCTACTTAGTGATTTTTTTGTGTTATGCTGTACCTATGATGGGTATCGGGGTGACTTGAAAAAGACCCGTTGGCCTGTGCGATAGCAGCGTGGTGATCAGGAAGAGACTCGTGTAAATCTGTGTGAGTACAGTTAGTGTCGTGTTACTGTGGTTCCTAGAAAACCAGGATGGGCTGATAAGTCGGCTAAGGGACACAAAGGTCATGTAAAGCGTGTTGAGTAAAAGGCGTTCGTGTGAGTGACAATCGTAATTGTAATTTATAATTTGAAAGTCGGACTAACTGTTGGATCTTTCTTTTATTTCATGCTCGGCAGCTGATGTGACCGGTTTCTTCGTTTGAAAGGTGTTGCTGTTCATGAAATCCGTAACTGGTGGTAGTGCAGCTCGTGATTGCGTAGGAAGGATGTGTCAGGGGAGTAGGTCTATTTGCGATTGTAGAGAATGATTCGAACGTCGCGCGACGAGCTCATAAAAGTTCATTATAATCATCATCATACCGGTCTATGGCCGTCCCCTGTTGAACGTAGGTCTCTTCCAGTGAACGTCATCCATCCAGGTCTTGGGCAGCCCGCGTCTATCCACTACCTGTTACTCTCTTCAGATCGTTGTTGTTCATGTTGATTGAGTAGCAAATAGTACCAGGTTCAGTGCAACGTACCATATACCAATCGAGCTTATATTTTATTTCTACGAGAACGATGTCTTCAGATCTAGCGAGGATCACTCTGCTTAGTCGTAGGTAGAAATTCGAGATACAGCAAACGGAATGATTTAGGAGGAAAATAGCTTCGACAAAACAGAGCGTTTTAATCTTGGAGTGACAGCAGTGAGATTCCTCTTGAAGATGATTTTGTTCGTCTAATTTGAGCGGAAGAAACCGAAACTCAATTGCATAGGAATTTCTAGGGCTTTTGCTTTAATTGTAATAGACGTAGATAATGATGAGTACGAACAATATGATAGCTATCTTCTATGGGGTTTCTTGCCGATTATTCTCCATGTAAACAACTGTATGGTCCCGTGCAACTAGTGTCGTGAAATTTTATAAGAAATCGCTAAGGTTCATTTGAAACCATCTTATATTGAATTCGAGTACTAGTAAGAGCACTCGAAAAGTGCTGTAGTAACATACCTAGTGCCCGTGTAGGCTTACTTGAAGTGGCTTATATTCCAACTAAGGACTGAGGAGGCCGAGACGGCGGCTCACGATCATGGAAGGTATAAGGTGTCATCTGATAATGACGGTGACAGTGACGAATTTCAATTAATGTTCTTTGACCTGTACTTGTAGGACACGACTTCAGAAATGATCATGATGATCGACTGACATGACTTCAGAAAGTTATGATTGGTGGCTAACTTAACGTAACTAACTTAACTGAACTGGCTCGCGGGGCCGTATTCCATGACATGTGACAAGTGTGACAAACCTTGGGGACTGCCCTGACACGTGACTGGTGTAACTGATTTTAGGTACTGGCTCTCTGGGTCAATGTTCCACGACGTGTGACAAAATGAGTCTTGTTAAGAGCTGGCCTTAGCGGGTCGTAGGTTCTGGTGACTGACTATTTTGTGTAGACTGTGAAGTTTTATTAAAAAAAAAAAAAAAAAAAGGGGAAAAAAGGGGGGGAAAAGTAAGAAAAAAAAAGTAAGCTAAAAAAAAAAAAAGAAAAAAGATGAGAGAAAAAAAAGAATGGTTTAACAGTCTCCGGTTGTAAAACTGATGAGAAGGGTTTAACAGTCTCCGGTTGTAAAACTGATGAGAAGGGTTTAACAGTCTCTGGTTGTAAAAAAGGGCTTGCCGGACCAGCACATTTAAATCTGTTGTGATTGACCTCGCAACTTAAAGATTTGACTGACTGATTTGACTTGACTTGATGTGACTGAGTATGTCAGGATGATCGAGCAGTTTGCTGTCTTGTTTTCAGAAGACGCTCGAGGACGAGCGTATGTCAGCATGGCCGTGACGGCGCCACCGTCGATGTGTCAACCGTCGATCTGTCAACGGTGGACCTTATATAAAGCGGCGCGCGCGCACGACTCGGGTCATTCGTTCACCGACCGTTGCGGAGTGCACACCTCCCACGTGATAATTTATTTCGTTAATATTAATTGTAGTGACTAATATTGTGTTAATTGGAATAAACCAAGTGACTGTGTGAAGACCTCTTTGTTTTATTTAACGATGTCGGATCCTGACGCCGACATATATGTATTTTACTTCTTCATTAACGCAAAACTACTAAATAGATTTTGATGACACTTGACAGCAATCTATCAGAATAACCTATATGCTACTTTTTATTCTGGTGCATGAAGTTGTAGCTACGAGACACGGGTGGAGCTAGTAGGATAAAAAATACTCAATGAATAGTTAATATCTATATATATAAAAATTAAACCCGCTTTCCGTTGTCACTACATAACATGAAAACGGCTTGACCGATTTGGCTGAAAATTAGAGGTGAGGTAACTTAGACCCGGGAGAAGGTTTTAGGATTTTGTCACCATCCGGCTACGGGACGCGGGTGAAACCGCGGGCGAAAGCTAGTTCCAATATAAATCTACCATCATCTTGTTTTTTACCTGTTCCGTAGTCTTTTTATTTGCAAGCATGTTCTCCAAATTCTTGCCCATCTCTTCCAAATCGGATTCTTCACTGACGGAACTCTCGGCCTCGTCTGTACTCAGCACTTCTGTGCTCGTCAGTACACGGTTTTGTAGCTCGAATATACGTTGACACTCTTCTTTATACCTGTATAGCCACATAAGAGTTATTTACTGTTTAATATAATGTTAATTTTATGATATGAGATTTTTAATAAACTAAATGTTAATGATTATTAATATTCCTGACGGCACAAGACATCAATATTCAGTTTTATCATCCATTTAGTCTAAAAGGTGACAATTAATTCGTAGACTTACCTTTCTTGATGTTCAGCAATGGAGAATCTGTTTCCTCTTGAAAACTTTGTCATACCTTCTTCACCAGCCTTAGCTTTTTCAGTCGACAATGTTCTGACTACGTCAATAACTTCCCATCGAGACAGTTTCTTGATCTAGAAATTGAAAAAAATATAATTATAACTAGATATTTACCATGGTTTCGCACGCAAAATACATTGTTACAATTAATTCATATTTCTTTACCCAGATAAATTAAAGTAAATGCTCCCAGCATTTTTTTTTTTCATACCGATCCCATGTCGGATTTCAACTTAAATCATTCGCTTAACCAACGGCGCTGTAATAAGTAGTCGTTAACATAGACACTTAGAAAATATACTGTCTACATATGCATAACAAGAAACAGATTTTATAAATGAAAAATTACATACCTCTTCCTCAGGCACACCAAACTTCCTCAGCAAAGCTTTAGCATTATTCAAACTCAATCTTCTCAAGTCGGCATCAGTGCCCGTCACCGTTCTCTTCGGCTGTTGTTCCTCATTGGGCTGTTGTGTTGGTTTGTTTGGCACTCGGACGTATGAAAACCCTTCGCCGCAGCCGGTCGGGTCGGCTGGGCCAGTTAGTTGGAGCAAACATTTGCCACGCATGGCTTGGATGTATGCGCGGGTTGTGTTCCAGGGTGCTACTTTTACCTGAGATGATAATGGGGGAAAATATTAGTAAATAAAGAATTGTTACAAACAATCGCCTCAGTTTATTCATAAACGGACAGCTGTGATGGGAACATTTAAAATATTTTTATTTGCAACAAGAACACAAGTTATCATATGCCTCGATAAATATCTTTAAAAAAGTATTTAAATGAATAGTATACACCTAACTATGACGAGGCATTCAGTATTTTTCCTTTGCTGCGAAATAATTACTTAGGTTTAGTCACAAAAAATGTTTTATGTTGTTGGTATTTGAGAACGGACTGAGTCTAAAAAAATCTTTAAAAACAAACTTTTATTTAAATGCGCTAAAAAGAAAAAAATAAACTTTTACTTACTGTAACTTTACTGTCAACTTATAACGAAATTTCAAATTTAACATATTTGACACAATTTATACTTTTTAAAAGCTTGTCGCGAGATTTAAGTACTCGTATTTACTTTCTTAGTAAAATCGCGACAAGCTTTTAAAACATATAAATTGTGTCAAATATGTTAAATTTGAAATGTCGTTATAAGTTGACAGTAAAGTTACAGTAAAAGTTTATTTTTTTCTTTTTAGCGCATTTAAATAAAAGCTTGTTTTTAAAGATTTTTTTACCTCAATTTATTTTATACTTTTTAGTTTTCACCTGGTAAGTTCCTAAGTCTAAATTCTGTAGAATCTAATCTAAATCTTAGATTTTGATTTGGTAAAGTGCACTTTATTCAACTTGTCAAGCCCTGTCATTGGATACCCATATGGATGGGATTGAAAAAATAGGTTATTCACGATTTTGTAGCGGCGGCCATCTTGGATTTTTATTTCGTAAAGTGCAATGTGTTTTACTTGTCAATCCCTTTCATTTGATACCCATATTGTATAGGTACCTTAAAAATAACTAGTCCGCCATCTTGTATATTTAGCCATGTTGGATTTAGGATGACGTCACATAGCTTAACATGCATTGTCATCCAAACTAAACATGTATGCAAAATTTCAGCTCAATCGGTTGAGGGCAAGTGCCTTAAAATTGAGTTGTAAAATTCCACCCGAACACACATAGTTACATACATACATACATGCATACATACATACAAACATTGCAAGTTAAATAAAAGCTTGTAAAATACGAGTCAACTTTAAACCATATCCAACCAAACTTTAACTACTTCACCACATACCTCATCATCCATCTTCAACTGCATTTCCTCATCGTCATCCTCTTGCGGCGTGAATATGAACTTCTCTCCGTATCCCGCGTCTTTGAGCCTTTGCTCCGCGGCCGCCATACTGAAGTATGCACAACACTGCTCGGGCGATACCATCGCACGGATCTCTTCTTCCGATGGAAGACGGAAATCTGGTTTTATTACCCACCTGTTGAAAGTAATATATTAACTTTAAGTTTTTGATAGGCGAATAGTTTGGCTTCGAGTAAAATATTTTTCACGCTACGTAACGTGATTTGACTCTTTACGCACTTATTCGTACGGATATTGTCGAAAAGCTTTGCTTGTTTGAAGTTGTCTACTATTAACTTTGTAGTAAAAAATCTAGTGAAAACACTTATGCGTCAAATGATTAACTTTACAATAGCAAAGTTACGTGGCGAGAACCGTTTATAGTTACACCATATAATATGTTAGATTTAAAACTACTTCTTAAAGCGATCGACTATGTATCTACACTGGACAGCAAATAAACCGAGCCACCCGCTACTTTGGAATTCTAATCCGATTTTCTCAAAAACTATAATACTTACAAATATCAAAATTATACCTACAGAAAGTACGTTTTATGAGGATTAAAAGAAATGGAAACACATTGGGTTTAATCAATTTATTAAGCGTTAATTAATCAATTTATCAAGAAGAGTCATTTTACAGCCGTGAAAACCATTGGCAATCACCCAGTGAAAACAAAAATTTAAACCGAAAACAAAAAAAAAATTGAAAAATTGTTTTTGTGCAGTATTGAATGTTTCCTCCCCTTGCTCGAATAGCTGCTAGCATCCTTGTGTTGATAGCCCCATCAGGACTGACGATGAAATCTTGTAGAATTGCGTCCCACCCCTCTTCAATAGCGATTTTCAGCTCTGGAAGCCTTATTGGAGCAGGTACCTATGCTCGAACCCAACGTTTCAGTTCATCCCATAAGTGCTTTATCGGATTCAAGTCCGTGCTACAAGCTGGCCACACCATTGTACGAATGCCGACGTCGTGTAGATACTGGGTTACCACATGAGCAACATAAGGCCGTGCATTATCACGCATTAACTGCATATCCGGACCGATATAACCTGAGTAAAGTACCACATGGTCTGCGAGGACTCCAGGAATGTAGCGATGAGAAGTCAATCCACGTGTACGGTCCGTCAGTTCGCTGAAAACTAACGCTGTATGTGTGGGTAATGATATGCCGCCAGAGACCATTACAAATCCCCCTCCGTAAGCATGTTTCCTCGATGCGACACTGGAAGTAACGTTCTCCAGGGCAACGATATACTCTCTGACGTCGATCACTTCCATGTAGACTCACCCCGGGCTCATCAGTGAAGAGTACGTCAGCCTACTGCTCTAATGTCCAATCTCTATGTTCTCGAGCATATTCAAGTCGTGCTCTACGGTGAGCTACTGTTAATACGGGGCCTGTTGCAGCTGTCCTTGGAATCAGATTCTGTTCAGCAAGTCTCCTTCTGACGGTATCTGAACTTATGACGACTTGGCGTTCATCACGCAGACTTTGTTGGACTTAAACTGCGTTGAGGGGACGATTTCATACAACAGAAAATTGGATATAACGATCATCTGCTGCTGATGTAGCCCTAGGTCTGCCCATACCTGGGCTGCAATCGAATGCTCCAGTCTCCAAGTATCGTCTGTAAACTCATTGCACCGAAGATCTGCTGATTGGAAGTCGTCAAGCGACTTCACGTTGCCCACGGTCCGCTTGAAGTAGTGTTACAGCTTGAGCTGCTTCCTGAGTGGTCGTATCCATTATTTAACAATAAACGAGCACAAAAATACACGCGTCTAAGCAAACGACGGATAAAAACTAAAGAATTGTGAAGAAATATGGAATTTCCCTCACTATAGAATAAAATAACGCTAAGCGCAAACTCTAATCAAAACAGAGAAAATTGATAGCATTGTGTTTGCTGCTTGATAACATTGTGAATTGACGGTCCTTTTAATTAAATTTATAGTCATTTTAATCCTTAAGAAATGCTCTTTCTATAGGTACATTTTTGATATTTGTAAGTTCTATACTTTTTGAGAAAATCGGATTAGAGTTCCAAAGTAGCGGGTGGCTCGGTTTATTTGCTGTCCAGTGTATTTCTAAATCGAAAACAAACTAAATTAAATATGTATGGGATTTAAAAGGCGAGATATTAAAGGTATACTTACCAATTAGAATCCAATCCGGTACGTTTGAAGTCAGCACATAGCTTGAGCCTCTTTCGAATAGAACTTTCAGAGTGTGAAGGGAACGCTCTCTTTATATCATCCATCTTTATACGGCGAGGCTTGTCTCGAGATTTCCAGAACAATCGATAAATGAACACCTATAGAAACAAGAAATTAAGAAAACTTAAAGTACTTTGAACTAATTTTATGGTCAGCTTTGTTTTACCGACTTCAAAAAAACGATGTTCTCAGTTTGGACTGTATGTATTTACGTATGCGATTATATTACTTTTTGTTTGGATTTTGATGCGCTTTTCAACGTAGTGTTTGTCAGACTTAGGACGTTTGGGGTAAGTATATTATGAAGTCTATTAGGTAATTTTTTTATAAAAAGTTTTTCTTAAACGGAATAAGGTGTCAATAGATATTCCAAAAAAGTAATAAAAAATACTAACCTGCAGAAAGTCTCGTACAAAATTGTTAGCCCTCTTTGAGTTGGGTCCAGGCACCTCATACAGCGGACATTCTTGACCAGCCACGAACAACGCGTCCACTTCACGAATGTAATAGGATTGTCTGAAACCATGCATGTTTTATTATGCGTAAACGATCAAGAAAAATAGTGGTAGTAACACAACTTTTGCAAATGTAATATAGATATTTCTTAGTACTAATGCAGAAGTCTGCGTTGTATCTTTGACTTTATAACCTCTGATTAAGTCATAAAATTGAATATCAACTATAACTATTCTCAAATGAACTTAATTCGAGTTTTTTGCACTTCTTACCTGGTCCTTATAATTAAGAAGTCAGAAGGTTGCAGCGTGTGTTCATATATAGGAGCTCGGTACATATTATTTTCAACTACGGGTTGTGTTGCTCCCGGCGGTAATATGCCAAGGAAAGGCGACGTATGAGCGTACGCCACTTCACCATACTTAAGCGGTTTTGGACCCTCATCCTGTGAAAATAGAGCTCATATTTCAGTAGCATGAAATCATAGACTGATTCTTTACACAAAACATACAAAAGAAATAAATAAACAGTCAAATAAAGAAACAAAAGTACCAAAACGAAAAAGAGCATTGTTTTTGCCTACGATTGGGGTCAAAATATCTGTCAGATTTTTTTTCGTATCACATAAGAACTACACAGTATAAATAAATACACATAAGGGGGTTCATGTTCATAGATCATACATATAAATGCGAAGCGAAAACAATGAAAATCGGTGTATTATGTGAATGAGGCCTACCTTTGAATTGGCACCGCCCCTTTTGGACCCCTTTGGCAATGAAAATAAAAATACACGTTTATAATTACAATACCTACAGCAGTGGAAAGTTCAACATACAAACAGTATGAATTATGTAACATGTCAGTGAATTCCTGGAATAAAATTGATATTTTTAACCGACTTCCCAAAAAGGAGGAGGTTCTCAATTCGGCCGGTATGTTTTTTTTTTTTTTCTATGTATGTACATCGATTACTCCGAGGTTTATAGACCGATTTACGTGATTCTTTTTTTGTTCGACGCGGAATAGCTGCCAGTTGGTCCCATAGTCATCAGGTCAGGATCTGATGATGGAAACCCTGAGAAATCGAGGGCAACCTTCGAAAGTTGTAGGCATACATAAGGTAAAAACTTGACACTCAGATGTATGCCTGAAAGCACTATTCAACAGTGAAGGTTTGGAGCTGACCTGATGATGGAGACCAGAGAGGGTCGAGGGAACTCGACAACTGAATATGTAAACTACCTCGTATTTGGGCTTATATAATTTGTATTGACGAGACCTTTGCAACAGCGAAGGTTTGGAGCTGACCTGATGATGGAGACCAGAGATGGTCGAGGGAACTCGACAACTAAATATGTAAACTACCTCGTATTTGGGCTTATATAATTTGTATTGACGAGACCTTTGCAACAGCGAAGGTTTGGAGCTGACCTGATGATGGAGACCAGAGATGGTCGAGGGAACTCGACAGCTGAATATGTAAACTACCTCGTATTTGGGCTTATATAATTTGTATTGACGAGACCTTTGCAACAGCGAAGATTTGGAGCTGACCTGATGATGGAGACCAGAGAAGGTCGAGGGAACTCGACAACTGAATATGTAAAATACCTCGGATTTGGGCTTATATTCTTTGTATTGATGAGAACTTTCCACTTATATGGATAGTGACAACTATTCGTATCACTGAAAAGCAGTAAATAAAAAACTTTTTTACAAAAAAATTAAACCGACTTCCAAAAACACTAAAAAGCAAAAAAAAAACTAATTTTAGGTGCATCGGCCTACAAGTCGGTGGCCAAATTAACTTAGTAATATCCATTAGACACCGACTTCTAGGCCGATGCACCTAAAATTAGTTTTTTTTTTGCTTTTTAGTGTTTTTGGAAGTCGGTTTTACATATTATAAACATATGTAAGTACATACAATTATTATGAACTTCCACAATAACATTCACTTGAATATAGAATACACCCTATGGGACATTCATCACAATTAAATAAATTACGGGACAAAATACAGATAATAAAGCAACATTCACAACGCTCATTACAACAGTAACTGTGATACGAGTTTACAATGATAGACCAAACTTTTTGCTGGTTTCGACCAAAGAGTTTTGCTATCATCAACAATGCTTCTTTAGCTACCCTTCTAAAAATAAGTACCTGCCTAATCTATTTTTTTGACACCTATTTTAAAAATCGAACCAGAAATAAAAAAATATAAAATATAAACATACCTTAGCCGCAGTACGTTTGTAGTAGTTTTTGATTTTGGAACACATGCCGACTTGGCTGATGAGTGGGGGATGTTCTTCGCAGAATTCCACCAATACGAGCTCGCCATCTCTACCGCTTAGATCTTCTGGAGTTCGCATGAAGAATACGTCACCTCCGCCAGAAGCTAATCGCTCTGCTTCGCGTTGCTGCAAAGAATGGTAGGTAGGTTGTAATACTCTTTATGTGCAGTGTTATAGATTGGAATAATGAAATGTGCCAGAGATTATGTTGTTTTTAGTACTGTATGAAATAGTTTATTTAGATAAATCGTCAGGAGTAAGAAGAATCTGGTAAAAGAGATTTTAGAGATCGTTATGGTTATCTATTGCCGAAGAGATCATTCTATAAATTAGAATAATTTATCGATTTGCAAAAAAAAAATCCTAGGCATAATTTTATAGAATTACCTATGTATGTACAAAAAAGGTATATGCACTTGCTAGTGTTCTTGACTTATGTTTCAATTTCTATACAAGTTTAACAGCATTCAATAAACTATTTATCCTTTGAACTGTTTACTACAAATAGGCATTTGAAATTACTTGTATGGAGATAATGACAAAATTCTATCTCTAGTAAGCCAAACAACACATATATTTATGGGTTATCGAAATCCTCAATAATGGTCGCTACACACAGCGGGCGCGGCGCGGCGGGACGGGACGGCGACGCGACGCAATGTACTAGATCGTCGCGTCGCGTCGCGCCGAGCGGGACGGCTCTGTGTGATGTCGTCCGTAATATCTAGTACATTACAACTGCTCAGCGTCGCGTCGCCGTCCCGTCCCGCCGCGCCGCGCCCGCTGTGTGCAGCGACCATAAATCTATATCCCAACATACCTTAGCCTTCTTCTTAATATGTTTAAGCAGCGGCTGCACGGGGTGAGGTCCAGGGGCCGCCAGAGGTCCATACGACAGTTTCCTCATAGGCGGCCGATGGAACGCCCTGAGTCGCGCCGGACCCATGTGCGTTTGTATGAACGGGGCGCGTAACTCTACTACAGGTGTACTGTGCTGAATTAATTGACCTCCACCCACTTTGAGACGAGGGTTTTGAGATTTGGCCATGTAGAATCTGGAATGGGAAGATGGTATTTGCATTTTTACTTTATCCGCTCTAATCAAGTCATGTTATTCAGGCTTTAGGTACTTTTTAAATTACGTGTCCATCGCAAAGGCCACACACCTATGGAGATAAAGACCACTGCGTATAATCTAACTAGCTTCTGCCAGCGGTTTCACCCGCATCCCGTGGAAACCTCAGCACGAACCCGGATAAAAAGTAGCCTATAGCCTTCCTCGATAAATGGGCTATCTAACACTGAAATAATTTTTCAAATCAGACCAGTAGTTCCTGAGATTAGCGCGTTCAAACAAACAAACAAACTCTTCAGCTTTATAATATTAGTATAGATAAGCGACTGACGAGATTAAAGGCAATTAAGAATCGTGGTAGTAACCGAATTAATGATTGAAGCAAGTCAAGACAAAGTAGTTCAGTAGGTATAAGTGACCATGCAGAGACCACAAAAACCAATCTTTACACTATAATGTCATACATTATTTTTTTCATCTAACGCAAATAGCTGAACTAATTTGGCTGAAAATGTATGAGTAGTTAGGTTATTTCCATATCCTTGTACCCGGATGGGGACACAAAGTAGGTATCTATAAGGATAGGATACTCTTTATCCCCGACTGGGTACGGGAAGGACGCGGGTGAAACTGCGGGAATCAGCTAGTTATTGATACAAACTAGCTTCTGCCAGCGGTTTCACCTGCATCCCGTGGGAACTACTTCCCGTACCGGGATAAAAAGTAGCCTATAGCCTTCCTTGATAAATGGGCTATCTAACACTGAAAGAAATTTTCAAATCGGACCAGTAATTCCTGAGATTAGCGCGTTCAAACAAACAAACAAACAAACTCTTCAGCTTTCTAATATTAGTATAGATAAACATACACATCATTAGAAATATTGAAAGGATCTCGGTCAGGTGACTTCGGCGGCGGCGGTGGCGCGTCTTCCTGTAACACGTTGATGACGCCCGCCTTGCCGAGCAAGATCTTGGACTTCTTCACGTGGGGATGTGGGATTTTCACTTTGGGCGCTGGGCCTCGCTCTGAAATAATATTTATTAATAGAATAATTAAGATACCTTATCGTAAGCAATATATTGAGAAAAAAACAGTAAGGAGTTGCTGTGTTGTGATTTGAGAAAACTTATTAGGGGATTTTAATGTGATTAAACTTGTTAAGAATGCACTTTTATCGCACAGAGCAAAAGTTTCGATTTTATTCGATCATATTATTTTTGTCAACATTATTAAAAACAATATATTTTTTCAGGCTATATTGAGTAGAGAGGGTAACACTTAAAATGTGTCTGCTCCTCTCTCCAAATTGGTTTAGGATTCTGAAAATATTATGAAAGGGTTTTTAGTGAGGTAACATTGTTTGGGGGCTTAGAAATACATCACATACCTCTAGTAATCTTCGAAGGATCAACATCATCAGGTATTCCAAGAATAATATTCTCGTCATTAGGATCCAAAGTCAATATCTTCGGCTTAGGCACCATGCTCATATTCTCTGCATCCCAAATTACCTCGTCTTCCCAAGTGCCGTATACTAACTCTTCATTTTCTACGGGGAATATACTGTACCAAGTATTGTCTTCGCCGTCGGCTGAATTGCCTGTCGGATCTTTGTTTGCTGTTGCTGTTGCACTGTGGGATGATAGAAGTACGTAATTATTGTTAGGTGATCTTCACACTGCCCCGCATCACGCTGCATCTTGCGTGTCGACGCACCTACGCGCGTTCCTGCGGGAGTGCAGATCTGCATCATCGTGCGGGTTTTTCACGCACTCACGCGCGTAGGTGCGTTTTGTTAATTCACGCACGGCGGCTCTCATCGAGTTCCATTTTCAAACATACACGTCATGCCCATTCAAAATCACGCGCGTCACTGCGGGATTCAGTGTGCCATACCTTGCGTCTCGCCCCGCACCTACGCGCGGGGGTGCGTGTTTCTCCGCATGTACGTGCGTGATCCGCATGAACGCGCGTGGATGCATTTTCAGTGTGTTGGACTATGCGTGTTTTCCATACAAACGGAGATATTTCCATACAACGGAAAAAAACGCATCCACGCACTACGCTGCATCATGCGGGGCAGTGTGATAATCGCCTTAGGTAGAAATGATACAAGTGTAGCTGAAAGTTCGATTTTATTTTACTGGTGGACAAGAATGAATTTTAAGTAGCATCCCATGTTCTAGACTTCTTAATCCTTCCTTACATAGGAATTAATTTATCGGAATATGTGCAACATTCTGAAAAGCAATTCTTTTTTTTTCTGATAATTATACAAATTTTCGACATCTTTGGCAGCCATTATGGGTAGCCAGAAAGTAACAGCTACCAAGAAGTATCCATTTGACCTGGTTAGTGATTTTAGGAGGTGAAATAGGCAGTAGCCAATTGCAAGTTGCAGTTGCAATATCAGAAAATCAGTTGCAATATGTAATATGTTTGCGAAAAGGTTAGAGCAGATGATTTATTTTTAATTAATGTCATGTTATAAATCCATAAACAAAACTTACGTGGGAGGTTTAGGCTGCAAAGGCGCGGGTGGTTGCGGTCGTGGGTGTGAGAACTGTTGTGCGGTACGACTGACTGATGTTGGCACCCACCCCGCTGCGTTGCTCTTACTGTTCAGACGCGCTAATACCTGAGAAGATTGTAAAATTATATAAATGTCGGAAATAAATTATAAACCATCCATAACATACCAGCCATCATATACATATACACTTCTATGAAATCTGTACAAAAAACTATTGCAAATATAGCCAGAATATTCAAATATTCAATAAATTCAAATATTTGTAGTTTTTTCTTTTTCAGTAACTTTATAATTAGAATAGGCAATGTGAGTGCGGTTTCACAGAAAGGAGATTGGGCAAGAATGTATGAAGTTTGGTCCAAATGTCCACCACGAACGAGACCTATATAATTAAATAGTCCACTTAATTTAGAGTAACTTTTACTAAGAAAGTAAAAAAAAAAAACAATGCCAAAAAAAAGTTATAGCCAAAAATGTATTCTTAATTTTCGGTAGTTTTTGTATGTTATCATTATTATTTTTTATTTTATTCCACTTCCATTTCCGCACTTTATCTAAAACTAAGATGAGTAAGACACATTTGCATATAAACAGCCCATATTTTTTTGCCCGATGGATGTACGAATCACTAACCAATTGAGGCGCCAGAAGTGCTTGAATATACTCAGCGGTTCCTGGATCTAAGAAAGTTCGATGTAACTGGTGGTGTCTTCTCTCTAATAATGAACAATTCTATTTTGTCAGAAGTTACAGAATGTACGAAAATCGAACATCCCGAAAAGTAATTGAAAAAATTAAATTGAAGAAATCTATAAAATGTTTTATTTGATTTTGCTATAACTTTTTTCTGGCATTATATTTTTTTTATTTTCATAACAAAAAATGTTCTGTATTTAACGGGCTATCTAGCCATATAGGTCTCGGTCGTGGTGGACATTTGGACCGGAATCGCCCATTGTCCTTTCATTAAAGAGCCATCAGAAACCTTATCAAACAAAGTATGTATTCCGCAATCCAGTACACTGGCCAGTGTTTGCCATAAGCACCGGCCAGAGTCGGTACATACATTTCCATACTGAATATGCAACAACACACAAAAATATTTCTTTATTATAAGAACCATTTATCATATCTTACCTTATGTTTGATCTCACTACCATCCCATATAACATCATCCTCCCATTGTAACTGAGACACCATGAGGAAGGAGTCGTCAGGGAAACCACTGTCTGGATCTTCCTCTTTCTCTTGCTTTTCAGGGTTCACCTCTTCAACTTCTTTAGGTTTCTCTTCCCTTTCTGGTGATGGGGCCTATAATACGAACATTCAGATCTATAAGATTATTTTAATTATGTGTTGCAGTGATAAGGATACAATCCTTATTAATTCAAAGTTGCAAGGCAAGCAGACACATAAGAGAAATATGCCACTCTGAGATTAAGTTCCTACCTAAGAAAGAAATAGACATTCAATCGAACACAATATCTCCGCATTTATTAAACAAAGCTTTTAATAAAGCAAAAGAATATTATTTACCTTAATTTTAAATCCATAATCAAATCCGTCGCCGGTCTCAGGCACGTTTAACATGTCATACCACATCTGTGCAGGTCCGAACCGCCAATGCGCAGGAGTCGGTCTCTGGGACTTGTCGCCCGAATTACCTGAGTTATTGTCATTGCTTGATTGCTGGTTTTCTTCCATAGGCCTATTGGGGAACAATAAAATTGGATTATTAGAAAAACTAAATAACGTTTCTTATTTTTGGGGCTAGTTCATTATTTTCGAAGATTTTGTCAAAATCAAGGTAGGAAATAACACTACGATTGGTGAAATAAATTAAATAATAATATAATAAAGAACTGTTAAAACGAATTTGGTAGTGAAACTAATACTATCAATATAAAGTTTTATCATTCTCGAAATAAGGTTTTCTGTTCCTTACTTACGTTATTATGTACTATCACAATTTTTTTTTCCAAAGAAAAACAAATATCACAAACTCAGTTTTCAAATACATATCAAGCAGCATTTTACTTACTTCAACAATTTCTCCTCATCATCACTGGCATACTGTGGTTCCTGATTCTCAGCCGTTGTAGGCGGCGTGTCACTACTAGTACTGCCACTGCGCTTGCGTCGTCTACGCTTCTTTACACCGCGCCATATTTGAGGCAAGCTTGACAGTTTACCCGGACCGAACAAACGAGAAAATAGAAGTACCTAAAATACAATTCTAAATAAATAACTGAACATATTTATATTATTTATTATAATTTTAATGTCATATGAATAAGTAATTTTCAACAGATGTCATTTTATTTCCTTAAATTGAATTTACAACAGATTACGTATTTATAGAGCACAATGCATGTAAATCCCAAAAGTGGACTGGTAGAGAAAGCCCAGCAGTTGAGACTGCCATTGCACTTAGTATGCAAAAAGAATTAAATAAACAATGAGTACATTGAGAAAATGCCTGAGCCAGATACAAAATAAAATTGGGATATGGGCAGTAGAATGATGATGAGTACATTGAGAAACAAGTTACCTTATCAGGTCTGAAGTCTGGGAATAGTTCTCTCACATCAACATTGGCATATTTAGATGGCAACATAGCAGCCAGTGGTGTTTCCAATCTCTTGGGCCTCTCTGAAGATTTATGCGATCTGGAACATAAAACCTTTGTTAATTTAACAGATCAGATGCTTCAAATAAGGAGCACCTTAACACAACAGTTTTAACAATAAATCAAACAGTTTGTGTGCGCTAGTCTCAGGGAATATTTAACTGATTTGAAAAATTTTTTCAGTGTTAGATAACCCATTTATCAAGGAAGATTCTAGGCTACTATTAATCAGGGTGTGAGGATTTGTGAGGCACATTTAGTCTCAAATATTTGTAAAGGATAAAATTATTAAGAAACTTACGGTATTGTTTGCGGAGGCGGCATAAGTTCACCGTCCCCCTCCATATCGCCTTCATATCCCTCATCATTTGTTCCTTGTCCACCTTGTCGGTAGATATCATCTTCCTTCCAGTCATTTCTCCCTTCCTTCTCACTCTGTGGACAATCTGTATCATCTACCTCGGACTTTACATCTGTCCCCTCTGTGTCGGTTGTGTCTTTCTGTGCAGCCGGGTTAGTGCTACTCTCTATTTCCTATGTGTTAACACAAATACGTCAGTGTGTGTTGTACTGTGTTGAAGAATGATGTGACAGATGTTGTTACTTGCACCACTATGTACTGTTTAAAATAGAAAAACAGTATAAACTTTTTTGTTTTCATTGTGTTTAGTGTGCTATGGTGCAAGTCTGCATAGTAGTTGAACAACAGTGACAAGCTGTCTGTGAGCTTGTGTATTTCATATAGAAAATCTGTCAATTCATTCTCAGTAAAACAACATTATCACAATCACAAAAAGACATAAAACATTCAATTTTCTACATAACCCAATTAATAACAAACAGTGACAGTAGGTACCACATTTTCCCTGCATAACATTTTTATGTGTTTTAACGCTATGTAACAATTTCCATTGCATTGACAAACACAAATACAACATCACAATTTAAACATAATAACTTATCCACCAAACAAAACACAAAATTAACCCAAAACAATAGTACCAGACAAACTTCATCACCATAAACAAAATTAAGTATATTATAGAAGGGGAATAACCCAATATTACAATTTCTTTTACAAATAAAATAATTATTATTAAGTTAGGATCGGTGCAGGTGAAATCTTAACACTATTATTCCAATTTTAGACTGATCTACACTTCCAACATAGCAACCACTACCTTCATTTATTTTTATCAATAAATCAACCTTGAACAAAGAACAATATGTGCAAGTCCTTACCACAATACAATGTGTACTATTCTTAAATAACTGATATTGAAATGACAACTATTTCTGTCAGTAATTTAAACATGCATTCATTACCTTAACATCATCCACTGCATCGTCTATATCAAAAAAGTCTACGGCTGATGGACTTTTTTGTGTGTAATCTGTAATAGTTTAAAAGATTCAGTAGTAGTTTCTTATGCCAACTAAACTAAAATTGAATCAAAGGTTATATCATGCATCATCAATTCAATGTTTAGTGTACTACTGTAGAACAACTCGGTTTTTTAAACTTTATAACACTCGAGGCTATCTATAGGCTAATGTAGCCTGTAGATAAGAGTATTGTGTTTATTTAGTTTATAAATAAGGCAATGACTACAATTGCATACCTTTCTCTTGATCTTCCTTGCTAACTTCTTCTTCGTCGAGTACTTCAGATAACATAGACCCGAAGCCAAAGCGAGTGAGGGATGACAGCATGCGCTTGGAGTCTCCATCAAGGAGTCCATCATCTTCCAACTGACCGCGTTCATCAATATTGCCGAATAGAAACCCAGTCAAATCCATTCCTGAGCCGCCATCTCCCCCGTCGCCTCCATCGTCGCTGTCACACATTTTTGTTTACAACAATGCCTTAGTTAGTTTTAAAATACGGACATTGTATGCACTTAGTTAATACTATTTATTTTAAAGTTTTATGGTATTGAACAATTCAACAAACACCGTAAAGCGAAGCAAGCTTGCTTGCTTGACTTTATTTTGACAACACTTTTGACTTGACATCATGTCATGACAATTTGCTTTTTGGTGCGTTTCAGTAAACCAGTTGGCAACATCTATAGCTTGAAAACAACGATGTCTCTTTTGTAGTTACTCGAATTGTATATACCTATCTCATTTTAGACGCGGTGCGTTGATGTTTTCAATTAACTGTCATTTTCTGACAACAATAATGTTTTTTTTTGCCCATAGGGCAGGCTAAAGTCTTTCGACCATACTGCCTAGTCTTTCGTAGGTATTTATTTCTTTCGTAATATTTTTAAAAAACTTTGTCATACGTGTTTAATTCATGTCAAATCAATAATTTTAGGTCAAGTCATTGTCTTCTTTTATTAATCCAGGTTTTTTTCCTAATCCAGCCGTTAAAGGCATAATTTCATGTCAAATCATATCCATGTTTTTTCTGTTTTTTAGACAGTGTCAACATATTTTTTACGTCAAGTTGATAAAGGTTTTACCTTTTTTCCCCTATTCATAAGCTATTATTTATTTATATATGTTACCGGCAATCTGTATAATCCGGTATTGTATACAATACCTAGGCAATGTATAGAATACCTAAAACGTGTAGGTAATGTATGAAATATTATTTATTTTATACTTTTCCTAGGTATTGTATACAATACCGAAGGCGCAGCCGGTAATGTATGTAAAAGACAAGTGCAGGGAAGGATCGTGCGGGCAGGATCGTGTTGCGACTTGTTTAGAGTACCTAGCGAAATATCTTACTTATTATGTTTACAGAATTGTTTTGTTTCTTAGTTTTTTATGCTTATTACGTACAAAATGTCATGATAGTTCCTCATGTAAGAACAAATAGTTTTTTAACTTAATTTTTATTAGGCAGAAGACCTACTTATTATGTTTACAGAATTGTTTTGTTTCTTAGTTTTTTATGCTTATTACGTACAAAATGTCATGTAAGAACAAATAGTTTTTTAACTTAATTTTTATTAGGCAGAAGACCTACTTATTATGTTTACAGAATTGTTTTGTTTCTTAGTTTTTTATGCTTATTACGTACAAAATGTCATGATAGTTCCTCATGTAAGAACAAATAGTTTTTTAACTTAATTTTTATTAGGCAGAAGACCTACTTATTATGTTTACAGAATTGTTTTGTTTCTTAGTTTTTTATGCTTATTACGTACAAAATGTCATGATAGTTCCTCATGTAAGACATAAGACCTATCTATCCTTGTATAGGGCCTAGTAGGTAAGTTAAGATTAAATAAATCTTTTGTAGTAATTCTTAATTCTTCTGAAGAACAATTATTTTAAGGAGCACTTTAATTGTTAATTTTAATAAAGTTTAGACCTATCTATCCTTGTATAGGGCCTAGTAGGTAAGTTAAGATTAAATAAATCTTTTGTAGTAATTCTTAATTCTTCTGAAGAACAATTATTTTAAGGAGCACTTTAATTGTTAATTTTAATAAAGTTGATTTTAAGTAATGGAACATGTTTTATTTGCACGTCATTTTATGGGTAGGCCTGTCAAAATTGATAAATATAGACCAAAATCGATTTATTTTACACATTGCCGATGCACCATCAGGTAATCTATACAATCCCTAGGAATTATATACATTACCTAGGTAAAGTATCTAATGAACAATAATATCCATAATATTTCATACATTGCCTGGACGCCCCAGGTATTATATACATTGCCTGGGTATTGTATAGAATACCTGAATTATACAGATTGCCGGTAACATATACACCATAAATTAGACAAATATAATAGAATATTTTAAAAAACTATATCTAAATTATATATTATATATACAAAGGTAGTGCTAACTTTTATGAACATTTAAATGTCATTAACGGTTTCCAATATGAATCTGTACAAATATATATAAGTTGAAGCATTCATAAGCAACTCCTGTAAGCTAAGCGGGACCATTTCAGGATTTTTGAAAATTTTTAGAAGCTCATCCGACAACACAAGGCGCTGAATGTTGAAAGACGAACACTCAAAAAAGATGTGATGTAGTGTTTGAACCTTTTGCAATTGACAATAATCACAATATGCTGAGCTGACCATTTTAAGACGATGAAGGTGATAATTTAATCTGCAATGACCAAAACGCATACGACAAATAATTGAATAAAATTTCCTATTTAAGAAAATGTTATTTTTACAGAACCAAGGTACGGTATTAACTTGGACATCGAGAGTATTAAACCATGAACCCACATTTTCATTGTGCACACAATTATATGAATGTCTCCCCCACGCTACACACATGCGTTGCCTTAAGAGACTAACTACATCTGTGTAAGGTATGGAAACACTTTTATCGCTGCTGGGAATTGAATCCTCTAATTCGACAATTTTTTTGGCAAGATAGTCTGCTTTTTCGTTTCCTTTAACGCCAATATGAGATGGTACCCATACAAATTGAACTTCAATATTTGACTCAATCAATTGTACCCACATTTCCTTAATCAAATGAATAATGTAGTTAGTGTTAGCATGGAATTTATTATTTGCTATATTTTGTAGGACACTCATGCTATCACTTATTATGACCCATTTACTAGACTCTAAATTGGATTTTTTTATATGTTTCAGTGCACTCAAGATTGCAACAGCTTCAGCTGTAAAAATACTGGCATTTTTGTCAATTTTCATGCCTATACCGATATTTGAAGTAGGCTCATAAATAGCAAAAGAAGCCGCTCTATCATTCTTGGAACCATCAGTATATACAAATTTGTGATCTGACCACTCTGACAACATATTATACACATCCTCTTTAGAAGACAATTCTTTTCTCTTCTTTATAATGACAGTTATAGCTGGAAATTTACTACTAAATGAACCTTCATAACAAGGCAGGATATGTTTTGATTGATGAATGTTAATATTTTCAATAAAAGCTTTAATTTTTTTAAGACTTTGTAATATATAAAAAGGTTTTAAAGTAGTATGTGTAGCTAAATGTACAAGATTGTTTAAAAGACTATTACCAGAAACACTATAAAGCTTCAGAAAGAATCTTTCCAATAAGAAATCAAAACGAATAGCTAGAGGTGCGACATTACATTTAATCTGCAAAGCATTCACAGGAGTACTTCTGAATGCCCCAGTAATAACCCGCAAACATTTGTTTTGCAAAATATTTAAACTATTTACATGTTTTGAATCTGCAGCAAAGCAATAAAAACCATATTCAAAGTGACTACGTACTAAAGATTTATATAATAATAATAATATTTTTGGGTCTGCTCCCCAGTAAGTCCCACTCAAGGATTTTAAAACATTAAAACCTCTATTTGCTTTGGCAACAATATTCCTAATGTAATTACTCCAGGACAAATTGTGTGTAAATATAACTCCCAAAAATCTAACTTCAAGAGAGCTGGGTAATGCACAATTATGATACAACACAGCGGGTAAATTATGATTCTGCTTACCGAAAACGACTACTTTGGACTTTAATGGATTGATAGTGAGATCAAGGTAAGAGAAATAATTGTGCAAATGAGTTAATGCACCATTGACTGTCTCAACTACTTGCGAAATTTTCTTCCCAGATGAATAAACCACAAGATCATCTGCAAACTGTAGATTTTTAACTTGAGCCCCTAAAATTAAATTTAATCTACGTATATACAATATAAATATTAAAGGTGACAATATTCCACCTTGACAAACTCCCTTAGCCGATAGTCTAGGACCATAAAGGTGCCTATTAAATTTTACGAATACTTCCCTATTATTAAGGAAATTTGATAGCCAATTAATGATTTTTCCCGGAATCCCTATCTGTGATAACTCATCACATAGAATATCTATATTTACACTATTAAATGCACCTGCAACATCAAAGAACACTCCAACCAGATTTTCATTTGCTGTTATGGATTTATAAATATCAAGCTGCAGTTGACAAATACTTTCACGAGCGGAACGATTCCTACGAAAACCAAATTGATTTGATGGTAAGATACTATTTTTTTCTATATAAAATTCTAAGCGTTGTTTTAACAGTTGTTCAAACAATTTACCAACACAAGAAGTAAGAGCTATGGGACGATAAGAATCGGGACACATTTTAGTTTTATCAGGTTTTAGAATGGGTACTAGGCAATCAACCTTCCAATTATTGGGTATAATATCATTTTCCCATAACAAATTCAAAATTTGTAGAAATAATTTTAAACCTGAAATATTAAGTTTTTTGAAAAGTATATACGGCATTCCGTCAAGACCACATGTGGTATCTCTTCTGGAAGTTATAGCCGCCATCAACTCTTGTAATGTAAAGGGATCAAGCATGTAGCAATTACTAGAATTACAACCAGAAGTGAAAATTTTTTCACTTGATGGAACAAAGTCTGGTGTATATTTTTTAAGAAAATCTAAAATCCATGTATCGTCTTCATGACCACTGACATTGTATGTTTTATTGTATTTGCGCATAAATTTCCATATTATTGATATCGGTGTAGATCTATTAAAAGTTTCACAAAGGGAAAACCAACTTTTTTGCCTTTCCGTTTTTAAAACCAGTTTTTTAACTGCCCGTAACCTTTTAAATTGCAAATAAGTTTCTTCGGATGGATTATTTTTAAATTCCACATATGCGTTTCTGAAGTTTATTACAGCTTCCGCGCACTTTTGATTCCACCAAGGAAGCAAAGGTCGCTTATTACTTCTAATGCAACAAGATCTATTGGAAGAATGTGCAGAACTGACTATAGAATTGGCGGCTGCTGTACGCAAAATGCTACAAAATCTAAGATATGTGTCAGTAATACATAAACTGTCGATTTCAAAATCATATAGCAATTCATCAACGCTACTGGTATATCTCTTCCAATCTACCAATTTGTAATTTGGATAAACAGGCAAATGCTCACCATTAGAAGAATAATGACTGTTGTTAATGTAACTATTATTGCTAATCACTGCTTTTATGATTACAGGGATGTGATAACTGCTACCAAGAGGACAATCATGTACGTTCCATTCACAATTCAGCGCTAAAGATGATGAAACTAATGTCAAATCCAACGCATTAGGACGCCAAGTCAAGGAGCCAACAGTAGTTGGTTGGCCATCATTGAGCAGAACCAAATTATTATCATCAATAACCTGTAGAATACTGCGCCCACGCACAGAGTCCGAGCCACAGCCCCAAGATGTGTGATGAGCATTAAAATCACCAGCCAATATGAAAGGTTCAGGAATAGATTTTATTAATAGATCCAATTTTTCCTTTGAGAATTGCGGATTACAATTCAAAGGACTATAAAGACTGACTATACATAACTCTTTGTTATTTACTTTTATTTTAACACAAATATTTTGTAATGAGTTATCACAGAAGGTTTTAATTTGAGTATAATTAATATTTTTATGAATGATTATTGCAACACCATTGTGTTTGTTACCAATATCATTTCTTTCAATATTATAATGTTTAATTTTAAAATCGTGTTGCGGTTTTAACCACGTTTCACTAATGATTGCCAGATGAATATTGTGTCTATAAAGAAAGTCAATAAATATATGTTTGTTACTATTTAAGCTTTGTGCATTCCATTGGACAATATTTAATTCCGAAATATCCATTAACAGGCAGAAGAAAATTTATCACATAAAGTTGATTTGAGAGCTTCTTTAATCGACATTGAATTAATGGGTGTTTGTTTATTGCTTAATATTTTCGTAAGTGTTTCAACTAATGTATTTATAAATTTGTCTGATTTCATCAGATTATTTATTTGTGTGTCAATATTGCGTGCCGTTAGAGCTGGGAATGAATTTACATTAAAAAGATCTGAATAAGTGGCGTTTCGTGATTTTATTTTATTCTCCTCTACCTGCTGTTTTTTAATTGGACAAGCTGATGATATTGCAATGTGATTGCCCTTGCAATTTGCACATTTGGCATCCTGCGGAGCAACGTTACAATTTTTAAAATTGTGTTGCTCAGAACAGATTGAGCAGACCTCCGAGTTTTTACAAAATTTGGCGATATGCCCATATCGCATGCATTTAAGGCATTGCTTAACAGGAGGGATATATTTATTTACCTCATGCCGCCAAGAATCCAAATATATGTACTGCGGTAAGATGGTTGAGGCAAAAGTAACCGCTACTGCCTGCGTAGGAACGAAAGAGAACTTACCTCCATCACCTCTTACCCTGCGCATGAAACGCCTTACCTGGATGACATTTTTTGAACTACCAATCAACGAAAAAATTTCTTTATTTGCCATATCAACTGGTACTGAGGTGAGTACCCCAGTGACCTCAGTATCACCAGCAGGAATAGACGCTCTGAGCGATAATTGCTCCAGTAGTTTTTTGTTCTTCAGGAACATATTCGCGTTGTTCGGTAAGTCGAAAGTGACGCCAACCTTGTATCTATTAATGCTTCGCAAGTGCATCACCCCAGACACACCATGCTCCCGTATGCCCTTAGAGAGAGCCATGCGATCTTTGTCAGTAAATGTCTTGCCTTCGTCAAAATGGTTTAAGAAGACAACCAACTCCGCCTTCTTACAATCTTCCGGATACTTCCGTGCGTAGCCTTTGACTTTATAAATGGCATATTTATCTTTAGACTCCTCGACTTTCAAATTGGAGCATGCCGACACCACTGAAAGTTCAGAGTCCGAATCTGTGGACTCAGGCCGATTCACATCTGGAGGGACATCTATCAGATTATCCTTCCGCCGCCTCTTCTTCCCCATATTTACACTTAATATTCTAATACTATTTATTTACACTGTATTTACACAATTATTTACAAATATAGTCCAGAAAAAAACCTAAAATTTTAATTTTAATTTGTTTCAAAATTAAAAAGCGCGCCTTTCCACTTCAATGGTTTTCCCGCCTCCCTTGCAATAACTTTCCTGACAACAATAATAATAGAATGCTGTAGTCATTGACATATATTCTAGCGATAGACAAGAACATCCATACAAATAATTTACCCGCATATGTCGTCTTTTGACATCTTGTTGACGTATTGTGACATCTAGTCATCCTCATTTTTTTTTTTTTTTTTTTTTTTTTTAGATATAACTTTCTATTTATTTACAAATAACTTTTTACAATATCTTAATAATAATTATATATACAACATACCACTAACTTATCCTCATTGATGTTAATCGCAGAAGTGACAGAATATGTTCGCTCGTATTTTGCCTACATTTTTCATTACTCAAAAAGTTTATATCTAAGTGAATTCAAAATCATGTAATATATCAAAAAGTTTATTTATATCTAAGTGAATGCAAAATCATGTAATGTATTAAAACCAGGAACTTATTTTTAGGGTTTTTTAATATTAATTACGATGTTTTTTTTCTTAAGAGGGCTTTCACAAATTTTCGCGAATTTAAACGCGCTGATATATGTTGTAGTGTTTTTACAGTAGCGAAATACATACGAGGTCATATTATTTTTTCTTGAAAGTAAGAACATACCATGACAAAGTGAAGTCTGTTTTCATTGATATTTTACCTACTGCCAGTTTTATGGCACATCTGTTTCTGCACGATTTTCTTAATCCATAATTTAAGATGGCGGGCGGGAACAAATTAATGCATATTTGTAAAATCCTAACTAATATTATAAATGTGAAAGTAACTCTGTCTGTCTGTCTGTCTGTCTTTCTGTCTGTCTTTCTGTCTGTCTGTCTGTCTTTTCTTCACGCCTATACTACTGAACCGATTTGTGTGAAATTTGGTACAGACATAGTTTGGAACTTGAGAAAGGACATAGGATAGTTTTTATTACAAAAAAATATAAAAATAAAAATAAAATTTATTTCGGACATATAGCGCCATCTATTGGTCAAACCAAAAATCACTATTCTACGCGAACGAAGTCGCGGGCAAAAGCTAGTTGAATTATAAATGAAAAGTATGATATACAAGCGTTGTAATAGCATGAACAGCGTGTAATTTTACTAACTTGACTCTCGAACAGTTTATATGTGTAAGTTTATACCTTGATATGTATTTTCTATTTTATAATTGTCGTTTCATAGACATCCGTCTGACGCAGGTGTCAAAATCGCTCTAATTTGCCATTTTGGGCAATGTCTGCAGTGCATTTCAGTGTGGTAAGCTTTTTGTTCGGAACGTTCTATCAGTACGTAGTACATATATATCGATGGCTGTAGTATGGCTGTAGTAAAATAGGCCAAAAACAAAAAGGAAAAGCATTTCATCCATTACTTTTAATATAGTTAGCCATTAATTTAGTCTTAAATCGTCCTATGATGTTTTATTCAAAAATAAGCCCATTATTATTTTATGTGTGCCCATCATTTCTTAGTGAAATTATACTCACTGGCTCACTACGACTTACGACAGATGGCGGCGGATTCGATGCAGTCGTGTTGCTTACGCGTCTAATATTTTATAAAAAGTATTAGGTATAAGCGCGGCGCGAGCCGTCGCTAGAGATTAAAGTCGCCATGAGTGAACAACTTGTGGCGAATGAGCTGCTGGCGTTCCTGCAGCAGAAGCTGGACGTGATGGACGAGGTGTCCGCTGTCCAGATCTGTGCGTCGAACTTCAGCGAGGATGACGTCGCTGCTGCAAAGCAGTTGTTGTACCGGTTGCTCAACAAGAGCGACCAGATGGTGTCCCGCCGGCGTGACGGGACAAAGAAGAGTATACAAGACATCATCACGCTACTTAAAGAGACCGACCCTGACGACGTGCCGACGTTTGTGGCGAAGGACCTGAGCAAGCTCCCTCCCGTGACATTCGACCACGTCGATGTTACGTGCCTGCTGAAAGACATAGTCTTTCTTAAGGCTAGGTTAGCGGATGTGCAGAAGCAGCTGAATGCATCCCAAACTACCGTCGCCAGTTTGCGCAGCGAAGTTAACGAGTTGCGTAAATCGGTAACGGTAACTAGGTCACCTGTGGATGCATCGTGCAACGTGAACACGCGGCGCGGAGCGTGCCTCGATGTATCGGGTGCAAGTTTCGCGTCAGCAGTTTTGTCGCCATCGCCGCTGTCACCGCCGAATGCTGAGTCGGCACAGTGCGCGCCTCGTGCGCCCCGCTGCCCCGCTCCCGTTCCTGCGGCTCCTCCGCTCGCCGCCGCGACACCGCACGATCAGCTGCTCGTTTCTGCAGCCTCGGCGAAACCTAAAGGTGTTCGTCGAGAATATGCCAGCGTCGCCGGAAGCACAATTGGTGCAAAAATGAAGCCCGTGCCCGTAAAGGGACCGGATCGGGCTGATGACGATGGGTTCGTGATGGTGCAAAGGAGGAAGCGCCGTCAGCGAACCAACAAGAACCGCTGTGGCGCGGCTCCTGTGGAGCCAAACACAAAAATCCGTGCCGCTAAGCCGAACACCCCGGTGTATATCTCCCGCCTACACTACACCACTAAGGCGGAGGACATCGTGGAGTACGTGCGTCAGAAGCTGAAGTACGCCCCGAGAGTGCAGCTGCTGGAGTCGCGCCATAACGCCAATTTCAAGGCGTTTGTGGTGCGAGTGCCAACGTGTTTCCTGCACCTCGTGTTGGACGAGAACTTCTGGCCACAGGACGTGGTGTTCCGTCGCTTCCGCGGACAAGTGCCACAGAACCGCACGGAGTGACATAGTGCAAAGTGAAGTGATACTAACATAGATTTAAGTTTGTTTTTTTTTTTTTTTTTTTTTTTTTTTTTTTTTTTTTTTTTTTTTATATACTAACAGTGTTGTATAATATATTATGTATGTTAGTCTTTAAGGTATATATCTATGGGCCTATGCAGCCTGAGAATAAAGAGATTTGATTTGATTTGATTTGATTAAATTATTTTTTTTTATATGTTTCGTCCCAACGAAGTAGGAAAGTAATTATTTCTACTGGTCTTCGAATCCAATATTTGTTGTCTTATTTTATGGTACATAGATACCGCGTAAAGGTGTTAAGCGTTAATCAAATTAAGATCTATCCATCCGCTGATTGACGGGCTAGGTATGCTACCTACTTTACCACTTCTAAAAATTCCAATGGCACGTACCTAATATAAATAATATAATAACTATTATGATAGAACAATCCTTAAGGACTGACTGACTGATAAAAAAAGCTAATAGTGGTATCAATACATGACCAAAAAACCCAGGCCTTTTAACTTTTTGCCTGAGTTGATGTTAAACGGGCACAATCTATTTTTCTTTGTTCCTAAATCAACACGAATAAAATATAGAAAAACAGCCCAAAGCGGTGTCTAATGGTCTAGTGGTGATTTCCATCAAAATTGTTTGCGAATTGTTGGTAGAGTGTGGGCCTTGTAGAGGTAGATTACGTACTACGATACGGATATCTACCCGAATACGTCGTGTTTTATGAAGTATTAAATAAATACTTTGTTTAAACGTATTGTACCTTTTTATCTATTGACTTAAAAGCTAATAAGGGCCGGCGCCCACTGCCGGCGTGGCATGGCATGGCACGGCAATGGATTTTAATACTAATTAAGTTATTTTGAATCTTATTTTAATGACTTTAGAATCTATGTTACTTTATTTGTATACCACGATGCCGCGACGTGCCGCAGGATGCCACGGCATGCCGCGACGTGCCGCAGGATGCGGTGGCATGCCGCGGCGCGCCACTGCATCCCGGTCGAGGAAATATGATTGCTAGCTAGTTGAAATAAGGTTGAAACTTGTACAGCATTTCAGTGGCGCAAAACTGATGAACGCCAGAGTGGCTGGGCTTTCAGATGTATGCCACGGTATACCACGGCATGCCACTGCACGCCGCGGGATAACACTGCATGCCGCGGAATGCCGTGGTATGCCGTGGCTTGCCATGCCGTGCCACGCCGTCAGTGAGCGCCGGCCCTAAGGCACCTACTTGTGTAGGTACCTAGAAAGCAGCAAAAATACAGCCAAAGGACATACCTTCCTAATTATAACGCTCTTTACTATTCAGAAATCCGAAATCCAAACGGTTCCGTCCATTAATCCTAGCCCAGAATCAGATCACATATGAAAATCAGTTCTAAATTGGATTAAACCCGTACCATTAGTTAGGACGGGAACGGAACTAAGCCAGTTCATTTCAGTCAGTCTGTAAAAGCCTACTTGCGATTGTCCGGATAATTTATGTCTGCGGTGGCAGGCTGGCTCGATATACGCACTGGAATGGTCGTGTTGCGTAATCCACATTCCTAATTACCACAACACGAGTCTGCTATACTTAGATACTCAACAGCTGATGTTATTACGTGGATGCTTAGACACGGCCACATGACATGATATAATGTCTTTATTAGGTGTTATTATGGAGGTTAGCTAATTCTGCGAAAGGTGTTGTGTTGTTATTCCAGCGGTTTGTGCCGTCCTCTTGTCTTGTCAAGAATGAGCATTGCTTAGAACAGAGCCTTTGTAGCAAATCGTACTCATATGTAGGTACGTATACCAAATACACGTTAACTATACCTAAACTAAAACACCTTACCTACCAAACAACGCCTAATACTGAAAGCCTAAGTAGGAATTAAACTTTTGGTCTCTTCTAACATCATTTTACTTCTGTCACTCTTACCTGTGTAAAGTTAAGTAGGTACCTAGGTAACGTTTGAGTGTTTTGAGGTATATAAGTGGTATCTATGTAACTAATCTATATAAGTAGGTAACGCTCAAAAGAAGGCGATGTAACATATAGGTAGATACCTACTTTGAAGTGTGAATGCTGAAGGGTATAATCAAAAAGAAAATGCAAATTAGGTCCCATCACCGGAATATAAAAGACTGGAAGTTTCTTTTTGATCCCGTCCTTGCGATTAACACTCATAGTATGTTAACCTTACATATTGTTGGTTTTTACTCGCATATAGGTACCTACTTACCTACTATATACTCACGTGTATTCCAACCGAACAATGAACTGATAAATATCTAATGCTTAACTGAACACAATACCTATTACTTAAGTAATGTGTGAATACACTTAAACGATCATTAAATATTAATTTACATATAAAAGTAAATATAATAATTTATTAATTCAGCAAATCATTTTTCTGGTACCTATAGGAAAACCACAACTTTGCTATAAGTGGTGTGAAAGGAAATGTCTGATTGTTACTATAATAACGCAGTTACTTCTTCAATATCAGATTCACAGCAATACCACAGTATAAAGTTTAGACTGTGGCAATACGGTATGCCAACCTGTCAGCTACGTTTATTCAGAAGTTCCATAACAAAAAGGACGTATACCACAGATAAATAAATTAAACCAACACAGCTCTGGCTAGGCGTAATATACTGTGACACCTGTTATCTGTTCCGAAAGCCATCTGGTGCAGGGACGAGCTCCACTAGCTCTAGGCACAAGACATACCAGATAGATAAACCTTTTTGGTAATTTTAGCAAACGGTGACACACAAAACTGTAGCAAAAAATACCCTCTGTGTATCCTGTGGCAAAAGATATTTTGTTTGGTTTCTGCTACAGAAAACTAAAAAAGCCGCCTAAAATTGTGCAGGTAACGACGCTAACGTGGAGTGGAGAGTTCCAAATAGAACTAAAATAGGTATAACATCCTCTCATACCCCCGTGTGAAACTATTTTTATCTTACGTATTGACTAATAGTACCTATACCTACCTACCTACATGCTAATTCAGAAATGCGCATACATATTTCAGATATAATAAATTGAAATGTTGGGGCCTTCCTCATAAACCTTTACTTTGCAATAACCCCAAGAGGCTTGGATTAAACAATTTCTCATCTTCATGCAAGATTTAGACCTCAGTTACGATATTACTTCGCAAGTCACTCTATTACAACGTAACTGGTATTCGCAACCTTCACCCTTTACGAACCATGTTCAGGACTAAGTGAGTAGTTGGGTACAAAACAGAGTGTCTAGTGCGAGTTTTGCAAGTTTACTTTCTCGATGCGTAAATTGTCATACAACTGAATTACGTAGCAATAATTTTAGAACTGTCTATTTAATAAAGGCTGTCATCGGCACTTGGTGGTATTATAAACGCGCTCACTTGCGAAATAGTAAACGTCATTATCCGGAAAAATGAATGAACGTGCTATATTCTAATTATGTCATGTAGCATACGACTGTTTACTTCATCATCATCATCATCATCTCAGCCATAGGACGTCCACTGCTGAACATAGGCCTCCCCCTTTGATCTCCACAGACACCTGTTGGAAGCGACCTGCATCCAGCGTTTAATTTTTTAATTTTAATTTAATCATCCTGTTTACTTCAGCCAAGTTATAATTACGTATCGAGCGCGTAAACTTACAAAACTCGGAATCAGCACTCAGAAGTAGCTTTCTTACCTGCACACAAGGTTTAAATGAGTGGTTACTTATCAATTGTCTTCATGTGAGAAATTATGAACAAGAATTTTTAAAACGACTTTATGTACTCGTTTGGATTTGGTCAATATAACCTTATAGCAACAAAAATGTTGCTACCTATGCATTTCATCCCGGGTGACCACGTCCACGGGTGACAATGTTTAATTAATAATATTTTTTAGCTTGTGGCTTTCGGATAAAATAGATAGAGTTCTAGATTAAAAAACCCCTCAAAACACGAATAAAACAAATCTTCCTTGGTTCGTACAACTACTGCGTAGGTAGTTTGAGAATAAAAAAGCCTAGGGCTTTAATTATTATAATTGAAAGTAGGTACTTATGCTACTTTTATAATTATAATAAAAGCGAGCTCAACACTAAGCTCAGGGAAACAAGCGAAGGACTAATATACGGTATACAGTTGTTTTACTGAAGTAAACATTATTATATAAGCGCAAGAAATTCTACGTTTTAGTAAGGTTTTATTTCCTGGAGTGGCATTTGCGTTTTACTTATTACCCAGAGATGAATGGCACTAACAGCTTTATAATTTTCTTGCGCAACCACGGAAAAGGCAAACAGATGTTTTTTTCATGAATGCTGATTACTACGAGTATTTTAATGAAAAGGTTATTTTATTTAAGCTTTTATTTTACTTTCATGGTACCTACCTATATAATTTAAAATTTGAACGTTTTGAACTTTCTTCTGTATCGTTTATACAGACGAAATGACTGGAAATAATGTTATGAGATGACGCCACATAGAAGACTATAGAAGAAGGAAATGCTGCGTCGACCCTAAATGAAATTGGGATAAAGGCAGAAAGGTCAAGATGACTCCACCTGATTATGTGTATTAGGTACCTACCTATTACAAGTCTCACAGCAAGCTTGCTAAAATATTTTCTTATAAGTGTATTTTTGATTACTAAGGAACCCTATTTTCCGTAGGTTATGCTCCGGTTATAGGTATCTCTTGGGACGCGTGGGACTTCGTAAACAGATATCGCATAAGATCTTATTATAACAGACATTATAATATTATCAGATCCTTGAAGTTTCACCAAGAATGAGGAATAAATAAATAAGTAGATAAACTGCTTGAGTTTTTATGAAATCAACTTTTTGTTTGCCTAGTAGCTACTCCTTAAGGGACAATTAGGTGACTTTGTTGTATATACTTACCTATTAACTACTTTAGAACTGGTATGAATTACAAAATCGATACTTAGAGCTTGCCCTATTTTCTAAAAATGCCCTTAATTCTATAAAAACATAGCATGGCCTCTTTCCATAAAAACAAAAGAGAATCCATGTTCCCTCCGCTATACTTACCTACATAGTTGTTCGATGTTCATAAAAAAATTGTTCACATTGGAATGCTGATAAAATTCCAACTAGTACGAAACATATCAAACGGTTCACACTTGATCGGATTTTTATGTACCCGATGCGACTTGTAAGTTCTCTTTTACAATTCCCTTGATATATCTACGTGCCTACATACAAAAGTATAAGAGTACGATATTTATACATACGTATGTACCCTTAGAGCAGACACTGGTGGAGAACAACTATTACGTAACACTTTCTGTAGATTATAATTTATTATTTACTGATTCTACACAAAAACAGAACACTTACAATTTCAGTAAATGGCGTAACAAGTTGTTTGACGATTGATAAATCAAAATTTAAGAAATCTTCAGTTTGATGTGATACAGTAAATTCCTAGTTGTAAATAAGTGCGTTTATATGAGACGTTTATAAAAGCGTTTCATACGTGCTATATTGGCTTTGGTCATTTGCAGAATCATCGATTCCATGAAATGTGATACAGTCCAACGATCTTACCTGTTTGGCAGATCAAACGACGTGTAGGAAAGTGATTTCCAGTAAGTATCTATGCTATACTTTTCCATTGCAATATATTTTTATCCTTATTCTCTGGCATTATGCAGTATTTTTCATTCTAAACTACACACGGAGTCTCTAACGTCTCCATCCATGCGATAAACAGTAAAATGACAGCAATTTTGTGCAATATCTCGCGTTATTAAAGTAATAACTTATAGAAATGTATCGCTAGCATTTCTATTATATAAGAAATAGTAAAATATTGTGGCAATAGCAAATAGTTCTTTCGGCTTTTGCAATTTGGCATATTGAACTGAATCTTAAAGCGTAAAATTTTAATATCCTCGTAAAAATAAGTAAACAGAAATATCCCTCTTAGAATAAAAATAGACACAGTTTACGATAACCAAAGATCGCTCAATGCTAAAACCAAACATGTAGGTAAACACGTCAAGTCCTGAATAATGGAGACGTTTTCATAAAATCGGTAAAAAAACAATATCTTATATCTGAGATCAGATATCTGCATTCTATCTCGAAAACTATTAATCGATTACCTACCTTCCTCATACTTGCGTCCCAACTTACACATCGATGCTAAACAAGTTGGAAGGGTCAGTCGGATAAGCTGTATGAACTAATTTCACTAATCGGATTACAACTATTATAGTGGGCATATCCGCGAAATTGTTTCCGTCTCGCTTCGATGATCGTTTTAATTGATGTAATGCAAGCCTGCGAATACTCCAAGAGTTGTTCTGACTCCTCGAATCCTGGCGATTATGCATGCTCCTCTCCCAAGTTGGTTAGGTTAGGAGGTCAATTATTGTTCCGCAGTTTCAGTTTGAGTACCGAAATTGATATTTCCTGGTACGTAACAATATTTGAGTTTGGTAATACAGAAGTGAAATTTGTTTAAGAAACTTGTACTTTTCAAGAGGTTTTTGAAAAGTAAGATGAATTGACTACTTACAACAAAATAGGAACTTAAATCAATATTTAAAATTTTACTGCATATAATGATGTTTCCTTTGCAAATTTATGACTTACTTGAAACGGAAACTCAATAACATGATTTTCCGTACCATTGCTTTAAAAATAAATATGTAGTTCTGTTTAATACTTAGGTAACTCTCACCATTTACCTCTTAATAATTTTCTTATGCATTGCTACAAACATTTAATACCTACAATAATATCCGGACCCAGATCAAATTCCCTTATTAACATACGGAAAAAAGGATCAGTAGCTCTCGCATTATCTTTATGAATCCTCCATTGTATGAATTGTAAAGAAAACCAGATGAAAATTTTACATAAGCCTTAATGTCGAGATATTCTAAGAAAAGGTTCATTTTAACTGAACAGTTAGAAATGGCTTTGATAATACTGCGACAATGCTAATACAATGTTATATAAGTTTTTAACTTTTATTCCACTTTTCCATTACGTTGTTGTGTACCTTAACTTGGGGTTAGTGGGTGTTCGAATACTTACTGGTATTAAAACAAATATAGAAGAAACTGTTTTTGTTTTGTTTGTATTTCCTGAAAGATTAAGGTTTTATTAAAATGAAACGTTACCTTTATTACCGTTACCTGTGTGTAACCTTTTTTCTGAAGGGTTAGCGGTTTTTTTGAGGTTTTGTTATAGAAAGTAGAATTACTTACCTACCTTCATAGCTTCTATAATAATCCTTTCTAAATAAACGATTGCGAAAATAACACTGTTTGTGGCTAAATAACTTTCAACACGAGTCAATCCATCTGCCTATATCTGTCAGCTTTCAATGAAACCACAGAATCATTTCAATTTCATACTGAGAAAGACTAAAACATGGGGGCATCCCCATCATAAATCCGGATACACAAAGTACTTCATTCAATCAGGACACAATAAACACGCGCGTGAATCAGCGAGAACAAAAATAAAGCAAATCCACGTTAATTAACAGCGTTGTAGTGTAGCTATAACATATGCTCATTAAACAGTCAAAGGATTAATAATCCAAGACGTTAAAAGCCGGTAGCATGGTTCCCTGTAATTAACCTCTTGTAAATTAGGCACCTAATCACGTTAGGAAGTAAAGTGTTTGCATAGATTAACGTTATTGCAGACACGTCGGTATACGACATCATTAAGTGTAAGTGCCTGTTTCATTAGCGCCTTCTTTATGAAGATTTTTGGTTTAATCCTTAAATAGATAAGTGCTTTATGTTAACAAGCATTTGAGGTAAATGTACGGAGTTCGTAAACTTTATACGGATTAATTAATTCAGTTAAAATATGTTGACTTGATTAAAACCACGTTTTGGAAAATCAGTTCAAAAGTAAATTTAATTTTCTTGTAAAAATTATATGAGAATAATGCACTTCACTTAACTTATCTGAACTTACATGCTAATAAATCGGGGGAAAAATATTGCGTGTCGCTGAAGCCCGAGTGCCTTTTACCATGTAGATTAAAAAAACATTAGCATACATGCATGCATAGGCTATAAAATTCAGTGCACTTAAGCAAACGATATCTTTATGAGTAAAACTTACTGACCGGGTCAGCAACCATATACTTATTTATTATACCTGTAACTTAAATAAGTATTTTTGTATTGAATGGCAGGAAAAGTCAGCAGAAATACCTCAAATAATTAATAACGTTTTGAAACGAGACTCAGGAGCTCCTCGTTTGTCTATACCTAGTTTTCCCAAAGAGTAAACACTTAAGAAGCTTTTAGACGTTTTAAGGGGTCGTCTGTCCAAGATTATGTAGAATATTCTTTGACGTAGCCGTAATATTTACAGTAACTAACGAGGTACAATGATTTGATAAAAAAATCCGCTACAGCGCTGTAAAATGCTAATAGGATTTCTTGAAACTTCTACATAAAGTAAATGTAGAGACTGTTAATATAGCAAATTAGCGCTGCCCTGCGGCTTCGAACATCCATCGGGATTAAGCGATATATTTATTGCAGGGTCCCCTTCAAACAGTCACGGTTTCTCGAATTTGCGTTCCTTGGTTTATGGGGCATTTTGGACTTGTAAATTCTTCCTCTGATCACTAAGTAAGGAATAATAATAGGTGATAAAAGAATGGAAACTAACAGCTTTGCTTTTCTGATTTTACCTTTAGTACAATTACTAAACGATCTTTGCAGTAATAAACACAAAATTACGCATAAATATGTATAAATGTTCCAAAGACTATAATGTACCGACATAAACTGAAACATTTTTTCTGCTCATGATTCACTATAATAATGCAATTTAGCGAGTAATTTTTCTGTTACATGCATAATATACAAGCACTACAAAAATTGTATCAAAGTTCCTGAAGGTTAAGATAACACCCCTACATGTACCAAGGGAGACACTCACTTTTATTCGTCGTTGTGTTATAACTAAGTTCAGCTAATGGTTTAGTCTGCAAGCTTTTTCAGAATATGGCCTCAAAATTATCCTTTGTTGTAATGTTAGCTGTACGTACATCCATGGACGTCTAACGGTCATAATCTCTAAGGAGACCCAAAGGCATTATTACGCAGCCTAAGTTCTTGAGCCCTCGATAATAGCATTGCGAGAAACTTCCACCATTTACCTACGAATGACGTATAATTCGGATGCCTTTCAAAAGCCATATTTGCTTTATAAAAGCTAAACAAAATGCTGATGTATAACATTTTGTATACCTACAGAAGACTTAGATATACGCTAGAAATTAATTCAAAGGAGATTTTATTAGCATATTAATTCGACAACTATGCAGTGACGAAATTTCAATCTCGGGGCTTTAATACTCTTTGATATAGTAGTTTAATAGCTAATCATGTTCCTTGCTGAATTAATACTGCTATTTCGCGGTTATATTGCGAGGCGACTGTGTGTTATGTTTCCCAAAATTTCAGTATTTCAATTCTCTAAGGGTAGAATTTGCAGCCATTGTCAGGTGTTTTGTAAAAAGGTCTAAGAGTGACGTGCAAGGGTTCGCTCTTAAAAAGTTTCCGCAACTTCGGGGTGATTTAGCGTACGACGGAAAGTGAATTTTCATACTTCAGAAAATAAGCTACCTCCTGGGACATAGAGTTGGGGTCGACAGTAGCCCCAGATCTTATAGGCAGAAGCTTTTTGTCACAAGTAAGTGTTAATGGTTTCTACGAATGCATCATACGTACTACGAGAAACCTACTTTAACAAATCAGAACTATTCTAAGTCAATAATAGATTAAATATTCATAAATCCATTTTGATCAAATTCGATATTGGTTTTAAGGAAATCTATACTAATATTATAAAGCTGAAGAGTTTGTTTGTTTGTTTGTTTGAACGCGCTAATCTCAGGAACTACTGGTCCGATTTCAAAATTTCTTTCAGTGTTAGATAGCCCATTTATCGAGGAAGGCTATAGGCTACTTTTTATCCCGGTACGGGAAGTAGTTCCCACGGGATGCGGGTGAAACCGCTGGCAGAAGCTAGTATTTACTATACTGTCTTCTTTAAATATTTATTTTGATTTCAGAATAACGCTCTCCGTCTGTGCCTGTGTTAGTCAAAATCTAGTTGCGTCAAACATAGGTAGGTACAAGTAAAACCGCCGCAATAAGCTACTTTCATACGAGTTTTCCATTATGACGGGCGAAATACGATGCAACGTGGTTACATGTAGGTAAAGTCCTAATTTCACAAAACTCCTAGTTAATGGTTGAAACTATGAACTAGTTGATATCAAAGGTATTCGTGGAACAGATTATACACATTGGGTTACAGTATTTGGAAGCCATATAGAGACTAGACTAAAGACTAATATAATTTGATATCTTTAACCTTGATGCAAACTCCAAATCTATGAGTAGGTATTAGTGAAAATAGTATCTAGGTATTGAAATTGGTGAAAATATTCAACCTCCTAATTATAACCAAAAGCAACAAAGGATTTGTATCTCGTATACTTTCAATAGTAATATAGTCATAGTAATGAAGGGAGGCCTATGTTCAGCAGTGGACGTCCTATGGCTGAGATGATGATGATGATGATGAATGAAGGGAGAGCTCACAAGCGATTATTAAACCCAAAATATATTACGAACACACCTATGGCACGGCATTGTCAAAACGTTTACATGATTTTGCGGAACATGGTACAAAGTCAACTTCATAAATGAAAACTAACATTTACTACGTCCACTCTACTGACACTCGCTCTGAACAATTACGCTTGAAAAATGAGTAGGAACGTGATAATTGTATCTTAATATAAGATAAAAAAGTAAGCTAAAATTAGTTATCTACTTATATCATCTTTTTATATCTTCTTCATCTTTCGTGTCGACATCAGCAATTATACTTCCCAAATTAGCTCATTCGAAGCACATTTTCTACATAATATACCTATTTAAAGTCCAGAAATAGACACCATGATATCCAGAATATTACGAAAAGCGTTCAAATAGAATAATTTACATCTGTGAAGAGATTTCCTTACTATTGTTAAGAAACCCGTTCCCGGCTTTCATATCTCGTGAGGGTCGTAAAAATGTGGTTAGTGATTATGTCAGGTCAATAGGCAGCTAGAGTACACTAAGATGGTAACTCGAGAAACTGTGTATAATAGTTAACATAAGATACATTTTAGAAAGGTTAAATGGAGAAGTTTTGATACCCCAGAAGTTAAGTAGTACCTACTAGAAGTTATGTAATTGTATGAGGGGTTGAAACGAACAAAAATTAAATCATTTGAACAATACCTACATACCAAAGATAGGACTTTTCAAATGTGTAGGTAAACATTCTACAGAATAATGTGAAACTAACCGACTAGGTAGGTAATTCTGTGTTTAAATTAAAAGTCTAAAATCTGCTCTGAAGAAGTGTGATGATCAAACTTATATTTTTTATAATATTTTATTTCGAGGAAGAAGTCTGTACCTACCCATTTGCAGTGACAGAATAAGCAAAACTTGATAACAATGCACATTCCATGCAAACAAAACCCGTAAAATACAAATTGAAATAAGTTATTATTTCAATTTGTATTTTTTACAAATAAGTTATTATTTCAATTTGTATTAAATCTTGTAAATGTAACTTGGCAACACAAATAAAATGCTTCCAAAGTTTTATTTGGCAGCGCCATTTCATGTTGTTTTTAGGACCGAAGTATGTAAAACTTTTTTGTTTGTTTATGATGTTACCGAAGGAGGAATTCCCGTCAGTTTAGGTACACAGGCTTAAAACTTATATTTCGTTAGTGAAAAGTTGGCGGATGAACCTGGCTCGGAACTTTGTTTTCCTACTATATTAGATGTATTATTCATAACGAAGTGACTTATTGACAAGTATATGTAGGAGTATGTATACACGTTTCCTTCTTGGGACTAAGGTTCGTTTGAATAAGTAATAATCTACACCAATTTTATAAAGCTGTACAGTTTGTTGGTTGTTTGTTTGAACGAACTTATCTCAGCAATCACTAGTTCGATTTGAAAATTCATTTTAGTAAACAAAGTAGTTCCCACTTTATCCCTTTTCATTTTTAATTTCAATAAGTTCTTTCCCACTTGCTCTTCTGTCACAAAAGCATAACTAAGCATAAGACACAGACAAGAAAACAGTTACTGGTTTCAAATGGAAATATTTACTTAAATGTTGATTTAATTTTTACTTCGGACCCTAAAAAGTCTATTAATAAAACAATGTGACCTCTTTTGACCGTTAATCCCGCCACACAATATAATTATACGCGACTGTTAAGCGGATTACTGATTGCATTATAACATAATCTGTTTATAGGTTAATGTGGCTGTTTATTTACACAAAATAGTGGTTGAAAAACATCTACATACACTTCAGTACTTTTGGCGTTCAAATAATACCAATGGTATAATAGGAAATATTTTTTTATCAAGTTCCGGGTCGCATTCAATTATGTTGCGACTAGGTAGGTATAATTTCAGTTTCAGTTTTGTATAGTTATCGGCACGGATATTGAGCTCTCGGCGGAAGAGTGGGGATCGCTTTGCGCACTGTACACATCAATCCTTACTAATATTATAAATCGGAAAGTGAGTTTGTTTGTTTGTTTGTTTGTTCCGCTTTCACGCCGTAACTACTGAACCGATTGCTTTGAAATTTTGCAGACGTAAAGTTAGAAGTCCGGATTAAATAATAGGGTACTTTTTATCCCGAAAAAAATAGATATTCCCGAGGGAAAACAAAAATATTGTTTGCTTGATGGATGGATTGTAGATGGCGCTGTGTGTCGTTTAAAACAAGGTAATATATTGCAAACGAATATAAACATGTAAATTTAGAAGCTAAATGATACGATAATGAATCCCCGAAAATGAGGAATTCCCGAGGGATGATGTACAATTTGTTTAATCGTCTAAACTGTTTTTTTTTTACATCTACTTATATATTGCAAACGAATATGAACATATAAATTTAGAAGCTAAATGATACGATAATGAATGGTCAGCTCTATGTAGCGTGTTCCCGGGTTTCCAGTGCCCAAAATCTGCATGTTTTTGCTCCACAAGGGAAAACGTATAATATAGTGTACCATTCAGTTTTGGTTTAACAACTAATCGTATCCAGCGTTACATCGCGCTTCTAAGATTTTTCCGTGGGAATGGGAAGTTTTCTTATAGTTGTGATTTATACCGCAATATAACCGAATTCCACGCGGGCGAAGCCGCGGGCGGAAAGCTAGTAAACCAATAAATCGCTTCTGAGCAGGTGAAGGTCAGGGCTCAATATCCGTGCCGATAACTATATATCTTAATATATTTTAACTGAATTATTTTTGTTATAAAACTTTCCAGAAGTTCAGATTTTATAAATATGGAAACAATGTTTGTCGAAAATTGTAATCAGTACTTACAAATTATCTAGATTCTTAGAAAGTGTTCTTTTAAAATAAGAAAATAAAGCTGCTTATTTTACAGAGTTAATTCCTAAAAGGTTAATTAAACGCAGCATGATTTGCAGAATTCATATACAAGGGTCCATTGTTTTCCTAACCTTTATGAACGTGACTGCTTCTACGAAACACAGTCTCAATTATGTACCTAAGTAATTAATATAATATTCAAGACATAATTCCTGATTATCACAGCATAATCAGCTTAGCCTCATTAGGATCTCCATTTATTGTTCTCGTCTATACTAATATAATATGTATATATATTTTTTTGTTGGTTAGTAGCGTAAAGGTAGAACAGATTTGAAAACTGTTAACTTACTGACGGAAAGCTACAATATTCCCGATTTAAAAAAAAATGTAAATATAGATTTAGTTTATTTTAAAATATAAAATTATATTCCCGATTAACACAGGCTATATTTTATCCCGGTATTAGCAAAAGTTGTTCATGGACGGGAAAACAGCCAGTATTTCATATGGTTTTAGTAATAAAGAAGTCGTAAATGATCAAGTTCACTCTTGTTTGGTCGAACAGCGTTTCGTCGAAAATCACTTCGCCGAATTTTTGTTGCAATAAAGTCATTTCGCATAATTATTCATTTGACCTAATAATTAATTGGTAAATTTTTATTTAGCATAATTATTTATTTGAACTAATTTCATTTCACCGAATTTTCAAATGCACTAATTTCATTTGAACGAATTTAATTTGAGCTAATAATGATTTAGTCTAAAGATCGTATCGAATATTTGGTTCATTAATAATTCGTTTCTTTCATCGTCTATAAACTAACATTGTTTCTTCACCTATCAAATTAACGCCACGCCGTACTTAACCTAACCTAACCAAACCTATCATAAAAAAAAACTTAACCTAACCTAACAATATTTGATAAAATACATGTTATACCATCTAAACATTACATCAAATGAACTTTATACCTTTTGATCATTAGCGCAAATGTTGTTATAGCAAATAAATATTCGACGAACTGAAAATTCGGTCAAACGATATTATAAGTACAAAGTGATGATTTTCTTAAACGTTGTTCGATGTAGTAATATTATATCAAACGTTGTTCGACCAAACAAGGGTGAACCAAATGATCATTCTCAGGCTGTTTTCTTGCTTGGACCACACCTAAATGAGATAAACATGTTTTTCAAAAGATACACGGTTGGATAATAGTCTATTCGTTTTGTAACAGAAAAAAGTGTCTCTTAAAATATTCTTTCAGACGGTCAGTATTTCACTTTCACAGTTAGTTTGTTAGTCTTAAAAATAATTACCTACTAGGCGCAAGTTCACGGACAAGATAAACAGCCATTTTTCTTAAAAAAACTCGTCCGTGAAAACTCACCACAGTAGTTTTAAGAAAACTGACGTTTATTTTTTCGATGATCTTGGGCCATACTTAGTGGGTTATATGTACAGGACCGGGGCTTTATCAATAGTTGTACTCGTTTGATATGAGGATACTCATCAAGTGATCTAGTGTAGCGGTAACCTCAGGAAGTGCTATTCCGTATTGAAAAAGTCTTTCAGTTAAAGATTGCATATGTATCGAGCAAGGCTATAAATAAGGTCCTTTTTATCCGGGTGCATGAAGAAGTATCCACAGGGGGAAAGTCGCTACTGAAAGGTCACTAGTTAGTTTATCACTAGTTGTATAGATGCAGTCGTAAACAGAACAAAATCATTGAAGCTCAGACGTACCTAAAATACAATACAAGAAGACTATGTACCATTAATCGCGTGTCGGACGTTCATTAATATAGTGGTCTGTACTTGCCACAGTTCTCAGTACATTCTTCTAACGGCACCAGTAATTATGGTCTCGTGTTCTAACTATTGGTATTTAGTTTAAAGATTGCTGGGAAAATCCACAAAAACGAGACTTTTGACTAATAATAAAAATTTATACGTGTACCTAGACGACTTTTTAAGAAAAGATCTTGAAATTCGATTATCTTGAAACGGGTTAACTTTTGCCCAGTGTATCCCATGGTCAAATTTGTTCGTATTGACCTATACTATCACCTCATGAAAGGATGCGGTCTACTTACAAGTAACCCTGTATATTGCAACCACCATAGGATTCACTTTTACAAGTATAAACGCAACACTTTTTGACCATTTAAATAGTTTAAATTGATTTAATACAAAAAAAAATTTAGAAACAATTTTAAATGCTGAATACGCGCCAAGAATGTTTAGGGTTACCACTAGAAAATAAAAAAAGCAAAATAAAAATTGATGTTCTTTATGTTTTAAGAATAAATGCGATTGTTATTAATTTGTTGACTTACAATAGTTAAAATAAAATAAAAATATAAGTGATTGAATTGTTTTTTTGGGTAGACAAAACACATTAACCAGTATACTTATTTACGTATTTAATTTAATGTGATTAGGTATGACTAGGGTTGCCAGATACATGGTTATTTCAATTCCGGGACGATTTGAGGATTACGAACAAAAATATGAAAAATAAAACATCTACATATTTTTATCAAATAGTTCAAACTTCGATATATAAACAAACAAGTTTTTTTTATTTTTATGTTTAAATTATTCGTAATTTTATTGATAAACTCGTCTAAACATTAATTAGTGGCTTGTTTGTTTAATATAAAAGTTTATTTCCACTATTCCACTAGGCGTAGTGTAGCACAATCAAATCGGCAAAACCAACATAGTTTTAATGCTTGTGCATTGCACCATATGCAAAATGTTTGTATTGTGAATTGAATCTGCAGTAACCATCCTCTTTTTTTGTTAAAATCCAGCATACCGTGGATTAGGCTTTCTGCTCAATCGAATTAAACTGCTACATACATAATCGAAATACCTATTAAAAAATAAATATATATCTTAGTAGTAGGTACACGTTTTAATATTTTACAAGCTACTTATTTGTTTTGACTATTCGATTCGCACAAGATTTACGCAGGACCAAGTTGAAAAGCAAACTGTAAAACTATTTTATTTGGACGTTTTGAGGACATTATCCACAGTTGAAACCGATGCACGGTTATGCCCCGTAACTGTTGCACGCAAACTGTGAATTGGACACATTTCGAGCAAAGCGTGTTTAGTTCACGCTTGAAAAGGCTCGCGTCAGCTGTTCACATTCTCAATGTAAGCGTCCGTAGGTAACCCAATGTCCGTGTAGGTACGAGTATGAAGCGCAAACGTATGCGGCAGAAAACCAGCTTATTACACCACTTAATGTTGCAAATATTTCATTTTCCCTATTTTGGTGTGAAAAGCAACTAAAGTTAACACATTACCCGGCTGCGAGACGGAAACGGCCCGTCATCACGGCATGCTGCTCGCGTGCCGCCGGTTAGTCTCACTAATGTGTGTTCGCAACATTTTTATAGCTGTTAAAGGCAATAAATATACAAACGCCCCCGTGTTGGTCCGTAAACGCCTCTAGAGGATTACCCGCTGACGTATTGTGTACAAACTGACCAAGATTGTTACACAGACGGACGCCACGCGAACATTTCGTAACAACTCCGGTAATGTATGGAAATGTTTCACACAATTGGATTTTATTTCTCCGAAATCTTTGTACATATTATGTATATATACAACATGTAAGTAGGTCACTTACAAGGAAAGCCATAATTCCTTGACGTCTTCAACCGTCACTTCTGACACGAAACATTGTAATTTTACTGAACTCTCAGTTTATCTGCCTACTCGTAGCAACTGATTACGGCGTAGCATTTTGCTACACAATATTCTCATTTGCTTTAAAAAGAACATCTACATAAGTTTTACATAAAGTCTAATAAATATTTATGATGCCCGCAGCTCTAGTAAAATACTTGAAACATGCTTGTTAGCTTTATTTGACTTGGACACAAAGGTGCTATTTAAATAGTAGCTCAGACGGTACTAACTTCCATTAATATTTGAAACATTATTATTATTAAAAGCGATCTTGCATAAATAAGTTATTCACTTAAATACTTACGCTTGTTTAAATCATTTAATATTCGGTATGGTGAGAGATTATTCATTTTGCAGCTGTTTACCTCCGTACGGATTATGTAAAGCTCATTAGCCATCGGAGTTCATTAACGCGATCCGTAAAAGTTTGACGGGAATTTTAGACGGTCGAGAATAATTAAAAGAGTTCGGCTTAGCAGTTTCAAAGCCGACTTTGGGCCCGTGTGTTTCCCGTAAATCCAAGTAACCTCTTCATCCTATGCCGTGAGGGAGCTACCTCGCTTCTTTTGGTTTCAGTTCATTGGTTCCCTTTGAGGGGACTTGATCTAACTGTAATTTGATTTCATCTGATCAAAGCGAAAAAGTCGTCGCCCAAAAATCTTTTACTGTAAACAGTTTTACATAACACATTTGCAGTAACATGACGAGTATTCGAGCAATCATTTCATACTCACGGGAGTGTTTGTAACAACATCGTTCAAAGTGTTGAGTAACAATAAAAGTTTATTAAACAGAGCTTTGATAGTGGCTCTGAATAAAGGACAGCGGTTAATTCACTTACTGACAAAACTCCATTTTATTTCGAGCACAGTAGGACTACTGTACGTCACAAGGTTTCATTTTTCGATGAAACTTTCGGGCTTTTAGTCCGAACGGTAACAACGTGAATGGGGTCGAGTTATTTGATCAACTACACTGTTATTTAGTTTGGTCCGCTCAGTTTTTGTTGATTTTAATCCACTGAAAATGGGCTATAAAAGAATCGTAATATTATTTTGCTGTCAACGCAGATTGGCTGGCGCTGTACAACAATGATTTATTATTTAACAAGCTTGGAAATACATTATTGGCAGAATGATCGGTAAATGGCATAAACTACAGAACAATGCAGTGTATGATCGTTTTTGTACTACATTATGTTTGTCCGGCGGCTGTATAATGTATTTGGTGTTACATTTCCTATTTAATAATTCATGCACTAAACCTACAAAAATAGAAATGTACAAACGTTTTTATTTTATTTTTTTCAATATTTTTTATTTAGCAAACACATATAAAAGCATGTGCAATATTTATATAAATATTGAACTTAGTACTGGATACCTATAGTACAAATAACGATCATAATACTTGACAACGTTACCACTCTCCGGAGAATCGTATCTGTATCATAGAGAAAGAAGAACAAAATAATTTTACACATAGGAAGAATATTGTCGGTTCTGTTTACAGTTTGTACCTCACGGGATTTAACCACAGCTCGCGGTATTTAAGTTCGATGTTGTTCACTGACACAAATGCCTCAGAATGATCTTGTGAAGTTTTATAAATTAAAAAAAAAAAAACAAACAAATGAATCTACACTTTTACTTTTTTATGTCATAAGGTTACCCGTTTGAGTTTAAAAATGTCACCACAATTTATTTCTTCAGTTACCTACTTTACACAGATTTACTTGCTTTACTTTTATTTTTTTCTTAACATAACTCGATACCTAGAGCTAACTACAAATAGCTTTCAGCTCTAAACTTGCATTTTAAAATAACATTCTAGATTATTCTTGCTTTGAGTGACCCGAATGATGCATTGTGATGTATGAGCCATCAAATTCATTCCGAGCAATATGTGCTGGACTTCGAGCGCCAAAATAAATAACATTATTTGTTAAACGTATCAAAGTTGAAACGGTCCCTGAACAAACTTTAAATTGTCAGTGTTTAACATTAAATTTAATGATTTAAGCATGGCTGCGGATTGGACAAAAACTTTTGTAACACAGATGTACCTCTAGGTACATAAAGGAGACATTTTAAATAATAGCTATAGATAGCAAGTAATATGTTTTTGAAATGGAGTGATTTTGGAATTCGAAAAAAAATGTTGGTATGCATGAGTTGAAGCCTCGTTCAAACCACGTTTTTTCTTGTCGTGCTCGATTGACGTGCGGTTGATAAGTGCCCGTAGCTGTCATCCAGATAAAAAGTGGAAAACCAAAAATTCGAAATCAAAGCAAAATGAAATCCAAACGTTATTTATTGTCTATTTCAATTTATATATGTTAGCCTAAAAAATGAATATCTATTGCTGAATCAGTTAACTATTTCAAATACGAAAGATCGATTTAGTACAGTAAATACGCATAAAGTCAGTAACCCGAATTCACATTGTTATTTTATATGAATGGTAACACTTACTTTGTGTGTCTAAAGGATAAGATGTTTTAAGGGAACGTCGCGACTAAAAGCCATATTTAGCCGTGTTATTGCAGATAAAACATTGATATAACAGAGCTAAAATTGTTTCTGCTTTAACATAAACTCATTAATTTTAGGAATATCGTATTTACTAAGGAATGAGAATTCCGAACTAAAGGTTCTGAATAAATGAATTTATGTATGAGTAATTACTTATATATATATACTTATACTTTACTTTTTTTAAGCTTCCACAGCTAAAAGTTTAGGTAGGTATATGTAAACAAACTAACTCGTGCGCGCGTGGTTGATAAACTTATTTCATCTAAAAAACCAACGCATCATTGAGTCGCAATGTTTAATTAAAAGCTAGATAGTTACAGACTCGTTCCTCTTTAAGCCATAGAAACATTTCCACGTAACGAACCCATAAAACTAACAGAATTAAAACACTCTTTTCTCCCTTGAATTCTCCCTTTTTATAACGTTAGAAATCGTCTTGTTTCTGCCGAGCCACATCCAGTAATATCAACATCCCGACACAGGTTGAAGTCAAAGTCACGGAGAACAAAATGACGACCGGATATGGCATTATTGAACCTAGGAAAGTGACATCGCCAAAATGCGGTTCTTCAAAGAGGACGAGGAATGTTACTGGCTACGACTTTATACACTTTCTTTGCAACTCGCCCATTTTTTTAAACAAAAATCTTCGACATTAAATGTCAACTACCTCGTACGCACCGCAGTATTTGACCTAGTAGAAGGCACCTGACCTACCTGCCGTAAGGCATCTCCGCTTATCTTTCCTTCCTCCGCAGTTAAAGTACTGAAGGCACTTGTATAAAGCAAACGCTTTAATTTAAAATGTATGAGCGTAATACAAGTACAAAGTGAGATTAATTTGATGTTGAGTCAATATACTTTGCAAAATTGAACTGTTGGATTCCTGGGACTTATGTATGATTTTATAGTTTAGTGTTTGAGAAATGTTTTGTGAGTTTAACGATATTTTTGTTGATTTATGTTTAAATTGTATTTGTATGTTTGCTTTTGGAATTAAGTACTTAAAAAATAATAATAATGTTCCTAAAAATATAAGCCGCTACTTATACTCAATTAAGAAAAACCAAAAACCTACCACAACCTAAAAAGCAGTGCCTGTCTGTTAAATACACGGCACTGCTTTAAACAGTTTAAAACTTTCACAAACAGAATAAATACTAAGCAAACAAAACGTTTTTACAATTTTACTTAAAAGACTAACTCGTAGAATTATCACGTCCGCCACGTTAAGTGAAGTCACTCTTAAATTTAGAGCTAAAACAAAAGAACTAACACTGGGTGTAAGCATTAAAATTTAACTACGTTATGCGGTTAACAAAACACCGGTGCAGTTAAAGTAGTAACCATGAATTTATACCCAGATCGGTGCTAATTAGAACTACGGTCGTGATGCGGACTCGACGGAATTCGCGGCGAAGATCGACCTTCACTTGTTATATTATTTAATCCTCCTCGTATATTTATGTATTGGGGAGCAATCACATGAAGGGCTTGATAATAAATTTTTGCTTCAATAAAATTAAGATTATCTTCCATCGTTATAGTGTTATAAAGTAGGGATTTATATCTTAGTATAGATGTTCTATTTTGCGACGAGAGAAAACGTAATCAGGTCGTCATTTTCTAAAAGTGGCTCTTGACAAGATCATTTTAGAGCTGAAAGATCATTTTACGTACACAAGATACAAAGTGAGTAGTTTTATTAGGGAGGTAAGCTTTTTAGGCAGAACAGATTAGTGTACTTATCATCTGGCTGGAGTATACATTATTTATTTCGGCAATCATTATAACTCATCAAAATTGAATTTTGAAACGCATACCTACCTATTTTTCCTTAATTTTCATTTTACAAAATAAACTTTCATATAACTGAATAAAGTAATTATTTATTCGCGTTTTTTGACGATAAATCTACGAAAAACTCTTTGTAAAACCGAAAAGAAAATAAAAGGATTTGGTCGTTCATTAACGAATACGGGTTACACATTTAGTGAGGAGGAGGATTAAAGGTGAGAACACACATTACAGGAAAAGAAGCAGCATTAAACATTTAGCACATATCCGCCACTTTATTTAACAGACAGCGAACATAATTACTGCATTAGGCGTTGATATTCCGTTATGTATTTCGGAGTAGCACGGATTTTGTGATGTTGCTTGCGGCCTTTCTTTTCTAATTACCTATTTAGGAAGTAAAATGTCACATACAAAAAGGGAAAGATTGGCGATCCTTGATAATCAAAACGATAGTATTTTTTTAAAAAGAAACACCGGACCACCTAACAATTATTTAATTTGAAGATTTTAAGTAAATAACAAAATGAAAATAATCGAAGTCACGATAATTAACACTACAGTGCCTAAAACGCGTCCATCGCATCCGAGCACCCAAGAAAAAAGTGAGCCGTGGCAGTGTGTTGCACCGTTGACGTAGCATGGCCCCTTCCACTCGTTACGTCAAATATGTCATCGCGCCATCATGATCACGCGACGGCCCTGCCCACTCGGCTGAGAAATCCGTAAGACTATATTAATATGTAAAGAGGAAAACTTTGTTTGTTTGTATGGATAAGCTCAAAAAATACTGAACTGATTTTAAAAATTCTTTCTCCATTAGAAAGCTAGGTACATTATCTGCGAGTAACATAGGCTATATTTTATCCCAGTACGGGCAGTCGTTTAAAAGTCGTAAAACGTTTTAAATATAATGAAAGTCTATTTATTTTCTAGAAATATTTATTGCTTTTAAAAAAATCATTATAAATTATTTCGACCCATTACCCGCTTCCCGCTGACTGCTCTCAAAGTGTCCTCAGTTTCGTAGATAAGCTTAAAATGCATCGGTAATGAGCTTGCACGGCCTAACTAACCGGGAGGATATAAGAGGATTTTTCGGTTGCATTTTCATTGTAATTTATAGTCTGCTTCTCTGTGATAACTATGCGTTTTGTACTTTCCTTTTTATGCAGTATACTTTTTATCTTCACACGTGTTGCTAATTTTAGAAGCAATATTTTGTATTTTAATGCTAGTTATTTGGGACACACCTACTTTATTTTGGAATAGAAACTGAATATAAAAGCAGCTAAAAAAATTATAAAATTGTTTCTATCATCTGTCATATTAAATGTGGATAGGAAAGTCCTTTATGATAAAGTGGTTTAATCTTTGAACTTACTTTTAGCTTTGTGAAATAATGAAATATTTTTCAGTAGCCAGTATTTTAAAATAACATTTAGAAACAGAATTTATTATTGATACCTATCTAGATGAACTGAATTCATGCTCCATTTATATTTGTGTAAAAACTGATATAGGAAAAAAACAATGGCAGCAATAGGTAAATACCTACATAAACTCTATGATTGCGTAAAAATATATTTGCTCATTTCATTTTCCATTCACTGAAACATAACTAAATACCTATTCACTTGAAAACCATCACTTTTGAAACTGAATAATTTCCTGTACATAAATGAGAAGCGCAAAAGAAATAATTATTCCGTTTGAGAATATTCCGAACGCTTTGAATTTCCTGCGGTAAACGAGGTAGTCGCTTCGGTTTCCCGGCAGCGGTGCAATGACGTTCATATGCCAACTATTACCTATTACCGTTTTTAGAAGTAGATGGTGTCAACTTGGAAAGACAGCGTTTCTGGGTATATTTTAATTTTTGTTACATTTTTATAAAAATGTTTACGTGGATGTGTAAAATGTTTTTTTTCATAATTCTTGGTGGTGGCTAATCAAACCTGCAAGGTTAAAGTTCGCATTTTAAACATAAGCTCTGACGGCTGTAGCTTCCAATTACCGTGGTTACTCACATTGTCTTAATTATTCAATCTTCATTATTGTATAGAGGTAATCACCTAGCGTGTCCGATATAATATAAAGATCATCCTACCTAAATAATAATATTCAACAGTAATTGTATTTAAAACGCCTACCTTCCCGCTATGCCCAGTAGATCGAAGTCAACTAAAGTGCAAAATAATGTCGCAGTGAACTAAATTAATAGACGTTAGCACACACGGCCGGCCAATATATGACGTTAAATGCAATAGGGGACGACCCAGTTACCAGCTAATGAAAACCGTTTAAAACGTATTCTTCGTCACCAAAATTAGCATGAAAACTACATCAAAACAATTGAAAATTTTGCTATGCACGTGAAAATGGTGCCATAATTCAAAAATGAACAAACCTTTGTGCAGCAGTGCACATTTAGTGAATATATTACGCTGTTTAGTTGGCTGTGGTACGTTCAAAGTTACGCTTCTCTACATCCCCGTGGAAGAGCTAAATCTTCGCGACTCTAAAGAAAATGTCCACTATGTTTCTGGTTCACACTTGAACAAGCTTGGTTTGTACTGCAACGCTCTTTGCATTGGATACTAAGTTTTTTTTTTTGTTTTAATATAGTTTTTTTTTAAATTTCCTCTAGAAAATTCAGTACATGTCCTAATCATTCGCGTATTGTCATCCCTGCACTCAGGCCCATGTAGGACTTATAGTAGATCTGTCCTTGTTCTTATTCGCTATGTGCAAAGTGAGTGGTGGGGGACGGCAAATCGATCGAAGCGCACAATGTGGCAGAAATGTGAATTAATTCTGGGCTATCAAGTGTCAAATTGCTTTATTTTCATAACTTCCTTTATAATTTTAAGTAAAAACGTAAAAATTTGCGATATGGGTCATGCTGTGTCGTAAATTGTAAAAACAATGGGAAAAACAGTTCGTGCAAGTTTTATTCGTTTCCAACATCAAAGTGGACATTACAGCAACGACAAAAATGGATAGCTGCTGTGAAGAGAAAAAAGTAAGAAATTTAACCTAGTACACTACAATATTAATAATAAGCGTTCCAAAATTACAGTCCTTTTTTATTTGTTTTTTTCAATTTCGTTGAAAAACTAGTCGAAAATCAATATCACAAAGATATCATAACATCTAGTTGACATGATTTGACAAATGACAAGTCCTAAATGGTTGTGGCCACTAGGGGCGCTGTCATCGCGCACACAGCGAATAGTAGACGTACATTTTGTGTCGTACCTGCTGCCACAAGACGCAATAGTCAGGTATATTAAAATCAATAAACTTTATTAATACCTCTCAACAAAAGTGGATGGCCGCCAATCAATCTTGATTCAACAACAATATCAAGAAGATTGCTTTATTTATAACCAGTCAACAATAATAATAAATCCCTAACAAGTATTACATTTTCATATTAACAAGACGGCCTGGATTTCTGAACAATAAACAAAAGTTAAGGGTTGTATCGTGAAACAATAGCGGGAGGTACCCTGATCGGGATTGTCCGACGATCTCTACACGGGGTAACTAAAACTAACTGATCCTAACCTTGTTACCGAACGAACGTTTTATAAGGTTCACGATACGCCTTCCAACTTCGCATCTTACGACTCCAAAAGAGTAGAATAAATACAAACGAACAAATCAAATTTAAACGCTGTGGGCGGAATATTAAAGGTTCCGTTATGTGTTCAAGTAATAACGCCGGACTCTAATTTATACGCGTTGATAAAGGGATTGCTTTGAAAACTTCTTGCCGAAACCTCCTTGTCTAATCTTGAAGTAATTCAATTAAGTAACTATTTTGACCTTAGTTCGTAACGAGATATTGTTTTCAATCTTTATGTTACCCTTGCAGTATTATCAGAACCTTGACGTTAGAGTGTTTTAGTTTTGTCTATAGTACATACTTACATGAATGAAAAATCATTAAGCTCTTTTATTTATTTAGATTAGTCATGAATACATTATACAATTTATGTTAAAGGCGTTCTTAACATCCTCGGAATGCGCAGCGCAGTAAACAGTTTCCTGAAATAGTTTCGTAAATTAATTAAAGATTGAAACAGTGACACTGTTTCAAATGGTGTGGCGTGTTTACGTAGTTTCTGAGTTTTATTTCACTTAAACGCAAAAGGAACATAGGGAGAGTAACATTCCTGTGTGTAAGTAATTGTCGTCTATGGATCCATGGTGAATGTTAAGGTGATAAATATCAGAAGTTAAGTGGCTCGATCGAGTTGAGGTCTTAAAAGTTCAGTCTATTTCTAGTGAAACTACATTAGGATCATAAAGCTAATCTAAGGTTTTTCTAAACTAAACCTCAAAATCTTTGCCATCTCCCTTGAATAAAATAGAATATTCAAATCATTCTGATAGCTATTTTTGCTGGCGTATATTATTAAAAAGGCTGGCTTTGGCCTCTAAAAAAACACGGCGCCACCGTCCTAATAGTTGACAGGCCGGTAATAATGTCGAGAACGAAACGAGCATTAAGTTTAAAAAATAAACAGTTCACAGTTACGGTAGCGTTTGCATTCCCTGTATTATTCAGTCAACTGTCGGGGAACGGCTTTCCTATGAAAGAACTAGTAGATTTACAGTCTGTTATTATTGCCAAAGTTTCTAGCGCTTGCAACGTACTGCGCCAACTTCAAGACTAAATGAAAATTATAATATGTATGAATACAATTGTTTTATTTATTGCGATAGTTTGTACAGTGAACCTAGACATCTTTGTTGAGTCAGTTTATAACTTTTTCTAATTTATAAAGTTGGTGGATAGCGGTTCTGTTAGATATTGTTTGTGTTATAAAGTAACTTTGTACTACTCTGTTTGTTCTTATTTATAAAATAGAGCTGTCTGAATGTACTTTAATAATTACTTGAATAGCTGTTTGCATGAGTGGCAAGTAAACTCGAAATTATTTGAAGTTCGCAGAATTTCTGCATTGCAGTAGATATCAAAGGAGTTTATTTATGCAATTAAAAATTAACTATTGCACATATTATATTCGAAGCTAAATCCAGAAACAGGACTTTATTAGATAAGTTATTAATGTGCTATAGTTTACTTTGCAATGGTTTGTTTTGGCTTGTAAGACGAGTAGACGGGTATTCAGTTGTTACGTCAGATACATAGTTGTAGGTCTATATGGTTTAAATTGGTCACGCTATTTTAACATTTTGCTCTTCAGCTGTATTGAGGCTTTCGACTGGAAGGCGTCTACAAAATACTAATTACTAACTAGGCGGTAATAATTAGGTATAAAATAAGCCGTCATAATGTGGTTTTCAGCACCTAATTAACTTTTCCCAGTATATCCAGTACATAACTAATATAAAACCAACAAACACAATGCTAACAAATAACTCGTATTTTATACATTAACCGTATCAACAATAATAAAAACTTTCTCATATAAAAGTTTACAATATCAAAGTTAGAAACTTTACACCACTTAAGTGGTACTTGATCAAGTTTTTGGAAGTTGATGTTTTATAGTTATCCAGGAGGGTCGTATTTTGTTTGTAGAGACTTAAATAGAAATAATATTTGTTTAATTTAAAGACATTTAAGAGACCAATAAGTAGATTACCTGAATGAACACAGTATATTTAACTACATCTAGTAATTTTGATGTATAAACAATAAAAAGTATGTTGGTGAAGACTTGGGCACGAACTTGCAATATAATAGCTCATTCTGGTAAGTTTACCAAGTTGTAAGCCCCATGTCTGACATGAACAACCTTTACGGAACATGGGCGCCCAATAAATCACTACAACAAACAACTAAGGGATTCCAGCAGAATTACCATACTAGTTTTGCGTATCCGTGATTTCTATGTCATGCGGGCCAAAATATTCGTAGCTTCCGTAGCGAGTGCTACGGCGTAGTATTTGTTAAAAAGCGTAGTAGTAGATATTGCGTAGCGCTTTAATTACTCGTTTCATTTGTCAGTTGTAAAGCTAAGCCTTGCGTTGAGATATTTCTAGTTTTATTAGATAACTATTATTTTTCTTGTGGAAATAATGAAAAAAAAGAAACTGTGTATTTATAAATAGACTACAGTTTTGAAGTGTTTGATAAACTTGTTTACGCAAAGTCCCCTTTTTATGACGTCATCCTACACAAAAGGCGTCAAAATAAATTGTTGTTTAGACTATGTTTGAAGAGGTCATGGGTTGACTTATGGGAAATAACTTTCTAATCTACCTATTTTATACCAACCCATATATCTTGCAATATTTTTGGCTAATTTTGAAGACTGATTCAAAGTGACAGCATGACTGACAGAAATAATTACTTTCACTTAAAAAAAAGCTTGCAAATTGTAACAAAATTCAAAGAACAGAATACCGTACTACATTCAAACCTTTGCGAGTAATTCTGGAACAATTAGAACATTTTCCTGTTCTGTTACTCGTGTAGTATATTAGAGCAAAAGTATGGGGCTGCCAAATAAACAGTAACGAACGAAGGTGCGTTGGGTCACTACCCTCTCTTTATACTAACTAGTTACGTCACTACCGTCATGACCATTCAGTACTCACATAAATAGAAAACTGGCAAACTAAAAGGTAGCTTCATACACTTACCTAGCACTGTTTTGTAGAAAATGAATCCCTTTGATATATTTTTAGCAGAGCCCCAAGCGATGTGAGTGTAACCTTGATTCCTTTTATTGCCGACTTAATACATATTTTAGAAGGATATTTATACGGCGTAATAGATAGCTATCTTTTACAACATTTTTAGCTTTTGCTAAAGCCTCCCGACAGCTAACTTCTTTAGGCTACCATTATTCAAGATTCACATTTCATTATATAAATAAATATATATTTTTTAATGTAAATATCGCGACACCTTTACATACGGTCGGTTAGCCCCATGGTAAGCTATTTATTAGCTTGTGTTATGGGTGCCAGCGTGGTGCTAGCACAACTGATAAACTACATACACTTGACACATATTAACTTATAAATATATACATATAATGACACCCACACCACAGCCAACAAGCATACTCATTATTGCTCATTGCACAAATGTTGGCCGTACCGAGGATCGAAGTTGGGACTATCAGTTCGGCAGACGAAGATGTTGACCATTGCGCCAACGAGACATTATAAGACATTAGCTACAATACTTTTCTTGGATCGATTGTTTTCTTAACAATGTGAGATACAAACTTCGCCCAGCAGTTGAATAGTAAATAAATAGAAAAAAAAAGCTGTATTTTGCAACAAAAGCTTATCAGGTATTAACTTACACATTCTCATTCTCATGCCTCGGTTTATGCAAAATAAAGATGAAAGTAATGTATTACCCATTACCTACATTATTTCGCACAAGGCTAAGTCACTACTGTTCTAGTTTCGAATGAAACTGGTCATAAACAAATAAAAACTTCTGAACAAGTAAGACATCTAATAATCCTAAGAGCAAAGTTCTGACTGTTTGAAAAATGTACGTTAGTATATTCTCAGATGAAAGAAATATCGTAGTGTCGAGACTTGAGATAGGATAACATTACAAACTTCTAAATAAAAGCATTCTTTATTTTGTCATAATAGAAGAATTTAAAAGGAGTTTGGGTTTTCTGTCTGTTTTTTTTTACTTTTTTTACATAATTATTATGATGTAGATAATACACGTTGTTTTGTAAAGGAGACGTGGTATTTTCATTTTAGACCCCACTCGAGTATATTAGTAGACGTTGGGTTATTCTTCCCCACTTCACCCCTCAACCCCCCAATTTTTAAACGCCTAAACCGATTTTCATCAGATATGTCTAAGAAAAGCCGCATTTGTACAAAAAAAACTAAATTTAAATTGGTTCATCACCGTTTATATAAAACGTTTTGCTTTATATTAGTTAACTAGCGACCCGCTCCGGCTTCGCACGGGGTAACATTATTTCCCCACTATTTAATGTATATTATTATACATATAAACCTTCCTCTTTAATCACTCTATCTATTGAAAAAAAACTGCGTCATAATCCGTTGCGTAGTTTTGAAGATTTAAGCGTACAAAGGGACATAGGGACAGAAAAGCGACTTTGTTTTATACTATGTAGTGATGTAAAATACACTAACATAATTGTGACAGGACCAGAAACGATGTCTGAATTTCGGCCACCTTTCATGCAGTCACAAAGAATTGACAGATATTTGGGCCATGAGATTTATACATGCATAAAACTGAAATATTAATAAGGCGCAGATTGATCCGTCGAATGAATATCGATTACGATTCAATTACCATATCAATTTCCTCTGTTTACTCTGTTTACTTATCTGCTTCCTGCGGCTTCACATGCATGCAATCTTTTCCCGTTGTGTCTTTCAAATCCGTACAGACATTTTTGTGTAAATGCGAAAACAAATGGATATTTTTTAAATATAAAATTATTTAAAAACTAGCTTCTGCCAGCGACTTCGTCCGCGTTAGATTCGGACTTTGTGCAAAGAGAGGAAGAAATAATAGACACCAGCTTACTACTACTACTTCACCTAAAAAGAAATAAAATGTAAACTATTAATAATTTGTAATTTAAACAAATATATACCTAAACATAACCAAAATAACTAATAGGTACTTTTCTATGTTATAAAATATCAATAAAAGAAAGTTAAAAATAAATTATTTTAAACCTAAAAGTCGCTCTGATAAGCAAGGTTTGTTAATATCAATTATTGTCGGTCAATAAGGTTGAACACTGAACGTCTATTCGCATCAATCGCATCAACAGCCAAGTATCGTATGAAGCTCGCGCAGCCACCGCGCCACGAGCCGCGTCGAGCTCGGCGACCGTTGCACAAAAATGATCCTTATGGTATGATTCAGTATTTACGCGCGATGGCTTATTACCTTATTTCATGTATAACTTTGGTGTTTCTTTACCGATTTATATGATTCATTTTTTATTGAATAGGTAATAATGTTAACTTTTTTAAATTAGTGTGAGTAAGAGTGTTATAAATGTAATATTAGACAAATGTAGTCAGAAGGCTCGGAACTTCTAAGCTATCGAGAGTTAAACGTGTTATTCTGAGCCAACCATAAAAGATAGACATATACCGTCATAGTATATTTTTTACATAATTTTAAGGAGTACATTTCCGTCATACATGGTTTCTGTATAGCTTTAACCATTCAGGCTGCACACGCGACGGAAGCATAAAAAATGGAGTAACTTCTCCCGTTTTCCCAACATTTACCTTCACTGCTCTGCTCCTATTGATCGTAGCGTGATGAAAATTATCCTATAACATGCCCAGGAGTATGAAGAATTATTGTACCAAGTTTCGTTGAAATCCGTCAAGTAGTTTTTGTTTCCATAACGAACATACAGACAGACAGACAGACAGACAGACAGACAGACAGACAGACAGACAGACAGACAAAAATTTTACTAATTGCATTTTTGGCATCAGTATCGATCACTAATCACCTCCTGATAGTTTTTTTGGAAATATATTCAATGTACAGAATTGACCTCTCTACAGATTTATTATAAGTATAGACAAACAGTTTGGTGATCATGATGTAAAAAAAACTCCTAAAGCAAACCTTTATCCGACATTCATTGACCTCTTTTCATATTTAGACTTTTCTTTGTCTTTGACCTTTGACCCTTCGAACTCCAATTTGACAATTAAAGTCACTCATTTTGTAATTGTATTTCGTATTTACATTTTTATTTTTATTCATCGTATTTTTTGTTGACTTAACAAATATAAGTACCAATTTGAAGCAATTATGAAATTCAGGTGTGTTTTCTTGACTGTTTTTTACAATGAAATAATATACTGAAGCTATTTAACAGTATTATCGAGTTTGTCTCCCTATTCATTAGGTACCAAGTACTATTCAGGTAGTCTAATTAAGTGATTCTAGCTTCCAATCAATTATTTCCGAGAAGTAATGTACAGCCTGCAATACCGCTCATTTATTAGACGCCTGGTTTCGTCAAAGAGAGAACTCATGCATTGATTACCAAAGCTTATTTACTTGTGGATTCAACACTTATTGCAAAGGCTTTGTCCCTCCCGTTGTTTCAATTCATCATCAGCCTATCGCAGTCCACTGCTGGACATAGGCCTCTCATAGTGCACGCCACTGAGATCGATTTTCGGCTTCTCGCATCCAGCTCCTGCCAGCCGTCTTGCGCAAGTCATCACTCCACCGTGCCTGAGGACGTCCTACACTACGTTTACCGATGCGTGGTCTCCACTCTAGTTTCAATTAGTTTCCATCAAAAAACTAAGATTTTTCTGTAAATCATAGCTACCACAAGGTTCATAAACTTCAGGCTATTAGAACATTTGTACTCACAACACACTGCTATTCAATACTAAGCGTATCTATACTAATATTATAAAGCTGAAGAGTTTGTTTGTTTGTTTGTTTGTTTGAACGCGCTAATCTCAGGAACTACTGGTCCGATTTGAAAATTTATTTCAGTGTTAGATAGCCCATTTATCGAGGAAGGCTATAGGCTACTTTTTATCCCGGTACGGGAAGAAGTTCCCACGGGATGCGGGTGAAACCGCTGGCAGAAGCTAGTCTTCCATATCTATTGTAGAAGCAACTTTACTGTAACAGAATAATAAACATAGCTAATGTTCTCCATGAACATAGTTGTGGAGACACAAGTTATCATTATTACGCTGAGTTTAGCAATTGGTCTCACTATTTTGAATACGCGTTGTAAGAATTCCAACATGGATCACGTTCGTACTTTATAATCGTTTTCATAATTTAAATTCATACCATATTCACATCCAGTGTTTTGCTTGATTGATTGGAGAGATTGACGAACTTAACGGCAAAGAATTTTTAGTGTTGTGTGTGATTATAGTTTTTCAGTTTTATTTCGTAACAGAAGTTGGCCATAGCTTATAATTAACACAGCTGTTAAACAGGGCCACTAATTTGATTCGGCAATAGAGTGGCAGCCATTTCTAGACGTAGCCTCCTTAATTATACTCTTGCTCATAAATGGCGCTTTATCTATAAATGCCAGTCCTCGGCATTAAATAAAATAATTATTGTAGTAAATTATAATCACAACATTTTCTATTTCAGCTCATTGCTAATAACAACACTAATGCTCGGACTATTTATGCTTTCATCTGGTGAGTTTGCTTCTAAGTCTTTATAGTTCCTTGTTATTGCCTCAATGTCCCATTTGAACAATAATAGGGTACAATAGGAGTGGGCTAATAATTTCCTTGATATTACAGGCTTGGTTTGCTTGCTCCGAGGTTTGGAATTGTACCAAAAGGAGGAGGCGCATAATGCAATACTGCGGTTTGTGTTCGGCTGTGTGTTCCTTGTGTTCGGACCTGTTGTTGTAGGTTGGTATTCCGTTTCTTATACTTATGTGTAGTAGGTAAGGCCGATTTTCACCCACAGCATAAACGGCCGTTTTTCGTAAAAAAAATAATTTTGTCGCAAATTGAACTTGAAAATTCAGAGAAAACAGGTTCATCTTGTCGGTGAGCATGTGCCTGAATGAAAGTAGAAAATAAACAAATGAACCTATAGGTACGGGGTTTTGCTTTTCATTGTTGTGGGCTTTATTTTGAATTTTATTTGTGTTACAGTAGAATTTGGCACAAAGTGTGATCAAATATGAATTGAAATGAAATATGGAATAAGAATGGATGGTATTGAGATTAAAATTATCAACAGCTTTGATTGAAAAAACGCATAATCGTTATGCTTATTCTTCTCTATTTTCTCAAGTTTCCTTCATCCCGAATGGTGGTTTACAATTACTAGAATTTATAGGTTTTTTTGGCGAGATATCATCAAATGACACCTCCCGCTGTGAGTACAACGTGAAGGTGCCTTCACGTTGTACACTCCTTCTTACTTTTAATGACTATAACCCACCATGTTCCTTCTGGAGCCCTTTATGTACTATTGCCGCGGTAACTCTTTCGAACAATCCCGCAGAATTTATAGGTCTTAAAATTAAATGTTAAATACTTGTTGTTACTGACATACAGCCTCGTTGCCCAGCTGTGGAGCAAAGTCTTCGGCGCTCAAGGTCTTCGTGCAAACGTGACAAGAGATCCAGGAAGAGACCAGGGCCTCGCTTGAGTCAGCGATCACAAAACGCCCCCCCTCCAATATTGAGAAGGCGCCGAGTTTAGTACTGAACATACCTACCATGTATTATTGGGTTTGGTGAACTTTTTGCCAAGGAGTAGCTTTTCTTTGGCAAAATTTTCCACTGACGATGAATAAATTATTGCTATTTATTATGCAATTTAATTGAGATACAATTTAGGTTAGTTTCCCCATACATTTGAAGTCCATGTGCGTTCGGGTTACAATACAATTTTAGTAGTATGTGCACTTTGTTATTTCTTGTATTTTATGTATTTATTTATTAATACATCTGCCATATAATACGCCTAACGTAATAACGCCTAATAAATATATTTTCTTGCCTTAAATGATTCCTGCTTCATGAAAAGGCCACGATGAATCAAATTACCAACTACAATCATCCATACACCAATACCTACATGCCATCCATAAATAATATAATTGATTAGTCAGTAAATGAAAATCCATTCATTTTCAAAATACTAATAAATAAACGAAATGGTTTCCAAAATCATGGATACTAAATCAAGGGAATCAAAGATATCTAATCGACCGTCAATTGTATTGTTGATTTCATTCAAATTGTTTCAGAAGATACACTGGTACGGTCAACAGACACAAGTGAAAAATTACTAGATTAACACCAAAAATCTAAATAATTATTTCCAAGGGCCTGTGGTGTATGTTGTTTTTTAGAGTTACGTATTTAATTGCTCTTGAAAGATTCTCTGTAGAAAAACATTTGTCATTTAAGTTTTCTTAAGAGGTGATGACTTTCGAAAAAGCATTTTGAGGGGTATTCATTGCAGCTAAGGCAAATTATAACACGTTTAAATTGCAGATCAGAACGGATCTCCAATATTGCAACATATTTTTACCACGCTTTACCTACTTGACGTTCCTTTTAAAAGATTTGCACCTACTTTGCTTTATCTTGCCACAAATAGGACTGGATGGTGAAACTTTTTTGCTCTCTGTACCATAATTATTCTGAATGTGATATCAGACACGGAAAATGACAGCGTAATGGATATACATGTTCGGTATCCGTATCTTTATGGCATCATTTCACATTTTCAGCTCCGTACACAAGTTCTAACATGTTTACATTTATGCTGCGTATTAGCAACGAGAAAAGCCGTGCAATGAGGAGATCCCTACAAAAATCTGCATCTGAAATCATTTTACAGAATTGTGAACGAAATATTGAAAGTCATTTTCCGATATTGAAATTAAAGCACCCAAAAAACAATAGGGTTGTAAAATTTTATTCATAAGACTCTTGTTTCACAATGAGCTACATTATCACACCCTTTGCACTATAATAAGCGATAAGCGCCCTTTATGATAAGAAGATATAAGCAAGAGGCAGCATCTATACTAATGTAGGTCCTGAGATTCACTGTTCAACTTTATAACGTTTATTAAGAGTGTAGATTAGAAGTCGACAGCAAAACCTTAAGATAGAACACTTAGGTCTAGAAAGTATACAAACTTATACAATATATTTACCGCATGAAGATAAACAAAATCATAAATCCGAGAGTGAAATGTGTGCAGCGTCTGACAAACGATTATTGCTGTTCTAAATCTTGAAACGAGATATTTCGCCCTGACTCTGGATTTTGAGATATTTTGCTAAGTATTGCAAAGAAAATTCATCATAGGTTTTTCGTTTTTTACAATTTTCTTCGGTAAAAAGAACGCATTGATATTTTTTTATTGTTATTTAGCTTAATTAAGGGGTGCCAAGAACAATGGTACTTATTACTTTGTCAAATAATAAGCCATTTCTTTGTGTGCTAAAACAGGATTATTCGAGTCGGCAGTAATCTTAGTCAGATAAGAAGAAATAACGTTTTCATTATAAAACAAGGTTTAAATAATACTTTTAAAGCGTCAAATAAGCATAAACTTTCATCTTGTGATGGCAGTTGCTACTCATTACAATTAATCTTATAGACATTATGTACGATTCTCAGGTAGATTTTCCATCAAGAATTATTTAGTAGTAGTTCCTAATTTATATGGTTTTTATAGGTCCCAGAAAATAAGATATTTAATCGGTATACGCGCGTCTCCAAGTACATCTTGGTAGAATACACGCAAATTATTACCTAAACTCAGTACTCGATGATAATATTATACGCCCTATATATTCTAACGAGTAACTAACCCAATAATAAACATGCAAATACGTAACACATCGTTATAAAAAGAAGCTTGTTCGTCACTTACGACCTTTGATTATTCAGCTCCAAGTCACAATGTAATTTACATAATATTAAACTTTAGCCCTCGTAGGCTAAAGTATCTTTTTTATTTATTTCAGTCTGAAACTCCACACAATACTATTCCACAGAAATAGACAGACATTCTATAAAATTCAGAGTTTAAATATTTCTAAGCTGAAAAGTCCTTCATAACGTTTATTTCTCAGAAAAATATAGTAACGCTACGTTTTTATATTTTGAAAAAACTTGAATAAAAATAATAGCCACTACTAATGTGTTAGCCGCATAAAATTATATGAAAGCAGTGCAATTTCATCTGGCTTGCAATTTGTTTAAGCCAACCCTTACTTTTCCCGTATTATTTCTATCAACACAACTTTAGAAGAAAACATTCCAAGTGACGCATTTTAATAGAAACATGATTATGCAAATGCTTTAGCTTTCATAATGAAAAATGCACAAGCGTCACAGTCTAAAAAAGGATGACCAATTAACATGTTAAATAGTTGTAGGAGAGTAAAAAGATTCATGTAATATTTTCTAGACTAGAAAATTAAGCTTTCTTAAAACCCGTCGAGCACGACATGAGCACAGTGTTTCATAATGAATTCGTTGAATATTAACAAAATATATTTTTTTTTAAATATATATTTCTTTTTTGTGAATATCTTTCAGTCCCTATATTAAAATCACTTAATTGCTTTGATATACAGGCATAGAAATAAATCGCTCAGTCAAATCCTATTCATAACGTTTCAGAGCTAGTGCCGTTCGAAATTGGTCATTTTAACATTTAATGCTCGTACTTATAATGAGTGTCCTTTTGGTCTATAAAATATCGTGATTAGCTCCAAAAATACTACGGTAATTTTCAAATCAGAACTTTTGTATAACTTCTACTTATGTTATATGAAGGATAAAAATATCCTTATTTTATTTTATTTTTGCTTTTCACAGAGACACGTGAAGGATAGAAAGGGATAAGTACAATTTCATTCAATTAGAAATCCTTCAACCAGAATTCCAAACAGTCTTAAACAATAAACATTAAAATAAAACTATTGGCATTGTAAAACAGGGGAACAAAGGGTCATAATTATTCTTAATCAAATATTATTGTCTTCATAAATCTTAGCGCGGCTCAAATTAGAGCTAGGATAAATTTAGGTTTTCGTTAATAGGATCGTATCTATAGGTATCTAACAATTGGATAAAACCTTCAGCTCCCAGTAAATGTCGTATCTACGCCCACAGGTTATTTTACTTTGAATATTAAGTAAAGATATAATTAAAATAGGTAGGTAAGTATGTCCAAAAAAATCTTGCTATTTTTGAAATTGCCCTTATGAAACAGTAGGTAAATCAAAAGGTAAGAGGCACAAAAAAATCAATCGAAGGAATATGTAAAATATGTAATGTCAAAGGCTTATGAGAGGCCACCAAATATATTTTTTTTACAAAGAACATTCACTATTCTTATCATTTAACTACTTACTCAAAAATCTTCAAAACAGTTCACAGAGCCAAGAAAATGAAATCTCAAACTTCGGAGTCAGACAAACGGCAAAAATGATATTAAATGCATGAACAACTTTCAGACAATACACGGCATTACCGAGCATGAAGAATTAACATCTAAACTGGTCTAAGCCAAAAGAGGCTTTTGTTAGTCCATATTCATTTGGGCACGAAGGGTAATTAAATAATTTCTGTAACAAAAAGCCCTCGCAGGTCGTGGCACTCTTGAACAAGTTAAATTTTCATCGTGACTTGTAAAGTGACCTTTACATTACGCGACTCTGCGAGTTCAAGCCAAAGTGAATATGAATAGTCTTACTCGCGAAGTACCTAAGTGTGTCGTTAGTGTATTCAATTATAAACTTATTTTCGTGATAAAGTCACTTTTTATTTCTGATTTTCGTCAATCGTGACACCTTTATATTTTGCATCCCTTTGGATAGAATTAGATTTACATGAACGCCTTTATGTATTTCTTCGATGCATCCAGCTTGATTTCTAAGAAAATGTGGCAGTACTCTTTTTGTCTGTAAGCTTGTGAAACTATTTCAAAGAAATACTAACGACTTTTGCGAAATCCTATAAGCATGTACCTACCTACTTATTCAATGGAGGATCTCGTTTAAGAAGGATTTAACGGATCTATTTTCCCATAGAAACAGGAGTTGTAAGGACCGCAACAATGACAACAGAACATAAAAGGTAGCTTAACATGACCCTAAGCACCTTTGTCTTTAAATAGAGTATTATAATACCATATGCTTTTGCTTTCATCCAAAAATAAATCAACTCTTTTTCATTCATAAAGGTCAACAACAATATTTTAATACTAGGCCTTATCTCTCTTTGAGATTCTTAAAAGAATCGTATTATTACCTACCTTTGCCAACTCACAGTTATTAAACTTACTTATACCTACATTTTTGTATTATCAACGAAAGTTGAATTGCCCCTAAAGAATGATGAAGATCAGGTAAGTTTAAAAAAAACGTTTTGCGCTTTTATTTCCATCTACAATTTAGTATATTGCTATCCTACATCCTACATCCTACATCCTACATCCTACATCCTACATATATTATAAACGTGAATGTTTGTGAGAATGTATGGATGTATGTTTGTTATTCAATCACGCAAAAACGGCTGGACCGATTTGGTTGAAATTTGGTATGTAGATAGGTTATACCCTGGATTAACACATAGGCTACTTTTTATCCCGGTCAACAGGGATAAACCGTATTTTATTAATATTTTGTTAAATTAGTATAGATGGCCTCTTTTGAGTTTTGCTGTTTCTTTTTCTGAATCCTGTATTTTTTTTGTTTTTAGGGATACGGATCCCTAAAAACAAAAAAAATCCTTTGGGTACGGACCCAAAGGATAAAACGGGACTCTATTGTTTTCGCTCCTCTGTCTGTCCGTCCGTCCGTCCGTCTGTCTGTCCGTCCGTCTGTCACCAGGCTGCATCTAAGGAACCGTGATAGTTAGAGAGCTAAAATTTTCACAGACGATGTATTTTTATTGCCGCTATAACAACAAATACTGAAAACTAGAATGTAATAAATATTTTGGGGGGCTCTGATACAACAAACGTGATTTTTTTGTCCGATTTATAATTAATGGTACGGAACCCTTCGTGCGCGAGTCCGACTCGCACTTGGCCGGTTTTTTTGATTTGTACGCAGGTTTCTATCCTTTTATCATGGATGCTGTCATAGATTTAGAAACCCACTACCGTTTGATAGATAGGCAATACGTGACACATAATTTTATGCGATAAGAGTCCGAAAACTGACCACTGTAGAGGCATGTAGCTGGCCCCCGAATGTGTTGAAGACAAATTTTAGTAACAAAACAAGCGATACTTTGAAAAATGTTTAACATTTTCTATGAATTGATTCCAAAAATTAAGAAACGCTATAAATACTAATACGTAACTCTAAATACTATAACTTCTACATAAAAAAGTGTGTTTCGTTTTTGGCTTCACCAGAAATCACATAATGGTCGATCTATCTACTGTTATCTATATCTATTGACAAATATGGCTATCATACTGCGTTTTGTCTGTCAGGGCCATTGGAATTTAACGAAATTCTCCATAATCCGAATTTTGCGGATATATGTTGTCGATTCAAAATCAATATTTCTTTATGTTTTGTTATTCATACCTATAAGGTTTCGATCGAGTTTACCGCACTCCTTGACAAAATCTTACTTTATATTATAAAAATGTCAAAGTTTGTATGTATGGATATATGTTTGTTATTCAATCACGCAAAAACGGCTAGACAGATTTGATTGTTTTTTTTTATTGAGATAGGTGGTACTCCGGATTAACATATAGGCTACTTTTTATCCCGGTCAACAGGGGTAAAATTATTCAGCCACGGTCAAAGCGGCTCCATCTGTGGTATATAAAATACAACAAATTTGACAAAGCGGCAAGGTGGAAAGACATTAGCGGAACAATAATTATCATTTAAAGTCATAGATGGAGTTGTGCATTTTTTCATAAAAAAAATTGAGCTGGGGTTTTATTTTAGCTTATCTTCCATTAATGTGAAGGCTGAAAAGCAACTTACGTTAAATTAGTAGTAGTAAGTAAACCATAAATATTTTTTTCAAAACATGTACCGCTTATGGATCCTAGAAGAAAGGAGAAAAATTTGTCTTTCGCAAGCGCTGCTAAGTGTGAGTTAAGGTAAGTTTCTGTAGCTTTAGAAACAAGCCTAGGCACAAAGTGTAGATAGAAATACCCCTTTATCGCGCCTGAAAACGTACAAATTACGCGTCGCATACCAAAGACAAACTTGCTTTCATCTTCTGATCCTGATACACTGTTCACGATTACGAACAGTCACAGTCAGACCCGAGCTGAGTCTAAAAAAACACCTTTTATATATCTACGTTTACATCATTGATATCATTCAGTTACAAAGACAGAATTGCTATAAAACGTGTTTTCGCTAAATGTACTATTATTTTTTGAAAACATATATTCCCAACTCTGATCTCATGGAGATGGCGCCCGGCTATCACCACTGTGTGGACTGTACGAACTATCGTACCCGGCCCTGATTCAAGCTGTCTGGGGTGAGAAGAAATGGGGTGACAAAGAATGAGGCGGCGGAACGACTGAAAGTTCCCACCTCTCATCTCAGCCACTGCGGTAAGACACCACGAGAGCTGGGTGTTGAGAGACGACTCCTGGCCACCATAGGCGTGGGAGATTAGTTTTGAGTTGGTCGTCGACCATCCGGGTCCTAGGAGACCCGTGTCTAACAGGCCCGTGTCAGCGATGCGCGTTATTTCACGTGCCCCTTTAGGAGATTCAGCAAACCCCAGTGAGGCCCACCAGGACCAAAGCCTAACACTCCCTCACGCTGCACCCATAGCCGGACCAGTGCAATCACATTGTCACTGACAGAAGACTGCATTCTCTAATGGACAAGTCAAACTGATGGCTGAGAATTACGTAACTTTCCAGGATGCCATGCAACGTGTTGCAAATGCCCAGGCCTTTGAAAGCTTGGTAATTGTTTTCTCCACCTTCACAAAAACACATAGGAAGTGGTAAAGGGCGGGTCTTTTGTCTTTGACGTTCGAAAAGTGCTGATTTATCAGCCTAATTTGAATAAACGTTTAAGAGTTTTTTTCACTTGAGTTTTATGGTACATGAACAAATTAGAATAGTAATTAATTAGTTTTGGTCGCGGGGACTTGGTCGTCTTCATTACGTATTTACCAACTCTTAGTGGTCATCATGCACTCCCGCTCTCTAACAATATTTGAAGGATCAACAAGATTGTTTTAATTAGTTTTATTAACTACGCTACTATAGCTCGCTGTCGAATCTTTTTACATCAATTCTGGAGAAGCTACATAATTATTAGTGTGAACACAGCCTTATGTTTCTTCTGATCTGCTGGCTCCACCAAGAAGTGACAAATTGCGAGCGCACATTTTGAAAAAAGGACTGCAGGCTTCAAGTACGAACACTATTCTTTTTTAACGATGACGTCAAAAATCATCAAATGACCCCTCCCGCTGTGGGTTAGCAGCGGTGAGGGTGTGTCAGACTCTTACCGACTTAAAAACCGTCGTGTTCCGTCGTAGGCTTTTTATGCACCAGGGCCGCGGTAACTCTTTCGAACAATCATCCCGCAGCCCCGGCAGACCTTGGCCCTGCTGGGCCCCACTGGGGTTCAAGTACATGAATTGGACTCTCACAGATATTGGCCTGTTCGTGAACTAATTCAAACATTTCGGTGGAATTCCAACTTAACATAGTGAATGAGTGCACAGAAAATCCTCAAGTGTTACCCCCTGTAGTGAAACTATGTGCCTGCCTAATGACATCCACCCAGCTATTTCCCAATTATGTGGCTGTTGACTTCCGGTCAAACCGAATCTGTTTGAGTACCAATATTTTACTTGGAGTGACTACCTTCATATATGATCACCTCAACCCAGTGAACTAGACACCACGTTATCCATGGTAAGACTGTTTGACAGACTTTCTGGCTTCTGATAAGTCGCAGTTGCTGCAGAAAATGTGCAAATGGCAGCTTTATCAGACCTTTGTATGCTGTGAGAAATACTTACGCCCCATACGTAATCATTTTCCAAATCGATTGACTAGGTCCAGAGATTTCCACAAAGTCACAAACTTTACTTCTTTCATTTAAATATAAATGGTCACACGTGAGAGACGACGGCAGATAGAAGAGTATTGAAGGAGAAAACATAATAACGACCCCAAATAAAATTGGGATAAGGGCAGGGGATGATGATGATGATCAATGGCCGCACATACATATACCTACACACAATACACCTACGAGATAAATAGTATTTTGACAATTCTATATTGCCCACGCAGACGAAGTCGCGGGCAACAGCTAGTTAAAAATAAAATATTCCAATTTGACTAAGTGCTGTTAATACATAATGCGAGCTTATCCTAATACCTTTCTTAGTTGACGTGAAAATGCACATGTGCTGCACTGTTTAGTACCTAAGCCTCATTTAATTATTCTCTTACACTGTAACTCCCTGAAAGGACTAACTCACAGCTCCTGAGTACCTACATTTCAGATGTATTTCAGGCTCAAACATTACTCGAGGTTTTAATTCTCTTGACTTAAGAGCATTATCCTTAAGTCGAGTACGTATGAGAATATTGTTAGCATAGGATTTTAATGTGTGGTTATATCGGAGTAAGGACCTCTGTATATTCGAAGAAAACTAGTAATCAATTGTTCTATTAAATCAAAATTATTATCCTTATTTTTATTTCTTTAAATTATCTTTCTACTCTCATGAATCTAAACTGATTTAAGCGCAATTTGATGTGAATATAATCCTGATCGTAAGTAGTCAGGTAATGATGCAAACAAATCCAGGGGGAAACAGCTAGCAGTTACACATAAGGGTATATTGAATTTGCTGAATTTCATTGCCACGGTGATATTTACATACATTACCAGATTCAGAACCCTTTTTGATTTAATCATATTCCGGGAAAGAACAAGGGGTCGTCAGTCACTTCAAAGTAAACTGGTTTCGGGAAACTGACAATATAAATTACGAACCCGTAATGTTGATAAACTCGTATAATGCTATAGGTAAGTACCGTGTTTTACAAGCTTAGAAATGTGTGAAGGTTCATGATTAGGAGGTGTGAATTATTTATGCAAAAATAACCGACTATTTTTGGTGTTTACATCAATTTACTATACAAGGTGTTGATTTGCATTTGTGCCATACTTCAGGAGGAGAACTTAAAATACGTAAATAATCGATTGGAATTACAGTAGACGGGAAATAGCTAATATGCACTGCTTTTTTTGTCATTGTTATGTCATAGTATTTCAGAAGTAATCCAATTTTATGAATGAAATTTATGAATAATCGTTGCGTATGCTTTGTGTTTGCGTTTGTGTGAGGGCGCAGCACGGTTTAAAGGCCAGTAACACACGCGCGAAGTTTAAATACGGCTAGATGACATTGACGGATTTCCGAAAAAAAATTAAAATCAAAAATTTTTGTACCAATTTTTTTGTTGATTTGGGTTGAGAATCATTAGTATAATTACGTCCTTGACTATGGCACGGATGCAAATCAACAGCTTGTATTATATCATCAAAACAAAATAATAATTGGAATCGATGTTTAGAAGAAAGTACATGGGAGCTAAAGAATTTTTACTTTACTAGCACTTTGTCAAAAACATTGTTTAAAACAACCACAAAGTACAGTTAAATTCCACTGATTAAGAAACACCTAAACGTAATGGCAACACTAGTCCCACCGCTCACGGGGCGCCTGTTTGTTCTGTGTACACTTGAACACAGCTATGTACCTACAAGCCTTCACTCCGTACGTTTGATTTATTCATACGGGCGTGTGATAAGGTAGCCGGGCTCAGGTGCCGTACACTCAGCTTCGACAGCTGGGAGAAAAACAACGAGCATTTATTACAAACTTGGTCCGAAACAACCGACTGACGCGAGAGCTACGTAAAATTAAACTATGCCCAACTTTTGTACAAGGATACACTGGGGAGCGTGTTGGGCTGTGCCCGTAGTGCTGAATAGCAAATTTGCAGCGCTTAAAAAGATGCTGCTAATATAGTTTGCACCTTTTTGAATAATGGCGGTGAAGGACTGAAGTTCTCGTAGAAAGTTTTATAAATAAAATTATTTTTTAAAAACTGTAGTAAACATATTCTGTTAATTAAACAAAATACTCCTCTCATCAGCTCACTCATCCATAAAGCAAAAGTAATTACATGCATACAAACCTACATTTCCATAAAGCGAAAATAAAAATAAAAAAAGAACAAACAAATGTAAACAAATCAACGTTCACGTGATAACAGAACGCCGCATCAGCGATAAAATTAAAAACGTACAAGCTCAAAGTGCGCTCAACGAATCGCGTGGATTTCGGGAAACCTCAATTCATTTTATCGTTATCTGAATGACTCACCAGCTCTGATTAATTGGTACATCGCCGAGGTTCAACAAATAAAACTTATTACGCGCCCTTTGTTTTCGGGCTCCGTACATTAGCTTGTAAAAGTTGGAAACATAGACTTATCTATCTAGATTTTACGTCACTCTATGAGGCTTTGGCTCTTGTTTGGCAGAAAGAGTTATTGGATTCATGCGGGCCTGATTTCTATATTCATTTTGAGACTTAATTACATCCTTGTGACCATTTTCATTCCATGTACCAATCGACGATCTCATTTATGACCGATAACATCGTGAATGCATCGTAAGCGCTTTCAATTACATTTCTAAATTATCCTGCTTTCATATTTTAATTGGAAAGCACAATTTCAATAAATCGCCTACAGCGATAGGAAGTTAGTGAAATTAAAAAAAACATTACAAAGGAAATTATTCTCTATTGCCATGTTTTTCCATAACAACATTACTTATTTGTAAAGGTAATTATTATATCCGTCTGTACAGATTTCAATTTATTATGAAAAACATCAACAAAAGCCACCATTAATAAAATTAATCGAAGATTTCTAAGAATATCCTCAGCTTGTTGATAGCAATTCCAATTAATAAGTACCACAGATACATATTTATGGAGCATTATTGGACACTGAGCAAAAGAAAATACTTTTCCGGTAGAACATTTTATTGTCCATTGTAAGAACAACACCATACAGCTGTAAACTTTGCTTGCACTGTGAAGGAGACCACTGAATCAGGGTTACTTCGAAACTTTAAGTTTGCGACCAAAGGTGTATTGGTATCGCAGTTGTACATGTATGTACGTACAAACTAATAAGTGTCTACTCGTAACCGCGTGTGTGAATTTATCATTGACTCTTGACAAAATTATTATCCTATCAATTATTCTCAGACCAATTTTAGTACAAATTCCACTGATCTCTTAATCCTGCGGGTAAAAGGTCAGAAAGCGATTAGCTAGATCAGGTGGGAGGCAGTAATGTCAATACAATTATTATCTTCGTGTAATAATAATGCTAAACCCACGTCCAAAATTAGTTATTGTTCGTGAATCTTTGATTTCCTAGAAAAACAATTAAGATCGAACAATAAAGATAAACATGGACGTTGTATCAACAGAATGTTAGAAAACAAATATTATTTTAACGAGCTCAACATTTTTCACGTCAACAACTTGTAAAGTTGTTCGCACAAAACTTCACAGCTCGATGATTACCGTAATGAGGCACGATAAGTTACCAATCAATAAGACTGACTTAACTGATTAATGGAGACCTTGCGTCAAAAACAAACTTAGAATACGTCACGCGAATAAAGCACGTTTAAGAACCACGACTTATTGGGCATTTCGTCAACTGCTTGACGTTTACGTGCATGCTTACGTAGTGTATCGCCAGTGTGTTACTTTTCGCCTTCAAACACATTTTAGGAAAGTTATGATGTACTCGTAAAAGTGGGGTGTTGTTGATGGTTTCACAGCGGACAGACCACCTGAGCTCGTTGAAATGTGGACCGTATTAGGTAATGACGGACGCATTACTTACCCGACTTTATTTTGGCAAGTTTTCACACAAAACTTGGTAAAAGCATTTTTAAGAATAAATTGTAGATAATTTATAAACAGTAAAATGCTTTGTTGACTATTTATCATTCTGGTATTGTGCTTCTGACATTGTTCTGTTAAATATCAATACTTTGATAGTCTGACTTTCGATGTCGTACTTTAGTATTCAATACTCTAGTCTGAACAATGCATTGAAAATCTTTGATTATCGTTCTTTTCAATTAATAAAACACGAAATTGAATCGCAATAGTTTTAATATTTTAATTATATTTGGACAATATAACTACAACTACTTATCGAACTTTTCAGCTTTAGCTAAATAAACAATACCCCAGTATACCTACGCAGATTTATAAAAGCAAGCATATTTCCTACTAACACGAAATTACGAGATATTATACACTAAAAAATAAGTATCAAACTTTTTATCTCATGACTATATCTAATAAAAGCGCAAAGTAAAGCATTATTTGATATTCATTAGCGTTTACCACCTTTTGTAAATAATTAATTAGTGTTCCAGTTTTAGAACCAAGTCTATAGAAGCCATTGAATAGCTATTTATCTAACATAATTAACTTTCAGCTAAATATGAAAACATTTTAATAGCCGTACTAGCCGTTTTACCGCGGTTTCGTCCGCGTCCCGTGGGAACGCGGGAACGTCCGTGGGAACTGCTGCCCGTACCGGGATAATATTAATAATTAATTAATGGCGTCCACGGCCGATTTCGGCCACGGCGGCTATTCTCATTTAAGGAGATCACAAGCACTTGCGCAGACACAGGTGCACTCCCTATTCCTTCAATCTCATAGTCCGACAGGACGGCAATCCGACACGACCGGAAAGAGATCAGGCGCAAGACCGACATTTACGTGCTCTCCGATGCACGGGTGAATCAATCACCAACTTCCAGACTTCGGGCTGCTTTGTTAAAGTTTAAGAAAACCCACAAAGCTATTTCGACCCGACCCGGGAATCGAACCCAAGACCTAGAGCAGAGCAGCTGCGCTAGTGACCACTAGACCAACGAGGCAGTCAACTGGGATAATATAGCATGTATATAGGAGTGTAGCTTTCCAACAGTGAAATATTTTTTCAAATTGGTTCAGTATTTTTGAAGCCTTCAAACACACAAAAAAATGTTTTCCCTTTATTAATAGCTTAGATGAAAAATGTTGTTGTTATACTATTTGATGAAAATCCAATAAACTTGAATCAAAACGTAATACACGTTAGATATTGGTATTGGTATTTCCGAAAAATATGGAAACTGCATCCACCGTGGTTCTGATTTAAATGCAAAGCCTCGGAATGGGATCGCGTCTCTGCAATCCGATCATTTATCGAGACCCTCCATTGTTGAACATCAAGTGTGTTTGCTATTGGAAATTATGATTTCTTTATATTTTCTGTATGTCTGTCTGTGTATTGAAATGCGATAAATCAATTCGCATTGTTCAACTCTGCGGCTAGCTCTAGGTTTAATTCCAGAATTTTGAATTGCTATTGTTCACCATTTTGGATGGCAACCTAGAAGCACTCTTTTAAATCGAATAGGTACAGTATACATATATTTTTTAATACTACATTGAATTTTCAATTACACAACAACATCATTTTGCAGATAGTATTTAAACCTGGCTATTGTTAATCCAAACAAACGTATATTTAAACCGTTTATGCTAGAATATTAATTAAATGAACTAAATTATAGGATAAGTAGTGGTATTTATAATATAATCATTAAAAATGCAAACGGCAGGAATGAAACAATAAAATTTAATGGATTAGCACTATATTCATTTGCAAACATTTGTAAATTTTCAATTAATAGTAATTTAAAACGTAGCTGGCGTCTGCCAAACTCATGAATAATGTTGTTAACCGAAGTTAATGCGCTCAGAATAACATTTTATTGCCAGTAATGGCGGTCGGACGCGATGCGCATATTTATTGCAACAACAATCCCGGTTTTGCTTATTTAATAAATAAAAAATATGCACAGATCTTTTTTAAATTGATTTCGGAAGCTTTAACGGCTTTATGTCGATTAAAAAAAGTTATCAAAATGTAAGCTAGGTACCTAAGTACGCCAGCTTTTTAATCATTGATCGACGAGTATCCCATTACTCGTCTTCAAAATTAAATCAAAGTTGATAACAATGAACAATTTTGAACAAATTGACACTTGCAAATGAAATCGTTCTCGATTTGATTAATAACTCGATCTCGAAATTGTCATTTTAGAAGTACAAGTTCAATATTTAAGCAATACTTCAATAATTCGGTAGCATTCGTAACTCAAAGAAGAGAAGAAATAATGAATGGAGTTTATTTCAAAATGCAGGCAGAGCCGCGAACAAAACGTAGTATAAAAAAGCATTTATAAATAACAACAGTAAAATCGAATCCTAAAATAAATAATCATTGCATTTAAATGATTTAGCTTGATTGTACATTCATGAATCAGTTCCGTTCAATAAATGGAAACATTAAGTTAAGCGTATGTATTTGGTTGAAATAGTTCAACATTTATGCGTAGATATTTATTACCTACTAGAAGTATCAGGTACAACCTAATATCCTCAATAATAGAAAATAGGTAAGTCCTTGACATATTTTCAATTTGATCAGGGGTTTACTCTTATTGCAAAAACGGTTATAAAAGCATGAAAAGAAATGAACAGCCAAGAGCCCAATTAAAATTCAATTACCACACCACCACCGAACAAAACAAAAAAGAAGGAACCACTAGAGGATAAAGGAATCGCATTTCGCAGTCAAAATTCACTGCAATGCAATTCGTATGTAAACGCCGTAGGACAGTACATAACTCAGGACGTCGGTGGGCAGGCTAACAAATGGCCAGCAATCTAATTGAATTATGTCACCTGGACACTAGGTACCGTCTCAATTTAGACTAATTTATAACTACACCGCACACAGATATTGCTGCCGTGCGAAGCAATTGGATAAACGTATGTGCGTTAGTCCGTAAATCCCGGCTGTCAGGCAACTTGTCTTAGGTCCCAATTAAGTGACATATTGCCAGCTAAGTATATGATACACGTGTCATCCTCCGAGCCCTTTTCCCAACTATGTTGGGGTCGGCTTCCAGTCTAACCGGATTCAGCTGAGTACCAGTGCTTTACAAGAAGCGACTGTCTATCTGACCTCCTCAACCCAGTCACCCGGGCAATCCAATACCCGTTGGTTAGACTGGTGTCAGACTTACTGGCTTCTGACTACCCGTAACGACTGTCAAGGATGTTCAATGACAGCCGGGACCTACAGTTTAACGTGCCATCCGAAACACAGTCATTGGTGTCTAAGATATACTTAGAAAATACATACAAACTTAGAAAAGTTACATTGATAATTGCCTGACCTGGAATCGAACCCGCGCCCTCATACTCGAGAGGTTGGTTCTTTGCTCACTAGGCCACCACGACTATACACGTGTATCAACGAAAAATCTCAGTCATTTTATATAACCGATTCATCTTTCTCAGTATTATGGAGAATTTTGAAGTCTAAAATACATAATATAAAATGACAGATCGTCGCGTCGCCGAGCAGCTTGACACAGGAATTCCCAATATCACCATACACGTGTCGCATCTATTTCCGACATAAAGGCGTGAGCATTCAGCGAAATAAACAAAAACATAAATAATACTTAAAACAAACAACAAACATAACGTTTGTTAAAATCTAGTTAGTGACCGGAAACCTCAGTCAGTTTGAATAATAGAGTCAACGAGAAAATATGTGGAGAATATTTGTTATTCAACGGATTCCACCCCTCTGAAATTTTGAATACACGTAGTTTTGTAGCCGAAGTAACTTGCTTGTAGTACATGATACTCCATATCCCGACTCATGGCATAGTTTTCAACTTTCCTAAAAGAAAAGAGTGACGAGGATTTTGCACTAGTTCCATATCGAGTTCTTCAATATTTTCAAGTATTGCGGTAACAAACCTTTGGAGTTATTTTCCAGCGTTTGCAGATTTAATTAGCATCAATTTCGCATATCAAGCCAATTAATTTAATAAAAACTCCTAAGGCACAAAGTGGAATATTTAATTCGCTATTAAATAAACTCTAAACAGCCTAACAGCCGGAAAATTTGCACGAAAATTAGTAAAAGCGAAGTTAAAAGTGTCAGCGAAATAATTAAATTAATGTAGTACTTCTCCCATGTCAACCGTTTATGGAGTCCGGGGTAACTTTAAATTACGTTTTATTGCCTTACTTGATACCCGCGCTTTGTTACTCTGGAGTTAGGGTGTTGCCACACTAGCGCTTTGGTGACGCGCGAACAAACGACTGTGCAACATTCGCGCGATTTATGACCGACGTTAACCGCGTAAATCGTGACTAGTGGCTGCAGTCTGGTTTTCACTGAGATTCTTTATTCCCATCCACCACATAAAGCGTTTAAATCGTAAATTTACGATTGTGTACTATGAAATCACGCACAAACACGTAGGATGCGAATACAAACTTTTGCAGATAGCGTTCCCGCAGTGATAAGATAATTACCAGTGTGACATCACCCTTATCTGACGTGCAAATATGCCCATTATACTTCCCCCCTAATTATATTTCATTGGCCTGTAAACGCTCCTGGATTAAATAGCTGTTATAAATCTGACGAAAAATAATTGGCCAGTACTTATAAAGGCACTCAAAATGCGTTGAGTGTTTACTTAAAGCACCTTTCTTGAATAATAAGGTAAAGAAAATAATATCATTTTTGTAGTATTTTTATTCTTAAGGCCAAAAGGGTTAAGCTGAGGGCCTCTGGAGCTACGCATTTTGAAGACCCGTATCACAGATGGCGTCTCACAGACCTTACATAAAAGGATTCAACCCTTAGTTGCTCTTTTAGTAAAATCCACTAGAATATTACAAACCCTGAAACAGCCTGAAAATAGAAAGTGTTGCCGTTCAAATTTAAATTATATATACTACATAGGTACATGTATTACTTATTTATCAAGGAAACAGTTTCCGGGCAGGTGGAGAAAAATTATAGAACGTTTTTTAAAAGATTTCCTGCATACCTATACAAAAAAAAATATCTTGGCAGAATTCCAGAAAAGTATAAAAACCGGCCAATTACGAGTCGGACTCGCGTACGAAGGGTTCCGTACCATTATTTAAAATGAGCAAAAAAATCGCGTCTGTTGTATGGGAGCCCCCCAAAATATATTTGTTGTTATAGCGGCAACATAAATATATCATCTGTGAAAATTTCAACTCTCTAACTATCACGGTTCATGAGATACAGCTTGGCGGCAGACGGACGGACGGACAGAGGAGCGAAAACAATAGGGTCCCGTTTTACCCTTTGGGTACGGAACCCTAAAAATCATTGTAAGTACATTTGCATTGAACTCTCATTTTCTTTCGATCAGTAAAACAATGGTTTCTTAAATTACGGTCAGTGTTTACATACAAGCTAGTGTAGACAAGATTGCAATCATCTTCCCCTTAGTAATGCCAATATTTGTAAGTTAAATATCCTCCGTCAGCATTTCACCCATAACTCGTAGCACCCAGAAAAAAATTGCCTATAGATAGGCTCCCTAAATAAATGGGCTATTATCTAACGCTGAAAGAATTTTTCAAATCGGTACGGTAGGTCCTGAGAGCATTAAGCAAACCAATTATTCTACTTTTTAAAATTATATTATACTAGCTTCTGCCAGCGGTTTCACCCGCATCCCGTGGGAACTACTTCCCGTACCGGGATAAAAAGTAGCCTATAGCCTTCCTCGATAAATGGGCTATCTAACACTGAAAGTCATTTTCAAATCGGACCAGTAGTTCCTGAGATTAGCGCGTTCAAACAAACAAACAAACTCTTCAGCTTTATAATATTAGTACTTATAGATAGTACAGAGGTATTCAAAAATGAATGCTACATTATGAAAATGCTACATACCTCTAATTACATACTAAAGAAGAAAAACTTATTCAAGATGCAACATTTCATAGTTGAGTGTCGAAATATCTGTAATAGTTATTTCCGATGCTCCGACGAGTTTTCCAAGATGTTGCCTTGGCTTTTATACAAAGAATAGTTTCTTATTCAGAACTACAAGTTCCTTGAAAACGGGGTATTTTGATAAAGCATTGTTATTTTCAATAGTAATTGAAGTACCTACAATTTATTTAATGGATATTGTAAAAGTTTTTCTTCAAAACATTTACGTACAGTAATATTATAAAGAGGAAAACTGTGTATTCTTGTTTGTAATGGAAAAAACTCAAAAACTAATGGACCGTTTAAAAAAATCTTTCATTATTAGAAAGCTACATTATCTGCGAGTAATATAGGCTACATTTTATCTCGGTACGGGCAGAAGTTTCCACGAGATGCGGGTGAAACCGCGGGAAAACGGCTAGTTACAATGATGATTGAATTTTCATAGGTAATTGGGATCTATCAAGAACTGTTCCCATTTTGAATTCGTATTGGTATGGATAGATAGTGAGGATATGATCATCGCGCTTCGAATATCATAGTTTCCCTGCTCACACCGATCCATTTGGGAATTTCAGTGAATGTCAGTAGTCTGTATGCACTCCTTTTCACATTCATTTCAAGTTTTCAACTATTGATTTAGACCTCAAAATTGAGTAATTTTTATGAAAAGGAAAGATTTTTTTTTATAATTTTAACAAATTTATTAATATCTGTGCTCATTTATTTAACTTATCGTTATGTATATTTTTGAATATTTGATTAAAAAAACAAATAATGATTCCAAATTTAATTATAAACGCTCTGTTGGTTTTATGGGATAAAATAATTATGTAGGTATTAATTAACCATCCTTTTATTTATTAAATGTGGTTATCAAAATGGATTGAGGTTTGGTGTTCATTAAAATTAATCATATTTTAGCATTTGATTGTTAAATTCCGATGATTCCGGTTTGTAGGTACTCCATTTATACTAGCTGATCCCCACAGTTTCACCCGCCTCCCATAGGCCCTATTTCCCGTAACCGCATAAAATATAGCCCACTAGCTTCCGCCCGCGGCATCGCCCGCGTCAAGTTCGGTTATATCGCGTTTCCAAGAGAACTCCTCAAAAGTCCGGGATAAAAACTATCCTATGTTCCTTCTCAAGGTCAACTCTATCTCTGTACCAAATTTTATAATAATACCACTGAACTGATTTCAATCAGTTCTGTGGTTTAGACGTGAAAGCGTAACAGGCAGACAGACAGACAGAGTTACTTTCGCATTTATAATATTAGTAGGGATGATACTAACAAATAACATACATATAACCCTCTTCTTTTTTTCTAAGAATTTTCTAAATCAGTTTACTAGTGATATTATTTACCCTTATGTAGTATTATTTACCCCGATCTAAAAGTGTGTTTTTTTATTAAATTGATTTACATTTCAAAGAAGATAATATCTTTAGAACGCGAACTTTGATCTACCTCTATAGCTTAGGTACTCAACATTTGTCAACTCGTAGAAGTAAATTCTTAAATCTCCTCAACTCGCATCACTAGGACTAGTGAAGGGAAAATGCAGCGCTACGACCGTTGCCTTTACATCTAATTAATTCACAAACCAGCATCCCTGTCCCATCCCACAGCCCAAAGGCATTCTAAAACATATGCAGTCCTAATCACCCATTAGCAAAACAAAAGCGGTAACTCTCGTAAACTAAGATTTGCACCGTCATATCTCGTCTTAGCATCTCTTTGGGCGTAGGCCCCTGAGGCGAGTAAAATTACGGGTACATTGTAACAATGGACTAGGAAGCCCTGATGGTCTAAGTAAGGGGTATTGTTTTGCGAAATGCTTACATCGGTATTGTGGTTGTTCATCATTGGTATAGAGATGTGTATAGGTATCGTTGGATTTATATAGACACTGGACCAAAAGGTAATCTGAAATCAATGAGGGTTAGTTTTTTTTCTGGCGTGAACTGTCCCATTACTCCGCAAATACCTTACCATGTCGTTTCCATCTAATCTCTTCTTCAAATGTTCTCACTAATATCGGTTGCAGGCGCCCTGATCATCCCGCCATCTTTCCGAGGTCCACTTCTGAGAAATCCTTAAACATTTTAAAAGCAGGTATAAAAAAACATACGGGAAATACACTCGTACAATGAGCATGTAAGGTATTTTAGTACCAAAAAATTCACGGCCCTACATTTGCTAACCTACTCATGTATCACAAGGTCCTTATTACGTTCAAATATTTTAAGTATGCGAGTACCAACTCTAAACTTTTGTGAAGATCCTTAAAACTTGTCGTAACACGAGCTCGAGTGGTCATGTTGACATTTTAAAGATATACTTACTTACATTTCATCCAATCCAAATCCAGTGACATTGAAACTCCAAGAACCGAGTTATCTCAAAATCTTTCAATAACATAATTACCACTTTTGTTTTGAAAATAACATTAAATACCTTATTTACACCTTTACACAATTTTTTTTTCGGGTCCATATTTCGGTGCAGTTTATTGAATCCCTGAGTTGTTTTGTTTACCCAGCGGCCAAGAATTACTATTTACTTAGGTAGTTACTTAACCATAACTGACTTTATATTTTTTTAGAAGACAAATATTATCATTAGATAAATTTTCAATAGCAGTACTCAACGACATTTTCGTTTCATTGCTATGTTTTTTTTTATAAAAATCTGGCAACAAACTTTGACTTATATTATACGTTTATAATCCAAATTGTCACAGAGTATAACACAACGTCCCCGGGAGCCGTCTCAAGTCACAGTGTAAAATTTAATGAGCCTGTCAAGCGTCAAGAAGTTACGAGTAATTCGAATTAAAAAGTTTCCCTGTGAATTAATTTGGAGTGGCGTAATAAAGACATAAGCACGAATCATGTTTGTAGGTATGTCTGTATTCCGTCGAAACGTGATTTACTGAGGGGATTTCATTTGAAGTTTTGTTATAATCATTAAAATGACACACGTATATATTTATAGCGAATTAAAAAAAAACTTTTTCTAATATTAAGGTTCAGTATTTAGGCCAAATTTTTTTCAAGGTTTGAAGCTTGAGAATTTACCTTCAAATTATACCTAAGTAGATACTTATTTACAGTACCATGTTTATAAACATCAATTTCAGTTTATTGTTTTGCGAGATTTGAGTAACTAGATATTTCAAAAGGACCAGAACAATTTCTGGAAATGAAAAAGGAAATTGGCAATTTTTGAAATGTTCCAATTTATTTTCAATACATTTTTCCTTAACAGTGGTACGTGCGAATTTTCGAAGTAATGGAACACCAAAATATACGTAGATTAGGTAGGCACATATTTTTTGGAGCTTAATAAGAAATCTAGTTTTGAAATATGATCCGTAGGTATGATATCAACATTCACACACACATCATAAACTGGTTCTAACTGCAGGTATCACCGGCTCCTATAACATCTAAAACCACAGCCTCTAGCTATACAAAGTTGACAAAACTCCGTCTAGTGGGGTCGAATCCTTGTATCATCCCTATAATAGCGGGCCAACCCTTTAGGAGCTCTTCAAACTTGGACGGTTAAATGTCGGCCTGAATTTGCGTGCAAGTTGCATTAAGTGAAGATAATGGTGGCACTCGGTCTTTGGGGACATTATGTGAGCTAAAGAGGAAACTTCGTGGTTTCTCTCCACACTTGCGCAGACGTTTGTTAGCTTAATTAAGAGGACGATATTTACAACTATGTTGAGGGCTTTGTAGAGAAAGTTTTCATTTCAACGTTGAGATTGGTACGTGAGATATTTTATTCGTGCTGCTGTTATTTAGCTTTTTTTACATTTAATTTAAAATGTGCACGTGATAAACTTATTTTATTTTAAACATTAATATATTCTATAATATTCCACCAAAGAGTGTAATATGAAAACCTATCTACATATTAATTCATATATCAAATATGCGTTTATCAAATATCAAAGTAATGAACACTACATACTGAACTAAGTTCTAATTCAGCCGGTGAAATTCAAATATTTAGAGGCATCAATTTAATACTAAGAAATCGTGTTACCACGAACTAATACCATTCTATAGATGTTCCTGGAATTGTATCCAATTAATCTATATTATGTAGTTATGGCCCTCCATAAAGAAACTATTACCTACACAAACGCCTCTTTTTTTCAAATATCCATTGAAAAACAAAAGAATGTAAAACAAATGAGACAGCGTTTGCAATAGGGCCATGAAAGCTAAATTCTCTCCAAAATGCTCATCGAATTTGGTACGCATAGGAATTTCATGGAACGTGCACAACGACCGGGTATCCAACCTATTATCATATTTAATTAAACCCCTCTCCTAGCTATATTTACTGAGATTCGTATTACATCAAAACTAATTTATCTTGATCGCATAATTCATTAACGCCCCTAACAGAATCCTCTAAAGAGGTGTTTTAGAATTTATGTAATTATTTTAAGCATTAAAATTGGTGTTGTCCCTGGGCAGAAATAAAGCTTTACATCTTCAGTTTGGGAAGGCGAAACTCTAGGCTTGTTCGTTGGTTACAATAAATTATATCATGTGTATAATTTTCGCGAACAATATACTAGGTTGTGGACTAGCCCTTTACTTCCCGAGGGTATTATAAAAAGCAGCTAAAGGGTCGGTGACGCAAGAGGGAAGTTCGCAATATAATATTTTTTTGTGAATATGGAGAATGAGCTTATGACATTGTAAAGTCAATTAATACGACTGTGTATAGCAAAAACATATTTTATGTTCCTGGGAAAAAAAAACTTTAAAAATTATTCTATCTTACTGGCGGAGAAAGCTCTGCAAGACGTGATTTTTTTCCCGTATGTGACAGTACTTTCAGGATAAGCCACCATATAGTTTCCAAAAATTTAACTACGATTCCTATTACACAGGGTTCAACTATTATTATTTCAACATTGCGGAAGTAGACTCCGTAGAATATGTATAACCCACACGAAGACTTGTTCCCGTTAGCTTCAAAATAGTCAATCAAAACAATTGTTAGAGCAAGTTACTACAAACAATTAATAGTCAGTAACTGCTTCCCGTTCAATATTGATTCTGCCGAAGAGCCTCAGAAACTGAATTGTTCCTCCAACAACTACTACTATCACATTATAATAGTGTTGGCTAGACTCGATTTGTACGTAAATTACTTGCGATTTAAAAAGTTTGTTTTCGAAAGAGAATTTACAAATTCACTTACAGAACTCTTAAAAGAACTTCTATCTATTTAGATTTTTCAGAGATAACTTTTTATTGTTGAAGTCGATAGGTTGACCGGCAAATAGAATTTGTAAAATTAAATAATACTGTGACCTATTAAGCTCACCTCCCGAATCACCGATTATCATAATCGATATTTCGGAGATTTCGTATGAAAAATCTTCTTATGAAGGTTGAGCTTAAGTACCTAATATTTTTTGGAGATTTTCTATCATAAACCACATACATCCTCCGAGCCTTTTTCCCAACCATGTTGGGGTCGGCTTCCAGTCTAACCGGATTCAGCTGAGTACCAGTGCTTTACAAGAAGCGACTGCCTATCTGACCTCCTCAACCCAGATACCCGGGCAACCCGATACCCCTTGGTTAGACTGGTGTCAGACTTACTGGCTTCTGACTACCCATAACGACTGCCAAGGATGTTCAATGACAGCCGGGACCTACAGTTTAACGTGCCATCCGAAACACAGTCAATGGTGAATGGTGGGAAATTTTCTATCATAAACCAAATTCCATAAAAAAAAAAAACAGAGCTAAAACTACCAAACAAAATACCAACAATAACGCAACCACATTCATAACATAATTTCTAATTAGCTCATTTGGTTTTGAATTTTAGACGGCAAATAGCGCATGTCAGAGGTAAACCGCGACTAAATTGCGGCTTCGAGTGCACAAGATCTGAGGAAGGACTGATTATAATTAGTACAAACGACCTAATTCTCTATTTACTCGACGTAATTCCATTTACACTGGCTTATATTTGGCTTTATTTCTGTAAATGGCTGATTTTATGTTTAGGTGCGTTTATGAAAAACCTGCGAAGCCTTTTTGTTCCTATTGGGGTTGGATGCCAGTCCAACTGAAAGCAGCTGACACCAAAAGTATCTTCTGTCAAATTAATTCGATTGATGTGATGCTTATTTTGTTTAATCCATCCATAGAGATTCCACACATATAAATAAACAAATATGAACACACTATCACTTTGATCATACCAGACCTCCATAAAAAATATTTTAAAATAAATATAATGCAATATTTCATTGTGAGAACAACAATGGAGCGTTAATTTAATTATAAAATATTATAAAATTCACCCCAGTAATATTATACGAAGGACTTTTCAGGGACAGTGGACAGAATACCATAAAAAACTCGAGGTGCCATTTTCACTCGATTACAATATTCCCTTTTGTGTTGTTATGGCCGAAATTATGTACTACTTTTGAACCTCTAAATTGCCAGTAAATACTAAGTGGTATATTCTGGCAATGAAGTTAGCAAAATGTATTTGAGAGTAAAATACGCTTTAATACCTAAACATTGACACCATTTTAGTAAAGAGTCTTTATAAAAAATGCATTTTAATGTCATCCTCATTTCCACTGGCCTTATGAAAAACTAACAAATGAAAAGTTTCTTCTTTTTGCCTTCCAAAGAAAATTTAAAAGTAAGAATCTTGAGCAACAAAGTTTTCTTTGTGGAAGTTCACTTTTCTACCTCTCTTTACTTATTAGTAAAATTTTATGAGAACCTTCCGTTGTTGGATATTTTTAGCTAATTGTTCGAACAAGGATGCACAAAGAAGAAAAGGTTGAATGACTATTAGCTAAGAAGCCGCGCAAACGTCGAGCAGGAAATTATAAGCACCATCTCACACAATATCTTAAAGAACTTCCTCTTTCTTATCAGCCGGCATTTTTAAGAACGCAATTTTATATTCAAAAAAGAAAAAAATATGCTGCAAATGAATAAAACGGTTTCGATGCTCAATGAACATCTTTACGTGTTAACTTTACGGGTGCGGAAACTCGCAAAGTTGGCCTCTAAACTTTTGCAATGGCCCGATGATTTTACAGAAACCCTAAAAATTGTTAATGCATATCGGGGTGAAGCAGCTGCTATTTTCATTTAACCGTGGTATTATTATGTACAAGTGGCGAAGATAGGGTTAAGTACGGCCATCATCTCGTAACGCGCGTTTCGAACGATTATGAAACGAGTGCCATTTGCAATTAAATATTGTTCCGTGAAATGGCTTCCTGTGAGTAGATCTGAAAACGTTTCTAATGTAAGTTGAGACACTGGCACTCGGTTTTGCGCCTCCGGATGAAAAGTTATAAGTTATAGTACATAAAGCAGCCTATATCTTTTCTCAATATAAATGCGCTATCTAACACTGGAATATTTTTTCAAATCGGTCCATTGTTTTTCTGTTGTTTTTTACCGACTTGAGTAAGTCCAAGCATAGACATTTACTTGTTCATGAGCATTATGAACAGACTAGCTTATTAACTGAACGTTCTACTATACATACTGAAGTGACTTGGATAGATCTAGAGTAGTTTATATCTGTGGTAATGAGCAGACTGGGGTACGCTGTCTCGATAATCCTTTGCATATAGTTGGGCGAGTTAGCTCCCACTTAGCACTCTAGCGTGGCTTATTAACGTGTCATATCGTGAAGATTATGTAAATCTCAGCCATTTAGAATTCCTAGGATATTGCAGTTTATCTCAAAATACCATGCAGGACGTCTTAAAATTCAGCTTGACTAACCAATATCAGACAACCGTGTTGTAATATTATAAATACGAAATTAGCTTTGTCTTTCTGTCACGCTTTGACGCTAATACTTCAGAACGTTTTTAAAACATTTGGTATAAAGATAAAACAAGAGATTGAGTAACGACATCGAGGCCTCATTATCCTAGTGCAAGAAACCCTTGAAAGTCGTGGTGGCCAAGTGGGTAAAGAACCAACCTCTCGAGTATGAGGACGTGGGTTCGATTCCAGTTCAGGCAAGTACCAATGCAACTTTTCTAAGTTTGTATGTACTTTCTAAGTATATCTTGGACACCAATGGCTGATAAAAAAAATGTGAAGGAAAACATCTTGAGGAAATCTGCACTATTTAGTCTGAAATCACCAACCCGTATTGAGCAAGCGTGGTGATTAATGCTCAATCCTTCTCCGTGTGAGAGGAGGCCTGTGCCCAGCAGTGGGACGATAAAAAAAAGGCTGTAACAGTAACAGTAAGAAACCCTTGAAAACAACTTCATTGAAATGCGCGAGAACCGCGAGAGACAGTGTAAGCAAAATATGTTTTTCATAAGCTCTTTTCCTATAACTTTAGTTTTGTGTCAACGCCAATTATTTCTCCAATCGTTTACTAGATGATCCGTATTTTCATTTTGTCTTTTTATTTAAATTGTCAAAGTATATTTTGAACACTGGCGTTCATCAGTTTGTTTGCATTGAATCTTTGTTACAAATTGAATTCCAACAGTAGCTATTGGTTTAATTTCAAAACGGATTTTTATTTCATTTACGTCTGATAAATCAGAAATACCTTGTGCGTATTTGACTGGAAATTATATTTTGTTCACAACTCGAAAAATTCCGTAGTAATTTATGTAAAACGTAAATTAGAATTGTGCTCTATTTTGCCACGTCAAATGAAATTATTCATTTAAAACATGAACAGTGTCGCAAATACTACAAAATATTCTCATGAATTTCAGCGCGGTGAAGTTTCTGTGCGACGTTCTGTCTTCGCAAACCTCAAAGTAAAGCAAAGTCATATACTTTCGAACAACCTGTAACTGTATGTATCTACTGAAAACTGGCAAAGAACTACTGCAAACAAACTAGTGGCGACTGCCAATTGATCGATAATGGTTGGGACCGAAGCTTAAATAGGTGTATTGTGGTCGAAACACACGGAACAAATCTGTGTGTTGAACTAAAGCTATAACTCACAGCTCGCCGATATTTATAGCCTAGTTGTGAAGCTTAACACGTTCGTATGTTTGCAGCAACTACAATAAATTCTGAACAAATATCCTCGTATTTTCAATTACACGTCACGGCGTCAGTTCGTTTTTAACTTATCAGAGTTTAATTAAGAAAATAAGTGCTGTTTGCTGTGCGCGAGTTAAAATCTTTTATTGTTTCTCTTTTAGTAGGTAGTCGTTTATTTTTGAGAATGATGAGTGATCAGTTTTAGTTCTGCCAGCATGAATTTACTTAACAATCAGATATAAAACACAAGCTCTAGAATAAAATAAAAATAAATAAAAATATATCATTGCATCAACTCAAAATGGTAGTGAAGAGAAATTGCCTTGTATTTACCATGTAAAGCATCTTCGCATATTGATTTCTCTACTATAGTTTGGTAACTGAAACGACATCTTCTTAATAATAAATAAACGTCTCAAGTCCCTCGTCTTCGTCAATATTTAAATTATTTCCGATACTCCTACCTGCTGCTTCTGTTTTCATAGTCTTTGGGTTGAACCATAAATACATTATGTTGGATAGGATCCTCCTTGTTGGATCTTCCTTAACAGCAGTGCATGTGTGGTTGTTTTGTTTACATACAACCCCCTCTATTCCACAGAGACATTGAGCCTTCAGCCCTATGCCTTATCACTTCTATATGCTATGCAAAATAAACACCCTACCTGGATAGACATGATATGGTAGGCTCAAATCAACGTCAAATCATTTATTGAAACTTGGGTAATTAGATTAGCTATTTTTCACGTCAACATTACAGATGTCCAGCACTCCCAAAACCCCCTTCCACTTCCTAGCCTACCTATCTCCTGTGTAGACGGCTATTCTCCACTGAAATTGATAACCAATTGTAGACGAGAGTACCTACGTTATTATTTCAAATAGATAGAAACACTGAATATCAGTGAACGTTACTGCCATAATAGATACTACTGTACATGAAAATCTTTTGCAGAAAAATAAATAAATAATGTTTGCTCCATTTTCCAAACGTTCACTAACCTTCGTTATTTATTTATACGTATTTTTCTTATAATCACATTTACCGGTATTTCTCAAGGGCACATTTAGTAGGCCCCTAGCGGCGAGGTGTTAAGTGTAGACTTTATTGTTTATAAGGATACAATAAGTGATTTTACTAAAAGCATCTACTTCAAGAAATATAATTTATGAAGTTTTCGTAAAAAGGAACGAAGAAAAGTTTTATAACTTAGTTATCTAATGTAATTTGTCGAAAATTATTATGAGCAAGGAATGAGTGATGATGACAGTTCTCAAGAATGTTAATTCCGTGAAATAAAGATTAAATATGAGTTCCTAGTTGACTTTGGAACCTAAAAAATGTTTATAGAAAATCTAAATTTAACTTGGGGTCCTATTCCTACCTACGTCAAACATAACCTATTTAAATGTTAAAAAATTGCTATAAATAAAGTTGGTATATTTCAACGTATAAATAATGAAAACACATCAAACAAACGCCTACCTTTGACTCAAGAATATTTGTATTAGGAAAATGAGAAATCAATCTATTTACTCGTGCGTAAGTTTACACGTGGGTATACTATATATCTATATAAATAAAAATGAATTGTTGTTCGTTAGTCTGATTAAAACTCGAGAACGGCTGGGCCGATTAAGCTGATTTTGATGAGGAAATGTTTGTAGAGGTCCAGGGAAGGTTTAAACGATACGAAGTTCGAGGGATCAACTAGTCTTGAATATAATTGTAACACTTTATAAAAATTAGTAAGCATGAAACTATTGTACATTTAGCGAGGAATTTACAGGTAAGTAACTAAGACATGAGTTGTTGTATTTCATGTTCTTTGTAAAATCATAAAAAATAAAGTAACCTGTGCAAACTCGGTGTCTTAACTTTCATCGTTAGATAAAATATAAAAAATGCATATAAGTCCAATATTTTATCACTGAACATTTAAAACAAGTGGCTTCGTGTAACACGCATGGTAATACGAACGAAGAATTGATTTACTGCGCAACTCGCTGGAAGGTACAAACTTCGTCTGCTGAAGAAAATCATGAACGTTAACTTCACCATATAAGAATTCCAAACTATGTTATGCACTAGATATGGCAGTTGCTGAGCTCGCATTTATACGCTACTTACTTGAAATCCCCGGACGGATTTCAGTGAAGTAAAAAATTCAGGAATATAAAATATTTCTCGTGAATGCTATGGCTCGTTTAAATTTTGAGCATAGCTGGGTCTAAAATGGCATTTCGAAAAGGTAATATTTGAGAGAGCGATTAACACATGATTGTACCTACATTTTAAAACTATCAAAAATATGACCACTTAAGTTAGATAAAAAATCTTAACCACTAATTGCGTGTATGAGATAAGAATAACTTATCTATTTTGCGTCAAACGTGCAAGTCAGCTTTAAAAAAAGACAATTTATATACCACAAATTACGAAAAGCTACTTAAAAAATAATACCCAATAATCATACTCGAACACGCTCAAAAACATTACACAACAAATAAGCCACGAAAATCCGCTACAAAAAATTTATAAGGCAAAAAATATTCTCATTTTTGGGCACACAATCAGTAGGAATTACGCGGAGCTATTCATCGGACCATGCTTAGCATTCCATCACCAATCACGACGCTTCGAGGGGTGCTCCAAATACTTCATTAGCCTGTTTCACGCGCCTCCAATCCTCCCCTCCACTCCCCCCTTTTAAAGGATAGCGCTGATGAGCAACATAATCTGAATTTTGACGATTTGTAAATAAAATCTTTTCACAATCGAGTTTGGGAGGGGATAAAAAACATTTTTGTATTCACGGCAGGCCTGAGGGCTTAAATGCGATTTTTATTAAAGAATTTCAATTCAGTTGAAGTGGGAGTTTTGTTATGTCTTATAGAAAACTTTTGAGATTAATACGGTTTTAATGGCGCCATTAACGTGCTGATACTTGGCTATTACGCTGCAAAACTTTTATATTGTGCTTTTTCGTAATTGCTACCTGTATTGATTTAAAACATAAAATGAAACTTTGTACTTCTTTGTGATCAATTATCAGCAAATAAATAGGTAAGTATATAACTGTGACACGAAAATTAAACATATCTTAAATAATTAGTTATATCTATTCTTTAGAATAGCAATCTCCAAACCCAACCTTACAATTGGTTTGAAAATTAAAATGTTCTCATGTGTCCCCAGCCTTAAACTGCTACATGTGTGTACTCTTATTCGGAGCAAATAAATGTGGTGTACACTGTACTGTCGACTTCCAACTCAGTACAAACAAGCTCTAACTGAATATATTCTAATTCCGAGACATGGTAATACAACTCCACACCAATTGGTAAGGTGCCTTAAGTACACACTAATCTGTATAAATTTTAATATGATTGTATTTTGACAAGATTCTAAGGTTCAAGATTCTGTACGAGTAATCTGAGCTTCATATTGGTAAATACAGACGTCAATATTTTAAGATGGAATCGAAATTAATGAAATATTCCAGGAATCTGGCTTGAATGAAACATTACCTGTATGTTCAGCTGTTTCATAGAACCTAAGAATAGATACTTATCTACAACTCGTCATTAAACTTCAACTAGTTTATAAGTAAAATATAGGTATTATGATGCAGAGTTTCAGAATACTTCGTACGCCTCAAGAAGTTTAAGGCATTACGTACCACCTACACTGGCAACTTGATATTACATCTTACATATTAAAACTCCTTGCGTGTTAGTTACCATCTTCGAACTTACGCCTTAGGAACTATTCTTGGTATCTAAGAAATACATAATTAAGGATTTGCGTGTTAGGTTGTTAGTGTAAAGCTGAGATACGAAAGAGCATACATTTGACACGGAATACGCAAGGTTCTAATGAAACCGAATTAAACCACAGTGAAAGTTTGTATTACATTGTGAGGTTCTAAGAAATACCTACTTCTCTTAGATATATGCTCCTTTTCATACCTATTAAACAGATATAACATGTTCCTAAGTTCCATCTGCAGGGCACAAGCCTCCTTTCACACAGAGAAGGATTGAGCGTTAATCACCACGCTTGCTCAATGCGGGTTGCTCAAGGCAAGTTAATTGACAGCTGTCAAACAACCATGGAGGTTACCTACAGCTTGTCTATGGTAATCAATAACATGATCATGATATGCATATAGTCCTAAATCCACGTACGTTATAACAAACAATTTGGTACGTATATAAACATTGAAACAACAGCCAGTTTACCAATTGTGGTTTTTTGTTTCACTAAAATGTGACATGTTAAATCGAAATCCAAACGCAACGATTTTTCCTATGATTGGTACAAATGTTGTACGTACTAAATGTTTTCAGTTGCAAGTATTTCCTGTATTCCCGGTCAATCACCTATTTTACGGTACCATTAGTACCTATTGATGTTACAGGTAGTCTAATATTATAGGATACCTAAATGACGCAATCAAATATTGAAAACACGACACTTTAGTCATCGAATCTATCATCGGTATAGAAGTTGGTGGCGAAATAAACATAACCGACTTCCTAAACCGAGGCATCTAAAGCAGTTTTTCCTTTATAGTGCTTTTTAAATCTATACTAATATTATAAAGCTGAAGAGTTTGTTTGTTTGTTTGTTTGTTTGAACGCGCTAATCTCAAGAACTACTGGTCCGATTTGAAAATTTCTTTCAGTGTTAGATAGCCCATTTATCGAGGAAGGCTATAGGCTACTTTTTATCCCGGTACGGGAAGTCGTTCCCACGGGATGCGGGTGAAACCGCTGGCAGAAGCTAGTAAGCTATATTTTTTATGCCCAACTTTTTTTTGGATGATTTAAAAAATATTTCAGTGACATTAAAAAATGGTTAATCTCTTTCAAGTAGCATAATGATTTTGTTCTTGGTAAGCCGCTGGCGGAAGAAATCAAACAATATCCCAACAACAAATAATAGTTAAATGAACCGAAAACTCCGTCAATACAAAATGATAACATGAGGAACATGCCAAATTATTCAAACGTAACAAAAGCCTAATTCATAATTATAATATTTTAATATTAACTAAACACAACACATTTCAGCTAACAATCAGAATTTGACATAACACTAATTAACGGTATTGTTAAAGCCCTGGTTATGAACGAATTTATTATAATTCATAGCAACAATGGTGCATTATGTTAGTATACTAAATTCGCGTAACACTAACATGTTTACTAAAATATTGTATAAATATACTTAAATAGGTTTTCATATTCATAAGTAATGAACAACTGTTATGATTTATAAGGCCACTATTGTTATGTTCCTTTGGGTCTTTCAATCACAATAAATATGAGAAAGTCCACACCGATCTTTGTGAGCACGTTAAATATTCCTAAAAGGAATTCCTAACGAGGAACAATTACGATAAAACAAAACATCAAAAACTATAAACCTGATTTGTGTCAAAAACACGTCTAAACTTCTAAAATAAATTGAGTTCTAAAACAGTATTTAAACTGTTTATTAACAACTAAAACTAAATCAAATTAATTTGAAAAGCGAATTAACCATTTAATAAATTAATGTAAATAACAACATTTAAATATTTTGCTAACACAGTTGTGTCGACGGATGTTTTCTTTAGATTTCAGGCGACGGTAATTAGGAATAATTGGAAGCTCAGGTGGCTATGAACAATAAGCCATTTTTGCAATTTATCATTATTGTGAAACTGTGGTAGGTCTCTTCTTGATATCATTGAAGAGATTGCTTCCTAGACTTTATTTACGGGTGCTTTTACGAAACGCACTTGCCTCCTTTGGAAAAGCAGTTTTTTTTCGGGTCATTTCAATACCTCACAATCTTGTGCAAAAATAAGGTTGTTTTTATTTTATTTATTTTTTATTGGTTTACCAACAGTTGATTGCACTGATATGGACATAAAAAAATAAGCAACAAAACAGATAAACGGTGGTGCAAACACTTAAACTCATGGTTAAACTCAACATTCATTTTTCTTTATGTACGCATTTTTTATTTTCGTTTATACATATTTTTATTCTTTATATTCTACCATCAGTCGTGGTACATCATGCATAAGGTGAGGTACGAAGGCGAAGACTCGAGCTATTTTATTTGACGTTCTATTGGACCACTTCCGACGCGGATATCCTTCATGCAGACAGCTTTCAAAAATCGAACGATACAAACACATTTTTCAGTATATCAAACCTTTTCCTTTTAAAATAGGTACGTTTTTTGACGGAAAATACGACGTCCATTTTGATTTTTGTTTTTAATACCTTAGAAGTTTAGTTTTGTATTTTTTTTTTCTTAACTGACAGATAGACGTACTTCATTTATTATTAAAGTCTAGAGTTATAATATCTACGAGTATTGCTAAGCCTCTCTTATAGAGAGATCAAGTCACAAGCGAGAATCAATTACCATTAAAATTGACTTCGATCCCGACTGGCCAATTTTTCATCTTTCGACTTTACTCATTCGATTCCCGTTTCATGAATTTAAATGAAACAGCAACAAGTAGTCGGTACTATTTGGATCTGAATATTTTTCAGTTTTCGGAATGGGTAAGTTATTAATCAATCAAGTTGGAATTATGGAAAGCAGATGCTGTAACGAATATGATTCATTTCATGCATCTGCTTTCCATATTCATTATGAAAATTATCAAATTATTATGAAAACCCAGCAAAACTGAGTTTCGTATCTACACTATTAATACCTTTTTTTTTTTTTTTTTTTTGTTGTCGCTGGGTAAAAAATGCTATTACGCATGCCCTTCCCGTCGGGGGACGGGAGAGGGGTATGTGGGACTCCCCGGTAACGACGTTCCCGGTATACCCACTAAAAAGGCCCAGCGGCACTCCGACCTCGCCTGAGTGGAGGGGGTCTGGGAATCTATGGCATCCAGTCCCCCACCGGCGATTGCCTACCTCACGGCAGGCCCCTCATGCCTCCCCCCAGTGGGGAGGGGTCCCTATGATGGCCGGAGCACAAGGGGCGATCCTTGTAATGCAGGTGGTGGCACCCCCGCGCCTGTCGCCCGCTGATCACGTTGGAGACGTACGTTGTGTTCGCCGTCTTCCACCCCTTCTTCGTCTGCGGAGCGGCGCTGCGAGAGGGTCGTTCTCCCGCAAGCGCTCCGCCGCCTCCTTCTGTGACATGACGTCCTCACAGAAGGAGGCTACTGCGTCCCATGCCTCCTCACTTCCCAGCATGGCACCAATCACACTGGGGAGCGAGAGGTCATCCCCGACCACTGCCACCAGGGTGCGGCGGGGTTCAGCCCACGATGGGCACACCTCCAGTGTGTGCTCTGCCGTATCCACCTCGGCTTCACAATGGTGGCACTTTGGGGTCTCCTCCCTCCCAATCCGGTGCAGGTACGCTCCAAAACAGCCATGCCCGGACAGCACCTGCACCAGATGCATCGAGAGGCAGCCATGCCGCCGATCAAGCCATCCATTCAGGACAGGCCCGATGGCATCCAGCGTCCGGCGACCGAACGTTGACGAGGCAAGGTCCTCGGCCCAGTGTCGAGTGATTGCTTCCCTCGCCTCCTCACGCACTTCTTCCCGTTCGATCGGGTCCGGGTGCCGGTCTAGCGCCCTTTGCGCCGCCGTCCAGTCGTACACTCTGGCGAGCACCCAAGCCTCGAGTTCCCAAGGAGGGGCTCCCGCCAGAACGCACGCCGCCGCGAAGCTCACTGTGCGGTATGCCCTCGCCACCCGCTGTGCAATGGCCCTTTGTGGCCTTCGGATGGCAGCGGCGTTCCTCCGACCGCACAGTGAGTCACACTATTAATACCTAGCAGTTTCACGTCTGACGATGAATTAACAAGTTGACAAAAAGAAAACAAGTATTAATAAGATGTTTGCAAAAATACCTTTCGTTAACTCAGTTTTTAACTGTAATTACACCTTTAAGCATCATGTTTATTAAAATCTTAAGAATAAAGTAATCCAGATAAAATATTACATACAACCACATTTAATAGATATCGCCAAAACATGAAAAGATACCACAAATAAAATCAAAATACATACATCCTTATTTCTGCGAACTCTATCTAAATCTCTATGATCCATCCAATACTTATTCCGTACATTATAGCAGAGCCTTGAAGCACAAATCTTGAAGTCGATTACCATAAACAACGATAAAGTTTCGATATCTGAATAAAGAAAACAAAATCTATACCAATGTAATAAAAAAGGAAACATTTTTTTGGTCGTTTGTTTATACCTTAAAGGATCCAAAAATACTGAACGGATTTAAAAAAATCTTTCATTGTTGGAAAGCTTAACTATTCCTGAATAACATAGGCTATATTTGGTTTGTATACGGGAAGTAGTTTCTCCGGGACGCAGGTGAAACCGCGGGAAAACAGAGTGTAATATAATTCGATTCTCGCATCATTGGCATAATGGTAGGACGCGGGGAGAGGCCTTATCGGAAATGCATATAGGGAGCAGTCATGTATTATGTAGGTACTGATAAAATACTATATGCTTCACTTCACTGTACACTAAAGATATGTACCTCGTAAGTATAAGATGTTTTTATGGTTACAATCTCGGTGATAATTAATAAAGTAACCTTTGCTTGAAGATAAAGTTGGGATCAAAAGGATCAATTTATTTTACTGCAGTAGCTTTTGTATCATCATCATCTGCCTAGCCTTTTCCCCAATTATGTTAGGATTACCTTCTGATTAAAAAGATTTAGCTTTAAGATTTGTTTTAAAAAACTTTTTAGTATTTACATCTCCAGAAACGTGATTGATACTAAAAACTGAAAGATGATTTATTTTTATCGCCTGTGACTATCGGGTCAACTACTTCTCCTTCTCTCTCTCTTTCCAGCTATTTACCCCACATGGGGGTGGGGTCAGCTTTCCTAATTTGTTTTCTCCACTTCGCTCTATCTACGACATCGTTCTCGGGTTAATGTTAAATGTCAAAAAATGTTATTCATCAAGGTTTTTTTTTTTCATTCAAATACCTATAAAAGTGCCCAAAAGTTACCTAAGCATTTTGCATTCACCGATAGTGGTATTTACGATAACTGCAGTTCCACTGGTACATAATGGCTACCGTACAATGAAGGTATTAGGTACAACGCTGTAATTTACTAGATTAAATAGAACTCTACTATTGTCTGCACAATCAATTAATTAACCTATTAGGCAATTAAATAATTATTCATATCGTTAAATTAACTTCAATTGCAGCAGTAATTACAGGTAGATACGCCAATATTAATAACATTTCAAAAGACCATATATTAAAAATCAGATGGTTTTAACCACCATTTTTTTTAAGACTTTGCCAAATTAATAATGGATGAACTCATTGTTTCTTAACACAGTATCTTCAAGCTAAACAATTTCATTCCTGGAAAGCTTCATACAAACAAAATGTTTTCAATCTTCATTTACCCACAGTGCATCCACAAGGTAAATAATATCTGCTCAATACTTGCACCGTCTCACAAGTAGGTAATAGTTGCAACCCGCAGTTTCATTCTGTTGAAGCCGATTACGAGTTTCCCTAGCTCTTACAATGTCGTCCAATAACAGACTCCACTTGGATTCAACACGTGAGATCGTTCGGAAACATTGTAACAATATACGCTATCACGGACTCGCCGCCTCATACCCTAATATTTAATAAAGCTTTCGAAAATGGAATTGCGATTTGAAAGAAGATTACAAGTAAGATTGTGTTTGTATTACCAAAGTTTAGGTTTTGTGTTCCAAATTATTGTAGTTTGTTCTTTTTTTTCTGTGGAGTATTCATTTGTTTTATTTTAATAGGTTTTGGGACGGTTTCGAATATTGAATGTAATTGTCGGTACGAGTGCGGGCGGAATGTGTATTTCGGGCGCCCACATAAGGTCGCCGGTACGATAAAACAAAACCAAAAAGAGGTTGTCATTTATTCAGTCTCACTTGTTGTTATTTTGTTCAAGTCAGGAGCTAAACTTAAATTGATCCAAAATATTTGGAAATGCGTTTCGAAAATAATGTTTTGTAGGTTCCACTACATCACCCATAAATATACTCAGTATTATATTTTCCAGTTATCGCGACCATTTGTACATAATCGATAGTTTTGCTCATATACACGGCAATATAACTGCAGAAAAAAAAACAAAAAGGGTCGATCTTTTGCTAAAGATACAAAGTCAAATTCGTGCAAATCTATCCTCTAACTCTCTTTATTCTCATTTTCCGTTAATATTTTTTTAAGTAATCTACTCAAAAAAACCATTAGGCACACCAACACTCATTTAACAGAATAGTTAAAACAAACTGCACTACGTTCATTAGAACCCAACACCACGTCAGTACCGCTTACCACTTAGCCGAAGTCAAAGTTCATTGGATATTGAGCTATTATACCTCCGCTGTTTAAGCCGGTTCTACTAACTAATATGTTCGGCTAACATAAACCGGGCGGGCAGATACCTTGTGTAATAGTGCAGTGCAGTATATCGTGTTCCCAATTCTATTTATTGGAAGACGGTATTAAAACTGATGTTAGATGGGTTTTAAGTTGGTAATTGGTATACTTACATACTTATTTCAGTGCCTATTTTTTATGTGGAGCAATGTTTGTGATATAGTTAGACTGGAGCCCCAACATAGTTGGGAAATGGCTGAACAGATGATGATAGTTCGTAACATGGTGATTAGAAAATTTGTGAAAAGAGTTTGCGGCATTTTCTCAGTTTAAAAAAAATTCATTTTAAAGCGTTGTATTTTTAACTGAACACAATAGCTCTCTCTCTATGATACACATTTATATTTATGTAATATGTAATAATATAATCGCCCCCCCCCCTTTTTTTTCCCTTGTAAACACTGCATCTCCTTTTGGATAAATTAACAAAGTCAAGATATTCGGAGAGAGCCCTGGCACTCATAACACAAGTTTACTCTTAGCTTGAGTGCTAGTGGTCACAACTCAGAGATCACTTACAATTTATTTCTTGTCATTCTTGTTTATCATTAGTGTTTAAAAACCTGTAAAACCTTAGAAATTGTAAAACCAGTGAATAAAGAATTATTATTATTATTTATTTACTCCGTTCAAAATTACGCCCTGCCGCGGCAGCAAGTACAAAATTGAGTTACGATTTTTCAGTTTATCATAAAATTTGCCCGTATTCGGTGTCGTTTTTTATGCGAAGTTATTTTTGATAAAACATAATTTTATGATTTTTCCCTTAACATAGATGTGATGAAACATTTATTTTAAGAATATTATTTTAGATACAAATATTATAAGAATATAGAAGCAAAATACTAAGCACATAATTATATCTTCTCTATTAAGTAATATCACTTGACTTAATCGCCTTAGTGTGTTCAAATTGATCTTTATAAACGAGATAATATGAGAGCCACTAATTCTACAAAGTGCAGTATTTCATAGCTAAGTGGAGCTTAATAAAATGCCATCATTTATAACTTAGGCCAACTTACCGACTGGGCTTAAGTTAGCAGATTATTAACGTGTCTGAAATATATTATACCAGTCATTTCTCGCAGAGTCCTATTTGTAATCATTAAAAGTTTCAACCGGTAAGGGAGTCTCCACATTACTTCATCTGTCTGTACATTTTTTATACATACTGTGTGTCCAATGAGAACTATTAATAAAATATTATTTTTATCACTTACCTAGGTGTGTTTTGTATTCCATTCAAGGTGTATCTTCAAGCAATAAACAAAAGAAAAGCTTATTATAAGTAAATGTTGATTACTAATGTAGATTTGATTACTTTAAAACAAAAAAAAAACAGTAGAAAATATAAGTAGTTCAGCATGTTGATCTACTAAAATCATAAGTACTACGCTACGTATCTTCGTAGTTACTACGAAGAGCGCTGTATGGCTACGATAACGTAGACGCTTGCTACGACACAGTCGTTCCTCACTAGCTTGATAAAACAGTAATACATAGTTCAAGGTAACTTGAGTTTAATTGTATTAATTTGCCTGTAAATATGTGTATACCTTAAAACATAAGAGGCACAAATTCCTCGTCGGAAAATTCGCTACTCCAATTCATACTGTTAATTTGCAATCTCGTAAAAAATTCAAAAAATATATTTTCAAATGTGTTCTTGATAAAAAATAACTAATATAAAAAAACATAACATGAATATCCGCCGTTAATATATTAGTCTAGTGTATGTATAGGTATATGATGCATAATTTTATGGTAATTACGTTATTTTTAATATTCTAAAAACAAACAACACAAACCTTCTTCCGCATCTTACCATAATTAAACTGTATTCACAATATTTATAATGATCCATTGTACAGCCCAAGAGGAATCAGAGTTTGGAGAATTTAATAATGCCCTGAGGACATTAATGAATAGCTGTAATTCCTCAACAGGCCGTAAGGACTTCGTAATAACTTAATACCTTGGAAACTAACGCGAACATCATATGCTGTGCCACGTGTCACACTCGGGGACGGGAAATCTGGGTCAGATAAAAAATCTTAACTTAAATGTATTGTGAGGCTCTCACCTCTGTGCTCAATGTGGTATCTTTACGAAAACTGAACCCTAAAATAGAAATAGTCGCTTAATATTTTATACATTGGTTTAACTACACTTATTTTGCGTGTAGTGATAGATAGATAGTAAAATGAACCAATGAGGGTTTTTGAAATTTTTTCTGCCACCGGGTGGCGCCACGTATGCGTCTGGTCCAAACAGCTGTCAAATAGTATGGAATTGTAGGTGCCGAACTTATTGTTTATTGAAATTCTGTTATATTGGAAGTGTTATTGATTTTATTATGGACTACGGTCAGAATAAGGTTTCCGAACTAAAAATTGAGCTAAGAGAGAGGGTGCAAAAGTCACTGGTACTAAGGAAAAGCTTGTTGAAAAATTTGTTAACACAATATGATTTAGTTTTTTTTATTTACTCAACCGCAATAGTAAAACAATAATGCAGTGCTTTAATTATAAAATAAAAAAAACACTAAAATCGTTCACTATTCATAGTAAAGATAAGCACTTTGACAGTTATCTGGACCTGACGCTCGGTGCTGCCACCTCGTGGATTGCCATTTTAGAAAACCCTCATTGAGCAATCGTTGTGATTAACGCTGAATGTTGGAAACCAACGCGCACATGACATGTTGGGCCACGTGTTACACTCGGGGACGGAAAATCTGGGTCAGATAAAAATCTTAACTAAAATGCATTATGAGTCTCTCACCTCTGTATTAATGTGGCATCTATCTTTGTAAAAAAACTGAACGCTTGTCAGCGTAAAATAGAGAGTCACTTAATCCTTAATAAATAATGTATGTTTCTTATTCTTTCACGCAAAAACGGCTGGACTGATTTGGTTGAAGTTTGGTAAGTAGATAGGTTACCCTGGATTATCTAGGCTACTTTTTATAATAACACACGAGGGTGAAGCCACGGGAAGCTAGAATTTTATACATAGGTTTAACTACACTTATTTTTATAGTGATAGATAGATAGATAGAAAAATGAACCAACCCGCATTGAGCAATGGTTGTGATTAACGCTGAATTTTATGTAAGAAAGGAGGCTGAACCCAGCAGTAGGCAAAAAAAAGACATGATGATGATGTGCCTATGGTGAACGTAAAAATACTACTGTTTCAAGGATTACCTACATAGTTTTCTAACTACCATGAGAGGCATGAGATCTCCAAAAAGCAGGCCAATGTTTTTTCTTCGTATTCCGTAAAAACTGACATGAGGTGGATTTTAAAAAGGGTTTTCAGAGAAGTTTTTACGGGAAATGTTTGGGAACTTTGTCAGGTATTTTCGGTTTGTACCAGAAACATAAGTTTTCGATGCCGCTTCAGTTTTAAAGTTGTTATTTATGGGCTGAAACTGGTCTTCCAACCTCAAAAACCTCTTTCGTTAATAAACACTTCGAAGATGTACTTGAAATGTCAGTTAGGGCCTTAAACATTAGCACAGTTCCTAAAACTGAATAAAAAAAAGGTTGCATTAAATATTTCAAGAATTTGACCTCCATGCATAATACACAGACAACCTTTTCACATCACAGACAAAACATATTCAAAAATGGAACACTTATCCGGCTGTCATTCATAATTTTACGCATAGTGCGTGTCGGTACCATTCTAACGTAAATCTGGGAGTACCGTCTACCCGTGTCACTTTGCTATTACTGCCGATATCTGGGCATTAGCTACTACACTTAGATTCTTACCCTTCTCGAAATAAGACGAGTTCGGGAACTGAGCAAGAATTGACTTTCCGTTCGACGTTGAAATACGTAGTACATTTTTCGTGATGTATCTTGGTTGAACATATAAATCGTGCAGTTTGCTTCAGTGTAAGGAATTTACTATGTTGTATCGTAATAAATACATTATTATAGAATTCAGAATGAATACTACTCAAAATATTTTTTATGAAGTTTATATACAAACCAGTAATGGTCCAAAAATACCTAAGAAGCACGTCGCTGGAACCACAGGAAAAAATATCATACATCTAAAAAATAAGTCTTTTATTCCTTTACGCAACAATAAGGAAAAATATTGGCAAGCACTATTATAAGAATATTTATATCCGAATATTATTTATTAGTGTCACGCTCTGAATGCAAAATCACAATGCTCACACCCGAACCCCAAAAAGCTCCCACTTAGATATTACTCGAGTATTCGCCAAACAATGACAAACCAAGCAAGCGACACGAACATTCTGCTATTACAACACAGTTTTTACTACAAAATGTAAGCTAAATAATATTTTATTCATGTCACAGAGTCCACTGTTCGAAACCAATGAATTTGTATGACGTAGATAACGCGTTTTATTGTCACAGTTAGTAAATAAATTCTCTCGCATACACCAATCATTGCAATCATGTACAGGGCTCACGTCCCGCTGGTCCGATGAAAGGTATAATCCAATCAATTATTACGCCGTGCTCCAATTCTGCACCAAAATGCAAAGAGAAAAGATTTTAATCCCAAAAACGGCGCCCACCCTAAGTGACGTCTATTTATTTTTTCTTTCGTTTTTGTTATTGGCTTCGTAGCAGACGTAGATTTGTCGCATCATTACGTCATATTTGTAATCTGGACATTGTTAGATGGCCGATTTGAGGACTGAAACAAATAATGAAGATTATGAGAATGGTTTGTAACGAAACTAATGTATCGAAACATTAGATTTGGTCGAATAAAGCGCTGTATGTTACAAGTTTAATACATAAATATTTTATGAATTTTGGCTGGCTGGAATTTGGGAACAAAGGGCAACATAAGAATGTATTACTTATTAAAAAAATGTAGTACGTAAAGCTTCACTCGAAGAAGTCTGGAGGGAAAATATCTTTAAAATGAACTTAGTCGTAACTGTCAAAGTTTAGAGGGCGTATTACAAAGTTTGATGTTAGTGCACAACAAAACTGTTTTAATCTGAAAAATGAGTTAAATATTTAATTGGTGGGTAAAAGTTTTGATATTTTATGTATATGTTTATGAAGATTATTCTCGCGGGAGTCGTTAGAAGTCCGTTGTCAGCGCAGGACTAGAAGCATTTTTCTCATTTTGTATGACGTCAACTCGGCCCACATAAAATAACAAAGATTAACTTTTAGAATAGAATCTACTAAGTTAGTAAATATTGCCACAGAAAAACACGTACACGAACACCTAGGTACTCTAATTAATTTAACACAACATTTTTCTTGGCCTTCCCTCCTTGCACCCTAATCTTAATTTCACTTAAGTAATTCCTTAAGTTTACCGATAAATAAGAGCAAACGACACACGTAACATGGGTCAACAAGACAGGCATGAAAGATATATTAAGGTGGCGGAAAACAAAAATATTTGCAAATCTAATTATAGGGAGGAAATGTAGGTAATATTCTGAAAGTTGTCGGATAACGCGGTACGTGCCGACAGAGTGCACGCAACAAAAGGAGTTTTTCAAGGAAATGAGTTAACTTTCGCAAGCCACTGGGCTAATTCAACGGCGTTCTGTGGCAAGTTTAACTTTTTCAGCGGTATTAGCCGCTTCATCATGATACCGGAAGTACAAAGACCCCGCTACTTTGTACGGCTCGTTTTTACAATATCTGGCACTAGCTTTTGCCCGCGACTTCGTTCGCGTGGAATAGTGACTTCCGGCAGATTTTTGGTTTGACCAATAGATGGCACTATATGTCCGGATTAAATTTTATTATTTTTATATTTTTTGTTATAAAAACTATCCTATATTCTTTCTCAAGTTCCATACTATGTCTGTACCAAATTTCACACAAATCGGTTCAGTAGTTTAGGCGTGAAGAAAAGACAGACAGACAGACAGACGGACGGACAGAAAGACAGACAGACAGAGTTACTTTCACATTTATAATATTAGTTAGGATTATGCGCATGTTGGAAATTGTTCCAAGTGAGTTTTCGACTCGGAGGCGTGTTTTATTTTTGTTCAGCTAAGGAAGTTTTTTACTAGGAGCAGTTTTGCCTTTCGTTGCCTTTTATGACTAGCTTGTAACATCGGGGGAAGTATTTTTTTTATTGTCCAATTTACATTATAGCTAAGTGATTCAAGATCAACTATCTTACTTGAAAATCAAGGACGCCACTACAGCACTTTAATTAAAGTACCAACAGAATTTTCTACCGATCAGAAAGTAATGTCTAAAAAACTGTATTTAAAATTAGTTTCCCACAAACTGATAGACGGCGTGTACTTCTAGATTGTTCTATTATGAAAAATCATGACTTTGATTGCTACCAGTCGTGCTGCATTTACCGTTTTCAGTTTCCTGAAGTTCCGCGGTAACCACAAACCGCGGCATTAGTGACGATGTAGCCGCTGCGGCGACTGTGATTGTGCCTGTTATGGTAACAACCATCTTTAACTACGCTTATAACTGACAACAAAGTATGTTTAACTGTCATTTTGCCAGAATTTCAATTTTTTTTTATAATAGAGTAATCCAAATGTAAAACACAATCAGTAATCAGTTTTGAAATAAAAAAGGGATGCCCATCAGCATTTTAGCCTTAGTAAAGTAACCATATGATATTATATAGGTATTACAAAATCTACGAATCTTCTCAACGAAATTGTAGAAAAAGAGCAATATCGCAACTAAATAAATTGCTCCCTAGATTTATATTGATACGAATAAAATAATGTGAACGACCAAAAGCAGGACTCAGCGAAAATTTTATTGGACCGATAAATGTAATTTTTCAGATATTGCGAAAGGACAATGCCAGGGTCTGGGCTCAAAGTTTGTCCAGCAGTGGGAGTAGTTCCAGCTGGTTCCATAGTGCACTCTGAACACGAAATCCAAATATTTTTGAAATCGGTCCCAGAGGTCCCGAAAAAAACCGGTTCAAATGTTCTCCATAGATAGTCACTTAACAAAGGCTGAGCCATTTGCCCAGTAGTGAAAGTGGTCGAAATAGGTTCTTTACTGCACTGTTAACACGAAATCCAAATATTTTGGAAATCGGTCCCAGAGGTCCCGAAAAAAACTGGTTCTAATGTTAAACTTGAACAGTCACTTTATAAAGCCCAAGCCATTTGCCCAGTAGTGGGAATGGTTAGAATAGGTTCTTAACTTCACTGTGATCACGAAATCCAAATATTTTGGAAATCGGCCGCAGATGTCCCGAGAAAAACCGGTTCTAATGTTAATCTTGAACAGTCACTTTATAAAGCCCAAGCCATTTGCCTAGTAGTGGGAATGGTTAGAATAGGTTCTTTACTTCACTGTTATCACGAAATACAAATATTTTGGAAATCGGTCGCAGAGGTCCCGAGAAAAACCGGTTCTAATGTTAATCTTTAACAGTCACTTTATAAAGCCCAAGCCATTTGCCCAGTAGTGGGAATGGTTAGAATAGGTTCTTTACTTCACTGTTATCACGAAATACAAATATTTTGGAAATCGGTCGCAGAGGTCCCGAGAAAAACCGGTTCTAATATTTAAACTTGAACAGTCACTTTATAAAGCCCAAGCCATTTGCCCAGTAGTGGGAATGGTTAGAATAGGTTCTTTACTTCACTGTTAACACGAAATCCAAATATTTTGGAAATCGGTCGCAGAGGTCCCGAGAAAAACCGGTTCTAATGTTAATCTTGAACAGTCACTTTATAAAGCCCAAGCCATTTGCCGAGTAGTGGGAATGGTAAGAATAGGTTCTTTACTTCACTGTTATCACGAAATACAATTTAATAGGATAAAAAAACAGGAATAGACGTTTAAAGGAAATTGTTGTTTCTCTTGCTTTTCAGTCTCTATCTACCACAATCAGTCCTAAGTTCGTGTAGCGTCGTGCAATTAATATCCGTAATGGCAATGGAAAAATCTTATCAAGACGAATAAAATAAGCTCGAACACGAGGTAGTAAATAGATACCGTTGAGGAGTTCCCTCGTCTCACTGTCGTCTCCATCGTCAGGTCAGGTTTTAACCTCCACTGTTTTGTGGTGTCGGAGACATATACCCGAATGACAAGTTTTTATTCGATATGTGCTTACAATTTGCGAGAGTTCCCTATTGTTTTAAGGTTTCTATCACCAGACCCTGGACCGAATAACAAAGGAACCATTTGGAAAGTAGATCCTTTCAAACAATAAAATGATTGTTTAAATCGGTTGGTAAACGACGGAGCTATGCACGTACAAACGTAAAAAGAATACAAAGTAACTGAGAAACTCCTCCATTTTTTTAAGTCGGTAAAAAAAAATCTCGTTCAATACCTCGTATTTGTCGATTAATATTATAATGCATTTCAATTAAGATAATAAAAGTGGAATAGTTAAGAGTTCGTAAGCATATTTTTCGTAATATTGAATAAGAGTCAATCCAGTTTTTCTCAGGACTCCTGGGATAGATTTCGAAATATTTCGGACTGGGACCTATTATAAGCCTATGGAACATAAAACACTATGCAGTTACCGTGGACAACTCTTGAGCCCAACTTCCATACAAAGAATAGCATTGTCCTTTGTCTTTGATTATTTATTTTTAAAAATGGAATTTTAAATGACGAATAATTTTTATATCGTTGATTAGATTATACGATGCATACAGCTAAATCTTCTTTCTCCTGCCCTGTTCCCAAATTTTACTTGGGGTCGGCGCAATATGTCATTTTCTTCCATTCTCCCCTGTCACTCGTCATACTGACACTCACTCCCTTCCTATTCATATCATCTTTCAGGCAATCCATCCATCTTTTCTTAGGTCTTCCTCTTCCTCTCCATCCATCTACATTCATACTTAGCACACACTTTGTTGCATGCGTATCATCCCTCCTCATTACATGTCCATACCACGACAATCTTCTACTTCTCATCTTTTCTGTAACTGGCGCTACTTTCAGACTTCCTCTAATGTAATCATTCCTCACTTTATCCATTCTTGTAACACCACACATCCATCTCAGCATTCTCATTTCTGTTACATGCACTCTCTTCTCGTCCCTCTTTTTCAATGCCCAACACTCCGATCCATACAGGACGACAGGTCTTATGACGGATTTGTAAATTTTGCCCTTCAGTTTGAGGGGCATCCGCGGGTCACAAATAGCGCTAGTTACCTGTCGCCACTTCATCCATCCAGTATTGATCCGATGCGTAACGTCCCTGTTCACCTCACCGTCACTTTGGACGAGTGAACCAAGGTACCGGAAGTCGGAGCAAACTGGTAGGGGCATGCCGGCTAGGGTTATGGTCATGGGTCCCGAAATACCGCCAAAATCACAATGAAGGTATTCGGTTTTACTCCTGCTCACCTTTAAACCCACTGTCTCCAGTCTCAGCCACCATGCCTCCAATCTACTCTGGACCTCTGGCCCACTCTCCCCCACCAGAACAATGTCATCGGCGAAAAGCATACACCAGGGTGCCTCCTCCTGTATATCTGCCGTAAGCGCGTCCATTACAAGCAGGAAGAGATACGGGCTGAGGGCTGACCCCTGATGTAAGCCAACACCTACACTGAAGCTGGCGGTAGTGCCCGCTGCGGACCGGACTTCTGTACTGCATCTGCCGTACATCGCTCGGATCAACGGCACATACTTCCCTGGTATACCTTTCTCCTCAAGGGCCCACCACAAAACCTCACGAGGCACCCGGTCTCATGCCTTCTCGAGGTCAACGAACACCATATGCAAGTTTTTGTGTGCACCCCTGTACTTTTCGCACAATTGGCGAATACAGAATATAGCGTCCGTTGTACTCCGACCAGCATGCATACAGCTAAATATTCCTGATTAAATCCGAAGTAAAAATACCGGGCTAAAATAATATCAGAACTAAAAATGCATCGAATGAAATGTCCATAGTCACTGAACAAATAGAAAACCACCATAATACTTTTATTATGACACTAGAATAAAGTTCTGAACACGAGCATAAATTGTTTTTTTTTGCTCTATGGGAACGGGCACAGCTTAAAAAACCATTGCGCTCGTATGTACTTCGATAGAAAAAACAGTGAATGGTGAATAGCTATTGCAGTTTGAAAGGTTAATTCTTGCACTGAAGATATTTTTAAAATATGTGTAAGTTAAACAGCGTGTCGGTAAGGTACATACACTGTCAAAGAAATAACAATATTTGAGATAAAAATACAGATACATACATTACCTTATTATTTTGCTTAATAAAGTTTATATTTTACAGTTAATGATTCGTGGAAACTCGTTATTCAATTATTTGATGTATTCTTTTGTTTAATCTTTTTGTCAGGCTTTACGTACACACATATAAAATTGATCAGGTACGTAAGCTCTTTCAAGAGGAAATGTTTCCACGTAATAGTCTAAGTAGTAGCTAATTATGTTCTGAGAAAATTGTAAACATCAAATAGGTTGAAGAGCAAATCTAAATAGAAATGTTGCAAGCTTGCTCAAGATGCAAATTGTTTCCAGTCTAGAAATTATTGAACATTGTAGCGAATTAATAAGACTCAGAAACTTTTCAAAGGTACCTACCTAGTGTATATAACCGTTTATGTTTAATCACAATTTCCGAACAATCAAATAAAAAATATGTATATATAAAAACTTTTAAAACTGGAGGAAGACGGTTCGTTAAATTAAAGGTATCTAGCATATTTCGACACTAGTTAATGGTAGTTTTTATGCAGTTGCTAGTAGTTCCACTAGGACGAAAATAAACCTTAGGACGAAGTTAATTAATATTAATTAATCCCTACTAATATTATAAATGCGAAAGTAACTCTGTAGGTCTGTCTGTTACGCTTTCACGTCTAGACCACTGAACTGATTTTAATAAAATTTGGTACAGAGATAGAGTTGACCTTGAGAAAGAATATAGGATAGTTTTCATCCCGGACTTTTGAAGAAATCTCTTGGAAACGCGATATAACCGACATAACTAAGCTAGTGTAGTAAATAAAACCATGACGTATGTTAACATAGGTTTCAACGAACATTCAAACAGCATTCATGATATGTAATACCCGTCAAAATTGTCTATCAGTTTATTTCGCTTATAATTAATTACATTTCATTTGACTTGTCACCACAAACATAATTCATTGTGTGGAATGCTGGTATGAATTCCATGATTTACAATAATATAGGGGCTTATCGCTTACCGCATATAGAGTGAGATATTTGGTCGAAACTACGTAGCTACTATTTTATTTTACTTACTACATAATTCAGGACGCTGTTTCTTTATCGCTGAAAATAGTGGCTCTTTATTGTTAAAAGTATTGTTATGTACAAGATTATCAAATAATATTACTACGAAAAAAAAATCTATCGCTGTTTATTTGTCATGCGGTAAGAAGTTTTTTTTTTATTGTACCTACTTATTTTTGATAAATAAAATATATCTAATATCAATGTAGCGCACAAACACATTTTCTATTAGGACCTTAGAATTTCTGCTCTTAACACATTTCCTTTTACATTTTTAGTAAACAACATCAAACAAAACACATTCCACCGCAACAATTAACACCCTCAACAAATGTTACCCATAAACTTTATATCCGGATATCCCGGGTATAAAGATAGAAAATGTTCAGGCTCCTAATTGATTAGCTGTAGAGACCTGGGTGCAACGTAAACCCATTAATTGCCAGCCACTTCGTAGAACGATCGCTGCTATTAATACTCTCGCAGGTAACTAGTATTGGTGGCGGTTTTAAGCGTCACTTTGACTTTAGGAACGATATAAGATACTTTAGGAACGATATAAGATACTTTAGGAACGGTAGGTATAGGACACTTTATGTTATGAAATTTCGTTTGCACTTAAGTGTTATTAAAGTAGATTGGTTTGTGCCGTGGGAGTGACTATGGTGTCATGTTTACCCTGTAATCTATTTTTGAAGAAAATTATAATGTTGTACACTAATTTCACTGTAACTAAACGTGGTCGTTCACAGTTTTTGTAGTATTAGCAATATCAGTAAATTAAACACACTGAAATCAGCTCACCCGAGAAAATTTAGTAGACCTGGTTATTTTTGGATTTCTAACAAGTGTATCTATACATCGTAGATAGATACCTAAGTGATAGTTTGTTACAAAATTTTCCAAACTTTTTACCGAAGTTTGAAAAGTGCTTTTTCATTTCACGAAGATACATCTTACAGAAAATATAACACGAAATAGAACGTTCCTTCGTATAAAGTTTCAAACGATTTCTCGCTTCGACAGGTCCAGTCTTTCAATGCACTGCACTGCATCCCGCTCAGTCGCGATCAAATAAAGAATAATCGGCTTTCATTAGAAGTCGGTACTGATTTCTCTGAGGAAGTGATCAACTCTCGGCTTACGGGATCGACGAAGATTTAAAACGCGGTTCACCAGTTTCGCTTAGTAAGCAGTTCTTTCTTATATTGTTTAGTGCAAATATTTCTTGATTTTTTAGTGCAGGGAAGGAAAGACGTGGGAATTTCCTGGTACCATTATTTTTGTGTCGTTGAACTTTGGGTTTTGGTAAACTATCGCTTAACTATTACAAGATTCATCAAGAGACATCGTTACTACAACTAATGATCTAGAAAAAAAAACCCTGTAAAATGGTATAATTAGAACTATTTTTGTACTAATAACTAATTCCTTTTCCATACGCAAAGGCCTTAATAACCGTCTAAGTGAATTAGTATCCTAATCCTTAGGATTATTACGACTAAGCCTCACTAAGCCTGTAAGCCCATTGCTTTAAGCACTTACTTGCCTACATGACGTAGTTACTTATGTAAAATACATACCGTACCTATAATGGGTTCACGGTAGAACGCTGCATACAAAGTACATTTCCATTCAACTGCTCGCCAATCTCCGCTGTTTTCCATCAGAATGACTCACTGCTGTCGTCCACTTCACAAAAAGAAGTAAACATAACGGCCATCCCCGGGAAATGAGCCATTCCGCACACAAGTAACAAAGTAGATTAAGAGAGTAATTAATCGACGCCATTTGCATTTTGTTTTATCGATTAGCAAGAGATTATCGATTTAGTGTTCGATTTTTAAATTAACTGACATTACTTTAAACTCCTACTAGAAGAATTATAGCAAATCGACGTCGTACAACTTATTTTACACTAATCCATTAACGTCGACGTCGCTGCTTGTACTTGAAAATGGCAAGATAATTTAAAAATCTTTGTAAAGAGGTTCCAAAAGGTATCACTGAATCAGCTTTTTGATAACATTAAATCGTGTACTTTGACTTCAAAGATCTTTGTAGGATCATATCCGTCTCGCATGTTCCTACAGTGAAAACCTCCCGAGCGCTTACCCTAATGGAACTTTGTGTTGTATCAAACTTTGATCCACAAAAGGTCAGCGGACAAAGACACAAAAATAGGAACCACGAGCTCTTTACTTTTTTATTTGTAAATAGACTCTAAAGTAGAAACTTTTTGGTCAGATCTGGCCGACTTTTTCGTTTTCACCAGCATCCGATGCACATTTTGTCGTCAGTGTTTTATTTCTCATTTTTTTCACGGAATATTGCGCTGGTGTACAGTCGAGCGTCGCTCTTAGCTAAGAACCTTTTCATTAAGTATTATTCGGAACTCTTTTATTCGGTCTTTTTCAGATTTACATCAAAATGCACTTGGAGATGGAGTCTATTAAGTGTTTAGATAGAAATGAGTGTACTGCTTAATATAAAACAGGCAGTGTTTAAATTTTAACGTTAGCACGTGTTTTTGTACACCGGTTCCTGATGATTAAGTTAGAGCAATATCTTATATGAAGCATCTAAGCAAGTATCACGGGAACGTCTTACACTCTGTTACTCTAGTAAATTCAAGGGAAATATCGCTACCTGCTTGTCATACGGCTTATAGGTGTGAGAGTATAAGACACGATTCTCTGTAGTTAGCTATGATCTATCTATAAAACGTGCTCAATTTTGGTAAAACTGTGAGAAACATACAGTCAGAAAGATTACTTACATTTGATTTACAAGTTTTTTTTTTTCACGGTGATTGATATTTTACTAACCACATTTACAAATATTTTTTGATGCTTTTTAGTTTTAGTTTTTTACTAGAATAGTTTTTAAATTTAGAAGTTTGATTATTAATGAAATAAAATAAACTCATTCCAATTCTCAATTCATTTATTTTCATAGATGAATAATCTCTAAAAGACTATGTCTTTTACATCCATCGCCTAATTAATAGATACGAGTATACTATTACGTAGTAAAATACTCAATCATTAACAATATCATTGACGAATTAAGGTATAATATCCATTGATTGGGACCTATTTGTCCACATATGCAAAATTTAAAGAAGATACCTTAGGTAAGTAAGTAGAGGTACAATGAATTCGTCAGAAAAAGATATAAAATTATATATGTATATGTATAATGTAATAATGGTATAATGTAATAATGGTGTCGTGGTGGCCTAGTGGGCAAAGAACCAACCTCTCAAGTATGAGGGCGCGGGTTCGATTCCAGGTCAGGCAAGTACCAATGCAAGTTTGTATGTACTTTCTAAGTAAATCTTAGACATCAATGACTGTGTTTCGGATGGCACGTTAAACTGTAGGTTCCGGCTGTCATTGAACATCCTTGGCAGTCGTTACGGGTAGTCAGAAGCCAGTAAGTCTGACACCAGTCTAACCAAGGGGTATTGGGTTGCCCGGGTAACTGGGTTGAGGAGGTCAGATAGGCAGTCGCTTCTTGTAAAGCACTGGTACTCAGCTGAATCCGGTTAGACTGGAAGCCGACCCCAACATACTTGGGAAAAGGCTCGGACGATGATGAATGTAATAATGGTATACATTAGCTTTTACTTTTCTGGTACTTAATAAAAATTAGCAAGTTTATGCTCATTAAGAAGTCATATTTTATTGCGGCAATTCAAATAAAATAAAAAGTAAAAAATGTCTAAGTACTTAAAAATTTCGACAGCGACATTTTTAAGTACTTTATGCCTTACTTTCTATTCTTTGTAAACTCTATCAATGGATACTTTACCTTATTCGCAAAAACAATGCACTTTAATCCTTATACTTAGACAGATCTACAAAAATCATAGAGGTAATGATATGTAGATATTTTATATCTATTTGGTTTTACCTGCCTTACAAATCGGAGAAAATTGGGAAGAGATTGGCTAAATAATTTTCTAGATATGGTAAAACATTTTTCTCCTCTTTCTCTCTCGTCTTAGGTACCCTAAACCCTTTAAAATCACTCATATTTTTTAAGAACATAATATGCGCAAAGCTACCTAACTTTAAAATTAAATTATAATGTAATTAACATATTTGACACAATATAACAATTGAAATTAAAGTTCAATCAACTATACACAACTTTTAATATCTTCGATTAAAATATAATTCAGTGTAATATTTTCCAATGGCGATTTAGATAACGTGGAGAACACAATAAGGCCAAAGGCATATTAAGAAGAATATAAAATTAATTTATAATTATACTCCATTTAAAATAACATCAGAAATTTAAGTAAACCTTTTTTACTGTTTGTTCAACCGATTTTGACTTCTATTCCGTAGACAAAAGAACGGAATTGAAAGCAAAATAATGGTTACAATACCAAGTATTTACTGCAGCCGCCATTAATCATACTACTAACGCAATAGAAGTCAAAATCGGTTGAACAAACAGTAAAAAAGGTTTACTTAAATTTCTAATGTTATTTTAAATGGAGTATAGGTATATTGATAGTATATAAAGCAATTAGCTGCCATAGGTGTGATTAAATTAGGTACATATTGACAATCTTGCTTTTATGTCAAAAGTTGTTTTTTCATGATTATAGCGGATACTATGCTTAAGGTATTTACGATTTTGTGTTGACATTTTTTTTCAATATGTTCGCTTATTCTAATTTTTCCACGTTCATAAAAAAAGTTACAAAAGTACACGAGGAATGACTAAAATTATTATAATTAATAAAACAATGATGAAACTACATAAATAAATAACAAATGAATAAAGTTTTCGTAATAATAAAAGACGGTTTTGAATGTACAGCCATCGACAAAATTGAAAATAAGTATACCTATTGGTATCGGCAGTTTTCAGTCACGTATTTACACTGAGGAACAATAAATACTGATCAGTCTAACTTCAGATATACATCGTCGTATTTAGGTATAAATATCAGTGTGTTCCCTGATTCATTGCACCTAAGTGTAAGTACAGTTATGAGTTTGAGTAAAAAGGTTTTGCACTATTGTCGATGGTTGTACCATATTAGATTTTTAACCAACTTGAAAGTAGGGTTATGTACATAAAGTTGACACAATGCTGCTACTTATAATCTATCACAGGATGTTCTGAGCTTAATATAAAGACTGACATCCTTATAAAATATTTTTTCTACAAGCTATATAGTATCTACACGTAAATATACAGTAATTATTTATACATATATAGTAACAAATTAACATTTAATAATTTCATAAATTCATCATTATTAGACATATTAATTCAATCTGATAATTTCAAAAGAGAATGCCTTTATGTTTTATTGAGCAATTTTAAGTGTCTGTACTTTTTTTCAGCTCTTAAATAAATAACGATACCATAAAAATATTGATCCATTTAACCCCGACCACCGATGTTATTAAGGAAAGAACGTTCTTTTGAAAAATGTATGTAACTTATATTTTATAGTCAATCAATGGTAACATTAATAAGTACAAACAATTAGTCTTACATTGATAAACACTATCGATGCTCCATTTCCTTATGTCATAGCCGGGTAAATAATGTTAAAAATATAAAAATAATAATCTACAAATATCAATGACTACAATTATTTGGCAACAACGCAGTGTAATTATTTACATTAAACAGTCAGTGCTCATAATTTACTACTTACACAATTTACAATGGACGACGAAAAAGGCGTAAAACAATGAGATTATAATCTATAATAACTACAATAAATAGTTTCTATCAGGTTTATAACCGAGGAACTGCAACACTCACCCGCATTCATTTCTTACGGTTCATTACACATTGCATCAGTCATTGACAAACTTGTTACTGGCAATTGCACACCGCACAGCGTTCTAAATTCAAATTCTATATTGTTCCTTGCACGAAAAACTTACGTGGCGACGAAGTTATCAGTTGCATAAAATGCTAAGTGCGTGAGAGTGGCAGCACTGATTAAAAGAACACTATGGAGGAGGTGCGATCCCTTGTCGGGTAAACCGCATTCTTGCCTGTTGTATTCGAAGCAGAAATTCTGTAAAATAAAACATATTATTTACAAATTATGAAATATTGAAGGAAAATATGTTAATTAATAAGGGCTTATATTACTATCCGAAAGGTGGTTAACCGCAATAGGAAATCGCTAATAGTTTCAGTTACAATATGAAACAATGTTCACCACTGAATATAAAATTTACAACGCGAACCACAGTTTGGGAGTCACGAACAAAATCGGAAGAGTTTTCCCGTCACGACATTGCCTCTTCGGTTTGACTTCGGAAAACTCGTAATTTTGTGAAAGAAATAATGAAACTTCTGCGAGTTCGGAAAGCTCTGCTCTTTTGAAAATGTTTATGTCTCCATATACATATCTATGTATGTAAGGGAAACCGTACCTTACTATGTAAGTAATAAACGGAAAACAGGAAAGTATACAAGAATTTCCTCCAGACATACATTTTGTTTTGCCGATTTTACTGCCCAATAAAAACAGTCTAGTTAGTTTCCAGCGCCAGCAGTGTTGGCCAGGGTCTAAGAGGCTTACCATTTTTTTTTTGTTTTGGGTGTCAGATGGACTTAAGACACTTGCAGGAGGAATCTTTGCGTAATAATATCGAAGTTTTCTTTATTAAACGCTCGTTATTAAACTAACCTTAATGATATTAGACGCCATCCTCTTGAGGAAAGCGCTAGTGAATAAGGCCGCTTCGTCGCCACAGGACCTCTGCACGGTTTCTTCGGAGCACATCAGGTACTCTTGGAATGAACTGAAAATAACAAAACTTTATTAAACATCCCACAAAATCAAAGTAACCTTTAAACTTAAAGACGTAAAGGCCAAAATCGCTGATCACTTTTAATTTTAATATCACTTAATTTGCATAGAATGAATTTTCTGTTCGGAATCAGCTACAGTTATTAAAGTTTTTGCTTAAAAGTGAAAATAAAAGGTAAGGGGCCATTATAATTACACGGTAACACCTTTTTTCGCAAAGGTAATTAGAGAGAGTTGTAATGATATTATAATTGCTTTCTTAACTGCAATTCTTCAAGATCTTATGTCCATTGCCACTCAGTTTGGCAGAAGAATTATCTTTTTTGTGAAGTGTTGTAATGAACCACTCGAATTCGCCTTGAGTATTAAGAGGCAATCGTATGGTCTGTTTAACTGCTGTAAAACGAGGTATTAATACTAACATGATATCCTATTTATAATTTGAATATCAAACTGTTAGATACTATATTTCTCTATGCCATGTTTAAAAGGTATCAGGGCAGGTTAGTTAGTAGCAGGGGCGTATTTAAAGATTGCGCGCCCTGGGCTCCTGTAGCTTTCCGCCCCATCAAGGAATGAAAGAAAACAAAAAAAAATATATTTTACATTTTTTTTCTGTGTACAAAATTCGTAACAAACTTGTTTATTACATCATCGTAATCAATTTTATTACTTAAATCAGCTTTAAAGTTCAAAATTGCCAAATTATTCAGCCTTTCTTCGATAAGACTCGATCTTAAATAAATTCTTATTCTTTTTAAAACTGAAAATGAGCGTTCTGCACTGCACTACAGTTTGTCACTACAGTACTAAGAAATATACGCATCGCAATTTGGATACTTATAAGGAAATGCCACTTTTAAATCATTTTTAGGGTTCCGTACCTCTATACCTCTATAAGGAAAAAACGGAACCCTTATAGGTTCACTTTGTTGTCCGTCTGTCTGTCAAGACCCTTTATCTCAAGAACGAGGGTCTTCTTGCGCCTGTACGACTGGCGCGAGGAGGCTCAGCGCCGGGGGGAAACTCCGCTACCGCGGCAAGTTGTCGCGCAGCGGGCGGAGCTCCGGCGCGATCTCATGGTGGCCTGGAGGGAGCGACTATCGCAACCCAGTGCAGGGCACGCCACCATCGTGGCGGTAAGTCCCCTCTTTGAGGAGTGGCTCGGGAGGAGTAACGGCGCCCTCGCGTACCGCATGACGCAGGTCCTCACCGGACACGGTTGTTTCGGGAGGTACCTGCACCGCATCGGTCGTGAGGAGGCGCCCGGGTGTCACCACTGTGCGGACAGCCCCGAGGACACGGTGGACCACACAGTCCAGGTGTGCCCCGCATGGGAAGGGCACCGCCGGGTCCTCGTCGAGGCTTTGGGCGGCGGCGACCTCTCGCGTCCGGCCCTGGTTCAGGCCATGGTCCAGGGCGAGAGGGAATGGGATGCCGTCGCCTCCTTCTGCGAAGCGGTCATGCTCGAGAAGGAGGAGGCGGAACGCCAGAGAGTTCGCACCTCTCATCCCGGCCGCCGCGCTGGACCAGGTAGACACCATGGGCGCCGGGTGTCGCGAGATGACTCCCGGCCACCGTAGGCGTGGGTCTGTGGGCGGTGAGTTCGGGTGGCTCATCGTCCCTCTGTCTTTCTAGACGACAGACCCGTGTCGACGGCGCGCGTTGTTCCACGCGCTCCTCAAAGAGATGTCAGCAACCCCAGCGGGGCCCAGCAGGGCCAAGGCCTGCCGGGGCTGCGGGTTGTTCGAAAGAGATACCGCGGCCCTGGTACATAAAAGGCCTATGACGGAACACGACGATTTTAGTCAGTAAGAGTCTGACACTCCCTCACCGCTGCTAACCCACAGCGGGAGGGGTCATTTGATGATTTTACGTCGCTAAAAAAAAAAAAAAAAAAAAGGGACAGAATTACACTTTTGTCAAGGCACTAGAAACGTAAAGCCAGCAGCCCCGAATCCTACTCTCTAGCAGTCGTTTTTACAATTCAACAGTTACAAGTCGTCAGGCGGTTTCGAAAAAAAACCTGCTCGTTAGGCGATTAATCCCTCAAAAATAAAAGATCCCATTCCTGCAATGGCTGCTTTAACCCAAGTTAGTAGTAAATTCTCATCACCTAAAATAAAATAAGCTTGTGTTGGACACAAGGTTACTGCTATAAATTGTAAAGGAGTTCCCATAACTATATCTGATCTTTGCTATCGATCCCGCAATGGCAGTCAAACCTATCTATGTGGAAAGTCTTCGCCAATACGAATTAAATAAGACCAAACACGTGGTAGTTGCAACATACCGTTCAGGAGTTCCCTCGACTCTATGTGGTCTCCATCTCCAAACCTTCACTGTTTACCAGTACCCTCAAAAATACACTCACATGTCTGGTTTTGACTTGATGCGTGCCTACAATATTCAAGAGTTGCCCTCTTTATCAGGGTTTCCAGATCCTCATCAGATCCTGGTCATCCGAATTGGCATCTTCCTTCTTTATGAAAAGTCTTTAACAATAGAAACTAGCATTGCAACCTGTACATTGTACAATCCTCTGAAACTGCTTGTCTTTTATATTTTTTTAACTATCCTGGACATTCGTCTCCATGGAATTTTAATTAAATATTTATATTAAAAGAAACGTCATACTATTTTAAAACTACTTGTTTTACTACTCCACAATTTAAAACTACTTTGATTCATGTCCGCCACTTTTTGCAAAGCGGGTCAGATGTGCCCAATGACCTTTAAGGCATAATTAGTTATTTTCAATCAGATTTCTGAATGATGACTATAAAATGATGTAAATAAATAACTTTAATAAAAAAACTTTTACAAGGTACTGGCCTACTATTCTGGTTACAAAAATATTAACTATTTTGACTCTCACGAAATTACAATAACTATGATTGTTCTAAACTGAACGGTTTGCGCGAAAGTCAGTTTTTATTTATACAGGATTTGTACGGAACCCTCGGTGCGCGAGCCCGACTCGCACTTGGCTGGTTTTTTTTTCTTTAGATTTCCTTAAAAAAAATACCGAGGCGGAAAAAGATTTGACTATTCCACCGGTTCAGAAAAGAACAAAGGCCGGCTTTCATACTTTAAACCCTTAAGACATGAAATCAACATGTGGAAAGATGGCTCAGGGCCGTTCTAGGCTTACCTACGTCCTAAAATATTGTTCTGTACTTTTTTAATCCTCCAACCTAAAGCCCAAGGGCGGCCTGCCGGCCGCCCCTGGGCCGCCCTTTGCCGCCTGCCGCCCCGGGCTGTAGCCCCTTTAGCCCTAGGGTAAATACGCCCCTGGTTAGTAGCCAGGCCGAAATTATATCGTACCGGCCAGCAATAATATAGGTAGTAAACAACAGAGTGCTGATTCCGAGTTTTGACAGCATTCGCAACTCGATACGTAATTATAAGTCTATTGAAATAAAGAGTCGTATGCTACGTCACATGATTTAGATATGACATCTTCATTCATTTTGCCGGTTAATAATGATTACACTTGCAAAAGTGAGCTCAAGTGTAATACGACCAAGTACTGATGACAGTCTTTATTAAATAAACAATTCTAAGATAAGTGCTACGTGATTCAATGGTATGATAATCTTCGCATCGAAAATTAACTTGCAAAACTCGCACTAGCCACTCAGTTCCGAAATTCAAACTAGGAATATAGTGACCCTAGAAACAAACGAACGTCAAAGATTCGTTATTACAATTTAAAATATGTATTTTCTTTACAGTCGTTTTGAATAACATCAAACATTAGAGTTATTTTATTTCCTCGTCCAGAGTATTTTTTAATTTATAATTATATTTTTATTTTAATTTATAAAAAATACTCTAACATAAATTAATTTACAGAGCCTTTTACAGGGTCAATGTACTTAATACTGAATCCTAATATTGTTATTATTACCACTTTTATTTAAATTTATACTACAAGCACATTTTGCTTGTAGTATAAACATTATTTAAATAATTTACTACATACACAACTTCCTTATATGTAGAAAGCTAGTCTTAAGAGCAGGATCTCAATCACGATCAAACTGACAAGCCGATCTACCTAGTTTACAGACTGTCTAAACGTTAATCTGTCTAAAGCTTAATTCCTGATATTACCAATAACCTGTTCGGAGCATATGCTGCAATATACACATTTACATTTCATATATAGGTAGGTATGAATCAATGGAATAAAATCATTCAGATGATACTCCACTTCATTATATTTTGTTCATTGCAGTAGTGAATACATAATTGTCCATGTCAATCGTCGCTATTGGAGCCAATTGACTTCTTCAATTATTAGGACGACTTTTAATACATTAATAGAGGTAGTTATGTGTGTTCAGAGTACCCTTGATGAACAGCCCTTTTGATATTTAGGCCCAAAGAGCTAACCTGATACACAACTATTAGGTCATGCATACGATGCTGTATTAATTTTTAAACAAAGATCTATATTTATAAACCATATCTATCTATGATACAGAGCAGTACTTCCTAGCCATAAAACAAAAGTCGAGCGGAGTATCAAACTGAACTAGAAGTTGTAATTTGAAGACAGTTTGCGGACAAGCGGGACCCTACGTTAACCCGCACGTAGACTTGTAAACGATGATCATGAGAGCCTATTACGTATGATGAGGCCTAATTATCGGCATTATGATGGTAGGCCGTAATTGCACTTATGTTTGAACTGAATGAGATGTCTAAACGTCTTAATTTTGGCAGTAAATGTTTCGAAATACCGCGATTGGGTTTAGAAGAATATAGGGGTAATTATAAATCAAAACTGACGTGTTGAAAAACAAATATCTATGTTACCGGTGCTTTAACTGAAAATATCACAAGGCTAATAAGTATCTTCTTACAGCCTAGCCAAGTCGAAAGTCCGTCTCGAAATTACTTAAAACAGCAACAATTAAATGTTTTATAGTATAAAAAATGGACTTTTTCGTACAACACGATGTATTTTTCAAAGGCTTTACAACAACAGCAAATGTAAAAACTGGAATTAGGAGCACTGTCGTGATTAATTAACTTTCAAAGACGGATCACGCTGTTTCTTTTATCACAGTTTTTTTTCAGAAACTTTATAAGAACAGGGAAATCTTTCTTTGAAAACTTTTTTATTAATTTACGTTTTTAGTGTTTACTCTAGTATTGCAGTTAAAAAAATACTTGAACCAATTTTGCAACCTAGCCAAGTATCACTGAATGGGTCCATAATTTGAAGGAAATTAAGCATAAACCTAAAGTACACTGAGAAATTTCCAAGCATATGTCCTAGAGTGAAACTTTATGACGATCCTATTCTGCTTATGCGTCTTTTGGAACAGTGCAGCAGTAAAATAGAAACTAGGTATATAGCGAATATTGGAGCATATGGTAAAGGTACAGGTAGGTACGTAGCTGCATAATTTTACTAAAAATGTTATTTGTGCAAAAGGAAATCTAAATTAAAATCTCATAAAACTTACTGTATATTACAAATGTGAACATAAAGCACGAAAAAACAAAAGGACGCGCCTCTAAAGCACAAAACACATTCGGACATCTTTTGAGAATACTATCAGTGTGTGTTCCGTTAAAATAATGTTCACATATTATTTTTATCTTTGAAATAAAATGCACAGTTTAATTCAGCTAGAGTCACAGTCGGCACAGTTCGCGCAGTTGCTTTTTTCAGTGTGGAAATAGCACTGTTTTTGTTCATCTTTCCATTGTGTCAGTGCATGGCCAGCGATGTATAAATCCTCTGATAGTGTACGAATATTTTAACTAGAAAAAACTGACCAAACGCACCACATTCCAATGCAAATGATATTCTGCACTCTAAAAATAATACTTTTCCCAAAGTTTGCTGAAAATAACTTGCATTATGCGAACAAAAACTCGTTAGCATCGAGATAAGGGAGAAAAAGCTGACAAAGATTATGCCGCTTTCCTTTTTCATAAATCAACAAACATCTGACAAATTGATGATTCAATTGTATGGAATGGCGGGATAAAGGAATCGTTAACACATCGAAAACTCTTAAGTACACCGCTTAATCCAAACTGAATCTTAATCAGGGTTTAATGGTGAGAAGAGGGACGCTCAATGTCTCCCGGACAGCCTTCCAACATCAGCTTATCCAGAACATTCTTAAAATTTACGTAAACCCGATGAAATTAATGAACGCGAAATCTTTTGGATGAATACTTTGTATAAGAAAAAATTTGGAATTTCGCTACCTCTACAAATACTGCCCCGGGCCGTAAACATCAAGCTTAATTTAATGGAATATTTGACTTTCATTCACTGCGATCTTATACAAAGACACGGTCAAAATCTAAACCAAAAATATTATATTACAAAGTCGACAGGGCCCGAACCACAGGCGGGCGTTGTTAATTTACATGTAAATTGGTACAGATAAGTATTATTATCAGTGGAAATCACGCCTCAGACAAGTAATTAGTTCGTGAGGCTGGGGGTGCCTGTTCGATTTGTTGAATATTTTACTAACGCGGACTATTCAATATTCAGGACTCCTCCCGACTCTTTGAAGTACCCACTCTCTAGGACTTCTCTTGATAACTTCCATGACAGTTTAATTTGCGCATCTTGAAACTGAGTGACGCCGTTCGTCTGAAGAGATGCCTTTATAGACCCAGAATTGCAAACAGACCCTGCTTAGTTCCATAATATAAAAATAACAATGTATTTATGTATGAAACTGTGTTGATTCTCAATAGATATCGGCCTTGTCGGTTGCCAAAAAACAAAATACCTAATCGCTGAAGCGACGGGCGCACGGCGTTGACTCGATATAAACGAGTTTGTCCTACGCGTTTCGTATTAATGTAGTTGGATTGGATCAGCACGAGATTTTTAATACATATTAATGTTTTTACTGGAAATCTTTGTAATCTTAAATGATAGCAGCGAATCAAGCCACGTGGGTCGGCATTCGGCAACGAAATAGAACGGATGAGGCAGATAAACTATCTTAATAGCCTGAAATGCCGACAATGTTAAAGATCACTATCACATCAAAATAAAATATACTGACGATATTATGAAGAATCATACGATGACGTTAACTACCTTATCTTGTTTGGCGTGATTTTATTTTCACGTAGGTATGATGCATTAGGTAAACATACCAACAAGATTTAAACCTACCGCAAACCCCTAAAGAAAGTTTTCAAGCAAAACAATTTGCAGACTGTTGTCGGCGAATGGCGCACTTTGAGCATTTAGCGAGAAGTCTGCATTTATCAGTATGGATTTTACTGTAAGTGCCTCAACTCAAATAAAAGCGGGACTTGTTGGAAACTTCTAGAGATGTGCTGTGGAAACAGCGGTCTCTGTAGGTTTTGTTACACTGAATTATGCATGCACAGTGACTTTGTGTACAAAATAAACAAGACAGTGATTAAAAAGGATTTAAACATCTCTACAAATTATGAACGTCCGTTCTCTTTTACTTCGTTGTAGCAAACAGAGACAAATATTTAAAATTATGATTTACACTATGGGAAGTCATAACACAATAAACAGCAAAAAAGGATTTTGTTTTATTCGCCTTTGTAATTTGTTTTGCATTCTGATGCAATACGAACAACACGGTGTCCCGAAATCAGTTTTATTTCATTTTGCATATTCCACGAGCAACGTTCATTCTTGAAGTTCGCAGAATTCACGCGGTGTAAAATAAATAATAAAAACGCGGTGATGTTTTTCAGAGAGGCATCGAAATGGTATTTATTTTTACAAATTGTTTTTACAGACACCTATATGGAACTGGTAAAACAGGACATTGACGAGACTATTCTGAACAAAAATTGAGCATAAAATCTCAATAATGATTATTCATCATCCCGTCACAACTCATGATAGTTCTGAGAATCAACAAAGATAATATTGGGCAGTTTTGGCGGCAGCACTGTACTACGACCACCGAATTAAGGTTCCAAAACGTACCTAGTAATTACGTTAATGGGATTTTTATGACGGACTGTTAAACAGTTCCATGTCTCAAGGTGAATATTAGGTACTAGAAAGTAGTTTGTGACAAGAGCACTCTATACATTTAGATGGATCTGCGAAGTAAGTGCCCTTTCCACAAGCAAACTAGGTATGTACATAATAATGTGAGTAATATGGATAACTATCTGGGAAGGGACCCCACCTACAGGGTTTTTAATGACCTCACAGAGCATTTGTCCTTACAACTGGAGGAAGAGTCTATGTTTGTCGATTTAATACTTGTAGAATTTGTAGCTAGTCTCCACTGAAAATTACCTTGCTAAATATGATTTTTGAATTTGTTGAGAATGAGAACCGGTATTATTTTATAAAGAAAATCACACTTACCAACAAACAGTTCTAAGGTGATCCTCATGGGTGGTAACAAGTCCCGTCTGATCAGTCTGATACTGATCTCCTTGCTGATGACTGCCCAAGGTCATCAGCGTCAGTTCATAGTTCTTACTGCAAGTCTCATAGTCGGACCTGACCATTTTGACACAATCTGCGTGTTTCAAGTACTCGTCCTGATACTTTCCTCTGGTACATAATTCTTGGACTACGTCTGTGATGCCAGCGTAGATTCGGCGGAAGACAACTTGCTCGTGTTTTTCCATGCAGACGTTTGTGTAGTTGTCTATGCATTTGATGCCCATTCGAAGCTCCCTGTAACAATGTATTCGTATTAGAAATAGTAGTGGTCCAAGTATGACGCCCTGTGGCATCCCACCAAAATGTGTGCTCACTAATAAATAGATAGGTTTTTTTTGTAAGTTTGATGAATAGCGTTTTTCCTACACCAGGGACAATAGGTATATCTATGTAAAATATGATACCTATAACACCACCCACGAAGTCAACGGACGCATTTTTTCCTGAGCTCCACATACGTTTTCAATTTCCGTACAAATATGCGAGAACCCACATTATTCCAATACCCGGACGTAGGTACTACATAAAGTATCGTACTATATACGTTACGGGAAAGTGAGAATAATCTTCGTGTCTGAATTCAGTAAGAAATCTATCGTTTTCAATCAAACGTGGTCATGTTAGTACTGATATGGGAGTTAATCTCCCAAAAATATATACTACGGGGAACAAAACATGACTGTACATATTTTTCACCCTCGACCCACCTGCCTAATCCACTGTTGGGAGTCGTGCGCATTTGTAACTCCCTGTAGATATGTTACGGATGGAAGCTATTAATTATTTGTGGGAGCAACATCTTAATGGTTGCTGTGGTTTCACTTGTGTTTAGTTTTCGTACGAAAAACACAAGTTCAGCCTTTTGAAGAAAACAATTTTAGTAGATAATAAGGAATTACAATTAAAACCAACCTCGGATTATTTGGGCGTAAAAGCGGGGAGAGCAAAAGCTGTACCTATTAAAAAAAAACACTTATCAAAGAATAGAGTTTATTACTATGAAAATTGAATTTACATAAATCTAGTTCAACAGAACTAATAGTGCCAACTAGTACGCCTGTTCGCTCTATTAGAAACCGTTTAGCTGCAGATGAGCTATGCAAAGCAGACAGACACGCTCCGATTTACAATCTGCGCAAAACGTATGTATCTGTATCACATTGGTATCATCAATCCATCTATAGTAAGTCACAGTCGCATATGGAAATGTTCTGAAGGTAAATGGAGTATGTTGTTTGTTTAAATTATCACTTTTTATGAAGGTCCATAGGGTCCCATCGGGGATCGAAACAAATTCAGTATTTTTTTATTTTTGTTACATGGTTCAAATGAACAGGTAATATGAGATTCCGTAAAATTGAACGGGCACTTTAGACAAAAATATGATATAGAACGCGCCAGTTCAAATATCATTCAAATAGAACTCACATTTTATGTTGCGCGTAGAAGCGTTAGTGCGCTTGTTAAAAAATAATTATGGTTTTATCTATCGAATATGACTAATGTGAATTCGCGTGATCAATTTACCGGATAAACACTGATAAAAGTTAATCATTTTACAAAACATGATCGAAATAAACAAACCTTATTTTCCACTATGACTCAAAACTTGGAAATACCATAAAATATGATCTCGAATCGTTTTGCGTTATCATTCCAGAACTGCATTTAACAAATACGTAAACAAAAACGAGCTAATATCATCGTTTAAAACTACAAATGCATTAAAGTAAACATCGTAGTGGACCCAAGAATAGCCTGGAGCATCGCCAAAACAAACGAACATCCCGCCGGTCAAAAAATTACCGCCAAAATTAGGCATGCTAATTTATCGTAATTTCAATGTTTGCCGACCCGACCGCAGTAAAGTGCTTCATTGGCTATTCAGCTCTATGAAGCGCTGACTGAAGTCCGACAACTAGTTTCAAATTGCTATTTACCGCAAACAAGAGTACTAAATTAAGATGAGCTAACTGCGTGCCGACCGCGCCATTCCATCGCTGAAGTTACTCGTCCCTGACGTAGCCAACTCTTTAGCAAAACTTACTTTCGCTAAGTTCTTGGTTGAGCGTAAATGAGAAAGATCGTTGCACCATGATATCGTTGAAGTAAAAAGACTAGAGTCCATTCTTCTGAGCGTTTGGTAATTGGAAATTGAAAGGCTTTCTTGAAGTCTTTCTGATTCAATTATTTTTTTAAGCTGATTAGAATAAAATATAAATTTATTTTCCTACATTGATAACGTCTCTTGGCTGTTTAACCCTTCCGGGATAACCAGCTGTTTTAATGAAAATATTATTTCCTCTCTCTCATAATTACCGATTACAATATATGTAAATACGTGATATGTTGCGGACATTTTAATTAGTGCCTAATGATTGATTACTGTAAATTACCTTGTCGAGCAAATCTTGCAACTGCTTCATTTACAACTCTTACAGCAATTACACTAATTATATAAGTCAAGAAATGTTGATTGAGTAACTTACACACAACTCTTGTCCAATTCCTCTCGTGTGAGCGCAAACGATATTTCTGGTGAACTTAGAACAGGCAGGGCCATCGAACATCTCTGCAGTAGGTCCTCTTCACGATTGCAGTGGCCTTTGACAGCTCCTGCTGACAAAACGAACAATCAAATATTTTCGTATTCAAACCAACGGTACGAGCTCATAAATAAATACCGCAGTGTTTGCACAGGTGGAATGAAATATCGCCCGCAAAAATTTCACTTATTTCGATTTTCAATATCCATTAATTCGATACTGATTCAGACATGGAATAGGCAAAAGGATTTCATATAAAGTAGGAAAGCTTGAAACAGAATAATTTAATTTAAAAAAATACGCTACTAAAATAACTTTCTGTTGGAATAGGAGCAATAATAATCCTTCTGACCTCTCGCGGCAAAATGGCAAAGAGAACAACTAAAATAACACCTTTTACGAAATATTTCACTATGTAGCTTGTATTTAGTTAGGTGAAAAGTTTAAATTAACTTTTCTTAAACTCTCTTTGAAGTCTAGAAACTTATAATTCGTAGCCTACACCGGGATTCCTGAAAGGGTATCTTTAATAGGACCCTAGTTAAAATACAATTAGAAAACTTTGCAAAGAATTACTTAATTGTCTGGTTAATCAAGGAAAATCTATTGTTACTGCAAAATACTCATATTCTTTCAAAGATGATTTTCTTGGGAAAGAATGATAGGCCACCTGTTACAATTTACAATTCCGCAGTATTACGACGGACAGGGCAAAATGATCCAGTAATCAGATCCCTAAACGTAGCTCCCGTATGATGTCACTTTCCTAGGAATTTATATCGCACATTATAACAATGACTCTATCAAATATATCGCATGACTCTTACATTGATTTATTGAATAAATATTTATCCGATTTAGGGCTGATTTTTCAATCATCAGTTAACCTCTATCTGAGGAATAAACATAATTGAATGGACATTTTGGCAGAACTTACGGCCGATTTTGGGCCCACTAAGAATTTTGCCAAGCATACAGGGCGACTGAGTTGTTTACTCAGTCGCCCTGTATGCATAGGCATCATACAGCTGATGTGTTTTTCTTATTCATCTGTCCTGTTGTGTTAGAAAGTGTTGTTATCTAGTCCTATTTGTGCGCATGCTCGCGTCACCCACGCCTGATCGTGTTTCACGTGGCGTCCACGCAATCAGCTGTTTACTCACTTATGATTGGATCGGAAAATTTTAGAGAACCTATTTGCTATACCACATTGTCCTTTACCCCTTCATTGTCTACTTATTCCTATTCGTCTAGGAAAGTTCCAATATTTTTTATGTCAACTGCAACGCGTTTAATGTGAGTCTTGAAATATAAAATTTTGCTAATTGGGAGATAAGCAAAAAATCAGGATTAGTCCCTTCACAAATTGGCAATGGCCTCGAACGTCATCTGACATCGTGTGTATCCTGTCAAACAGGTAGTTATTTTTAACAGTGCCGTTCTTAGCACTATGCATTCCGATGGTGTGGTGGGGAGCCGAGCCCACCACGCCGCTCTCTGCCATTGGCTGGCTCACATCGTACGATGTCTTTGCATGTGTGCGTGTCGTGTACACATTATACCATACGCTCTCACTCAATCGAAGCATAATCGTGGAGCAATTTAAGAAGCATAGTATAACACAGCAGCTTGATTGAATTGCTCCGATGCCATAGGAAGTCATTCTTGCCTTGACACGATGACGTAGCTGCTCTATTTGTTTTGATTCATCATTAACCTCATAATGTAGAGTACTCAGCGCTTGCGTTGTTTCTATTTAGCTTAGTAAGATAACATTGTTTTGTAGGTAAGTAGGTGTTTCTCACAGGTGTATGAGTTTCTTTATCGGCACTACCTGGAGGTTAGTTTTCACAGTTGCGGCGGCATGACGATTTCGTAACGTAGGCTAGGGACGGAAAATCTTAAGGGTCTCATTTGTCAACGTCTTGATCTTACAAACTTCTAGAAGTTTCCGAGTACTTCATTAGATATTGTAATGACTGGGATAAGGTACAGACAATATAAATTAGTTTATTAAACAAAGAGACCTTTTAAAGACACTGATGACGGCATCTTACAAATACTTGGGTCTTTATAGGTCCTTATAATTTCACATTGAGATTAGAAACAGAATTCCTCAGACGAACATTAAGATAAGTTTCAAGATTATTAGTCTAGAAAATTCTGCAGTTTTAATTTAGAATATGCTTCGTTTGTTCTTCTGCTAAATTAAACGCATTAGTTGAGACAGACTAAAGAAAAATATGTAAAGGATACACGAAAAGATTGTTGTCCTGAGGCAAAATTAATTTCAGAACTACGTTTTAGTTTTGAAATTACTTAATTAATATGAAATAAGTAAAAATATTAATACTAAAGCTAAAAAATAGACTTGGAAAATGTAAACATATAACAATAATTTTCACTAAATGGACGCTACTTTTCTTTATAGCAAGTTCGTATAGATCTATACGGGTGTCTCAACTTTTCGTTAAATATTCAGTCAATTTACAATATTTTAGACGAGAAGTTATTAAGAAGTGGGAATTGGCTATGAGAGGGCTAAATGTTCTGAAGAAACAATGAAAATGTACGTTGTTATCTATTTTAGAGGGTTATATTTCTGAAGGAAGACATAAATGCCTGCGTTTATTTCACCGAGTTGGTATCTAGTGAGTGATAATGACATTGATAACGGATGTAAACTAATTTGTGTCCACAGTAGATGAGACGCATAAAATTTGTTTACTTAAATATTTACTGCCCTATTATTTTGTGAAGGTCTTTAAAATATTTCTCGTAATGAACAGTTGTTGTTATGTTCGTTTATTATTATACGCTATAGAATTTAATTCAAGTAGCTGGTTTTCCGGACCTTTAAATATAGGTCTCATTGGGTTTGCCTCTACATTGATCAATTAATAGGGTAAAATTAGTTCATTGATATCTAATACTAATTAGCGCTTATTGTACGTTTTCCACTTATTTGTTCAGAATAGAACGGCACTTAAAATTATGTGTTTATTTCAATATTTTTTAACAATTCTATTTTATAGGCATTTATTTTTACAATGCCTATATAATACACAGTATATATTTATTATCACAAATAACCTATAGGTACTCCTTCTTTATCTTTTTTATTAAATTCAAGGTTGCTTAAAACAAAATATTTTTTTTTTTGCAAACAGAGTAGAGGTGTGTAGGTAAATCTCATAAAAAAGCAATCAAAGCCAAGAAGATAATTGCCGTGTTATTTTTATTTTAAAATATGATAATGGACATAATGTTATTATTACATACAAAATAGGTACCTACTAAGTAGATTTTTTTCTCAATAACTACCTACTCAAATAAGGTGTTATCAATATAACACCTTATTTCTGATTCCTTTGGCGGCAAATATTATTGTTTTTTCTATAGGTTATCTTTTATTGCTCACTTAACTTTTTAAACAGCCCACAGTGTTATCAGCTGTCGGGGTGGCGTGATCGTTAACTGTATTACTATAGGTAAATAAATGTTTAAACAATGCATGATGACCAATCTGTTATGCATTTACGGTTATGCAAAAAGCGATGATGAAATACTTATTAAGATTTGAACGCTTTAGATATAAATTATATACTTCCAATGGGTGTTTTATTCTACATAGAAATAGTTATTATTTGCTTAGTGAAAGAGATTAAAATAGAGGTAAAAAACACGTCATACAACATCACATACCTAAAGTATTTTTCACCAAAAGAAAAACAAAATTATCAATAGATATATCACTAATTCCCTATAATCGTAAAAATCTGATGGCATCTATGAAAACATGTAACAAAGATAATAATATAATTACTCATTAAATGACACTGATATTAATTGCCACCTTTACGTCGCTGATGTAACACAGCCAAATACATAAAATGCTAGCAAAGTCAAATATTCCCCATTACAGAAACTGTCCTTACAAAACAATAATATTAGGGTTTTCCCAAGCTCCGTCGTAATTATGTCATCTCTAGTCTGCCAGATTCTAAATATAAAACTTTATACTGATATACATACTTAGTTATATAAATGGTTATATAAGTTGCGCGATCATAGAATTTCAAGAAACGTAATTTAGACGGTGAAACGAGCGAATATTCTCTGCCCTATGAAGTTCCTTAGTAAGCACATAAATCCTCTTTTTGCAGTTATAGTGAGAGACAAAATGTCATCATGATTTATTTGCTATAATTCCTTTAACCTTATCCAATTTATTTGGACTTCCATACATCTCTATCTGCCCTTATAGCAGTATTCCTGCCGTTACCATCTTTTATACAAACCAAATCATCGATCAGTGATTTTTAATATATTTCCATTGCTTAATAACAGTTTTTTGAAGTCGAACCTGTGTAGAGCTGTATAACACTAATATTTTGACAGAATGGCTGGGACTTTTAGAAATGTTTTACGATGATCGTGATTTTCTGATAAGATCATTACTTATTTATTTTAATGATTCTAAATAGGCTTAATAGATTATCTCGATATAATAGAAGCCGATCCATTAATCGCATTTAATTGGTCATAATGCGCACTACGCAGATTTGCAAAGGAAAATTCCTGTGTGATACTAAGTAGGTATGTATCTGAGATAAAAAATCGCAAACAATGTTTGTATCTAGACTTACGACAGCCTTATCAACATTATCAATATCGATGTGTATTAGATAATATCCTACGTTATCATCACACTTTGGTGGCCACTTTATTGAGTAGGTCTAGGCCCTGGACAATCTTGAACTTAATTTCTCATTTCATTTTGGTATGTTTTATTTCTAAACTAGCTTTTGCCCGCGACTTCGTTCGCGTGGAATAGTGGCATCTGGCAGATTTTTGGTTTGAACAATACATAGATGGCGCTGTATGTCCGGAATAAATTGTATTTTTTTTTATTTTTTGTAATAAAAACTATCCTATGTCCTTCTTCTGGCTCTAAACTACCTCCCTGCCAATTTTCAGCTAAATCGGTTCAGCCGTTCTTGAGTTATAAGTGGAGTAACTAACACGACTTTCTTTTATATAAGTATACAGATATAGATTAAGCCCTCTCTCTGTCAATGAACCGGGATCGGCGGTCGAAATAATGTTTTTCCAACATCCACTTAATTAATGTTCATTCTATATGTAAATGACAAATGTGGAGCCGCAATCGTCACGCGCATACTCATTAAAAGTTTCGTTGCGCTCATAAATTACCTGCGTCAAATTGCAAGCAGATAACTAACTAATAATGATCCGACTATCCTAACTATGAGCGAAATGAAGAAATCCACACAAAACGTTATTATGAAAACATATCAATGTCAGAGTACATAAAGGGCCGAATGATCGCGAAGCAAATCGTCCGTCCCACTGATGTCTCGGCGCCCGCACCGGTCATTTGTCATAGCGCTCAGATGGGGTAACTTTTTGTTCAGACCGCTGACTTCATCCCAACTTTTGAAAGGAAAACGAGCCTTATTATCACACCCCGACACTAATGCCCCTCATTCTTACCGCTAATCGTCTCATTCGCGAATAATAAATTCGCTAAATTGCAATTACGCCTGAATCATCATCATCTTTCTAAATGACACGACGGGAATATGTAACATAGTTGTTTACTTTCGTGGTTGAACTGCGAAGTGCGATAACAAACATACTGGTACCCTGGTACCATTCACATCTAGATAAATAACTATTTTCATTTATCTATACATATCATCAGATTTGCGCGGAAAATGTTTAAGCTAGCCTCCTGAGGGTAATAAATTTGGATAAAACAATTTCATCTGACTGGAATCGCACCCCAAACTATGCGGCTTACCTCATAAATCCCGATTAGCCTTCGGGTGAAAGAATGAATCAATAGATTATCCTGCAATAATATTTGTTCAACAAATAACGTATGTATCTGTTTTACTGAACTGCGAGCTATTCAGACTATTTAATTTAAAGTTAAACTTCAGTTTTATTTTACTAGAATAAAGTGTTCCTTTGTTCCCCAACTTCTTAGTGGAGTGGAAACAATTAAGTCTTTAAGGAAAAAACTATTTGAGTCAAGTGCTTGGAAAACTCATTCAATTGATATCTCATTAATAAAGAAAATTACATGGAAAATTGGTTTAAGCTGCGTTTGTGATAACTTGATACGAGAGGGTGTTAAATGTTTCAGCAGTCCTATCTCTCTTATTTAACTGTATAATCAGAAGATTTTCCTTCCAAGGTGAACAATAACGCGGCATAAATGCTAAATACTGAGCGTTCTGTCTATAAATAAAAAAAAATAACTTAAAATAAAGAAGTTTTTAATTCGGGTTTCACTCCAAATTATTGATATTGATTCAATCGATACAACGAAGTTTGACATGATAGTGATTTAAGGACTTATTTTTTAGGGTTCCGTACCCAAAGGGTAAAAGGGGACAGACAGAAGAGCGAAAACAATAGGGTCCCGCCTATTGTTTTCGCTTTTCTGTCTGTCCGTCCGTCCGTCTGTCACCAGGCTGTATCTCATGAACCATGATAGTTAGAGAGCTGAAATTTTCACAGATGATGTATTTCTGTTGCCGCTATAACAACAAATACTAAAATAAAACTAAAATAAAATAAATATTTTGGAGGGCTCCCATACAACAAACCTGATTTTTTATCCGTTTTATAAATAATGACGGAACCCTTCGTGCGCGAGTCCGACTCGCACTTGGCCGGTTTTTTTTTTTAAATCATGCCTAAATAAAATTGAAATACTTAGGCCTGTGTTTCTCATACCTACTCGATGTCAATGGTCAGTATTTGTATTAAACCTGCCAGCGATGGATGTGGTGAAGATAAATAACCAGTTTACACAAACAGGAATCTCCTTGCAAAATGAACTGTATTAAACAAATAACATTATTATTTAATTATTATCCGCTATAAACCTTTTAAAACCATCCACATGGGTACGCCACAATATTTGTTTAACATTAAATGATATTTACTTTATTTAAATTATTTATTAAAGGATTTACATGCAATACCCCAAGTCCATTATTCAGAAATTTAATGAAGGGATTTAATTAAATTATGAATCTGTGGAGTGCTGCTCGAGTGAAAAACTGGTGTGCTAATGAGGTCTACGTCAGTGGTCGGACACTGGCTGAAAACCCTGAAGAGACAAATGAAATAGGTCGTAACTCGTATAACTCTTTTCCCAAAACAAAACGAGCATTAACTTCAAAGTCCTACGTTTAAAAATATTAACTTCCAAGGGTTTGGGCGCTGTAATTTACGACACAACATACAATGCCTTTATTAATATTGTTTGCTTAAGTGTTTCGCGTATTACGAGTATTGTATAATCTTGCTTAAATTGTGATTCACTTTCAAATATTCCAACGTGACTTCTTCATGTTTTACGGAATATATTTTACAGCGTCAACTTTCTTGAAACCGACCTGTAATTTGATCACTTGAAAATCTGTTAACAATGAACTGCCATTGGAAATTGCCATCCGCTTTACGTGCCACCAGTTGAAATCGAATATTCAATCTATATCGTTTCAAAATTTTGTTTGATTACGTAAAGGCTTCAGGGGCGCCAAATTGACCGAATTCATGCCGCGGGCTGGGTGTAATTTTCCTTTTGCTCGAGCCAGAATCGCACACTGATACCTAACGTGTATACCTAACCTATGTTAACAATTCAACACACAGCGTGCTATCCAATTGTTCGAGGGAATTTTTATTCTGGACATAAACACACTGAAATATGAAAATTTTGCTTGTTGTGTTGCATATGTTGGTAGATAATGTAGCGTTTATACGTTTTCGATGGTTTTATTTTTAAACTAGCTTTCCGCCCGCGGTTTCACCCGCGTCCCGAGATAACTGCTTCCCGTAGCCGGATGGTGACAAAAACCTAAAATATCCTATGTCCTTCTCCTGGCTCTAAACTACCTCCCTGCCAATTTTCAGCTAAATCGATTCAGCCGTTCTTGAGTTATAAGTGGAGTAACTAACACGACTTTCTTTTATATATATAGATAGATATAGCATGGTGGAAAGTATAAATGGTGTAATAGATACAGAGAAAAGTTAAATAAGGCAATGTTTTGCTTCTTCAAATTAATGTACCAAATCCTCCTATTTTTCTGAAAGGCGAACAGCAATCTCTTGAAAAATAAACAACGGTTTACATAAAAGAAACTTGTTCAAAAGAGTACCTAAATCCATTGCTTCGAAAGGGTTATAAGCGTATCCAAGTATACAGGAAAAATGGGGCAATTTGTGGTATCTAGGTACTAAAGTCAACCAGTTTTAGTTGACGTTTATTTGAGTTTACAATTATGTTGAACGTACTATGTATTTACACGAGCGAATAAAGCAGCGCTTTTCAAATGGGTCATCATCGATATTCATCACGGGGCTATTGAATCGAATAGGGCATAATTGCACGCCACTAGCTGGTAGGTACTGGCGGAGAAAAAACATTTATGACCGTCCTTATAAATCGAATATTACGATTCACATACAACTGATGACGTAAATACGACGTAGGTATGTTTGTAAATACAGAAGACAGTGTTTGTACATGAATAATTGAAAATGTATTATTCGTTTCCATGCCTACAATTTTCAGTAGGAATATGAATGGTCTTTTGTTGAATTAGGTCATTCAATTAGACTTTTAGCGATCTGATCCTTTGTAATATTATATCATTTTTTTTTAATAATTGTTTTTTTTTTTATTTAGAAAATATGTAAATTATTATATAAAACAAAAAACACAATTATTAGTTGCCTAATTTACTAAAACAGTCTGAAAAATTTGCAGGATTTATACCGATAGCAAGTTAAGAAGAATGAACTAGGTTTTAGAATGCATATCAAGTGCACTACATGCAGTTGTATAACTGCGAATGTCACTGCACAAGTGTAAGCTAAACAAGAAGTAATTGCTGCATTTTGTGTTGCGCACAAATCAATTCAAATCAAATCAATTTATGGGACTATTCTCATGAATAGATGCGCTGATGATATAGAGAACTACACTTTAGTGCAACACTATACGAAATGAGAGCGTTTCATTTTCAAACATAACATACACTCTAGCAATATACATAAACTTCGATATGTTGCTTTAAGTTTATAGTCAGGTTTATTGATAGTTTTTAAAAGTTTATTTAGGTAATGTGGTGTATTTATAACATTAACTTTACAAACCACTTGAGAGAGCCAGATCAGTCTACGACAACAGTTTTGGTTCTAATTAAAACTTCACCAGACGCTTCAGTGAAAACAAGTGTGAAGGTTTTACGAACGACCTTGTATAGACTTCTATTCTAACAACATATTTACTGCACTAACAGAATATTAAAATATATTATCTAGTCCAGCGTATCAATGAGAACGGTTAGCGCGTCACAGATCGTAGGCGTTTGGACAGAAGCCCGGAGACGTTGGTGCCACGCCTCGAGCTATAATAAACAACGAAAAAAAAATCGCGCGCATCGTCTATGCGGTTCCAATGAACTTGTGAAGTGGCGCTAATGTATTTAGCGAGATTGTATCGGCGCGGGCGCCATAATCGTCGCCTTAGAAACCTTGCAAACAGACTATTGTTTGTTTTGCATAATTTAACGACGTATTTTAGGTGACGTCAGACGTATCATGAGTTAATTTAGTATTGCACGTGTTCTTTCAGGTTTTATTTTTATTGTGTCACTGCCCTCTGTAATTATGAAATAAATTTAAAGTTATTTCCTGTCTTTCTCCGCGCATGTGTGGGTGGGTGGTTACCACTAATACCTATTTGTGGATTTTATTTTTCAAATAATTTACGCATGCTAAACTGAATGACTTTCCTTTTCTTACCAAAAACACGCTTAATATTTATACATATTTGGTCCACAAAAATGTTGTTTGGGTAAATTTTTCGGGCACTATTTTGAAGTGTTTTAAAAATACCTACCAACAAACAGTGCCCGCTTACATTTTTTATGTTATTGCACAGAATACTGTTTCTTGGAACCAATCCAGGAACGCCCTCTTGTTTGGATGAATTCACATAAAATTATATTAAATTTTCTCAACACAGTGTTACGGGAGGAAAATGAATTTCGAATAATCTACACGTGCCCGAAAATTGTTACTGTTACTGTTTGGAATTAAGCGTTAATTTAGTAATAAAGGCAACAGTTGGTACTTAACACACAGTTTTTAATTTAACACTATTAAAAAAAACAGGTTTGGTACCTACATAAATTTAAAAAAAAAACAACAAAAAAAATTAGCTCGGGCCCAGGTTTAGTAGCAACATAAACGGCAGTTTTCTTAAAACGATTGTTAAATATAAATTTTCACGTTCAATTTTCAAAGCAAACGGTTTTCAATCTATGAAAGAATGTTCTAACTGGCTTTACACACTTAACATTACAGTAGGTACAAATAGATAAAAAATAACTTAATGAAGGCTCATGCAACCGTATCTATGAAATAATATAGGTATTTTAAGTTATCCTAAAAATAAAGTAGACAACTTAGATATTTTTTGTTTTATAGTTATGATGCTGAAAAATGTGTTCGTCTTTGAAACAAAAAAAGTGTGTTTACTTCTCGTAGGACAATAACAACAAAAAAAAACAAACAATAGGTAAAGACAAGATATTTAACTATTTTGGTCAAACAGATTTTAGCATCTACTATGTATGTCCAAATATTGAATCACCTCGTCAGAATAATTATCATAAATGAATAATAGCGTTTCTCACGACCGCGTTAACATCTTACAATTCACTCTTAACCTTGAAACAAAGCAAAACAGAACCTTTATCAACTCATTACTTATTAATGAAAGTTGCTGGCAAACCTTGTTACCCACTTTACTTATTCACATGTTCCACACAAGTTTACACAATCTTCGTTGATTGCCTTTAATCTGTTAAACTTGTTTATAAAATTAATTACAAACTCAAGTTAGTAAATATGATTTTGTCACTATAAAAACAGCAAAATTATCTTACCGGCTGCACTCAGCATGGTGATAACAAGTAAACAGCATAAGTAAATGTCTTTAGACATCTTGAAGATGATTTAACACTTTCTTCTACAAAACAAGTATTTTTCAAATAACATTCAGTCATTCATAAATTGTTTTTTATATACCCGATATTTTCACTTTTTCTAAAACAATATTGCAAGTTTAATGTTTATTTCCATCCAGAATAATTCACTTCAACTAATGTGCTTGCCACAAAAAGTTAGTGTATGGTTTCGTATTTAAATACGTAATTTAAAAGTTTCTGAGAAGGACGTGTGCTCCTCCACCTACACATCTATTTCAACCAGGGTCTGTCAAGTTTGTTCTACGAATTGCATTAAGGTGGGCTTGAAAACAAGAGAGAGTCAACGACATCAGAGTAAAAGAGATAAATATATAATGTTGCCACCAAAAATACAATTTCGTATTCTCCCTAATAATGAGCGTATAAATTGATTTTTAAAGTAAATTACCCTTGAAGATACTTTTAGCTATTATTCTAATGCCAAAAAATATACTTAGTTGAGAAATATTAGATATAAAATTTAATATTACTTATTAGAAAATATATATGGGGGATTATGTGTGGCAACACTAATGTCCGGACGCCATATTGGTTTTGACCAGGGTCTGTCAAGTTTGTTCTACGAATTGCATTAAGGTGGGCTTGAAAACAAGAGAGAGTCAACGACATCAGAGTAAAAGAGATAAATATATAATGTTGCCACCAAAAATACAATTTCGTATTCTCCCTAATAATGAGCGTATAAATTGATTTTTAAAGTAAATTACCCTTGAAGATACTTTTAGCTATTATTCTAATGCCAAAAAATATACTTAGTTGAGAAATATTAGATATAAAATTTAATATTACTTATTAGAAAATATATATGGGGGATTATGTGTGGCAACACTAATGTCCGGACGCCATATTGGTTTTGACATTGTTGACGTCACAAGAAAAATGTCTGCGGCCGGTTGCGCACCATTTTATCTTGTACTAATGTTTATTTGTAATAAATAAACTACTTCCATTTAATTCTACATACATTGATAACGTTGAGTCGAGCTTGCTCCTCCGTTGCTGTGTTTTGGTGAAATTAAGTGTGTATTTGTGAGATATAGACTCGGTGTTGAGACAGTGACTTGTTTGATTTTGTTTTGTGTTTAATTCGCGATGAGTTCACAAAAAGAAAACACAAGAATCTGCTGCTTGTGTGGATCTTCACCTTCTAAAGATCCCAGCATCACTTTGCATCGGTTTCCAAAGCCTGGCACTAAAAATGCTCTGCGGTATGTACACTCCATGCTATTCGTCTTAGACGACATAGAATACCACATTTATTGTTAATTCCGCTTCTAACTACCACAAACTCACGTAACATATATACCTATATACTTAAGTCCCAACTTTCCTTGCCAAAAATCATTAGGTACTTACTATAAAAAGTTTTCTTGCTTACACCATTCCCGTATCTAATATAACATCTCTTTCAATCAAAGCGAAGACTACCCACTGACATGATATAATAATATCTTAACTCGGAAAATGATTAAAATAGTGTGTAATTTGAGAGCAGTGGTGGCCGAGTGGTAACTGCCCCAACTTACGAGTGGTAGGTCGCGGGTTCAAACCCGATCTGGCGCATAACTTTGTGTAATTTATTTCGTCACTACTGCTCTCAAAACGGTGAAGGAAAACATCGTGAGGAAACCAGCATGTCCTAGAACCAAAAAAAAATTCGAAGACGTGTGACATCCACCAATCCGCACTGGGCCCGCGGGGTGGATTATGGCCCAAGCCCTCTCCTAGAGAGGAGGCTGTGTCCCAGCAGTGGGAACATTAGAAGGCTGATGATGAGTGTGTAATTTTGATATTTTTAATTTTCAGTTGTGAATTATGGGCAAAGTATTGCTTCCCAAACGAAGCCTGGTCTTCACCAAAATTCCAGGACGCACTCCATAAACAACATAAGATGCTATGCAGCAAACATTTCAAAAGCACATGCTTTAATGAGAAGAAGTTGTTCAGAACAGCTGTACCTGATGTTCAATGCCAAAAGGTTAGTACCATTATCATTTTGAAAGTGTATTTAAAACACCTGTCTTATATAGCACAGAAATACAGACATTATGTTCAGTGTTCATTGTACTATGCAAAGCTATTTCTGAATGACATAGACAAGGCCTGGACCCAAAGATTATGGAGGTACATGGGCTCTATGCGCCACCAAATTGGGAATTTGAGTAGAGCAGAGTAAGAATTATATATGAAGGCAGATTCTTTACTGGAAGAATGAACTTTCGCATAAATGAATTCCCACAAAAAATCTGCTAATGGTTATCCAACCAATTGCAAGATATAAATTTAAAAAATTAAATATATGATGAGTACAATGACCTCTTAAGAGGTTGTTGGTTTTTTCCATAACACTGTATATATGTTTTTTTACATTTACCTCATCTATGACTAATAAATTTAAAGAGTTATCTTTAAATTTATTTAAAATAATCAACTTTCAATTTACAGGATACAACAACTTCTAATGTGCCAGATCAATCTGCCATATTTGAACCTGTTGCCGGTCCATCCAGAATGAATCCTTTAACAGAACATAATGTAAACATTATCACTCCGACCAATTCAGGAATGTTTGTGTGCAAGTCTTCAAAACAAGAAAGTGACCAGAAAAGCAAAATGTTGAGGAAACTGAAAAGTAGTATGAACAAGGTGTATAGATTACAAAAAACTGTAAAACATTTAAAAAACGAAACTTGTTGTTTGTTAAACAAATCGATAGTATTCTTTATTGTATAATAACATAGTCTTGTTTTTTATAATAGTAACACTTTAAAACTAACTAGAATTTTTGTTTGTTTATGTTTTGATGTTGAAATTGTATGCAATAGGCCCATCCATACTTGTTATTTTGGACGAAAATGTCTGAAATACCTACCTAAATTGATTAAATTCATGTATTTTAAAATTCATTACATAGGTGCACATACTTGTGATTTATGAACACCTTTTGTACCCTATTTCTGGAAATAAATTATAATTATTAACATGCTAAATAAAAAACTCTTGTACTGTAATCTTCCTTTTATTACACTGCTGCACTGCTCTATAAAGATAAATATTAGCAATTTATGCACAAGTACACTGTGTTTCATGTCGATTATTGCTGAGCAAAATGTGATAATCTTGCTCAGCCATAATCGTAAAATTAGGAGAATCGGGCCCCTGTACTTGTGCATAAAATGCAATAAAAATGACCTATAGAATATACTGTAGTTTGAAACTCCCGCCCTAGCTTCTACTCTCTAGTTTTCGTGGGCGGAATATAGATGGCGCCGGCCGGTAAGGAAAAATTTCCTCATAAAATTTGTACGGAGTCGTTATTCTTCCCTTTAGGGTATATATGTTCTGTGATTTCAACTGGCTTCGTGAATGAATGTTTTGTGCAGCTATCCGCGCGGGAACTGGGAAGTAGTGAACTCGACGAATGAATGAAAGGAATCACAGAAAATGTAGTTGGATAGACTGTGCACAAAATTTTGAAGATATTGCGTGTAATACGACAATATAAATATGAGAATCGATTAGAGACACATTTTTTTTATAAATAATAATAAATGTAAAAAGTATTAGTTAGGAACATCTGTGGATTAAAAACGAATGAGTTCTATAACTGTCAGAATGTGCCAATGTCAACAATTTTCTGCTGTCACAGTCGGGACTGACAGTCAGTCAATATGATCAAATTAGACTAAAATTAAAAAAAAGAATCTGAGGAAACGATATTAATTTGTGTATATACGAATTTCTGAGTAAAAGTTATGTGAACTTATAACGCAACCAAAGTACACACACTGAGTGAGAAGCAGTGTACCGAAATAGTTATAAACATAACCTAAAATGGCTAATAAAATCTTAGGGAATATTTTGAGAACAAGACCATCTCTTTTGATGTTTAAGCGATGGGAAGGCTCCAACTCAGAGAAAAGAGTCACAGTACACGATCCTTTCTATTCGCAGCCACAGAAAAATAAAAAGTCATACTTAGAGGTTGTAAAAATGTTTGAAGGCCGGGACAACCGAAGACGCGGTCATGTCGAATTTATATACGCTGCTTTAGCAAGAATGAAAGAGTTTGGTGTGCAGAAAGACCTTGAAGTGTACAAAGCCCTACTTGAAGTGCTACCTAAAGGGAAATTGATACCAAAAAACATATTCCAGGCTGAATTTATGCATTATCCTAAGCAGCAGCAGTGTGCTGTGGACCTCTTGGAGCAAATGGAAGATAACAGTACTTGTCGTTTTCATTTTGCTTAATTTATACTTATTTTTCTGTTATTCATAAACCCTATAATAACATGTTTCTCTTTGAAAGTGCAGAAGTAATGCCGGACTCGGAAATGGAACAGATGCTTCTAAACACATTTGGTAGCCGAGGCATACCTCTCCGCAAGTTCTGGCGCATGATGTACTGGATGCCCAAGTTCAGGAACTTGAGTCCTTGGTATTTGCCCGAGGAACTGCCTAATGATACAATAGAGCTGGCCAAACTTGCAATACAGAGGATAACTTCTGTAGATCCTGATATAAAAATAAATATTTGGCAGGTGATAATTTTGTTTATTGTATTATATATTTAGGTTTTAACATCTTGATTCTTGGTTAAGATTTGATATTACATTTGCTGGTAAGTTATGATACACAACAACTGATTAACTATCCACATTTTTGTCAGACAGAAGAAATAGAGGCCAGCTTGGACAAGACTTGGATTGTGAGCGCTCAAAGTGATTCCCAGAAGATATTACTATCAGAACAGCCAACTGATGACCCTCTGGTAGTGAAAGGACCATTTAATGTGTACCTCAGAGAGCAGGTTGTGAACTATTTCTTATTGATTGGGAAGACAAGGCCTGAACTTAAAGATGACAGCGATCCAGATGGTACATATTTGTATTTTGTACTCTTTCATCATTTCTTCATTCATTTGCTTTCATTCATATGCTGACAATTTATCCATACCCAAAAGTAGTACAAAGATAATATAATTTCTCAATGCCTATATAGGTTCTGTGCACTGTTCTTTGCAAACACAATGACATGCATTTATAAGACATATTGTTTTCAGATGTGTCAAATGTGAAAAAGCCACTAGGAATACCAGGGTTTGTTGGTAGTACTAAGCTGCCATCAGTTAGGCAAACGGTGCATGAACAAGATGATGGCACAATAGTGGCTGTGTGTGCTACAGGTAAGATTTCATTATTAAAAGCCATCATTGGCACAATTTTATACATAACAAGTTACAAATGGGAAGGTTTTGCTTGTCTGCTAATTCTGCTAAAATAAAAAATCCTAGTGAACTTGATTAGCTCATTCATAGGTTAATGTGTTGCACTATGAATAAGTGGTGGTAGAAACTCACCAGTGACACCAATACCATAGCAAGACTCTCTTGGTAACTAAGAAATACTTCTGTTCATTTCAGGCACATCATCAAGAGATTCCTTACTGTCTTGGATCAGGCTGCTAGAGAAATATGACAACCCACTATTATCTACTATACCAGTCATCTTCACACTCACTGCTCCACCAGACGAGATGGTTATTGCAGAAACTCAGCCAGCCATCAAAGAAGAAAACCTTGAAGAAACTAGAGCACAATAAGTGTAAATTATTTATAGATATTTCTAGATTGTATGTAGAAAAATGTTTTATTAAAATTTAAACTTGATAATGGTGTTTTATATTTTATTTTTAACATAATTATAGAACTGTACAGAATCTGCAGTCATACCCAATATCTGTATCAAAGTTACATAATTGATTTAGAATATCTAAGTAAATATGTATATGTACTGGTGGAATTATCCATAACATTTTTTATGTACATTTATTACTGAAATTATTATAAGCATCTGGTAAGTTTAGATTACATTATTCATAGAAGAAATCTACAGTGTTGTATCAAAAGCATATACTGTTAATCATAAGCTAACCAAATAGGTTATTACAACTTTACAAGTTTTCTTTATCCAAGTCTGTCTGTATTTGGTATCACTTGAATAAAAACTCTTTACACAGAATCACTCATGTCCTTATAACATAAAATTGTATTTACACAAACTATATCAAGTCAGTCAATGTTCAAACACACACACACAGCTTCTTATGTCCATTCATAGTCCTCATCGTCCTCGAATGATATTGTTCCCCACTGTCAAGTGATGTTGTGCCAGTCTGCTTGGGGAAGCAAGTACGTCTCATTGGTGCTGCGGACTACGGTCACACCAGCTCCGTAGTAAGGAATTACATATGCTGAACCATCTGATGGGCCAACCACCTTTAAAACAGACATATGTAATTGTAAGATGCAGATATAATATTTATAAACATCTTTGAGAACTTAATAGGTACAATTTATTTACTATTTTGTTTTATATTATGTGTGAAAAGAGCAATACACACCTGAGCAGCAATAAGTATTATATCCAACAGTTGTCCTAAAAACATGAATCCCAATGTACAGAGTTTAGCCAGTCCGATTCCTGGGTAGCCCAGGTAGAAACGGTCCAGTCCAAACATTCCCAAGAATACAGATAGGAGCAGCGCTATTTCTAGAGAATAACCATTGCTGAAAAAGAAGCAAACTTTATAAAGTAAAATGCGACTTTGATGATTGACTAGTAATAAAATTGTAGTAAACAAAGAAAAGTTTAACTTACGTCCATTTACAAGGCAACTTTCTTGTGAATGTGGAATTGTTTGTCTCATTGCAGATTATTCCTTCTGCTGCTATACATAACACTGCAAAAAAACATAAACTAGAGAATATTTTTTATTCAGATAGACGCACAAACTAAACAAGTGGAATTGAAGTATCAACTAAATTAAGAATATTATAGAAATTTGACAAGGATATTCTAGTAGGTCCAATAATACACTGTTACACACCATCTGCTTCCCCTTCTGATGGAATTTCCTTCCCTTTAACGCATCCCTTAAACTGCTGAGTATCGGGATCGATTTGATCAACGTTCGGGTCTGGACAAATGTATTGACCTAACCGCAGGGTACTGCAATCTACTGTCACCGATTTATCGGCCTTAGCTTCATCTGAAGCCGCTCCGACCCAAGCATATAGAAACAATAAACAAAATTGCACGACATATATTCGTAACATGTTTTTGTTTAATGGATAGGTGGCGATTTTACTATCCTATTAACAAATTATTAACTGGCAAGTGCACATTCTTTAAACGCGTTTGTAACGCCACACAGCTTTGATTTATCAATGTTATTAGAGTAGAGGTATTTATTTTGTTTTTCTTCGTGATTCACTTGCAATGAAGTAAATGCAACCAACAGAACAAATTGACAGTGACTTGAGTGACTGACTTGACCACAGAGTACTTTTTATATTATGACTTGACCTCATACCTGACAGTTATGTATGACATCTAGGCATGCAATGTGAAAATCCTGCGTTCCATAACCACTCAAGCGTCCGGGCGACTATAGTCGCCCAAAAATTTTTGGCGTTAAGCGTCCGGGCGACTATAGCAGCCTCTTTGACTTGTTCACTTTAAACGAATTTTTATCTATGACAAGTTTCAAAAAGCTTTACGAATGTTACACTAGATGGATCTGTATTAAATAACGCATCTATGGGTCGGTAAAACAGTATGCCAGGTACAGCAAAAAAATAAAAAATAATTGTTTACAAACTGTGTGTCAAGTTTTGTGAAGTGTTTAGGAACTCTGCATTTAAAATTTAAGTATTCATTTATTTATCATCCTACTGTATTAGTGTTATATATTAAAATAATCCTCAAGATTCATTCTTTCAAAATATTCATAAGTGCTATCAATCCAAAATTTGATAGGTTGTCTTTACATTTAAATAAAGTCGACATGCGAAAACTGCCTTTGTGTGCCAGTTTTTCGTTAAGTTTTTGTGTGAAATATTCTATATTTAAATAAAATTCTTCTTGTAATTAAGAGAATAGGTCATAATTAACGTATAAAAAAATTATGCGGAAAAAAGAAACGGAAATAGTTAGGATTTAACGTTTTTATCGTCATTTCGTCATCCGGGGCGATAACAGATTGCTGCGGGAATGCCTTGTTTGTTTTGGTTTAATGTGCTACACTGTTCATTCCAAGTATATATAATATTGGTATCAAAAAAAGCTTATTTAATCTAGTTTAATAATGAGTATAAATCAATGAAAAAAGTTAAATAACGTTTAGTTAAAACTTGTTAAAACAAATATTTTACTTGAATTTAGCCCGTTCTGTTAAGTTCAACTTTTTTTTATGCATTTGTGATTGATTTCTGTACTTTAATTAGTACATATTTTGATTCCTTAATAATTCAGCTTTATACTGGTATATTTTACTTTGCTATAGCTGCAATAGTTTGCTAGAAAATACACTTTAAATCGGTAACGGCATGGCGCGCTCGACGCGGTTCAACACAGATCGAGCGCGTGAACGTACAAGGCGTTGACAGGTGTCGCACGCGAACGCTTGAGTGGATAATAACGATTAAACCGACATCGACGGCATTGATTGCCAGAAACAAAAATAGAATAGAATAGATTAAACCGACGTCTAAAAACATTAAAAAGCAACAAACATCAATGTAAGGTACATCAGCATAGAAGTGCGTGGCAAAATTAACATAGCCACATCCTCTAGAAACCAACTTCTAGAACAATGCTAATAGCTAAACATGCTTGTTCCTTATATATTTTATGTAACACCAAAAATACCGTGTTTAAAGCAAATAAACGATTATTATTATTAAAAAAAAAAAAATGAATCTTACAGTTTTTGTTGTATGCAATTTATGTATATTGTTATATTGCGCAATTATATAGACTTATAGACTGTCTAGAGCCGTGGTCGTCAAACTGCGGCCCGCGGGCCGCATGCGGCCCGCGCGCGTTATTTGTGCGGCCCGCGTTAAAGTAGATTTCAAATACTACATATACCTATACTACCGATAGGTACTTATGGCATAATCATGAACAAAATCAAAATCCAACTTTGTGTTTGAATCCGGAGACGATTACTAACGATATGATACGAACATTTATATCAGTGGTTCTTAACCGGTGATCCGCGGACCACTGGTGGTCCCTGGAGGTATTCCAAGTGGTCCGCGAAACATTGCTATACGTTATTTAATTTTATTTTTATCGACTTATATATGTGAGCAGGGGCTTTCGCATGGACGTATGTAAGTTAAGTTTCCGGGTCCCGACCCCCCATTCATATCCATCTTACTTGTCCAACAGAAAAAAGTGTATGTTTGGGCTACATTTTACGTAATTTTAATTTTGAGTCTTAAAAAAAAATCGCGCTCGCTTCGCTCGCGTGTTCAGAAACTATGTGCCCTTATTCTTGCATTTGTCAACTAACAAAAAGTTAAGTATGTACGGGTTACATTTTACGTAATGTTTATTTGAGTCTGAAAAAAAATTCGCGCTCGCTTCGCTCGCGCATTTAGAAACTACATAAGCATAATTATGTTTGTTTTTCTTTGCATTTGCTTGCCTACAAAAGAATGGAGAGAAATTTAGAAGTTAGTAAAGAGAATGCAGTCACAAAAATCTCATTAAATTAAAATATGTAACTTTTCGTTTTTTGCTAAATAATAAAGAAATGAGTGCTAATTATAAATTGTGCTTGTATTCTTTATCAAAGAACCTTCAATTTTGGTAAACCAATAGGGTGGTCCCCGGCAAGACAAACTTTTGGTAAAGTGGTCCCTCATGACGAAAAGGTTAAGAACCACTGATTTATATGATTAGTATGGACTACTATGGATAAGTATGCAAAAGCTCTTGAAACGCCTTCGCATATACTGCGGCCCGGGCCCTGGTGCTCACATTGTTATGTGTGGCCCTTGGCCAGTAAAGTGTGACGACCGCTGGTCTAGAGAGCACTCGTACCCAAATAGCTATTTCGCACACAAGGCAGGGGTGGCTCGGCCCCGTGTTTACCACTAGAACACTGATTTACTTGTGGCTCATAATTTTCTGATTCTGTGTAGGTACTACCCCTACTTACTCTCATATAGGTATACGCCCTTGTGTACTCTCCCTTATACTACCCCTGTATACTCCATTATGCACTCGTTTATCTACTCCCTTAACTACATAATGTGTAGGTACCCGTTTACTAAAAAAAAATATTCTTATTCACGCAGTTAAAAGGCAACTTTGCAACTTGTATAACCATGTACAACAAATAACGAATGCATGTGCTGTGCATGTACTCTGTTACATTCGCTCACACATGTAAAATGTTCGTTGTGAGCTGGGGGAATTTAAAGTAAAATTTTATTGAGAAAATTGACGCACGCGTTCGTGTGATTTGAAGGCTCTTATGTTGACAGAGTGCCCTCATGCTCTAGAGCCGTTTTCATGTTTCAGTTTCGACGCAATTAATTGCATTTGATGGTGCACTTTATTGCACGAGGGCACGAACTATAAGTGGATAAGAGGGTCTAGACCAGATTTTATTCCACAATAGGTTTTGTATGTGACATGTAATTTATTTTTAATGTTAAATCGTACAATAGTAATATTGTTTGTTTGTTTGTTTGTTTGTTTGAACGCGCTAATCTCAGGAACTACTGGTCCGATTTGAAAATTTCTTTCAGTGTTAGATAGGTAGCCCATTTATCGAGGAAGGCTATAGGCTACTTTTTATCCCGGTACGGGAAGTAGTTCCCACGGGATGCGGGTGAAACCGCTGGCAGAAGCTAGTAGTAAATACATAGGTGTGCTACGAGTTACTTAGGCTGTAGTAATATTTTCATGACATAGTCCAATTAAAAACGGCACGGTAGCTGAAAATTTTCCTCAACAATTAGGCATTGTCAAAAAAAATACAATAAGGCAACGTCTGAAGGTAATGAGTCCAATCTTGAGGTGCTAACAGCTCGGTGTAATTGCAGCCAAGACTAATGTTCCCCATTACAGGGAACAAGTTTTGTTTGCCCGACAACACCTGCAGTGCGAATAAATTGCCTTTGTTAGAATATAATTAATAATGCGGATGGCTTTTGTTCGTAGGTAGTTTTGTCCGCATGATAATTAATGATGTGATATTCGTAGATGATTCAGATGTGTAATTCGTAAAACATTTATTTAAGTACCTATACATTATACCTATTGGTACCTAGATACGTACGAGCTAGTCAAAGCTTAGAGAACTGCTTTTCTTTCATGGTGGGTTTTATGAGCACAGAATAAACTTTAGCATCTAGCTGCTTCCGGAGCCTTGAAGAAAATAGAGTGTATTAAAATAGGTTGCAACGAAAATTAAATGCACCCTGGCCTGGCTTTCTCAACAATTCGAATGTCTCATTAGTAGAAGTAGAACATGCAAAAGTTATTCAACGGACGAAGTTTTTCTAAACTTTGCTCGGACTCATTATACATTCAGGATAAGTCGGTAACAAACCGTGAGATGGCACAGTTCGCATCCGGACATCGAAGTCGCACTAACGAATCAACTTTAACTAGTTCATCGGTTCAGCTCGCGATCGAATTAAAGAATTTATTGGTACTAGATTTAAGATGCAAGAAGATGGAAGTGAGAATTCCTCTCGAGTTAAAGTTTTTTAATTGCAAATCTTTCTTTTTATTTGCGAGAGATGCATTGGTTTGACTATGACTAAAAAATCATCTACAGGTTCTTTCATAACTTCGGAATACGCATACTCTGCAGTCATTGTGAGGATAGCCTTATTTCCAAGGATCTTGACCTATTTTTATACTCTCATAATAGAAGCATTTCACTAAGCGTTTATGCAGACAGCGGTATCTTGGCATACGATATCTTGCTTGATAGGTTTTCCTAGTACTTGGACACGAATCAGATACATGGTAAGTTTATTAGCTGTTATTATGTCGGCAACAAGCGATGCCGACATATTATGTGATGCGATGTTAGTGGTGCAACCAGCGAGGCGCACCACTAATGAATAAATAGAATACCACAATCAACTGGTTACAAGCTTTATTATCATAATATCATTAATTGTTGCAAAATCGATTACAATGATCTCGCTATAAACATTAAATACATTACAAACAATATTGGCACTAAAAGTATTCATTTTTATTTTATAGCATTTTTCTGTCTTAAGAGCACTATACTTTTCGTTGTTTGCTCCTTTTCTTGTTAAGTAATCCTCAGCCTCGCCATCCAGTAAAAGATGGGGACCTGTTGAAATACATATTTTAATAAAAACATCAACCTCAAAACATATGAACATCCTCAGGGCATTTAACACTGTAATATTCGGACGCAACGAGCATTTCAAGTCGTACGTGCCGCGATTTATATTTTGATTAATTTTCAGACTACAATATGGTTTGATATATAGAAAAGTTGGGTTATCGTTGCTCGATAAAATAAAAAAACTTATGCTCATTTTCACCAACAAATACCTAAATTTAGGGATCCCCTAAGAGCCTTTAGGGAACACTTATTACGAATTTCGTTCTCTCCAAAGTTTAAGTATCCCTTATAACCTTTATTATTGTATTCAAAGTGACACTTAGTTAGGGTAATGTTAAGAGATTGTTGGTGAAAACGGATATAACTCTCTAAAAAGGTGAGAATTTATCACGAGCAGACATTAGAAGACATAATAGTGGTAAAGTATTACAGATATTAATTGTATAAACTCACGTGTTGAAGCTAGGTGCTTGTGGTTGCGGCGCCTGAGCCTGTTGCGCGAGGTTGCCGAATGTCAGCGTGTTCTGTGTCGCTAAGCTCTCGAACGTTGCGTTGGATTGTGTTGGTTGACCGAAACCTGCTGCAAGTTAATAAATAACGTTTATTTATACAATCTTATTAATAATTCACCTTTGAAACAAAAACAGAAGTCCACAGAACAAAGATATATTCGTCAAAAAATCTATATTTTATAACAGCATGCTTTTGTATGACATTCAAAAAAGAAAAACAAATTGGAGAGCAATTTTTTGAGATCCTGCACTATCGGTTTACGATCACATTTTTCTTAAGTTTCTGCCGCACCGAAATACCGAAAGAAAATATCCTTAGTTCTGTTTATCACCCAATCTAAATTCACACTTACTAGGTTGTGCAGCTCCAAACATTTTGCCAGGCGATGTGCTACCGAAAGCCGCCCCTCCAAAGGTGGCTCCACCCCCAAAAGCTGCCGGTGCACCGAAGCCACCTCCGGGACTCTTGTTGAAACCACCGAATGATGAGCCAAAACCTCCTCCGCTTGGAGGCGACCCAAAGCCAGAAGGCTGCCCGAATAGGGGCTTAGCACCAAACGAAGCGGAACCACCGAATGCGGGTGCTAGGAATAAAAAGATGATCAGAATAATATTCATCAGAAATGGTAGTTTTGGATGAGGAAAATAATTATTGATTAATTTATGATATTATAAAAAAAAAAAAACAAGTCTGAGGAGCTAGCGAATACATAAGTAGACTTTAATAATTATGCTATGAACAGGATATATCCCTATCTTTAACAGAGTGAGTCAAAGAGGCAAAGAAAATCTTGCAGGGTTCTCTTAACCGCTCTAATAAAAGAAGTGAATGATAGTTGAATATTGTTGCAAGAAATATAATTTTCCGATATCATCTATTAAGACAACGGATGACGACATCAAATTCGACTACCTATGTAAAACCTGAAACAATGTCATCGATATACATAATACATACACTCACCGGATTGCTGTGGCGATCCGAACACGGACGGCTTGTCACCGCCGCCAAACGCCGGCGGTTGTGGGCTGCCGAACGCCTGGCCTGTTGGAGATGGAGTGCTGAAACTACCTCCCGTCGTGTTGCCGAATATTGATGAAGCTTGCGTTGTTGCTGTTTGGCCTATCGAAGTTTATGTAATGTTTATTTTTGTGATACGTATTAATTAAGGTAAACCGTTGACAAATTAGTCTCGAAATTCATTTTCGTATTTTAGTTTGTGTGTCAAAATTAAAATAGCTGGGAAAAAGTAATAGCGGAACAAATCCTCCAATAAAAATATAACAAAGCGTAGATAGCGTTTTTAGAATAAATTTTAACTATGTATTCAGAGAAATGAAGTTTCACTATTCGTTTAGCCCTTTCCCAATTCTGTTAGGATTGGCATAAAATCGTTTAAAAATCAAATTACAACTAATAAAACAAATTACCAAAACCAGTAGTTCCAAATCCACCTTCAGTATTGCCACTGCCGCCAGACCAGAAGTTGGTAGCTGGCTTCTGCTGACCGAAAGCCGTGGCGCCACCACCGCCGAAGATCGCAGCCGCCGACGAATTAGACTGGCCGAACGCTGCCTTACCGCCAAATACATTGGTGCACCCACCGCCGAATACCGAGCCTGGCGAACTGCTACAAGTACGAAAGAACAAATAAGTTTTCCAATAACCGTATATTGATACAGGAACAGTACAGATGAATTCTAATAACTTTATCCCTTCAAAGTGAGCATCTCTACACTACTGCATATGCATTCAATTCGCATGAAATTAAATGGCTGATTTCAAGTGGTAAGGTTATTTGAAGTTAATTGTAAATTCATGTAAATTGTCTCTTACCTTCCTCCTCCAAATATACTGCCGCCAGTAGTCGGCGAAGGTGCGCTCGTAGTAGAAATGCTAGCAGCCGCAAACATGTTGGCTTCACCGCCCCCAAATATAGAGCTTTGAGTCGTCGTAGCGGGCTGAGAGCCAAATACCGACGCTTGCGTTGTCGGTGCACTACCGAATACCGAAGCTTGGGAAGTAGACGTTGGCGACCCGAATACCGAAGACTGAGTTGTAGCAGTTGTCGACCCAAATACTGACGCTTGAGTTGAAGGAGGACCGAATACAGAAGGCCCAGTGTTAGGCGTTGCTGACCCAAAAACGGAAGATCCCGCTCCACTAAATACAGATGGTTTTGTTGTAGTTGCCGAAGCAAATATACTCTGTGCTCCGGAAGATGGGGTAGTCGTTGATGTGAACGCGCTTGGAGTAGTAGGGGTAGCACTACCGAATATAGAAGATTGTGTAGTAGCAGGAGTTGGTGTTCCGAAAACAGATTGCGTTGTAGTCGTTGCTGCACCGAAAACCGACGCTTGTGTGGTCGGCGTTGCACCGAACACTGGTGACGTAGTCGAAGCTCCGAATACTGAAGTTGGAGACGACGGTGCTGATGTAGTAGTTGCACCAAAAGCGGGCGTTTGACCGAAAGTTGAACCAAATATTGATCCCGCCTGTGTTGTTGCTGGGGCTGTTGTCGAACCAAACACTGATTGGGGTGACGGAGGTGCTTCAGGAGTTGCTGGTGCTGGAGTACTGAATACAGAGGGTTTAGTTGCATTGGCTGCACTACTGAACACTGATTGAGCAGTAGAACCAAATACTGAAGCTGTTGTTGTGGCCGTTGGTGATGTGTTTCCAAATATTGAACCTTGAGACGATGTTCCAAACACAGAGGAAGGTGTCGGTGATGGTTGAGCTCCTGAGGAAAATATCGACGTGGCTGGTGACGCAGGTTTAGCTTGTGACGTCACGGCCGCTCCGAACACAGATGCGGCAGAAGGACTTGCAGTAGTTGTAGCAGAGAATAGTGAAGGTTTCAACGATGCGTTTGATTCTAATTCTTTTCCAGAGTCTGGTTTCGCTGCTGTTTGTTCAGTGGTAGGAGTACTAGGTTGTGATTTGTTATCTGCAATTGAAACATAATAAAGTTGAAGAAAATTAATGAAATGCAGTAAATTCTAATATGGTAAAAAAAATCTAAATATGATACCTGCAGAAGCCGCAAGATTGACTGCGCCGAATATAGACGATACATTGGACGATGTTTTTTCTTCCGATTTTTCTGGTACTTTCACTGGCTCTGCTTTAGGTTCCGATTTTGGTTCTACGGGTTTTTGGGACTCACCTTTAAAGGAAGATTTAATTTTTATGAGAAATTGAAATATCATACAATAAATCACACTTTCTAACTAAAGTGATCCAAAACTTACTGGGAGTAGAGGCAGTTGTTTCTGAAACCGGTTGTGGCGCTGTACCAAATATAGAGGTTTTGTTAGCTGTTTGCAGAGGTAATGGTTTAGATGCTTCTTTGTTATCACTAGCTGGCTTTAGCACTACTTTAGGCTCTACTTTCTGCGGAACATTTTCTTTAGATTTGTCTTTCTCAGTAGTAGGAGCAGGTTTAGGAGTATCAGTCTTTACATCTTTAGTAGTCTTCAACACATCAGGTACAATTGGACTAGAGTTAGGGGTGGAAGTCTTCAAAGCGAACAGATTTGTAAGTTTATCAGTCTTAGGTTTGAGAGATACAGTTTTAGTATCAGCTTCAGGCTCCCCAGTTTCGCTTGATTTTGGACTGCTGAATATCGAAGTGGCTATTTTATTTTCTACGAAAGGTTTTGGCTCAGCAGAGAAGGCCGGTAGCTTCGGTTCAGAGGTGAATGCTTGAGTTTTAGGTTCCGGAGCAAAAGCCTGCGGTTTAGAATCTTGTACAAAAGTCTGTGGTTGGAATTTACTGAACATGTTATCTCCTACGGGTTTGCTCGTGAATAGTGTTGGCGCCGGGGTTGAAGTTGCTGCTGTTGTTGTAACTAAAATCAGTGGAACATTCCATTAAATTCCATTTCACGAAGAAACTCATAGCTTGCACGCATGCTCAAAATGTACTAAGCAGCTTATGTTAAATTTTGTCACAAGCACACAGCAGAATCACGAAGCCAAAATTCTTATATATATTTTTATAAATATTAATCTATTTTAGAAACTTACATGCAAAAGAAGTAGGAGAACAAAAAGGTTGTCCCATGAAAGTGTTAGCATCATTCTTAGCTTGCTTGTTCTGTAGTAAGTCTTTGAGAACGCTCCTCGTGTCCGCTGAAGCGGGGGTGCTTGAGAAACTGAACGCGGGCGTTACGGGCTTTAAGGGTGCGGCTTGAGGCTGTGGCTTCGGTGGCTCGGGTTTAGGTTCTGTAAGTAAATTGTAGTTATAACAGTCTATTTAATGAAATGTTTCGAAAATTATGAAGATATGGATTGGATTGACATCTGTGTACCTAACTGTCTAAAAACTAGATGTTCCAAGTAATTTTTTGCGAACTTGTGTATTTTAGATGCTACAGGATTGTTAAACATAGTATACACACATACTTCATTCTATTGTGAGCATGAATGAATATTAAAAACAGTCCTAAGCCTTCCAGTCTAATCAGATATAGCTGAGTACCAGTGTTTTAGAAGGAGCAACTGCATATCTGACCAAACCTTATTACCCGGGCAATCCAATACCTTTTTCAAACAGTAACTAGATCTTACCTTCAGTAAACAGTGTTCGAGCCACACTAGCTAGTCCCGGCACAGTGGGCTTCATGCCTCCGACGGGAGTGAACGATGGCACGTTGATAGGCGACGGCTTGAATGGCTCCGGTTTAGGCTCTACTTTCGGCTCCATTTTAGGCGCTACAAATGGTTGAGGTTGAACTGTGAAGAAATAATTATGTTTATTTCATTTCAAGGCATGTAAATATACTTCAAAATACAAAAACACTACAATCAATATTACAACTTGAGTTATATTTTATTTAATGTATTTAAAATTTTCACTACTGGATCACAATATTGAAATATACTACTATTGGAATTAAAATAAGGCTCCTTCCACCAAATCAGAGCAGAGCAGAGAAATTTTATAATAACCAATAATTTTATAATTGACATTTTGTCTTCGACCACTCAGAAGTATTCGCATAGCAAAGACAAATTCTATATAAAGGAACAAAACTTACCTTGTTTAATCACAGGCTTAATTTCTACCTCGGGCTCAGTTTTGACAACTTGCTTCTCCGGTTGAACTTTTTCTTTCAAACTCTTTTCGTAATTCATTCTCATAGTTGCTAAATGCTGTCTCATTTCTACGTTCACAGGCTTGATCTTCACAGTTTTATGGTTAGAAAGCATATCTCTTAAGGCATCGAGTTTCTGCGCTGTAAGTAGTGACTCCTTCTTCTTACCGTCGTTTGTATCCAAACTCATGTTTAGAATGTTCTTTGTTAGTTTTGAGAGAGGATCCCTGTAATGCGATTCGTGATAAGTACGAAAATAAGGCGAAAGAAGAACGTAGGGGCGGTTCTATTTTTGGAGAAATAATCTAGTAATTAAAGTTATAATCACAACAAGGTGTGCTTTACATAAGTGAGAACATGATAGGCATCAAAAAATTCGTCGATAGCTTTATGGTTTTGTGATGTCACCTCTATGTATAATGATTGGGTAGTTCTTATTGATATGGATTTAAGGTGTATATTAGTCTAACATCAAAACTTGTTATTACCGAAGAAGTAGAAGAACGTCTTTCTCTCCATTACATGAATTAGTTCTTATTGTAATAGCAATAAAGTCTATATTAGTATAACACTTACTTGTTCTTAAACGGAGTGTTTCTCAACAGAGAGGTCTATTTAAACATAGGCTATTTAAATAACAAACACTCGTTGAGCGTATTCCTCAGTGTACGTAAAACGGCCTGTTGGCGACTTAGTATCTCTTGTTTGAAACATTTTCACTACAGAAAGTAGCCCTTATTTCTATGGTATTAAAATCTAAATTGTAACACTTACTTGTTCCTAAACGGCGTGTTTCGCAACAGTGATGTGGATTTGAACATAGGCGTGACGTCACACTCATTGAGTGTGTTCCTCAGTGTACGTAATACGGCCTGTTGTCGACTTAATATCTCTTGTTGCTTGACTAGAGGCTGGTATACGTCATCTAGGACTGGACGTATCATGTGTGGTCCGGATCTGTTGAAAAAGGACGTGGAAAATTAGTAAATAAGATATAAATATGTTCAATATTCGATCTATTACATGACCTACTTTCTTGTTTAGAATTAATTGTCCATGTATCGACGACCAAAATACGACATTGCATTTATAAAAGTTTACAAAGCATGTAATAAAAATTGATATATGAAAGTATTTTATAAAAATTACACATTGTCATCCACTGTTTTCTTTACAGTTTCATAGCTTGCCTTTACACGTTTTACCTAGCTTATTACCAAAATATGAACGACTGATGGTTTTTGTTCGTTAATTTTTCAAAGAAATCCAAAACTTACTTGTTAGACTGTGAATCCCTCAAAACAGCTTCGTTCCACTTATAGTCGAGCGACTTCTGAGCTTGTTCGAGTTGATTTTGTACGTAATACGCTAGTTTCTTCACCGACGCTACTCGTTTTGTTGTTAGAGGATCCGCTTGAGTCCATTGATGGCTATCCTTTGCTCTGGAAGAAATATATTTTGTTTTGAGATTAATAAATATTGTAGCCGTACGATATTAAATAATGATAACAAAATTATAAACCTTTGCAAAACTGATTACCTACATATAGGAGCAGGTTTAATCATTACCCAATCAATTATTGGTACAGTTATATTGTAGTCCAAATGTTTTTCTAAATTGCCTGTATTTTGGCCAAATGTGTTCTTCCACATTGAATAACAGACTTCAACGCGGTTCTGCATTTTTTTTTTAAATTACATTGATTACCTTTTTTGTGATATTTCAGGAAAACATTTGTCTACTGCTTTGTCAATCCTCTAACTTCACACTAGCCAAGTTTTTTCGACGTAATATACAAAACTGATATTCAAAACATACAAAAAAAAAGTCACAAAGAATGACGTTACTTACTCAGCATGCGTCCTCGCCTCAGCGACTACAGCGCATGCGCGAACTAACTCCAGCTTGAGTTGCGCAATGGCGTTGCGTAATTCATCGGAAGAACATTCCTTTCTTAGTTGTTCCGCATCTTGAGAGTTGTAGTTGAAACTGGCGTTGATTGAATCTATGTCGCGTTGTAACTGATGAAAATAAGTTTATAGACTTATGCCCGTTTTCACCAACAATATTTTAACGTTTCCCTAACTAAATGACACTTAGAATAAGGGCTCTTCCAATAATACAGGTTAAAAGGGACACTTAAACTTTGGTGAAAACTAAATTCGTATTAAGTGTTCCCTAGATGCTCTTAGGGGATCCCTAAATTTAGGTGTTTATTGATGAAAATGGGCATTAAACTTTTATTTGAAAAAAAAAAAAACCTTATACAATAGGGTATTTTAGTCTAGATGAGAAAAAAATTAAAAGTGTATTACAATGATTGTTTAGAGGAAAAGCAATCGGGAAATGTTAGTTTCACTTCGTAAGGTACATAAATATATTTTTTATTGCAGTTTAAAGTTTTTAGGTTTTTTTATCTGTCTTTGAACACTACGAAATGTCGCCGCCATGCTAATGACGTCATTACGGTAGTAAACAAAAGTGTCATATATCAGTGTCAGTATTTATATCCACTGGTACTTGAATCCATAATTTGTCTGGTGTTTTTACACTAGTGTTCTCACATTCAGAAACAACACACCAACGATACGGAGCATAATTACTCATTATTAAAATTTTCAATACATATCAAAATATGTATTACTGACAGCTGTAGTTTGTTTACTAACGTAATGACGTCATGACCAAAAAACAATCATGGCGTCCGTTGTGTGCCGCGTTTTCGCGAAATACGCGCGAAATTTGAAATTATGATAAAACAATTAATTTATATTCGTACATAACGTGAGAAAAAAAAATATTTTTAATTTTTTAGAGATATATTAAGACTAAAGAATTTATTTAAGATATATTTCAAAAATGCATGTAATACCCTATTTACTAGATAGTCAACTACTATTATGGGAATAAATAACAATAGTTTATAATGGTGCAAGAGGGTCTGAGTTATTTTAGATTTTAGGTACACAAATAACTATAGGTACAATGAAGAATGTGAACAGTTAAATAAAAGTACCCATAAAAGAAAAAAAATCGGTCATTCGTAAAAATACAATAAATAATATGTAACAGACAAACAAAAGTTACAGTTTAAACTCACCTTAGCCTGCGTTTCTCTAGTCTTCACCATAAACTTATAGAGCTCCATTTGGAAGTCATTTACTTCTTTGACGAGCATATTCTTGAGTTCTTGATTGGCTTTCATTTCGTTGATCTTCTCTTGTTCAGCTTTTATCGCGGCGTTTTCTTGTATTTGTGCTGGCGTCAGTTTGGGCGCTGCGGGAGTTTGTGCCTGTAAGAAGTGTGAAAGTGTATTTATTTCAGGTTTGTTTGTTTGTTTACTGAAAGCTCTGAAACTGCTGAACCGATTTGAAAAAATCCTTCACTGTTGGGAAGCTGAGCTATCCCTAGGTAAAGTCTAATCTAATCTATAGGCTTAATGTTATCGTTTTTCGGGTGTAATCGCAGGAAACAGCTAATTACGTATAGTAAGTTCAACTCAGTCGTGCGCGCCGCCTTATGTGTGGGTAACCCTTGTACATATACAGTGACTTTGTGTGCGTGACAAGAGGTACAGTCGGGTACAATACAAGTATTTAGGGATTGTATACTAGGGGTGTTTAAAGAAAAATAGTTATTACATAATTTAATGTTTATTTATTTATAATGATTCTGAATCGCTACTTGAAAAATAAAATGATGAATTTTCGGATTCGCTACTCTCCAAGGTGAATTACGAATGACTCCATATCAACATGTCTATAGTATTCTTCTTTTTTCTTTTGTACATGTCGACAAGTATTACCCTACATCTCTTCATCAATTTGACTTAAACTTTCATTTATGAGTTTCATTATTTCCGTCTTATTTTGGTCGACATTATGCGAAGCAATAAATTGTTTTAAAATTCCCCACACATTTTGTTTACATTATTATACTAGATTATACCTCTTTTTACATTCTAAGTCCACACTTTTATTTATTGTCCGCGTACCCCGAGCTAGAAAATATGTAAGGAGTATAAAATTCATCTTAGATATTTCACCTTATTTATTTCTTAGATACTGTCAATTTCAATTTGAAAAGACGTATGAGAAAATAATGAAAAACTATATTTAATAATAAAAAGCTTTGAATGTTGTTTCATTTTTTGAAACGCTTTACATGACTCCTTAATAATTTCTCCGTGAATAACTAGTATTTTCATAAACGACTGTACCCACAACAAAAAGCGATAAGAACACGTCATGCTCGGATGACGTCACTGTCACACGAATGAAAGTTGTATATTTACAAGCCGACGCACACATAGGGCCGCGCGCAAATCTGAGTTGAACTATCTATAACTAATTGGCCTTAATTTTATAAGGTTCATCATCAGTCTAGAGTTTGACTATTTATTAGGCTCGCTTTCAATACAGGCAGCTAGCTTGATCAGTATTTTACATATAGCGTCTGTCTATCTAAGGTCCTCAACCCAGTTATGTTAAAAATATGACTTACCACTGTAGCTTGCAGCTGAGCTATGGGTGATGGTTTAATATCTACCGGCGTTGGTTTCTGTTCTAGCTGTTGTGGAGCTGAAATAAAATAACGGACAAACAGTTTAGAAAAGCATCATCACTGTTCTCATAAATATTCACTGCTCGGCGCTCTTGAGAGCTTCTTGGATGTTTTTGTCTTTGGGCAGGGAGTGTGTAACTTTTACAGGTATAATATTTTATCTCAAGAAAATGGGTAAGCCATACTTGTGTAGCTAAAACTGTTATCAAAAAGATATGTGTACTTATGCAGTATTTACTTTCAGAATAAATTATTCTAGAGAAAATCATATAACACAATCCTAGCTTTATATAAAAATATATTTTAAAATATTATTTAGGTACCTGCAGCAAACAGTTGAGTCTGAGCCTGTACTCTGGGCGGTTTCGGTTGGTTCAGTATGTTGTACTGTGGTGGGGGTCCTTGCGGCTGCGCTGGCGACGACTGTACTTGAGGTTGTATTACTTGGGGCTGAAATAAATAAAATACCATTATTTTTTTTTGTAAAGAAAACGCGAACTATAAAATTAAAAATCACCAACAAGCATGGTGATTAGCGTTCAATTCTCCTCTGTGTTAATTAAAGGAGGCCTGCGCCCAGCTGTGGGCTGATCAAATACCTACTTCCAAGTTTTCTAATATATATTTTTGTTTATGTATGGCAATGTTAATTAATTTAGCTTACTTTAGGTTGAGCGACAGGTACAGGCGCAGGGGCGGGCGCGGGCGTCGGCGCCGGCGCAGCTTGCGGCGGAGCCTCGCCGGGGATGGAGCTGCATAAATATAGTCATTCAATTATTCGATCGATCTCAATATTTTACCTAATCATTTATTTAACAGTTTTTGTATACATAAAAACACAAACAATAATAAATAATAGAAAAAATTGTACAAGGGCACAGCTTATCTCTAATGAAATTTCTTCCAGCAGGCCCGTTATTTATTTATTCAAACTTGGCTGCAAAACAGCACTTTTTGAACGTCAAAAGTTTACGAAAGACAGTCCCCAAAACACCCACCCTTCACCACTTCGTTCGTGTTTTTGTTGGGATCTGTTGATATGCTCACTAGAGCTAGAATTTGACATCAGCCCCAATGTAAGCAAAACAACATATAGAATATAGTGAATTGCCGTAAATGTACCAGCTGACACATATCGAATTTCATAGTAGAATGACAGTGATATTTAATTTTATAAAAAACTAGCTTCTGCCAGCGGTTTCACCCGCATCCCGTGTGAACTACTTCCCGTACCGGGATAAAAAGTAGCCTATAGAAGGAAGTCTAGATAAATGGGGGTCTAGTAGATAAATGGGCTATCTAACACTGAAATAAATTTTCAAATCGGACCAGTAGTTCCTGAGATTAGCGCGTTCAAACAAACAAACAAACAAACTCTTCAGCTTTATAATATTAGTATAGATTTTAATGTGTCAGAATGTTGGGCAGTAAGTTTCCTTTTCATCCTGGTTCAGGGAGAAATACTCTCAGGACGGGAGTGAAACCGCAGACTATAACTATAAAACTACATATCCTTACGTGGTCATAACAGCAGCCGGTAATGCAATCTGCTGTGGTGGCGAGCACACTTGAGCCGCTTGCTTGTTCAAGTTAATGACGTTGAATATCGTGAGCAGACCGCTTTGTGACACCACGTGTAAGAGAGGCATGTGTGGGAGAGTTGTATTCTCATCTGAAATAAATAAAAGATTATCAGCTTCACGACAAAAACTTAAACATCTGTTCAACACTTTTCTATAAAAAAGCGTGGCTGCAAATCGGGCCTCATTTCAACGTCATAACTAACATTTTTTTAGATAAGTGTTCAACAGACGTTTAAAAGTTTTTGTGGTACAACGGTACTTATATGTTTTTTAATGGGTTTCAGTGCAACTGACATTATTAGCAAGACATAGCTGTAACTCTGTCAAAAGTTTGTATTTCATGAAGGTAACTTTTTGCTGTGTTACAGATAATGGAACTCTTCGCGCGCGAGTCTGACTGGTCAGAAAGGTAAGTACTACTAACCCCATTGAATTTGGTGCGCAGCACAGGTGTCGATACACAATCCGACTGGATAGTTCTCCTGTTTCTTATCAGTCAGAGGCAGTTCCGGTCTTGCTTCATCAGGCTAAAATAGAAATAGTAGAATTTAACAATGGGAGATAAATCCATAAATACATTTATAAAAATATAATTTATTCAAATATTATTAATATATCCCTTAAATTACTATTGAAACTATTCTGTTTAGATAATAAAACAGTTAATTTCGCGTGCGGTTTCATCGGATACAAATTATGTTTTTTTAATAGAAGGATATCTTACCTGGCACCACTGCACCCAATTAGCACCATCAGCAGATCCGAGGGAAGCTATTTCCATGCCGTTTGACGAAGACGCCATTATTATATTCCTAAAAAAACAATAATTGTACATTTGTACTTCTTTTACAAGAAATTTCGACATTTTCGATATACAGCAGTGGTTCTTAACCGGTGGTCCATTGGTCATTCCAAGTGGTCCGCGAAGCTTTGTTTCGCGACGTTGCTATCCATCAGAAAAAAATGTACTTGTCCAACAGAAAAAAATATATTTTTGGGCTACATTTTACGTAATTTAATTTTAATTGTTGCTGTCCTACTGTATCTGTTATTGTTTTAATTTTGTTTCATCATGTAATTCCATTTTTTATTTTTTTCTGATTATAGAAGAGCTGTGCACGCCTATAAGTGACGAATTCACCGCAACGCCATTCAATATAACTTAATACCTAATGTAATGTGTTAGTGAATAAGTCGTTGGTGTGTCAATAAGTAAATAAATCATCCTCCGAGCCTTTTTCCCAAACTATGCTGGGGTCGGCTTCCAGTCTAACCGGATGTAGCTGAGTACCAGTGCTTTACAAGGAGCGACTGCCCTATCTGACCCCCTCAACCCAGTTACCCGGGCAACCCAATACCCCTTGGTTAGACTGGTGTCAGACTTACTGGCTTCTGACTACCCGTAACGACTGCCAAGGATGTTCAATGACAGCCGGGACCTACAGTTTAACGTGCCATCCGAAACACAGTCATTGGTGTCTAAGATATACTTAGAAAGTACATAGAAACTTAGAAAAGTTGCATTGGTACTTGCCTGACCTGGAATCGAACCCGCGCCCTCATACTCGAGAGGTTGGTTCTTTGCCCACTAGGCCACCACGATTTTTTTAATAATAAGTAAATAAATAAATAAAATAAATAAATTTGGTTTTGAGTCTTAAAAATAATTTAAATTTCCCGCTCGCTTCGCTCGCGTATTCAGAAACTGTATGCCCTCGTTTTTGCATTTGTCAACAAATAAAAAGTTAAGTACGGCTACATTTTACGTCCGTACGAGTCCGAAAAAAATCTCACGCTCGCTTCGCTCGCGGCTTTTTCACTTTACAGTTCTTTCTTTGAATTGTTTTGGGTACTTTTGTGTCCCATAACTCAAAAAATTTCGCGCTCGCTACGCTCGCGTCTTTTCTGTTTCGAACTGGTTTCTTTTAATTTGTTTGGGCAAAAAAAACTGGGGTGCTCAATAGGTAGCTGCCCCGGGTGCGACCCGATGCTACACCCCCACTGTCTGTAGCTTTTAGTTTTTTTGCTAAATAATAAAGAAATGAGTGCTAGTTATAAAGTTATGCTTGTATTATTTATCAAAAACCCCTCAATTTAGGCAAACCGATGGGGTGGTCCCCGGCAAGACAAACTTTTGGTAAAATGGTCCCTCATGACTAAAAGGTTAAAAACCACTGGTTTACAGTAACTGAAGGTTTACTAAATTGTATGGTATCTGTATGGAGATAGCAGAGTTTCAATGATGTTCTTTTCTTACCATTGTGCCAAGCCCAGCAAATAGTAGTACCAAGGTCTATTTGATCCCATACTGTAACAAATATCTTCATAGTTCTGACAGCTTGCCTGCCCAGCTTTCGGAGTATTTATGATGGTCACCGCTGCAAGAAATAAAAAAGCAAATTAATTGGTATTCGTCACAATATTAGCCATTATTTTCAAAGTCAAATTATTTTATTTAATTTAAGTCTTAAGAAGCACTTATAGACGTCAAAAATGTAAATAAGTTCTAGTTGCCCTATTCCAAAAGCAGTTTCCAAGGCAGAAGAATTGGTTAAACCAATAAATGCATGCAAAAACGCTTTTAAAAAATAAATTATAGAAATAAAAAATAGAAGAAAAAATACATTATGGTACATACCTGGCCGACTATTATCCGTAGCATTCTTATACACTACGGCAAACTGAAACGTGGATATCCAGTACACTGCCAATGCTTCTACAGGGGCGCCTTCAATCAAGTTGGGAGCAGCAATGGTCTTAGCTGGAGTCAGATCTGGTTTGTACTGGCTAAGGGTGCCATCACTGTTGCCTGTCACTATTTGTTTGCCTTTAGGACTCCAGCAGAGACATCTGGTAAAAGAGAATAATAGATTAGTATAAGGTGGCAATAGAAGTAGCTTGGAAGAGTTTGTAAAATAAAACGGTATGTTGAAAAAAAAAAATGTTTCAATCGGTTCATTAGAAAACAAAAGCAGGAACAATAGTTTCAGTACGCTGCTTTTTACCCAAAACACAAACACATTGTATTTGACCATGAAGGCAAGAACTAATTGATATATGCATAATCCCTACTAATATTATAAATGCGAAAGTAACTCTGTCTGTCTGTCTATTATTACGCTTTCACATCTAAACCACTGAACTAATTTTAATAAAATTTGGTACAGAGATAGAGTTGACCTTGATTATTTGGGCTGGACTTTTGAAGAATTATCTTGGAAACGCGATGAAACCGAACTCTACGCTGGCGAAGCCGCGGACGGCAGCTAGTGATTATATAATTTGTACAACAATATGTAAAGTTTTAGAAATACATACCTCGCCTTAGATGGCACTTTTTTGAGTTGAGAAGTGCTAACTTGTGACACTAGCAGGGTGCCATCATAGTAAGCTATGGCAATTGTATCAGGAATGCAAGGGTTCCATTGTAAAGCTGACACAAAGGTTGATGGGTTTACTTCACACCTAAGGGTAAGAGCTGGTGATACATTCTGAAATAAAAATGGGGATTTCTTATAAAGGTCATATTTAACTAGCTGAGGTGAAATGATTTTTTATGTAGAGTTACTAAGGAATAGCATAGACACGCCATAGCATAGCCTCACATATGGGAATTCTTTCCAAGTGCAAACTCTATTTTTATGAATTGTTGGATGACCAGTTATATTATATGTTATTATTTTACATCAAACAATTACGCCCTTATCTATTATACATTGTCTGTATGTTGGAGTGCAGATATACACAACACACAATTGATTTTCTATTGTTTTATAATGAGCAACATACAAGACGTTAAGCAATGTAACATTGAAAGAAATATTTTCCATAACCATAAAACTCATACCGGATTCTGAAAGTCAGTAATCTTGTAAATAGTCAGCAATTGTCCTCCAGTGACTGCTAACATTTCATGGTCACAACTCGCAGCAATATGAGTCGGTTTCTCTTGTAGTTTAATAGTCATGTGCTGCGGCTCACTCTCCTTGTCAATCAGTTGTTGTAAGTAGTATACTGGAAACAAAAATGTAGATAGTAGATAGAAGTCTTGATAAACAATGCCTTAGAGGATTTACTACGATTGTTGTAATTGAATAGTACATAATATGAAATATTTGAAGTGAAGGTATATTGGAATGGATCAATGTTTTTATAAAATTTTAAAGTAAAATAATTGTAAACATGCTTCCATTAAGCACTTGGTAAATGAAGTAGTGGGTTTTAGACAGTATTTGTCTCTTTAGCAACAATTTTATGATTATACTTATTAAATATTATACCTTCAAATAAAATGATTGAATAGGTAATTAAAATGTTTCACTATGTTATGCAAAACATTAGTTACCTGTTAAGTTGCCATCAGGAGAAGCAACAAAAACAAGTCCATACTTGCTGGCACAGGCTACCAGGTTGTACCCTCGGTTTGGTAGAGGATCATTTGTGTTGAACACTTTGATTTTACGTTGTAGCTTGTAGAGTAGGCTCTGTAAATGTAATTTATAATAGTTTTACATGAAACTTGGTCACCAATTTTGTAATTTTTTTGTGAAAAAAAACATAGTATAACCCACTGAGGGTTGTCTTAGGTGCATATACATAAATTATTTTTATCGTATCACAAACAAATATTGTTTCTGACAAGTAAGAGTCAATGCTAGCATCAGACAAAACCTTGATTTATGGTTTAGGTAATGTAATCATTGTTTGAGAGTGGACCATGTATTTGTATGAATTTCATGCCAAAGACTTGATGTTGACATCTGCCCTGGCTTAAAATGTATACAAAGACACTGATTATGATTCAGATTATGGCATATAACCTATAACTGTAATACATATCTACGTTCTTTGATAAGCATTTGTGCACTAAATCTAAATAGTTAATATTACTATATTAAGAATAATAAATTGAAATAAAACCAATAAAATTGTATAAAAACGGTTACGTACCGGTTCGTCGACCGAATTCGGCCCAAACAACACATCCATTGTAGTAGAATTTGAGTGCCTAGCACTCAGATGCACGCTGTGTTTAAGAACTGTTTATTGTAACACTTTATTTTAATTTATGCACTGTATATTGGGGATTATATGAATAAAATTGTTATTTCTCAAAATAGTCGATAGTATCTCCAAAATCTGTCAAAACGTAATATGTCACTGATGTCAATTTTGAAAATGACAATTACACGTAACTGTCATGTCATGTTACCGCTTTTTTAAAGAATTCATTTGTTGGATACTATATTTTTAAGACCGTTTACCGTAGATTAAAGAAGCAAGGCGCCCCTAGACAGTCAATATAAATGAGCAATCTTTAATAATTACCCTGCACAATAACGTTACCTTTATATTATGAAATTTTACTGTGCGGTCTACGGTCTTAGGGACTGCCTAAGTCATAAGTGATAAAACTTGTACAAATGACTCTCTGTTGGGGTGATACCATAAGTACTTATTTGGTTCTCGGGATATTACCTATTTATTATATTCTCTGAGATACTTAGGTAAATTGTCGGTTTCGAAGGAAAACTAGGTATATGTAGAAATATTCTGCAGCTGTAAAATATAAAGAGTTTACACCAAAACTTTAAACCAAATACAGCTTGGCAAAAAAGAGTCTGACGCGGTGACAGTTGGAACTAAAAATCAAAATCAAATAAAAATTGTTAACATCGTTAATACTGGACATTGAAGTGTCCAAGGGACATCGCCTACTTAGGATTGAATATCTCCAAAAATAACAAATATCAAAATCTGTGTAGTCGTAGTATTCCGGGTTGCCACAGTGCGATAGTGCTGACCTCATTTATTCCACACTCTTTTTTGCCAAGCTGTACTGAGCTACTGTAGGTAGGTACATAGCGGCAGCGAATCGGCTCACTCAATAAGCATACATACAACTTAAGTCTCTAAAGTTAATCTAAACTGAACTAACGCACTGAGAAGGTTATTTTCAAGGAAGAAGGTAAAAAGATAAGGGTTTATCAGGAGCGATACGTAGGTAAACCTTTTCTTTGAACCCGTTAGGGAATTAGGATATCGGTGCCTTGATAATCGGTTGAGAAGTTGGTAGTGGTATCTATCTGGGTACTCATTCAAATACATACAATTATTTTATTTCGAAGTAGTAGGCACTTTTTCGATAGCTACAATGTAAGGGGTAGGTACAGTAATTATTACCTAGCTAGGATTATTTTAATTAGATATATTTGTAAGTAGTTTAGACGAACAACTTGAAAAAAAACAGATTAAAGATTTCTTCTAAGCATTTATTTTACAATCGTTATTTTGAATAAGTACAAGGCACTATGTAAGTAGGTATTCCCTTCATTAATTTATTCAGGAAAATTAAGAAACTTTTTCATAATCCATTCTATAGCGGCTTCTGGAAGTGGCAACTTGAATAGATTGTAGTAGAACATGTATCTCCACGACTCCACTTTGTACAGTTCTTTGGGATCATCATCCGTCAAAGCTTTGACGAATGTCTCTATAATGTTCTCGTCCTTCAAAGAGTCGTAGCCTGCATTATGAGATGTCGCTGACTGGAGATAATTAGTGAGCGTTGTGATTCTTTTGCCGTAAAAAGATTTCTGTTCGGCATTCAAATGTTCGAGCATGGCGTTTCCTTGTGCTCCTTGGCTTGAAATTATGTTGCTGGAGCCAACAAAACCTCCTGGAATTTTAATAAATGTGGATAAAAAGTAAGAAATGGACAATGATAGACGTGTAGGAGATATAAATACCTACATGGCAAATATCTTTTTTTTTCACATCAATAGTTATCTCCGTTCTAATAATATTAATATTTTCTAAAATAATCTAAACATACACGTAAACAGAAGGTTTATTTATATCAGTTCAGACTGTGGATGCATTCATAATTATTAGGCACCTACTAATCAAATTCTAATAAATTCAGGTAAGTACTCATAATACCTACTTATTAAAATCTATTACTAAAAGTATAATTTCCATCAGGAAGCAATTACCTGGTACAAAAGCTACGGCACTCAAGCCATGTCTCCGGTGTTCCATCCTTAAAGCTCTCGTTAGAGCCAGCACGCCCGCCTTGCTGGCACTGTACGGCCCAAACCCGGGCAACGGCTGCAAGCCGCAGTGGCTTGCTACGTTAATTATACGCGGTCTTAGTGACCCCGTGTTCTGAAATGCAGAAAAGGAAAAATGTGGTAGGGAGGAGACCTTGTCTAGGCTACATTATTTTATCAGGCTACAATGATGATGAATTATGTGTTGCGTCAGAATGAACTCCATTAGGTAGGTAGGTACGTAAATGGTCAGTCAATTGACCTGTTTGTAAAACTGCTGATGGAAAAAAACTTTTTTACAAAAAAATTAAACCGACTTCCAAAAACACTAAAAAGCAAAAAAAAAACTAATTTTAGGTGCATCGGCCTAGAAGTCGGTGTCTAATGGATGTTACTAAGTTAATTTTGCCACCGACTTGTAGGCCGATACACCTAAAAATAGTTTTTTTTTTTTGCTTTTTAGTGTTTTTGGAAGTCGGTTTAATTTTTTTGTAAAAAAGTTTTTTATTTACTGCTTTTCAGTGATACGAATAGTTGTCACTATCCATATAAGTGGAAAGTTCTCATCAATACAAAGAATATAAGCCCAAATACGAGGTATTTTACATATTCAGTTGTCGAGTCCCCTCGACCTTCTCTGGTCTCCGTCATCAGGTCAGCTCCAAACCTTCACTGTTGCAAAGGTCTCGTCAATACAAATAATATAAGCCCAAACACGAGGTAGTTTACATATTCAGTTGTCGAGTTCCCTCGACCTTCTCTGGTCTCCATCATCAGGTCAGCTCCAAACCTTCACTGTTGAATAGTACTTTCAGGCATACACCTGAGTGTCAAGTTTTTACCCTATGTATGCCTACAACTTTCAAAGGTTGCCCTCGATTTCTCAGGGTTTCTATCATTAGATCCTCTGATGACTATGGGACCAACTGGCAGCTATTCTGCGTCGAACAAAAAAAGAATCACGTAAATCGGTCTACAAACCTCGGAGTAATCGATGTACATACATAGAAAAAAAAAAAACATACCGGCCGAATTGAGAACCTCCTCCTTTTTGGGAAGTCGGTTAAAAATGTCTTTATTTTAACAAATTATACATAACAAATATTTACTTTTTGTCAGAGTAAAATACGTGCAATATTGTAAAAATAACAATTTAATTTTATTTCGTAAGTCCAGGCTTATGTTTTCAATTAAACATTTTAAACAAGAAATAAAATTAAATATTTTCCCTATAGGCTGACATTATTTTGTCGGCTTACGATGTTCCGCATTTCCGTTGCCCAGAAAATAATACGAACGTGTCTACAGAAAATATTGTTTACGAAGTCAATTTAATTTTGAGAAAGAATCCTGTTTCATTTGTTTGCTTAGAAATCACACGATTATTTGGGACGGTATCAAATTTTCTGTCGTTGTTATTACAATACCTGTTTCCGGGAAGCCGTAATAATATGAATTTTAACTTGTTGCCACGGACACCGTTATTTCGGATACGGTAGAACGAATTTTGGGTGTAGGTAATAATATCGCCTACAAGCGAAGTCCCGTCCGTATAAAGATACTAAAATAGGCACCTTCTACGAACTTATTTGATTTCGATATTGAGTCGTCTATTTTGTTTATGAAAGTATCTCTTTCACATTGATGTTACTAAAATAAACTCGAATTTGTGTTTTATATATATTAGATGTGAAGCTCTATAAATGAAAGTGATAGTAAAACTATTCACAGCATGAATACCTTGAAACTTACAAAATCTTCTTTTTATAATTTGAAATGTTGAATGACTAAATATTTTATTTATGACTTGTAGTGTTGTTGTGATAGTTTCAAACGTATTGCTATGGCTATTTATTTATTGTGTCATCTAAACTTTTTAAATATTTTGGTAGTTAAGGTAAATTGGTGTACATAATATAGCATAGGAAATATTTCTAAGGGTAATAAAAATAGCGCAACTCTCAAACATCAAATAGTTACCTACCTCTAAAGCACTCTTCCTTAAATCTGGCAGGAACGCAGATACAACCTTCATGGTACCAAGTAAGTTGATGTTTACGGTGTTCTCAATCATGGCAGGGGTTTGCCACTCGTAGTCGCCTATTGTCATCACTCCAGCATTGTTTACAATCGCGTGAAGCTCTGAAAGATGACAAATATAAACCAAACAAGAACGAATAGAAAACAATACAATATAAATCCTGTAGCTATGTGGGTAGAAGAAAAAATACAGAAGCTCGGTCTTCTTCAATGTTTATGGAATAGTCGTAACCTCAGATCAAAGAAATAGGGTCGTAACACTAAATTTTTTCACGATTTCACTAATTAGTTTTTAGCTAAATAAGACTTATTCCAATAGTGTTTCAGTAGTAGAATATTTAATTAAATTCTAAACCAACTAGAGGACTTTTATAACGCGCTTGGAATATTAATTTCTAAATTGTCTATCGGCGAAAGTTGCTTTAATTGAGTCAACTCTTTGCTCCCTTATATAACCGGGATTGGGAAACAAAAAAATAAACCGAAGTGTACAAAAAGGACTTACTGTAATTTGGATTTTCATTCAGCAGACTCTTCACATAATCATGAAATCCTGCGACGCTTTCTGAATTCGTTACATCTAGAGAGCAAGGGTGCACGCAGAGCTTCTTCAAACTCTCGGCTGCCTTCGTATTAACTCCATTATACATGCCAGCTACTGTCACCAGCCCTTCCCGAGCTGATCTAGCCGCTATAGTCCACCCGAGTCCGCTATCACAACCTGTTATTGCTACCACCCGCATTATCGACATGGTCTTTAATTGACTTAGATATAAGATCGAAAATTGCTTGGCAAATATTTTCCCTACTTCACTTAATTTCTTCCGTATAAACAATAGTCCAGATAAGAACGCAGCTAGAAAAGAACTGACGTCCATGAACGCGATCCTCCGACTCGTTGCATATTAAACGGGTTTCGGCTTTCGTTGCATATTTACAATGAATATATCACTTTTTTTCTCCTGTTACGGTCCGATATTGTAAACTAGTTCGTAGGTAAACGTATCTTTTTCAATTACAGTTCACCACCTATTTCCTTATTCTTTCATTCATGATCATTGTCTTTTTCATCAGTGAATAAATGGTTCAATATTATATTTCAAAGTTTTCTACTTGCAGAGTAGCTAATACGAACTTCGACCCTCTCAAGATTAAGCGTGTGTTGTCCCCAGCGATGATTGCTGTACAGATTAAGTTTCTCGTCCAAGAAGTTTCAATCGAGTTTAAATCGGTACTGGTTGATAACTTGTGTCTCGTACACCAATAAACGTATCAGTTCTGTGAGTCCCGATAGTGCAAGAGCGGTAGCTAGTCTCAAAGTATTAAGTGCAATTTCTGCCAGTTGATCTTAAGGAGAACGCTGCAACTTTCCTAGCTCTTAATCCTTTGACCGAAGGCGGTCGTAAGTGGTTTCTATTTAAAAAATAACTTCTGATTCAGTTTCCTACATAAATAACTAGACTAGACTATGCATCTTTGCAACCTAAGTACCTATATCAACGAACCAATAAGACACTCAAGCGTAACTCTAAAATTAGAACTCGGATTCGGATCCCTAAGTTCTAAATCGAATTTAGGAGCCCCTAGTTGTTTCACCCTAAACTAAAATTCGTATAGTAACCGATGAAAATGTCGAATACTTCGACAAAGAGACGCCAATAAAAGAGGATCGTTTCAGCACGAATACCCATCTGAGAGATTAGACCTATTGAACGGAAACAATCTTGTATTTCTGCTTGACTTAATTCAGAATCGGATCTGTCGGCCTAAAAGTGTTTCGCCAAATATACCACAAATAATATTAAACCATTTTAACCGCATGTAAATGTAATCTTTGAATTATTTTAGCACTTGTAAGTGGTATATATAGCTAGTCAATCAACTCAATTATTTCGTTAGTGCGATAAGGTTATATGTCGAAACAATCCATTTATTTGTAACTGATTTTGCCATGAAATCATGGATCTATAGAATTTTATTGAAAGTTTGTGTAACGAAAAATACAATTTGTGAAGTGAATAGACTCACACTTGCATGTCGCGGTGGAGTTATATGGACGATATAAAAAATAGGGGTATAAAATTGTATGAATCGTTTTTGGTCGGCGTATCGGGCCCGTGAATAGATTGGCAAATAACAAAATGCGTTCGGCCCAGCGGGACACGCACTAATTGTGACGTGGCGCGGATATTTACCATCACAGCGTTCTTTATTTGTTGCATTGATTTTACATAAATTTGCCACCCGACGGGAGGACCGACATAGATTGTGGATGTGCCACGATATTGGGATTCAGGGATCACAGACGAAATCGCTGATAAATTGTGTTCCCTTTTTTTTTGTAAGACCGTTTTGAGCTGTCAAAAGTCGCCAGATTTGGTAATATTTTTTGTTCTGTAACTGGTGTCTTCTATATCTATGTTCTTTCTCATGTATAGGGACCACATAAATTAGTTAAGTACTTTCAGCATAAATGCCTAGTAGTTCTGCAGTTGCCTAACTACCAGTTTCCTAACTAAAACTGGTCTTTGTGCAAAGTTTTCTCGTTAGCCAAAATCTCTTTTCGCGAAGAGAGAATCTGGTAAAAATCGAACTCGCTCACTTTTTAAAATTTCATTCATCACACTTTTTAAGTAAAAAGAAGTCGGTCCGAGGCTGTGCGGTGAATAGCGGTCATCCGACCGGCACTTTTAAGGAGAAGGGCACTCCGGGGAAATCTGTACGCCCTCGGCACGGTCCTGATAATAGTGTTTGCTCATTTGAGTGTTCTTCTCCCGGATTGTGTTCCACAACGCTTCATAGTATACGGAACGTGGAGCTTGGCTTTAAGAGCCTCACAGACGAGCTGTATGTGAGTGTTATGTCAACAAATCGATAAAATGTGTATCAGTATGAAGTGTGTTATTAATAATTAGTTCTTACGGTTATTTGGAGGATCAAAGTCATAAAATGCTGCTAACAAATGATAAGGATTGAAAAAAATAATGATCTAATTTTGCGAGCTTATTTACTTACAACACGAATGTTGTAACTAGCTTTTAGTATAAAGATTTATGAAGCATAGCTACAAATTGTGAACATACATATATTGCTTTTTGTCGCTACCACGCCTCGAGAGGTTCCCACAATCCATCATCATTCGTCAAAGGCACGGCTTGCCGCCACTCCGCCTAAACACATACTTGGATAATAATTAAGCTGTAAGTATTTTCTATTTACAACCGAGAAACATTAAGAAGCAATTTACACTAGGTATATTCAATTTTAATGGTATTGGGTTATTTATTTATTCTTTATTGCACACTTAACAACAAATATATAAAAATAATACAGACAGTTTATGTACAATGGCGAGCTTAACCCAGAATTGGGTTCTCTTACAGCCAACCTCAAAGCCATAGAGAGATTCGATAGTGGTAGGGTAGATTCAAAAAAGTGCACAACAAACATTAATAACTAAAGAAAAAAATAAATATAATTTTATTATTTTATATATACATATATAAAATAACAATATACTAAACATATATATTTTTTGGGGAAATTTTTGGGGAAAGGCAATAAAAATATACATTTGGCCGTAGGAATGCGCAAAGTGTCTATTGTTATTTGAAATTAATTTATACCTATGTTCCAGAAAATAAAATAGCACATAACATATAGCAAATAGCGTAGGTCCTTTTTTGAACCACTAGTGTTTGTCATTTCATCGTAACTACAAATTGCCTTTCATTCAGTTGAGACGGAAATTCTCATAATTCATTATTATTTCTTATGCAACGTACTCCCCCTCTCATTAACAGGGAACATGTGACGGTTCCTGTAATAGTGCGGCGTTCCTAAAGGAAAGTCTGTGTACAAGGATTAATGTTAGAAAGCATAAAGCTATAATGTTGGTGAATAAGTATAGCTCGCAAGTTTTCCTTGTGGTGAGGGGAAATATACATAGGTACTCGTAAAGCCATTATTATATTATTAGATCGCTTTAGAGCAGTGGTTCTTAACCTTTTTGGCATGAGGGACCACTTTACCAAAAGTTTGTCTTGCCGGGGACCACCCCATTGGTTTACCTAAATTGAGGGTTCTTTGATAAAGAATACAAGCACACTTTATAATTAGCACTCATTTCTTTTAGCAAAAAACAAAAATTTTCAGATTTTGACGTAGGTAATGAGATTTTTGTGATAAACAATTCTATATGCAGTTAGTTTCCAAAAGCGCGAGCGAAGCGGGCGCGAAATTTTTTTATGGACTCAAACCAAAAATTACGTAAAATGTGGCCCAAACGTACTTAACTTTTTGTTTGTTAACAAATGCAAATATAAGGGCACATAATTTCTGAATACGCGAGCGCAGCGAGCGCGAAATTTTAATTATTTTTTAAGACTCAAAGCCAAAATTACTTCAAATGTAGCCCAAACATATTTTTTTTTCTGTTAGACAAGTAAGATGGATATCTTATATATGTACGTCCATTCGAAAACCCCTATTCGCATAGATAAGACGTTAAAAATAAAGTTAGACAACGTATAGCAACGTCGCGAAGCAATGCTTCGCGGACCACTTAGAATGCCTCCAGGGACCACCAGTGGTCCGCGGACCACCGGTTAAGAACCACTGCTTTAGAGAGTATTCACCTAGGAAAGACTTAAAGGTGGATTCTTCCTTACTGCTTATGGTTCACTGAATATAGCAAACGTGAAGTATTTAATCAAAATTATTAATATCCCTATTACGTTTTCAATAAAATTAATCTTTCACTTCAATGCACAATTTTGCAATCGCTGAATACGCTGGCAATTTACGCGCCACAAAGCGAGCCTGCCAACGGCACGGCAAAACAGCTACAAAATATCGCCACCTCGAATTTTACCGCTATATTTTTCAGTTCATAAAAGTTTATTTGTGCTCGATAGCATGCAAAACCTAGCTCTTGGGAAACTGAGACCTTCCGTAGCCGGCAATCATTCCGCAATATTATGCTACATTTAACACACCTAGCGTTGGTTCTGGCAAAAGAGGGTCCTACGAGCCTTTTTGCTCAAATCTATTGTATGGAAATGAATTGTGCCGCATTTGTTTTGATTTCATTTATTTGGTAGCACATGAAACATGTTTTCATGTAGTTTACATGTAGTGTAAATACAAAATAAAATTGCACGAAAATACAAACAACAATGATGCACAATTAATTCTGCATGTTGCTTCGAATCCAGTCTCTGTAGTGGTACACGTTGGTGTATAGCGACGGCACAGAGGTCCCACAAGGCGAGTCCGCCCTCTTGCCACTCACAACACCCACTACTTCATACTTCCCGCCATACAAAGTCATAAGTGGACCGCCAGAATCTCCTTTGCACGTGTCCTCGCCTGTGTAACCCGCCGCACACATTTGCCTCCTTGATAGGCTCGGGTAGAATTTCTTGCACTTTGCTTGGGGTACGAGGTTGACGATTGTTGATTGTTTCACGTCGGATCGGTAGCGGCCGTTTCGACCCCAGCCGGCGACGGCGAGGCGAAGGTTCGAGAAGTCCGGGCTATCGATATCGATAGTTGGGAGGCAGATGGGCCGAATGTAGTCTGGAAATTGAAATACAAATTAGAGTTGAAATAGCGGTATCAATTTGTAGCTATTACAATCATATCGAGTTTTTCGTTTTTGTGGTGTTGGTATTGGTTTTAGTAGTAAGTTGTTTCTAATTGTGATTGAAAATACTGTTAATATGAATTTATCGTGAGCTTGAATTCAGATATTTTTCAAAGATAAATATTGTGTTTAAATGTAGTTGGTTCTGTCAAAACTTTCGTTGTTAGTTTGTTTATAAAACAAGTCTAGGAGCAGTTTTGGTCACAACGGTAACTGAGCTTGTTATTCGAGGGTTTGTATTCTAAATTGTTGTAGGGTATAAGTTGTTTCAATTAAATAATAACAATTGTTCAGCTCCCCCCGACTTAGAATAATTAACAAACACTGAAACAATTTTGAATATGATGAGGAATAAATTTAATTCAGTGTTGTGTTAAAATAATAACAATGAGTTTGTACAAGATCAGACAACGCGAATATTATTCCGGGATCATGTTGAATGTTCTAATTAGTATGGTAGAAATCTATATTTATTTGTGTACATCAGCTGTTGGCGTATTAAGCGTATTTAAGATATTATTGTGAGAATTTTCCCATCATATAAATCGCGCTATGTCTATCGTATGACAAAATAAATATCAGTGAACTTTAGGACCATAGAATTGACTTGTATTTTACCAAGAATATAAAACAATACCTAATAAACACAAAACAAACTTATAAATCACTATATTTATGTCTAGAAGTAGCTACAGCTACCTACTTTACAAAGACTTAAGAAATAGTTGATATTGTATATCATTAATCAATCCATCTCAAACATACTCTCGTACTTTTTCTAGACGGGTTGTTAAGATAAATTATTATCAGACATGCTTGTTTTTATAGAAAGGGTTACATCTTATTTCTCAAAGACTTATTAAGTTGGGCAGCCAGGTCACCCAGTATTTAGTTTTTCTATTACAATAAGAAACTATTTTGTTCACGTTTTTACCAAATTCCTATAAAATTGGAGTATTCATTTAAGATAGCAATAATGTCAGGAATAATAATTATTTTCTGTAGACATAGAACAATTAATTTTCGAAATCCAGACTTACCTTCGTTTATAAAATGATGAATTACGTGTTACTTTAACTTTCACGTTAAAAAAATACAAATCCTAAGCTCCAAGCTTTTGGGAATTTACTTATGTCTTAAAAGTTTTTGCAAGTAAAATTTTCCCGGTTCATCGTTGGCTTATAAGGTGATATCTTACCTGTATAAGGCGCGTTCCCTTGTATTCTTATCAGAGCGATGTCATTGTTGAGATGTGTGTCGTCATACTGCGGATGCAGGGCCACATGCTCGGCTTTCATCACCACGTTTTCTATACATTTCTGACCTTGGCCTAGCACGTTTTTGCAGTCCTTTGGGAAGGTACGCTTGTCGTATTCAGCTAGGTAGATGTCGATACTGAAATGTGGTATGATAAGTAAGTCGATAGATTTTGTAGGTTGTTAGTCTTTTGTCCTCCGTGGTTGTTATTATAGATTGATAAGTTTGTACGAAGCGACGGCTTTGACGTTCGTAATGCTTGTGAACGCCTAAATTAAATAAATAATTTGACTTTGGCAGTAAAAAAATAATATTTATCTTCTTTATTTCTTGGTGTGCTTTCATTTAGATAATTGGACGAAAGGCACAAACAATACTTACTCCACAATTTTGCCTCCTTGATCGAAAACGCAATGTCCGGCAGTGAGAACATATTTGGAGCTGAGCAGAGATCCTCCGCAGTTGAAACCTTGTCTCTTGTCCCCGTAGTCAAATGTTATTTCTAAAAGAACTGTCCAAGGGAACTGCTCCAACTCAGTTTCTCGACCACCTGTAGGTGCGAAGGAAATATTTATGTAAGATTTTTTCATTTTTGTATAAGATACGTATTTCTAATATGTGAGCTTGCGTAGGTCAAAATTCCAACCATGCTTAGAAAAAGGATTGAACTTTCTATGTCCGTAATATTTAAAATAGATAAAATTACATCTTTGACATGTTTGATTTTTACCTCTTTAAAAATGTACGATAACTTTAATATGTTAAAGCAAGCTAATATTGTTCATTGAAAATGTTACCGATAAATTAATTGTCACAGACATTAAATAAGATAGATACCCATTAGAACTAGTCATTACAAAATACTTCATTAATTAGTAGAAACAGTAAGCGTATGATATTTAGTTAATAGCATTGGAAACTCCACACCACAATTTGCGTGGGTTCCAAATGTTACAGAAAATAATAGCAAGTTAATTAAAATGTCTATTACACGGCATCGTTAATTGGCATTGTAGGAACCATGGAATATTATATGTGGTTTTCTAGGTATTTGGAAACGTGATAATGATTGTAAAGAAATAGGTAGGTACCTGCAATACGATTACCGATGGATACATCAGGAGTATCGGAACGACGAACCCTTCGCTGACTGTCATAGCTACGTTGCTTCGGCATCCACGACGACCAACCACCGGGACTGTCGTAAGAGTTGCCGGACCCTCTGTGTCTTGGCCCATTGTCGTAATACGAAGGCGGTTTAGGCCTATCTGTGCAAAAGAAAAAAAGTTGTGCCAAAGAAGTATAGAAAAGGTGCACAAAGCCTTCATCGTGCGAGAAAATGCAACCACATGCTTCAAGAGTACGACCAAAACATGCGAACAAAAGAATACCAACGGAATATTTTCTAAAATCTAATCAACAAGTTTTAATTAAACTCCCCAAGCCCTGCACCTGATCAGACTAACGTTTTACAAATAAAAGTGGCTGCTTTGTTTTACCTTTCACGTTAAAAGCGAAGCAGTGAATAGTGTACGGCAACTTACCGATAATCCTGTCGCTGTCAGACGCCTCGCGTCCGCAACATCCTGTTTCAGGCTTCGGAGGAAAGCTTGTTACAGGGCACTGCCCCTGGGTACTAATACCCCCATTATCATGCCCATGTGCGGGGAAAAATGGACTCGATGTAACATAAGGATTATTGTTAGTATTGAAGTAGTTTTTAGGCGGGTTATACCCATAATTAGGGTTTTGATACCCATTGTTATTTCCATTATCAGATCCCCAGCCATTGTTGTTCTGTCGTTTATTTCTATGTTCATCGCTATCTGGACTTTGCCAATTTGGATCGTCATTATATTCCGCGCTTGAGTCGTCATCATCATCATTTGGATTGCCGTAGTAATTGTAATTTGGATGTCTACTGCTTACTTTAATTCCTTGCGGAAGTTTTGAACAACATACCTGAAACGTTAATAAAAATTAAAAATTCATTAGTAAAGGAAAGCTTTGAAAGATATCAAAATATTTTTTTCCCAGGAAGCTTTTAATTATTAACCGATGGTCTGGTAGCTGTCACCATATTCTTAATTGTAAATTCCCGTATAAATATGTTACACAGTTCGATGGATTCATAATTACACGGTTATTTATGAAAGCATTTTATCGTGTTGCATTTACGCTTCAAGTATTTATAATGACATATTTGGTGATTAACGACAATATTGGGATATATTGCCCAAGTCCGTACAAAATAGTGATAAATGAGAAAGATGAATTTGGTTTTGTATTTACATAGTCTCCTTTAGAAATGGGTGCATAGCCGAAGAGTTTGCTGTAGTCCTCGACATCTGGAGATGCGCAAGGGTATTTAATCTGCCAGGCATCCTGTTCAGCCTTGCTAAGTTTTCCATAGGCTGTACATTTATCTGCTTTCACGCACTTATCACAAGCTGAAGAAAGACATTACAAAGGTGAACATTCGTAACCAAATGAATCAAATATGATTTATAAATAGAGCAAATTTACCCTCAGCTGCGACGGTTGCTATTAAAGTTACTGCAATAAAACTGATAGTCACAAAGCGCTTCATTGTTAGATCAGGAATGTTTCACCACTCGACTTCTAAACACAATGTCTTCTCATGATCACACCCTAATGACTGTTGCGGACATACTATGCTATCGTACTCAAATGCTTGGCTAATTATCAGGCAATGGAGGAAATCTGGTTAGGTATTTACTACTAATTACATGTCGCATCGATGATTGGACTAATAGTTTTGTTGAGTCCATTGATCGACGATGCGATTATAAATCAGATTCTTAGAAGGACACAATACTCTTACATGTTTGTTTAAGGAAAGTTTGAGTCATGAGGAAAAATTTTTAATTAACTTTTTTCCAAGTACGACGTAGCATTGTGTGGTACATTTCCAAAGTGCTTGAAGCTGCAGGGGCCCATTAGGTTGCCAAACAAATCACAATTAACTGGAGCCAGTATTACGGATTTTAGGGGCACCAGTGAATAATGACTGCTTGGATGTGAGCTTAGTAACATTTTATTGAAGGACTGGATTGATGATGACGTTGATTTCTGCACAAATATGTATGAATTTAATTTAATAGTCATAACGGAGAAAACATAATCATGAGTTTGCCATATTACTTTGTAAGAGTTTTATTCAAAAATACCTGAAAACTTGCAACGTAGGTAAGCAGTCTTTTGTCAACAATAGGGTCTGGTTTACGATCTTGCTTTTCCGACTTAGCAACCGCTTACAGTCTAGCCGTGTTCACGAATACTAAAAAGCTTAATAGAAAACAAACGCATAATACGAACGTAAAACGGATTCAATTTTCATTAAATTTAAGTACAAAGGATGGCAAAAGTTCCAATGCAGGTGCATTTCAAACGGAATTTGTGGAATTCGCAAAGTGAATTGAAAAGCAGTGGTAATTGGTCAGCACTGTGTGCTAGCGAAAACGGAATCGACGCACACCATCCCACCGGGCCGCATGGGGCCTCACCGGGCCGCACCGGGCCGCACCGAGCCCCACCGTACCATGTGACAGAAACTCAATTAGCAGGGAAATACACGCTCTTTAACATACGAAATCAAACGTTGGAGTATTTGCTTTCTACAGGGTACAAACGGCTCAAACAAAACACTGTTCGTAATTTTGTTTATCAGTTAAAATTGACTATTTTGCTCTGTCTTTGTAACATTCGTGATCTAATCACATTTCCATGGATATAGTTGTTGACATTTATTGAACAGTTTCCTATTTTTTCTACTATGTAGTCTAGTTAACCGTTTAGAGGAATGTCAACTTAACTAAACAAAGGCAGTGAAATAACAAAATGACAATAAAGAGGTACCGATTGACATCTGGGGCTATTGTTTATAATGACATCAACGGACAGTAATCTGAATTGAGTCAATTAACTGCAATTTATCGGGCTCGTTAAAGTTCAATTATAACGTAGTACATAAGTACAAACTCCAGTAAGTAGGTGCAGTTCTTTCCCAGAGCTGCCGTATCATAGTACATGCACGAGGTTCCTTTAATTTGTCATTTAAGGTTCAAAGGTTTTAACAGGGGCAATTCATAACATGACAACGCTGTGATGTGTCGTCACCGAGTTTCGAATGTTATGAAGTTATTTGTTTAGTTCTTAAAAATTGTCTAAATGTTCTGTAATTTATTGGCTGATAAAAAGGTGAAGGAAAACATCTTGAGGAAACCTGGACTAAAAAGTCTGAAATCACCAACCCGCATTGAGCAAGCCTGGTGATTAATGCTCAATCCTTCTCCGTGTGAGAGGAGGCCTGAGCCCAGCAGTGGGACGATAAAAAGGCTGTACCAGTTCTGTAATTTTGAACTAAACCATTTTAAGTGATTAAGGTTAATAGATAAATTCAACGTAAGTATTAATTCAGGTTTACCAATTAGTCATTTTAAAAGACTTCATTTTAAAATAACTAACCCAGAAAACCCGCAATAAACACGTGAGTGGAAACCTTACACCAATTACCATTAGTCACTTTTGATATATTATTACGGAACATTTTCAAACCTTTAATATTATGTCATCTACTTAGATAAATTATTCAGCCTTAGCGGTAATTTATAACTCTCTTCAGTAACTAAAGCCGGGATAAGTCTTAAGGTATTAAAATGCGGCAGAAGTTCGTTGTTCAGTTTTAAGGGACAACAGAACAGCCAGCCAATTTAATTTAGACACTAAACACCCTGGATACGATCCAAAAACTCTATTACGAAACGTAGATAGTATTCTAAGAAATTAGTCTACCGTAATCATGAATGACTGGAAATTAAAATTGGAATAGGAATAGCTGTTTGAATACGATTCTTTTTTGTTTGAAAATCTTCTATGTGTAAAATTATATATAGAAGCCGTTAGGAATCCCCAGTTGTTTGCTCTTTCGACTTCTTTTCGGCTGTGTATTAGAGTGATACTTTTTTTAACTTTTTTTATCTTTTTATCGGGAGGATAACTTAGTAGTGAGACTTTGCTGTTAGTAACAAAGATTACCAAGCTTGAAGGTCAAGAAAAATTACACTTTTATTTCGGTGCCAAGTGTACCTATGAGTAAGTACATAACTTCTCAATATTACCAGCTTCTTACCTCAGTATGAGGTTTCTGCAGTATTTTCCCCAGGTATGCATGTCTGAAATCCATCATCATAAGGTGTAAAGTTTCCTGTTCAAGACTCGAGTAGCTCTCAGCTATTTCTGTGGAAGTAGTTTGTAAGTAAAGACCTAATAACGAGAAAGACTGGAAGCACACATTGTTTATGAGAATGCATATTCTGTCTGTTTTATGGTTTGCTGAGTAATACTTAGGTACTAGGTATTTTCCGCGGTACCTATAATGCGCATCCTGAAAGAAATACTTCACTGACCCTAATAAACAAATGTCTTCCACAGTTTTTAATCAGTGGCTCTAATTATCATACTTCCCTATTAAATTGTTTTAGCATATTAACAGAATAATGAAGTCGACCCCAACATAGTTGGAAAAAGGCTCGTGATATGATAATGATTTGCAGAATAACGTTTGAATGTTCCATATTTCTACAAATATTAAGTCTTAAAAAACATCCAAATTGGGAACCTCCATTATTTAGAAGTCGGTTAAAAATATACATATAAAAGAGACATATTTTTAACAGAAACAGCAGTTAACAGGGTCTTAACATGGGGTATTCATCCCCTAATGGGCTACGGTGACGAACGTCCGGCTTTACTAACTACGGGCGCTTGCATCTACTTTACTCGGTCACATGTGTGCCTCCGTGTCACTCTTAAAAGATTGAGTAATTTCTAGCGAAATATGTAGGTGTGAGAATATGTTAGGGGGAATTCATGTTGTTCATCTCATAAGGTAATGAAGAATTACGACTTTTTACGGAATGTTTAGGTTAAAATAATATAAATAAATAAACTATATTTACTTACATTATTTTTATATGATGCATTACGACCGTGTTGATTTTTAGACGCATTTTATTGCTAGTTACCATATAGAAAAATTATAGAATCAGGCGTAACTTTTCGTAAATCCATGACATAAAATGTTAGGAAGAATATGTAACGTTAATTTCGCGAGACAAATATATATCTTTATTTGTTTTAAGAAACTAATCAATTTTTTTCCAACAACATTTTAAGATACTAAAGTATTATTTATCTCATCTGAAAACTTATCCCAACTTCACAAAACAGTTACTAACTGACAACACAAGTGACGCATTGACGTAGCCACTGCAACCAGAACTCGGCACCCCACAATTATTTTTCCAAGACGTCGGGACTTTGACGCCTCTCAACAAATATCTGGTTTCAATTTTCTCTCAATTAACTTCAGGTTACGTTGAATTCGTCAAGTGGCACTTAGCTGTAATGGGTCTATGTGATGAGGGGCCCTTGGGACCCCGTATTTACGGAATATCGGAAGGGTTGCTTGTCCTATTGTATCGAGAGTCACGGTCAAACCGTACGGCGGGTTTTCTGAACTTTTGTCAATAGTGAAAGGTTATTGTTGTGTTCGTTTGGGATGTAATTATTTGTTTGTTAAGTATATTTAAGAGGTTCATTCAGAAAAAAAAATATATATGTAACTGTTACTTTCAGAGGTAACTGTTTTTAATTTGTTCAATCTAGTATTCATCGATATAAGTAAGCAGAAATAGTTATTCTGATAGTATACTAATCTGGTAGGGTACCTATAAGGTCTGAGTGTTAAAACAAATACTCGTACGTGTGAAAGCAGGGTGTCATTTCAAAACAAAACTGAACCCTCTTAACCCCTTTCACAAACAATGTGAACTAAGCTTAAAATTATTATACTTGTACTGGTGCAGATCTTTTAAGCTCGTTTTCGCCTCTAATCCGATTGACATGACTCTGGTCTCCCTGTCCTCACTTACGTCCTAATGGACAAAGTATATAAAACAAACTTTAGATGGGGACCTTTTTGCTCGGGAATAGTCGGGTGCAAACCCAGTTCTGCACACTAATAAACACAGCATGTAAGGTCTATTTAAAGATGGCTGCTATGGATGAATATGGCTTATGGAATAAGGAATGTAATTTAGGTCAGTGAGCTTGCAGATTTTATGAACAATATGGATTGAAAATTGTGATGAGAATTTCGGTGGAAATCACGTTGCTCTCTAGCTTTTCACGTAACATTTCTTTACAGTTCGTAACCTTTCATATTTCAGAATGTACTTTTACTCAAATGAAGCAAAGTTTAGGTAGCTTCACCGAACAAAAAGTGTAATAAAAATAATGCTATATTTACGTCAAAATATAAAGCAAAAGTCAATAAATGACGTACATCGCCCCTAGTGCACGTGTCGAAACATCGATCATGGCTCTTAGACGACAACTGGGGTGCTCACCCTACGACAAACATTTTCTATTATACCGCATGACTCCGTTACGTTACGTGAATAGTGTTCTTGATATTGATATTTTAAATAGTTTGGAGACGTAGATACGACGGAGATATGACAGCGGCATAATTTTATTACATTTCATCCTTATGAGGTATGAGTTTTAACCCGACTTCTAAGAAAGGTTGTCTTTTAGAATATTCGTGGAAAATTATACTTTAACTATTCCAAAATATCTTATATGCTCAACGTATTCAAGTTATCACTTCAGCATTCCCATTGCAACCAGTTGTTTTTGTATGGTAGGGGTTTAGGACTTACTTGGTTTCTAGTACTTACTTAAGTATCTATCATTGATATCTATTAAAATAATCACTTTATTCGCCTAGTCCCTTAATCTTAATCTCTAACCTAATACTTTACGTGACCCCACCATCTCAACATTATAATCTAAAAAAAAAATGACATTAACACCAGACGGGGTGCATGACACTCGATTGATTTAACCATAATCTGCTACAGAAAATTACCTCGTACATTTTGTCATTGGCCCCCAGCCAAAGGGTTATAATTTAGTTATGGCCGTACATCGTTAATCACTGTGGTCAAACAACGCTCACCGTAGCTTGGATGGATGACCGTTTAAATGCGCATGATGGCTACTAGATTTTCTTGTTGTATGCTGTGGCACGCTCGCTGTTAATTAGTGTGTGTGCGCCTTTATTTGTTTGTCTATGGCAGGAGGTGACGTTTCAAATGCGTGTCTTTTTATTTTATTAAGGTAAGCATCGTTAATCTGTAGTGATTATAAAATATTAAGAAACATAATTTAACATGTAATAATCGTAGAAAATCTAAAAATTTACAAAACATATTTCGAACGTTCTGTGTCATCGTTAGTAGGTAGTCATAACTTTAGGTACCATAAAAAATGTATCTAAAGTTTCCTTCTGGAAAAATGTATACTTTCATCATAGTTAATTGAAATGTTAATTAGAACTATAGATAAGTAACAAAGGCCACCTAGTAATACTTAAAAAAAGTATTTTCACCCGTCTGCCTTTATCTGGCATTCTTTGTATTCTTAGACACTGAATGAAAAGTTTATTTCAGGCTCTGATAAAATAATTATGTCAGTCGCTGTAGGAAAAGCTGCCTATGCCTAGGAAGAAAAAATAAAGAAAACGTAATACTAAGAAATTAAATTTGGGAAAGGGCGTCCGACTGAAAAAAATTGCTCGTCGACGGATTTTTCTCTTAGGTTTTCGTTTTTTGAAACTGGCAATGGAGCGTATACATTTATCAATTTTTGTTAATTAGTTAGAAACTCGTTAGTCATATTACTTCCGGGTCGTTAGTATTTAAATTAGAAAATATCCTAAGATTACGAAAATTATGTTCTATCATATCATATATGATCATGAGATCAATAAATTAATGAACTGTATTATGCAAAAAACAAAAAATTAAACCGACTTCCAAAAACACTAAAAAGCAAAAAAAAAACTAATTTTAGGTGCATCGGCCTAGAAGTCGGTGTCTAATGGATGTTACTAAGTTAATTTTGCCACCGACTTGTAGGCCGATGCACCTAAAATTAGTTTTTTTTTTGCTTTTTAGTGTTTTTGGAAGTCGGTTTAATTTTTTTGTAAAAAAGTTTTTTATTTACTGCTTTTCAGTGATACGAATAGTTGTCACTATCCATATAAGTGGAAAGTTCTCAATAATACAAAGAATATAAGCCCAAATACGAGGTATTTTACATATTCAGTTGTCGAGTCCCCTCGACCTTCTCTGGTGTCCATCATCAGGTCAGCTCTAAACCTTCGCTGTTGCAAAGGTCTCGTCAATACAAATAATATATGGCCAAACACGAGGTAGTTTACATATTCAGTTATCGAGTTCCCTCGACCCTCTCTGGTCTCCATCATCAAGTCAGCTCGAAACCTTCACTGTTGCAAAGGTCTCGTCAACACAAATAATATAAGCCCAAACACGAGGTAGTTTACATATTCAGTTGTCGAGTTCCCTCGACCCTCTCTGGTCTCCATCATCAGGTCAGCTCCAAACCTTCACTGTTGAATAGTACTTTCAGGCATACACCTGAGTGTCAAGTTTTTACACTATGTATGCCCAGAACTTTCGAAGGTTGCCCTCGATTTCTCAGGGTTTCCATCATCAGATCCTGACCTGATGACTATGGGACCATTTGGCAGCTATTTCACGTCGAACAAAAAAAGAATCACGCAAATCGGTCTATAAACCTCGGAGTAATCGATGTACATACATAGAAAAAAAAAAAAAAAAAAAAAAACATACCGGCCGAATTGAGAACCTCCTCCTTTTTGGGAAGTCGGTTAAAAAGAAGCTGGCAACAACATTCCAATGTTCCAATAGAAAAATGATTTCAAAATTCGAACCGACGATAAACCTGTCACTTGGAATTCCAAATCCAATTCAAAAATCGTAGCAGCCAATCCCCCAGTGATTTAATTCACATATCACCTGAAAGTCTAAGCTGCTTAATTTTGCGAATAGGGGTGAACTTTGCTAGTTCAGTTTTGGTATTTTGTGAGGCTGTCGCATCCGTCAGTGCAGTAAGCCGATTTGTCTTAATTCGGAAACAGGCAGATATTCATTTCCCTCGGTAAACTCTATTTTGTAACGTGTTTGAGTGATTGCCGGTTTTGGGGCACAGTTTTGTTGGTGGATTTCTTTGGACTAAAAGATTTGGAGAAAATTTGTTGGGGTGAGTACTACCTATATGATTGTTCAGTAATATATGTAGGTATGATGTTTGATACATTGATTGACGCTAGTGGGTACTCCGAACAAAATATGTATGAAAATATAAAATCAGAAGAAAAGCAACAACACAAGTTTTAAATAACATTTCTTGCTTTGTAATGATCAGATAAATGACAAAATAAGCCTAGAAAACACGAGGAATGTATAAAACCCAGCAAACTAGTAAAACCCAAACTTTTTATCGAACTTCAAAATTATGCTAGAACAGACGTTCTGATTTGTGAACGTGAATGTTTTAATGAAATCAAATGGGGATCCTTTTATGCGCATATTTATGGTTCGCATTTAAAATATAAATTCGGTTCTGTAGCATCTGTAGGCCGCGTCGACGACATATTGCGTCCGTGTGATACGAGCAAAAAACCCAAACTGCGCAAAAAGTAACTTTTATTTCCACTGTTTCACTTCATAATACGTATTTTGTTGGACGAAGTTAAATGTTGCCGCTTAAACTTCCAGTGTTTACAGGATAGTGGGGTGAGTAATGGCTGGCTATTTTTAGGAGACTTTATTGTTCGCCCGTTGAATTAGACTTTTCAACATATTAAAAGCCCCTGCTTGCTTCTTTTGTAACACAACCCTTAATAGGTTTAACGAATCCTCCTTTTGTATCCTGTTTGTATGGGATTCTCTGACCAGGGCGCACCTGATAAACATTTATGTACAGGGTTTATATACCTACGTTAAGAATGAAAAAGGTCTGTTGGGATTTCTTCTGAGTAATATAACGGTGACCAACTTCAACACCCATTTAGGTGGGATTTAGCAAACTTTCGAAACACATTACCCAACAGTTACCCCGTAACTCATATTAATAACACCATTTAACATTAATACCCACTTTAACTTGACTATTTTTTAAATAAATCCCTTTGTCGAGACCTCGTTTTCACACGTCATAAAGCGCGGGGTCGTAATTTTGAAACACTCGCTACGTCTGGGCCTGAAAGGCCTCTTTCACCGTGACTCCGTTGCACCTAACAATTTTCCCCTGCTTTCTCGTTTCGAGGGCGTTTGACGACTTGCATATAACAATGATCTTTTGACTGGCGCTAGAGCCAGCCAGGTGCGAACTTTAAAACTATGCGACTTTTTAAAGTGCCCGTTTACAGCTGGAGAAAATTAGACGACGAAATAATAGAGAGGCGGCGGGAACACCACGCGGCAGTTCCTTTTTCCGCGCGTTTATTTTTCTGTCTTTAGAATAAACTCCAGGCTTTTATATTGCAAAAAATATTCATATTGTAGGCGGAAACAGCGTGAAATGAACGAGTTCGCGACAAAATCTCAGTCAAAGTACGTTTTTATTAAGTTCTTTATTAGATTCGCGTTAGATAAAGAAGACAGTACAATTATTTTTTGTCTGTTATTATTTTATCTTATTACGTGTTGAACGGAGGTTAAGCGTTTCTTATTATTAATCTATACTAATATTATAAAGAGGAAAACTTTGTTTGTTTGGTTGTAATGAATAGGCTCAAAAACTACTGGACCGTTTTTTAAAATTCTTTCATCATTCGAAAGCTACATTATCCACGAGTAACATAAGCTATATTTTATCCCGGTACGGGCAGTAGTTACCACGGGACGCGGGTAAAAACGCGGGAAAACGGCTAGTATTGTATATAAATAGGTGCAATTTAAAGTATCAATCAAGTTCGAAGCAGTAGCCTTTTGATATCTCAGCTTAATTAATTAATTTCCTATTCCAAACCATGAACAATCTTTATAACGGATGCCTACTGTAAAGAACTTTGAAACAATAAACACAAATTGAAATTTTGCCAAAATATAAGTACCGTAAATATTTTGTTTATTGCCACAACAATCCGCTCCACTTGCACTCTCTTCAGTAAATAAAGGAGATTACATTCTTCTCGCGGTTATAAAATGGGTATAATAAAACATTATGCGTCCCTACCGCCGTTATTTGTGGCTGCACTCCACCAGGGCTCGGCAATAAGGCAAGAACACACCAGCGGTGTCGCAATAATGTTGCTCAGAGTTACAATGTGACAGATACTTTACGCCTGTGGTTATTTCGGAGACGCTATCGCACAATGCGGCTTGTTAGGTCGATATCTCGGATACGCGGATACAGCGAGTGTGTACGCGACCTTACTGCAAGGGGAGTAAATGAACTCGGTCTGTACTCGGGCTATGATATTTGCAAATCTTTAATATTAAATGCACAGTTAGGGGAGCCGGTACTTGTTATCTGTGGCCAGCAGCCTAGTAATAATGTTTGCTGCGTCATCAGGTTAGTTATTTTATTGGTCTTACATGCATTAATGCTAATTGTTTCAAGCCATCATAAATAGTATCTCCCTGAGCAGGTATGATTTAGGTACCAACTTCGTGTGCATGTTGTGCGTAGATAGCTATGGTGGAAATGAAATACTTATGGAGTCTGGAAAATTGTCTTTCTCTTTTTGTAAATCCGGCCCAGTTTATTTATCCATACAAACATTTAAAGTAAACAAACACATTGTTTAAAATGTGTCAAATGCTACGCCATTACTTAATCCTTTGAAATAAATAAAAGCACAGACAAATAATAAGCGTAAAATCTACGCTAATGGCCCGAACATAATCATTAAGTTGTTACATTCTCATCAGCGATTTGTTTATACTTACAAATTGAAAGACGAGTCATATATAATTTTACGAGGCTCCCATCCTTTATCCTGCGCGCACACTGCAGACTAAACAGTCGGCCGACTGCCGGCCCATTGGTCTTCTTCTTCTTCTTTCTGCCCTGTTCCCAAATTATTTGGCGTCGGCGAAATTTTTATTCTTCTTTCATACCTCTCTGTCAGACGTCATACTTACATCCACTCGCTTCTTACACATGCCTTCTTTCAGGCAATCAATCCATTGTGAATTCAATTAAAGTTTTTAGTCGGTTTGATACCGAACAAATACCTGATCGTTGTTACGTGTGTACTTCCATTCATCTTCATACTCAGTTTGAGCCCTAATCAGCTGTCGGCCGACTAAAAGTTTGAAGTGTTTTCTTTAGGTGACGTGATGAAATTAAAGAAAACGCAGTAATTACGCAGAGGCGTCGTTATCCGAAGTTTCCAGGTTTACGAGCAGCGGTCTGCCGCAATCAAAACGTTTCCTACTGACGCTTACATTGATGTTTATTTCGTAGAAATGGCACCTTTTGAAAGTGTATGAGGTGATTTTTCTCAATTGACTCGGCGCTGCTTTCTGAAAGATCGTGTCTCGCTTGAACTGTCATTGTATTAAGGATTTGCTGAATTAATAGCCTTTTAGGCCCAAGAAAGTTAAAAGTCTAAGCATGTGAAAAATTGAACGTTATACGACATAATTTAAAAAGGAAATATTTTATATGTACCTATCTATGTATATATAGATATATATCTATGTATATGTATATAGGCAGTGGACGTCTTTCCGTTGGAATGACGTCGACGACCTATTAGGCAGTCCAATAAAGTAGGTACCTATCCGTTATGTATTAACTTATTATTTACATGTATCTTATGTTTCGTCGAGTTTATCAGTCCTTTTATTACCGAAAGTGAAAATTTCGAACAAAAACAAAAATAAAAACGTATCGGCATCCCATTTATAAGTAAAAGCTTATCGCATACTTTCGACTCTCATGAGCGTATAAATGCCGTACCGTGGCGCCGTAAAAGCCATTAACACGGTTTTTATTTCGATGTATTTATCGGCAAACACTCACATACTTATAACCCTACAAATGATATTACACAGCTATTAACACTCGACTTTTCGTTTCCCGGAAAATTGCGCTAGAAATATTTTTGAAGTGGAATTGAAAATTCTTGGAGCGATTTATTCAGTGTAGTACGTGTTGGATATTATTCTACTTGTATTTAATGTACCTGTTTATTTATTTATTTTATTAGGTACAGTGACAGACTAAGACAACCAACAGTACATAAATCTGAAGTCCAGTTATTCCTGTACCTACACAGCATTCACAGTTTGATAATATGCTTCATTAAATACACATACCAAAATGGAGGAAAGAAGTAAGTAAAAAGATTCACTCTTAAGATACGTATTTTTTTAGGTAAACGTGCAACTAATGAATTTAATTGATGTCCGTAGCAACCATAGGTACGGTGCATGCGTTGACGATGTTAAGGTAATTATGTGAAGGTGCGACAGGCTCCTGTCTAGCGTGCTAATTAAGCCGCTACAACTTAATTGCTAACATAAGGGGACCCGAGTTTCGCCTGTGAGTATTTAATATTAACATCAAAAAATTTTAACATCAACTTTCAACTGATAAGGTATATAAATAATACTACTTTTGCGGATTTTATCGCTGTTATATTAAAATCATTTAATCCCGACGTTTCGGATCCTTTACAGCATCCATGGTCACGGGACGACCAACACCTAAACCTGCCCGAGATCATGGATAAAAATAGTTTTATTTATATGTCCAATATTCGCGAAGTGTCAGAAATCAACTGATAAGATGTATTTTCTCTAAAGTAAACTGGTTCAGTAATAAAGAAAAACTATCCTAAAGTAAATCTATAAATAACTATTTCTTCCAGAAGTTATATATCTTCGTTGGAGGCGTTTTCACTAGTAAGTTTAGATGGATGGGTCCATTCCAAAGTACACGCGTAATTGTAAGTTGAGGAAAGTCATGGCGACCGAAAGGGTGACCTACTGTTATAGTAATTGAAACTACCAAGTTTCCTCTATTTGCGGTAACAGATTTGGAATTAATATAATTAAGAATTATATTATAGCTGTATGTGATAACGTGATTGTATTGTGATCACTTTCTAGAACCTCGAAACAACATTCGGCGATGTATTCAAATGAAAGAGTACCTACAGTACAGAGTCAGTGTAAGAAAGTAGTTTCAAATTGGTTGTTGCAACGATAACCCTCTGTAAAAACGGAACAACTATAGTCCACATAGAACTAGTCATGAATAACTCTTTACGATAAGCAATAATAATACTTTTTATATTTTTAAATGTTTTTTTTATTTTTATAATTCAATATTTAAAAATGTAAATAATATGTTGAGAAATAAATAAATGAACTACCATACTTTTTAAATTAATATAAGCCTGAATCGTAGTAAAAGGTTCATAATAATTGAGGAGCGACCGATCTCTGACTATTTGCAGATCTCTCATTAATATTTGCTTGAAATGAAGACTTTCAACTGTTTCATTTCTAGGAAAATCTTTTGTATTAATGTAATGCATACTTTTCAGTAACATTAACTGTAATCATACAATGTAAAATAATGAAATCTTTATGTGTTAATAGTTTTACTACAGAAACACTCCCCTTTAACTTGGGTTTACATAAAGGCAGGAAGTAGCCTTTAACATTGTTCTCTAAAGAAGCAGTGAAGTCATACCAAAATTCATAATAGTGTCATAACATCCCCATTACATTCAGGTGTAATGCTATAAAATATGATTAAGCAATGTTCTAAATTAAATGTCAACAGACTAACAGAGAGTAAGGGTCAATATTACACCCATGTATGTCTATATAACGGGACTGTTTTGGAAGTGTTAAAGGGTCCTTAGTTCCAGGGCTGCTACTAGAAGTCTTGACGAGATTTATGCTCGGACCCTTGCAATAAACAACGCCCCGGAGACCTAATGTTTAGTGGGAATATCACAAATCTTAAGACACATGCGTCTAAGATTGTTCCGCAAACTGTACTTGGCTTAACTTATTGCAACCATCACGGCTATTAATTTAAATGAGCTGTTTACGTTTATGAGTGTTTTAGTGCGAAGAGAATCGATTTTAAACAAAGGTTTCCTTTTGAAGATTTAAGATTTGTTAAGTTAATTTGTTAGTATTCAAATTCATGGATGCATGCGGAATGCTTAGAAATTAGGAACATGAAACACGTTAGAAGAGGCATTTGTGCAACAACAGTGGTCTTTACGAGTTCTGAGCTGATGGTGAAGAAAATTTGTGGAACGTATTTTTATGTTACCTGAATAGTTTTAGTTATGCTGAAATTGCATTCCATTCGCAAGTTCATATTAATTATTTTTTGCATTGTCATTGTAAAGGCATAGCCGTTAACTTTATATTTTCAGACGACTACAGTAGAACCCAGACTAAGGTCGATACCTACCAAACTTTTGATATTTCACATGATAAATATCGTCAAATCTCATTTCTGAATACCATTTCATATAAACAGTTTCAGTATATTTCAGGATTTACAGCCGCCATACACATTCAAATATCATTAGTTTTCACAGAGTACGTGACACCGAACATTTGTTTCCAATCCTCTCGAGGATTTTACTGACATTTACATTGTATATTTTTACATAAAGCTGGTTCCACATTATCGCGACGGGAACTTCGACTTGCTGTACATTTATCACTGAAGACAAATCCGCTAAAAACTAAAGATTTTGTGCAGTAAGGCTATTAGGAATAATATTAGTTTTTTAACTAGTAATTTTGAATTAGATGCCAAGTCTCATTTACTAATTATTTATTTAAATATTTATATTAATCACAACAACGCTTAGATGTTCCTTAATGGACAGTATAAATGCTTTCCCAAACTAATGTGCAAAGCATAGCTAAGTTCAGCTTAACATTTACTGCAAATTACATGTGACATTCCGTCAAACTTCTCTAATGACAGCATACACCGTGAACAAGAACTTCAATATGAGATTTAATTAAGTCACACGCGATATCAGGGGCAGTGTAGACACACCATTACACAAGCCATCACGACAAAGTTGGCGTCGGCTGGCGGGCGTGAAATCGCAAAGTTAGCCCCATCTGCCTCATCCAGATCCTTAACTATTCGCTACCATAGTACCGAATAGTTGTAGTACCGCTTGCTTGCGTCACTAGTTACTCTCATAACTTGAGTACCTAGTGACGCGAATCACGCGAAGTACGCGCTACGTTACACATCAGGTATTGAATAGCACGTGCTTAGTTATATGTATAGGCAATTAGTTATTTGTTTGCCGTAATATGGGACTGGAATTTGAGAGGTATTCAAGATATTTTGCTTATTAAGGACCGAGGAATGTTTAAATATGTAATGTGGATGGATTTTTTGTATATTAATTAGGTAGATATTTTTAACCCAATATTTTATTTTTTTTAGCCGGGTTGTAGGATAAGCCGATTTCGTTCATAGCTTGTGGTCGTGAGTGACAGAAATACGTTGAAATATAAATATATAACATTCAGTATAACTGTATATTTTCTGCACAACTTTTATGAAAACGAAAACCAGATATAATATTATACGTATTAACAAATCAGTAACCGCAAAGGCCACGGTGCAGGTTTATAATATCTATTTCTTAAATTATATTTTTAATATGTAGAGTATAAAATACCTGTGAAACCGAATTTCGCTTGCGATAAATCGCTTCTCGCGGTCAGCTTTAGGTTTAATAGCCGGGTGAGGGTAACACGAACTATGCAGCTGTTGAGTTACCTCAGCTATGGAGCTTCAATCTACTTCGAGGTTTACCTGTAATTCGTAACTTGCAAATTCCCTAGAAATAGCAATAGTATATTAGATAATATCCTCGATTAAGAGCTCAAAGTTATATTTTAAAGTATGTCTACCCCTTATTAATATGCCATCGTTTAATTAGCATCCATTATCACTCAATAAATTTATTCCAGAAAACAAATACGTAACGCTTTCATTTAAATACGGGATTACGCGTAGTGCCTTAATAAGGTCTAACTCAACATAAACAAAAGGCTACTGGGTCGGTGTAATTCAGCTCAGCTTACAGCTAAGCAGTTAATTTTCCGTCCAAAGCTAGTGGCAACTTTATTGTCTCGGGGGATAATATTTCCAGTTGCATTTGCTCAAAAGCGGAGGATCGTTTACAAGTCAGCGCCGGACGGAGCAAGTCGGTGCGGGCGACACAGGCGGCGTAACGAGCAGATTGACTCGCGACTTCCGCGAGTTTAATCTTCAGGGAAAATACTCGAGTCGCCCCTTTAACTTCTAACGTCTCGGAGCTGTGTGCGCTATTTGAATACGGCTAACGCAATTTGACGGGTTCGTTTTGTTTTATTCGATTGGAAATGTCGAGCTTTTCTTTTGTTTTTATTTGCGAATGGGTAGTGAAAGTGTTGGCGGCATATCTTGTTAGTTGTAAGAGCTTCAATTGTGATTTCTTTATGCTGGGTATCTTTCTGGTTAAATGTATCAATCTGTAATTTTTACATTAAATAGTCTTACCAACATCTTCTGCAAGGTACTTTGCATACGTAGTTGCTAAATAGGCTACTATTAATCACCTTGCCCAGTTTAGTTCAAACAGTAATTTATTCATTTTCATTTATAACATGACTAGTAAAAACTATAAAATATGTTTAATATACTGTTAACAACTACAAATATCTGAATAAACACAAAAATCAGGTATGAATAAAACTGACGCGTTGTCAACAGACCTACAAACCATTCACACATACTTACGTGTTATTTTGTCTTCAAATAATTTCATTCGTCGCACTGTGCATGAATATATTCAACTAGCTTCTGGATAATTTCCCCTGTGATTCGCTACATCGTTAAGTTCTATTCACGTAAAGTGGCAACCTATTGAAAAACTGTTCAAATCAGAATGTATTTACACTTAAAAAGCAGACGATGAGCGGTGAGAAAAACTGTTAGGAGACATTTTTTCTGATACAACACCCCTAACCTCCGCTCTATTATACTTAATTGACATCGAAATTGACTTGAATTTAGGCAATTCTAAATTCAAATCTGCCATTTGACAAAACAGTGTAAACACTGTTTGACAAAAAACAGCGAGCGACGAAAATATTGACAATTCACCGTATTAATAAATAGGTAATGACATAAACATGTAAATACAGACAGCGTTTGAAATCTGCGTATTCATATCCCAAAGCGACATCGGTGGGATGACGAAGGAAGCACACATTTCATTCATGTATCAATTTGTGGTTTACCGGAATATTGACAGAACGTCAAAAGCCGCGCAAAAAGCGGTCGCTCTCAAAAGAAACCAGAAAAAAAATGTTTCTTTGATAAATTATGTACCTCCTGTTCCTTGGTAGTTAGGAATTTGGAAGCAAATCGCATCGCATAAATTTTCACTAAATTCTGAATTTATCAAAGACGTACGAAATTCGATGTCAAAGAGTTGTTGAATGGTATCGCCGAAGGGCCGTGGAGGGTTAGAATTTCGCAGTTCGCTTGGAATCCCTGTGATGTCGCATAGCCGTGTGCCACTAAAACTATCATCTAGAATTCTATTAAGAAATTCTTAGTGTCTACGGGGAGCCGCGTTAGAAAACCGACGAGCAATTTTAGAGGCTCTATGGATTGTCAAGGGTACTGTTTGCCATTACCTTGAAGCATTTTAGTAATAGGCAGGTAGTATTAATGTTACATTACACACCCACTTTTTTCCCTATTCTTAAACTGATTCATCATCATCATCTCAGCCATAGGACGTCCACTGCTGAACGTAGGCCTCCCCATTTGATCTCCACAGATACCTGTTGGAAGCGACCTGCATCCAGCGTCCTTAAACTGATTACATAAGTCAAAATCAATAAAACAATACATACGTGTGAATCATCAAGATTAATATATTATACTAGTACAATGTTCAATGCAATTAAATGAAAACAGTATTCAGTCATTAAAATACATTATACAGACGTGAAGATCACCCACGTCGCTTTCCAACGTGTATTTAAATGAAAACTTTTAAATTATATTTATAAAAACATCACCGCATACCGCGGGATAGATTATGCCGAAGCTAAAATGATACTTTTTCCCGACCACGTACATTGTACAATATTAAAAATATTTCACACAAGCAAGAAACATTAATTTTATTTCTTTTCAAAGTCATAAGGCAGGAAATAGTGAGTGTTCGAGGAAATTAGCTGCGTTGGCTACGTAGCAAATCTGTTTAGTACATAATTTCCTTTAGTACCTCGCCGAGAGTTTCCTCTATAAATACGATTTCCTCCGTGTATTTGTTTTGTGTACTTTAGAACTCGTGTGTTATGTCAATGGCTTCTTTGGTACATTTACGATGTTTAGTCTTTCATTTGTTTTTAGTAGGATTTTTCTACCCAAAACGAAAGTCGCAATCGTAAAAGTTTTGTATAATAAAAAGTGATTTAAAACGCTCAGGAGCAATTAATCCGGGTCAGTTAATTTAATATCTTCGAAACTTTGAATATTAATTTAGTGGAACTGTTAAATTAAAAGTGAAATTAGTAGCCTTTGAGTACTTATATACTTTCATTATCTATCTACTTTTTCACTACCTATCGCATTTGTTTATTCAATTTGACTATTAAGAACTTTTGAGCAAACAGTGTAACTATTGACCAACAACTATGTGCATTACTGTAGCGACATTATTCTCCAAGCGGTTCCTAACTCAGTACAGAGCAAATCCATTTACCATAAGTATTAATATTCACAAGTTGAGCTATTGGTTCATTAGTGCATTTCGCACGTCCCTCGCTGCACCGGCCGTGCCGAGGGCAATTCCTCTAATTAGATAACGAATTAACGTCTTCAGAGCGAAACGCTGTTTGTTTTCCTCATCACGAGTGCCTTTGCACAGCGTTTGGGAAGCATTTTGAAAGCTGATCCTGCGCTGTTGATGGCTTCGCTTTAATTACGAAGTGTGTACTAACACTCGGAGCTGTGACGCTAAGATGTTTTGTGGACAGTGTACGTTTCTTTTAATTAGAAGGTTGTGTAATTATGTCGTGGAAATGGAGATTGCGTTAACGTCTACATGGTAGATACACGGCTAATGTTTGTTTGATTACTAGATGGGTTTTGCACAGGAATAGAACGCATTTGCAACTCTTTCTGAAGTTGTAGGTATGTGATAGTTGCTTTTAATGATTAGCTTGTGTAAATTAGCCCCTTGTATAAATACAGAAAGGCGGTTACTCTGTAATTTCAGGATCTATTCGAGGATCCTTGCTAATCAGAGCTTTTCCCATTACGGTTTCTTTGCGCAATTTGGAGACTTATCCGTCGGGATGTTGGTTTTGCTTTTCTAGTGCAGTCGTAAAGATTAGAAAGGTTGGCCGAAATAAGGCTTCTTTGTTTTGAGTTTGGATATACTCTCCGTCATTTGTTTTGTGTTTTGTTAAAAAAAAAAACATACTGGCCGAATTGAGAACCTCCTCCTTTTTGGGAAGTCGGTTAAAAAATAGAGTTTCCTTTAGTGGAACCATGACGACCGTATTATAAATAAGGGAAATGAGACTTTTTGTTGTAGATTTTGATTTTAATGCATTGCTTATAGCTAAGGGATTTCCTCATACAGTAGAAATAAAGCTTAGACACGGTATCCAGGAAGCGTGTCAGCTCATTGTGTCTCAAACTATGTTGTTATCTGTGGGACTAATTTGTTCGCTTAGTTGGGCCGTGCAACTTGACTATGTGTCTGTAATCAGCTACATTCAGATACAGCTACAATCAGCGGACGAAATTGAGCGCAATCTTACGATATTTAGAATGGAAATAATAGTATAATATAAAATAGGGAAATAGTAGTATGTGAATAGGTAATACGACTTCAGAACAGTTATTAAATATGTATTTTGTACACTTGTTAGAAGTAGGTATAACATTTTAGAGATACGAATATTGAAATACCTGTTCTATTTACATTTTTGCGAGCTATAAACGTTTGATATTCTCCTATATATCATTAATACAGCTTCCATTTAATTTTGGATACATTTAATAAATTCTTCACAAAGATGGCTTCTGTGTGCTCTGGCCTCTCACAAAATATATTATTACCTTCAGGTATAATTTCAAATAGGCGTTCGAAAATTAAAAAGAAGCCTCACTGCGTGGGGTAATATAGGTTTATAATAAATCTGGGTGTAAGCGCTGTGTCTAGACGAGGCTGAGACCGCCGTGAAAGCTCGCTGCGAGGATTTGTCGCGCGAACACGGCTTCTTAGAACCTCCAGCCACCCACACGACGCTTGTAATCCCACATAATATTCGACACACAATACAAGGCTCGTTTCGTTGACATACAGTGGGTAGCAACAACAGCCCTACAGTAAAGATCGCCGAACAATTAGCCCTCCCCTTTATAGCTTGTAAGATTATGGCGACTGGGTATCTAAGCTCTCTGATGTCCCACTTTGCCCAACAAAAGGTCAGGCATGTTTGTCGAACGCTAAAATGCGCAACTAGCACTAAAACTTAATGTGCTTCCAGAACAGACAATTATAGTTAGGTATGGTAAATTTTATGCGCCATTTCACCCACCGGATTTAAGAATCAAAGTTTGATGGCTCGTCCATAAAACCGAGTATTTCGATCGGGTGACAAACAAACATTTTTATTCCCCACAAGGAAAAGTCTTCAGCAGCAGAACTTGTTGATACTGGTTCGAACGTTTCGATATTTTTCATCCTGTCCTCACCGTCAGGTGCGACTGACGATGATTTATGTCCTCACTGAAATGGGAGAATTGAATGAGTTTTGGCTTGATTCTGTGAAATTTATTTCTTTCAACGTGTTAATATATTAAGACAGATATGTTTTATTACAAGAGTTTCCTTAAGGAAAATCGTGTCATGATTTTGTTTTCAGTAAAATGAGCATTCAGTTAGGTCGTGCGATTTCCATTATAATGTTCTACAATATTTCCGTCTGGAAATATGACCGAATCATAAATTGGTTACAAAGGTAATTCAATCTTTGGAATGAAAACATACAAAAGAGATTTAATATTATCGTGTCGCCTTATCCGAGGAGCGTGTAATAAATTCGGGGTGACGCGTCTCTTGTCTTCTATACGTCGCGTGATACGCTTTGCTTCATTCATTCAATTCGACTCACCCCTATTTTTTATACGGGCAAATTAAATTCATTCACTAATTTAGCACAAGTTCCCGAGTCCATATTTTCTTATCTTTTCCCATCTGCAATCAAAAAAGTTTGTAAAAACGAACTGCATTCACGGCTCGAATTAAGAGAGAAAATGGAATTTTTAAAACGTCCTTTTGTGTTAAAGGAGATGAAAAGCATGTCGTTATGGAGGAGTTTAAAATAGCTAATTACGTTGGAGAAAAACCCGGCTGCGAAGTATCCTGAAAACTTGTCGGCGTGCGTTTAACTGTCACCATTAAAACTTAAGCACCTACTTTTATCTGTAGGTAATCCTGGCATATCTTTTTTATTGTAAAATATTGGATTAGAAAAAAAAACTAAATGAAATCCAAACACTTCTGTTTCATGATGGCTCTTGGTTTCTTAGGATATTTGAGAATGTTCTCCTTTTTTTTTGTTTGACATGATTAATCCTAACGTTTGCTTGGGGTCGGACCTCAGTTCAATTTTCCCGGCGTCCAGTTTTCGACAGCCGTCATACATCATTCGATAATTGCACTTTATAGTTTCAGCTTTATCTGCTCTTCTGTGGCAAAACAACTTAGCATTAAAAACATTTCATTTTTTTATGAAAGTTTTTCAGAGGTCAGTACTTACCTATCTTATGTTGTTGTTAATTATTTTTGAGTAAGTAAATAGATATTTATTCCATTGCGGAAAATTGACACAAATGTAAACGGACATCGCAATGATAATAATGTTACGCTCAATAAACAAATACATTTTTACAAGTAGGTAACTAATAACATTCTCACGCATTTTGCACATCACTCAGTGATCCTTCAGATTGTTTTCTTCCACAGCATTTAATTCCTATCGCACACAGCCAGCGAACTTTGACCCCCACACTTCTTTGCAACCACCAATTAATCCTAGGACAGGTGAGGTCACAATATACGGCCACAATGTATTAGGAGCAAGACATTGCCCTTGCTTAACAGCCTTGCTCTAAATTGTCCGCCCGTCCTGTTGTTTCAAGTTCCACTCAAGTTCTGCTATTACTTTTTATTTTTCTTCGTTATCTTATCTCGTAAACATGAATATAAAAGTGAGCCATATAATAATGTTACAAGATATTCTCATGTATTTACGTTACAGTGAAAAATGATAATACGATGTCGGGGATCGCATTGAGAGTTATTCGTGCAAACTTATTAAATTACAACCTCCTGTTACCAATTAGTCTGAAGCAGTAGACAATAATAAACACGGCGTTAAGTTCGCGAAGAAATACAAAAGCTTGGAATAACATAGGATTGAGTTCCTTTAATGTTATGCTACAGGTTCCAGTTACAGTCTCCATGAATAGATTCAGTTCGAGTAGTCACAACATTTTGGGATACAATCATTCCAGTAAGTTGTAACACTTGCTCTTCGCATATTAATAACCATGCGGTAGTGTAAACTATACTCTATTTTAGTTCCCATTTTGTATCTCTCGTAAAATAGGTAATACGTTAAAATATGAATAGACATTACCTATATCAAAATCTGATAAGTCAAAAATAAAGTGGCTTCCATAAGCCAATTCGGATTTTCTCTTTTGTAGAGCTAGGTTTTTCTCATTATCATACAACTAGCTTCTGCCAGCGGTTTCACCCGCATCCCGTGGGAACTACTTCCCGTACCGGGATAAAAAGTAGCCTATAGCCTTTTTCGATAAATGGGCTATCTAACACTGAAAGAATTTTTCAAATCGGACCAGTAGTTCCTGAGATTAGCGCGTTCAAACAAACAAACAAACAAACTCTTTAGCTTTATAATATTAGTATAGATTTATAGTAGCTCGTAGTCACTCAAGTACTAAAGTTAGGCTTATGAGATTCTACATACATTTTTTACGTTGTTTATTTTCAATGCGATGTAAAAGGAGACATACCTATTATTCTGTAACCGAATTTTAGCGTTGCAAGCCAATTAGTTAAACTCAAGAAAGAGGTAAGTACATCGAGTTTCAGCTCAACATTTTTCGTTTCGTAAAAACATATTGTGTATTTTGGTATGCTAGTTGAAAGTATGCCATGAAAAATAAATAATATATTTTATTAATTTCTGTTAAGGAATCGAAAGAACAAGTATTTATTTATTGAAATCATCAGCCTCTTTATTGTCCCACTGCAGGACACTGCCCTTATACAAAGAAGGAGTTGGCGTTAATTACTTCGCTTGCTCAAAGTGGATTGGTAATTTCAGAATTTTTAGTCCAGGATTCCTCAAGGTGTTTTCTTTCCCTTAAATCAGTCATTAGCGTGTAAGGTTCACTTGCAAAGTACCTACATATAACTTAGAACATGTACAAGTTGCCAGTCCTAGAATCGATCCCGCACACTCGTAGGCTGGTGCTTAAATTAAATGACAATTAAACTATAAAAAAACATGTGTCAGTAATCTAAAATCCAGTATAATAAAGGCACAATAAACACATTTCCAGTGACAATTACCCTTCGTCTTAATGCTCGCACGTTCTTTGTTAGTTTGCTTGACAAAATTCCGTCATAACACTCGGCCCGTCATTAGCAGAGAGTGGAGTCTCTCGTTATATTTTACGACCGGCCTGGTGACTGTTACTAACCCTTTAAGAGGCTGACAGTATCTAAAACAAAATACGTACGAAAGAGAAGCCTGATGACGGGACGTTCGGAACGTTCGTAACATAATATTATCTAATTAATAGCTTTAAAATGAGTACTTAGTCAAAAATATAAATCAACTCAAGTTCTGTATTTACATATGGATTAGTTAATGTTATACACTTTATCAATGTACGTTGATAAGTTATATATTTTTTTTTTCATTATATTTTTGTTGGGAGATAATTTTAAGAGGTAAGTTCATTTTTGCATCGAGAAAACTTTTCGAGAACATGTTTTGAATTTTACAGGGTTCTCAGAAATATGTTCATGGTTAATATATATTTTTTTCGCCGTCAAAAACTATAAAGAGTTGGAAAAAAAATTGTTTGAGACAAGCCAATTTGGGTGTTGTCAGCGCTTTAAATGCGACTCCCTCTTAATATGTAATAATAAACTTTTATCTAACAACCGATTGTCTAAATATTAATTTGGCCCTTGTTATATTTGTTGTGTGAAATTAATGTTTGATTAGTATTAAAATTGTTGATGTAGAAATTTTTGGTGTACGCTCCTGTTTGAGAGTTTTTTTTCGGTAGATAAGGTATATCATGATCAGTTTTCTAATGAAAATATTTATTCTTGTTCAAAAAAATTGAAACAGTTTTGAAGCGTTGCCATCGAATTATACATGGGTCGATGTTAAATGGCACTCATTTAGTATGAAGTGAGCAAAAAAACGCATGTGTTAAACATTTTCACTGCTAAATTATGTCATAAAAAATGTATTAATTGACGAACAGTCATGTCAATTTGGAAGCCGCAAACATTTACACGCCCTACAGATATTTGTTCAGTCTGGATTTTTGTTTGTTCACGCCCCGCAAAGGGCATTGCAAACTCCCGCACATACATTATGCAAGCTACACTTAAACGCCTGAATTAAACCCTAACTTATTTAGCGCATACATTACTCATTCTGTTTCCGAGATATTCTGCACATGCAGTACAAAATGACCAGTGTAAGTAAACGATTACCAGTATAATAAATCTCGTAGCTTGTTCAGCAAGTCGTTTAGTAGCTACGGTTACAAATGCTAGGTTCCAGCGTTCCGTTACGAGGACCTAGACCAAGTAGTAAATGAAGGCAATTTGCCGCATTCCACTTCAATGAATTGCAATAATGATGAGGAATTAACGAAATGAATTGGTTGTGACTTTCGGGATAACGTTTTCTAATACTTACAGATTTTATAGATTAAACTTTACGTTTAGTGATTCACATGTTTGTTTACAGGTCTGCTGTTTGATAGGAGCACGGTTGTAAGTACCTAAGTTTATTTTTATAAGCTTTTTATTCTTCTTATTGTAGTGTCATTGTCAACAAAAATATCTTTAAAACTTAAGTCCACACTTTAAGCAACAACACATAAAACATTTAACACCCAACTTGCTGAGATTAAAGTAAGAAGCTAAACCCATTCATTCACTTTCAGAATTTAGCTCAGAATTTTCATACACCGCTATAAAACTCGGTAATATCTTTCTAAAACTGTGGATGGTCCAAACAAAATCTGAGAAAGCTTTTAGCATACGTGTTTGGGTGTCGACTGATGTAAATTTCGGTACTCAGAGGATAGAAACAAGTGGATCGCAAAGTTTCAAGTATAAATCCAAAAGCTATGAAGGCTATGGAGCTCCAATTTTATATTTTACATAAAGACTTTAGTTTGAAAACAGAACTTGTTCCCTAGTTTGTTGCTAAGATTTATCGTTTCCATAAGACGCCAGAAGAGTTAACTTATAATGTATTTTTCTAAGTTGGTGTTCTAATGGATTAAAAGTATCTTTCTGGTACAACCTTTATCATTAATGTCGGTCGCGTAATTTATTGTTTCTTGTCGATAATAAAATTACAATATTTTTACTATCATTTTTTGCCTGCTATCCCTAGTTTCATGAGATAACTGTGACTATGATTGTGGCTTTTTTATGGATTCAAATCTATTGATAAAACTGAAATTAATAACATAGTTCTATCAGGACGGAGATGAGACGTGATATAATTGAACGTTTCAAAAGTCACCAAACAAAATTATGTTCTTTAGAAGACTGCTCTGTAGTAAGGAATAGTGACCCGAAATTGTAAGTGTAATTTTCATCAACAAACCTGCACTAACATCTAATTCCTTTGTCCTAATCTTAATACTTAACACTAAAGAGGTCACGCGAAGCCTTTGCCGCAAAAAAGGCGTTCGTATAGTTGAACATATATTTTGCATTATTCTGTCGCCTCTGAAACAACGGGTCCTCACGCGGACACATTTCCCCTGGAGTCCCCTCTTGAAGTTTATTGACATTTACTTTCTGAGGGTAAACAGCAACCACAGGGTCGTCTGTCTCGACTTCACTCACCGCATAATGCGTCTCCTCCACGCTACCTCTTTACTGACACGGGATATTATTTATCACCAATTCATTCCTCCAATATTCTTTTGGCACACAAACGATAGGGTGAACGGAACAACATTGCAGTTTTGCATAATCGATGCATGGAAAAGGCTTATTATAAAGAGCTTGCGTTTCGTTCAGCTTGTACACACTCTTCCGTATTTAGTTTATCTTATCTACTAGTTTTACTGCTATATTATGTTACAGATTTTAGTGCGGTTTCCGAATATTTTGGAAACGGAACCCTTTTCGAATTTTCTCAGTCTTCTTTTATGAAGCAAAACAAAGGTAAATTCTTGTAGCGGTGGATCCCTGTATAAATTAAGGTCAGAAAGTTCCAGTAGAAAAACGTAAAGGAAACAAACATTGCATCTAAAGTTACGCATTAAATATATTTTAAAAACATACATTCCGCCGTAAAACTTTTCCATTTTTCCGCAGATTGTGTCTTAAGAAACTAATTAAAAATTTCGCTTCACTTAAAACTTACCGCGGCAGCCGCTATCCTGATTCGCAACTTCCTGGAATTGATAAAAAACTTTTTGTTGATCCTTCGTGTTATTCGAACGGCGGTGAAGATTTCCACGTCGGGATCTCACAGAATGGAGGGCTAAAACAATGTGTTCGGATCAAACTGGCTCGAGACGGAGGCTAATGCAATATGTATCAGCTCTCAAGAGCAGACCAACACTAGCCGAAGGCCAAAGTATCCTTGGGGAAGTAACTACTTTTTATTTAACTGAAGCAGCTATTGAATACGCCCGACACGAAGGTAAACTTCCACAAAAATAAACGGATTTTGTTATGCGCTATTTACCGCTTGACAAAAGCATATGCAGTATATGCGATGCAAATATATACATATAGGATGTTGAGGTACTTTTATTTAGATATTTGAATACATAATTATATTAACGAATCTTTCTCAAACAGACGATAACGCACGTCGGTCGACGCGATACATTTCGTCCCTATAAACCCATCCGTCGTCGGTCTTGCGTCTGGACTAAGTAAGGCTCAGATCTATTACGTTTGAGTTATCCGTAATGTAACGAGACGCTAACTTAGCAGTATGCATTGCTGTTCGGCTATTCGGCCTCGTAACGTACCTATTTGGAATGTATTTGGCTCCTGGAACATCGCTTGGCTCGCGTACAAGTGGGACAATAACAAACGGAGCCGCTATAAAGTGGCAACGTCAATTCCAACTTGTGTGCTTTTTCACTAGTCTAGACACATTAACTAGCCATTGTGTAAAATTTGTACATTAATGTGTTGGAATCCACTGCAGTTTGTATAAAGAGAGATATGAAAGTTTTTACAATGTTTTTGATGGAGTGTACTTAATCTACTCCGTGTAAAAGGATCAAGTTTCATGTAGTTTGCTTCATTCTGAGTTATAAACTAGATTGTTTGTGTAATGAAACAACCCTCTCGCAGTTGCGTATAAGTATGAACATTATCGGCACCACCAATATCACGTTTACCTTTGCCAACTACGTAAACTTTTCTCTCAAGCGAATACCAAACGGAGCCGAGGGTAAAACTTTTTGTGAGTACAAAACATGATTTGACAGATTGAAATCTATAACACCGTCGGGGCTGTCGACGACTGACGTAGGTATCCGTGCGGGAGATGATTGAGATCAAATCGAATGATTGACACGTCACTCAGTTTCCCTCATTTTGCTATTCTTTCGTCTGTTTCCATTTCGGTTTGAATGCTGTCACGGTGTCACATACGATACAATTTCCAAAGGAGGAAAATTGAATTTGTGTGTCAAAACCGGAAAACGGTACCATAATTCCACCTCTTTGTTGTTGCGCACAAAACATTTAATCGACGAACAGCCAGTAAAATCCATTGTTTATACGCAACAAAATATTTTTGATTCATAAAATTTCATAACCAATATTTCCATGGAACTAACTGGGACAGAATGGCGTTCATTAAGCGTCCATTTAAACATAAATTAGGCCACCGGAACTAAAATAACGGTCTATGTTGCGTAGGCCGGTGCGGGTTGGCATCGAATTGTGATAGAGGCTGGTTTCGTTGCCAAATTGCCCTGTCCGCTTATCATCGGGCTTACGTATAGCGCTCCGCCAGAACCCTGCGCCGAGTTACATTTTAAAATTTGAATATAGACGAGATTCGAGACAAATGCCTTGATTCGCAAATGTCTTGCCTAGGCCTACTGAGGTGCGAGCTTACCATTCTTATTAGATGTTTTAGAAGATTTCGCACTACTTTTGTAATTTGGGTAACTAGGTCAAAATCTATTTTCGTGCCAATTTTTAAACAAAACGAACCACAGCAATCACATCCATATAAGTACCATATATATAAAGTAATGATATTTATAAACGAAAATGACACCTTAGCAATGAAAACCATCAAGTTTCCATAATCATTTACCAAAACAATCAGCAATCGTGAAACTTAATTCTCCAATTTTGATATCAGACTTTCTATTGCAGTAGGATTAAAACGAAATCCCTGATGCGCGGCGCCCCGTGACGCGTGCCCTAGCCCATGCATTTAAAAAGTCACTGCATATTTTTTACAAAATTGTGGAAATTTCCAGGCCACGGAGCTTAAGGGAATCGATGACTTGGAAAGCATTGGTCTCCTCGCTCGATTTGCACTGCAAATTGATTTTTATGTGGGCTGGGAAGATTCCTCTGTTTGTTTGTCATGTTACGGCATTCATCAGCTGGCTATTGTTGCTGAAAGCTGTCGTTAGGGGATCGGAAATTAAATGGTTTGTTATGCTCACATAAAAAAAGTACTTATTGATAGAATTTTAGGATTAGATTGGTTTTGTGCATAGAGTAGAAACCTTACATAATACTTCCAATGAAAATGGGTAGGTAATATACAAAAACACATGTAAAACGAAGCTATTAAATAACAAAGTTCTCGTTTGCAAAAACCTCTACCACATACTCGCTTGCTTCCATATTATTATGTTAACAAAGATTTCGCCTTTAAGTCTGGATTGCTGCTCCTTTTGAAGGGCCGGAGCGGGTCGAGCTTCCTGTCGGTGGAACATAATCGCAGCCGCTTTTTGCGCTTAACTCAGCTGCTTTATAAAGAAAAACCAGCTAAGTACGCTGCAACCATCAGAGTTCAAGGGTTCCATAGCTAGCGTGTTCTTAAGTCAAAGGATAAATGTCGTTCGTTCCAAATTCGGTTTAAATTTTCTAAATCCTACAGCAAGAGCAGAATTTGCCTTATCTAATTTTATAAGCAACGCCAGTACCTACACTGGTATGTAAATTATGTAATTATTTTTCTAAGCGTAAAGGACATCCTATCCTTAAACATCTTAAGTCAGTGGTTCCCAAAGTGGGCGATAACGCCCCCTTGTGGGCGCTGCAGGTCTCAAGGGGGGCGGTAAGAGATCCAGAAAGAAAATGGGGCATTGTGTAGAGGCCTGGGGGGTGATTTGTAATTTTATTTAGCTAAATAGCCTCTTAGACAACAACTGCAACACTTCCTGTATAGTCGGCTGGTTCATTGAAACTTGTTCGGTTTTCGAGTTTATGGATGTGTGTCTTATTCCTGTCGGTGCGTACTGCTTAAGCATTCCTATGTAAACAATGCAATATTTATTTTATTTTCATTTGTGGTTTCGCGCGCAATAGACGAGCAGTACTTACGCCTTCTCTACACTACTCGCGAAGTTGAACGTACCTATTCCTCAAAGCAAAAAAATGTACTGAAACAATAACTCCCCCCTTGGAACCTGATATCAACAAACTTATTAAACAGCATCAGATTCATCCTTCACATTTTATAAAAGGATAGATTATTTTAGTTTTATTTTCAGTAAAAGATACCATGTTTTAATACTATAAAGCTGCGTTTCAATAATCATTCTTATTGTCAGGTAGAGCCCGTAAGAGTTAACTTGAGACCTAAGCTCCGTTGTATGTTACCTACTGCGCTCAGATTTCAAGTTGCGGGTTATAGTAAAAGTTTCGTTTAGAATTCTCCGTTAATATACATGTAGGTCACAATTTATTAATTTAATTTGAAGTTATAGTGGTTTTTAAATAGGTGAAAAAATGGGGGCGCTAGAAAAATATTTGTTCTCAAAGTGGGCAGTAGACAAAATAAGTTTGGGAACCACTGTCTTAAGTGTCCACAAAGTTCTTCACCAAAACCATATTGAGCAGATATCTGAATTCAGATATAGGTAAACCTTTCAAGAACGGTAGTACCTACTTGACGTCTTTCTAAAAGGGTCCTTAGCTCTTTCACAGATCCCCAAAACGAGAGCCAGGCTCTTAGTATCAAACGAAGGCGTTTCTGTACAGCTCTTTAATACCCCATATCTACTGTAAGTAACATGCTCAGGTGTTTTACCGTAGTATGCATATTTTACGTCCCTTTTAGTACAGTTTAATTTGCCCGAATACGGATGATAGGAGTACGAATTGAATTTTTGTTTGAATGCAGACAGCTTGTTAATCTTTGTTTTATGTAACTTTTGACGTATAAATCCCGAAAGATTGCAAGAATATTAACATTTTCTACATTATTAAACCTATTTAAATAAATTTACTTTTACGGATTTTATCGCGGTTATATTAATATTATTTAACCTATGTTAAAAACCTATGTTAAAAATCAGGTACAAGATTAGTCCTACTTATTTATCTTACCTCTTTACCCATCTGCCATGCCATATTTAACTCCATACTTCTTCATCTTTACATGTAGCTGTATGCGTTAGTACGGAATACATAGGTACTTCGCTCCTGACCCTTTTTCGACAATGCCTTTATGAAAAACTCTGTCAATACTTTAGCAGAAAATCGTTGTTGAGTTATATTGAATGTGTGCCTACATCATTCGCACGCTATAGTGACATTTTGTAATACTAGCTACACCTCTTGGTTTCGCCTCCCCGTTGCTATGAAACTTTTTATGTTGCACAAGCTATATTAATCTATGTATATTGTACTCAAAAATTTGTTGATGTTGGGCAACATTAAATCTATAAAATTCAAAGTTTTTTTAAATCCATTTATTTAGTTAGATAGTTTCAGTGATCGGGTCATTCACACTTCACCTTAATTAGCACCTTCATATCGTAATAGTGTAACACCATACAGAGTTAGACATAGGCACATATAGTAAATCGGCATATTGTTCTGTCAACGCCGTCAGACGTCGCCTTGACGGGTGATTGATTTATAATGCCCAGCCCAGTCCGTACTTGGCGTGAAAATTAACTGTTGGCAAAACTACAGGTGGTCTATCTAGAAAGTTTTTGTGGCTTTCATTGTTTTTACCCACGACGGAACGGAGCAGGTATATGCGTTTGGGGTGAGAGATGTGCGTTTGTGTGTTTGTGTGTTTGTGTGTGCGTTTGTGCAAAGTAATGTTCCCACCTATCTTCTAAACTAATGATCTGATTTTGATGCGGTTTTCAATAACAGATTTGCGTTCAACGTGTTCATGTTCTTAGATAGGTGTCATGGCTGTAACTCACTAGGGGGCGCCACAATATTAGTGCAAACAGCAAAGTAATGTTCCCACCTACCTTCTAAACTAATGATCCGATTTTGATGTGGTTTTCAATAACAGATTTGCGTTCAACGTGTTCATGTTCTTAGATAGGTGTCATGGCTGTAACTCACTAGGGGGCGCCACAATATTAGTGCAAACAGCAAAGTAATGTTCCCACCTACCTTCTAAACTAATGATCTGATTTTGATGCGGTTTTCAATAACAGATTTGCGTTCAACGTGTTCATGTTCTTAGATAGGTGTCATGGCTGTAACTCACTAGGGGGCGCCACAATATTAGTGCAAACAGCAAAGTAATGTTCCCACCTACCTTCTAAACTAATGATCCGATTTTGATGTGGTTTTCAATAACAGATTTGCGTTCAACGTGTTCATGTTCTTAGATAGGTGTCATGGCTGTAACTCACTAGGGGGCGCCACAATATTAGTGCAAACAGCAAAGTAATGTTCCCACCTACCTTCTAAACTAATGATCCGATTTTGATGTGGTTTTCAATAACAGATTTGCGTTCAACGTGTTCATGTTCTTAGATAGGTGTCATGGCTGTAACTCACTAGGGGGCGCCACAATATTAGTGCAAAACAGCAAAGTAATGTTCCCACCTACCTTCTAAACTAATGATCCGATTTTGATGTGGTTTTCAATAACAGATTTGCGTTCAACGTGTTCATGTTCTTAGATAGGTGTCATGGCTATTAATCACTAGGGGGCGCCACAATATTAGTGCCAAACAATGTTACAATATAATCAAAACGTCCGATTACAATTCTGTTTTCATCAGCAATGTGTACGTGCTTAATGCATGTTCCCAAATAATAAAAATTACGCCTGTAACTCACTAGAGGTCGCTACAATATCGGTGCAAAATAATATTGCAATAACATATTATATAGATATAGACTATAATTCGTATATGTTCTCTAAAAAGTCTGAAATAAAATTAAGCAAAATTAAAAATTTTGAAAAAACCCCCGACGGTAAAAATCTTATTGAAAAATAATAAAATAACTCAAAACCCCCGACTTAACCCAATTATATAGGAATAACCGTCGGGGGCTGCCTTTTCTATATGAAATTTCAACAATTAATTGAGTGTATTTTATGTCATCGTTAAACATCTACAATTCTTCAATAATTGTATTCACGACACTAGAATCCTTTAGCTGGTTTAATGGCAGCTCCCGACGGATATTCCTATATAATTGGGTTAAGTCGGGGGTTTTGAGTTATTTTATTATTTTTCAATAAGATTTTTACCGTCGGGGGTTTTTTTTACTTGTTAGACGACCAGTTGGCTTCTAAGTTGGAAATAAGTGTTTTGATTAAGTATTTCTATATAAGTTTAGTGTATTGTCATTCATGTCTGCGTATTCTTATCTCAAAAGACCTCTTATACCTACCTACTTCAGCGGTAGATGGGTCTTCAATAACTCCAATTATAATTGTAATCTAAGCAATAAAGCTTTCGAAGACTGAGACCCTGAGATAAGCCCTACCTTAACGCTCTCCAAATCCCCTTTGTGATAACTTCGACCTATTCCCGAGATATCCTCTATCTGAGATATAATAAAGCAGTGTCTCTGCCATCGGATGTGGCCGCCAACAAAAAGGCTTTTACTTCCCTAAACATTATTCGTATAATTGACGGCAGGAGTGAGCCCCACGAACATAACATATCGAGGGAATATTTCTCGTGGAGACAGAGTCGGCGCGTCATTTCCGCCGATCCCCATAGGAACAGGAAACGCAATAAATCATCGGTCATTGTCACGTGGGGCCAATTGAACGTTGATTTTTCTTTTGCGACAAACACAATTTTATGATTTGATTTCTTTTTTTTGGAGCCGTATTTTCAGCAAAACATATTGCAGTCCCTTACATTTTCTGGAGTTGGGATTTTAGATGAAGATGCTATTTAGGATATACGGAACACTTTTGTGCACTTATTACATTAAAACATATGTATATAGTAGTAGAGTAGATCTTTGTGTGCTTCCAGGGTTCAAAATGAAACAAACAAACATTTAGATTATTGTAAAAAATTGTGATATATTTCTTTGTTAGACTATGAATATTTAACTGTACAAAATACATGGTGTTTCTAATTTACAATTAATATTAATTAACAAAATAATATAATTATATTATATTATACGCATTATATATAAAACATTATTCGATGGCCGGCGACGAGCGATCATTTGTTAACGCTTTCCTTAACTTCACCGTTGCAAATTGTTGTGGCCTGCGGGAAAAATGGAAAATATACTCCCTATGAAATAAAAAGCTATTTAGGGATCTGCTTTTACTTTGATTGCAGTAATTTTGAGAACAGTAATTTAATTTTGTTTGCCATTTCAATTGAAAAATACTTTAGTGTGATTATTTTTAGGTAAGTCGTAATGTAAGTACTAAGAGTATAGATATATTGTAATTTGTTTTTAATCAAATATTATTAGGTTTAAATACGTGTCATGAAAAACAAAACTTACAGAGAAAAAAGCAGCAAACAAATAGTGAATTCATGCCTACAAAAGTAAAACAAAAGATAGTATCAGTAAGTAATTAAAAACAAACCTCCTTTGTATTATTTGTAGACGGCTGTTTCGCGTCCCCATAAATCATACCATGGTCCAAAAGTATGGCCTTCTTCTGGCAACATCTCGTTTCCTTCCGACGGTCTTTTCAGTAACTTGGTGCGAGGAAGCAACTGAGGTCGCTGTTGCTTCAACGCTTCGTTGAACTTTTGGTCGTCTGATTCGCTGTATGGGCCCTCACTTCTACGATCGATGAAACGCCTTGCTTCAAGCCTCGCCTCCTCTTGACGGATCTTGGATTTCTCAGCTTTCTTCGAATCAGTTTCGTAGTCATATCTCGAAGATCTCCTCTCTTGGTCGCTGAAGTACGATATGTTTGCTTCATAGTACCTTTCTTCTCTGCGTCCATTGTATGGTAAGGAGCTGTCGTCATAACTTCTGTTAGCTCTACTCTTCTTTGGATCTCTGCCCTTAGTGTCAGTAAATTCTTTCTTTGTTTGTCGTCTGTCTAGCGAATAATCGATTCTCGGTTCACGAGTGGGTTCATATGATCGACCTTCTTTTTTCTGGTTTCTCATTTCAGCCTGTGGATATTCTTTTTTATGACTTTTATGACCATTTTCGAAATTGTTTTGCTGGTGATTCTTCTCTTCATTATGCGATCGTTTCTTGTATTTCAAGGTTCCCTCATCGTGTCCGTTGTAAATTTCTTCATTTCTGATGTCGTTGTTGTTTCGTTCAATAGGTATACCGTATCTATCGGTATGTTGTTCATTGTCTTTGTACTTAAGTGTTTCTGATGATGCTGAAAACGTATTAATTTCTTTCGAGTTATCTTTGAACGTTTTAAATTCCATGGTTTTAGGCGGACTTCGCTCATGTGCAGAAGATTTAGCTTTTTCTGAAGACAATGTGGCACGTACGTGGGGTTTGATTGGAGTCACTTCTATTTCTTCAAATTCAGGCATATAAGCATTTTCCTTGTGTTTTTTGACATCTTCTTCCATCATTTGTGTCTGTCGACGTCTATCTATTTCTTGCTGCTTCCTTGATTTCATATGATCATCTACGATTATGCAGTCATATGGATCAGTGCTCGAAGCAACAGAATTGACGTCAGAGCTGCTGTCATTATCATATTTCTGCAATATTTCTCTCCGCTTCACTGTTTTCATTACAAACCCTTCTCCGTTTTCATCGTTGTAGAAACTGTTTTCAAAGTTCGTTTTAATTGTACTCGTGTTGGTCAAATCCGAATGCCTCGACTCGTTTCGTGGTACAAAATCTTCATGTTTTTCTTCTGCTATCGATTTCTCAGACATGCTTTTCTTGTTCATATTCTGGGGTTGTTGATAGCCTTCCACGTTTTTGCGAACTTTTTCGATTCTTTCTTCATTTTGGATTGAGCCAAGGCTTTTGGCTTGGCGTATGCCGTTTACAGCTTTCATATCTTTTCTATCAATAGTATGTGTGTCTTTAGGACGCGGTGGCTGCCCATTTTCTGTTGGCAACATTTTATCTGGGGTAGCTTGCTTAGGAATATCAGGCGCAGGACGCAATTCTTTTTTCATCTTCTCAAAAAGTTTCTTTTTATATTCTGGAACTGTATCAACAATATCACGATGTTGCCAGAGCGACATTCCTTCCATTATTTCCTCAGCAGTAGTGCGGCCAAATTTCCAAAAGGATTTTGTCCTTTTTACTTTTTGTGAGTCCTTATCCATGTCCAACATATTGCGCAACATTAATTGCTGATCATCAGTCAAATATCCATTTGCGTTATTATTTTTGGACGCAGGGCCTCGTCTCAAGCTCTGAGTTTTAAGCAAATATGCTCTATTATCGTTGTTTTGCTGAGCAGATTTACTACAAAAATAAATAAAAGGAAAAGTGAATGGAACTAGCTTAACTACATAAAAGCAACCAAAAAAGTCAAGCATACAGGAGATTAAAAATAATCCAGACAAATTTAACTTAAGGCATAGGGGAATTTAGATACCTGATAGGCACTCGTAGGCGTTGAGCTTCTTCATCACTGTAATCTACGTCTGGCTGTGGCGGTGGCTCGTTGGAGAATCCTGAATCATTGGAGCTGTGTAGAGACACATTTCCTACAGCACCGACAGCACTTACAACCGTTTTTGCTGGTCCTGCTTTATTCTGGGCCACCTGCAGTTAAGAAATATGGATACATTCAATGATTTTCAAATCTCATATCTGTTTTAAAGTGATTGGATAATACATACCTGAGAACGCATAGGTAATGTCTGTGGTCCAAAACTCCTAGTTTCTATGACAGCATGTGTAGTAAAGCTCGCTGATGATGTAGAGTTTTTGATAGCACTAGTGGCGCCAGCAGCCGGGGTAGATGCGTGGAATGTAGCACTAGCTGAAGTACTCAGAGCACTGGGCGAGGGCGCTGGTAAAGTTGGTGGCAATCCTGGAGAACCACTTCCAAGACGACCCTATAAAAGAAAATAAAAATTTTGTTTGAATACATAAACTTATTTCCATTTACACAAAAATTAAAAGCACAGTTTATTTTAAGAAATATTTCTAGTAGGGAAGTATAGTAAATTGAGCTGACCTTTGAGACATGATGAGCAGTAACAGTATCACCGAACATGCGAGCTGGTGGGTGTGAGTGTGTGTGTACTGTAGCCGATGGCGTGGTTTGAGCATGGGCAATCGGTGCTGGTGGCGGAGCCTCAGATGGTGTCTGTACGCAGCTCCATCGAGCTGGTGAACTTCTGAAAGTATAATAAATTTGTTAATACTAAAACCATAGTTTATGCATCAAAACACCTTGGCCAGAATGTGAGGCTACTTTCACAAGGCTAAATATAAAATAGTAGAAAGAATTACATAAAGATCAACACAAAGGATAAGAAGATTCTAGAACATTTGTAAACGCACCCAGTATCATCCATTGGGATCGGCTCGGTATAGGCAAGTGGGAACCAGCCAGCGTGATGAGAGCGTAAATTTTCTCCATATTGCCATCCTTTAGTCCTTTCTCCTAGAAGGGCTAGCACATCTCCTTGTTGAAAACTCAGCTGGTTATCTCCAGCAGCTGCGTAGGCGTATAAAGCTCGGGCCAATGGCGGGTCTCTTGAAGTGCAGGTCGGTGGGGCAAGCGATGACGGACGGGTAGCTGTGCGTGTGTCGTTCACTGGAAACACAAAAAAAAACTACTTTGAATTGCTCATAACTTCAGAATAACACCCAGTGCTAATGTTACATTTATTTGTAAGTACACATTTCTAGTGAAATTGTCAGTATCAAATAATCTCTCTTATTTATTGGTACAACCTTACCTTGATCTTCATTATTTGAACTGGCTTGAAGATTGAAATCAGATTTGGCTCTTGACAACCCTTGAGCTGGTGACCCGAGGTCTCCAATAGACCTGACATCCAGGCATGAAGCATCTACTGATCTGGTTTTACGCAATGCGGAGCCAACTGATGCTCGATCATCATCATCACCAATGCGTGGGCTGGCGTATACATCTTCATCAGCCCAGAATGACACTTGCTGTAAACAAAATGACGTCAGTCTCAATGAAAGAACTCACAACTAAGTAAACTTAGATCAACAATTAAGATGAAGCACAACCTTGTGCTCAACTAAGTAGAATTGAGTTCATGGCTTATTCCTCACGAAACCATAAAGCTTGAATCAGGATCAGATAAACAGCCATAAAATGTATTATTTGTTGGATCTACTGCAGGAGATACAATTCCTAGCGAACCATTAAGCAATTTAACAATTACATTACCTATTCTATAGGTAATTTGAAGGAATACGATCGTTAAATTGAGCAGTTTATCTTGTAAGAGTCCATAAATAATGTTACGTTAGTGGAGACAGATTTTTATGACGACATTAGCTGTGACATGACGTGATATTAGATTTATTACATCAAAATGTTATTTCAGTCACATTTTGTCCGAGTTGAGTTACGAAAATACCCGTAAAGGGAAAAAATCAACGTCCCGAACAGAAAGCTCTTAATTGACATCTTTTAGGGTGAATCAGGATGTTACAATAAAAATTAAAATTAATTTATTTTTGGGTAACCTATTTACCGGTGCGTCACCTGCCATTTTGTATGTTCGTCATTAATTTAAAACAGTTATTAATTTATTTCAAATCTGATTATAAACCCAGAAGTATTTATACATAATATTTAAGTATATTACGTAAAATAATATTTAATTTTGTTACTGACCAAATTAACATTGAGCTTTATGAATTTAATTCAAATTACAGACTGAAAATGTCAAGTTGGATTATAATTAATCTAACCTTCTTTAAATGCTTAAACTGTAGCCACTTCTTTAAAGAATTTATTTACATTTTCTACTACATACCCTCATTCTACTGACGAACATAGCTTCCACATTGGGAGGCAGGAATTCACGAGTCCTGGATACTTCGAGCCATTCTTCCAAGCCAGAGTTGTAGGCAGCCGCTCCAGCAGTGTGGTAAGCCAGCCAGTGTTTAGCCAGGGAGCATTGTCGTTCGAGCACGAAGCCGTATCGGCGACGCTCTTGTGTCATAGCCTACGCGATAAAAAATACAAATTTTAGAGGACTTTCGAAAGCCTACATGAAGAGTTGCATAGTGGGAACGTAGATATAACTAGCTGTTTGTATGAGTTGAAAATAAATGACAGAAATGTACTGGAAATACTTAATTACTTATGATGATTGGGAACTGAACAAAAGAGATTTTTTAATAACATATTTAAATCGTTACAGTAGTTATGTTACAGCCTTATTATCGTCCCACTACTGGGCACAGGCCTCCTCTCACACGGAGAAGGATTAAGCGTTAATCACCACGCTTGCTTAATGCGGGTTGGTGATTTCAGACTTTATAGTCCAGGTTTCCTCAAGATGTTTTCCTTCACCTTTTTATCAGCCATTGGTGTCTAAGATTTACCTAGAAAGTACATACAAACTTAGAAAAGTTGCATTGGTACTTGCCTGACCTGGAATCGAACCCACACCCTCATACTCGAGAGGTTGGTTCTTTACCCACTAGGCCACCACGACTGTCACAGTAGTGACTGTTACAGTAGTGGCATGTTTTAATCTCGAACTGTTTTCAATTAATTTAAATACTCAGCACACAGAGTGAGAGAAATAAGTAAATTCTCTGTAGCAATGCAGTCAGCAGTCGTTAAATATTTTTAATTAGATCATTATTGTTTCCAAGTGGTCTTTGGTATTCAATTACTAAGCTTGTCTCTGTGAATAAAACTCAATGTAGTTGTGCAAAGATCAATAAAAGTTCTATAGTATTGTTCGTTTCCCTTTGTCAGAGTATTGTGGTAGGATACAATTCGACGTTCGTTGTTACTGAGTACTTACGTTCTTCAAGCTTTGTTCGCAGAATGCATCCAATTTTGTTTTCTCTTCTTCGAGTATCTGCATGTTCTGTGAAAAATAGTGTAAAGTCATTATGAGTTCGGGAATCGTTTTCTATTGATGTTTGATGGCTTTAATGTTTATTCTGGTTAATGATTTTTGTAAGTTTATTGCTTTAACATTTCTATAATTACTATTCGTATAAGTTAGGATCTTCCGTTCCGTGTACAGAACGGTGTCCCTTTTATGCAGCTGTTCGAAATTAATGATCAAATATATTTACTACTCCTAATTTTAATCAAAACATCTATAATAATTTATCGAAATGAGTCGCCTGTTAATCAAAATGTCTAACATACAATAGGACTGGTCCATTAACATATTAGGATGTAATATCGTATTTCAAGTTTATACGAGAATATATTATTTATATGAACAATTATTATGCCTATTACGTGAAAATATGTCACACCAAGCTCTTGTGGAAATATTTTATGTACTGATATTCCTCTGAGTTGAATAATACAATGCATTCCAGTTTCCTATTACCATTGAATGAGACTGCGCAGAATTGCAATCTATTGCACTAAAATACATAGAAATTAAATCGTTTAGCATAACCAACGGAATACATTTTAATATTATTTAGTAGAGCGAGCCATTTAGATGACTGTATTTAAATTAAACAGTTTTATAAACACATTGCAAGTCTATGTGTGGGTCCACACTGCGAGCCTAGCGCGGTTGCGACGACGGGCGCGAAATATCAAACATACGAAACTCGCCTTTGCGTCCATATTGTAGTGACTAACGCGGAAGCCTAGTGCGATGGGACTGAGCGATTCAGCGCGCGTAAGTTTCAAACGCTTCCATCTTCGCGTTCTGGCCACACTACGGGCCTAGTCATCGAGCGACCCGATGCGCGGGCGGCGGGGGTAACAAACCAGTTCGATCCTGTCGTTCGGCGTATGTGCGTTTATATTTGTTTGTCTAAAAAATGGCGGTGAATACTGAATCGTTCATAAGTGCAATTCAATCTAAACCACCGATCTGGCAAAGCAAACATCCACACCACAATAATCGCACAATAACAAGAAAGTTATGGAGTGAAATAAAATAACAATTTCCTGGAAGTGAAGGTGTTGCACTCCTGATGTACGTCAAACCGCTACAAGAGCTCGCGCCTTCACTGTGGCCACCCCACGCTACCGCTCGCCGCGCCCGCCTAGGCTCCAGTCACCGCGCTTGCAGTGTGGACCCACACTATGCTTTTCAAATCGACGCATTGTCATTATTTGTTCACATTCTAAATACGAAACATTATGAACGTACCTTCATCTCCTTATCCATGGCCGATCCAACTTTGGTAACATTAGGCTTTTTCTTCCTCTGCTTTTTTATAGTTGCAGCAGCCTTACTGTAGCTTTCTGACCGAAGCTTGTGTTGCTGTAGAAACCTCTTTTGTTCCGACTAAAACGAAAAAAAAATCAGTAATTGAATGTCGAATTTCGAATTGTTTCGTGAGCAGAGTTCTCGTACGTCATATTTTTCAGCCATATGAATTTCCTAGTACGGACTTTTATGATGAAAGGAACAAAATTGTGCTTGAGTTTTTGAGAGTCAAACACAGCAACTGTCTGCTGTTTGTAGTCAATAAAATCGTCGTGTTTCGAGACTTTTATTGAATTTTTAAACTGTTGTTAGATATGTTCTTTTTCACAGCCAGTACAGCCAGTCTTTCAAATGTAATATTATTTGTGTGGTGTGAAAGTACAAGAAATGGTCACAGCTTATACTGAAGAAACAAACTACGCCATTTATAAAAATATATACGAGCTATGTTGTCGAAACTTTTTTAATAGAAAGTCTTATCTCCCGGGCGCTGTACTAAGCTTATTTGAACTTGGAACCCTATTCCCTTTATCCGGTAAACAATCCCTTGAAACTTGGAACTATTCACATAAAAGATTATGAAAGAAAGAAAAAACCTTATTGACTGACCTGTACTACTTTTGTATCCTTCTCCAGATTAGTTTCCAAGGGTACCAGCAGATCTACGTAGAACGCCTTCAGCTGAAACAAACAAATAACTTGTAGATTATTGGATGGGATCATTCTGATAAAGTTTCCACTACAAGGACAGAGGCAAATGTACACACACATACTTAGGTAGGAATGTTATCTTTGTGTTGACTGTGACTCTGCCTTATAAATAGAACTTACGATATTCATTTGTTGATCTTGAATTTCCCGGTACACCTCGACGACTTTCATTAGGGCTGTTCCTGAAAATTATTGTTATTGTTTAGATTGTTAATTAAATTCATACTCTTCGGAGGAAATTATATTTAGGGCGAAATAAACTTTACTGTTATTTAGAAAAACAAGATAGGCTCGTAATGAGCTCCACAATCCTCGTGCTTATTTTCCCGAAACAGGTACACAGAGGTTTTATTTGTTTGTTTATTAACCTTAAGATAGGAGCACAAATAATTTTCTAGTGACATTGGACTTCATAGTCATTGTAAGAAAAAATAAGATGTCCCAATTGCTACAATAGTTCTGCTTAGTACCATTATTGGGCAGGGCATTCATTTTAGAGATCATGTTCCGTATTCTGCGAACTTTTTTTTCATGACTACCTTCTAGCGTAATCTTCAATCGACTAGAGCTATCTTATACTTATTAACAAAAGCTGCTTACAATTCAGGCTCGTCCATCAAACATGTGCCAATACTTCTTAAAATAAAACTTCTGTAAATAAAAAAAATGTCATACCAATATCGGCGCATCCTCCCCAAGTGCCCTGTTGTGCCTGTCGTCCAAGCTTACCCACTGCATCCACATACAAACGTGATGCCGCGGCCGCACCTGCAATATAACATTTAGATAAAGCCATATATATGCGATGTATTCCACCGTCACCCCATTTGATCGAACATGGTTTAATGAAAACGTGCCGATCGACTCTCTCCGGGGAGAGAAAAATGAAGAATGCATCACATGTCTTTTGTTTCGTGTCGGTTGTAATTGACTTAGGGAAGGGGTTGCAATGAAAGTGTAAGCGACGGGTTCTACCCCAACACCTTATATGGATTGATTGTATTAACTGTAACTAAATCAATTTAGAACAGTAAATTGCAATCTAAAAGTCGTAGATTCATCCATTAGGGTGCAACACAAATATAAAATGGAAATAAAACAAGTTAATTTTATTAAATTTGGGAAGATTGCTTGATGTCACCAGGTCACAATTTACATAAACAATCAAAAACTATTAATATTTATCTAAAAATTAGCATATTATGTTAATTTATATCAACATGACTAATAAAAATTAAACTAGTTTAACAAATTGATATATAAATAAAACGCCAGTCATTTTGAGACTAATAATTTCACCTATTTGCATTAATTAATGGCAATTACATCAGTAATTGGATTTGCGTCCGATCACTTATGGGTAGGTAGATAAAATCGAATCATTTTATTTATGTTAATGAAAAAAAAAAACTGAGCATCGCGATCTCGATTCGCGAACACGATAATGTTGTCCGACTTCTTTCTATCGATAACTATTATACTTATGCTATAATCTAAGTAGTGCTGTGCCTTCTTATTCGCATTGCCGGCATTATCTAACCAGTGAAAGTACTTATGTATTATTATTAAATTATAGCACTAAGCCGGTAAGTATGCAATAGTATATACCTAACTCTTTCTTCTTACGTAAAGCCGACTCTAAATAAAAAATTAATATATTTTCTTTTTTCCATAAAAAGTTGTAAAATGTCTAGTCACTGATGATGAATAAATACAAGTGGGTTAATTACCAGTAGTTACGTAAATAAATCTAAGCTGTAATTAAGATATGGCATACAGATTCTGAATACACTGAACATAGGTACATGTATGGTATGTATGTAATTTCTCTAGAGCTGGGATTACTTGGTGGGGGTTTATAAAGTATTAGATTTGTGATCTAATGTATCTTTGACTAGGAGTAGATTCCAATTGAAACAAGTACGTCTTCCATTAATTTGTAGTCAGTACATGCTAATGGAACCGGTCAAACCAAAAAGTATTTTCGCTAAATGTCTAACAGGGTCACTTGATTTACCATAAAAGCGTAAAATTCTTCAAGTTCATTAGAATTATTCAAAACAAGTACTCGTATTTGGCACAAGTCAATAACAAGTACGGTTAAATACCAAAAGCTGTTGTCCTCAAATTGTTTGAAAAGTTTCGACGACATTTTTTGTCCTTTCAAGTAAAAATATTCAGGCCAGATTAAAAGAGGCTGGCATCCAATGAATCCGTAAAGTGCCACAAAATGTTAAGTGCTTCAAGAAATTTCCAATCGGGGGGTTTTAGGCAAAATTAAATTTTAATATTCATTTCGCTCGATGAAAGTGAAGTTAAGTCATTATGCTTAAAAAGTAATAAAATCATGACCATCTCAAATTCAGAGAACACTGCCTAAATTACAATTAATTTGCAGTTTTTATTGTTCCCTGATGTGAATCTTTTGATTTATACTCCATAGTTTCGTATAAAGGGGACAACGAGGATAAAGGTCGGCTAATAAATAAATGGGTCACTTATTACCCCATAAAGTGAGACGGAGCACAATTAACCGCAAAACATCAAAATAAAAATACATACATAGAGGTCTCTGGAGCCATACATCGCGAGAATGCCCAAGTTTATTGCTGTTAGTGCTGGCTATAATACTCTAGATAAGCCAGCAGAGACAATTTGGCACAAACCACGCCCCAGTTCCGTAGCCAAGCAAGCGCGGAACACAGAGGTTTTGCATATAGATGCGCCCATTTGGCTTACACTACATAAATTAATAGTACGCGTTTCACTGAACACGCGTCAACATAGATTTACGTGATGCTGCGACGGTTTCACTTTCTTATTGATGTAGCTAATTGTGTGGTGTCTAGCCGGTCTAGAATATGCTAATATCTGAATACAAAGCTTCCATACGATGCTTATCTGTGTTATTCGTATCTGTGTAGTTTCATACACACATATGTATGTATCTCGAGTATGTAGATTTTTGGCTTGACATAATGTTAACTCTTTCAGAGCAGTCGGATCAAATGGTGCCTTTTGATATTTTCTGCTAATCGTCCACTGACTGGCCAAATAGGTAACATTAAGATTCATTAAATTAAAGAGCCTTGCTTCAATTTAAAATCCAGATTCAAAAGAGCTCTAATTAGCGCTCCACTGCAACATATTATGTGATACAATCTTTAAATCACCTCTTACGACTCATGGGAAGATCCCGTATCTAACTCTTAGCAATCCAACACCGCCGCGAAGCCTACAATTACGTACTAATGTAAATTATATACAGCTTTGATTAGCGTATACCTGTTAAGTCTAGAACCTGTTTATAATGATCACCATTTACTGTGACATTCTAGAACCTTACCACCTACTTTACAACGCATCAAGTTATTCCACAGGTACACAAAGTCGAGCCACGAAAATTCAATGGTGTTTCGCACGGAATTTCAATTTAATAAAAAGGTGATGTGATAAAAGGTGCTTACCATGTAAAGCCTTTAAGTAGGCCTTTCCGGCTGTTATCATCTGCCGAGCACCTGGATTAAATTTGTCCAGGATGTTCTGAAACAACAAAAACAACACTAAAATATATTTTGCAGATAAAATTGTACTAATTTTTGAATGGGGAAAGTTTTTGGTGAGGTACAAGCCGTTTAGGTAACGACAGTTTTGTTGTGATCAAATGATTGTGATTTTACGTTTCTCTGCCTCTTAACCGATCTTTGAAGTCGATAAAGATGGTAAATGGTTACGCAAACTTTATGATTCCGGATTGAAGTATAGCTGAGCTAATAATATACTACGAGTTTAAAATAATTGCTTTAGAGATACAAAAGTAACCTACGGGTAACAAATTTTTTATGCAAGTTTAACAAACATAAACGATTTAAAGTGGGATAATACTACAAAAAAGCAATACCTAACAATCCAAATAAAGCGCAATTTATTATATTACTTAACAACGATACCGAATAAAAAAACTGTGAATAGTAGCGATCGATCAATTGCTCATTATGCAAGTGAAAGTCAAAAGTTTCATAAAACGTCGCTGGGTTACGAAACGGCATCATTTACCATGATGGAGATAAGTTCCATTCATATGCATTGGAAAATGAGGTCTTAGACCGTAAATAGACTTTGGTGCTGGAATGTGGCCTTCAAGGATGCTGCAGCGTTTGCGGCCTCGTTGCGAGGTGTGGCGGCGACGACATTCCATTACAAATACTGCTTTACGCCACTTCTTCGAAAGTGTTCAACGCGAATAAAAATCGCCAGTGCTTTAGCATGTAGCGCACGAATACAGACGCCTGCCATAAGATATTTAACATACAAATGGCGACTGTGCCACTTTATTTCCGAAAATAAAAACACATGCGGCCTTTGCGTAAAACTTATCTTCTGGTATCTTGAAAAGAATTTAAAATTGTAGGTATTTATGCGTGTTGCTGGAAACGTCATTTTTATTTTCACACATTGTAATGTTAAACTTTAGCTGAATAAATGAGCTGTAAAATTGAACCCAAACAGTTTATCCAAAATACAGGAAAACTTAACTCAAAATATATTTATTACAATTTAGCTTCGCAGTCTGAAATGGAATTAAGGACATACAAACAGCGATAGATAGCTAGTTATTTATTAGCTCCTTTTCTCAACAAAATTGCTTATAAGTCCAAAAAAGAGACCCACTAAATCCCTCGGAATATATTGCGTTCGTTGTTTAATTTAGCATCAAAACGTCTCTTCGGCGTATCCTATCTAAATCGATACGATATACGAGGCGAGAAACAGGCCTTCGCTTTTATGTCCTGTGGATCCTCTGAGATAACTGAATCGAGTAATGTACGAGAAAACAAAACGCTGCCAACGTGCGAACTGTTACTACATTCACGAATACTCGAGTTGTATCACACTGAAGCAAATGTTTCCACTCGGAATGTTTCAGAAAGCTGAGCTAATACAATCTTCATACGGCTTTGGAGTTATACCAATTTAGTTTGACAGCGTTTCAACTGTATGTGCTTTTGAAATAAGGATAATGTCACTTCGTTTCATTTTAGTGTCGGAATTTAGAAACGTGCAAGTGAAATCGTGTGAAATACTGCTTGCTTGTTTTGTTATGACAGTGCTAAAGAATTTAAAATATCGATGATTTTGCCTACTTTTCTCTAATGCCACTCATCACATTTCACTCATCACATTTTCTAGCTGAATAAACATTCTATTAAATTATCTGTTCACAAAATATTATTATATTCTCCGAAAATAGTTTTGTTAGCATGCAACAAAGAAGACCATTTCCTTACACAGCGCTAGGCTCAGATTATCTTCCCCAAGGCAACGTTACATATTAATCCCACCCAAAACAAAAATGTGAAAGACTGCCAAGTTCGATAATATGGGAATGCTTCGCCTATAAAAGAAGTGAGATCTGAATAAGTACCAAGTTCCATACACATACCTCAGTTAAAAATAGTTACTTTTTAATGATGTCACTTGGCAAGTTTTCATACACCTTGTTATAAACCTACTAAACGCAATGAATCAAGTATTTAATTTTCTATTAAAACTTGCCAAGTAACATCATTAAAAAGTAACTATTTTTAACTGAGGTATGTGTATGGAACTTGGTACTTATTCAGATCTCACTTCTTTTATAGGCGAAGCATTCCCATATTATCGAACTTGGCAGTCTTTCACATTTTTGTTTTGGGTGGGATTTCATTTATTTTTGTAAGGTTGTTTATTTTATTTTTTTCTTATGATGAAGTTAGTTAAAGAAATGTCTCATTTATACTATCTTTTAGATTTTTTAATATGCACTATGTTTCTTATAAAGAAATGAACTAGATTAACTAATCATCCTCCGAGCCTTTTTCCCAACAATGTTGGGGTCGGCTTCCAGTCTAACCGGATTCAGCTGAGTACCAGTGCTTTACAAGAAGCGACTGCCTATCTGACCTCCTCAACCCAGTTACCCGGGCAACCCGATACCCCTTGGTTAGACTGGTGTCAGACTTACTGGCTTCTAACTACCCGTAACGACTGCCAAGGATGTTCAATGATAGCCGGGACCTACAGTTTAACGTGCCATCCGAAACACAGCCAATGGTGTCTAAGATATACTTAGAAAGTACATACAAACTTAGAAAAGTTGCATTAGTACTTGCCTGACCTGGGATCGAACCCGCGCCCTTGTACTTGAGAGGTTGGTCCTTTACCCAGTAGGCCACCATGACTTTTTTTTTTTTTTACTAGATTAACTAAATGGACTAGATTTACCAACTGACTGACATGACATGTTATCATATATTATGTTCGTGGATCAAAGTTACACATTCGTTATTTTCGAAAGTGACACACTTGGCCGTTTTCAGATTTTTACTTTACTTTGACTAAATACAAACCTTTGTACCATTCGAAGATATATTATATAAATATAGATAAATTTAGGTCGCTTTAGTTCCTTAGGGGTATAAATTTACACCTGGTATAAAACACCTTCATTATTTTGAAACCGACTCACACTTGGCCATTTTCAGATTTTTTCCTTTACCTTGACATAAAGACCTACCTCCATGCCAAATTTCAAGTCAATACGACCATTGGAAGTGGTCTAGGTTTTTGATGAGTGAGTCAGTGAATAAGTGAATCAGTGAATCAGTGAATCAGTGTATAGTAAAAATTGCGATTTTCTGACGTCAATATCTCAAGACCTACAATAGGTATATTAATGAAATTTTGTATTTTAGATAAGTGAGGGGGTCTCAACAGATACTAGAAATTTGATATGCGTAAATAAAATAGATTTTGAGTTACAGGGGGGTCGAATTTGGCCCGAAATGGTTCGTGTAATATAACCCACGGCCGGTGTGTCGCTTTTTTTGCTCGAACTTGGCGGACACACTGCCGTGTGTCTAGATTTAAGCGTAAGCGTTCCTTTATACGCGTTTAGATACGCATATAGCTGCGACCCCCACGTTAAAGATTCTCCATCGTAAGCATGTTAGGGTATAAGTAAGTGCGTGGAACAGAAAATGGGCGAATATTCCGGGCCGGTTCGTCCTAATCCCCAGGTTATTGCCACATTACAAAAAGCCAATGCATTTTCCCTTCCGAGCCAATATCAGTTGGCTGGTGTGGGCCTAAATACGTGCTAATGTGTTTTACGATGGGTAGACTCTAATTTTTTATGCTGTGTATTTCCTCGGCCCCTGTTAATGTTTAATTCATTTTGTTGTATTCTGTGTACCTACGTCCAAATTATAGAGATGTTACGTTTAGAGTTTTTGAAGAAAGTTAAGCAAATTGAGAGAAAATGTTTTTTTATTGTTTGGTTATGTCATAGTTGTAGAGATTTATGTACATTATACTTTATGTGGGCAGGTTACGAATAGATTCATTAAAATTTAACGATGTAAGAAATATCATTGTTTAAGTTTAATAAATGAATAATAATATTGTTGTAGGCGATTTAATATACCTTGAAGTTTAATACTGAATGGAATGCAAGTAATTTTATAGTGTCACAATTCTGCCAGGTATTTAGATAATTGCAAGTTATCATTATACAGTTGCATAAACAAGTATGATGCAACTCATTTGCTCACCTACATAAAACGTGAAAAGACGTAAAACTGATCTGAACTGCTAATAATGATTTACATAACGTTAACGATACGTTTCTAGATAAACGTTAAAAAAAGGAAGCGTAAATTTAATCGTAATTCAAAGAACTGGCCACTTATTTGAATAAATACTTCTTAGATTGCATTTATGTCACATACAAAAAATACTAACTCAATAGAACAAGTATAAAGCAATGAATTGGCTTAGTTATGATAGTTATGAATGCAATTACTTAAATGCTGTCGACTGATTCATTCGGTCGTGCTCACTCAATCGTGCGCTGATGTAATACCTATGTTTCAATTCAATATAAAACATTGTTTGTCTGCTTTGTATATGTCCTGAAATAGGATGTTCAATTATATATTTTGTCCGATATGCCATTTTAATGTGACATTTTTGTACAAAAATATTGATTTTGGCAGACATTTCTATAATAACACATTAGGCTAGGTGTCTTTTAATTTATTCATAACGGAATCGACTACTGCTTAGGTAGGTATAAGATAAAACTGAACAATATTGTACAATCTTCAATCAAAACACTAAAATATGTAGTTGTTTGCAAGGAGCGAAGTTAAATATTTACCCGCGACCCGACAGATCCTCGCCATTCGCACTTTCACCTTTACTCTCCACTTACCTTTGTTATTGAATGCTATTTCAACGGCGAAACCTTTCTCCCAACATTTCATATTGCCACATTACAGTTTATAAGGGCAATTTTGGTACTTAGTACCTATGTAATACGGGTTGTGGTTCGCTCACGGTTCCCTCTTCATTGGCCCGCAATCGGTCATTAATTTGCGAATACGACCGACTACTTCAGCTTTCATTGCAAAGGCATGTATGGGATGCACTGTACAAATGGGTTGCTAGGTCATAGCTTTCGAGTACCATCACAGCTCGTTTCTCTCCCATTCAAGTCCCCATGGAAATCTACGGAAAATCGATTTACTCCTATTTATAAGCATGTTCAAACGATGTTAAGCAGCGGGGCGTCTATCGGAGTATAAACACTTAACGTTTTAAATAAGTTATCTGTCCCTATCTTCATGGTCGTTCAATACACGACTATGACTGAAATATATGACTTCTCGCTAGGGGTGGGCGGGAAGCAATTTTTCACCGGATTCAGACGTACCTTTTTAAAATACCGAACAGGCTGCGTCGTAGGTAGGCGCGCTTATTGCTCGCGTCGAGAGCGTAAATCTTGAGGGAGGTTCGTATACGGAAGACGGCCAAGGGTGAAAATAGATTCGCACTTAGAAAAATTAAGCAACTCGCGAAGGGGAACCGGCACAAATATTTTGGTACTATAATTTATAGCGTGCAGTGTGTATTTTGTGTAAAACATTTATGGATCTCTGAGTAGGTAGTCTGTCCTCTGACACGATCATACCCAGATTTGGGTTAGATAAAATACCTTGTCCTTAACATAAGTTGGAAGTCATTTATCATTCCGAAATCTCTTTGAGACATCACGTCCGTCACAAAAAGATGACGTATCCCTTGACATAGGTAAAATACGCATTTGATATTGTATCGTGAGCTAGCTATTCTAATGTGATACTGTGACTTTATCCCATCCTCTTTATTTGTCGGGCACGTAGCACACGACATTTGCTACAAAATTGCTTGGGGCGGACTTCGTGACGTTACCGGCTTTCCTACCCTTTTCGGGCCTAATGTCCTACGCACGCGTTCGATATTTTTTTTACTATCTACCGAAAGTATTGGGCATTGAAATTCATACTGAATTTTATGGTAGTCGAGTTAGACTAAGCTGTATCCTGTGTTGACCCTCCCATTTCTTTGTAATAGTGTCATCGACTTTTGGTTTTCTATTTCCTGGTAGCATCATTATTATTTTCAGTCAGGTTGTGTCATGAGCTGCATGAGTGTGCCTTGTACAGTCACTTCCACATTTAACTTCACTGAGTAACATAATTGCATCTCGAGCGTCAAAGTGTGCATTGTAATAATCGCGTTAGATCCGGAAATGTGAAATAATTTTAACAATTTTACTTCACAAACAATCCCCTGTAGATCTATATTAGTCATACATGCATAAATTAAATTACATTTCATAATTCACATGAGCAACGTTGCGGAATACTTTATGAATTTAATTACTAACTTTGATGACGTGCCTCTCTCTGGTGTCTGATTTTTAATCGTTTTACGTACCGACTGTAATTTCATATATTTATTTTAAAGATAATGTAAAGTTATTACATTTTAACCAGGTATTGTACCCAAGTACCTACTGACAATTGGTTACAAAGTCATATGACGGTATTACCTGACAATAAAATCAAGACGAGCGATGCTGCTCAGGTACCAAGTTCCCAGTAATCTTAGGGTTTAAATCTTTTATAAAATGTTTGGGTACACAGATATGCAAGTTGTACGTCAGCGGCGGGATGTTTGCTCAGAACACTTGTTGCCACTCTAGACGACACAGGGACATGACTATGTTGTTTACAACATGCCTGCAAGCGAAGTTTATCCTTAAAATAAAAAAAGATCAACAAACTTCTTTACAGAGCGGCTACCCCTAAAGCTGTCTGCAAAAGTTAAGTCCAGATTCGCTACACGGAAAGCAAATTTGGGAAAGACGAACTTTTTATACGAGTTTGAGCGCGTAGGTGGCTACGCAAGGATTTGGTTTTCAGTATATTCATTGCATTTGACACTCCTTAGCACAGTACGGCTTTAAACAGATTATCATTAAGTGGAGGACTAGCGAAGTAGCTTTGTGCAGTTGCTACAAAGTTTAATTAATTAATTGTCTTTCTGTCGCCTCTTCAGACTTTGCTAATACTTTCCTGAACTTTTAAATTGATTGCAATCGGACTGATAACTGTTAAATTCCAATCTAAGCTCCACCCTAGACGGTAAAGTTCTTAACGTAATCACGGCCGTGCAATTTGTTACGGATTCAACAATGCACCTCTTAAGTTCTTTGCTGGGGCAAAATAAAAGAGTTCTTTTAAGTTCGCTAAATGAAGTCGACTACAAAAGGCGGAGCCCGGCGTAATTCAAATGAACGCAAGCGGTCGCCGCTACTCGCTTTGATTCCGTACTTTGGAAAAGTTTAATTTTTGCAAAGTTTCACTTGCAGGACTTGGCAAATACTTTAGATCTCGTTCGAACTTCAGCATCTGATTCAATGGTTTTACCTAAAGGGCTGCTGATGCCAATGCTAGTCATTAATCTAACTGGTTTATTTGTTAATGGAAAAGTTTTTGAGCGACGGAAAAAATCCAAGTGTTCATTGTGAAAAGTCCCTGATGGAACAAAAACCAGTGATTGATCATAATGAAGGATCATTTAATGTTGTTGTGCATTGTACATTATTCATTGATGTAGTGTGATACGGCTGTACGACAAGGTCGACATCTTAGTTAATATTTGTTATTTATGTATGTAGACCGTTCAAGTGTACGTTAGACTTCCATTGTTAGTCGTCATTATTATGTAGATCTATTTGTTACCATTCACTGTCGTTTAGTACGACAATTAGAACAAACGCAAGGCCGGACTCATGCCAAATTGGCTTTATAGCGCTCGTTTTGTTGATAAAATATTGTCTTGTCACGAGTTGAACTTAAATTCTAGAAAGTCTAAAGCGTTAATAAGTTAAAAAGTTTTGTAATAAGATTTTTAAATGTCTTTCAATTTAGTACCTACGTGCAGAGTGGCTTTATCAAGTGGCAGCAGGATGAATTTAAATAAGTTTTATGTACCTAAGTATAAACCTAAATAGGCAGAAACTGGTTACAGTTAAGTTGTAAACCTCTTTACTTAGGTTTTATGGCAAGTTTAGAAGCTTTACGGACAAACGTCTTTAGCTAATTCAGTTTATGGCTACATTTTATGCTTCTTTTGTAACAAATATTTAGCATTATATTATTTAAATTACTTATTCACAAACAACTTCATTCCCATCCTATAGCTCAAATTGATCTTTTTTTTTCTATAAAAATCCAAGCTGAAATGTTTTTAGCATTTTAAATACTTTTTCCCCTATTTCCCATAGACTATAAACATCACACAAACTCCTGCTTTGTGAAACCGCACACACATCACATGTAACAATTTCTGACAAGTCAAAGAGAGTTGTAATTATTGCTAAAGCACTACTCGCGAGCTCGCGTCTATTTACAAAATATACAACAAGCTTTCTCTCCACTAACTTATTATTTTATCAGACACAAGAGGGATGGAAAGCAGCTCATCTGTTATATTCTATTTAATTTTATGTTTTTGAGACATTTCTTACTCTTACATTTCACAGAATTCACTTAATTCACTGATTGATTTTACCTTACCTTTTATTTATTTCTTGTGACCATCTAAAAATACAGCAGTTAAAGAGGGTTTTTAACAGACTAGATTTTAACCACCTTTCTAGAAAGAAGGAAGTTCTCATTATTGTTATTATGATACGTTCGTATTATATGAAATAATAAGATACATCTTAAATCTTAAGACCACATTAACTAAGAAATAGAATGGGAATCCGCAGCCATATTTCACCAGCGGTAATAACATAATAAGCCAATAAAATTGCAGCATCAACACGAAAGCCAGCAATAAATGTTTGACCAGTACTTTGCTGTGTAAATTGAAACTACTGAAAGCTAATGTTTGGCTGTTTGTTTCGGTAATAAACAAGTACTAGCTAAATGCTATTGATGCAGGCGGTACTAGGTAATATCAACCTAACCAGTTTCTAGTATACCTTGGAACATGATATTTAATCATGCATGTTTCTAAACTAGTTAATCGTAGATTTATCGTTAAAGCACAAGATATACATCATTCGAGTCGTCGTTAGGAATAAATCTAGTGAACGTATTAACTGCCGCATTCCTTATGAACCTGTAACCGCTTGTTTGTGCAACGATGGTGTCGAAAGCACGGAATAGGAAAATTACACGTATAAAATAATCTCCGCGTACTTACACGGATGATATCATATGACATAATCATGTGACCTAACTCAAGTTATTCATATGTGTGCGTCTCACAAACAAAGTTTTGTTTATGTGTGTGTTTTTCAGTTTTTCCGCGAAGGGTGGTGTTTTCACTAACATTAGCAGCATATGTGGATTATTTATTACTCGTAGGTACATGAATTTATAAACGTGGCTAGTTTGCCAATTTATGTTTAAGGTAACTTTTGTATTGGGGTTTCAGTGATTAGGTTTTTCCATTGCCTGATTGTTCTAGAAAATGTGTCGATATTAAACGCTAAACATATTTTCATATCACTCCACTTTATATCCACATTGTTTTGCTTGAATTATCCAAAATACACAGGTACATTTGAACACAAATAAGGACACGACACGCCGCTTAATGAAATATTTGTTTCGACACCAATGTCCAAACATTGTACAAATAAAAACAATACAGTTAAGCTTAATGGCAAACTCATGTCGCTTTATCGAAATTTGTAGCCATTTCATCCAATTATTTCCTATTGCTTTTTGTTTTTTTTCATCGTTCAGATTTTGTTTTGCGTACTGGAAATAAGTGTTAACAATGTTATTTGGTTATTTCTTTTATATTGTTGTACCTGTCTCTCAGTACAAAGTAGTTATATTTGGCAGAGATATAAAATAAACAGGTTCTCCAGTTAATAAACGACCATTTATGACCGAAAATAAAAAAATGAAATTATCCAGAAATATCAAGAAATCTTTACGATTTCTCTTAATCCGTTTAAGTACTGGTTCGCCTACTAGCCTCCTGACCACGACAGGTACTAGTCACGATCAAATGGAATGACTCCGCGTAACGGTTCCACTTCAGGACATAAGATACAGAGCTTAGCAGTCTCATAAATACGCCTTAGTTTCAAACGCGTTATTTATCTACATAATCTAGTACATTCATTAGAAGTCGGCTCCAGCGTATTAATTAGCCCTGCATTCTTCGCCTACATGCAGTCAACAACCTACGTTGTATTAAGTTTACCAAATAACTCTGGATCAATTCATCGTTCGCGGTTTATAATGAAACGACCGCAGCGAATTTCAATGCGGTCGACAATCATTTGTGGTTTTTGTAACGGAATGTACGGTTTTTTTTTGCATTTTAATACATGTCTGTTCTGAAATTGCACGATGGGTGGTTGGCAGATGTCCCCCGACGTCCCGTAACTCATGGTACATAGCTATAAAACGCCTGGCATCGAAACTGCACGTGTGACAAAGACCTGTCGCATGAGACAGGAGTAACTTTTAAACTTGTAACTCCGAATTCGTTGTGTGTCTGTGTATCGGGGGTTTTATAAACACTTTCTACTCACGTTTACTAACGCAATTTCAAAGAAAAATAATTGCTAACAAGTTAACAGTTGAAAATTAAGGTCTCTTGTTCAATTGAGTTTAATAACTAGATAGATATTGCTTTTGAGAATATAATCAATACTTCGTCATTATTAAAAAGTAAAACTATTGCATAGGCTTTTCAAAGACATTTTCCAAGCAATACTGATAATAAAAAGTTGTTGTAATCGTAACATAGGTAGTTAAGGTTTATTGGTACCTACTCCACAAGAAGGCTTCCATTGTGTAAACAAATGCAAGCGAGTGGGCGACCTTGAATTAGATCCACGTTCCGCCATAACATAGTACGTAATCGTATCTAATCGCTTCAGTTTACATGATGCAATCTTATTTAATTATAATTGTCAGTTCGTGTGAACGTTTGATCACTCAATGCTGAATGTATCGGGATTCGATTACTGCCGTGTGCGTATTGATTGGGGCACGTACGCCCTTTGAATTAAAATGCTGTTGGTGTAACTGATGGCCTGATGCTGACCTGACGGGAATTCTCGTCGATGTATTGTCTGATTATAGCCGAGTATAGTCATTTGTTTTACGCTTGCTCTAGAAATGTATGGCATGCCGTGTTATTCTGAAGTAAACTATGTGATGATAATAATCTACCACGTCAGTGTGTACTTATAGTGAAATGTTTTTTATTTTATTCCGAGAAGGATTTGGTACAGACAGAAAAATAAAATGCTGACATTTAGCTCAATCGACATTATTATCTGGTGAATAGATTCCACCTAGATCACGTCACTGTGCTAGGTCAAAGACTTTGTAAAGCTTCACATTTAGACTTTACCAATATTAAACATGCAGTAAATGTCTAGACTCTAAACACCTTGGCTGCGCATTACGCAGACTAATCTGGGTAGTCACGAATTCTTTGCAGCCGCATTCCACGCATACAGAAGCACGTTACTCACACAAGCATACCCAGAAGCTATGTGTACACGAAATATCCAAGCAGAAAGAAACGGATTTGAAAAAAGAACGACATTGAACAATTTTGAGAACGTTCAATTAGTTGGGTGGTAATGAGACTGGTTGAGTGTAAAAATAAAGAAGGCGTAAGACAGAAGGGGTGGCAATGAATAGTTCTTATTTTAATTAACAATAGGTACCTATATTGAGCATAGTGACTGCTATACTAATGGCATTCCTAGTATTCCACATTGATTGGTTATACTTACTTACTATTTTAGAGAGTTGATGTTACCTAAATAAAGTAATATAATTTTTGAACAAAATATATTAACATATCTAGCTCGAGTTGCAATTTATTTACAAACATCCACAGTACAATAAAAGATGACGAACAAGTTACTTGAGATTAAGCTCCAACTCTCATTTCAACATTAAATCGCAGAATAATAAAGAAAGTTTTCTTTTATAAAAACTTCAATATAATTCAAAGTGGGTTTTGGTCTGCGTTTGAAACGGAATGAATTCCGACGCCCGTCTAGGAAGAGTTTCACCATAATGAAATTCTTCAAATATCGCCCTCACCCCATAAGGATTAAAATTCATGTAATTGCGCGTGCGGTTTTCTATGTGGGCCGCATACGATTTCAAGTATTTCGAAAAATATTAAGGGGGAAACTTACAGCTTTGTGAGAACGTTTTAACTGAACAAACGGATTATATGCTTTGTTTTTCATTCCGTTCCTGAGCTCGGGTTAAGTAACGATTAAACCTGTTAAAGGTGCAATCCACGCTCCATGCTGTTTGTTTTCTTAGCTCCGTTTGTTTTTACAAGCTAAATAGTTTTGAAGTGGCTGTTTGAAACTAATTTCGAATTGTTTGTGATACAAGTGTACTTTACACAAAGGATTCCTTGATCTGAAATTAAATGGAACTTCTCTAGTTACGTTTTGATTAAACTACTTATTTGATTGATGATTGTGATTGTGCTAAAGCGAATTTTGGCAATAAGTGATGAAACACGGAATATTACACTTTTCATTAATTAACAAATTGTTGCTCCTAATTGGAGTAGATAATAAAAAGTAGACTACTCAATCAAAGGTACGAAAACAATAACGAAATCAAATGAAATGGAATCAATTTAATAGAATTACAATTAAATGTCGTGAAAAGTTTATTGAAATTTCAAACACACATCGGCCGGTCGAGTAACTGTGCCCAGCTATTAGAGCCCCGGGCACGTTCCGTTTACAACCTGTCGTGCAAATATTTATCCGCATCGGATTTACGTGTTAACCGTCCGGAATTGTAATCAGCTTTGATTGGGAACGCGCTGCCGATGCCTCCGAGACTAATGATATTCCTATTTACATCACCGCGTATGCAGATCTGTGTGCTGAGGTCTAATCTCTGATACATTATGTATCAAAATCATTCGCCTCTAATTGCTGACATTATGTGACATGTTATACCTATACTGAAATAAGTGCTTATTTTCCAATTGTCTCACCAACAAAAAGTGGAAGCAATAACACGAACACAAATCACCAAAGTACTGAATTTAATTCTTCTTGCGTTCGAGGCTTGCTAGTTCATACAGCCCATAAGTATAGATCAAAAGGCAATTGAGCCAATGTGAAGGGAAACGGAACACGGAAAAGAGCAAAACCAAATAAAAAATATCCTTACAAGGAAAACTTTCGCCATAGATTCATTTTGCTTTAATTGCAAGAAAACGAAAGAGTACGGAATAAGCGGATAATTTAATTAGAAAGAAATTGAGACGAAGTGAGTATTCCCGATAAAAAATAAGCCTGCAAACTCGATCGTTTAGTTCTTCTCTAGTGTTATCACGTATTTCTCGCTGGTATTGTATTTAACTTTTTCTTGGGTGGTAAAAAGCCGCGCGGAATTCGGACGCCGGTATTCAGGCATTTGTCACGCCAGTCGCGGGACCTCAGTGCCGCCACCGACGGAATAAATTTTGCGTTGCGCCAAAACAACGTGGACTATTCTTATGGTCGCAATACTGTATAATTCCAATTTCACGGTGATCACTAGGTCACTGTCTGTTTCACTTAGAAAGCAAAACGATACAATAGGTAAAGTCTAATTGTTACACAAGAGGGACATCGATACTTGTGGCACTCGTGAAGGATTACTTGAGCACTTTCGTTACGTCCTCATTTCAGTTCTAGCAAAGTTTCCGCATTCATGTAGAGAGATGGGAACAATAAATAGCTCAGTCGGACTGTGAAGTAAATGCTTCGCTCGCTTTCAGGTGACGTCATAATCCGTTACTCAGAAATGATGTTGTTTTGTTCCTCGGCGCGCAATTACGAAAATATTTCGTGTATTTAGAGTAACTAATTTCTGATGGCTCGGAGACGAGCATAAGCTGCAGAATGTAGGCAATTACATAAACGACAATCAACGGCACAAAGACGTCAGGAAGGGAAAGTCGGGTAATATAATTATACTTAGATATGGCAAGTTAGCGCTGTGCAGTGTGACGGGTGAGCCGCCGCGGGCTAAACGCTCGCCTAACCGAATAATAACAACTTATTAAGAGCCGTTCCGATACATGCTTCCTACACATCGAGATCTCGTCGTATCTCGTGGTACACTTGTGAACATAATCAAGCCTTATCTGATCACGTCTCGAGCTCGTCGAATACCGTACAATAAAAAGTCGAGAACACGTGTTTGAAAGTAGCTGTATCAGCAAGTAATTGTACTGGTATGAAAAGGTAAAATATTCTTACGTGGTTATTGGAGCTGAAACTGAAATTGTATAATTTTTCTGCACACGAGTCATATTCAAAGATATTCTTGTTTCAAATTATTTGAATTACTTACATATAGGGTCATTTCGCCTGTTCGCGACCATCGCCCAGTTCGCGTCCATTTTGCCGATCTCCTTTTAAAAAACTTCGAAAACAAGATAATTAACACACCAATCAAACGAAAGATCATTACCGCTAATACGTTAATGTATAAGAGGCACGCACAGATAGACAAAAGTTCTGTGCGTCCAACCAATCCTTTTAGAAAAAATAATTAGTCTTGGCTCTTCAACAAGAAAGCGCAAACACGCTGAATTTTAGATAAAAATTAGTGTGCAGCGGCGTGTTTGATGGTAAGTTTTATATTGTTTTATGTGAATTTTAGGATAGATAGCTATCTCTACGGTTTAATGATGAATAAAGGTATAATGTTTTTTATGAATTTGGTAATGTTTTTTATTTTTAACGAATAAAATAAGGTGGACGCGAATTACTACATCGAATTTTACAAAACTTCCACTTTGCGTCCACAATGGACGCGAACTAAAACTATCTTCTATAATAATAAACCAAATTGCGTCCACTGTTTTCGTTAAATACTTGCTTATAAAAAATAATTAAAACATAGGTACTGTTTAATATATTAAGATTAAACAGTACATTTTTTTATTATTTTAAATTAAAAATCAACATTATCATCATTTAAAATTCACTTTAAAAAATAAAAATAATTCTTCTCAACATTGGTTTAAGTAACTTAAAATTAGGCAATTAATTTTGCAACTTGAAAAATAAACAGTAATCAGTTCTGTTAATTTTACCCTAAAATCACAGGGAAAGACCCGCGTTGATTATAGTAAGTTTTTGGCCATATTAATTTAACAAAACAATATAACAATTTTGTGTCAACATACAACTAAAAGAATTGTTGAGTCAATAAATTATCAGACAAGGTAGCATATTCTTTGCATATTTTTTTTATCGATTTATTCTTCTCTCGAATATCATTTAATGCTTTCTTTAAATCTTCTTCTGTGTATGTTGTCTTTTCCTTCTTTTTTCCTGTATCCGAAGAACTTACCTTAAATGAAATTACTTAATATATTAAGATTAAACAGTACATTTTTTTATTAAGATATATATGTGGTTATAATTAAATTATATTTTTTTATTAAGATATATACGTGGTTATAATTAAATATTTAAATTATAATTAAAATTAAATTATATTTAAATTATAATTAAAATTAAATTATATTTAAATTATAATTAAAATTAAATTATAATTTAATTATAACCACGTATATATCTTAATAAAAAAATGTACTGTTTAATCTTATTTTAAGTTACTTAAACCAATGTTGAGCAGAATTATTTTTATTTTTAAAGTGAATTTTAAATGATGATAATGTTGATTTTTAATAATTAAGTTTATTGTTAAATAAATAAATGGTTCAAATACAATCTTTCTTTATTAATTCTTAAAAATTTCACCCATATATTCCTTTTCTATGCTGCTGGACGCGAACTGGACCATGGGTGGACGCGAATTGGATTTTGTGGACGCAAACTGGGTAAAACGCCTAATTCTGAGGTTTATCGATTTAAATAGAAAACGAAAGATATTTCTAATACAACTGAAAGTTAGTCTTAAAATAGAGTATATAAGGAATACATTACACAAATTTGACATAGAAATGAGTGCTGGAGCATTTTTATTATCGCCGTCAAACTTGCCAACTGCACTAAATGGTCGCGAACAGGCGAAATGACCCTATCATACTTATAGGTTTCGAGAATGAAGATAGGAATTTTAATTGCTTCCAACACAAATATTAACAGTTACCATCTGATATTAATTCTATCTTCCCGACGTAATGTAATTATTTCCTTCCATTCCGGCACTGATAAAACAATTACGGTTATTGGAGCGCTTGAAACGTCATTCTGTATTTCACCATGTCTACGGTAGGCAATAAGCATTAATGTAATTTGTGCAAATATGAAAACGTCTGAGTTTGCCCTTATTAGTTCAGCGACGCACTTGCGCGGATCGTCTCACGCCGAGCCGCCCTAATACGTACAGACATAATTACATTGTATTTGAACGCCATCTGTTCCCAGACTTGTTTACCGATATCATAAAGCCTGAATATTCTCTTCACAAAATGAACACGATTTAAGAAAAAATGTTTTGTTCCCTTCCATCTCGTACACTCAACGTTTAATCAACGTCTTGAGTCCTCAAGGACTCGCAGTAACATGTAGATTAGTACGTCTAACTGGGATTACAAAATGACAATCACAGCTCCGTAACGCTCAGAAACAAATAGCTTTAATTTAGAATTTATAATGTTGGCGCAATTTTTAACAAGATTAAAAAGGCCTGAGTCGAAAGTTAAGCGGATTGGGAAACATAATTTACGTCTGTTTACAAGCGGCACACTCGGGTACCCACTGATAAAATGAAGAATGAATCTGTCATGTGCGGGACAACTCCCCGTTGTGCTGATTCCGCATCTAATTTATAGCAGAATTAGCTCCAGCGATGCCAATTTTTCAATATTGAAAACAAATAAGAGCGATGGTCCTGCTTCCTGCAGTTCATTATCGAATAACGACAAATTGGTTCGAGATTAAAAGCGAAAAAGCTTTACTATTCAACCACACTAATCTCTAAAAAGGATAAAAGTATTTTGAAAAAAAGCGACCTTAATTTAAACGTTGCTAATGGATACATTTTCATACATGCACTCATAACGCAGTTGAATTTTCCTCTTTACTTACGGAATCCTATTAAACCATTAAGGTGTGTTTCTACCTCCGGGATAGAAAATACCCAGCGTTATTTTTATACAACAAAAGGGAAGCGGGTGCGAGCTAGACAGGCGCTTATAAAATAAATTTTCATTGTATTTTCAGTGGGGTGTTGCTTGTAGGCGTGTTCTTATCTGTTCTTGTTTAATCTTCCAAAGAGTCCTCCGTAATCCCGGAGCATCTGGTTTTTTTTGTAACCTTTCACTACAAATGACAAAAAGCAGCTCGTAACTCTTGACGCTTGTTTCTTTTTATTCAAAGAAAAGCTAAAAATAGTACGCAAAAGTTGTTGAAGAAATACGTGTGTCATAATTATCAGCGTGCAAAATCAGCAACAATGCCAAAACTGTTATTCTATATAGCCAGTGTATTAAGTTGGTTCTGTGCCAATGCGAATTACATTCAGGTGTTACGTGCATTCCTTATGATATTGTCTAGAGACACGCCTGCACGACCTACTTTTCGCTCCGTATCGATATCATTTCTATAACGCTAGACTTAATAAAAGTGTTCATGCACAAAGTCCATTTTCGCCTCTGGTTAACAATTTCTCGCTAAATATCACCTCATTTTATTTTGAATTCTTTTTGTGGAGAGCTACCGAGCGCCACTCGGCACTCATAATAACTGTCATCCAGATTTAATATCACATCTTCCATTTTGTACGGGTTCCACCGGGAGGCAATTTCCTTCCTAAAATTGTATTTGGACGAATACGCGTAAACTTAATACATATGCGACCCGAAAGACAAATTTTATTTATATTTTCTCCGCACCATAGATTCGCCGTTTTGCTTGTGTGTTTTACGACATACTTATATTGATGGCTTTATGTTGCTGCTTTAGCCTGGGTCGCATAAAGTGTCATGTTAAGAAAAATGGGAACGGTGTGTAAAAAGTTTAGATAAAAAAAGTTTGATTCTTGACAAAATTACTATACCTACAGGAAACTAGATTGAGTGTATTATTTAAACAAAAAACTAGAATATTGAAACGGTGGTCTACTTTAACCGTCATAAAAGTACGGAACTTGAGATCTGAATTGCATAAAGCTGTTCTGTGGCTCACATCTATTCACAAAATCGACCTGCAGTGGTTCAGCAAGTCCTCAAGTTGTAAGGCAATGTCATTAGTGACTATCGCTCTACGAAATATAAGTAATGATTGCTTCAAGGATAATCCTTAACTACAAACACAAAAATCCAACGTCATTAAAATATAATTCAGTGCATAATTTCCTCTGCACAGCAATCTTAATAATTACCTTCAAACTGGTTGCCTGATCTATTAAACAGTAATCAATGTCGTTTTTATATTAGATGTAATGGTATGTTCACGACTTTATAAAAGGAAGTCACGTATCTATTAATACTCAGTACTCTGTGAAACAAAATAGTACGAGTAGTAAACACTGGTTGGTATTTGATTCGAATTCCAAAAACGCTTTCGAAAAATTAATATCCGAACGTAGAGTGAAATAAAGTTGGCTTCACAAGATGTGTCATGAGATGTAAGTTAGTTAAGTACCCGACCATCACCGCTCCGTCGTGATCGCCAGCCTAACAAATAGACCTCTTTCCGGGAGAGGGCGCTCGTTACTCAACCTAACTTCCTAGTTTCTTAGCCAATGTGGAGGCAACTTGGGGAACGTCACCCTATACCGAAAGGGTAAAACGAGTGAAATGGCAAAGTTTGGCCTATCAAACCTATAAGTTTTGCAAGAGGAATTTTGCGTGCCTTTTTTGCGCAAAGATTCGATATTTTTATCCTCGTATTTTATTAAGTGGTTTCTAAAGCTTGAAATAGATTACGTCGCAATATTTGTTGATATTTCGATCTGAAATTATGATAATATAATAACCAAAACAACACGACTAATATTTCTTTTGCGGTTAAAAGGTCAAGCTCGCAAAAAATGTGGTGTAATTTTGTTTTTGAGTCACCTTGAATTAGATGAGAATTTTATTTGAGTTAGAGCTAGAATTTTAATAACTTATGCTAAAAAAATACACTGTATTATGCATAAAAATTACAAAAAAAACATTGTAATATAACACACGACTTTTAATACCGGGAAACTGCGGCGAGTAACGCAGTTTCGACCGCGGACATCCATTACCTACTTTATAACACCGCCATTACGTTATTGTATTACCATTAATACATTAGGTTTCAGTGAACAACATGCGTTATGTCATGTGGCAAGGTAAGTGGCCGTCGGACCGTCTGGCGTAGTCCCGCGGGACATCGCCGGGCCATTCTTATTCAAATAAGTGGGGGCAACGATTTACCCCCGAGAGCCGTGACACTGCGGTTTCCGCAACCCCGCTGTACAAATGTTTGAGCTGAATAGTAAGGGCATAGACTGGCTTTGTAATGATATGATAATAGTGCTTGTCTTTCTTTAAAGGGGGTTGTCTCTGTCGTGGTGGTAATTGGAGTTGTCTGACTTTAGTAGTTATTAATTTATTATTGACTGATAAAAATTAATGTACTGTTGTGTTTACGGTAAAAGTTATGGTATGATCAGGTCCAATGTTGTTAAAAATACAGAATTCTGTAAGAATAAAAAATCATTTTATAGCTCTTTCTTCTAACCCGGATATTATGCGGGCTGGGATAAGTTAACACTAGCTTATAAAATAAACAAGAAAGTTTTGTTTGGTATGTGTGTGTAAGCATTAGGTTCTAAAACAAGTTTTGCGCATGTAAATACTTTAACCTACTTTTCCAAGTTGCAGTCACATTAACGTATACTTGCTAATTTTGAACAAACTTTACGCTGTCTCAGTAATATTTAAACTTATATGAGTTATACAATGTTGATATTTTTGTCACTACATTGAAATCTATTTGCACCGTTGTCTGATGTGTAACTGAACAAGCTTCCGAGCAATTCACACTAAATGATCACATCACGAACAAGACCAAGGAAATAAACCTAATAATTAATATGAATATGGTTCATAAAAACAAATGAAGCTATAACGGCGCCCATTGTGCTCCGTATTACATTATCCTCGGAGTGAGAGGGTTTCATACGAAGATCCTCTCATTGACCGGGGAAATCACGCAATACATGAGAACCGTAGCTACGAACAAACAGACTGAGTAACGACGAAAATTTACATCGGCCCGGTTTAATGTCGCGAGGCAATCTCATTCTGGGGAGGAAACGGGGCAGCAGTCGACCACTGAACCTTGATCCCGCTAAATATTATACAAAACACCTGATGAAGCTCATGCAATGATGGTCAACCATGATCAGTTACGATGATACCCGCGATATGGCTACGGAGACAAATGCGTATCTTGAAAGCGGTTTCTGTGCTTATAACTGCAAGTAATATGTTTTTCTTGTAACTCTTTACCATTTTCTACGGACAGTAAACATTGTCTTATTATGTCTTTACGACTTTTTTTGTTTGGCTGTAATCGTAAAATGCTTTTTTTTATGGAATAACATATTTCAGCGTGTATATTAAGCTATAAAATACTTTTCTGATTATAATTAAAGACACTTCACTGACTTAAATTAACATTAAAATTAGATTTATTAAGCACTAAACAGTGCGTATGATATTATATTCTCTAAATAATTACCTACTTTTGTAAGATTTACTAAAACACAAAGATAAATTTTTACCACTTCCAACTAAAAGCAATAAGCTAGCTAATTTCAATACGTCATAATAAATAAAAGTAATATATTTTCTGATTTTCTCATAATAAAACATTTGACAATGTCATAAACTAAATTGAAACAAAAGACAACTCCATAAAAGTATTACCTACTGGTATATAGGCAATTTTAAGAGACGGGGATTAAAGAAATAAATATCTAACGTAAACGATAATACGGCTAAAGGTACCTATTAAATTACTTCCAACTTCCACAAGAAAATTAACAGCCTAAAGCATTTCCAAGAAAATCACACCTAAATCACCTATTTTCCTTAGTCATTATCCTAATTATTTAAGAGGCCTTCCACTCTATGAAGCATAAATATCTAAAGTTACGTCTATTTTCTGTGAGTTTTTGTAACAAAATGCCACTCAGTGAAGTGATTCAAAGCCACCTAATTGTGCTGTTGAGGCAAAAACTCCTAATTCTCCCCTCGCATTTCTATTTAGGTGACATCCAAGTAAAAAGTGGCGTTATCACGTAAGTATAATGTTGCCACATTTTTTTTTTTTATAATTAAAATGTGTTTTTTTTTTGTTGTTCCTTGTTGAGACATAATCATTTTAGATATTACTGTTTCAATTTAAATGTCCGCTCATCTTTTAACGAAATTAATATAATTACATATCGATTTTGGATACCAGTACCATGTCTGTAAATTAACTTTATACTGTGGTCATTAAATATGAAACCAGCCATAATTGCATATAGAATTCGTTCAAACATACAAAATGTACCGTTATTATAAGAAAAAAGTTATCAACAGCACAGCATGAGATGATTCATTTGAATATGGGTTAAAATGAAGTCTTCATTAACTTAAAGTTTTTATATATACACCTATCATTTATGTTTTATTAGTTACATCAAGTAATATATCTTGAATTCATGACATAACAGCTAATCTTCAATGCATAGCCTTCCGTACAAATAACACATTGAAGATTCCGGAAGCATCCGTAATGTTCTTAAAATAACATTAAGCAAATCACTGCAATTTGCGAAATATTATGTACCATTGAAACGCGCTTTTTATTGAAGTTTTCATACTATATTGCATATTACATAAACTACTTTTGTGAATATTATTTTGTTTTATTTATCATCAGATGGCGAAGGTAAACACAATGTCAATGCACTATTTATATAGATAAAATAAACGTGCAATCATTATTAACCTTGTTATACCTCTAGAACAGTAATGTGATCTTCGTTGTTATAACAATATGTGACCGCTATTAAAGAGGTCCTATCCAGTCATAACTACAGATAGGTGTTAGGTGTTGGTAAAATAAATATACTTATTCCTTATATTATATGTGGTAGTACCTATTTCTATGTTACGCTTTCATGGTTATACAGCCTAACCAATTTAGATAAAATTAATTATCTATGCTTCCATACAATATTATAAAGAGACGAGTTTGTGAGATTATGAATTTGATTATTAATCGTGTACACAAGGTAAATATTAGTCACAAACTTCTAGTAAAGTTACACAATATAAAAAAAATAAAGGGTCATTGTAAAATGAACTTTTGACGATAGCAGAGTAGAAAAAGCTAGCTAGTGTTTAAGTTGGCAGATGGGGAAGGACATAGAATTTTAGCGTCCATGAAAGTCTTTGATATAGATCTTTATTCACACACATTCATGAGCTTATAAGGTAATATAGAATCATTAGTTTACACCGACTTGTTCGTCTAATAACATTAAATCCCAGACACCTCGTGTTTGCTTTCCCCGAGATCGAAATGCAGAAATAGCAACAACATGAAAATATGATTGCAAACTTGACTTCCATCTGTGTAAGAACTATATAGGTACTTAAGATTTTGAATAAGATTGCATAACAGAGGTAGAAAAGTAAAAATATATTTTTGAATTCAGAATAAATTAAGACTTTCTTTTTTTCAAACCCTCTAACACGGCATTCGAATTTCAAAAATAGAAAAGCTGTATGCCCATTTATTCTTAATACTAAAACCGATTACTGCCATGAAAAGTAAATATTTCTTCACGAATGAGTGACAATAAGTGGCCATGATTACACTTTCATTGCATTACGAAAGCCGATGCACAGAAAGTTTAGCTATACAAAAGCTGATAGATCAATCTTTTTACCATCAATACGTCTTTAAAGTGGTCCCCTCTTTAAACAACGGTTTAGAATAGAGTACATTAAAGCACGCCTGTATATTTAAAAGAGCCCTGAATGTCGGAATGTCAATTTCAAAATGTAAATATGTACTCGGAAATACTTTATTTCAAACTCAAAATATAATTTATTGGACATTTAAACCTACATACAGATTAATAAATTATGCAATGAGTTTACCTCAATTAATAATTTAAAAGAGCAAAATGTTATGTAAGTATGTAACACTATTAATTCATTACAAAATATTGCAGCTTGCAGCTATAGCCTGATTCTGACATCCAAAAATAAATTTAATGAGAGACCATTAAGTTGTGATTATTAAAAACTTCATATTCAAATTCCATGAATGTATCTGTAGGCATAACAAACAAAACCTGTTTTTTTTTTTCTCTCAATGTTGTTATTGTCCATTTGACACTGAGCAAGGTTTCTTGCCGTAAAAGTTGGATCGAACATTAATTAAATCGATACGAACCATTAACTATATTCGGTGTCATTGCTTACATTACATTTTATTTTCATTCATATATTCTTTAATAAAAGTTAGAGATTGCTTAATTGAATCACTTTTCCATTGATGATATTTTGATTTTACGCTGACGAGAAAGTATTCGATACCTATAATTCGTGAACATGACATGAGACATCGACTGTTCAGATTCACAATAGCTGTTGATTTCTCAAAAAAAAAAACCAGACGTTAAACTTTCTATATAATTGTTAATGGATATTTTTGAATAAACGACGACGTGTTGAAGTCAATCAGCGTTATTTATTACGTTTATTATTTTATTTCCGCGTATCAGTCTTAGAATCACAAGAAACTAGCTCCTTGATGAGATCTAGAAAATATTCATGAGATATTATTTATAGGCTGTCGTAACTTCTAGAAAACGAAGGATTAATTACTAGGAACTTGAATATGTTAATTAATTAGTGAAATAACCTAAATTGGTTATTAGCATAATTATGTAGTAGTAGATGTGTCTATGACTGAGCTTGAGAAAGTAGGTTCTACTATAGACCATAACAATTTCTAGTATCAGTGTGTTGGTTCAAAGGTATAAAGTGCAATGACCCCGTCTGTCTGCCGCTTAATAACATAAAAAAAAAACAAGTTTTACTTCGAAAATGTGTAAATTATTCTATACATGTATGTAGGTAGGTACCTACATTAGCATTTAGAGTTTTTAAATTAAGATAAAAATAATACCGAATATAGCGTAGGTAAGTAGAAAAATAATTTACTTAATTAAATAATTTTAAGTCCAAAATAATTACTCAAATAAAGTCTAGCTATACCCAAGAGAATAGAAGGCAATCTAGTTAACAACAAACATAATTAACAAGTCTGTAATAGACCAATCTATTGTACTCAAAGACATAAAAATAGACAATGAAAAACCCAGCTTATAAACTGGTACCCATTGGCCTTTTTTCTTAGACCTCAAACTTATTTAACGGTAGACTCCACATTATTATTTAAGATCCTAGAGCAACGGTATAACGCCCACGATTTTCGTCAAACAAATAGGTAAGTTCAATAAGAATCCTGTCACATTAACATATCTTTTGCCTAAACTGGTGCTATAAAAACGATGCCCAACAAAGCTTCGAAACGAAAGTTGACGCAACTATCTTAGGAATGCGATAAATATACATATTTATACAATAAAAAAACGTGATAGAGAAATCGAGCTGGTACACGGGTCCCTCCATTTGACCGTTTGACCTTGACATTTAGGCAGGTGCGAGGTATCCTACTCAATGAATTCAATAAGTGTTATTTTCACCTTTAATTTTTTTTCTCTAAGTAAAAAAGATGGCTTTTAAAGTACGGTTAAAGATCTTGTAACACGAATGTGTATAAAGAAACCAGTGTGATCACTCGTTAGTGTAGGTAATGTTGATTTGTATGAGCTTTTCAATTAATTGTAACTATTATTAGAGAATTAAAAAAAATATTTTAAAGTTAAAGGAAAGCTTTTTATGTTTCAACTTAAATTAAAACGCTAAAAATAAGTTTGAAGCCAAAATTAAATCTGCACAAACAATTTCGTTTATGGTAAACAAACTTTACAACTGCCAATCTTGTTAAATTAAATTTGAGTATTACGATGTTTCAGATAAAGAATAAGTAAGATTAATACATTTTATTGTTGAAACAGAAAAAAAATTTGCAATTCAAATTAAAATTACTTATCTCTTTTTTTAACAAGTGTGTAATAATAATGTTATAGATAGTTCAACTCAGATTTGCGCGCGGCCCTATGTGTGCGTCGGCTTGTAAATATACAACTTTCATTCGTGTGACAGTGACGTCGTCCGAGCATGACGTGTTCTTATCACTTTTTCTTATGGGTACAGTCGTTTACGAAAATACTAGTTATTCACGGAGAAATTATTAAGGAGTCAGATAAAGCGTTTCAAAAAATAAAACAACATTCAAAGCTTTTTATTATTAAATATAGTTTTTCATTATTTACTTTCAAATTGACATTGACAGTATCTAAGAATTAAATACTCCTTAAGTACATATTTTCTAGCTCGGGGTATGCGGACAATAAATAAAAGTGTGGACTAAGAATGTAAAAAGAGGTATAAGTAATCTAGTATAATAATGTAAACAAAATGTGTGGGGAATTTTAAAAAGTTATATTGCTTTGCATATTTTGTTATTTTGGTCTGTTTGATTTGAACGTTTAAGTCAAAATGATGAAGGGATGTGGCGTAATACTTGTCGACATGTACAAAAGAAAAAAGAAGAATACTATAGACATTTTGACATGGAGTCAGAATTTATAATTCACCTTGGAGAGTAGCGAATCCGAAATTCATCATTTGATTTTTCAAATAGCGATTCATAATCATTATAAATAAATAAACATTAAATTACGTAATAACTGTTTTTCTTTAAACACCCGTTTACAACCCCTAAATAACTGTGTTGTACCCGACTGTACCTCTTGTCACGCACACAAAGTTACTGTATATGTACAAGGGTTACCCACACATAAGGCCGCGCGCACGACTGAGTTGAACTTACTATAGATATGATGTTTCTTACCTTATAGATGCCATCGACAAGTTTTGTCAACTCCTCCGTCTCCATTGCGAAAGATTTTCAATAAACCAATTCCGCGAACAGTTGTGAACTACACGAGAAACTTCATCGGGATAACAAGAACGTATGAACAAAGTTCAATTTTAACACTGTACACACAAAATTCACATTTCAATGTACACCCACTAAGGTCTACTCCCTTTCGGTTGTCGAATCACTCAAGCAAACAAACTCACTTTCGAACACATCTGAAACAAAAGAGAACAACAATTAACTTTCAAGATATTAAAAACAACAAAAAAGTTTTTAAACTCTATTATAATTTATAATTGCCACCGCGAAGAAAAAAAAAAATACTTAATTCGAAATTTAAACGAAAAAAATTAAGTGTCAAAAAGTGTTCTTTTTTTAAGCACCTGTCCGAGATAAGTTGAGGTGTAGAGCCGAGGCGTGCGTCGTTGTCGAGGCTCGCCAGTAGAGTCACCTATCGCCTTCACCGGTAGGTATCTCACGAATGCCGATATTTAGAAACACGAAGTAAACGGACTGGTAGTAAGATCAGTATGGGCCCGATGTCTAAACCTCTCGCTATGTTTACCGTAACGCAGCTTGTTTAGAAACTACGTACATTTGTTGGGTCATTTCGAAATGTTTAGTTCAATGATCTTTCAATGTTGTTTATCATCTATGTGTTAATCTTATATATTACATCCCATTTAGAGATAGCCATTGAGATAAAGCCCGTAATATGTCTCTTAGGCAATAATCACAATTATTTTAATTTATCTTTGATCTTGTAAGTAATTCGAGAAATATAAAGCTTTAATGGTAGAATATAATATGGATACGAATCGTGACACAAAAATGTTAGTATGCTTTATTATGAAATGTTCTCAATGTCAGCGCAAATTAACTGCCTACATGCAATTTGCGTGGCAAGTGTTACTTACTCACACATAATATGAATACAATAGAGAATAATGTTAACTTTCGCTTTTGACGACGCCTACAGCTACCGAAAATATTTTATTCCGTTTCAAAATGCATAATTATAATAAAAGCGACCAGTTTTCATCAATAGGCGCGCCGCAACTTTTACTTTCAAGATTTAAACGCATTTTATGCAGATAAAGGCATTTAAAAGCCTTGTCAAAATGTCAAAGCAAATGAAAGATTTTGATTTAATTTGCATAATTGCGCAACGTGAGAGTTTGTGGGCCCCGTCGTTAATCGTATGCAAGGGCCATCGCTGTCGATAATTTATTGCAATCTTATTTAAAGCTTTTCTTTTTCAGCATTGTTTTTCAAGAACTTGAGTTGTTACTTAACTTTGACAGTTTATTAGTAGCTTTGTATAAAATACAGCATTAAATTACCTCGCTCCATCAACTACACGAACAACTCCACTGTAATCCAACTCTTAGGAACTTTATCACGATGAAATCATAATCAGCGTCAGCTTTAACTTCACAGATGTTAGCGACATTGAAAGAAAGACATTTTTTTCGCCCACTTCACGAGCAAGCGAGCTCCTAAGGAAAAAGGTTTCAAACTATGTGAAAGTTTTCTTTCCCGTCACATGCCGAGGGAAAATATAAAACACAATTTCTGAGCGGATCCGTAACTTCATTTTGAACAAGAGAGATTTGCGCCCGCCCGCGCACTCCGCCACCCTTGCATATGCAGCAGGAAACTGCGAGCTTGCCACTTTTCTTTCTTTTCCCGTATCCCTGAGGCGCGGCGGAGCATGTGTGCAACGGGTGCTTATTTCACTTGGAACTTGTTTAGTCCGGATTGGACTTGTTGTATCCGGATTTGGGAGTTAGAAACCTCGTAAGTAAGGACAGAAACACTGTACGAAATCAGTTAAGATCCTTAAAGTTGGTCCGAGTTTTAGATTTGCGAAAGCGGGTTAGAATTTTAAGGTTTCGACTGTAAGTCGTATTGATCTTATGAAAGATTGAAAGGAAATTCCTTGGAGGAATAATGTGATTGCGATATATTCTGGTGCCAAGACAAGTGTGGGTCGCGGGGAGGGCGCAGTCGAGTTAGCACAAATGGTTCGCAGGCGACGACGGCCGCGTTCTGCTGACGAACCTTGTTATCGTGAATATAATGTGGAACTGCACGCTGCAGCTGAATATTCATGTTCGTATTCTTGTCTGGATTTACAGAACTTGTAGACACATCGAATTTCTTGTATTACAACTGTGTTTGAACTGAGACTGTTTTGGTACGCCTGCGGGTATCACAATTCAATTAGAGGCGCTGTTTTCTGCGAAAGTCAGACGGGAATGTTATTCTTGGCACTGATTGTACATATTTAGATTGTACATATATAACAAAGACACCTGTTTCGCAGGATGTTGGTAGAAAACTTAATTATGCGTTTAGATATTATCGGGCCCTTTGAATAAAACATGTTTATAGTGTTGTGGCATTTCAATAGAAATTGAATACATGAATAAATTAACGATCGTTTTTACTTAAGATTGTGCGTGTGATCAGAGTAAATTACGTTATAATCTTCCATCAGCAATTGGAGTAGGGTAAAAATCCTTTTATTCTAATAACAATGTCAGTAGCTATTACTGGCCATCGCTCACACTCCATCAAATTCGGAAAAAGCAATATCCATGTCCGAGGATCATGATAGTGTATGAAATCATTCGTCTGTCAACTACACATGTGCACCAAGTAATGAGATTCCATTCACTCCTGGGAAATTTCCCATAATGTGCCGTGCGTTTGACGTTGGACTGACACGACCCATTCGTTCATTAAATCATTCATGAAACATTTACAAACGAACTATTGTTAATTGGATAATTGATTATGATTGATACTCTATTTTTGCTTGGCAAAAGATTGAATAGACTTGCTATGCTTATGTCGAGCACTTCGACAGCGAAAGTAGTGTAAACAATTAAAATACATATTGAAATTATATAGACTCATAGTTATCGGCACGGATATTGCGCCCTGACCTTCATCTGCGCAGAAGCGATTTATTGGTTTATGTGTACAGTGCGCAAAGCGATCCCCACTCTTCTGCCGAGAGCTCAATATCCGTGCCGATAACTATATATGTACTTTAGAACAGTCACAAAAAAACTAACTGCAGCAATTACTTGACTAAAACAATGATGATTAATATAAGGATCACACCTATATGTCTTTAACTCTTCAACAGTGCCAACAAAAACAATGTACTCGCAATTCATGTAATCTCATTTCACAGGAACAAGACGGATATCCCGGCTATTTTTACTTAACATCCGTCTCAGGCACCCACGCATATTAACAGTTCAATTACATCTGACACATCGCTGCGTTCCAATTATATAACTACACACGTCCTTACGAGGTTGTAATCAGTAATAATAGTAATTAACGCATTACCTGATTTTTTGCGATAATGTTCGAAATTGAGTATTTCCAACATGTAGGTATTGTTTTTTTCTTTTCGTAAATTATTGCTTCATAGGTTTTCCTGTATCTTTGCGTAGAAGGTAGCTGATAATTGATTAATCAATTTTCATTTGGGGTCAGCGTAGCATGTCTTCTTCTTCTATACATTTCTATCTCGCTACTGATGAATGAAATGTAACTATCTAATTGAATAGCTTTATGTTTGACTAACAAATCTTTTAGAAATAAACTAATAGAAATCAAAAGAGACTTCAAGACAACTTTTGCCGATTAAAGTAATTCCATAAACTAAGGTAGACTCCTAGTCGAATTAGACTCGATTTGTCATTCAGTAGTTAGTTAGACGCTTTTACTATTTTGACTTTGAAATGATTAAATAAACTAGTGAATAATTCTCTATTGATGAACACAAATAATAATGCTAAGTTCTAAGACATAATACTCTTATGTAGATACCGCTCTTCATCTTCTATGATAAACGGGAAATGTTTGTGACACCATAATAGGATTGAGGGTCATAAGCTTTGTCCCATAATTGGCTATATACAAACTATGTATGAAGAACCTGTCATTTGTGACATAACCACTTCATATTCTTTTCTTATCGTAGAAAATCTCTAATCTAAAGACAGAACAACGTAATTATGCTGATGATGACCTTCACTGAACCGTCATTTGTTTTTCATCATGACGTCATTTACTTTAACAATGACTTTAACATGGCAAAATGGGCTAACAAACATAAATCTCTTAAGTACAAACACTCAGATCCCGGACGAAATCTCAGGGAAAGTTGTGTTTTCTTTGAATTGTTCTTGACCCCTTTCCGATTAACAAGCTTAACTATTCATTGCTACTTACAAGCTTTTACCTAACCTAAGTTTTATTTATAGTCCTTGTTTACAAATACTTAAGAAACCACCAGTGTTTTAACATAGACGTTTTTCATTTATTAGCACATTGCGAAGCCATAAGCAATAATAACTTCGCCATAAAATGTGTACGTACACCATTTATCACACTATACTCTCCGAAAGCATTGAGCAGTGTTAAACATCACATAAAGTATGACAGACGTCTGTATACACGGTAAAACATACTTTATTACAACACGAAGCCTCGGTAAACTTATGTCGTAGTAAAAGTTGAACGGTAAAGTTATTTGAGATGAATTATATCGGGAGACTGGATACAATCGCTTGCTTTGTAATAGTGCTCGGCGAATTCACGTACCTACGGCTTTTCAGACGTTTGAGGTTTGATTAAAGTCTTATTATAACACTATGTACTGAAAGTTATAAGTAGAACTTATTAATGAAGAACCTTATTTGACGTTTTCAAAGGTAGGAAAAGCTAGGCTTGTTCAGTAGGTAGCTGTTGGTACAACTTCTTGTAAAGCGACTTTGATAGTATACTTATACATACTACACACCATGTGCTATCAATTAGATAGGTGTGATATAATTTATAAGTACATAGTATCTACGGAAGAAGGTACATATAAAATCGTCACAAATAATCGCTTGGCTTTTAATGTGTTAGGCTAGTAAAAAAGTCTAGAACACTGGCAGTGACGGTGAGCTTTATAACATATGTACCTACATGTCATTGAATAGCGCCGTATGCGGTAGCCCTACCAACCCGAGTGCGTTTGACAACTAGCTATATTGAATAATATTTCCGTATAATAACTAAAGTTCATACGTTAAACGTTATTTGAAAGCTGCAATGGGGTGTACTGGATACGTCATGGCCACGCTGGATGTTGTATTGTATTGTTCAATTTTTTTATCATTTCTTTTTGATAGTATTTGCCATTTCACTGACAATTTTAACAAACAGATTATGCTCCTGAACGGAAACTATCAAGTTCAAAGACAAGACAAATTGGAAAGATTGAGACGGATGCCAATAACAGTCGGGATAAATCACTTCAGAGAGGGAACGGTAAATACTGTCGGCTAATCGCAACTTTACAGCAGCAAGCCGCGAATAAATCTACTTAATTAAATCCAATTAATACTTCGGCAAATAAGCATGGCAGCCCATTGTAGCGTATCTATCAGTCCAGCACAGCGTAAAAATAACATTTAAGCGCACACCATCACGGATTAGTACCGGTCAGTGCTTGCAAACGAAAAATGTTTGTAACACCGCTTTAGTGAGCAGTACACTTTAATTGGGAATACACGTACAAATTAGAAATAAAAATTCGAATGATTCCACGTGAAATGTGATTATTATAAAAGTTTGTGATTTCGCGTTTCGCTGTCTGTCAACTTTCCTTTACTGAATAATTAAACATTTTCTTTTTGTGAGAGTACTTACAAGATAAATTCTTTTGTGTTTTTGAATGTTTCTTATTTATGTTTTCTCGAAGATAAAGCTGCCCATTGTAGTGTTGTATAGAATATCGTTCTGTACAAATTGTGGGTGCTATTATTCGTGTAACAAAACTGACAACAAAGAAAATTATTGTGTCAGACTAGTCGATAGATGTTGAATTGAGGAAGCACCTTGTAAATGCCGTAGGAATGTTTTCTTAAGAACACTATTAATGTACAATGTATAATTTTGTGGCTTCTCCTATAATACATCAATCAGGAGAATAAGAAGCGCTCTCAATTGTGGACTTTAACTGAGTTCGATAAATAGATCGCCTTTATTGCAAATAGGCACTTGGCGGTACCTCCGAGTAAAACATCTGTGAAGTGAAATATTTCAGATAGGCATCGAAAATCGATTTCCTCATGATATTCTATATTCAATTTAAGTTCTCTACTTATATTGGCAAAATATTTTTATTAATTTCGCGGTGTGGAAATTGGATTTTTTTACATTAGGGGCCAAAGTGGCAGATCGAGAAAAGCATGTATGAACATTTTTTACACGAGGCCAGGGTTAATACTGTTCGACGGCACATCGCCCCTCGATGCGATGCGTTTGTTCAATTGGCGAGAAATTGCGACGCGACTAAGCTTGCGGAAAATTGGCGATATCGTTAATATTCACCCGAAACCGGCGGTTCACGTGGCGACTACAAATAACGAGCCGACAGCCCCCATAGATTTATGCTCTGTCGTTTTAAGTGATATATAGGTCTCACCCGCCGGCCCGTCGATCCACTGAAGAATATCTCAAGTAACTGTTTACTGCCACCATCTGTCACTATACATCCTCATTTGGCTACCGATCTCCTGAATAACTTACGAAATTGTACCTGTCTAAATATTCAAGAATCTACGCCACGCATGTTAATAAAGCAGTAACCTAATCGTAAGGCTATTTCGGAGGCGTCGCCGTCAAGAAATATAGCAGGCATTCAGGCGGGGTCCATAAAATATACGATATCTTGACAGCGCTCGAAGAGTCCCAGGTAAGTCTAAGTTACTTTTTCCGGGGCGCTAAGCCGTTCGCCTGAGGAAATTGGTGACAAAAATATTCCGGTCATGTAGGAGCCCCTTGTTAGCGCGCCCCAAAAATACAAGAAAATTCCCCCTCCTGACATGGCTTGTTTCTTAAGATGACTCGATGCTCTCTAAGTTTTTATGACGAAGACAAAAACTGCTTAACTCTTAAATTTTATGTCAATAGATGCAGCTGCGTGCGTGGGTACCTACGATATCTTTATATCCTTCATGAAAGTAATGTTTACTTAGGCATGTTCGTAACGACATGCCTGCGACTGCGTAACACTTGTAAAATGTTATCCTTGTTAACCTCATCTTCGTTTATCGAAGAGATTGAGTTATGGTTTTTCGAATATCTCTTACGTAACATTTTGCCGAGAATTAAGGGTACGTTAAAACCTTACAAAAAAGTCTCCAAAATGTTTGTAACGTTAGTTCCATAACCCAATTCAGTGTAAGCCAGGCATACATGCGACGGGTGGACGTAACAAAAAGCTTTAATGTAATTGCCTCTCTTTTAAAAAAGTTTGTCAACGATTTTTCACAAACATGAAAACGTCGGTTATAACATATGTTCGGATCACCCCCAGGCTTTCAATGTATCCGGCTACATGGCTGTTATAATAAAGTGTTTTTATGTGGCTTCATCTCTCTTATTGCTGGTATCGCACGCGCGTCAGCGGACTCCCAAAAAAGCGCGATATACGAGAGTACTGAACCTATCTAAACACGTTATATAAGTGTACTTTTCGCTTTTAGCTTCAAGTATGATATAAACCACGCAAAGTGAGGTTAGGCACGCACGTCGCACGTTATTCGAGATAACCTAGCGACATGCTTTTGAAAAATCCTCAGTTCTCAATTCATTTATATCCGTAATTCCGCATGTCTTGTTTTATCGCCGGCCTGCGATTTCTACGCCAATTATTTCCAGTTTCCCGTTACGTTGATAGCTAAAACGAGAGTATCGCTTGAGGCCGGGACATTGCATTAATCTCTGCAGAGTTAGGGCTGCCTATTACTTTTTATAGCGCAACACTAGTCTGACTTATATTAAACCCCTCGCCTTATCTTCTTAAGAGTTGCGTGTCCATTTCTAATATCATTAACTTAGTGAAGTAAAAACAGTGTAATTTATTGTAATTTCTGAGGGAATGCCCGTTAATAGTAGACTAGACAAAATTCGCAGTAAAACGAAGTGTAAAACGGAAGCAATAAATATCGCACGTTAAGTACCCACTAAGCTTACAAAAGGAAATGTATCACGGAAAATCAAGAGTATCAAGCTAGTTAATTGCGCGAGAAACTTGCTCAGAAGTAGATGAAGTTCGTGTTACTCAAGAGTATCATTGGGAGGAACGTTTTTCCTCATTAGGAAACTAACGGACGATGCAATGCCACAACAAAAATTAGAAGAACTAAGTAGTACCTAATCGCGGTACTTTTGAACTAACGATATGTTTCTTTTTTATACAAACTCACTTCGGGATGTTCATAGTTTATTTTCTTATTTGTTGGGACTTTCGTTCGTTAATAAAGTTATGGATTTACATATTTTGTTTATAAAATTCACTTTTAGGAAGAACGTGTTGGGTTTGAGGATTACCATTGGTATACTTGCATAATGATACATGACAGGCGCAGAGTTCTAGCCGGAATTTGTTTAAGTAAAACAATAAATTTTCCTCCAACTCACACTTTTCCCATACTTTATCTCAAAAGATTTGTTTATACGCAGTACAGATACCAAATGCTGTTTATTCATATCAAAATAAAATACAAGCTTTTCATCATTATGAAAACATAAAAATGTTCCACACAATGGGAAATGGATAAATTCAATCATAGTAAAATCGAATTTCGCTTGATACTCTTCATTTGGGATGTGTGTATCGAAAATGTTCAGTTTTTGTTTCAGTTATTTTAATCAAATTACTGGATATATTTATTGTATATTGTTTATAGCAACAAAGGTATAAATGTTATTAAGAACTATGAAATGAAACAGTAAAGTTGTTACTAGGTGGGGCGTGATGGAAACAACACTAAACTTTGTAAGAAATAAACTCAGCAAGACGCTGTAACAAAACACATAACTACGCCCATCTATAAAATCAACAGCAATAAACATTTATCAAGAGCCCACAAATTTGTGTGCGATCAAACCAATAAACAGCCCATAATATGGTCACAATTGAGCGGTACAAAGGCGCACAAAAACGCCAGTATTTACCGGACAGTTAAATACAACGTTTATATCCATTAAGGGTACTTCCGACACGTAACTGGTAATCATATTCCGGGCAGGCACAGCATAAATCATGGGAGGATAACCGGGGGGCAAAAAACAAGCCAGGACACGCACGCCCTAACCACTGTTTATTGTAGGGTATACATTCACTTTATTGTTCAACATATCTGATGTGGATTAAGTCGCTATTTCGTATTTTCCGAAGCTGTTACACTGTGTCAGCGCGATTCGGCAAATAACGCTCAATCCTTCAACAAACATGAAGTCAAACTCTGTTTATGGAACGCCATGCCAACATAAACGTATCGCGAACACACTCTACTTATAAATGTTAATTAAGCCGCTTTAAAATACTAGCCTATTATTACAAAAAGAAATCTCATCTGAATATTTTACGCGTTTTTTAATTAAATGCCTTATTCATTTACCCAGATTTTAATACCGTTGTGTTGTTTTTATTTTTCTTCTAAACGAAGCTGTTTTTAAGTCTAGACGGTAAACGGCTACTGAAAATTTACGAACCTTTAAGAATCGTAAATTTTGAGTAGCTTTATATTTTGAATAAAGTTGAACAATTTGCATAATCATTTGCGAGTGGAAAGAAAATATGGAAGTAACTGAGTGAGCCGGCATAGCACTTATTATTCTATGGCAGTCAGAGATGACATTTGACGGTAATTTGTTTACTGTGATAAGCAGAACTCGAAAGCTTTTGGGCGGCAATTTTATTATTGTTAACGTGAACCGGTGTCCTTAAATGTTGTATACTTTTAAGTAGAGCTTTAATGGTATTAAAATCATGTAAAAATTAAACATGCAGAATTAGTTGTTTCAAAATTAATATGTCTCGTATAAATTGTGGCATCCTTTCACATATTATGAAAAAATCTCGACCACACGACCTCACTTTTCGTTTTATGCTGTTTAAAGTTTAAACTCGTAAAATATTCGGCGGTCGCTTTTTAGTGTTAAGTAAAATTATGTCGAGCTTTACGAGCCCAAGTGTTAGCTTACTTTTTTATGTCACCGTAACGTATATTTTTCGTTTACTTAAAACTTAAGTGACTTTAAAATATAAATACCCAGCAAATTAACGGAGAAAATGTGAGCGTATTTTTTCATATGTATATTTTTTATACAATGGATGAAAAATGGGCTAATCTTTCTTTTGAAAATTTATTTTAAATGCCAAACTCAACACTAAAATGACCGGTTTTTAAATAAAAACTACCGTTCAAGACTATTCTATTTACTTAATCATTAACTGTACATGGCGCTACCTTTATTTTATTCTGGCAAATAAATCACAATCTATCAAACATTTACCTATTTATCAAGCAAATAACCGAAACATGCACTTACTTAATTCAACACAAAAACCCGCAAAATATATCTCCCCTAACATTGCACCTACGCCACTTAGAAACCATGTAACGTCAAAGAAATAAGAAGTTATTTTAGCATAACAAGCAATAGCTCTTTAGGCCAACAAATAGAAAGGCTGAGTACATATTATTTAATCGTTAGTGTTACGAGAGCTAAAAGCATTGCTTTACGATGTACTGGAACTAAAGGCAAGATTATCCGTGCGAACGTCTGGCAACAGTCACTTAGTATGTTAAAGGATAATTCGTACCTCGAAGTATTAATGCCAGTTCTTTTAGCGACTCGTGATTATGCGTTAAATCGATCTTGCTGCAACATTATTATTGCGTATCTTTCTTTATAGCACTTTCACACTGGCGGATTTTCCGCTCGGTTTCTTGAGTGACAATACTGAACTCATACAGCCGTTGTCGTGCGTAAACGCGGGACAGCAAACAATTGACAAATGACGTCTAAAACCACGCGACAGATTTTTGCCACTTGGAACCTGTCGTGCGTATACCTCTACACTCAGTTTTGCTAAGCGCAGAAAAACTGATTGGAAAATCCGCCAGTGTGAAAGAGCTGCTGAGCTGCTATGAAGCATATAATGCTACTTACAAAAAAAAACTATAATTGTAGATAGGTACGAAAAAATCTGTACCTATGAACATACATATTCATTTGCCAACTCTTTCCGCGGGTGACGGGTGCGTTTCACCACCCTGTGAAATACTGCCTACAAACTAAATCTACGATAGACATGACCATGCGAGCGTTGACCACGTCATCAGCTGTAGTCGGTTTGGGCGACATTTTTATAAAATCGTATTACGTATTTGAGTGCTATTTACAGATATGGAATGTTGTTTGAGATAGCCTTAAAAGTAAACCATTTAGAATATTAAAGTATTGCATTAAATAATCATAATCATTATTTTTATAGGTACTGATAAAAACTAGTTAATATATCCTCTCATTTCTCCACCCTTATTAAAACGCAGGCAAAGACAAACACAACATGTATCATATAAAACTTACTTTATCATGTTCTATAATAACACATCGCGCTCAGAAAGCGTAGTTAAAATTTAAAATGCAGTAATTAATTGTTGCCAACAATAAAAATAAAACAAAGTAACATTGAATTAGTGTGGCTACTAGACATGTTACATTGACGTTTCGACATCTTTTGAAACATTTTATTACTCTACTAATGAAGAATTGCAACGTTAATTATGTTAGTAGGTACCCACAAAATAAAAGAGCCGACGCTAATTATTAAATTCTAAGTAATTTTGAAAGAATAAATTAGGTACATACGAGATCAGATCATGAATTGATTTCTAAATGTAAGACCGATTTGCAATAATGAGAATTGTTGATCAATTTTAACACGTGTTGCGAAAGAAAATAACTAAACTTGAAAGGTATTGTTTTTTAACAATGCCTGCTTGTGTACTATGATTTCCTTTTCAAGTATAAACACCCCTGTTTATACTTGAAAAGTTATCTCGAGCTAACTAACAGCAGCTTCCCTATAGAAGGGAGAAAGTGAAGGCTACTTTCATTATGGCAAACAATCGCCACTTCGATAACAAAGACCTAAGGAAATGGAAACGTAATCTCTAAGCAAGTCAGGTAAGGTGTACAAGTAAATGCTGAAACATGTCGGTTCCAGCACCTCTACATCAGGTAGACGGGAGGGCGCGAACTCTTCACCTGCCTGCTTTCACCACCTGCCCTGTTAAACCGCTTAAGGCGCGCTCACACTCACGCGATGAAACGTCCGTGTCTAGACGTGCACTCCTGACGTGAGACTAAGCCTTTATGGTATTTTCGAAGATGTGTGTTTAGTTTTCTTAGTGTAATTTTAGGTGCTGATGTTAATTGAACCATATTCATTATTACCTTTATTTTGAGAAAGTTACGTAGATAGTACTTTTTTCTATTCAATGGTGCAAGTTAGTAAATTGAAGTTCATTAAATTAGAATGCTTCAAAGTATATTTTTAATTGAACAGTTGCTTCAAGCCATAGCGCGATTGTGTGTCCGTAACCTTATAGTAGAAATGAACGTTGTATTGCGGTATTTTAAAATATTTTACTATTTCAGAGCAGAACGAGCATAACTTCGCCGTCTTGGGCGTAATGTTTAAAATGAAACAGTCTAACAGTCTAGCCTGGACATTAAGTATTGAAGTGCATTTTGCTACAGGAAACAATAATTCCAACACAAATAAAATGAGATTTATTTTATTGACGTATTGGAAATAAAATGTTCTTTTTATAATAAAACTCACGTAAGGTAATATCTATAAAGAGGTTTACTATTTGTGTATAATCAGTATAAAGTATGTTGGATATAATATAGTCTTCGTATTATTTTTATCTGTTGTTTGTTACCTGTAATATATAGTTTTCAATACAATTCATTTTAAAAAAAGGCAGTTTTCATATCGTTTAGTCAAATTAAATTATCTTTTCTCATTTTAATAAAAACGAGCCAGTTGTCTTTAGGGACCTAATAAAAATATTTAAGGTAGTATTTTTTGACGATCTGGGAGTTAGCCTTTTAATTATTTTTCGGTTCAACAATCTTGGATACATTCTTGTTTATTTTTATTCTTCTACTCTACATCCATTTTCATTAGCACAACACTAACTACTACACAAAAGATAAATTAAACCCTATACCCTAAGAAACAAGGTATATATTTGAATGACTAGTTGCCATATCCGATATCAGTAACTATGCTATCCCAGGAGCATTATAATAGTCTATCTATTTGGAATCACCCCATTTCTGAAGGGTATGAGGCCTCCCTACTCCCTTGTAATGATATTTGACAATAGCCTTCGCTAAGGAGTGTATTAACCGCATAATACTTCGAAGCTGTCTGGTACCTTGGTATCTGGCTGATAGTTTGCAGCATAGAAATATTATTGAGTGGAATAGAACCTTCCACATTAAGTAACAATTGACCGAATGGAGGTTTCTAGTGTAGTAGTGTTGATGTGAGATTAGATTACCTACTAGATTTAATTTTAACTGATAAATACCCAGGTTTGTAAAAAAAAACTATACATTTTTATTATCATTTTATCGATTGGTCAGATAGAAGAAATAATATTTTAGCAAGCCAATGGCCAAGAATGCAAACAAACCTTTTACAAGCCAGAAAGAAGGTCTTACGGAGACAGACTGCTTTCTGAATGCAACCGTGAATTTTTGAAAATAGAACACTTATTTATTTTTAGTAAGTTCCAAAATTGAAATACGTATTTTAATGGCCATTGCTCCTGTCGACGCATTTTGGTTAATTAATGCTGAGCCACAGTGCGAACGGTGAGCGCACGGCGGAAATTATTGTCACCAGCGACCGGTACCCGAGTTTATTCCGTTGGAAATTAACTATATTTACTTATTAAATTAACTACTACAATTTTAGTCTGTAATTTTGTATGTTTTGAAAGATTTAATTCACATCAATTTTAAAATTTCACCTAAGTATGTTTATTACACTTGCATAATCAGTTTTCTCTCAGCGGGTCTGGCAATACTTAATACCTACTTCCTTTCAACATAAACATTGAAACCCTATAACCTAACACTAGTACAAATGTAATGCATTGTCGTAATAATATGGCAATAAGTTAGGCGATCGTCGACTGTTAGTGAACCGCGGAGACCGCACCCAACAGTTTCACTCAATTGCTTTACAAGTTACGATAAGCACCCAATACGCTATATTTCCCTTTCAACTGGCGAGGGAAAACAACGTTGATTCTATAGGGTTGGCTAAGTTTGTGTCACTTGAGATCAGGATAGTTGGATCAACCCTTTAGGGTGACTATTGTATGTATTTGGGTCATTTGAATTCAGAATTAAAGATATGTCTTATAGGTACCATATATAGGAAACAAATTTTATATCTGTATAGCTTATGAGCTTCACTCAAATCTGTAAGTTTATTTTTGTAATATACAAGAACATACTTTAGCAGCCCTCAGACTACAGATATTAGTTCAAAACCTTACGCTTTCTATCGAGTTTTGCTCTAAGGATTAACAGTCCACACTTAATAAATTAAAACATAAAAGTTTCAGAAACAAAAAGGAGTAAAAATTTTACACTCTGATTGATATCTATGTATAAATTACCCAACTACTTATAAACGATTAACATACTCTTCTCATAAATACTGAAACAGCAACCGCACTCACCCCCGATCCCTGCGCACGATTGTTAAAGCGGCTACTAATCGGATTGTAGGACTGTGCCAGCTGATCGGGCGCAAACGGTAATGGAATCAAACACAATGCAATTACAGACAATACTGTATGAGATAACACTATTATTACGATACAATTACCTACGTGTTGAAGATTAAGTATCCGATAATATCGTTCTGATAATGCGGATGTTGTACTGATTGAAATTGACGTTCAGGTGTTTTGATCTGGAGTTAAGCTTGTGTTGTGCAGAAATATTTGCTAAAATTTCGAAGACAGCTATTGCGTAAACTAAGTTTAAAATCAGAGTGTCTATTTGTACAGATGCTATGAAAATAAATGTTCTGAAATCGAAACCATTTATTTTGTAAAAAATGAATGGACTGGAAAGATTAGATTTAGAAATATCATTTATTTACATAGATATTAACATATTTACAATATATATATATAAACTATACTAGTAAAACAAACAAACAAAAAAAAAAACCACCTGTAACTAAAAGGCGTCAAAAAAATCATCCAAATCACTGTCGACTGGGAGCGTGCCCAAGAGGCTGGCAGCATTTAGAAATTAAATAAATCATAATCATAATAATTGCAAAAAAAAAAATACATTAAACGTTGGCATTCAACACATTGACGCATGTAACGCCCTGAGAAATAGCACGGGTGTATTCCGACTGAGCGAGTGGATTACACGGAGCGCATTTGCTATCAAGTTTAAACGTTCTCTAAATTCATTGTTATTTGGTGCAGCACCTCTGCCATCAATACCAGAGACAGGTGCAGTATCTAAGCACGGTAACAGCATACACTTGTTTAGACTCTAATGTAGGTACGCCACACTCAGCGTTTCCACTGGTATCGGCTTCAGTAATAAACTTTGTGTAAACAATCACTTAGTGAGTGTAGAACTAGTGTTTCGATTAAAATTGGATTGAATTTAGAACAAAGATTAAAATTGAATTGAATTTAGAACAAAAACATCGTTCGATTTTTATCGCAACAATTTCTGTCTTGCAAAAATAGACAGACACAAAAGAAAGAGTCAAAGTTCTTCAGAACATGTCTGCATACAATCAAATGAACAAACACTGCTGAACAAATCATTCTGTACCTATTATGAGATGATTGCATCGAACGTTAAGTATCACGTATTCCGTACCCTTTTTTGTGAAACGAAAACATTGGTACTGGATTGGAAACGTGACCTATTTCATTGGAAGCACCCATGTTTTATTATAGCTCATTTCTCTGTATACACGATCATTGTTATGTCCGAAGCTCATGTAGAATACTCAATCAATCGTAAATAACATTGAGAACTAGGGCTTATAGTAGGTACTTTACAAAGGTTTCGCCCATCTGTCTAAATAAATGTTGCTAAATAAATAAAGGAGATGTTTTGTGTTACAAGCTATAAAGTAGAAGCAATATATGAGGTTTGTTTCTTCGGAATTGTTAAGTAAGACCTACTTGGATGTATAAAGCTGACTACGTATTTACAAATGCAGTTGGCATTTCTATGTATGTACATTTTGTCCTATGTTACATTAACTACTACGCATGCTGTTCACATAGAAAATTATACCAAATATTTTATCATAATTGCTCCGCTTGCATTCATACGCATTCCGGTCTGTTATCATAAGCTTAACCACGGTACGGTCGGTAACTAACCATCCAGACATCGGTATTTAACCATACATCCCATTTGTGTGCTCATCATAATTAGCTCAAACACTGGCACGGTTGAAATACGGGCTCCAAACCTACAAACTAATCATGTAACTCCAATAGTAATTGAAATCGGTTTCATTTCACATCGGGACGGACTGTGTACGTTGAATTAAACACAATCCGAGTCCCCGCTGTAACTGTGTTCGGTACACAGAGCGGTCTATGAAAGAGCGAATTGCAATCAAATCTAAGTTTGATTATGATAATAAACGAACCTAATTTCGGTTGGAATTAGCTGTTGCAACATGAATTAACGGTTAAGCTGGTTTTCAGCGAAATTAAGCTTACAATTAATAAATACATCTATTCCGGTCAAAAGACATGTGTTAAACAACACACGTTGAAATCCACGAACTACTTACGGCAATTTCTAAGATTCTCGCCAATTAACTTAATTACAGTAAGTAAAAGATTTAATATATACAATTAGTGATGCAACGCGTGTTAAAGTTGAAGTCGCTGGGTGTATAATTCATGTAGTAAGTGTATTTTCTCCTCGGGCGGGTGTAATCGGCTTAGAAGCCACAACGTGCCGGGCCTACCGCCGCAGACGTTCCGCGATCCTTGTTACCTTCTACCATTGTTTTTCGTTGTTTTATACTGAGGGGGAACTTCAATTGGATTCTGACTGAAGTGAGTTTGTGTGGAAACGTTGATTAGCAGCCGAGCATTTTAAACTTGTGAGTTTGTCTTTGTATACGTTTTTATAAACTGTACTGATTATGTATCTTCTAAATGGTATTAACCTAAAAAGTTAATGCCAATGAAAACTGTAAAGGTTTATAAGATATTTTAGTCACACAAAAATCTTTGCAACTGTCCAGTCCATGTTTACCAAATGAGGTTTTTTTAGAATTAATCAGCATTCGTTTCTTCCATTCACCCAACAAAATCGAATTCTCCAGAATGTTTATTTCCTATCGTAGCACTTTTATTATCTTTCCACATGACATTTAATTCAGAATTCCTGTTCAGCAATTTACAATAAGTGACTAGACTTAGACAAGCGTCGCGTCGTCGATAGAGCAACGCGTTAAAGATTTTAAGTGCATTCGCGCGGAAAATGTCAAGTCGCCTGACGGCTTGCGTTGCACAACTTTGGAAAAATCTTGTAACATATTTTAACATGACGGACTTTTTTGTTTTTAAAAGCCTTGTCAAAGATGTTTATACTCGTAGTACTTATCTATACTAACCACACTAATATCTATGTATATCAAAATGAAACCCGCTTTCCGTTGTCACGACATAACATGAAAACTGCTTGACCGATTTGGCTGAAAATTAGAGGGGAGGTAACTTAGACCCGGGAGAAGGTTTTAGGATAGTTTTTGTCGCCATCCGGCTACGGGAAGTGGATGAAAAAAAGGGCGAAAGCTATAGGTAATAAAGAGGAAACATTTTTTTGTATGTAACCCTAAAGGTTCTGAAACTACTGAAGCGATTTGAAAAATTCTTTCGCTGTTAGAAAGCTACACTGTTCCCGAGTAACATAGGCTATATTTGATCGTGAAACGGGTAGTAGTTCCCAAAGGACGCGGGTGAAACCGCTGGAAAACAGCTAGTATGAGATGAGTATCGCTCATATTTTATACATAAAAAAAAACCGGCCAAGTGCGAGTCGGACTCGTGCACGAAGGGTTCCGTAAATTACAGTTAAATCAACCTATCTCAAAAACTATAAGAGATACTTTGATCAAACCAAAAATCGTTGAAAGAGTTAATTAGCATGCATCACCTCTATTTTTTTTAGAATTTTATACCCCGTAGTTATAAAAATAGAGGGGGGGGGACATACTTTTTACGACTTTGAGAGCTGATATCTCAAAAACCGTTCACTTTAAGAAAAATGTTTTTTAGAAAACTTTATATCATTTTAAAAGACCTTTCCATTGATACCCCACACGGGTATGTACATCGAAAAAAAAAATTTCATCCCTCAGTTACATGTATGGGGGGCCCCACCCCCAATTCTTTTTTTTACTATTTAGTGTCATATTTTTGTAGCGGTTCATACAACACATATTCCCATCAAATTTCATCACTGTAGTACTTATAGTTTCCGAGTAAATCGGCTGTGACAGACGGACAGACGGACAGACGGACAGACGGACATGACGAAACTATAAGGGTTCCGTTTTTGCCATTTTGGCTACGGAACCCTAAAAAGGACACGCAATACTATTGTAAACTTGGCAGTTAACAAAATTACAAAGCTAAAATTCTTAGCGAAATGAACAAATAGGAAATGGCGAAGATAACCGTGTTAGGGGCAGTTTGTCGGCATCACAAATTCTGAACATCAAGCCCGTTCACACGGACTGCATTGTAATAACCCTGAATTGGCGAGCCTGCACGCACAGGCATTCTGTCCTTATTATATCTAGCTCTAAAAATTACTGTGTCTTGGTAAATATAGCACTAGGTACATGTATGTGTATCTATAACGATAATTTAACTTTTACGTGGCTTTTGATACCATTTTATACCTTTGTTTTTCAAATGGTAAGAGACAGCTAAATTTTTCGCAAAATGTGATACTAATTTGCGACCACAAAATAATTATACTTTTTTGTAATTATTCGTAAAACTTGGCGGCATAATAAAAATGCAAAGAAAACATCACATTAACATTCAAATAAGTAACTTCAACTTATATACGACTTCAGCCCCTCTGGCTCAACAAACATGTTATTCAAAAACCTTCATTCGTCAGTTGTGATTGGTTATTTCCCTATTACACTATAATTTGAAAGTATAAAGGAAGGGAGCGGATATGCGGTTATCACTCACCTTTATAGGCACTAATATTGACTTACGATCGCTTCCCTAAGACCGTCCCCGATTCTAATGATAATTGACGGCCAGGACATTAAAAAGATGGGTTGCCAAACTTGCGGCTTATCACGAACGCATCGAGGCGACGCTGTTTTGTCCCGCACTCTTGAATGGGGAATTTTATTCATAATTTTTTTCGATTGCTTTTACAAACTTTCCTTCATACCGAGATTTCTTACATAAAGTTTCTCTTACAAAGCTTTTCTGCCTACAGTTGTTGCTCTATAGAAAATGTTATCGACTTTTCTGCAAATAGTCAGCTTTTTAATGAAATAGAAGTAGCATTTGGAGCTTTGCGACACAGGAATAACACAGACAGTTGAGACCACTGCAAACAACGCTGAAAAATTTAACTGCGCTGTTAGTTGACCGTTTGCAGCAAAGTTACTGATACTAAAAGCTGTAGTTGGTTTTATTTCTGTGTTGTAAATACTAAAAGGGGTTTGTGAATTTGCAAAACTTTTTAGACTACTTCGAAGCGGAAGAAAATAAATAGACGAACTCGTTTGCAAGGGAAATGGGTCGATATCTCGACTCTGGCTACAGTTACTTAGAGTTTGTACTAGTCATCCATCGTCATACCTCTCTGCCTTGCGATTCCGTAGAAAGTTTAGAAAGAAGGTTTTCTTACCTGTAACAAATACAAGAAAACTTTAGAAGAAAATCCAGTATGAAAAAAAAATATACATAAAAATGGCACTATGTAGAATAAAATTACGATAAGCATTAAAGCTGTTGCGAATTACAGCAGATTTGAAACTAACAAAGGCAAGAGAACAATAAGCCGGCAGTTACCGCAATGCCGTTTTATTTCTCCGATCGCAATTTTTCACCGAACATATTTTCCACGACAACACATTGCTACGCCGACAAAACTTAGCCTGATTAATCCGATGTTAGATTTATTGCATAAATAAATCAATTCGAGTGCGACAAACAAGCCCCTTTTGCCTGTTGATTTTTTTGTCTTCCCCATTCATTTTGTTGCCCCAGCGATAACTTCGGGACTCCTGATACACAAATTAAATATTGATTTTTTATACGCTAGAGGGTTCGAATTTTTTCTAGAAAAAAATTATAAGGAAAAATTGGGTTCATTAGATTGATGTGCCGGAAAAGGGAAAATTGATGAATGATTTCTAAGATTAAAAACAATATAAGGATATGCTGGTATTAAGTATATTGTTTACCTACCTTTTGTTATTCCGATAATACAAAAGCAATAATTGAAGGCGAAATTACAGGAAAATAAAATTAATTTCCTTTCAACATTTGCAACATTTATAGGTACGTATGCTGTAGAGTTTGAGACCAAATTCGGCGTTGTATAATTGCTACCCTATTAAAAAAATGCATAATAAACATTACAATCTGGATTATCTTTAAACCCCATTCACAAATAAATCCTCTAGCAAACAAACAAATTCATTCCCATCCCATATTAGTGAGCATTTAAAACAGATATCCATTTTATGGGTTCCATTACAGTGTCCATAACGGGATGGCATTCTGCGTGGAAGCCAAATTGCGTCGCCTGAAGCACTGCCTAACATTTCATTACTTGATAAAAACACAGAGAGAGAATTTTGTCCCTCTTTCCTGAATTTTATGGGCACACGTAACTTGAGATGCAGTGGAAATTTTCGGTGTAATGTACTTCTCTTTACTAGGCTCGTGAAGGAAAACGCGTTAAATTTGTGTCTGTACGTGAATTATGGATTTGGGGACATTTTAAGGTACGCAGCCGTGAAATCATGCCTATTGCTTGTATTGCAGTTTTTTTACGAGCTATATTAATGTTACTTCACATTTAATTTTCATGAAAGGGTAACTAAGTATTTCAAACATTTTACTTTGTAAAATTTATATTAAATTGCAATGGTTTCAGTTTTCACATGCTTGCATTCCCTGACAATTTTGCTACTCGCTTTTAAAAGCTCATTAAATAATAAAATGAATTCTATATTTTTGTTTTAAACATCAAACATGATAGAATACTCTGTTTGATGTGAGTAGACATAAAATTGTTCATAAAATATTGCAAATAAGACGTCTCTTGCAGACGAGGGGATGTTTTCAAATAACACCGTTTCAGCATACTGCGCCATGTGGCCACCATGTTACCATATTACAATAAAGAGATACCTACACCCCAAAAAGGTTTTTATCACATAGATAAGCTATATTTTAAATCAAATTTAGTAACTTTTATAATGTACTTTAGTTTTGTTTAAAAAAAAACCCTGTCTATGGCAGTTTATGGACAGGCAGTAAAAGAAAATATTTTAACCTACCATAGCAAAAGCTATAAATTGGATCTTACTCCACCACTATTCATTTTAATGACTTTCATTTATGAATTTTGCGAACAATTATTTATGTCAGTCAAGTTTACTAAATTATCTGTGTACTAAACAGCTTTTATTTAAAAAGAAAACTAATTTAGTCGTTATTAGACATCATTCGTCTCCCACAATCCCTGGCGGGTCGTTTCGTGGTATACATTTTGGCCGAGATTAACTTCTGCCCTATTGCCGCGTCCTGAAGCAAAAATAAATACTGCGGTACAAATTAATGTATGTACAATTAATTGTTGTAATGCCAACATTAATTTCTATTGTAGCTTTGCCAGATTAAATGTAGTCTAACGATAGGAGCTAGCTGTTTATTTTAGCGAGACTTACGAGTCTATAAAACATTGGTGGTACTGGTACGTTTTGTTTGCTAGTTAATAATTCTTGTTATACATGTTACAGCCAAAGTAATAAGTTTGGATATCATATATACCTCTATTATCTACTTAGCTATTATTTGTAATATCTACTCAATTTGGATAAAGTGATAATTGACACAGAATTAATCACATTAACTAGCAATTTCGTATAATATCTCCATAGACTTGGATAATTATGACGTTTCGGGTCCTTTACAGCATCCATGGTCACGGGCAGACTAAGGTGTTGGTCGTCTTGACATTTTAGTTACACACAGTTACCCTATATTTTGTTATACCTACCATATTTATTACTTTGGCTAACTTTGACCAGCTATTATGAATAATATTCAGATAAAGTAATTAATTTATCACATTGTCAAGTCAATTTGGGTATTATATATAATGACCAGTGATTATGTATAGTATATATTTAATCACTATGACTGTAACATACATACATAGACGTAGTAAGCAAAGGCTACATTTTCTTAACATGCAGAATAATGTCTTTATAACATATAAGACTTGATGACAAAGCACACGGTCGTTCACTTTTACCACTTTTGCCGCGCTGTGGTCAGAAGTCACAAGAACAAGTCTTGTCAATGTGACTCAGCGTGACTGTCAATCTAAAGTAAAAGTTAACCACTGACAGAGGTAAGAATATGTAATGCGATTAGCACTATATAAATCGAATACTGTTTATATTACGTGTTTCACCTTAAGAGTCAATCTATTGAAGTATTGACTCTTTATTGATTGAAAATCAGAGCTGTATCTAATAGGCTATTCAAATAAAAACTCTCGATTCTACACGCTGATTATCGATTTCTTAGTAACTTAGTTTTAGAAGTGACTTATTTGATATATAGGTATTTAATAATGCCTAAAAAACTTGGAACTGAACTCAAAAACTCAAGCAATAAATCAATACTTTTTTCGAAGATATAATGTAAGATAAAATGCCTATCCGTTGTTATACTAAGTAGGCATAACAACAAATTACTTAACGTAATGCAATAACTTAATCGTGGCATCAATCATAACTGCTTGATTAACACGCAGATCGGGGATAATGGACCGTCATAGTAATTTAATTTGTTACCAACGCTACAGTTGCTTCGTGATTGTAATTCATATGATAGCATTTGTTTTATTGATTAACTACTTTACTTGACTGCCTCGTTGGTCTAGTAGTCGCAAGCGCGGCTGCTGTGCTAGAGGTCTCGGGTTCGATTCCCGGGTCGGGCCGAACTCGCTTTGTGGGTTTTCTTAAACTTTCGCAAAGCAGTCCGTAGTCTGGAAGTTGGTGATTGATTTACCCGTGCATCGGAGAGCACGTAAATGTCGGTCCTGCGCCTGATCTCTTTCTGGTCGTGTCGGATTGCCGTCCCATCGGGCTATGAGAGTGAAGGAATAGGGAGTGCACCTGTGTCTGCGCAAATGCTTCTGCACTATAATATGTCCTGCGCAGCTGGCTGATCTCCTTAAATGAGAACAGCCGCCGTGGTCGAAATCGGCCGTGGACGCCATTATCATTACTTTACTTTAAATACATTTTATTATTTTTCTTAGTTTTTGGGAAAGGATATAAATCCGTACTTACTTAAAGTCAAAAAGACATAAAAAACGGCTGGTCTTAAGCTACAAATGACATTAATAATCTGAAGCACATTATTTAATTTATTAAGTCCGCATAAACCCTGTTCAATCTAATCATAGTAATCTAGTATTTATCACATTCTTGGCTCATAGGAAGTAGTTTTTATGGCTTTAAAATCAGCCACACTAACTGCAGAATGAGGTAATTCCTAGCCACCTACGTTTGCATTTAGTTACTAAAGTTTTATCCTTGAAAATTTGCAACTCGTACTCAATCATAATGGTGTTTGAACCTAACAAACGAATCAACTGCTGAATGAAAAACAGCTGACGAAAAAGTCTATTTTTCTACCAAGTGTTTATTTATCCAAACTGTATTCTTCTATCGCGGTTGATATATAAAACTACAAGAGTCCAGCTTTACTCTCTTGACCTATAAACGATATTGCACTATCTTATCATGTGAACAGTTTAAGCTTCTTCCTTTTAGTACTACAGAATCTAAGCTCAAAAATTTGCAAGTGCTCAGGCGGAAAAGACCGTAATTCCGAAACGCTTTTGGTCCTACACTAACAGCGTTGACAGATTAGTAGATTAATATTATAAGGCATTCTCCACCAGTCATTCAATCTATTACGGTGCCGTTGGCTTGTCTTTAAGGAAAAACTGGACAGAGAAGAATCGAGCATTAATTATTGATTGCTTCCACTTCCTCATGGCATGTTGGAGATTCCAGACCATCAAGTTCAGGATTCCTCGTGATATTTTTCGTCAAACTGAAGCAAAAAGTAATGGTTATGGGAAGCTCTTGAGCAAGTATTTTGATAATCATTTGAAAGCGGTGAACAGCGTAATCATGATAGCGTTTGCGATCATCAGCTTTGAACAGATCAACAGTTTTTATTCTCACTTAGAACTATCATCTAGATGTTGTGTCACACACACACTAATTTCACAGAAAGAGGTTTACTTTGTCCGTTACGGGTTCATACTTTCTTATCTGTAGGTCCTGTCATTGAAGACCAACCTCGAGAAAAGCATCTAAATCCTTCTTGATTACCTCGGCTTATAGAATTAAGGCCGTGAAACCCATCTAGGGTTGTGTTTTGGCTAATTAATTCAGGACCCAAATTCCAAGCGTACTAATACAGTTGAATAAGTTATTTGTATTTGTATAGTTGTGAGTTCTAACGCCTATGACAATGTATAGTGCCTAAACATTGTTGAAATTAATCGTAGAAATCAACAAACATTAAAAACAAAAGAAAGCCTTTCTTTGTCCGATACAAGTGTAAATTATATTGTTTATCTATTCCCATCGCACTTATGGTCTATTAACGACATTGTGCTTAACTTTTACCACTTATTGAAAGCGAATTTCCATCATTTCTTAGAGGCGCTTCATTATATCATGACCTACTTTCTATAGAAAATGTGTCAATGTTGTCGTTATGATCAATTCTCGTTTTAAATCAGGAAATATTATTGGTTTCGTTTAAATAAAGTGATCTTGCCACGGTGTACGTTAAAGTTGAGCGTCTTTGTTGACTGAACCCAATAGAGCGCACAGCAAAGAACCCGGTAAGTAAGAATAAATATTACTTTATTTACTCTAGCCGTTGCTGAGAATATTTCGCAAACAACAAATATTTTAATGGGATAGATATTTCCGGGAAGAATTAAAAGCATGCAAATAAACCCGTGCAATATTTTTCGGTGCCCAAACAACCCTATTTTGGTCACAAAATAAGGTTTATCTCCTAAAAGTTATTTCGTTCAAGGTAAAGGAACACTCCATCTTCTAGGCTCATAATTGGGTAATGGATCGGAAACCCAGGCCCAATATTTCAGAAGCCTGACTAACGGTCCAACCACAAACCTCTCAATTTACATAGGTACTTCGCTTTATTTATATAAGGAAAAGAAAATCTTTTGAAACCTACGCAAAAGTACTTTGTCATAATTTATTATAGATAATATTGAAAATTACGCAAGGGAAAAATCACAAATAGACTCAATATATTTTATTACGTCTAAAAATTATATATTATAGGACTCTTTTTACGAGTTCACTTATAACTACTAAGATCAGAAAACCTACAAGACTTGTATCGCAGTGAATATTAGCAAATATGCCCACTGTGCTTTGCAAATAAGCCTCAGACTTCCTCCGTAGGCGTTTCTGAGCTAATAATTGCCTTCACCCTACATGGCTTGTAAGTCTCACATTCAATTTAATTCATGTATTTGTTGAAGCTAATTGAATTAAATCATTTAAATTCACATAGTTGATTAAAACTATTATGATATTTCTTTGTGGTGGTTCTTGGTGTAGAGTACGTTAACATTACCTAGTAAGGTAAGGAAAATAGATAAACATTTGCACGCATATGCAAATATATGCAAAAACAATAAGTTAACCAAAACACAGTATTATCTGCACCTCATAATGTATAGCTCAGTTAACGAAATGTCAGCTAAGCCATAAACAAATCAAACAGCAGTTAAGTCAGCCATCATGGCGCAACTTAGAATTATGAAAACAAAAGAATAATCAGATATTATATATTTACGCAATAGTTCATTCAACCAATACAGACGTCAAAACCCAATAAAAATGCGATTGTGTAATATTGCCTTAAGACAGGCAGTATATCTTACCACCTCCGCACTTTTGATCAATTAAGTATATTAAATTACAATTTATAAGTATCATATTCAAAAGTAGTATTATATCATTTTAAAAAAAAACCTTGCCAAAGGCACAAAGTGTAACTACGCCCTTCGCCGACCTCGATATCAGAAAAAAAAGAAAACAGGCGTATACGCATTCCATTCTTATTTGTACCCACCGTTTCCTGTATACAATGCGCTCATACAGGCTTTGACAATTCAATTGACAAGTACCGCTAGAAAAAAACTATCTGAAGAACTTTAGGACCGAGATTGAAACCAGATATCATTCATTCATTCTTAATAGTCATTCTTGTTACATGTCAGTGTATACTCTGGGAATGTGAAGGCCGTTGACTAGGAACTTAAATGCCATACCTTAGCTTGAGGTAGCTTACCAAATGTTTGGGCTTGTAATTGCATAAATATTTCATTAAATGCTAGTCGCTTGACTTATCATGGAAACTATACAATTTATTACTTTTTTGAAGGTGTGGTAAATTGTGATTTATCGAATTGTAGGTACATACACAACGTAAGTAGTCTGTGTTGCAACTCGGGTATTTTCTAATCAAAACGGCGGATCTATACAAGATTTAAAAAGTATACTTAACATATTTATCTAACGTTTAGGTATGACAGCGAGGTACTTCTCATAGTTTTTGATTTTTCTGAATGTGATATTGAATGGCGTATAAAAGTTATTTTTTTAATCGGTTCAAGTTTGTCAACAAGAAAAGATACTTTGAGAAAAAAAACAGTTAGGTACCATAAAATATGCAAATAAGATATTTTAACCCGGATTTAGAAAAAAGTCACTCAACGGGACATGTGACGCAGAACAGTTTTTGCGGACAAGCAATTGGTATACCTACATATTGTCTAGATATGTGTTCTAACTAATTCGTGATCTAATAGGCAAAATAGTTATTAATGCATTTTTTATCACAATCAACTTTTTTGTTATTATTGTGTTCCGAGAACGGATTTTTCTACTAAACAATCGAAGATAGTTTCTCGACAATAATACACGAGACGATCGAATTGGTACATGGTGAATCATCAAGGAGTAGCAGACGTCGCTATTCAATACAATAGGTTAATACGCTTACAAATACTTACAGGCACTATTGGTAGATCACAACACCACATGCTATTTTAACCAATAATCTTAGAGGATTAAGGTGTAAATTCGCATGATGAGCTTCTGGTATATAATTTAATGCACACAATTCGATTGCTGCAGACACCTTGAAGCTTTGATTGAAGCGTGTTGCTTTAGTGAACTACACACGGATGCACGGACGTGCCGAACAAAAGCGCGCTAATTAGGAAACTGTGTATAAACATGGCGATCGATTGAGAGAACACGATGATTGAGTGAAAGTAACAATAGATAGGTACTACAGAACCGGTACAACATGTTGTAACAACAATACAACGAGTAATACATAAATGTTCTGAACTAGAAGGAAACTAGAACGCGTATGATGTGCTAGCAAGGAGAATCTTATTTTACCAAGAAGTTTGACTTCACGTTCATGATATTAGATTTCTGACGAACTCGGTGTAACTATTCAGGATTCTCTTTTGTTTTATGGTATTGTATGTAAGTTTGCTGTAATTGCGTTCCTAGTTTACATTGTTTGTTCGGTGTCATTTTGTCTACGAACTGATGGAGACAAGGCGTAGGTATTTAATTTGCTTTGATAATCCACATAGCAACTGGATTAAAGGAAACAGTTTTATAGTTGAAAATTATAAATGTATCAACTTATACAGAAAATAATTGTTTTTACGTTACGTAAGTTTCAGGTCGAAGGTCCCTAACATTACCATGTTGTAACAAACTTTACAAGCATCTGATAGAAAAAACCGAATTAAGTAACCTAACAATTGAACTTGAGGAATAACATCAACAAAATTGATTAGGTTACAGTTGGCCAACACTAAATATAAACTATTCGATACAAACATCTATTGTTTGGTTTGAAACTCATTGAAGTCGCTACAGATAAATGGAAATCAATTCGATTGGTGTTCACAGTTGCAGCAAACTTCGGCAGTTTGGCTACCAATGTAAGTCGTTGCAACATTTGCAAAATACATTATATTTGATGCCGTACGTGAATGTATTTTATTTAGCTGTGTAGAGCTCTTTGCGAAGAAACTTGTTCGGAGAAGCAATACTACTTCAAATATCTATTTCGTGAACTAGTCTAGCTAAAGTGTAGCTTAAAATCGATGTAGATATTACTTATCAAGAAGAGAAATTCTAAACTTTAATGCTGCCTGCGGTTTCACTTGCCCTAGGACCCTGACCTCACATAGTATCCGCATTTTTAAATACTTTCTTTTTTGACTGTTGTTTTCATCTTTCTCTCCCTTTGTTTGGCTATTAAAAAATAAATAAGTAAAATTTAAATGAGAGCTTCTGGTGACCTTGTATCAACATACAATTCTGAAAATATTGAAAGACAAAAGCATGATACTTAAGTCTGCTCAAACAAAATGTTACCTAATAACAAAAGTTATAAGATACATAATAAATATTTATGTCATGTCGCACATCGTAATGACTATAAGAAGTGGCAAATGTGTAATTAGGACGACTTCTCATCCCATTCAGGAGGTCTCCTCATCTCTTTTATTATTTCTTGCGACACTATTTATAAAAACGTTGTTTCTGTTATAAAAACAGAAGTATTGTATTATGAAAAGGTTTTGCTTGTTGGCACACATTTATTCCGCTATATTTCAGAATTTTGTATTTGTAAATATGTAGAAAAAGCTATTGTAAAGTTTATTTATTTATTTTTATTGCAAAAAATGTATACAGATGCATACTTAGCCTAGGTATACATTACCCTGTTAGGGCGCAGCAAATTAACTTAAAATTAGGTAAGTGTATCACAATATTTACAAAAATAATACTATTTAATTTAATTCTTAATTTAAGTTAGCATAAGAATCAAAAATTCAAGAGTAAAATCTGTGACATTGCAAGCACTTCTTCACTTTACATTAACTTGACTCAATAACAAACGTGATGTGATCAAATAATAGCTATTGGTAAATAAATACCAGGGTTATCCCCACGGTATATAAAAGGACCATATCTGACTTCAAATTTCAAAAACCCATCATCAATAACAATATAATCAAAGGCCAATAACCTGCCTAATTTACATGTTAACGATATAACGAGAATCTTCGAAACCTATTGACCCTAAAATACCAAAAACATAAACAATTTTAAATGTTTTCACGCATAAGTAACATGGTTAAGAAAATTTTAATTGTTTTTAACGGTTACGCACGCACTATTCACACGACATCGGTCTGGATTTGTGTAGCTATTGCACCTTATTACGCAACAAACTGCTTCATTAGGCTATTTTATTGCTTAACTTTATTAATTTACAGTCTACTAAGCAAGAACTATATTATTAAGTACTTATAGAAAAATATTGTTAGGCTTGTTACTCAACGTTTATTTCAACGTTTTATTACAAATGACCACTTATTTTCATAAGTCTGATGATTTACTTATGTTTGAATGTGTATTTGTTTGCTTACTTAGGGTCCGTTCAGACAGACCGGCTCGGAGAGCAGAGCAAATTCTTAACACGTTGAAAATTGAGTACTTAGTATTTGATGTAAGGTTTATTTTTGCATGCGCACTGCTTTTGTCATTGAGAATGCTCTAATGCGCTCGGTGTGAAATAATAAGAGGAGGCGACCGGCTCCGATCGTGTATTTTTTCTTGACGTTTGGCTCCGTTTGCATGCTCTTTAATGCTCGCGCAGCCTATCGGCTCCGGTCTGTGTGAAAAGAAAAATGCGCGCCGATGCTCTCCGCCCCGGTCCATCTAGTACCACTGATATACTTATTTACTTGCCATTGTGAATTTATTTTTATAATGATATAAAAAACCTAAATATCTTCTGAATATTAAATACTAGCAGCTTACCCGTAGTTTCGTCCCGGGGGACCTCCTTCCCGTACCCAGACAAAATATAGCCTATCCTATGTTACTCGGGGATAGTCTAGCTATTGGACAGAGAAATAATTTTTCAATCGGTTCTCTATTTTCAGAGCTTTTAGTGAGTGCACAAACAAAAAAATATTTTTATCTTTACTATTACTATTTACTATATATTTTACTACTAAACACGCTAATCTCAGGAACTACTGGTCCGATTTGAAAATTTATTTCAGTGTTAGATAGCCCATTTATCGAGGAAGGCTATAGGCTACTTTTTATCCCGGTACGGGAAGTAGTTCCCACGGGATGCGGGTGAAACCGCTGGCAGAAGCTAGTCTTTACTATATTAATATAGATAATCAATACCCATACACAATTAGTACAATGTAATTAGTTGATAGTGCCAGTTAGCTGCATTAACACATACTTAATCTTAATGAACTGATGAGCTTTCTGTCTACCAATTATGTGCACACAATGTTGTTTACTGAGGCGTCGTTCTCACGCTTGTATTAACTTTATCTCCATTAATTTGATTGGTCAACATATTATTGTTATGACGTTACGACTTTCTTGAACGAATGGATAAGCAGAGAAATAAATTATTTCAATATTCTTGAAATAATTTTTGAAAATCAATCAAATATTTTACTGGCTATGGAGGTGTTCTAGCAAAATCTGAATTGATTTAATAACTCTTTGAAACTAGCTTCTGCCCCCGGCTTCGCTCGCGTAGAGTTCGGTTATATCGCGTTTCCAAGAGAATTCTTCAAAAGTCTGGCATAAAAACTATCCTATGTTCTTTCTCAAGGTCAACTCTATCTGTACCAAATTTTATTAAAATCAGTTCAGTGGTTTAGACGTGAAAGGGTAACAGACAGACAGACAGAGTTATTTTCGCATTTATAATATTAGTAGGGATTAAATATATATACAAAATTCTCAAAAAAAAATAATTAACGCCATCAAGCTAAATACTGCGGTACATTTGTTATGACCCGGATGATTTAGTTGGGTACCCCGATTTGGTATACTTGACTAATGATCAACACTGTTAGGCTTTTGCCCTCTGGCTTATGGTAAAGTGACATTGTATGTAACTTGCTTTTGAAACTTTTTGGGCAAAATGCACTGTAAAGACTTTACCTCAAAGCCAATAAAATCGGTTAAGTATTTAAAAATTTTTATACCAATCGTACCTGCATACTTCACACTCCTTTCACTGTTTTTGGAGTTTTTAAAACGCCCCCTGTCTATTTTATAACTTACAACTTAACTAAAAGAAGATAATGTAGGTAACTTCATCCTCCGAGCCTTTTTCCCAATAATGTTGGGGTCGGCTTCCAGTCTAACCGGATTCAGCTGAGTACCAGTGCTTTACAAGAAGCGACTGCCTATCTGACCTCCTCAACCCAGTTACCCGGGCAACCCGATACCCCTTGGTTAGACTGGTGTCAGACTTACTGGCTTCTGACTACCCGTAACGACTGCCAAGGATGTTCAATGACAGCCGGGACCTACAGTTTAACGTGCCATCCGAAACACAGTAAATGGTGTCTAAGATATACTTAGAAAGTAGAGGTACATACAAACTTAGAAAAGTTGCATTGGTACTTGCCTGACCTGGGATCGAACCTGCGCCCTCACACTTGAGAGGTTGGTCCTTTACCCACTAGGCCACCACGACTCATTGTAGGTAACTTATTAGGTAAAAAATGCAAAATCTGACTTACATACATTGTTCGAAGCGTCAAATGATATAACAATGTAATATAACAAAGCTGTTTTGTATGTAACAAAAAGTCTGCATTGTCTATAGATAAAATTCGGCACGCCTTCGTAAATGCCGATGATAACTTATTCGAGGAGGCCATTTTACCCGAATTTATGGTTGATTTAACTCGTTTATTCCGGGAAAGAACTTCCCATGCTTAACGATGAGATACACCAGTAAAGATAGGGCAACCCCGGATCTATTTCGCATTCTTACGCATTTTCCGTGTTAAAAAACTTGGGTAGGGTATTTAACCGAGTTAAATTAAAGGCATAGAAATATTTAAAGAATTGGATAAATTACGCCTATCTAAGCTGACATACGACAGGTTTGGTTTCTTTCGGAAATCTAAATGGTATAGGTAGTATTGACGAGTCAACAGAAAGCTGTAATATAAATAGCAACAAAACTCAAGCACAAGAAAACGGGCCAATTAGCAAGCATATCTGTAAACAAGCGGGGAATTTGATACACGTATCATAAATCCGAGTTTCATAGTTAATAAGTATGCCACGTGCAGATAATTGATTTCGCGCCTCTGATAACAATAATGTATTGAGTATCCGAGATAGCTTCGCACAAACACGTACTTCGGACAACTCGCGACGTGACACGAATGTGGCAAAACTTGATCCGTTAAAATTACCAACGCGATCAATAGCACAAACAATGTAAAGGTCTCGGTCAAAGTTTTCCTTTGCGGGGTTCGTTTGTTATTCAGGACAATTGCTGTTTAGTACGCTACCGGTAACCTCTTTACATTTCTATTGCTAAGAATTTTGTTTTGAGCTGCTTAATTAACTCCCTTCTTGTACTTCCTTTCTATTCATCCCATCACCGCGAACACTTAATTCATAATAACATCAACAATCTAGCGAACAAATCTATACAGAACTTCCAATCACGTAAGGGCTTTCAATTAATTAACTGTGCTCTCTAATTCGGCGAGGTTGCGAGGCGATGCATTAAATCGCGCTCATCTGCACAAGCTGCATAGAACCTCGCCTTAATTGCAAAGAGCTGCGTCAGCTAAGATTTACCAATTAAGAGAATCGGAAGCGGAACCACTTGCCCAGTCAGCGGAGCTCCGAACGCAGCCAGCCAGCTAGCCTCGCACATGCTTTAACGAACACACCATATTGTAACCAAATAAAACGCTGAAGGGATTCCTCATTTACATTTTTTTGTGAAGGACACACGCCCGGGTTTTGTTTGGAAAATAAAACATTTCGTCCCAAATATGTCGCTTTTAAATTATCAGCAACATTATTTTATGGCTTCCCTGGCCTGGTAAAGAAAGAAACATATAGAACGTATCAGACATTTATTTTCCCACGCAATTTGTAAGAGTCAACTGTGGGAAACGAATTACCTAATATTTGGTTGCTAAGCAACCGGCCACTACACGCGATGCGACAGAGTTTATATAAATTATTGTAAGATTTTCTATGTGAGAACAATAAACTGATGGCACTGAGTTTCATCTTTATAAGTTTTATATAACAAAATTACAACTAGGTGCTAAAATGAAGATAATTTCTAAATGTGATACAATTCACGCCAAAAGTTATGAAGCAGGTTGGAAATAAATCGATATCCTTATCTCCATAGAAATTAAGATCAATCATAAAATAGCGTTGCCTCAGAAACGAAGCGACTTACTGATAACAGTATCTATTAAGTATACGACTACTAATTTATGAATATTGAAAATGAAAAGTTAAGATGACCTTTTTTGTTCCACCATTAAGACTTTGTTAAGAGATTGAACTTAAAATTTTGGTATTTATAGGATTTTCAAACATTTTACAATAAAATCAGTTTAAAAAAAAAAACAAAGCAAATATAAATTGAACAAGGGGAAAGAAACCACATGGTTAAAAGCGATTCTTCAAGTAATTTTAGAAAATGTCCCCCATCTTTCATGGGAATAATATGGCTTTACCCCATCTAACTGAGCATGTAGTTGAGTATGTTTTTATATACAAAAATCTCTAAAGATAATATCCAATTAAAATGTTGGAGGTATCAGGAACCACGATGCTCTGTTGTAAAGCTTAGAAAGAAGACTAAAGGAGGTTGAGAAAAAAAGTTTTTATGTAAAAAGTTATTGACGTATCATCTAGACAAAAGAAAGTCCTTTTTAAATAAAGAACATTTCCATAGTAACAAAACAAAAGAGACTCGAGTCTCCTCTTCATAAAAGGCAGGTGATAGTCTTCGTCACAGCGTGTTTTTGCTTTGTTTCAAAGATAGGAAGAATTACGCTAAGATAAATACACATTTATTTGTAGGATTTATGATTCTTTCCTGATTGTTGTTATTAAATCCTAAAAAACGTATTAACATCTTTTAAAACTTTCTACTAAAAAGACCTCGTAACTGGAGCATATAACTTCAAAGTGTTCCGTTTTAATTTTCTTTGAATTTCAAAGCTTTAGCCAGGATTTCAACCACTTATAATCTGGGACTAATTAATTATAACTACGCATTTTATTTACCCTTTCTAATGAACTTACCTACTTTTGAAAAACTTGAGCATAATATTATATAGTAAGGATTACCTACAAATTCTTCTATCAACTTCAAGTAATAGTTCAAAATTCATGAAGCCTTCAGTGTTTCAGACGGTACTGGATATTGAAACAGGATTCAATTAATAAAGTCGACGATGCAAAAGCTTTATTTAGATACCGCACCTGCTTATAACCAGGAAATACCTACTAGAAGATGCATACCATTATAATAGGAATCTCTTCAGATTAATATTGTGCCCTATAAAGAAACAGAATGTAATGTTACGTTTGTAGCCACTCACACTCACACATTCATCACACACACACATAAAAATCCTTTTCACATAAAATATATATTTACAATATATATTACTTATATACACTACACTACACTACACTAAAATTATATTTAAATACTATTTACAAGAATTATATACAACACCTACTATTCTGCCTATCTCCTTAAATCTATTTTATTTACTAATTACAATATCGTGCATTGGAAACAAACGGCTCAGTCGCGCGGTCGCCTGTCAAACAGGTTTTAGGAACTTGCCACGGCGTATGCGCCTGCGGCGCCGCGCCGTCCAACACTCCGCGCCAGTCGAGATTTCGTCATCGGCCGCGAAGCCCATGTCGCTTGCTTTACCGCTCGCAAAACTTTTGCTATCGCACGTACTCGCTATCTAGTTTAATATTTCCAATCCTGTACTTATTTCTACTCCTTCTATTCTGTGTGGTGTATTCTATAATCTGTTAACTGTCTATCTTCCGTGTGTGAACTATTGCCTGTGCTTACGCAATTACACGTGCTACACTACTGGACTTGGGACTTTTTCTTCACACCCTTAACACACGACGACCAACGGAGCAGGTAGTACCATACTACTCAACCACCCACAACTGGTGACCCCGATAAGGACACTACAGGTACTCTTAAAAACAATAAGTGACAATGAGTGATAGCAGTGATTCCGGTAATACCGTTAACTCGCGTGCTAGCGCGAACGTGGCCACGCGGCAAAAACCAAAACCGATGCGCGTTTCCACTGACCGCGGAAAATCGGATGCGGTAAAATCAAAAATCAAGGTTCCTGCATTCTCAGCCGAGGACCCCGAGCTTTGGTTCGCACTGATAGAAGGCCAATTTTCCATGCATGACGTGACGGACGACTTTGAAAAATTCACGCACGTCACCAACAACTTGGATCTGCAGTATGCGAAGGCCGTGAAAGATATTATCGTCCACCCGCCGCCTAAGCATCGTTACGAGAAACTGAAATCCGAGTTGGTCAAGCGACTTTCAGCATCTCACGAGAAGAAGGTGAGACAGTTGCTGACCCATGAGGAGCTCGGCGACAGGAAACCTTCACAGTTCCTGCGACACCTGCAAGATTTGGCCGGCCCTGCAGTGCCTGAAGATTTTATTAGGTCGATCTGGAGCAACCGTCTGCCACACAACATCCAGACCGTCTTGGCTTCGCAGCCTACTCACTCTCTGGAGCAGCTTGCGGATCTGGCTGACCGCATTCAAGAGCTCACTGCACCCTGCACTGTCGCCGCTGCAACTTCTACCAGCGCTCAGAGAAACAGTGCTTCCGAGGAGATCGCGGAGCTGAAGAAAATGGTGCAGCAACTTACGCTGAAGCTGGATGAGCATACGCGCGCGTCATGCTGTTCTGCGGGGCGTCCTTCTAGAGCACAGGAACGACGCCGCTCATCGCCGCGACATCGAAGCCGATCGAGGTCCAGCTACCAGAAGTACCCAGTGTGCTGGTACCACGCGAAGTTTGGGCCTCAGGCGCACAAATGCGATAAACCCTGCGACTACCACAAGGCGGGAAACGCGACGGGCAGTCGCTAGTGGCGACAAACGATTGCCCTTCATCGACGGGTCGCCTGTTCGTCACTGACCGCAGCTCGAATACGCAGTTCCTGGTAGATACTGGCAGTGACCTTTGCGTCTACCCTCGTTCTGCACTTCGGGAGCGTCGAGCCAAGACAGATTACGAACTCAGCGCGGCTAACGGAAGCGTCATCGAGACTTACGGCTTTATAGACCTTACGCTAAACTTAGGACTGAGACGTAATTTTGCTTGGCGTTTTATAGTAGCAAACGTAACTAAGCCAATAATAGGCGTTGATTTTCTTAGCTTTTATAATTTAATTGTAGATTGTCGCAATCAACGCCTAATAGATAATACTACAACTTTGTCAGCTAGTGCTTCTGTTGCTAATTCGAATATATATTCTGTTAAGGTTTCTGCAGGCGACACGCGTTTCCACGCCATACTGAGTAAGTTTCCGGAGATCACACGCCCTTCAGGCACACCAGTCGTTCCAATGCACAGCACAGTACACCACATTAGGACCACACCCGGACCACCTATCTCATGTACCCCTCGTAGACTGGCACCGGACAAACTTAGAATTGCTAAGCGGGAGTTTGAGCTCATGCTTAACAATGGCACGGCGCGTCCTTCCGAGAGCCCCTGGGCTTCTCCCCTTCACCTTGCGCCTAAAAAAGATAACGGCTGGCGACCTTGCGGCGACTATCGCATGCTTAACACACGCACTATTCCAGACCGTTATCCTATTAGGCACATTCATGATTTCTCCCACTCTATTTCTGGTTGTACTATCTTTTCCACCATCGATTTAACGAAGGCGTATAATCAGATCCCTGTTTTTGAGGAGGACATACAGAAGACGGCTATTACCACACCGTTTGGCTTATACGAATTCCCCTTTATGACGTTCGGCCTGAGGAATGCAGGCCAAACATTCCAGAGATTTGTTGACGAGATGACGCGAGGCCTCGACTTTTGTTACGCATATCTTGACGATTTCCTAATTTTCTCCAAAGACGAGGCCGAGCACGAAACACACCTTCATCAACTTTTCACCCGTATGAAGGAGTACGGTGTACTTGTTAACACTTCTAAGTGTGTCTTCGGTGTTCCCGAAATAACATTTCTAGGCTACTGTATATCGGCATCCGGCACCAAACCTCTGGAATCTAAGGTTGAGGCCATCAATGACTTCCCTTTGCCTAAAACGGTTAGGCAACTCAGAAGATTTTTGGGGATGCTAAACTTTTACAGGCGGTTTCTACCCCATTCTGCCTCAATCCAAGCTCCGTTGAATGCCTTACTTTCAGGTAGCGTCAAAGCATCACAGCCAATAGACCTGACCGGCGACGCATTACTGGCATTCAACAAGTGCAAGGTAAGTCTAGCTAATGCTGCATTACTCGCACACCCAGACAGCGAGGCTGAACTCGCTCTGGTAACGGACGCGTCTGACCACGCAATGGGTGCAGTTTTGCAGCAGCTGAAGGACAATGCTTGGCAACCTCTAGCATTCTTCTCGCGGAGGCTGAGTCCCTCTCAGCAAAAGTACTCAACGTACGACCGCGAGCTGTTAGCCGTATACGAAAGTATAAGATACTTTCGTCATATGGTTGAGGCTAGGCACTTCGTGGTATATACCGACCACAAGCCGCTCACGCATGCTTTTGCTGAGAGGAAAGCAAATTGCTCACCTCGGCAATACCGACACCTAGACTACATCGCGCAGTTCACAACCGACATTAGACACATAGCGGGCAAAGACAATGTCGTCGCTGACCCTTTGTCACGTGTCGAAGAACTGCAGCTGCCTGTAGATCTAGATGTTCTGGCTTCGTCTCAAACTGCTGACGAGGAGCTGTCTCGGCTTCTGAGAGGAGAATCTTCACTCCGCCTGGAGAAGTTAAGGGTCCCCAACTGCCGAACAGAGCTCTATTGTGACGTCAGCACTCCTTCTCCGAGACCTTTTGTTCCCAAGTCATTGAGGAGACAAATTTTCGACAGCCTACATAGCCTTAGCCACCCTGGTGCAAACGCTAGTACTAAGTTAGTTGCAGAGCGTTACGTCTGGCCCGGCGTACGCAAAGACTGTCGACAGTGGTCTCGTCAATGCTTGGCTTGTCAACGCGCCAAGGTTAACCGTCACGTGTCGTCTCCACTGGGCACGTTCGGTCTTCCTCGCGCCAGATTCGCTTTTGTCCATATGGACATTATAGGCCCCCTGCCTGTGTCACAGGGGTACCGCTACTGTTTTACTGCGGTGGACCGCTTCACACGCTGGCCAGAAGTCACGCCAATGGTGGACATGACAGCCGAAACAGTGGGTAAGGCATTGATATCGTGGATATCCAGATTTGGATGTCCAACTGATATTGTCACCGATCGCGGGCGACAGTTTGAATCTTCTCTTTTCCAGTACCTTGGAAAAGTTGTCGGATTCAAACATCGCAGAACAACCGCGTATCACCCAGCTTGCAACGGGCTGGTGGAACGGTTCCACCGTCAGTTGAAGGCGGCTATAATGTGCCATGCGGATAAAAATTGGGTGGACACTTTACCTTTAGTTCTCTTAGGTATAAGGAGCGCGTTAAAAGACGACCTTCAGACGTCATCCGCCGAGTTGGTGTACGGCGAGCCGTTGCGTTTGCCAGGAGATTTTTTCCAGCCCGCGGAAACCGGTTCGACTGACATTTCAGATTTTACGACACGTTTGCGCAAATTCGCATCTGAATTGCAACCGGCACCTGCTGCGCGTCACAACAGGGCCAAAATCTTTGTTTACAAGGATCTAGCTTCTTCAACCCATGTCTTTCTAAGGGATGATACCTTGCGTGGTTCCTTGCAGCCCCCTTACACTGGTCCTTATCCTGTACTTGAGCGTAATGACAAGACTTTTAAAATACTGGTAAAGGGTAATAGCGTCACTGTATCCATAGACCGCCTAAAGCCGGCCTATATGCAGACTGACTTGTCTTCCAACCCCACCCCAACTCCTACCCCTTCCAATAATCCTATCCCCGGTCCCAGTCCTATCCCTGTAGGTCAAAGCGACCTTCCCCAGGATGGGCTCGGAAGAACGCGCTCGGGCCGTACAGTTCGTTTTCCCGATTTCTATCGCCCGTAGTGACGGTCTCCGGGGGGGAGTGATGTAGCCACTCACACTCACACATTCATCACACACACACATAAAAATCCTTTTCACATAAAATATATATTTACAATATATATTACTTATATACACTACACTACACTACACTAAAATTATATTTAAATACTATTTACAAGAATTATATACAACACCTACTATTCTGCCTATCTCCTTAAATCTATTTTATTTACTAATTACAATATCGTGCATTGGAAACAAACGGCTCAGTCGCGCGGTCGCCTGTCAAACAGGTTTTAGGAACTTGCCACGGCGTATGCGCCTGCGGCGCCGCGCCGTCCAACACTCCGCGCCAGTCGAGATTTCGTCATCGGCCGCGAAGCCCATGTCGCTTGCTTTACCGCTCGCAAAACTTTTGCTATCGCACGTACTCGCTATCTAGTTTAATATTTCCAATCCTGTACTTATTTCTACTCCTTCTATTCTGTGTGGTGTATTCTATAATCTGTTAACTGTCTATCTTCCGTGTGTGAACTATTGCCTGTGCTTACGCAATTACACGTGCTACACTACTGGACTTGGGACTTTTTCTTCACACCCTTAACACACGACGACCAACGGAGCAGGTAGTACCATACTACTCAACCACCCACACGTTATTATGACTATTACGATAAACTTGTACTAACATAAAAGATTCTATTCAAATTCCTATTCAATAGAACAAGAAATTTTAATTAAAGTCCACAGAATTACACGAATGCGGACCTCGTAAAAACTTACATCCTTTAAGCCGATAGCGTCTTATCGTAATGCTCTTAGTCCGCCATTACGGTACGATCTAATACTGCCTAACTGTTCTCCGTTTATTTAGAATTCTGTGTGTCCTAGAGCGATAAAGTCGACGGACGTAATAACCGGTAATATTAGCCAGTCAGCGTAGATATTGCTGAACCGACTATCCGCTTGCGACAATACCACTTTAATTGAATGTCCAATGTTTATCTTTGTTATAGTATTCTACTAAAATCTAGATACTACTTATATCTTTATAATTGACTCGGTTATACAATTAGATTTCTCTACATTATTTATGTAGAACAATTTACGTTTAGAAACTCGAGCAAGGTTTAATTTATATCAAGAGTGTGTAAGACTACAATACACACAATCCATCGAGGGTTGTACATTGTACATGTCTGGGATCTACAGTGGAATGATTAATTTTCTTGTCCCGTACACACACAGATTTGCTTTTCAATCGCCTCAATCCCACAGAAGGCAATGTGTATGTGTGCATGTTTACAATAAGTGTAATATTGTGATGTTGGGTTGGTTCTGTGTGGTGTCAGATACAGGTGTCGCGATGTGCAATACGCAATAACCCTGTGTCGGGGGCACGAATTGCCCCAAACTATTTGTGGTCCAAACTTCGGAATGAGCGTGCGCTCCACTCTCGCATTTTGCTACATCGGTCGGAATATTCTGGAAATGGAATTCTGTGTTGACGGGGCATAAAGTCATAATTTGTGATTATCTACAGTGAAATGTGACACGAGTAGTAGTTAGCGATGGGCGTTGAATCAACGAACTAGTTGAATCAACGTTGATGTCACTTCAACGGGATTAACGTTGACCGTTTTCAAATCAACGCGTTGAATCCGTCAACGCGTTGAATTTGTCAACGAGTAAAAATTACAACGACGTTTACGAATTCAACTAGGTTGACGAACGAAACGAGCAACTGAACCCAAACCAAAATAATGTAAAATTATAAAAAAATAAAAAAATGTAAAAAGCCAAAATAATGTAAAAAAAAATAAGGAACTTCGTTCCAATTGTAAATAATAGTTAATTAATGTACATAAAAATCAGATGATCTTTTAAATACGCCTAAAATTTGTATTTTATAGCAAATTATTTAGTCAGTCCTAAGCCTGAAAAAAGTATAAAGGGAAGATCATCTAGAAAGTTTTAAAAAATGATATATTAACAAAAACGTTTTGGCGTTTATCGTTGGCGTTGGCGTGTATCGTTGAAAGTCAATGATCGTTGATGCAAGTTGAAGTTTGTAACACGTCAACTCGTTGACGAAATTAACTAGTTGATCAACTAGTTGACAAACGGAAATCAACGTTAACGTTTCGTTGACGGAAAAACCTTCAACGACCCATCGCTAGTAGTAGTCATTCACTCGATTTGTAGTCATTTATAAGTTTTCGCTGCCAATATTTACCTACATAAAATTTTTAACATGACACGCAATCCTTCTAAAACTTTATCATAATCATCTTATTTCAAAATAAAATTCTCGTTAAAAACTTCCTTCGTCACTCTGGTTACAATGTCAAGTCCTGACTGAATAAATATTGTACACGCATGAATAGGATATGTATATTTTTATGTATTCTACAAATGGAAAATGCGAAGGATATTAGATTCACTTTGGGTCCGGTAATTGAGTGAAACCAAATGGTCCCACGAGGCGTAGTCAAATAGCCCAGCTTTAACGAACCAATCATGGAAATGATCAACTTTATTTACGTAATATAACGTCTTCTTATTTAATTTTACGGTTCGGGAAATTTAGACCTCACTTCTTTGTGTATCATCACGTTCCCAGCTTCCAAAGATAAGTTCTTTTGGCAAAAAAACTTCTTTCGTAACTGTTAACGAAACCTCCTCCAAAGTTACCTTTTTCAATATCCGGAAAAGTACCATACCGGCCGGGGTTGGAACCACACGTCAAAGAATTTATAGATCCAATATTCGCTTTCACTTTATTACGCCAGAAGTAGGGAGTCCACACAATTATAATAATTAATTAATTTGCATTTATTACGGTACACGTCCGATAAGTTTTTATTACATTTGAACCCAAAAATTAAGTTAACACACATTTACTAATTTGATGTTCAAGTAACAGACATTCGTGCCAACTGTTTTAGAGAACTGTCGTTACACACAGGGTTGTCGTAGTCAACCCTGCTCATACAGAATGGTATTTGAAGTCCTGTTGGAAAATAAAAGGGACGGTATTTCGGTTTGTACATTTCAAATTCAACGTCAAATTTCACAAGTTTCAAACACGCTACATGGCAGAGACGCCTTTCTCATACCTTAAAATACAAACTAAGAGAAAACGGTTTTAAAATGTTTCTCTGAATCGAGATAAGGTTCAATATGTTGTCCGGTATTTTAAGCAGAGTTATGCGGCAAACGTGTGCAAAATACCGGCAACCGTAGCGGCGATAAAGGGTTAGGTTCAAACTTATGGGCGCGCACCGGTTGAATGAATAGTGCTCTTAATTGCCAACCGGCTTTGTCGATGGTTTTCCACTTTTTAGGACGCCATTTCCGAAGCTAAGGGGCGGAAATTGCAAATCGTATGAAGTATTTCATTCCAAATTAAATTAACTCTGGAATAAAATGTATTTGTATTCCAGTACGTAACTGTATCTCGACACATTTTATTGCGACACGTTTTATGTTTTGCTTTTATTTAAATACTCACTGATTTCAAAAAGCCTTGTTAACAGCTCCTTTATGTTGAATGTGAAAAAAGAAGACAGCTAAATGAAAATTTAGCAGAAATTGTAGTTACAGGCATTTCAATTATGTGTCAATTTGGTGGACAAACACTCATAATATTTCTTGTTAAACCAAACCATTTAGGTATAGCAATCGAAGTTTAATAGACCGTGTACAACTTTCAAACTAGGAAATAAACTACGTGACAAATGGTAAACAAAAAAGTGGCTTTATTGATGTTAGATCAGAGGACTGGGTCTCGACAACCCTCGTGGAAAGCGCTAGAGACGGGCCCTGTACCAAACGTAAACGCGCTAACTGAAAACCGATATCGATATTCTGCAGTTTGAAGACACTCAAATTAAATGTTCCATCTGATATTCCCCAGGTTTCCTTATCTTAGTTTGTCTATTTTATGTAGCTCTATTAACTGATATTGAAGAGAAGGTCCGGGTGTTTTCTTTGTAGAATATTTAATAAAATATTTTTAGATGTAGTATCTGACGCTATCAGAAATAGCCTATTATACATTCCCAGCGTAATAAGTAGTAAAGGATCAGATAAGGCACTTATTTATACTGTATTTAACTACATATATTCAAATAGGCAAAGTTGACTAAAGTAATTAGTCGTATATAAAGCCACCCATCCCTATCTGTGATTCAGTAGCTGCCTTTATAGTTGGTAGTTTGATTCGTTTTATTTGTTAGCGGGTATTTTCCGATCCCCATTCACATGAATCAAACCGAGCGGACTCATTTATTTGATAGTAACCGACAAGGTACACCCCTACCCAACTATAAATTCGTACGTCGCAACACTAGTATTGGGGATGATAAAATAAATCTTAATTAATCATCTCTATTGCTTTTGTTTGTATCGAATTGTTTATTAAAAAAAAGATTGATGGCTTCAAGATACTTATGAATGTAAACAAGAATAGAGCTCCAATTCGATGCCAATAATATGCCATTCCTAGTTAATACCTACATTCGAATGCCTAGAACATAAATTTACCTCTATCTAGCCGCAAAACCGAGATAAGGAGTCTAGACGTCCTTTCCATAATTTAGGACGGAGCCCTCAATACAAGAACCTAATTCCATTTATATTTTAATTCCTGCTAGAAAGTAAATTATACACGATTTTGTCTGTCTCATCAGAAAGATACTGAGCCGAATAAGACAGCTATTTTCTAAATTTTCCCATTTTGCAGTCTTATTTGATAAAAGATATCTTGTTTCATTAGGTTAATGAAGAGTGTTGTAGTAATCCAATCCTGTTTACTAATTAATACGCTAAAAGTTTGCATTTTGAAAATGGGAAACCTCAATGAATATGTTCTTTTGTGGGATGGTCTCATGATTTTCTTGTTGCGAGTAATAAGAATTCCGATGTTTAAAAATACAGTAATTTTTGCGTTATAACTTGATCTTCAAAGGCATGTTTCCATTTTAAAAAAAGGCGACACAAAAGAGTATTTGACACACACATCACTAAAAATAATTTTTACTCGATATAATAAAGTGGGACATAAAATCTGCTACATTTTTTCGTATAAAATTCTAGCAAACTCTTTGCTCTTCTATTTTCAAAAGTAAAAGTGTTGTCCACAAAAACTTTGACGTAAAAAGACGCTACTGTGCTGAATGCAGTTTGGGTCGTAATTAGAGATAGATTTTTTCCAAAATTAATTAAAAGTCACCGTTGGCCACTGCTTCGGGCGAACAGTGTACGTGCTCAAAATACTTTCGGAGTCCCCTTTTGTTCTGTTATTTCTATCTGAACATCTAGCTATGTTTGTGTACCTCGGAAAGCCTAATGTGCTGACGATTTTTCATACAGCTGAAGAAAAGAGGTTGCTTATTAAAACTTTTTAGAGAAAAAAATAAGTGTGCATTAAAAATGGTAATAATAAATTTGTGTTATTTTATTCTTACAAAAAAAACATCTTTATTCATCTACTCACAACTACTTACTCAAAATCTTAATAATCTAGGAAGAAAATAAGTTATTTCATTCAGGGCGAAAACTTAAAATGATCTTACATTCAAATGACTAATACTGTGACACCTGTAATGTCACAATCACCAAAAATATTCTATTTCTGAATCAAAACAAAAAACGTCTAACCTTAATTTCCTACGAAACAAAACTACAGAGAATAGAGTAATTTCGGTGTGTATTGTGAGAATAATTGTAGGTATTATCACAGATTAAAACTAGAACGGTGGCAGAGCGTGACTCGCCATGGTCGGGTGAGTACAGCCGGTGCAGTGGCGGGCGTTCAACTAATAAGTTCAGGTACCATCAGGCATAAGCAACCGCACTACTTCATTATACTTTTTTTTAAAGAAAAAAGTAAAAGCTATTTTGAATTTAGAATATTTAAATGTTCTCATTTATTTTTATGTATTTTTTTTTATTTTTATTTGGTTTTCAATTTCGCTTTTGTTCAAATTCATTTTAAAAATCAATACAATTTTTTAGACTAGCTATTTTCAAGGTTTTATTATATGTTCCAATTTAAAAAAAATGTGACATAATTTTTTTCTTTTTCTATACATAGAGCCAAGATCGTATAAAAACTAGGTTGGAGCCTACAAAGTTCCGTAGATAGTACAATAAGACTGGTAAGAACAAAATTATGCCAATGGGGCGCCTGCCATAAGTTAAAGGGGTTTATTGTGTGACTGACGCATTGCTGTAACTTTAGCGTAACTTGGAGGCCTAGGCAGATAAGCCTGCGGAAAGTAGGGGAAACTTAGTATATTTCGACAGGGACGTACGTAAGTAGTGCTTTGAATATTTTGTCAGTGTGATTAATGAATATTTTATTGGAGAATATTTTATAGTCCAATGTTTTTCCAAATTATTAACTACTATCCGTCTACTAACGAATAGATTGTATCTCCTTACTTGTAATTTAACAGGTCTACCTAATTACATATTAAGTATATGCATAATGACTTGACTTAATAAAGGTACAACTTTAAAACGGAACTAATCAATAAGTAAGCACTTACAATAACAAAGGGAGACTGTTATAAAACACAGCATAAAACCGTATCGCAATTAATTAACACTATGTCATTTCAACACGACATTTGTATCAAATAAAATCTGTGAACACGAGGGCCTAGCGTATTATGATTAAAAATTTGTTCCAACTGATTTATGTGGGCTGGGCCACAAGCCTTTGATATTACAGGATTATATTATTTATCGTGGTTCACAATCTATACCAATTATCGCTTTAACGTGGTAAATGATGATATTATTAGTAAATAAACAACGAACTTACTTTGTGAAGTTGTATTTTCCACAGCAGATCACTTCTTGTATGTAGACCAAGATTGTGAAATACCTGGAACAAAATAAAATTTTTGTATTAGCAAATATTTTTTTTCTGAATGCCTGCTTAAGTTGAGGAGTGATTACCCTAATTCGAAATTCCAAAAGACTTTATGTGCGATTTTACTCTATACACCGTGACTTTTTAGTCGTCTTACAACGGCAGCCAACTTCATGTATCCAATGACTAGTAAACATTCATAGAAAAAAAATTGTTATTTATGAGATTTGAATATTTAAAAAATAAAAATAAATTCATGATTATGACGCATGACGTAGATAATTTTGTCTCGTAAAAAATGGAGATGGAACGATCACTCGACTCGAGCGCTTTGAAGGTATATAAGTACTTTCTACCGTTTGATACCTAAACATTATTAACAGGATGTTTCTTATTTCTAATGTATTATTTATTTTTCTTTGCACCTATTATCTTAATTGATGCTATAAAATTAATAATCTTGTCTAGTGGTATTTTAGGTCTGATACATTGAGTGGACCACCTTTGTAAGACGACTAAAAAGTCACGGTGTATAGTCCTGTTTATCTGTTCAGGCAATACTACTTATTACAAGTTGCAGTTGAAAATGAGACGTTATCTACACACGAGGACTTAGCAAGTACATAAAAGGAAGCAAACGTGTGTTCAGTCAAGCTTGGCAAAATCCGAGGAGCCCATTTACTTGAGTTGACTCCGAACAAATGCCACAAGTCTGTGCAACTAATACCAAACCGCTCCGTGTATTTCATGCTTTGCAACGACCAGTACATAAATGCCAACAATCCACTCAACACAACACAGGTTATATATTTCAATTCATAATTTAATTTCTAAATACCATTATGTGTTGTTTGACAATCGAGAATCGGTAATCGGGCGCGAAGTGAGGCCCAGCCCGAAAATCAAATCGAATTTCCATCGTTAATCAGTTTAAAACTCAAATGAGCAGCAATACGTTTCATCAACCGAACGTACACTATATTCGGTTTCAATTTTAATGATTTCGCATACACAACTTTTAATTATAGTTCAGAGATGAGGAGAAAATGCAATAAAAACGATAATGAACGTTATTTTAATTGCAGCGCTCTCGTGTCGTCATTACGGTGATATTGAAAACTGATAACGCTGCCGAATGGAAAAAAGTTTTTTGCGAGGTATGACAGTAAGACTAATAATTATAGCCAAAATATTTATTTAAAATGAAGAGGAACGAATTAAAATAAATCTGAGCCATCCGTTCCACTCGGGCGCATTAAGCTTAATTCGTAACCGAAATCATTTTCAACGTACTCATAAATCGTTTCCAAAGACTCGACCGCAAAAGTGTATGTTTTCCAGTGCTAGCGTGCATCCATTAATATCAATAAAACATGTACACCGTCCGTCGCACGTTTTAATTCCGCTAAAAGCGTCGATCTCATTGTGGTAGGGCCGATGATTCGGAATTACTGTGTCCACCGTTAGACGGGACAGTCCCAGGTGGCTACTAACGAGCATTGTACTTTGTAGTCTAAAGCCCTAGTCATCCTACTGATTTTCCACAACCTTTACCTCTTTCATTTTATTACTGTATGGGGATTGTAGCCTGCGTACTGGCTTTCTTACTTTGAAATATGACTCTGACTTTGTAAAGAGGAAAAGATTATGATCGCCCGTATATACATACAAGAATTTCAGATAAATATTGCTCCATTGATGCGAAATGGTAAAAATATTCGCAAACGTCGAGTAAGCGGGTTGGTGACCGCTGTACCTGACTTCTCGCACCAATGAATACAACCCTTCCCCCATTTAGCCATACACGCCTACCTATTATTCCTATTCCTCTTTTTTTATTAAAGCGGCTTATGTTTGTCCGTATCCCATTCCAATATAAGTGGGTTTTTGCTAAGAATTAACCTATTGACATCAAGCCTTATTTGAAAAATGCTAAGAAGCTTTGAGTTTGCTGGGAATGCATTTTGAAATGAAGTAAAGTCTATGACTTCCTAAAAGAAAATGTTTTATATTCGCTCGATACCATTGTAGGAGTATTACAAAAGAGTGAATAGATACTGTAGTGTAGCTGTGTCTCCTTTGTGAGTGAAAACAGTTTGCAACGATTGTCAATCGAATTGCTTCGCTTGACGTATCGGCGTCACTGCGCTTGTCTATGTGTGACGTCACAATGTCGTGGTTGTCTTTTCACACAGTTTCGGGACGTGCAAAAGAACTGGTTATGATTTTCACTAGATATTGCACGAGGATACAATGCAGCCCGTTTCTATGGAGACTATTTCAAATGAATCTGTTTGTAGCATTTTTTTAATGTTGAAGAAAAATTAAAACTACAAATTTTCATTCTAATTAAATTCATAAACAAGTCTAAAGATGGCACAAAAGACTAAGTAGTTCCACAAAGAGGAAGCCTTGGAAATACGATTGTCTTTACTACCAAGAAGTTTTAAAGAAAATAGCTACAAAGATAAAATCAACATAAACTTTCATTACAGAAACAGCTGTAAAAATATTCAACACAATATTCCTCTTATATATAAATAGCTACAGATTTTTTTCATACTTATTAAAACAAAGCTTGAAGGCCAAAGGCAAAAGCTAAGGAGATTTGATAAGATTTTTTATTTATTCGAGAAAATTTTGCTGGCATTTTTCATGTTGTAAATTTAATTAAAGACATTTTGATGAATTGAAGAGATTTAACGTTAAAAAAAAGAACAAGATGTATAAAGTACTTACCTAAATGAAGTCAACGATTATGAGCGTAAGCGTTTGGTAATAAATTATGTGATAGTGCAAGGTCGACACCTTCTCATAATACATCAAACAAACAATCAACTACACATATCAATTTTAATGTACGTCAAATGTTCTTATGCAAGGCTTTCCGCATTCTGCCCCGCCTTCTAAAACATTCCAGATGCATTATCCCATAATTTAGAGATCTATTCAAATTGCTTATAAATAAATCTATTTTAATACAATGATGTACAAAACGCACTGCAATATTATTAGAATGAATTAAATTCAGCTTAGTTTAAGCTTACTGAAAACTCACTATTTTAATATTTGGTCACGTTTTACTTTCGAAAAAATCTTAATTACAAGTAAAACAAATTAAAAACTAATGAAACATACACAAAGCTTTTCATAAGAACTGATCCAAAACCAACATAAACGCCTAAACAGGCTCCAAAAATATATTTATAAATATTAATTAAGTACCAAATACATGAATTTTAATTGTGTTATTATAGTCCCGTATCTCGTTACAAAAGGTCTGCGCAAACTTTCGGATAACATTATGAGAAGCCTAATAACAAGGGAAAATAAACAAGTCCATATAAATTACACTACACAGGACAATATTTAACTCTCACCCTTTTACTGTGTATTTTATATCAAGTGTTAAATGCCCTTTAGATCGACGGCGCTTTTACGGTTATTTTTATGAGTCTGATGTACTCAAAAAGTATTTTCAATAACATAATATTTATTACAAATATTTTTATATTTTTTTACAAAAGTAAAATTATAGTTAGATAAAACAATATTGTATGCGACTTTTTATTTAATCTCATTTGCCTAGCTTTTTACCAACTTTTGCTTTTTGGAGTCGGCTTCCAGTCTAACCAGATGCAGCTTTTTATTTAAATAGCTTAAAAAATTAAAGTTTATATTTTAGTCAGGAAAAATCAGCAACAACAATACGGAACGAAAGCCCGTGAAAACGCTTTCTTACGCTACATTTTTATTTCCAGTCCAACATACAGGTACGTCGTAAAAGTTGGCAGTTGCCCACTAAATTATTGTAAATGTCTTTCAATTTATAAAGGGGACCTACCACAGAGACAATACGTGTCTGTAAAGGTTTTAATGTGAAAAATATTGTGGCTTTTAGTTGTCTGCTGTCGGTAAACAAAAAGATTTGTTACAGATATTTTTTTGATTTAGGTGTTTAAATTATTTATTGGAATTTGTACCTACTTTAATAAAGGGTAATTTACTTGAAAATTAAAAACCTGCTTTTTAGAGTAGTGATTATGACGGCCAGCAGAACTCATGCTTGGTACCTGGGTCAAAAGTTACAAGTCGGTATTAATATGTTCCTCAACGAGCCTGCAAATTATTGCAATTCTTTTGCTTGTGTAAAAAAGGTGCATTATTTTCGATTACCCGGCTATCTAGATTAATTGTCAAAGGCAAATGCCGGCGTATGAACGGTATATGACGTATGAACAAAAAACTTTTGCGTTTAGTAAAATTGACTGCCAAAAATTCATTTAGAAAACCCCTCCGGGGCTAGTGTAGGCTGCTGTCAGTATTGGTAGTTTCCTACCTACGTGGGTTATACCTATGTTGTTTTATTAATGCTCCTGGCACCCTATCTGCCGTGATTGACGTGCAGTTTGTAAATAGCGAAACGATATTTTTTGCCTAAACGTATTTTCACCGAAATACCATCAAAACAAACGTAAAGTCAAAAACCGCTCCAACTTAATTCATATTCTAAAATAAGGTAGCCGAAGAACTTCAAGCAAGTATAATTAATTAACAAAATAGAGTTAACTTTATACAAAGTAGCTCGTAACTTTACAACCTTTATCTTTCATCAAACCCCGATTTCAACTCAAAAATACAAGTTAACACAATAATGTTTAAATTAAGATTTATTCGTGGAGAGACGAAGAAATAATCCAATAGCAAGTTTTAATTCAATTACACTGGCTTAATACTTCGATGTTAGGAGCGCAAGGAATGTGCCACCCGTTCTGCAAACGGGAAACAATTTCTACCAACTGAATCGCCTGAACTTCAATCGAACCGCATTTGCGTTTGTGCTGCAAACACTTGCACAACTATTTTTAATGTAACCAGACTCATTTTTTTTTCTCTCTCCCTATTCAGTTAATTGAAAACCTATCTGTTCTACAAAGGCGTAAATGTACATAGAAACGTTTTCAACTCGACGAACTGTAAAGCGAACTCTCGAAAAATATCCGATTTTATTTTTGATGTTTAGTGCGCTGTTGCGTTTAACGACGCAGTGCGCAAAATTTTATGAGGCGGCTGGGGCGCATTTTTTGTCATCAAAATTTATTTTAAATCGAAATATTGAACGAGCCATTTGGTTTGCGACTGAGCGCTTTATAAAATATTATTTTACACATACGGGATAGGATTAAATGCAAGATAAAGCGTAACAACAATTAATCATTGTTTACGTTTCAACATTTAAAATACACAACAATTAATCATTGTTTACGTTTCAACATTTAAAATACATTTCCGAATAACACCAATAAAATACGAAATATGTTTATCACCACGTTCATAAAATGTTCAATTTATCGAGAATGATATCGAGTACGACGCCAATCAAACGAACAACATGAACCGGTAAAACCTTTTATAGGTCCGAAACCTTCAATTATTCAAAGATAAGTTGAAACAGCAGACAGTCAAGTAGGCACTTAGGCAGATAAAGTTTTACGCGCTAAGTATAGATATGCAAAGTTATAGAGGATGGATCAGCAGCGCCCAATATTGCGTTAGGTCAGACAAATTGGGATCAGCCAGTGAATATATTACGGTCCCCCGTACTATGTGTCGGTCTGTTAATCGTTCCCGGTTATTTATGAACGTTTTAACTGTTTACATAAGCTTACTATAATATGGTTATGCTAATTTTTGAATGGGGTACGGATTGGGCTGATTGCTTAGCAGGACAAGGTTCGGATGTCAGCTTTGTGATACGGCTAAGATTCAGATATCATGGTCAGGTTGGTCAAATATTTGAAATATAAATATATTTAGAATCTCATGTGTATTTATTCTAAAAACAGTTGCAGATAATATTTAGTGCATTGCATAAATTACAATAGATGGAAGTCACCTTAAGCACGAATATATTGTGTGGTAGACACCAACTTCGCCGACGACCTAGTTATGTCAATGATGTTGCAAATTATTGTAAATACATCTAATAACTATTTACTAGTCATCAAAATGCTATTATGATGTCAACATTAACGTTGTTTGAATAGGAATGTTGTAAGATTTCCCAACATCACCTGTACGTAGAATTTGTTCTAAGACCAACTCACTATTTCATTAAGTTTATTAAATCAAAGGTTTCAACTGTTAGGCTTTGTATTCTATTCATCTTTACGATCTGTAAAGATATTTAATAACAGTGCTAACTTTGATGAAGTTTATAATAAGCGAATAATTTAAGTCTGCGAAGAACATCGAACTACTCCATCAGTTAACTATTAAATTATACCTTAGTCAGGCTTTTATGTCTTGTAGAATATTAGATTTCTGAAGGAGCAAGACTTTGAGAATATCGTCTAACGCGCCGTACTAAATTAAGCCACATCGAGAACTTGAGCAGTTATACGCAAGTACATTCCAGTGTTATTGAGGCTTCATGTACCAATAAGTCAATTCGTTTCGTAAGAAGCGAGGCGTAGGTATGTACAGTAACAAAGTTATAATCCCACAAAAGCCTGCGCAGTCTTTAACGAGTTTTCTCCGTAACCGTGGGGGCTGCTAATTTAAACTTATGATAGGTTTACACCAAAACCCTTCAAGTGCCGCGGCATCCATCACAAAAATTAATTAAGTACATCGAGTGAGTCATAACAACTCACTCGTGTGTATTCATTATGCGAAACATGAAAGTTTTGTTCCTTTTTTCGTCACTTCCTTTGCATAAAGTGGGTTGTACACATAAATTGTAGGGCTGGGACAAATTGCGTTCCGCCAGTAATGTATTCCGCTCAGTATTGCCTCGCACACGTATGTTTCAGCTCAATTCAACATAATGAAACTTTTCAAATGTTACTCACTCTTATTTTGCTTTAATCAGTTCAAATTAAGATGCAATTTGTCACAGCTGTAGGCAGTAGCGTCGAACTCGACAGGGCGGCTGGGAAGTCGGCATGGCTTATTAAATCTGTACCTTCCTCGAAAGCTGTCGAGCGTTTGATATAATTCAGTATTTATGATTCTAAAAAAACAATTTGTGGATTGAAATGTCTTTTCTGATAAGCCGATTTACCTAATAAGCACAATAAAGAAATTCCCAAGATATTTTAGCATAAAACAAGTATTTCACTTCATCATTTCTGTGGTGTTCCCGACTCACCAGAGCGTAAATTGATTGATTGGTTAGAACAGAATATCTTATTATGTAACCACTGAGTTATTTTTACCAACAATTATGCAGTTTATGCTACCACAATTTCATACTATGGCTACTAAGTACATAGAACAATATCTAAATTAGCACAACGAAGACCGCAGTATCAAGTCTCATGCATATTCCGTGCGAAAATGTTCCCCCAAATAAATTAATCTAGGCTTTCTTCGAATATCGGCTTTCCTAGTATAGTTTTAAGGGGTCCTTAAACAGTACATAAATCAAAGCGATATGTCGACGTAATGCCCCGTTTCATCGGGGCTGTGCTCTCGTGAAATATGACCAGCATTATTATCTACTTGCGTGGTGTACAACGCCAGCTTATCTTAGGAAACTTCTAGAACATCTTGGATGTTTATGTTTGAGACGGTAGTAACTTGTTCGGAAGTGCGTTGGAAATTCAGGGAAAAGATTTTCCTGATTTTAACACGGTATAAGTATTTAGTGCTAAGGTTGAGCGTGCCCGGGGCTTAGCTCATGCTTTGGTCAAGACATTTGTCATAGGTTTTGTCTCGTTCCTCATCCCGCTAAATCCATGATACATGTCTGGCTGTGCCCCACCATCCAGGTAACATGGACAATTTCCTTGGCCATCTAACAATTTTTGAACTAACAAAACACAAAAATAATCGATGAAAGTTTGTATATCTGTATTTTCGATTCGATATGTAACATTTCAATTCTCCCAATAGTGGAGAGGTATGTCAAAACCGCCTGAAACCGCCACCGCAGGCCATCGGAGTGAAAGACGTCCACTACACCGTTGGAACTAGTCATTGGCTCTTCGTCACTACTATTTCGACGAGTTTCCTTCATAGATTTTAGAGGAAACAGTATTTTGATAGATACAGGTATGTATAAAAATATATATGAATATTTCTTGCGTCGAAATAATTAATTGAAACGTTGATTTAATTTGGGTGATAACTTTAATTAAATTACTTAAGTATTTAATCGATAGAAAAATATACAAATCCTTTCATGAATGGAAAAACAAGTCCCTTACACCCGCCTCCCCTATATTCTAATGTCTAGTTTATTTCTTTGAACGGCCAATTAAATGACAAAGCAATGAAAAAATCCAAATAAAACTTAATTAACAGTGACATGAGAAGCATTTGACGTCAAAACAAGCAAACGGTTCAGGCTAGAAATTTAAAGTGCCTGTTAATGAAAGAGAAAAAACTATTAACCATTCAATGTGAAGTTTTATTGTTCGGCAAGGACCGCCGGTTGGACTTTAATTAAAGGCCCCTTCACATTCTCTATTATACAGGACATTTTTACAGCTCCGGCTACATATTGTCCTGCCACGAACACTTTTACTGTATGCAATGCATATATGAGAAGTACACAACTCTGTAAACATATCAATCTATTCTGGGCTTTAAAGCATAGGTCATAATGGTCACTTTTGATTGAGGTTACGGTAAGTTATTGACTGATAGCTTAATTATATTTGCTAAAGAACACATGTTGTGGCTTAATTGGATAATCGCATCTCATTGAATATGTTAGTTCTAGTTACGCTTTTTCAAAGATTATAGATGCTTATGCGAGCAAATAATAGGGGGCTTCGTACCTACGTGTAACCAGCATAACATGAGCTTGATTGATTGGCTGATTGATCGATTGGACATATTTATTAATTTCCTGCGACTGCTGAACTCAAAAGGTGAATGATTGACGTATTACCTAATTACTCGTAAGGTACGGAGGAGCGTTTGCAAGTTTACTAGTTTACATGGCAGATAAACGAGATTACCGAGAATGTTACATTAATTTTTATATGTACTATAAATAGACGATGTAATTTTTCTTTAAATTTTTTGATACTTGAACAGATTTTTTGGACACGAAACAATGTTGTTACAATTTCATATACCTAAGTAATCCACACATAGATTGTGTTTATTATCATATTCTTTGTCTATTGTGATTCTACATGATCTTCGCATGTTATTATAGTATGTATCAATACATACAAACTGTAATACCTATTATTTTTAAAAGAGTAACCATGGAGTTTCTTGCCCGTTCTTCTCCATAGGAAGCTACTTTTGGAATGGGCAACTAGAATCAACTTTATTTATATTTTTTGACGTTCATAAGTGCTTGTGAAAGCCTAAATGAAATAAATGATTTGACTTTGACTTTGAGTTATATAAAATTGTAACCTAAACAAACCCTCGGTACAAAATTAATTAAATCAGAAGATAACAAGACAATGTAAAGAACAGTAGAGATAAAGTCTGTCCCACTAGTTACATAAGAGAGCGTTTTACGTAAGGCTTAGGAGTTTAACGACAATTAGTAACGCCTGCTGTTATTGACAGCCCTTGTCTGCCTCCCCTCGCCAGAATTAAGCTCTGATTGAATGAGTTTTGATTGAAAAAACTTTTACACGAGAGGGATTACTGCTGTGTTACGGGAACTTGACATTAAAGTTCATGCAACAAACGATGCGAATTCACGATTTTCAAAAAAATATGTTATTGCAACCAAAAATTTGGCTTGAGTCTTCATTGTCTTGATTTGTCTTGACTGGTGCAAGATAAGTAGTTTCTTACCAAAATAATGAAATTAGCAACATAGCCATCAGAAATATTTTGATAAGCTGATATTTATTAGGTATATTTTAAAGTGATTAAGTTTGCAGGGTCTTATCTGAAATATGATACCTATACCTACACTCATGAATAAGTACCTATGTTGCCTTCTCCGAATTTACTAAGAACTTGTTACGAGTCATTTGCTCCATTGTAATTAAGTAGGTACGTATTAGAAGCCGTCGAACCAGACCAGACAATCTGCTAATTCCAATAATCCTGGTAATCTCACATGTACCTACAAACACTCTGACCTTTAACAACAGCTATTTATGGAACACCCAAATATTTGGTCTAGTATAAATCGATCCTTACCCACCAGTACTACCCTATCTATACCCACCACTGTGGAAATTCATTAGTAGGTCTCTCAAACCGATGGAATTGAATCTCTTTCGGAATTATTTCTTCTTTGACCTCATTTTATTTCTAACTTACGTAAATACGTATGGGATTTTAGAAGGCATTAGCTATAATTGGTAAACTCGAAGAATAGGGTTGTGGTAAACTTCTGTAAAGGTAGCAGAGCGTGAAATGACATCAGTGTTACGTGACACTTATAACGTTAGATCTCTCAAACATATTATCATAAATAGATTCTAGTCTGAAATTCTCATTTTAAAAACAAAAGCGTACCTAAAATGAAGTTTTACCTTCAATGACTAAATTGAGTAAATAGAGAGTCTAGACTACTTTAAAGAGGTTGCTTTGTTCTAAGATAAATAGACTTGTAAGATAGATAGATATATTCTTAGTCTTTCCATTTGTTAAATACACCAAATCTTCAGTAAAGGTAACTCATCAGCATACATAAATTTTATAGACAATGACAGTTGAATAACGGTTGACTGGAGCAAAATCCTATCTATTACGCTCTCGAACATTTGACCGAGTAAGGATTAGTATAAATTGAGTAAGGTTTGGAAGACCTGATGTAAGACAGCCCAGAACTCGGCTACCCTTTTTAGTCATTACTATCCTACTATCTTTCCAGCCCGCTAGTCGGCCCTGGAAAAAAAACCTCGGGTTTTAGACAATTCAACCTCTATGATGAAAAGGGTTCCGCTGGCCAACGTTTTTTCTGACAACCGCGAATAATTCCAGAAATTTCATGAGCGATGGCCGCTATCGATAGCAGATTTGGGTCTCGAGAATCTTTCGCAAAAAACACAAAATGTTACCGGTCCCTCGTAAAAAATCTATCTAATTTAATGGAGCCCGAACATTAAATTCAATTGAAAAGTAAATCTGTCGAGAACCCATCGTATTGTAAATATACGTTTTGTCCGTTGAAATTGTAGGAAGTTCGTTAAAAATCATTTTAGTACGAGAGTATTAGAAAAAGTATATATATTTTTAAAAAGTAATTTCAGTAGGTATTGTTATCACCGCGGGAAGCCAGGACTGCTCTCGGTCGTTCCCTCGACAAATTGAGCATTACGCCAAATGCCTCCGGTAATTTCGAGCTTCACTCCAATTTTAGTACGTAAGCTGCTAAGAAATTTAATCTTGAAATTATTTCTAAAGGTTCAAACAATGACACTATATCAGCCTTAAATCAAGAATTCAAGACGCTATATAAAATGGATTATTTGTGTGTTTAGAGATTTTTCTTCTACATAAGATAAAATCATTCACAATTATGAATTATTGTTTGTACATAATATTAGAAGTTTCCTAATTCAGTTTATTAATCCTTAATTAATCACAAGTACTAAGCGCTATTAGCAAACCTACATGCATTTTAATATAAAACAAATAAATTAATAATTTAAAACACAACCACAAGTCTTAGGGCTTGCAATATTTAGCTTTTTATTATCCTTAATTATCGGTCGCGTTCCAAAACCAAACGAACAGAATTACTAATCACGCGAAATTTAATTACCGCGAGTTGGCAATGCTACAAATATCTAATTTGGAGCTAACGGGCTGCGGTGGAACATTTTAATGAGCTTACGAGAGCTGTTATCTCTGGCAAATAGTCTAATACACATAGGTCAGATACCGTTATAATGAACGCCTGAAGATTGGGCTTGTCATGGTATGGTGAACAATTATACGGCAGCTACGCAATTCGGCCAGTACTTAATATTTAAATCATGCAAGAGATGATGAAAAATCTTTTTTGTTTCTACCAAATCAAGCAGTTGTTCATTTCATAACTTTTTTATACATTTAATCACAAATAGAAATATACATATACATTATCTGTAAAAATGCATTGACCCAAATTTCCTTGAATTTTTTTCCAAATAATGTTTAGTGCATGTGAATATAAAACCCGTGCATGGAGTCTAGCATTGAAATCGGAAATCCCTTTGAGCTCAGTAATCCATTCCACTCTTTGCCACCTTTGTTTGATACGAACAAATGACACATTCCCTTGACTTCCCGTCACAATACAACTTCGCTGCAATCAAAAATATTGAAGTCTATAATACATCTCGAAGTACGTAGAACTAGCAGTTTCAATAAACCACATTTTAGTACACATAGTATAAGTTAAAGAACCTTAAACTTTTCACTTAACAGTGTACCCATCAGTATTGCAAAGTCCATAGTAATACACTGTGGTGCATCGTTGGGTACTTCAAAATTTCACTTAACTCTCGTCGAAGGAGCACTGAATTTATGAAAGGAAAAGTTTCATAATGTGCTCTTATGAACTTCCAAGTTTGTAGCGAGTCACTTGTGTGGTGTGTAGTATTTTGTAGATTAACTAACGTACTTCTATTAACTTTAAATGTTATGTTAAGGAAAGAGATTGAAGTTAAAATTTAACAAAACCTAAACAAAATGTGATTATTTTAAGGTTTTAATTTTGTTACTATGAACATCCTATTTGATATTAACGTCATTACCACAATTAAATCGTGAAATACCACACGAACCAATCATTTTAATGCGCTTACCTACAATAACTCAACCTTGTATTCGCAAACAGTTAACACATGCAAATCGGTCGTTTACTGCGGTCTATTAACGTGCGCAAACCCGAGGCTTCCTAGTTACACCTCTCGTCTCCCGAGAATTGTCCTGGGGAATACTAAATCATGTACACAGTTTCTGGAACCTTCGTTGCTTAACAAGGTGGGTCACAATACCCGGGTGACGGTGTTTATGGCAACCAGTCCTCAGAATACCTTCTACCTTCCCAGGTACGTACATAATGTTCCCTAGACTAAGAGGGATAAGTCACAGGGTGATCGTAAAGTTAGTTAAGTCATAAAATTTTACTTTGCAGTGACGAAATTGCGGGCAACATTATACCTGTATCTTTTCAAAACATGGAAAACCATTTTAATAATTTGGTGAGGTAAGTTGTTGAGGACAGCGGAAACCGTTTTAAAACTTTTGATTACAATATTAATATACTATAGTATTAAAGTGAAAAAATAATTAATTAAGCTAAAAGTATCATGTCACAAATCTACTTGGTAATTCTCTTGCGGAAATAGTCAAACGCTCTGTCGGCTGCGATATCAAATATTTCTATTATAAATCTAAAAGCTATCAAACTATGACAACCACGAAGATATTATTTCAGTTGGGGATTTCTGCCTGATTTGGTACTTGCTAACCAATTGATATTCAGCAAGCCCTATTGAATTATCTCGAAGGAGTTAGTATGGGTAACCTTATAATTTAATTCGTCGATTCTCTTGCCTACTACCGTTACATTGGTAAGATTGCTTACATAACCGAATTTAGGTTAGTTTCTCTAATAGTGAGTTGTAAGTTAGGTTACTTTGAGTGGTATCGAATATGCATAACTAACACAGTTATCTTATGTGAGTGGATCTCAATTGATTTACTTCGTGCTTGACATGATTTTGAAGTCAATTTAAATGTTTGATTTTATGTGCGTTAAACTGAAGCACATGCGTTAAATAAAATGCATGTAAAGTAAATAAGAACAGCATATGGAAAGAAACTTTAAAGGTAAAATTAGGAGAATGATGCAAAATAAGATTGAGAGCAAGAACCTTTACAAAAAAAATCGTACATCATAACAATATTTCACTACGTTTCCGCAACAACCCACAATATATTTTGTCTGAAATAGAGTAGGTCCATCACAGAAATTCGACGTATTCTGCATATCGCATACATCGTGGAATACCCAAGCCCCTTTGATCGTCAATAACACGTCCCGTTTATTTACGCACAGGCCTGTTCACTTATAGGTGTGCCAAAATAAATCAAATTTACATTCCCGTACGGAGATGCGAACAAACATTGGCCGTATAAACATAAAGGCCGTTCGAAGGCTAACTTGTTCGGCTACAATCTCTTTGATAAACTTGTTGTAGCGAACTTGGCTGGCTCCTCGCACGGTTGTTTGCAAACTTGCACTTACCGTGCAACTTAATTGAATTGTCCAGAAGTCAATTTGATTCTTCCCTGCGCCACTGTTACGGTTTTCCTATGAAGGGCGTACTTTCCGATATACCTCTAGAGTAATTTGTGTGTGCAGCGCTTTTCAAGTTGTTGTATAGTTTTGCGCCAGCGCAACCAGCGTTGAAAGTGCTTGATTTAGTTGCAAAACTATTCGAATTGATTTCATCGTTTATTTGAAAGACATTCATGTTAGATAACTTTTTCGTCAAAATATCCATGAAGAAAATCAAATGATAGATCGCTATGAATTAACAAACGTTGCTAAAATAAATCGATACGTACGTCAAATAGTCTTTCAGTGCAGTTCTTAAAGCCTTTCCACTGAATTGAACCAAATGTTTAGTTGCAACGTTTAATTTAATCGTGTGGAGATTACGTGATGTTCTAATGTGCGGTGAAATGAGCGTCGATTAGGGCGCCTTCTGGCTGTAATACGAATATGTCGTGATCCACTCCAATTACACTTGTTGAGATCATATCGTCGAATTAATGTAATTAACAAGTTCTCGCTCAAATTGCTCGATCATATCAGGTGTCGTTTGTTTTAAAGTAATGAACGCATGAACAAAAATTGACCTACAAACATTTGTCATCAGCAAAGCACCTATTTGTCTGTTTCTCTTTAGTGGTTTGTATTTTTTAATATGTTTTGTGAAATCTGGAAATCGAGTCCAGAATATTACTTTCAGTCTTGATAAAACGAACAATACCAATCACACAAAAGTATGTACACTTGCCTGCATATAAAGTAGATCCATTTTAAATGTACAAGATCGTGACCAATTATAAAGTGATACAGCGGTTCCACAAACAAAGTGTGTCAGTAATTTGTCGCACGACAATTAATATTGCCCCACTTGTGATCAATTGCGAGAGGAAATCGATTCTTGCTTTGCAGTGAACAATAGACATTTATGCGGCATTAATCCACCTACTCGTATATTATGTCAAGATTATTTTTTGTAGCTTTACGTTTACACAGAAATGAAATATGTGCCAGTATCTATAGGGTTTAAATCCCTGTGCAATATTTTACGGCCTGCATATAAATAAATAGCGTTTGCACCAAACATAAAAACATATCGTAGTTACCGTTGTGGTTTTTAAAAATAAAATATTGTTGTTTACATTCGTAAAGTAAACTAATAGCTTTTGAAAGCATTCCGTTTTTCTGGTATAAATACCTCTGCTATTTTCAAACATTAGATTCGTTATTTACTGATAATTAATTTTTCACTAGTGTGATTCAATTTCACACGAAGGGTAAATGGGAGCTACTAGCAGTCTTCATGGAAAATTGATGGCAATATACTGATTAATTTTATGAGAGATGCAAAACGTGAACAGAGGCATTATTAGAAAACTACGACAGAACCTATTACTGAAAGATGTTTTTTAGTTTTTTATTCAACAAAAATATGCGTTCATTAAGTTTCATCACTAACGTTCTTTATGTTCCAGGATACCGACATCCTAACAGGTCAGTCTATTCTAAATACTATTTAGCAGTTCACCAGTCGCCAATTCCCGGAATTAATACGTTCCTCTAATATCATTGCTCCGTGGAAGTTATTCAATAATACAGAGCTTCAATACCAACTGTTTACGGTCTGCCTCCGATTGCTGTTGGCAATGTTTCAGCCGTCATCCACGCACTAAAACATATAATTCCATTAATATTCAGGGAAGCTGCCAAAGGCGTGTGTCTTGGATTGAATACCCTCGATCAGCAACTATAAACAATCTGCCAATGATAATTATCGTAAATACTAAGATGTATTGGCGTTGGACTCAGTTGATTGCAAGTTATGGAATGTTAATCTTCTCGGTACAGTTAAATTGTTATGCAAGGCAAACCGGGTCGTATTCTCGAAGCTACGTTGAAGTTGTTTTGATATAATAAAGCATTAGAAAGATAAGGAAAATATTCAATTTAGGTAATAAAAATCTAGATAAAAATTCCACAGATGCTAAATTCAGATATTAATTCGCATAATTTCGTAAAGGTCAAAGTTGTCATAACAATTTAAAAACCAAAATTATGATAAACAAAACTGGGTCCCTGACATTTAATACATGAACAGAACTTTACCTAAATAGCCGAACTAGATAAAGTTGTTATAGGCATCGATCTGGGATTCATTTCCATAGCGAGAAAGTTGTCTGTTTACCCGACCCTCGCAGCAATCGGTGCGATTTCCTTTCCTGTATTTTCCTCAAATAGTTGGATGGTCTTACGAGTCCCAGTCGGATCTCTTTATAGTAAGGTTTGTTTATCGGGCAATCGAGATCGACGAACAAAGAACAAGGTTCCGTACATTGTACGCTGGAGAGCGATCTAAAATGTCCCGGATACCAATTTGGCTAAGCTCCGCAGATTCATTGGCAATCGCGTCTTTGTTTTCATTTAAAAACGTCGGTTGTTAATTAAAAGTAAAGTGTACTAAGTAGTCATTAAGCGAGATGAGAATATAGTGGTGTATTTAAGAGATCGTTCGTGCTTACTTGATTGTGTAATTCGCGGTAGGGTTGGCTGCGACTACTCGGAATATTTATCTCTTCCGATAAAGTTGAATGCTTAGACGAAGTTTACATTTTTTTATTGTAAAGTTCTTCATAAAAACATGCAGTTATTACAACGTTGAGTTTGCTGTTGTTACAAAAATAACAATAAGACTTTTTATAACTGTTGATGAATATATTATATTAACGAAAATAACACTTTTTATAAATATTGATAAACATGAATGCAATTAAAATTGTACAGCTCGACATATTAAATCAAACAAATTACTTGTCGTGAACCCTTTAAACGTGCGCAAAGCCACTCTCAAAGCGGTATTTTGACACACGCACCTGCTGAACTCAGTGTAAGAATCTACATATAAATCTTCACACAGCTAATCCAAACTGCGTTCTGGAGGAAAAACGTCTCCAAATTGTATCACGTACTCCTGTATTTTTATAAACCGCCAACGTGGGCGTTTAATGGTGTATATGTTGCGGCCAACTGGCTAAAATAGCTTATCAGTCAAACAGCCAGCCCTTTCCTCGAGGGAAAGTGAACTCGCCTCAGAGTCGTCAAGTCTCAAGCTCGTAACCAGTTAGCTAGTTGTAATGTTTATCAAATCAGTTGCATAAGTGTCATCTTGTTGAAACTTTGAACTTTGCAGTCAACGATTGTCAGTGACAGTGATTGTCATCAGTCAAAAGCTAGCTCTTTGATTGAAAGGCCATGTTAACCAGTTACCTGGGACATATGAACCAAATGTAGGACTTACCCTGACAGCAAGAAACTGAAAGTAAGCTAGATAAGGCATACGAACTATTGTAACCCGATTTTCGAATTTATATTTTGTTCCGCGAGATTTCAGGCTGGTATTATTGTAGTCAGATCCCGTATGATTCACTGCACCCGATCTCTGGGATTTGTGAATGCTTTTGTCTTTTTATGATTTTGTTGAATCATTTTATAGATTTCACGAATTGGCTGACGTTGTGAAATCCAAATCGAATATTATCAGCACTAGAATGAAGAAAATATTATTAAGAAAAGGAAGCGGATTCTTTTATTTTGTAAACCTTATGTCGCATTTGAATTTAATCTCTACGAAATCAAAATCTTATTATGCTGTCTGAAAAGAAATTTCACATTAAGGGCCAACAGAGTCTTACAAAATGTATCAAATAGAGTCCCTTTGGATAAAGATAAACCGGCGGGACGCAGGATTTCGCCGGGTTTGGAACCCAAATTGTTTTTTATAGGTCACATTCTGCACGCGAACAGTGAGGAGAAAAGTTTCACTCTCGCTTTGTGCATTAAGTGTATTGTGCCCATAATAGTTGGAGAGACGAGATTTAATCACAATGTAGACACACGGACCTCATTTTCGCTTTTAATTACGCAAATTGCATTCTTCCACACACATTAGGGTAGCGCAACAGTTCTTGAGTCATTACTCTGCGCTCGCGCCGCGGTTGTTATTAAGTGTCGGTTGTACGCACTACAATTTATATTTCGCTATGATAATTGTAATTATAAGGCAGCTGCGTGCCTGCCCTTGTTGTTGCTTAATGACCGCGCCATTATAACAAAAAGTTTTTTACTGCGTTTAATTGATTAATTGTCTTTTTGTGCAACTACGCTCCATGTCATTGGTATCGTTACTTAAATGCCGAACGAAAAGTAAGTTTTATTTAAAACATTCATGAAATTAATGACTAATCACTCGGACACGGGTACATGGTTAATTAGTAAACAATTAGCGTTAGATATTTATCGCACAGCATGCAGGCCCTGACCTTAGTAATCTCACCTACTCGCAACAAAAAGAATTGTTAGACAAAACTTTTAGTTGCCTTCACAGGTGAAACTGTTACGAAATCTCACGAGGAGCATTAATGAATAATGTTTAAAACCTTGCAATTTCACGGTTGTTCGCAATACACATATTCGTCATCAATAACACCCGGTGCAATGTTAAACTTGTATGCAAGTCAGCCCCGTCGCCCTTGACATATACTTGGAGCGTTACACTATGTTGGACTACGTTATTTTAAGATTACGTACAGTCTAAAATAGACCTTATCACCGTGACAGTAGGTGCTATAACGAATTGTTAGATTAATTAGTTGGCTCGCTGCCGCCTCAGCAAACGTTGACAGGTACTTAAAAGCACTGGCACGCTCCATCAAATATGCATAAGGCCGTCTGCGTCGGTTATGAAAAACGCCTTGTACTCGCGTGCGAGTAACTCGTTAATGAACTCGACAACAAGCAATTAATCGCAATAACTGCTAGCTCCGGTGTAAAGTTTCATAATTTATGTTGATTCGTTACATTTCATACGATTGGGTGCGATTTTAAATCGCTTTGTAGTTAAGCTAGATATATGTCTTCGTTATTATGAACCTCCATCGTATAGGGATCTTAAGTACCGTTCTCCTTTTCGTTATTAACGTTATTTCAAATACAAAGCTTCCAGCTAAGTGGTACAAACTTTTCTGTTCCATACAAGGTACGCGCTACCTACATACTAATTCAGCAATATAGGCGAAGTACGGAGAAAGTGAAGATGCAACCGTTCTCTGTGCGAGTCTTACTTTTACTTCAACAATTCTGTTCACTTTCGTTGAACTTTATGGAAACTTGAATTTTCTATAGAAAATGCATAATTATATTATGAATATGCAAGCAGCAAGAAGCCTCCGAAGTAATCACAACAAGTTATTAACATTCCGTAGATGTCGATGACCAGAATTTGGGGTTCACAAATAAACAACAGATGTAGGTACAACTTATAAATATGTATGGTTCATTCATAATTACAGAATCGTGAACAACATGTCTTTCAAAAGTTGGGTCACGCTGGAATCCGTGAGTCGAAGATGTTACTCTTTAATGCATATAACGAGTTGCAATTTAAAACGTCTTGCCTTCGGCAGGAGTAAAATCAGCAATTTGCGAAATTGCAGTAGCGTGGGGTCTGCGGTAATTGTAGCCTCTCACCATTGCTATCGAAAGCGATAAATAAATATGGCGGGATTTCTCCCAGCCGATGTAAATGTCGCTGATCCGCGCCAATCTCGTCAACCGCCGTTTAGTAAGTAAATATTGCTCTAACCGAGCTACATTTAAGGTGATTTATATAGAGGGAATCGTTTTCCTTTTTTTATATCACATTAAAATTAAGTTTTGGGACCCTTGCACATTAGAAGAACGCTATTTAGCAAGCCTGTCAAAAACTACATACGATAAAAATTAAACTACGATAAAAAGTTCAACATAATTTGAACCGAAAGTTAATTGGAAACAACGGCGGCAAAACTAATTTCATATCATAATAGAGGGCCGCAACAAAATCAATTTCCCATATTTAGTGGAAGGACCGACAAAAGTTGGTGACCGCAGCACCTGTACATGACACTTCAAAACAAGGGACTATGGACCTTTAAAATTACTAGTCACGCGACTCAAAATTGAGTCCCGCATTGTGGAAATAACCCAATTTAGAGTGACAGTAATGTATCCAAGGGTTCACAGATGCGAGGGGTTCCGGGAATCACGGCTAAGCAAATAAAGTACTTGGCGTCGAATTCAATTATGCTAATTGTTTCCCTTAACCCTTGCTGGTACAGTTCGATCTTATTTTGTTTTATTTTTCTGATTTGCCTATTTACCGACACATTAGGTGTTATTTCAAGGTTACTAATAATGGAATTTATCCAATACGTATATAAATATATCATGTAACCAGAGACGGGTATATTTTTTGTTGATAATACAATTAATGTTGTAGAGGATTTTATAAAAACAAAGCGAATTAAAGTACTCACATATTCGACGCAGACACTTAAAAATACTTTTCAGTATTCCGAGAAAAACTCTTCAAATAAACACTAAGTGATGTGAAAATAAGTCTGTATTTTATCGATGTGCCAAAAGTTTGCATTACTGTCAGTTGTATCACACGATTCGAATCTAGCAATAATTACTATCTGGATTCATGTCCAATTTTGCGAGCGAATTCTGCCTAAAGCAAGGAAGCGTGATAGCTTTGCAATTACTGTTAAAGAACTGTTTATTTGGCGATCAGACATCGTTTATCACTGATGATGAAGGCTACATGCGAACTTAATAATCTAATATGCTGTTATTTGTTACTTGGGGCATTGACTTGTGGGAGATATTTGTTTGCTTCTCTAGACGCACGAAGCAAGACTTTGCTCTTAGCTCTAACAGTCTAGTACAGAGAACATCGACAAAAGTTGTATCGTAATTCTGTTGCTCAATACTTAACAAATGAAACAATAATCTCACACATGAAGAAAACATTGAAAGCCTTGAGATTACTTCTCATCAATCCCATTCGTCAAAACAACAAAAAACCTTCTTCAGAAATTAGACCATCCAAATAATACCGGTTAATAAAACGGAGCAAGTAAACATAAGGGTAATATTGCGTTTGCAACCAACAATGCGGCAATAATTGGATCGTGGAAATTGACGGTGGCTCCAACAAATTTCAGCTCATCAACCTCACATTGTAGCCAGAGGATCTCATTCGGCGAACCTTATTAAAAACGATACGAATGAATCATGACATGTAACCAAGTTATTAGCCGCATTTACCGCAGGTAATCATTAAAAGGGTTTTTGTTGTGTTGCTTGGGGGAATAAATGGCATTGGTATTAGTTTTAGAATGGAATTTCCCATGAATCTCGAGTGTATACGCTTGGGACGTGGCTGTTGATTTGTTAAATATTTTTAGACAGTAATGAATTGCAGTGATGAAATTAGTTTTACACAAATGACGTTAATTTCATGAGGATGAAAATCAAAACCAGCTTTGAGCTTTCGTTGATTCTTGTAAAACCTAAAGCGACAGCGAAAAAAATGCTATAAGCTACAATCCAGCAGTAACCTTCACAAATTATAATACAGTTTTCAATGACAGCTAAAGATTCGCTTTATGTACACAAAAATATTTTTTAATCAATGTCCCAAAAAAATTGCATCTCTCCATTATCTCCCAAAGACCCCGTGGCAGGCTCTAAAGTACATAAAAAAAGATTATTCTATAAAGGATTATTTAATTTAAAAGCTTGCTGATCCTACTTATAACTTTACTCGTTAGGCTCCGCGCTCGGCACAAACTGACTCCCAAGGTGATACCAACTCAAACGGCGAAACTGTACTAAACTGCGGGAGGTATGATCTCGCTTGCACCGTTTGTGGGATCAGCAGAGGTATAAAGCATACTACACTATATCTAACCTAGGACACGGGTAGTACAAGCGATATAAAGTTTATTAATTCAGTTACGTGTAGATTCAGCGATTGGTAGCACGATGGCTGATGTATGTATGTGAGATAGTTTCAGCTATTCCCTCAAATCAAATTCGATGGGGAAACTATTACTACTAGGTATACATAGTGCAAACTAAGCCGGTATCCTGGTCTGAGTAGAGGTATATTTTACTATTCAAATACAATCATTCCTACTGCAATCAATTCAAATTTGGCGAACCAGGATCTGTATAGACCATATAGACATTATTATTATTACTTGCTCCTGCGAGGACATACGGGTATTGACATAAATTATTGGTGTCCACAGATTAATATTATGCACAAACACACGAGAGGCCGGCCATCTTCCTGATCAAATTACTTGGGAGAGTCGGACCTCGTGACAGTTTGCGTTGCCATTACAACGTCACAGGCGGCCACAACAGCTGTTCAATTTAATTTAACGTAGGCCCATGTGGAGCACGGAGGCACTAAAAAACTTATTATTAAGTAAAACTTTTATTTTCATGCAACCGGTGCTTCTAATATGGCAGAATATTGGATAAATGTTTTTCTTGTAGGTTGTATTCTGTTTAGAAATTTTGTACAGAACTCGTCTTTGTATTCATTCAAAATTAGCCACTCATAACAATATTTTTTTAACAAGCAAATTAAATTGGGTCCCTTCTAATCTTTATTTCGCTAATTAATGTTACCATATCAAAGTGATGACGAAAGGACAATCGACTTTAAGTCTCGACATCAAACGTTCGCAAGTCAAAGGAGATGTATTTAAAAAGCTATTTAACCTACATCAAAGTCACAACATTAGAGAAAAGTTGGTATTAAATGGTCGAGGAACAGCCTATTCCGCACAATTCAGTTTGTGGTAAGTACCTATTGAATAATAAAAGTGGCAGTTGACTTTAATTACGTCTCGGCAGAACGGAACGTAATACGCTTTTACTGGTCAAGCACTTAATGACTTGATTAACGAACCATAAATAGCATTTTTTGCGCAGGAGCACGTCATTGAGTAAAGGAATAAAAGAGAAATTTTCAGGAAGCACCCCAAAAAGTTGAGCATTTAATTTTATATGGGACTGCCTCGAATTGTTCTCTTTTATGAAGTAAATTTACGATCGTCTGCGGGCTAAAGTCTCTGTTCTTACTCGGTATATTAATTCATCTCATGTGTATTGTTCCTTATATAAAATATTCCAGCGGCTTTAAATAAAATATGTTTAATTATAAAGTTTGCACCGTTATTCAGTGTTACGTGGAAAGGATAATGTTTTTATTAGGTAAGTAGGTATAGCTACTTAGTCTGAAGTGGTTTTTAACAGCAAGATTTAAAATGATCTCAAAATATGAAGGATAATTTGACTTATAGGTACTATTTGTTTTAACAGAGTGTACAATTAGAGGAAGCTTTTCACACAGCGTTTTTTTTTTTCCTTCAGTCTAATTACTTTACCTAACTATATGAAATTACAAAACCCTCTTCAATCCGCAATCCCCTATTACTAACGCTTAAACAAGTTCAGTAATATAAAAGGGATAAAGTGTGTTTATCCTGTTTTGATGACTTACGGAACAACTCAATTATTTTACACAGAAATTAATCATAAATCAATCAAACAACAACTAGAACATCCCAACAAACCACTTCCGTGGGCCGTGAGTACTTACACTTAAAAGTTTAAATTGTCCAACTTGTGGGCCAATAAACTAATTCTGATATCTCTTTAACTTGTTCATTACCAATAACAAATTGAGGCTCAAATAATACACGAACAAGTCACTTAAAGCATTTTGTATTATTTGGCGTTATTTCTAAATTAATGCTTCTGGCGTCTATCAGAAGGGTTTTAGGAATATATTTGTGAAATTTATGCGAAACAGAACAGAGAAATTAAGCATTAATTTGCTATCCTTCCAGCTGAAATTTACATATTTATCGAACCGTAAATTCATTATTTGTGATCTACATGGAACCGCTTAGCTTCCCGGCTGCGAGTGCTCTCAAAGTGATGTTTATGTAGTTTAATTGTTATCTTCAAACTGTTATGGCTGGCAAGACTCGAGCTAATGTATGCGACTAGATACGCGAGTCACTTCAATCCTTTACTTAACAAAGTGAAGGAATTACATTTCCCGCGTCTGTGTAAGTCTGCCGCATTCGAGCCACAATAACTGATTTAAATAAAAGTTTTCGTTCGTATTATTTGAATGAATCTTTGTTTGTTTATATACTAGACGTATAGAACTTGAATATATGTATAATTTAGGTGCATTAGGCTTAATTTTTATTAATGCTTTTCAATGCTCCCAAAAACTTATGAAAATACCTACTATATTTTACTACACTCTCGAATTTTCTCCGGCAAACAAAACCTTTGTAGACAGTTTAACTTCTTACAAAAAGAAAACAAACATTAAAAAAAAACTTTTAATTCAAGTAATTGATGATTCTGCGACTTCCTTCCTACTTGAAAGGGTTAATCTTTCCTTTTAACAATTAATACCTGCCCCAAACTTATCTTAGATTACAATTGTGTAGCAGACAATTGAGAGCACCCTTTGTCTTCACACCTGGATTGAATGAAGCCCTTTTCCCTACTTTGTACCTACCAATCAGGGAAACTTGAAAACAGAAGTGGGCCTTACCTGAAAAAGAAAAAGGCTCCAGTTAGTAACGGTTATATTTAAAGATACGGGCTGAGAATAAAATGTAGATGATATGAGATTAGGAACGGTAAGAATATCTTTTGAATATTCCAACTTTATTACATTTTTAGATTGCTTTGGTTGAGGGTTAAAGTTTACAAAGATGATTCACGTTGTTGTGTATTTTTTTTATTAAAAATAATAGGTACTATGATTCAACATAGAAAATATTTAGCTAGTGGTGATATTTAGTAACTGGTGCATTTGTTTGTCTATTCTCATCTTCATGATCATATCAACCAATTGCCGTCCACTTCTCAACGGTAGGCCTCTCCCAACGAACGCAAACCACTATCCATTCCACACGTTCCATTTCTGATTTAATTGATCACTCTCTAAAGTCACTTAATAAAAAATATAGACCTTATTCTAACTAACCGAACCGTTTCAAACTGGGTACCGCAAAGTTAACGCAAATCAGGTCTAGCTTTCGAAACGAGCGCATTCCGTTTTTTGCTCGCTACTAAAAACAGTCACAAAGAAACAAAGGAAAGGCTTATTGTGTACAAACAGAACATTGTGTTGCCGATTGTATGTACGTACAAAATTGTTCTACATGGTTAAGATAGCTTTTTGAGTTGCATTAAAAAGCATGCGTTACCTTTTGAAATGTAAGTATTGCCAGTGTACGAGATATTTTTTGTCACCATATGTGTATATTTATAACCATAGATTTCTATCGTTTTGGAAAGTAAACAAAAAAATAATAGTTTCGTGACACAAACATAATTGCAATTTTTTCCCAAAGGCAAGTAGGTAAAACTTAATGTTTCACAGATAATAATTTCTGCATATAATATGCAGGCACAAAAACATCGCCCGCAATAGGGCCCACTTACCAAGTTTCCTACAAGACGGCAAATGTTTTTGTTGTGGTTGCCGCCGCCATTAACATAGTTATTCGAGCATAAAATCGTTTATTGACTCTCACAATGTCGACTTGAGCTTCGACAAACAAACGCTGTCTACACCAAGCTGCTGTATTCGAGACGAGATTCTGATGTAAACGACTACGTTTCCGAACACGAACTTCTATTGTACTCATAATAAGGTTTTTAATAAATAAGGACTGCAAATAACATTCTCGAAGTTACGTTAAGAAGTTCCAAAATATGAAAAACATGTAATTCAGGTCTTCGCGTGATATGCCAATTAAGTGAGAATTTTTATTAAAGTTTCTTCTTTCACGCCTTAAATTTTTTCTCACATTCTTTCATCACAAGGCAAACATCAAGTAAGTAATAAGCTATCCTACATAAATGCCAAGTGAAATAAAATTCCGTGAACAGGATCTGGAACAAATTAAAATCAAAATGTTCTCAACAGCGCAGTCTCGTCTCACAAAACTAAGATAAACTTTTACAATAAAACGTTCAGCATTTTTAATTTCCGTCTCAAGTTCGCGACGCTTTACGAGATTTAAATGAAATCTGGCAACCAGTTCTAATATTTAATTAGTGGCCCCAGAGCTCAGGAAATGAAACATCGTACGTAGTAACACCTCCGTGCGTGACTACCACTCACAAGACGTCTCAACATCTCTATCCCGCATCCTGAACAGATTTTCTTTATTAAATTGGGCAGAGGGGAAAAAAGAAAATCCTTTCCACAGGCACTTGTGAGTCCAAAAACTGAGACGTGAAAAATAAAATAGCACTTTAGATTCACAAAAGGAAAACTTTAAACAAAACGGGCGCTTTCTCTATGCAAACGACGCGGCGTCCGCGGGCGAAAGTTTCCGAGTGTTACCGAGTTGCCGCGGTCTGAGTTGACGAAGTCGCCGTCAAGCCACAAAGACACACACGCCATACTTGATAGCAAAATTCAGATTTTTCATAATGCACCTCACGTTTGAAGTGTCCTCCCAAGCGACGAGATACAGTTTGCAATATTCCGCTCGACTTACACCGGGCGCGTTAGTGTTTACTTACACAACTCTGTACCTACACAACACGTACCTGTCACGAAGCTCTTCTATTCAGAGTAAAATCAATACATTATGAATGTAAATGCAGCTTAGCAAAATGTGTTTACCTACTAGATAACTAGACTTTCCTAATAGAACATGTCGTGTGGATATTCCCCGAGGCGCGGGGTATGTTCCACTTATCATTTTCGATTCTGAAACAAGAAAGTGAGCTGTCTACGCGTCGAAGCTGACCGGACCATTTTTTATAATTTGTTTGTCCCCTGTGGAGTTCTGTCCTCGTGACCCATTTATTTATGATTCAAACAAAAATACAACAAAGAAGTTATTGCTCCTTTGACATGGTTTCCTCTTACGATCTGAATTTTGTTGCTGATACATATTTTTTTTTTACATTTTCTTTCAGTCTTGCAAAGCGGGTACCTATTCATTGAGTTTTTTTCAAAATAAATACAAAATACAAGTTGTTTGCACTGACCGGTTAAACATTCTACACGATTTTTATGATACAGCATATAGGTAAATGCGTTGGTAAAACATACGGAAAGATTACACAATATTGTTTGTGTACTGCGCAACTCTTTATCCAAAATAACATTTCGATGGTACAAAAGCAGTATCTACCACATTATAATCTGATCGCACATCTATTTTAGCAAATGATAATTACATTGTTTCATTCGTGAAATTGGCTAACCAATGTATTGGAAAATAACAAGGTTCACAAACACAAGTTTATTTAGTTTAATTAATCATCCACGATTAATAGTTTCACTACGTCATTAAACATTTATCAATTGGTACTCCATCTTTTTTAATAAAATGATATTATCAATTTTAAATAAAGTTTTGTTGTCCTTATCTATTAGCGTTGAAAGGCCAATTATATATTTTTTATAACAATGAACTTAATGAATCTGACATTAACACCGAAAAAGATCCTAAGATAAAGTTGTTTATTTAGAGAGTTGACTTATGTATAGGATATTAACTATAAACTGCTGACGTCTTAACAAAATAAAATTATGAAAAAGTTATTGAAGTTTTAAGATAGGTACTAGTTAATTTTTCAATATATAATGTTCCCAGATTATGTCACTTTAAGAAAGTAAGATAGGTAACTGAAATCTTCAGACCCCACTTCAGCTATGTCACGACCCCTTTAGGGCTGTGTCTAGGCATTCCCATTTCCCAAATTAATAGGCTCGTATTGTACCAACCACAGTTCATAATTCATATAAAATTTCTATACTAATAAAAGACAAAAAAAACAGCTTTCCTATCTAAATAAAAAAATATATTTCGTGAAGTACTTTCTCAGCAAAATGCTTCTATTGTACTTTTATTCAGTAATCAGGGCGAATCATAAATTGTGAAATTCTATAGATACACACAAAAACAGAATAGGCATCTTACTTTTTGTGCAGACAACATACTTAGTTTTTATTGCCACAAAAAGACGGCTCTTGAGAATTATTAAAAAAAGAATACTAACTGAAATTATTAGTAACAAAAAACGTTACACGAATTATGAGAAGGCTTATTAAAAGTAAAATCATAGTTTCAAATAAAGAACAAAAGTGGTTCATCAATGTTCAGTTGAGGAACTCATCAAACAAATGCCCACTACAGCCAAATGTATGGAAGTTTGGATCGGGCTAGTTGTTCGAGCTGACTCAAGTATTAAACTTTCTGCCCTTCGTAACGGCCAACGCACTAATGGTATTATCGTTTTATGATTGTTTTTATACTTGACTAGCTTTTAGGGACAGTTTTTGGCAGTTTAGACTAATGTTTTATCTCCTTATCTCTTAGCCGAATTAGATCGTAGAGATTAAGTGTTATTTTGCTAAAAAAAAGTTGGAGAATATTTCTGGTTAAAAGATTGGTACTAAAATGATCGTACTCGCTACTAGAGCTAGTATTATTTCAGTACCAGTAGAATCATATTTTAATCGCACAAGATGAAACAAGAGAAATATAATCCTTTACCAAAATATCCTTAGATCAGTTCCGTCGCTATCAATTTAATAAATCCTCTGTTGTTTGCCTAACTATGTACACTGGCCTACAAACCAATAACTCATTTTGATATCGAAAACTTTGAGTAAATACTATCTCTGTCAGTCTGTTAGTCTTATATACCTCTATTATATTTTATGGTAATAATATCGATTGCAAGGTATTTCAAGCGGATCTCCGAGTTTGAAGAATTGTTATATTTAGAGAGACAATAAGTATGGGTTTTATGAAAAAAGGTTTTGCTCTTGTTAACAAAGAACCTTCGCTTTACGTTTAAATGCGGAAAGTCCTATATTATATTCTCTCAATATTAAAACAAACTACGTATGCCATTACAAAAGATATTAACTGCGCATAAAAATAACGATAGGTACCTCAATTTAAAACCGGTATATTACAAAGTTTTCCTCTACATACAACAAAAAGCTCGGATCGTTTAACAAAATAATTAATTATTTCCATGCGCAATTAATCATTTATAAATACCTATTAATCAAGGTCTTATAAAATAAAGGAGTTCATAATAGTTTACAAATAACATTTATTTCCTGCAAAGCTCTCGACCGGATTCCCACTTGACCTCCTAATCGCGTGTTCTAGAGAAAATAGTTTTCCTGAAATTGTTCGCCCATTGAAAACTTCAGTAGTTACGGAGACAATGTAAAATTACTACTATTGGCACACTTCCTTCCAACAATATCTCTACAGGAAGCAAGGAATACTCAAACTTCAATTACACTAGAAACCAATTCTGTTTAAATATTTTTTTTTAGTATAAGACATAGGAAGAAAAGTGTGGTCACCAAACAATTTTCACTTAAATGGCTATCTTCAAGATTAAATGCAAGAGAAAACCAGATTTTTAAACCACAGGCTCTTAAACAAAGTAGTGTGGAAAATTGTTGTGAATGAACAAACCTCACCTTTACTGAATAGTAAGAAGTAGTAACTTTTAACGCGCTTCCTAAACAGCCAGCATTACAGTACTTTCACACTGGCATATTTTTCGCTTGGTTTTTCCGAGCTTCAGTGATTAAAGATGACGCCTACCACTGAATGTGCTGTTAGTGTACGCTACATTTTGCTAAGCGCGACAAAATTAGCTAGCGTGAAAGCGCTGTTATAGCAATTCAGCTATGAGTCCTTCAATATTTTTTGGTGAATTCTTAACAATACATCATGGTATCGTAGTGAGGCATCTTCGTGTAAGCAGATGCTTATATAAATTAGACGTGCACCTAGTTAATATATTGTTTCTGAACACCCAATACTTGTTGTTGCCTAGTTCAATTTCCCCGACTTCACCTTGTTACACAACCAATTAGTTTGTGAACTTATATCGGTTATGTAGGTGCATGTCTTGGAATAAATGATTTTTTTGTTTAAACAAGGCTTGAGTCCATCGAAGAGTAAAGTGGTTCTCAACTTTTATCCTACAAGCCTGGGTGGCATGCTTTTCTAGTTCCCCGCAACTAACATAATATGAAACTTATTTTGTGACCGGGTAAAAAAAATTGTTGCAAAGAGTGGACATTTTTTGCTGGCTTTTTTAATCCCATGCAAAAAAATGTGAACCTAGTTGGAACCAAAAAAACTCGATTACTTAATGTATAATTATGGTTATTTTAAATTATTATGTATAAACAAGTGCCTTTTAAAATATATCAAACAAAATTAAGTAGGTAACTAGCTGTTTGTTCCGTCATTCATAATAGCTCTTAAGTTTATCGTGTGAAAATAATAATTATCTTTTTTTCAACACTATTGTTCTAGATTTCAAATTGAACATATTATTATATTAAAATTGCGTTTTCATACAAAGTTCATTGTTAAGCACATAATATTAACTTACGTGTTTTGTAAAAAACAACTACAAGATACATTGCGGAAATATTTTTACTGGATATTAACAGAGTAAAATAAAGAAAATAAAGAAAATATTTCATAGTTTAAAGTTTTTTCGATTCAAAAATCCCAATATTAATGATGCAGAAGTTTGATATTCAGTATGCCAGGCATGCTTTAAAAGTCCGAAAGCTTATTCAGTCTTTAAACCAAAAAACCCCAATGCAAAAATAAAATATAAAAAACTCCATTTTACTTAATAATATTTCCCGACATTCAAACGAGAATTTCATTTAAAAATTTCTGAATTAAATTCTAAATACAGGGAAATCGGAAACGCATCAGGCAGAGAGAAGGATCCTTTTCCATTTTTCTGCGAAAAGCGATTTAATAAGAACCCTAGTGTTGGTTATAACATGATTTATATTGCAATATTAAATGCTTGGCACATATGTTCAGCCTGACGGGCTTTAATAAACTTCAGAGCTAAACGAATTGCATGGTGTAATTGCTTGCAACGAATTAATACGCACACTTATTTAAACAACATTTTTCACATTTAAATTAAACGTATAACAGACCGTTTATACAGTTTTGTTAAATTGGAAATCAGCGTCTGTGAAATCCGGTATAATAAAATGTCACTGCAATTTCTTTTAATACTTAATGAAAGCTTTTATTTATAGCTTGTGGTGTTAAATGTTAACGAGGTGCTAAAAAACATTGTGAAAATGGATTTAGCTCCTAACACAGCTTCACTATTTTTATTGGTTTATAGTTTAACCAACCTAGGTAATTATTTTTCTTTGCGGTAACTATCTTTAAATGACTCACTTTATTATTTTAGATAGTTCTTGAGCAATTTAAAAAGAATCAATTTGCGATGGCACTGACCAGGATATTTTTCAAGGTTAAAGATGATGATGCGGGCAAGTTAGTTGTGACCGCAAGCTATTTATTTACTTGACCGAAAATAAACTTTTAAAACACGGCATACCAGAAGCGTCACTGATGTTAACGAAAACAACATATTTAGTTTGAACCTTTCCGTATCACTAACTAAAGGTATTTTAAATCCACAACAGAATTTACCTACTTAATATGTAAATAATTCGTAAACAATGTCTATATCCATTTTGAGGTAATAATTTTAAGGAATTCAAACACAATCTTTTAAGAATTCAGCCATTTTACTTACCCATGTAACATCATTTTTGCACATCTTCCAAACCATTCACGTTCGTAGCCTTGAAGCTCAATGTTTAACATTCAAGCACCGTACTTACGATCATATAAAATTAGCGAAATAAAGTCGTGAGGTCGAATATGTGGATCCTAACCGTGCTAGAAGTGACACATGTGTTACATAATGTGGAACTGTGAAAGCCTACGCTTATCATCTGTACGCGTCGAGACTATTCAAGCTATACCTATTGCCTGAACAATAAACATGCCCGTTCTTGTATGTAGTTTTATTCTATGACTAATGGTAGTGAGAACTTAGGTATGTAATGAGCCTGCTTTGGAATTAAGTTTATTCGTATTTTTTAATAAAATAGAATAGGTACTAATTATATGATAGTATATTAAAGAACAGAGGTAGTTTATTCTACCTTATTACGTTAGGTATCCAAAAGAGACCTTAAATAGTTGGAAGAATTTTATGATATACACAATGAGTTAACCAGGCGGTCAATTTTGATGTACATACATACGCAGGCACGTTTAAAATTCAAGAACAGTATATATAGAAGGAAAATCCCACTAATATCCCTGAGGGCCAATAACTTAGCGAGAATAACAACTTTATACATACATACACTTCAGAAACTATATGCATTTAATAATTCACCAGAGATAACTTGTGTAATCTCGTATTATTCGTATCTTATCCGCCACTTAAGAAACTTGAGCGCAATAAAGATCCTGAACTGGATTGCTCTTAACGTCTCCCTGACGTCTCTGCACGTTATCACTAGTCACTAGGCCGCTGGGGAGTTGTATTTACCCTTGCTGTGTTATTCATGAACGTGGTTTGAATAAAGATGAACGATCCGTTACGTCGAACTACTTTTGAACCTTTAAACACGGTATCAACTTTGAAATCAGTTGCGGAGTGTACGACGCCGCGCAGAAGATACAAGAGTTGCGTTTGTGTACTTATTACTTAGTCATACCGTCCACATTTCTATTTAAACACCTACATCTGTTATCATCGCCCATCTCTTTGAGCTAGATAACACGTACGATACAATTTATATTACCCACTCTCAGCACAAAATAAGAAAATACATCAGAATAAATAAAGTATAAGTTTTATTTTTTCAGTAAACCCGTAAAGAATATTCGTTCAGGAGATCGCATTATAATGATCCCGGGTTCAAGCTACATTTATCTACCCATTCATTCAGTAAATAATATTTATCTGATACAATAAATCCATTCATTGTATTGTCTGATAAAACACCTCTATAATCCCGAACAGTGCGTGAGCAATGAAATGACTCTTCAGGGTGTGCTAAGCGAGAAATTATTACCCCAAAGTATTTTAAGGAAAAAAAGAAAACAAAACCTTCTGAGAGTTTTCTTTTTCTCCCTTTTATCGATAATTTTCTTTAAGTTTCGGTCTCAAATCTGTAATGAAGTGGAAAATTTATGGGCGCCGCTCCTAAGAACTTGTCCAGACGGCGTAATATCGCAAGCACGTACACACGCCAGCCGTGACGAAACTGGCACTTCGCTTAAATAAGCTGTAGCTGTAGTAATTGTAGATAAGTGCTGACGTTTATCTTGAATAAATCTAATCTAAGCACCGAACAGAAATATTTACTAAGAGAAAATTTAGTTCTGCCATTACTTAACATGCCATGTTAGTGTCATACATGTCTACTTATAGTTGGAAAAGCATTTGTTAAAGCGCCTGAAAGTGTGAGGAAATAAAATCTAGTTTTTTCCCCGAGGATCGAGTGGTGTCTCGGCGTTAGTAACAGGACAAATGCCGACGTAGCACCCAGTAATATTCACGAGGCCTCGAATAAAGATGAAGCCATTAAAGTGGGAGAAAAGCCGACAGGCGAAGCAACGCACTCCGTGTTGACTTTGAGATGCGGAAAATGAAAAGGAAAAGCGCCTTGTTTTGTGTGTAAATACGATTCGTTAGTCGATTCTTTTATGTAAATTTTTAGTTCGGCACACTGATATCCGTCAGTACACTCCAAAACAGTTTATAAAAGCTTCGCGTCCCTTATCAAAAAAATATTTTTTTCTCGTTTGAGAATACGACATATGGTAATCCAATAACAAACTTTGATGTGCCCTTAACATTTTTTTCAATAACGTTCATATGATTAGAAAACATCAAAGGATATATTATCAGAAGATAAATTTCAATATCCGCCAAATTACGCAGTTTACGAAGTATCATCGGATATCCGAATAATCCAAATAAATATTGATAAAAACTTTTAACGACTCAAAGTTAGCATTATTACTGTAGCAACAATTTATTTAAAGTTACAGATGATAGAAAACGGTTTGCCGAGATTCGCGGAAGTCGGTGCGCCTACTGGTCCCGTAATGTCGAAACAAGTGAAACGTACCGACTGTTTACGCTCCACCTCTTTGCAAGTTAGTGTCTTAGGGAGCGACCGTAACCCGCACGCGGCGCGCACTAAAACTTCGCCAACACTCATTTATCACAAGAGATGAGAGGCATAAGTAGCTGTAAAAGTGTTGCCAGCGCGCCCAGTTAAGGCGAGGAATTGGTCAACAATAATTCCATAACCGGCACGCGCATCTAAGGCGCCAAAAGGGGTCGGAGCGTCTGAGCGGGGCGAGGATAACAATACGCGCGCTAGCTTATAACTAAAAGTCGTAAGCGACAAAATGGTTTTGTAATTTTATTATTTAGAAATGATAATTTGATAAAAATTCCTTCAACAATTTTAAAGAGTATGTATATACTCAACTACTAAAAAAGTTAAGAGGCTTAAATCGGTCCCGTTTGCCCATAATATGTGAATCTCTTTTTAAAAAGAGGTATGTTTGATATATTTTTCTCTGTTATAAAAGTTACCTAATCATGTTTTGACGTCTAACAAAATAAGGTTTATATCATGAACTTTCAGGTAACCAAGTTGTATTTTGATCCGTTTTGTATTTACTGAGAAAAATTGAGATCCTTGGCGCCAAAAATTCCAATTCGTCCTCTTAAAGTCCACCATGTTGTTTTTTCATAAACGAGGATTGATGCGCCAGGTGCTACTATTTAATACTTTTATGTTGCGTACGATTTTGTGGACGTCAGATGAAATCGAGGCGTGTAAGCGATGCTTTAAGGATTTAGCTGGAGGAAGTACAAGACTTTCATATTTTTTAAGATACCCTTTAGTATGCAAAGGCAGTTTAGTTGGGAACTTCATTATGACCCAGACAGTACAGTAGTATTTTAATTATGTCTGGGCTACCTTGGTCATCCAATATCATCTGGCTACTTCTTATATTCTTATTAACCAAGTACATTTTTAAATGACATTAAAATTTGTTGTTGTTGTGAATCTGAATTGCTTTAATAACAGTAATTGTCAAGAAAATTCTTCGTATTAAATAAAGTACTCAGTAGGTACCTATTTCGAGGAAAGTCGTTGTTTTTCATAGAAAATCTGTTGCGATCCCCAATTATCTGTGTTATTTACATTTGTTACGTATGATCTTCTCATTAAAATGATTGCTCATTTTCGTAGTACTTCCTATTTCCGACTTCTTAAGAAAATATTGCCTGTTTGTTTATTTTTTGATTATTTTTTTTACGTATAAACTGGCACCAAAGTTTATTGGGCATGCCATTTCCTTAGCCTAGTTTTATTTTTATTTTTTTTATTACAAAGTGATTCAATTTTCCAATAACATTGGTAAAGTTTCATTACATGTTCAGAAATCCGAGACAACAAACACATTTCGGTAACTATGTATTCTGTACTCCGTTTTTACGATTCCGCTACGGCGTCATACAATCTGCCTGTAGACCATGAATAGCTAAACAAATGATAACAGTTTTAAGTCGTCATCCACCATTGCACCACCAGGCTTACAGCCAGTAACTAATTAGGCCCCTCTCGCAATCGCATTTTGTTTTGCATTTTTTTTAACAAAGCAGTCACGTCTGCTCAGACCTTTTCCTCTAAATTTATTTTTAGCTTTCGTATTCAAAGCACCTAAAAATATTTTAATGACTGTTTTAATATTACTCAGGTACCTCATTATGCAATTGATTTTTTTATATGAAGTAAAAATACCGACGAAGTTCGTGAATAGATGTGATATGTGTGTTAAGTAGATACTGGAATATTGTAGGGAACATTGTTCAGCAAGTCTGGATAACTTCGTATTACAAAGTTCGTGATGTCACACGCGAGCGACTTCAACGTTGTTTGCGACGAACGCGTCAACTAAAATAACAACATATTATTTTTCCCATTAATATGTATGACTATTAACCCCCAACCACATTAGCCCCCAGTCGACGTTTTCCTTGGTCAGACTTAATATTTTCATCTTTATTCAAAGAGGCCTATGAATAAAACAAGGCACACTTGTGGGGACGCGCCACCGATACGCCGACGTCGCAAGATGTTCCTCTACCGCAACTTTATTCATTTTATTGTTAAAGTTAATTAAAATAGGTAAACGAAAAACGGGCCCCGGATCTGACAAGCCGCTCCGTCCTCGAGCGCTTAATATGCTCCAGGAAATGATTTTGACATGTTTCTTCATAAAAGCATTTACGTATTTCATCAAAAGACGATATAAAATCGTAACATAGAAGGAAGCTTAATAAAATATTTTTACAAACACGAGAACAAACACCTGAAGACTTGCCTGTCGGCAATGACTTGTCAAATGTGCATATTGGACTTCTTTTATGAAGCCCCCTCCAGCTAATAAGACGCAAAAGATGATTAACGAGAGAACATTTGATTCAATAACAATCTTCTGAGAGAAGAAATAATAGGGGCACTTAAAGGCAATGCATTTCAAAATTGAGTGTAGTGATGACAAAGGGCGCGTTGCCTCTATTATTAGATAGCATTGTGCACGTGTGATGTGCCCGAGGCGTCAATACTCCACCCCAATAAATAAGAAGTGGCTGAGTTGCGAACACAATTTAACTTGAAATAAAATTTTGTTTCCCCTCGCAATGAATAGCTAGTATATGGTTCGGAAGGGAAGGGCGCCTTTTCCTATCTTACGTTATATCGCTTCGGGTACACCTCGTAAGTTTTCGATTCTCTGACTTCTTTGTGTTTTATGTGCCTAATGATATGAGTAAAGTTACGAATGGGATTAAAGTTAAATGGAGTTTGGCGGTTGCCAATCTTATTACGTCCGCGATTTTGCCTTCAAACACATGATATGATTTAAAACTCTGGAACCGTTCTATGCACATTATCCCTTCACAATCACATCAATTGAGAATTTTTCTATTATAGCTCATACCTGTGATACCACATTAAACCGATGCTCTTGCCTTCCACTAAACAGAACTGACAAAGTTAGATACCTAGGGGTCATGATTGACAAACTCTTATCCTGGAATGACCAGATCAGGACACTGACTGGCAGAGTGAGAAAACTCATAGCAATGTTTAAAAACCTGCGTTTTAGTGCTGATGTTGATACAGTGCGGATGGTGTATTTCGCAATTTGCCAGTCAGTACTAAGTTTTGGTATCACGGTCTGGGGTGGTGCTCCTAAAACGCGATTTTTACAGTTGGAAAGATCACAAAGGGCTGTCTTAAAAGTCATGACTTTTAAACACTATCGCTATAATACAACTCAATTGTATAACGACTGCCAAGTATTGACTGTGCGACAGCTCTTTGTGTTAAACACTATATTGCGTAAGCATGCGTTACTGCTATATGACCCTGGTTTTTCCAACAAGCGCAGATATGCCTATGTCTGCCCAAGAGAAGCTCACAGAACCAAATTAGCAGAACGTCATTTTAGGGTCTTAGGGAGTCGCTTGTATAATATTGTTAATAAGAAATGTAATATATATAAAACTAATAAATTTAAATGCAAAAGTTTAGTGAGTACCTGGCTTAAGTCACTTACCTATGAGGAAACTGAAAAACTACTACATTGAACATGCCATTTCTCTTTCACACACTTTCTCTCTCTCTCGCTCACACAGTCACACCCACACACATAAAAAACACACACACACACACAAATAAAACACACACACACACACACACATACAGGCGCGCGCGCGCGCGATTAAACACGCACACGCACACAAAGCAGCATTTCGTTCAAGTTTATCTTTATTCCCCTTTTGCAATCATGTAATAATATAATCGCCCCCCCCCTTTTTTTTTCCTTGTAAACACTGCATCTCCTTTTGGATAAATTAACAAAGTCAAGATATTCGGAGAGAGCCCTGGCACTCATAACACAAGTTTACTCTTAGCTTGAGTGCTAGTGGTCACAACTCAGAGATCACTTACAATTTATTTCTTGTCATTCTTGTTTATCATTAGTGTTTAAAAACCTGTAAAACCTTAGAAATTGTAAAACCAGTGAATAAAGAATTATTATTAATTATTATTATTCCTCTTCCAGACCTCGGGACTATAGAGTCCCGGATTTTTGGGAGGCGAACGTGGGGCCGAAGCCAACACGCTGAAGCCCTTTTGAGACAACTTTGATGAAATGGAGACACAAAACCGACGATTATCCCTGTATACACTATAGAAATGTACCCAAGGACAATCCCCGGTTCTGTGCTAAACTATTGCTAACTATGGATGAAAACTACTTGGGCTATTGTGATGGGATGCTAATGGACTAGGAATGGGGAAACTACGGGAACTATGGCACCTGCCGATGACAATGTATTAAATACATGTTAAAATGGCAGGTGGAGACTCGCCAACTCACTTACTGGGCCCCCGGAAATCAGTCACTGAAAAGCAACAAGAGGGCAACAGGGACATGAGCGGCTGAGAAGGGTGAGGATACCTCGGCGGACTTTAAACGCAGATCACGCGCTCCCTGTGGGTCCAGCATCACCGGCCCACTCGCCACTTACCACGAGGCACCTACCCTCCGAGCAGGACTAACCTTGCTCTAGCGACTCCACTCTGACCGGCCGATGAAGGCAAGCCAAGAGGCGGGAGACCTATCCCCCGTCATGCTTCACTCCGGCAGCCGGAGATGGGGGACAGTATACTCTCCCTGGAGCACTCGGATATATAGCCCCGCGGGGTCGCTACTCCCCGTCATCCGCCTCAGATGCCCTGCGGGGCATCTGAGGATTATTATTATTATTATATATATTATGTACCTACTCATCATCCTCCGAGCCTTTTTCCCAATCCTGTTGGGGTCGGCTTCCAGTCTAACCGGATTCAGCTGTATATATATATATGTCGGCGCGTTGATAACATTAAAATTATGAGCGGGTAACCCCGAATAGAGTAGTAAGTGTCACGACGAGTAATGGCAGCGGTCATTCTGGTGACAGGTGCCAACTGAAGTGCGCACATACTAACCTATTGGCTCGAAATCTCATTCCATCTTACTGATTGTGTGCAATTGTGAGTAAAATGGTGAGGAAACCAAATAATGGAACATTGGACTATACAAGCGTGCCTTTATTTTTGAATTCCGGTAGTTGCAACGCAAACGATGGAAGGTAACAGCCAGGACCGCCGCGAGGCTCCTTCTGACTCTCCCACATATATATTATGTACCTACTCATATGTGGGAGTATGCGTTGGCTGTTCTGGTCTATTAATATAAGGTACGGTTTGAGCCTTTGCATTACGTCATATTATAAACATTTCAGGTTCAAAAAATCTGCCTTATTATCTGGCTTGTTGTACACAAAAATAGTTTTAACAAATTACAATCTCACATACATTAAATAGATTAAGTGCCAATTCAAAATAGCATTTCCAAATGTTCCAAAGCATTAAATCCGACCGCACTTCCAGCATTCCCCACAAAATTAACCCCAACACAATTCAGGCTTATCCGGTTACCCATAAAAAAATAAAATCATTTCGTTCGAGATCCTATCACGATTGTAATAACGATTCACTATGCGCAAACAAAGGATCGTGTGTAAGCCTGATATCAATTTCACGCAAGTTGTTCGAAACGCCTTGAACAAACAACTCTGGATCCTGCGAGTGTGGGAATCGACAGGCGTTACTTGGCGCCTCACCTATAGCGATTGTTTGCCGTGTCCACAACATCTTACGTTTCCTTGTTTATTCCCTGAATCTCAAGTAATCATTACAGCAAAACACTTTGGGTGGTGCCGTTTTTGTTGTTCTTAGTTGTTTCTTCTCACTTTGTAGGTACAGTTTTTCGTTCCCGATGCTACATTGAAACTAAACTGTCGAACTTCACTGACAGCGCTTCTTTAAGACGTACGAGATTTATTCAATGTTGTCACAGAAACAATATATCTGGATCCGTCTTTTTTACTTTATTTTTTCTGATATGAATACGGGATTACCGTAAAAATCATGGCACGCGACTGTAAGTCAAACAAAAGATATGAAATGTACTGTATCCAATGAATTTTTATATCGGTACGAGTTCACTTCCATGCATCGAGTATTGGTAGCTTGCTTTATTGTATTGTCTCTTCCTACGTTTTATAGCCTGCCGCAAGTTTTGCATACATTCCGCAGTGCCATTGTAGGTATGAAATATTATTACTTGAAAATACGGCCGCGTAAATTCTGCTTGTTTACAAACTTTAAATTTTACAGTTAACCTTAAGCACAACAGAAGAAAAGAATATGCCAGAGCATATTATAACAATTCAGAGGAGCCCCATTTTTAAGAAAAAGGCCAGCGATCCAAGAAATGATCCCAAACGTACTTCAAACGTAACCCAAACTATCGATTCGATCAAACCATTCAATAAAAAGTGCTTTATGAAACATAAACCACATTTCTATCGCGTAATAACACACATCATTTTCCGAAAAAAATATACACAAATTCATTGCGAATACAATGTATTATGAGTAAATAATACAGAGAGGTTATTCATCGTCCGGATGGTTAGCGGACAACATGTTTATTTTGAACGCTATGCCTAATGAAGTGAAAGGAAATGATGGATGGCATGAGAACAGCACGGACAGCAGTATAATACGCAATATTTCTATAGCAAATCTTTATGTACAACAATACAGGGGATTTACTGGGGAAACGCGTAGGGTTCGCGTTTGTAAGATAAAATTGAAAGCATTTAGTCTGGGTCGTTTAGAAAACGATTATTGGCAAGTTTTGCGTAAGCTTTGTTACTTGAAAAGAAATAACATTCAATAAGTAGGTACTTTGGCAGACTTACAATCTTTGAAAAATATTGTCTTGTATATTTTTAGAAAAACTGTGAATAGAATGATATCAGAATAGGTACTTAATAAAAATACTCAAACCACCATTTATTCCATTAAGGGGCACAATACAAAAATGTTTTCCCTTTTAATATAATGTTTTAAAATAGATTTATTCCATTGGGAACACAGAATTATTATGTAAGTGGGCCAAATTTTCGTCGATTCATTGTCCATTCGGTTCGCTACAGATTTCGAAGTGTAGCGTAGCGCTGTGCCAAATGCCATTTATTTACGTTGTGTTTTGTTTTTTTTTTTTATCTTGTTAATCCAGCTACATTTGCGGCTGGCAACACTGCGTTTTTATGCAGGAATCCTTAATAGAGGCGAAGTGAAGTGTTTGACTTTTAAAAATGGAACGAGTGGAATGGTGCCCGGGAAAATATGGAGCGCATGTTAATACGAGTACCAGACGGTGACGTCATCATCCATTTTTTACATTCTTCCTTAATGTTTATGCCATATTTTATGTGGTAATATCTAAGATTATGTGTTCATAAAATTTAAAATAAAGGGGCTGGTATTAGTAGCACATTACAGTGGTCATTATTAAGACCCATCTTTATTTCCATTGTGTGTTATAAAATCAGCATATATGCAAAATGATTGTTGCCCAGACGATATTAATACGATATCATGTTACAGTGTTATTAAACAGGAACCTGTGGGGGCTTAAAGTCTCACATTCGTTGAATCGTTGTTGGTTTAATTAACGTTTCCTACAATGTCACCATTAAGTCTGTGTTGTCTGGTCGCTGCTGTAACAATGCCAGCAATAAGCCTTTGTTTGCAAGTCCGTTGTTTAGAATCCTCCGTGTTTCTGCGAATACGGAACACGAAATGACCTATTATACTTCGATGTACACTGAGGCGTAAGTATAATAACATTGACGGATGTTATACAAACGTCTATAGGGAAACGACAATGGAAGGCAATCAGACACCAAATCTTCGTTTGTCGTTAGGCGCTAGTGTGCCAGTAGACTCAATTTCGCGATGATAATTGGAATCATGCCGATATTCCCGTGTGCCGTTCGCCTTTTGTTATCTGTGAATTATGACTTTATAGCCAATTATGAGTGAAATAACAAACCCCGGGTATATTAACACTTGCCAAATGACATTTTGTTGTTCTAGTTCATTGTTATAGAGCTTTTGAACTAAGTTGCGGCGGCAAAGGTAGTCTGATTAAAATTAATAAATTCTGAGCACATTAGAGTGGATTAAATGGGTCTATAACTATGCATTGTTTTGGGAACGTGGCACTTATACCTAATTTTTTGTTTAGCTGTGAAATATCTTTCTGGGATTGTAAAGAGACTTAAAACTAAAACTACATTATTAGATCTGGAAAGTGAAGAGTTATATTTATGACAAAGAAAGAAATATTGGCAAAACCGTCTCCAGTGCAGAAATCGATTGCACAATACAAGTGATTCTTTTAACACGACAATAGATTACTTAACTGGCCAGTAGACGGGTTTGTAAGGAAGTATCCTCATTGTTCACGGATGAGTAAACTTGTTGGAAGTAACTGTGACCACACTGGTATTCGGTAATAGTGACGAGTACTTTAGATCCGACCATAGTTACAATTTTAAAAGAACCTAAGTGCCAACTTTTTTCTCAACTTTTTTTCTAAGCGCCCAAACTTTTTTCTCGAAGCTTGCCTATCTGATGATTTGAGGCTGCATTGCAAATGCATTAAATTGTGACAATATGTGTGTGTAATATTATAAATGTGAAAGTAACTCTGTCTGTCTGTCTGTCTGTCTTTCTGTCTGTCTGTCTGTCTTTCTGTCTGTCTGTCTGTCTTTTCTTCACGCCTATACTACTGAACCGATTTGTGTGAAATTTGGTACAGACATAGTTTGGAACTTGAGAAAGGACATAGGATAGTTTTTATTACAAAAAAATATAAAAATAAAAATAAAATTTATTTCGGACATATAGCGCCATCTATTGGTCAAACCAAAAATCACTATTCCACGCGAACGAAGTCGCGGGAAAAAGCTAGTTGGTCTATATTTTGCGTCTATTATTTAAAATCTCAAAATTTTATCATGCCCCCGTAAACTTTTATTTAGGTACTTAATAATTTTAGTACGTAACCAAAGTTTTTGAAAAGCATTCTTGAAAACTTTCACTATAAAGATTATTTATGCTAAAATATCAAGACTCTTTTCCAGCTTGTTCATCTTGATACTTTTCGTTACTTTATTCACTGTGACATCAATGTGACATTTTCTATTATGTCACAGCTTTACCGGGTGTCTTGCAATGCACTCTATGCAGCTTATCTAAGACGATGGGTAAACCAGCACTTAACAATTTAAAAAGACAAACCTTTTACCAAACGTTGTTCTCACATAACAATGAAAGCCGTAAAACGTTTTAGTGATACCTCCCTAATTAGGAAATAGGAACTAAGAACCTCACTTAGTACATGTACCTACATACGTACCACACACACGTACATAAGTGTTGGGTACATGTGATGAACGTGCACTTAGGTACGTCTCAGCTGATTGCTTTTACGTGTTCAGTTTTATACGAAAATGCCTTCTAATTTTGACCACAAGTAACTTGTGTAAGACCAGGGTAAGGTTGAAAGCTTAAAAATATTAGCATTTAATATAACGTCGACTATTCCTTAAAAAGCTGATAAAATCCGTGCCCTATTTGAAGGGATCCTGACGCAGCATTTCTTTGCATGACCGCCATTCCATTTCTCCATAAAAAAAAACTTTTTCTTTAATACTTATCTTTTTTATTCAGCCAATTACATTTGACCTAATTGGCGAAAGTACTCCCCGTGACCATTAAAAAGTTTGCCACTAATTTTTATCTCCTTGTATAACTCAACAAAAACATCCCCTAAAGTCTTATCGAATAAAATAAATCATATAGCCTCTGCTCCGCTATCAGATAACAAAGTTGCTCCTTGAGATTCGCTCTCAGTTTTATTACTCGAACAGAGATCTTTGAATTAGCATTTATATGTCTGAATACATATATCTTTGTCAGTTTCGATATCTGAAACTATAGTTTGTGGAGTAATGATCGTAGTTTTTATGTACGCAACCTTCTTATCTTTGGTGATATCCAATTCTTAGAAGAAATAATGCCTACTTTACAAAATGCTAAAAATAAACGTTCAACATTTATTTATTTGGAAATAGATCACCTATCTAACCGGAAAAACAAAGACAACCACAGAAAAAAAGGAGCGCGGCATTCTAACAAAATAAATAAAATGGTCCACTGGCTCGCTTAAATTGGCCTAATTTTTCCACCCCCGTCCTCAAATAGATAATGTTTAAAATAAAAGGAATGGGAGGGCGCTTCAGAGCAGCGAAAGGGCTTATCTAGTGGGCTGCGGTATCGGCCTGAACAACTCAGACTTATATTCTACATAAATATGTCTTGCGAGACATTTGCATTTTAAATTGTCGAACGATTCCATTTTCTGATAAAACGCCTAGCTGATTTTATGTCGAGATGTTTATTTTGTAATGGATTAAAGTTCTATTTATGCTGCGTAAGTCTTTTAAGGATCGAATTCTATATTAGGTCCAAATACTTATTGGTCAAGTTGATTAAATAAGTAGCATTAAGCTAAGACATTTTAAAACGCAAGTACAAGACAAAGTATATTTATTTTGCAAAGGTATATTTATATTTATTCAGTACACAGAATTCCTGATTAAATTCATCTAATCAAGAAGTAAAACACATTAAGTCTCTAAGCTACTTGAACCTCCCTGAACCTTCCTCCGCAAACCCCAGACGTAACAAAATCGTTTACCCTGAAGATATTTTTATCTTTCATCGTATTACTCGACCCTTTCCCGGTTTTAAACGTGACTCAATTTGTCTCGTCTTAATTGAAACCAAAATTGTTCATACGTTGGTATTTTCTAAGATGTCTTAATTTTCGTTCGCAGTGACGTTCGGGAGACCCTGTCGACAAGAGGATTACTAATATGTAAGCCTCGTAGCAACTGTTAGAGGTTATGACCCACATTGCGTAATAGACTTGGCGATCAACCGACTGAAACTCATATCAAGGATTAAGTGCCACGGATGTATAGATCGATCTTCCCTCAAAATGGCCCCTAAATCATTAAGTCAAAGCCTATGTTAAACTAAGATTAGAGATTAATAGTATCTTGGGGTTTCACGTTCCTGTCAGTTCCATTCCAATTTACTAGAAATGGGAGAACAAACATTTATTAGAGGGAAATTACAATCTTCAACAGACTTAGTAAAGAAAATCCGCCTTACAAATAGACCGTGATAAGTGGCAAGAATAATGCCTACGAAGTAGTGTCCTTCCTTATTCTTTAGACTCATATAAATTACGTGTAATTAGATAAGTTTATGCGAGTGCTAGCGTACAATGGTCTCCGCTCCTCCTTTCTCGGAGCGAGGCATTGCGTTATCGCATATATTCGCAATAATTTTGGGCGTCCCCACCTCGAGGCCGTTAAGGAGCGGAGACGCTCACAGCAAGCTCTGCGTCGAAATAACATTTTCTTGGATCGGACATCGAGAATGTCGTTTTTTTATCGCTTTGTCTTTAATATGGCAACGTAAGATGTATTTTACTGTGGCCCTACCTTCATAAAAAACGTGATGTTTGAAGTAATAACTTCAAAGTGACAAGGAGATTCGCGAGTGCGTGATGCGAAATGCTTACTGTTTTTCGACGTAGTGAGAATACCAACACATTTCGATACGTGTCGCCTACTTCAAAGCTTTTACACCGTCTGCCAGCGTCGTATCATAGACGCAATTTAGATAAGTAAAAAGCTTAACTACAGGTCCTTTTTTAGACAACAAAAGAAAATATTTTATTCCACTATCTGTACATACAGATATGATTATCTACAAGCAATAATAAAAGAACAAAATTTTGGACACAGTTCAAATCTTTACAAAGGGAATATTGATGGAACAGTTCCCCCATTATGAAGGATATTAAAGTATGAAGGCAAGTTCCATTCGTTAATAACCATGTCAGGAACTGCGCAGATTCTTTTGGCACAACAATAAATCTAATGATAGATGATCATTCGGCTTGCAGTGCACACCATATTTTTTTAAGACATACCAACTCCATTTTTCCGACATCTTGATTCCGTGAATGTGCCAAGATAAAGTCTTCCAGTTACCTTATTTCACCTCGGTTGACACTCCCAAAGTAAGCACTCAGTGTATTTACTGCGTCACGCACCTGAGATAAGTTAATATCGCGACATTACTTGCGACCGCCCCTTCCTCGCCCAGTAATATATTCCCGAGTAATTGTTCTACAAGACCCTACTCACGGCTATTCTATGAAGTGTAAAGGGTTCTAGATTTATAGAGCAAGTTGCAACCACTCGAACCTGCTTTCAACACTATCTGACGCGATAAAATCTTTTTAATTACTTCAAACAAAGTACGTACCACGACCCGATAAGGTAGTGATTACAAATTCTTTGGATGCTCTCATAATTTTTTGTTTTAAATTTCAGTTCCAAAAGGCAACGGTGCGTGACGAGTTTTTAAGTAAGGGCCACGGGTGAGTTGGAAACTTTGCGATCTCTCTATTTCAAGTGTAATGTAATCATTTGTTTTTACTTTTGCGGTCCGCTTCGTAGTGATCAGCTTATCTTACCTGTAAAAGAAAAGTAGGTATTATTAATTGGTTCTGAATTGCAATAATACTGTAGTTCCTATCATAAAACATTAAAACTCTGAAGTTACTCATAAGTACCTATTTAAAGTCATATTACGTGTTTGTAGTAGACAATAGTTGCTTTTTATAAGTCTAGACATCCAGTCCGAAACCATCATCCCTAAATTTGCAGCACCAAGGTGAGTGCAAATTTAAACAAAAGTCCGAACTGATAAAACTCTTGCCCTATATTAGTCCCCTGTGAGCCGGGCCAGTCTCATTCCGCAACTTCGTCCCATAAAAGTTAAAGGGCACATTACAGCAAGTAATAAGCGAACAACGGAACCCTAAATTGGCCAAGTCCGACTTCTGATCTATTCACTATTCTCTATTTGTTGCCCCAGTCTAAAGGTTAACCCTTTAATTACTCCTACTGTAATTAATTCTTTTGTTTTACATTGAGGTGTGATTAGTTTTTGTCACTTGCTTTTAATAGGTAGTAAAAACGTGTTATTATAAACGAAGACGTGTGAAAGATAAAGCCGACACGAGCTATACTCAGTGCTCGTAAACTTCACGATTCGCGCCGTTGAAGTTTCGCAATAAATGTCGACTACTGTATGGAGTTAGTACCGCATTTGTTGTATCAACCGCAGAGTTATTGAAACGTGTTCTTTACAATCAAAGAGGTTTATCTATAAATCATCGAGCTGACATTGCCTGTTTTTGCTTTACAATTTATTTTTGTTCGGTAATCAATAGCTTTATCACTTACAAGTTCTCTATAAAACTATTTTTGCTTGAATTCGCATGTTTTTTGAAGTATTTGTCAAGTTTTCTTTACCTACGTAAAAAGAAGACCGTTGATGTTGTACGGTACATTCTTGTGTTTTTACTGTTTTGATGGCTTCTACTATAAACTGAGGATTAGTTCATTAATTTAGTCACGAAACGGTAAACGTGGTAACTGTTATTACTTGTATTTACATATCTATATGACTTGATTAACATATTATGAATCATGTTCCTAAAGCATAATAATAAATAAGTGCATTTATAGCTATATATTGTTCAGTAAAACGATCCCTGTGTCAAACTTGTAACTTTTAATGGCGTAGTCTTTAACTTCGACACCTCTAACCACAGCCCATAATTCCACAACCGAAATCCTATTAAGAAAATTGCCGTTCGGACACAAAATTAACGGCCCCTCAATATTATTAATTTACCTGAGAGAAACATTAATCTCTTTCAAATTTTCATATTATCTTCTGCTTCAAGATGAGGGTATTGACTCGACATTATGACAGTCACCGAGTTTTCTTAACACTGTTTTGTTTAAAAGCCCATTTTCTATTTAAAGTGGGTTTTATCTAATATTAACATAAACCCACGTTACTCCAAAAAAAATACTCATTGCAGCTTTTATTCTTACAAAGTCAAAGTCGTGGGTTCTGGCCTCTACAAGACTACTTATGTGTTTAAGTTTTTCAACTTAAGGTGCATTCAAATTGAGACGTTTCTAATATTGGCTGTTAATTTGTAACTTTGAAAGTTACGTACATATTTTCACAAATTAGCTTCAGTGCCATCAGATTTGAGATCTCGGGTATTGTAGGAATGTGCAAAAAATAACATAACCTACTTATATCTTTATAAGATGGACCTACGGAGATTTTCCATCATGCATCATGCTGCATTAAACCCGAAACACCAAACTACCCAAACCCAATCGCAACTAAATCAAACATCATCAATCAAATCTAATAGCTAATCCATAAGGTGTTCGTCCAATACCTACATGTTGGTACATAGGCCCAAGTAGTGGTAGTCGTAGCCCACATCACAATGCACTTTCAATGCAAGTGTCGCAAGCCGCATACCTGCGGTGTTTGTACCTACTGCCAAATGCCGCAAGATACAGGTATTATGTACCAACGAGGTTTATTTGTATTGAACCTTTGTGATTGTTCTAGTGTTTGTCTTTGGTTACGTCAGATTGTGAGATATATGAGCGACCTTACGTCCTTTGGTGAAGCAAAGAACGATGTAGAATATGTATGAACATGTACCGAATCATAGTAAATATTTTTATTGCAATGTTTATGAAATGTTTTTTGTGCAAATTGAGGATGTGTCACCACTATAGAATTACTAATCTAATTAAGATTATAGGAAAACATAACATACAGTAAGAGGTCTTTTGATTTCCTTCAGCGAGTGGATTAGTCCTAGCTACTAATCTTTCGACTGTAACTTCTGCGCTCAGTATTTCCAAAGTTTGACCAGACCAATACAACTAACTCTTTATCAGTTGAATCTTACCCTGGATTCAACATAAAAGAAGTGTTGTAAACCCTTGTCTGACAAAAGTACTTACTTAATTTTCCTGTGGTCTAAATATTTAGTAAACGCAAACGTTTTATTGTGATGATACTGTGTGCGGCTCATATGTAGGTATTATAATTGTATTTTATATTATGTAGGTACATTACATCGTAATAATAACCTCTAAAAGAAAGTAACTTCATAACTAAACAGGTTTCAATTGCAAATAATTTGTACCCACACACGTCTAAACCATGTCTAATTATATTCAAGTTCATTATCCCGCGTATGTGACATAAACAGAAAGTAGTTTGTTTACCGGCGTGCCAGTCACGTAACTCACTAAGTAGCAGCTGTAGAATTCGTCATGCCTAAACCAGTCTGACATATGTCCATATGCACACCTCATAGGAAAGTGAACCGGTGGCATTTCTGCGGTTTTCACTCAAGCCTACCATGTAACTTTCTCTGCGGCCCCACCAAACTAACCATAGAAATTAATTTTACTACTATACCCTAATCCATCTAATTGGTATCGATTAGATAGATTAAAAAACTAACAAGCAACTAAGTATATCCAATAATACAAACTTGAACAGTCATCAATCCAAAAGCTCAATTAAGGAACAAATTAATTCGATGTTGCTATAAACGAACATTCATTTATTATGTTTTGCACTATTAAAAATGTGTGAGTGCGTTGCATGAAAAAGTTTGAGGAAATATAGGGGAATGTTAGCGCAAGATGAGTCGAAAAGCCCTGAAAGCTTTCACCCAAAGTAGGCCGAGCTAATGTTTTGTCCATTATGAACTCTCAGCCCGACCTCGGGAATGAGAAGAAAAAATATAAATTAAAACACCACTAGCCCGAGCAACCCTCCGCTTTCCGCATGCAGCGAAAATATTAGGACAACACAACGCTACACAACATCGTGGAATCTGTACGGCGCGTACTCGCATTGTTAACAACAGTTGAATAGGTGCGATTATGTAAATACATTCTGTGAATAGAATTCAAGCATTTCGGAAAATAAGAGAGTACGAACAGGGCTATTAACTGCGAGCGCCCGAAAATTCTGCACCTTATGTTCGCCTGTTACGGCCCATTGCGCACCCCCAGGTGATAAAGGCGTTAAATACGATTAAGAGGCCCCTAATGGGACCGGCCCAATAACACCCGATACTCTCTCTTATCACACTTCGACCCAATTTCCTCAATTACTAGGATCAAGAGAAGTAATGAAATGAGAGTAATCATTATCTCATTCGTTTATTCTTTTCCGCAGAAGTCGCCGGCGGCGCGGGTGACGCGGGCGCGGGCGGCGCCTTCGTAAAGCATTAAAAGACTGTTGCGGATTATCACACAATTTATTCAGGTGCTTAATTTGAGCGGCTATCCCACTTTGAGTACAATTTATTTTTATTTCACTTAAATGTGGGCTCAGGGACCGTGGAGATTTACCTTCACTTTTCATTAAGGTTCTCTTTGGAAATATACTCATTACATGGCCGAGGAAATTAAAACGTGTTTCCGAAGCCGACCTACAATGTTATGAATTATCCTTATTACTTAATGGAACTTATTATGCTTTCCTCGTTAGCGGGTCGCAGAGCTAGGCATTTCGGTCGGAGCGTAGTGCCAACGCCAAACTTATAACGAGTTACATGTATGTCAGGAAGCGGATAGAAACGCGGCTCGCACAGCACATCGCTACGTTGAAACTTTCAACAATTATGGAACTGCAAATACGCATTAGATTGAACACACATTTCGGGTGCAGTCATTAAAGCCCGATCATAGTGGCAGCCGCGCGAGCTAAACGTGCGCCGCGATTGCACTCGACCGGATGGTTGGCAGTCCAATCGAAACTTTTGATTAAAATCAAACCCAGAGCTGAGTGCAGCGATACGTACTCAACGCAGATATCTTTATTTGAGCTCCGTATGTTATGTTCAGATTGGGGAACTCAGATTGGAAATCAATGTTGATACAATCGATTACTGGCCGACCGCACAGCATGCCGGCTGTTTGAGCCCTGCACGCTTTTTACCAAAGCGGAATTAACACTACCGCGTTATTCTGCCTTTTTTAATATTTTATTCGCAAAAGCTCTTGAAATTCCACCGTTAAGTGTTTTGAAGCGGTCTGTTATCGTTTTGTGATTTATGAAATTGTATGTAAGCAGTTTCTTTCAAGGACTTGTGAATAAATCGGGAAGTGTATCAAGAAAATTATGTTCTTGAACATAATGTTACTAACAAAGATTGGACTCAATCTGAATTATGCACCCATCTCAGCTTCCATTCTGTTTATTAATATTCATTGCTCATTGTAAAATAAAACGTAGGGTTCTGTTTCACCCTCGGGCGAAAGGTGTTGGGTTAAGAGGGATGTCAAAATGCCAATACGAAAAATCATTTACAGGTTCCTTTTGCGGAGGTGCGTTTAGAAATTAATCGGATTAATATGAGGGTTGGGGGCGTCGGTACCGGCGAGACCAGGCGAGCTCGTGTTGCCGCGGCCGGACGCACGCCGCGCCGCGCTCCCATGCGGAAATTCCATTAAGAGCCACGAATTTACTGCTGCTCCCGAATTTAGATCGCATCAGTTTTAGATAGCTATTAGCCATTACGCGCTTAAAACTCGCGCCCAGGTAACTTGCTAATGACGGCCTCAGCCTAGAAAGTGGCGTCGAACCTACGTGAGAGAAACACGTAGTACTAAATGTATCTGCGAACACGTATCTTGGGATGATTGCTTCGTGTAATAGAAAAGCGATATCTAATTGATATAATAGGCCTGACGCGTGCTGTTTACTGTCACACTAAAATACGAACCATTAGATGAAAGTTTTAACAAGGAAAGCATACTCAAGATTGGTAACTTTGTCATGTAAAAAATTGTTCGGAACAACATTCCGTTAATGCTAGTGAAAGGCAACTTGGCGACCGCAGCCAGTGTAACTATTTATCGGTTCAATTGAATTAACTCTTAACATAATACCGCACCTATTTTCTTCGGAACATTAAACAGGTGCACCCGTTTGTTGCTTACATTGTTCACTTCACCAGTTAAGTATGTATATTTCCTTCGAGAGCTTAAAACTGTCGGAAGACATAATACAGTACCTATTAAACAAAATTCTACTGAAAAGATCCTGATAGAAAACTTCCATATCGTCGCGGATAGTGCAAATCCGCGTAACTAGCATTGGATGGTATTGCGTATCTGCAATAGATCTCGTTTTACAGGGGAAGGTTAAACTTATCATCATTCATCATTCGTCATTCATTGGACATTTTTGAATATTAAGTGGTTATTTACGGTGTGTAAATAATTACTTAATATTAAAAAATGAGCCCATTATCTGTTGAAATAAGAAATTTATTAAGTTTTAACCATCCCCTGTAAAACGAGATCTATTGCAGATACGCAATACCATCCAATGCTAGTTACGCGGATTTGCACTATCCCCGACGATATCACTTTCGTCACCTGGAGTGAACTTTCAGGATCGTATACAACCCATTTCATTGAAGCCAACGATCCAGGAGGTCATCAAAAGAAATTGAATTAACTATGACCACTTATTTTCAATAAACGAATAATGTTTTATAAAATATGAAAATGTCATTGAACTCCGTTAATTGAGGCGTAGAAAGAAAATGTTTAACCACTCAAAGGCCGCTGATTAGCATTTTTTCTTGAGTCTGAACTTTTTGCCGACAAAAAACGTCTTTAGGCCAATTCAAAGACATTTTTGTTATAAAAGAATTCGTAAACGTTACGTTTTAGTAATAAATTAATTGGAGTTATCAACAAGGGAAAAATAAGTTTAAAAAATACCTAACTATAAAATGGGCAGTTTCTTATTTCGTACTACAGTTGCAAAAGCGTAGACGTGACAAGATACAATTAAGATAGGTACCTACTTTAAAAAAACCCAAGTGCATTAGAACCAAAATTAGTATTAAGTTAAATAAGTAATATTTTTAATACTGTATCAAGGTCAAAAATATTTGATAATAGCTTGATTTTCTTGATAGCAAAATTAAAATAAAAGAACTGTTTCATAACCACAAACTGAATAGTGCAAACAAAGGATTACAAAAAGTGCACTAATACTACCATTCATCCTTCTAACAGTGTGAATCTACGTAAATAAGTGTATTAACTTAAATTTAGAGGCTACGACTGGTGAAAGGGTTCGTGGGCAGACTCCAAAATTACATTATCGCGAACTAGTTTGTTTAACTTGCTAATTTACTTACACTTTCACGTTTTCAAGAACATTTTATTATTTATTCAGTTAATGACTGCAATAAAAAGAGGTTGATGTCTGTTTGTAATGTGGGTTTCTTTTTTTTATGATGAATTATTAACTAAGTAGCTGTAGTTGCTACTGGGCTTTAATTTATAAGTGGTTATATTTATCCATTTACTAGCTTCTGCCCGCGGTTTCACCCGCATTCCGGTATGACTGCTTCCTGTACCCGGATGGTGACAAAAACTTCTCCTCTCCTGGTCCTTCTCCTGGCTCTAAACTACCTCCCTGCCAATTTTCAGCTAAAACGGTTCAGCCGTTCTTGAGTTATGTATAAGTGGAGTAACTAACACGACTTTCTTTTATATATGTCACCGTAAGATTACAAACATTGTTAGACTACAATCTATCTCGAGAGATTGTAAACTGTCGAATTATTGTGAACCGTAACATCTGATTGCAATTTAACGCATTATTTTTCGCTATATTATAATCTATCGATGAAAAATTGTCAAATTGTCAACTGTCCGAAAGCTCTCCCTGATTGGTCAGTCTTTTTGTAAGATCGACCAATCACGACCAGCCGTTCTGTTCCCATGGAGTTCCCGTAGAGTTAAGAATGAAATAGAATTACGTTCTACCAATCAGCGCGCAAGATGCATTCCGTTCTACGCCAGTTGACAATTTGACCGCTTTACATTGATAGATTATAATATAGCGAAAAATAATACGTTAAATTGCAATCAGATGTTACGGTTCACAATAATTCGACAGTTCACAATCTCTCGAGATAGATTGTAATCTAACGATGTTTGTAATCTTACGGTGACATATATATAGAAGAAGATATAAACGGGGTTTTGTATTGTCAACAAGTGAGTGGGTTAGAATGTTTTATAAAACACTAATCCTCCATATAAATATTCAATGACCTTGTAGAAGTTATCATATATTCATTTGTACCTACTCAGTGCCTGTAAACTTTCACCCTTACTTTGGTATTTTACAATTTCGAATGATCTTTTCAGTTAGAATGCCAGTAGATCCATCGTCTCTCACCAGAAGTTTTTAATGTCTTTATTTCATATCAATGAATGTATTACCACCTATAAATATTAAAAGCACGACAACTAGCAATAACGCATCTTTTGTCGATTTCGCAATAGTGCAAAGAGCAAGCGTAAGACTCAAGTACCTACATAAACAACTAAATGTACCCAACCAGTTTTCTCGTTGCGTACGACGTCAATTATGAAAATTACATAGAAATGCAGTAAGTGTACTTATTAACTGCATTTCAATATAATTCGTTTCTTAGTCTTTATTAACGTTGAGATAATTACTTGTTTCAGTACTGACTATATAAGACGTAATTTTGTGGACAACAGTCTAATTTCTTCCAGCCCACACAAAACTAAAATAAATAAAATGGTTTTGTCAAATAATATTTTGATTTCAGAATAGTTATATAATATCATTTATTTATCGAATGTTGACACACCAAATTACTATGCTGGTGCAACCCACTTCATAAATTCCATATTCTAAGCTCTTACTCCCACGTGAAGTGACAGCAAACAAATTTCGACGATGATAACAATGCAACGATTATAAACACTAAAATAGTGAATGCAAAGGTGATGTGTGGGTCGTATTGAGTCATCGATGAATGAATAAGTTCATTGTATGCAATCTAAGGCAGTCTTCACATGGTGTCCTAGCGTAAGCGTACTTATCTTGCGCGCGCAACTTGAGCAATACGAGCTTAAATCTTTTTAATTGAACTTCAATTTCTTATGAGATTCATCATCTGAAAATTCACTTGAAAGGACAGGTAATCGTTTTCTGTAATTACTTACTTCCAATGTATATGGATTAGCATATCGCTTTGTACATCTACCAAAACCAAACAAGAAAAATCTTCTTCGTCTAAAGAGCAACTATGTTCCTCAACATCCAAGTTATCTGATGCCATTGAAACCGTGATTTTAACTAATATCCAAAACGATACGTCTACGTGACGCTTCATTAGCCACATCGAAAATCGCGTAGCCGTAGCATTACACTGATATGCTGACGATACGTTTACGCTATGACACTGTGTGTAAATAGCCTAAGTTTTACGCAACACATGTAACGTGTACGTAGCATCACGATTCGGTTATTTGTCCATCACTTTCATTGAAAAGCTGTGTTACGCTACGTGCGGTGTCGTGACCGTGGCCTTTCGAGAAGAAATACCTTGAGAATGTACGAGAAGCCGTGGATTTTTATCGGTGAATTGTTTGAGGATAGCTTTAATCCATTTTGAGTTGTCTAAATGTAAACTATTTTTTCTTTAATGCGGTAACAACGTAAATAATGCCAAGTTGCTAGTGAAATTAATAAAGAAAAAAGTTTATGTGTATCTCTGCGGGGAAAATAAATACACTCATACAACCTACGCATACAAAATACAATTGAATAATTTGCTAAGACTTACATTTGAAGGGCACTTTGTAAGACAGAACATACATCTATACTTATACTTATATATTATAATATTATAAAGAGGAAAACTTTGTTTGTTTGTTTGTTTGGTTGTAATGGATAAACTCAAAAACTACTGGACCGATTTTAAATATTCTTTCACCATTAGAAAGCTATATTATCTGTGAGTAACATAGGCTATATTTTATCCTGGTGCGGGCAGAAGCTCCCACGGGACGCGGGTGAAACCGCGGGAAAACGGCTAGTTTAATAATAAAAATGTTAATTAGCCTTACAACAAAAATCACCTAAGTAGGTACCTACTAAAATTTCTAGTAGGTATTAGTTGAAACCAAAGCCACCATTTTGCATCTAAGTGTTGAGAAACCGTAAACGTTGGTAAAATAAAATCCCACCCAAAACAAAAATGTGAAAGGGTGCCAAGTTCGATAATATGGAAATCCTTCGCCTATAAAAGAAGTGAGATCTGAATAAGTACCAAGTTCCATACACATACCTCAGTTAAAAATAGTTACTTTTTAATGATGTTACTTGGCAAGTTTTCACACACCTTGTTATAAACCTAATAAACGCAATGAATCAAGTATTTAATTTTCTATTAAAACTTGCCAAGTAACATTATTAAAAAGTAACTATTTTTAACTGAGGTATGTGTATGGAACTTGGTACTTATTCAGATCTCACTTCTTTTATAGGCGAAGGATTTCCATATTATCGAACTTGGCACCCTTTCACATTTTTGTTTTGGGTGGGATTTCATTTATTTTTGTAAGGTTGTTTATTTTATTTTTTTCTTATGATTAAGTTAGTTAAGGAAATGTCTCATTTATACTATCTTTCAGATTTTTGAATATGCACTATGCTTCTTACAAAGAAATGAACTAGATTAACTAAATGGATTAGATTTACCAATTGACTGACATGACATGTTATCATCAGTGGTCGGAATAGGTAGAGCTATTTTGGCTACTTGCGACATGAGGACATAACATGGATATGCCAAATATTTCCCGGAATCCCGGGAATTCTTGGAATTAAAAAAACATTGTTCAAGTAGTTTTTATAGGAATAAGTAGAAGTATTTTTGTTATTTGCTACATGCGGACATAACATAGATATGCCAAATATTTCCAAAAATTCCGGGAATTATCGAAATTAAAAAAAAAAACAACTAAGTACTTTCTTTTGTCAGTGCTTAATTAGAACATTATATTTAAATGGATTGTAATTGACTTAGCTTTTAACACAAGATTATATTAGAAAAAAGCGGTCAGGTGCGTGTCGGATCACCTACAAGGTGTAGGGTAGCGGAAGAGCACAATTTACGTAAACAAGTTCCCTGCTACTCAGGTCACTAACGAAAAATTCCACTTCAAACTTTTGTATATCAAAATTGGCTGTGACAAACAGACGGACAAGGCAAAACTATAAAGCTTCCTTTGGAACTTCGGAAGCCTGAAAAAATATGTATTTAGCAGAGGACAATTACTTTACTTTTTCACTAAATGTCCTTTGTAGATATTATAAAAATAAAAAACACTTACCCAAATGTGGTAGGTAAATCAAATAAACAGTTTCAAATGTATCCAGTCCGCAAAAAACAAATCAAAATTCGTAAATCCAAGCCAAAGTATTCGTGTTAGTAAGATTCCAGAAACCAGTTAACAAGCCAACGTCAAATAAAATAAGGAACACAATAAATCACACGTGCGCACTCTACAAGCCGAAACAAAAGAGTGAGTGAAGCCCGCTGTACCTGTATTTGTATAAGTGAGACAGCTAATACTTTAGACGTTTTAAGATAGAAAGAGACAAAAAATAAGCGACGAAAACAGCGCTTACGACGGGTTGGCAACATGGAGCATAAACATATAATAATAAAAGAGAGATAAATTGGTTTGTTCTTGATGTATCGATAACTTAGTGTAGCAGGAGCTGGTCAGGAAAACTCGTAGACTGATTTGACAATTGTGTATTACATTAATTACAATAAATACGAAATAACAAAATGCGGCGTCACCGCCGTGGTAAAATGAGAAGCGCCGTCTCGCTCGCAGCGGCGCAGGCGAGCGCTCGTGCCCGCCGATCCCGCGCCCCTCCCGCTGCCCGCGTAAACCCGGCGCTAGCACTCCCCTCGCGCTCCCCCTCAGCCGTCGCGTACCTCCAGCCGGTGGCAGCGATATTATCTTTTTCTATTCTGTATTGTGTAGGCATTTAATATTTCCTTGTGCAGTAAAGTATATTTAGTATCGTTTCTAACAGTTTTACTTAATTAATTCATATTTCACGAAGCTACCTCTAACAACGTTCCAGGATCCCTGTGTGTGTTTATAAGTAAGTATATACTGTTTGGGTGCTCACCTACTACCTGCTCATAACTGCCCACTTACCCATATTAACTCACTTAAATCAATCGACAATTTCAAAATCCCGGGATTTCAGAGGCATGTCCATGTTAATATCAATGTTTGCGGTCATTCACCCCAAATAGCTCTACCTATTCCGACCACTGGTTATCATATATTATGTTCGTGGATCAAAGTTACACATTCGTTATTTTCGAAAGTGACTCACACTTGGCCGTTTTCAGATTTTTACTTTGACTAAATACAAACCTTTGTAACGAATTTCAGATCGGTACGACCATTCGAAGATATATTATATAAATATAGATAAATTTAGTTCGTTTTAGTTCCTTAGGGGTATAAATTTACACTGAGTATTTTACACCTTCATTATTTTGAAACCGACTCACACTTGGCCATTTTCAGATTTTTTCCTTTACCTTGACATAAAGACCTACCTCCATGCCAAATTTCAAGTCAATACGACCATTGGAAGTGGTCTAGGTTTTTGATGAGTGAGTCAGTCAGTCAGTCAGTCAGTCAGTGAGTGTATAGTAAAAATAGCGATTTTCTGATGTCAATATCTCAAGACCTACAATAGGTATATTAATGAAATTTTGTATTTTAGATAAGTGAGGGGGTCTCAACAGATACTAGAAATTTGATATGCGTAAATAAAATAGATTTTGAGTTATAGGGGGGTCGAATTTGGCCCGAAATGGTTCGTGTAATATAACCCACGGCCGGTGTGTCGCTTTTTTGCTCGAACTTGGCGGACACACTGCCGTGTGTCTAGATTGAGCCATCTGTATCGTTCCGTGTGAAATATGGCCGAGACGTGCACCTTTACCAAGAAAGCATACACCAAGATGGCTGTCTGGTTTGCCGGTCTACGTGTCCTAATAGAACGTAAGAAGCCTTTCTATAAATAGTTTTTCGACGTTAAGTACAAGCTTTGAGAAAACTTAGAAAAAAACAAGAAAATAAATTGGTGTTACTAAAATTAAAAACAAATAGGTAAGACCCAGCAAACATTTTCGTTTGGAAATTTCTCGAAATATATTTCGTGTTGTTAACTTGCTAAAAACTAGGTGTGTCTGTAGTTAAGTGAAACGACACTGTCACTACAATAAATAATCTGACACGGGTCGTTTTCCTAGAAAGCGACCAATTTATTTACTACTTTAAATGTAACGTTTTTATACAGCTTTGTGAAAGGTCAACGTCCTGCTCTCTGATATTAAAATAGTCGATAAAAAACGTCATAAAATAAGTTTTGGACTCAGTTGAGATTAAACGAATCGTAAATTGGAGGATAGGAGTGAAACTTATAATAGGACCCGTTTAAAAAGTTTCATATGCTCGTGGAGCGATCGTATGAACTGATGGGAATCTAGGGTACATTTTAATGAGGATTATAACTAGATAGAAAAAAAAAACTTTTGATTGGAAATCGCAATTTTCTTTCCCGAAACTTTTAAATAATTTTGTTACTTATATCTGTCCTCGAGCAACTGCTCTTTTCCTTTGACACGTTTGACTTATTTGTCGATATTTCCGATTCGGAGAAAATAGGCTGCAATGATAAATGACACTGTCTTGTAAAGATATTAACTTTTCAATTTTGCCCACTTTAGCTGCCTCCGGCTTCGATCAAATAAAATTAATTCCAATCAAAGTAATGCTCGGTAGATCATGAATTTAATATTCTTCGATTTATTTACTCGTGTAATTGGTATAAATAATTAAAATCTGTCGGTATCTAAATTATAGAGTGGGTATGTTGCCAGATTCCTTATAGTGAGCGTCAAGGCCGGTCAAGCTAACAACTCTAATTATGATGATTACATGACCTCATCTTCTTCGTGAGCAGTTTATCAAATTGAATTTATCTTAAGTTACGTAATTACTCACGAAAATATTTGTTGATGAGAGACTACAAACGTCTGAGTAGGTAAATATTCATCATTTTATTTAAACCTTTGTTTTACATTCACGTCTACCAAAAATGCGACCTAGTAATAAAAACATTCGCTTTTATACAGAGCTAGGGTCAAGGAATCAGCAATTGCCTCACTATTGATTGTTCGTTTCTAATCTTACTGAGCCTCCAACGCGAACTTGTTTTTTAATCGACCATTGATTAAGAGACAGGCATTGTTCACTTTTTTGCTAATGACTCTTCCATAGGCCCAAACTGTTAGACAAAAGTAATTTAGAAAGCTAATACAAAAACAAATAAAAACTATGAATATTTAGATGAAAGTAGAACTAAGTGGTATCTCTTCTAACAAAATTAATTTTCTTTTAAGGACCTACAAACAGGTAAAAGAAATCTCATTCGTTTCCCCAGATTAACCACCGGGAGATCAGATCTAATAATAAATATAACAAACGTTTACTGAGAAAAATAAGCACAAAGCATTTCGCTCACATATCACATCATGTGGGTTTTCTTATTCTATTGTCAGCAGAAATCCCTAACTTGAACAAACAGGCTTATACAGGTATCTCACATCAAACGCACCTATCAATGGATATCCTTCGTCAAAATAATGTATTTTTAAGGAAGCTTACGCAAATATTATTCGGGGTAGAATGATCTAGAAGGACTCTAGCAATACGTGAGAGAAGATTTACTGAATGCAAATTCATCGACCTGAATCATAATAGCGTTAATTATCAAGATTAGCATAGACAAAGCCATCTCGTTTCCTCGTCTTTCGCCAGATGCATAGTTTATTACGTGATTAAAAATCAGAAGCTGAGACAACATCTAATTTTTATTAGCCTTATATCGATCTCGTTATGCTGAATAATACGATCGTAAATCAACATTAATAGTCCCCCTCGGTTCCTATCGCATATTTTTATGTTGTATTAAATCGGAATGGGGGAAACTAATCAACTTAATATTCACATAAACCTTCAAAATTAATATTTTATCTCTAATTTGGAGGGGCGAAGATGAACACCCATAATTAACCTCTCATTTACTTTGATGGAAAAATATAATGCCTTTGGAAACATAATTAAATATAATTTGGGACGTGTTAAAAATTTTTGCATATTAATTTTGTCTGAATAAATCAATATGAGATACTTAATTGGGACGAAAATGTGAAGGAGATTAATTGAGTCCAATAAAACTTAATTTAGATCTAGCACCTCCGATAATATTGTGCAAACACAAATAATGGCATGGGTAAGACATTGGTCAAGAAAAATGTACATAAATAATAATAAATTTGAATACCATGGAATGCTCTACAACAAAGTACATAAACAATAAAACTTTTAACATCATAACTAGTAGCAAGTACTACGGACGCCCCATAAATAGGATTTGGCAATCAAAACCAAACTGAAACTAAAAGTATAACGATGCCAAATCTCAAGTTCTATCTTGAAAACAGTTTTGTCATTACTGTGTCAAAAGTGTTCGCTGAAATGAAAGAGCTAAACTTTCAAATTGTTTTCTTCGTAAAAATTTCGAGAAAAACAAGAATAATAAAAAACATTCTTCCTTAAAATTTTACGCCATGCACAAGCAAAAATGAAACAATAAACTGTGTGTAATATTTGAACATTATGTTAAAATTGATCGATCCGTTCTACAATCTCGCAATAAATTATGCAAAACTACTGAATATACCGTTCTAAACATGTCTTAATAAACAAATAGTATTCATTAATTCGTGCCTGTCAAATTATACGAGGTATGGCCCCGAAGTCTAATTCGCTAAGCATTTGCAACTGCGCTACGCAATCTGCAATCATAAAGTCATAATTCTTTACTATAGAGGTATATTGCAAGTGCATATTTCCGATTTGTTTCGTCACGGACCGGTCGTGCCAATGAAGAAAGTATCACCTGTTTAGATGGTTGTCATAGATACGCCGTGTGGCCAGGAAAATAGCGGGTAAGATTGAAAAGTATTTACTTTACATATTGTTCTTTGTTTTTAAATTTCTGAAAATAACATTATTCGCATAAAGTAAAAGTTTTAGTAGCCCGGCCGGTATTTGCTGTTTAACTCGGTTATACCTACCTATGCTTTAATTTATTTACGTAAGTGTAGTTGACGGTTGAGCCTTACAAATCTTCCAACACCTAGCCATTAGTGCTAAGACAATCATTTGCAAGTCGTTTAAAATTGTACCTCGTTCAGATTAGTTTTTAGTTTCTTATTAAGAGTTACTTTACCTACCTACTGTTTGACAATCTCTATTTTACTGGCCTACAATGTAAAGTGCCCGTGCGCAGAGAAAACGTCAGATTTTCACGGTCAGTTGGTAATGGTATCCGTCATCGGCGCTCCTAATAGATCGATTGAAACCAGCTGTTACACTGTTGTCGAGAAATCTCATCATTCACTGAACACTAAATAACGTCAAGAAAAAACAGTCAAAGAAAAAGCAACAAGTTATTATTTGTACCGAAGTCGGAGAAATCTATTAGGCATGGTCAGAAAGGAAATTAAATTGAGATCCTATTCGAAAGCCGGGGGAGCCTCAAAAACTTGGGAGTTTGGCCTAATAAATGGCATTATTAAGCTCCGTAAACTTAACCGAGTAAATTAGTGAAGTTTCCTTATGTTTGAAGTGTGGGCGTTGCTTAATAGACATTGTTTTGAATTAAATATTAATGATAATCGAAACTGTTATCTGCTTATGAAATTATCCTCCGTTCTTCATCGAACATGGTCGTTGTAGGCGAAAAAGGAGAAAATATTAAAGTTCAAGAAGAAATATTCTGATTTGCCTACCTATAACAACACAACTTTCCCAATCATTCTATCCACCGACCTGCACAGCCTCTCAATAACTAGTTTTAATGAGGTTTTGAAAAGTTTCAGTCATATACAATCCCTAACCTCGTAGAAGTTCAATGAAGTCTACAAGAAAGTACCCAGCCCACCTCATCAAAATGCGTAGAAAAAATCCAAGTCCAATAAGATATCTATTTTTAAATCGAAATTTGATATAATGAATTGATAACAGTCGATCTGTTATCAATTCGCGAACAAAAATCTAGTGAGCAATAACTCCCTCGCTAATAGTCTCGAATTTTGCGAAAAAAAATAAATTGGTCATAAAAATTGTTTTCGGCACGAATTCACAGCTCGGATGATCGGAGATTAATTTCGGAAACTGGTTGGAGGTCATAAGGCTAATGGCAGATCAAAAATCAGTTGGCATTTGTTTGCGAAGGTTGATGAAGGCGCCCATCGATCGGATAACGGTACTATACGGCAGATGCCAGCACGTCCACTAACGGTCCTTCCTCCTGTCTTCAGAATACCTGTCATGGCATCTCGTACGCCGGTCATCCGATTCGCGTGAATAGAATCTAATAGGTTTCAAGATAAAAATAAAGGAGTGTTGATACCCATTCACATTGATGGGCTTTGTGCTTGAATAGCTCTTGGTTAGCTGCGTCACTTCTAGAAACAGGAATACGTGACGTACATTGTGTCTAGTAACGCTTCATTAAGTAGATAAGTGTGGCGTCTGGGGAAACTGCGTATCATAAATATATCAGTTTATTGTCCGTTGTCGTAAGAGGTTGATTTCTACGTAGACATATCCGATTTTCCGTACAACTGGCCATCAGTATAATTGCACATTTATGTTAATTACGAATTTAATAAAAGAAATTAAACCCAGACCTTTATAAGTCGTGTGTCATCCAAATTAATATGAAACTAAAAATCAACTTTTCAATAAACCTCGAACTACACGCTGAAGTTGCAGTTATTCATTTCGTTGTAAAAGGAGCTAAGTTCCTCAGTAACAAAGTGCACACTTCTGTGTTAGGTCGAGAAACATTTAGCAATAGTTTTAATTGCTTGCGCTTATGTTTCCCGCTCACCTTATCCTTCCAGCAAGTCTAAAGCCGAGTTCACACTGCGTCAGTTTTGTGACCTGTGTTCGACGTGCATTCCATTTCTTGTCACATTGAATTTTCAATTGAATTTGGAACACTAAGCTCGACAAATTAAATGTCACCAATTGTGTACAAAGTTTCAAATTGCCTTTCCTAATAGGTTTCAGTGAAATCGCAATGACAAGATTTTTCTACCTCCTACGTCATTATGTTAGCTTGTTTATTATTTTTAATAGTTCTAGTTTCAGAGAAACCTGGCCAGCATGTAATGTGTTATTGTTGCAGTTAAGTGCTTCCTGAGTGAAGTGGTGACATCTATTACGAAACGCAGCTGTGTAGCTTACGAGTCTCCGCAATTAGAATTTCACTTACACAAGCAAGACAGCAGACACGCCTAACATTGCGTTGTAAGCAAAGATGAAATTATTATCTCCGTAAACCATCAAGGCCGAAAAAAGGAAAACCTCCAAAAAGATCAAAGATTGCAAAACGAAATTACCAAAACAACGCCAAACAGCAATTTAAAATAAGTACGAATGGCGCAAAATTGAAACCAAAAGTGATCAATCGATACTCGATCGTGACTCGATCCCGTGGTCCTCCGTAACTATTGCGTTATCGCTGCAACAATCGTAATGGCATAGACACGACAACTTTTTATCGATACGCCTAAAACGTAAAGCGACGTAAATCGTAAATCGGTGCGGAATCACGGACTGGGGTCATTACTATATATGTAGGCTCGATATTTAAAAAAGCGAGAGTGTTTCTGAACTGGTATGTTTCCGGTGAATTTCTAATGGCGGCTGTCAACTGACAGGTTACACCGGAAACTGGGAGCAGTTCCGTTTTCAAACTAACGAGTTTTTCTGTTTTTATCGTATCCGTCTAATTCCATGTGTATGGAGGAATGCAGGAGTACATAAATAAAAGTATTACCTAAATGCAGAGTAACTAATACTTAAAATAACCTTATAAATACAAGGCGAGAATAATCCTAGCGTCTCCAATATATGGTTATTTTACAATCATAGACAGTCATTAAATAATCCATTTACCAACGTTTCATGCTTTTAAGTACCAATTCATGATAACTCTAACTTATTAAGTCATGATTTTATGATATTACTAAAGCAAACTCATATTAAAAAATCGGAGTAGATTTTCTTTTAAACCGTATCCTGCACTTTAACAACACTCAAATCCAGCGAGGCACAATAAAACCCTTCACCCACAAAGCTTATTTCCACAAATATTTTGCATATGGAAAAGTGGAAACCACGATGTCGCCCACTCTGTAAACTGAGAAAAACTAAACGAAAAGAAAGTAGAAAATATACTAAGCGAAATCGCTTTGACCGGACAGGATTCTGCATTTGCATTTGAATAAGCCATTTCACACTCTTTCAGGACATAAATTTTCCTAAGCTTCAGTTTATGCCATACTTAAGTCTAGTTAAGTGGCCTTTAAACTAGCATTACAAATAAGCCTCGGAAAAAATACGCTACATAAACTTATTCTTCATTTATTTTTCTACTAGTCTTTTGTTCTTTTTTTTTATTTTAGCTATTTAATTTTGTGCTTGTGTGTGTGTCTGGGTGAAATCGCAAGATAATTGTTTGTAAGTTTCTTTGCAAGCATCAATACTAAACTAAGTATTCGACCAATTTAAAAGATTATATCAGTGTTAGATAAGCTTATTTACCCAAGAAGACTTTTTATTCAAGTGCTCCGAATAGTGTCCAAGGGACGCAGGTGAAATCACTGGCGAAAGCTAGTTCCATAATAAGATGCATCTCTAATAGGCATATAATGTGCTTGTGCTCTAATGACACAAACTACTCAAACTAGTCAGTATATTATTCGGCTTAGCTGCACCGTATGTTCTAGATAGCATTACAGATATTCTACCAGTCATGATCTGTTCATACTGTGAACACATATATACTAGCAATTACTTTCAAGAACTCTCATGTCACTCTACATACAATGAGAGAGTTTTGTCATCTAATAATAATCCTCGTTTCTCAGAATCTTAGTAATAATGAACGGAGATGATGCCGAAATAGAAATGCTCCAATCTCCCCAAAGAGCGCTAGACTTGCCCCGCCACGTCCTACCTCATTATTAAACAAAGATATTCATGTTACACTGAAGCGCCAATGAATTACTAAAACAGTTCCATTAATCTACTTAATTATATGATGAGATGAGACCTGAAGCTTTCTCAACAATATACTCACAAAAATAGGACGTCTAAGGTCGACTATTTATCCCATAGTTCACGAAACTCAATTACGAAAAAGTTTAATTAAGTTAGCCGTGATACTCTATGGTCTTTTTATGAATAGATTTGTTGAATGCTAGTGAAGGGTTTGGACGATTTACTGTCCAAAGGTCAGATGTAATGTATGCGAGTCAGAGTCCATCGGAACAATCGGAGCCACCGGGAGTCAGTTCGAGATACGATAAAGTTCCTCCAATCACACCGACACGTAACGTTCGATTAGGTACTTTTATTCAAAGAAAACTGGTTAAAGAAAAGTTGCCAGGAAAGTTTTTATCGTGCCCGGCGCGGTCGGACGGCAGGCGTAGCCTTCCGAGATTACTGTTTTTAGAATGTAACGGTATAAACCAGAGTGAATTAAAGAAGTGACAGTGACAGACTACGTTGATTGATCATCGCGATAAGTTGGTGATGTACCCGTTGCCCGAACCGTGGCTATTAAATCTAACCTTTTAAGAGTTGGGACAGCTTTTATTTATTTGGACGCTCTTTTTATATAAAAAAAGATCTGAATCAATCGATATCATCTTAGATACGCGTGAATGTGAATTCTACACTATCTATGCCTGGTCATGTGTACGCACCTACATCGTCAGTTCAGAATTATTTGGTCACTTTACACTTATACGAGAATAGTAGTTGTAATGTATAAAAAGGCTTATAATATGTTACTTTTATACGATGAACCTACCACCGCAATGAAACATTTTTGATAAAGTTTTTGTTGAAAGGCGTTATAAAGGGTAACAGCAACTTTGAGAACAATTGTGCAAAAGTTTGTTCATAGAAACTTTGTTTTTGTCTTATTTATATTTTCATTCATAAAAACGACAGCTATCCTACGCGTTACTCATAAATACATTTTAATTTAAAGGGTAATTCTAAAGTTTGAAGCCAGGATTGTGATACAAAGCTCATGTGGGACAATGGTGTGAGCGTAGGTCGGCGTAAGTCGTTCCACCCCTGTCATTAATCTCATCTCTTTGGCCAGCCAAGTCACGCCGCATTTGGGGGAACGTCGGGCAAAACGACTTTCCAAAAAGCTTGTCTGCCAAATTACACTGACCTGAAGTGTGTTTTGATATCTGCCTAGTATTGAGCGCTGGATTTTCGTTCATTTTCCCCATTTTCCCTTGACAATCGTTTTCATTGTCGCAGTATTTCCCAGTAGCTGCATAGCAGGTATGCTTACGTAAATTTCCATTGGAGTTTTGGCATTTACGCTGATTTATTACGATGTCGGGAGTATAAATTACGCTCTGTTCAAATTTTAATGATGCGTTAAGTATTTTGTAACTACTCATCATGTAACATATTTCCGAGTATCGCCCGTTATCTGTTACAGTTACCAAATAATATAATTGTGCTATTTTCGTATCATGTTGAATAATTCTTAGTAAAAGCCTGCTGGATTGTACTATTATAAATTAAAGGAATCGCTTCTTCACATAGAACGCACGTTCTGAATCGAATTTCCAACGATTCGATGTGGACTCACGAGCGAAATAAATTGCATCTAATACATAGTGTATTATTTAGTACAACCGCAGTACAAAAACTGATATAACAAAAACTTGCTATGACTCACATGTCAGAAGAGCAGACGAAAGATTGATGTAGGTATTATACCTCTAAAATAACAAGATAAGTTTAAGGATGTGATTTCAAGATAAATACAGAAAATATACTATTAACTCATATAATAACAAGATAAAGTACTTAGTTTTAGTAATCCATTTACGCAAACATTTACATACGTTCAAACAAAAATGTAACTTTAATGATATATTCAGCCAATGTCATATGTAAGTTGAACCCTTCCAAAGTTAGGCTCTTAGCTTAAAAGCCTAAGTTTTAAAAACTCACTTCTATACTTTTATGGTACATATACTTATGCGCCAATTTAATAATTATTTTAAGAACAACTCTAATTTCACGAGCCAACTTTCTTATTGATCTAAATATTATGATTAAAGTCAGATAACAATGTAAGCAATGACAGTATGCGATTTGCGAATAATCGCCAGTCTACGCCCTTAGTTATGTGAACTGTCAGCTAGTTATTAAACCCGTCTGCACTCGCATTCATATCAAACTGGAACATCTCATACTACTTTCAATGTTAAGGTTAGTACCAAGTATTGTTCTAAAATGTTTTGATGTTTCTTCCATTGTCTATCACTTCTCAGGAATTTAATTATCGTTTTTCGGTTAATGTAGAAAAGTAGAGTATGCTCCACCGTGTTGTCTATAATTTTGGGCTTTCGTTTATTCGTCTATTAACCCAAGTTAAGTTATAGTGGGAAAAAACAATTGTATTCTGTAGCGAAGAAGTTGCCAAAAGTGAACCACTTTGAAGCCATTAAAAAATCATCAAATTACTCTGTCTTGTAATTGTTCCAGCTAATTTAAAAAATAAACTTCTTACTCTCTACATTTATTTCCAACAGTCCTAAAGTATCTAAGTTATTATTATTTATTCGGCGATTTTACAGTGAATTTCACTTTTCTTTTACAAAAAGACAACAGCAAAATAAAAGAAAGCTAGCCACGCTCGAAGTTTTCCGCCGACTAAACTCGTTTAAAATAGCTTAAATATTCTACAATGTTATTCCACTCATTTTAACACTTCGCGGTAGAATTTAGAATGGCTATATTTTTGTGATAAAGTACCTTATCTACAAAAACTTATCTGAGAAACCATCTAATCATAATAAAAATGTAAAAGGAATGGTTTCCATAAGTGGGCACTCAGCCTAACCCCTCGGACATTATCATACATTAATTATGTATACCACAGAACAGAAATGTAACTTTATCTTTTATTTAATTTTTATATCATGTGAGTGCACATAATGATATGTGACACTTGAATAAAATAATTCTAAGCTTTATTATGATGATGGCGTCCACGGCCGGTTTCGGCCACGGCGGCTGTTCTCGTTTAAGGAGATCAGCCAGCTGCGCAGGACATATTACAGTGCACGAGCATTTGCGCAGACACAGGTGCACTCCCTATTCCTTCAATCTCATAACACGATGGGACGGCAATCCGACACGACCGGAAAGAGATCAGGCGCAGGACCGACTTTTACGTGCTCTACGATGCACGGGTGAATCAATCACCAACTTCCAGACTACGGGCTGCTTTGTGAAAGTTTTTAAGAAAACCCACAAAGCGATTTCGGCCCGACCCGGGAATCGAACCCGAGACCTCGAGCACAGCAGCCGCGCTTGCGACCACTAGACCAACGAGGCAGGCTTTATTATACAAGTCCACTATACAAAAATACGAAACTACTAACCCCCTATTGAGTAACAACAGATTTAAAGGAAATGTCTTTAGCATTAATTCCGCCTTTATACGGTTTCTTTTCGGCGCATTAACATTAAATAAATAAAGATACAATTCATCATGCTCCGCTATCTATCGTAAAGTTCTATTAACTTCTGTATAATGACATAACGATAGGTCAAATATCTAGCTTAAATTCGTCCATCTTCAGTTTCATAATCGGATTTAAGTTCAGGCATTAAAATCGACACCGTTCCTATTTTGTAACGTGAAATTAAAATTACGATATTGCTTGAATCGACTTACATAAACAAAACGTTTTTATAACAGTTTTAATTACCTACCTATCAAAAACTTAAATCCTGCTATTATCTCGACATGCATTTTATTCGAACACTTTTGATCTTACATGTACTTATTACAAGTAATAAGTGTCAAGCAAACTGGCTCATTACGTAAAAGTAGTATAATATTTTATACTAACGACTGCCGACGGGTTTTATTGCCGACTATTGCAAAAAATATTGCCACTGGTGTACAGCAAGTGTCTTGGAAATCTAGAAATAAAAGCAGCTAGACTTGACGGGAAAATATTCCGCAGTTAAAAGTTAAGTAGCTGTTTATAATACAGTGTTTTTTAAATGTTTCGAGGAAGTCTTTCTTTACTTTGTTGACTTTAAATTTATTTTTGAGAATTCTGTTATGATTTTGTCGTGAAATTAGAATTAAATATAAGAAAAGAAGAAAGGGACCACGATATATTAAATTAAACTTTTTGATTAAAACTTCAAAAATTCTTCAATTCCTTCAGGTGTCTAACAGAATTTACAAACTTTTCTCACAGAAAGCAGACGGTTTTGTGAAAACTTTGCTTAATAACTCCAAATTAGCTAATACTATGTAATATTCATTCTCGCCAGTAGTGTCAGACTGCTTTCAATGGTTAAAACTTTGTAACTTTATTGAAATATACCTAAGTTAGGTTATAACTATCTCGTAAAGGAAACCGCTGGAACTTCGAACGTCGTCATGACAAAGCCTTCAGCCTTTGCCTAGGCAAGCTTACTAATATATAATAGTTTAGGTGTATAATATGCTTTTTATTGAACTTCTACGGCGTTTAATATTCGTACTTTATGTACAGCATTATATTGTGTGTTGAAAAAACTTCTAGATCATTAAAATTCCGCAATTTCGTTGTAAACTAAAAACTCTGTTGAATGTGTCTGGTTTCATTTATTTAGTCTGTTGCAATGTGGCCGTTGAAATATTCCGTTCGAAACTAATTTTAAATATCAAAACCGGAGTTCTTATAATTAGGTACACGACAGGCAATTTTTGCAATTTAAAATATAAATCACCAGTAGTATTAAAATTAAGCGCAGTTTCACCACTTTTCAGGTTATAACTCGATTGCAAACAGCATTTAAAATATTGACACATAAACTTGCCTTTACAGTTAAGTCAAAATTAATGATGCATTTATTCAATTAATAACCGTTTTATTAATGTCTGCAATCGAGTAGGTTGCATTTTTCAATTTCAGGCAGAAAAATTATTAATTTTATGTGTACACTTTATCAAGTTTAATTTAATTACTTTCTACTTTTCATTTTGTAAATATGAAATGTATACAATTTCGATTTATTTTTGTGGTTATGCGGTCGGTAGTTTTTAACGAAATAAACTGAAAAGTGTATTTATGGAACCTACATTCACTTACATGACCCCATTTTTAATAATTAAATTACACTCGTTCTTAATTCTCGCAAACACCAAAAGAAAATAGAGACAGCGAAACAGCGGAACTAAGACGATATCTTTTACTTACATCGTTACATAAGTGGCATGGTTCGGCATATAAGTAGAAATATGATACGACGATGATACAGCACGTCTTTCGCGTGATACGATGCATACTAATCGCCGTGTCAATAGACGTTATTAGATTTTATCGTATTTTTTTCTCTTTCACCGTAACATCTATGTCACGTATACAATGTTCCGCCTTTTTTTTATTTTGCTCCGAATTTAATCTATGAAGTGTGTTGCGGTTTAGAAGGAGTGTTCGAATTTTAAACGTGACGTGCTTGGTAGAATCTGTGCTGTCGATCTATTGTATAGAGTTTCATATGAGGAGTAATTAACCGTACAATGTGTTGTTGTCTACTAATCATCATGTGAGGCAAAAAATAGAAGATTAATTTATGATAGCCTCAATGTTACAGATACTATAAGAATAACTTCCGAGTTAGAGGCTCCGGTCACTATAAATAGCCGAACAGTGTTATTGAATGTCCAAAGAAATAAAAACCTTGTAAAAATAAAAACTTTTTCAAAAAATTATACAAGGATTTTTGTAGTTTTGAGGACATACAACCTACAACCAACAAAACATCGAAGACATTTTACATAAACTCTTATATTTAAACTTAGCACTATAATACTAACTAAATAATCAATTAACAATGTAACTTCAAATTCTATGTGGCCCTATGCGACAAATTAAACTAAAGTACCTATCATTAGGGCTATGAGAATTGCTATTGACACAAGCAAATTCTCGTAATTCAGTCGATAGACGGTTACGGTCCCTAAGCTCAGAAGTTCTCCCCCACGATAAATTATTTCAGTCTAATTACCGTTTCAAATACAATTTGAACTGAGCATAATTTGTTAATAGCTATTTGATTCTCATACTAATGGACCCAATTATCAATGTCGCGTTCTTCCGCACGTACGAACAAGATATACACGTATAAATAAACAAAATCTTAACTAGCAATCATAAGCATTACCGTTATTATATAATTAAAAGATACACACGTCCGGCTATTACAAAGCTATCGTATGTTTATATCATAAACGTAAAATGTAAGTACATTATGAATAAAACATTCTATGAAGTTAATTGGTTTAACCCGACCCCTGTATAAATCAAAGACCTTCGCGTCGACATCTCTTTTCATACCCACTTTGCGGAATTTTCTGCTTCACTTTTACAAGTTATATGCACTACAGTCTACCTAAGTTATGTGGTCTTAAATAAAGATATCCTTTAAGGTACACGAAAATGCCTTATAAACAAAGTTATTTACAAGCACTTTGATGCAATTAACGGTATTTTCTTAACATTTAGACAATGTCTTAAATGTTATATTACTAAGAAAATTCAAAACTGTTTTCTTGCAGATCGTATATTTCAAATATGACAACTTTGTTCAAAGCGAGTTCCAACTTTATAACACAAGCCATTTTAGCCGTACGAGATAACACAGACCCTAATATAATAAACGGTTAATTGCATTTAAAGGGATGAACACATGAGAAGTGATCATAACATCTAACGATGTAATAAGCGGGTAATAGCAACACATCTCAAATGATCTTATCAGGCCCGAGTACTCCAACATCTCGGTATGTATGCATACGCGTAATTTACTCATCAACGACACACAACGTGTTCTTGATGCAAATGTGTACAACGCCTTATCAGATTTTGGCCCAAAGCACCTATCTCGAAAGAAAAGTTTCAAAAAAAGAAGCAATCTCGGAAAATATTTTCCATGAAAATTTACTTTAAAAATTTTCATATTATTAGCGTAAATTATTTCGTCGTTTGTAAATAACATCCCCTGAGCGGTGCAGCGATGTTGCTCTAATGATATTACCATTTTTTACGTACACTTCCGTCCTTATGAATACTTGAGTCTGTATAGCACTCCCTAAGAAAATCGTTGATGAGCCAGATATTTTCATTTATTACAATTTTAATTCTACATTTAGATTTGTCATGTATGAACATTAAGAATTGGTCAATATACCACGGGGATCAGTTATAATTTTATATAGCGATTTAATTAAACTGTCTGTGTGTAATGTCGTAATTTATATTTTTAAATTCTTTTTTCATTGAACAGAAGACATTTCTTAAGCAACTTATATTAATTTATGAATTGTGTAAAGTTTTCTGAGTAGTTTTATTAGGAGCAATATTAATCTAATCTGCATTTCTGAATATTGGATCAGTTTTACTTACCGTTTATGGAAAAGTGTGCAACGCTTCAATAATCTAGACACAGTTTAATAGACAAAACTGCGCTGATATCGAAACGAGTCCCGGAAAAATTCGATTTTCACTTGAAAACCGACTTGTCCCACTTCAAGCACTTAATCCAACACAAAGTTTAGATACGTCCTTGCACTATCAATTGTCACGTCTCAAGCTGTATGCTTCACTTTCTATAAAGCGTCTATGATCAGTCACGAGCCGGGAAAGGCCGCAGCCGATGCAATATCAGAGCGCGATCTCCGCAAAACTTCTGCCGAAGTGAGTGCCGACGCAGCGAGTACGCAGACCGCCCGCAACGAACCACGCCGTCCGAACGCCGAACAGCGACTGTGATAACGACACTTCCTCCGAATGAACCTGCGAACCTCTCCATGGAGTGTAAGCTCGCCTCTCTCTCGCCGCCCGGCGGTACTTAACGCACCCCGCGACACGCGATCTCAACTCTGCGATACTCACAACAAGAAACAAATTCCAACTGAACACGCCACCACGAACGCGTCTCGTTCCAAACGCGTAACGAGTTTACGGTACGTAAATCGTAGTGGATTTGTTTTGCGGCCCGGCCATAGTAATCCGGTTCTTCGTCATGGAGCTCACAGAGCGCTTTTTACCGAATCAGTTCCCGTTAAATAGAGCCTTCTTTTTGTACAACCTGCAGCCTGATAGTCTATGTAGGGAACGCGGAATAACCGCTATGGACAAGATGCCAACTTTCTAAACTAAACCTATAAGACCGCTCTATTCGGATGGTAAATTACGTTATTTTTATTGGAAGCCGGGACTATAATAATAAAGCATCGAGTAGATTGGTTGCCGGCCGGCGATTGTCGTGGCGGTGGTACGTGTCGTAATTTCGCAGGTGGTTTTTGCGCCGTGCGGTTGTCGTCTAGGTTACGTTTCCCGATTTATAAGTTGCGGTTTTACTTTCGGTGTCAATTACGCGAGCTGCGGTCGAAGCCCCACAATAACATGGCGGCAAATTGGATACCAGCCCTCTGAACCAGATTAGACTACCTTGTGAAGGCTGTCGGGTGTTACGCAAGGCTGCGACTAATCTTTTTGCAGTTAAAAATAGGTCGTGAACATAAATTGCGCTGTTTACTTCATAAAAGTCGGCGTAACTTGAAACGAAGTGCATTATATAAGACATGTAAAGTGCGCATATATGTGAAGGCTTCCAAATATTGAAACCGTAAACCCTTTCGAGTGATCCCGCCACGGTCCCGAAGTGGGTCAGCAAGGCGCGCCCCTAACATTAGGATGAATACACGTGACAAACTGCATCACGAAATTGACATTCACAAGAAAAATTGCCACACAATAGATACGCCGTAAGTCATTTATCATGTCTTCGGCTCGTCAATATTTCATAAAGATAACCGTATCTTATGGTGCAATTTAGTTATGCATACTTTAATCATCAGACCATGTAAGGCAATTGTAATCATCTAAGATATTAATCTAAGACGATAATGAAAGACAGTCAGCGGGCCAGAGCACAGCATTGGTCACGCAATGCAGGGCTTGATATTATTACTTTTATTCACCCCTGCGCTGTGATAGTGAAACTTTTTTTAGGACACGCAAACATTTGTACAAAGTTGAAAAAAATTAAAAATCACCTCCAACCAACATAATATAAAAGGTTGATAGAAACAGAGCAGTTGAGAGAGAAAACTAATCATTCCAGCATGAGCCAAAACAAGAAATAAGGGGACAGACGATTATGATAAATAACATTAAATGTTATTTAAAAACAAAAACAAATAATCCTACACTTTTACATTCCAATCTTAATAGACAGGATAGTTGGATTAGTTCGATCGGTTCGTTTGCAGACAGCCTAAGCGACTAGGGTTGCGCTGCCATCCCGGTAAGTCTCGTGCGACCGCCTCTCAGATGACTGACGGTATCACCACAAGTGCTGCTCATACTTCCCGCGAAACCAATAAAATTCCCTCAAACACCGCTATATTGTATGAACGAACCACTGAACTGATAACACGAAATGAAACGTGAATTGAATATAGTATCAATAACAATAATGGAAAACTTGATTTTGGTGTATCATCAGCGTGTTATGTATTTTTTGTTATGTGTTTCATCACGTTTAAATTGACGCTGAATAAAATTATGTGGTTAGTAAACAAATGGAATTTCTATTGTGCCTAGAGAGATAAATAATTCCTGGAAAATAACTACGACGTTATTTGTAGAGATAGAGTAGTTCATACTTCTCTATTATTGTTCTATCTGCCAGAGGAATTTAATACTTACTGAATCACGCATTAAGAATAAAAGAGAAAAACACAAGGATAACAAAGCAGAGTATTAAAAAGATACAAAAAAATCACTTTACCCTTCCGAATATAAGACAAGAAATCAATAGTTATCCTGATATATTTGTCTGATTATACGAGCGCCGGCTACGGAGGCACGCCGGTTTTATAGCCCTGTTATTTTTTATGTGATCAGCACTTTGTACAGTGCGGACGCGATTTACAAGACAGTTTAATAAGGCTCAGATTCCGCGTCAATTTACGGCTATGGCGTTATTAGAGGGAATAATCCGGAGACTGAAATATTATTCGTAATACGCACTCTAGGAGAGATACGAGTTGTTGTGACCTTCTTGAGATTTAATACCGAACGCCAACAATGTATAGGAGTAGTTTTTCTGTGAAAAAATTTAGTTTACCTAATTGATGACAAATGAATTCAATTATGTAGAGGTATTAGTCAAGTTCATTTCGAAATGTTTACGAAAATTAATTTTTTATGTTATAACTGATTAGTAATTTTATTTATTTGCAAAAGTTCCTTGATGCAGGCTCCAAAATGAAGTTCTAATAAGCCCTGAAAATCAAACTCAAGACTATAATGTGAATGCATTCAAACCAATGATATGCTCTCTAATTAATGCATATTCGTATAGGTATTCAATTCATGCAAAACGCAATTACTACAAAATAAATCAAAGTTGAATATACCTATATAGAGTCGTCGTATTTTCGGTTCAAAATTCGCATTTTCAATGCGACAGACATATAACGTCAAAATTATTCATGTTACGATACAGATGATCTCGCTCGCTTGTCAAAATAAAATTTAATGAAATTGCTAGCATTTGGTTCAGCATTTCCATATTATTTATTTACATTTGAAAATATCGGTAATGTTGAAAACAATGCTATATGTAAAAGTATTTTTTACAGTATATTTTTTAAATGTACAAATATAAATAGGCTTCCCCAGCAGTGAGACACTATAGGTTAGAAATAATAAATAATATAAATAGGGTATAAGGTAATGCTACCAGCCTCCTGGGCACGCTCCCAATCGAAAGCGATGGGGACGAATTTTTGGGATGCTTTTTAGTTTTAGGTCTTTACTAGAATATTTTTAATGAAAATTTAAATATTCAAAAGTAATATCATTAATCATTAAATAAAATATAAATAGGTACAGCAACATCGTGTCGTATGTCTGGCGTCACAATCACAATATCAACCTCCCTAAAAGAAAAAAAATGTAAAGTGAGTGTAAGTTCGTGAAAGTAAAATCAAAAAGTGGAGAGCACAGCCTGAGGCGTCACCTGGAAACTCGTGTAGACGTGTCCCGGGATAAGCACGGGAAAAATAATTCAAAAAGCATTATAACTATGTTAAGTTTATAGATACTGGTTTATGAAGTTAAGTGTAGCTACAGTTTTATGAAATTAAACTTGCGTAGGTAGGTAAGTGTAATGTTATTTCGAATTTTTTAAGAGTAATTCTGTTATTGCGTTATGGTAATGTGTTTATTGGTATCTAAAGAACGTTATGAAGTTAACACCCGAATTAAGGATAACAAACAGTATGAAGTTAGTATTAGTCTAAGATCCGACCTTACATCGACCTTCACCGACTTGATAATAGAATAAAATATACTTTATGACAAATTTCATATATTAGAAAATATATTAAAAGTAGGTTGTCTAAAAAAATCCTGGACAGACTATTAAAAAAAAAATTAACTAAATTTTGTGACGTTAAGATAATAAGAAAATTTTTATTCTCACTTAAAGTATAAAGCTTATAGAATGTGCAGCCATTGGGTTGTCTATTATTTACCTGGACAAACTGCTCGGTTGTCAGGTATAAACAGGTATGTTCATAGTAGTTACCTTCACTTGAAATGATAATAGAAAAAAATATATACCAATAGAAGCGCTGTTTTATTACGAACACGTTGATATAGGGTTGTCTGTGAAAAATTTGGGCCCAATAGGGGTTTAGTTAAAAATTATTTTTTAAAAATTATTTAAAAATAGTCTGTCCAGGATTTTTTTAGACAACCTATTTTTAATATATTTTCTAATATATGAAATTTGTCAAAAAGTATATTTTATTCTATTATCAAGTCGGTGAAGGTCGATGTAAGGTCGGATCTTCCACTATATTGGATCTTGCCTAAATCTGGTACCTATTCTAAAGACGAAATTCCACCAAAAATTTTCGCGCTCAAATATTGTCTAAGGATCTTCGCGAGTTCGAAGTCCGAAAGGGTGTTTGCAATTCATTAAATAATTTTTGAGAGGAAATAAATGCTTGTTAGAACACAAGCTAACAACTGTACTAACCTATCGCTGAATCATAGATATCCAATCCCAGACTTCCTGCATATTTTTTGTTTGGTCGACTGCCAACTGCTACTGTCTTTTGCATAAAGAGGCTTATCATGATCTCATTAACAGAATGATCTCCTTTCCTATAATTTCGTCTCAAGTAGGTTTTTTTCTTTCTAAAATCAATTTTGTGCATGTAATATAATTAGTTATATGGCTTATAATTTCAATATTAATTATATCATATTATCTACTTCTATCTGTCCCTAATGCTATAAATCTCGAGAGTTCGTTTGTTTTTTTATTTGAACTGATTTGAAAAAATCATTCATTGTTCGAACCCATTTATCGAAGAGGGCTATAGTCTACTTTTTACCCTGATGTGCAAAGTTCTTCCCAAGATAATAATATATATAAATCTTCACAAAATAAGCCCACACAGTCAACCAAACACCCACTCATCGACACACAATGCTTACTAACCATACTAAGTAGCATTGTATCCAAACAATGTATAAGTTTACTGTTCGCATGATTCCCGACCACTATTAGCTAGAGCTAAGCTTAGCTTAGGCAGCGGTCTCCCACCATATGTTTACTGTACCCAACTTACACCGTCTACTTAATGTGTACTCAGGCGAAAAATATTACTTATTTTTGGCTTAGCACGAGAATAATATGAGTAGCCAATAAAGTCTTAAATTGGGTGAAACGAGGAATGACTTTTATTTTGTAAACACCACACGTACTTAAGCAAAAACTATTGGGTGTTTAACATTTCTTACAAAACATTTCCTTAATAAAAAGTTGACGTTAACCAGTAAATAGCAGAATAACTTGGAATTCGCTGTTTCTGAACGGACGTTCGGAAATTTCCTGTTTCGCAGGAAATCGAGACCGCAAGCGGGAAACCTACGCACGCTCTCGCGGATACAGATACCGCACCGATAATATTGACTCCTGATATATCCGAATATCCAAACAATAAATGGTGCAAAGTAAGTAGTTAACACAAAACTGTAACAGATCTATAAGACGTCTAACTCATACAAAAGTCGAATGACCGGTTGGACACATTGTCATGACGCGACTACGCGACGCCTCGCCAAGAGATCGTCTTTTATATAATGTCGACGATCAGAAAAAAACGTAGGATGAACTAGCATCACTAGCTTAATTGTGAAATCCCGAAGTAGAGTATCGTTATCATCCTGATATTCCGAAAAAGTACATCATCCCCTCCTACAGAGGAAAGCTGGTACCTTATTAATGATAGACTACAGATAAATCAATACAGGTTTTTCAGTACCGACATACAAATCCAAATGAGAACCGCATCAGCCACAAAATCAATGCAACTATTTGCTATATCAAACGTGACTGAACCGCCTTCATTAAAACCGCAACCACTGCTCACCCCATACGGGAGTTACCGTTAGCACTAGTAAGTGCAAAACATTTGGCATTTTGTTTCCAAACAAAATGCTTTCCGTTTCGCAACAAAATTATCGAGATGAGCTGGGGTGCAAATTGATGTCCAATTATCGGCAGTGAATTACGAGTATATCTACATTAGTGCTGTCCGAAATGTATCGATATAGGGGTGCATCGAGATAATAAGTGGAGATAGGGAGTAAGGGAGCCACTATTTGATAAAGACCGGGGACATTTTCTTTATTGTTATTTCTGTAGTGGGCTCGAATGAGTGGGAAAACTACCAGAAGAATCTTTTTTCACCAACAAATACATACTACATACATGAAATCAACTCAAACTTTCTTAATTTCTCCTCTGCGTACTTTTCTTATGTTTCTTCTACTTATCCCTGCTTAGAAATATTGGTAACTGTTGGCGTCAAGAGGTTTGATCTTTTTCCAATTTATAACTCAATAAAATATTCAACAAATTCCAATAAACTTATAATTTGTCTTCAAGCAAACTTTTAATACGGTCCTTAGGAGCAGAATCGCGGCTATCTAATTTGTATCGACTTTTTCCAATAGCATCCGAATATAATATAGGTAGGTAAAAAGGGTTTGAAGAAGTTGAAAACTTTGTAAATTGGGTTCCGCCTACCTTTTAGCTATTGTGTTTCAGCGTTTAACTCGATTACAAATTGGCAGATGAATTTTAGGAACAATATCGTTAATATGCCTGCGTAACTGGTGGCATAAGGAAAGTATATTTTGAGATGCTTTTAACTAATTTATTGAAATAATTCGATCGTGACGTTTTGTCGCGGGTCGAAAGTGAAATAGAAGTAACTTAGCGGAGGCTTTATAATGAAGTTACGAAAACAATTTCCCTATTCAGGTATTTGAACTCTCTGTTTCACAAACTGCAACAGAAACACACAAAATGACTGTTCCAACAATTGTTACGTAGAATTTGAGTAAGGCAAGTGCAATAAAACAGTCTGTGAGTAAAACGCAGCTAGTTTAACATTTGCTCTGAGGTGCATTTGTACCACGTGGCTGAGCTGACTCATTGTTAGACCTTGATTGCCACGCCACAGGCTGCTGCGAAGGGAGAAGGTTGTTTGGGTTGTTTCCACTGCTTAAATACAACTGCAGAGTATTGTTCAATATTTGTATCTAAAACTGCTACGGGGTTCGTTGAAATATCCTGTGAGACATACGAGTACCTATGGGTGCTTCATTATTCTGATGCAACATAGTGAATCTATTTAATGATGAGTTTTATAGCATTCCATTTGAATTTAGAAATATATTTTGTTTTTGGAAGGGATTTAAAGAATAAAAATATGCCACATGCTTTGTTACAGTCCATAGACATATTTTGCTAACACTAATTACGAAGTTTCAGTACATTTGATCACCTACAAAAGTGGCACATGCTGCTCACAGATCGACTATCTGCTTTTGAATAGAGATCTCATTGGAAGGGTTAAAAACTGTAAAGTAATTCCAGGGGAATGTGTAGCACCGCAACATCGTCTTGTCGTCATGGACGTAATTTTTAAATCCAGAACAACACCGAGAGTGGAGAAGGAACCAGAGCTGACCAAATGGTGGTCTCTGAAGGGTGAAAAGATGGAGGAATTCTGTGACGAACTTAAGGATCTCAAGATTCCAGATGATGACAATGACGTTAACACGATCTGGTTGCAACTACAGGCAAAGATTCTTGCAGCAGCCAATAAAGTTCTTGGGCGAACGAAAGGTGGGAAGCGGATACCAAGGGAAACGTGGTGGTGGACGGAACCAGTGCAAGAAGCGCTCAGAGTAAAGAAAGAAGCGTTTAAGACTTGGCAGTCTACCAAGACTGATGCTGATAGAGAGTACTATAAGGAAAGAAGAAACGAAGCCAAAAAAGTGGTTGCTGTTGAAAGATCAAAGGCTAACAAGGAACTTTACGATTCCCTCGAGACCAAAAATGGCCAAAAGCTTATCTTTAAACTGGCAAAGATGCGGAACCTGGCTACCAAAGATATAGCAAAATCTAAAATAGTGAAGAGCCAAGATGGAACACTACTATACCATGACAGTGATATCTTAGAAACATGGTACCAATATTATAACCACTTGCTTAACACAAACCGTTCCACTACGACCTCCTTGCCAGAGGCGAGCAAAAATCTGGGCCTTGTACCACCAATAACACCTCAGGAGGTTAAAGACTCGCTGAGAAAAATGGCAAATAAAAAGGCGATGGGTCCAGATGGCATTCCTATAGAGGTATGGAAGTGTTTGGGTAATGCAGGAGTTATAACACTGGCAAACTTTTTTAGCAAGTTGCTACTGGAAGCCACATGCATACCAGATGCTTGGAGGATGAGTACAATAGTCCCTCTCTATAAAGGCAAGGGAAGCCGGTATGAGTGTAACAGCTACAGGGGTATTAAATTGATGTGCCACACCATGAAGTTGTACGAGAGAGTGATAGATACCCGGTTGCGTATGGAATGCTCACTCTCCAAAAACCAGTATGGCTTCGTACCAGGCATTTCAACCATTGACCCAACGTTTGCAATGACCATGATCGCAGAAGAATACAGAGCAAAGATCCAGCCCCTATATATCGCATTTCTTGACATGGAAAAGGCTTTTGATCGTGTGCCTCGAAGTACCATTTGGTGGAGTCTCAGGAGACGAGATGTCCCGGAAGCATACATCTCAGTAATTGCCGACATGTACAGGAATGTTCGTTCGTTCATAAGAACTAATGTAGGAGTGACAAAATCCATCCCTGTAACGGAAGGGGTTCATCAAGGTTCGGTTTTGAGCCCATTCTTATTCAGCCTCGTGCTGGACACGCTCACCGAGGACGCTCAACAGAAAGCATCGTGGACTTTTGTATACGCGGATGATGTAGCAATCTGTACAACGACTCGTGAGGCTCTGGAAGACGCTCTGGAGGCATGGAAGAGGCAGTTGCAGGCAGGTGGCCTAGTTCTGAGCGTTTCGAAGACCCAGTATATGGAGTGCAATGTGCCTATCCCCCGTACTGACCCTATAGTGGTTGATGGACAAGTAGTTCAACAGTGCGAAGAGTATAAATACCTGGGTAGCATAATTGCCAAGTCCGGAAGCCTGGAAAATAACATTCAGAACCGAATATCAGCCGCCTGGCTTAAGTGGCGCGAGCTTACAGGAGTTACCTGCGACAGTCGAATGCCCATTAAACTGAAAGGGATTATTTACAAGTCTGTCATAAGACCAGTTCTCATTTATGGAAGCGAGACGTGGGCCGTAACAAAAAAGCATGTCAGTGCCATCCAAGTTGCCGAGATGAAGATGTTGCGGTGGATGTGCGGAGTAACGAGGCTCGATAAGATCCGCAACGAGTACGTACGCGGTAGCCTTGGAGTACGCGATGTCGCTGACAAAATACAAGAAAAACGGCTGCGATGGTACGGACATGTTAAAAGGAGACCACCTGAGTACATCGGCAATGCGACACTCAATCTCGATATACCCGGTCAAAGGCGCAGAGGCAGGCCAAAACTCCGGTGGTTGAGTGTCGTAAAGAAAGACATGGAAATCTGCGAACTCAAAGAGGAAGATGTCCAGGATAGAGCGAAGTGGAAGAAGAAGATAAGGAAAGCGGACCCCGTCACAAGATGGGATAAACGCTAAGAAGAAGAAGAAGAATTACGAAGTTTCAGTAGTACCTTTAATAAGTTTGTATACCTCGCATGACATAGCACGACACGTCCGGCGACAGTGCCCGACAAGCCTCAGCGCATATAGGTAGGAGTTAATTACGCGGTTCAAGTTTAGCTTACAACTCATTAGCAAATATCCTATTAAGGTAAAAAGACTAGAAGATCGAATTTACTTGTTTCTCTACTTCCTATGAATATGACATCAAAGCTGTCACTGGATTAAAAAATTGGATATGTCATATGACTCAAATCTATTTTTTTTACCCTCCAAGTTGTGCTAGATCACCCTATGTAATGCTATGCTATGATGACATCCAAAAATGCATACGTAGGGATCAAGTACCCCCTCAATTTCAAAATCTTTTAAATCCACAAATTATTATCATCAATCAAGTTTTATCTTCCCACAGCTGGGCTTGAGACTTACCTTGAGCACACATCATTAATACGTCATAAGATAAGCACCCAGTGAGCAAGTCTTTGTGCAACAAAGTCGCGAATCACTGCAACGGTTTTGAGGGGATTTTTGGAAATTCATAGATGCTTGAATAGTTTCATGAAGTATTTAAGTCAGAATATGTTTTCGTATGTATATGTGTACCTAATGACGATTGTTTGTTGAACAGCAATGACATTCTTAATCTGATTTTTTTTTTTTTTTATTACAGGTAAACATATTTACTTCAAGATAGCAGACAGCAAATGCATTCAAATATGATAGTACGTATACGTACCAAGCAAAACTAATATACTCTAACGTAGAATCGGAAAGCAACTAATTTTATTCAAAGCTCATCTACTGCAAAATATCATCTCATTGAATTTTCAAACCACGTATTTCTAGAAAGCTCTGCTAATTCTATTAAGAAGCAAAGAGTATGGTAAAGCTACGATATACACAAACATATGTATGTTGGTATATGTTTGTATTTGTATCGCAAACGGGTAAAATATCACAAACACTGTGTAGTTTAGTATTTCTATACTAACCTACACAGTGCTATCGATACAAAATGACCGCCGAAGGCAACGAACTGAGAACAGCTAGTGGCAATAGTTGTTTACTTTTGTGAGTCCTACATTATTAGAGAGGTTTAATAATATTTAAAAAGTGAATTAGAAGTATATATCTATTACGTGTATGCTGAAGGCTGTTTTACCGTAGGTACCTAAATATTTTTATGAACCACTGACATATTTTTAGAAAAAGTAATTTCTAGTCGGTACTACTGCGTTATCAGTTAACTACTGCTACAAATAAACATAGAAACATGTGCAAAAATTGGTTTTCAACTCGTAAATAAAATAAATGCTCATCTTTTTATTTTAAGTATTAGTCGTGTTTAGAACTGCACCCCCCGAAGTCGTTTCCGAAGAAAATGTTTAGGTTATGGTTCTTTACTTTCATTTCACACAGAAAGGATGAAAGTTCAGGCAGAAAGTTCGTTTCGTTTAAGTATTTATGGTTAAAATAAAATATAAAAATAGCATATATATACCTACATAGTTACATACTACATATTTGGAAGTTTAAGCCTTATCTGCTTTGTTTGAATACCACGATCTATTATATTTGTAGGCCACCATAAATAAACAGAAAACGGATTTACAAAATAATTATGTTTATTCTCTGCCTACATATATCTATACCTATATTTTCCTAACCGTAACCCGCGTGAACCGAACACCACGCAAATAAAACCCTAAGTATTTAAAGAGCACAATATTTATGACTTGCAAAATCAGAACATATTTTCGTTCCACCCTTTTTTTTAATCTCAACTCAAGAAACTTGTTCAACAAGGCATTACCCGTTAATTTTAATTCATATAATCCTTTCGGAGCTAATCTAATTATATAACTAGAATTCGCGCACAGGGGTGTTACCATGGCAACCAGTCACTTTTACTTCCTTCTGCATTTTTCTGATTCACGTAAAAATTTTGAAGAAGGGTTTCCCCCATTAGTTCCTAAACAATTACACGAGGAAGGAAATTCGTAAATTCTTTTGTTGATAATAAGGCAAGCGGTGCATCGAGCAATATCCCGCGAACAAAGAACTTTTCGGGAGGGGAGCAGTTCCCCTTCTTTTATGCAATTGTTATTTTTGTACCGTCAGCGGAGATGTTAGGCGACACCGCAGATCGATGTCAAACACCAGACAAAACGCTGCGTTGACGTTACGAGGGAAAACTCGGCGCGACGGGGAAGTGCGTTTACTTGACATCCTTAGTTCGTTACGCCGGTTATTGCCGGGGATTGTGTCCAATTACAGTATAATACCAACAAGCAATAAACAGCTGCAGCAATGCGAGCTTCCTTTGATACTGCACTATCTAAAAGGACTTTAAAGCAAGGAAAACATTACAATTAAATCAAAATATGATCCAACTTCCAACTATTTAATTACAAGCCTTTTCGCAAAATAAAGCTTCGAATTCCCAGACAGCTTTAGCCATTTACCGGGACGTAAGCGTAACAAATAGCATGGAATGAGCAAACAAGGCCTTTATGAAGCGCAACGGGCATCATATGTTCAGGAACTAAGCATACGAACGAGCAAACACATTGTTCAACATCATAAATAAAAGCTGTAGCGTTTTAAACTAGTCTGCTGAATATGGGTCATTTGCCACCGCGAATGGACTTCGCTGTTTCCAACCACGTAATGTTCTGTTACCTAAATATAAATGAACGCCCGAATTGTGCTCATTAAACAAGATTTAAGTGATGTCGCGGGTAACATACTAATAGTGACATTTGGTTTGTTGAATCAAGGTGTAAATTTTGAAACTAAGGGCAGATTTTGGCTACGAATTTTTTCACTAATCAAAATAAAATTCATAATGGACTTTATACCCAGGAGATGTCCGACCTCTTTACAAAAACAGTAGCCAAGACTCTAGAGACTACCGAGTTGAATAATAGGCGTTTTTTAACAAATAATTATAATTTTTAACAACTCGAACTGGGTCGGAACCATTAAGGCACGAAACAAAACTCAAAACTTCCGCAATCACCTGTGAAGTTAACAAATGAGGAGAAACAAATGACATTGTTATAATTCTTTGCAAAATGACTCGCTAATTTTTCAGATTTTCCGACGACAATTGGTGCCCATTGTTTAAATTATATTTACATTTTTATAATTTTTTTCTATCTATATGGCCATGGTTTATTTTTTATTACACCTACGAAGACAAAAATATGGATTAGGTTAAATAAAAGTCTGTGTTGAATTTCCACCATTCGAATTCATCGCCTGAAACTACCACTGTAATGAGAGGTATCCGTTAATTCCTGCGTTTATTTTTATGCCCGTAAGCAACTTTCCGTAAACTACTTTCTTTGGCTTACTTCTAACTTTATATGAAGCCATTAAATTAACCAGAAAAACCGGCCAAGTGCGAGTCGGACTCGTGCACGAAGGGTTCCGTAAATTACAGTTAAATCAACCTATCTCAAAAACTATAAGAGATACTTTGATCAAACCAAAAATCGTTGAAAGAGTTAATTAGCATGCATCACCTCTATTTTTTTTAGAATTTTATACCCCGTAGTTATAAAAATAGAGGGGGGGGGACATACTTTTTACGACTTTGAGAGCTGATATCTCAAAAACCGTTCACTTTAAGAAAAATGTTTTTTAGAAAACTTTATATCATTTTAAAAGACCTTTCCATTGATACCCCACACGGGTATGTACATCGAAAAAAAAAATTTCATCCCTCAGTTACATGTATGGGGGGCCCCACCCCCAATTCTTTTTTTTACTATTTAGTGTCATATTTTTGTAGCGGTTCATACAACACATATTCCCATCAAATTTCATCACTGTAGTACTTATAGTTTCCGAGTAAATCGGCTGTGACAGACGGACAGACGGACAGACGGACAGACGGACATGACGAAACTATAAGGGTTCCGTTTTTGCCATTTTGGCTACGGAACCCTAAAAAAGAATAGTAATCGTTCCATATACGGAAACAAAACAATACGAACTATTGAACAGAAGCCTTACGTAAGAATCCTATTAATGAAATAACATTACGTTTGACTACCTTTACGTGTTACAGCGTAAGCTTAAATAAAGCCAATATTGCATAGAGGACTTCTTAGTTTAGATACCTACGAATACATGTATGTTTTTCTTTTCAACTATAGCCAAAATCTGACCAAACAAAAACCTGGTTAAACTTAATAATTTTGACTTGGAAAAAAATAAACAATAATGACATCTTCAAATTCAAATGTAATCAAAGTTTTCTACCTATTGGAAAAGTTCCTTAGTCAGCAGAAAACGTGCAGTCGAAGACTGTACAAAACTGATACTTCGAAAGAACTGCTCTACTTTTAAAATCGATCCTGTATTTACACTGTTACCCCAAGCAAAAACGATATTGACATACTGCATTCTAAAATCAAAGTATTACCTTTTGTATATTTAAAAATCTAACTTTATTTCTCGGTACCTCAATTTAGTATGCAGCCAATCTTTGACGTGGAACCTCGTATATTTTCAAAAGCAACGTCGCCCTCATCAATTTTATTGCATTGCGTTATAAGTTAGGTTCATCGGAATAACATGAGATGGACCCGGACGGCCATACTTCGTATTCTTGAATTCCCTTCCCGAACAATAGGAACGAAGAGTCTGAGGCGAACTTTGAATTCGTTCGCTAAGCAAAATATATTCTGCGAATGAAATGCATTGCATATTCTTAGCGGTTCCCATTATATTACGAGTAAATCTTGGCTAGTTTGCTATAACATAATATCTCAAAGAATATTTCTCGCTCTCGTGAATATATTTCAAAACAAAATTAATGCGTCTGATGTTTTCCATATTGGGCTTATGAATACAAAATCAAGATGATTGGTGTTTTTTTTTTTATAGTAGTTAAAAAGAAAATGATTTTCATCTTTTGCTAGTCATCATTATGCTGAAAAAGCCAAATTCTACCAGCACAATTCATTCTTGAACGAGTAGCTCAAAAACAATGTGTTTCAACATAATTTTAAGTTCCAGATCGATCAAACCTGACTGACGCCTAACACAATTTTAATCACGTAACAAGTTATTGTAGTAACGCATCAACAACACTTGTCATCATAAATCTTACAGTGTACACTACAAGGGACGACAATGTTGCTATTCTAATAATAATTACAGGCAACACTGAGAAGCACTCCGGGTACTGTCTGAGTGTTGGACGCAATCCCCTCGGGACTAAATTCACACCAAATTGTTTCAGTTCAGAGTCGGCTCTTCCTTTTTATAATGTAGCGCAGATAGGTGTAGGTAAAATCAAACTCCACAGTCGAGGTAAGAATGAATATATTTTACTAAAATGCCTGCCTACTTAAATGCTATTACAATGATTCCGTAGTGTACGGCGCGAATCTATCACGATCCGCGCTGGCCAATGAGAGCGCTCGAAACGCACCTTATAAATATGGGTAACTTGGCGCGCGAGACATCAGTGGGGCGCCCGCCGTGGCGGCGCGCGCATGTTTCTATGTATTGCAGCTACAATAAACTCCTGGTATTATGAAAAGGTAACGATATTGTTTTCTTTGTGCCTTTTTCTGTTGTATTTTACTTGCTTAAGTTGTAGCAAGGTTTTGGTTTGTTTAAAAATAGAAACGCGATGGTGACGTTTTAAAAAGTTGGTATTTTGAAATTGTGTTAAATTAAAATATTATTACAACTAGCTGTTGCCCGAAACTTCGTCTGCGTGGGCAATATAGAATAGTCAAAATACTACTTATCCCGTAGGTGCATTCTTTCACGTGACAGTATAATTAGGATTAGCACTTAGCAGTCGCATAGATTCATTGATCAAGGTTGTGTTGTGGATGTGACCATTTATCTAAACAAAAGAAGTAAAGTTTGTGACGTTGTGAATATCTCTGGATCTAGTCAGCCAATTTGGAAAATTATTACGTATGGTGCGTAAGTAATTTTCACAGGAAACAGCTATAATCTATGTCTATATGCTTTGAGTCTGACAAAGCTGTCATTTGTACATTTTCTGCAACTGCTGCGACTAATCAGAAGCCAGAAAGTCTGTCAGTCTTATCATGGATATCGTCTTGTGTAGTTGACTGGATTAAAGATAGGTAGATAGGTAATCGCTCCAAGCAAAATATTGGTACTCAAACAGATTCGGTGACTGGAAGCCAACACCAACATAGTTGGGGAATAGCTGGATGGATGATAAAATGAGTCATCATCATCAGCAGGCGCATAGGGTAGGATAGTTTCACTACTGGGGAGAAACACTTGTATGACGGGAATTTTCTGTGCACTTACTCATCGCGGCGAGCACGCGGCGCTCGAGTTGCGTTCTTACCCCTTCGCCCGCTATCCCCGCCGCCCGCTAAACGCCTTAGCAGTTAAACGTCAAGGAGAGCGGCGCGTGCGCGCCGCGAGCGCGCTGCAAATGCCGCAGGGCAGCAAAACGCGACGCTCACGCAACGCGCTCGCGACACACGCGCGGCGCCCGCGCTACTCACACGCCCGAGGATCGCGCACGCCTAATGTGGTGGCCTAAGCCGGGACTCCACCGAAATGTTGCATTAGTTCACGAATAGGCAAAATGTACGTATCTGTGCGAGTCCACTTCATGTTTTCGTACTTGAAACCTGCAGTTTTGCCAAGATTTTCAAAATGTACGCTCGCAATTTGTCATTTCTTGGTGGAGCCAGCAAATCAAAAGAAACATAAGTGTTGTATACTGTGCGTCACTACCGCACACCGGGAAAATTTTGCGGAGGACGTTTATATACCATATTTTGTGTCACACGTAAACAGGACGACAGTAAGTATCCACCGAAACACTGTCAAAGATCTGATGAACAAACAAATCAGACCTGACTTGGTCACCTGGGGCCAATCAGAGCTCTATATAGCGATCATACGCTTTGGCCCCTACTGTTATTGTGGTTTCTGAAAATGTAATCACCTCATTCAACGATGAATGTAATTCTGATGGTACTATTAAGAACACTTGCTTAGCGCAGAAGCTGACGTTGGCAGGTCAAGTCTTTTGACTTCTCGAATAGGATACCATTGGTTTTTGTGCAATGCACACCTGCAATGCATTCTGGATAAGGATAGGATATAGGTGGATAGGATTTGCAACAGAGAACAATTCTGTCTTTGTGATTAAATGACATCAAACGTAGTTTTATATAAAAGGTGTTTTTTTAGACTTGGCTCGGGTCTTACTGAGACTGTTCGTACCTAATCGTGAACAGTGTATTTGCGATCAGAAGTTGAAAGTAAGCATGTCTCTGGTATGCGGCGCGTAATTTGTACGTTTTCAGACGCATAAAGCATTTTACGTGTGTATGGTACCTATTAAATCGAGAAAGCTCCCATTTCTTATCTGCACTTTGTACCTGGGCTTGTTTTTAAAGCTACAGAATCCTACATTACCTACCTCACGCTTAGCAGCGCTTACGAGAGATAGATCCTCATTTCTTATAGGATTAAGTTTACATATTTTGCATCAAAAAAAAACTTTTTTACAAAAAAATTAAACCGACTTCCAAAAACACTAAAAAGCAAAAAAAAAACAAATTTTAGGTGCATCGGCCTAGAAGTCGGTGTCTAATGGATGTTATTAAGTTAATTTTGCCACCGACTTCTAGGCCGATGCACCTAAAATTTGTTTTTTTTTTTGCTTTTTAGTGTTTTTGGAAGTCGGTTTAATTTTTTTGTAAAAAAGTTTTTTATTTACAGCTTTTCAGTGATACGAATAATTGTCACTATCCGTATAAGTGGAAAGTTCTCATCAATACAAAGAATATAAGCCCAAATACGAGGTATTCTACATATTCAGTTGTCGAGTTCCCTCGACCTTCTCTGGTCTTCATCATCAGGTCAGCTCCAAACCTTCACTGTTGCAAAGGTCTTGTCAATACAAATAATATAAGCCCAAACACGAGGTAGTTTACATATTCAGTTGTCGAGTTCCCTCGACCCTCTCTGGTCGCCATCATCAGGTCAGCTCCAAACCTTCACTGTTGCAAAGGTCTCGTCAATACAAATAATATAAGCCCAAACACGAGGTAGTTTACATATGCAGTTGTCGAGTTCCCTTGACCCTCTCTGGTCTCCATCATCAGGTCAGTTCCAAACCTTCACTGTTGCAAAGGTATCGTCAATACAAATAATATAAGCCCAAACACGAGCTAGTTAAGATGTGCCGTTTAGGAGTTCCCTCGATCCTCTGTCGTCTCCATCATCAGATCTGCCCTAAACCTCCATAGTATTGTAGTCTCATCAGATATACACATAAATATAAAGTTTTTACCCCATGCTCGCCTACAATTTTCAAGAGATGCCCTCGATTTCTCAGGGTTTCCACCATCAGATCCTGATCTGATGACGATGGGACCAAATGACAAGCATACCCTTTCAAATAAAAAAAGAATTTTTGAAATCGGTCCAGGCGTCTTTGAGAAATCGAGTAACAAACATAAAAAAAAAAAAAAAAAAAAAAAAAAAAAAAAAAATACAGCCGAATTGAGAACCTCCTCCTTTTTTTGAAGTCGGTTGAAAAAATAATTAAGGTCTACTTAATACTTCTCACTCAAAGTAATTTGTTTTAGGCGATTATCACACTGCCTCGCATGATGCAGCGTAGTGCGTGGATGCGTTTTTTTCCGGGAAATATCTCCGTTTGTATGGAAAACACGCATAGTCCAACACACTGAAAATGCATCCACGCGCGTTCATGCGGATCAGGCGATTATCACACTGCCCCGCATGATGCAGCGTAGTGCGTGGATGCGTTTTTTTCCGTTGTATGGAAATATCTCCGTTTGTATGGAAAACACGCATAGTCCAACACACTGAAAATGCATCCACGCGCGTTCATGCGGATCACGCACATACATGCGGAGAAAAACGCACCCCCGCGCGTAGGTGCGGGGCGAGACGCAAGGTATGGCACACTGAATCCCGCAGTGACGCGCGTGATTTTGAATGGGCGTGACGTGTATGTTTGAAAATGGAACTCGATGAGAGCCGCCGTGCGTGAATAACCAAAACGCAACTACGCGCGTGAGTGCGCGAAAAACCCGCACGATGATGCAGATCTGTACTCCCGCAGGAACGCGCGTAGGTTCTTCGACACGCAAGATGCAGCGTGATGCGGGGCAGTGTGAAGATCCCCATAAGGCCACCACATTAGTGGAAGATAAGCTAAACTATGTTTATGAAAAAATCCTGATATGAACTCCATCTGTAACTTTAAATGATAATTAATTGTTCCACTAAAGTCATCATTTTTGACATAATGTTCAAAAAATAATTTAGATGGCACCGTTTTAAATTTGGCTGAGAACTATTATTTTTTTTTTTATCAAGGTAATAATTATAGTTGGATTTTGATGTGGCACGGCAAACTGACAAACACTATTGAAAAGTCTATCGAAAAATTACACTACGTGTTAAAATATGGTGAATTACGGAAAATACACAACTCCATCTGTTGAAATAATAATCCTCTATAAAGAATGTATGGTAATATTGTCATTTACCACCTCGCTCCTTTGACAAATTGGATGTATTTTATTTACCACAGATGGAGCTACTTTAACCTTGGCTAAACAAAATTTACATTTTTTTTTCTCCCGAAGTTACTTATAAAGGTGTGATTTTCTGTGTAAAGATTAATAATAGGCCGATCAACTAATATAAGTACAACATTCAAATGTACAGTTTTGACAAATAGATTGCGTGTCGTAATATTTTACATCTTGAATTCACAAAATTAATCATATCTTTTGATAGAGTGGATCGATTTCGATGAAACAAAAACTAAGTAATACCCCAAGTTACGTAGAATTTTTGTATATAAGCATTGTCTGCATTTTATTCGTAGATTTTACGTGAATCTCGAACAAACAAACAGATAAACAGACAAACAGACAAACAGACAAAAATGACAAAAATGATGGAAATGGGTTCTGTTAGTTATCCTTTAACATGCTGGCTATTTTTTTTGTCAATTTCTTCAATGTACAAAAATTACTTTTCTACAGATTTATTATATGTATAGATAATATATACATATACAAGTACGACTCAAGCAAGTCTTAATAACAATTCCCGAATAATTAGTAATCACGATCTTTGTTTCTAAACCCTTCATTGCTAAGAGGTCAACGTCCTTTTCCATTAATTACAAGGTTGGCTAGTGATTGCTGCGTCTGCAGCACGTTATAGAAATACATACATATTCTAATCTAGATATTTTTGTTTAAATAATAGTTCTTCTAAATAAAAATACTGCTGTTTCTGAATTTTCTTTGTAAGTCAAAAGTTTTCCGTTAACATGTCCTCAAACATGATTCATTTGACTACGTTAAGTAACTTTTTCAGAGAATAATGATATTTATGTATTAATGCCGCATAAATAAGATCTTTATTAAATCTTGGCCTCTCTCATGAAATTATTAATAATCAAACATTGGACTTGATTTGATTTGCCCTTTATTATGTTTCGGGGCCGTTGCATGTCTGAGCTGGGGTCTGTTTCCAGTCTAAATGTTTTACACAGATTGACTATCCACCTATCTGAAACCTTAACCAGAGTAACCATAACTCTTGGTATTGCAGCCTTCATTAGTCACCTCAGACTTTCCACTGTATAATCATAGAAGAAACACTTACTTACACTTATTTTTACCAAAAACAAACCATCAGCATAACGTACTTTCTGAGACATCGAGAAGTTATAGTGGCTATTCAGTAAGCACCAGCTGCTTAGAACCCCACCTAATAAGCTCCAGCAGTTACTTAAAGAGAAGCTCGCAAATCTATACTAATATTATAAAGTTGAAGAGTTTGTTTGTTTATTTGCTTGAACGCGCTCATCTCAGGAACTACTGGTCCCAGTTGAAATGGTATTTCAGTTTTAGATAGCCCATTTATCGAGGATGGCTATAGGCTTTTTATCCGGGTTCGTGCAGAGGTTCCCACGGGATGCGGGTGAAACCGCTAACAGAAGCTAGTTTAGTATAAAATCCACCAAAAATATAAACCCTACATTAGAATAAGCATCCAATAAAGCAGCTAATGAAAACATAGTAATCAACGACTTTGTCTCACGACTTCAAAGTCAATCGCAGTGAGATGTTGTTCACGGACAAACACAAACACGCGTAGATTAGAAGTTTGTTTGCTAAGTAAAGCCAGGCTCAACTATTTTATACATGTGTTGAAGAATGTTTTCAAGTACATACCTACAATCTTCTGTGGAATAATATTGTTTAAAAAAAACATTTAGAAAACTATTAAGATGAAAAATTGTTTTCATAATTTTCTATTGAAGTAACAATGTGTCATACACTCTTTCGGTGTAAGATCTTCATGATACCTCTTCACACTAGAAATATCCACACACTCAATAAAGTCATCTTTATGCTAACAGCAAGGAAGCATTAGTGTTAAATACGAGTACATTACTGGTACTACAAAACAGAACGTTTTAGACAATGTACCTACGTACTTAGAGATGTGCGAAGATGTTCCAGAGATATAGCGAAGTGGTTCCGCACCTAATTTGCCATCTGCGGCCATCACTATTGCTTAATGATCTGCGTAGACATTTTCTGTGGTAGTTGGATAGAAGGAAATATGATAATAATGTACATTTCGATATGATTATTCTTCAACGATTATGTAAGAAGCTGACTCGAATTTTGTTGTTCATGTATTCTGACTATTTTTAACCGAATTTCCAAACAGGAGGAAGTTCTTTTTACTGATAGATACGAATGATCAGGTCATATATAATGATCATAGGTCCATGGGGATTTAAAGAAGGAGAACAAAAATTCCCTATTTTACTAGAACAAAATCTCTTCATTTTCGAAAATAAAAAATTACTTAGTGGTCATACCAACATTTTTCCTTAACAAAAAGAGTTAAGTTGCAAACATTACCATGTAAATTTTTCAGCATAAGCACAGAAACATTGTTTTGTAGCCGATCGTAAAAGTAATGTTGGAGGCCTATAAATGTACAGTATGAACTGAACGCTTTACTGACGACTGGCTGACCGCCGTGACCTCTGTTTTAAGACCTTTTTATAAAACTATAAAGCCTTGCCTTAGACCAAAATACGGACTAGGTACTAAAAATAATCGTAACCTATGTTTACCAACTGCGCTTTAATCCATCATATTTTTTTTTTTCATTTTTTTAAATATAATTTTATACTTTTCTTGTTGTTATAATTATAATAGAACATAGCTCCTACCATATAACAAACCGCCACTAGCAATTTTACTACATTTGCTTCTGTATTTGATTATGAATTTATTTCGTATCCCATTCAAAGATCCACTTCAGTAAACTTTTTGTTTTCGATCAATAATTTGAACAGACCCTTACTTTTCCAAGTTCCGCAATAAATGCTGATATTAAAGCACTTGAAGGACATTAATACTCGATGAAAAACAATCAATAAAAACTCGATGAAAATCAATATCGCTTAATTCAATCCTTTTAACGCTTAGACAATAAAATTTCAATTTGTCGATGACAAAAAACAAGATATTGGAATTTTGTAAGTGGAAACAAATTTCGACAAAAAATTCGCCCACATTTTCAAATTGTCAAAACCGTTTTGCTTTTCTGCTTTGATCTGCCTAGATCTAGGCTAAACTGTATGTACTGTACTGTATTCTGTGCTTGTGACTCTCTGTGCTTCTTCTTGTTCTTCCTTCTGACTTTCTAATCTGTGTGTGTGTGTACAAACTGTACGTGTACTTGTGCTGTGCACAATAAACTTTCCGTTTCTCTATTGTGCACCCTTGACTATCATTTTATTCTCCGCTACACGTCACCCTACACACCTACACTGCAATGAATAGGAGAGTTGTCAATAACGACAGCCATCGTTACTCTTTGGGATCAAATGGGTGTAAAGGCTTTCTAATGGCATTTTCCAACTTTATACAGTCACCTTTACAAACAGAATCTAAGAAACCCCTTTTTCTAACCCATTTTTCTATATATTTTAACAAAGAATATACCAACAAAATCTTAAAACTAAGACATAGTAATCAAACACGTGTTTTCCTTTAACTACAGGAGTTGCAAATAAGTAGATACAAATAAGTTCATGCATAAAACAGTACAAGTCTATAATGTGATGATTTTAAATCAACAGCTAATTCTTCAAGCTTAATAGGAGACTTACATAATGCTTATGAAGCTTATGAACCCAAAAATGGTTTGATTGGACCATGACCATTTTAGTATAAAACGTGATTTTAAAAGTATTGTCTTCTGTGCTAGGTTTGTACTCAATAAAAAGGCTGACACTGGCATCGACATTTGGTTTGTCACAGGTGCACTCACTATTCCTTCGCTGTCATAGCCCGATGGCACGGTAATCCGACAGGACCGGAGAGAGTTCAGGCACAGAACCGACATTAACGTAAATAAAATAAAATAAATAAAAACATGCCTATTTGTTTATTGTTAAAACAATCATGCTAGTTATTCATTTATTATTAGGGGTATACCTGCTACTACTTCATCTTCTATACCGCAGTGGTTTTCTCCGCGTAGTATTTTAAAGTATCCTTTATCACCCCAGTATGTATTCCAAGAGTTAGCAGCAAGCCAATACTTCTGACCATTCTCCACTCCCCAACCTAATATTTTAATAGCGTGTCCTCCAAGATGTGTGGCGTTTGGTAATTTTACATAAACTCCATGTTTATAATGAAGAAAATCTGAGTATACAGCAAAGCCAGCTTCAACAGGACCATTTTTGAATAGTTCAGCTTTTATGTCATCCTCGTTAGATCTCAATGTATAAACTTCTTTACCGCGGCGTTTGTCCGTTTGATAATCTGAGTCGTAACCAGATTCACAAGACGTTTCGCACTGTGGAGTGTAGTATCCTTCATCACAGGGGGGCAACGGATCTTGTTCGCTGTGTTTACAGGGAGCGATTCCGTATGGCTGACAGCCCAAACTTGAGTTGTAACTTCCTCCTGACACAATACCATTGTCCTTCCAGTAGCGCCAAGCTCTCTCCAATAAACCTCCGCCGCGACATGAACCACAATTATCACAACAAGTCAGAAGGTCTTGAGCAGAAAAATGGAAATTTAATGTCTGATTGGAGTGTATACAGTACCGGTCGGTCATGGCTTCTACAGCACCAAACGCCCAACAGCTGCCGCACGATCCTTGGTCTCTGATCTCGTTTAAGGAAGGACAGTTTGGCCATTTGTCACTCGGGTGGAAGCTCACCGGAAGATTTGCAATAAGTTCGGCGTCATATTTCATTATTGGTAAATTTTTCTTTTCACTCCTGCGTGCACCCAGTAGATTTTTTATGTATGACATAGGGGTATCAGGCCTAAAGTTTCTGCCGGCCTTCCAAGAGTTTTGCTTCAAATTAATCTCTTGTATATATTCATCAGAGAGTGGATGCAGTCTATCGACAGCGACAACAGCTAGTGCACATAGCACAACAGCTAACACTACACACGATGTGACCATACTGTCACTGGCTTCACACAAGATGGAAAGTAAACTCGGAATTGGTGTCTGAATGCAGAAGGTAACAATTTATACGAACTTATTCACGATTATCAAACAACATTTTTCATTTATAAATGCGGTGTTGTAAAATTTTAAAAACTTTAATCATTTACACGTGGCTGATAAAATAGTTTAAAGTATGTTAAATATGTGAAAAGTGCGACAAAAATCCGCTCATGTAAAAGTGGTGTTATGAAATGGTATTGGATTGTCAGGCATTAGAGTGTATTACCGATTGCTCTGTGTATTGTCGTCTCGATGTCATCAAATATGATTCATGTGATGAATGATATCTGGGCATTTATTTATTTCTTTTTTTCTTTCATTTATGCTGCATAAGTAAGAATGTCATAAAATCACGACCTCCCTTATGTATTCCCTTATGTATTTATTCCTATTAAGTTTTAAGGGAAAATGATCAAATCTTAGAGTTGAAAATAAAATATAGGGCAATTAAAAAAAAAAAACAAATTGCCCTTTATTTCATAACGCACCGATTTGTAAAAATAGGGAAGAGCATGAAGTATATTGGTCCTAACTGCGTCGTTGGTCTAGCTGTCGCAAATGCGGCTGCTGAGAACGAGGTCTCGGGTTCGATTCCCGAATCAGGCAGAAATCGCTTTGTGGGTTTTAGAAGATTGATACACCCGTGCATCGGAGAGCACGTAAATGTCGGTCCTACGCCTGATCTCTCTCTGGTCTCGTCAGATTGCCGTCCCATTGGGCTATGAGAGTGACGGAATAGTGAGTGACCAGTGTCTGCACAAATGCTTGTGCACTATAGCCACTAACTACTATACTTAGCCAACTAATATCTTTCCATGATTACTGCCGCCATAGCCGATAATCGGCTATGGCGGCAGTAATAAGCCGATAATCGGCTAGGAGGACATCAGCATTATATTTAAGGTCCTACGCTCCCTAGAAGTTGCAGAAGACGGCACCCCTAGATGGATTTTGATGGTCTTCGCTGCGTCAATGACCCCGTTTACGCTTTTCTTGGGGATTCCAGTCTATCGCTAACCTCGGGATATGGTTACGTTCCCTTTGTAGGATGTGGCCATTCCATTAAATCGGATTGAGTAAATCATAAGTGCACTTTGAGGAAAAAAGTTAATATTGCGTAGTTGACAGAAATGGACTATTGTTACGGTTTCCCGAGTATAGCCCATAAATGTTTTTTTTTTAATTAAAAGCCCATGGACTTCCTCCGCCTGGGGAGAGGCGGAGGGGTGAGCCGGACTCTTACCGGCTAAAACCCCCCTGTGTCCTCCTTGCACGAAGGCGCGGGGCCGCGGGAATCCAAATTCTTCCGCAGAGGTATAGCCCATACCTAACCCAACCCCATTAACTCAGAAACACACAAACTTCTTAACACTTCGAAGAAGCCCAATATACAGCAAAATCTCTCGTGATATTAAGTTACAACTCTGTAAAAACTGGATGGGTTACGTATGATGGGTTTTCGGAGGTCATTTTGGATTGCGTGAACCGATTTCAATAATTCTTTTTTTATTTGAAAGAAGATACATTAAGGATTATAAAATATGGAAAGTTAAAAAAATATTGCAAATACGGTTGAACTACAAACATAGTTCATAAATTAATTCGTATTTTTTTTTCAAAAACTATTCAATGAACCGAGTTCAAAATAATTTTGCTATAAAATTTATATAAAGTTCTATAATAGAGTTTTTTCCATATTTTTTCATTGAAAACTATTAACTATGGGAGCGGTTAATTCAGAATAATGAAAAATTTTTGTAATGAAAAAAAAAACACGCCCACTTTATGTGTAGAGGAGTACCCTAATAAAACATTTTTACCCACTATTTATTTTTGCACTTTGTCGGCGTGATCGATATACATATTGGTAGGTACCTCAGCTCTCTAGTGCTAACGGTCACTGAGAATAGCCGCGAATGGACGGACGGACGGACATGGTGAAACTATAGGATTCCTAGTTAACTAAGGAATCCTAAAAACATAATGTGAAATAAAAAAATAAAAAAAATACATGCCCATTTCTTTATTGTTAAAATAATAATGCAAATTATTCATTTCTTCACAATGCATTTCATTGTATAAGGGGTATACCTGCTACTACTCCATCTTCTATACCGCAGTGGTTTTCTCCGCGTAGTATTTTAAAGAATCCTTTATCACCCCAGTCTGGATTCCAAGAGTTAGCAGCAAGCCAATACTTCTGACCATTCTCCACTCCCCAACCTAATATTTTAATAGCGTGTCCTCCAAGGCGGGTGGCGTTTGGTAATTTTACATAAACTCCATGCTTATAATGGGGAAAATCTGAGTATACACCAAAGCTAGCTTCAACAGGACCATTTTTGAATAGTTCAGCTTTTATGTCATCCTCGTTAGATCTTAATGTATAAACTTCTTTACCGCGGCGTTTGTCCGTTTCGTATTCTGTATCGTAACCAGATTCACAAGACGTTTCGCATTTTGGAGTGGGAACTGAACCGTTACACTGTGGCAACGGGCCTGGTACGTGGTGTTCACAGGCAGCGATTCCGTATGGCTGACAGCCCATACTTGAGTTGTAATTTCCTCCTGACACAATACCATTGTCCTTCCAGTAGTGCCAAGCTGACTGTGGTGAACCTCCATTGCAACCTGAACCACAATATTCACAACAAGTCAAAAGGTCTTGAGCGGAGAAATGGAAATTTTGTGTCTGATCGGAGTGTATACAGTACCGGTCCGTCATGGCTTCTACAGCACCAAACGCCCAACAGCTGCCGCACACACCTTGGTCTCTGATCTCGTTTAAGGAAGGACAGTTTGGCCATTTGTCACTCGGGTGGAAGGTCTCCGGAAGACTTGCAATAAGTTCGGCGTCATGTTTCATTATTGGTAAATTAATAATTTCATCAATGCGTACGCCCAGTAGATATCGAATGTATGACAAAGGGATATCAGGTCCAAAGTTTCTACCGGCTTTCCAAGAGTTTTGCTTCAAATTAATCTCTTGTATATATTCATCAGAGAGTGGATGCAGTCTATCGACAGCGACAACTGCTAGTGCACATAGCACAACAGCTAACACTACACACGATGTGACCATACTGAAAACTCGAAATTGATGTCTGAATGCCGGAGCTGACAATTTATACCAAGTTATTCAGGATTATCATACAGAAATATTTTTTTATTATGCATAATATGGTGCTGTAAACATTTCAAACCTTTAATCATTTGTAAGTTTATGCGGAATGTCGTGATAAAATTGTCTAAAATATGTTAAAAAAATTACAGCTCTTTCACACAGTAGTGTATTTACCTTTAGGGCAGCATTCCACTTACTGCACCAAAATCCTTAGCACTAATGTACACATACATTTCCAGTAAAAAAACGGTATTTAACATTCGTGCTATAAAAGTTACATCAGCATCAACTTTCTGCCCTTATTTCAATTATGTCTTTGGTCGGCGGAATATGTTTTCTCCTTCCATTCTCTTTTATCTGCCGTCATCTTATATGAACCATTCTTTCTAGCCATATTGACTTTCAAACCATCCATATATCGTTTCTTTGGTCTCTCTCTACCACCATATCCCTCAATTACCACAGAAGTGACAAAGAAACAGATTTGCATTTTAAGTACTACATTTTACTTTAAAGTGGAATTCAAATTTATTAATTTTCATATTTAGTAACATTGCACTCACCCGCTAGGTATCGGCTCTTGGTTATTCTTCCAGGTAGACCGTAGCGTGTATGGCCGGCATTAGTTAAGCCAACATTTCATCAACTCCTGGTCCTTCACCATTTTATGATAATTCAATAACGATAGAACGACTTTGAATAAAAGGGTACAAAGATTAAATAGCCAATCTTAATCAAATAAAAAAATCAATCAAAAATCATTTATTCAAACTTGGCAGCAAGACAGCACTTTTTGAACGTCAGGAATATACAATAGACAGCCCCCAAAATCTTTATAAATCTACTAGCTGTTGCCCGCGACTTCGTCTGCGTGGGCAATATAGAATTGTCAAAATAATATTTATACCGTAGGTGTATTGTGTTATCATCATCCTCCTGCCCATGCCCTTATACCAATTTTATTTGGGATCGTTATTATGTTTTCTCCTTCCAAACCTACTCTTCTATGTGCCGTCGTCTCTCATGTGTGACCATTTATATTTAAGTTGTGGAAATCTCTGGACCTAATCAACCGATTTGGAAAATGATAACGTATGGGGCGTAAGTAATTCGCACAGGATACAAAGGTCTGATAAAGCTGTCATTTGTACATTTTCTGCAGCAACTGCGACTTATCAGAAGCCAGAAAGTCTGTCAAACAGTCTTACCATGGATAACGTGGTGTCCAGTTCATTGGGTTGAGGAGATCATAAAGGTAGTCACTTCTAGTAAAATATTGGTAGTCAAACAGATTTGGTTTGACTTTAACTCAACAGCCACATAATTGGGGAATAGCTGGGTGGATGATGACATAGTCATCAGGCAGGCGCACAGTTTCACTACAGGAGGAAACACTTGAGGATTTTCTGTGCACTCACTCACTATGTTAAATTGGGATTCCATCGAAATGTTTGAATTAGTTCACGAACAGGCCAATATCTGTGAAAGTCCAATTCATGTGTTCGTACTTGAAGCCTGCAGTTTTTTTTTTTTCAAAATGTGCGCTCGCAATTTGTCACTTCTTGATGGAGCCAGCAGATCAGAAGAAACATAAGGCTGTATACACGCTAATAATTATGTAGCTTCTCCAGAATTGATGTAAAAAGATTCGACAGCGGGCTATAGTAGCGTAGTTAATATATAACTAACTGTAATAATCTGGTTGATCCTAAAATAAAATTAGAGAAGCGGGTGTGCATGATGACCACTAAAAGTTGGTAAATACGTGATGAAGACGACCAAGTCCCCGCGACCAAAACTAATTCATTACTATTCTAGAGGTAATTTGTTCATGTACCAAAATACTCAAGTGAAAAAAACTCAAATTAGGCTGATAAATCAGCACTTTGCTAACGTCAAAAACCAAAGACAGCCCTAAAACGCCCGCCCTTCACCACTTCCTATGTGTTTTAGTGAAGGTGGAGAAAAGGATTACCAAGCTTCCAAAGGCCTGGGCATTTGCAACACGTTGCATGGCATCCTAGAAAATTACGTAATTCTCAGCCATCAGTTTGACTTCTTCATTAGAGAATGCAGTCTTCTGTCAGTGACAATGTGATTGTACTGGTTCCGCTATGGGTGCAGCGTGAAGGAGTGTTAGGCTTTTGCCCTGGTGGACCTCACTGGGGTTTGCTGACTCTACTAAAGGGGCGCGTGAAATAACGCGCATCGCTGACACTGGCCTGTTAGACACGGGGCTCCTAGGAGCCGAATGGTCGACGACCCACTTAAAACTCATTTGGGCCGAGCCGGTAGTCGTCTCTCGACACCCAGCTCTCGTGATGTTTTACCGCAGTGGCTGAGATGAGAGGTGGGAATTTTCAGTCGTGCCGCTGCCTCATTCTTTGTCATCCCATTTCTTCTCGCCCCAGACCATGGCTTATGCCAGGGCCGGGTACGATAGTTCGCACAATCCCCACTGTGGTGACAGTCGGGCGCCATCTCTATGAGATCAGAGTTGGGAATATATATTTTCAAAAAAATAATAGTACATTCACCGAAAACACGTTTTATAGCAATTCTGTCTTTATAACTGAATGATATCCATGATTTAAATTTAAACGTAGATATATATAAGGTTTTTATGATGTTATTTGTGATCAGAAGTTTAAAGTTAGTATGTCTCTGGTATGCGACGCGTAATTTTTACGTTTCCAGGGGCGATAAAGCATTTTACGTGCTTATGATATTCAATCGAGGAAGCTTTCATTTCTTTAATGTGCACTTTGTGTCTAGGCTAGTTTCTAAAGCTACAGAAACTTAACTCACGCTTAGCAGCACTTGCGAGAGACAGATCTTTCTCCTTTCTTCAAGGATCCATAAGTATTACATGTTTTGCAGCACACAAAAAATATTTAAGGTCTACTTAATACTACTCGTAAGTTGCTTTTAAGCCTCCACTTTAATGGAAGATAAGCTAAAATAAAACCCCAGCTTTTGTTTATGAAAAAATGCACAACTCCATCTATGACTTTAAATGATAATTAATTGTTCCACTAACGTCTTTCCACCTGGCTGCTTTGTCAAATTTGTTGTATTTTATATACCACAGATGGTGCTGCTTTGACCGTGGCTGATTAATTTTACCCTTGCTGACCGGGATAAAAAGTAGCCAGTGTTAATCCAGGGTATCACCTATCTACATACCAAATTTCAATTAAATTGGTCCAACCGTTTTTGTGTGATTGAATAACAAACATACATCCATACATTCTCACAAACTTTGACATTTAGGGTCCGTTCAGACAGACCGGCTCGGAGAGCAGAGCAAATTCTTAATACGTAAAAAATTGAGTACTTAGTATTTGAAGTAAGATTTATTTTTGCATGCGCACTGCTTTTGTCATTAAGAATGCTCGAATGCGCTCGGTGTGAAATAATAAGTGGAGCCGACCGGCTCCGATCGTGTATTTTTTCTTGACGCTTGGCTCGGTTTGCATGCTCTTTAATGCTCGCGCAACTGATCGGCTCCGGTCTGTGTGAAAAGAAAAATACGCGCCGATGCTCTCCGACCCGTTCTATCTGAACGGACCCTTATAAGTAAGAAGTAAGATTTTGTCAAGGAGTACGGTAGACTCGATCGAAACCTTATAGGTATGAATAACAAAACATAAGGAAATATTGATTTTGAATCGACAACATATATCCGCAAAATTCGGATTATGGAGAATTTCGTTAAATTCCAATGGCCCTGACAGACAAAGCGCAGTATGACAGCCATATTTGTCAATAGATATAGATAACAGTAGATAGATCGACCATTATGTGATTTCTGGTGAAGCCAAAAACGAAACACACTTTTTTATGTAGAAGTTATAGTATTTAGAGTTACGTATTAGTATTTATAGCGTTTCTTAATTTTTGGAATCAATTCATAGAAAATGTTAAACATTTTTCAAAGTATCGCTTGTTTTGTTACTAAAATTTGTCTTTAACACATTCGGGGGCCAGCTACATGCCTCTACAGTGGTCAGATTTTGGACTCTTATCGCATAAAATTATGTGTCACGTATTGCCTATCTATCAAACGGTAGTGGGTTTCTAAATCTATGACAGCATCCATGATAAAAGGATAGAAACCTGCGTACAAATCAAAAAAACCGGCCAAGTGCGAGTCAAACTCGCGCACGAAGGGTTCCGTACCATTATTTATAAATCGGACAAAAAAATCACGTTTGTTGTGTCGGAGCCCTCCAAAATATTTATTACATTCTAGTTTTCAGTATTTGTTGTTATAGCGGCAATAAAAATATGTACATCATCTGTGAAATTTTTAGCTCTCTAACTATCACGGTCTAAGGAAGATGCAGCCTGGTGACAGACGGACGAACAGACGGACGGACGGACGGACGGACAGACAGAGGAGCGAAAACAATAGAGTCCCGTTTTATCCTTTGGGTACGGAACCCTAAAAACAAAAAAATACAGGATTCAGAAAAAGAAACAGCAAAATTCAAAAGAGGCCGTCTATACTAATTTAACAAAATATTAATAAAATACGGTTTATCCCTGTTGACCGGGATAAAAAGTAGCCTATGTGTTAATCCAGGGTATAAACTATCTACATAAAAAATTTCAACCAAATCGGTCCAGCCGTTTTTGCGTGATTCAATAACAAACATACATCCATACATTCTCACAAACATTCACGTTTATAATATATGTAGGATGTAGGACTAGCTGTTGCCCGCGACTTCGTCTGCGTGGGCAATATAGAATTGTCAAAATACTATTTATCCCGTAGGTGTATTGAGTGTAGGTATATGTATGTGTGGCCATTTATCATCATCGTCACCCCCCTGCCCTTATCCTAATTTTATTTTGGGTCTTTATTATGTTTTCTTCTTCCATACTCTTCTATCTGCCGTTGTCTCTCATGTGTGACGATTTATATTTAAGTAAATGAAAGAAGTAAAGTTTGTGACGTTGTGGAAATCTCTGGACCTATTTAGTCTCATCATCATCATCAGCCTATCGCAGTCCACTGCTGGACATAGGCCTCTCCAAGTGCACGCCACTGAGATCGATTTTCGGCTTCTCGCATCCAGCTCCTGCCAGCCGTCTTGCGCAAGTCATCACTCCACCGTGCCTGAGGACGTCCTACACTACGCTTGCCGAGGCGCGGTCTCCACTCTAGAACTCGTTTACCCCAACGGTTATCGGTTCTTCGGCTAATATGGCCAGCCCACTGCCACTTCAGCTTGCTGATTCGGTGGGCTATGTCGATGACCTTGGTTGGGCTATTTAGTCTACCGATTTGGAAAATTATTACGTATGATTACGTATGGGGCGTAAGTAATTCTCACAGGATACAAAGGTCTGATAAAGCTGACAATTGTACATTTTCTGCAGCAACTGCGACTTATCAGAAGCCAGAAAGTCTGTCAAACAGTCTTACCATGGATAACGTGGTGTCCAGTTCCCTGGGTTGAGGAGATCATAAAGGTAGTCACTTCTAGTAAAATATTGGTACTCAAACAGATTCTTTTTGACTGAAAGCCAACAGCCACATAATTGGGGAATAGCTAGGTGGGTGATGACATAGTCATCAGGCAGGCGCATAGTTTCACTACAGGGGGAAACACTTGAGGATTTCTGTGCACTCATTCACTATGTTAAGTTGGGATTCCACCGAAATGTTTGAATTAGTTCACGAACAGGCCAATATCTGTGAAAGTCCAATTCATGTATTCGTACCTCTTAAAGCCTGCAGTTTTATTTAAAACGTGCGCTCACAATTTGTCCCTTCTTGGCGGAGCCAGCAGATTAGAAGAAACATGAGGCTGTGTACACGCTAATAATTATGTAGGTTCTCCAGAATTGATGTAAAAAGATTCGACAGCGGGCTATAGTAGCGTAGTAAATATAACTAAAACAATCTTGTTGATCCTTCAAATATAGTTAGAGAAGCGGGTGTGATGACCACTAAGAGTTGGTAAATACATGATGAAGACGACCAAGTCCCCGCGACCAAAACTAATTCAATACTATTCTAATTTGTTTATGTAGGTACCATAAAACTCAAGTGAAAAACTCAAAAACGTTTATTCAAATTAGGCTGATAAATCAGCACCTTTCAAACGACAAAAACAAAAGACAGCCCCCAAAACGCCCGCCCTTCAACACTTCCTATGTGTTCTGTGAAGGTGGAAAAAAGGATTACCAAGCTCCCAAAGGCCTGGGCATTTGCAACACGTTGCATGGCATCCTGGAAAGTTACTTAATTCTCAGCCATCAGTTTGACTCCTTCATTAGAGAATGCAGTCTTCTGTCAGTGACAATGTGATTGTACTGGTTCCGCTATAGCTGCAACGTGAGGGAGTGTTAGGGTTTGGCGCTGGTGGACCTCACTGGGGTTTGCTGAATCTCCTAAAGGGACGCGTGAAATGACGCGCATCGCTGACACGGGCCTGTTAGACACGGGTCTCCTAGAAGCCGGATGGTCGACGACCCACTCAAAACTCATCGCCCACTCCTATGATGGCCAGGAGTCGTCTCTGGACACCCAGCTCTTGTGGTGTCTTACCGCAGCGGCTGGGATGAGAGGTGGGAATTTTCAGTCGTTCCGCCGCCTCATTCTTTGTCATCCCATTTCTTCTCGCCCCAGACCACGGCTTAAACCTGGGCCGGGTACAATAGGTCGCACAGTCCACACAGTGGTGACAGCCGGGCGCCATCTCCATGAGATCAGAGTTGGGAATATATGTATTCAAAAAAATAATAGTACATTTTGCAAAAACATGATTCATAGCAATTCTGTCTTTGTAACTGAATGATATCAATGATGTAAACGTAGATATACATATAAAAGGTGTTTATTAACACTCAGCTCGGGTCTGATTGTGACTGTTCATAATCGTGAACAGTATATTTGTGATCAGAAATTGAAAGTAAGTATGTCTCCCGATGCGACGCGTAATTTGTACGTGCGTATGGTATTCAATTGAGGAAGCTCTCATTTCTTTAATGTGCACTTTGTGTCTAGACTCACGCTTAGCAGCGCTTGCGAGAGACAGATCTTTCTCCTTTCTTCTAGGATCCTAAGGGTCGGTTCATATCTAACGGAATATCCGTCGCGTATCATCGGTCGCGTAACGCCAGGACTGACAAATATACGGTAAAACATTCAATCATTCACACCTAACCGATGATGCGTTAGTGCGTCGATCATACATTTACGATACGCTCGACGCATTTTCCGTCAGATATGAACCGACCCTTAAGTGTTACATGTTTTGCACAACACAAAAAAATATTTAAGGTCTACTTAATATTACTCATTTAACGTAAGGTGCTTTTAAGCCTCCACATTAATGGAAAATAAGCTAAAATAAAACACCAGCTCAATTTGTTTATGAAAAATGCTTTAAATGATAATTAATTGTTCCGCTAATGTCTTTCCACCTTGCTGCTTTGTCAAATTTGTTGTATTGTATATACCACAGATGGAGCCGCTTTGACCGTTGCTGAATAATTTTACCCCTGTTGACCGGGATAAAAAGTAGCTTATGTTAATCCAGGGTAACACCTATCTACATACCAAATTTCAATCAAATCTGTCCAGCCGTTTTTGCGTGATTGAATAACAAACATACATTCTCACAAACTTTGACATTTATAATATAAGTAAGATTTTGTCAAGGAGTACGGTAGACGCGATCGAAACCTTATAGGTATGAATAACAAAACATAAAGAAATATTGATTTTGAATCGACAACATATATCCGCAAAATTCGGATTATGGAGAATTTCGTTAAATTCTAATGGTCCTGACAGACAAAGCGCAGTATGATAGCCATATTTATCAATAGATATAGATAACAGTAGATAGATCGACCATTATGTGATTTCTGGTGAAGCCAAAAACGAAACACACTTTTTTATGTAGAAGTTATAGTATTTAGAGTTACGTATTAGTATTTATAGCGTTTCTTAATTTTTGGAATCAATTCATAGAAAATGTTAAACATTTTTCAAAGTATCGCTTGTTTTGTTACAAAAATTTGTCTTTAACACATTCGGGAGCCAGCTACATGCTTCTACAGCGGTCAGTTTTTGGACTCTTATCGCATAAAATTATGTGTCACCTATTGCCTATCTATCAAACGGTAGTGGGTTTCTAAATCTATGACAGCATCCATGGTAAAAGGATAGAAACCTGCGTACAAATCAAAAAAACCGGCCAAGTGCCAGTCAGACTCGCGCACGAAAGGTTCCGTACCATTATTTATAAATCGGACAAAAAAATCACGTTTGTTGTATCGGAGCCCCCTAAAATATTTATTACATTCTAGTTTTCAGTATTTGTTGTTATAGCGGCAATAAAAATACATCATCTGTGAAAATTTTAGCTCTCTAACTATCACGGTTCCTTAGATGCAGCCTGGTGACAGACGGACGGACAGACGGACGGACGGATGGACGGACAGACAGAGGAGCGAAAACAATAGAGTCCCGTTTTATCCTTTGGGTACGGAACCCTAAAAACAAAACAAAACACAGGATTCAGAAAAAGAAACAGCAAAACTCAAAAGAGGCCGTCTATACTAATTTAACAAAATATTAATAAAAATACGGTTTATCCCTGTTGACCGGGATAAAAAGTAGCCTATGTGTTAATCCAGGGTATAACCTATCTACATACCAAATTTCAACCAAATCGGTCCAGCCGTTTTTGCGTGATTAAATAACAAACATACATCCATACATTCTCACAAACATTCACGTTTATAATATATGTAGGAATGTAGGAATGTAGGATGTAGGATGTAGGATGTAGGATGTAGGATGTAGGATGTAGGATATGTAGGATGTAGGATGTAGGATGTAGGATGTAGGATGTAGGATGTAGGATGTAGGATACTAATATTATAAAGCTGAAGAGTTTGTTTGTTTGTATGTACGCGCTAATTTCAGGAACTACTGGTCCGATTTGAAAATTTCTTTCAGTGTTAGATAGCCCATTTATCGAGGAAGTCTATAGGCTACTTTTTATCCCGGTACGGGAAGTAGTTCCCACAGGATGCGGGTGAAACCGCTGGCAGAAGCTAGTGTTAACTATTTGCTAGATAGTGAAGCTGTTATTAATAAAGGAACAGTTTTTATCGGTAACTTTTATTTAAGAACTACACAAATATACATCACATCCCTAGAAACTAGCATAGGGTCTGTACGCGAAATATTTGTTTGTTAATATTGATGCTTTTACGAAAGGTGCTGTAAGTGTAATGCATATTAGGTTGTCAGGCAATGGGGTGCGACTATCTATTGCTCTATGTATTATATTTTAAGCATGTCGTCCTTCAACGACAATCCCATTAGCGATGGGCAACCCGATAACCCTTAGTTACACTGGTTGTCAGACTTTCTGACTTCTGACTACCTGTAACAACTGCCAAAGATGTCCAAATGCTTCGTATATATTTAACGTGCCTCGTGTATAGGGTGAGTGGTACCCGAATAGTGACCTATACTTGAACTCGTGTCTGTACGCATACAAATAACTTCTCCAAAGATACTTTTTTCAAGCCTACTGATTAGTTTTTACTCTCAGAAGGAAGTTCGGTGTCAGAGAGCTGTTTGCTATTGTCATCAAACTAATGAGTATTAAAAAAACGTTTTTTTAGGAAAGTAGCTCGTAATGATGAGTACAATTATATGTCACTAATTACCAGTCACACTAAATAGTAACGTGATCATGTGTGGCTACACGTTTATAAAAGTATGATAATACTTAAATACTTATGGTTAACGTGGGTTGAGGAGGTCAGACAGGGCAGTCACTCCTTGTAAAGCACTGGTATTCAGCTACTCGTACATCCGGTTAGACTCGAAGCCGACCCCAACATAGTTGGGAAAAAGGCTCGGAGGAGGAGGACTTAAATACTTAAAGTGATAGCATACTGTCTGTTTTATTTTATTTATTTTTGAAAATAATCAAAGAAGGAAAGTTTCTCCAGCTACGACGTTGCTTTCTATGTCGCAGTGATTTTCTCCTCGCAATATCTTGAAGTATCCATTATCACCCCATTCTGAGTTCCATGAATTTGCAACAAGCCAGTACTTTTGATCTCCCTCAACACCCCAGCCTAATATCTTCACAGAGTGAACGCCAGACCTTGGTCCTTCCGTGTGTACGTACACTCCTTGTTTGTAATGAATAAAATCTGCGTACGTCACTATAGTCGATTCCACGGGTCCGAACATAAAGAGTTCAGCCTTAATTTGATCCTCATTGGGAAGCAAAGTGTATACATGCAACCCATGATGCTTATCGGAGGGATATGTGCCGTTGTTGTAACTTGAGACACAAGCTTTAATGCATTCTGGAGTGGTTACTTTAGGGCCACAAGGCGGCAGGCGACCAGGTACATTATGTTCACACGGTGGTATCTCGTAAGGTCTACAACCTTCGTTCGAGTTATAGTTCCCCCCTGACACGATACCGTAATCCCTCCAATATTCCCATGCTTTCGATGGTATTCCACCTTGGCAACCTTTACCACAATCCGGGCAACAACTCAATACGTCATGAGCGGAGAATTTGAAGTTTTTCTTTCCTTGAGATGCAATACAATATCTGTCAGTCATCACTTCTACAGCAGCTACCGCCCAGCAACTACTACATGCGCCTTGGTCTCTAATTTCATTTAAAGATGGGCAGTCAGGCCACTTCTCTCTCGGATCAAACGATACCGGTAGACTAGCCGTCAGTTCAGCGATATGCAGCCTTCTCGGTAACTTTGCAAAGTTATCGTCTTCCATAGCACCCATAAGATTCTCGATATATGTAAATGGTGTATTTAGATTGAAGTTTCTTCCAGCTTTCCAGGAATCCTGTTTAGAATTTATCAAATTAATAAATTCATCAGAGAGCAAATACTCTATTTTGGTGGCAGACACGGCAAAAACAAATAAAATTAGTAATTTCGCCTGAACCGCTATCATGATGAAGATACCTATTATTGTCAACTGTTACAGTACCTAAATACAAAAACGTGGCATGTAAAATTGAACCTATTTATGCAAGTGAAGTTATTTAGAATTGAGTAAATAACAATTAATATTTATCTCAAAAATGCTTAAAGTGTACTTACCTAACATTCCAAAAAATTGTTAAACGTTATAAAACATAGGTGTAAATAAGTATCAGTATTTTATGTTCATTTGAACGAGAACTTGAACCGGGGCAGTCGTTCGAAATTTGCAACGTTATAATTATTGTAGGAATATGACCATATGGTAAATTATGCTTTTAACTTTGGATCAGGCAGAAAAAAGATAGACGATAATTTACTGTTAGTATTTTTTTTTAACGAATCTTTTATCATGAATAATAAGGATGAATCAGTTTCTTTACACGATTAGTTTCAGTCCTCCGAGGGGCGAGGTAGCAGACGTGAGGGGCGAGGCACAGCGGGAGGTGACGTAAGCGCATAACACGAGCTGCCGTAGTCGGTATCGACAATTCTTTCTGTTGCTGGTTCCTTCACCTGCAATATTCATTCGAAAGGTTAATTTCTTTACGGCGTTGTCAAAGTGCAGTAATTTTTTTTTTTATTATAATTATGTGGTAATTGAGAAAACAATATACAATTCTTCTCGGTAGTAAATGAGTAAGATTTTTCATATTTTTGGAACCAAGTCGTAGCCTACCTACAATCTCGTATCAATACCGGACAAAACGACGTGAAGACAACAATGGCCGCGTTGAATGTTGTCTTGATTGTTATCGTATGTGCAATTTCAACTGGTGCACACGCTCTACAGAATCCATTCACTGATGAATTTATCAATCAGATTAATTTACGACAGAACTCTTGGAAGGCTGGCAGAAATTTCCCATTGCACACCTCAAACAAATTTATCAAGAACCTAGCTGGAACTATAAAAGACGAACACTTACCGAAACTCCCACAGATGAAACATGGCGATGAACTTATTAGGAGTCTTCCTGATAATTTTGATCCGAGAGAAAAGTGGCCAAACTGTCCCTCGCTAAACGAAATCAGAGATCAAGGAGCATGCGCTAGTTGCTGGGCGTTTGGCGCTGTGGAAGCAATGACAGATAGATACTGCATTCACTCAAATGGCACAAAACAATTTCATTTCTCTGCTCAAGATCTTATAAATTGTTGTGAGACTTGCGGCCTAGGGTGCATCAGGGGTCTGCACACCGCTGCATGGTTATACTGGAAGCAAGTCGGGCTTGTTTCAGGAGGGAACTACAAAACAAACGATGGTTGCAAATCTTATAGAATACCACCAGGTCTAAATGGAACGAGTAACGTACCTTACTTCAAAGAAACGGTTGACGCGTCACAATGTGTAACTACCTGCGATTCCAACTACATCGACTATCGTGAAAATAAACGTCATGGTAAGAACGCTTATTCAATAGGTTGCAATGAAGACCAAATAAAATTGGAATTATTAAAAAACGGACCAGTTGAAAGTGTAATGGCAGTTTATACAGATTTTCTGAGTTACAAATATGGGGTGTACAATCTAACTCAAGGACATATACTTGCACATCATGCAGTTAAGATTTTAGGTTGGGGTGTGGAAAACAGCCACAAATATTGGCTCGTTGCAAACTCTTGGAACCAACATTGGGGTGATAAAGGATTCTTTAAAATTTTACGTGGAGTAAACCACTGCGGTATTGAAGATTCTGTTGTAGCCGGTGAACCAATTATAGTTTAAATATTATATTTAAGAATGAGATCCTGATGATTAAACTGAAATCAAACGTAGTGTTTCATATTCTCAGTTTCCCTTTCCAAGAGACTTTGTCAAAGGTTGCAATATTATTTTCGTAGGATTTATGAGCACTGCCTGCGTATTCATAAATCTCTGGATATTGATTAGATCACTCGGAATACAGTTCAACAGATTTATTGACTTCATGTGTCCGGCTAACAATCTACCAAATGGTGCCAAACGTCAACGCCTATACTTTATTTCGGAGCAACTGGCAGCTCGACAACGCAACTTAAAAAAAACATTGTGAAGGGATTTTTTTCACTTATCATATGATATTTTTCTCATAACATTACGCAATGCAATTTAGACTTACATGAAGTCTGATAAATTTTTAGGTTAGTATCCCACTAAATACCCTACTTGGACCACTTTTCAATTAAGTACGAGCAAGTTGATAAATCTACTTTCAGCAAGTAGGTACCTAAAAACAAGTAACTAGCACATACTTAACAAAATTAAAGAGAAAACTCAACCCTCTGTAATAATATTTATTTGGTATAAGGCTAGAAACATATCCTGGATATCAAAAATGTAGGTACTTAATGTGCAAGAAAATGTTGAGGAAAATTGAATTGAATCTACGAACGAGCTCTCAATTTTTTTTAAAACGCGGAGTGTGATATGAGTACTGTAAAACCTTTTCCCTGGTCAGCTATATATGAAATTCTACGTATCTGCCTCTTGTAAACAATATACGTATTTCCCTAAATTTCATCCAATAGCTATTAGTATGTAACTTGACCTACAATGTACCCACTTGCAAACAAAAACCTTATTACTCAAAACATAGGGTCACCTGATTCAGTCACCTGATCAACGATATTCAATAAACAACATATACTTATTATTCGCTTCGTGAGTCATTATTTCACAGCATTTTCTATTGTAAACAATTACTCAAATGTAGGTAATGTAAATTCGCCATATTATGCCGGTCATTGTCTTTTAAGTTATTTCTAGTTTTAATAAAGAATTTTAATTAATCTTAATAACTGGATTCACACTTAGTAGAACTTTAAAATTTCCTTTGGGTTACTTCACTGGTGCTGATTTTCTTTTTGCCCTAAACAATATTACAGGCCAATATTTCTAGCAGAAAATATAATATAAAAAGCTTCTAAACAATCTTGAATAGGGTCACAGGGTCCGGGCACCATCCCGATAAACCTGACATAGAAGCAAACATTATTCGCCCGCCCCGATCCCCTATTAATTACTTCCGAGCGATAGATACAGAACAAATGTTTACAAATGGTTGTAAAGCGTTCGACCATAATATTTGCTGGCGTCGTGTTATCTGTAGACGTACACATGTATTGTTAACCTTCGACACGGCCGGTCAAGCGCTGTCTCGCCCCCGCTGACCGAGTCGTGCGCTCCGGTGCAATTACACGGCGTGCGAGCACGGTATCAACTACACCCGCCGCGGCCGCCCACCGCTCAGTCGTCGCGCCACATTCGCTCCGAATACACATCCATTAACCACTCAGCTGTGAAAAAGAAAATAAAGAAGTGAATAATGGCCGCTTCGCGTGCAACGTTTGTTGCGCTCGTGTGCGCTCTCGCGCTCGCCGCCGCCGACGTGCAGAATCCGCTCAGTGACGATTTCATCAATCTCATCAACTCAAAGCAAAACTCTTGGAAAGCTGGCAGGAACTTCCCAGAGCACACGCCCTTCGCACACATCAAGAAATTAGCGGGTGTCCTGCCAGATTACCATTTGTCTAAATTAAGCAAAGTTGAACATGAAGATGAATTGATTGCGAGTTTACCGGAGAACTTCGACCCGAGGGACAAATGGCCGAACTGCCCTACTTTGAACGAAGTCAGGGACCAGGGATCTTGTGGTAGCTGCTGGGCATTTGGCGCTGTGGAGGCAATGACCGACCGGTACTGTACATACTCCAATGGAACTCAACACTTCCATTTCTCCGCTGAAGATCTCCTGAGCTGCTGCCCAATCTGTGGTCTCGGATGTAACGGAGGTATGCCAACGTTAGCTTGGGAGTACTGGAAGCATTTCGGGCTTGTGTCTGGTGGAAGCTACAACTCAAGCCAGGGTTGCAGACCGTACGAGATTCCTCCGTGTGAACATCACGTACCCGGTAATAGAATGCCCTGCAATGGTGATTCTAAGACTCCAAAATGCGAAAAAACCTGCGAATCAAACTACAATGTTGACTACCGCAAAGATAAGCGATATGGCAAACATGTTTTCTCAGTGTCGAGTAAGGAAGACCACATCAGGGCTGAGTTATTTAAGAACGGCCCGGTTGAAGGTGCGTTTACAGTGTACTCGGACTTGCTGAATTACAAGACCGGTGTTTACAAGCACACTATTGGCGACGCTCTCGGTGGCCACGCTGTTAAGATCTTGGGCTGGGGAGTGGAGAATGGATACAAGTACTGGCTCATCGCTAACTCATGGAACAGTGACTGGGGTGACAATGGATTCTTTAAAATCCTTCGCGGTGAGGACCACTGCGGTATTGAAAGCTCTATAGTAGCCGGTGAGCCTATGTTCGTTGAATATTAGTTAAAGTTTTATTCTCTAAGCGTATGTAAATAGTGTCGTGTAGATTATCCAAGTACCATATTAATAAGTTAATGTTAAAAATATGAGCAACGATACTTTTAAACCAAATAAATATTTTGTACCTTAATAAAAACTTATTTTGTTTATAACATGCTTGTATTTATTATTTTCCTGTTCTACATCATTTAGGTACCTACTGGCTTTAAAAGAGATAAAGTATTATTATTTATGCGAACATTGCTTTTTTAATCACAATCACAATTGTTTTCTTAAGTTAACTGAAGTTCAAAGTGCAGTTTAACAAACATCTTTTGTAGATAAACCTCTATGATTTTGCTGTAAAGGTTATTTAAACAAATGACATTATGATAAGTTAGTCTTCTAATGACATTCACAAATAAGTATACAATTACAACTAAGTAAGTACTTGATTCTGATAATATAGACTAAATACTCTAACTTCAATCACTAAATGTAATTATGTTTCGTCTAGGACAAATTCTAAGATTTAATTTGACATTCAAGTTTCTATTTAATTAGTGAAGTTTCATCACTTTTTTCTTTCAAAATTAAAGTAAGTATCTACGTCTGGAAAATATAATTAAGGTTGTTTTGAGTTTTTATTGTTTTTTTTCGCAGTGGGTAGGTATGTGAGTATCTTCTATTCCGCGAATAGTTATTGTGCGTAACCAAAATCATTATTTATACTTACATTGCAAACCTACTAAGTTTTTATTATTTTAATGCAAATAAATATCAGTAGGTTAGCGAATTAAATTCGAAACAATGTAATTTTACTGCCAGCACACTAGAATGGAGTCATACTCTGATATGTAGGTAAGTACATGATTTGGAAATAAGTTCAGATATTTTACTTAAGTATTTGATTTGTGGTATCATAATGGTATCAATTATATTATTGATACCGAAGTATACCTATAGTAACTATTTACTAAATTGGCACATACTTAACGAAAATCTATCAAATAACGTTAGGAAATTCCAATGTATTTACTTACCTAAATTAAATACCGCTAATGATGTAAATATTTTTCATTATGGTAAATAATTGTTATTTACCTTCTTACTAGTTAACTACTACTACCTACTATTGCCTTCCACCCGCGGTTTCACCCATGTAGGTACCGAGGGAACTACTTTCCTTATATACTTATAGTTATCGGCACGGATATTGAGCTCTCGGCGGAAGAGTGGGGATCGCTTTGCGCACTGTACACAAGCATAAGTGCATAAGGCAATAAACCAATAAATCGCTTCTGCGCAGGTGAAGGTCAGGGCTCAATATCCGTGCCGATAACTATACCTCTAGATGAAATGGAGCATAGGTTTTTTCTTATTACCTACTATGTTAATTCAGATGTTTTTTTAATCCGTTCACAAGATTTTGCGTGAAAAATAACAAATATTCACATAGGTACCTACTTGTAGGTATCTGCATACATCCTTGAATACTTTCGCCTTTATAATAATAAAAAAAACAATTCTATAGACATCTATCAACTGAAACACTACCTAACACAAGAAGAGGAACACAACAGGTACAAACTCCCCCAGCCGATGAATTACACAGGTTTTGGTCAGGTATTTGGTCTGTGCCGGTACAGCACAATACTAGCGCCGATTGGTTAAATTCAGATAGTGAAATAGTTGACAATATTACACCCATGGAATTTGAGCATATCCCAGTGGACGTATTTATACGAGTACTTAACAAAACCCACAATTGGAAAGCACCAGGGAGTGACCAAATTCACAACTATTGGTACAAAAAACTCACAACAATACACCCTTTAATACATAACCACTTAAATCAATTCCTACACACACCAAACTTAATGCCACGGTTTGTTACACAAGGCCTCACCTACATGATATCAAAAGACTCTAATGACTACGAAAATCCAACAAAATATCGACCAATCACATGTCTACAAACTTTTTACAAAATACTCACAGGATGCATAGCAGAACACTTACATGAGCACATCACCAAAAATAATATTCTAGCAGAAGAGCAGAAAGGATGCCGTAAATTTAGTCAGGGATGCAAAGAGCAACTCATAATAGATTCAGTTGCAATGAAAGCAGTCATAGCCAAAAAGAAAAATATTAACACCATGTACATAGACTATAGAAAAGCGTTCGACTCCGTACCACACACTTGGCTTATAGATGTTCTTAGACGTTACAAAATACACCCACAGATAATCCAATTTCTTCACAGTTCAATGCAACATTGGAATACAACTTTAAAAACAATAGGACAATCTAACGCAGTGCTACAGGAAATCCCAATACGCAGGGGAATTTTTCAAGGGGATGCGCTCAGCCCTTTATGGTTTTGCTTAGCTCTGAACCCATTATCTCATATGCTAAATAAATCTAAATTCGGTTACACCATAAATGCATCAGATAAACATACGATTCTCACACACTTAATGTACATGGACGACATCAAGCTATTTAGTGACACCACACAATCCTTACATCAACTAGCAGACATCACACAATCTTTCTCCAATGACATCCACATGGAGTTTGGGATAGATAAGTGCAAAACCTTCTCTATTCAAGATGGTAAGATCACGCAATACAGCTACACATTAGATACAGGTGACGTAATTGAACCTCTCGAACCTCATGCCTCGTATAAGTACTTAGGCTTCCAACAATCCCGTCAAATCAACCAGAAGGAAACTAAAGACAGTCTTAAAAAGAAATTCAAACACAGACTAAATATATTATTCCGATCGCAACTAAACTCCCGTAACACTTGTAAAGCAATCAACACCTATGCTATCCCTGTTCTTACATACTCCTTTGGTATAATTAGCTGGTCTCAGGGTGATCTACTGAGTCTACAACGAATGATCAACACAACTTTAACAGCACATCGAAAACACCACCCAAGAACTTGCGTGCAAAGGATGACACTTAAAAGGAGCGAAGGCGGGCGCGGAATAATAGATATAGTTAACTTACACAATAAGCAGATAACAAACCTTAGACAATATTTTTATCACCATTTAGATCAATCCACACTTCACGAAGTAATAGCACTCACAGACAATCACCTAACACCCCTCAACCTAGCGAATCGAAGTCAACAAAGAAATGAAAGGGTGATTGATGACAAGGAGAAGATTGACTCATGGAAGCAGAAGTCTCTTCACGGGCGGCACTACCATGACCTGCAGCAACCTCATGTCGACAAAATAGCGTCGAACGCCTGGCTGCAGCGTGGTGAGCTATTCCCTGAGACGGAAGCCTTCATGATGGCAATCCAAGACCAAGTCATCGATACCCGAAACTACCAGAAACACATAATGCGCGTCCCTAATCTCCCCACAGACACATGTCGACATTGTCACTCTAGCTCCGAAACTATCCAACACATCACGTCTGCCTGCAGATCCCTCGCTCAAACTGACTACAAGCACCGACACGACCAGGTAGCATCCATAGTTCACCAACATTTAGCACACAAGTTTAATTTCATCAATAGGAAAGTAGCTTATTATAAATACAGGCCAAATAACATTCTAGAAAACAATGGTTATATAATATACTGGGACAGAACCATAATCACAGACAAAACCATACATTTCAATAGACCCGATATTACCTTATTTGACAAAAATACCAAAACTGCTTTTCTCATTGATGTAGCCATCCCAAACAGCCACAATGTTCAGTCAACCATATCTGAGAAACTCACAAAATACCAGGATTTAGCCATTGAACTGAAACGTCAATGGCAAGCGCAAACAATCCATATCGTCCCGATAGTTATTTCATCAACGGGTATTATACCAAAAAGTTTAAAACGTAGTCTAGAAATCCTCCAGATCCCACAATTCATATCCCACATTCTCCAAAAAGCCGTCATACTAAATACTTGTCGAATCACCAGAAAATTCCTTACAACATCATCCGTATCATCCACCTATTCTATTTCTTAGTCCCCCAATCACGCTTGGCTATGGCCCGTGTGATTGGAGCTTATACCCCTTCCGAAGGAGATAAAAAAACATAAAAAAAAAATAATAATAATAATAAGCCCCGCAGGGCATCTGAGGCGGATGACGGGGAGTAGCGACCCCGCGGGGCTATATATCCGAGTGCTCCAGGGAGAGTATACTGTCCCCCACCTCCGGCTTGCCGGAGTGAAGCATGACGGGGGATAGGTCTCCCGCCTCTTGGCTTGCCTTCATCGGCCGGTCAGAGTGGAGTCGCTAGAGCAAGGTTAGTCCTGCTCGGAGGGTAGGTGCCTCGTGGTAAGTGGCGAGTGGGCCGGTGATGCTGGACCCACAGGGAGCGCGTGATCTGCGTTTAAAGTCCGCCGAGGTATCCTCACCCTTCTCAGCCGCTCATGTCCCTGTTGCCCTCTTGTTGCTTTTCAGTGACTGATTCCCGGGGGCCCAGTAAGTGAGTTGGCGAGTCTCCACCTGCCATTTTAACATGTATTTAATACATTGTCATCGGCAGGTGCCATAGTTCCCGTAGTTTCCCCATTCCTAGTCCATTAGCATCCCATCACAATAGCCCAAGTAGTTTTCATCCATAGTTAGCAATAGTTTAGCACAGAACCGGGGATTGTCCTTGGGTACATTTCTATAGTGTATACAGGGATAATCGTCGGTTTTGTGTCACCATGTCATTAAAGTTGTCTCAAAAGGGCTTCAGCGTGTTGGCTTCGGCCCCACGTTCGCCTCCCAAAAATCCGGGACTCTGTAGTCCCGTGGTCGGTTAGAGACATACAAGATAATAATAATAATAAATCTTTATTTCGGAATTTACACTCCATATTTTACACAAATAAACATATCCAAATTACAATTTAACAGAAAAAGAAACTAATTAAATATAAACAGAAACAACCACACACAAATAAAGAATCTATAGACAATTACAAACATAAAAAAAAATGCACTAATTAACATTACGCTGCAATCTCAATGGATTTCAATACACAATAAACTGGAGTATCAAACAACTGAAATCATTTCGTTATTCGCTGTAACTAATCGATACCTCGATTATTCGAGTGATTCGAGACTTCTATGTAATTACAGGGACTGCTGAGCGGGTGATATCAATTGTGTAGTTTGCTTAACAACACATTGTAGTCTCTCGTACGACGGAATTAATCATGTCTTTGTTCTCAGAAATGCTCTTGATGAAGTCTTGTAGAATCGTTTCTGAGGAATGGGAACTTCGATCGTAGTTAGTTGTAAACAAATAATGTAATCTAGTACAATCTTACGGCTATGTTCATTGTTCAGCGCCCTAATCAGTGTCTAATTAGGGTGAAAAATTTTAATTATGACCAATTGTTTGTAAAGTGAATTTAGTCATTACCTAATTACGTAGTGGGTCTCACATCAACACAATATAAATAATATCACAGAAAACATTTACATAGAAAAATGTACTTAACTAATTGACTATTTGTCCTGACATAAATGGAAAAGGTTATATATTTTAGGTTTTTAATTTTATTTTAATTCCACATAGCCAGTTCAATTGGTCGTGAAATGAAAACGCGTTCTTACAAAATAATTTCAAAATATACGTAATGTTACTAGATATTCTGTTGTTTTCAATTACCTAATCATCATCAGTGGTGGAAGTACGAAAGCTGGTACAAATACCTATACCGAGATAATCACTTATTTCTTGAAAGACGCATTGTGAAAAAAGAAAATATTATTTTCGTGATCTTTTTCTGGGATTTTATATGATTTCCAATGATTACGTCATTCAGTTATTTATCATGAGGTGAAAGAGCTATAACAATTGCGTTTAGTATTTCTTGTGAGTTAAGAATATCCTACCTATAAAAATAAATATCATTCAGTGAATTTGGTATCCACCACCATTGAGATTGTTGATTCTAATATCCCCGAACTGGTTATTGACCCTTTTATGAATTGGTATGTAAACATAGGCGATTATATTAGAATAGAAGTACTTATAGATGACGTAAATGTTGTTTAACACTAAACACGTAAGTTATTGTTTTCCCATCGCTGTCAGGATTACGACATACACTCATTCCCATAGGGGCAGTGCCACTCGACCTTAGCACTCAGTAAGACTAAGACTTTCACCACTTTCGCTTTTGCTCGTCTGTCTAAGCTAAGTCTAAGATACACTGGACAAGTTCTAAGTAAGTCGTTAGCTAGTAAATAAACTAAATCTTCTAAATGGTTAAACAAAAGTTTATCAAAATAAACAAAATTCCCAAGTAATAATTGAAGTCTTTCAAAATACCGTACTATAAAAAGGATTTCAGAGAAAATATAAAAAGTACCTATAAATAAATTCGCAGAAGAAATATCGTATCAAAATTATGAATACCCAACAGCAGATATTTTTCTTGTTGTTCTATTAAATGTTATCAATGACATGACGTGACGTAAAGTCAATAACATTTGATATCAAACAGACATCCGCCCACAGTAACGTGATAGGATCGAATATGGTCAATTACATACTCATTTGGTATACACGTATACCCCTTATATTCACTTTCATAATGTTAGTAAGCATTATCGTATTTGTTTAATACTCAAAATGTTAAGAGGTCAAATCAAAATGTGCCGGACAATGTGTTCAAAGTTTTCAGAACTGCCATTACCTCTAAATACTTACTTATGTAAAATGTGACTGATAGAATGATTTCCGAGAAGTCTTTAAAATTGAGTGGTGTTCCAGTACTCGGCGGATTTAATGACTAACGTTGGTACCTGCTGGAGCCCTTTGCATACCAGGGCTGCGATAACTCGTTAGTCATTATGTACTATACGAATTCACATTTAACCTACCGCACATCATTCATTAATTACTCCGTGCTGACCCATAAACATCGGTTAAGGAAGTACACGACAAAGACCTCACTCAAAATAAGATTATCTGGATGATGCGCTATTGAAGCAATGAATAAAGTGGTCCTAGGTACACACCTCCTTGCTTTCGTAAGACTATTTTATAATGATTTTATAGCATAGCTCATACTGGCTGCTTATGTACATAAAGCAGCCAGGGGCCCGATTCTCCTAAGTTAATAATGTCAAAATCGAATAGAAATCGAATCGCAATATGATCGCAATAGCCGTTTTAACCATATCGGGCATTCTGCTACTAATAAAAGACCAATCGTATTCGATTGACATTTGATTGGTGTGCGATTGGTCTGCTATTTTGGTGATTTTGGTCTATACGGTAGTTTGCTCTACAATCATATTGCAATCGTAAATCATTTGCAGACAAAATGATTCATTATTGAATGACAGAAAAGGGTAAAAACGTTTATTTCAAAGAAAAAATAGCGGAATGCCACATACGCTTCAATCGTAATCGAGTCGGGATTGGATCGCAGTCGAACGTGAATCGAATGGCGCTTAAGTAAAATTAGGAGAATCGGGCCCCAGTATGTAAACAATAAAACAACTGAAACATAAGTTTACTTTGAAATTGGAATTCTTGGAATGACTTGGACAAAATAAGATCATAGCTGTGTTCGTATTGCAGGTGAATAAAGTTAATTACCTATCAATATGGTAAAAGTTGATTCTATAGCTGAAAATAAAGCAGTGTTGTCGAAGAGTCGTGGTTTATTAAGGGCGCAAGTAGGCTATTTAAAACAAGTCCTCGTGTATTCGTTACACGGTTAAGCGACTTAACCCCGACGGCACTTAAAATGCCTAGACCGCGCTTACCGAGTTAAAATTTTAATGAAATGCGAAAAACGAATACTTTTAATGTCTGAGTCGGCTTTGCTGGGTTCAGTTTAAATTAGTACCACTGAAGTTCAGTGTTGTGGATGTAACTTATGGGCTATGAATGCAAATGCGGGAATTATGATGGTGTTTAAAAAATGAGAGATTAAAAATAAGCAAAACATTTTGAGTACCTATTTAATTGAGTATAGCAAGCCCTGAACAGAAATATATAGGTGCTTTTAGAGTTAAAATATAGATAACATGCATGGATTAAGTAATCTTTGATTACCTATATAAAAATCAAAGGGAATATGTCGAATGACGGGGTAATACGTCGCGTCAGTTAAAATTTGTTAAATAAATAAATTATGAACTGTAATTATTCTATAATTGCGTCGTCGTGACTGCCTCGTTGGTCTAGCGGTCACAAGCGCGGCTGCTGTACTCGAGGTCTCGGGTTCGATTCCTGGGTCGGGCCGAAATCGCTTTGTGGGTTTTCTTGAACTTTTACAAAGCAGCCCGTAGTCTGGAAGTTGGTGATTGATTCACTTGTGCATCGGAGAGCACGTAAATGTCGGTCCTGCGCCTGATCTCTTTCCGGTCGTGTCGGATTGCCGTCCCATCGGGTTATGAGAGTGAAGGAATAGGGAGTGCACCTGTGTCTGCGCAAATGCTCGTGCACTATAATATGTCCTGCGCAGCTGGCTGTTCTCCTTAAATGAGAACGCCATTATGTATGTGGATGCCATTATAATTGCGTGGTAATTTGGAGTGTTCAAAGATAATATGAAATAATTTGGTAGAAAAAAATGTGCCGATATTCCTCGACCGCCATATACTCGACTATTAATAAGTAAGCACCTAGTGACATAAAATGGAGATCAAGTTTGCCGTAGGAAATAGATTATTAGTCAGCTGGCTAGTTAGTTACGTCAAAGTGGGTAATGGCACATTTCCCTTATTGAGCCGATTGTTTGCTCGTCATTGCGATACTTAAATCTATTTCTTTTCGGCCTCTTGCTTTGATACATCGTGGAAAACTGTAATATTAATCGTCTTTAACTTAGGTAGGTAGATATCTACCTAGGTAGATATATAACTGATTAATCATTGTATATAATACTAGCCGTTTTCAAGCGGTTTCACCTGCGTCCCGTGAAAGTTACTGCCCGCACCGGGATAAAATATAGCTTATGTTACTCGCAGATAATATAGCTTTCTAATGGTGAAAGAATATTTAAAATCGGTCCAGTAGTTTTTGAGTTTATCCATTACAACCAAACAAACAAACAAACAAAGTTTTCCTCTTTATAATATTCGTATAGATAATATAATTTTTTTTTAAATAGCCTTTTACCTATAGTGCATGTGGTGTTAGCCTATAAGTGATTGTTACACTTATAAATGTTTATCTGTAAATTCTAAATGTAATATTATGTGTACCTACCTAAACAATTGTTGGCTAACCTAATAAAATAAAATAATTACATCACGGCTGGCAGGAGCTGGATGCGAGAAGCCGAAAATAGATCTCAGTGGCGTGCACTTGGAGAGGCCTATGTCCAGCAGTGGACTGCGATAGGCTGATGATGATGATGATGACATCATCAGGTTCATTGACTCACATTTTTTCTCGGGTTACCCACTATGATACTGAAAATAGAACCTCCTATGAGATACCTTTGTAAACATTTTCGACGACACCTTCCCAAGCATTTCAAACACTGACACCTGTTATCGTAGGTATAAGTTTCTAATAAATTCCTATTTCACCCCAAAAATACGCCTTTTTTGCGTCAGTCAAAAAACCAACACCGAATTTCTACTAAAATTTCACTACGGGAAGTTTTTGTTTGCGTTCAGAATAATAACGAGTTCATTATAACTGAAAAGTCAAGTAGTGTACTTATCAGGAAATTGACTCGCTCGTCTGCGCAAATGGAAACATTCTTTGTGTTTATCAACATCATGTGAATAAACGCTTTGGCGGTTACTTCGAATTTTTGGGTCAACTGTTGATTTTCTAGAAAAGATATTGTTAAAAGCAATTCTTGTTAATGTTATTGTAAATACATACATTTTATTCTAAGAAGCTTTTATTATAGGTACCGATTTACAAAGAAAGCAGTGCGATATAGGTAGTACCAAGAATTTTGGGAGCGGGGGTGGATCCAAGTATTTACTTTCCTACCTACATACCCAATATAGTAGGTATCTACCTACCTACCTAATCTCTGCGTTCTCGTGCGTTTCGATCATTTTTCTCGCAGTACCCTGATTCTCACAGTCGATGTGCACATTGTGCATTAAGAAAGTAGGCATCTACTCCCATCAAAGATACTTAGTTACCGAGAATTTTTCACTGTAGCTGGGCAGAACAAAACACCTCATCCTGAGCTGGCTACAGCGATTTTCTTTTGTTAATCAAAGAAATTGATTTCATGCACTGATTTAACAACCTACCTACCTATTACGTCGATAGGTGTATGTGTAATATAACTAAATACCTAGCTGGAGAGTGGGTCAGAGTCAAGCCAAAAGTCCTATACCTATCATTCGTATAATATAGTCCAAGATATAATAATGTCACCAACATATTTTTATGTTTGCACTAAAACCGAAAAAAAAAACTGCATTTTTGCATTGTTGCTTTTCAATAACGCGTTTAAAAAATAAGGGTAATTCACGGAACACAATAAAATACCAGTATTTTAAATAACATTTTATTGTAACTACAAATTAATATTAACTATTTGCACCAGAAATATAATCCCAAACATCCGTATCATCTGATCTGCAAATTGAAGTGAAAAAATATATATTTTAAGTTATTGGATACAAAAACTTATGTAAATAAAGCGTAAAACTTTGTCCAAACAACTGTCCCATATTCGTTACGACCTCTTTTCATGAAAACAAATCCTATTTTAACAAAATTATATTAAAAGTGAAATAAACAAGAGTCCAGGTCTGTCCAGGTTTATAATTTTGGCACAAATTCGTAATTAAATACACGATTAATTATAGACCTAATTTGATTAAATCTAATATATCACAAACCATGACTGATCACGTTAGTGCGTTTCAGTCCTAACATAGCACTAGTTTCAGTTAGTTCCATTGTAAAAAAAAAGTTTATACTTCATCTACTTCATTGTCTCTGGTAACGAAAAATATAAGTTAGTATTCTAAATTCAAAGAAAGCATGACTATGGCCGTTCGCAAAATTCTATCTATCAGTAATCAACTGGCTTACTTTAGATAGAATTCTGAAATAAGCGCTATAGGTACGAGTAATGTCAAATTCTTAGCTGTGGTAAGGAAAACAATAATTACTTAGATAGAATATTGGAAATGGCCACTAGACTCCATAAATCGATATAAGAAGGACATCTGGTACATTTTCACACGATGTCACATGAAATTTAGCGGCCACGCGATCACCCCTCTTCCACGATTTTCATACTTGATTGAATATTGCGTATCACAGTTTATCGCGTTTGTTCGCACCGCTCCTTCCCATTAAACACGACATATAGAATCTCTTTTCCCAGTTATTAATTTCTTTATGAAATAAAATAATTTATTTCTAGACTACATATTTCACTCGTTACGAGAGACAGTGTAGCAAGACAAAGCAAAGAAAGTGTTCAAACATAAATATTGCAAACAAAGTAACAGTAAAAAAATATAATTTTCATTTCATACGCGTCAGTCCGTTAGGAAAAAAACTTTATAAATACAACATAATCCATGATTTTTTGGTAAAAATATTTTCAAATGACACACAAAACAGACAAGACAGACACAGAGATCACATAAACTTAATTAAACTATAATTGAGAGGCCTTCTTTAAAACCAAACTTTTTACGACGATTTATATTCCGTTCATATTTTTAAAGCTCATCAATATAAACCTTTTTGTACACCATCCGATCCATCGCTATTATATCTTGAGATTATTTAACCATACAATAAAAAAAGAATCAATTAAGTCAAGCAAAGTATAATTGTCAAAACTTCATTGACGGTTACAGAATCAACAAAGCGCTAGATTGGCATGGCAGACCTAATATTAGCTTAGGGCTTAGATCAATGAAACAACTGTTAAAATTACCATAATAACGATGTCGCTATAAGAATAGTTTAAGCAGTAAATAGACGTAGTGCATTCCAAAATTTCCGCACAAACAAAAGCGAAATTCCTACATCTTCAAAACACAATTCCATGTCAGACTATTACCATAAACTGTCCCTAATTGCTACAACAATCGATATACTCTATCCGAAACAAATATTCATTACTATTTTACACTTTTTATTTTATTTAAAGTAAGTAGGACATTGGAATGAATTAATTAATAAAAATTTACGTGATAAATATATTAATACTTTTACATTTGACACAGACATAAAAAATGGCAGAGTTTGACCACCGACAAAAAACAATACACAGTAATAAGATTAAAACAAAAATTAAGTGATAGCTTACTGCTTTGCACTTCCATTTTTTTTCTGTCCGTCATGAATTCAGTATCGCAGAAGATATGCACTGATCAAAAGCCTTGATCCCTAGTTACTTGTCGGCGATCAAACTAACTACGGAATAAATTAATTAACGATGGCACTCATAACTATCTCTCTTGCTAACGCTCACTTCTAACTTATTTGGTGCATAATGCTTCCTTTCTCTGCCGTTCATATCGCAACGAATGCCATCGCCAACTAAATGTATGGACAGTAAGTGTGCAGGCAAGTAACTACATTTTATCGACTACAAAGATGATAATGAAAACCATTTCCTAACATTGCCAAGTTTTGTGAAATAGAACAAGGATCCTGAACATGTATGAAACGTGTATTTTTTACACGCTTTTTATTAGCTTCACCTGTATGTTTGTATGTTTGTAGGTTTGTATGTTTGTTTGTAGCCGACTTCTTTGGGCGCGATTTTGGGTGTATTTTTAAGTCAATTAATATGCAGCAATGATAAATGCGTAACAAGTGCAAAGAGCATAGAATCTTTGGGTTACTTGCCTGCTCGCTCAAATTGTCATGTGTACAATCGGCTACAAAAGTTTGATCACACATCCTCCTTCATAGATATAGATGGTGTGAGCAACCTTTGTAGGCGAGTGTACAGACACACACCGACCTACCTCAATCTGTCAAATTTCTTCAATAAATTTTCAACCTTATTACAATAGTGGAAGGTTAAAGTTCGATTGGGAAATTTGACAGATTCAGGTTCGTTGACCTGCTGGCGTCTGTACATAATAAATTAATATTTACGTCATAGAGTCGTATCTAGTGTTGTTAGTAAGTGGGTCTGTGTCGTCTCGTTGACGGAAATTGAAAGCGTTGCTAAAACTTTCTCGAAGTCTTTCCGTAAACGTTTTGTAGACGAGGTGCGCTTGCCCGAAGTCGAAGTCTGCTACTTCGACGGAGTGCCTGAAATAGAATTAGATAAGAATATAATATAATATCCATAGTACTCCTGATAGGTACTTTTGAAGTTGGAATTTTGGAAATTCAACTTTGATTTATTTTTGTACTCAGGGTACTTTTGGCCTTTGGGCCCATCCATAGGCGTCCAAAAGAAAAATTCAGAAGCTCTATGCTATGGGGTATCCGAATCACCCCCATGTATGTTCAGCGATTTTTTGTAAAACATTTAATATTTCGTCATACGGCGCTTGATTCTTGGGAATACTTAAATGAGCCATTATTTTTGTACAACGATTCATAATCTCCCCATCCGACGTAAAAATCAAGGACAAATTTAGCCATGGCCGCCGTTCACGAATGAGATCAGTCAGCTGCGACGCATTTGCGCGGACACAGGTGCACTCACGATTCCTTCACTCATAGCCCGATGAGACGGTAATACGACACGACCGAAGAGAGATCCGGCGCAGGACCGACATTTACGTACTCTCCTCGGCACATATTTAAGGTTCAAAATAATAAAAACTCACCTCGTACGATGTTGATAGTAGGCGATACCAAACACGACTAGGATGACAGCTACGAGGCAGAAGAACACCGGTATTACTATGACCGACAACTGTGCGTGCACCAACGCTGAAATCATACAGATTTAAACATAAGATAACCTAGTATTGATTGAACTATGTTGTGTTAGGTTGTCAGTCTAACGTAAGTTATATGAGTACCAGTGTTTACAAATACTGACTGAAGCCTAAAATTGATTGTGATTTTTACAATACTCGAACTCGTTAAATAAGGTTAGGTTAGTTCATTTTTTCATTAGTTACATTAATAAACTTAATCAGGTAATCTTTTTTTAAAAGTACTTTTTTATAGGAAATCATCGAATGACCTGTGGGTTAGCAGCATGAGGTGTGAGGTGTCACTCTTACTGACTAAAACCCATCACATTCCTTCTTTAGCCCTTTATGTAACAGGGCCGCAGTAGCTCTGTCGATCAATCCCGCATCCCACTTCAAAAGAACTTAACCCCTTGTATGCCGGTGCGCGGATCCACGCAAGACACAATTGATTTTCTATTGTTCTCTAATAAGCCGCATTCACGCAGTTAAACTGGTTTTATCAGGATCATCATAATATCGAAGTAAACAGGAAATGGCTCACCTTTATAAATATTGATAGTAGATTTAGTAACAGCCTTCCCAATTTCATTCTCAATGATCACAAGAACAGTATGCTGATCACTGTCCGAGAAATAATGGACTAGAGGAAAGTTGTTGGCAACGGTTCTTGTTTTAGTAACGCAAGTTTCATTGCCCGTGATATTGTATTGGCCAAGTTTGTATTGTATGCAGTAGAAGAATGGTTGGGATCCCGTGTATTTGACGTTTAAGTTTAATAGGTCCCCGTGTTGCAACCAATCAGAGCCAGTTATGTTGATTGTTGATATCGGTTCTGAAAATTGAGAAATGTTTTGTTAGTTTTCTTTTTGATTGGCGGCACGGTACGGCTTGGGTTGTAGGTGACAAAGAAAAATATAACTTAATAGCATATAAATAAGGTTGAAATTTCAATGTGAACAGTCGTAACACCCAGTATAACATATTGGGTTCCAAAATAATACTGGGCTGAAGGTATTAATTAGTATGTAAAGTACTAGTTATTCAATTATCCTATATAAAATAGGTACAAAAAAAGTACCCCTGTATTTTTCCGATAGCTTGTCTATTTTATGACAATAACACACATTATATTTTATTTTTGTCCCTAAAATATGTATTTTCCTTCCATTGTATAAAACATTTTAATTAACGGAATATTGTGGTCACAACACTATTTTTCCTGGATTTTGGTACTTATAACCTTTTAACTAATGACTGTTTTTATGCATTTTCCCATAACACTGGCCTCAAAGAAAACTAACATTGTAGAGACATGTCGTACCCATATCGTAGATTCACTCTCTTCATGACATGCTATAGATATATTGAGGTATTCTTTATGTATGAAAAATAAACAACATGTATGTGTCTACAGCGTTTTTTCTTGCAACAAAGTTGCTACACATGTTTAGTTTCATGTTTATAGCTGCATAAAGAATCAGTAGACTGCAATCACTGCATTTTACTAACTATATAATATGTATGATTTTAGTTCTGTAACATACTTTGAATATCGTGAATACCTATTCAGTTTATCAACAATTTCATGTCTATTTTTATTTTCATGCGCAATATGGAAAATATCAGACTTATCATGACGCTTTAGCTTCTAGGGACAAAAACAACCAAAATATAAAAATTATCCACAGCTTCTTATAATATTTTATGATGGTGATATATGATGCTTCCAGCATATTCCTTGCAAGGCCATAAAGTCATAATTACATACTTGTTAAGAACAGGTTAACTACGTACGACTACTGCTTACACACATACACATGCACATTTATTTACGACCGATAGGTATGATAATAAATGTAAATAGGTAGGTTTAAAGATAGTAAGTACTTAACATATATTTACCTCTAACAAATACAGTGTGCTGATATCTTCCGAAGGTATATCCTTTGCCAACAGGCACTATATTAGCGCACGATGACTTTTCACCGTCTTTGCCTTTCATAGTTGTTCTGTTAGAAATGGCTCGCTTCGCAACTTTGTGTTGTTGCGTATCATTAACATTTTTAGGTGTTGTTGTCGGAACTGGTGATGTTGACACTGTTGTTGGCGCAACTGTTGTAGAAGATGTTGTTGTTGGTTTAGGTGTTGTAGTAGTTGTCGTAGTTGTTGTAGTTGTCGTCGTAGTAGTCGTAGTCGTCGTAGTAGTGATTGGTGGTAATGGCTCGTTGTCCGCAACGACTATAGCTTCTATTTCGTGACAGCCCATATTGTCTTCGTAAGTGTAGTTAAAAGAGAAGTCGGTTGTCCTTTCCATTAAGACACAGTCTACCAACCAGTATGTGATGATTGAAGAAGAATTTGCCTTCAAAAACTGAAGTTCACTCTCCTCGAGTTGGATCAAGTGGTTGACAGGCTTGTTGACTGCCACGAAGTTGTTAGGCCTTCGTTCTTCATTTTGATTTAATATCATGTCACCGTGCAATGTGTCTGTAATTGGAGAATACAATAATAAACATTTTGTAGTATGAATGGTTACTGCAATTTAATACTTATGACCTGTTTTGCTAGTTTATGATAATACGTAAATTATTTTATAATTTGAATATCTAATAATGTAAAGGACGAATTCCGTCGAAAAAATTAAAGAGGAAAAACTTAATAAACAAACTGCGTCATACTAATATTCATTTACATACGCTCACAATACTTCGAAGCATTTTTCAAGTCAAACGCCTAACAAAACGTGTCCTTTAATTATAACATGTTTCATGGTTAATTAAACGCATTAAAACACAATTTACACAGGTGTCTTAGTACAGGTGTAACTTTGTAAATGAACATACTAAACGTTGCTTCATGCACATAGAAAAAATATGAAACAAAAATAAATGTATTTTAAATCTGATAATGGCAACTACTAACCGCAAAGGGCGAATTAACCTTGCCAGGTTAAATCAGTTATCTTATAAAAAATAGCAATTTCTGAAAATCTAATTGATGGATTCTGAAAATTCTAAACAAAATCGATTAGAAAGAATCGACCAATCGAATAGACACCAACAGAGGCAAAATATAAATAGAAAAATACCATTACAATAAGAAGACCATTATTATCATTTATCAACAGCAAGCAGTCAACGAAGAAAGATTAAAAAAGAAAAAAACCTTCGCTATTCAAAATTGATACGACTTCCAATTACTTAGTTAGACTTACCTATCTAGGTTAGACGCCCAATAAATAAGAAAGTGAATGTGGAACACGTAACATAATATAACGAGCTAAGTCTATTCTTACTCAATTTTGCATAAAGTAGACGAAATAACGATACTCGATCCTTCTACGACGGCGGTGCAGGGTTACAGCGACATATCGATTTCCAGAAATAACAAGATCCCAGAGGGTTATCCCGGCTACGCACTAATTGAATTACTTGGTGGGTCTGTGGACTATACATACGATCCGGTTCATACTTGTATCTTGAATATAATAAATGCCTCTATTCGTGAACATCAAGGATAGCACCTTTAAGAACGGCAATTGAAAAGAAATATGGCAGTTAGTTCAGGATTCAAAGAACGAAGAGCCAAGTAATAAAATTACGTAAATTCTAAAGCTAGAAGTTTCAGTCTGTATTTGTCACGCTTTCATGGTTAAACCGCTGTTGCAATTCAGATAAAATTTAGTTTGGAGATAGATTGATATCTGCAGTGGACGCTCTTGATTCTGCAATACGTAGCAAATAAGAAGAATAATAAAATTATTGACGACATTTTTTCCTCAAAGTCAATTAAAAATGTGTATGAATCAACAAGAAACACCTAAAAATCCACAAGACTCACTGGATGCATAAAATGTCTTCTTCCTTATAAGCCTGATTTCAAGTTCAACAACCTGATATTCATGTCTTAAAATAACCAGTCCGGTCAAATGACTTACGCATTTACAAAAACAGTGACCTCTTGATTTTCCTATCTGAGAAGATTCATTAAGGGACCTCCCCTCAATTGATGTAAATCTTCATATCAGATAAAAGATGCAATGGAATCTATTTGCAGACAAGGCGAAAAGATAGAACCCTCAGAATAAATGTAAATCAATATTGACAAGAGCAAGGGGTCGTTCAAAGCTAGTAGTAAACAATCAACCTCTCAAATACTATGCGAGTTCGATTTCAGATGGATGATCAGATGAGAGTACCAACGCAATTTTAAAAAGTTTGAATGTAGGTGCACTGAAAGTATTTCTTGGACAACGACGGCTGGTTAAAGGTGAATGAAAACATTTTGAAGAAACCCGGACTAAGCGTGAAATCATCGACCCGCATCGAGCAAGCGTGGTGATTAACGCTGAATCCTTCTCCGTGAGAGGAGGCCTGTGCCCAGTAAGGGGACAATATAAAGGATGACGACGAAGAGGAAGAAACTGTTGTTAGCATAAAAATTAATTGCTTATTAAACCTACCTGTAAGATTGAATACCGTGAAAGCTGTGGCGACGGTCCACCACAGGTTTTCAAAGTAATTCCTCTTAACATCCAAATGCACATTGTACTGGCCAGCTTCGTAGGTGCTCCGATAGTACTCAACGCTCCAAGTGACGGTTTTATTCGTACTGACGATCTGGAAAACGATTTTTATTATGAACTTGATGTATTTAGTACTGATAGATAGAATATTGATCATCTACACTAACATTATAAAGAACTAGCTTCTGCCAGCGGTTTCACCCGCATCCCGTGGGAACTACTTCCCGTACCGGGATAAAAAGTAGCCTATAGCCTTCCTCGATAAATGGGCTATCTAACACTGAAAGAAATTTTCAAATCGGACCAATAGTTCCTGAGATTAGCGCGTTCAAACAAACAAACAAACTCTTCAGCTTTATAATATTAGTATAGATAAATATTTTGTTAGTTTGTTTGACATAAATAGGCTCGGAAACTACATAACGCATTTGAAAAAAAAAAACACTGTTAGGCTACATCATTCCCGAGTAACATACGCTATATTTCCCATGGGATGCGCGTGAAACCGCTCGAAAACAGCTACTTATTTTATGAAATAAACTAACTATTCTCAAACTTCTATCAACTCTTGGAAATAAAAATAAAGACTGCCTCTATCCATTGAAATAATCAGGAACTATTGTCGGACAATTATGTTGCTAAATAATGAAAGACAGTTTTTGTCACCATCGTTTTATTATTAAGTTCATTATAAAGAGAACCTAATCTCTATGACGGGTCAACTCTTCAGAAAGGGGCGAAAATGGATTAGATAAAATTTGGGCTAGGGTTGGTCATCAATCATGTAATGATAATAATTGCAATTTGTATTCAGATTCCTTTGCCTGTCATTCACTCTTCACTACAGTGAAGACACCCAAAGATGGCCAAGGTCCCTTGCCGTGAAAAAGAATTGGGACAAAATAAGCATTTGTAACTCGATAAAACTCGTCGACGCTGTACATGGCATAGGAATTTTCATTTGGCGGTTATCGCAACATTAATTGTTAGTCATGCATCGGGTCTGTTACGATAGCAGTTTGGATAACCCCAGATCTAAAACTGTGTATGGTTAGACAGACGTCATATGTAAATCCTCAATTTTCCTCCTCTTAATTATAATTGGCCGATACAAAGCCATAATATCCAACCGTCAATTAGCATATAGATGGTACTTATTCCATACTTTTAATTTGATGCGCCAAATGGCATATTAGTCGTACCATTTACTTATTACAATTGTATTACAAAGTACATATTTATAATTGCAAACATAATAGCTGGTTGTATAACAGGATATCAGCATTTGGCATGTGTAAGGCAGTGGCGGATTTACCAATAGGCCAAGTAGGCCAGTGCCTAGGGCGGCAGATTTAGAGGGGCGGCAAAATTTTGCTTTTTTTTACACAATCCATATATAAATAAACGATTAATAAACGCACTGTAATACCTCTATATCCTTAGGTACTTACTTATGTGATCATGAATTTTAAAATATTCCAATAGCGTTTCAATAAAAGTAAAATAAAAAACTCGTAACACAGGATCTTCCTGTGGGCGGTCAGCCCTGGGTACCACGTCTCGGAGGCTGCCATCTCAGTCGGCACATATCTGCACGACCAGGATGGCACAGGCAGAAGGGACAAGTTACTGAGGGTGCCATTCTAATCTGCAAAGCCTAGGTTCACTACCAGTCACTGCATGCTATTCAAATTTTAAACAAAACTACAACAGTGCATGCGCAAGACGTCGAGTCGGCACTGAGAGGGGTGCCAGTCCGGCTGTCAAACCTCGTTTTCTTGTTTATTTTTGATTACTTAATTTAATTCCTCAAATTCCTCACAGTAGCAAAAACAACTATATAACGCTCGCTTCAGTCACGGATTCTTTTTATTTGTGCTTAATTCAGAGTTAAATTGCAGTCCTCAAAAATAACAATTTAAAGAATTCACTTTACTGTGGTTTTTTCTAAGTTGTAAAGGCGCTATTTGTAAGCGGAGGTGGAAGACTTTTGCGTCCCAAATCTCAAAAAATTTTGAGCTCGCTACGCTCGCAGCTGCTTCACTTTCCGGTGGTATTTTTTTCAAACTTGGTTGAGTACTTTTGTGTTCCAAAACTCAAAAATTTCGCGCTCGCTGCGCTCGCGCCTTAGTCTTTACAATAGTTTTCTCTCATTTCTTCAGATAACTTTTTGCGTCCTCCTCCGAGCCTTTTCCCAACTATGTTGGGGTCGGCTTTGCGTCCCAAAAATAAAAAATTTCGCGCTCCCTGCGGTCGCGTTTTCTTCCCTGGACAGTGCTTTTTTTCAAACTTGTTTGGGTACTTTTGTGTTCCAAAGCTCAAAAATTTCGCGCTCGCTGCGCTCGCGGCCTACTCTTTACAGTAGTTTTCTCTCATTTCTTTAGATATCTTTTTGCGTCCCATAAATCAAAAATTTCGCGCTCGCTACGCTCGCGGCTTCTTCACTGTACGGGGCTTTTTTCAATCTTGTTTGGGTACTTTTGTGTTCCAAAACTCAAAAATTTCGCGCTCGCTGCGCTCGCGGCCTACTCTTTACAGCAGTTTTCTCTCATTTCTTTAGATATCTTTTTGCGTCCCAAAAATCAAAAATTTCGCGCTCGCTACGCTCGCGGCTTCTTCACTGTACAGGGCTTTTTTCAATCTTGTTTGGGTACTTTTGTGTTAAAAACTCAAAAATTTCGCGCTCGCTATGCTCGCGGATTAATTTACAGTTTTTGTTAAAAAATTTGGGTTCTTTTGTGTCCTAAATCTCGAAAATTTCTGGGCTCACTGTAGGATTTTTTTTTACTACGTGAGTAAAAAAAACAACAAAATAGTTTTTTTGGGGTGCTCAATAAGTAGTCCGCCCCGGGTGCCACCAGATGCTACTCCGCCACTGATAGGTAGTCCGCCCCGGCTGCACCCGATGCTACGCTGCCACTGATCATAGCATCCGAACGAATGAACCGATTTCAAGGAATTCTTACAGAGGTTTTACGCTTTAAAGTCGCTGTCAAATAAACTTGTTAGGTCAACATTAAACTCTTCGGTACATAGCGGGTTTCAAAAATAATCTAATAACTGACAGAAATATCATTCAGTTCTCAATCATTAGGGGCGGCAAAAATTTTATGGCCTACTAGCGGCAAATTTGTAAATCCGCCACTGGTGTAAGGTAAACTGAATGAAATGCATCGAGACACGACTATCACTATAGTTTAACTTGCTCGGCGACACGATCATTCTGAATCAAACTCTGCCGGTTGGAAATCCGTAACATGCAAGCGGTTCCGACCTCGAAGTCTATTCGCTTCCCGGCCTTCAGAACGCATACGCTAGAAACTTTACTGAATAGATACACAATCGTAGTACACAGAATTCACAATGTGCCCGTAGTTGCGATGCTGTTATGAGCCACGTGTAAGCTTGGATGACCACGTGTCATTAAGGGGCGGTCCCTAACGCATCTCGTCGCAAGTAGGACTCTGAATACCTTTTTGCTATAGTAGGACATGGACATTAATCTTGGAAAGAAAGGTCGATAAAGACAAAACATGTCGTACATTCTGTCCAGAATTCAAAAAGTGAAAGAATCCCGAAGCGATTTTTGGATAGGATGATCCAAAGGTTGGTCATTAGCTTTCCTGAGTATTTTATTTACATTACTAATCTAAGTGCAAAAATAAACAAACTACTTCTTAATTCATCAAATGTTAGCCATTATTTAAACATTCCGATTCTGTTCTACTTCCAGTAGACACTTCTATTCAACCTATCTCCTCCCAACTATATCAGAAATTCTACACTCCAACATAAATTAGCCACGAGGACTCAAATATACATGTCTAACTCTATATCAGTTGAATTCCTGTGTTAACAAACTTATTTATAATTGCTGCTTGATAGTAGTCAAGGCTGTGTGTAACAGTTCATTGACCATAGTTGTACATAATATAACATGCATTGTAAATTAAATAACAAAAGAATTCTTTAACAGTAAGAAAATATTTAAGATTAATAACTGCATTATTTTACATGCAATTGTGAGAAAAATTATGAATTTGCATTTTAAATAGTGGAATTACATTAAAAACTTGTTAGTCAGGCAGTTGCTCTATGTAAAATAGCAGTACTCATTGCATCTGGAGCCTGATTCTCCTAATTTTACTTAAGCAACATACGATTCACATTCGACTGCAATCCAATCCCGACTCGATTACGATTGAAGCGTATGGGGCATTCCGCTATTTTTTCTTTGAAATAAACGTTTTCATCCTTTTCTGTCATTCAATAATGAATCATTTTGTCTGCAAATGATTTACGATTGCAATATGATTGTAAAGCAAACTACCATATAGACCAAAATCACCAAAATAGCAGACTAGTCGCAAACCAATCAAATGTCGTTGGAATACGATTGGTCTTATATTAGTAGCAGAATGCCCGATATGGTTAAAACTGCTATTGCAATCATATTGCGATTCGATTTCTATTCAATTTTGACATTATTAACTTAGGGCCCCTGTTTAGAGTAGAAGATTTCCCCATAGTGAGGAATATGGTTAGGCAGATGACCACCACTTGGAAATGAGGTTTTACTTTTAAAGCCGAATGTGAAAGGGGGTGAGAAATTTATTAGTGGATTTGGGGAGATAAAATTATATTGCTATTCACCTACATTAAATTATTTTATAATACGAGAAATCAACAGTGGACAGTGATAGAGTGGTGAAACAGTGGTTCACAAATTGCCAAAACTTAATGACAAATTAGGGCGGAGATAGTATAAAACATAACAATAGATAATCAATATCTTTGTCTGAATACAAGGCATACGTATTGATAACAACAGCTTTGTTACTGATATTTAATCCTTTGCTTTTAGAAATACTACAATAATGATTATGTTAATGTTTGTGTCATCAGCTTCACTATTTATATTTTCCTCCTTGTTATTGGTTAGCTGTGGATTTCAATTATCTTTTTATCTGTGGATATGCTTAATAGAGATAGGAATTAATATTATTTAAAGGCTTTTCATGTCAAAATTCTATGTCTAACAAAAAAAATCCATAGAGAGATTGATTAATGAAATTCATAGTAATATTATATTACAGGTAGCTGCCTGACGAGAATAGATCCTTTTGGTTTGATTGTTGCATTCCTTATTATTGTGTAGACATTCCACTGCTATGCAAATAAATAAATAAGTAGGTATATAAGTTATTTAAATACACATAAAGCCTATTGTGCAATCAATTTACATGAACATGAAAATATCATAATGACAAGAAAAATTGAAAAGGAAGGAAATATTATAATTCTACTGGATATAAATATCCTAATAAGTTTGAACAAATCTCAGCAACAGTATTAGCATGAGTCACAACTGATAAAAATATCACAACTTCCAGTTATCCTCTACAAATATATTAAACTATTCAGTGATCTGTGGTTCCAATTTTTATGGAAGGAAATAAAGATAGGACATGAATAATCATTTTTTAAACAAAGTCATACCTACATTGAAGGCAAGTATTGCCCAATAAGTAGAAGTTAAGAATGCTTACCTCTTGAAGGTGTTGTGGTACTGCATTATCGCTGAAAACAAATTTGAAGTTCTCTCCCGAGTAGCCCGATACAATAGTAGCTGTGAATGTCACTTTCGCACCTCGCACTGCAGGCCCATTATCCGATAAAGACACTTGTATTGCTGACACCCCTACAAAACCAAATACATCATACATATATCAAGCTATATTTAGCAAACACATCCTGTAATAAAAATTGTAAAAAAAATAAAGTAGGTACCCGTTTCCAGGACAAATGCCACGATAAATAAAATGAAAGGAGCCATATCGAACGAAACAGCCTCCGATTGAAAAATCACAAAGAGAACATAGCAAGCACTGAATATTTTATTTAAGTAATAGTCTTAAATCATTCGTTTAACACTAAGCGAATACAAGAAATAAAATTTCGTATCAAATTATAGCTATTATTGAGTTTGTACGTCGTTACAAAAACATGAACGTTTGCGTTTCATTGGCAATTTGACACTGACAGTTCTGTCTGAAAGACAGTCACACATCAGACGTCTAGTGTTGTACCCCTAATATCCGCAATATCCGCGAATTTTGAAAAACATGATCACAACTGATTTTCCTCGTTATTCACTTCACAACGATCATTATTTGTTAAATAACTTATTGATTGGATACAAAAGTGTTATTTTTTGTTCAAAGCAGATATTTTAAAAATACTGGTCCTGGAAAATAGTTTTAGTAATCGTTATAGCTATACACTCCATCGTTAGTTTCAGTCTGCTCCCGCACATCACTACTATTTTAGTCTATTGCTAAAGATTGAATTCAAGATTGTGGCAGACTTGTTTTTCATAAAGTTTGCTTAGCATATCAATTTTTCACACACTTTCCAAAGTAAGAAAGTTGGAGATCTCTACATATTTTCATAAATCTTTATTCGGATGCAGAATATGTGTTGAAAGTGAATTGTGTGCATAAATATAATAAAAAATGGCTACCGTGTTCGATAGCCCTTTCATTCGACAACGTTTACATCGGCTAAGGCGTCGTGATTATGATTTCGACGAGGATCAGAGATTCGGCCGATGTGATTGCACGAGCTATTCTTATTTTGTGCTTTCAATGGTGTTATTTTCTGTGGGCACTGTGATAACAGTACTAGCGTTGGGAGACGCCGATGGTTATATTCTCAGCAATTTGGGACACATGTGGCTAGTAGGGCCAATTTTTATATGTTCTGGGATGATGGTTGCAGTAAAGAGTATGCTGTATTTGAGGAGAAAAAGCGTCATTCAAATGCTACTACACCAGAGAGCGATTATAAGAGTAAGTCGTAATATTCATGTGTTGTTTTACAGTTTGGGTGTAACAATCCAAACAATGTTACATTTTAATGTATTTTTTACGACTTGTAGTCACGTAGTGTTACAATAATGTTTATGTTGTCAAATAACAGGTTTTTGATGCTGTATGTGTAGCTGTGCTTTTGATAACATTTTGTTATGCTCAAATGAAATTGTCTTAAATTATAGAAAAAAATATGAATGTGATTATATAAATTCCTTTAAAAAAAATTAATTACTAATAACTTTATTAAATGTACTAAATAATAATTCCAGCAAAACTATTTGTATGCCAAAGTTTATTTGAAAGCAAATAAGGCAAACAATGGTATATTTTTTTGTATTATCCAAGGACAATTTATTATTCATACCATTTTTTGTTTACCATTATTGTTGCTATAAAATATCTAACATAGTACATAGCACAAAAAATAAAATGGAGACAATTCCTTTTTGCAGAAGACTTAGATTTTTTGTTTATTAAAGTCAAACAATTATGTACCTAGTTAATGCACTTGGACTCAATGCCTGATTGTCATGCAGGCAATAAAAGTCATTAACTGTGTTATAGCTCTGTGTTAATCACTAATAAATATTTATTAACACCTCACCTTGAACTACTGACTGCACTGTTTGATATGAGATAAAACTAATACCCAGATGGACTAAGTAATTAACTAGCGAGATAATGATGTTTGTTCTGCATCTCCAATGAGGAGAAAGTGTCAAATACCCTATAAAGATATTTATTAATAATTCTTTTTTAGGACATGGCTGCAGTCCAAGCTGAACAAGCATACAGTGGTCAAGTACCCCGCACTGCATCTAGTGCAACATTACCGCCTTCTTACGATGCCTTAATAGCAAGTGCTACTGTAAGTAAACCTCAAGCATCAAGCTCTGAACCACCACCGCCGACGTATGATGAAGCAATGTACCTCATAGATGATGAAAAACTAAGGATTGAGAACAAAAATGATGACAGTGCCAAACAAGAAACTAGCAATCAAACATCTAGTAGCAACTTAGACAATAGTAAACCCTGAAACATGCGAATACTACTTATGAATACTTGTTTATAACTTAGCTAAGTAAGAAAAACTTAATTCTTCCTTTTGTACTTATATTTTTAGATGATAGTCACTTACTATTAATATAGTATTCTCGGACGTGCCTAAAATATTGATTTGTTAGCAATATTGTTATATATATCTCAATGTAAAGGGTATCTGTAATTTAATAACTAGCTTAAGATAAACTTATGAACTTGTGATGTGTTAACTGCCATTTGCTATGAGCTGATCTTTTTGTCTAGCAGAAGATGGTTTTAGATCTGTTTGTATGCAAAAGCATTAAACCTTTTATGTGGCAAAATTAAAACAAATATCTATGCTTCTGTGACAAGAAAGTGTAGAAAGGGAATTTTAAATTAAGTTTTGTGCATGTGTTATTTTTGTGACATATAAGATTTATTGCTGAATACATAGTATTATTTCATCATAGCATGGCAGTTGCCCGTTGATGTGGTTATTCTAGTGTGACAAGGCACTTATTGTGCCAGTTCTTTCTGCTCTGTAAGGTGTGTCTAATCCAAAAATGCAATTTATTTTCCTTAAAATGCTGATTCTATAAAGATCGAATGTAAGGAGCTTACACCAGTGTAAAGAGCTAGGGAGAAAGTTGTTCATTTTTTATTGGCTCCACTATTTTTGCATTTTGCATGAATAATATGAAGACTGATGCATTTATGTTGGTAATGTTTTCAGACTATCAAAATAATTTTGATCTGATCTTTTAGATATCTGATCTTTTCTTTGTATAAATTACTGCCAAAGATTGTGGGCACTGCATTGTACTTGACACTTTGTATTATCAGGTTTCAAGTAATTTTGAAATGCCTTTAATGTTTCAGACTAGCAATCGTTCAAGAATATGACCCAAATACTATGTGTCATGTTGAATGTATTAACTGTAACTCACATGATGCTTGAATGAAGTTGCTAGTTTGTAAGGTAAACAAAGCATTTTGCAGTATTTACTGAACACAAATATTTGACTTCCATGTTGTCAACTGTGTACAATTTTTAATAAGGTCATTTATTTCGGTCAGGGCTATTTAAATCTGTGCTAAGAAGTACTTAAAAGACTTAACTGAAGTGATCTTTTCAAGGTCTTACATGGCCTATACATTGTTCTCAGGTGAACAAGTCATGTGCCTTTTTTTAGCAAGTGCTCTTTGCAATTGCCTTTGCGCTTTTGCTTTTTTTATGAAGATAGAATAGAACACAATAAAACAGTGTCAATAAACTTAAAAGATTAAAAAGAAAGACAAAATAATGTAATCTACGACTCAAATCTTTAATAATATAAAATACATATAGGTATAGAAGAATATTATAAACAATGACTTAACACTAATAGAATCCAATGTTATTTTTATAAGATTACTGAAAGGCTATATCATTGCCTATGAAACTGATTGCTATGTTTGATAATTGTGCACAATGGTAAACATCTAGCCTACATGACATGAAATCACTTGTTTTATTGTATTTAACACATTGAAATACATGTACTGTGAAGGAGGTATATAAAGTTGTAGTTTATAATAAGTTGTTATTGAAAATTGCTTCTTATGTCAATAAGACTAGTTTAGCATAGCTTCAGGGATTTTTCTTTTTTTTTTATGGTAATATATTCTGTTATCAGAAAGAATATTGTGGCTTATGTACTTCTTGAAATGCGGTGAGATTAAACCAATGAGAATATTATCAGTTGAAAAGGTTGTTAAAGTTAATTACAAGAAATGTCATTCATCCATAAAAATAATAAACTGATAATATAAAAAAAATGTTGTTCACTTTGTGATCTTAAACTAACTGAACATATTTGTGTACTGATCTCCCTAGAGCTATTAATTATACACTTTTTCAAGTTATTATGTCTTTATATTTCTAAAATAAATTTTCCTCCCTCAAAACTAAAGGAAGTCTGAAGAATTCAATTTGTTATTCAGTAGGAACTCATAATTCTAATCTGCTATTCAATCAATATCATAGATAATACCTATCTAGATATTGTGAAAGAACCCTTCATTATCAGTATTGCTACACCAGTAGTTTCAAATAAGATAACATTGCTTTGTCATGTGAGATGACATCTTAGGTATATAAAAAAAAATAGTGTGAGAATAATATTTTACAATTATGTTAGTCTACCAAAATATTTTGCTCTAAAACAAACATCTCTCAGTTGAGGCCACTGTACAACAACTATATCTGCAAAAAACTGAAGTATTTTTCCAGTCAGTGAAAGGGTGCGAACCCTGCATATACTTTCTATAAACACTATGCGACAATCTAACATGAACAAACATCTCAATACAAAAGCAACTACACAAACTGGAATGCAAGTACCAGGCCCATTACAAAATATAACATCTGGATGGTAATTATAGATTACAGGTAATGTGCACCAAGTTGCATACAAAGTGCTGTAAACTGATGAAAGATAAGACTGCAGAACATTACGACTTCTTGGTATCCTGCTTAAGGTGTAACTATCATTTTCCTTTTCTGTTTCGTGAATCTTGACTTCACTGCTTGCGTCATTATCGGCTAAGATATACAATCTTGGTTGATATTTATTTTTGTTTAAACGTCCCACAAATCTCAATAACTCTGTTGTATGACCACCTGAGCCTATACATAAAACTGTACGCAAGGATTTTTCCCTTGTTAATTCACAGTTACCCGTGAAAACGTCGTATAGTACGTAAGATACTCGAAGAAACGCTACGATGAGACAAGTGAAGAAAGCGGCAAGGAATACGAACGCAATCATGTTTAAGTTTCTCAGTAGAAATACTTCATCCGTGACTACTCGTACAGTTCTATTATATCTTCACCTTAATAATGTTTCCGTACAGTATCCTTATGTACATTATTTAATTGTACTTCGTGTACATTTTCTTTTTTGAAATAAACATTTAACTTTCGACAAAGTGACGTATCTGATTGACGTTAACAGTTTATTTGACATTGACACTCGTTGCCACAATGGCCATGAAAGACGTGATGACTATGGTCCTTTTAGTTCTAGAATGGGGTCACATCACTATTGGCTACTTTTTTATTGACACTTAAATCGCGCACTATTTTCGCTATTATAGTTTCCGAGATGATGCTTAAGGGTCAATTCCCACTGAAAGAGCAGCGGCCGGCAGCGGCCGTAAGAGCACGTAAAATGTAAGAGCGCGGCACGCCGCGGCGCGGCGCGGCGCCGCGCGGCCCGCCGCGCTCGCGCTCAATCACTTACAATTACGGCCGCTGCCGGCCGCTGCCGGCCGCTGCTCTTTCAGTGGGAATTGACCCTTAATCTGTTTAAACTCGCAAACGTATATTTTACACTCGTAAAAATACACTCAAATGTATAAAATGTATTTCCATGTAGCTTTTCTTTCACTAGCAAACTTATGATTATGATTGAAACAAAACTTTAATAGAGACTAAGTGATCCATTAAGATAATGGAACCCTTTACGAAACCTTCAGTGAATTTAAAGGTTCAGAAACACTTGATTTACCCCTGAATTTCATTATAATCATAGCTGGTAATACTTATCACTGGACTGTCAGCTTAAAAATCGTCAGCTGTCAAACTGTCAAATCCTCAGTTTCAATTTTTCTTTCAGTCAGTGTGACAATTTGGCAAACAAATGCAAACATTTTTCGATTCAGTGACGAGTGAAAAAGTGAAATTCTATCATTTGTGTTGTTTCCAAAAGATAATGTTATTAATTAAAGTAGTATTATCGTTCCTTTAGTAGCTCAGATTTAAATATAATATTTCAAGATGAGGTTCCTAAGTATTTTGGGTTCCAGTGTCTTTCAAATTCTTTCGTTTATTTTTGTTTTGGGTTATCTTCTCGGTGTTTTGAATTTATACTTTAGCGACAAAAATAACTATTGTATAATGACTTATATGTTCGAGTATCCACAGTTCGTGGTTAGTACCAGATTGATTTACGATCACTGCTCGCCAAAAAATCTTTAAAGTATTACGATTTTCAATCATGAATATTTTTAGCGATTGACCGTTCCGGAGAATAAGATGTATCCACAATATGGATTGTATGCATACAGTGAAGGAAGATTTACTGAAAGAGCCAGAAAAATGTGGTATGTACTTACCTATAATGATGATATTTTGTGAAGAATATATAAATTTCATTCAGGTTTGTTAAAGTTTGATGTTCAAAATCTTAATAGTTCTTATGTTTTACTTGTGTTGTTAAGTAATCCCTAGAAACAGAAACACAACAGCATAAATTAAATAAATTATTACATGACTGATAAATGAAGCTTTATATTTTCATTAATTAATTTAATTAATGTTATCTTATCAGGTTTGATGGTGTGCCAGTGCTATTCCTGCCTGGAAACTCAGGAAGTCATATGCAGGCCAGATCACTTGCCTCCGTGGCACTAAGGAAGGCTCTTTCAAAGGGATACCAATACCATTTTGACTTCTTTTCAAGTAAGTCTGTTATATTTCATTTTTTTTTAAATATTAATGTTATTTTTACTGTGTCAGTAGTACTTCTTTAATTTTCTCTTAGCATTATACAATAAGACTAGCTTCTGCCAGCGGTTTCACCCGCATCCCGTGGGAACTACTTCCTGTACCGGGATAAAAAGTAGCCTATAGCCTTCCTCGATAAATGGGCTATCTAACACTGAAAGAAATTTTCAAATCGGACCAGTAGTTCCTGAGATTAGCGCGTTCAAACAAACAAACTCTTCAGCTTTATATATTATACAATACAATAAGATTAGTCATATGAGTCCATATAATCATAATCAACTTGCTCCTTCCTGTGGTGTGTCCTGTGGGAACTGCTCCCAGTACCTGGATATAATATAGTCTTTGTTACCCACGGATAATGTGGCTTCCCAACAATGAAGAATTTTTTCAAATTTGTGCAATTGTTTGGGAGCCTCTAGGATACGAACAAACAAAAAAAAACTTTATATTTTTATAGAATACCTATAAATTGATAGATATAGGTAGATAGAACCTTTATAATTTAGACAAAAGATGTAGGTAATTTAGACAAGGCAATAAGAAGCCAGACTTTCTTAGCCTTCTAACTCATGTAGGTATATTCTGTTCATCACATAGTGAAAGTGATTTATGCAGGATTTAAATATGACTAGTCTTTTGTTATTCAACATACTATTATATAAAGATTTTGAATACATGGCAATATTTTCCAATGTAACTTTGGCATCTGCTTTTACTTGATTAGTTTTTAAATGTTATGACATACAGCACTTTTATCCCCATACAAAGGTACATTTTATCATTATTTCAGCAATTTTTTTCCAAATTTTTGCTGGAATCCGATCTGTCTATTCTTCAATGATGACTGTATTTATTTAGATTTTAGTTTATGTGACTTATTTCAGTAGATCATTCACTAAACGTCTCACCAATTCTCACATAGAACCTTAATCAAATCAAAACTTGTTTTAGTCAGTTACAATGAAGAGTTGTCCGGCTTATACGGTGGAGTGCTTCAGAGCCAAACCAAGTTTGCAGCAGCTTGCATATCAAAGATCTTAAGCTTATATAAGAGCAATAGGTACACAAAATCGGTACCAACATCTGTTATACTTATTGGACATTCCATGGTAAGAACAAATATTTATCTGCTGTAAATATTTCAATAATTATTAATTAATGAAAATTTCTATAGTAAATTAATAAAAAAAAAATATTATTCAAGCACATCAAACTTAAAAGTATAGTAATACTAGCTTCCGCCAGCGGCTTCGCCCGCGTGGTGTGTTGATAAAAAGTAGCCTATGTGTTAATCCAGGGTATATCTACATACCAAATTTCAATCAAATCGATCCAGCCGTTTTTGCGTGATTGAATAACAAACATACATCCATACATTCTCACAAACTTTCACATTTATAATATAAGTAGGATAAGTAGGATATAATTATAGTATACTTTGTGATCATGTACCTAAATATTTTATCTATTCCATTTGCAGTTTACTGAGGCTTATTTTGTTATCAAATTAATCTAATATGGTCATTCATACAGTGAATTGCAAATTTTATTAAAAAATATTTCCATTACAAACTAAGTAACAAAACCAATTTTTTTTTTATAATTGTATTTTTTTTATATTCCAATTCTCTTTATCAATAGGGAGGACTCATAGCAAAACGGTTATTAGCCTACCCAAGTACCATAAATGCGACTTCAATAGCCATTTCTTTGGCGGCTCCGTTAGAAGCACCGGTCGTCAATGTGGATGCAGCAATGGACGACTACTACATGTTAATGAACCTTGAATGGGACACATACATAAACAAAAATATAGAAATGAAACAAAACAAAGTATTGATAAGCTTCGGGAATGGTCCTCGCGATGTTCTAATACCCTCCGGTCTGACGTCATCTAATGATAGTTTTATTAACGCTTTGGTAAGTAGTGAATATTGAATATTTATTTTTTAGTAGCGCATTAACTGTCTAATCTAATCTTATTGACGTATTGTTGCGGGGGACTTCGCAAGTCCGCATTATTGTTACCATAAGCAAACTTTTAACACTTATTTATTACTGTCTTTTAATTTTAAGGATCAATGCTTATACTACCTACTGCTCTGTTGACAAAATAGCTTGGATGGAACTTACACTTTAACTCTGTAACTGTTTAACTATGTGTGTATTTTTTAGATGAAAGCTGATTTTATCTTAAAAAAAACGCAATTACAGACAGGCATCTGCGCTAGTACACACCTGCGTTTTCGATATACTAGAAGAAGCTTCATTTATACATAACTAAATTCTGCCAGCGGTTTCACCCCCATCCCGTGGGAACTACTTCTCGTACCGGGATAAAAAGTAGCCTATAGCCTTCCTCGATAAATGGGCTATCTAACACTGAAAGAAATTTTCAAATCGGACCAGTAGTTCCTGAGATTAGCGCGTTCAAACAAACAAACAAACAAACTCTACAGCTTTATAATATTAGTATAGATAATAATAACAGTTTGGTTTTAACTTAACAATCCTTTCGCAGACAACAGCAGTGCCTGGTGTTTGGACATCACCAGATCACGTATGCATAGTTTGGTGCAAACAATTGGTGATGGTGATCAATCGATATTTATTCTCTATCGTGGATCCCATCACGGAACAAGTTGTTGAAGATCATCAGTTACTGAAGTCGCGTGCTGTACAATACTTTCAGGTAAAGCGTAATTATATAGAAATAAGGTTGCAATTTATTTTTATTGTTATCGGTTCTTTTTCAAATAAACGCTCATACAATTTGCGATTTATCGATGTTTGGCGATTCTAGCCTGTACAACAATGATTATGGGTTTTTCTTAATCGTTGTCAAGTCCCGAATTTTAAGGGTTAGTAACTGAAGTTCCCGTCCCGGAGGAACAAGATTTATTTTATATTGATAAACTTAGCACTAAGTATCGTCAGCAGATGATGACGTTAGGTAAAATTATGATGCATTCATAATAGACGGGAACCTCGGGAATTGGAAAACTCCGGTACTATCTACCGGAGTTTCCCGATTCCCGAAGTTCCCATTTGAATTACTTAAGATGCATGTTCCAACTTGTTCAGATTTAATTTATTATACCTACTTAATATCTGAAAAACTTTCGGTGTATTCAAACCGGGTTTATATTGTATCACTCAGTTAATATTTTTGCAGTACGATAAGATAGAGTTCCAGTTAAAGGTTAAATAATTTGTATTTAACCGTGTAGATACAATCACAGATATGTTTGCAGGCCAATCGTTCGATGACGCTAAGTCCTGATATTACTCGCGCGAATGTGTCTATGGTCGCGGATGCTTTCTGGTATGAAGATAATAGAAGAATTTATCAAATATCGCGACCACAGATTGATAAGTAAGTGATTTAACAACTCAGTATATGTAGGCAATTAAAAATAGTTAGTAGGTATTGATAAAAACATCATTAAGTATCTCAGTTCAGGTACTGACAAGTCATACTTAGTTGTAATCATGAACATTGTAAATACGCAACGGCTTCAGCAATAAATTAAAATACAACTATATGGTCCCACAAAAGCCTGCAAGATAATGTAACTACTTTAAAATAAGCCGTAAATTGTTCGAGGCAATAATGTGTGGTTTAGTTTGCTGAAAATCGTAAATTAAATATGGCTAACACTAAAATATGTTTACGACTATTTTAGTGGGTAGTTAGTTCGCCCAGGTAATCACTAATAAAGACAGTTTAAATAACAATTTTGGGTGTCAAGTATTTATTTAATTATTGATTTGTTAGTTTTAATATCGGATGATGTACGTAGTATTTAGATGTAAGTATTTCTCGTTGATTAATCAAGACAGTACAAGTGCAATACAGTTGATCAACAGTCCAAGGAATTCAGTCGCATGCTTGCGCAGTTTTCACTTTTCAGTGAAGGAAATATCGTGAGAAGTTGCACTAGTCATCACGGTTTTTTATGACGATTCACGATAGATCTATATTTTGGCTACCATCCAGAGTTGCAGTAAATACGTATTTTAAGATGCTAATGTTACGTCATTTGAATATTTCCGTCTATATCAAACATTAGAGGCAATAAGATGCATGAGAAAAAATGCACTTGCAATATTGAATAATGAATGTACTATTGAGTCCTATTGAGTATATTCGCTCGACCTTGTGGTTATTGCTGAGAAATTGCGTGGTTTAACTATACCGTAACGAAGTGCCATTCTAGATGAAACGAGAACTCCATAGAAATTACACTATTATGTCAAGTTTATTGTTCTCATTTCTACAGTTATTTATTGAAATTCCTGTTTTGATATTGTATATTGAAAACTCGGTATAATCATCGGCAGGGATATTGAGCCCTGACCTCTTCACCTGCGCAGAAGCGATTTATTGGTTTATTGCCTTATGTGTACAGTACGCAAAGCGATCCCCACTCTTCCGCTGAGAGTTCAATATCCGTGCCGATAACTATATTCACATTTAATTCTGATGGATTACAATTATAGACTAAATAATAATATTATGTCAACTTATCTATCCGTTGACTGGCGATAAGAGATAGAATTTTGCCATTATGTCCGATTTCAAAAAAAAGGAAGAGATATGTTATAGAAATGCGCAGTAAGACAACACTCCTTCCAATTTTCTTTACATACTTGTAAAGAAGTATTTTTTTATCTGAATGTGTATTTTTTCTAATAAACATTTTATTTACAGAACGACTTATGTAATGATCCGACTGGTGAAGTTCCCACAAAACCGTTTTGTGGCCGTGGAAGCGGTCAATGTCGACGATAAGGAATGGATATTCGGATGCAATGCCAAATATACGTACTTTTCTTATAGATACTGGTAAGTTGTTACTTATGCAACTTTTCTAAGTTTGTATGTACTTTCTAAGTATATCTTGGACACCAATGGCTGATAAAAAGGTGAAGGAAAACATCTTGAGGAAACCTGGACTATTTAGTCTGAAATTACCAACCCGCATTGAGCAAGCGTGGTGATTAATGCTCAATCCTTCTCCGTGTGAGAGGAGGCCTGTGCCCAGCAGTGGGACGATAAAAAGGCTGTAACAGTAACAGTTGTTACTTATACCTAATACTATTAATAACATTTTTACAACAAAAAAAAATCCCGACTAAATAAAATATCTAATACCTTCTCCTAACGATGACAAATACTATGCCGTGCAACCGCATAGTATAAATCATTATCGATTCAGCCGAACATGAGATAATCGCGCACAATTAGACAGGTCAAACGTACTTCCTTTTTTTTAAAGTCAGGTAAAATAAAGTACTTATATGATTTCTAAGTAGGTATCCTAAAACGTAAATATTTCGCACAGCGATGTGGTTAATACTTCTACAGAAAATACTATCATTTTCCTATTTGTTTTAATTTCTACTGAAACTGTCACAGCAATTTTTAATTATTTTTTTTCTGTTTTACCAGTACATATTTGCCTATCAGATCTCCATAATCTAATTATTAGGAAAATAGTAAACCTACATATATCCTACCTACTGCCTGCATGGGTTATAATACATAGTTTAAAACAGTTATAGTAGTTTAAAACAAACCTGTTGAAGTGTGTTGTTTTCAATAGGTATGTTATCTATCACCGATACCTATATTAAAGCGTCCGTGATCTTCCTAGATTATAAGAAGATTTTATTGACATTTTCTATCTTTCGAATGTCTCTCAATAATTCCAGTATTTATCTTGTTTCGTTGCTAAACAATCTGTCAAGTAGTGTTAAAAATAACTATCGGTGCTTCACATTCTTGGATGGTGTCTTAAGATATTGCCGGAAAGTGTCACCTGTAAGCATCGATATTACGTCTATATCCGGAGATTATGACGTATAAAGCAGCTGGTACTTGTAGGTACGATTTAGAAGAAATAGTAATCTATAGGTACTAATATAATAAAGTCGAAGAGTTTACTTGTTTTAAAGCGAAACAAATAGTTCCAGCAAGGTCCTGAAATTGCCTCAGGAAGTACTGGACCTGTTTCAAAATTCTTTCACTGTTAGATAGCTCATTTATCGAGGTATATATGCTATATATTAAGGCTATGTATATGGAACTTTTTATCTGAGTGCGCGAAATAGCTCAATCGAGACACGGGTGAAATAGCATGTGAAACCGAGCATTATCTCATTCGGCTATAATATAATAAAGTCATCAAGTAGCAAGTACCTGTCTGGCTTAAAAGATCGTGTATGTCCAACTAGGTCAAACGCTGACCTTATAAACGGCAGTTATCTGATAATGACAGACGTTCAGCGAATATCAATGTCACTTCCATACAAACATGAGTTGCCTATTCTAAGGATATTGACCTATTCACCACTGCCGCACTTATCCGTATCAGAATATTAGACTGATATGACGTGATAGTGATTATTTGGATAGTTATTTCGTAGAAAAATGGATAGTGGGATATTAACAATAAGGGTTTCTCAGTAGGTTACGTCATGTGCGAAAAACAAAGTCCAAATGTCGTGCTGAACTGAAATAATAAATAACCACTTTAGTGATTATTTCTTATTTTATTCTAATGCTGCTACCTGCCTATGTTATAAAGTATGATGGCTGCATTTTAAGCGCTGAGGACGTAATAGGCGTATAGATAATATGCTTTTGACCCCATATTAAGTAGGTACTTTACGCATTCATAACTCATAAAATGATGTGATATTTTAATATCCACGTCCTTCTCTCTTTCTTAAGTATCTAATGACTGGTTTTTCCAATAGCATCGAAGAAAACTACTTTTAACACTGAAAACATCTAAAAAAATGCATTCCACTGTTCTAGACTCAGAATAATTATCCGCAATAAATTGAATAGAAAGTAGCAAACAGTGCTATTAACGTGCTCTTTGTTTTTATTCTAGTAAACATGCAGTCTCATTGTCAGAACTAAGCCGATGGACAGGTGCCGCCAACGACTTCGGTAAACGTAAATTAGCTACGATAAACTTGCACAAAATCAAAGAAGAATACCCTGATTGGTCGCACGTAATTGTCAAAGTATCGCCTACTAAGAAACCGGTGAGTAAAATTAACTGTAATTAAATCCATCAGCTGGTTTTGAAATAGGTTCTAGTGATTGCTCATGCTATCGCGTTTATATCTTATCCAAAGAGGTGTCGTACTTCAGTAGAAGAGTAGTTTAATTGTTTTGCCAATTAGGACTTAATTAAGTGAACAGCACTCGAAAAGACGTTAAAAGGATACAAAATAGTGGGTGGAAGTATTTAGTTTTGACTTAAGTCAACTTCTGGAGATAATATATCTACAAAAAGAGGTATTTCAATCAAACGCAGGAGACTAGTAAAAACAGTGTAACTGTGTTAGGTACATTGAATATGAATGTGGCTTTAGAACATCTGTAAACAAAAATGTTCCCACTATATTTACGATGTTTCTTAATGTTTTTTCTGATGTAACACAAGGAAATGAATGAGGTATAGTCTATTAGTAGCCGAGACCTTCCATCATATGCGTGCGTAAGGGAAAGGGCATTTATTTTGATCATATCGTGAAATAGGTGTTGGACGCATTCCAGAACTTTCGGCGGTGTATGATTAATGAAGACGTTGCTAATATATGAGTAAGGGTTAGATGTGGTTGATGACATCATCGTCTCTCGTAATTTTAAAGCCCTTTGTCTAGTAGTAGAGACGTCTTATGCAAAGAAGTCTGACTTCAAATGCATGAATGTTTGTTTGAGTTCCCTGTCAACATTTTGTCTCCAAGATAGAATTATAAAGGCGCAGATGTGTCATACTCACACCTTGTATAATTCTTGCTAAATAACTTTGCAATTGAGGTATTGTTACGTATTCAAAATACGCAGTATTAATCTATACTAATATTATAAAGAGGAAAACTTTTTTTTTTGTTTGGTTGTAATGGATAAACTCAAAAACTACTGGACCGATTTTAAATATTCTTTCACCATTAGAAAGCTATATTATCTGCGAGTAACATAGGCTATATTTTATCCCGGTGCGGGCAGTAGCTCCCACGGGACGCGGGTGAAACCGCGGGAAAACGACTAGTATTCAATAGTAGTCAACTTCGGACAAGCAAAGCTTCTCGTCAATATAAAAATAGCTAACTTCTGAACAGCAGTTTTTTGGCGCGATGTGTAAAATGGATACATTTTCAGAAATAATATTATTCCAGCGTTTTTAAAATAAAAGTAGCACAGATATGAACATAATAAAATTTCCAGCTTATTTCCAGATAGTGTTAAACGTCGATGTGAACGATTACGCGTCTCGTCAGATCGAGGTAGACGTACCCTCAGATCTGCAGTTTGGCAAGTTCGAAATACTCAAAGAGACTGAACAGGACAGTTTATACTATGAGTTAATACTGAAAGACTTCAATACATTGCATCAAGCGTACTTGCTTCATGTTGAACCTACTGCGAGTTGTAAAGCGACGCAGTTTCATGTGTCCGCTGAATTGCATGTTCCGTGGGCACCTAATCATGAAAACTACCATTATTTTACGTGAGTATATTTACTTTTTACATTACATGATTCGGTTAAAAATACAATACAAACATCCGTATTAATAACTTCCTTTTTGGGAAGTCGGTTAAAATGAATATGACAATGAGCATTGGATATAGTTATCATTGTGTATTCGGCAAATTTATCCGAATTGTGTGTCGCGTGTCGTAAAGAGAATATCGCACTGCTAACACAAGACTGTATCAACTCAAAATGAAGCTTTTTTCAGAAATGATGGAAAACTAATTACTCGTTTCCTGTTAACGATTGTAAAAAAGTGAACACTGTTTTAAAATCAGGGATAAAATTAAGGGGTTTCTATAATTATGAGTAATTTTTGAGATTGCGGGTTATCAAGTTATTTCCAAATTTCGAGTTAATACAGTATTGTGTGATAAATAAAAAATAAAAAAAGAATTATTTTTAGTTGCGTAGTTTTAAGTGATATAATTTTGACTTCCTGCAATTTATTTTGATTTTATTTGAATGAATTTAGGTAAGGTATTTTGAGTTAGTATACTTTTTCATTAGGTCTGTTATTTTAGATACTATAGTTAGGGCATAAATAAAGCAAGATAGAAGTAAAATATTGTATTTATCAAAAGAAACCACAAAAATTAATAATACAAAAACCATAATTATGGCACTTACAACAGTGAAAATCAACATAAACATTATGAAGTAGGTACGTATTTTAGATTAATTAAAGTTTCTTTTTTATTTATTATTCTTAGGCAATTCTAGTTCAGTCATTTTACAAATAATCACTAATCTTTGTAAATTCTTATGTTATGAAATCAGTTTGGACTTATAATTAAATAAATTATACTTTTTAAACCTAACAACAAAAATGTAAGTATTCTTAGGCAATAGTAATCAGTCACTTTACAAAATTTGTATTGATAATTTTTTGGATTGATAAGATTAGTGATGACTATTTAATAGTCATCACTAATCTTATCAATCCAAAAATCACACAATGAATCTTTGTGAATTCAAACTGTTATACAAACATTTTGGACTTATATTTAAATAACAAAATAATCCTTTTTAAACAAAACAAGAACAAAAAACTTTTAATTACTTATTTATCAGTCTTAAATCACAAATGTAAATGCTTCAAAGCAATATAGAATATCGAATTGAAATAATATCTGATAGGTGCTAACTAATAGTTTGTCGTTCGAATTACTCAATCAAATCTCGATAATACGATTCATAATAGGTTCTCGGAATTATATTTTTATCAATCAGTTCTTTTATATCTCTTTTTTTATTCTGATTTAAGGGAATCTGGCTTGTGTATGCTGGCGACAAACCAATAGAAAATATTATCGACTGGTTTCCAGACCGTCGTGAACTACGTACATAAACTTTATGGTAATTTTCATCTTCATAAGAATTCTTATAGAAAAAAGTGATAGGATTTTCCTTTTCAACACGGAGCACCTTTATATCATGCCATTTCACTTGGTTTCGATCCTCGTTTACATTGAAATTACTGCCCCACTGCTCTTGAAGAAGTTTAAGATCAACAAATTTATCGTAGGTCATGTCAGTAACTTTGTAAGGTTGTCCGGTCTTTTTAGCTATTTGAATTAAGGTGGCATATTGATGCGGGACATAGATAGGTCCTGATTTAAGAAAACGCTTCACTTGTTTTTCAATAACGCTGTGTACGTTATCGCCCTCATTTTGAGAGTGACCTCTAATCAAAAATTTGTGGGTGATACTACTTATATTAAATTTTTGTGTTGCATATGCGTAGGCTGATAAGAGGTATTTATTTTTTTGCTGTCCACAGCAGTTGTCGGAATAAAAAATTACATCGACTGGTTCTGGTTTATTCTGTGTAATCTTTTCTAAATAATTTAAAATGCATGTTCCTATTTCAGTCGCACCTCGTTTTCCCTCGATTTCATTCCAGAAGTAACATTCAACGTCTTTAGCATGTAAGTCGCTTACAGTAAAGTTAAAACAATTAATTCTACTTTTGTAGTAAAAAACTGATATTTGGCCTTTTGGTACCGGCATGACAGCCTGTAAGTCGTACACGGCAACAATTGTGTTATCGTTCCTAGTCTTGTCATTTTCTTTCTCCCTTCTGGCCAGTTCTTTTTCTTTTAAATGAATTTCATAAGCTTCATTAATTTTCTGCTTCTCTTCTTCGTCAGCATTTTTAAAACTTTCACATAGATCGCACTGATCTTTCTTTGGTATGTGGAATGAAATGTTGAAATCTCTATTGAAAATACGGTTAAAAGTAGATTGAGATGCAAACGGTAGGCTATCTTTTGTACGAATGTCTTTGTAATCTCTGTATAAGTCAGCTAAAGATTTTTCACAGGAAATGTATTCTCTTGATGTCTGGGCTCTAAGGTAATGCGATGGAATTCGTGGTACGCTATTTATAAACATTTTCACGCTATCATAGACCTCTGGATCAACAGTGCGATGATTATTATGCTTCCCGCGTAATTCACTCTCTACAAAACCAGTCTCTGATTTTTTTGATAATGCAGTAGCAATCGGTCTGTCATTTATAGCGAGAGTATTTTTAAAAAATGTTTTGCAAACTCTAATATTAGTGTGATTTAGCTCGAAATAAAATGCAGTATTTAATTTGCGGAAATTTTGAGTAGATGAGTATCTGTATTTTGGTTTTATTTGTGAAGTATGAGCTATTATAAATTGTCTTTGTTTTTGCAAGTCTCCCAAACGCCAGTAATCATTAAAAATGTCTTGTCTCGAGGTCTCGTCTATTTTTGCTCGACAATTTAATCGACATTTATCTCCACACACAGGACCCATCTTTCTTGCTGGGACTTGTTTTTTAACACTTGAAGTGTAGTCCTTACCTGTGTTTCGAAGTGTTTTAGCAATTTTACTTTTCCAATTCTTTTCATTTCTCACCCTTTTCTTTCCTCGTACGATTTCCTGTACCTCTGAAGCATTTGCCTCTGTAGTTATTTGACTTGCTGATCCACTAGTAGAAGCAATGTGATCTGAATTATTTTCTGCTTCATCATCTGAGCTACTTGATGAAGATGAACTGGAACTACTTGCAGATGAGCTACTTGAGGAAGAACTACTTGGAGGTCTCGTGGCTTCACCTTGTAGTAAACGGGAAACATTACCTGTTGACCTAGGAATAAAGTTAGGGTCGCAGTCCGAATCGTCAAAATCACTCTGATCACTGTGCAGGGGTGAAATGTAGTATTTTCTTTGGTCAGATGGAGTGTTTTCTTCGTTAATATTATTTTCCTTATCCGTTTCATCGATGGTGGTCGTTTTGGTCGCCATATCTACCAGAAGACGCCCACGATTCATGCTACAAACAAACAAAAATTAATGTAGGTACCTATTTACGTAGCGAAAATATTTTTTCGTCACTTAGAATGTTGTAACTCAAAATTATTTTGTAAATTATAGAGAAATGTTTTATTTTGACTATAAAATAACTGATTGAACGTGCGGTTTGAATACTATTAATAACAACAATTATATTATTGAAATATGAATAATTTACTCCAAAAAACTTAGTAAACAAATATTTTTCATCAAAACTGCATTAAGTCTAAAATTAATAACTAAACTAACAAGAATGTCGTTATTCAAAATATCACTTGAAATCGATTCCTTGTTAACCAACAATAATGTAATAACTCGAAATACACCAACTTCATAATTAGGTTTCAATCAACAATAACGTATTAAGTCGTAAAAATACATCAATTTTTACATACCTGATTCAGCAATAACGCAGCAATTCAAAATAATGCGGTCTATTACGCAAAGTGACACGTCCTCACCACTCGAATTTTAACCGTAACTAAAGATGACGCAGTGTTGCGGGGGGGGTTATAACAGTTGGTAAATCATGAACAGAGACTTATAACGCCATCTCGTAGATGTTTCTTGCGCTATTTCAGTGACGGTTTTATTGACGCGTAGATAATTAAATTTAACATAAGAAGAATGAGTTATCTCGAAATAGATTTTTTTTGAGTTGATACAGTCTTGTGTTAGCAGTGCGATATGTCTTTCTAGTTTCTGCAATGAAGCAACTTATCGTTATTTGGAGACAAAGACAAAAGCAATTATTTTTATCGAATCAAATGTACTAAACACTTTTTCCCTATAAGAAAACGATAACCGTAAATGACATTATTCAATATTTACCTCATGCTTAATAGTATTTTTTACCCAGCGACAAAAAAAGGCCCATTTATGATATTTAAAACAACATTTTACATGAATAATTCCTATGTTAAATGTATATTTAAACTATTTCAGGCAAACAAAACAATCTCCGATGAAGTTAAGGCTGTACAGAAGTAATCCCAACATCACTGAGGGTTTAGACGCTACGGAAGATGTGAAAGTCACACTTTTGTTGGACCCACAGTGTACTTATAGCATTAGGTAAGTGAATGAAAGTAGGAAAAAATAAAACATACTTTTTAAATTATTTTAATGAATTATATACTATACTTTAGTTAATTTCTCGCAGTTTCAGTACCTACCGGAAACTGCGAGAAATTAACTAAAGTATAGTATATAATTCATTAAAATAATTTATACACGTATTATAAATTTATTTCCCAAGAGAATGTTGTCCTATTGGGAAATAAATTGGTACATAATATGTTTAATTTTAAAATTTGATTCGTGAAGCCACTCCTTGAAATATTATAATAGACCTTTGGTCAAATTCTACTCCAAAAAGAATTTATTTCTAACTAGCTTTTGCCCGTGATTTCGTTCGCTCGTGGAATAGTGACTTCGGGCAGATTTTTGGTTTAACCGATACGATGACGCTGTATGTCCGGAATAAATTTTTATTTTTTGTAATAAAAACTATCCTATGTCCTTTCTCAAGTTCCAAACTATGTCTGTACCAAATTTCACACAAATCGGTTTAGTAGTTTAGGCGTGAAGAAAAGACAGACAGACATAGTTACATTCGCATTTATAATATTAGTTTGGATATTAGGTACATCCCATATAGCGCCATATCATCATTGCATTTAATTTTAATCACAATTTCAGTATATCAACATCCTGGTACCTCCGTCTCGCACAAATAGCTCGGAACTACAGTCCAGTGATAGTGCCTTATGCCACTGCTATAGTTCTATTGGCAGCTAGAAGCAACATATTGCATTTACAAGAACATGGATCCTGTGTATCGTTGCATACAACCTTCATGAGTGAAGGCGTCAAGCCGTACTATGCTCTCGTGTTTGGAAGATTGGGGGCTACTGTTTTTCTGTAAGTATATTTTAAGATCCACAAGTTTTAGGTTTCCATCAATAGTTGCAAGGTAAATTCTGAAAAGTATACCCATACATATCTGACATTCATAGTCACAATCCAAAAACACAGTCGATAGTTTGACAAAACATTTGCAGCGGGCTCATAAAGCAGTATGGATGATTTGCCATCGCAAAAAAAAAAATATGAATTTACCTTAAAAATAAACTGTCACAGCTATCGGACCGACTATTGGCAACAGTTTAGTCAGCTGTGTGCGGAGGCTCATAATCATCCGACTGCATAAATTTTATAGATTTTGGATGCGTTTATCCTATCTGGATCGTTAGTAATACGTGTCGGATTGCCGTCCCATCGGAATATGAGAGTGAAGGAATGTGAGTGCACCTGTGTCTGCGCAAATGCTTGTGCACTATAATATGTCCTGTGCAGTTGGCTAATCTCCTTACATGAGAACAACCGCAGTAGCCGATAATCGGCTAGGAGGACATCATCAATATTTATTATCGCTAAAATCCACAGAAGATATGCATCAAACATTTCATTTATTCTAAAATACCTTTTTCTCTTTACAGTTCCATTCCTATTCTATCGTTCATGTTCGAGAACGCTAGCTGGCAGAATCAAGAGCTACGGTACTTCGTGAAGTCTCTGCTAGTGTTGCCAGCCTACATGACGGCTTTAGGCATACTAAACATCATGGCGGCTGCAGTGTTGGCAGTTATGGTGTTTTCATCGCAGATCGCGCATAGACTACTGTTTAGGTATGTAAACCTTTTAGACAATATTATAGGAGGAAGAAGGTTGTAGCTAGACTAATGTTTGGTTTTGAGTATGGAGGGAACATTTTCTTAGTTTTGTATGGTAACGGAATTTTCATTGGATTGAAATTCTGCATAAATATAACTACATATAACTAGCTTTTGTACATTATAGAGCAGGTAGATGCAGAAGCATTTATTACGTATCTTTATTAAATTCCACTTGATAAGAGATTTATGTTTGCGATAAAGCCGTACCATATGTTATAGATGAATGCAATAACACTCATAATAGACAGCTTTATCTCGTACTAGCTTCTGCCAGCGGTTTCACCCGCATCCCGTGGGAACCTCGGCACGGACCCGGATAAAAAGTAGCCTATAGCCTTTCTCGATAAATGGGCTATCTAACACTGAAAGAATTTTTCAAATCGGACCAGTAGTTCCTGAGATTAGCGCGTTCAAACAAACAAACAAACTCTTCAGCTTTATAATATTAGTATAGATGTAATTCCTTCCGATGTCTTTTTTCCTGTTACCGTTATGATACTACCTACATATTTTATCTGTGATATGTTTATATCTTCGTTCAGAAAATACCATTTTTTTTCTGTTATTTATTTTTGTCTGCTACCGTTCCAAACATTTTTTTGTTACTATTTGAGCCATATACATATGTATTCTTTCCTACATATATATATCTTTATAATTCATCTACCAAATGTTACTAAACTTGGATCATTAATTGTATCATGAAAGCGTTTCTTATTTTGGTTTCCCAGAACTTGTGCATACACATCATGTCAAAGAAAAATACCTACATACTTTAAACATTTCTTATGTTATCTTCTAATCTTCAGAATAATGTGGCGCGGTGGCAGTGGTTTAGCTGAGAAGGTGGCATCAGGTCTACAGAAGGTACCAATGGTTGTAAGCGCAGGACTGCTATGTGCGGCGCCCCTGTCTTGTGGAGCTGCCTCACTCGTCGCTGGTGCAGCTTTCTATGCGTTTATGGTAAGCACTAGCTTCTGCCAGCGGTTTCACCCGCATCCCGTGGGAACTACTTCCTGTACCGGGATAAAAAGTAGCCTATAGCCTTCCTCGATAAATGGGCTATCTAACACTGAAAGAAATTTTCAAATCGGACCAGTAGTTCCTGAGATTAGCGCGTTCAAACAAACAAACAAACTCTTCAGCTTTATAATATTAGTATAGATAATCGTCGAATGATAGGTATCCTTCTTGTATACCATGTTGAAGTAACAGAACATTTCTTTATAATAACTACCTTATTCCAGCTTTCGAAAATGTACGAAGAATACCTAGAAGATTACGTGTACAAAATAATGGCGAAAATAGGCTCCAGAATATGCCGTATGTTTAAGAAGAACAAAACTAAGGAGGCTGAAACTAGTTTAGTAAAGGCTGATGAACATTCTAGTCAAAATGGAATTGAGAACAAAGGGAAGGTGACGTCAGAGAAAGGTTGTCAAGCCAATGATAAGAAGAATGAGAATAATTTGGATGTGGATGAAGATCTGAGCAGCTTGAATTTCCACATGATGATGTTTTCCATGTGGCTTGCTGTCACTATGGTTAATGTGCCGGCGTTGTTGACGTGGGCTAGGAACTTTTCGTAAGTGATGTTCTTTTGTTTTTTTTTTACCTTATTAACGGTGGATTTTTATTATCTATCAGTTGATTTGGTATAAGTGATTGAATTTTGACATTTGGCCCATTCAAGTAATGTAACATGCCTATGGTGATCACACTGCCCCGCATCATGCTGCATCTTGCGTGTCGACGCACCTACGCGCGTTGCGGGAGTGCAGATCTGCATCATCGTGCGGGTTTTTTGTGCACTCACGCGCGTAGGTGCGTTTAGTAGATTCACGCACGGCGGCTCTCATAGAGATCCATTTTCAAATACAGGAATGAATTTTAAGCAGTGCACAAAAAAAAACTGGTGATCTAGAATCATTAACAGAACATATCTGCATCATCAGTAAAAAAAAATTTTTCATTCTTTTGTCCGCCCTAAACTCAGCAAAATATGGATACCAACTATTCTTACGCGCTTGGAGCAGCGCTCGCGTCAGTAAACCGGTTTCGTGTTGCCGCCGTGCCTACTACGACGACTATGACCGTACAATCGGTTACAAAATAAACATCTTTCGATATCAATAACTTTTCTTTTTTGTACTAAAGCTCGACAAAATAAAAATATACGTATCTATAAAACTTATTTAACTATAAGTTGACAAAGTTTGCGCACTGGATAAAATTCATTCCTGTATACACGTCACGCCCATTTAAAATCACGCGCGGCACTGCGGGATTCAGTGTGCCATACCTTGCGTCTCGCCCCGCACCTACGCGCGGGGGTGCATGTTTCTCCGCGTGTATGCGCGTGATCCGCATGAACGCGCGTGGATGCATTTTCAGTGTGTTAGACTATGCGTGTTTTCCATACAAACGGAGATATTTACAAGCAACGGAAAAAAACGCATCCCCGCGCTACGCTGCATCATGCCAGGCAGTGTGATAATCGCCTACGTAAGCAAAACTGCAGATAAATAAAATATCGGGAGCGGAAGTTACTTGCGCTAACGACCAATGACATCTATGAACCACTTTGTCGAAAAATTGTTCGAAGCTGTCAAAACAATTTACTGCGGATTAGAATAAAATATGTTATTGTAATGTACTTGTATTCAGTAAATAACCTTTACCTTACATTAAACTTTGATTTCAGATACAGCATTGTGCTGAAACCTGATACGTCGTATCACACGGGTTTGGTAATGTCTGCTTGTTCAACTTGCGTGTGGCAAATGAATGGTCCTAGGAGGAATTTGTAAGTTTCTAAATATTACAAAAATATTGCGATATTGTATTGATTCTTTCAATTTTCTTGATGATATGTCTTTTTTTTATTTCATCCGTGACGGTCCCGGATCAGAATAGGACCTCCCCATATCTCTACCGTGGGTGTCGTAAGAGGCGACTAAGGGAACCTAAAGGCTAGTGCATAACATTTGCACTTTGGGCCATCCGCACGGTGACGGGTAAATCACCACAAAAGCATTCCCAAAGAGGGTTGGTGTCAGGCAGGCGGCCGACCTTAAAACTTATGCCAAAACTTCTGCAGCATGAAGAGAGTAAATGATATGAGCGATAGGGCTAGGGCGTACCCCACAGGCGACGCGCTGGAGCAGCACCCGGCTCCTGTGAGAAAGAGTATGGAGGAAGAAAACATGCTGCGCCGACCCCAAATAAAATTGGGATAAGGGCGGGAGGATGACGTCTTTTTTTAATTTAAATGTCCTGTAGTAAAAGATGTCACTGCTTGACAACAACTTATTTAATAGGTATACAAACTCATTACACAACATGTCCTATATTTGCTTACAGGAGACACTACGAGTCGGTCGCAGCACTACTCTTCACAATGGCAGTATTCATACTGGCTTTAGGACCACTATCACTAACCATCGTCAACTACGGTGTAACATTCATGTTCGCCGTTATCACTGTGCAGCAGGTCTGCGATAAAGAGGAAATTCTACCCTCAAAAGCAAATACTCACAAACCAAACATTGATAACGATAGCGAAACTTCGAATATAGAACACGAATTCAGTGACAAAAGTCAAGAAGAGAAATGCGATGAAAACAGTGAAAAAACAAGTGAAAGTTCCGGAATGGAAGACGCTCTTGAAGATTGTGATATGTGCAATGAAAGTCAAATATTTAATGCTATAAAGCGCCTTAGAGACAAATTGAATTATAATGAAAATTTATAGTGTACTCTGTTGCTGGAAAATAGCAATAATATAAGAACTCTTTAACAACACATCCAGGCGTAGTGCGTTAAGAACATGTGCCTTATTGGAACACGTGTTTGTGTGATAGTTCTATGCCTGCTGACTGGTTGAAATGACTATCAAGTCAAAAAATAGGCAGTGAGTAACATATTTATTCGAATTTCGGTACAGAAACACGGTCGAGAAGTAGTCTCGAAAACAATTTTATTACTTTTCCATGTTAGTATTTTACAAAATGAAGTATTCAGAATATTTTTGTAATATGAAATATATTTTATCCGGTTATAGAGGATTTAAATTATTATTGTATTGTCTTTACATTTTATTGTATCAACGATTTTTTTATGAAAAGTATAGGTACTAAAACAAACTTTTTCCACTTTTTAAAGTATGAATAATGATGTTGCCTTAAACAACTGTTATTTTTGTTGGAAGAGAAACATAATAAGAGACAAGGCGAATGTGAAAATTTTAGTTTTCTCTTCCTTGGATTTGGATCTTTTAGGATGTGGTGGATGGAGATGATTTTATGTCCTTTCCTTACCTAATATAAAATATTTCAAACTTGATATTGATAGTATCAGTATTTTACTATGCGTATTACGTCACTTCCTCACATAACTTCCTATATTATTCTAGATTCAAATTAAATCTTCTATCTGCACTGCACATTTTTTTAAAGAGGTCTGAATATTTAAATATGTAGGTTACATACATAGGCACTTTTTATCGTTATAGATAGAATATTATTATCTAGATTAGTGCTAGAAATGTTATACCTGATATTATCCAGTTGCTAGATTTTATGAAAAACCTTTACATTAGCAATAGCATATGGTTCATGTAGAATGAGAAATTCTTCTCAATCTTAGCCATAGTTGTACCACCTAGTGTTTGTAAGAAGGAAAAAGGAACAGTTTTTATACTTTGGCATCAAGCATTTATACTTTGACCATAATGCAGACCAAATGAAACTAGGTATTGTTGGTTATCTATCAAATAGAAAAGAAAAAGGAACCTTAGCTCCACCCACATGACAGTTATTAGCATCACAAATGGCAAAAGACATTTAATCCTGGATATCAGCCTTCCAGGGTGAAGCCTGAAATTAAATCTATGTAGCAGCAATCTGAACAATATTTAGTGGGTTATATTTGCTTCACTTGTCAAATTAATATTTTTTTAAAGTTCTATACATGCACTGGTCCTAAGAACTCCTTTTGCTTCATCTTAATTAAATCATGTTAAAGCTTGCAAGGTTAATAACGGAAATTGTTAGTCTTCCATGTTTTTGTTGATTTCTACTTCTCAATATGCTAAGCAGCTATAAAAAATAATACGACGAAATACCATTCCTTAATTTGTAAGAACCAAAGGTGTTATATTAGTGATGAGATACTTAAAATAATAATTGCAGATCAAGGTTTTATTTACGCTATGAACAAAACAACTTTGGCGGCTCAAGTTAATTGTTTTACTGCTCAGTGGATAATTTTGGATCAAACAAAATGTTAACTGTATAGACAAACAGCTAAGCCCATTTCTTTGTGAATAAGTTTGCATGTGAGGAGTTAACATGTGACAGTGAAGAATACACCTCAGTCTTGTTCCTTGTACACATCTCATTTTGTCATAATAAGCAGCTTAATGTCCAGTACCTAATTGTTTATACTCAATCTTTGTTCCTAAACTGTTTTAACATCATTTTAATCGAGGCTTTCCAAAGAATACATGTTTTTGTTTTTGCCACCAACAAAATACATATCTGAATAGTGTATTAGAAATTTATACGGTGCTATTTTAAGAATGGCACAAATTAAAATTCTATCTTTTTAGAAGTTCATGAAATAAAGTAGATACATAATTAGAAAATCTTTGACATTATAAATTTTAACTCCAAATACATTGTTTTGTTAAGGTTCATAGTATTTTGTATTATTTTGTGAAGTTTGTGATATATAAGTATGTATTCTATGAATGGGAAATCTGATGACAAAATTTATAAGTTCCATTGTTGAAAGTGAAATAAAACCAATATGAACCTTAAAAACTATTTTATTTGAGAACAATGAAACATACAGCTGTTAGGAATATACTTCTGGTCGCTCTGATGGCTGGATCACACACGAACTGCTCTATTTCTTCCCCTTCTTGCCTGCAGGTTTCTCTTCATTGTTTCTTGGGTTCTGCCAGTTCAATGGGTTGCGGCGATACATGGGCCATGGGGGTACAGTTAAGATCGCAGCTAAGATAAATCCGGCTCCCAAAATGTACACAGACTGTGAGAACTGTTGAACGATGTAACCCCATACGAAACCGACTATACTGAAGAGCGTAATTATGGCTCTATATAGCTTCTCTGCTTTCGCTTGGCCGACATAGTCAATGTGAGTGGGTATGGAAGTAAAAAAATCCATATTTAATAATATAAAAGGTACTAGAAAACTAATATTAATCACTTGCAGAGAAACCACAACAAATTCAATACGTTTTGATTTTACGTCAAATGACAGCTCGCGATCGGCCAACGACACGTCATACAACCATCAAATCAATCCCTCGCCCACAGATAGCAATAAATTTCCAATGCTAATATAATTATTTACTTAAACCATTGCAGGCATATCTTTTATTCTTATCAGGTTGCCTGCGTTTTGGATTAATTGTTTAATGAAAATTATGAAAGTAAATCAAATCAACTATTTCAAACTCCGTAACCAGTACATCCATTAAGTAAAAAGAAAAAAGTGATGCGGCTACTGACTGATGGGTATTATTACCATTTTAGAAAAATAAAGCAATGCAATGTACTTCAGCTACACGGGAGACACCAATTTTTCTTGGGAACAGTTGAATCCCATGAACTCGTCCTAATTTTCACTTGAACAGGGGGCAGACGGATATATGTTGTTTTTTTTGCAAGGCTGACCAAGCTCGTTTTGTTTTCAGTTTATGGAAACGCACTTACACTCGTATGATGACCGATTATCGCTGGGGGGTATCATGCGAGAAAGTCACTCAAAAGACAATTTCATGTTCAATGCCGTTAAATTATATATAAACTATTTTTATTTCCGGAACTGATCGAAAAAAAACTGATAGCATTACATATATTATCCACTTACAATGATGCTTACAATCAGTTCTCAAATCCCTGGCACCAAAATCTGCGTGGAATGCAATGCACAATAGGCCTCGCTGCCTATTTGCTTGGGAGGCCTCGGCGTCCGCAAAATTTCCAGTCTTAGTTTACCGGCATTCCTCTCCTCGGTCCACAGCACCGCAAGTCTCACTAGGAAAATTCTATCTTCCTCACTGGTGGACTTTAGGGTGCCGTGTTTGGCCGATGCGTTGAATGCTTGGAAAATGACTTGCCCAAATACGGTTTTGCCCAGTGACCCCTCCTCTCAGAGACAGTGGGATGGGCCGCTCTGCAGCATCACACGGAATGATCTTCTTAATACGTGTAATGGTGCTGCCGAGCGTGCTCGCCTGCTAGCTGTGGGAGTATGGGACCCGGACTATGGTTGCAGGTTATTCCAGCATATATGTATAACCAGGGGCCCGATTCTCCTAAGTTAATAATGTCAAAATCGAATAGAAATCGAATCGCAATATGATCGCAATAGCAGTTTTAACCATATCGGGCATTCTGCTACTAATAAAAGACCAATCGTATTCGATTGACATTTGATTGGTGTGCGATTGGTCTGCTATTTTGGTGATTTTGGTCTATAGGTACGGTAGTTCGCTGTACAATCATTTTGCAATCGTAAATCATTTGTAGACAAAATGATTCTGAAATTCAAAATGATGATGTTAGAGCCTAATGGACTGGTACGTGACGATGGAAAGAGGCCAGATGGTATGACGTTGTTGCCATGGAAGATGGGTAGGCCCTTGGTGTGGGACGCAACATGCGTCGACACCTTGGCGCCATCACATCTTCCTAGCACGGCAGGCTGTGCTGGGGCGGCTGCAGCTTCTGCAGAGACCACCAAGCGGCGCAAATATAATAACCTTATTGGAAATTATAATTTTGAGCCGTTTGGGGTCGAAACGCTCGGACCATGGGGCCCGAGTTCGCGGTTACTTTACAAGGACATCGCGAAAAGGCTTGTCGACGCTTCGCGTGACCAGAGGGCTGGCTTATTCTTTGGACAAAGAATTAACATTGCCATTCAACGTGGCAATGCAGCCAGTCTTCTGGGCACGTTTCCGGAGGACAGTGATGCGGAGGAATACTTCGACGCCTGATCGATGTTCTTTTATATATGTTTTATGTTTGTATATATTTTGTATATAGTATTTTATTTTTAGATTTGTATAAAGATAAGTAGTTTAAGTTTGTGTATATAGTGTGTACATTACATAAAATAAAGATTTACATGTTAAAATTCTAATAAAGGAATGCACAATATGAATATTCCTTATTACTTTCAAGATTATTTCATGATTTTTATTCTCAAGGAGTGTTTTTATGAAAAGAAGGTAAGTAAGCCTGACATTAATATAGCAACACCGCCTACCACTTTTCCGTCAGTCGATTGTCAACATTCAGTACGATCAGACTCATTAGGTTAATTTTTAGTTAACAACAAAGATAATTAGTTTTATTTTCAAAAAGTACAACAAACAAAATTAAGAAACAAAATGACAACATTCAAGCAAGTTCCTCTTACATGCGGTGGCCATACTAGACCAGTCGTGCATTTGGATTTTAGTGACGTTACAAAAGATGGATATTATTTAATTTCGGCTTGCAAAGGTGAGTTTGACGACTAATTTGTAATCAGTGTGCCCTATTGCCTTGGCCCATATTTAGTGGAAGTCTTGCAAGTGTGACTATGTGCGTGATCAGTGTTTTAAGATGACAGATGTTGGTGACGAGATGTGTTCGAAAGGCCTTCACTTTTCTTGTTTGTGTGGAGTTGTCCGCTCGGCCGGCGTGCATTCTATGCATGTTGTGACCTTCTCTTTCCGGACATGCAGGAAGTACCTTGAGTATCCGCTCGTATGTTTCCTCGGCTGCTCGCCTTGATGATCGCGCTCGTGCTTTTTATTCACGTACCTCCAGCATGACTTACAAGTTCCACTCCTTTGTGTACTCATGAATTGTTGCAGGCATTTAATTTTGTTCCTATGCTGAATGTTGACATTTCACCCATTGTGGGTCACCTTGTGCTTACTCAAGGTTTGTCAAAGTACTTGACATTAATGTTTACTTTATGGAAGGGCTTGAAAACATGTCACTATGCTACTTTCAATATGTGGCTGTATAAGGAAAATAGTCAATAACACTTAATTGTATAATTGTGCCTTCCTGTCATTGTTCTATTATGTGTACACAATCTATCTTTGTACCTACTATCTTATACACTTGTCTTTGTATCTAGAAGTGTAATTTACTATTATCCATAGTTGTTGGTTGAGACAGTGTTCATAGAATTTGAATGGAGAGTTCATAATTAGAATTTGTTATTAGAATGGTAGCACAATATTGATGTTCTATGTATACCTATTCTGTTCATTTGACTGTTGTGGAATGTAAACACAAGCATTAGATAAGATGTTATTTAAGTTAAAGCCTTGTTTAACTTTAAGAGGAAAATTGAAAGATGTTATCATTTGCATACAATGCCTGAAGAAACACTTCATTCAACACTTTGCTAATATGTACTTGAATGAATACATGCATGAATGAATGATATGAATATAGATTTAGTCTTTATTGTTTTGTTATGTGGTCAAACGGAGACATTCATTGGTTGCCTCTCTTCTAGCGAAATTTAATGCACATCATTTTTAATAAATTGAGTCACAAATTATAAGGACAAAGACCATATAACGGTCATTCAGTATTTTTAACAGAAAAATTCAAAAAAGAAAAGATGTATTGAAAAACCTTATTCAAATGAAAACCAAAATGAATGTATGGACATGTATATTTTTGAATTGAGCTTTCCTAGCAACCATTGTAATATTAATGAATTCCTTTTTAGATGGCAAGCCCATGTTACGACAAGGTGAAACCGGTGATTGGATTGGCACGTTTGAAGGTCATAAAGGCGCTGTGTGGGGGGTAGCTTTGACTCAAAATGCTAATCTTGCTGCAAGTGGAGCAGCTGATTTCTCAGGTACTTAGTTTTTTTGTTTATGGAAATCTCTCTAAGCCTAGGTAAAGCCTAAGTAGGTTGTAATGTAATTAGGTGACTCATGATCACTTGCTTCACTGAACTTTGAGTCATGATCAAATAAAAAGCATTTCTTTCAGTTGTGAAACACTTGTACTTATTAATTTATTCATAGTTTAAAACACACTCTGTTAATATATTTATTTTAAGTTATATATTATGTTAATATTTATATTTAATTTATTAGTTTATTCTTTTGTTAATAATTGATTCAGAACTTGCAATTCAACAAGTTGATTGCATCATGTTAATTGGCAAGAAGTAGAAAAGAGTACCTTTTTAATATTATGTATTTAGGGTAGATAATAAAATATTCATTATCAGATGCATTATTTTGAAGTTGATCAGATTTACTATTTTATAGTTACTTCTAAACCTCTTTAGTACTGATAATATGCATTATTTTCTACAGCCTCTGGGGAACGTTTATTTATATATCAAAAATAATTTAAGATGTAAGTTCGTCTGTTCACAACCACATGATGACATCGTAACCATGCATTAAACCTGGTACTCACAATGTTTCTCTAACTATATTTTTGTTATTAATATTGCAGCAAAAATATGGGATGCTCGCTATGGTGAAGTGGTGCATACGTTTGACCATGAGCACATAGTGAAAAGTGTAAACTTTAATGCTGACGACACCATGCTCCTCACCGCCAGTAACGAGAAACTCATACGAGTATTTGACCTCAACAAACCTGAAGCAGGCGGTAAGTTTCTTATGTATAAAGGAAGATAATTAATGTCTACTTCCTTTATTAGCTTCTTAGTAGTAATTATTATTATGTTGTCACTGAAAATAGTCCTTCTCTTGTGCTTGAGGATAATTTCTGATGATATGTAAAAAAAATGTAGTGTTGAATGTAAAAACAACTTTACATTTAACACTACAGACATGTAGTAAAGAGACTGGAAATAACAAGGAAGCAGTAATTAACATATAAGATAACTCTTATCTCTATTAATCAACATATTTATGCAATAAATTGAGAAGATCCAAATATTTACATCTATTAAAGGGCTTAACCTTTTGAATAATTTATTATATCTGTGTTAATTATTTACGTTTACTATGTTTATCCGTTTGTTCTTTGCCACAAGTAAACAAATATTAAAATAGCTTGTATCATTTGATTGACTATAGACAGTATTTTTTCTTTTAATTAGTAATTTTATCATATTGTTCTACAGGATTTTTATGTCACTCCTAATTTATTTATTGTGTTACGTGCTTATTTGTCATTTATAAAGCCTACAGACATGACAATACTATAAATTGTAACAAAATAATTTTCACCTTCTAGCTCTGGAGAAAATAAGCGCGCATACGAGTAGCATCAGACATGCAGTCTTCCTTCATAACTCACGCATTGTAAGTGTGAGTGATGACCTTACAATGAGAGTCTGGGATCGTACTAGTGGACAGGTAATAACATTAAGCTTGTAAATATGTTAATGATAATGTTTACTATGTTAGAAGTTATTCTTGTCATTGAATTAAACTTAAATGCTTGTCCATATGATATAACATTTTCTACGCTATAATGTTATAAAGGGGACAAAAAAAATTTTTGTTTGTAATGTATAAACTCAAAAACTACTAGACCGATTTTAAAAATTATTTCACCATTAGGAAGCTACATTATTTGGTTATACTTTTAAGGGTCAATAGTTCCCAGGGACGCGGGTAAAACCGTGGGAAAACGGCTTGTACCTACTTAAATAAATTCGTAGATATGAAACGCGAGTTGAAATGTCTGTATATTTTTTCCACATACGAATTTTCATTCGACAATTTGATGCCTGACCATTGTAACTTAATCCGGTTAAGCCGGCCGACATCAGCTTACAGTGTTTCTGCCAGTTCCTTTTATAAAATACATGTGATTTTACATTTGTTATAAATGGTATTGTTTACGTTACAGGAGGTCCAAAAAGTTGAATTCCCTACAATTCCGAACAGTTTAGAACTGTCACGAGATGGGGCTATATTGACAGTAGCTCATGGTAAGATTTTATATACTTGATTATTTCTATTATATCGATGTTTATTGTGACATGTAGGGCGATTACGTGTGACCTTAATACGAATTTACATTTTAATTCAAGATCAAGTGTCTGCGCACGTAATATTGCCTTAGGCGTTCTTAGAACAATATTTTTAATAGATTGCTGCCTACTGATAGTTATTTGAAAAACTCGTTTTATACGTGGTCAAGAACATAATAGACAGAGCGGAAGTGTCATATGGTTTTACTACCTGGCTAGACAACTTTAGCTGTCGCCACAATAGGGCAAATTAATTTTCCTTAGTGGTGACTCGACAAATTGTAAACATATTTTAGAATAAGCGCTTAGGGACAGATACCTTCTATCTTTACTTCTATAATGATATTGTAAACAGAAAGATTTTTGTGTGTTAGTTTGTAACCTAAGGGCTACAAAACTACTGAACTAATTTAAAAAATTCTTGCCTGTTGGGAAACTGCACTATTCCTGAGTGACATACATATTTTGCCTGGATACGGGAAGAATTTCCCCCCGGGTGGAATCGCTAGTAATATACATATAACATTATTTGAGAGTAACTATCAAAAATATTTGAAATTCCAGGTACAAACGTATCGTTCTACTCTTCGGACACAATGCGCAAGATGCGCGAGTTCCCCGTGCCCACGAAGTGCTACTCCGCGTCGCTGGCGCCCAGCCGCGCCACCTTCGTGTGCGGCGGCGAAGACTTGAAAGTCTATAAGTTTGATTATAATACGGGGACGGAACTTGGTGAGTAGCTTTTATTGAATATACTTCTTTAAAGAAACACTTTATTTAGCCTTAGTTTATTTCACAAACGTACACTTAGGCAGATTTTTCGCCTTATCTTTCTTCTAGAATTTCAGTCTGTCCAGCGGTCTATAAAAAAGATTCTTACGCAAACACTTGCGATCTTATTTCTTCCCATATTTCTTGCTCATAATATCTGTAAAGATGTGACTGAAATGAATATCATGACTTTACTTAATGCTATTGTTGGAAGGAGCATGTGTTGCTTTCTTTGCGTAACGTTTTCGTGCCAGTGCAAAATTACATCGGCTGTGTCAAATAGGGCCAGATTTGAGTCAAAAACACATTTACAGCCAAAAACTATTATATTTTCTAGTTTAGATAAATGATTTAGATAATTGAGTCGTTATAGTCGAAATTCATTACTTGCAGCCTATGATTCCTTTTAGCCTAAATGGATTTCTTCTTCCTAGCAAAAACACATAGGAACAATAGGAAGTGGTGAAGGGTGGGCGCTTCGGGGGTTTTCTTTTGTAAATTTTACCTTCCAAAAGTGCTAATTTTCAGCCTAGTTTGAATAAGTGACATTTTATCTTTCTCCTATCTTTGATTTTATGCTTGACGATCTACAAAAAACTCACAAAACATCCTCCAATTCCAGAATCAAACAAAGGGCACTTCGGTCCCGTCCACTGCGTGCGATGGTCGCCGGACGGCGAGCTGTACGCGACGGGCTCGGAGGACGGCACGGTGCGGCTGTGGCAGGCCGTGCCGGGCCGCGTGTACGGGCTGTGGCGCCGCAGCAACGACACCACGCCCGTCATGAACGGGTTCAAGGAGGTCGCTGCTAATTGATGCTACTGGCCCCTTCCATACGGTCAGTTGGAATTTATCTTATTGTCTTTGAGTTATTAGTAGTTGTTCCCTGAAGTGAGTTATTAGTAACATATTTATAGACACACTAACTTGCGCCCGCGGCTTCGCCCGCGTGATGTGTTAATAAAAAGTATCCTATGTCCATTCAATAATACCACCAAGAATATTTTTGCGTGAAAGCGTGGCAATCAAACGGTCTTTCGCATTTATAATATTAGTAGGATGTCGATATGGCTAGAGTGAATGTAAGCTGGTCGTGTGGTCACAGGTAGACTGATGACAGCTAGCAACGTCTCCGTGTGAGCTAGTAGCACTATAGGTATGAGATGCCTTGGTAAAAGCATTAGTGTGCTTGTGAATGTTTAAATCGTGGACCATTTATTTCTCAAGGGTTTTTTAGGTTTACCCCGCAAATTGTATATTTTTAACTACCCGCTGTTTTGACTATCCGTCCATTAATTTAGGATTTTTTGCAGAAATAAACATTTTGCATAATTAATAAATTGTTTGTTTTGCGCAGGATCATGGAGCAGTGACAGTGCAATCAAAATTGTTCACTTGGTGGCATCACTGTGTTGTGGTGTAGTTGTCACCAGGCCATGTGTATAATGAACTTAAGGGGGACTAGCCTGAAAAATCAAGACTTTTTAAGTATTCAAGGTAAATTTTAAGAGTTTGTGTTGTTTATTTTTTTGCAACACTAATTTTTTATACTCAGACCTAATGTATTTATTGTAAAAAGGAACTAAATAGACTTGATATGCAACAAAATAAAGTGATTTGTAAATATTTTAAGACTTTTGATTTTTATTTGAGCAGCCCGGCTACATACCGTACTGTACTTAATTCGGGATCGTGATGATGACAAAGGCGTTTGTAGAGGTGGCTTGCATAGGACGTGAAATTATGGGTATGGAGAGGAAGGAAAACGTTTGCGACATATAAATGAAGCGACACAATAAATAAAAAGTATTTATATTCGGTTTTCGTTGTCTAGGTGAGATTTTCATATCATCATAAAAATAAAAATATTACAACTACAGAACGTGTTACACTTAATTAATTATCCAATATATTACAAAATAATTTACAAGAACCTTATAATCCTAGGTACAACTAGGCAGTGAATTTATTTATCATAGTGAGCTAGACAGATAATAATCATTATTAGACTTAACTTTTGGCCTCAGCATTTCTCCCAAATTAGAAAATTAATATGAGTATGGTAACATTGATACAGTGGCTGGTATTTCGGTTTAATCTATTAAGTATATGTATCATCACTGCGTCTATTTAAAGCTCATGATGGCCGTAATATTAATTAAAAATAATTTTTGAAACAATTAGATGGAAGGATGAAAAAGATAGATATGAAAAACATTTCTTAGACTAAATTGCAAATACCTATTGTTCTTACTATCTATTTGGCCAAACAGAATTTTGGCCGCTTGAAAGAAAAATCTGCATGTATATCAAATTTAAGCAGTCGTTAGTCTTTCATATATTTGTTTAAACTAATTTTCTCTTTTCATAAAAATAGTATTTATACAAACATTAATTTATACCACGACACACTTGTGTTAATTAACTACACACTTGGAATTATATATTTTTAATTCCATCAAATATTAAAAACATAATTAATGGAATTAAGATTAGAATAGTAAAACAACTGAATTTTAGAAAATAGAACTTATCAAATATACCATTTTCTAAGCTACAGTGTTTGTACAATGTTTCATGCGACGTACCCATAGCTTTAGGTCGGCTACAGACGTCCACTTCGGATTTACTTAAGTAATCTTAAAAATAATTAAACTAAATTCATAACAATGTATAAATGAGACACGACAATCAGTCAAAGATGCGAATATTTCAAAGAATATTGTTGTTGACTAATATTCTTTCAATGATATTGGTAAACTTGTGGTAACTCTGAAAATCGATCAGTATTGATCTATGGTAGAAATTAATGGAGATTGATCCGACACATCGGTCCATTGTTGGTCAGTACGTAATTAAGACTTCCATTTTGTATTAAATTAACACACATTGGCTGATAATGTTCTTGAATTGTTCAATCTCATTTTCTTAAATTATTAGCTTCACCAAAACCCTTCGTCTGTTGAACGTTGCAGTTGTTTTGTTAACAGGTCACCGATTTTCTAAGAAGTCTTTATTTAATTGATGTATTTTAATTTTATGTTCTACAAGTATTTATTTATTTTAGTGGCTGAAAAGCTCTGTATATAATTCTATTACACGGTACAAAATCATTTTCTGCTTCAATTTATTTCTTTGCCTGTAGAGCATTGTCTACAACAGATATTTCTGCGCTTCATGGATACCATGATCTGCAGCATTTTTCACAGATATTGTTTTCTTTTCTATCCAACTCAGTAACAAACCAGCACTTGTTACCGTGGATTCGACAGTATTTTCAATCATGTTTTTCTAACCTTTTACCAAAACAACAACTCACCAACAGACTAGGGCACCACCCCCACTCACTTGGCTACAAAAGGCGAGAGGTCAGGGAAGTTGAAGTTGATATGCGGCCGGCGAGGCGGACGCGCGGGCGCGGGTGCGCTGGCGCCACACTGCGCCGTGCACACGTCGTCGCGCTGCACTGCCTCGCGCGGCCACTCGCGGTGCAGCTGTGCGCAGTCGGTGATGCGGAGGGAGGCGCATTGTGCCTGAGGACGGAGAATGGTGTTAGATATAATGTTTGTAGTCGTCAAAAGGGGGGTATGCACGCTTAGAGGGGATAAGATACATCAGCCCAGGAGGGGAGGAATTAAGAAGCCAGTCAAGGTGCGCTACCCAATTTGTCATTGTATGGACGGGTGACATTATTAAGGTTGTATAGAAGATCTCAGTCGTTGCAAGACTTTTCCGTGCGTTAGCAATGTGATGGCGTTGGCCTCCACTAGTCAGTCGCCGTGGTTTTTTTAGAGATCAGTTGTGATTCCAGAGTAGTTTTGTTACCCTATAGGGCCTTAATCATTGAGGAGGGCAAACAGGAAAATGCTCCATGTAAAATAGTGGTAGATGTTCCTCTTAACACCTCTTAACAGGGGTCGTCAATAGTTTGGAAAAGTTTTGGCAAGCAGGAAGCAAAAGAGATACACAGCAGTTGCAGATTTGTGAACCAAAAATCGCCAGTTCTCAAAACTTTTGCAATATTTATAAAACAAGACTTACCCCTTCAACAGTACATATACAAGATGTACAAGGCGACGGGAAGGCGGACTCTCCCACAGCGACAGACCGGCCCGCGATGAGACAACCCTGTGCAGAGCTCTCGCGCCACGCTGATAAGTCTAGTTGTGGTAGTGACGCGCATGAAACTCGCGGGTTCCTGTGAATTAACGATTTAAACTTGTAAATAACAATACTATTTAACAACAACTGTGGATATAAATGGTACTATGATTATTTTTTTTTATGCTGCCAATACCTATCCATAAAAAAAGTCTAAAAATCTATGGCTCCATTTTACTGATTACCGAAGAAGTGTCAGTTAATTATGTGATAGTTAATGCTATCTGCCAAGTAAAGGCTGCTCATAATTTCTGCCAGATATTGCTATCCGAGGCCCGTAAAAGCAACCATTATGTTTATTATTACCCCATTACCATTATGTTTGTTTATTATTATCTGTCAGATTGGATCATGATAGGCTATCAAAGACTTTATCAGTAACCACTGAGTCTGAATGAATGAGCTGGTCATAAGTGTCACTTATTTTGAAGTTTTGCGATTATTTTCACGATTTTGTATGACAATGTTACTTACAAGAAGTTGCTAGGCAAGTCGAAGGCGGCCCTCTGTATGTCTCCGGGATGGTCGAAGTTGTCGCACATCAGTTTTGATAACGTCGTCTTTCTGATCTCAGCCAGTTGTTGTTCCGTGAAGCGAGCTGCTGGGTTGTCGTTTTCATACCTGGAAGAGTTCAAACACTATAATTATAATAAACCTCAAAATCTTGATTGGGATGGTTATAATTTTTGCTGTCCATTCAAAAATCAGAAATTCTCTAGGTTTTGCAAAGTTCTTAAGTACTCCTTAATTTGGTTTTGTTTGACGTTTGCTCAAGATGGTAGCCCATCTGAGCAGAGAGTGAGGTAGACTGATAATTTTGAATCATACCAAAATCTATCACATTTCCTAAGCTGTCTGAACTGTATGGCTATAATGCAAGCGAAGGTAGGTCCGACCAGACCACCCTGCAGCGGCCGCTCGCTCATACCACCCGGGAATAGATCGATGTCGTCTACTGTCGCGTAGATGCGCTTGAACCTGAAAATAACGGTAATTATTTAGGTAAATATATTTAGGAGGAAATATACTCATTATTCCCATTTATTTTTCTTACTCTTAACCACAAAACTACTTAATCAATTAGCGGTTGTCCCAGCTCACTCTTTTTTACATCAACTAAAACGTTACCAATATATGGGGGGTTCAACCACAGATACGGTATGGCAGCCTAAAGCCATTGCAGAATATTGAAGTCCCGTCTGTTATGTTTAGAAAAAAAAACTAAAGTTTTTGGTTGACATACCTGGCAATAACTTCATCAGGAATTTCCCTCGCTAAATCTTCGAAGGTAGTCGCCCTCTTCAGATTACAAAGTGCTCTGTAGTTGTTGTAACTCGGTATACCGTGGTCTCTTGCTCTTTGTATGTTCAGGGCAATCAGATCGATACCAGAGAAGGGAATGCGACGGTCTTCGAACAAATGGTTTGTGACTTCTCCCGTGATGAACTGGTCGAGGGTTTCCATGGGAGTTGAGGCTAGACCACGCATCAGCTCGTCTACCATGGGTGGGTGCTGGAATTATAATCATTTTTTTAGACTTTTTTTTAATTCATGGAGAAAAGTAATGTATTGGGGTGGTTATTACAGATCAGATAGATTGGAACAGACGTCATCGACGTATAGCACAATTACGGTGGGTTTTATTATTTTAGTAAATCATTATAGTAATTGGACCAGTTTTAGCTGTCAAATCGCGATTTACTCAACCGGCGGTAAGTACATGGTTGGTTATGGTTTGGTTATCGTTAAAGTTAAATTTTGCAACTCAGCCATAATCAGCAATCGTCAATAATCGTCGATTTGAACATTTCTACCTACAAGATATCAGGAATTTTACGAAACAAAAGTAATACTTACAGACATGAACATATCGGGCCTAAAGAACCCGTCTCTCAGTAGGATCGGGGGCTCAACAGGTTGGAAGCTCGGCGACAGACGAGGTAAGTGAGGACGGAGTAGAGAGTGACCGAAACGGAATGATGCAGCCGCGAACTCTGTTACTATCGCCGGGTTGCAGGTAGGAGAGTATTCTTTGTAGTAACCTGGAAGGATAGTTTGTAGTATTAGAATTTTTAGTACTAATAATAACATTTGGGGCTATAGAAATTTAGAATTCAATTTAATATCACTATAATTATAACTAGCCGTTTTCCCGCGGTTTCGCCCGCGTCCCGTGGGAGCTACTGCCCGCACCGGGATAAAATATAGCCTATGTTACTCGCAGATAATATAGCTTTCTAATGGTGAAAGAATATTTAAAATCGGTCCAGTAGTTTTTGAGTTTATCCATTACAACCAAACAAACAAAGTTTTCCTCTTTATAATATTAGTATAGATTATAGCAATTATCAGTTATTGAAATTGCTAATGCGAGATAAAATTGCTGTAGTCCTTTATTATTCCATCCACAGATTCCACCTCTAAGGCCGAGTTTGGCCAAAAACTATTTTCAGCCTTAAATGATGGCGCTTAGTAAATCTGACACCAGAATTTTTTTAACGATGCCTTATTTAGGCGGCAAAAATTGACACCATCTAAACTTTCCTTTTCAAGCCGGGATTAAATATTTGTAGATCTCTTAAAGCGGCCTTAATCTTACCTGAAGGCAACAGCTTCAATCCATATAAATTAACAGCGTTCCAGGACAGCAGTCTTGGTAGGAACTCGTTATATATGATATGCGTGAATGTAGCCGCGAGGATACGACGCGTGTGCTCGAACAGCTGGTCGGCGTCCCAGTGAGGGTTGACTCCGCGAAGACCTTCTACGATGCGGTTGTGTTCGCGGAGGAAGATTGTGTGGATGGCTGTTAGACCTGGCTGCTCGGAGGCTCGGCCGTCACCTGAGGAAAAGTGGTGATTTTAAGGTTTTGATCAGGCAAGGTTGGTTCCTTCAAACTATAGATGACTAGATCCTTCTAAAAGATTGTTGGCACTTCCATCCGATATGACTGAAGAACACACACACATTAAGAGTACTAAGAGAGATCACAGACCTAGCGGAGTACATGAGGAGGAAAAGTACATAAGGGATCTCATAAAGGCACATATGGGCAGTACAAAGGGGTAGTTAGTATATAAAATAGTACATATCAGGGGCAGTATTTGAGGGAGTACATAAGGGAGTCTATAAGGGGAGTATACCTCTAGAACAGTAAATAAGGGAATATATAGGTATAGTACCTAAGGGAGTACCCGAGTACCAGGAAAATCTAGCATCATCTATATAGTTGATTTAATTTCGTATCACTCACCCGCGATAAAGCAGAATCCACTAGGCGCCTTACACTCAGGATGGCTGTCACTCCTGGGCAGCAGTTCTCTTCCGTTATGAGGGTTAGTGGTGGCATTCAGACGACCATTGAAACCGCGGAGTTTGCGCACTATGCAAGGGTTCTCGCCGTAGATGACTGACGCGTCGATGAAAGCTGTGTTCTGGTTTACTTGTTCACGGGGTCCTGAAATGTGAAGTTTTAGGGTTCAAACGTCTTCAAATAGGAATACTTTTCGCTTAGGGCACGTTAATCTGGCGCCCACGAATGTTATTCACTAGCAGTTGTCCAAGCTAAAGGCCGTAAACTCTGACATTAGGACTTGTTAGGAGACTAAAAAAATCTACAGATCACTCGATAATAAGCAGCCGCTTGCCGAGTTTCAGATTCAGAAGTAGTTGAATTAGTAATGCATGTAAAATCCCAGGTCTTACCAGGGCACAATCTGGAAGCCGATAGCTATTGTAAAGAAATCAAATGTACTGACCAAGTTGCTGCTGTCCAGGCAAACTCCTCATGAAGGGGAAGCAGAGCCTCTCCCCGGAGGTAACGTTGACTTCAGGGTAGTAGTGATCTCCTCGCGGCACGGGGAACGGGTTGCACTCCGGGTGAACCGTGCGCGGGGAGTCGCAGGAACGACAATCCGGGATTGACTCGTGGAAACCTGGATATTGGGAGTAAAGTGGTAAAAATTATGGTTATAGAAAGAAAATTAATAGTCTGAGAATACTGACACAGGATGCACTTAATGAGTACCCATGGAAACTACAGACTAAATAACTTATAGAAATCTTTTCGTAAGTACTTTCACATCATCCATGTAGTGTATAAGTAAGATAAGTAAGTTTTATTAGTAACTTAAAAAACGATATAAACCAAGTTTTCTGAACGCTATAAGTAATAAGTCGATCTGGTGAATTCTAGAAACATCGAGAACAACTTCACAATTGTTATTGACTGTCACTTCCGAAGACATTCTCAAAAAGTTGTTTATGTACACAGTTAAACCCAGACAAGAAAAAAAAAATGACAAATAGTACAAAGGCTCAGCTTTTACCTATGGGTGATTACTACAAATAAAAAGCCTTACCTTTATGGATGGGCGTCATAGTGAGCTCGTGGTCGAGGAACTGAGCGAACTGCATCGTCATGAGGGTGTAGCGAGTATGTAAGTTGGAGATGTCAGGGTGAATGACGGTGGACACCACTCGAGGAGACGGGAGGGGAGTGCCGGTCACTGAGTTGATGCGGGGACGACTTACACCTGGAAAGAAGAAGTCAAATTAGTGGTTTTGAAGGTAAAGTTATCAGGATTTTGGGGAGACTAAAATTGGGGTGGCTATTCATATGAAAATGCGAAATAAACAAACAAGAATTTATCTTAATAGCATAATCTAAATTCCAGCTAAATGGATTGGATTGGATTTTGACAAAAAAATCGATTAGGTAATTTATATCCTGGTTTTGCTTATCATGAATTACCTTCCAGCTGTTTATCAATGGCAACTGAAGTCAAATCTTAACTCACCATCTTCATAAACTGGGGGCAGCAATCTGGCAAACGTCGTCAATCCTTTGCCCAAGTTAGGATTCCTCAAATTGTTACAATATCCAGTGTAAGTTCTGAAGGGATTATCCGGTTCACAAGCTCCCTTGTCATCGCACTGAGGTTCAATGATGGGTCCAGACTGGTCATTGCCAAGGAAACCGGTGATGTCTACTGATTGTAAGGAGTCCACGAAGTCTGAGGTACCAAAACCGAGTGAGTCGTCAAAGATCTGACGTTTACGGCGGTGTCTGGAAAATAGAGATTTTGAAGGTAAATTAATAAATTTTTATGAACAAATACCGTATTTAATGCAAAAAACATAATTAAGAAATAAATTGTTTAAAAAATGCTGACAATCAGACGAAAATAGTTTGAATCTTACCCGCTGTTGATGGAGTTGATAAGTTCGTTAGTGGCGAATTCCAAGAACAGTGACGTGTTTGCAAGTTTCAGGGCATATTTGTTGGCTTTTGAGAACGACGCTGCTGTTCCTACTGGTGACTTAGGGTCGGCTCCACCACCTGAAACAAATCCAGTAACAATTAAGAACCATATCCGAAAAACGCTTGGTCATACTGGTATCATAATTTACTGCCTAATTGTAACTCCAAAAGACTTTTCAAATAAAAATTCGGCTTTGGTCTGTTAGGATGATCTTTTTCCACAACTTACGTGCTTCCCACAACATGTATTCCAGTTTCTTCCTATCAGCCATCTCTTGTTTAGCCTTCTCCAATGCAGTAGCTAGCATATCTTGGGACAATCTCTCCGCAGCCTTAGCTCCGCTCTCGTCTCTCCACGCGGAAAGTTCTAGACGGTTGTGTTGAGAGCAGTGTTGGGCGGCGTTCCTAGGAAAAAATATAGATTGAATGAAGCATACAGATTATAGGATTTTCCCAAACGTTGCTGCGTCGGCGTTAAAACTGGCCACTTTTCATGAGAAGACCGAGAAGTCTATAAAAACATAAAATGGCACAGTCAGCGTCATAAAGAATTTTGACAAATGAAATGGTTGATCTATAATGGTCTGAGTTTGTACCGATGTTATTGGGTTTTGTTTATATCTATTTATTTGAGCACTCTGAAGAAGACCATTCTTATGTAGCTGACTGACTGTACATGAATGGTAATGAAAAATAATACTTACAAGTAAGGATCCTCTCTGACGAAAGCCTTTGGTTGGACGCTGGTCAAAGTATCTTGAGCAGCGCACAAAGTTCCAGCGAGAGATACTTTCCTAATGGCTCCGAGCTGATCAGGTGATAGGGAAGAAGGAGGCAAATCGTTTTCGTACCAGAATCTGTAAAGGAAAATAAAACATATAAGATAAGAAGTTATACAATACAGATTAAGAGGAAAGTTTATAACGCAAATGGTCTTCAAGGCCCTAGTAAAAATGTTTTTACCTGTCACTCTTCTTCAAGTTAGCGAACTGCAGTGCTAAAACACATGCAATAGTTGATCCTACGACAGCTCCCGACGCTGGTTTCTCCATAGCACCTCCGATCATTAGCTCTACATCATCAGGACTCCTAGAATCAAGAAAACATTTTTAAGCAACTTCAAAAAAAGGAGGTTCTCAATTTGACCTACATGTATGCTTATGTCCGTGTATGATTATCTCATGTTTGGCTCAACTGATTTTGATGCGGTTTTAGCATGGTATTTGTCAGAATTAGGATAAGGTTTAAAAAAAGTATGCTATTGAAGTCGTTTTTTTTTCAGTTTTTCCAAATTCCATAGTATCTACTGGTTCACTTTGCCCATTATAATTTGCTTATGTCAAAGTTGTATGAAAATAAGTCTTACCTGTACATGCCAGCCATCATTTCCTGCTGCTTTCTATCGAAGCCCATTTTGCTGAAGTCTCCGAAAGACTTGATGGTTGCCATGGGTTCACACATACGCAATGCCCTTAAGTATGAAGACACTCCGTGGTCACGAGCCCTGTTGAGATCCCATTGAGCGGAGGCTGGGAAGTGGGATACGTGTTGGGCGCTTGTGCGAACTAAATGTTCTAAAGTGGCTGTTGTGTTAATCTGAAATGGAGAGAAATGGGATTGAGTACTTGGATAGCTTAGAGCATGGACTAAATTAATTAATTAGAGCAAAATTTTGTGCTCTTTCTTTAGAACTGATCGAATATTTAGTAGCTTCATTACTGGATCCCCTTAAAAAAGTAACGTTTATCTATCGAACTTCTTAAGCCGCTTTCCCTTTGATTTGTACCTGTTTTTCGTTTTCATTCTAAGGTTCAAGGTACTTTGCAACATGAAATGCAAGGGGCGTTGTACTTACCAGTTTCTCATTCATCATGGCGTGGAAGATGGGAGCGACTGCGACGAGCTCGGAGTAAACTCCGGCGCGGATAGCACTGGAGTAACCACGCCAGAAGCCGAGAGACGTCAACTTTAGCTCAGCTTTAGCCATGCCAACCTGGAATTAATAACTGATATAAGGACTCTTCTTTAGTTTCAAATGTGCACTGAGAATAATGAGAGAAGAGAGAGAGAGAGAAGAGCCAGTAATGTATTGTCATTAGAACTCAGAGCGTGTGCAAAATTTAATCCTAATCAAGGACTCGGGAAGTAGGTCAAATTAAGATTCTAAAATTTTCTTACATACATAGTTGTAAGTTAAGCTAATGTAAGCGTGTTAAAAACAACTAATTCTCTTATGGAACAATATTATTGTTATTATTTTTTATTTGGTTATTGTTTTGTTTACCTCTCCCAAAAGTACAGGTAAGAATTCATTAAAGGTGATGTGTTGGATGATAGCGGCCACCGCTCGTCTGGTCTCCAAGAATAGGGTTGTGTCATCCCAGAATGGGTTCAAAGTATACAGCTCGCCGGCAATGCGGTTATGTTCGGAGAGTAAAGTCTTGTAAAGAGGGGCGGTAGGAGAACCGTCTTTGCATCTGAAAGAAAATAAAAATGGATTATGCTTCAATAATCAACAGGACTGTCTTTTTTTTGCTTTGCTTAACTCCAATATAGGTTCACGATAGATTAAACGAGTGACGAAAAATTAGGGTATGCCTTATGTCATAAAACCCGTCGTGAACTTTTATAAACAAGTACTTCCGATTGGACTTTAAACTGTTACACACTTCCTCTTGTACATAATTTTAAATTAGTTTTACATAACCGAGTACAAAAACCGCAATGTCGGCATCACTAAGCCGAGCTCATCTGTTTCCTGATACAAGGCCTTCGCACAATCGTTTCCATCATCTGCGCTTCACATCTCACGCACCCATCGAGTCAATAGATGCCAATGCAAATATGTAAAAAAACTTTTTTACAAAAAAATTAAACCGACTTCCAAAAACACTAAAAAGCAAAAAAAAAATAATTTTAGGTGCATCGGCCTAGAAGTCGGTGTCTAATGGATGTTACTAAGTTAATTTTGCCACCGACTTGTAGGCCGATGCACCTAAAATTATTTTTTTTTTGCTTTTTAGTGTTTTTGGAAGTCGGTTTAATTTTTTTGTAAAAAAGTTTTTTATTTACTGCTTTTCAGTGATACGAATAGTTGTCACTATCCATATAAGTGGAAAGTTCTCATCAATACAAAGAATATAAGCCCAAATACGAGGTATTTTACATATTCAGTTGTCGGGGCCCCTCGACCTTCTCTGGTCTCCATCATCAGGTCAGCTCCAAACCTTCACTGTTGCAAAGGTCTCGTCAATACAAATAATATAAGCCCAAATACGAGGTAGTTAACATATTCAGATGTCGAGTTCCCTCGACCCTCTCTGGTCTCCATCATCAGGTCAGCTCCAAACCTTCACTGTTGAATAGTACTTTCAGGCATACACCTGAGTGTCAAGTTTTTACCCTATGTATGCCTACAACTTTCGAAGGTTGCCCTCGATTTCTCAGGGTTTCCATCATCAGATCCTGACCTGATGACTATGGGACCAACTGGCAGCAATTCCGCGTCGAACAAAAAAAGAATCACGTAAATCGGTCTATAAACCTCGGAGTAATCGATGTACATACATAGAAAAAAAAAAAAAACATACCGGCCGAATTGAGAACCTCCTCCTTTTTGGGAAGTCGGTTAAAAAAGATTGAAATCTCTATGTGGGAATGCAAATCATCTCAAGGTTACTTTGTCGGCAATATTTGCATACAATCCATTTTGTGACGACACCTAGGAATTCTATCTTTGTTTTGACTTGAGGGCAGAAACCGTTCTTTGTCAGAATTTTGCGGGTAATGTTGAAGAGCTTGCGCAAAATGTTGTCGGATTTAAATAAGAATGGAAATTTATCTTATCAAATAACTTTTGACTTGAAAAAAAAAACAAGTTGTTCCGTCATATTGCTAGTTTATTTTTAAGGCATACGAGATTATATAATAGGTAGGTATAATATTTTGATTTTAAATAATTTTGCATAAAAAAAACATGCTGATTCGCTTGTAGACACAGGTGTCGTGCGGTTATTGACAAGCTTACATAATTCGTCAATATTATTATTCAATCTCAGCATCAGTACCTACATCGAAAAACTTTCTTATGGTTGACTAGTACTCGGTACTCGAGGTTTTAATTTAGAAGAGATATCATATAATTTTAATAGCTCTGTACATTTTTTGGCTATTTTGAAAACAGCCGTCATCCATGGCCCAAGTTGATCGGAAGCTTTATTTAATAAATATTTTCGGGAAAATTCTGGGGCCCGATTCTCCTAAGTTAATAATGTCAAAATCGAATAGAAATCGAATCGCAATATGATCGTAATAGCAGTTTTAATCATATCGGGCATTCTGCTACTAATAAAAGACCAATCGTATTCGATTGACATTTGTTTGGTGTGCGATTGGTCTGCTATTTTGGTGATTTTGGTCTATACGGTAGTTTGCTGTACAATCATTTTGCTATCGTAAATCATTTGCAGACAAAATGATTCATTATTGAATGATAGAAAAGGATAAAAACGTTTATTTCAAAGAAAAAATAGCGGAATGCCACATACGCTTTAATCGTAATCGAGTCGGGATTGGATCTCAGTCGAATCGAGTCGAACGTGAATGGTATGTCGCTTAAGTAAAATTAGGAGAATCGGGCCCCTGATATCTTTCGTTTCGTTACGTATTTTCTAAGTAAAACGCGTTCTCATTAGGTAAGAACTAAATATAAAACTAAGGAATAAATAATCATCCATCACCTTATGTGTATTGTGACTGAGCTTTATGGACAAGTATGTAGGCAGGTATGCACGACCAATAGTAAAGACAATGACTGTACAAGTCGATTGAATAAGTACCAAACTATGGGAATAGTTCACACATTAACCACTGTTTCTATAATATCTATGATCGGTATTGTATGGGAATGGATTCAATGATGCAATCTAATTACTGGTTTGTTTTCTTCCGTGTTTGTACTCACATTTTGTATCGAAGGCTTTATTTGATTAAGTGGATACCGATCGGAGATCAATAATAATTATCATGTATGAATAAACGATATGTTGTTGTGTAAGACTAACATCCTATTATTCGAATCTTCGAACAGCCTCAGGCTATTATAAAAACATGTCTGAAAGGTATGGTTACACATTGCACTATGATTATACTATATTATTTTGATGTCGTTTTCATAGGAATACTGAATATACAGATTTTATTTTTGCCTCCGTGTGAACTCTTTTTATTTCTACCTCGAAATCGTTTAGAAAAAACTCAACAGAGAGGATATCTCCTTATATATGGTAGATACGTTTATATTATGATAATAAAACTTACTTGCGGCAAGATTCCAAGTCAATTTTACCGGCGTCATAGAGTCTCAGAGATCGGAGCTCCTTCTCCGAGCTGCCGTACAACGCAGACCCGTCGAGGAATGATGTCGCCATGTTCATTTGTTCACGCCGTTCTGTTGAAGAGAAATAACTTAGTAAGAAGACCAAAAGCTTGGAAAGTTATTTGCAGCTATGAAAGGTTTTTAATATTTATGTAATTTCAGAGGACACCGCCGAGTAAAGATAGCAAAGCTGGGGACTGCGGGATTGTTCGAAAGATTTACCGCGGCACTGGTACAGTAAGGGCTCAAGAAAGAACATGGTAGGTTTTAGTGGGTAAGAGTCTGACACTCCCTCACGCTGCACCCACAAAGGGACACAAAAAAAAACATAGCACACCTCGTTATGTATGAGAGTCTTGTTAAAAGGTTTGTTTTCATTTTACATGTATAGGAAGTTCAACACTTGTCCCAAAGTTAATGAACTAGGAACAAAATCAAGATAGGCCGCTCATGTAGCCTTGATCGCCGCCTCATTTCCTCAACCAATTCGACTGGCCAGTCAACATTTTTGCCGCATGTTAGGCGCAAGATTATGTCAACGTTACAAAATTAAGAAACATTCACTGGTTGACTGAAACCTGTTGGCTTGTCAGAATCACTTCCTAGTGAAGTGCAACGTTTCGAACGAGCCGAGACTCGCCGCGCGGAACGCCTGCTACGAAATTCTGCTGGCTATGAATATTCATAAAATAACATACTATTACGATATTTTATGACACGTGAAGTTGACTTTCGACAACTTGTATGATAACATAGATTCATCAAGCTGGACATTTTGTGAATGATGTAAACTAATACGGCCTACGCTTGCTACGTAGGTAGTCCTGTTTGGTACTGATTAACATTACATTATAAACAGGCTCTAGTAAAATATGTGGATTTGTTATTAAATAGCTGGTATTGACATAAATTTTAATATTCTAAGTAGAAGTTATATATATTTAATAGAATAGTTGCTTATTGATGTATGCTAGATTTCAAAGGTCAATACATACCAAAACCGCAAGAATCGATGTTCCTTGTGGGCGCAGAACGAACATACTCGCAGGTGGCTCCTTTGCAATCCTATAACAATAAAATTTTACTTAATTAATTAAAAATATACATTACATAATACAATAACACCTACCTAAAACATTATAATGTGCCTATAAGCAGGCACGTGTATACAACAAAAACAAAACACAGTCAAACAAATAAAGAATCAGTTACGCAACTTCAAATGAAGTGTGAAATAGAGATCAATTAAAAATAATTCAATTAATTTTATCTATGCCAATATCGTATTACGTATTTCTAAAGCGTCGAATTACCGATGCTTTAATTTTGTCGCCTGTACCAATGTACAGTAAACTGCACATTAGTGGCAACTATCATGCACCTTAAGTCAATAGTAATAAGTACGATTTTCCTATAAAACTATTACCACTGACCTGAAGTTGACTGTACGTACATTCCATGCGAGAATTAGATTGATCGGATTACGAGTCACAAATTACATATACTTACTTAGATTTAATTCAGACCGGTTAGATGACTAGGTCAGTTAGTGATTACGTTGATTATCCTGCAATGTACGTTCATTCAAATTCTGAGCTTAATATTATTGAATTTGAATAGATTCGATGAATAAAGTTTATGAGATTGGTAAGTAAGTATATTAGCATGCATTTATAGTTTTAAATGCAAAAATATACTTTTGAACGATTGTGCTGTAAGTGGCTTTTAAATTACCTATTGAAGATGCTAGTAATAAATTGCATTTATATGCGCAGAATTATTTTAAGCTGATTTTAATTTAGATAAATGTAATATATGCGTTCAAAGCTGCGTTAATGCAACGAAGTTATGAACAATTATACGTATTGGTTGTCTATGCCTAGTTTACCTGTTTATAAACTTTTATCTCAGTACTAAGAATTTGAGTTACTCCATACAATATAGCATAAGTAAGTACTTAAAATAAGCACATTAACAATGTATACCTCTATATACTTTATACTAAACTTTCCCTTACATACGACATACGAGACAATATAGTCTTATCTCTGAAAACTATAAAAGGAAATATCTCATTACGTTTCTATGACGCAAATGATGCTAAGGGCCACTATAACAAATGATTATCATTCTTAAGGCTTTGTGTAGGTGTAAGAATTAACGGGCCCTTAATATAGGCGGATTAATTCTGATCTTTATCACACATAATGAACAGTTCATAACAAAATATTACATTCACTTACTATACAGTAATTAACTTGTGTTCAAGCAATTGCTGCAGCCACGAATAGGTATATGTAATGCTTATATTAAGTGTAATTAATGCTTTTGATAAATCATTGCAATTTCGCCGTCAGAATGTTTGCCTTGTTCAGCCAATGTATATCAATTGTTTCGCTAATAAACTCCATAATAGATTTCATTATTAAATTGTTTGCAAACAAAAAGGGCTTTCGATAACGACGATAAATATACACGCTACAGCAACTTTAAGAGACAATAGCAACCACCATCCGTCGCTAACAATTGGTATAATTGTCTGTCTCCTCTATGATATGCAAAGTAAGCCTATAAGGAACTGAGATCTGCTTGCAAGCCTGTTACTTCATTATAGCTTTCACTGCGACCGCTACATACGTAACCTTTCTATGACGATGACCCCGCGAACTATCACGAATGTTACGAAACATAGCTTTATAAAAATCACTTGTTATCTATCCGGTTAATTATAAAAGCATGGGTTTTGTTTGAATATGCACAGTTTTCAACAGATTAAGTACTTAGACTTCCAATGACAGAGCGCGTTAAGTCTGGTTTTGACCGCGTGAACTCAATTCCTTCATCACGTATTTTGTTCGCAAGGTTAATACTAAGTATTATTATCCTTGTTGGATATCTGACTAAGTAATCCAAAATTGACAAAAAGTCGTTTAGTTGTGAGTAACACAGGATCTTACAAGCACGATACGTTTCATATTTTATGCGGTTTAGCACGTTTAATTCAAATATTTGTACGAATGACCGTGGTTGAAACTAAACAATTTTTTTTACAAACATAACGAAGCACTTTTATTTTCCTCTGAAGATTTGAAAAATAAATCATGAATAAGCATTTTGAGTGCCTATGGCTATGATAGCTTCATTCAATTAGAATAGGATCATGGTCTAGGTCCTGTTATTAATAAAGGTAGAGAAACTTTCTCGTCTACCCATAGTGCAGTCATTGAAGAGCCTAGACGTAAATGATTGATAATAATTGTAGATTGTAGTGTGAAATATATCAAATTCAACTATAACGGTTCATTAGTTGACTTTGTGCATATGACAAGGACAGTTGTAAAGTTCACGGGTAGCAATAGAATCGTTGTAATCATGCCCCAGTAAGTGATTATTGTTATTAACAATGTAATCAACTTAATTGGTAAAGTCGCGGCCAAGTTCAAGTTGGCAGTCACTAAAAAGCCGGTCAAGTGTCTGATGGGTCAATGTCGAAGGTCCAATAAGTGGTACCTTTTAAATATGTGTTACTACGACGAAGATATAAAATACGTGAGAAAAACAACTGAACATTATGGTTTATAGCCAACTGACTACATGATAAATAAAGGAAAATTAATAAATCCGGTATTTCAAGTTAACAAATGTTAAAAAACTTCAAGATTTTTGCAAGCTAGTCATCAACTTAAGAGCAGAATTTCGCTGATTGGATGGCAGCATCATTAGTCGGATGATTACGCGGACATTGAATGGGTGTCAAGTTGCGCCACCATCCGTTCCTCTTAACAAAAAGCATGCGTCCGCTGGCCTTCGCTCCGTTGTACACGACGATGTGTGATTTAGCATCCTGTCTTACCCACGTAATCGATTCTAGGTTCTACTGAAACGAATTCATTGAAATGGAACTTGAATGAATCATTGAACTCGTCAAGAATAGTTATTGGCATAGGATCATTTATTAATCATAAAAGGATGCGCGAACGTGTCATTTTATACAATTCTTTGTTAAACCTTGACCTCGCATAGTTTATATAAACATTAATATTAAGTTTTTGTTGTATTTATTGCGTCTAGTCTGGCTGAAGATCTTTTTACAATTGCCAGTATGAAATGTCTTTTCATAATTTTTAAATCACGGTATACTCAAGTTATTAGACATAGTTCAAGGAGTAGCGCAAGGTAGCATTCTGTTGCCACCGTTATTTCTGAAAGTGAACTTACTTTGTTTCCGTTGGCTGTGCTTATTAAGTCGTCCATGATGAGCTGGCCCCATGCTGCTAGCATGCTGGTGACATAGTCGTTGTCAGCTGATGAACTCAACTGTGAAGCTGCGTGGATTGCCAGCGCGGGCTCCGGTAGATATGGTGGTGATTGTGGTTGAGATACTCCTGGAAAAATGAATATAGGTTTAGAATTTACTTCTTTTAGGATTTGATGAACTTGTAATCGATACTTCATCAATTATACAATTTTTGTTTAAGATATTGGTGAAAAAGCACCTTTTGAAGGAGAGGTTTTCTATTTTCTGTACTGAATGTTCTTGAAAGATTGTTACTTTTTAACGTTCTCTTCCTTCTAGAAACCTATTCAACCTTCACTTACATAAATAAAATTGCGAAATAAGTAATTATGCCAACAAGTCGAGCAATAATCATTAATATGATAAGTATGGAGATCATTTACCAGGTATTAGCATCTTCATTGATTATTGAATCCTTTCAAAATGCATCAATTAAACTTGATATTACTTTGCTCTGATTTTAAGTTGTAATTTGAATTGAGAATAAATGCAGATGCTGGTGTAAATTGTTAGTGGATCAATTAAAGATACCGAATCCAAATCAGGCGCATATTTTCGAAGTAAACAAAATTGTAGTCAACAAGTTCTTTGAGTAGGTCATAAAGCACAATCACATATATATATAGGTAAGGTATGTTTATCCAAGTGTTTTATGGGACAGGTAGCAAACTTCTTTTTATGTGGAGAAAAAAGTTATAAAATGAATCGATTCAAAATAAAAAAGAAGATTAATGATCTAGACAGACGGACTGCAATCCAACTGCAAATTTGCAGTTCGGATGCAGTTTAATACAGTTGACACGACTGCAATAGAACTGCAAACCAACCGTGCGGTCCAATTGCAGTCAGCGTGCAAACCAACCGCGCAGTCCGATTGGAGTCGGTGTGCAGGGGCCCGATTCTCCTAAGTTAATAATGTCAAAATCGAATAGAAATCGAATCGCAATATGATCGCAATAGCAGTTTTAACCATATCGGGCATTCTGCTACTAATAAAAGACCAATCGTATTCGATTGACATTTGATTGGTGTGCGATTGGTCTGCTATTTTGGTTATTTTGGTCTATACGGTAGTTTGCTGTACAATCATTTTGCAATCGTAAATCATTTGTAGACAAAATGATTCATTATTGAATGATAGAAAAGGATAAAAACGTTTATTTCAAAGAAAAACCGGCCAAGTGCGAGTCGGGCTCGCGCACCCAGGGTTCCGTACAAATCCTGTATAGATAAAAAGTGATTCTCGCGCAAACCGTTCAGTTTAGAACAATCATAGTTATGGTAATTTCGTGAGAGTCAAAATAGTTAATATTTTTTATTTTATAATATAACTCAAATAGAAGGCCAGTACCTTGTAAAAGTTCTTTTATTAAAGTTATTTATTTACAACATTTTATAGTCACCATTCAGAAATCTGATTGAAAATAACTAATTATGTCTTAAAAGTCATTGGGCATATCTGACCCGCTTTGCAAAAAGTGGCGGACATGAATCAAAGTAGTTTTAAATTGAGGAGAATAGTATGACGTACTGGTAAACAGTGAAGGTTTGGAGCTGATTTGATTATGGAGACCACAGAGAGTCGAGAGAACTCCTGAACGGTATGTTGCAACTACCACGTGTTTGGGCTTATTTTATTCGTATTGGCGAAGACTTTCCACATATGTAGGTTTGACTGCGATTGCGGGATCTATAGTAAAGATCAGATATAGTTCAGAGAACTTCTTTACAATTTATAGCAGTAACCTTGTGTTGGAGCTTATTTTATTTTAGGTGATGAGAATTCACTACTAACTTGGGTTAAAACAGCCATTGCAGGAGTGGGATCTTTTATTTTTGAGGGATTAATCACCTAACGAGCCCCAGTATCAGGTTTTTTTCGAAACCGCCTGACGACTTGTAACTGTCGAATTGTAACAACGACTGCTAGAGAGTAGGATTCGGGGCTGCTGGCTTTACGTTTCCAGACAAAAGTGTAATTCTGTCCCTTTCTTTGTTTTATAAAGTCGGCTTTATTTTATTTTGTAAATAGTTCTCATTTAGTCTATATATCTCAATACCCACATTCCCAGTCGTAACTTGTAATGGTGGGTCGTAATGGTCATAATGGTCTTTATCAAAATGAATTTAAAAAGCATTTTACAAACAAATCCAACTTCAAACATATAAAAAAAGCAACAAGAAAACAAAAACATGAAAGAAAGGAAGAAGATGTTGGGTGCATCGGTCTAGAAGTCGGTGTCTAGAGGATGCATCTATATTTATTTAACCACCGAGATCTAGACCGATGCATATGAACAGTTTTCTTGTTGTTTTTAGAAGTTGTTTTTTTTTTTTGTAAAAAGTCTTTATTTTTAACTTTTGTGAAAAGTTAAAAATAAAGACTTTTCAATACGAATAATATAAGCCCAAACACGACGTAACTAAAACATACCGTTGAGGAGTTCTCTCGACTTTCTCACGTCTCCATCATCAGGTAAGCTCTAAACCTTCACTGTTTGATAATATCATCAGATATACATCTGAGAATCAAGTTTTAACCCTATGCATGCCTACAATTTCTGATAGTTGCCCTCGATTTCTCAGGATTTCCATCATCAGATCCTGACCTAATGACAATGGAAATAAACGGCGAGTATACTCTTTCACTACAAAGAAATGATTTCTCAAATCCGTCAAACTTGGTCGTTTAAATTCCCCATTGAAATTAGGAAAATATTTGATGTTTAAACCTGATTTTCTCTAGATTCCCATGGTTCACATTGATGCGACTAATGCCATAGTAAATCAGAGCCTTATATCATTATACTGTGCTATATTTCGTTCGTGTCCGCCGTGGGTATGATTTCCATACTAAGGTGCCCAATAACCTTTGAATGATTTAGAATTTTTCACGGTTTAGAGGCAATTAGATTTAAGAAGTGTTTAATATGAATTTCAACTTTAATATCTCTGCGCGTTCATGTGAAAAAGGGTAGGTAGTAAGTTTATAATGATTAAAAAAATATTTTATGTCATGTAAGCAAAATACTATTTTAATATTTTATGTAACTTCAAATTTATCATTTTCGCAATTTTTCCTTTATCTGTAGTATATAACGTTGCTTCGTGCCGAATTTCAAGATTCTGAGTTCACGGGAAGTACCTTGTAGGTTTTGATTCCCTAGCGTGTGACGGAAATTCGTCTAAGGTGTCGGTATAAACTGCTGTATCTTTTGATCGCGTTAAGTTAGAAGTTTTATTTTTTTACTGCTTAAAGGGACAATAGACCTATGTATTTGATATAAATTTCAATTTGATACCTTTATTCGTTCGTGAGAAATAAGGTAGTAAGTTTCATTTTATTAAAATATTTTTATTATATTATATAACTAAAAAAATGAGATTTTCGCAATTTTTCCTATATTTGCATTATATGACAATGCTTCATGCCAAATTTCAAGATTCTGAGATTACGGGAAGTATCCTGTAGGTTTTGATTCCTTTGCGAGTGTCGAAAATTTGTCGAAAATATCGACATAATCGGCTGTATCTTTTGATTGGTTTGGCTTAGAAGTTTGATATTTTCACAGCTTAAAGGGACAATAGACCTGAGTATTTCATGTGAATTTCAGCTTGATACGTCCACGCGTTCTTGAGGTAAAGGGTCTTGACAGACAGACAGACAGACAGACGGACAACAAAGTGATCCTATAAGGGTTCCGTTTTTTCCTTTTGAGGTACGGAACCCTAAAAAATAGCGGAATGCCACATACGCTTCAATCGTAATCGAGTCGGGATTGGATCTCAGTCGAATCGAGTCGAACGTGAATCGTATGTCGCTTAAGTAAAATTAGGAGAATCGGGCCCCTGTTCACACGACTGCACGCCGACTGCAATTGGACCGCACGGTTGGTTTGCAGTTCGTCTGTCTAGAGCCTTAACTAATATTGTGAATGTAAAGTAGTCTAAGATCAATATCAAAATCGGCTTCACGTTTTTTAGTTACTATTGTATTTCAGGCTACAAATCATTTAACAACAAATATCATTAATTTGTGGTTAAGTAATATACAGAAAAAACACCGACAGATTAATAACCATGTCCGATCGATACTAAGCACTAATTAATTCATTTCATAGTAGATATAGTTAGTATATTGCTTCAGAAACAGTTAACTTCTATTGTTTGTGATGCGTTCGCTTCCGTGTCTCGAGCGAGACAAATCACCCACGTTTAATTAATGGTTATCAGGTTTCATCTCTATGGTATGTTTCTGGTTTCGTTTTCTCTTAAATTTTGGTCTTATAAGGTTGCGACATGGAGGTCTTATCGTGTCATGATTTGAGCATGAAAATTGTAACAATTTTATTACGTAGACGTGACGATGGATGGTAACATCGTGTAGGTTTCCTAAGTAAAAAAGAGGTTTTTAGAAAGGAGTTGCTAGCTAATACGGAACTAATCGAGAAGTTGGCTAAAATTAAAACAAAAATGATTCAGTTATTAATATCAGTATTCGAAATTAAGATTGAAAGACCGGGTAGCAACAAAAACTGAAAAAATATCATAAAAACGAATTGATTTCAAAACCTCTTTGAATTATTTATCTTTATTTGTCGGCATGACATAAGCAGATGTGCATTTATACACAAATGAATATTCTGTCTTCAAGAATCCTGCGAATCGTATAAATTACGATTGCCGTGCAAACAGATGATGCAAATTTAAGATTAGAAGCTATGTCTGAGATGCTCTATGTTATATAACGAACCTGTTTGATATTATTAATGAACAGAGTCTATCGAACATCGAACTTTTTAATGTGTACGCTTTGAAGAGTTCAACTGTTCGGCAATGAACCGAGAATTAAACACTTAGTAACACTTAAAAATAAATATTGAAATGTTCATAATGTTATTCATGATTACTTATTCATTTCCGCGATTGCCTTTATTATTTGCAATAAAGGCCGTGAAAAGAAACCGTATCCAATAGCATTTCTACAATGAATAAAGCTTTTATAGTTCGTGACTTCTGATCTCAATGTGACCTTAAGTAGATCGAGTCTCTGAACTGTGCGAAATCCGGTCGGTATAAGGTATTCAGTTGATGGATATTTAATAATAATTGTGCTATTATAAGACAGTCTAGCTTAACAAACAATCGAATAAATTAACCTTATGATTCAGAAGCTAATGATCTTTGAATATTTTCAGTTTTCTTTGCCGGTCGCTTATTTAAAATTTAAATAATATAGGTTTCGAATTTAATACCCGCTTTAATTTAAGCGACTTGGCTCATAGTTGGCGAGTCTTCATGGAGACTCCTAAACAGAACCTATGCACCTACCTCATTTATTTATAGTCACTTATTACGTCATAGCTAAGTTTGACCGCGTTTACTTAGACAAAGAACGATCACTACTCAGAATTCGTAAGCGAATTGTCACTTAGGTTGGTAAAACCAATGTCGTTAGAAAATTCCTAAAATGACGAATGACAAAAGGTGATAAACCGATACAGCTATTGATTAATGAGTAAGCTTCTTTAAGTACCTAGGTATATGAATAATTGAATGTAGTAGAAACCAAATACCTATCAAGTAAACATAAAATTCAATAACCGATGACCTTTTTTTTTTTTTTTTTTTTTTATCGACGTAAAATCATCAAATGACCCCTCCCGCTGTGGGTTAGCAGCGGTGAGGGAGTGTCAGACTCTTACTGACTAAAATCGTCGTGTTCCGTCATAGGCCTTTTATGTACCAGGGCCGCGGTATCTCTTTCGAACAACCCGCAGCCCCGGCAGGCCTTGGCCCTGCTGGGCCCCGCTGGGGTTGCTGACATCTCTTTGAGGAGCGCGTGGAACAACGCGCGCCGTCGACACGGGTCTGTCGTCTAGAAAGACAGAGGGTCGATGAGCCACCCGAACTCACCGCCCACAGACCCACGCCTACGGTGGCCGGGAGTCATCTCGCGACACCCGGCGCCCATGGTGTCTACCTGGTCCAGCGCGGCGGCCGGGATGAGAGGTGCGCACTCTCTGGCGTTCCGCCTCCTCCTTCTCGAGCATGACCGCTTCGCAGAAGGAGGCGACGGCATCCCATTCCCTCTCGCCCCGGACCATGGCCTGAACCAGGGCCGGACGCGAGAGGTCGCCGCCGCCCAAAGCCTCGACGAGGACCCGGCGGTGCCCCTCCCATGCGGGGCACACCTGGACTGTGTGGTCCGCCGTGTCCTCGGGGCTGTCCGCACAATGGTGACACCCGGGCGCCTCCTCACGACCGATGCGGTGCAGGTACCTCCCGAAACAACCGTGTCCGGTGAGGACCTGCGTCATGCGGTACGTGAGGGCGCCGTGACTCCTCCCGAGCCACTCCTCAAAGAGGGGACTTACCGCCACGATGGTGGCGTGCCCTATAACCGATGACCTCAGATGAATAGAGTCGTGATGAAGATAGGCCCATAAGGAAACCAAATAAATGTCGGAATGATGTTTTTTATATTCATAAATTAAGAGAAAGTATTAAAACGGTGGTCAATGAATCGGGAAGAATATGCAAGGACACGAATCGATATAAAATAAATTGAATTGAATTCATTCAGCAGTTTGCTCTGCGTTTTCTATTAGCTGCTCAATTTGGAGATAAAATATGCAGTTTCGATTAATATGTTTCTTACGACTATTTTATTCAGCTAATTTCCATAAAAATGTGTTACCAATAATATTAAAAGTGTTAAAAAAGAACTTCTGAATATTATCTAGAAATAAAAAAACCCTAATGTAGAAAAAAATTAAAGAAATATGTGCCATACAATATACAACAAACACAACAGGGAATTTAGTAGCAGGAGTATGGCTGAATCCAAAATCCCTTTAGATTTCTTAGAAGAGGCATTAACAAGTTAACCTTTGCCGTTTGTGTATTCTTACAATGTGCTGTGCAATAATAATGGGAGGCTTTGTCATTGATCTCTGATTGTTACGATGTATATCTAATTGCATAATACCTCGCTGGCGTGAATGCTTGTAATTTGTTCACCGTTGATGCCAGTAATTTCAACGTATCTCTTAAAATAATATAACTTTAGCTTTTAATAACCAAGTATGTACCTATTGGGTGATTGTTAGGTGTTTATGAATTAATTGTTGAGGAAGTAAAGGTTATTGGTTACACATTCAAGCTATTTCCTAATACAGACTATAAAGTACCTAACTGTTTGAGGTCGTTTTTTGCATAGGAAACTATGAAGTTTTGAGGATGATACGAGCTTTTAGTGGCTTTGTATTGCACGATTCTTTTATACAACAGCATCTTAGTAATTAATTTAGCAATTTTTCAAGTAATCTACTATTAAATAGCTGAATAATACTAGCCTATCAAATGTACAGACAACACATCAACCTAACTCAATCTATCAGATTTCTTCAATAGGTTTTCATCCTTATTACAATACTAGCTGTTGCCCGCAACTTCGTCTGCGTGGGCAATATAGAATCGTCAAAATATAACTTAAGTGCATTTTTTCACGTGGCAATATAATTAGGATTACCACTTTCAGATTCATTGATCAAGGTTGTGTTGTGGATGTGTGAGCATTTATCTAAACAAAAGAAGTAAAGTTTGTGACGTTGTGGAAATCCCTGGATCTAGTCAGCCAATTTGGAAAATTATTACGTATAGCTGTTGCCCGCAACTTCGTCTGCGTGGGCAATATAGAATAGTCAATTATTACGTATGGTGCGTAAGTAATTTTCACAGGAAATAGCTATAATCTATGTCTATATGCTTTGAGTCTGACAAAGCTGTCATTTGTACATTTTCTGCAGCTGCTGCGACTAAGCAGAAGCCAGAAAGTCTGTCAGTCTTACCATGGATATCGTCTTGTGTAGTTGACTGGATTGAAGATAGATAGATAGGTAGTCGCTCCAAGCAAAATATTGGTACTCAAACAGATTCGGTGGGAGCCGGGAGCCCAACACCAACATAGTTGGGGAATAGCTGGATGGATGATAAAATGAGTCGTCATCATCAGCAGGCGCATAGGGTAGGATAGTTTCACTACTGGGGAGAAACACTTTTATGACTTGTATGAATTGGGGATTTTCTGTGCACTTACTTACTATGGTAAGGCTGACCCCACATTAGGCGTGCGCGATCCTCGGGCGTGTGAGTAGCGCGGGCGTCGCGAGCGCGCTGCGTGAAAGTCGCGTTTTGCTGCCCTGCGGCATGTGTGAAGAGTGCAAGCGACGCGCTCGCGGCGAGCACGCGGCGCTCGAGTTGCGTTCTTACCCCTACGCCCGCTATCCCCGCCGCCCGCTAAACGCCTTAGCAGTTAAACGTCAAGTCGAGCGCGCTGCAAATGCCGCAGGGCAGCAAAACGCGACGCTCACGCAGCGTGCTCGCGACGCACGCGCTACTCACACGGCCGAGGATCGCGCACGCCTAATGTGGGGTTAGGTCTAAACCGGGAGGGACTCCACCGAAATGTTTGCATTAGTTCACGAATAGGCAAAATGTACGTATCTGTGAGAGTCCATGTGTTCGTACTTGAAACCTGCAGTTTTGCCAAGATTTTCAAAATGTACGCTCGCAATTTGTCATTTCTTGGTGGAGCCAGCAAATCAAAAGAAACAGAAGTGTTGTATACTGTGCGTCACTACCGCTCACCGGGAAAATTTCGCTCTTGCGGAGGACGTTTATATACCATATTTTGTGTCACACGTAAACAGGACGACAGTAAGTATCCACCGAAACACTTTCAAAGATCTGATGAACGAACAAATCAGACCTGAGTTGGTCACCTGGGGCCAATCAGAGCTCTATGAAGCGATCATACGCTTTGGCTCCTACTGTTATTGTGGTTTCTGAAAATGAATTCACCTCATTCAACGATGAATGTAATTCTGATGGTACTATTAAGAACACTTGCTTAGCGCAAAAGCTGACGTTGGCAGGCCGACTCTTTTGACTTCTCGAATAGGATACCATTGGTTTTTGTGCAATGCACACCTGCAATGCATGCTGGATTATGATAGGATATAGGTGGATAGGATTTGCAGCAGAGAACAATTCTGTCTTTGTAATTGAATGACATCAAACGTAGTTTTATATAAAAGGTGTTTTTTTAGACTTGGCTCGGGTCTTACTGAGAGTGTTCGTAATCGTGAACAGTGTATTTGCGATCAGAAGTTGAAAGTAAGCATGTCTCTGGTATGCGACGCGTAATTTGTACGTTTCCAGACGCATAAAGCATTTTACGTGTGTATGGTATTAAATCGAGAAAGCTCCCATTTCTTATCTGCACTTTGTATCTGGGCTTGTTTTTAAAGCTACAGAAGCCTACATTACCTACCTCACGCTTAGCAGCGCTTGCGAGAGATAGACCTTCCTTTCTTCTAGGATTAAGTTTACATATTTTGCATCAGAAAAAATAATTAAGGTCTACTTAATACCTACTACTCACTCAAAGTAATTTGTTTTAAGGCCACCACATTAGTGGAAGATAAGCTAAACTATGTTTATGAAAAAATCCTGATATGAACTCCATCTGTAACTTTAAATGATAATTAATTGTTCCACTAAAGTCATCATTTTTGACATAATGTTCAAAAAATAATTTAGATGGCACCGTTTTAAATTTGGCTGAGAACTATTAATTTTCTTTTTATCAACATGGATTTTGATGTGGCACGGCAAACTGACAAACACTATTGAAATGTCTATCGAAAAATTACGCTACGTGTTAAAATATGGTGAATTACGGAAAATACACAACTCCATCTGTTGAAATAATAATCCTCTATAAAGATGGTAGTATGGTAATTAATTGTCATTTACCACCTCGCTCTTTTGACAAATTTGATGTATTTTTACCACAGATGGAGCTACTTTAACCTTGGCTAAACAAAATTTTCATATTTTTTTTCTTCCGAAGTTACTTATAAAGGTGTGATTTTCTGTGTAAAGATTAATAATAGGCCGAACAACTAATATAAGTACAACATTCAAATGTACAGTTTTGACAAATAGATTGCGTGTCGTAATATTTTACATCTTGAATTCACAAAATTGATCATATCTTTTGATAGAGTGAATCGATTTCGATGAAACAAAAACTAAGTAATACCCCAAGTTACGTAGAATTTTTGTATATAAGCATTGTCTGCATTGAATTCGTAGATTTTATGTGAATCCCGAACAAACAAACAGATAAACAGACAAACAGACAAACAGACAAACAGACAAAAATGACAAAAATGATGGAAATGGGTTCCGTTAGTTATCCTTTAACATGCCGGCTATTTTTTTGTCAATTTCTTCAATGTACAAAAATTACTTTTCTACAGATTTATTATATGTATAGACTGGAAGGTTAATGTTCGATTGCAAAATTTGACAGATTCAGGGAGGTTATCTGTACCTACCGAAGAATGAATACACGTCTTAATGTAACTTACCATCAGCATAGTTAGGTGGCAGAAGCCTGAGGAAGACATCGCCTCTCCGGCCCCAAGGCCTGTGCCGCACATTGTTGCATTCGCCGCTTGCGCTGCGGTACTTGCTAGGCGGGCACGGTATTCTGCTGAACTCATCCTCGTCTGATGAGCAGTTGTGCCTGTACAAGAATAATGGTTAATATTTGGAATTCACTAAAATATGGGAAATATACCTATAAAGATATAAGAAGAAACAAATACTACAGTAAAGTACATTTGGAAATTGTTTAAGGAATATTGGGTACTAAGTACCCACTTTTTGTCACATTCTAAAGTGACAAATGCTGTGACAAATTGAAAAGACGAATAGGTGCTTAATTCAATTCGTTGCAGTTTGATTACTACCTGCTATGTGGAAAGGTGGTTTGAAAAAAAATCTGTAAATTGACAAACTGGATGCTAAATATAATAAGTATTTTTTTTGCTTCTCATATCACTTGTCATTGGCAGAATCATCGACACGGATTGACATAAAAAAATAACATAATATGTATTTACGAGTATATGAGTACGTTGCTATTATTATAACTTTTAAGATTAGGCATTCCAGGGAATCCAGAACTTATCCTTACGCAAGTGACTGAGAATATTGGTCAAGAGAAACTTTGGTTACTTACGCATCGCTAGCGCCTAATAGAAATCTCTTTTCTAAAGCTAGTGCTTCACTGACGGCTCGTCTGAGGTCACTTGGCACTGCCTGTATGCCACTGTCATCAGACTTGCTTTTCTGTGCACTCGTCTGTACCGCTAACACAGCCGCTAAGAGCAACAAACTTCGTCGTAATCTGAAACAAAGAAAACAATTGTTAGTTATTTAGAAAAGATTATATTTTCTCTTAAACATATACATGTACGAGTGGCCAGTCAATCACAATGCATTGATTAATACTGACGAGAGAGTTTTATAATAAATACTTTTTTTTTTATAATTTGTCCAGTGAAGTTTGAATTTAAGACCAGCAAAGCTGCAAAAAGTACAGATGTCATTGGTGAAATGGAGATCAATAAAAATACTACCTACTATAAACTGTGCATAAACAACGATAAAGCAGTCACCACAAAAATATATAAAAGTTACGTCTGCCAACGTAAGTCGTCACGTTCTGGTGAACGCATGTATAAAACTTGTAAGTATTAATATGTCGTTAACCTACATTTTTAGAAGCCAACGTTAGTCCCGAGTTCAAGGTATTTTAATCTTAGTTTATGAGCTAAATGATATGTTTGTTCTTCAAGCACCTAAGATGACATGTGCTTGATAAATGACCCTTGCGAACGTCAACTCAAGAATTTGGACAGCCTGTTTGTTGTATAAATATATTATATAGCCTAAGGAAAAAGGATGCAGACCAATTGATTACATTTTTAGCTATATACCTATTATACTTTAGTCACATGTCAGGTGTGGAGTTTTCCTTCTCATAAATATGCATGTTTACGTCAAAGATTAACGGGAAAATATCAGAAGCAAATGGAAAATTACTTTAATGTCGGTGAACTCAACTGGTTTTTGGAGTCAATATGTTTGATTGCATCTATGCAACTTTACAATAACTATTCCCGTACCGTTATTCATCAAAAATAATTTACTCCCAGAATTATAGTTTACTATGCTATAAAGATGATTGAGTTTAACTGTATAGGTACAAGTTTTAAGATATATCTTAACAAGAGGTATCATTGGTTAGTATAGGACGTGATGTAAGGCACACCACTGTAAGTGGACTGAGAAAAGTTCAGTAAAACTAGGTTATGTGGCTATAAGTATAGCTGAAAGCTAAACACACAGCATGTTTTTACATTTATTCATTTTAAAAACAAAATAATGAACAAAAAAGTGTAAGGGAAAAGCACCTATTTCCGTTAAGGTACCAGTACCCGTTAAAAGTCAGTTTTTTGCTTATTGCATTGTTTTACCAACAATTAAGTAAAGTTTGCGTATGGCATTACCTTTTCAGTAATATTTTGTAGTATTATAAAGGCAATATTGTCCAATAAGTTTAATATTTTCGAAAATATACGGTGACAAAAGTTTGTTATGTGAAAAATTAAAGTTCTGACAGTGAACTCCGAAGCTACCACGTCGCATTGATGAGCTAACCATTTTGAGACGGATAACTTTAAAGTAAGAGTGTTAATTTTTGCAAATATTTGAATATATTATTTTTCGATGTAACCTATAAATTGTGCTGAATCTAACTGAGAAATATTTTTTTTTGCCGTTCACATCTATTGGTACCAACAAACCCCTACTTGACCCAATACCCGTTAAAATCGTAGTTTTTTTACCGGTTATTGGTACACGATGAACCCGGTAGCAGACGTTGTACCGAAACCCGTTATTGTGTACTTAATACCTTGAAATAAGTCTCATTTTCCTTTGGAACCGTCCAATATAATGCCGGATATTGGGACTTGCATTATAAGTTGCATGCAAAACCCGATATCGTCCTTATTGCCTTTTGTTAAGTTCTCTTTTCCTTCGATTCACTACAATTTTGTTTGTATGTGTAATTTCTATCATATAAACTCTTGATTTAGTAATTTATCACCGTGTTTCCGACATTTGAGGCATTATTTTTAATTATACTGCCCTAACGGACCCTCAGAGTCAGAAATCCATGGCATACCTCACGTTTCTTCAGGTTTCAGGCGACAAAACATTGAAATCGAAAGTTGTCAGTTTCTTTCACACTTGTAATTCTATAGTAAGTATCTTGTGTATTGTGTAAATATTATACATATATGTATACAAACTTCAGTATTATATTTTATTTATTTATTGCCTATTTCACCGGTTGCAGTCACAAGAAATATTTTTAAAGTAAGTATTTATATGACAGCCTATTGAAGAACTACAGAACAGACCCATCACACTTCTAAGCCATGTTTATAAGCTGTTTTCAAGGGTTATCACGAACCGTCTCGAACACAGGCTTGATGACTTCCAGCCTCCCAAACAAGGCGGTTTCCGAAGAGGCTATAGTACCATAGACCACATCCATACGCTGCGGCAAGTTATACAAAAGACCGAGGAGTATAACTTGCCATTATGCTTAGCGTTTGTGGACTATGAGAAAGCCTTCGATTCGGTGGAAACATGGGCGGTACTTGAGTCACTCCAACGATGCCATATTGACTATCGGTACATCGAGGTGTTGAAGTGTTTGTATAAAAACGCCACCATGTCAGTCCGAGTACAGGAGCATAGCACGAAGCCGATTCCATTGAGAAGAGGCGTAAGACATGGGGACGTTATCTCCCCGAAACTGTTTACCGCTGCAATGGAAGACGCCTTCAAGCTCCTGGAATGGAAAGCCTTCGGTTTGCCGATGACATCGTAGTCATGGCAAAGTCGATGGAGGAACTCAGTATGATGCTCGATGGCCTCGACCGAGTTTCACAACGGGTGGGCCTGAAAATGAACATGGACAAGACGAAAATTGACAAATGTCCATGATGAGCCCACCCCAGTCTCTGTTGGAAGCTCGGTACTCGAAGTTGTTGACTCATATATCTACCTAGGACAAGTAGTCCAATTATGTAGGTCCAACTTCGAGAAAGAGGTCAACCACCGAATCCAACTCGGCTGGGCAGAGCGTTCGGAAACTACGCAATATCTTTTCGTCCGACATACCTCAGTGCCTCAAGACGAAAGTCTTCAATCAGTGTGTGTTACCAGTGATGACTTACGGCACCGAAACGTGGTCTCTCACTATCGGCCTCATCTCAAAGCTCAAAGTCGCTCAAGGAGCTATGGAGAGGGCTATGCTCGGGGTTTCTCTACGTGATCGAATCCGAAATGAGGAGATCAGGAGACGAACTAAAGTCACCGATATAGCCCACCGGATTAGCAAGTTGAAGTGGCAATGGGCAGGCCATATTGCTCGCACAGCGGATGGCCGATGGCCGATCTGCGACATGGCCATGCCCCGAGTCCTGCCAGGACGCGCCCGACGCCAGATGTACTGGTGGTCTAGCGAGCTGGCGTCTCTTCGAGAGGCGTTCGTCGTTCGCATCCGCCCTCCGGATGCGGAGGCCAGGGAAGTAGAGCTGTACGAGGGATATAGAGCTGTACAAGGGATGTAGAGCTGCGAACACCGCCCTCCAACTGGCCATCATCCAGGCTAAGGAGTTGGCCAATGCGGAGTTGCTGGGTATTCTAGACAGAGATCCGTGGAGTACTGTCCATACAAAATGGTGCGGGGCAAGCTCCACCCATGGGCCCCCGCTGACTTAGAGTCTTCGGCCTTAGATGGTGGAGCAGGAGGTTAGCGCTCTGTTCCCATCGTGCGGGGAACACTGGACCACACACCCGAAGACGACGATATCCCCGAGGTGACTGGGGTGGACCTGAGAGTGGCGGTAGCCAGGCTGAAAACCAAAAATATCGCCCCAAGGCCTGATGGCTTGCCTGGTCAGCGCATGTTTGGAGAGGGGCCAGTTCCCACTTAGTTGGAAGACAGGGAAATTGGTCTTCATTCGGAAGCCAGGGCGCCCTGCGGACTCTCCGTCCGCATACCGGCCCATTGTGCTGCTCGACGAGATGGGCAAGCTATTTGACAGAGTCGTTGCAATTCGCCTCGTAAAACTTCTTGGGGGGACAGGGCCGAACCTTGCTGGTGTTCACCAACCATGTTAGTGGTCCACCAACATGGTTTCCGCAAGGGGCTCTCAACGATGGACGCCATCATGCACGTGAGCGCTCTTACGACGGGGGACGCTGTTTCCCGGGAGTGGCCGTCTTGGTGGGATCCAGGGATCGGTTCTGGGGCCGCTCTTGTGGAACATCGGCTACGACTGGGTGCTGCGCGCCAACCTCCCAAGCAGCGTCAGTGTAGTATGCTGACGACACGTTGGTACTGGCACAAAAGAGGTCGCACCAGGAGGCGGTCGACAAAATGACGCGCGGGCTTGCGACAGCCATCGAAAGGATCCAGCCGCTGGGACTGGAGGTGACCTTGCACAAGTCCGAGGCCATATGCTTTCATGGGTCTCGGGATGGGCCACCTTCCCCTTCACTGTCGTCACGGTGGATGGGGTTCCCATCGGCGTTCAGCGAGTGATGAAGTACCTGACGTCAGCAAACCCCAGCGGGGCCCAGCAGGTCCAAGGCCTGCCGGGGCTGATTGTTCGAAAGAGTTACCGCGGCCCTGGTACATAAAAGGCCTGCGAAGGAAAGGAAGGAAAGTCAGACACTCCCTCGCCGCTGCTAATCCACAGTGGGATTTCCTATTGCTATGAATTTAGAAGTTTTTTTTTTTCAGACAGCCATAACTGATAGGCAGAAGACCATATCTTCGTGGCCTTTACCACGGAGGCAGTGTCTCCATTTCAGCGACAACCAGGCAGTACGGTATCCCACGGTCGTCGTTAGATGATAAATTACGCGGCCGCTATTCTATAGACTGCTCCATTGTAACGGTTACATCTAAAGGTGAAACCAAAATTATTGTTTTCTTCAAATAGAAACAAATTCGTGATGAATTTTATTTATCTAATTACATAAAAAAAGAAAGGAGGTTTTTTTCTTTGCCCTTCTTTATATATTTTACACAGAAACGCAAAATCGTATTTCTGTGAACCTTATCGTAAGCCAGTAGAGTTCAAATTTGCGTTGAAAATTACCGGATTCTGGGACAATTTAACGTTTACTAGTACAAATCTACCGGGTACTGGTACAACTAGCCCTTTTTTTATTATTTTTCTATCTTTGTTAAAGAAAATTCAAAATAAAATTAAAAAAGTATATTACAATTAAACTAGCTTAAATTGTCTCTCTAGTCATGTAATTATTTTTTTTGTAAGACTTCTAGTGTTAGCATAGCATACCAGCAAAGTTGGTGACGTTCAAAACTTAACGGTTACTGGGACGTTTACCTTAGCTAGTCTTATTGCAGTAAATTTACATTTTACAAGCATACACTAAACTAGCACTACACAATATCGGTTCACATAGGAAGTGTAATCACTTCCCCACGACCGCTGGAACCACAAGTTATGCTTTCATTTTTATCTATGATCTCTTATGACATCTCGCTGGTTGAACCATACATCTTACTTTCTATTCGAAGAGGGTTCACTGGTCCGAAACCAATTAATCAACATTCCTTGTCGTTTAAAGGTTACAATGACAAGCCAAGTTGTCATAAAATTGATTGAAAACATTCAAGTATAATGGAACAAGATTTTATTGTGGATCTAAACATCGAACGAGTATGTATAGATTTACATCAAGAGCTTTGGTTTTATAGTACGAATGAGTACATTTATGTCATTTAATTCATTACCTAGGACAAGCTTTTCATTCCCTAGCAGGGATATAAAAGATAAATTTATACCTATTCTGCAGTTGTTATCTCTCTGAAAGGTTTGCACCTACAGATTGATTGTTAAGTTCAACTTAATACTCACATTATAAATCGAATGTCAGTTCAAAGTAATGTGGTAGCAGAATCTGGGGCCCGATTCTCCTAAGTTAATAATGTCAAAATCGAATAGAAATCGAATCGTAATATGATCGTAATAGCAGTTTTTACCATATCAGGCATTCTGCTACTAATAAAAGACCAATCGTATTCGATTGACATTTGATTGGTGTGCGATTGGTCTGCTATTTTGGTGATTTTGGTCTATACGGTAGTTTGCTGTACAATCATTTTGCAATCGTAAATCATTTGCTGACGAAATGATTCATTATTGAATGATAGAAAAGGATAAAAACGATTATTTCAAAGAAGAAATAGCGGAATGCCACATACGCTTCAATCGTAATCGAGTCGGGATTGGATCTCAGTCGAATCGAGTCGAACGTGAATCGAAGTAAAATTAGGAGAATCGGGCCCCTGTTATTTATTTGACAGTTATTAATGTTTAATTTGTAGGTGTTTAAAATCTTGCATAAAATGGAGCCGGTATCTTGGTGGGTACATATCTATATTCTCATAGAAATATTTTTATTTAAGTTCTTTCTTTTTCATAACAAAAATAGTATTGTATACCCAGTGGCGGATTTACCAATAGGCCAAGTAGGCCAGTGCCTAGAGCGGCAGATTTAGAGGGGCGGCAAATTTAGCAAAAAAAAATTTTCAGATTTTTTTTCTAATTATTCTTATTATAATAAATCGGAAACTAGCACGAGCACCATCTCCACAATTTCGTGTTAATGGTTTTATTACCAAGCCTTGGTCTTTCTGTTTACCTTTAAGTAGTTCTTAGCTAATTATCTTCTGTTATCTGATTGTTGTGAAGAGAAAATAAATAAAATCGAATAAATAAATAAACTATTATTAATATTAATTTTAATTTAGTAACTTTTACCTTCATTATAAAAATGATTTTTAACGTGTAATATGTTTGAACATGTACCTAAATACATATTTCTTTTCGCAACGCAAAAAGAGGGGTGTTCTAAGTTTGACGTGTCTGTCTGTGGCATCATAGCACCCGAACGAATGAACCGATTTCAATTTAGTTTTTTTTTGTATTACAGGTGTTTTACGGACGAGTGTTCTTAGACATGTTTGATGAAAATCAATTGAGCCGTTTAAAAGTTATAGAGGTTTTACGCTTTAAATTCGGGGTTTTTTGTTTTGCCTGTCAAACTTTTTAGGTCAACATTAAACTCTTCAGTACATAGCGTAGCGTAGCGTGGGGGGCGCAGAGGGGGCAAATGCCCGGGACAGCACGATTTAGGGGGCGGCCAAATTAAACCATAATTACATAATAAAACTATTTTTTACTAAAAATAATAAATAAATAAAATATATAATAAAACGTTTTATTGAAAATAGATAAGTAGATTAGCAAAAAATTTCAGAAAAAGCTGCCCTCGCTTTGGTCGTGTCCTGTCAATTTTGACGGGTTCGCCCTTTGCAGCCCCAAAAAAATTCGCACTCACTGCGCTCGCGGCTCCAAGTCAGATATAACAATTTATCTTTGTTTTATTGTTGAGGCATTCAATTCCGAAAAAAAATTTTTTCTCCCACGTCTATTATGGCTTTTTGTTCACTTTTGCTTTTTATGCTATGTTTACTTCATGGAAACTCTAAGGAAAAAATCGCGCTCGCTTCGCTCGCGGCTTCTTATACGTTTGCACTTCATTTCTTGCATATCTTACTTTTTGAGTTTGCTTTGTTAATTTACAGTGGTTTTTCTTTATTTTGTGTCCTTAGACAGAAAAAAAAAATTTCGCGCTCGCTTCGCTCGCGCTTCCTAACATAAGTATTTCTTCTTGTGCGCTATCAACATCTTTTACTCATATTTAAGTTCGTTAGTTTGGTTTACCCATAAACTGTTCTAAGCACTATGATATACATATGTTGGTACATCTTAATCACAATCTTTCAATACATAGGGGCCACTTTGGTAATGATTGCACAAGGCTCATAAGCTCATTTACGGACATAAGCTAGAGACGCCTTTGCCTCCCCTCGCGCCTTTTTAATTACCTCCAATTACTTTTTCAAACCATAAACTATAAAAATTTTCGCGCTCGCTTCGCTCGCGCTTTTTTACGATTGCTCCTGCCCCGGGCGGCGGATTACCACGCTACGCCACTATAGCGGGTTGCAAAAATAACCTAGTAACTGACAGACATATTACTAAGTTCACAATCATACTAATAACGAGATTGAACTTTCGTATTGAATTTCAAGTCAGTGGGGGCGGCATAAATTGAATGGCCTACTAGCGGCAAATTTGTAAATCCGCCACTGTGTATACCAAAACAATAAAATTCACGAACTCACGATGCGAGCTGAATCATGGTCATCTCGATAAAGCAGATGTACTACGTACAACGATGATTAGACGGGAAAGAAAGTAAAACAATTACACGTGAGAAACTATCTAATTTGCACAACAATTCTGTGCGCATTTAACAAATGGTTTCACCGTTCTCTCGAGCTTTTTGGCTGTAACGTTTTCAAAAGAATGCTGCCTTTCCAAGTATTTGACATTCTTTCAAAACGGATATCTTTGTAGGCATTAGTTTGTTTGTTTTAAGGTGAACGTGCAACGTGTAAATGTACCGAGGCTAGCTCATGTCAGCATTGTGGAAACAGATCATACCATCCTCACGTACCTAAGTAGGGTTTTCGTGAGACACGATTTGAAAGATGAAGCAATTACAGCAGTACCCATGTTTTCAGCCATAATGATGCTCATGCTTGATCTTGAGGTCAATTTGAATAATTTTATCTATGCAATGGCTCTTTTTTGAAACATTCAACTTTTTTGGCAGAACTCAATTTGGCAGATATAAACATTCAATTAAAGTTCTTGTTCATGAAAAGTTTTTGTTTTTGATGATTATTAATCGAAATATAATGATTTATGTTACGTGAAGTAAGTATGTGGTATAGCCAGTTATTTTTTGTTCTTCTCGCCTTGAAAGAAACAGCAACCGGTCAGTCAGCTGGCAACGTGCACGATATGACTAAATGTCAACTTCCCACTTTCACACTCCCGGATTTCGCGTTCACATTACATAATTTGAACAACACAAAAGTAGCTCATCGTCATACATTGTATCGTGGAATTGCAGGACGTTCGAAGATATTTTCCATAAATACCCATTTATGCATTTACAAAGTAATTTAAATTATAGGTATCATGATACAATGACGTATGAAAGAGTAGCAACGTAACAAGATGAGTAATTAATCGAAGATATTAGGTACTTAGAAAGATATCGGAAAATATACTCTTTAATTGAAACATGTTTCATTGTTATTAAACGACTGTTTTATATTTATGTGGCGGCAATTGTCTATAAAACTTTGATTAGGTATGCGATGGGTAGGTTTAAAATAATTATTAATATTTTATGCCACATACAGTCAGCATAAACAGCTGAAGTTATTAAGTTTAATTAAGTTATTCGCTACTTATAGCGAATAAAATGTCCCATAAAAATCCCAATTATCCAGCACCGAAAGTAAGCGCCATGGTAAGGTGTCATTATCCTCTAAAATAATTGCTTCCGATATTCCATATTTTCTGAAAACTCCAATAAACATAAAAAGCTTTTTGTGAAGGTCATTCAAGAAGCTAATTATATACCTACATACAAATTCAATGCCACAAAGACAATAAGAAAACGTGTAGCCACTCATGTATATTATTATTCTTAATCACTACATTACGTACTGTTGTATTGAAGCGAAAGTGTGCTGGCCAGTATTACGTGACAAAAAAGTTTGAATATTTAAAATGGATATCGCTACTGTATGTTGGACAAGGTCAAATGTGGCGAAACTTCAGGGAAAATAGTTCCACTGGATGCGACTAGTGCACAAAGAATGTCGGTTCAATTTATGCATTCTATGTTGGGCTCATTACAAGGACTTGGACTTAATTAATTTTGCAAACCAATAGAGGTAGATTTTTGTAATTCATTTCAAGATTGATCACACTTAGAGAAATTATCTTTTTATGCTGGCATAAATAATTATTTTTGCCATAGATTTGGCATAGACAGCAACGAAGCAATGACATTCTTAATATCGGATAATACGAAAGTTTTTGGTAAATAAAATGGCATTTCTAGACAATTTATATCTAAGTAATTAGTCTAGGATACTAGAGATTTATTCCAACGCCCATTGTTCGTTTGAGAAGGTTGCGTATAGTCGAGTGATTTGCACAGAATGGGACATGCACATGCATGAGGTTCTCGCCTAAGTTCGACTAGATTTTGGCAAACGAGTAGACTGAGGTCACACTCATCAAGTTCATCAACAACTTAAAACGTCAGTTTCTTAAACCAACTGTTTACTCTTTTCACGTTCAATTTTCAAACTAAACAGTTGTTTTAACAAAAAATGAAGTTTATGTTGTAAATGAACTTAGGTCTCGTTGGAATGAAAGGCTCGGATAAAGTTGAAAGTAGATCGGCTTAGTGAACGTTGACCTATTTGTTAGACTAGTGGTTGTAAGACGTGGATTAACGTCTGTCCTAGATATGACAATAATATATGTTCCGTTCAGTTCAGTTACAATGTAAGCTAACGTTAAACTTACGATTTCGGTCTTATAATGTTGCTTAACTTAACGTATGTTACAAATAATTTAATTAATAAATAGGTATATTTTTACACTGGATATACATACTTTATTTTTTTACTTTGCCACAAAAGGTCTACCTACACTATTATTATGTAAATAAATTAGTACATTTATTGAATCAATTAATATTAACGTAAGTTCAAAGTTTTCGCCGACTGTACTGCAATAACATTGTACCTCTACATAATATTAATGCTAATTACAAGCTTGAGAATTTTAGCACTAAAATTTAAATTAATAAGCCTTTTTTTTTTTTTTTTTTTTTTTTTTTTTTTTTTTTTGTTGTCGCTGGGCTAAAAATGCTATTACGCATCCCCTTCCCGTCGGGGGACGAGAGAGGGGTATGTGGGACTCCCCGGTTAAGACGTTCCCGGTATACCCACTAAAAAGGCCCAGCGGCACTCCGACCTCGCCTGAGTTGAGGGGGTCTGGGAATCTATGGCGTCCAGTCCCCCTCCGGCGTAAATTAATAAGCCTGGGTTTTACTTCCTGAACAATCATTTACTTTTTGCAAATACGTCATTATTACAGCCGTGTACTGTAAGGGCTAGCGAGGACAGTATTTCAATGAATTTAAGGGTATATTTTTTGTTTTCTAGGAAAAAATCTATACTAATCTATACTAATATAATTATTATAAAGAGGAAAAATTTGTTTGTTTGTTTGGTTGTAATGGATAAACTCAAAAACTACTGGACCGATTTTAAATATTCTTTCACCATTAGAAAGCTATATTATCTGCGAGTGACATAGGCTATATTTTATCCCGGTGCGGGCAGTAGCTCCCACGGGATGCGGGTGAAACCGCGGGAAAACGGCTAGTACTAAATATTTAGAGGACTAGACAATTACCTACAGTCTTTATATACAAATAGAATGAGTAAAACAAAAACATGATTGCCTGTATGCAATGTCGATAATTAAGTAATTTACTTTGGGTAGCTATCTGTGCAAAAAAGGTGACTATAAAATTTAATGAAGACATAATACATAGGTAGTAAATTATACCCATCATAATATTTTTACAAGTATTAAAAACATATTTTAAAACACCTAAATAATAATTACTTTTAATCAAAACAAAAACATTTTATAGATACAACAACCTATCTTAATTGATTGCCTACATACCATTTTGTATTGTTTTTCAGGCATCGACATAAAATGTAATCAAATCCAATTCCTTTTTCAAAAAGTTTTTACTAATCTCGGGTCATTGAACATTTAATATTGATAAAACAACCTGTTGTATAGTTAAGTATAAAAATGCGAGTCCATATGTCCATATCAAAGTTCGATTAAGCTAATATTAAGAATGTACTTATTCGTATAAAAATAATTAAAAACTCGTTTCTAAGAATCATTCCATTTTTTTAAGTTTATAGATTTAATTATGTCGTATTATTATTTGAAAAAGGATCAAATCAGTCATATTTAGGCCCATTCGTGTTAATAAGAGATGAAAAAGAAATACTCACCATTTAGGTAGTTACACACTCGACTTTCCAGCGAAAGATGATTCATATTCGGTATAATTATTCATTTAAAGCTATCTAAATGAATTATTTTAAAGAAATGTATTCCAAAGACGTTCAACATATGAATACAAATTACAATTTTATTAAATAGAAATCTAGAATAATGTCAATGATTGCCCGCGCATTTTTTTATCCTCTCGAAAAGTTTGAATTTCGAACTAAGCGGCCAACATTAAAAAAAAGAGCGATTTAAAATTATATTAAAGAAACTCTTTTTTTATTTTAAAATGTTTTAATGAAGAATAAATAAAATATAGGTGTCTGTATAACAAATATTCAATTGCTTGAAATTAACATGCAGCAATTGGTTGAGGTTATAAAAATAATGCGTGCAAAAAAAAAACAAAATGTTTTTCATTTTGCGTTGGGTTTTTCGCCACTGGGCCTACAATCCCTACTAGTCCCTACTAATATTATAAATGCGAAAGTAACTCTGTCTGTCTGTCTGTCTGTCTGTCTGTCTGTCTTTTCTTCACGCTTAAACTACTGAACCGATTTGTGTGAAATTTGGTACAGACATAGTTTGGAGCTTGAGAAAGGACAAGGGATAGTTTTTATTACAAAAAAAATTGAAAATAAAAAATAAAATGTATTCCGGACATATAGCGCCATCTATTGGTCAAACCAAAAATCTGCCGGAAGTCACTATTCCACGCGAACGAAGTCGTGGGCAAAAGCTAGTGTTGATATAATTTTGATGTAGGTTTAATTGAATATAATGGGAACAACAAAAACTTGAGCACGTGATTGGAACGCACGTAGATGACCTCACGAGCCGGACACCTGTCGACCTTTATATCTAGACAGACTACATCCTGAATGCTTCTTCAATACTACGATACACATGTGAATCGAATATGTACCTAGTTATCGTAATTATAATGTCAGGAAACGACTAAGTATGTAGTATGTAGTACTCGTGTGTTCGTTTTATATGCCGCTTATGGACTAGTTGAACTGAACTGCCGGCATTTGAACATAAATTAATTAGGTAATTGTTGACATTTAACATAATATTGACGTGATTTACGAAACCTGTTCTAACCATTGATTTAGAAATTATCAAGTATTTTGGACATGGGGTTAGCAATGTAGTGGGCACTTTTTTAAAAGTAGGTTTATGAGTAATTTTTCTTCAGCTCATTTTCAATGAATCAGTTTGTTGAGCAGTGCAAGTTAATAAATATATACCTCTAGTATAGTTAACCCGTTTATTTATTTTCACGTACAAATAAGCCGATAGTTGAAGCGTTTCCGCATTTTGCGTATGTTTGTGTGACGTAAGGTGATGTGTTTACGTGCATGCGGGTCTTTTGCAACCGCTATCATGTGACTGGGACTACCCCACTACAACACTGTTTGTTTTCTTATGCATGTCTGCTAAATATTTGAATGGGACACAGACATTTTATGCCTCTTAGAGAGTTACAATTATTACAACCTGTTTTGTCTCTTTTGCTGGCAGCTTGTAGAATTCTTTTTTTAAATAAAAAAATGTCCAATCTTTGTTCACCTGAAAAAGTGGTGGTCTTGTTATTTACAGACGGTTTCGTGAAAATGTGTTTAAAATCAAAAGCGTTTCCTTGCAACAATTTTATGAAACCAGACACTTTTACGCAAGTTTAATTGAAATCGGTTTAATAATAAAGCAAAGTAAGTTAAATATTTTAACCGCCGCGCTGTGTTCTTACTTCGGAGATAGGACGCTGCTTCCTTTCTACGTGTTTCCCAAGAGATGGGTCAATAAAACCTGCAACTAACATTTGCTTAACTCAGTAGCGGAAATCTAACACAATCATCGATCTTCACGGTTGATCGACTCGCGGTGACCAAGTTAACGCTGAAACGCCAAACATCACGAGACGGTAACCCTACCAAATTAAATTTAACACTCCCAGTACGATGTGGTTATCGGATAAATGTGCTATAGGCCACGCCAATTAACGTGGACTCAGTGTAGCAACGCGCTTGCGAAAACCCTGTCGAGCTCGGGGAAAAACGGTTACCTAATCTACCACAATGTGATGCTAGTTGGCTGTTTCGAACGTGTGAGACATTCAAAAGTGAAAATCAGTATTGAAAATTACGTATGTATGTATCACACGCTTTTGTCTGGACGAGAGAAGTACAGCTGACATTGTAACGACCACTTCACCTGCCACTCATTATTGCTGAGAATCTCAACTCATACGCGTCAGTATTTACCTCGCAGGTTATGATTTCAATACGACTAAGAGTAACTCACACATGATATTTATTTAAGTGCATCATAGTATTGTCTTATAGATAATGGGCTAAACTGTAGTTGAATTAAGCTATTTTGTCGAAACACATTGATATTTGATACTTGGTACTAGAAAAGTTAAAATGTTATAGAGGCCTCAGCGTATTTTATTGAACGCATGGCTAATAAAGAACATCTGATGTATTTAATGTATATTTATTCAAATAAATTAAAAGACATTCATATTCTTTAACAAATACTTCAGATAGGCGTGTAAAATATTTGTTCTAGGAAATCATAAAGTAAAGACAAAGGCGTGTTTTATGTGTTACGAAGATTTCTTTCCATATTAGATAATGCCATCGTGTGACTGTAGGTCATTCCGAAGATATAAGTTAGCTGTCGAAGACTGGTTCTTATCTTTTGTCTATATTTATGACGTTATTCAGAAAAATGTATACACAACACTAGGATAGAATACATATGTGTTAGGCGTAGGCGTACACCACAAATAAATATTTTCGATACGTTATTATTATTCAATTATCGGGCTATGAGAGTGACGGAATGGTGAGTGCACCTGTGTCTGCGCAAATGCTTGTGCATTATAATATGTCCTGTGCAGTTGGTTGCTACATGAGAACAGCGGCCGTAGCCGATAATCGGCTAGGAGGACATTATCATTATTTTCTAAAAAAACATTTAAGAACTGTTAAAACAGCTTACAGTTGTAAACAGCTAGCTGTGTTTCTCTTAAAACAGCTGGGTATCGTAAACGTAATGTGAAAAGCTTGAATATTTGTTCTTAGCTTTGACGTTGCGTAGTGATCAATTTTGAACAGCCGGTTCAACCGGTGAAATTGTGGACTGTTCAATAAAAACTAGCAATTCATACTTCAGGTCTGGATCAAACAAAGCATTGTTTTAAGTATGATTCACTTGTGCGTGACTCCTTTTGGTTGACGTTTCGTGCTCTTTTCGAGAGTTTACGCACAAAGTCGCGGCCATGTTAAGTTTGGGTTGGTGTCTAAGCGAGATATAATAATGTGACAAATTATACCCTTTTGATATCTTTAAATGATTAGATTAAAGAGTAAAGAGGTAAAGAGTGTGTTATGCACTCTTTACATTTCCTATTTTAAAGCAATAAAATCTGATCACAATTATCAACATCCTACGAAGAATTTACAGCAATAAAATGCGGTACGAATTATTCCAAAGGATTTTTATAATTAGCGACGACTAAGTTCTTACCTATTTGCAGATATTTCTTAGTTCGCTATTCAAAGTCGGAGCGGTCAAATACCAACATTACCTAATCAACTTGTTTCTCAGAAGCTAGACGACGCGCGTTACGCAACACAATTTAACAACAATTGTTAATAAGTGGTTTCTTAACATTAATTTTCTGCCTGATAATCCGCTTCTGACATTATTAATAGGCTTAATAAACATACTTTCTCACGGCTACAATCATTTTTAAGTCGGAAATCATAAATATCTTAAGGCTGCGTTTGTGAACAGCTAGCGTGTACCTAGTTGTGATGATATTATTTATGCTTAGATTGTTGCCTTTAAAATGTGTTTATCTTATTTTAATTTCAAATTAGCGACACGCCATATGCTTCCAAGTGACGTGCTTTGGTGTGAATATCTGACAAACAAAACGAGTATTGTTAAGAACGGCTATTTTTTAAATCTCGAGTTAAAGTTGTTTTTTTTTTTATATGTCTAATGGTACTAAATATGTCATCACTTTTAATAGTAGTTGACACAACACTTAGCACCGCTCCATCGACTATTAAACATGTACTCAATCGAACTGTCAACAACAATTATTTGTGATGGGCACACAATGTACCCAGCTTTTAGTTTTTACGTACAAAACGCTTACAGCCCGATCACGCAGAGATACAAGATAACAAATCAATTTGAATACAGCACCCAATTGTTTAGTAATAAGTATAATAATGAGTAATTCACTGTACTTATTCTCATTGATCAATTAAATACTTTAGAACTATTATGTAAAGAGATAAATGTACATTACAGGTAACAGGTTTAACGCTATTTAAAGGTCGTCAATTAAGTATGATGTTCCTATTGTTCAACTTCAAGATGAAAACTAGAAGTTATCGTTCGTCTCTATCCAATCAGACAAATTGAAACAACGGAAAGCGTAAACGTAGTTCCTTTGTTTAACGTTTTTATTAGCTGTCTTATTACTGCGGCGCGATTGTAATTATTGACGATAATAGTTTAAAGAGAGGTTGATTGGCCTTTAATTACTTCCTAACATGTGTGCCGTAGTCGTGACCTTTGGTGAGACTTGATAACTTGATAAGTTGGCTTCGATGCGCCGATACCTTATTTGTACAAAAGTGACATCCTGAGGTATAAATAAGTGCCTATCTATACTAATATTATAAAGCTGAAGAGTTTGTTTGTTTGTTTGAACGCACTAATCTCAGGAACTACTGGTCCGATTTGAAAATTTCTTTCAGTGTTAGATAGCCCATTTATCGAGGAAGGCTATAGGCTACTTTTTATCCCGGTACGGGAAGTAGTTCCCACGGGATGCGGGTGAAACCGCTGGCAGAAGCTAGTTTATAAATAATCTTTAATTGTTGATACTCACTAGGTATGGTACTACAACAGATGCTACTACCAAAGCTCTTGTTGGTTCGAAACGCTATGAAAAGACTACACAACGTCGGGACCTGAAAACGAACAGAAATCTACCGCTCCGCAAAAGAAGACTTAGGTAACATTACAATTTGATGGATAGTTACTTTTGTCTCGAAGTACTACTTATGTATTATCGGCAATTTCGTTATTATGTAGACCCTTAAATGTCAGTAGAGCAGTGTTGCCGATAAAGTCTGAAATATTGCCTCTAGTCATGTGGAACTAAAACTGCTTTAATCGTATATTCAAGACTAATTATTTGAAAAAGGTAAAGTTTATTAATAAAGCTTCACAAAACAACAGGGTTTAACTTCACAAAAAACCTAAGTGCCTATGTATCATTAAACAATATAACACGGCAAGTCATATTTAAGTAAGTATTTAGACAACTAATGATTAAATAATACATACAACAGACAAAAAAAAATATTCAAAACAAATTATTTGTATTTTAACCCAACACAACAGATCATCAGATCATCTTTTTTCGTGCCATGCGTAGTCGGTACAAAAAACTAGTATCTGTACTTTAAATGACGTCAGATTGGTCGATGGGAAATCACGATCAGAAATCGAAGAATGGGCCATAAATATGACGTCATGAATAACGCAATTTAGTAGGTCAACTGACCAGCCCCCTCAATATAAGCATTTCATTTGCTGAGTCGTTCCTTTATGTTGTGACTTTGTGATTGGCTAAGTCAGAGTGACTAGGTACGGGTAGGTATGTAATTTTCGTTGCGAAGTTTTCCTCTGAGGTCAAAGATCGATAAAGCTTTAAATATCAACAACAAATCGGCGAGTTTTATGGTGATTTGTATGTAGCCATTATGGCTATTTATAGTAGGCAATACGTTAGTAAAATATTTGGAAATTAACATGCACATTCTCTATCAACATTGAAATACATATTTTTTGCAAACATAAGTTTCATAATGATCACCATATCCTATAACGATTTACAAATAAATGTGTCCAAATTAAGAAAGAGTACTGTAATGACAATCATTTTAGAGAAATGTCGCAATTAGAGCGTTTCATATTTATTTTGTCTTGCCTCTATGAATCTTTTAATGCGTACTGTATAATTAAAGCCGTCAATTGCCCATTTTTCATAGTTGGGCGGTGAATCTCGACGTAAATCTAAAGTTACCAAATACATTTTCTTCCCAATGTCGTATTAGAAAGCTTGGTACTGTTAAATTACAGTTTTGTAATCAATACAAATTAACCTGTCGATTTCAAGGGGCAAGTTCATGCTTTAAATGACTCTTAGCCTTGAAAGACTGAGTTATTAGGCCCCAAGCGCCTATTTAGTAGATTTCAAGATAGGGAAATAATACAATTAGTGGAACCTCGCCTTAGTCGCCTTTTTAGTTCCGCCCAGCTGCAAGGCTTACTTAGACAATAAATATAAGATTCTAAGCGCATTTGTAAGCATCAATATTACAAATTGATGAACTATAATAAAGAATTATTAGGTCGTTAGCATCATCGATTTATTGGTTAGTTTAGACACGAAACATTAGAGAAGCGGAAGCAATACCGTACTTTGTACAAGTTCCGTGTGTTCATCTTTAACAAAAACTAAAAATAAGATCTGGCTTTAATTACACCAAGTCAATATGCTTACACGCAAGATTTAAGTACGTACAAAAACAGTTATGTCAGTGGCATGCAGTAATATTGTGCAATATGTAAGGAAGGAAGAAAATTCATTATTACTCCGTTGTTATGCCGTAATGATGAGCACGCGGGTTACCTAACCGTCAAAGCGACCGTAACACTTACCAGTCGGTCATTCGGCCTTCACAGCCATACACACCCGGTTGGTCTACCACCTTACGCATTTGTTATGCACTGCTAACAATCTAAGAGAAAGGACAATGTCACAAAATAATCGATTTTATTGACTTGGTTTAACAGATACACTGAATTTTTTATATCATCTATACTAATATTATAAAGCTGTAGAGTTTGTTTGTTTGTTTGTTTGTTTGTTTGAACGCGTTAATCTCAGGAACTACTGGTCCGATTTGAAAATTTCTTTCAGTGTTAGATAGCCCATTTATCGAGGAAGGCTATAGGCTACTTTTTATCCCGGTACGGGAAGTAGTTCCCACGGGATGCGGGTGAAACCGCTGGCAGAAGCTAGTATTAAGATAATGTTACATACAATGATCTGACGTAATAAAAAGGGAATTTTGACAATTCCAGCACTGAAAGAAGGTTACACTATTCCTGAATGATATTGGGATAAAACGTTGGTGGCGCCCCGAGGATAGACAATAAATTATATGTTCATTTTGAGTCAATATAATTTACAGTACTACAGTTTAATAAGCTTGTGTTTCCTACCCGTATCAAAGTTAGCTTAGTTACAAGCAGTATTGTGTAAGTTGCAGTGTACAATTAAATTCATGAGTAAATGCAAAATTATCCAATTTCAACATTGAGTGGGTGCGGCTACTAATTGAATGACGAGTGTTTCAATAACAAGAACTCGGAGAGAAAGCTTTTGGTAAGCTATTGAAAATGTATTTTTAACATCGATTAAGTTGTATCAAAACAACATCATACCTGATTTCTACCATTATATATTAGACAGAGGAACCAACTATGTTGCGGTCGGCTTTCAGTCTAAATGGATGCAGCTGAGTACCAGTGTTTTACAAGGAGCGACTGCCTATCTGACCTCTTCAACCCAGTTACCCGGGCAACCTTAAGTAACACAATAAGTGTAGTACTCATTACGTCAAAAAACATCAACTCTTATTTTCTATACAACTTTATTTAAAGTCTTAGATACCTAAGCAAATTTAAAATGCTCCATAGTGACACTTGCGATTGCCAGATCAAAAACCCATTCGTTGGATTATTCCTATGTTATTTGAGTCGTATAAATAACCCTTCGAATTAATTACTTGTAATTTACCTTGGCACGAGTTATGCACCGAGAGGATTTACGATAAGCGTCACATCATGATTTATTCCCGTAAACATCTTCGCATGAATCGGTATAAATAATACGAACTTATAAACAATAGGAAATTAATTATTTAAAGAAATCCGGGAAAATGGTAATAGAACTGGCTGTTTTTCTCAACTGGACATCAGTTATTCAAATTCCTAGCAGTTGTTTATGACTGTTTTAAGTAATGGTTTTTCACACGGATCTTATGATCGTAAAAGGTAGCATCATCATTCACAATCGTCTTTTCTAGGAATCCTAGAGTTCCGGCTGTACATACATGTTCTTCCGTGAACTCGTATTTAGATGAAGTTATTTAACGTTTTTATTAAACCTCGGTGATTGACAGCGTCGAAGCTAATGTGCGGTTACGTAAGGACGGCTCATGAATGGGCCAAGATTCGTACGGAGATTGACGACTCGCGTACATTATGTTTAATTTTATACAACAAGAGGTTATTTTATTTATCGTTTGAAATAATTAACAGGTCAAGTGCTGTAGAGATAGCATGTAAACCTCATGGTGTGTTATTAAATTTTGTAATTAACGATGTATGTAAAATTATGTTCGTTTGCCCATTTATCTACCTTTTTGTGGTTTCCTTAATTTAATAAATAGCTTCCCTGTAAATCTGTCCTGTATTTTTAAAAGACTTAAAAAAAGAAGAAGTCTCAATTCCACCGCATATATATAATTTTCATACAGATCAGTAAACATTTAAAAATCAAAGCAAACATTATCATCTGAATAAGCATTTGATAATTCTGTGTGACTTGAAATTGACGGTCTTGAGAGTGCTTCCATTAGCAAAACCAAGCGTGAAGCGACAAATTAAGGCGCTGCATAAAACGTAGACTTAAGAAAAAAATAAATATTCAAACTAGCCACGCTTATTAATCTGTGGCCATTATTCGACAAAGGCGCGTTCGCGTTGAACGAAAGCGAATGCGCCCGGGGCTGGAAGAAATCGAAAACTTGTTGCGTAAGCGGAAAGTCGAGGTCCCATAGTTGCGTAAGGGTACGTTATATACGCAAGCTCGGGACAGTTCGTGTGTGCTGACCTCTGTTTTCGGATAAACAATGGGTCGTTTGTTACTAAACAATTTTAATCGGTGTCATTTTTTATTTTTAGGTTTATGTACAAATAAGAATTGTTTGAGTTTTTGTTTTGGTGTTGTTATTTAGTGATGATTTTTTTATTCTTATTTATGTGCACATTTGAACTTAGGTATTTATCGACTTTATAACCGAGTGTTTTTGCCTTCTGCTTTTTCCGATTAATAACATCGTAAGGTCTCGATGGTATGTTCTCTGATTTATTATGTCCAGAATACTGTTTCCAGTTCATGGTGCATTAAGATTATCTACTAAATAATTAAATTTTGGTGAAGCTTCACCCAATATCAGACACAACACTGTCTCTACTGTTGCAAAACTGAAAAAACCCAACACAAATTACAAAACCCAACAAACTTTTGCGACGAATTAACTCGAAATAACTGGCATAACTTTCGCCTACTCCAAAACCGTTCGTCTTAATATGTCGCTTAGATTGAAGTCACGCATGCGCGTAATCCAGCGGCCATTGCGCAATAGTAGTAGCCTAATAGAGTTCGATGAGTCGCCCGCGCGTGCAACATGTTCCAATTGCGACCTGCATTGCTGCCTGTGTCACGGCGACATTGCGTCAACTTTTGGCTTATCATTCCATGAGCTACATGTTTTGACGTTAATGATGTTCGAGATGTTTGAGTTTTGAAAGTTTGAAATTGGAAGTTGCTGGCTTCTTTTGTTTTGCTTATGTTTACTTTTTGCTTGTAAGGTTTAGGTAATGAAAATATTGTCAGCTGTCAGGATAAGTTGTACCGGTACTGAAATACCCAGTAGCTATATCTGAATCTACATCTATCGTTCGATTATTCGGTCGCAAGAAATAATTATTTCCTATTTTAAACAATTAAGTTTCCTTATGAAAAACAACAATGAGTCATTTTAACTTAGGTCGTGTCTCAATTAACAGGATACATTTTTTGACATCTTTTTAACATAAACAACATTAATTGCAAAGATAATAAGATTCATGAATTTTCCTCATGACGATTATGATACTATTGAGAAAATATGTTTTTATCGATGATGTGTTCATCTTACTTGGAAAGATTAATTTATGCTGAATTCCTATATTATTAAAGTTAAGTGTTATTCTTCATTTACATATCGATTAATACTAGGTGGAAACTCGGCTTTTCTTACTATCCATTATCCTCCGAGAATTGTTCCCAACTACGTTGGGGTCGGCTTCCAGTCTAACCGGATTCAGCTGAGTACCAGTGCTTTACAAGAAGCGACTGCCTATCTGACCTCCTCAACCCAGTTACCCGGGCAACCCAATACCCCTTGGTTAGACTGGTGTCCGACTTACTGGCTTCTGACTACCCGTAACGACTGCCAAGGATGTTCAATGACAGCCGGGACTTACAGTTTAACGTGCCATCCGAAACACACTCATTGGTGTCTAAGATATACTTAGAAAGTACATACAAATTTAGAAAAGTTGCATTGGTACTTGCCTGACCTGGAATCGAACCCGCGCCCATATACTTGAGAGGTTGGTTCTTTACCCACTAGGCCACCACGACTTTTTTAATATCCGCAAACATAAAATTAATGCGACTTTGTAAGGCAACTTTGTCCATGTCACATTTAGCGATCAGGCCTAATAGAAATACTTAACTATATAGTCAGTACTTTGGGAAGTTACAGGCTAAAGTTCACGGAGATTTTCGCAATTTTCAGTCGTTATATTCGATACATTCACATGTTTTACGACGAATATTTACTCGAGACGTCATTGTGTTAGGCTCTACAGAAACTTATCTTGGTTAACCTATCTTTAAAAGGTACTTTTGACTTTTTCGTTCAATAGACAACCAGACAAAACGTCTCTAAAGTTCCATAGTTATTCCACATGTATTATGCAACGCACAGCAATGAGGAAGACAGGTCATCCAGACATCTACATTTAATTATCTGACAACAGGTACTTGCATAACAAGCTATGCACATTATTCAAATACTGGTTACCAACACTTGGTCGCATCTGGCTTCTGTGAGAAATAATGAAGCTAGTGGAGTCACGTGGACTGAAATCTTGACGTTTGTGGCTATTATTATTTTTGAAAGAAAACTTGATGTTCTCATATTTTTTTCTAAGATTCAGAGTGGTTAAGGCGAGGAATTGGTCAACAATAATTCCATAACCGGCACGCGCATCTAAGGCGCCAAAAGGGGTCGGAGCGTCTGAGCGGGGCGAGGATAACAATACGCGCGCTAGCTTATAACTAAAAGTCGTAAGCGACAAAATGGTTTTGTAATTTTATTATTTAGAAATGATAATTTGATAAAAATTCCTTCTACAATTATATACAGTATAGTTATATATAGTAGTTGAGTATGTATATACTCAACTACTAAAAAAGTTAAGAGGCTTAAATCGGTCCCGTTTGCCCATAATATGTGAATCTCTTTTTAAAAAGAGGTATGTTTGATATATTTTTCTCTGTTATAAAAGTTACCTAATCATGTTTTGACGTCTAACAAAATAAGGTTTATATCATGAACTTTCAGGTAACCAAGTTGTATTTTGATCCGTTTTGTATTTACTGAGAAAAATTGAGATCCTTGGCGCCAAAAATTCCAATTCGTCCTCTTAAGAATAGTTGCAGTTTTATATTTGTTTCAGTAGAAGTTCTCTGACTTTCAAGGCAAAAGCTTGAAGTTAATTTTCGACATCAAGCATAGCGTTGTTTAGCAATTGCTTCTATGAAGGTCTAGTACCTTTTCATCAAAATATTCGCTCTGTACTTACAACTTGGTAGGAGAGCCACTTTTCACATTGTCCGATGATTACAAACCCATTTTCATTTACAAAAGTGCACGATAAATTGAATTTGTCAGTTAATACGATTGAGTAACTATTAATCACATTAGAATCCACATAACACCTGTGGTAGACCACAAGTCAATCATTGCTGGCATGTCATACTCACATTCCATCGCAATCCTGAGTATCGTTTTATAACTCAATACAGTTTATGAAGCCTGTAGTAAATGTAGCTAATTGCTCTTTCGAGGGAAACATAAGTATTTATCCCTTTATCTATTGCACACATAAGTAGCGAGTTATCAAACTCATCCAATTTTGCTTCATAGTTGTAAAGATTTTCTTGTAGGCTTTCAATTTGTTGGAAATAAGTGCTGAAAGACTGAAAGATTTGTAATTTGAAAATATTTGTGTAAGTGTACGACACTTAAATGTTTAGGTATTATGAACTTTAATATAATGGTAAAGATTTGATTAAGCTTTTATCGAAAATTGAATTAATATTAATTGGGATGACATAGACAATTTTTAGAGATGTCCATTTCGCACAAATCCAAATAAAATATAACAAGCAAACATCAAACGACCATGACATGAATTCCATATTTATTTGGCCTATTTTTTACCATTTATTGGCACTTAGTACCTAAGTATTACATTGGCAGTGGAGGTGACAATTGGTGAAACTTTTGATGTTATACACGCAACTATTTTGGTCAAATGATTTTTTAATAAATATAATAAACTTCCTAGAGATATTGTTTAAATAGGTACCTACATCACCTACAATACGCTACTCACGACGGTGTACTAAGAACTGAGTAATAATAGTTGTCTCCGTTTTATTTGACAGAACATTTAGGTATAAATGACAAAAATAAAAGGCTGCTGTGGTTAAATTATTATTAAATTGCGGTAAAACAAAAAAAGGAACGTATAAAACGGATCATTTATCATGTTAACCTTTCCATCACAAAATTCAATGTGACCTTGCTAGGGCGTTTACCTGACACCATACTATTCGTTAAAGGTACTATAATTACACATAAAAATAACAACATCCTTATACCTTATTAGGACATAAGTATTTGTTTGGTTATTCGCATTCTTAGGAGGCTTTTGACAAAGATTGCGGATGTTCGTCTACTGTCGACGTCAAAAAACAACATTCCATCTTCAATATACATGGTTTTAAATGGTAAGACGAAAATAGTTCGATTAGAACTAGGAAATAGTTTGCAAAAACTTAGTCGCCTATTCACGTGTATTCTCAAGACTTTAGACGATGACATAAACTGTCATTATACAATATCGTTTTCACTAACTAGTTTCTAAACTAAAAAGAGGTTGGCACTCTTGTAATCACAATTTAGTGGCCGCGATTCGGTGTCCACCTACATGTACCTAATTCTTGATGCAAGTAGATGCAACAGGGGTCAAAATAGGGAAAACTTGAGCAATAACTTTAGCGACTAAAGTATTAACATGACAAGCACGTAAACAGGTTGCCGAGATTAATTCATTTTAGACTATTTTTAGAATCACAAATAGTTTCGTGCAAATAAAACAAGTTGGCGCGAATAAGGCTTTAGAATACCAACGTGTTATTTTCGAGTGTTCACGTATAACACATTATCCAATTATTACGAACGCTTAGATAAATATTACTTAAATGTTTACAATACTACACGTAACTTCAAATATTGCATTTGTTACACGCCACTTTCCATGTTCGAGAAACATAACTTAGCTACACATACAACTATTTATCGCTAGCTTCGAACTCAAATCTTCTGTTAAATAATGTATCAGGAAATAAAGTTATGTAATTCATAAGTGGATGAAACCATAACAAGGCAGTCTTTAAAGTTCACTAGCAGGAAATATTACATAGGTTTATGTAGGACACATCCTTTATTAATGATGCTTACATACGCTAGAGTTACGAATGTAAACCTCAATTCTCAGGTCACAGTTCACAGGTGAACCAAACTCAAAGTTCAACAGCTACTTTAGCCAAATTAAAGCGATTCTAACTAGCAAGGTTACCACAATAAGGTCGATTGTTAAGCAACTCTTACTATTTGTCGCCTCTGAAGTCATAAGTTCGAAACAAGAATTGGCACACTAGTTCTTGAAAATAAGTTTGTAGACCATGAAATCAGATGGTAAGTTTTTAAGAAAATTATAGTACGAGAATGTCTCAAGTTTAAAGTTAATGTGTATATTTATAATAATGCACATGGCCTTGCCAATTGGGTCACAATTTATTAGAATATTGCCACAATACTTAATTATTTGTCGTACGAGTGCTCTTTATAAGTTAACATTTGAATATTGTAGCGAGCTGAACTTGTAGTCTCGATCGGCATTGTCCTACATTCAGTAAAGGAGAGGAATTTAGCAGTTGATTTGACACTTCATACTTTAGTTTGTGAAACTGTTTAGAGATTGCCAGATAGCCAAATGACGAGGTTTGACGATGATGACGGGTTAAGGAATTGTTCCATGAAATTTGACCTCATGTGACCCTTCGACTTTGTAAGAGACTAATAGGTAGCGCCTAAAATTATTTGAAATTTCACAGTTTGGAATTTATATCCTGTACTTGATTAACTCTATCTTACTCTAGAAATCACTTGTAAAAAATTGCCAACTTACTTTTTAATAGTTCCCATGCTGCTGCTAACAATAGACACCTGATTAAATTACTCAAAAAAACATCAATTCGAACAAAACAAAAGAACACGACTAGTTTGAACAGATCACTTTTTGCTTTTATAAATCGAACGGTCGAATGTCAATGTGGAAAAAATTTGTTCGCGATTTTCGCGGGAGCGGTTGCGAGCGCGCTCCGTTCGTAGCGAACGTGCTGGCTCGACGGTAGTGACGGAATGAGGCTGGTGCCTGGAGCTCCCTCAGCTGTACAGCAGCCGCCAGCGCAGCGCCTGAGAGAAAGTTAAGTTATCAAACTCCGCGGTTACGTTCAGCGATGACGCTATCTTCCCAGCGGTTGCGTATTTGGTGACAAAATTAAATTTTCGCGTACCGGTGACAATTTATGCGCTACTGACACGGTGAGCGTCGTTCATGGTGTCCCACTTTTTCAATTTGTTTATTTACATTTTGAAGTTAGCGATAACATAATAACTATTGCAGAATTCGGTGTAACATGTTGAAGTCCTGAAACTTGGGAGTATAAGAAACATACAAACAAACCTGAATTATTTTATAGGGTTGTCAAGTACAAGATATTCTTCATTTCAGTTGCATGAAGTTACTCCTACTTCTATTTGCTAACTACTCGTACGAGCATTATTACTAAATGCTTAAAATGACAACTCAATTAATAGCACAATTATATTCATCATTTTTTGAAAATTAATTCTATGTTCATTTGGATATTAGTTTATTATTTAGTACCAAATTAAAGTCACCAATTAACTTAAATGTTCTGAATAAAATCGGGTAATATTATATTTATAGTTATTACGTAATACACGTGTTAATATTTATTCGATTGTAAGTGGTGACCGCACAACTTTCACTTTTGCGAATGTGGGTAGGTTGTTAAGAAAAGTCATATGATAAACGTAAGTACTTCCATACTCGTACTCATATACATTCGAGATAATGAGGCTGTGAGAACATACATTTAGATCAGTTACAAAATTGAAACAATATTGCATGTGGTTACTTGTAAGTATAGTGGCTGTTCAATGTGACTGAAATGTAAAATTGATGACATAGAGATAACTAAGTATACCGCAACGTAATATTTGTCTATTATTAAAATATAAGTACTTCATAAGTACACCAGTTTAACCAAGGGGTATCGGGTTGCCCGGGTAACTGGGTTGAGGAGGTCAGATAGGCAGTCGCTTCTTGTAAAGCACTAGTACTCAGCTGAATCCGGTTAGACTGGAAGCCGACCCCAACATAGTTGGGAAAAAGGCTCGGAGGATGATATTAAAATATAAGTACTTACAGTTCAAAATAATAAAGATACAGCTAAAATGTGTTTTAGTTTCCTAGTGTTTTCCCATCCCTTTTCTTACTAGGTATAATAAAAGTCAGCGTCTTCGCGATACGTATTTCTCTTCCGCACGTATCAGCCGACATCTGTTCACTTCCTTCCTAACGTTATACTATCTAATATCTATTGACATTTTCCATGGTCTGTTTGTTTTTACTGTTACCAAGGTAGTTTTTATTACTTCTTGTTATATGCTCCGGTTCAGTCCGCTTTACATGTTCAACAATTTTAAGATTTTAATATCTTATCTTTACTGTCACTGGTGGTACTTTAAAACTCTTACGTTTTCGTTCCTTACCATTTTTATTTTGTACCTACATAAAATCCTTTCATTTTATTATTTTCTCAGTTTAAAGTTTTCAAATTGCCCAATTGCTCTATGCTATCGCACCTTTTATAGTTCTTGTCATATTTCTCGTGACCTGCTTGCCCTTAGAAATGATTTCCATAAACTATTTTAGCTAGAGTTTGTATCTATTTGTAAGAGTACCTACGCAATAAAACAGTTTATGTAAATATCTGCACTATTGCAACGTTTAAATTGCACGTGATCGTAAAACTAGTAATGTACGAGTACCTAAGCGGTATGAAGCTAGGTGTTAACAGGATTAAAGCTAATAATTATAGCTCTAGATTTTACAACCTGGCGTAATCCTGACTTTTGAATGATATACGATTGGTCTGTGTTGTCAGAGTTGTGCTGTCTGTTTCTATATTTGAAATTTTTTAAGACATAGTATCGCTTGGTTTACTCATGAAGTTTGAAACGCAACGCACTGGAGAACAGCCCTAAGTCTAGGTTTATACTATGGACCTGCACCTCGTTGCTCATAATTCTAAATGTGAGAGTTTTGAAATAAAATATTAAAATCTGAAACGTATGAAAATCAGGTTTATAAATGTACGTTAATAATCTTCGAAGTTCAAGTTTCATTCACATAGAACTACGTTGAACAAAGACTGATTACTACTTTATAAATTGAAGTAGTAGTAGTTATAAATAAAGTAGGCAAACTATAGAATAGGACCAACTGGCCTAAAAACCTACCAAGCCAAAGTATTATAGAAACAAACAAACAAATTACGAATTCAAAAAAAGCTCGCTACGGAACACTCCTCCAAACGTTATCTGACATAAGCATGAGGCTTGTTACACAATTGTCAAGTGTCTCCATGTGATCGCTGAGTGAAAGTGGCTGATCTTCCAAACCTGTCCGATGATGTCAGAGCTTATCTGATCTCGGATAATGCAAACAATCGAATTTGCCCAACGCCCACTCTATGCGATTCGCCAAACAAGGAACCGAGATGTTGCCCCTGCTTGTACCCGTCGGAAGACATCAAATGTAGGAAACAAATGGGTAATCACTGAATTCGATGACCTAACCTCATGAGGATATGGCAATCATCTTGTTTGCGCTTGCTTGGGTAGAAGATATTGAACATTTTCTTTGCAGCTAGACGAGGAGTAGATTGAAGTAGGTAATATTGCCCATCAGTTAACATGACTGTAAGCTCCGTAGGTATTTTTGAAGAACAAAACAAACAACAGTTTCGGGAATTTCAAGTTTTGGTTTGGACTCATAGGGAAAATTAGTTCTTCGAATGGTTTTTATGTTTTATTTACGGGAAATCCTGATTGCCTCTTATAAACGGGCATGGCAACAGTTGTGTACCTAGCATTGAAATTGCGAATGTACATAGTGGGCAATATAAACATTGTAGCTAAGAGTTCGCGGATTCCAAGTATCGAGATGATGTTACCTGATGAGTAATCGAGATTTTCCATTTTGAAATTCATCGAATTCTAACAAAGTTTCATTTAAAGCACCTCACAGATTTTTTTTACTTTGTTTGCTTGTGTGAGCTTGTATGTAAAACTCCATTATTATTTTATACAGTCACTTTAGCTTGTCAGGGTAATAAACAATAACGAATCGATACAGTACCGCATTCTTTACTCACTTTCAGAAAAGTCCAAAATATTTGTGAGCATTTTGCAAAAATGCACATCCGAAATAACAAAGAGTCATCGTAAACAATGTACGCGTAATACCTTTGGCATTATGTATTTGGTTTAAGGCAATATTGACCGAAAATTTCACTTTCGTATCACGTGCCGAGACGTTGAGTATACTCGTATGTAGGAACTTATGTGTGTACAAACAGGTACGATTCGTCAAGCTTTCCTGTCCACTTGGAAGACAAAGCGCCAAACTTTCAGCTTTGTTTTTCTAAACGAAGTAATTGTTGTAATGTTTGTTTTTGGAACGTAGTTATGGTAGTGATTGAGTGGTACTTATAGTATTTGAGTTTTTTTACAAGCTTTTCTTTTAAAGAAGACTTTTGTTTCTTTTGCGAATTTAGAAATAGACACACATATTTATTGGTAAAAGTGTATAATAAGTAGCATAATGCTACAACATCATTTCAGCAGTTATCTTTTATACAATGGTATTATAAAGAGGAAAACTTTGTTTGTTTGGTTGTAATGAATAGGCTCAAAAACTACTGGACCGTTTTTAAAAATTCTTTCACCATTCGAAAGCTACATTATCCACGAGTAACATAGGCTATATTTTATCCCGGTACGGGCAGTAGTTCCCACGGGACGCGGGTAAAACCGCGGGAAAACGGCTAGTCTTTTATAGAGGTACAATGGTATTGCGAGGCTTTTACCATCAACCGGGGTACTTGTAGACCACCACTGAAAAATCCTACTCATTGTAGGACTCCATCTATTTTACGTTATTTTTCTAATTTTAAATTGATATATTTAACAGTAAATCCATATTCAGGTAATCATAATTAAATTTTATAAACATGTATATTAGTTACCAGAATGTGAAGAGGTCGTTAGTGTGGACACGCTCGGCAAGGACGAGGGTCTGTTGAGAAACCCACACCTATTGTTTATTTTTATCATTCTCACGTGATGGAGGCGACACACAGATATATTTGTTTATCTAATTAGCTAACTTTACATGTCTTACAATCGCATGATAGATATTAATTCATCCTCCTCCTAATTCAGAATTTTAGAAGTCATTTGATATTTTACAGCAAATGCACGTCTTACGCTTTTCATTCGAACTTCCATCTAAAGATCCACCTCATAAGCAATTAAACTATGAACATAAATAAATGTATGACATAAAGTTATTATAGATAATAATCCTAGCGTTTACATCATTATTATAATAGTTGTTTAGACCAAAACTATTTCAAAATGCTTTAATAGCTTGGTATTGCTGACGTAATATATCGATGTACCTACCATGTAAAATAATGTTTGTTACTGTTACTGTTACAGCCTTTTTATCGTCCCACTGCTGGGCTGCGGCCTCCTCTCACACGGAGAAGGATTGAGCATTAATCACCACGCTTGCTCAATGCGGGTTGGTGATTTCAGACTATATAGTCCAGGTTTCCTCAAGATGTTTTCCTTCACCTTTTTTATCAGCCATTGCTGTCTAAGATTACTTAGAAAGTACATACAAACTTAGAAAAGTTGCATTGGTACTTGCCTGACCTGGAATCGAACCCAAACCCTCATACTTGAGAGGTTGGTTCTTTACCCACTAGGCCACCACGACAAAATAATGATTCATAACAATCTAGCATGCAGGTCCCATAGAATCTATAATATTCCTTGTGTAAGTAACTGGCACGTCGTGCTAAATAATGGGCTTCATATTCGAACTAGGATTGATACGACGATTGAAAGGGGTTTCGACACTTTGGCTTTCAGTGTCGACACAACTGATTGTTTTGAGCTAGGCTGAATTGTCAACGATTGATTGGCAGTGTGGGATAGCGAATGGTAGATAAGAAGCTATTAAAATAAGTGTAAAGCCAAATGCATTATGAATACACTGGAATCGCTCATGCCGCCGAATACAGTCCTAGCAGTGGCTGCTACTATTCCAAGTCTGTCAGACGATTAATTGAGAAAACTCTAACATTAGGGTTTCTTTGGTGGTGGATTAAAGCTGCATCTGACTCGATAAGAAGAAGAAGTTCACGATTCCTCGTATGATTAAATCTTTTAAATAAAACTTACATTGCCGAAGTAACAGGTTAAAATGCCGCCACATTAAGCAATTCTAAGTATAGCTATCAGTTATTTTAGTTAAAGTTGGCATCAGAAATTGTGTTCAATAAACTGACGAAACGTTGCATATTTAGGATTTAAATCAAATGGAGCATAATTAAGCCAGGTAATTTTGTCTAATTAGACGAGAGATTAATCTAGTTAATGAGACTAACATTTGATGCAACTTTACGGCATCTTTTAAGTTACGAGTCACGAAAATGCGTTATAGTTCACGACAAAAAACCGTTTGTAGCGAGAAGTAGCTACAATTTAATATAGGTAAATGTAGGTGCTCTTAATAGAGAAATAGAAATAGGTAGGTCAGCATTATTAACAGAAGTTGATATTATGAAACTAGAGATAAAACAAAATATAGGGCAAAATATGCTCACAATAAACTCCCACGCCCTTGAAATCAAAAGGACATATTTATATACCTATGTACTCGAGCATACCCGTTTTTGCATCCTTGTGGTACCTAAATGCCAATATAGGCCGATAGCATTTAAGCCTCTTAAAATAAGTAATTCCACTGCAATCTAAGACAGCGTGTCGTGGGTTTGACTTTGATATCCCCTTTACATAGTTGAATGGAGTTATTGACCGCTTTTTTGCACTTGAAACAAATGAAAATTTGCTTCATTTGGATAATCTGCAAACTCGTTTCATTATACCTTTATATTTACCTATTTTGTTGCCGCAGCTGTGTTCATGATATAGGCAAACAGGCTTGGAATAGGTAATGGCGCTTTCTGGGAATCGCCAAAAAATGCGTATATGAGACATGCTTTGTCGAGGTCAAGAAAAGGAAAATGTAAATGGTATATTTTGTGACAGGCCATTATCAGCGCCAAACTGCATCAGTTGGGTAAATTCTGTGTTTTAATTATTACATAACATTATAGTAGACGACATTAAAAATATCATAGATGATTTTAAAATATCCATCTACGTATGAATCACAATGACCTACGTGATGATGGACACGAACCATTCCAGTTTGTAATGCGCCTGCGCAAGCTTTAGCTTCGTGTTGTTCGACTGCCACTTGATGCTCTCAATGATCTTGATCTTGATATCGCGTTGGTCAATAGTTCTGTCAAAAAGCGGCCAAGAGCGCTCTGCGTGCGTGTGCGCAATAGCTTCTGCGACAAACGTCTACATTTACTCCCGAAGATCACGCACGTGACCGATGGAAACGAAACGATGATCATATCAACATTACGCAACACAGGAAAACAAAAGAATGTTGAAACACAAACACACAAAAGTGAACTGAATTGCCTACAAAAATACAATTTAACGCTCCCACGGAGGTTTTTTGGGTGAAATTATGAATGACCAATCAAGATCTTTGATGGAGATTAGTATCAATCAGGCGAATATTTTTTTGATGACTATCCTTTCTCTGTTGGGTAATAAGAGCCTGAGGCATTCAGTCACCTACATTTTTGATACATGCTATGGTTTTGTTAACAAGTTTCCTCCTTACCCATTGAGGAATGTGTCGTCCTAATGCATTAAGGAAACGTCCTAAGTCGTCCTTTAAAGTTTTTTGATCTTGTAAAAGTAATTTTATTGTTATATTATACCCAACCATTTATTGTCTCTAAGTAGATGCCTCCATTTAGAAGAATTCATATAGCTGATGCTAGGGAAAAACAGCCTATTAGTTGAAAAAATGCAATGGAGGATATTTTTCAGTTCGTACACATGGGACACTATACTTAACAACTTAACGCATCATTAAAAGTAAACATAGGTTATTGTCTATTTAGCTGCAGTCAGGGTCACTAACCTGTGGTGGAGAAGGGACAATCGTTAAGTGCACCAAGGATGCGCGTGAGACTCCGTCGTGCGGGCCAGCCGTCATTGTTGCTATACTGAGAGTTCTCCTGATCTATACGAGTTACTAGACTATGGTGTATGGTGCTTATTATTATTTATAGGCAATTATTTCTATTGTTGCTGCGAAGTCATGAAGGCTTTGATAATTCGCTTGAAATGTTATTTCCAATATATTGACACATTTTAAAGAAGAAAGATGCAATCAAAGATCTGAAAAGTTATCTACACGAATATAATAAAGAGGATTATTTTTGTTTGTACCCTACTGAATAGATGTGAAAATTACTTTTAGGCGTAGGCTATATATTTTATCTCACTGGCTGGACGCGGGTGAAACCGCGGGATAACGGCTAGTAAATTATATATAAGGTACCTAAATTAATAAAAAGCATATGTGAGAAGACAGCGAGAGAAAACCAATCACTAGGACGACAAAAAAACAATAGTTCAGCGAACTATAGATTAATGGCTGTTAGCCAATCAATGACTATTGAGAGAATCATTTTGACGTTGATTAAGGATAATATTATGCTGGACGTCACAGTACCGGCTCGCTAGTTGTACCACGAATGTATAGAAGTTTGTTAGCCTGCGGGAAAACCATGTATTGTTGTTAAAAGGTTATCTGTTCATCTTGTAGGTACATTGTACACATTCACGACAGGTGTTAAAACATGTTGAACATTGATATACCCAAGTGTCGTTTTATTCTTTACCAAGTATAGTTATCGGCACGGATATAGAGCCCTGACCTTCACCTGCGCAGAAGAGATTAATTGGTTTATTGCCTTATGTGTACAGTGCGCAAAGCGACCCCCACTCTTCCGCCGAGAGCTCAATATCCGTGCCGATAACTATATAACAATATTTTTTTATTTAATACATGGGTCTTGGTAGGGGGATGACAGTAGTTAGTTTGTCATGAATTTGTTAATCTAATAATTAGTTAATTACTTAGGTATATCTAAGACATTTTATACTTACTGAAATAAACCATGCACAATTCAGATTTTATTTTACTAACCAATGTATGCGATGAAGTTTAAAAATCGTTTTATATTATTCTGGTCGTAAATTGTCTTCTTAAAATAGCAATATAGTTAGTAAAATTACATTTATAATAAATTCATATTTTAATTAGTTGTTTTCGTAAAAATATTTTTATCATGTGTCACTTAAGAAGGCCGACAACAAATAAATGTACCTAAATATATTTTTCGCCTAGTTCGTTGAACCGGATTCGTGTATTATCGTGACTCCTATGTCACTTGGCAGCGTGACATTTTTTAGAAATATTGTATTTCTGAAAAGTAATAAAATAACGTGTTGTGTGAACGAACCATATTCTTGCAATAGGTACCACTTCCACTTAGGTACGTCTTTTAAAAAAGATAAAATGTACGACGTTTCAGAAATAACAGTAATTCAAATAGTTTATTATGAAATGCAATGTAACAAAACTTCCAAAACCTTAATCTGAAAAGAATTTATTTGTAAGTAGCCAACCAGAAATACTGTTACGATGATCTGGTAAATCCCGGTTACCTATTAATATTGCCAATAACAGATAAACGTTATATTTTTGCCCTTTTAATTAATCAACATTCGTAATTGGATCATAAATAAGCATTTTATGATTTTTATAACTATACTGACACCATTACTCATATCGATGAAGAATCTCGTTTTAGATCGATATAATTTATTATGTCATTCAATGCTTGGAGTCTAATGCTTGGATACTATCACACGAGACTTTAAATTAGTAATTTATATAACGTATCATAAGATTAAAGTTTACGAAAGGCCTTCGAACGGAAAATGGAATAGCTAATTGAAGATAAGTTTCCAATCATCGATCACTAATATCTTTAGTAAAAACTAAAGATATTAGTGACGGTGCGATGTATCATTATACAATTTCTGTCGCACCAAAAATGTATGGACAACTTGGTAGTAACCAAGTTGGGTAAGTATACCCATTTTACAGGCACATCGTGATAGGCGTATTACTCACATTGATTATAGCCCTCATGAAAAAGTTTGGTTAAGCATTTTCCTTCTACAGAGACATTGCTAAAATTTAATAAGAGAGTTTTGAGACTTAGGTATATGAACTTCAAAGTTTTCCTGTTTATAATCTAAAATTTCAAATTACATGGATTTTAGACAATCACATGGACTTTGGTTTGTAAAAGGTGCCTTTCTATAAACATTACGTACACTCTTTGATTGGACTTTAATCTGTGATGGATGCGACCAATGGTCAGGAAAGGTCAACTCTTCATAAGCAATGATAAGTTTTCTGAAATTATTGTGGAAAAAAAAATCTTTATTAACATTAAATTTTTACAGAAAATGAAGATGTTTCAGGGCTTAAAATACACGCAGAATAATTGAAGATAGATCTGTTGTATAGACAGAAAAGCTCATATCAGTGAGTTCATTCAGCCTTCAGTACTCCATGCAGGTTACACTCTTTTTTGTTTTTCTACTATCTCAGCTTTGGACTCCATAAATAAAAAAAGAATTATTATTAAAAAAACAAAATACCCGACTGCACACTAAAAAAAGAGTAAAACAAGCCCCACAATAATATTGATCAATCAAATGCTAAAAACTAATTATGTAATACCGTTTAAACAATACCTATATTAAAATACACTACAATATGTGTTCGTAATCGATAGTTAAATAAACAGAAATTTATTTTGAATACAAATTTACTGAATATAATTTATAAATATTGATGGAAAGCATCGCAGGCGGGGACCAACAGAGGCTTGTTTATAGTCATTTCGGTTGTGCACCATTTAGCAGAATTTTCGTTGGTGGCGGTCAAGGTGGTCCCCGCCTGCGATGCTTTCCATCAATATTTATAAATTATATTCAGTAAATTTGTATTCAAAATAAATTTCTGTTTATTTAACTATCGATTACGAACACATATTGTAGTGTATTTTAATATAGGTATTGTTTAAACGGTATTACATAATTAGTTTTTAGCATTTGATTGATCAATATTATTGTGGGGCTTGTTTTACTCTTTTTTTAGTGTGCAGTCGGGTATTTTGTTTTTTTAATAATAATTCTTTTATTTATAACTTTTTAGCTGTTTTTATTTAACGAAAATGTTGTAGATGTAGAAGACTATGTATATGTAAGTACCATTTTAAATTATTTCGACGACATTTGGCTTTAGATTACGAGTGATGTTACTCCGCAACATAAATTTACCGCCAATCTGGACTGTTGGTAGTGAAGAAGAAAAGAGAGAAACACGAAAGAAAAAGAACGAGTTATTTATACTTTATAAGTTTCGCGTCAGACGACGAAGTATCGAAAAAATCGCTATTTAGAGACGACCGTCAACGACGTGTGCCCTTATGCGTGTGCCCGCATTCGGGCTGTATACTCGAGCATATCCCCCTCCGCACCGCGCCGCGCGCCGCATGCCAGGCCACGCCCTATCTTTTTGCTTGCTAACGCATGAGTTGCTTTGCGTTGACGCAGAATTAACATGTTCCCGTGGGAATTTTGAGAAAAAACGTATCCTATATTAATTACTCCCGTGATTGAAATGAATCTAATGATACCGCATACATATTTTTTTAAAGGGAAATTTAGAAAAAATATCCCGTGGGACTTTTAGGATAAAATGTATCCTATGACACTCCCGTAATCAAGACAAATCTAACGATACCTCATACATCAAAATCCATCAAGCCGTTTAGGCTACAGGAGGTCACAAAGGAACAGACATACATACATACTTACATACACTCGAAAAACATTACCCTCCTTCTTTGGCAGTCGGGTAATAATCTATGTATGCCAACAAACCATGTGATTCGCATTATGACACCTCTAATTCACGAACCGGTTACGGCTAGCAATAAACTGTCTTTAACTTATGTAAGAGGTTCGGCCGACACTGCAGTTGCTGTTTCTATGTAAATTCAATCTAGCCAAACTATGTTGTTTGCGAATTTACATTTGGTACAAACCTGTATCCTTTGTGAAGTGGGGCGAGTGATAAGTACATCCTGAAAGTAATAAATCATAACTTTGATGACTTATTTTGATAAAAGTTGGTCAAATGCAGTTCGTTTGCAAGGCTTTTGGCACTCCACTGACCCTTTAAAATCCTAACATAATTTGGAAATCTTTGTCAGTAACATCACTATAGGTAACACTAATTAAAGGTATCTCATCGGCAATAGTGGGAACTTTTGCCAAACATTGTTGGAAATGTCCACGAGACAAACACCATATACCTAGGTGTATTTAGTCTGTTATATGTACCTAGAAACATAAATGTACACAGAACAGGTCTTCAAACATGAAAGGCAAATTAAGGAAATTCTAGCTTGCGTTCAAGTATTAAGTAATAACTCTTAGTTGCAGCCCGGGGCACTGGGACTATGCCCTACAAATGCCTCGCCCACCACGTGCAAACAAAATAGTACTCTTAACTGGCTTGATTAACAACCATTTGCATCATGCAAGTAAGTTCCATCAAAATACCTACAGGTATGTCTAGAAACTATGAAAGCTTTTGATAAGAAGTCCCATTATACTTAAAACAACGATGTTAAAAAAGTTACAGAACATTTATAACCAGAAACTTTCAAATGATATTGTATGATACCTAGGTACCGAATATCAATAACCTTATGATATGAGGGATAAAGAAGGTCCCTTTGTTAAAGTTATTCATTGACGTCGACTCGTACCAAATAAAGCCGTTCTAGGACAAGTTTGTGGGTAATAAATGTTACTATTTTTAACTATTTATATGTACGCATAAATGGTGACCTTTTAGGTGACAGTGCGATGACCGGACAAAAGATTCGCCGAAGGATGAGGTAAGCTTTGGCACCAGATAACACAGGTTCTAAACTTGGAACATCTTTACATATTCGCATCGTAAAACTGAATGTTCGTGACAAAGCGTCTATTTGAGACATGGTTACCGTGACAAGGTATGTCAAATATGATGTTAGATGAAGAAGATATAATGTGCTTACTTGCTGGTACACCTGCATTTAGTCGAATGTTGAGTAGTTATGAAAAATTTTGTTTTCTGTTTTAGAAGAGGTTATAGTGAACTTTATTTATTGTGTTGCCGAATCATAAAACAAATAAGACAGTTCAAAGATATCCTGCCTATCTAAACAATATAAGTCCCTCACTAACGCATTAGATTGTAAATATCTGTAATGTTAGTGATAAGGATGATGGATAAATAAATATAGCCACATCGGTTTTCACGCTTTGGAATAAGTTCGTCATTCATTAGTACGGGCCACGTTCATGAAAAAGGAATAAGCATAAAACCATATTTTGGAAATCCCCTCTTTCTAATTTTGATATCAATTTCCTTAAGGTTTATAAAAAATGAATTCTCATGAAAAATCTTATTTAACGATTAGGCTGATCGTTTTTTCCTGGTCACGCATCTTTTAATATTTAAATGCTTGCAAAGTACTTAATAATACTAACGTCATCAATGGGAATGCCCAAGATGCACATTTAGATTGCAATATGATTTCCGAAATTCAATATAATATCTTAATATTATTATATATCCCAATCATAATTATCCACGATTGAAGTCGATTTTCCTTGACAAAAATATTAGGTATTGTATGCGGAAAATTTTATTTACTTTATTTTTGTTTTGCTTAAGTTTTTAATGAGTTGATATTTCATAATGGGTTCAAAATGAATCGTCTCATATTGGTAAACGTCTCGTCCTTCTAAACTCGAAAGACATAGAAAACACGAGAATTATTCTAATTAATTAAGTTTCATATTCCACACATTATCATCATCACCAATTAATTAATCAGGGTCATTTCCATAAAATAACTTTAAAGAAAAACATGCATTTAGGTTAAAGATTTTGTAACAAAACCTTCAAGGTTAATATTTTTGGGGTAAATATTTTTGTATTCGATTTCCATAAGTCATTTGGCTATTGTCCATTTAGTTTCTAAATTGACGGCCCTTTACCTTAGATTTTATATCTATGAATGATATCAACAATGCTTCCTTAAATTTATTATTCAATCAATCCACGAATCAATCGAACACGATTTGAACAATACATCATTGCTTATAACTAGTTGTGTACCACTATGTAGCGATTCGCAGAGCCTGCTATTTTCTCAGATTGCTCAACTTATTTCTCAGAAGTTTCGATCACATGACTGCGAGCGGTTGGCCGGGCGTGACCTATTAGTTTTGGTATTTGCCTTACTTAGTTATGCAAAAATGTTTAATTCACCTAATTGGGAACAGCGACACGTTTGTCTAATCATTGTTGAATCTATTTTAAATTGGTGACGTGTTTTTGGCTTAGATTTAATTTTAGGCTGTTTTTAGAATTATTTTGCGAGAAAAAATAGATGGAATAACGACAATTTCGGACTAGTTAAACTTGTTTTTAAAGAATGCAAACTTAGATTAGGAATTTCTGATGATGAATATGTTAATTATATAGTAAGTTTAAGGAATTTATACTGGAGTAGCGGAAAAAAGGTAAACAACAAAGCTAATTAGGGTCGCTTTATTGCCCTTATGCGATGCAACTGTCGCGGGGCGGAGCAGCGTCCAACTGTCGGGAGAAAGTCGACGTTCTTCCGCCAATGCAACCTCACTGGCTTGCTATCAGGAGTGAGCGAGCTCATGTGACTCCGGGGCGCGGGGCCCGGGCGGCAGGGAGGGGCCCGGGTGGCAGGGAGGGAGCAACGCGGAGGGTCGCGGCAGCTACACAATACATTGCGAAATCAACGTAAACTGGGCTACCAGCATTATGTTTGCGTTACCAGTTATTTTGTATTTCTAACATGTTTTTATTGACATTATAAAAGAGATTACACAATGCAATTAACGTGCGGGTATGTACCTCTGTATGCGTATTGTCCAAAATGACATTTGGTAGTCGGATGTGTTATCGAAGATGAATAGTAAATAAGATTGTTCGAGAAATTCTTGGCTTACATACTAAGCTCATCAGAATTTTAATCTTAATTAATCTTAAAAAATCCAATTATTATAAGCTTAAATTTTCCATAATTTTCTTTGGAAAATCTAGAACAGAGCACGAAGCTCTTATGCTTATGCAATGAATATAGAAATTGATAATTCAGTGACAAATCATTAATTTGCAGTAAATATGATGTATGAGACCAACCATAACATTAATTGGCGAATAGAGGTGCAATATGTAATTACAAAGATGTCGTAAATTATTTTCAAGTTTCACAACTTCAGCGGGAACTGCCTAGTTAGGAGAAATGATTATATTACAACAGAGGTTTTCCAATCAAGTTTGTAAACACACGCATTTACCGCGTCCAGCAGGAATGTGACAAAGTTTCATAATATGTAAATTGTGCACGTGACGCCGACGTTAGGGATATGTGGCGCTTCTTAAATCCTTTAAATTCCGTTCAAGTTTTACTTACCCATTTAACATTTAAACCAAGTCGGTAAAAAAAAGTGTGCTAATAGGTAGGTAGGTATATCCTGCCGGCCTCTTAATATATGCAATCGCCACCTGCAGCTGTTTCAAGTTCTTTAGTTCATATCCATTTTTTCATAGAACCTATAAAACCTACTAGCCTTTGATAGATAGAAGACTTTTACAAAAAAAACTTTAGTTATCTTCCGAGTATGAATCAGGACTTCACACTACAACAGGCATAAAAACGGACCATTACTCCTCAAATTCGCAGAAGATTAGGCGGAGATGGAAAATACTCACGTGACGCATAGGATTTTTTAACAACATCAATGACCTATCTCGCTTGCGCATTCAAGATATAAAATAACAAGTATCTATATGATGAAAATTGCTTGTTCCTAATTTCTCTACAAATTCCAAAAAAATCTTAAAAAATAATGAACTCCTTCCCCCGAGCTCTAAAAGATTTTAAGTACAGAGGCGTAATTTTGATATTTTGCTGACGATACAATTTTTTTTGGATCCATGAGGACAGAATTTGATCGTATATTTTAATTTATTTATTTCGTTCTACAAAAATTTGGACCCAAGTGGAAGAAATATACGAAAAGTTAACAGAAAACAATGGGTTTGGAGTGAATGGGAACAAGCCATAAACTGATAAAAATAACAGGTATTTAGTGGGCCGTTGAGTAACAGGATGTGATGCGGATCACAGCATCACATGACTGGAGATAAACATGATCTTTCGTAGGTAGCAACAGGCTCGATGTGGGCGTGAAGCTCTGATATCCGCGAGGTACAATAACCTGCTGTCGGTCAAATGGCGCGTGATCTCAGATTGAGCTTTGTCTAGTTTTTTTGGCGGAAATATTTTATTATTAGTGTGTGGTTTCTGGAATTGTATGTAATATGTAGTAACGTATTTTAAAACTTTGAAGATACTTGAATGCTGGTTGTCATTTAGCGACCCACAATTTTCAATTCAAGTGATAAGTTTGGACTTATGGATGAAATGGCATATTGGGCTGAAGTTCTATATAGTCACTAAAAATATATTGCATTTCCAAATTTTATGTAATTTTTCTGTGAAACAAAACACATATTGGAGAAGAATGTTCTGGAATAAACCGTTCAAACAATATAATAAGTTACGTTTCTTAATCTGTATTGGATAACAAAAAGGTAAAGTTTAGGTTACAATCTCAGCTCTCTCTATCTCCATCCAAATTATACTCCAATCAGCCACAACACTACATCCTAAGCTATAACTAAGTTCAACTTAAAGTTATGTGACCTTTCAGTATTCGAGTTCACTCGCTCGTTATCAAGACGGTATTGTTACGTCAATCGTCATAATATGGCGGATGTCTCTATCTGTTGAATTGTAATGCAGCATATCACTTTGTCATGCAAATATTGTGCCAGACTGAATGGATTCCAACAACGACTTGTTTTATTAACAAGTTATGTGGCTATCGTAAAACGGCTTCTCTTAGGCATGTGGTCTGGCAATATAAAATTGTATAATTTTATGTAGAATTACTCATAATTCTAACATAACTATAGTTCAAGTTCACTTGATAGGCCTGTTTTGAAATAATATAGTTTCCCATATTTATTTTCATAACGGCTAATAATGTGCCTATTCTATAATTGATAATTTACCTCTGCAATATTTACAAGCAGGATAGAGCGAAGTGGAAGAAGAGGATACACTAGAAAAAAGAAGTAGAATGGAACTTGGGCAGAAAATTAAGTCATTACACAGTACTTGGAAAAACCTTTAATCCTACAAAAATAGACCTCTTAATTCTAAATGCAAGTTCGTTTATAGATATAGCAGTAATTAAGAATAAACAGATTTGTCTGAGTACACACAGGCATAGTACCGTGGAGGCTAATCGTTGAATGCGTCCGTTCGTGGTCAATTTGAGACGATTCCGTCTGTACGGATGTGGTGATGATCATGCTATTAAACTTTACGTGAACTATTGAGCCCTATTGCTTCGTCATTTTTTGGGAAATACTTGATTTTTAGTGTAATGAAGTATGAAAGTGTTAAGGTACGTTTGTTTATTTGATAGCGACCGCACTACAGCTGCCACTTTGATCCAAAATGGTTTCATGTAAATAGTTACAAACCAATAGTGCAATTGAGGCTGACTTCATGTAGTCGCGGCATGTGCAGTTGGCAGCAAGTTCAAAACGTAGGTACCTTTACCCAACCACGTTCAATTCTAGTTACCTATTCAGCAAATAAGTAGATGTCTACTAAATTAGGTACATGTCAGACTAAAAAAGGTTAAAACAAAAGCTATCTACAAAACAACTAAACATCCTTAAACCAACAAATGAATAATTAAAAGACCGTCCCACTACAAAAAGCTGAGGACATTAAAACAATACAAAAAAATAGCAGCACAGTACAACTCCATCGTTCGACGTAAGCTTCGACCGGTCGTCACGTCGCGTCGTCCTCGTCGGAAAATGTCAAGGCTTTCATTGTTACTTGGTAACGGAGTAAGGAAAGATGAGCGGAGATGCCATAGTGCAGGCAGGCGCCCGATTCTCCTAATTTTACTTAAGCGACATACGACTCAATTACGATTGAAGCGTATGTGCCATTCCGCTATTTTTTCTTTGAAATAAACGTTTTTATCCTTTTCTGTCATTCAATAATGAATCATTTTGTCTGCAAATGATTTACGATTGCAATATGATTGTAGAGAAAACTACCGTGTAGACCAAAATCATCAAAATAACCAATCGCAAACCAATCGAATTTCGTTGGAATACGATTGGTCTTATATTAGTAGCAGAATGCCCGATATGGTTAAAACTGCTATTGCGATCATATTGCGATTCAATTTCTATTAGATTTTGACATTGTTAACTTAGGAGAATCGGGCCCCAGGTCAGGCGCCTTCTTCTAGCTCAAATTCAGGACATGACCAAAAGGGTAAGTTACGAGTGAATTAGGGAGACGTTTGGATTCTTTGAGATCTGACAACGATTATTGGTATTACAAAAAATGGTCGGGTCCAAAGAAGGCGTGCAAGGGCAAAAACAGTAACGTTCCTCTGTCTCTTCACATCCGCACTTCGGTGCGCTGCTTTCTAAGGCAATTTTCCGTTATGGCTCCTCCACTAGTCATTTTGTTCTCCATGTTACTTGGTCACATGACGAAGACGATCGCTAATATTTGTGTTACACCTCCCACCCTGTTATATTTAAACAGTCATGTGATTAGACAAGGCCTCATTATTGTGTTTTTTTTGCATTTTAATTGGTCTGAGTAAGCTTGGTGGTATTCATACGTAAAGTTTGTCTAGATTGCTGGAATAATAGTCGGGTCACAAAAAATGCATGCACAATATGAAGTCTAAAACAGTTTTTATGGCACACAACTGTTGTTTTAAAATATTAAGAACACACTTTAGATACAATTAAAGTTGACAATAATGCAGGGATTCTTTTCAATCGAAGGAAATAAATCAAATCTATCTGACAACATCCAAAATTAACCACATTACATTTAATGAAATAATACTACACATAGTACGCATAGGAGCGCAGCGTAAGACGTCCACCAGCAAGGTGGACAGACGACCTTATAAAGGTCGCCGGAAGACGCTGGATGCAGTTCGCCTCCAACAGGTATCTGTGGAGATCTAAGGAGGAGGCCTTTGTTCAGCAGTGGACGTCCTATGGCTGAGATGATGATGATGATAGTACACATACTTTAGTTACCTCACTTTTGAGATTTGCGTGTTTCCAGGAATCGAACCAAGGACAGCATGCAACCCTTGAGAGCAACTTACTAGTATTTACAATACCTAACTACACCATTAATATGACAAAATGCCATAGTATAATCTTGCCTTGAAAGCAGGATTTAGATCCTGATTGAATGGTCTCAGGTATAAGAACACAGCAGGGGCCCGATTGTCCTAAGTTAACAATGTCAAAATCGAATAGAAATTGAATCGCAATATGATCGCAATAGCAGTTTTAACCATATCGGTCATTCTGCTACTAATATAAGACCAATCGTATTCCAACGACATTCGATTGGTTTGCGATTGGTCTGCTATTTTGGTGATTTTGGTCTATACGGTAGTTTGCTCTACAATCATATTGCAATCGTAAATCACTTGCAGACAAAATGATTCATTATTGAATGACAGAAAAGGATAAAAACGTTTATTTCAAAGAAAAAATAGCGGAATGCCACATACGCATCAATCGTAATTGAGTCGGGATTGGATCTCAGTCGAACGTCAATCGTATGTCGCTAAGTAAAATTAGGAGAATCGGGCCCCTTGTTCAAAATATTTCCCCAAGACGAATATGATTCTCAACAATTTTTTTTCGGTTTGGATAGTCTCAATATCAGTAAACTACATGATTTTTTTAATACAATTATTTTGTGACTGTGCTTTGTTTGAGCTCCTAAAAGAAAAGGCAACTTCCTAAACTTTCAATAATACGAGTTTCTATTAATACTCTCGTAAAAGGAACTTCTATTTATAGTTGTTGATATTTTGTTAACCTTTGCCTAATAGTTTTTGTTATTGCATAATATTGCAGCCATTCCACATACGTCCAAAGATGCCAGAACAAGATAATTAGTAATCCTAACTAATATTATAAATGTGAAAGTAACTCTGTCTGTCTTTCTGTCCGTCCGTCTGTCTTTTCTTCACGCCTAAACTACTGAACCGATTTGTGTGAAATTTGGTACAGACATAGTATGGCACTTGAGAAAGGACATAGTTTTTATTACAAAAAAATAATAAAATAATAAAATTTAATCCGGACATATAGCGCCATCTATTGGTCAAACCAAAAATCTGCCGGAAATCACTATTCCACGCGAACGAAGTCGCGGGCAAAAGCTAGTTTGATATATGTATCAGTGGTGTATGAGACCTTGATGACATTCGGGGACAATTCATCGTTTTGAAGTTAATGGCGATTTAAAAATACGATTTTTTTTACGATAGGAGCGTAGATCTATTTATTTTTTTCTTAGTATACATAAATAAAGTTCACAAGTTTTTTGATACTTGCTCATTATTAAAAGAAAAACCGGCCAAGTACGAGTCGGACTCGCGCACGAAGGGTTCCGTACCAGAGCAAAAATGATCAAAAAAATTACGTTTGTCGTATGGGAGCCCCCCAAAATATTAATTTTATTCTAGTTTTTAGTATTTTTGTTATAGCGGCAACAGAAATAAATCATCTGTGGAAATTTCAACTCTCTATCACGGTTCATGAGATACAGCCTGGTGACAGACGGGCGGACGGACGGATGGACGGACGGACGGACAGAGGAGCGAAAACAATAGGGTCCCATTTTACCCTTTGGGTACGGAACCCTAAAAAACCATTAAAATATGGTATAGTTTTAAATATTGAGTTTTATAAGTAGTAGCGCCTGTTACTTTTATAATACTTTTAAGTTATCGCGACGGTTTGTGCTTCATGTCTATATCATCTATACTAATATTATAAAGCTGAAGAGTTTGTTTGTTTGAACGCGCTAATCTCAGGAACTACTGGTCCGATTTGAAAAATTCTTTCAGTGTTAGATAGCCCATTTATCGAGGAAGGCTATAGGCTATTTTTTATCCGGGTTCGTGCCGAGGTTCCCACGGGATGCGGGTGAAAACGCTGGCAGAAGCTAGTACTACATATATCTTCAGGGGGCATAGTATGACAATGGGCGTATATTTTCTGAGGGGTGTTTGTTCCACAATTTCTCTCCCAGCAAAAATTCATAGGAAGCGGTCAAGGGCAGGCGTTTTCAGGATTGTACTACACTTTTTGACCTTCAAAAAGTGCTGATTTTCAGCCTACCTTGAATAAATGGCTTTTTATCTTTTTTCTATACTGCGACATATAATGCGACTTTCTTGTCCTGTTCTTTCTATAGAATTCTATTTATTTAGTATGGTAATAACAAAACAGTGGCAATATGAGTATGGCCTAGTGGGTAAAGAACCAACCTCTCGAGTATGAGGGTGTGGGTTCGATTCCAGGTCAGGCAAGTACCAATGCAACTTTTCTAAGTTTGTATGTACTTTCTAGGTAAATCTTAGACACCAATGGCTGATAAAAAGGTGAAGGAAAACATCTTGAGGAAACCTGGACTATAAAGTCTGAAATCACCAACCCGCATTGAGCAAGCGTGGTGATTAACGCTTAATCCTTCTCCGTGTGAGAGGAGGCCTGTGCCCAGCAGTGGGACGATAAAAAGGCTGTAACAGTAATATGAGTATGCAGCAAACAAATGGTTATTAAATATATATTTAAAATGTCTACGCATATTAATTATGTTGTTATTATGGTCATTTAGTTTTTTATTGTATTATTACTTATTTAGATCAAGGTAACCTTTCAAATTAAAGTTTTTATGGGGATATGCATTACCATATTCATTATTTGTTTGTGCAAACAACCTAAAAAGATTGATGACAATACGAAAATTTGTACTAAAATATTATAGATATTAAATACTTTATTTTATTTGTAAGTATTTTATGAAAATATACTTTATTCAGAGTGAAGTGAAACCAGACACAAATATTAAACGGTATGTAATAAAATGAATAGTCACTTTATTAGTGATTATGATAATAATGGTAAGCATATTATTATTTACATAATATTATCAAGTCTGTTCTAGAACTGACTACAAAAGCGCCATCTGGTTATTAACATTGGAACTAAGCTGACTCTGATGACCTTACTAAGTTAGCTTTCTACTTAACTCCAACTTAGTCAAGTTATAGCTAAGTACCACCCGACACAAGTATATTGATGCAAGATTTTCACGCTAGATGGCGTTCAAAAATTTAATCGCTAAGTGTAACTTTTTATATATGAATGAAATTCTGGAAATGTTTTAGATAAACTTTATTATATGATTACTGTTTAGATTTTAGTACATTTCACAACCTAAACAATTTATAACAATGTTATCGAATGTCTTTCTGAATTTGTTTTTCTGCTACACTAAAGATTTAAACGCAGGACGCGTTGATGTCTTTTGTATTGCCGAAAATAGAAATTCATATTCATGAGCTGTTGTTTTCGTAAACTTCAGATTTTTGGACCGTATTAATGAACAAACAACTCTATTACGTTAATATTAATATCATTATGTAAATACAAAAGATATGTCTCAAACTGAACATTGAATATGATTTATTATTTATTATTATAAATGTATGTCTCTTCCAGACCTCGGGACTATAGAGTCCCGGATTTTTGGGAGGCGAACGTGGGGCCGAAGCCAACACGCTGAAGCCCTTTTGGGACAACTTTAATGAAATGGTGACACAAAACCGACGATTATCCCTGTATACACTATAGAAATGTACCCAAGGACAATCCCCGGTTCTGTGCTAAACTATTGCTAACTATGGATGAAAACTACTTGGGCTATTGTGATGGGATGTTAGTGGACTAGGAATGGGGAAACTACGGGAACTATGGCACCTGCCGATGACAATGTATTAAATACATGTAAAAATGGCAGGTGGAGACTCGCCACCTCACTTACTGGGCCCCCGGGAATCAGTCGCTAAATCGCAACAAGGGGGCAACAGGTACATGAGCGGCTGAAGGGTGAGGATACCTCGGCGGACTTTAAACGCAGATCACGCGCTCCCTGTGGGTCCAGCATCACCGGCCCACTCGCCACTTACCACGAGGCACCTACCCTCCGAGTGGGCTGCTAACCCTGCTCTAGCGACTCCACTCTGACCGGCCGATGAAGGCAAGCCAAGAGGCGGGAGACCTATCCCCGTCATGCTTCACTCCGGCAAGCCGGAGATGGGGGCCAGTATACTCTCCCTGGAGCACTCGGATATATAGCCCCGCGGGGTCGCTACTCCCCGTCATCCGCCTCAGATGCCCTGCGTTTATTATAATAAACATAATCATGTATCTATGTATGTGTGTACGTTTGTTATTTTTTACGCAAAACCACTGAATGGATTTTGATAAAACTAAGCAGTTTTATAGCATATGCATCATATCAGACTAACAATATATAGACAATTTTGTATCCATATGCGAGAAGCAGCTCCTTCCAATCACAGGTGAAACCGCGGTCGGAAGCTAGCTAACAAAATAACTATTCTTTCAACGTCCAGACATCATCAAATAAATGTACCACACACCTTTATAAGCCGCACCTATTTAAATATTAACGTATAGGTATTTACACTAAATTATGTAAGTGTGGTCTAACGTGAAATCGTGGAACATCAGTGGAATGCCAAATTAATATTCGGCAATATGAATTCCAATTTCACTTTTAAATTGGAAAGTTCAAAACAAAATATTCATTTAGTAGAAACTAATTTTACTGATTTTATCATCGCGTCTGTCTTATCGGTTAATGTCTGTGTTGCTGGCATGTTGTATCTTTTGGGGAATTTTAAAATGGCCAAAAGAAGTAAAATATACAAAGTCATGTTCTTTTTCTTTATATCCAGCTGCTATTTATAAGATGGGATTGAATGAAGACAACATAACAAATGTTGATATTTTGACTGTACTTTGAACCTTGTAAAAGGCATAATAATAATGCCCAAAAAATATCTATAGCTTCCTAAATTAGTTGAGTTTTTGTAACAGTTTTTAGGAAACATAGGAGTTAGGGTCCGTTCAGATAGACCGACTGCTTTTGTCCTTTTGTCAATGACAAAAGCAGAGCGCATGCAAAAATAAACCTTACTTCAAATACTAAGTACTCAATTTTCAACGTGCTAAAAATTTGCTCTGCTCTCCGACCCGGTCTATCTGAACGGACCCTTAAGAATACTTTGTGTTAAAAAAACTTCTTCCATATTTTATTGTTACCATGTTACTTCCCAATTCATCATAATAACGGTTTACTCTTTTCGATTTTACTGCTTTACTGTTGCCATATTAATCGCCAATTAATAATATTTTTAACCGACTACCCAAAAGTTCTTAATTCAAATTCAATATTTTTCATTTTTTTATTTCTTTTCTTTTATTAAAACTTAAAGACTACTACGTTATCGTAGCCTTTTTTACTCCTTACTCAAATAGGTAACCAGCAACCGGCCCACTGTTTGTTGGACTGCATATAGGCGGGTTGTCCTGTCCCGGTTGCGTGGAGGCGCGCGCGCACGCGGAAGTGAGAACCGAAAGAAAGTACTCGCCGCCAACCGGTCGCGTTTGTAGGCCGCTGAGTTCACGACTAGCGTCCAAACTTGACATAGTCAAGCCTTGTGGGTGATAGGATAAACAACTTACCTATACTAAAATATTAAAATGAAATATAAATATGGTACATTTTAAAATAAATTTTAGCCCCTTAGTCTCGACATTTTTTGGGAAAAATTTCAGGTAGTCAATAGTACCTACATAGAGAGAAAAAGCTTTTACGATATGGAGTAGCAGGACAAGAGCCAAGCTACGTAGGGATTGGTTTATCTATGAGTACGCTCATATTTTGTAGAATGAACGAAAGAAGTCCGAATGTTACGAAAAGAAGACTCATCTAATACTATAGCTACACTTTTTTCCTTACGACTTACAAGAAAGACTGAAACATCAACATATTACTCACTCAAAATGAATGAAGGTCACAACCGCTCATAACAGACAGGTTTACAAGAAAAGAGAAAGAAATGTTTGTAAAGTTTCTAAAAATACACGAAAATTTCGTCAAACATTTTGTCAACAGATTGTAATGATAACTGTGAAGTTTACATTCAACGATCAATTAACATAACAGTTAGTTAGTCATTCATATATTTCTTGGAACTAGAATCAAATTACCTCCGAGAACACAAGCTATCTTTAAAAAATCGCACGTAGGGTTCCGTACAATTTTTTTATTGGTTTGGAGCTCAATAAAATGTTTGTTTTATTATGGTTTTTCGGTTTTGCTGTAAAAGTGGCAACAAAAATACATAATCTATGCTCTCTTGCTGACATGGTTCATGAGATACAGCCTGGCGACAGACGGACGGCGAAGTCTTGTACGGAAGTCTAAACGGTACGGAACCCCAAAAAGGTAATGAAAGAAAGCTTCAAAGATTAAGTATATCTAATTATATAACAGAAGTAAGCATTAAATATATAGCGTGTTATCGGAGAAAATAAAACCAATTACTCGTCATAAATCGTGAAGTGAAATCGTATCCACTCTGATTTTGTTCATCCGTCTTTGAAATCGGTTAACAGCCTTTATCATGGAGAAATAACAAATTATTAATGGTTCAAACGTGAAAAGGAAACTTTCATTATTAATATCAAGTCATCCTTAAATAAAGCATACTATTCTTTGCCGGAGTAAGAGTTCTTTCTAGTTTTAATTGTACACATTTCTCATTTTAATTCTAGTACGTAGTCCAAACCATATTTGTACGTCTCACCATTTAATTTAAAGATCTACATTTTATTTTTAACTATGTTTTACAAATAATAAATACTTTGACTTTTTTGATAAGACAATCATGTAATTGAGAACGAGCTTGCTGTTTTCAAATTAAATACAGCCTCATATTGTCATTCTAAAATATTCATCAATCCCAAATACCAAAGTACCATTTGTTTTTTGGGAAAAACTAATTTTGATTTTCAGTAAAATGTAACAAAATTATAAAAGACATATATTCTTCACTAATTATATATTAAACATTGTTGCATTACAATGTAACTGCTTTTCACATCGTATGAAAGTATCATACAATAAAAGAAATGTACACCACAATAATAAAATTGCTTACACACAATAATACTTGAGCATTACCACGCAATTTAACAGATGTCATCATTTAAAAAATGAATGTTATCTCAAAAGTTATCTCTGTTTAACACAATGCAATTACTAACACCACATAAAAGTTATGTACCATATTGTTATAAGTCATGAGCCGTGAAAATAGACGCATTTATGTATGTATGTATCATGGAGTAAGGAAAGATGAGCGGAGATACCATAACGTAGGTAGGTCAGGTGCCTTCTTCTAGGTCAAACTCGTACGGTGGGCATGACCAAAACGATCGGTTACGAGTGTAGTAACAAGCGTTCGGAAATCTGTCAACGATTTTTGGTATAACAACAAATAACTGGGTCCAAAAAAGGCGTCTAAGGGCGAAGACAGTAACGTTTCTCGTCACCCGCACACCCGCATTTTGGCGCGCTACTTTCTTAGGCGATTTTCCGTTATGGCACCTTCGCTAGTGATTTTGTTCTCCATGGTACGTATGTATGCATGTGTGTAACAAGCAACCGTGAACTTGCTAAACTTTGTTATTTCATACAACGTAACGCTTTGATTGACAGCTCGTTAGTCTGAGATTAGATCTTGACCTTAATAAAGTTATTGATGTATTTGATAACAAAGATTGAATTGTCTAGGGTCTGGTTGTATTTTTAATTTAAGAACTTTTAAGGAGGAACTTATTGTTGGGTTGTCTAGAGCTTTCGGCTTGAAAACTATAAGTCAAGAAGACTACTTTTCTTTTAAAAAATTAACATATTTTTCTCTGCCCAACGACATCTTCAATGAATCGCCAAACAAAAATGCAGACACCACTTAAACCGATACCTATTTATACAAATCGAGTCGGACATTAAATCGATAGCGAAGTATCGATAGCCATAAAGGCGTGACGTGTACCAGTCCTATAGGAAGTGAGGGACGACTAACACAAATATTCGCGGTAAGTATGTCAGACTGTACGCGAATACATTGACCTTAAGCAAGTGTCGCGATTTGGGAGCGCTCGAGTGGCCGGTGACGGTGTGTGCAGCTGTGCTGTGGTACAACTTGATGTTTGGGTGATTGGGAAAAGTCTGACACATATATATTTTCTTATTAAAAAAAATAATTTAGGTGTTGCTTTAGTTTCTTTTTCGATATAGAGGAAAATATTAAAATTCCTGTTTTATTTATATTTGTATGATTTAGAGATAGATATTAAGGACCAAGCACGATGACAGTTAGTAAAAACTGATTAATCGAGAGATGTAAAGAGAAAAGGGAAAAACACGTATATAATTATTATTTTGTCACACACAGGATGTGGACATATTTTTTTTTCTGAATTAAATAACTAAGTTCTAATAAATCGTAGATATTACAAAAAGCCTGATCCCTTCACTTGCCCCGCTACCGAAGCACCATGCACACAACACACGCCGGTGTTAGAGACTTGGTCCAAGAGAAAGTCCTCGGGGTCCATTCACAAGGCGCATACAAATATTTGTGGACGCCTACTATACCAAAAACGAGTTTAGACCTTTCTACCTTCGGCGTCGAACGACCTCTATGGGCTGACATTGATGTTAATGAGGAAATTTATTGCTTTTTATCTATCAAAGTCTTTTAATATTAATTAGAAAAGTTCATTAGTGTTTACTGCATAGCAGCAATAACTTTGTATGTAGGTACATCGTCATACAATTTACATTTTATGGTTGGAAAAGATGATGAGAAAATTATATATTCTTACTTTTATTGATGGGAAATGGGTAAAAAGAAAAGCTAAGTTCAACTTTTATTGCTTTGTTTATCGAGTAATTATAAACTTGTTAATATTACTAGGATATATGCATGAATCGTGCTGCACGATTTATTATGAATGATGACATTGAAGGAAAGTATATGTAATTTTTTGTTACGTCCTTCTTTAATGGTCTCTGCACACAGCGGGCGCGGCGCGACGGGACGGGACGGCGACGCGACGCAATATACTAGATCGTCGCGTCGCGTCGCGCCGAGCGGGACGGCTCTGTGTGATGTCGTCCGTAATATCTAGTACATTACAACTGCTCAGCGTCGCGTCGCCGTCCCGTCCCGTCGCGCCGCGCCCGCTGTGTGCAGCGACCATTAATGAACTTACTAAACCCAAAAGTAGGTACAGATATTTTCTTCATTTTTATTTTGAAATTTTGAATGCTACAGTCACGTTAGTTACATAAAACCTCAGAGTGAAATGAATCATTTTACCACATTTCTTTAGTGCTAAAGATTTCAGATAATTTAAAATGTCACCACTCGTTTCTAAGAACTTCCTGAACTTTCTAGCGTTGGAAGTTAACTTGTGTTGTTATAACTTCTCACTTGTACCGTCACGACAATGTTTATCTTAGATAAGTGACTTGGTGAATTTCGACAATTTCTATTTCCTCTTTCTTTCTTAAGATATCCTTTCAAATATTGTTTTAAATAGTTTGTACTTAAACACTATATTATATGATATAGTTATTACAGTATAATTGCTTTCTTTCGGAGTTTGTGATTCTCTAGTCAATTAGCATTTTTTTTTACCGCTAGGTAGGTAATTCGAGTAAATTGACAACAACTATAATAAATCAAAACCGTTGCCTTCTTTCCTTATGAATTCAGTTCTCATTAATTGGCCATTGTTGCAGACGTATAAATAATAACATATTAATTTATTTATGTTTCTTTTTACTTAATCGCTTCTGCTATCGTATCTATTCTGTAAATCAGGCGGTTTGATCAAATCGAGAGCTGATCGCTGTCCAAAATTTTGTAAAAGGAGAAAACGTATTTTAAAACTCGTTTAGCCAAATATACTTGAAAAGCTTTAAATCTAATTCCCATTACGAAACGGACGTAGCATAGTAAAAATATAAATTGATATTTTCTCTTTTCAAAAACTCGATCAAATGATTCAATAATGCCGTTTATGTAGTGGCAAGAATTTAGTGTTGCAAAACTTATGATATGTCCATTTGGGACGCCCACGTTTTCGTTTTTACGTCACGTTATCAATAGCACTTAAAGCGTTTACACACATAACCTTAAGTGAAAGTACGAGGCCGGTCCCCTCATACTAATGTTTAAAATACTTAAAGATTCTGACACAATACACGCAGCTCGCACATTTCTCCAGTGAGACACGGCCAGTCCGTAAATAAGCTGAATAAATTAAACAATCGGACCTAACCAACCCCTCTTGGAATGCCATAGATTAGAAAATTGGGAAAACCCGATTCTACTATAACGGCTAATTATAAACACATGTGTACGCTGATCGTAAATATAGTTTTTCCTTCAAATTCCTTTATGAATAAGTGAAAGCTCGAGCGGCTAATGTTTGTATTTTGCAATATGCAAAACATGTTAAGCTGGAATGATTTCTTATAACGTTGCAAAATTTAGTTTTTTGAATGAATATATTAGAAGAATTCGTAGAATATTACAAGAAGAATTAGTAGCAATAAATAAAAGTCCGCTTTACGCAATAATCAAATGAGCTTTATGAGCCTGTGGAATTGAATTCTTAGAACTGTATCAGTTTAAATCATTGAGATATACCTATACCTATGATCTTCTAGAAGCATTGAATGAAGTAACTAAAGGGTTATTTATTGGATGTTAATGTAACGTATTAATTATATTCAATTACAGACAGGCGTGACACAGAAGGAAAATACTCAATAAGTTGATAATGTTGGCACGCCAGACAACAGGTATAAATAGGAGTGCGTCTGCGTGCTGGTTGATCTGTGTCCCCGTCAGCTACCATCACTACTTTCCTTCCATGCGTGTGTGACGTAACTCTATAAAAGAGTGCGCAGTGAAGACGCCGCCGCTATATCGTTTCCGCTCGCCACGCTCGGCCATAGCGTCCCAAACACCGGCACAGAAGGACGCGGGCGGAACTCTTCCGCTAGAGCCCACACGGACTCAACAGTGACAGTTCAACAAAAGGTGAAGTGTCAAGGACAGTGCATGTGATTGTGTTGGTGACAGTGTTGTGATATCGTGATAGCTACAGTGGGCTGGTGGCAGGGTCGGCACTGTCGCGGTCGCGATGCTCCCGGTGATGTAATTAAAGGTTGTGTTTGTTTCAGATACGAGATGAGGTCGTTGTTCTTGTTAGCGGCTTTGTGCTGCCTAGTGTTGTCGGTATGCGGGAGCCCTATTGCCCGGCCGGAGGAGGACAAGGAGGTGAGCAGGCAAGCCGCAGCCGCAGCCCCCGCGGCGCCCGCAGCAGCTGCTGATGACGATGATGACGACGACGACGATGACGACGATGATGAAGACGTCGACCTCGATGATTTGGGAGGTAAGTACAATACATACAATCAACTACAAATTGATAGCAATTAGTAGTGCGACCAATTGAAGAAATAAGGAGATAAGTTGACTTCATTCAAAAGTTTCATCTGGAATGTACGTACCAGACTACAAGCAAAAACATTGAGAGTATCTACTTGATAATATTTTACCGTTCAAGTGAGCAAGTGCTGTAACGGTATAACCGATAAATACATTTAGTGAGATATACGCTGACAGCGATAATGCTGCATTAGCAAGAGCACTCGAGCTTAGACGGTTAATCATTGATACGCAATTTACTGCGTTTTACAAAACACCTGCATAATTGTTCCACAAATAGCATGGTAATATCTCGCTAAACGATTCAAGCATAGCTGAACACTTTGAAGCAATTTACATTTATAATTTACGACTTAATTCAACTACCTCTTCAATAAATATTCCGATTATGGCAGTAATTTGATTTTAATCGATTCTTTTGATGTCTAGTCACTATTTACATGTTGCAGTATTCAGATTTTGTAGTAAATTACCGGTGAAATTATAGTATAGGATCATAAAATATTTCTAAACCATCACTTTTTATGTCAAGTTAGCACAAATTAACTGAAACACTGTAAGTCTTTGCCCTTTTGGGCCATCATTTAGAATGCTAAATCATCAATGTACACAACGGTAAAAGTGTTATATACGATACATCGATAAAAATTCCTTAGAATCAGGACGTGGCGGGGCCAACGCGGAATGTGAGTCGAGCAGCGTGACAGACGCTCCCCTGCTTTCTCGCTACGAAAGCCTCGCTCTGGACGTCACGCACCAAGAGACGGTGGCGCGCGTCTCTCATTATCTGTTTGTTTAACAGTTCATTTGTGCTTCGGTATCGCCACTCGTGCTAATAACACGTATCTATTGAAACGGACTCAATGCGCGATAAGTGTTAATATAAATGAAGTAGACAAGTGAACGGTACCGAGAGTAACGTTATATTTAATTTTAGCACCTTTGCGTTTGGCCGCAACCTTCTAATCTGAGTATTTTTGTCGCAGGTGACGATGATGATGATGACGACGACGATGATGATGACGACGATGAAGAATCTGACGATGATGAAGACGATGACTACCTGGAAAGATTCTTCGATGACATCTTAGGAGGAGGTAAGGATGCATGATGTGAAATAAGGATATAAATTGATCAGACGAGAAAATAACGAGCAAAACATAACAACAAAATTACCATTCCACAGAAGAAGATGATGACGATGACGAGCCTGCGGCCGTTCAGCCGGTCGTCGCAGCCGCCGATACTGTTGCGGCCGCCCCCGCCGCACCTGTAGCTGCTGCGTCATCAGTCGAGGAGGTAGCAGCCGCCAGTGAAGAGGCGGCTGAGGGTGAAGCCGAAGCTGTGGAGGGTGAAGAGGGCGCCATCGCCCAGAAGGAGCCCGCTAGCGCCGAGGTGGAGACCCCTACCACTAGCGCTGAAGTTGCCGCCGAACCTGAGAACGAAGAGGATGATGATGACGATGATGACATCGGCATCGACACCGTCGCCGAGGATGACGATGATGATGATGATGACGATGACGAGGCTGAAGACGACGATGACGATGACGATGATGACATCACGGACGCACTTGGCAGGAACGTCTCTAAGAACGCACGTGAGTCCAAAAAGCTGAAGGCGAGCGTCGCGGCGTATGCGAAAAAGACCGGGAAAAAAGCCAACCATCTGGGTAAAGTAAAGAAAACCAAAGCGACATCCGCCGCGGCAGTCGCCCCTGAACACAAAAAGTTCAGATAGTGAGTAGGCGGCGTGATCCCGGGCGAGCCACGCCCTTCATCCACCTGACGAGACCTCCACGGTCCTCTCCTTTAGCTTAGCTATTTATTGACTATTTATTTATTGCTATTTATTTTATTTATTAAGTGAGTGTGTTTGATGTGTGAAAGTGTAAGTATGGTACCGAGAAAGTTAAAGTTAAATTAATGTCTAGATCATGTCACACTGGTCTCGTGGCAAATTATTTGAAATAAATCTGTTGTTCTAATTTATGTGTGAAATTTTTTATCATACCTTCCACGACGATTTGTGCGTCATAATTCAATTTTGTCGTACATCGGTCAGAAAACTAGTTGCTTATTCTATCTCGGTGTCAACTACTTGGGTGACATTATCTAGTTATATTAATTTAATTTTTATTGTTATAATAAAAAAATGTATACTAGTCAGCTTCAGCTATTTATACTCCTCCTACCCTGATCCATCTGTAACAGTATGCAGTAGAGTTATGTTCTAATCATACGCATTATTTACGTACTCTATCTCCCATTTCATTTCCGTAGTACATTTACGTAGCAGTATTGTATGTAGAAATTAAAATATAGATATAAATAACTAGCCTTTTGACCGATTTATGTATGTATTATAACGCACAAACATCCTTTCTCCTTGTAATATCCCTTCGTCAAATCCATATCTGTCGATTATCGAAACCCGTTAACATCTCTGTCTAAATCACGAATAAGATTTCATTAACTGATACTGGGGATGTGTCTTCGATAGAGATCTAGAAATCCCGCGAGTGAAGGCGCGGGTGCGCGGGCGCAGCGGGCAGTCGCCCGACAAGGAACTAGTTCGGTAGATGTGTGTTAGGAGGCCGGCGTCCACCGCCCGCTTACTTTCCCAACCGGAGCTCGAGCGATGAACCCGCCCGATTTCTTCTACAACCTTGACACTTTCTTTAACCTTGCTCCGACCGCGCCCCGACTGACCTTGACGAATATCCAAATTATATATTAAATCAACTGATAGAAAGTAAATCGAACTAAATATTTACTCTCACTCAATGACGAAACCGCGAAATTTGCGTGCCGAACGTCCGGCCAGTGAAAACAAACTAATGAGATGCGAAAAGAGAAATTTTTAAATGTTTGTCGCCGTGAAATGTTGGGAGTGTCGTGAGGAGTCATAAGCGACCTAATTGAAACTCGTTTGTTGTCGCCGCACATACATACTCACCTGTACGTTCTCAGAATACATCAGGTTATTCTGTACCTGTCTGCGGAAATTAAACGTAACGATTTTTCACTTCTGAACATAGTCAAATGTCTCTGAGATCAACCATCACAGATGTTACTAGAAGTTGCGTAACTGTACATATCATAACTGACAATATAGTTATTACTAGTTATTGCCTACATTATGGTGCGTCGACAACAGGCAAAGTTGCTTTTACTCCTAAAACGAACATCAGAATTGAGTACGACTAAAGCGGGGCCGCGTCGTATCAATGTATGCCGTAATTAGATTTCTTCGAACGTGCGTGGTACGGCACGCAGTTTCTTTTACGTGTGGAAAATAGAAAATCCACCGTTGACTGGGCGTATTAATTGTGAACGACGATTAGAATTCAAGTGGGGCTCCAAGAGACCGATACAGTTAGCTCGCGTGCCAACGTAACGTGGCTAGAATCAGGTGTAGGATTCAGTTGAATTATAATTATCGAAGAGTACGTTGAGTAGGTACCTACTTGCAAAGTTATAGGCAGGCAAATAGGTCTATTTAAATTTAGCAATATAAACGTGACCGTTGAAAGAGAAACTTATTGACTAAGTTTTCAATGAGGCTAGAAGTCTCTATTTGGCAACAAAATAGTAAATTATACCGATATTACAAACCACTTGCATTACACAGTCAACATATCAATGCAATACTGAAGATACCCAATTCATAAATTAGAGGAATGTTACAAGCAATTTAATTAAAATACACTGAACCGATAATATAGAATCTTACAATAGCTACTTCTTACGAAAGAAAGAAATTACTATGACCGAGTCAAACAAATGAAGGTGATACTTGCTATTCTCCAACGATGAGTAATGGTTGATGGATCAATAAAGCCTTCCATCTATCGTAATGTTTTGTAAGTTAAATTGTTTTAAATATTGAATTATTAATTTACCAATATCAACACAAGTTAGAATATAAACATTGGTAACGTTTTACAACACAATAGTCTATAGAAAACCAAACATTTTATAGTCGCAAATAGTTATGGACTGTTTTTACGACAGACATGAAAAATAACTAATAATTTAGTCTTCATTTGTTTTGACACGTAACTAAATCAGTTCCGTCTATTAACATTTTTTATAGTACGAGTCAATGTATCCTTGCGTTTCATGTCACATAGCAATTAAACGATACCAAAGCAATTTTATATAATTACCGCATCTATCACGAAACACTCAATATTGGTTAACTGTCTTCGATTTATTTGCCTTTTGCAATACGTGTTGTAGTCGGCCATAATATTGCAAAATAATTGGAGTATAACAAATGAGATACGGAACAAAAAAGGTTTTACTTTTGCTAAGAAATAAATATGTATTCTTTATTTACTGAGCACTGCTTTAGAGCGATAGATTAATAGGTAACGGAGCAATGGTTTTTGTAGTAGATACTTCTCAGACCCGTTGTGTGAAAGAATTATTCATCTTTCAAAGAAATGTTATTCGTAACTCGTTGTTATATCGTAGATTCGCCCCGATAAGTATTTGATTTTCCTTTGTTGTTCTTTTTATCAATTTATGATAAAGCATATTCGCTTGTAAGACTTGTGCTTATAACCAAAGAAATTGAGGGACAGAAAACATGTGAAGTTACCAACGTAGGTTCGAAACAGTCAAGGTCAGAAATCAGGTATATATAGTAACCTGAAACGTCTTTAAATATTTTAAATTATTTATTAAATGGCTTTGTATGGACCAAGCCTACTTACGTTACCTATACCATCAATAAATATTTAACAGGCGCTCTGAGTGACGAGACAACAGAGAAACCAGCAAGCGTACCAGCTATCTACATCGTAAAGTACAACAGATTCGTAGACTTTATTCTGCAGAAGATGAACGACATTTTGAGGGTATCGTACGATCCCGTCAGCGTGAAACTACAGCCCATCGACGCAAAAAAGAAGAATTCAAAGCCAAAGAAGAGTAACAAGACTAAACCAAAAAGGTAAGACATTTTTTATTTTAAGTTTACTTATTAGGTAAAACCCGGAATAATGAAAGTCAAGTTAATAACTAAAATAACACGCTAGTAGAACGTAAGACACATATTGTCTGCCTTAATCTTACAATACCGGACACATATCCTTACGTAACACAATTTCTCTTTTAGGAAAAGCTCAAACAAGAAAAAGAATACAGCACGAGGCAGCGAGACAAACACAACCCAAGAGAAAACAGTCTCGGAAATTCCAGAAACAGTCAAAGAGATGACTCAGGCCAACGAAGTGGTTGGCGAGCAGACACCTATTGCGGCTGAATCTAGAGCTGTTAAAGATAAAGGTTCTGAGAAAGCTAAGCCTACACCTGTGAGGAAGCCAGTCACTAAGCCGTCTAACAAGCCAGTTACAAGACCTCCCACTAAAACGACTAAACCGAAGCCCAAACCAACGAAGACGACTACAAAAAAGCCGGCGACTAACAAGAATAAGACTAAGAGTTCGTCGAAGAGCAAACCTAGGGCTAAGGGAACGTTGTACGGTCTGTCTTCGTTGAGAAGAACCGGGGATGTGTCAGTCCAAATGAAATCTCCAGAAATCACTGTCAATTGCAACTTCGCCATTGGACCGCTGATACTGAGAGTTCAAAAAGAGGTATGTGTGAAAGGATTACCATGTTAGCTTAACCGTCGCGTCTTCTTTGTCTCACTCTTCCCACTTCTAAATATCTGTTTTTCTATCACTTTTCCTCGCATTAACGTTTGCCAGTTTAGCAAAAATTTTGTTACAATTTCTCTTTGTACAGGTTAATAATGGAGCCAAAAAAGACATTAGATCAGCAACAGCGACGACAGCTGAGATGAATGGCAAGTTAGTTCTGAAGATCAACTCACAAGGCGTCGCCACATTGCACAGCATCAAAGTTCTTCAGCCTAAACAGGTGATACAATCATTACCTTTGTTTACCTTTTTTGAGCTACCTTCACTTTTTCTTACTTTAGCAATGTAGTAGTACTTGCTCCAGTTCATTTACGGCACTTTTTAATATTCCTAGTTGAAGTAGATATTCAATATAAGCTGAAAGTTATTAAAGATTTTTCTATATAATAAAATACTTTATTCAACCGACTATCCAAAACGGATAAGTTTTCAATACGGATGTTTGTATTTTTTTAACGATGAAGACCTGAGTGTAATGAGGGATTTTGAAAGCATAATAGCTAGCAACACTATCAAAATTACTAAAGCTAGAACGCTCCCTCTGTTCAAAATGAAATGTACCAATTAATCACTGTTCCTTCTCACAGGTTCGTGTCGACAGCAACAACGAACGCACTCGGAAGCTCATTTGGCGGCGCAGTGGAAGAATAGCCGACGTTGTTTCTGAAACACTACTGTCTGCTTCTAAGCGAGTGTAAAGCAAAATATAGCATTTACAGGGGTCCAGGTGATGGTTCAGAAATTGCATTTAAAAAGCCGACTTCTCAGACGCGTATTTTTAATTCAATAGTGTAATATCTTTTTGATCTAGCGAACATTTTGTTCAGCAATTTTCCTTGTATGTGTAAGACACGCCTTTGAATTGTCGGTTTGCGTTCGACTGATATAGACGATATTTTTTAATTTAATTCGCGTCTTTATATTATGGGCTTCAGAGTATATTTTCAGTCGTAAGACTTATGATACTCATTATTTTTAGTAAATAGTCAGACAATGCATTTACTACGTTGTAACTTAATGGTGCTAAGATCTTAGGAATATGGAGAATTTTATTCGATGTATATTATTTATTTTTTAAATAAATACTTTTGTAATAATAAGACGGATTTTTATTTTAGTTAGGTCACTATTAGTAGGTACATAATAAAACATTCCAGTCGCTTGTAAAATGTAATTTTAAATAGTGTACAGATTTATCAATTCTTTGATTAATTTACTGGTAACAAGCATTTATTTTGTGAATCTAAAGGCTTTAGAAGGATTCCACAATATAATAATAAAAAATAAGGTTTTTTCTTTCTATAAATATTCACGAGTTTTGCGTTTCTACTGAAAAACAAATTAATGAAAATGACGGCTTCGCAAAAAACTCAACATGCAAGAATTACTGGATATTGCAGAAAGTTGTATTAATATTAAACATCGATAATTCGATTATATTGGAGGTTTTGTCGATATAGCGCATGCACTATGCACACTTTATTAGACTCATTCATCTTTGGTACTATTTCTATATTTATGCCTTCGAGACGTTTTGAACGGACCATAGAATAAAAACAACTAATTAAAAATCAAATAATTCCATTTCTTACAGAATTAGCTGACAATATTCTAATATTAAAATACAATGACAAAAGTTTTAAATAATATCTAAGTAGGACATACTTTTGCAGACAAAAAACATATTTACTTATTTACCACGTTCTGAAACTACAACACAAAAATTACCCGAACTACATAATAAAATTACCAGTATAAAACACACTTTTCACTACCTACTTGGCTTAATAAGTATTGCATTATAAAAGACCTAGGCCCAAGTTCACCGACAGAATAAACATCTGTTTTCTTAAAACAAATGTTTACTATGAATTTTCAGGTTAAATATTCAAACTGAACAGTTGTTTGACGACAAACGAATGCTTAAGTTGCCGGTGAAAATGGGCGTTAATATAACTAAATAATAATAATTAAATAGGGAGGGACATACTTTACAGAGTACAATATTAATTTAGTTGGCAGATTGTCTTTGCGGGCAAGTTTTTTGTCTGCTACATTATTTTAAAAAGTGGCAATATTTAAGTATAATAAGAACAGGGCAGTAACAAGAGTTAAAAAGAGCTTGATGTTGATATGTTATTTAACTTGCCGAAAGAGACCATAACTAATGCTTGAACTATCGAACTGTGTCTTTATATTACAATATTTCAGATCAAATACACATTCTCGATAAAAACAATTGAATGCTTGAGTGTTTTCGATAGGTCGAGCACGAGTCAGATTAAATAGATGGCGTTGGACGCCACTAGATATATATAAATAAATACTTTATTAACTAATTTATCTACTTTACGCTTAAACTAGTTTATTCATCATCATGTACAAGATCGACAATAGTAATTAACTTATCTAACTGGGAAGAATTAATGGGAGACATGAAAATTGGAAGTCATACGTTCAAATCAGACTTTTCTTTCATACATATATGTGGACCAAATTTTATTTTTATATTTTGACTTATTTATCTATATATTAATATTATAAAGCTAGAGTTTGTGTTATATGAAAAAATCTTTTTTCATCCCACCATCTCGGAAAGAGTAGTTTTACCCTTTGATATCTGAGCGCAAAAGCCGTTTTTATTCTCTAGAGCGGCAAAGTGATTTGAATTTAGAACATCGTGTGCAATACTCCATTTGTGACAATCTTGATAAGACTTTTCAAACAAATGCATATTAAACAAATAAAATACTGCTTAAAATAATTATTCAATTAATTAAGTAATTTTTATTATTGTTTTTACATAGATTTTTAACTACGTTTCATTTTTAAACTGAGATTTCAAATAAATGAACTTTAATAGGTACTTTTTTTTAATTTGATACTCATATGTGAGCGCCATTTTGTTTTTTTGCATTTAGTCATTTCCTCGATGAAGTGGGATGAAATTATTATTTTTTATTGTTTTAAGGTCGATTTTAAACCCCATTACATTTTTAAACTGAGTTTTTGCATAAATACATTTTAATAGATACATCTTTTTAATTTGCCATGTATGATGTGCGTGTCATTTTCTTTTTTTGAGTTTAGAAATTTCCTCGATGAGGTGGGATGAAAAGTTACGTGTTGCACTCGAGTGCAAAGATTTTTCACCTTGTGCTCTTTTGATTCCCTCGCTTTCGCTCAGGATTCTAATTATTGAAACACTCGCTACGCTCGTGTTTCAATTTTAGAATCCTTCCCTTGCTCGGTCATCAAAATTGAGCCCGCGGTTAAAAAGCAACTTTGCACTCTTGTATAACAAATAACTATTGTTTGAGGAAGCCCACGTTTTATTTGGGTGCGAGGTGTAGTTCTCTCGGGAAGAGGGTGAAACCGCTGGCAGAAGTTAGTACCATATAATTGAAAAAGGAATCTTGGAAGTATGAAGTTGGATATTAATTTATTAGAACTTAAGAACAACAAATGTCAATATTCTAGAAGACCGACAAAAATCTGGACAGTATTGATACTAAGAAAAGGCAAATCCTAGCCAATGTCTTATTAAGTACTTTTGACTGGTAAAACATACTTTACTTTAGGAACTATATTCAAAAAGGTAACTTTGTCGAACTTGTACGAAACATTTATCTACACTAATACTTACATACTGAAGTTAAATTGGTTTATTACAGGGATTTTTGATAAGATATTATATTGAAAAGATTATTGTACTTCCTAATATGTAAGTTAAGGTCAATCTGTCACAAAACAATTTTTTTTTATAAAAGTATTTGGGTGCTACGCGCTTCGAGTGAGTATAGCCTCATACGGCTTTGTAAATATATTCGGATGAGCCGCGCCTCAAGCCGGTGCACTTTAATTCGATGTACATAATTGCACGAATACAAACGGAACATTTTTGTTCTATAGTAATTTAAATGTTTTTTTATCCTTATGGCAGGTTAACTCACAAAAAATCCCCTTTAAACCAAAAGACCTCAGTCAAATATAACTAAACTTATTCAAAATACGACGTATTACCGTCACGTATCATTAGCGTCGCTCGGATGAGATCTCGTCCCATTCTTGCATAGCAAAGGGACGCTGTTTTGTTCTTCTGTAATGACGATTTCTGTGATGTCGTCATCGGATTGCTTCAACGAGTCGTACTTGGGAGGCGGCGTGTGTTCTTTGTTGTTAAGTATTGGTAGGGGGATTTGGCCGGTTAGACCTGTGAAGAGGGATAGACAATTGTTAGTTTTTATACAGATTTTAAGCATTTACAATTTACTTGGTTTGACGTGTCTGGAACAATGACAACATGGCTATATAAAATATTACCATAGGCGAAATATTTTTTGATTGTGGCAACACCATTCTTTTTGTCTACGACATAGTATTTATCCCATATCTGTCTAAATCACGACTTATAGTTCTTTAACCTGCAGACTGCCAAATGGGACATAGCAAACTTTAGGACAAAAAATAGGTTTGTTAACGATATCTAAATTGTCAAAAAAGTCTCGAGGCTCTGGATCATCAATGTTTCTCTCATCAAATATGTTCGATGTACTATTGTACGTACTATGGAGTGTGGAGTCCAGTTCAGCACTGGTCAGCACGACGACGACGTTAGAGCCGGCGCCGCTGAACACGGACGCGACGCTGGCGCGGGGGGACAGCAGCACCAGCGGCTGTCCGCGGGACGCCAGCGAACTTGAGAGGGCACAAATGCCTTTAGCTGCTGTGAAGTCTGCACCTGTAGAGTAAGGTAGGGTTAGACCGTGAGTTGAATAATAATATTATTTTGGACTTAATAGTCTTGAATGAACAGCTCGCTCCATGTTCTGGCTTATGTATGTTACAGCCAAAGTAATGAGTCTGCATATTATGCATATTATCTAGCTATTATTTATAATATCTACTCAATTTGGATAAAGTGCTAATTGACACAGAATTAATCACATTAAATAGCAATTTTATATAATATCTCCATAGACTTAGATAATGTAATAAAACAAGTAGGTAAAGATTATTATTTCATGTTAACTAACTAAAGTGCCTGGTAGCTGACCTTAATATAATTCGAAAAAGGCTAGTTAGCACAGTGCACCCCATAATAGTAGCGAAAAGTCCTCTCTTTGAAGTGTGGCTCGGGCCACTGTAGGTACCGACGGGAAACCTGCCCGGGAAGGGCAGCGCCGTGTCCTCGTCGCAACCGTCGAAAGCGGCGACCTCTCTCACCCGGCCCTGGTTCAAGCCAAGGTCCGGGGCGAGAGGTACTGGGATGCCATCGTCTCCTTCTGTGTGGTCGAGAGACGACTCCCAGCTACCGTAGACGTGAGCCTGTGCGATGAGTTCTGGTGCCTTACCGGCCTTCCGTCTCCTGGGAGACACGGACCCGTCTCGGCGGTGCGCGTTGTTCAACGCGTGGATTTAAGCCACTAACAGTCTGACCTCACGCTGCACGCTCACGCTCACGCTCTCTGAGTCCCTCACGCTGCTCTCCCACAGTGGGAGGAATCATTTGATGATTTATCATAAAAAGAGTCGATAATAACTTGAGCCGTTTCTAAGAATTAGTAAGTAGTCAGACGATTATACCATATTTATTACTTTGGCTAACTTTGACCAGCTATTATGAATTAGATCCAGATAAAGTGATTAATCTATCACACTGTCTAGTCAATTTGGGTATTATATACAATGACCAGTCATTATGTATAATATATATTTAATCACTTTGGCTGTAACATGTACATGTAACTTTCCCACCAGCGCATATTCCGCACAGTTTTTTTACGCGATAGACATTTCGAGCGACAAAAATCTGTCATGGGGTTTTACGTGTCCTGGTTTGCTTGACATACTATCCGCTTCGGAAAATCGAGCGGAAAATTCGCTAGTATGAAAGTGCAGGTACCGAACGCCTTTTACGTGTAACTGTTACTAGAACGTATCTGAGTAACATACTAACTTACCCAGCACATATCGACAGTCTATAACGACGGGCATGCTGCAGCCGCCTTGTTTCTTAGCAGCTCGCTCCACGTACTGCCTGATGTACTCAACTCCGGGGAAGTATAGACTGTTGCCCACTGTTACTAGAACGTAACTGAAGCCTGATGCGTTCTGAAATATAACAAGAAATAGAATATTATTATTATCGCGTCTAACTTAATAACCGTTTCCCAGATTTGAGCGACAAATTATTGTGACAGTTCTTTTTTGCAAAATTTTTAGGTATTGTTTTTATCGTAGTTTTAAACTTTTTAATCTTTAATAAAACTTTAATCTTCAGCTTGCTGGCTATGGGGCCTAGACAGTAATAGTTTCAGGGTGAAGATCTCATAGATTTAAGAAGGCTATCATATGGTCTGATTAATAAAACTGGTGCTAGCAGATTCAAATTCGCCCTCACATCACAATGCTTCAAATAATAAGGTTATATCAAAACATACCTTCAGTTCTCAAACTACGTCAATACAAGTCTTTCACACAATCATCATTCAAATATCAAAAAAACTCACAGTAATAATCTCAGCATCCAACTGGGGCCGTGCACTGGGGTACAGCAGTAGTATCACATTAACAGCTACCCCGGCTAAGATGCCCAGTTCTACGCCCACTGACAGACACAGAGCGAATGTCGCGAACGCGGGGAGCAGGTCCGCGCGACGAGACCGCCACATTGGTTTTACTACCTGGTAAATAAAGTAGGTTAAATTTATGTACGATACAAAATGTGATTTATTCTTATAAAATGTAGCTGTGAGTAAATATTGTCTATTTTGAGTGAAAATTAGTTCGTTAGTGAGACTATTTACTTAGACCTTCGGTCATGTGAATTTGTCATATAAAATCGATGGTTGAGGTTTGTATATTATTCAATTAATGGGAACCACAACCTATTTTAAGGGGTGGTAAACATGGAATTTTGCTTTTTGTTGTGCTTGAAACATCATTATGGCAATATACTAACCGTCAGTTGCACAAAGCTCCATTAAAGTTAAAGCTTCATTAAATCTACTGCTGACACTTTTTATCTTGTTGACAAAGAAAGCGTCAACAATAGATTTAAAGAAGCTTTAACTGTAATGGAGCTTTGTGCAACTGACGGTAAAACCGATAAAAAATATCCATGTTTGGAAATACATTATTTGTAATTCATATGAGATAAAAATAATGATCTTACTTCATATTCTATCATAAATATCACAGCACATATCACGACGGCCGCCAGCGCCGCTTTGGGAATAAAGTAGAAGTATGGAGTCAACAGACTCAGCGCCAACAGCACCAATATACCTGAAAACATAAATCATTATAATAATAATACATTTTGGAACACTTGCTCACACATGGTGGGTAAGCTATTAATTAGCTTGTGTTATGAGTGCTAACATAACTGACTTTTATTAAACTTACATATATACTATAGATAGATACATATTACAACACCCAGACCACAGCCAACATACATACTCAATGCTCATCACACAAATGTTGAGCATACCGGGAATCAGAAACATCAGTTCGGCAGTCCGGGATGATGACCATTGCGCCAACAAGGTCGTCACTATTTTTACGACTCTGGTGGGAACAATCGAAGGATCAAGACGTGTGGAGAAAACTGGGGAGGCCTTTGCCCAGCACAAAAAAATAAAATAAAAAAGCTATAATCGCAACTTCGTGCGATTATCAACCTCAAACGAGTTGATAATATACGACCAGTCACTATGAAGGATGTAAGGTGATTTATTGATAAAACCTAAGTAGTGTGGGAAACGATTCTTTACTTAATTAGGCACTTGTATCCTCTACAAATCGGCTTCAAGAATAATAATACTTCAATTACCATCATCAAATAATATGATATATAGAGGTACATATGTGAACAAACCTAATTGTTGTCAACAGTGAACACAAGAATCTAGACAAGACAATACATAAAAATAATCATAAAATCAATAAGCACTTATACTAGATTTTAAAGTATGTGATCAAATAATATAATATATACATATTAGATTCTTATGTTCAGTATTGACATCAATTAGGTTGGTTCAACTTTAATATGAATGTTTTAACATGACGTGATTTGACCTTCTCAACTTTATAGCGCTAGGTATTAATAAAAAAATTAAAAATATATTAATATTTGTTACATAATGGGCGGTCTTATTACTTCCACCAACTTCTCCTTCTTGAAACTCGTTGCATCACAAAATATTGTTTATGACCAAATATTCATATTGACCGAGCCCTGGCTGCTTAGGGAAATAACATTTGTAAGAAAATAATATACTTTTGGATTAACCTACCTGTATAAATGCTACCGAACTGTGTGGCGACTCCACTGGCGTGGTTCACCGCACTTCGGGAGAAAGACCCGGTGATCGGCATAGCACCCGCAAACGAACCGAATATGTTCGAAAACGATAGAGTTATCAATTCTTGTGTAGCATCTACTGACTCCCCACTAGCTGAAAAAGAAAAACAAATAAATGTGTAAGAAAATATGAAATTGAAGAAAAATATTTTTTTCTAAGACTTTAGTGTTGCTGTTAAAAAGAAATGTTCATAGATTCATGGTACAATGAAATGGAACTATTTTCAAGTAGCTGTTGCGAAAATTTGTGCTTTATGTTATAACTAGCTTTTGCCCGCGACTTCGTTCGCGTGGAATAGTGATTTTTGGTTTGACCAATAGATGGCGCTATATGTCCGAAATAAATTTTATTTTTATTTTTTTTTGTAATAAAAACTATCCTATGTCCTTTCTCAAGTTCCAAACTATGTCTGTACCAAATTTCACACAAATCGGTTCAGTAGTATAGGCGTGAAGAAAAGACAGACAGACAGACAGACAGACAGACAGAAAGACAGACAGACAGACAGACAGAGTTACTTTCACATTTATAATATTAGTTAGGATAACTGTTAGTCATCGTCTACACTAAAAGTAGTTTTCATCATAATTTAAATAATTTCAACAAAAAAAAATTTAAAATGTTAAAATAATTGGTTAACAATTGCTAGTATAAATATTAAAACATAAAACCGAATGAGTATAATAGGCTAATTTAGAAAACCATAAACCGTTTTATTCTAAGTAATAAAGATTTATTTTCATAGTTTAATTTGTACAGATTGAGCACCATTGACCTAATTAATGTATGCGAAACTGAGAATGTTAAGGCCACGTGTTATAAAATAAACACATTCCCTTATACACTAGACTAGACGAATGACGTTAACTTAGGGTGCGTCTACACGGTGCAAGTAGTTTGCGCATATTAAGGCACATGCGCAGGTTACATGTGTGTCAAATACATGTGCGGATCTAGCGACTCGAGCATTGTGCCAAAGCAAGATACCCACCCGCGTGGCCTGTTGCTTGCGCGCGGGTCACTTGCGCATGTTAACTTGCTCCAGCTACATGCACCGTGTAGACGAACCTTTAACAACATAATGCTCATAGCCTCGTTACGACTGCGTTATGCAATCTGTTTTATATGCAAAATAATTGTTTTAGAGATTTAATTGTTGTTTGCAGCTATTAATATTATTTGATTGGACAAGATATATATGTTTAGTGATTGCAAGGATTACTTGGATCTAAGGATACCTTGCTGAATTTTAATAAGGCGTCATTGAATAGTAGATATTATTTTGACACACCATAGTTCGAGTAATCAAAATAATGGAATAGCTTAAATGTCCAAAAAACGAAGGAGAGAATTAAAAGTTCTTTGGTCCTCACACTTGTGTGAACAATTCAAGTTTTTTTTTTGGGCTAAGTGTTTTAGTTTTACACGATCATCATGTAATTATTGTCTAGCTAAATGAGGATAAAAAGGACAAACCAGTAAATGAAGAACGGGCTAGTGCTGTTCTTCATGTGAATAAAAGTCTAATTGAATGAACAAGAGCTTGTTTCCCGCGATAACTTTAATCTGACTTTCCGAACACAGATACCTAAAGAAATGATTGGTCTCAACAAAATTCTTTGAGTGATAACTTTGAATGTCACTACCGCGGAGGAAAAAAAGGTAGCGGAGATGCCATAAGGAAGGTAGGACAGGCGCCCGTTAGTAGAACTAATGATGCATTCGGTTTCCTTGTCAAATCAAAACCAATCTGTCAACAATTGGTCTTCATTGATTGGTGATTTTATTTTGAAAAAATAATGGACGGGTGCTATAGAAGGCGTATAAGGACGGGGCTGGTAACGTTCCTAGTTCCCTGGACACCGACATTTTGGTCCGCTACTTTCTAAGGAGATTTTGCGTTTTGACATCTCCGCTAGTTATTTTGTTTTCCATGGCCAGAACATAATAAGCTTATAACATATTAAGCTGTGCCCTTGTACATTTTTTTTATTATTTATTCTTGTTTGTGTTTTTATGTGTACATAAACTGTTAAATAAATAAATACATAATTTATTTTATGATAATGTTACTTCCGACGTTGAACAATGATGTTATATGTTTTGTTACCAAAGGGGAAATGAGGCGATTTGTTTATAGCATTAGTGTAGGTTTGAGTAGTATTAGCGTAATAATAGGGTAATCTGCAGGGTATTGATTCGATAATTTACTTGCAGTTTAACGTTCACTGATTACACACATTAAAACTTCAATTTGTAGAAATTGAATACTGTAGAATTTTAATGTAAAGCGAATAGTATTTCCGAAAGTTATCATGCATGCACTTAGTTATAACTGCTTGGTACTTCATTGGTACTATCTGTATTAATTAAACCGTCTCACTTGACTGACTCCGATAAGCGAATGATACTTCACCGATTGATGAAATTCAATGACATAATATCGATTTATTTCGAAGTGTGTGCACCCAAGTTTTCTGTGTTTTGACTATCGACTGTTATAGTAAAACGGACCTTGTTTTCACCAGGGTAAAGGTCATTTTGTAATAGGAACAGACTACAAAATAATAATAAAAATATTTCAATGATAAATAAATCAGGTGCATCGATATCTATATTTCTTCATGTGTAAACTACAAAGAAAGACTTTTGGGAGCTGTAATTTAAACCTTATTCCTACAGCATAAAGTCCAACTTACCGAAAGCCTTGGCAATAGCCACATTGCCTAATACAGCAATAACAGGAACTATGAATATGGAAGAGCCAAGATCTGAGCACATTTCCATGAAGCTCACATGTCTTCCGTCATCCAGGGTTGTGGAGAATGGTGGCAGGCGAAGAGAGGGAAGACCATCCCTGAAAGGGGTTACAACTAAATTTATTATAAAAGTTACACAAACTCTTTGGTTACAACCTCTTTAATTCTAGAATCATCGGCACGAATCTTGAGCGCTGACCTTCACCTGCGCAGAAGTGATTTATTAGCAAAGAACCAATCCCGAGTGACGTCTATGACGCGATGCGCTGCGGGCCAATCACCGCTTTAGCCCGCCCCCGCGCCTCACTTCATACCACAAAAGGGACCCATTAAATTACCTCTGCGCAGGTGAAGGTCAGCGCTCAAGATTCGTGCCGATGATTATACTAGGCAAAATGGAAGAAACCCTTCATCCTTAAATAAGTTTCAAGTAATAAAATAGGCGTGTTTTTGGAGAACACAGACATTGAGACTCCTATTTGGCTTTAATATGATAGCTTATTGTTCTTAGTTGTTTTGTCTATTGGCAATAACTATCTATATAGTGTTTTCTTTGAGAGCATTTATTCAGACTAATCAACAATAGTCTATGCAAATAAACCGGCCTTTTTCACGAATCATTGTAGGTATCGATAATAATCGATATAAAATGAATGGCCTTACATTTATTGGCAAATATCGGCCACATTTGAAGGACAAAACAGTCAACAAGGAAGCGTTGCGTATAACAGACAATTGTTTCGTTTTTGTACTCACGTGTTTTTTGTGTGCATAGCGATTAATTAGCCAGATACACTGCATGCAAATATATTAATTAAATAATGTTATTTCTTGATGATGAATAAGTTGTCTTCAATATTATAAGGTAATCTAATTCTAATACTTAGCTATAAAATGTTGAATTGCAATCAAGTATAGGCAACGATTCTATTCTTAGAATACAAGATACAACGTCATTGCCAATTCTACAAAAAGTTGAAATAAATAGACATCGTAGGTACCTAAGTTGTGAAAAAGAAAATATATTGTATTTCTTACTTAACAGTCCCTGTAAGTTTGAAAGGCTGAGTGGAATACTTCTCAAAGAGGAACGCTGCTAAAGAGCATCCTATCACCACAATAGCGTTTCTTGACGTAGACAACAACCAAAGAGTTTTCTTTAAGCCTTTCTGACTCGGAGGCAGGCTTATGTCTTTCATTTTCTGAAAAGGAAATAATATTATAAAACTAAAAATAGTATTTCTCTGTCTGGACTTTATACCTACTTTATTATATCAAAAACATTTTGCATTCAATTATTAAAACTTGATCATTTTAAAAGTATAATATCGTCCATAAACACGATAGACAAGCACGTGGTACGTAATTCGAGTTCAGAAAACGCATTGTATCAAAACACGTTTCAACATAGTAAACTACTCAAAATGCATATCTCTTTATACTTTCAAAGCGTGTATACTTCGAGAGTTAATTATTAAAAACAATGAACAACTGCAATATTCGCACGAAACTTAAACAAAAGACGTAAACATGATAAACCGTGAAAAGTTAACGAAAGTTCTGCCGTATTAGCATAATGACTTGCGTTTTCCATACAACATAAAAAGTATACAAGAAAATAATGAATATTTCTACGCACTTGTGTAAGTATTGAGAGAGCTATTGAACGATATTAGCACGTGCAGATAGGTATTATACTTTAATAAAAATCGTTACACACGCACCTCGCCGCCTGAGGCATTCATGAAAATTCAATATCAACCATTATGATGTATCTTATTGTCTTACAGCATTGTAATATCTTCATTTTATCATGAACACAACAATAACCCTTCATATGTTTATCTCGGAAACGTGAACTTTATATGAAACGGTGTTATAGAAACAATTGTGGATCGACATCACGCTCTCTGATGAAACCAGCCCAAGTTCTGTGGCATCAAATTAAGTGCCATTGAAGTTGACAAAGGTATGCAAATACGAAACGTCGATAGAGAACACCCGTCGACGTTTTAAATGAAAATTAACTATTTCAAATATTAGCGACAGATCAAATTATAATAATAATAAGCCCTTTTATTCTGTACTGCGTGCACGTAGATAGTATTATGGTGTAGAAGTTTCTTTACAAAATGTCCCGCAGTTCAGTGTGCCTGTTGGCATAGGCCTCCTCTAACATTTTCCACTGTGTTCTGTCTCGAGCTACCCTTCTCCAGTGGTGTCCAGCCGTGAATTTGAGGTCATCTTCTCATCTCATCTGTTGGCGTCCTCTATTTCTCTTTCCGTCCCTGGGATACCAGTCTGAGACGATTGTGCTCCATTTGTTGTGTGGATCGCGAATCATGTGGCCGGTCCACCTCCACTTCTGTTAGTCTATTCGAGTAAGTATGTCTACTACATTGGTTCTTTCTCGTATCACGCTACTTCTTACTCTGTCCTGTATCCTGTTCCCTGTCATACTCCTCTCCATTGCTCTTTGGCAGCGTTGTAGTTTTTGCCTGTGGAGCTTGGTGAGTGACCAGGTTTCACACCCATAGGTGATGACTGGAAGGATGCATGTGTCAAAGACTTTTCTTTTGGTTGACATACTTATCTCCTTGGATTTAACAATCTCTTTCAGTGCCCAGAACTTTTTCCATCCGTTTGCGACTCTTCTGTTGATTTCCTTGGTTGTTTGGTCCTTATGGGAGATTATCTGACCTAAGTAGATGTATTCTTGTACATATTCTAGTGGTTGGTCGTCGATTTTTATTTCTATTGGTTTTGAATTTGTGATGAGTTTGGTTTTGTTTTTGTTCATTGTTAAGCCTACTTTGGCACTTTCCTCATTAAGTGAATTTATCATTTCTTCTAAGTGTGCAGGGTTTTCTTCGAACAGGACTATGTCGTCCGCAAATCTTAGGTGGTTCAATTTTGTCCCTAGAATGTTGAGCCCGAATCCGTTCCAGTCTTGTTAGATTGCCGAAAACACGAGAAAAGTGCAATGAAATAATTGCGACATAACCTAAAAATTTCATCAGTGCAGTGTGAAGTTCGCCGCGAACCAATCTGTCAGCCGTCAAACATAGATCAAATTAATTGGTATTTAATAAACGTTTAGCCTCTGCCTTTTGGGACGTTATAATTAATTAGCTACATATATCAACGGCGACACGCCTCCAATTTATCAAAGGATGACATAAGAGTAAGATACATACATTACAATAATTTGTCGTCTAGCCTGGCTTAAGTTTTGTGTGATAATTATATCTAAATGATTGCCCTCTTCCAAAATGTAGAATGAAACATGACCTGGTATTACTATTAGATGTAGCTATTGCTTTTAGATTTTACTTTTGTTGACACAGCAAATATCGTTGCGAAATAAATGCACTGAGCCGGTTTTAAATTACACCACGTGAATAGTACAAATGAATTGTTATTTTGCTACTGCTATCCGTTTTTTAATTGTTATTGTTTTATTGGAAATTGCTAGACTTTTGCGTGATCAAAAACGTGAATTAAACATGAAATGTTTTTCATGACCATGTAATGGATCGCCTGGTCAATGACAATAAAGTTAAGTAGGTCCGCGGAATATGTATAGCTCTTTAAGTGTTTATACAAAGGATAGTTACTAACTGGTCAAAGTTCATTTAAGAGAATAGTTTGGGCTTGGGCAATTTTTTTTTTTATGTGGACTTGGAGCCTTTTAAGTGAGCGTGGAATCCTCAAAGGATGGACAAAATATAGTAAAATGAAATTAATACTCACACGCATAACTAAAAGTATCACTATACACGATATACCTAAAGAGCTGTCAGCGATTCTCGCATTTGGTATATTCGTTATCACCTGAAACAATAATATTAAAATTAATTAATTCACGTTTCGCTATCAAACAAGACGGAGACATTCATTCCAAGACATTCGCTATTCACGTGACTGACAAAACTATAAAATTCTTGTTTACTATGTTTGAGTTCAATAATCTTAACTAATATCAAGTTTAACATCAGCATTAACAACATTTGGCATTACGCGGTCAAATGGGTGAACCAAGTAGTAAGAAAGGACAATGCTCAAAAAAAACCCAAGCCCGGCGCAAACGAAAAGTAACTCAAATTATAGGTAATAATAAGTAATGAAATGCTGCATAGAAGGCATCATCGAAATCAATGGCTATATGTGTTAAATTGCTATTTGATTTTTTAAAGGGGTAACATGAGCAGCTGGGGCTTATAGTTTAATTAAAGTGCTATCTGAAACAACAAACAAGTAATATGGCAAGTAATAAGCCTCTCCAAAAAGATAAATCAATACCAAAGTGCAGCTCAGGATTTTGGGATGCGACGCAAGCCTTGTCCAAACCGGGTTAACTTCACTTTAGCAGTGTTCTTTTACACCTACATTCTTTATAAAAGGGAAAATGGCAGGAATGGCATATCAGGATATTACTGCTCCTGTATTCATGGGTGGAGGACATTGGGCTGCAGCGCCCACGTCATCGCGTCATGAGCGTTTTACATTAAGTACTTAGGGTGGGTTAGACATGAGGAACAGTTCGCGCATCCCGCAACATTTTTGGATCATGTCGTGTTAGAAATAAAGAATCGATGACTTTTAGAAGTTATTATTAAAATGAAAAGTACATTCATATCGTGTTTTAGTTCTATCATCCTATTATCTTGTAAAAGTAAGTAGAATAGTGGAGAAGTTGCCCTAAACATGTCATTATGTACACTCTTAAACACCAACTGTATCTGATTACCGTTCCTTTTACTAATTCATTATGTTACCTCTAAAATATCGAGTAGCAATGTGGCGCAGATGTTAAAATTCGAATAGCAATTTCACACATATAGCCACTAATTTCGATAATGCCCCCTATGTAATATTCTATTACTTATTTTTACCTATATTTTGAGTTACATTTCTTTTGCGCCGGGCCTGGGTTTTTTTATCATACTTCATGAGCATTGTCCTTTGGTATTTTATACAGTTGCGTGATATTTCCTTCAGATTTGGAGATTGCGTTTGGATTAGAACAATTGGAAAACTCAGATAGTGAAATAGATGAACATAGCCAAACTATGGGGAATACTACACTAACGGTAACAGTAACACGGTATCTTTTCCTACCTATCTTTTACACGTAGTAAGCAGATTATATTTACCTTTTGTACGGTGTCCAAAAATTGGCCAGATTTGAACTGTAGTCCTAGCAGGCCTTTGAGTTGTGACACAGCTATAATCACAGAAGTGGCTGAAGTGAAACCAACTGTGACCGGTACCGATATGAAGTCTATTAATACACCTGCGTAATAAATACAAAATTTGGTTAAAATAGAAATAGCAATACGTAGACGAACAGATAGATAGGGATATATCAATGTTAGAATTTTGAAATACTTAAAGTAAAGAAAGGAGGGATGAAACACATGCCACAAAGTGTGTTAGCAATAAATGTGGTTGGAGTGGAAGAAGATCGAAGAAAAGATAGTGATGGATTATCTAAGAGAAGATGTATAAATAAGAAGGGAATAAATGACGATATAAAGGAATGGAAGAGGATAACATATAGCGCCGAGAACAAATGAAATTTGATAGGTACAGGAGAGGAAGACGAAAAACTTAAAATAATCAAAGAAAGGAAAATAACTCGTTGCTGTGATATTATGTAAATGGCCTGTAATATGTTGTATGAGATAAAATAATAAGGATAACGGGAATAGTGTTAATTTGTGATGAATATTCATTCGTATTATGTGACAAACGGTAAACAAGGTATATGTGTGATTCAGCGTTAACCAAAAATAGAATAATCGCTAAAAATGCAAATTGAACAATTAAGTTTTATCACCCTATTAACCTAAAAGTATTAAGTACCTCACGTACGTGGTAAATGCTTTGTAACTGATTGCAATTAAAATAAATCAGTTAAAATCATAAATATAGGCACTCCACAACATAACCTCAACACAATTTATTGAAACTTGGATAACAAAGTAACAAATAAAGTCATTCCACGAACTGCTGGAAGGCAATTAATAGGAAGGTAGAAACTCCAGTTAGGAAAGAAGAGATCATATTAAGCGAACGCCAGTGAATAATGAAACAGACTCCATACCCGCTACTGAATGGAAATTGATAATGATAGCGAGATAAGCTCACAAACTAAAGTATACACCAGTTATGAACTAGCTACTGACGATAATTGAGGACGCATTGTAATGTTAATACTGCGAATGTTATGGATAGAGGTAGCGAACTTCAATTTGGAGATAACAAAGGGAAAATTATTGAGCCGGCTTTATATGGACTCATACAAAACACATTTGGAGCGATAAATAACACGTTTCTAATGATACAATAACCTATTTTAAGGATAGACAAAACAAAACAATACGGGGGATTGTCCGCAAAATATAGGCCATGTTGCATTGGAAACTAGGTATTTTGACATGTTGGTAAATTATATGTTTTTTACAATTCAACTGAATAGTTATAAAGGTTTGCTCTCACTTTTAGTAACCAGCGTTTATTACGCGCCGGCCTTGGTCAGTACAGGATATGATTATTATGTACACAGTAGAACATTATGCCATGCAAGTATCGTGTCTTTTACGTGTACAATGATCTTTTGTTTACCAAGATCGTCAATGACTAGAAGATCGTATCAGTTTGTTTTCATTTGGAGGGCGTTAGGCTATACTCCTATAAGTTTCTATATCTATTGTAAAGAAAAATAATAAAACTGCTACAGGCCAGAATTCCTTGTCAAAGCAATAAAACTTGGTAAAACAAATTGCGGTAGTGTCGGATTGCAACCCCGTCGAGCGAGTGCTGTAGGCTTCCAATCAACGACATTTACGTAAAACAAAACATAATTCACGTTGAAAACTCAAGTTACATAGGTACAATTCTTTGCGTCTGAGATTTTACAAGACTTACCTAAATGTAATATGCCCATTACAAGTTGTACTACGCCAGACAGAAAGCAGAGTAATACGGCATAATCAGGGTTCCTGTCCTGTATCTGTTGGTGCGTCATGAGAGCCAAAAGTGCGGTCGGGCCCAAAGTAATGTCCTTGCAAGACCCGAACACTATGTAGACGAAACATCCCATGAATGATGAGTAGAGACCGTCCTGGAAAAATTACGAGTGTGAACACGTATTTTACTAACTTTTGAGTTATATATGTAAAGGTGGGGTAAGAAAAGTAATAAGTTGTTGCATAAGCTCAATTAACACCTTCAATATTTTTGCCTGTCATTCGAAGGTCTATGTAAAAGCCTTATCATCTCCATCTCGGTTATTGCACCTCAAAATGCAATCAGAACCCTGTATTTGGAGCAGGTCGATTTTTACCTGTGACTTCCAGTCGATATTAAAACGTTATTCAGATTCCTGAGATAAAAATATTCGGAGGACCTGACCTGTACCAGGTATGGGAAAAGATAACAGAATGTCGTATGTTGCCTGAGATTAAAATACTTTATAGGGTATGCCTTCGATGGAAATGTAGTCAAAAATGTTGTATAAAAAATTGGTGGCCATTTTATTATAATTTAAATATACCAGGTTGATATTTTACTTTATTAAGGACTCGTATATGAACAGTATGGGATAGAATGAATGTTACTTTACCTGTGGACTTAACCCAGCTAGTGTCGCATATGCCAGAGCCTGTGGTATAACTGTAAGACCCACTGTGATGCCCGCAATTAAATCTGCGAGAGCCTTCTCTGAATTGTACTCTGGAAGCCATTTTGTAATTGGCAGTCGTTTATGTAACAGACGTTTGCATCGAGTTTGTCTTTTGGACCGAAGCTTGGACGGCGATGACATTTTACTGTTGAACCACCTGATGACAAAAAGAAAAATAAATTGAAACAAAGAAAACATAAAAGCAGGCCATTTAATGGCAGACACCACTTTTAAACATCGAAAAGACACTAACATGATTAATAGGTGGTTCGTAGATGATATGAATGACACAATTAATACGCTAAAAAATACCTGAATGGTCAATGACTGACCTTATATATTTGAATATTTCGTAATAATTGTGAAACAAAAGAAATGCCGCTGCTATAGTATAGACATGATGTCATGTGAGAATAGGGATACTGATTTTTAACCTAATTAGTTCAAGTTATTCCTTGTCTTTTCGGGTCAATTCCGACAAGAAATTTATTTATAATCACGCCAAATACCAGATGGTAGGTGTTTGGGTCAGTAGACAATGACAATAACGCGATAATCATTAAAGAAAGTCTGTAATAAGTGACAAAAGTTTAGGAAAACATCGTAAATATTTGTCGTTGACTTACGATACAAAAGTTTAATAAACCGTTTATGGTGGAGGTTCACGGCAGCTTCCACGAAACATGATAGAACAATAAAACGAGAGACAAACTTCGAGACGTCGTCTATACTTTGCTAGCAACGTTGTATTTACGAAGAAATGGAACTGAACACTTTTGAAAAATACGGATTCAAGCTAATTCACTCAGACACAACTGTTGTGATAGGAAAGCGTAAATAGTTCGTTGAAATGAGTCTTACCATCCTTTTCACGTTTTATTCTACATTGTCAACCTAGACTTAGTCAATATGGAGTCGATAAGGCGGCGACCACAATGCCCTACACTCCCCAAGCCTATAAAGCACTCCTGCAGGGAATATTGGGGTAGTTGATTTAATTTAAGACCCTTTGTGTCGCACACTTCCAATTCCCTAATAAAGGCTGGCCACTAAACATGGCCGCCGAAAAACAAAGGACCGAATAAAGTTCCTGCGTATGGAAGGGCCACCACAATCGAAGCTCTGGTTATTATTGTTGAAATAACAAATACTGCTTATTGTTGGGAGAGATCACTGGGATTACTATTTTGCTTTGTTTTAGAGATAATGAAAAGATTGGTAATTTTGCCCTGAGTCAAATGTAGGTATCGTTATTTGGTGGATATTGCCTGCGGTATTGCTCGAGTTTTAATAAACTTAGTCAACTTTTTAGAATTGGTTCATTAATGGTAGACATTTTCCCTACCCATAAAAGTAGAAGTAAATATGAACTTAGAACACACAACTTCTACAAATAGAGACTGAAGTACATGTTATTGATATGGACTGGGTGAGTTCTCGCGTACTTGTGTAAGTACTTAAGAATATAAACCCTGACACAAAAAAATTAAACCGACTTCCAAAAACACTAAAAAGCGAAAAAAAAAACAAATTTTAGGTGCATCGGCCTATACGTCGGTGGCAAAATTAACTTAATAACATCCATTAGACACCGACTTCTAGGCCGATGCACCTAAAATTTGTTTTTTTTTTTTTCGCTTTTTAGTGTTTTTGGAAGTCGGTTTAATTTTTTTGTAAAAAAGTTTTTTATTTACAGCTTTTCTCGTCAATCCAAAGAATATAAGCCCAAATACGAGGTATTCTACATATTCAGTTGTCGAGTTCCCTCGACCTTCTCTGGTCTCCATCATCAGGTCAGCTCCAAACCTTCACTGTTGCAAAGGTCTTGTCAATACAAATAATATAAGCCCAAACACGAGGTAGTTTACATATTCAGTTGTCGAGTTCCCTCGACCCTCTCTGGTCGCCATCATCAGGTCAGCTCCAAACCTTCACTGTTGCAAAGGTCTCGTCAATACAAATAATATAAGCCCAAACACGAGGTAGTTAAGATGTGCCGTTTAGGAGTTCCCTCGATCCTCTGTCGTATCCATCATCAGATCTGCCCTAAACCTCCATAGTATTGTAGTCTCATCAGATATACACATAAATATAAAGTTTTTATCCCATGCTCGCCTACAATTTTCAAGAGATGCCCTCGATTTCTCAGGGTTTCCACCATCAGATCCTGATCTGATGACGATGGGACCAAATGACAAGTATACCCTTTCAAATGAAAAAAGAATTTTTGAAATCGGTCCAGGCGTCTTTGAGAAATCGAGTAACAAACATAAAAAAAAATACAGCCGAATTGAGAACCTCCTCCTTTTTTTGAAGTCGGTTAAAAATAGAGGAGTACCCAACTATTTTACTACAAAAGCGTAAGAAAGGGGAGAGAACAAATTTATTACTGTCAATTTACCTCTTGAGTGGTAAGGTGCTAGGGGAAAATTAGCTATTAGTGTGTAGTGCGTTCGGACACAAGGCGAAGGCCATGTTCCCCGATAATATTGAGGTCGGCTGTGTTAATTTGCGATGGTATGTTACATCGGTTGCCAATAAACCTCCGCTGAACAACGTCACTACTACGCTTTGTTCCCAGGCAGGTGGGTCTAACCAATTATTCGGCCAGATTGGATTGAGGATTTCCATTAACCCTTGTGTTTGTTGTACATCTTTGACAATGTCGTTTTATGTAGCTCCTGATCGAAACGTTATCTCCGTAATATACTGTTTACGTAATACGCAATTTTAGATAATGCAGGATGTCGGATACGTAATAATGCATTATTGAGCCTATAAACATGTAATCTTCTTAATGACGTTGCGAAGATACGCCTACTACACAAGGCGAGTTGGGGAACTGAAGCTTTTTTTGTTATATTTAAAAAACACAAACCTGAATTTACATGGTAGGTACTGTAACGTAGTTAGAAACTCTTTCATTTGTAAGGTTTTATTCGTCACAAATTAATACTGACCGGGCAATCATTTTAAATGTATTCGATTTGTTCCTTAGAAATAAGTTTTTATATTGAAGTGTGTGACTTCACCCCCGAGCCAAACAATAAACGCAAAGCTGAAGTTATTTTGCAATCTTTTAATTAAATATCCTGAGATCCCCGGTTCCTAGCGCGCCACGCGCTACAATTTGGTGGAGGCGCCGACGCCAAAGCCCCTAAAAGTATAAAAGTACAAAGTTTTGGCTCACGCGAAAAAATTAGCGTGGTGACACGTCGAAGACGGGAAGAGAGAAGAGCCTGGAAGAATAATCCTGGGCCCAAGTTCTGGTAGAATATCGGAACAAGGATCATAAAAAGAGCTAAGTGGAATTTTATTTATTCAATGTAGAAAAATGTCCAAAGAGATAAAATTTTTCTCCGGAGTCGATGACATATCAGTCGATGACTTTCTTTTCGAATTTCGCACAATTGCGGCGATAAATAAATGGAAAGAAAACGATTTTGCACTACTACTAGGTGCATATTTGCAAGGTCCCGCTCTTGCATTTTACAAATATAATTACGTCGATGGGATCGAATATAAGGCCATATGCGACAAATTAAGGGCAGAATTCCCTTGTAATGTAAATTATGTAGAAAAATTCTACAACGCTCGACAGGAGCAAAAAGAAGAACCGTTGTCATTTTATTATCGTCTGTGTGGCTTACAGACGAAAGCAAATGTTACGGACGATGATATTTTTGTAAAAACTTATTTAAAAGGCCTTATTATTAAGTATAAGACCATGTTAAGCTCACAGATTTATGCAACCAAGTCTGAGCTACGTGAAACGCTGATGCAAATGAGATATTTGTTCGGAAAAGAACAAAATCAAATTATCAATTTGCCTGTCATTCCACCGAGGAATGATGACAAGAAATTCTATGACAAAGAACATGAAAGAAGTGCCCCTTGTTCACATGTTAATACACATAATGCTTTTAGTGTGGAGAAAGAAGCACCGCCCAGCAAAGATGTGGAGATGGAACAGCATGATGAGGAGCAGCATGCGGAGCAGCCTGTGGAACTGCTTGCGATTGGATCGGAAGTAGAATATAAGTCTGGTGAGACCGGTCCAAATATTAATGTGTTGATTGCTCAACAGGAGTTCAGGGCGTTAGTTGATACAGGAGCATCGGTGTCCTGCATGTCCGAGAGATTGGCATTGCGACTGAAAATAAAGTATGAAAACTCGAGTTATACGGCTTCGTCAGTCTCTGGTGCACGATTAAATGTACTGGGCGAAACCTGTATTCACCTTTTGATAAATTCGTGTTTTTTCAGTCACAAATTTCTAATTATCAAAAATATTAAGCAAAATTTAATTCTTGGTAGAGATTTTCTTTGTAAAAATAATTGTTTGATAGATTTTTCCAAAAATCATTTAATTTTGAAAACGAGGTTTATTGCAAAATTTATTAAAACTGACATTTTAGGAAAAGATAGATTAGTGTCAAATATGCTGACAGATAAGGGTCACCATAGTGATAAAAATAATGACAACACGACATGTGACATTGACGACAAATTAAATAAAATTAATTATATTTATTCTCAAAATAAACTGAAAGTCAATAATAATCGGAGTAAAGTTTCGCGAAAACGAAACAAACATGTTGTGTCGAAGTTTAGAAAGACTTCCTCGTCATCAAAGGTGATGATAAATGATAAGAAGTGTGTAGGTTCTGGTTATTGTTATGGGAAAAATGTTAAGAAAAATAATGAATACCATTATTTTTATCCTTCAGAGGGGGGGATAGACACGCAGTTTATAGAACGTATTCCTCTGCGTAATATTAATAATAATTTAGTATTTTTAAATAAAAAGAATGTAAATAAATATAAATATAGGAAAAATTGTGATTGATTATATGTTTCTAATACGTGTTTTGTAATTTCATGTTATCCTGTACGAGCATTGCCGGTGAAGGGATAAGATAGTGAGCTAATCCATCTTCGTGAGAAGATGATGTCCGCGGCAGAATTGCTTCATCTTCAATACGAAGGAAGATGAAGATAACCAATGTGGTCAAGCTTGTGTTATTTTTATAAGTTTTTTTTACATTGCTCTGTAAATCTGATCCCAAAATTATTATCTGATTTGGTTTAGGAAAATATTTGGATGGTGAATTGAGGTTGAGATCAACTTCGCAATAAGGGGCATAGCCTCGCGGGGAGTGTTTACTTGACACAATGGTTTCTGCCGAAGATTTATGATCCCTATATTTCATTTATTTATTATTTAATATTCCAAAATTTTTAAAAATAATTATTGGATAAGATGTTCGATTGTATTCACCTAGGTGAGAAACTTTGATAACGGTGACTTATCCCTTCATCTGACACGTTAGCGTCCGGCGAAGTTGTAAGTTGTCAATACAGAGTTTGTCTTCGTTTGAAAGGTAATCCCTTCAGGACGGGTGTTCACTTTGAATATCCTTTGCTATTAGAAGCACGTTTCGGGGCTTTTTGCGTGGTTTTGCCACGAAAAAGTTCACGATAACTTGTGTTTCAAAGTGCAATATGGCACAGATTAAATAACCCATACACAGGTTATTGTAAGCTATCCCGTTGTGAGGGACGTGTTTTTAATTTCCACGCATAGGTAATTGTCAGTTAGAGTTAGGTAGGGACATTTAATATGATTGCCGGCCTAGAGCTGTGCTTTTGTGATAAAGTTTCAACTTTATCCTAAGGGCGTAGCTCGTGTAACGTAGTTAGAAACTCTTTCATTTGTAAGGTTTTATTCGTCACAAATTAATACTGACCGGGCAATCATTTTAAATGTATTCGATTTGTTCCTTAGAAATAAGTTTTTATATTGAAGTGTGTGACTTCACCCCCGAGCCAAACAATAAACGCAAAGCTGAAGTTATTTTGCAATCTTTTAATTAAATATCCTGAGATCCCCGGTTCCTAGCGCGCCACGCGCTACAGTACCTACCAAATCTTAAGAGTTTTCTGCGCATCTTTGTATTCATGAACATGTTATATTGGCGTATCTATTGAATAGCCTTAAATTACCACTTCCTTATGATCTTATCAACTATATTTAGTAACGGTGCATTAACTATTTCTATCTCATTATTGTTAGATTAGAATTTGATAAATATTTAAAGTAATATTTATATTTTGCGAAACATAATTATTTAACGTGGTAGGTACACAACATAAATATATTTTGTGGTTCAAATTTGTGGATAGTGCTAAATTACTTACAAATCATTTGGAATAGGTAATAGGGTCCTAAGCACACATATTTATAATTGGCAGCTAGTGATTCAGCAAAATGCTATGCTACACGTGATGTCAATAATGATCGTATAAATTAGCTTACAATAACATATTGAAAAAGGACACCTAAATATGAAAACAATACATATTTTCTGTAGTAGCACAAAATCGATAATATTGATATTGACCATGGAATGATAACGAATAATATAATCAATAGCAGGACTTTATCAATTTTTGTATGATGACGTCGAAACATACTGGTTAGCACAAATGCTGAAATCAGCATTTAGGCATCGTTCAGACCAAACGTAATGTCGGCCGCTGACTGTGAGCGCGCGTTACGCAGTTTATTGCTTTTCCATATATTTTGAAATTGTCGTTCACACCGAACCGACTATACGCTGTTACGTCGTCTGTTGTAGCTGACTCTCAGTAGCCGATTATTTTACTACGCGACTATGCACGGCGGACGCGGATTGGCTACGCGGACGCAGTTGCCGAATAGCGCCGCTCCGCCGCGTACGCACCGCCGCTCCGCCGCGTACGCACCGCCGCTCCGCCGCGTCCGCACCGCCGCGCAGTGATGCCAGATTGGGGGGATTCCCCCCAAATTTGGGGGTATTTTCTGCCCACGGGGGATTTTTTGGGGGGAACAATCCTTTGGGGGGATCAGCGGGGGGATTAAAAATTGGCTTGGAGGGAGTTGGAGGATTTTTCGGAAAAGTTTTATGACTGAACGCGACCAAATTACTTACTACTTCATTTGATTCCACCATAGAACCACACACAAAAATGCAGTTGGTGATAAAACTTACGGACATATAAGCAAATTGACATTAGGAATTTTGTCGTTGCCTTTTTCTAACGCTGTTGTGGAAAGAACTTTCTCGCAAGTTGCGATTGATTGAGGATGTGTTAATTTTAAAGTAACTTCAAAGATGCTCAAGAGATTTAACTCGCAGAAAATGTATGGAACTGCAGCCGACGACGCAAGTGAGGATGCTGATCCAGTAATGGAAGCGATTGCAAAATTATTACAAATTATTGTATTTAAATAAATATTTTTCTAATTACTAGGGGGGTTTTCTCTCAAAACACTAACATTTTGGGGGGATTTTGGGTGAGATTTGGGGAGAATGCTAGATCATCATCTGGCAAGGCGCCGCGCCTCTGCCGCAATTCACTCGAGAAACAAACTTCAATCAGGACAGTCGTGACACGTGACACCTCGCGATGTTCGACACCGAAAAGTTTATTTCAGAAGTACATTCTAGACCATGTATTTGGAATGCAAATTCAGAAGAATATAGGGATAGAAACTTACGGAGATGCGCTTGGGAAGACATAGCATCTGTTATGTATGAAGATTGGGGGGTTTATGAAACTAAAAAAAGAAACGAAACTAGTAAGTAATGTTTATTCAAATTTTCACTTTCTAAACAAAAAGTATAGTTTTTCTGATATTTCTGTAATTTTCAGCCTAGCCATTCACCAGATCATTCGAGAGCTAAATTCCAAATTCAACGTTTGGTATCTAGATGATGGGACCCTGGGAGGCGATGTAGAGACCGTATTTCAGGATTTCATTCATTTAAAACATAAATTTCATTCCATTGGTTTAGAACTAAATTGTACAAAATGTGAATTATTTATTACTGACACGACTGACAGACAAATGACAATATCCAAATTTCAATCATTAGCACCACAGATTAAAATTATAGATAAACAGTCTCTCCGCCTCCTTGGGGCTCCCATCCTAGACCAATCTTTTTCTACATTTATTTCGGAAAAAATTGATAATTTCAACGATATTTCGGAACGCCTACAGAAAATTACAATGCATTCGGCCATCACAATTATTCGACACTGCTGTTTTGGTCCTAAATTTACATATTACCTCCGTTCTTCTCATCTCTTTAAACATAGCCACCTTTTAGACCCAATTGATAAAATTATCCGCCATACCCTCAGCTCCATTCTCAATGTGGCCCTGGACGACCGAGCCTGGCAACAAGCCACATTGCCCATTCGGATGGGAGGTCTCGGCGTCCGCAAAATTACCAGTATTAGTTTACCGGCATTCATATCCTCGGTTCACGGCACTGAGAAATTAACCAGGAATATTCTTACTCCAACACTGGCTGATTTCGAGGTGCCGTATTTAGCCGAGGCTATGGATGCATGGAAAATTACTTGCCCGAACGAAAATTTACCCAGCAACCCGTCTTCCCAAAGACAGTGGGATGAGCCGCTCTGCGGAGTAACCCGGAATAGTTTGATAGAAACGGCAATTACTCCTGCTGAGCGAGCGCGCCTACTGGCTGTGGGTAGATGGGAGTCGGGGCTTTGGCTTCAGGCACTACCGTCGTCAAACATTGGCACTCGCTACTTGTTTACGTATAGGAGCACCGTGCTGCTCCCCTCATCGCTGCCACTGTGGTGAGGCTGTCACCAGCCTCGGACACCACGGCCTGTCGTGCAGCCGTAGTGCGGGCCGTATTGCGCGGCACGCAAATATCAACGACATTATTCGTCGGGCTCTTGTTGCCGTCGGGGTGCCAGCTGTACTGGAACCAAATGGCTTGGCACGCGACGACGGTAAGAGACCGGACGGCATGTCTTTATTCCCTTGGAAGATGGGTAGGCCTTTAGTATGGGACGCAACCTGCGTCGATACTCTTGCGCCATCCCATCTTCCAAGTTCTGCGTGCTGTGCTGCTGCTGCCGCTGCGGCCGCGGAGAACCTCAAGCGGCGGAAATATAGTGGCCTTGTCGGCAACTATATTTTCGAACCGTTTGGGGTTGAAACCCTCGGGTCGTGGGGTCCGAATGCGCATAACCTATTTAAAGACCTGTCTAGGCGGCTGGTTGACGCTTCCCGTGACCAAAAGGCTGGCTATTACCTCGGACAAAGGATCAGCATGGCCATCCAACGAGGTAATGCTGCCAGCCTCTTGGGTACGCTCCCAGTTGACAGCGATGGGGATGAATTTTTTGACGCCTTTTAGATATAGTGTATATATATATTTTTTTTTTATTGTTCTTCTAGGATAGTTTTTTTTTGTGTTGTAAATATCTGTGGAAATTAAATCAAAAGAGTTATTAATTGTCGAAATAATAAATAAACTATTTTCTGATATTTAATTTTTTTAACAACTTACATAGGTATACATACAAGCTATTGATTTGCATCCGTGCCGTAGTCCAGGAGGTTAAAATTAACACTATCACATTCGTTTTTAATGTGTCGAAAGCACTAAGTTAACGATCCTAGCACGTAAGTCTGTCACATGACCAGCTTGACCCTCCGTGATGAGGGTTCCCGGTCGGGAAACATTTCCCGGAACATAGGTATGTACGGCTGTTAGTACACTGTTGTCACTGATGGCATACAGGCGGACCATCTCCACCAACTCGTGTTCGTGTAATTCTCCGTCATATCGCACTTTGTACCTAGTCCTACACGTCCTAGTCCTAGTATGCGGCGGCGGCGGCGACATCAAACACACTGATTGCCGTCGGCGCTTGTTTGTTCCGGCTTCAAGGTCACGCGAGGAGCGGCTAGGCGAGTGTGTGGGAGTACTCGCACTGTGATTGGGTGAATTTGGCTAGGCTGGATTACCTACGATTTTTATTGAATGATCGTTGCGTGTGCTTTGTGCATGTATCGTTTGTGTTTGTGTGAGTGCGCAGCGCGGTTGTAAAACTAGTAACACATGCGCCGAATTAAAATACGGCTGGGTTACACTGACAGATATACGTAAATAAGAAAAAAAAAAGACAAAATTACCTACCCTTTTTTTGTTGATTTGTTGTTTGACTATGGCATGGATGCAAATCAACAGCTTCTATAATTATATTAGTAGCACTACATAAATAATAAAACAAAGCGTCATTATATGTATTTGTCCTGCCAGTACAGCCGACCCTCGTTCACGAAATATTCTTTGAAAAACTCTCTCACCCTCTGACCCGACGTAGAAACAACTAACAGTGATGTTCGTACATCTCTTAGGTTACAAGTGCTTAACTGTTCTTCAAAATTTATGCCTTCTCTTCTACGAACAAAATTGTGTAGCAGACATGTGGCTTGTACAATTTTAATAGCATTATTGACATCAGTATTTATGGTTGTATGCAATACTCTCCACTTACTAGATAAAATACCAAATGCACATTCCACGCATTTTCTCGCTCGGCTGTGGCGAAAATTATATGTGCGTTGTTCCATGGTCAAGTTGCGATTTGGGTAAGGTCTCATAAAATTTGATTTCAAACTAAATGCTTCATCTCCTAAAAACACATATGGTTGTGCGGGTCCACTTGAATTAGGTAGTTTGGCAGATTTTGGTACATGTAACTGTCCAAGTGTTATCATTCTGCCCTTATTGCTGTTTTTAAATATGTTACTATCTGCTTCTCTGCCACAAGATCCAATGTCAACAGCAGTAAATAAACAGTTAGCATCAGCTAAGGCAAATAAAATGATTGAAAAGAATTTTTTGTAGTTGTAATAGTTAGAACCACTGTGAGCTGGTTTTTTTATCCGAACATGTTTACCATCTACAGCACCTAAACAATTGGGATAATTTGTTTTATTATAATATGTATTTGATATATTCATCCACATTTCTTCTGTAGGCTGTGGTAACTCCAGTGGCATTAATATTTCCCATAAAATTGAGCAGGTTTCAGAAATAATTGTAGATATCGTAGACTTCCCCATTAGAAAATCTTCGGATAACGTACCAAATGATTTCCCAGTAGCCAAATACCTGTGAAATGTAAAATCAAATAGATCTCGTTTCATGATATTATAGTATTTGTAATGCAAGGTTAATAAACAGTAATTATTTATGACATTATTATTTATTTACTTATAGCGAATGTGTAGGTACCGTAACCAGCGCCGCCAGCTGATTCAATTCTCTAACCACTAACCTGAGCATATTTTCAACAACCTCGGATCCTCGGAAACCTGGCAAACCTGTTTACTATTTATTTAATCATTGTGCACTGCTTTTTGGTCTGTTTTTGTACTCAAAACAGATCAAATATTTGTGTATGATTATTAAATAAATAGTATACATGTTTGCCGAGTTTCCGAAAATCCGAAATTGCCAAAAATATGCTAAGTTTAGCAGGTAGAGGATCAAATCAACTGGCGGCGCCAGCTACGGTACCCATTTGCCTGAATTAAAACTTTATTGCACAAAATTTTATAAGGTCGCCGCTTTATATAAGGTCCACCGTTGACAGATCGACGGTTGACACATCGACGGTGGCGCCGTCACATATATAAAGGGTTTAGGCCGGCAGCACACATCCGGTTTCCTGATCCGGTTTCCTGATCAGGAATCCTGATTCGGAAACCGGAATGCTCTTTTTTCATACAAAATGTTCACAAGAGCGCACACGTTCTTACTTTTTCCGGACGGAAAAAAACCTGACATTCGGTTTAAAATTTTCTCCGTGCGTTCGGGTACTCAGAACGGAATAAAACCTGATGACGTCATTCCGAACGCAGCGCTCGCGAACAATTTGGTTTGACCGCCGCACACATACGGAAATTTTCATTCTGAATCAAGGTAGCCCTGTTCCGAATGAACGTGTATCAGAGCCCGCTTGTCACTTGCTTTTTTATATTTGTTTTTATTTTTGTATATATATATATATATATTTTTGAGAGATGAAATCCAGTTTATTAAACAATTAACAAATCTATACTAATATTATAAAGCTGAAGAGTGTGTTTGTTTGTTTGAACCGCTAATCTCAGGTACTACTGGTCCGATTTGATAATTTCTTTCAGTGTTAGATAGCCCATTTATCGAGGAAAGCTATAGGCTACTTATCGGCTTTTTATCCCAGTACGGGAAGTAGTTCCCACGGGATGCGTACATATTTGCATACATAAAAGATAAATAGTTTAAAGAAGGCGGATCACAATCCATACAAAATTGTCCCATGTCCTATAACAATGTGACGTATCTCGAAAACAAAGATAAAAATTTTAAAACAATATGGTACTTATATGTACTCTCTAACTTAATTTTTTACACCTTCATACTCAACTTTAATAACATACGAAAAAGTGCTTTAAAAATTGTTCAGGCGCTGTTATGAAAACATCGCTCATAGGACTATTCATACATTTTATTAAATTATTTTTTTGTTTGCTATGGTATACCTCATAGGTGGTCCCATAATCATCTCATCATCGTCATCGGATTTATTATTTTTTTTTCTTTTTTAACGAAAGTCATCCTCCATGATGCGTGTTTTCACTTAAGTGGCTCTATACGTACTGGCCATGTAAATTCAGAATGAAAAAAACCGAATGTGTGCGCTAGTGTCACGGAATCCCGAATCGGAATTCCTGATCAGGAAACCGTATCCGGAAACCGGATGTGTGCTGCCGGCCTAAATATTATAAAATTTTATTTCAGTTCAAGAACTTCAAAAAAAATGGAAGCATCTCAGAGATTACTTTGTTCGGGAAAAAAACAAAGAACAAAATATTAAAAGTGGCAGCGGTGCCCCGAAGAAACGCAAATCTCCCTATTTGGATATGCTTCAGTTTTTAACAATTTCACGTGCTTCGAGCCCTGCTTCAGTCACAAATATACAACTACCCTCGGCACGTACACCAGTCAATCACAGTTCGGATAATAATACTATAAATTATAATGAAGATAGTTGTGATAATACTATCATGAACAACTCATCTCAGCAGTCAAAATCGAAAGGATTAACTGTATTTCAACAATGTTTATTAAATTCAATGAATAGACAGGAACAGAATAATATGAACCCACATATGAATTTTCTGATGTCACTTGTACCCGAAATGAATACGATGTCTGAAAGGCAATTATTTGAATTTAAATTTGAGATAATGAAAATAATACATAAAATTAAATATAATGATAACTACATGTACGGATCCGGTCCTTCAACTAGCACATCATATCAGCATGAACATTATTATGATCATGGGTACATGTCATCGTCACAGAACCGTACACAGTGCACACCCCCATCACAGCCATATCAGGTCACATCCTCACCTACACAAATCGACACCTCATCTCATACTGAATCTCCTGATAATCTATCGGAACCACCTTCTATAGAAGACATTGAAAGAATTTTGCAAGGTGATTAAAAGAACAATGTCAAGTTTCGGCCCACCCAATCAACTTTTAAAACTAAATTCTCACGGACACAAAGTTCTTTACTACAACAATTTAAATATAAAATACTAACTTCTTATAAAATATTTAATTGTTATCTAGAACTTTTCCAAAAAAAAAATCAGTTTAATAAGTAATTATTTTGTTTATCGAGTTCAGGTTTTTCGTTTTAATAATTTGGTTTTGAGAAGTTCAATGCAAAACTGGAAAACATAAAAAAACTTCTGACGTTAAACTACACAAGAAACTGTAAGAATTTTCACTGTACATGAAATATTTTTATTGAGCCTAAGTTACTATGGACGTCTGACATTGTTCTTTTCGCAATTGTTTAAACGTGATTGATTTGATTATAATAAATAAGTGTTGATTACAGTACAAGTTGTTTTCCTCTTACCTTAAAGTAATTGTCAATCTTTCTTCTGGCTGAATAGCACGTCGATAATTAGTGTCCCTTTTATATAAACTTATACGTATTAAAGATAGTAACTCATCGAATGTTTTTACTGTCATACGAAAATATTTCTTGAACTTATTTGGATAAAGTCTATATTCGAAATATAAAGTATGAAATTGACCAAGAAAACATCTCTTCATATTTAAGGGATGTACCCACAATCTCTTCTTTTTATTATTTTCGTCTTCCTCTAGAGCTTCGCAAATGGCAACTATCTGAATGCGCATCATTTAATTGAAATATCAGTAAACGTCCGATTTTTTTCAAAAATACACTAGTTTTATCGTATGGGAACCACGAGTGATCACAGAGATCGTTTATAAAATACTACGAGCAACTTCAAATACTGAGCTCTTTTATGTGTAGAATAGTCGGCCGCTCAGCGTACGCATCTAGTGTGAACCTACGCGAGCGTATTCTTTTGTTCACACATGTAGCGCATCGTACGCTATAGCCTATTGTCGGCTTGGTGAGTACGCGTACTGCAGATTGAGTCGACGTTCACACTGAGGCCGACTGTGAGTATACTCACAGTCAGCGGCGGACAATACGTTTGGTGTGAACAATCCCTTAAGTTGAAAATTCTAGAGTTGAACGTAGAACTGTTAATCACGTCCAAGCATTTTATTCATCATGTTATATTTTTTCATTTTGTTTGTGTCTTATAACTATATCTACATCTAAACGAAATAAAATTGGTATGGTTAAGAATAACCGTTTTTAGAAGACAGTGAATCATTCTTCATGAACATGTAAAATCTAAAAAATAACTTCAAATGTAAGTGTAGTTAATTTATGATAATTTATCAATTTATACCCAAGAACTGTTCTGTGATAGTTAGAAAAGTAAAAGAATGTGGTCTAATCGTAAACAGTAATTAAACTAAGATCACAGTTATGGCCGAAGTAGTCATATTTTATGGAAACGGGGCTTTCAAAGAGCTGCGAATTTTTTATCCATTTAATTCAATTTTAGTGGTATAACAAATTAATTCTGAAAGAATTTGCGGCAAGATTTTATAGTATAAGTTTATAGTATTTCTAAACATATGTTTTTCATCTGCAACTATGCGTATAGAAATTACTCTATCCTTGCAAGTATTTTACCAACATATTTTTAGGTCTACTGAATAACGCGAGATCACATTTTTGATTAGAACAAGAAATGCTATCGTGCTCAGTGAATAATAAGTCCTAAGTTGCGTAAAACGTAGTGAGAGAGATAAGACACAATATCCTTATCAAGCATATACATACATGCAACGAAACGCAAACCTCAAAGACATCGACTGTAGAGATAGCACTGTATTAGGGTCTCTAACGACCTCGTGCGAGCATCGGAATCAACTATCGCACTAAACGCCTATCAGGGATCCAACAATAATTCCCTTTCCCAAGACGGTTATCAATCATTTTGGTGGATGTTAGCCACGTAATTCCTCGATCAATCCGTCGACCCGTGCGCCAAATGTAGGGCTGTGCCAGCCTTTTCTGACCTCGAAGTCTGCGTTTGGGCATATCTACGGGCTCTAGCCTTAAGCTTCCATTCAACGAGGGCTTAGTGTTTGTATCGTCCGGATTTTCAGTGTTGTGCTTGTTGAAGTTTAATTGTAAGACACTGAATGTCTAGGCGGACAATTGAATTTGTGAAAATGGCTTTGGCCAACTTCAGTTGGCGATTACATAAGTTAATTAAGGAGTTACGGTAAACATCAGCAATCTAGAAATTATTTTCCTAAAACCTACTGACTCATGCAATAAAAAATAGATTGCTTTATTATGTAAATTGCTAAGCTTACGCTTGTCCGCTATCAGATTTGATAAAAAAATTAAGCGTTTGTCATAATAATCGACGCAAGGGGCGCATGACGACTTAATTGCTGGTCAGATAGTAACATAAGAAAGTCTCAAGTTCTGACAGAGTTCAAGACAGCCCTAACGGTGTGTGGTACAATCCGTCACACGCGACACGGCGTGACGAATGCGAGGTGGTAAGAGCCCGCAGAAACGATAATCCAATGAACATTCCTATGGGAAGTACACATGATACCAGGCGCCATCTACTCTAATATTACATTCCTTAGAGTCAGCTGCGCGACTGCCGCATGTGAACGTTCTATCATGTAAGTAATAAGAGGCATTATACACTGTGCCATAATATTAAAATAATAATACTGTTGTCTTCATATTGTTGTGGGAATACAAGACAAAACAGCACCAACATGCGTTGTTTATCCTCCGCGGAAGTTGCGAGAGTAACCGGAAGAAATGGGCCTCCATGGAATAAGGAGATTGCAACTTATGCACTACACTTTTAATGTTAGCTTTATGGATATACATGGCTTTATATCCTGTAAATACTCAGCAAGAAGCATTCAGGTTAGTAGGTAAGTAACAAAGCTTTTTTTATTTTTGCAATACATAATCACCCAGAGATCACCGTCTTATCAAATCTTGGGGAACTTTGGCATTCGTATCATGAGGTAATTTTATTAAATTTTAAGTTTTGTATTGATTGTTATTAAAGCCTCGTGCCAATAATCTATACTAATATTATAAAGCTGAAGAGTTTATTTGTTTGTTTGAACGCGCTAATCTCAGGAACTACTGGTCCGATTTGAAAATTTATTTCAGTGTTAGATAGCTCATTTATCGAGGAAGGCTATAGGCTACTTTTTATCCCGGTACGGGAAGTAGTTCCCACGGGATGCGGGTGAAACCGCTGGCAGAAGCTAGTAAACCGACCATGACCCATATTGTTGATTATTAAGTACATTTCGGTCACTAAGCATTCAACAGATTTTACACGAGTACCGAGAACTACCATGCTCGAACCGAGCGGTCGATTAGTCAAAATCTCCGGAGGATGCCCCGTGGAGAGGTGAAACACGTGTCGAGTATATGTAGGTTCCATTTATTTTTTCGCGGAATTAACACTTAATATTTTTTTTCTAACATTGAATGTCACAGATTTCCACAATGATGATTCCATAACTTTACCTGTTCAAGTTTCAGCGAATTCATTAAAATTTACGCGACATATGATTGCGAGTATGACAAGCAGGACTGACCATTCAACCTGGTCTTGAATGTTAAATGTCATGCCGCCTAGGATAAACTGCGTTCCAGTCTTAATATACAAAGAATTTGCAATTTCCATTAATGTGAGTGTGTGAATAACAAACTGGTATAAAAATGTAAATGCAAAACTGTTTTTTTGATGATTTTACAAAAATCTCATAAGCAGCGTTAAAACGCAATATTAAATAACTGCGTTTAATAAAAATAAGGAGTGTTACTTCCTGGTTTCAGATCGTAAGCGTAGAAGTGGCATAGCGATTCATTATCGCAAAAATATTAATTCATATTATCATTATAACAATTCCGTGGCCTATCTATAGAAGATCTGCAGTAATCCCTAGTTTGAATCTAATGTAAATTATTTTCTAGCCAGGATGGCTTAATTAGTAGTCGAAACACGTGTAATCAAATAAACTAGATACCAAATCATTATTCTTATTAAAAGTCGATAGGTTTAGTCACCTCCTATCTCCGCGAGGACGAATCTGTGTCAAGTCAGATAACAGGTCATCAGCAACAGGAAGTAATCGGTAGATAAAGATGTTCTGACGGAACAAAAAATCGAGATTATTATTTCATGAGTCTTTAATAAGCATTCTGCCCCAAATAGTTTAACGTGTGTAAAATGGAAATCATTATGTTCAACTATGTAACTGTTTCAAACTACGTATCCACATACGTAGTATACGTAAGGAGAATCAACATTTAGTTTACTGGTAATAAATACACCCTTCTTACGCCATAGTGGTCTTGGTAAAATGACTGATAGGTCACCCAGCAAATGTTATAAAAAAGGAGAGTAATATTTTCAGGGAAACAAATTGCCAGAAATACGAGTCCGTCGATTACGAGACATCGATTTGTTTCGCGCCACGTCGCAAGCGTGGCACGTTCTCCTCATTAATATGGTCCCTGCAAACAGTTGTTACAGCACCCGCAGAGACCCAAACACTAGAAAAGCTGAATCTAGCCCGATTTTGATAGTCTGGGAAATAATAATAAATGCTTACAACACAAATATTGGTCATCACAAAAATGAGAACAGAAAGATCAATAGCAAGCCATTTTCCGAAAAACGTAACATATTCATAAATAAAGAAGCCGTCTTTTGCCAATAAATCAGTATTTCTACAAGTATAGACTAAACAATTAAAGAGGTAGCATTGTTATTCAACAACGGCTCTCCTAAGCTCAACAAAACAAAAGAAAATCTGAGGGCAATTTAACAATCCATAAATAAACATGTCGCGTTTTCGTTCACAATAGATGATAGTGCACATCTGCAGGACCCAGGACCCAATGAACTTTCCCTTAACAAATTACGGTACCCGTGTTAGTCCAACGATTACAAGTCGCCGATTCATCACGCGGAGTTTCGGACGTAGCACGTACTTCTCTCATCTATTCCAGCCGTCCAACGTCCGATCAGTCAATGTTATCGGGAGTCAGAGACGACAGGTTCGCACGCCTTCAATGAGCAACAAAATTAATTTCAGAAAGGGCTGAAGGTTCACGTATTGAAAAAAAAACGACAAAATATGGCCTCCCAAATAATATAACAACGCTGTTTAAATTGGAAATTCGGAAAGTTATGGCTGTTGAATTTCCGCATACGTACTTATAGAGATAAAACTTCGAAAGTAGACAATCTGAAAACAATTCCTAGTGTATCGTTTTCAGATAGAAAGTTATAAACTTGAGGTAGTTTCCCGTAAATATTGCTGTGCTTGCATCACACCCTGTCACAAGTATTTGGACCATTGTGTATAGATTTTAGCGCGTAACCTTATATTGCAGAACTCGTAAAACCAGCTGAGTGACTGGTGTTGAGTACCGTTGTCTCGACATATTACGCGATTTTCTAGCAAACAGCCCGATCACGACATATAAAAATGTTACTCGTAGTCGTGTCACGATTTGGCACTCTCAGCGTTTGTCGCTACTGTAATTTAGAACAAAAAAAAAAGTTTATGTCTTTATTGACAGTAAATCCAGTGTTACCAAACAACGCAGAATGAATGCACTGTGTCCTGTACATAAACGCTAAGTATGACATTTCCTCAGTACTTCTTATTCCAAGAATTTGTCCAAGTAAAACAAAACAAAGCATTCTCGCTGCATAAATTGTAAGGTCCAATAGTGCTTCAACTGAAAGAGATGCTATATTTCTGGAACTCAAAACGTTCAATACAGAGACGGTAAGTACTGGGAAAATCGTGTTCGAATATCATTGGACCAATTTTCAGCGTCGTCGGCGGTGGCAGTGCCGTGTTGTTGAGTGTGTATTTGTCGATCGTCTTTGCATATTTTTCTTTTATTTGCTATTATTTAGCATCACACATAAAAGAGAAAGTATTATTGTGTTCATTTTGTACCAGATATAGGTTACTGTGAAGACTACTTTGATTAAGTGTTAACAAGATATGCAAATAGTGTGCAATGACACGGAAAATTAGTTTGCTGAATATTCAGTTTTATCCGCAGAATAATTAGAGGAAACAGTAATTAAAGTTTATTGCACTAGGAGGCAGGTTAGACGAATAAAATACTTATACCTCTAAGAACGCAAATTGCCTACTAACCTCTAGGTATAGTAAAATATGAATAGATAATACTAGATGAATCAGTAGCTATGACCTTAGTCAATTGGATTATCCACGAGTTGTTGTGCACTTACTCAGGAACGTGCTAAATTACACCCAACTTTCTCTCACGCCAATATTGGTATTCCTTCTACATACTCTTAGAATAATGTCAGTGCTTAAATTCGTTATAAGCTTTTATGAAACACCACGAATATTTTCTTTTACTTTATGAACGCAACTATATTGAGTTAAACCTAATTGGGATGCTGCAAACGCTTTGCGCGCTTTTAGCAGAAACAAAAAAGCTATTTCGCATGTAGTGTATCTAAGTTTTGAAGGTAACATACCTAATAATTACGTGATACGATTCCAAAACGAACGTTCGCAGCGTTATATTATTTATGACGAAGAAAATAAAGAAAAACTCGTTTCTTTGAAATATTTACTTTTATTGGTGAAACCCTTTCATATATTCGAATGTCGTAAGAAATATTGGCAACAAAGCGAAAAGAATTTTATTGTGAAGTCGCATTCTTTGGGTGTCGGTTTCTCTAGCCCCAGTACATTCCTGTGTTTGTCACTTGATACGCGAATCGTGAGTGCCACGATCTCGTTGTGGACTGAACCAAGGCTCAACAATGCTCTCATGTGAAAATCGTTTGATAGAATTCGATTTTGGTAAAACAAGGATTGTTTTATTGCGCACTTTATGGAACTTTGCAAATATTGTTTTTCTAGAGCAAAAAAATATAAAGTTAAGGTTGGATTATACTTTTCTATTTCGATATTACGATTAGAGTTATGCACTTAACATACAACACATCGTTTCAAGTAGGCGTGGCTCCTAGGGTCCGAATGAGCGCTATAACGATTGACAACACGATTTTTTTATAAATAGACATGGAATAGCAAATGTACATTAACATAAATACATGAATAAATAAGGTACATATCTGATTTACTATTTTAGCATCGTACATCTGAGTGACTTGATTGGTGGAATCGATTTGAAGATTCAGCTGATTAGAAGTTAGAAGTCAGATGGCACAGAGTTAGCCGCGTTAAATAACATTTTAATGTTTGTAATATGTAATATACATTTAAGAAAGAAAGTGCTACAACATTATAATATCGATTGTTTTATAAAGTTAAAAATATTTAAGGTGTTTTGGAGAAGATTCAAAAAAGTGTAAATTAGAATGATTAAAAAGTCATTTTATGGTAATTAATTCATTGCCTGTGTCCAGATACATGTTTGCCGTTTTGTGTTTACATCATAAGTGCAGCTGTTTTCATATTTTTTGTTAAATAAGTCAACAAAGTAATATGTTGAGGTTTCGGCGCGATATTATATTATTAAATATCACTTTCTTTCAGTTTTAACCACGCTTTTGCAGAGGTTCGTGTGAAATGGTAAATCTCGTAATAGAACAATACTCCACTAGGCAGAGCAAAGAGCAGCATTTGATCTTATAACATATCAAATCAATGTCCTGTTAATGTTTCTACTTCCTTCGTTTCTTGTATAATAAGTATTCAATAGATTAACAGGCATTTTGCTAATGTAGTAACGACTGGTCTTGGAACAAATACTAGCTATGCTATTAAACTATTAATTGTACACCTGTACAAATACATGTAGGTACAATGAAAGGAGGATAATTTTCAGTTTGTGGTCATTGAATGTTCATTACAACTGTTACAGCCTTATTAAATTAAGTACTAGAAGTACCTAGGTATGTAATAATTTGAAATAAATAAGCTAAGGTTTGTACGATCGGTATTGAAGGACCAAAATAATAAATATTTTTGTCTGTGTTTCGTTTAATAAATCTTGCTTATGGCCGTTAGTATTATTTAATACTAGCTGATCCCGCGAACTGCGTATCGTTTAAACCTTCCCTGGACCTCTACAAACATTTTAAAACCAAAATCAGCTCAATCGGCCCAGCCGTTCTCGAGTTTTAATCAGACTAACGAACAACAATTCATTTTTATTTATATAGATTTACATTTTCACTGAACATATTTTATTATTTTTATTAGGTAGGCTAACGACGAATAAATATAATAATGTTGTATGGTCAAAATGTCACTTGTTTATTTTACATGTCATGTCGATTGGTGGCTAATTATTCAAAATTAAAATAAAATTTTTGGACGCTTAATAGCTTTGTTCAACACATAAAATATTTTAAGTCTACTACATAGGTAGTTGAAGTCGTGGTGGCCTAGTGGGTAAAGAACCAACCTCTCGAGTATGAGGGTGTGGGTTCGATTCCAGGTCATGCAAGTACCAATGCAACTTTTCTAAGTTTGTATGTACTTTCTAAGTAATCTTAGACACCAATGGCTGATAAAAAGGTGAAGGAAAACATCTTGAGGAAACCTGGACTATATAGTCTGAAATCACCAACCCGCATTGAGCAAGCGTGGTGATTAATGCTCAATCCTTCTCCGTGTGAGAGGAGGCCTGTGCCCAGCAGTGGGACGATAAAAAAAAAAAGGCTGTAACAGTAACAGTAACAGTATAGGTAGTTAGGTCTCAACTCTTAATTTTATATATAAATTAAACTAGCTGGTGCCCGCGACTTCGTCTGCGCAGGTTTAGTATTTCGAACAATATGTTTACAAATTGTAGCCTATGTGTTATTCTGATGTATAAGCTATATTATTGTAAAGTTTCATTAAAATCCATTCAGTAGTTTTTGCGTGAAAGAGTAACAAACATCCATACATCCATACATACAAACTTTCGTGTTTATAATATTAGTAGGATTAGTATGTCAATAACTAAAATTAAATTAAATAAATTAATAATAAATCGTAATAACTAAACACTTACCTACTACAAAAATATAAAACCAAAAAACCAATCACTTGACTTTAAAAATTACGAGAGAGCAAAACATAGTTTAATCGATGTTTATTTTGCAAGCGAAACTACGCGGGCACTCCACATTAGCGTTCGATCACAGACTGACCCGGCGCGCGCGCCGACTAGTTAGAATCGCTTGCGCATTGCCACTCGCAACTTCACATGCTACATATCGTAAATAAACCTGTCTGTATGTATTTGCAGACAAAAGAATAAATAGGACATAGCTATCAATACTAATATTTTATGCATCAAGGACATTAATGGAAATAGCGTGATTGTGAAAGCAAGCACGTGCGAAATAATATATGTAAAGACCTTAGATCAGTCAACATAGTGTACTGAATTTTGCATTACAAACCGAAATCCTAGTGTAAGTCAATTATTTTTCCTCTAAACTCCAAACTAATTTAAAACGTAGGTAGAGTCCTTAGATTATTTTTATAAAAATATAAGCATCCATGTAAGTTGTACTTTAATCCAACGTAAGTTCCGGTGAATGTTCGGATACTTTCAGATACTTACAATTTTATTTCCACGTCTTAAAATATCCGAATGCCAATTTAGAGTTGGGAAGAGGAAGAATAACGTGTGAAAGTATTAACGGAGTCATTTCAGGGATTTTGTTAAGCCTGTGGCGCGGTGACAAGAGTGTTGAGTGGCGGTTACATGGTACATACATGGCGGAACGTGGCGCGGACACAATTTCAGGACAGGGTAAAACTTTGTGCCTGAATTCCATTGCGTTTATAGCCAAAATTGCAAAAAACATTTTTTACTATCTCTCTTTACTTAATTTTAAGATAATAGATAAACAAAGAAAAAATTCATAATAGGTACGCCAAGTTTAATAGGACCATGATTCAGAAAAGCTTAACAAAAAGTAAAGACAGAAATGTAAATTGACAAGCATAGTCAGGAGTTTTAGCTGGTTAAACCATGAAGTAACAAATATCTTATCGATTAGATTGCATCATGAGAGATTACAATTGAGTCGATTAAGTGTGTGTCATACACAATATCATAGTACAGTAAGTACATACACACTTGCCTAAATTATATGACGTTTGTCTATTATCAATATGAGAAATATTCAACTGAGTTAGTCACGCCAAAATTGTAGTACAATAAGTAAACAAGCTTCTGCCAGTGGTTTCAACCGTTTTCTATGGAAACTACTCCGCGCATTCAGATAAAAAGCAGCCTTATGCCTCATTTACATTCAGCTGTAGTAAGCAGAGAAGTGGGTAGGACGAGTATGTAAACGTATACTTCTCATGCCACTGCTTAATGCCACTCGTGCTGCCCAGCGCTCCCCAAAAGAGCGGTTTTTAGTGCGGACTTCAAAGGACCGGCAGCGCGAGCGGTAGGGCGTGTTTACATTTTGCTCAAGCTCAATAAAATATTATCTTTAGCAGGTTGTTAGGTACTTATAAAAGTTCTATCACGATGAATAGATATCATCCACCATCTTCTACGACGTCTTTTCTTTTTTCATTTGATTTATTTTTAACTGACTCACATAATTATGCATCGCTAAAAGACACAGCGCGGACGTTGCAAAAATTTCAACGTCTGCCATTGCCGGAACTTGAAAGCGAAGTGAGAGGAAGGGCAGTATGTATGTAACACACATATCCCTCGATCCTGCCACAGCAGTATTTAGGGAATTATTGCCGGCAGCGCGAGGAGCAGCAATAGGGGCTGAATGTAAATGAGGCATTAGAAGCGCGTTCAATCAAACATACTCTTCACTTTTATAACATTAGTATACATAAATAATTAGATTGCTATTTATTATTCGGTATTTATTTAAATAGTGTCGTATATAAAAGTCGTGGTGGCCTAGTGAGTAAAGAACCATCCTCTCGATTATGAGGGCGCGGGTTCGATTCCAGGTCAGGCAAGTACCAATGCAACTTTTCTAAGTTTGTATGTACTTTCTAAGTATATCTTGGACACCAATGGCTGATAAAAAGATGAAGGAAAACATTTTGAGGACTATAAAGTCTGAAATCACCAACCCGCATTGAGCAAGCGTGGTGATTAATGCTCAATCCTTCTCCGTGTGAGAGGAGGCCTGTGCCCAGCAGTGGGACGATAAAAAGGCTGTAACAGTAAACAGTAACATTTATTTAAATAATACATAATAACATTTTCAAATATTTGATCCAAAAAAAAATCAAGGTAATAAATATTTATTATTATTTTGATAGGTCTTGTTTTCAAAGAAAAAATTAATAAATTATATCTATGGGAATGCATTATTGATGTTTTGCATGAGCTTCCTATTATAATTTTTTTTTGAAAACAGAACAGAATATTCCTTAAAAATATATGTTTTACAGGCTTTTAAACATATCTCTACACAATGTTTTAGCGATAACGAAGTACTTAGAAGTGAGAACCTTTTGCTTCTATCTAAGAGATTGTGCTTGAAGTATGTACAAATGTACGGCAACACTCAGTTATACAGATTTGTTAATATTGCATATTTTTTAAATAATTAACTTAAGATTTTTCCCTTTTTGGAAGGATGAACACTTGATTCGATACATTGAGTGGAAAAAGTCTTGTGCCACAAGACACAAGATGTGCTTAATTTGTGGGCCATCATCAATGTATGCATATTGCATATTGTAAATTTTAGTTAATAATAATTAATTTAAGTTGCCCGGGTAACTGGGTTGAGGAGGTCAGATAGGCAGTCGCTCCTTGTAAAGCGCTAGTACTCAGCTGAATCCGGTTAGACTGGAAGCCGACCCCAACATAGTTGGGAAAAAGGCTCAGAGGATGGATGAATAATTAATTTATTTTTAATAATTATGTTTTATTTTATACTACATATTATTAGTTATTTATTGATCTCCAAAAGCTCTAAAACTAATTAACCGATTTGAAAAATTCTTTCACTGATAGAAAGCAACACTATCTCCAAGGAACATAGGCTATTTATTTAATCCCGGTACGGAAAGAACTTCTTGAAATATGGGTGAAACTGCAGGAAAATAGCAAGTTTACAATGAAATATTTTGAATATGAACTTTTTATGCCAGCTTAGGTACCAATTATTTTGAAGAATATAATAATAGGTAAATAATTCATTGCAATAGTTATTGTATGTAGACAGACTATTTCAACGTGGGAAATTGAATTTATTTTTCAGTTGCATAAAAAAAATATGAAGAACACTGTTCATGATGTGTAATATTTTTGCGACCCTATAATAAACTATGGATGGTAAACAGAATTATCTGTAAAAAAGTAGGCAATCAAATAATTACTTATTGTAATTTTTATACCTTCAGCGACATACAAAATTAATTGTACATTATGTAAACAAGGACATACCACATAGTAATGTGAACACGAAGCTAATTTACCTACTACATACTAACAGGAATATTATTTAATTTTCAAAATAAATACTTCTGCTGAAAATAGCTTATTCGTGGGGAATCAAACTGAAACGGTATTTCATAAGAAGCCAATTGAATCACTAATATTAAAGTAACAAAACTAAAAACAAACGCTGAAAAACAGCACTGCTATTTATTGATGACAATAATTTCATTGATCGCGTAATAAAAACTGTGCAATCCAAAAAAACTTACCGAAGTCCAGCTGTTCTGCTTGCTACAAACTCTTGAATTAAAATTATTAGCTACTGACAAACATTGTTCATCACTTTTCCATTTAACTTTATTTTAACAGACGATTCTAAATATATTTTTATAAAATATGGAAAGAATCTTAAACCTTTCACAATCACAGCGACCGAGTTGGTATCGGATGTTGACAAATTCAAGCTTCCATCAACGTCAGTTTGAATGTCGAAACTGACAACGTCAGCTGCGTTTCGATATTGCATTTGTTCTAGTCAGTATCACAAGTATTTACTAGGTTGGATCTTGTAGAAGGTTACTATTTATTTAGGACGTAGTTAATTAAAAGAAATGTCATGAGATTCGGTAACCATTTCTTGCTGTTTTATAAATCAGTTGTATTAATATATGTATAACCCTGCTAAAAATATAGAATCTGTCGATGGTAGCGCCACTCCAAGAGAGCGGGATTACTTAAAATTGTTCGGAGTAGATTTTTTTATTATTTCGTACACCGTTACACGGTTTGGTGTTTGATCTGGTATATCAAATAAGTTTTAAGTTAAATGGACTGCACTCTGATTTTGGATACTCTTTAAATGGACTGCTGATCGAAGGACTGTTTCACACAAAATATTTATAAACAAGCTCCTACAAAAAACAATTAGCAAAGACTTACAAAAGTACACAAGCAAACAAAGCTACGATACTACGTTCCATTCTGAAGTTTCAGTTCTCATTTGCCGGCTCAATCATCAGATTAGTTTGAAAGTACCATATTATTGTATCTATTGTCATCGGAACTGCACACTCGTATCTAAGTACAGCTGCCAATTTTCTTAACGCTACGATCGTGATCCCAGGAAGATGATTAAAGCAGTTAATAACCTCGTTTGATTCCATTACTTACCTACGACGACCTATTAAAAACCTGGGACAGTGTGTCGTCTTAGCCTGCTAAAAATGCAAGCACTTGCATAAAACAATATATTTCTGTATGATTGTTGTGCTTGAATAATAACGAGCTAAGTTGTAAGGACTACGGAAATCTGTGGCGATGCCGAAAAATAAACACCTAATAAAATCATCACACTTGCGTGTGAAATTATAGGTTACACTCTCACTTGAGAAATAATTCTCAAGGATAGGTAGTTCTTAGGTAAATGTTGAGGAAACTTACCCTGTATGTAATGCCTAAAACCGAATGGTTTGTAATTTAAATTAGTCAAATACTAAACAGTATTCCTAATCTCTTAACACAATGAACATGCTAGCGCCTATGAGAGATAGGTACACCTAGGGCTGCCATCCGTCCGGGTTTCCCCGGATTTGTCTTCGTTTGGAGGCCGTCCGGGGGCTGTCCGGGCGGGATTTCAAGAAGTGTCCGGGGAAAACCCGGACACTTTTCATGTAAGGAAGCACCTAATTGAATTTAAGTATATGTTAATAGTAAATGGATTACAAATTAGGTATTATTTTGTTTAAAAAAAATAGTACTCGTTCGGGGGAAAAATGCGATTTACGCTAAATGTCCGGGTTTGGAGAAATTCGAGATGGCAGCCCTAGGTACACCAGACGCTTATTACTAGACACTCCATAGATATATGTAAGCACCAGTTTCCTCAATACTTAGGTAAGTACCGTTACTTCCTTAAGTTGGTTAAGATAGATTACATTGAAAGAACTGCGAAAATGTTGTTTTCTTCTGAACTGGTATTCAAAGTAGACCTACCTATCTATCAGTATTGTAACATAGAATGGGTTCTTATAAGAACTAAGTAAAAAGCTTTAAAACAGACATCTCATTGTGTAGTCTGAGCGGGAACGGAGCCGCAGGAAACAGCTAGTTCCTCACTTTATCGAATCTTCAGATTATCTCCTTTGGGATATTGTAGTCTGTATCGCCTTTGAGCGTTATATTTGAAGATGTTTTTGCGAAAAAGCTATTGAAATAAGGAAATTCTCTGTTAGATTTACGATAACAATGTGTTTCGAATAGATGGATATAAATCATTCACAGGTATACAACTGCGTCGTATAATATGTAAAAGTGACGTAGCTACGTGTGACGTTTCAGTAATTGTGGTTTACACTACGTACTTACTTTTCTAATAGGATAGTTGTTTCTTAGTATACTAAGTACTTTTATAAGCAGCGGGTTCATTCATAGCTGTTGTTTAAAGTTTATTTAAACTACTGCTTACGTAGTAACTATTATAGTAATTTGTGCTACTGCTATGAGAGACATTCCCTAAACTGGGGCCCGATTCTCCTAAGTTAATAATGTCAAAATCGAATAGAAATCGAATCACAATATGATCGCAATAGCAGTTTTAACCATATCGGGTCTTCTGCTACTAATAAAAGACCAATCGTATTCGATTGACATTTGATTGGTGTGCGATTGGTCTGCTATTTTGGTGATTTTGGTCTATACGGTAGTTTGCTGTATAATCATTTTGCAATCGTAAATCATTTGCAGACAAAATGATTCATAATTGAATGATAGAAAAGGATAAAAACGTTTATTTCAAAGAAAAAATAGCGGAATGCCACATACGCTTCAATCGTAATCGAGTCGGGATTGGATCTCAGTCGAATCGAGTCGAACGTGAATCGTATGTCGATTGTCGCTTAAGTAAAATTAGGAGAATCGGGCCCCTGAACATCTTTTCGATTGTAGAACTACCTACCCTTGTTATCTGCTATGCTTTGGCTACAAAGTTTCCTCTATAAAGTCCTTTGTGTACAACTACTTCAAAACTTCTTTAATTACGCTTTTCCCTTCAGGATTCCCATGTCACAAACTGACAATGGTTTTCGCTGACAAGATCTTTTTAGTACCTTACCTTACTGTCCCGGAATATTGGTGTTGATAATGTCTATGTTACACAGTTATGTATGTAGCTGTAGAATAGAAGCTGTAAGGCATAGTGTAAAAATATAAATAAAAAGCAACATTCTAGGTCTCGGTAACATCATTCTTTATTGCGTAGTAGAGTTTTGCATTTGTTCTTTGAACGTAGCCGGATGGTAACAGCATTCTGGAACAAAAACAAACAAAGTAAAGTTTCACATAAATTCTGTTAAATGGAAGAGGCATGTGGCACTCCTACGGTCGAAATCGTTTTGTTAAAATGTATGTGGTCATACATACATATGTATGGGTCGAATCTGAAACGATATAAATCAGAGAGCAGGCGTTATGCACATAACTCTCTACTTCGGACTCGGACCACTTGACATTAGCAAGGTCTTGTCCCCTGCCAAAGAGTTATGTTACTCCTTTATGACTGGAAAGGTCGAAGTAATAACAGAAAAACTATTATCTACCTCTAAATAATGTCAAAAACATGTATTTTATGTGTTCAAAATATTGTGATATCTTTGGAATCTAAAGACAATGATTTTTCTCATATACCTATAGTTACGTCCTATGCATCCAGAAAGAAATGATTTCAGGCAACCATAGTCCTGATTTGTCACACGAATAAATGCCCGATCAATATCAATGACTTAAACTAATTTTGTTATGTTAGTTCAGTCTTTTAACTAACATTATCTTTGATAATCTTAATAACAAATCATTTGAAAGCAACATAATCTAAATAATAATAATCCATCTGCCCGAGAGATAAAAAACAAAAATTAGAAGGCGGATGCCTATCAGGAATCAAATAAATAATGACCAGCAAAAACTTGTTTGCTTTTTAAAATCAGACAAATGTCAGAAAAATAATAACATTCGGATATTGTTCGATTAACATTCAAATCGAAACAAAAAACGCGCGGAACAAGGAACCATCTTATGATTCAAAGATTATAATAAAATGAAGAATATTTGAATAGATTAACGATATCTTATGATATTGTTTGTGCATTAGTGATCGAGTGATGTAATAAAGTTAAAGAACTCGCTTGATCTTGAACTATGTTTTTGTTGGTTGGAAGTCATTTATTTTTTCCTATTTTAGTTATTAGGCACTCATTTAGGTATCTGTTATTATTCACTGTTTTTGCATAGGTAATGTCATTCTTATATCGCTTAACACTAAATAATTTATTTGTATCTCTGTCCGTTATTAGGAAAATGCAAACGGGACTTAACAATGTAATCCTATCCAGTATACATACTCAGATACACACACAGTATATCTCTTTGTTATATCCCTAGTCGCAGTCCCAAAATTGTGCGGCGAGGTTATCAGTGGGACCTAATTTAATTCATTATGCCCTTCCCCGCCTTGTGTCAACCCTTCCACGACATGGTGAAAATGTCCCTATGCAAAATTCTTTGACCGGGATTATTAATGTGACCAAATTTAACAGCCCTTTATTTCCATACGCTTTTTCGTTTTAATGAATATTTAGAGGATTAAAAAACTAATGAAGCCCACGCATTCAATTTTTTTTATGTTCGGTCCCAGAGACCGTTTTACCAATTCTTCTCTCCAATGAGTTTTACAGAGAATGGAGTTTTTAAGCCTGTTTTTGATTACACGGATGTAATTTTTTATTTGAATTAATACCAAGATGAATGCGTTAATGCGATTTATGAGTGACGTAATGGATATTAGAAATTGTCGAAACTGGCTCTACCTTAGAAAAACACATATATTACCTGTACGATATGGTTCTATTAATTCCTGATAGGTATATAAGATGCAGCTTACACTACATACATTTTGTTGCATGTGTGGAATCACGAATGTTCTGAAGTCATTGAGGAACCTTAATGCCTATTGGATAAGGGAAGTTGCCGAAACAGGAATTTTACCAGCTTGCATAGGAAACTACAATCTCGTCTATGGCGACATTGAAATCTACAATTCAGTTTCTAACGACTAGGTTTAAGTAATTTGTGTCTATTGTTTGTCTTTTTTGTGGTTTTCACGCCTGAACCAAATAAATTGATTTGACACACAGTGACACAGCTGATAGGTAGGTATGGTATAAGTAGCTTCCTAACAATGTTATTAAGATTCAAATGGCACCTAGGTTTAATACCTACTAAAGTTGAATAAAGTTGAAATTGAATATTAGATTATAAATCTAATTTTGTAACAATTCATTTTGTACGTTGACTGTAGCCTGTGTAGAATCTTATGAAGTTAGCATGGATCACGTTTTGTGAATCCTACAGTGAAACTAATAAAGTTGGTGAAGGTTCACTGGTCTTTCCGCAACAAAGCACATTCGTACAATACGTCAGAAACAGGAGACTTAACTACGTTTGGTTGTCCGCAATGCAGTTTAGACCGCTTTCTGTGTTGTGCGTAACAGCACTACAACTGGCACAGTTTAACTTTGATCTTGGAAAACCTTGTCTTTTGGAAAGTTGATTTGGTTAAAGTAGTTTTTGAGGTAATTTGTGATGTTTTCTTTCTTTTCTGTCTAGGGTCCTTTACGTACCTACCGTGAAATAATTTTCAAATTGCCAAAAAAAATTATAAGCCCAGCATAAACATAGTCTTTGGGGACTATATACTTTTATGATTAAGATAACAGTTGGTTTCTAAACAACATTAATTATCACAAACGGTTTAAAATTGCTAAAGAACTAATCACCTTGACATTCTAATACCGTAGGATGTAACAAACATTTGCTGATTGATATCTTTTGAGATTGCTAGATGTTTGAAAATAATCACATCGAATAAAATAAAAACAAAATGAATATAGTACATATCTCAAAAATCTCACCTCGTAAGTCAAGCAGGAACTCCAAGTAGAAGCAGCCTTTCTTCAGCCGAAAGGTCTGTGAACAAGTTGATTTCAGACGTCGAACTGTATTCCTTATCACTGTTTATCCTGTTGATTTCCTTCACATTCTCCACGAAGTTCTTGTAATGAGTCTTATAATCATCGTCATCTTTGTACGACTTGTTAAAGTCTTTTATAAACTTTTTGAACAAATTCGCAGCATCTGCTAAATCGTATATAGGTTTTGGTGAATCATCGATTCTGTCTTCAATTTCATCATAACTGAATAAACCTGCATCGTCTCCAAAGTCCTCACATTTTACTAACTGTATTAATGCTATGGATAAAGCGACTACTACGTAATACTTCATTTTGTTATGAACACGATAAAAACACACGGTGGTCGGAACTCGTCTGCGCATTTTGTTTGACATTAGATTTATATTATGCGTGACCTCGAGAACCTGTCCGATTGATACGAGAATATAGTTTTTGCATTAACATTGAAACTGAGTTGTATACACTTGGTGTTATTGCACTTCGTAGGTATGATACCTACATAGGTACTTCATTTAGATTTAATCATAAATGAATACCTACATTTATCAAGGACGATTTTGCTTACCTACGACATTTAAGTATAAGTTAATTAACTATATGCATAGGTTCTCATACATAGGTTCTTAAGCATTTCTCAAAATTGTTTGGAATTCTATTTTGTTTTTAAAAATAACCAAAGAAAAGTGTCTGATTACCAGAAAAAAATTCTAGAAGTAAGTCGACCAATTTAAATTCAACCACCTGTTAGTGATAGCGCTTATAAGTATTATTACCTGTCCCATGGCATTTGTAGATGATATTTTAAATGTAGGAACCGGTAAAACATATAATTTTTTATTCAAAACCTAGACTAAAAGCGTAAAAGTATTATTAATAATATTTAACATCCGTACAACACAAATGTTTTAATGGATTTGAATCCTTTTGATTTAGTTTTTAGTTCCACAGAATGTTACTTGACAATTTTGTTCCTATTTAAGTAGCAAAAACTGCATTTCAAAACAGACAGCGAAAAAGAGAAAAATAAAAGACTTTCAAAAAGCCAAAGCCTGTACTCGATACAGTTTTCTATTAAAAAAGTAAAGAGATACAATTCAGGTGTGACGTCAGCAAAGACAGACCAGTGTCGGGCCGAGATAAGTGTAAAACAAAGGTTTATCAGCAACCAGCTGTAGGCACGTACTTCGCAAAGCCGGAGAATTACGTGGCTAGGGTGGCTAGCGGACTTGGCTCGGGCTTATCTGTCAACAAAACACCTACCAGGTATCTGGCGAAAGGTTGAAAATACTACGACTTAGTAGCATCACGATAAGAACGATACAATTAAAAGCTCGGATAAAATTTTTTGGCATGTTAGGTCTTTTTGTGAGTCTGTAGCGCTCTAATAAATACCTAGATCAGATTCTTTGTTGGGATTTTACCAGGTCCAGATTTTAAGTTGTGTGATTTCTGTGTGTGTTCTGTGGTTGTAGGTATGTTGTTTTAAAATAAGTTCTTTCTTTTTGAAAATGCTATGCATAAATTAACATGTAACCAGTTCCGTATTAAATAAAGGTCTTCCAAAGATGATTTTTCATATTATAAAAGTCGATCTATCTAATTTTTGTCTAAAAACGTCGCTATTAGACTTTATTTTTATGCGACTGATGTCATTTCAAAGTTATGCCATAACTTGCGAGGCGCCATCTTCATCAAAACAGATGAGTACGCACCTTGATTAAAAAACCCGGTACTAATGAAATAAGGAAGTCGGACATTATTGATGTAGGTAGATGATATAATATAATGTTAGTCACGGAACCCGTTGAGCACTATGTCGGCGTACGCTCATGTTAGCATTGTAAATTGGGTTAAGTTAGTTCGGGTCGTGTAATACCCACACTACATGACCAATTCTGACGTCTTCGTACTTTGGTGGACGCAGTGAATTTAGTTTGTGTTTAAAGTTTCACTTTAATAGGAAATGCAATTTGTAATTCAGTTCATTTAACTAAATGGGCCATAGTTGTAAGCTTGGGAAGCTTTGAGGAGCTTTATTGGAGCCCCCTTTGATATTGATGTCTCAGAACGTAATTAGTGAATGATTGATTGATGTAAATGATGGTGACCATTTTCAATGTGGCTACATTGTTCCAAGCGACTAGTGGCTTATTGCTAGTTTATTGATTCATTTTTCTTTAATGATGTTTCTAAAACTGACTAAAATATACGACATTGTTTTTATAATTTGCAAAAGGACGTTTAATTATTACCAGAAAAATCGATGCCTGCCACACAGTTCTTGAACCTAATCAGAAAATTGTTGTATCTCTACTTTGAAACAAGCCTAGTTCATGGAAATGTTGAACAAGTTATTAATTAAATTTGAAAACTTCAATCTACAAAACTTTTTAGGTATATAACGAATTCTTGAAATGCCAGTTAATTTCGTAAAAGGGTCTAGCTCAACAAGATCATGTTTTGACCTATAGAACCTGTTTTCTATACATTATTATATTTTAGTGCATTTATTTATTTTTAAACATATATTTTACATTTTTAAATATTAAATAAATATAAAAATAAAAAACATTTAAAAATTATTATATTTATTAGTAACATTTTAATAATACCTTTGGGATGTCAGATAGTGTGAAGTAAATAAAGTAGTTTAAAGCGTGGACGTTTGTGGAGGTTTGCCTGTGGAAGCAAAAGCTTTCGATCCTATTAGAATTTCCTGAAACAGAATGTTTACTGACATATGCGGCTTATGATTTACATTAACATGACAGAGTCTGCACCAGAAATAAAGAAATAAGATACTTGATATATTTTTTTTCATCAAAATAAGTTGGGTATAGACATTAGCGCGTATAAACAAACAAACTCTTTAGTAATACGTATATAGGGTCGGTTCTGACCTGACCACGGAGGAGAAATTGTCCTCCGTGGTTCTGACCCACTCTCCTGTTGTACTCTAACTGGTGTTACTAAGTATTTCTTGAATTAAAAATTTTCTCGTTGGTTTTTTTTATAATTTACTTTTTTAATAAGCCATATTTTACTTTGCTTAAGATCTTCAGAAAATATTTTCATTGAAGACCTTAGATAAAAATTTGAAAGCAATTTACGTGTCGTCTCACGAGACCTCCCGCCACTAAGTATAATGATGTGACATGATTTTGGTGTTAAATCGTTTTGGAAGACTCTAATGCGAGTTTGTCACGCACTTTAGATAGTTTCTTACTGGGAACGATTTCTTTCTATGGCGTATGATGTGTCTTGTAAACAGGAAAATATTTCCCTCTTTTTATGATGGGAATTGCTGTCTTATGTTGCGTGATACATTTCTATGGGGGTAATTAATTGCATGATTGTTTATACTATGGTCTGGTGTTCCAAATTATGTTACAAAGTCTGTTACCTAACGTGCATGAGAAAATGATTCCTTAAAAATATGGTTTTCCATTTGCTATGCTACCCTAATCTATATTACGCTTTTATCTATGTATTAAATATTGTTCCCCCTAATGAGATTAGTAAATAATAGAGGAAGTCATAATTCACGAAGTCAGAGTTAATTGTGTAATATCAGTGTTGGCGCTTGACTGTCCATGTAAGTCGTGACAAATGGTGACGCTTATCGCGGTCGTGGGACATTTTGGAACCAAATTTTAGGCAAACTCGATTCCGCGTAGTTCTCAATTTTGTTCTGACTTGAATCTTACTCACTCGTATCTTCATGATAATTTTTAATTTCATTCATGGTGGTTTAAAGCTCTTGGCGGCTAAAATACACAACTTTATGTTTTGTTTGTCACTTATTTTATTTTTACTACGAAGTTTTCCCAAACGAGTAAGTATTTACTCTATTTCATGTAGCCTAGTTAGCAAGCACTTATGAAACATCTAGAAAAAGTCAGTGTGTGGCTCCAAGAACTCGGTTATTTGGAGAAAAACTATCAAGAAACTTGTGTGTGCTTTATACATCTATTTTTCCACAGTAATTATATTTGAGGCCCTTTTCATAAACATGAATAAAACAAGTTTATTGTAAGTAGTAAAAACGACTGACTAAGAACTGTAAACTTCTAAAAGCTTGGCTGATGTAAGTGCCACGTATAATTGAAAAGAAAATACTCATGAACCATTCTAAGCACATTTTACCACACTCTTACCTTCGCCAATAAAGCTGGACTTACGATATTAATAGGATTTACTGCTCTATAAAACGTGCCCGGTCTTTATTCGAGATAATTAAAGCTAGCCGTATAACTACATCAAATCCTGGGAGAAGACTCCTCTCAAACAAAATAAAACAAGCTCAGTTCTCATTTTACCTACACCTAATATAAAATGCAAGCGGACTCCATGTATCTCTGGGTACTATGTCCGTTTGGTTCCGTCCGTGTGCGCCAGTCCCATGGGTTTTTGATTCCAATCCCGGATAAGTCACGTGCTTCACTACTTTAAAGCATATATTGCGATTCAAAAATAACGGTTAATGTAAAAGTAGTTTCAGGATTATTCGTTTTGAATTTTCATTCCATTTTCTGTAACACAATATGACTGGTACTTGCCATTCTCTGGGGTTTTAGCTCATATGGAATTGCGTTCGTATTATTCGTTTATGGTGTAAAATGTATCACGAGTCAGAGCATGCCATGATTTACTTGTGTTTCTTTATTACTTGAAGCTATGAAGTGGTTAAAATGGAATGGGTCATTTTGGAATTTGATAAGCAAGTAGGTAAGCCTATATTAAAATTTGTGCTTTACGTAAAAAATTAAGCAAAATTAAAAATTTTGAAAAAACCCCCGACGGTAAAAATCTTATTGAAAAATAATAAAATAACTCAAAACCCCCGACTTAACCCAATTATATAGGAATATCCGTCGGGAGCTGCCATTAAACCAGCTAAAGGATTCTAGTGTCGTGTATTGAAGAATTGTAGATGTTTAACGATGACATAAAATACACTCAATTAATTGTTGAAATTTCATATAGAAAAGGCAGCCCCCGACGGTTATTCCTATATAATTGGGTTAAGTCGGGGGTTTTGAGTTATTTTATTATTTTTCAATAAGATTTTTACCGTCGGGGGTTTTTTCAAAATTTTTAATTTTGCTTAATTTTATTTCAGACTTTTTAGAGAACATATACGAATTATAGTCTATATAATATGTTATTGCAATATTATTTTGCACCGATATTGTAGCGCCCTCTAGTGAGTTACAAGCGTAATTTTTATTATTTGGGAACATGCATTAAGCACGTACACATTGCTGATGAAAACAGAATTGTAATCGGACGTTTTGATTATATTGTAACATTGTTTGGCACTAATATTGTGGCGCCCCCTAGTGATTAATAGCTATGACACCTATCTAAGAACATGAACTCATCGAACACAAAACCGTTATTGAAAACCGCATCAAAATCGGATCATTAGTTTAGAAGGTAGGTGGGAACATTACTTTGCTCTTTTGCACTAATATTGTGGCGCCCCCTAGTGAGTTACAGCCATGACACCTATCTAAGAACATGAACTCATTGAACACAAAAACGTTATTGAAAACCGCATCAAAATTGGATCATTAGCTTAGAAGGTAGGTGGGAACATTACTTTGCTGTTTGGACTAATATTGTGGCGCCCCCTAGTGAGTTACAGCCATGACACCTATCTAAGAACATGAACTCATCGAACACAAACCCTTTATTGAAAACCGCATCAAAATCAGATCATTAGTTTAGAAGATATGTGGGAACATTACTTTGCACAAACGCACACACAAACACACAAACACACAAACACACAAACACACAAACACACAAACGCACAAACGCACATCTCTCACCCTAAACGCATATACCTGCTCCGTTCCGTCGTGGGTAAAAATTACATTACAAGACGTCGTCGACATACCGCCCCTTATAGATACCTGTCACCTTGTTTTGACACTCTAACAGCCAGTTTCTTCATCAAAAGTTAAAGCCAAAGTAAAAGTCAAAGTAATGTCTAAAGTTAAAGTAACGGTCAAATTCAATTTTTCTATTAGTTTTGCTGTCACTTTAGCCTTGAAAAAACGAATTTGACCGTTACTTTTACTTTAGACATTACTTTAACTTTAACTTTTGATGAAGAAACTGGCCGTAAGCCACACCGTGGTAATGTAAGGTCCCCAAAATCAACACTGAACACGCTCGTAAAACATTTGGGCCCGCAGCAGAAAACTCGGAACGATCCTCTAGTTTCACCGCATGCAATTGAAACATTTTTACCTCTTAGCAACTTCGTCTCGGGTGTATCGTTTAGGCAGCACAATGTTTAGACATTCAAACGTGACCCTCGGCTATAAACGTGAAAGTTTTATGTAAATGCGACTCTCCAGTGGCAGGGCATCCGTCCGTATTGCATAAGTTGACTAATAAATTAGTGAGTTGCTCTTGTTGTCGGAGATAAGTGGGGCGGACAAAGGATTACCTTGTGCCGGGCGTGCCGAGGCCCTAACTTCTGAAATAAACTGTGAAGTCGTTCGCTTGCCAGGCCTGGGCGGTCACGTCACCCTGTCAGATATAATCTGAGCAGAAGGGTGAAAAATAAGATAAAAGGATTGCCCGCTAATGGTTCACTCAATGTTCTTACTCGTTAATAAATAACCTCGAATACAATTGTGGACGCTAAGCTGATTTATACAATTATTGTTAGAAACCTATTGTTGTTTATTGAACAAGTAAATAAGTCTAGAGCTTTATATTGAACGCGTAATTAGGATTCCATTGTACTGTTTTCAATTACACACATTTCTCATCATTAAGCATTATTGTAGTGTTACAATACTTATCGGCTTTTGTCTGAAAATTCAATATTTTGAGTAAATAGCTTTCATGTTCTCGCTCTCGTAACAGAATTAAAATAATATCCAAACTATTCACTTCTGTAGAGTTTCTATTCAATTCTCTTTGTAATCAAAGGACTCGGAGTTCGATGACAAAGTTACAATCTTGGTATTATACAATATGGCAAACCATGCCTTCATACTAAACGCAGTATGGTAGTCAAAGATTTTGAATAATTTGTTTATAAACTAACTAGCTGGTGCCCGCGACTTCGTCTGCGCAGGTTTAGTATTTCGAACAATATGTTTACAAATTGTAGCCTATGTGTTATTCTGATGTATAAGCTATATTATTGTAAAGTTTCATTAAAATCCATTCAGTAGTTTTTGCGTGAAAGAGTAACAAACATCCATACATCCATACATATAAACTTTAGCGTTTATAATATTAGTAGGATTATAAGTGATGTGCAATTCATATCGTTTTGTGTTCAAGTTAAAATGAGAAAGTATAACGTTACCTATTCGTTACATTTAAACCTTATTTTAAAGTTTCGGAGCGTAACTGCAATAACGTGCGCGCAATAAATTGAACAGACGTCTTATTTGAAATGAATCACGCTAACTTAAGTATGGCAATATTTTTAATAGACCATTAGGGAAATACGAGTGAATGGTCTAAGGGGCAGATGTTTGCCGAACTTCCGAACTATGATAACAGAGCTGAGGACATTTTTTACAACTCTGTTCGACAATGTCTTCGAGTAAATAATATACTAAGTGACAAACGTCTCATTCCTTTTTATTTCGGGTCACCCTTGAACCGAATAAATTGCTCGCAATTTTCGGGGTCGTTTGCCACGCTCCGGGATGCCGATGATACGCTTCTCAAACTTCGCGTTCGACTCATCCCGTACATATTTATACCCTGCGAATTTCTACAAATCGTTTGATATCGCAATTTATTTTACGAATCACGCATTTCGCGGTTTCGTCCCGAAATTCATTCGTTTCTAATGATTAATGACATTTAAAGGTCGGAACATGTATGTTTTTGTATTGTTATACTTGTATTTTATATTGGATGTAACTGGTACGATGAGCAGTTTTCCCTTATAAGAGAAACTGAAAATCCAAGTGATTTGAATAGAACTCCCATCGAACTAAATAAATCTCGGGCTCACAGATGGAAAATCTGAAAAGTTGTGAGACATCACTACAATCTTTCCTTCCATAGCGTTTGAATATCAAATAGAAACTTTTTGGGTAGCAGAAATCTACTATCATCGGGGAGCAATAAGCTACGTAAGGTATGATACAGGCAATCCGCTCGTAGTTTCGATTAACGAACGAAACACTTGTTCGGAGCGGGCCTTATCTAAGTAGTTGATTGTTCTGTATTTGTATTTTTGGCCCCAATCGGGCTCAGGATTGTCTCGGCTCGTGTTTTTGTCAACAGTCACGTCGCGAACGGTTGCTTAATCATGAATGACACGTTTACGTATTCAGGAGGCTCGCCCCACCCGCTAACGAGAGACGAGATAAGTTTACAAACGTCGTAATCTTGAATTCCCGAAGGCGTTCAGTCTCAGCGTTGATTATCCAGGATTTGAAATTAACATATTAGGAATGTTCTGTGTCGGTGATGTTGTAAGAGATCTTTCACACGAGTGGTGTGGGAAATGTTCCGCGGTTGTTTATTTACAGCGAGTCGATGTTTGCTCTGTGCGATGGATGTGTGGTAAGTCGAGGTAGTGGAAACGTCTTATGTCTTCTTCGAGTGTCTATGTGAGATAATTTGAAAGCTGGTTTAGTTATGTTTACGAAATTATCTGGTAGATGGTGAAGCTAATGGTATCATTAGATTGAGATATTAGGGGTGTTTTTAGATTTGCAGGCATGTATACCTACAAAAAAAAAAAAGATTTTCTTTCTGATGGGTATATAGCCAGAAGTGACGGATAATTATATATTATAACGACTCATAAAAGCCTTGTAGAATTTCAGATCAAAAAACTAGAAAAAGTTTTTAATATGAATATTAAAAACTACTTGGGGTTAGTAGCGACTGCCAAAAAAGCACCTAAAAGCCAATATTTTTATTTTACACCCAGATTAACACAGAAACAAGCGAATACACTTCCCGAAAAATATATTTAGGACACAATAACGAAAACAAAAACTGGCACAAGAAGCAACATTTAATTTTATCTGCGCGAGGCGAGAGCTACAAAACTTTGCCATGAACAATATCATGTGTAAGTGCTCTTAAGCGGAACGGTACATGTTTGTTTGAATAGCGGATTGAGCTCCAACCGTCCTCCTTGGCTGGTTCATAAACAATGGCGTGTATATCTCCCGACTGTATACCAAACTCTTTATGTATAGCATTAGGTTTCCTGTAAACGAGGTATTGACGGTCGCTCCTTCGCTCCCGCCGGGATGGGGACTACCAGTTCTCGGCTCTAAGTCAACATTTTCTATGTTAAAGCATTATAGTTGTTGTGAGTCAATAAAATATGTTGGAGAACTTTAGTAAATTGGGGCTGGTGAAGGACAGCAAGTTTAAGAAAACCTTTCGATGAAAAACTTAGTTCAAGTTAATAGAGTTACCATATGCCTAGGTCAAAGACTATAGTGGTTATTTACTTTATGGCCTAGGTTTACGCTAACTAAGTTTCAAATTATAATCTGACTGAGTAATACTAAGTATGTACTCCGTAGTAATTAAGTAGGTGTACTAAGTACTGCCAGGATCCCAGAAAGGCGACCGCGTTATTGCGTAAAAATTGACAGCGACGACTACTATCCAAAAAAGTTACAAGAATAAATGTAATAATAAGCACAATTAAAGCAATACAAAGGCCCATAAAAGCCCAGTGTTGCCAGTGAACTGTATAGACTGTAAGCAGAGTTTGGCACGACAGTAATGCCGGTTGTATAGTTGTTTCGGAAACAATTAAACAACTCATATCATTCGCGTTATATTGCTAAACTTATGATGCCTATGCTGTTATATTTCTGTTGGGAGTTCAACTTGCTTTATTATGTAGGACTTTGTGTAGTTTTTCAATAACCATTTCGTCTCTTGTTAGTAGTTACATAAGCCCACAAATAAAAAAAAAATAACAGCACGTTCTGAATTACGTATTCTGTGTAAATCTACTTAAGAACTTGAAAAAAAACTAAGTTAAGCTAACAAAGCTTGAAAACGTATAAATATGATATGTAGGTATTGAATTTGATGAATTTTAGTTCCACACATTTTATATACCTAAGTCAAAAGCTTTCAAAAAGTTTCGAAAGGCTTATAAAATATTGAATCAGGTGCTAGGTATTTCTGTAGGTAAATATGTAAACGTGTTACAGTTCTACGACCCGACAATGTACGCTAGTAAACAATTCCCCTGACTAAGTCGTGAAGGGTTACAACAGCACACACTACTCATATTTCATGTTTCTATGTCCCTAGTTTTGGGTAAGTCGTTAATGAGCCTTTTGAGACGGTCTCCCTACATTTCTATGTAAAACGTTCCAAAAACTTCTTTGCCATAAACTAATACTTACTAAGTTGAGGTAACTTTATAAAATAAAATTTAATTAGTTAATGCGTTCCATTACGACCGAATTAAATGTAATAAGTACCTCAATACCGATTTTAATCATGACCTCGACGGCGTCGACCGACCGCAAGTTTTCAAAAGGACTTCAAATGAGTGAAATGAAATATAGACAATCAAAACAAAATAATTTCCAGAGTAACTTTCATCCAAATCTGTAATTAGTTAATTGAAGGGTAAGCCGCACGGTCTAGAACTATTTCTAGCTTTATCTCGAACTGTTTTGTGGAGTAGGAAAGTTCAAAGTTAAATTGTATAGCTACTGTGCAAAGTAATATGAGCCGTGGCAAATGAATCATTAGTCCTAAACTAATATTAACCTGTGTTGTCTAAACAAAGAGTACGGGGTTGTACCTCTAATATAATCAGTGAGGCGCCAAGCGTCCCTCTTGTTTCGATTCAAGCAAATGTTCTTTCATTTTCTAATGGATCGGGCCTGAAGGAATATTTGTTGGCAAACTTTCACCGACACAGATATTTACATAACAAAGAAAGGGGTAAGAGATCCGAGTGTCCCCAAAACGTATTCTTGTCAGGAATTTCGATTTTGTAAAGGATTTGTCGGTCAATTTCATGTCAGTGCGTTTTGTTGTAGACGATTTTGTGCGTCATCACGTTTGGGATTGCGTGGTAGGAACACGTCCTTATTAAATAACTTTACTTTAAGTATTATTTGTTTTTCTATTTTAGAATCTTGGTGATGTTCAAAACTAAAACCTCATTTATTTTGCAATGTTTCAATAAATAGGTAATCATTGTGTTTCTGTTACTTACTAGGTAAATAAGCTTAGATACTTACCTAAAACTAAAATAGTTTACACAATTTTACACACTTCTGCTTTCATTAAAAGTTCTTTTGGAATGTTTGAAAATAAGGTTGTATATACTCTCCGGCAAGAAGTTTATCGGAGAACATAGTAAGTTATGATACCGTAGGTTGTTGTTCCTTCTACTTATCAAGTTTGCTTTTACACCTTCCCGAACGCTTTGATACGTAAATGTTTTGAATATTAAGTCGAACTAGGTGCATCCTCGCGGCGAGATAAATCTTTGATTAGTTGTTCAAGCTAGGAGGCTAATCCCAGCGAAGCTGTGCTAATTAAATAAGTTTTGTAAAATTAAATTTGTTCAACAAAAGGAATGAACAAAAGCGTCTTGGCTGCTGCTTTTAATAGCGTGAGGGTACATCCACGACATTTTAATCGTAGCGGAATAATTTTGATTAATGTTTTATTGAAAAAAGTGTCAGGAAAATACCTACTGTATCTTAAGAAACGAAGCTACTCATCAAATGAAAGTTGCGCAGTAAGATAAATCTTATTTCTTGAGAATAAAATGCCGTGGAACTTTGATAGGCTCTTGTCGCAACTATCATTACGTCACTATTGCTTTCTCTATACATTTATTTTACGATATCGCGCCGTAAAAGTGGCCATGAATTCAAAAGAAAACATGTCGAGAAAACGCCCGCAAAAATAGATTATATTTTATTGAACTTTGTTGTCATCATATCTTCGTAAACCCTTCGGGACAAAGGGGGATGCTTTGACAATGTTATCGACACGACACAAAAATACTGGCTAACAAACAAAAGGTACTTTATACTGTAATACAGTTCACAGTGTTATTCTTACGCCTTCTACAGATAACTGTAGAGGTCACGACGGCTTTTTATTGTTTATTTTGCTCCTTACCAACCTTTATTTTTAGATTGTGACGCTATAAAAACGTTGTCTGTCAAGTGATATAAGAACAGAAATAACCTGCCGCTGATAACACGATTAAGATATAACATAAAAAAAATATGATAAGAAACTACTACATAACAGTGGTGTTTATTTTTGAAAAAAATCACATGGATGGATGCCTCCAAACAGTATTTTCAATAAAATCATAGTCGATACATTTTTCGTTCCCATTTGCAATCAAAACTAAAAACGAGAGGAGATTTGGCCCATTAGTCCCAGTACTATTAAAAAAAATACACATTAATCGCTACTGAACACACAAATATTCCACAATCATACTAACACGCCATATATTTTAATCGGAAAATTTTCTCGACGTCTCAAGGCAATTTCCTGGAAATAAGTTCGAAACATATAAGTAAATAAATTATAACTTTAAATATTAAGTATTTTTAGGGTTCCGTACCCAAAATATTGCCGCTATAAAAACAAATACTGAAAACTAAAATATTTTGGGGGGCTCCCATACAACAAACGTGATTTTTTTATCCGTTTTATAAATAATGGTACGTTCGTGCCAACTCGCACTTGGCCGGTTTTTTAGTTTTTTTTTATTTGATTATGGAGACATACGGTAAAAACGTTTTTACAGTTTTGATATGTTATACCTACTTTTAAATAAAGTACATTCTGTAGCGGTTAGGGTGCCAGATGAAACTAAGTATTCTTATAGGTAAGTACCTATGAGCTTGTGAAACGTTTTTTACCAAAGGCCACTTCCCTTGTGTATCGTATGGGAAGATAGGATAGTGTCAGGTAGATTGTCATACCCTCTAACTGACAATACTTATCACGTGCCGATGGCTTGGTTTCCTTAATTTAAAGTTGGTTGAGGTCGAGCTTACAACTGCTTTGGGCCTATATTTTGGAACGTTGGACATTGTACGTGGGTACCATAGATAGAATAAAACCAAAAACTATATTTACTTAAAATCAGTAATAGTTGTGGTTTTGTAGTTTCTGGAAGTAGGTTCTTTCGCTTCTCAGGAGAAGTATTTTCCACACAAGGAGAAAATGTAGCCTTTATGTTATCAAAGTCAAACATCTAAATCCGGTTAGCCGTTTAGGTAGGTACGTGTATAGAAGTAACAAAATTTACACGCACTTGTATTTATTTCTATAAAAATAAAATGAAAATCAAATTACTTAGGTATACGCTTATTTTGAAGGTTTACCTACTATGCTTTTAAGCTAGAATCTAATACCTCAGCTATTCACAAGATTTACTTCTAATGCAAGATTTTTTTAACTTAGCCACATTTTACTCGCTTTACAAGGGGCTTATAAAATCCATTAACGAAAATAGTTTTTGGAAACTAAATTCATAAAAGCTAGATATGCATGTTTTTTTTTTTAATAGTATTTACAACATTCATATTTAGCAATTTAATGTTTAAAAGGTTATAAGTATATTATGGTTTCAAATAACAATTGAAATTGAAAGCAACGATTAATAAATACTAGAGACTTTGAAATATTATATTTATAAATTTGAACAACATCATATGCATGAACTTTGTACTGTAGTTCTCTGTTGCCTTGATTTCGCTTATTATCATTAGGAAACTGTTTTAAACCCAAATGCGATTAGTAAATTCTTTAGCAAACAATATTTTCTATCCATAGGATTTCATTTTACTGCTTCGATCAGAGTAACCGATATCTACGCCTAATTAACTCTTGAGCTAAAGAGACAAGTATGAATGTCATGATTTAGAATTTACATACCTACGCTAGAATTTACTATCTATTACCATGTCTACATAGAAAGAAAGCGGGTGCCGCCAAGAACATGGGAGAGTTAAACTCTTTTAACTCTCACTAAGTAGATATAGTTATCGGCACGGATATTGAGCCCTGACCTTCACCTGCGCAGAAGCGATTTATTGGTTTATTGCCTTATGTGTACAGTGCGCAAAGCGATCCCCACTCTTCCGCCGAGAGCTCAATATCCGTGCCGATAACTATACTAAGTGTCTCTACACTACATACCTAAACATTTTACGTTTTTTACGCTTAACCACGCTAAGAAAGTATCTAATAATTATGTTTATTTTATTCTATTTATTAATACACACTTCCTAAGATCCTATCCATTTACCCGTGTAAAGGTACTGCATCTAACAGTTAGAATGGAAACTGTGTCAGTACGAGATCCAACTCGACCTGAACTTGTGAACGCCGGCGGCACACTAAAACTTCGCCTGATATGATAACGCTTCATATCCACGTCGTGTTTCGTTTAATGTACTGAGTTTGTTTCGGTTTTCCCAGTAATTACCCTGATACCGTGTTCCTCGGGATAATATGAGTGTTTCTCGTGAGAGCTGTTTAAATATCGTTTGTAAAGTTGAATGAGTATGCTATAAAGGAGTTGGTACAGACAATTAATTAAGCTATTTAGTAAGAAGTAAAACTGTTGTATTTGTGTCTGGACATTATTTTTTTAACTACTTTCTGCTAGCGGTTTCTAATAATACAATTTCTCAATTTCGACCAGTGGTTTGTGAAACTAGCACGTCCAATCATAAAACTCTTCTGCTTTATATTATTAGTATTGATTTATAAAAAATAGAAATATTAAAAAAAAACTTAGGTATTACAAAACTGCAGCCAATATCTATTGAATTGTTAAGTTCTTTTAACAAACTATTTCATTATTTGATTTACTCGCGTACCTAAATCTTATTAAGATTTATTTCTACTCTACTGCACATACGTTGTGCTAAGGCGTCGTAACTTCAATGTTATTTGGAACATACATACATATTTGAAGTTATAAAATATATCTACGATCAAATCAAATAAATAAACTCTATTATCTTTTTATGTGCCATGAATATGCTTGTGACACCATTAAGCGCGAATACTACAAGCAACAAAAAGTTTATTTCTTGCTTATCTATATGCAAATGTAACAATTTCTGTCTGCTGATATCATGTCTATAATAAACGGCAATTAACTGCATTGCGTACACCGCATAAGAATAACCGTTCTTACTGCGCACCGAAATCTTCAGAGCAAGATCCTCTCTAATATGTGAGAAAATTCATACGCGGTCCACATACGAACGCATACCTTCCAGTTAAGACCTTACCGATAAAAACTCGCGGGTACTCTCTTAGGGGACTTTTGAACTTTTGAAATTATCTCCAAGTTTTACGCAGTTGGTCTTCTTTTAATGAGATTTCTTCTAAAATTATATTTAGGAGTCTCTAACAACTGGGATACCCTATTAGAGGAGATTTCTTCCCTACGCTCCGCGCCATAAGTTTCGTATTACGTTTTTATTTCGGGAATTAACACAAATCTGCGCAAATAGACCATTATTCTTTCATATTTAGAGAGTTATCATAAACAGCTTAGGCTGGTTTTGGAATCAGTTTTGTAGGATTGCCTATTTATTAACATCCATATACGTATTCGTTAACTATGATATCTTTGGAGTTGTTATTTTTGAATCCCTGAACACTGGAAAAATACTCAGCTAAATAATTTTGAAGTTTACTCAAACAGTTTTATTTCTACGAAAAAGCGAGTTCACTAACAGTATGATTAGCGAAAAATCTCCAAACTCCAAGACAAACATTTTCATGAGCAAAGTCCCATCAAAACTATTGCTCAATCATTCTTTATCTGTGCCAACTTCACGGCAAAGTGCTCCCGCAATGAAAAGAGTTTCAAAAGGTTTAATTCCTATTAGAGAACTGTCGTTTATACAGTTATAGGGTAATGGAGTTACGTTACTGGTTCCCGGTAAACGGGTCCTTGTAGTCCCGCCGCCGAGTTTATGTCAACACTGATAGGGATTAAAGCGAAAACATTTTGAAGGAAGTTTTCTATTGTATGTTCAAGTTTCTGAGTGTAGGTATTATTGTTGTGGAGTTCTTTGCTAATGGGTTTCGCATTTTAAGAGTTGTATTTTGCCGGTTTGATTATTTGCAATTTGTCCCGGTGATCAAAGCATTGTCATATGTGAGGACGGTTTGAGGTCTTAAGATGGTAATTGTTGATTGGTTAAAACATTGAACAGAGAGATAACTTTGGCTGAAAAACAGTTATTTGGAGATTTTAGTGGGATTCACAGTCAGTTTGATAAGATTTTACACTAACAGGTAAGAAAACAGCATTGGTTAAGCTAAGCACGTTGCTCAATAAAAAAGAGTAAGAAAATAATGTAGCAAATAACAATGAACTTCTAGTTTTATTGGAATGCACTTGTTTTTAGGGTTCCGTACCCAAAGGGTAAAACGGGATCTTATTGTTTTCGCTCTTCTGTCCATCCGTCACCAGGCTATACGTCATGAACCGTGATAGTTAGAGAGTTGAAATTTTCACAGATGATGTATTTTTGTTGCCGCTATAACAACAAATACTGAAAACTAGAATTAAATAAATATTTTGGGGGGCTCCCATACAACAAACGTGATTTTTTGTCCGTTTTATAAATAACTAGCCGTTTTCCCGCGGTTTCACCCGCGTCCCGTGGGAGCTACTGCCCGCACCGGGATAAAACATAGCCTATGTTACTCGCAGATAATATAGCTTTCTAATGGTGAAAGAATATTTAAAATCGGTCCACAGTTTTTGAGTTTATCCATTACAAACAACCAAACAAACAAACAAAGTTTTCCTCTTTATAATATTAGTATACCTCTAGATGGTACGGTACCCTTCGTGCGCGAGTCCGACTCGCACTTGGCCGATTTTATTTTTTTAGGTTTTTGCTGTAGGTATGTACTTTTGGGAAGGTTGTGTGCAAAATAAGCCTTCGGTAATCTATTCCGTAGAAAGTATGAAAACATGTCGATGAAAGGACCACGAAGTGTTCCATAATATTAGCGTGTCTCTCTTAATTACAGGGTTGATTCAATTATGTCTTTTAGGTTCCATTAACGATTTAAGTTCTTAATTGGAAGTCGAAAATCAGTCTGTCAATAGAGAGCTTGTAACTTTGTGCCATAAAATCTTAGAAACGTTGTCTGAATTGACGAAAATTTGATGGATTTCCTTGGTTTGGTCACAGAGTTCTAGGCTCAAACTTTTTAATAGGCTTATTTTGAAGAGGGTTGAAAGCGGAATTATATTCGCCGAAGTCACTACTTGACTAAGTTCTTACTTAGATACTTGTTTATTGTTCACAAAAGGGGTATAAGAAATAGCTGTAATGAAATTTGGTTTCTAAAATTAATCATAAGTACGTAAGAACTGAATTTAAGTTACCTGAACTTATTCCGAAGAAGTTATCATTTGCTTGGGAAAGGTGTTACTAATAAAGTTCAATAGTGGCGTCTTAAGTGGACATTTATATGCATAGAACTCTGAACCTCTTCAATTCCTAGTTACAAACTGCTTAGAAAAGGCAATGTAGACAAAATTGAAGCAAACATCGAAACGAAAAGTCGTTGATAAAATATGCAAATTAGAACATTACACTCTATTAAGTTCACAGTGATGCTAGTATAAATTCCTACAGCGAAATGAACACTTATAACGCGGGGTAATAACCTTTAGGCAATGCCAACGAAAATTCGTAAAAATTCTCTAGTAAATTTTTGAGTATTTTTTCCCTTCTTTTATTTAGTGCTCGGCGATTCATGCCAGCAGTGAATTTCTGTGACACATTACTCTTGGTTCACAGACGATTTGTAATCTTTCTCTCGATATTTTTCCTGTAGTGCCCCAGTTTTTATTATTCAGACGTTATTTAGTGCGGAAGAATGAATAACCATTGGGATGTTATAGTTTTTGCTATCATTTATTTAAGTTGGAGTGTTTTTGTATATATATAGACGCTCCATTGTTAGGTAATCTTGGGTAATCTTCAAAACATTCTGGGAACACAGTCGTATATTTGTTATCTTTAAGAAACCTGAGTCGAATACTACACGAAGATGTATACAACGAAAATTGTGATAAACAAGTACCTATTCTTGCAAAAGTAAATCTACGTGGACGAGTTGGGAATATTCTGGTAAAACAAAATCAACTTCTTGCAAGTTCCTCAGGGACTGGAGAAAAATATACACTGCTATGTATTTTTCACTGTTATTCCAACCCGGCTTTTATATACGGGTCTGTCTGCTTTGTATAAATATCGAAAATGAGATAAAATTTGTGGTACAGATTCATACAAGCTTGGAAATAGTTATCGCTTATGTGCGTATACCTATTAGAGATTTAAGCACTATAAATACAAAACATTCTAAAGTTGAGCCGTTAGTAAGATAGCTCCCAAAACTCCTAAAATGAAGGGCTATCCACGGCACCGTTTAGTTGGCAGTTAAATAACAGACAATCCACACGAAACTAGTAAGCTACCATTTTGAAAGTAATTTAAGCAGAATTCATATAAACTGTCGGAACAATCTAATTGTTATGGTAACGGTTGAACGGCTTTCGCGATTCATTGAACCATTCCGTTTTTGACAGCGATGGGTCAGCGAATTAAATCGAGCTTTCAGACAAAAACTGTAAGTACCTAACTAAGTAAATATATAATATTGAAAAAATACTATTTTTTTCTGCTTTTTGAAGCAAAATCACAATGTTATTATGGTTGTATTAAAATATCCTCTTAAAGCAATGTGTGTTTTTTTAATACCTTTATTAAGTTTCCATATGTGCATCCAATTGGTAATGAAAATATTCCCCTGTAATCCAATTTAAATGTTTTAAATTCATGATGGTATTTCAGCAAGTCGTGGTGGCCTAGTGGGTAAAGAACCAACCTCTCGAGTATGAGGGTATGGGTTCGATTCCAGGTCAGGCAAGTACCAATGCAACTTTTCTAAGTTTGTATGTACTTTCTAAGTAATCTTAGACACCAATGGCTGATCACCATCTATTACCACTCAAAGACCGACGTGATATTGCCGATTGTCTGTTTCTGTTAAAGATATTGCATAATGATATTGACAGCCCGGAGTTGTTATCTAAATTTAAATTCAACGTGCCGAGTAGAGTATTACGTTTTAATCCTCCCGTATACAGGAATGAATTTTATCCAGTGCGCAAACTTTGTCAACTCATAGTTAAATAAGTTTTATAGATACGTATATTTTTATTTTGTAGTGTTTTAGTACAAAAAAGAAAAGTTATTGATATCGAAAGATGTTTATTTTGTAACCGATAATACGGTCACAATCGTCATAGTATGCACGGCGGCAACGCGAAACCGGTTTACTGACGGAGCTCCGCTCGGCGCGCGTAAGTAAGAGGTATTCCACGAAGCGCACCCAAACGAAGCACACCCAGACGAAGCCCACCTAAAGTATTCCACTTAGCACACCCGTAGGTGGGCTTCAAATAAAAAAAATAATTAATTAATTTCCTATTCCACGAAGCACACCTAAGAATATCACTCGCATAGTGCGGGGACTAAGGAATAAAAATGTCGATAGAAGAACATATTTATTATTTAAAAGACTAACATAAATTTCTAACACCATTTAGTTTAATTATAATAATGTGACACAATATTTGTCATTTTTGTAATCTTACTATTTAAAATCACAGATTGTTTCATAATTATTAGCTGAATCCGATTAGACTGGTACTGTCAACAAGAAAAGTTTTACAATATTGTAATTATGTTTTCTTTTTATTTATGTTGGTTATGTTTTTTTCCGAATATGGCAAGACGCTATTAATAAAATCGCAATTTCAACGGGGCGTCACACAACGCACGGCCAAAACCAAAATACCAGGATCGCATAAAATACATTGATGGGGTATGCCTAAATAATATTAGTTATGCAGACGATATGGCTCTGCTGAGCGCCTCAGTTTGTGATCTGAGAAGGTTGGTAGCTATTTGTGAAAGCTATGTCGAGCTACATGGTTTAGTTTATAATGCTTCCAAAAGTGAGGTCATGGTCTTTGGTGCCGGCGGTGGACGTGGTCCTGAACATATTCCGTCGGTTTATTTGAATGGTACACCGCTCAAGAGGGCTTATAAATTCAAATACCTCGGTCATGTCTTGACTGCAGGCATGAAGGACGATGACGATATTGAGCGAGAGCGAAGGGCGTTGTCAGTTAGGGCGAATATGATTGCTCGCAGATTTGCACGCTGTTCACGAGATGTTAAGGTGACCTTGTTTCGTGCATATTGCACTTCTTTCTACACATGTAGTCTGTGGGCGAATTATGCGCAGAAATCGTACAGCGTCCTTCGCGTTCAATTTAATAATGCGTTCAGGATATTGATGGGGCTGCCCCGCTTCTGTAGTGCATCAGGGATGTTTGCTGAAGCTCGGATCGACTGTTTTTATGCAATGATGAGAAAAAGATGCGCCTCTCTGGTGCACAGGGTGCGGGGCAGCCCCAACCTTATTCTAAGATGTGTGGCTAGCAGGCTCGATTGTATATATGTGAATCGCTGCTGCAGGCTGTCCACTTCGGTGATAGATGTGCAGTGGTGATTCACATATCATATGTATTTAGGTTAGTACGTAGAATAGGAATACTAACATAGAATAAGGAACATTGTTACTAACACTTTTTGAGTCTTGTTGCTTGAAAAATAAAGATTTATTATTATACCTGTATGTCTCTTCCAGACCTCGGGACTATAGAGTCCCGGATTTTTGGGAGGCGAACGTGGGGCCGAAGCCAACACGCTGAAGCCCTTTTGAGACAACTTTAATGAAATGGTGACACAAAACCGACGATTATCCCTGTATACACTATAGAAATGTACCCAAGGACAATCCCCGGTTCTGTGCTAAACTATTGCTAACTATGGATGAAAACTACTTGGGCTATTGTGATGGGATGTTAGTGGACTAGGAATGGGGAAACTACGGGAACTATGGCACCTGCCGATGACAATGTATTAAATACATGTAAAAATGGCAGGTGGAGACTCGCCACCTCACTTACTGGGCCCCCGGGAATCAGTCGCTAAATCACAACAAGGGGGCAACAGGTACATGAGGGGCTGAAGGGTGAGGATACCTCGGCGGACTTTAAACGCAGATCACGCGCTCCCTGTGGGTCCAGCATCACCGGCCCACTCGCCACTTACCACGAGGCACCTACCCTCCGAGTGGGCTGCTAACCCTGCTCTAGCGACTCCACTCTGACCGGCCGATGAAGGCAAGCCAAGAGGCGGGAGACCTATCCCCCGTCATGCTTCACTCCGACAAGCCGGAGATGGGGGACAGTATACTCTCCCTGGAGCACTCGGATATATAGCCCCGCGGGGTCGCTACTCCCCGTCATCCGCCTCAGATGCCCTGCGGGGCTTATTATTATTATTTCGATTTTATGTTTTTTGTCTCCCTCGGGAGGGGTATAAGCTCCAAACACACGGGCCATAGCCAAGCGTGATTGGGGGATTATGAAATAGAATAGGTGGATGATACGGATGATGTTGTGAGGAATTTTCTGGTGATTCGACAAGTATTTAATATGACGGCTTTCTGGAGGATGTGGGATATGAATTGTGGGATCTGGAGGATGTCTAGACTACGTTTTAAACTTTTCGGTATAATACCCGTAGAGGAAATAACTATTGGGACGATATTGATTGTTTGCGCTTGCCATTGACGTTTCAATTCAATGGCTAGATCCTGGTATTTTGTGAGTTTCTCAGATATGGTTGACTGGACATTGTGGCTGTTTGGTATGGCTACATCAATGAGAAAAGCGGTTTTAGTATTTTTGTTAAATAAGGTAATATCGGGTCTATTGAAATGTATTGTTTTGTCTGTAATAATGGTTCTGTCCCAGTATATTCTGTAGTTATTGTTTTCTAGTATGTTATTTGGTCTATATTTATAGTAAGCTACTTTTCTATTGATGAAATTAAACTTGTGTGCTAAATGTTGGTGAACTATGGATGCTACCTGGTCGTGTCTGTGCTTGTAGTCAGTTTGAGCGAGGGATCTGCAGGCAGACGTGATGTGTTGGATGGCTTCGGAACTAGAGTGGCAATGTCGACATGTGTCTGTCGGGAGATTAGGGACGCGCATTATGTGTTTCTGGTAGTTTCGGGTATCGATGACTTGGTCTTGGATTGCCATCATGAAGGCTTCCGTCTCAGGGAATAGCTCACCACGTTGCAGCCAGGCGTTCGACGCTATTTTGTCGACATGAGGTTGCTGCAGGTCATGGTAGTGCCTCCCGTGAAGAGACTTCTGCTTCCATGTGTCAATCTTCTCCTTGTCATCAATAACCCTTTCATTTCTCTGTTGACTTCGATTAGCTAGATTGAGGGGTGTTAGGTGATTATCTGTGAGTGCTATTACTTCGTGAAGTGTGGATTGGTCTAAATGGTGATGGAAATATTGTCTAAGGTTTATTATTATAAATCAGATGAGTAATATACCAATCAACGAGTGTCCATGGAACTGCCCACCGTGTACTAGGACCGCATAACTTATAGAAGTATAGCAGTCAAGAGTGTCAGGATTGTATGTTTTATATATACTAATTGTAGATAAACATACCAATTTACACCTTGTCGATGAATTGTATTTTATGTATGTCAACCAATTTTTTGAAAATCCCGGTATAACTTATTTTATATATAAAATCAGGTAATAAAACAGAAGCCTTTTGTTTTCTAGAAAGAGACAAAATATCGAAGAAGGGGCAAAGTATGGTCCGGTTTCTATTGTTTTGTGTAACTATTTACTATTATCGGTATTAGCAAAAAAACATGTGGTGTAAATGCATTATTAGTTGGTTGTTGAGTGCCCTGGAAGTGTAACACAACTGCTGACTATATTCAAATTATTTTTGTTAATTTAATTTTATATTTATTTTCTTGTTTGTGAATATTTTTATGTATACAATCTCTTTGCTAGTTATGGGCTCCTGGTACTTTTGTAACCGGTACAAAAAGTATCGAGTCACATTTTCGGGTTTATAAAATGCCCATGTTGTCTTCACCTGTGTTTTTTAATGTAAATTTTATTAATTTATTACATTTATATGAGAGCTATTAAAACCTTTACCTACATCGAAGTTTTTCATTTAAAATGCTCGGCTAAATTCGAGTTGGCTCGGGAATCTAGTGGCTGGCGCACGCGTTTACTATTAGCGCATCATGTATACGTCTTATCTATGGGATTTGAACATTATGAAAATTACAAGTATTGTATTACATTATTATAATGTAACTGAATGGTGTTAGAAATTTAAGTTAGTCTTTTAAATAATAAATAATTTTGTTCTTCTGTCGACATTTTTATTCCTTAGTCCCCGCACTATGCGAGTGATATTCTTAGGTGTGCTTCGTGGAATAGGAATTTAATTTATTTATTTTTTTATTTGAAGCCCACCTACGGGTGTGCTAAGTGGAATACTTTAGGTGTGCTTCGTCTAGGTGTGCTTCGTTTGGGTGTGCTTCGTGGAATACCTCGTAAGTAATAGTTGGTATCCATATTTTGCTGATTTTAGGGCGGACAAAAGAATGAAAAATTTTTTTTTACTGATGATGCAGATATGTTCTGTTAACGATTCTGGACCTCCAGTTTTTTTTTGCGCACTGCTTAAAATTCATTCCTGTATGTACCCCACTCATACACGAATTATAGGCAAAACAGTTATGTTGTGCGTGCGGGCAGGCACTTCAATATGATTTGCAAGCAGCATGATTTGGATCCTTTCTCAACAAGTGTGGCGGCAGCCAGAAGGTCGTTGAGCCTTAAGTTCTTCAAGTAGTTTAGTATCCCAGATTTAGTTTATTATTTTGAAATTTAGTTCTACCTTTCTTTTTTTCTCTTTGTGTTTAAAAATGCTATTGTTTTTTTTTATATTATTATCTCAAAAAACGTTGCACTGATGTGTGATCACGTTATTGCTAGGCTGTTATTATAAGCGAGGACTTTTAATTGGCTCTCTGTCGACTATGACTTCCTTTTTTTTTGTTTTGTTTTTGTTTAGCTGTAAGTTCTCCATAGTGTACTAAATAAATAAATAAATAAATAAAAAGGTGAAGGAAAACATCTTGAGGAAACCTGGACTATATAGTCTGAAATCACCAACCCGTATTGAGCAAGCGTGGTGATTAATGCTCAATCCTTCTCCGTGTGAGAGGAGGCCTGTGCCCAGCAGTGGGACGATAAAAAGGCTGTAACAGATGGTATTTAATCTATATTATAAGTTCCTACATGTAGTATTTTAAGCACGTAATAGTAGGCATAGAATATTATAAACACAACAATCACAACATTCACTTGTTAACAACGCCATGACATAAAATAATACATCCGAGTTTATCAAAGAGGCTTACTTACGGCAGGGGGACTCCTCAGGCCGCCGACGAAACGTTGAAATTTTGACAAATTACGCTTGAGGATTACTCCGGGGGAATATGAAGAAAACCACGCATTCCCACAAATTACTGACTTGTGACAAATGTTCCCTCAGATGACCTGCAATTTATTCGGCTCGGTGAGGAATCTAGCTAATGCTGGGCCTCGGGAAATAATAACAGTGCAGTACGAGGAACACGAATATAATGTAGATGAGTGAGTTTTCTTGTACAAGTTTATATTCATCTCTAAGGAGTCATTTGTAAATTTGTGCGCTACCTTAGCGTGCCTTTGGCGTATTCACGGGAGAATGCCGGGATCGATTGGGTGGAATTTCCTTTTGCCGATAAATTAACTGATTCTGAGAAAATGAAGATTGATATTATAAAAACAATAAAAAAAAGACTCGTCTAATGTGTTAAAGGTTAAAGTTGGAATATATTTCGCCAAAAATACTGTTTCGAGATTATAAATTAATGTAGACGAACATAGGTAGTCTCAGGCATGAATTCATGTGGTTTTAGTCAGAAATTTACCTTCACTAATTAGGCAGTGTATATACGTAGTCAAGGAATTTTCCACGTCACGGTATTGTAAACTTGCGAGTGTTATTTACATTGTATTTAGTGTTATGAACAATTTTGAGAAATAATTAACCAGCAGTCGTCATTGTACCTACAAGTGTCAATTTGTAACAATTGCCAAAGCTATTCAAGTTTAAATTAACGATGACGTGACCCACATAATATGTATTGTGGTTGTTATTTAGTCATAAGCTCATGTTATATGAATATCAATATGTTCTTATCTTCTAGTTATATTAAAAAAATATTATCTCCCTAAATACAAAAGAATAAACAAGATCAACTCTCTTAATTTTAATATGTATTCAAGATTATGAAAGGGAAATTGTTAATATAAAAGCGCTCCTCCACGCCTCAAAGAATCTTTTGATTTCAATATTGCACTAAAGCACTAATTAGTGACAGTCGGCTACCTTATCCCAGACCATCAAAGTAAATTCTTTCTCAACAATATTAAATAAAACCAAAATCTTTGCAAGTTTCTTTATATTTGATATCAAATGCTCCTCGAGTCTGACTTGTCAATGCTAGCGATATGAAAAGGAGGTTTACTGCATTATCATCTAAAAAGGAGCGCAACCATTACATATCCCCGAAAGGAGATAAATATTTTATGTCATAATTCATCTCAGCTATAAAAAAGGGTGAGCGCAGACTGGCGCAGAGTTACGAAATGATTTTGTTTCGCCCGTCGGGAATAACACCGTATCTACACCGTGTACATGGGAATGACGATTTAGCCTTTAATCTAGGGAATAAAAATATTCCCTAGCTACACAAGAAAGTCGTGATTTGAACATCGTTGTATATTCTTCGAGCTAACGGATGTTTTATACGGTTTTCGTGTTACGTTTTGTCTGCATTGCAGAAGTGTCGCTTTCTTTTATAGAACATTTTTAAAGTTTCAGTATTTCTTGATTTTGTTGAAGTTTAAATTACATGCTCTAGTTTTAGTTTAGAGCCAGTAAGTTGCATAGTTTAAAAAAAATAATAATCGATTTACAATACGTTTGCACACCATACCTCCTTGTAGCTTCGAATGCACTGCCAAAGATTACAAATTGAACAAAGAAACGTTGATATTCCATCTTCAAAGAAAACCATTGAAATATTTTCTCTGACGCCATAATCAAACCCATTATCGAAACTTCCGCACACATCGCACACTTGAGAGCAAACAAAAGACGCATACAAATATAAACAAAGACTCCCATAAAGTGAGTAATTTTATGAATTTTCCATTAATTCAATGATATAATTGGAAAAGTTTGACCGCTGAAAGTGGGGTGGTCGCAGGAAGAACTATAAAATTGCAGTTAACGGAAACTGAACGACTTCTCAATACCATTATTCTGAAATACGGTCTAATTGAGTGCCCTGGCCTGCCCTTCGGAGACAATAATGGGACTAGGTCCCCAAGTGAAATTGCCTCGTGGTGATTGCTAATTTACTTATTACTAACGATCTTCTTTAATTAACCTTTGTTAGACGCTAGTTTGTCGGGACTTTATTCTAATTATTCTGAGTGGAGAATCATTGGTGTCTTTTTAAGGTTGAAGGGTGAGGTAAGTTACTTTACCTTACGTAAGAAATACTTACGGGTTCTTTCAGATGTAGGTTGAAATGTGAAGGATTTTTTCCACACAATTCAGGAAAACTCAGGAAAACTGATACGAAACGTTCGAAAAACACTTTTATTTTGATGATATTTTTGTTTCATTGTTGGTCTCGACAGTGAGTTCAGAATATGACGTCATTCAAATAAGGGGTTATGTTATGTATAATTATAACCTATTCACTAGTATATTAATCTTTACACGTTTATGCATAAGTAAATAACCCCTCATAGGAAGATCCTCTCATTATCCACGCATTCAATATTGGATGGTATGGAAAACAAACAAAAATTTTAGCTTCATACATAAAAGATGTAAAAACCAGTTCATCCAAACATTTGTTTAAGAGTAGCGGTTCACTTTAAATTTTCACTAAAATCAAAGAGCATGTGTAAAACATCATGAAAATGCAAACGAAAAACTACTATTTATTTTATTTATTTATGTACTTTGTGATTCTTTGAACTACAGATAGGTTTATTAAGTACATTTTTTATTTTTTCTCAGAAATCATACTGCACTCTCATTCTGGGAAAGTGCATTTATTTTTGCCGTTCACATATTTATAACTTGGCACGCACACTGCCAGGCAAATAGATGGAATCTACATTTTATAACTTTGAACCTTTATTTTTGTTTCTGCTGTAACATTTTGATATTTTTAATTTTATAGAAAAATATTAATAATATTAATAAGCGAGTAATCAGCTAAAGGCTTAGTTTTTAGAATAACAAAAACAAGATTCTTACAAAAACACTTTAATAAGTATTTTAGTTTCTAGAAAAAATATAGTCTGTACCTACTGTTAGTACCTTTCTTGAATAATCAAGAAAGGCTGAAATAGAACTTTCCGCTTGGCTGGTTCTAAAAGAAAAAATCTCAACGTATTATGGTAGTGACAATAAATCCTAAGTCCTCGTACATTCTAAGCGAACGATAAATAATATAGTGTATTTGTATTCGAATAATTGTTTAGTAAAACTGAGCTAAAGTTGGTTTGTGGTTGGAGAAGCCACAGCTCTCCCGTTGTTTTGCAATTGTAGAGGATTTGTTGTAATGGATGAATCGATGGCGCGAAACCGTTTTGTGAGACGGATTCACACTGTTGCCTAAGTTTGGACGGTCTCCAATAACGTTAGTAAAAGTGAAACAAATTGAAAAACAAACTAAATAAAAATGTAAGCTTTTAATCTGCTTAGAAAGTCTGAAGAATATAATTAGATGTAAGAACCTGATAAAATATTGTTGCTTAGTAACAGCGTTATCTTTAGAAAATAATATAAAATGGGTTTGGTATTTTTCCAATATTTTGCGTTCTGTGGAGGACATACATAAAACAATGTTTCAATAAACAAACTGGGACTAAAGTAATCTAGAACGCTACTGAGTTATGAATCTCAATTTCAGACTGATTTTAATTCAGAACCGGTTCGAAATCTCAATTTTAAAATCGAGATTTATAACTGAGCAACGGTTCGAGAAAAACTTTAAGTTCCATGAAAGTTTATGCCTTTAATATTGATTTAATTAAGATAAACAGCACCACCTATCCTAATAAAGAAGACGTTATTCTCTGCATCTGCAGTTTTTGTAATAAATCGCTCTTAACGGTTCAATTTAATGGAAGCTCGACAGGATTGTCTTCGCCGTAAATCTGTGTCGGCGAGGCTTGGAGACCGCACCGGGTCTTTTGTCACTTGTCCACAAGCGTCTTCTACTCCGCCGCCTTTGTTATAGCAGGGAATACAGTAGTATTGCATGAATGAGTTGTTATGAGTTCGCCATCAAGATTAACAGCTCTACTAAACTAATGTACTTACGTCATTGTTGAAGACATTTACAAATGCATACTGAACTGCTTGCAGAACATGTTATCCACCGAGACCAGCAACACAATGGTAATTTTAAGTTAGAATTTTTAATATTTAGGTACCTATGTAATTTTTATATGCAATTTGCTCTATTTCCATGCATGCCTGCCTTGCGTGTACTCCTACTAGTCACGTGATCTTTACGCTGCCCTGGACGCTAAAGTAAAGCGTCCAAAATGTTGTATTAAGCATTGTTTTTCACACAAAGGTCGAGCGTGTTTCTTATTTTTTCCAGAAATTTATTTTTAAACTAATAAGAAAAGCGTCGTAATGAATTTCTACTACCACTGTCTATACAGACTCCATGCTATCGCAATCTTGGCAACCCGAAGTTTCCTGCATTTGGTTTGAAGTTGCCGATTTACATAGTATTGGAACACTTACAGCCAGTTTCTTCATCAAAAGTTAAAGCCAAAGTAATGTCTAAAGTAAAAGTAACGGTTAAATTCAAATTTTCTATGAATTTTGCTGTCACTTTAGCCTTGAAAAAACGAATTTGACCGTTACTTTAACTTTAGACATTACTTTAACTTTAACTTTTGATGAAGAAACTGGCCGTGAGACTTCTAGGTCGAACTGTAACCGTAAAAACAAGTTTCTGCCAAACTTAGACTACTGTTCCGAATGCTTTATGCGAAGACAATGCGGCGTACAAAATGTTCGTTAATCACTGTGAATAGCGATCGAAGTTCCTTTAATACAGCATGGACTGGATTTAGTAGGAATTTATTGTTTATTCAAATTTCTAAGCTTTTAAACCCATTATTGCCTAATCGTAAAGCCTTTGAAAAATTAAGACAATTAAGCTTAAGTTGTGAATGAAAAGTGGTTTCAAATCTTTGAAAATGTTGCATACTTCAGTATTGTAGCGAAGGAGTTACACGCAGTTTTAACTTATTTTGCTTCGTTTATTATCCCATATTAAAAAGGATTTATACCTATTAGATTTGATATGAAATGATTGGTACTTATTGGTTCGCGTATATGTGATTGACATTCTAATAAGCAGTCAAAAGGAATAATCCTCGTGATTGGCGATGAACAAATGAGCATCGTGCATTATGTGACCGGTCACGTGTTTAATGTCTATTACTTTGCCGAATATGAAAGCTAGTTTCTCGCTAAGTATAGTTTTTGTAACAATGGCCTTCTATTGACGGGTGGACTATAAGCGAATAGGTTTGATAGGTCATACGTGCTCTATTTTGTGCGGAAATTATTGTTCCTATATAAAAAGTTATTGAAAATGTAAGTGTATTGTTATGTTGAGCAGTATAAGATCAAACAGACTGATCAAATTTACCTGTAGGTAAGATAAAAATTGCATTCATCATCATTATTAGCCTATTTTATGGTCTCAAAGCTGGGCACAGGCCTCTTCTCACACAGATAAGGACTGAGAATTAATCACCACACTTGCTCAATACGGGTCGGTGATTCCAGGTTTCTCCGTATGTTTTCCTACACCTTCAATCTGTCATTAGTGAAAAAGATATGCTTCGAAAGTATATACAAAAAAGTTGCATTGGCACTTGCCTGACCTGAAATCGAACCCACACACTCGTTCTTGAGAGGTTGGTGCTTTACCCACTAGGGCACCGTGACTTCTTAACAAAAATTCTTCTCAAAAATTCTCAATCTACCTCTATACTAATCTAATATTATAAAGCTGAAGAGTTTGTTTGTTTGTTTGTTTGAACGCGCTAATCTCAGGAACTACTGGTCCGATTTGAAAATTTCTTTCAGTGTTAGATAGCCCATTTATCGAGGAAGGCTATAGGCTACTTTTATCCCGGTACAGGAAGTAGTTCCCACGGGATGCGGGTGAAACCACTGGCAGAAGCTAGTCTCTAATACAAGAGATTCAAATACAAAACAATAATGATATTATTTGTCACATAGCTATGTTCAACTACCATAACAAGCGTTCAAATAATACAGTTTCGGTCCTAAATAGACCTTTACTGAAACGGGTCTTCATCGGCGATGATAATTATAATATAGAACAAGGAATTTAATAGGGCAAAGTTTATAGCAATTGTTCGAGAGGGTTATCTCCTTTAGGAAATTATAATACTCTTTTATATAGATAACAAAGGTATTTAAAGGGCGTTCGTTAGCAATAGAAAAATATTATTCAGGTATAACGATATAGCTTTGTTAGTGTATTAGGTACCAGAAAGGTTAAATAGATTTCAATAGTAACATAATGTTCCTCAACCTATATTTAGGAGAAGAATATTTATATCCTTCATTATCATTTATGAGTCCTATGAATGTGTATGTATATATTCTGATTACATGTTATCTTATTATGATGCAATTTAAATAATATGGTCGCGAATCTCAGGAGAGGTTTGTTTATACCTACGATGTCTTAGATTGAAGTACTCGGGTACAAACAGCATGGCTGGTATCAAAGGATGACTGACTACTTTACTCCGTTCCATCATACCTGATTACTACCTTAATGTAAGTGTATGTATCATATGTAACTTACTTCATCAGGCATAACAAATTGCATAATCAAAACTAAATACAAAAATTATTATCGAGTATTTTTCTATGTCAAAAGCGGTCTTATCATATGTTTTTTTTTTCTTCCTCTTCCTTCAATTTATTTGGGATCTGAACACTTTTAGATAAAGTAGTCTATACAAACAAAAATAACTAGTCTAGTGTTGTGACTTCAAATCTTGCGTACTATTCCGGGAACATCCGCATTTTTTCAGGTGTGTATATGAAATTCTTAGTAGCAACACCTTGGAGTCCGATTCGCTTTTGTACCCAGAATTTTTGCTCCACATTAACAATTTTCCTGATACGTGGGTCTATAAAAACACGATATCTAACCGAATATTTTATTTTCGTACTTGATATATCGAAAAAGAAAATCAATGTGCTCGAAAAACGGGCAACTTAATTTCATTCACTCACACATTCCCTTCCCTTCTTTTCTGGTTTATAACTTCATTTCTTTCATTTCCAGATTCATCTTTTCCGTACCAACATACCCACTAATGATTTCAGAGAAATGTAACTAAGAATATAAAATTCTCCACAAACTCAGCAAATATTATACTTGGAAGTAAGGATGTGTAATCTGAGACCCGCAATTTGCACTTAAATTACAATTTTTCGGGTATATGAGTTTCTACAGGGGAAAAATATGAGCAAAGTTGAGAAAACGATAAATACTTTTTTAAAGCTTTTTTCATTATAGTTAAGCTTAAGTAGTTTTAAGATTTATAAGATTGTATTTTTTACTGTTTACGAAAAAAAAAAACATGATTTTATGTAAAAATGTACCGAGTTCCTAGTAATATTTTTCGTCATTAGCTTTTAAAGAAGAGTAAACTGAGATAAGTCAATTTATGATACTGAAAAGCTGGATAAGGACCAAGAATTGAGTGATCATTCCATTTTGAGAACAACGATAAAAAAATCGATAGCAATGATTAAAGACTTCTGACGTAACAAAGGACATTGTTCCGGCTCCATACATGGTCTGCCTAAGAACCGTTCGAATGGAAAGTGACTTCTATAAACTCTTTAAATTATATGGAATTCTATGAAATAAGTTTTCACGAACGGACACTTCAGGAAACTAAAATAATTACGAAAAAAGTTAATATTTTGAGGTTATAAATAAAAAATAACCAAGCTTGCGTGAAATATCAGAGTAGTATTAATTAAAAATCAATCTACACTATAAAAAATATCAACAACACTATGTACAGCTCTATATGTTCTCTTCTAGATCTAGGGAAAGACTACTCTACTAGATACTAGGAAAAGAGATAAGTACCTAGTACCTAGTCAAGTTTAAGAGAATTCTTTGACAATGATCATTTTATAAAGTTGCATTTTCTGTCTGTCCCTATGAATGCTTTAGATCTTTAAAACTACGCAATGGATTTGGGTGCGATTTTTTTAAATAGATAGAGTAGGTCAAGAGGAAGGTTTACACCAAGGTTTTATATTTCCACCGTGCGAAGACGGGGCGTGTGACTAGTTTTCATAAATGCTTAGAATTTGTATGAAAAACAACTACCTAAACGCTTTTGCTTTCAACGTTACGTTTCTTAATATATAGTGAATCCACTTTGGATTTGTGATAAAACGCATAAGTATCCAAAATGGAAGAGTTCCAGTCACCACAATTCATAAAATATCGATGTTATTACGATGGAGAATTATTTATTTAAATGATTGTTATAGTAAGTTCAACTCAGTCTTGCGCGCGGCCTTATGTGTGGGTAACCCTTGTACATATACAGTGACTTTGTGTGCGTGACAAGAGGTACAGTCGGGTACAAATAAAGTTATTTAGGGGGTTGTATACGGCTGTTTAAAGAAAAACAGTTATTACGTAATTTAATGTTTATTTATTTATAATTATTCTGAATCGCTACTTGAAAAATAAAATATGAATTTTCAGATTCGCTACTCTCACCAAGGTCAATTATAAATTTTGACTCCATGTCAAAATGTCTATAGTATTCTTCTTTTTTCTTTTGTACATGTCGACAAGTATTATGTAAGAAGTATTTAATTCATCTTAGATATTTCACCTCAATTATTTCTTAGATATCTACTGTCAATGTCAATTTGAAAAAACGTATGAGAAAGTAATGAAAAACACAAAACTGTAAAATGTAATAATAAAAAGCTTTGATGTTTAATTTTTTAAAACGCTACCTGACTCCTTAAACATTTTCTCCGTGAAGAACTATACATTTTTGTAAACGACTGTACCCATAACAAAAAGCGATAAGAACACGTCATGCTCGGAAGACGTCACTGTCACACGAATGAAAGTTGTATATTTACAAGCCGACGCACACATAGGGCCGCGCGCAAATCTGAGTTGAACTATACTACTTTTATATTAAACAGTTACCTAGCTATGTACATGCCATAAGGCGGGAATCGAACCCGCGGTCTATTACCAAGAAGGCACAGACCATACTAAAAATGTCATTACCACACAAAATAATTTAACAGTTAAAGTAAGGTTTACCAATAACAATGAAAGAGGTTTTCGAGGATGTGCAATAAAAACAATGTTTATATTCAATTAAAGGTTTTTAATCATCAATATTTCTCAATAATGTATTATCTAAGAACTGAGCAGGGGGTTCAATTGAATTTTGGTATCTCGCCCAGCTTAAATACCAAATTATAGTCATTATGTGGGCACAACAGCCCACTGTTCTACGCCCAACGATACAATTGCAACAGTGATGCCTGATGGTAGGAGCTTCTTACAAAGTACACAATTGCGTCCAACATTGCGTTGCATCTTATTATGCTCGACTGCTTCAGACCAACACGTCGTACATATAAGGTCATGAGCTTCAACCTGTAATAAATAAATACAATAAAACATTAGTAAATGTCAAGTAACTTGCAATTGTGGCAATTAATTTGAAAACCGAGAAATTGTGTGCTTATGAAAACATAAGTAGGTAGTAACATTCTTATCAAAATTAGAAAAACACTTTCGTAGACCACTTACCATACGGGGAACAGTCCATTGTTGTATGCAACGAAGTATATCTTCGTTTTCTAATACCAAAGAACCTCCAGCAGATCCACAATTTATACAATATACCTACTAAGTATATTCTGCATCCATTGTTGTAATTATAATACAACTAAATTCGATCACAGACAGAGCAATATCCGAAAATGCCAGGAAAATCCAGTCCTTTACACACAACCGAGTCTACCAAGTACGCAATCTAATCGGAATCCGTAATCAAGCCAAAGTTGTTAGAATAAAACCATGAAACGCATAGAAAATCACAAAAGAAACGATAGTCGCAAAGCAATCAAACTGACTTCTAGCAAACTGACTGAAGTACACCAGTGTTGCCAATTACGAAAACTATAATCCTACTCGAATGCCAAGCTATCAATTCGCGATTTTGCTTAAAACATATAGAATACTAGTTTTTTTCTAGCTAGTCAATTTAGGTATTTAAATGAATAATATGAATGTTATATATGAATATATATTAATGTTATATATGAATGTTAGCAACTAATTTTAATAACCGACTTCGGTAAGGAGGTTCTCAATTCGGTCCTTATTTACCGAAATCGCGAAAACTTCCGAAACTGGCAGCACTGGCTGACGGAAACATTTTATAAGGCATCATAATTGTGACCCAACTTTTTATTTGGAATTTATTTATTTGAAGTGTCCGTGGAAAACTAAAATATGTTTCAAGCAATAAAAAATTAAATGAAAATTATAGTATAATTTATATTCACATCGGTTCTTAGGCCAAAATTGAACAATGTCCTTTCAATAACCATCAAACTGAATTCGCCAACCCTAACCGCGAGGCACGCGCGAAATTCGTTAATCAGTGGCGCCGAAGCCGACCGAATGCCAATCAGAGCGCTGCCTCAATGCTGCTTGTCCGCGCTGGCGTTTTTCCCAACATCCCTTTTGTACCAAGCACGGAGTAAGGAATGAGTGGAGATGCCATAAGGCTGGTAGGTCAAGCGCATTCTTCTAGGTCAAATAGGTACGGTGAGCATGAACTAAACATACGTCACAAGTGAACTAACGAGGCTTTCGGGTTATTTGGACGTCTGTCAACTATTTTTCAATGAGGGTTTTCTAAAATGGCAATCCACGAGGTGGCAGCACCGAGCGTCAGGTCCAGATAACTGTCAAAGTGCTTATCTTTACTATGAATAGTGAACGATTTTAGTGTTTTTTTTTATTTTATAATTAAAGCACTGCATTATTGTTTTACTATTGCGGTTGAGTAAATAAAAAAAACTAAATCATATTGTGTTAACAAATTTTTCAACAAGCTTTTCCTTAGTACCAGTGACTTTTGCACCCTCTCTCTTAGCTCAATTTTTAGTTCGGAAACCTTATTCTGACCGTAGTCCATAATAAAATCAATAACACTTCCAATATAACAGAATTTCAATAAACAATAAGTTCGGCACCTACAATTCCATACTATTTGACAGCTGTTTGGACCAGACGCATACGTGGCGCCACCCGGTGGCAGAAAAAATTTCAAAAACCCTCATTTGGTATTACGAAAAATATGCGGTTTCCAAAGAAGGCGCATAAGGGCGGAGACTAACGTTCCTCGTCCCCCGTATTTTGGCGCGCTTCTTAGGAGATTTTCCGTTATTGCACCTCCGCTTGTGATTTTGTTCTCGATGCGTTTTTCCCAACATCCCATTTGTATCGCGCTTTTGTCAACCCTACACACTATGCCCCGTTATACTGGATGAGTAGTATTTTATTTGGGCAATATTAGCTATCTCACTTTTGCAGAGCGCTATTGTCATGGATTCTAGTGTAAAACCGTTTTGTGGAATAAATAGGTGTGGGGTGTATTAAAAAATCTGCCGTATGATACTGTATAAAAGTGAAAGTGGAGTATACTGCCATTTACATAGCTTTTTGTAAATAGTAGAAACATGCTTTTGTTGGTACTTGTGATCTGTATGTATTATTTACATCTCCTTAGTGGAATCTTTGTTTGTGAATATTGAGATAAGGATTACTTCGAAATGTACCAACTATCTAAACCGTAAACTATAAATATAACTACGAATATCTAAGCACTAGAATGAGCAACATTATTTTGATAAACAAAGAGGACATGAAAGGACGGATGGAAAGGATGTCCCTTATCTTTATAACAGTGATATCTTGTGGATAACTTTATATGTGTAAAATTATGTAAGCTTGAACAACTATTTTAAATCGTGGCTTTTCAACTATTAGTTAATATGAATATGTGCTTGCATTTTTTTGCATCAGCATACATTTGAGTCAATGAGTATCTGTACCATTGTCGTGGGGTTTCTAATTAGCAGTTTTTCAATTTGTTAAATAATTGTGTGCTTAGTTACTTTAGTCAACTTACAGTGCTTTCACTCTAGCAATTTTTTTCACGCGTATAGATAACATCGGATTGTCTCCTCGCGACACTAATCTGTCACGCAGTGGCAAGTTTTATCGTTTGTACCTTGTACCAGTGGTATTTTGTCAATTGTGTTTTGTCACTCATATATACATACATGTCACCATACGAAACCTAACATTGCTGTCCAGGGCAAACGAGCGAAAAATCCGCTATTGTGAAAGCGCTCTTAGCAGCAGATAATGTCTAGTATTAAGTAAATTCTAAAAAAGAGATGAGAAGCTCACAATTTTAACGGATTTAGGAGTGAGAAAAAATGGCGCTATAAACTATAGGATACTGTACCCTTCCGTAAATTTTCGATCAGCCCGTTTATAAATTACGACCGCAATTCTCTGGCCAAATAATAATATAATATTAATATAAGACTCTTCGCAACTCCACTAAGGGTTAGTTACATTAATTCCCAGTTATAAAACGAAACATTTCGTAATCAAAAGATCTCCGGATAAAATCAACTTTGTGTAGTAAACTTGTTAATGTTCTTCAACTTTGGAAATGTTCGAATCCATAAAATATTGAACACTTTCACTTTGGCGAACATTTTCCTTGCCGAACGTTTCTGATAAATGCTAATCTCTATAAGTGAACAAGGACTCTTTTGTGACCACTTTCAATAAATTATCGGAAAAATACGATCATAAAACAAAAGAGTAGTAAAACAGTATCTAATGGAGCAGGGTTTAATCCTATTGGGGCTGTTCGAGATATGGCCGCGACGAATAATGGATTGGCCGATCTCCGACAAAAACTGGTAAAACTTCAATACGTAATATTTGTTGCCATACTGGTCGGGGAATAAAAGAAAAACAGGACTGACTTTTTATTGGGTATTAGGTTTTTACGACTTGTATTGTAGTGGTTCGATGTCTAATTTGTTTTTTTATGCAATGCGTTATTCAGAACATTTCCATTTGGTTTCATGGGGTAGACTCCTAAGAGAAAATTTGTAAACGTTCACAAATGAATACGGTAAAATATTTTTTTTTCTGTGGGCTTTGTTACAAGCTCGTGTGTATGACGCTTTATTCCTGGTAAAAGCCAGGCTGAGCTTTATAGCACTCGTACTCTTGTTCTGATCCGAATGTGCCATGCGTGTATATCAATGTGAACACTAGACAGTGTAATCCTCGGCACGGTAACTGGCTAACTCCAATGAGTTACGTCTTACCAAGTCCTTTAAACCGCTCTAATTGCTGTGTCACTGGTGTATAAGTACCTACACATAAATTATTTCTTACTCTTGACTTTGGTACTCTGTAATTTTTGAGTATTGTAATATGAAATCATTTTGATGCTTGGCCTTAAGTACTCTAACATAGTTGGGTTAAGGTTTGGCAGATGACGATGCTTGATCATAAGTAACTACTCATCTTTTTTTTGTAATATGTTACATATAGGTACCTACATATCAATGAAATGGGACAGCACTTACATAGCTATGTTTCAGAACGTTGCATTGAAGTAGACGTACACGGGTACTTTTGACCAAACACATGAAAATAAAACTTAGATGCAGTTACATAGTTTGTAGTTGGTGGAAATTGCAATACATTGTGCTCTCTAAAATGTGAAATAGACATGTTACCTATTCACGTACCTATATTTTGTAGCGTAAACAGTGCTAGTAAATCGAGTGTCTTGCACATGATATACGTCTCTCCTAATGTTTGATGGCTGCGTATGATCATATTGACGGCAGCCAGTGGCCATGTATCTATGCTCAGCGTTGGAACTGGTGTTTGCACTTCTCAGCTGACAAAGCAAAGGACATATCTTATACAGGAATGAATTTTATCCAGTGCGCAAACTTTGTCAACTTATAGTTAAATAAGTTTTATAGATACGTATATTTTTATTTTGTCGTGTTTTAGTACAAAAAAGAAAAGTTATTGATGTCGAAAGATGTTTATTTTGTAACCGATTGTATGGTCACAGTCGTCATAGTAGGCACGGCGGCAACGCGAAACTGGTTTACTGACGCGAGCGCTGCTCTAAGCGCGTAAGAATAGTTGGTATCCATATTTTGCTGATTTTAGAGCGGACAAAAGAATAAAAAATTTTTTTTTACTGATGATGCAGATATGTTCTATTATTGATTCTGGACCACCAGGTTTTTTTTGTGCACTGCTTAAAATTCATTCCTGTATAGTGCTTGATAATTCATTGACTTGGTTTATTACTTTTGAAATAATTATCGTAATAAGTGGTGTACCTACGTAACAGCTGAAAAAATGAGGTCTCTCAGAAACACGAGTCTTATTTTAACAAAAAATAAATAAAGATCCCGACGAATTAAGAACCTCCCTCTTTTTGGAAATTCAGTTAAAAAACTGCGTCTTCTCTCTTTGTTCTCTCGTTTTGTGTAAACACTTTTGCGAAGTACGAGATGTCAAAATAAATCTGAAAAACTTGAGTGACACATACAACCCAAATATTTTGTCGGAATACAATGTTTTTTATGGACATCTTGGTCGTGATATGGACATTACGGACAATGCCACCGTTCGCCGGTCCCGGACGGCTCCATTACAGATAAGAAGGGAATAGAAGTAATATCGATACAGTAAGCCAAAAGCTGTGCAAATATTACCAAGGATGTGTTGATGGTATATTGAGTATAAACAGTTTTAGTTTCGCGAAAAATATACTGAATATATTTTTGTTTTTACTAGAAAGAGTTGTAATGTGCGGTTGATTTTTGTTTATCTGTTATTAAATTATTTAAAAAACAAAGTGTTAGTTAGTAAAAAACCAGTATTCAAAACAATATAATACTATTGTTTTGGGAACTATTTTCCTTTCTGAAATATTTTCATTCGTTAAGTAAAACTTTAAAACACAAAATTCCGTAATCGACAAAACCAGCATTCCCTCCAGGTAACAGATTGAACTAAACAACTAAAAACCCTCTTTCTAAAGGAATTTCTATAACATAAAGTTGGCTAGAGTGTTACACTAGCGCTAATACTCGTATTTAAGTTAGCAAGCGTAGAAATATCAAACGTTGAAAACTTTTGGTCGTGGAAAACAGTTCCGCAAATTGCATGTAATTTTGCGCGGTTCCCTGAAAAGGAATTCACTAATGGCCGTGCGGAATCCCTCTATATAAGTACAACACTCAAAACAAGCAATTGCAATCAACTGAATGGCATTATTTTATAAAATACGGAAGGCGTTTAAATATTCGTCCTTTTTATACCGCGTAAATACACTGTAATGCCAGCCATTGCGAAAATAGCCAGCGATGATTATAAAATTAAATGCTTTAAAATATTTATTCAATGGGTTTGTTTTTAATGATAAAATTACAAATCGAGATCAAATGATAGGTATGCCGAATCATACTTACGTATCTATGTATCACCTACTTTTTCATTTTTATCTACCAAATGGCACAGCTCACATAAAAGATGCAAGCGAAAGAATAATATACATAGGATGCTCTTACTCTTTATCGCAGCGCGGAAGTTTGAAGTCAAGCGGAGTAACTAGTTACCAAGTTGGTCGGAGCGACTAACTACGAACATGTCACTAAGTAAGTATCTTCATGGTTAAGCAGGGACAATTAATCAGGCGTCGAACGTTCGCTAGTGTTTGGTACTTGACGTAAATGTGGCTACTAGGTGTATAATCATGGAAATTTACATGAAATTCACGGTACGGCTGTTGCATAATTTTAAAGTCGCCCACCGGGTTATTGGTCGAATTCGCTACGTGGCCTGGTAATTGCTTAGTCGAATGAAATGGTCTGGTTTTATAAGCTCTTCACTGCTACTGAGATATATTAGAGAAGAGAGTACTATCAAACAGTATATGGAGAGGAAATTAAGACTTCGTTTGTTATTTCCTGTTCTAAAATATCTAGGTTTGTGGTAAAAGTGCCATGACCCAGAACAACTACACACGACAAGTCGAAATATAGGTATCAGCGCAACTATTGAAGTCCTCGCTGAATCTGCTACATTTAAAAGCTGTCGAAAATGTTAATAAATTACATTGAATTTAAGTATAATTTATTTTCAATCAAGTTTATTAGGGTAACACAAAAGGTATCACTCACACTAGTCGCACAAAGACAGGAACTAACTGAAAGACTATTGGATCGTGACTAAAGTAATGACACGCTTAATCGGCAAGATTATCAGCTTTGCGTGCACACATGAGAACAACTTACTATTAATGTATACTCAAACAGAAATAGTAAATGAGATTCAGGCTCAAATATACGACGGTTTACTATAAATTTTCAGAGAAAACACTTATTTTTAAGTAATTATATTGTCGGTGAAAAAGGGAGTTGTTAGATCTCCTGCATACCTCCTTACTAGCTGCTAATAAGCTTCGCGGTATTTAGTAAGCTTGTTAGAATCTACTCTATTCTAACAGTTCTTAGAAATGTTGAGCTCAGATTCCACGAACTGAGTTGCCTTGAGTTTAGTAGGTAGTATATCTATATAGTTCGCCCCCTAATGCAAGTGAATACCTATGCATGGACATTTGTTTCACGGAAAATTATGTTTCGTTAATTTTGGTTTTTGTTTGATGTTCAATGTTCATACATATCGGAAAAGCGATGACTGAAACTTCTTCAAGCACACAAATTACCATTGTATTAAAACTGTTTAATTTATACAAACGTAAACATTTCCCTAACCCAATAGCACGGGAGTTGAGTAAAATCACAGAAACTGCCGTAAAACACAATCAAACCTTCCGAATGTTGAAGTTCTTGATTTGTGTTTTCTTAACAGTCCCACAGTATCGATGGGGTATCGTGACGTAAATTCAAAGAGCTCATTAGTCCTAAAACAACGTTAACTTGCGACTTGTTTGAACATGGCCAAATCAGTGACGTTTTGCGGAACGTGGGTCCCGACTGGGAGCTATCGGCGGCGAACACAGAAAGTAATGACATTTTAAAGTTTTGGGACCTACCTTTATACGTATTGTTTATTCAGGAACATCACTACTCGCAATGTTTGCTATTTGTTAAAGTTTGTCATATTCCGCTTTTGATGGAGCGTGTTTCATAGTAGTTAGGTGTTTGGAAGTAGTTTTATTTAGAAATAAACATGTGAAGTTTGTTTGGAAAGAGAAATTGGAAATGGTAACGCGTGCGTCTAAATATTACCTGTTTTTTTTCCTATTTCTGAACATATAAAGGCTTGATTGGAATTCAGATTTTATGAGCATGTGGCACCAGGTTTGTGCTCTCAGGATAAGATGCAGCATAAACTAGTAATACTACCTCCTTGCTTTATGGACCTTAAAATTAACTGTAATATACCTGTCCCCTTCTTATAGTTTAGGTGCTTTTTATCTCTGCAAGTTAAAGTAATATCGTAACTTTAGATAGTTTCCATATCAATTGAAGACCATATATTATAAGATATCTTGTTCTATTATGGTCTTGCCATTAATTATTTCCTTCATTTTCTCCACCGAAAATTATATTTATCATACCGGAATGTCTTTATTACATTTTACATTCACAAACCTGACCTCGGCAATAATGTTGCTTTACATTTGCGCCAGATTAAAAATATGACTGAACAAAAAACACAACGGGCTATGACGTGGGTCCCTACAATGAATATAACAACATAATTTTATAAGTGAAATTTCACTTTGATGGGACGTCACTGTATTAACAAAAGCGAAGGGAAATGTAGGGAGACCCGAAATGTGCCTATTTTTATACATCGTTGCTTTGATAATATTACTGTAGGGTTCATGTTTTTCACATCTGTTTCATTGCGGAGTAATTCAAATGTTTCATCATTTGTACTGATTCTTTCGAGAAATCATAACACGTATAAAATGTTACGAAAATATTTTTTTCAACTGAGAAGAAAGGTCGAAATATTTCTGTAAGTATTTTCCTTTTTTACCCACGACGGTGACGGATCTTTTTCTTTTTCATCACGATCTTACCTTCATATTATAGACTATAATTCGTATATGCTCTCTAAAAAAGTCAAAAGTCTGAAATAAAATTAAGCAAAATTAAAAATTTTGAAAAAACCCACGACGGTAAAAATCTTATTTAAAAATAATAAAATAACTGAAAACCCCCGACTTAACCCAATTATTATGTAACTAAATATTATAATAGACGTAATAATAATAATTTTACCATAATACATAACCGAGGAATAACCATCGGGGGCTGCCTTTTCTATATGCAATTTCAACAATTAATCATACTCATGAGTGTATTATGTCATCGTTAAATATCTACAATTCTTCAATAATTGTATTCACGACACTAGAAATCCTTTAGCTGGTTTAATGGCAGCCCCCGACGGATATTCCTCGGTTATGTACATATACTTTTATATATATACTTACTTTCTTCTTAATTGTAATACTAAATTATGAATAGTTTTTCTTCGTTTACGCCATCAGAGAGCGCTTACCTTTTAATAACTTAAAATTAACGTTTCACTCTGTTTCCAACAGAGCAGCGAGTTAAGAACTTCGATTAACTTTTTCCCGATCCAACATTCAATACTTAATTGGAAAGTTTAAAATGTACTTTCCAAGAGATACGGTACAAATCGACATTAATTATGGAAGCACTAAGTTGCTTTGATTTCTAAGGTCTGAGAGAAGAGGTGAGTATTTTTAGAAGTAGTCAAATAAAATGTTTTCAAATTTAATTTTGAGTCTTCAATGCCTATTTAGAAAATAAAACAATAAGCCTTTTGCTGGTCTTGTACATAAGTATTGACCTGTGTGAAGAAAAGTGTGTGATATATTAATTCCCGCTCCATGTGTCTGCCTGTGGTATCGAAGGTCTTTACCTAATGAATAGCTTTTTCCTTCTTTTCCTCCTGCCCTGTTCCCAATTTTATTTGGGGTCGGCGCAATATGTCATCCCTGCCATTTTATATGCCATTTTCCACTATCACTCGTGATACTGACACTCACTCCCTTCCTATTCATGTCATCTTTCATGCAATCCATCCATCTTTTATTAGGTCTTCCTCTTCCTCTCCATCCTACATGCCCATAACTACCATGACAATCTTTCTTCTACTTCTCATTATTTATGTAACTGGCGCTACTTTCAGACTTCCTCTAATGTAATCATTCTTAATTTTATCCATTCTTGTAACATCACACATCCATCTCAGCATTCTCATTACTGCTACATGCGCTCTCTTCTCATCCCTCTTCTTCAATGTCCAACACTCCGATCCATACAGGACGACACGTCTTATTACGGATTTGTAAATTTTGCCCTTCAGTTTGAGGGGCATCCTCGGGCATCATCAATAATGAATAGCTTTTTCCAAAGGAGGTTTATTTAAAAAAAAAAATGTAATTTTTAACGCTACACCATAATAGCTCTATTAATTTTACCAATTTATTCTACACAAAACAGGATATACCATAACCGTTTATATCTATGCTAGTAAAATATATCTATAGTAACGGATATCTAGTTTAGAATTTAGAGAGGGTTTACGGCACTAACTTCGCGGTGTATTGGATACGCTTGTGCCACGTTTGCTAAAAGTACTTGAGAGTAGCAATATTCTGGAATCTTCCTTCAAGGAGGTATCACGTCACGTTATTTTTCTCGATAGCGTTCAATTTACCAATATTATTTGAACTTTAATAAAAAGAGATTTGTTCAAGTATTTTTTAGTAATAAATTCAAATAATATAATTATACAAGTTACCTAATACTAAAAATATTTGGCAGTCAGGAATTTAATCCGTTTTATGAAGTTGTTGAAAAAAGAAGAAAAATTTTAATAAGCAATCATGCACAAGGACACTACGAAAGTACAGTTGTTTCTTTTTGTTTTATGTAACTTAGTCCTCTTTTCCATTTAGAATATCAAGATTCAGAAGTAAATATTCCCACATTATTTACAACATATCGCCTTAACTCTTACGAACTCCGCTAGATGTCGTTAGTTGTCCCTAGTTTATAATGTCTATAGAACTCAGCAGCGAAGATAAACGTGCATCGTGTTACGCCATGACAGATAGCTAGCACTAATTACTTGAGTTTTGTTTGTCTTGCGTTTGCTTCGGCTCATAGTATTCCACTTAGAACTTGCTACTTAGTTTAGAAACCAAGACTTGGTAAGTTCTATTTGTTGATATGATGTATTTGTGTGTTGTTCGCTGTGTGGGATGCGACAAACGATGCTTCATATTGAAGTAACTATTAAGTTTAAGATAGTTTCTAGAAATAAATATGTAAACTCTTTACTCAGGACCACCAGTATTAAGCTGTGTATTTTTATTAAGATGTACCTACCTAATTTCACTGAAAAACATGCCCTCGTATTATAGATCCTACTAATATTATAAATGTGAAAGTTTGTGAGAATGTATGGATGTATGTTTGTTATTCTTCCACGCTAAAACGACTGAACCGATTTGGTTGAAGATTGATATGTAGACAGGTGATACCTACCCTGGATCAACACAGAGGCTACTTTTTATCAACTCACCATGCGGGCGAAGCCGCGAGCGGAAGCTAGCAATATATAATTTATTTAAGAGCAAGGTCAACCTTTTATAATAAAGGAGTGTCGTAAAATCAAACGAGGCAATAGAAGTTGCATGAAAAGTGTTTGACGTAAAAATTAATACAAAAACAGCAGATGTTTCTTAGTAAATAGTCTACGTGCTTTTATTTCGGGCTGAAAATTAAGATTTTATTTTGATAATAAAACTAGTAAAACATTAATTAATAAGCAAATCAGCCCAATTAGTCCACAAATATAAAAAGATTATACAGTATAGTCTAGAACAGCACGTGCACTTTAAAGTACCTTTAAATCTACGTGACACTAAAAGAGTACTAAAAAAGCAAACTATAAAAAAATCCTTTATAAAATTAGCAAGCGGGACACTGACTCGCATGCAAATAAATAACGTTGCCCTTCAAACTTTAAATTAGTTTTCCCGGCCAGAAATTTTAGAAGCATGCATCATTGTGCGAACTAGCTTTATTTATCTAACTTACCTACGTAGCTAACTTTGTTGGGACCGGCTGCAATATAGTATGAACTGCTTGGCATTTTGTATGACTCATTTTCTTTGTGGCCAGTTACATTCTAAAATGATAAAACTCTTTAGAGCCAAGTTCTAAGGTGCACTAATTAGCACGAGTTAGGCAAATGGTTCTTTATTCACGAGTTCGTATAAGTATTTATTATATTTTTTATTTTTCTTTTGTAAATAATTTTAACTCTACTGGTGAAAACATGAAAAACCTTTCCCCTATTGTAATTAATGTATTATCGTATAAAAGTGCACTATTTTGATCTTCCACAGTTATTTTTCGTTTTGTTTGTGATTCAGTGGTTTCAGCCTATTAATGTTTTACATCTAGCCACAGCCGGTCTAACTGCCTCAACACTGGTTGTGAGACTTTCCGGATTCTGTAAGGAGACAAAAGAAACATTAAAGTCTAAACTCAAACAGAAACTTGTAATAAATAACCTGTTCGATATTAACTGGCTGATACTAAAAGCAATCGAGAACAAAAACACACACACACACACACACACACGTAGAAATAAACAAAACATTTTCTAATATCTGCGAGGAAGCAATATACGAAAAGCTAATAAAATTTATCGATCGATAACTGACATCGGAACAATAGTGGTCCCCTTGTGATCCACTTTATGAATGGGACCTCGATCGGAGCGCCAGGAATTTGGAATGAATGGCTGCACCGCACTTACGGACGCCACTCAACCCTAAATGATGATGATGATTTTCATTTTGGAAATGAATTTAAATGTTTGGTAAACAATCAGTCAAAAAATTACGATTATACAAGGTGTTGATTTGCACAGCTAATATGCACTGCTTTTTTTGTCATTGTAATGTCATAGTATTTCAGAAGTAATCCAATTTTATGAATGAAATTTATGAATAGTCGTTGCGTATGCTGTGTGTTTACGTTTGTGTGAGGGCGCAGCAGGGTTTTAAGGCCAGTAACACACGCGCCAAGTTTAAATACGGCTAGATGACATTGACGGAATTCTGGAAAAAAAAAAAAAATACGTACCAATTTTTTTGTTGATTTGGGTCGAGAATCATTAGCATAATTACGTCCTTGAATATGGCACGGATGCAAATCAACAGCTTGTTTAAAAAAAAATTAAGGCTGTAGATGAATATGTAAAGGTTTCTTTGACTACAATTGAGAAAATGGGATTGTGACAGATGCTTGCCTTTTTTTAAGTTGTTAACATTTAATTTTTATAAAGCCGCATGAAAAGCTTTTCAGTGAATAATTAGCTCTCATTGATTTATAAACATAAATTTTTATGTTTTCTTTTTATGCTTGAATCTTTGCAGTGAAAATTTGATGAAATCATAAAAAAAGTCTTGTTACGCTGTGTTCATTTTTAATTTTTATATATAAAAAAAAAACATCTTAGAATTTGATGAAAATTGATTGAATGAAATACACTTTTCTAGCTAAAGTCAATATTAGGCCCAGCCCTAATTTACAATCATACGGAGTTGTAGTAAATCAGTGGGGCAATAGCCGAAACAGATTGCAGGCTGTCGTTCAGAACTCAGACCACAATGATTTGTGTAACTAGCATCTGTCAGATCGTCAGTGCTGCGGGGAAATTACATGCCAGTTGCAAGGTAGTCGCGCTAGAACGAGCCTTGCTTTCAAGCCAACGATTTTACAATATTGTTTTTTATTTTCCTGTATTAAGTCAACTGGTTGAGATTATTTAAAATGTTCCATTCTTCTATAGGAATAACGAAAAATAAATGAGTAGGTAATGCCAAATTTATATTTTTTATTACATATATGGTTCTGGGATTAAGCTAGATATGCTTATGTAAAAAATGTTCCATGAGCGGGTAAATGCCAGATTTATTACATAGATTATTTGTGTTCTGGAATTGAGAATGTTTTGATTGTATGCCATAAAAATAGTGGAAAATGATAAATGAGTAAATTCTGTGAATTTGAACAGCAAGAATCTATCCGCAAATTTTTTATAATACCTGTAAGTCCAGTACAAAATACAATACGCTATTTGTAATCGAATTGTAAACACAATGCTTTGACTGACATTTAAAAGGTAAAGAAGAATTGATCTTTTTTAAAAATGCACAAAGTAAATAGGTAATATTGTACTGTACAATGTTTTCGGAGAAATCGAGCATCAAATCAACAGTTTTATTAGTAACAGATGAAATATCGAACAGAGTTCCAGGAATAGATTGATGTGAATATATTTGTAAAGCTTTGATTCAATTGTTGCTCTATTTTAATGTTCAGTGAATATTTTGATATTTTTTCGCGTCAAACATATCAAAGGATTTGAAACTATTTTCAATACATAAACAAAAAAATAAAATAAAAAATCCACGACCATTTGTAAACTAAATTACAGACAGTAGGTACACAAGAAACAAAATCCAGCGTTCGGGAACCTAGATTAGGAAATAGCAAAAGCTACAAACTTGTACCGATTCCATACAGTTATAATCAGAACCAGAACAATAAAAGTGTTCAAAACCAATTGACAAACAGTATTACCTGCTATCTCGGCTGGTACAGAGCAGAGGCGACAATTAGAGAACGCAAACTAGAGACTGGATGTTCCAACATCGTCGGCTAATTACATTTGCTTCCTCTCACACAAATATTTCTCTGTATTTATGACTAAGTATGTAGATTCTGAAGCACTAATTGTTCTCAGAAGTTAGTGACTTTACTTAGGAGATGGGAGTTTTTGTCTTCGTTTACAGTTGCTTGTTAGAGTTTATTGAAGTTGATGTACGTTAGATAGTTTTTAAATTGTTGTTTTTCTAAGCAACTTTTTTACAATAAGTATTTGCATGTATGTATTTAATGGGTAGGCAATTATCATATGTTTTTGTTATACTTATAATACTAGCGACTCGCCCCGGCTTCTCATGAGCTAACAGTATTTCACCACTATTTAGTGGGTGTTTTATGCCTACATAAAAACCATCCTGTTCAATCACTCTAGATATCTATTGAAAAAAAAATGCATGATGATTGTTTGCGTAGTGTTGAAGATTTAAACGTACAAAGCGACTTTCTATAATACTAATATACAATAGGAATAAATCTTAACAATATTTTGTTGCATGGTTATAAGCAAATAGCTTAATTTTGGAAGAATCTAGTACTTAACTACGTATTAATGATATTTGTACATATAAAAACAAATGATTACTCATAGCTCTTGACTAAGTAACAGCTGTATGGGTAGATTGATTATAAGGTTAAGCAAAGCAAAGCTTGGCGTTGACTGCTGCAGAAAAACTGGGGGCCCACTTAATCAAAATACATCCCATCTATTAGAAGGTAGCTCTAGCTATGTAAACACATAAACACTACAACCAAATCATTCTCAACTAAGTAATTCACGTTATGTCCACAACTGTACTACGGACGCCCTAAAACTGTTCTGAGTAACTAAGGTAACAGGGGCAGTAAAGTGAAATGTAACTAGTACACGGGAGTTTCATTGCAAACTATTACCGTCCGTAATGGACAGTGTTTGACTAAACCCACTCTCAATTCTAATTCTGAACATGTATGCTGAATTAAATTCTTAGTAACGCTGCATGAGGAACGGAAATTATGCTTATGAAGAGCTTTTTCCTGGAATTCTACCCAGTAGTGTGTGAGAAGTAAAGTATCATCATCTTATGTCTAGCCTTTTTCAACTATGTGAAGATAGGCCTCCAGTCTTACAGGATGCAGATGTGTAGGTACCTATGTACTGTTGTTTTTCATGGAACGACTGTTTTATTTATTTATTGCAAAAATGTATACATTGTAATAATGTAAAAAGGTATACATTACCCTGTCAGGGCGCAGCAAATTGGCTTAAAACTAAATAATTGTATTACAATATTTTCAAAAAAAATAAACTATTTATTTAATTCTATTAGACTTACATAAAAATACAATTCCAATATAGATATTTATATATTATAATTATAATTATGACTTAAAAAATAAATTAGTTACAAGAAAATAGGTTTATAAGAAATTAACAATGTCTAGAAATCTATGAATGGCTCTGTCTATCTATGGCTGACTGAATTTATAGCTACTAAGTTCCTATCCGTAACGAGTGCAACACTTTCACTATTCTACTGAAACATGAAAAATAGGAGTATTTTATATGTACCAAAATTATATGAAGTAGTAATCTAGACACATAATAGGTACAATGATCTTCATATTTGTGTACCCACACCTTTCACATTCACAGTTCCTAAGTAGGTTTATGTAGGTACCTATTGTGTTATGCCCGCCGGCGTCTTCACAATAAACAATTTTCGTAAATCCTTTCTAGTCTGACGAATTTAGGCCGGCTCAAGATTATAACCATCTTATAGTTTTAACTTAAGGCGGGGTTAATATTCTGATGTGGGTGAGGATGTCTGGTTTCTTTGAAGTCCTGGGATCTAATTCGGTTTAGATACCTTGAAGTTTGTGACTTATGTTATGTCTACTTACAAACATGCGCTAAGAATTGCAAAAATGTTGCATATCACACTTACAAGATTTACATCAACGATATGTCTTGTCATATATTTGACGTAAAATGCAAAAATAAGTCTAAAGTAATGCGTTCTTAGTTTAAAATAACATGAATAGTATGAATATCAAGTTAGTTAATGAACAGGCTTTGTGATATTTCCTTCTTCCCAACTCCCTATTCTACGTTATCATCACAACACCGAACGCCACCAAAACGATGCATCTCTAGCGCCACCTACCGACCTCAAGCTAGCAACTTTAGTTCGAATCTAAGCAATGGCCGCCCGGCATCTATAACTGCGCGCGCGGTGAAAAACCCGAGTAAAACCGTGAATTACGACGAAAAGTGATATGGTGTGGTGATCCCCTTGTTTCCGGCATCCCGTAAGTACCTAGCAATTAATCATTTTTACCTCATAGCCTGTATCTATCAAGACATCTTATCGAGGTAAATTAGAGTTTATATAGGATTGTAAGCACACAATAGAGAAACACGTCAAGAAAGACAGAATTCACGAACGATGCTTATTTGTAAAGAAAATTCCAGCAAACCTGCAAAATATGTTAAAATACCAGATTTGACTTCAACATAACCTTTTTCCATTATCTCACACTATTTGAAGAAGAGTAGATACCTAATTCCTTTTCATCGAGTCACAATGACTCGAAAACGATGCCTCTCACACATAAGAATATTACGATTTCATACAGAAGTGCTGATTTCATATCTACATTATGAAATTCCATTCAATTACAGGAACATATTACACTCGCGTATTACCCTACTTTGGAAATCGCTGCGTCGACATACGGAACGTCGATATCGACTCCATGAAATCGACATTAAGTAGCTACTTTGAAAGCACTAGTTCATTTATAAAAGTTTGGACATCGCTGCAAAAGGAAACGGTAGACGAAAATTTTCCCAGTACATCGCACTTTCTGTATCAAGCTGCTAATAAATTGACTGTGAAAAACCGCAATGCAGTATACCAAAGGTTTTATTTCTTTTCCTTTTCAGTAATTTGTGGTACGTATGTTCGTACGTCTCTTACTAGAAAAGGTATTTTACCTTTCATATCATGTGTTTTGAGCGGCTAGTAATATTTCAAGTTACAGGCTGTTGAAATTAGAGAGCTCATGTTTCGAACATGAAACTTTTAGATATTAAGATGTGTCTACAAGATTTTAGTCGATAAATATATTTATGTAGTACACTGTGCGTAGTATTACGTAGTAGTTGACATTGATTCTGGTTTACGTAGTCTAATTTCGACTGAAAAAAAAATCTAATATAATTAGTCTCACTAATTAATTAAGAGTAATTTGTAATCTAAGATTCTGAGTAAACACTCCATGAAAACAATAGGTAATTTTAATGATAACTGCAAAACAGTCTATATCGCCCATCATACATATGCAAATTACATTAAAAGAACAACTTCAACCATCTTACCACAGAATCGTTTGATTCTGTCTGTGTATAAAAAAAAAACATAAGTACACCCTCATTGAAATCCACAAACTTTTACGAAACACAATCATTTAACGCCTTCATAATTAACACACGAGATCGCCGATCCGAAATGGAGGCCCGTTGTCGGATAAGCCTCTAACAAAGTATACGGAGGTAACGAGTGGCGCCTTTGATCTCACGGCAGCATCGTCTCCTTTGCCTTCTTTGAGAACTGATTGAGCGTACCACCCTGTGTGCATACGGAAACGTCTGGCGTACTTACACGGATTTACCTACAACCTACAACGTTTCTTTACAAAAATCGTTTACATTTCGGAGGTTTTACTACGAAAGCCCAATGAGCCGTGCAAAGAGATTTATGTTGATGTTTCAGTATTGATGGCTCTTTATTAATGGTTTGTTAAGTTATTTTTCTTGTTCTTTTTTTTTCGTTGCTTATAAAGTTATCTCGATACGGAACAGCGGGGGTTCTTAGTAGCTGACATTTTGGTACAATGTACCTACAATCAATGATTTTCTGTGATCAGAGTTTGAATATACTTACAGATTGTTGTTTATTTTGTATGTACGCTTGTAATTGTAGTATCACTAGAAAAATATTACTTTTTTCCGAATTAATAATAATCACGGTCAATATTAAGATATTTCAAACGAACCGCAAATGTCAATAGGTACACTCCTCGTCTGTTAGGTATAATTTGAACCTCAAAACGTAGTAACCAGAATTAGAATCCCTTTGATATTGTTCTAAGAAACCGTGGTTCGTCAAACGTGTACGACTACAGATTCTGTGATACTCGAATACGTCAGTGTAAGCATGAGTAAATATATGTTCGTAGCCGAAATCAGTTCCAAAACCTTTATTGTTTTCGCTAGTAGATGACGATACACGATGAAAATTTCATCCTCATCAAATACCCAGTTGCATTTAATGCAACTACTGTTACAAACGTTTGAATTTCGAAGGTTCGTTTATTTACGACGTTTATTCTGAAAATCAGGAATGCTATCAATTTAATAATTGAACGTATTCTGATGTTGAAGAAGACATACTGTAGTGTATAAAGACTTCCTTTTCTAACGCTAGACCGCAGTTAGTTTCAAGTTGCTGTCACAATTATTACTATGATTTTATTTTCTCTAAAGCTAGTTTAATGAAAGTTTTGACAACAATTAAACCGATTTATGACAACAATTGTCTACAAATCTAACAAAGCTGCCAAATGTCGCATTGCCAAAATAACTAAAATCTGGGCCGTGGTAGCCCTGAACATCCGCAATGATGAACTAATTTATATAAACGCGACGCAAAACAATGCCAAAAACAGACACAAATTGTATCTAGTATAGTGATCTATAACAATAGACGCGAATTACTGAGGGTATGTTAGCGAAACTACACACGAACAGGCCTAAATACAAAAAAAAAATCTAAATACAAAGTCTTTTGTCACTATCTTGCTCGTATTGAGTCATGTAGGGAACTTTTAAGTGTAGTTACTTGATTTAAAATATGTAAAGTTTATATTGGAACAACCTACGAAACTCGCATTGAGAAAAGAAAATTGAAAAATAAAAAAGTTAATTTCAGTGACATTTTCATATTCCATTTGACTTACACGTTTTTGCGTCCTGACATGGGTTTACCATTTCAACTTTATACAACGTTTATGGCAGCTGTAGCTGAAATGAACGAAAATTATATATTTTTTCCCAACTTTTAACTCCGATTTACGAGTATATTGTCTTCTTTGAGACGTCAAAGTGTCGTACGAGACTTTTTTGTTTCGGAATATGAAGAACAATTTTATCTTGCATTCATGAAATATTGAACGATAAAAACACATTTAAAGTTTCAAGCTCGGCATGTCGCCAATATTTCAGTATTAATAATTTTTGTTTCATATAAGTGTTCACTGAATATTCACTGATCCAGAAAGCAATATATGGTATTATTTGTCATCGGGACATTCGATTCGATATCGTATCTCAGAACAAAAAACAAATTCCGTAGTGCGAATTGTACTTTTACATTGTCATTCCTTATATTATTATTTACATATGTATTTTCTAAAAAAGTCTTTAACAAAATAGATTATAACTTGATTCCAAGTCTTCAATTCAGGAACTTAAAGATTGTCTTCTACAACTGCAAAGAAGGTATTTTCAATTGATCTTTGTTAAGAGTTTATTCCGTATACAATTTCTGGCTTTCCATTGATACCTATATGTGCCGAAAAGAACGGGACGCGGTCCAATATTGCAAAAAAGATCTATACACTTTTCAACACTGGCTTTTGAATCTCCATTCACGGCGCACAGGTCGGGTAGTGTATAGTCAGCAACAATATTTGAAACTATCACCTTGAATACGAACAAAAAATCTATTTTGTACACCTATATTTGTAGCTTATATCTAGTTTTATTAACCCAATGGATTCTGTGATTAATGATTGTTATCAGGTACAAGTTTTAAATGGGTAGTACCTATTTAAAGTTTCGTTGCTATCTGTACTAGTGCGAGTTTAATCCTGAAACTACAGTTGAGTCTTTTTCGCGCCTGAAACTACGGACTCGTGAAACAAGATTAGGCCTAAGGGAATGAGTTTTAGTAAAGTTCAGTCTAAAATTCTTTATTAATTTCCCTAACTAACGGAATCTTATTTCTACTAAATTAAGCTTTACATCAATTTCTTAACTTCTGAAATATTTTATGTAACTTTACATTTTTTTTTTACTGGAACTAAAATTCATCTAATCAATATTTTACTCTAGACAAAATAAGTTAATAATAACACGCATAACAAAAACAAGCCATAAGGCTTCTACAACACAACATTAAAGAAAAACTAGCGGCTAGAAAGCGCCTTCCATAAAATGCACTTCAGACGCCGTGTGAAAAGCCCCTAACTCGGCCTTAACGACACTTATGAAAGCCAAACAAGGGGACAGAAAACACTATGTAGATGTAAGTAAATAAGATAATTAGTGACGTGAAGGCGTCCGGTGAACCTTTGTTTTCCGTCCACTACCTAATTTTCTGTTCTCGGTAATGCGATGACTTCATGGAGGAAAGAAAGAGCGGAGATGCCATAAGCAAGGTAGGTCAGGCGCATTCTTGTAGGTCAAACAACGTAAGGTAAGCGTGATCAGTTACTAGAACTAAGGAGACATTTGGGTTCCCGGTTAAATCAAAACCCGTCGAAAAATATTTTGAAAATAATTTGCGGGTAATAAGGCCTATAAGGGCTAGTAAACGTTCCTCATCCCCCGAACACCCGCATTCTGGCGAGTTACTTTCTTAGGAGATTTTGCGTTATGACATCTGTGTTAGTCATTTTGTTCTCCATGAATGACTTAGGTCAGCACTGGATTGAGGAGGTCAGATAGGCAGTCGCTTCTTGTAAAGCACTGGTACTCAGCTGAATCCGGTTAGACTGGAAGCCGACCCCAACATAGTTGGGAAAAAGGCTCGGAGGATGATGATGACTTAGTTCAGCAAATGAATTGATATGACGCTAACAAGCAGAAATTAGATACTGTTGAAGTTGTTGGTACTAAAATGACATGAAGCATTGTTTGGTGGACAGATCATGACGTGATGTGATTAGTTGAGTAATTCCTAGAAATAGTTTAATAGGACTCGTGATGGGGTGTTCGAGCGATGAAGCGATTATGGAGATGAATTATTAATCCTTACTAATATTAAAAATGCGAAAGAAACTGGGTGTATGTCGCGATGTCACGCCAACTATTAAATCTGTGTAATTGTTCTGTATAGTATGGTTCATCATCATCATCTATGGATTGTGTTACTGGAAATGGGAGTTCCTGAACATCTTGTCGCTTTAATCCAGAGTCTGTACACAGAAAATCGATCTTTCGTTAGGATAGGCACCGAATAATCTAACATGTTCCAAACGAAAAAAGGTGTGAGGCAGGGTTGCATCCTGTCCCCTGCACTTTTCAACATCTATGGAGAGTACATAATTCGGAAAACCATCGAAAATTGGGAGAAGGGGTTTCCTGTAGGTGGAAAGAGATTGTCAAATCTCCGATATGCCGACGATACCGTTCTCCTGGCAACATCCATGGAAGATATGACTGAACTGTTCCAAAGACTCGAAACTGAAAGTGGCAACATTGGTCTCGCAGTGAACAGATCGAAAACTAAGGTGATGATAGTGGATCGAGCCGGAACACTAGCAAATGTCACCTGCAACATTCCTGGCATTAACATCGTCGACCACTACATTTATCTTGGCTCCCAAATCTGCAACGATGGCAGCTGTGTCCCCGAGATTAAGAGACGCATCGGGATGGCTAAAGATGCTATGACCCGTTTGAACAACATTTGGAAGAAGAGAGGAATTGGCATTAAAACCAAGATCAGGTTGACACGAGCCTTGGTATTCCCTATCTTCCTTTATGGAGTGGAAACGTGGACGATCTTAGCCCGAGAACGACAAAGGATAGATGCATTCGAGATGTGGTGCTGGAGGCGATTACTCCGAATACCTTGGACTGCAAAACGCACCAATGTGTCTATCCTGAATCAGCTCAAAATAAAAACCCGCTTGTCGACCATATGCCAACAACGCATTCCATCTTATTTCGGCCACACAGTGCGCAGAGGCGATGAAAGTCTGGAAAAACTGATTATCGTTGGGAGCACCGAAGGCAAACGATCGCGTGGTCGTTCACCAACCAGATGGACCGATCAAGTGAAAGACTCATCGTCCTCCGAATTCTACGCGGTAGTGAGAGATGCGCTGGATCGAAACCGGTGGAGGCAGATTATCCGCTCCAGATGTTACCCCGATGCTGACCACGATCCTCAGATATGAGGGACCGACTATAGAGGTTCTGTATAGTTTAGCTGGAGCCTAAGACAGGACAAGGATTACTTTTTGACTGCTTGCGGGAAGTTGTCCGTTACGCCACATAGAAATTTTAATTACTTACCTAGTTATTCTCGACTTTCGTGGACTATAAGCGCTTAAAAAGCAAAATATGTACTTGTCTTATAAAGTTTGTACATTCGATAATGTGACGTTACATACCTATTTTATATTTGATGTGAATATATTACTACTAAAATATACCTTCTAGGTATATCTTTTGTTACAATATTGCATTTTCTATTCGTATCTAAGCTTCAACATGAACTGACCACAGATAAACATGACAGATGATCAAACAATGCAGTACAGCTGAAAATAACATAACACACAAATAATAACAAATTAAAATCATTGTTGAATACAAAAACACAATACGAGTACACTTCGATTTTATGCGAGAGAGAGTTTCGAATTACGAGTCATCATCATCCTCCGAGCCTTTTCCCAACTATGTTGGGGTCGGCTTCCAGTCTCTTTCGAATTACGAGTAACCTATGATTAATAGATAACATCAGAATTAATTGGTTTTAGAACATTCTGGGAAATTACGATACAAATTATCTTAAGTAATTAATTGAATTTCTACATTTGCATTGTTGAGCTGAATGTAACTACTTTCATAGAAAACTAATTGACTGCCTATCTGACCTCTACAACCCTAGCTTTTGGGTAACATGATACTCTATAAGGCCGGTTGTTCCATAAATGAGTGGGTTGGGCTGTTTGTCTTCGAATGTCACTTAGCTTTCCAAGGCAATCTACCTACTACCTAGCTTGGTTTTGTTTTTTGGGGCTTGCTTTTTATATGTATTTGTGGTAACTAAGCCATCAATGTTCTTATTTTTGGGTACGTAAGGTTTCAGCGTTAGCTAAAGTTATAAAAGAAACTCGTTAGGTAAGAATTAAATGCAGCTTTTATTGATTGTAGTTACTTTTCATTACGATATGGAATTTGACCTGTCTTCATAAATAGTATATAAGAATATTTTGTAATTTATTGTTTTGCTGTTGATGCTGGCCGAAGACATCTTCCCAGAATATTTTCCTTGCATTGTAATATAAAAAAACAATAAACATAGGAGTTTTTCCAGCAGCATGTTCATGTTCTCGCTTGACAATATTGCACGTAGCGCAGTGTTTGTCATTTCCTTTATTATCCTACTCCGCGTCACTTTATGAGGCGCAATATTGAGCAATGACTACTCACATTTCGGTACAATGTTAAAATTTTACGACGAACACACCAGATTTACACGACTATAAAAAGTTATTCGTTGGTAATCTTCCTAATTGAATGTGTCATAATACTCAAGTGATAATCTCGACACAGGTTGATTCCCCAGTAAATAGCTTCAGACGTAAATACGTATATCCCGATCATTCAACGTATCTGTTCGAACACCGGCATCTCGTTTATTATTCATAGCCCGATGAGCGATAATAATCCTAAACTCCCTAAGAATGTTTACAGAGCCCTCTACGGGACCAAATTAAAGATATTATTACATTTCTAAAGCTCTTTTTCTACATTCGGTAGATTTATCCGAGAAAAAGGGCACGAAATATATTGCGATTAGAGGCTGAGATCCTCGTGTTTTTGTGCCCCTATTTCGCTCGAGACGTGTCTGTATCCGCACCAGTAGAATCCGAAAATAAAACAATATTAACGGTAAAATTACCCGGTGTGTTACATTTCTATCGGAACATTGTGTTGTATACAATGAGCGCTAATCTTCCAAGCCAATTTGATGGAGAAAGATTGCTGTGGAAATCTGTAAGATAAATTTTCCGGGTTCTTTTATACGGTCGCAGGATGGAGGGTACATTATAAAGTCGGTATGCGAAATCTTATGACTTATGACAGATATCCAATATTCCTCGAGGCGAGCGGAGCGAGTGCAGCGGAACACTTATAGAACACAAATCAAGAGCGGAAAAATGAAGGAAAAGAAGCAAGACAAAGCGGCTGCTCGATCGACAAGAATTTCATTGTGAAATATGTGTTATTTTCTATGAAAAATGTATTCGGCTTTTAACACAATAACTCAGCAAAAGATGGATCGCGTTTGTGTACGTCCATACTTATGTAATAATCGTGTACCGTGCTGTTTACTACCTAGTGTGTATGTATGGAGATTTATACAAGCTTCTGACCTTTCGTAAACAAATTATACATGTATACGTAGATGTTTTGATGCTTCTTGATATATTGTATTTCAGTACACATTAGAAAAAAAATCTCTGGTATTATTTGAATACAGAAATGAGTTTATTGAATTGGAAATTGGTAATGCGAGTGTAACATAATAAAATTAGTATAACATAGTTATATCAATGAGACACTAATTATCATGTCAAACACAAGTGTCACTATCGCCAAAATGAAACGAAGGTACGTTTAAATGTAATCTTTTATTCCCTGGTCTTCTATTGTACTTTTTCTCCACATAAAACAGGTATCTTCTTTATTCGTAGAAATGCGAATAAATGAAGGTCTTATCTCTATGAACTTTAAAACGAAAGGACCTTTTGATAAACGTTTGTTTTCCTAGATTTACATTGTAATAACAAACAGAATGCAGTGTTCTACAAGTTTATTGAAACAAATATTACGACAAAGTATTCAGGAGATCTTACAGTGTTATACTGTATTTACTTTAAGGAATTCATGTTAGAAATAGAAGTCGAATGTCTGCTATTTGCATATACATATTTCTTATATTAATCTATACTAATATTATAAAGCTGAAGAGTTTGTTTGTTTGTTTGTTTGAACGCGCTAATCTCAGGAACTACTGGTCCGATTTGAAAATTTCTTTCAGTGTTAGATAGCCCATTTATCGAGGAAGGCTATAGGCTACTTTTTACCGGTACGGGAAGTAGTTCCCACGGGATGCGGGTGAAACCGTTGGCAGAAGCTAGTCTGTCATATAGGAAATGAGAAAGAAAGTAAAGTGAAACCACTTATTAACTTTAATTTTTTCTCATACTAAAGTGACCTAATATATTTCAATTAAGTAATAAATTAAATATTTATATTATTTTTTACCGTTCAGAGTTTTTAAATTGAATCTTTATGAAAATCCTGTTTTATTTATTCAGTAATGTGTCAAGCGTAAAAATAAAATATGCAACCCCGTTATGTCTTGTGCACTTTATTAAATTAACTTTTGCATTTCTTCTTTTGCTGAAAAAATCTGCAGCAAAGGACCTTTTACCTAATTAAACTGACGCGTGTAAGCACTCTCAGTCATCACTTAAGACTGCGGAGAAATTGTGTTCGTTCTTTCTTGTGAGAATGAAACGCATGCATGGTGAGATGGAATTACTGTCCCACTGCTGAGCACAAACGTATTAGAAAGCATACGCATCAAGGATGTGCTTTGATCACCAAATGTTTTCAGATTGCAGATTTCTGCAACCTCTATCTAAAAGTAACCGTCAATATAGGTAAATAGGTAATATACTAATTCACTGGTACTCAGCTACATCCGGTTAGACTGGAAGCCGACCCCAACATAGTTGGAAAAAAAGGCTCGGAGAATGATGACGAGGTAATATACGATCTCTTACGTATCGAAAAAGTGATTTTTCTTAATTATTTTCTTGCAAAAAGTTATAAGTATTATTTCTTTACAAAAATACTTCAACAACATCAATAAATGTTTGCCCCAACTTCGACCAACCCATACGGGGCCTAACTTTATATCTATTACTCCCCATCAATTCGCCATACTCCGTGCGAGCCCGGTGGGACCATTAATCTGTGGAATGAACCGCGGATTACCGTGATCTACATTCTGATGGTGTTAACTCTCAACATGCTGTTATGATTAACCCCTATGATGAACGGGCTTGACTTGGGAATTAATATCAATGATTAACCTGTAATGTGCTCGAATTTAGCTTGTGGGTGTGGATTTTGGGTGATGAAATTTTTGTAAGTCGCGAAAAGCGAGTAAATAAATAACCTGTCATGAGGATATGATTTAAAGTATTTATTACAATGTATATTTAATTTTTAATTTAAATATATCGAGAAGTTCTTAAAGGATGCAGTACAAAAACACTGAATATACTAATATATTTTGTCCATTGTATATTTCCTTGTATTTATACACCGTGACTTTTTAGTCGTCTTACAAAGGTGGTCCACTCAATGTATCCGACATAAAATACTACTAGGCACGATTATTAATTTTATAGCATTAATTAAGATAATAGGTGCAAAGAAAAATAATTAATACATTAGAAATAAGAAACATCCTGTAAATAATGTTTACGTATCAAACGGTAGAAAGTAGGTACCTTCCCAGCGCCACGGTAAAGATATTTAACTGTGCTCGGGCCGCGCTCACAACAGGGTGTTTTTATAATCTACGTCATGCGTCATAATAATTAATTTATTTTTATTTCGAAATTATTCAAATCTCATAAATAACATTTTTTTTTTGTGTGAACGTTTACTAGTCATTTGATACATGAAGTGGGCTGCCGTTGTAAGACGACTAAAAAGTCACGGTGTATAAAAAAAATCTTCAAGCTTAATCAAACAGTCGCACTTATTCAAACTCATCTGCCTAACCACACATAAAATACACTACCCACTCAACACACTTTATTCTATCACCACGAGAAGGATTCATTAGTTGCCGACTGCCGTGAAGAGGGAAGCTAAATAAAAAGTTCAAATGGAAGTGTGACTGGGAAAGGCACCGAGGTTTAAAATATTGATTACCGAGATTCTTCGAGTCGACTGGATTAACGAGCTAAAGAAATTAGCCGGCAGTAATTGGCTGAAGAAGGCGAAGGTTGGCGTTGGTACATGAAGGGGACGACCTATTTTCCCGATTGGTCATTGGAGGGAAAAAATATTTACCTGATACTAATTAAAAGAAATGTATAATGGAAAAACTCAAAGTTCAAAGTATTTTAACGAATGATTTTGTTATTATTTTACTAACGAGCGTAATGTCTATATGTATGTGCGGAAAGCTATAGAAAAGTTGAGTGTTACAATTCGTTTCTTTATTTCAATCAAATGAATGATTCATGTATTAAACGTAGGTACTTAGCTATATTCTACTATTTCCCCTATCTCAAAGCAAAGACAACAACGTTGTCATCGAGAAACAGAACAACAATGAATACGTTTTGCAAACAGAATCCCAACTATTTGGGTTGCAGAGAATTTGTCAAACAATGATGACTCAACTAAACCTTTGACTGAAGCTCAAAATGAAATGCAAATACCAACAGAACAAAATGAAGCATATTATTCCAATTAAGTATATTTTTATGCATGCAGGTTTTAATTAAGGAGAATGAAATCATATAGTTTAAAGTCTCTTTTTGTTTGGACTCCATAAAATAGTGAAAAATCCGTTCGCAACATGCAACTGAAAGGAAAATCGTGTTCTGCCACCGCTCATTTTTCATATATGGGATTTGGAAGTACGAGGATGCGAAAATTAAGCAATGCTATCCGACAGATTATGTCCACTCCATTTGCTCCCTCTTTATTTATTAGCGTACGCTAGACAGGGAAGGACAAACACGCATTGTCCTATTTCATTACTTCATTCATTGTTTGTTTTACTGCATTTCTGTTCCTTTGTTTATCCTATTTTGGGAGTGCGACTTTTGCCGGAATACTTTAGCGGAGATATGGAACCTTGTTAGTGTAATCATAATTATCATTCCTCTTTTTCCCTTTTCCTTCCGTAATGCTGAGGATATTTTGTTTTTAGAATATGGTTATGTTCTTTACACAAGACTCCGTGCATACTTTGATATTATAGTACCTCTTTTTTGCGGGGCTCTTTTTTCCACGATAGGTGCAGTGAGTGTTTACAGATTAGTGAAAGTGATATAATAAGTGATATGATAGTGAGAGTGTATGATCTACTGACTAAAGCCCAGCATTTGTTAATTTTGCAGTCCTTTGTGTACCAGCGCCATGGCGTTTGATAAGGTATACAGTCAGTTAGAGCCCGTGCATCGGAGAGCACGTAAATGTCGGTCCTGCGCCTGATCTCTTTCCGGTCGTGTCGGATTGACGTCCCATCGGGCTATGAGAGTGAAGGAATAGGGAGTGCACCTGTGTCTGCGCAAATGCTTGTGCACTATAATACGTCCTGCGCAGCTGGCTGATCTCCTTAAATGAGAACAGCCGCCGTGGCCGAAATCGGCCGTGGACGCCATTATTATTACAGTCAGTTAGAATTTTTATTATTTTTCCCTTTATTTCTACCCTTGTTTAACCTCAAAAATTTTATGTTTTTTAAACAGTATCACTAAATCAACCAAGCAACCATTCTATTTGCGTGAAAGTTAACTAACAACATTTTATGAATTGACAAAGTTGTCAGTGATATCATATATCAATGGACCGTAACGAGGAGCCTCATGAATGTTTCAAACAGATGGTCGTTAGAGTACACGGTAATTAGTAATTGCTTCACTCCGCGTTAATTAAGCAGAACCCGGCATTAAGTAACTACTTTGAGATTAATAATGCAGCTAATGACTGATATGATGTCATCTTGTGTACTGCAATTTGTCGTGCTTGATTAAATGCATTTTGAAACTCTCAGCTTTTGAAAACATTGACGTGTATCTCCTGTTCTGTTATATTATTCCTCTATTTATAGATGATATTGGATCAAAGTTATGATTACTTAAGTTACAGTTTGCTCTTATCTAAATTATGTCAGTATGACCTTTTGATAATATCATACTATGTGTGTGTCCTCCGAGCCTTTTTCCCAATCATGTTGGGGTCGGCTTCCAGTCTAACCGGATTCAGCAGAGCACCAGTGCTTTACAAGAAGCGACTGCCTATCTGACCTCCTCAACCCAGTTACCCGGGCAACCCGATACTCCTTGGTTAGACTGGTGTCAGACTTACTGGCTTCTGACTACCCGTAACGACTGCCAAGGATGTTCAATGACAGCCGGGACCTACAGTTTAACGTGCCATCCGAAACATACTATGCTTGTCATAAAATTATAATAGCTGAAGTGATGACATTCTAAAGGATTGTGGGCGTAAAGATTGCTTTGTGTTGATTTATTTTTCATTACGTGGGATCCTTTATGGAGAAACATTATATTGTGTGCACAAGACAGGGATAGACGTAGGCCCGCGTCGGAAGAACGATGACGGCTTCAGAATACCAGCCATAGTCTGCCTTATATGAATGGAATACCCGCACCTCACGTTCATTTGTTTAATAGGTCAATGTTCGTAAATGGCCAAGGAGGTTCGTGATTATGGCATGAAAACTATTTTGAACCGTTTAGTGCTAAAATCTAATCAATTTTTTATACCTACACGTGTTAATTATTTTTCAATTGAATTCAAATTTTTTATTGAATTATGATACGCATTTTGGATTGTCAAAAAATGAGCAGTTCAATTAGGTACAAAAATTTTACCACAAACCGCAATACAAAATAATTAGTCGACCATTAATAAGTGGATGAAAACCACAAAATGGCATTTACAACGATTGACGATATAAAGGATTTATGGTCATTTAATTTATTAGCGTTAATAAATTGGTACGCACAAATAAATATAATCATGAAAACATACCGCCATTAAATGACTAACTGAATCCAGTAATTTATGTCTGGCATGCTGTCTAGGATATTTGTCATATCTGCATTACCCATTATTATATACCATTATCAGGATTCCAGTAAGGTTTCGAAGGCAATGCTTTGTAACCTACATAAGAATTCATATTACTTAGAAGAGCAAGTGACGTTATTTGGAATTTCTGAAAAGTGTAATACCTACTTTCTTTTCTTTCTTAAAATCTTTATATGAAATCGCAACCAAACCAAAACTTTTGTTCTTCTTCGAGAGTATCCCTGCAAATAAGAACACCGTAAAAAGCCGCACACGATTTAACTGGCTGAACTTTTTCCTTCCATAAAAATAAATTAAGATTAAAACAATAGCAGAAATATAAAAATTCATTTCGAGAAATTCCCGGAGCTCCCGGAAAAATTGCCCGAAGACAGCTACCGTCGTCACGGTTGAATTTACCTGGCCTCCTCCTTAAACTGAGTGCAAAAGTAAAAGCAATATCTTATTCTCAAGTTCAACTAATCAGCTGAATCTTAATCACCTTTTAGGTACTTTTGCCACTTCGGGGCACAAAGTAAAGAAAAGATAAGTAAAAGCTTCTTTGCTTCCCTATTTAAGTACCTTTTTGCTCGGCGTGGTGCTATTGGCTATTCCCAGAAGGCATTATTTATTCTCGACCTGCCTTTTGACATCGGCCACTCGATGCGATAATCGACATCGAATTATGCAATTTACACAATTCAGCCTTTAAGATGTGTTGGTTTTTATTTCGTTGCATTGCCAAGAACTGGGCTGTGTTAAAAAAATAATAAATAATGTTGGAAATAACGTCAGTTGTATATATCAAGTAGTTGTGACCGAGTGAACCGTAAAAAATATTGTAAAATAAAGAATTTATGTCATAAAGCTTATTCCTGCAAATATGCAGTCAGATAATGTAAACAACCTCCTGGCTATTTCACAAGCGAGTTTGTATATGTGTGTATCATATACCACGAATGTATAAAACCAAGAACTGTTCCAGTTGACCACAAAGCAAATATCCGAATGCTACCGTGAACGTCAAAACGATGCTAAAAGCGAATTATAGTGAAATCGCTCATTTGGTGTGGCAAGAGAGTTGCCAGATCCATCAGGATTATTCATTGGACATCCGAAATGGTACATTATTCACTGTGATTAACGTGCTCGGATCAGAACGTGATCCGTCACAGTTTTGGTCGCAAGACAATTACAATTACTGCAGTTGGACTGGGAGCGAGTTAAACGTTGTGTTTAGTATCGACTGTGGACTTTTAGGGGTTCGCTCTAAGGGAATTATAGTGTGCCACGTTTGACTGATTGCACTGACCATTGTAACCTTTGTTTGATGTAGCGTGAGTCTGTTGGGTTTTGAATTTATGTCACACGAATTCCTGCTGTGGTACTTTTTTCCTGACAATAACAGAGCAGAAAGAGCTAAGCACGTACATACGTAAATAACTTTGCTATGTCCTAGACTTACCTATCTATTAATCAAATTTTGACCTTGTGCTTGTTAAAGAGAGGAGGTAAATTTTCTCCATAAAGCAATAAACTAAACTTAATTGGCTATCTATAAAATAAATAACCCAATCCCCATAGTTATTGTCGGCCATCTCGGTGCAATGGCAATCTATCATGACTTATGAACTATAGCGGTCTTCGAGTTAATCGCTATTGCTCCGCAGTACTAACGCAGCAAGTTATATGCACCGTCGACGAACAGGGGAAGAACAATGAAATAGGGGCAATGCAAATCAATATCAAAGCATTGTTTGATTCCTTTCTAAGTTTATGTACACAAAGGAGTACCTATTGGAACAAAAAAATCTATAGAACGTCGCCTTCTAGAATGTTTATATGCAAAGTCACATTGTTTGCTCACTATTAACGTTATAAAACTTTTGAGTACAAAATTACATACTTTAACAATTAATTGTTTATATTGGTACCGAAATTATATAGTTATAATAACTGATTAGCTAACAAGACACGGTGACATAGACAGACAGTCCTACTATCCTCAAAGCTAGTCATTATTTTATTCAGTATCCAACAACAAATAAAAAAACAATAGCCAATTCGTAATATCAGCACAAAAGTATACATTTCGACAGTCATTCTGATTTGTCAGACAATATAACGAAGCGAGAGACTAGACTTAATATTATTTCGTTGTCTTTCATTTGGCGATTCCATTGTTTTCATTGTTGCCCTTGTTACTGTACGCATTAATGCCAAGAATTAATGACTTGTTCAAGTAAGTTCATAGAAAACATCTTAAAACATAAGTGGTCTTAAATTGTAAACAAGTTTATTTGTTTTGTGAGCTAGAAGAATTTATAACGAGTTCATTGATTTAAATCAAATTTAAAACTGTGCGATTGATTTAAATGACTTGGTGGACCAACTAGGGTGCTTTCTCCGTAGCAAACGGGTTGTGGTATAGTGTACTATAGGTACAACCAAAAGCCTCTTGGTGGGGGAACAGTAGTAAGATTTTGACTAGACTATCGATCAGGTTTTTCACTTTCTAAAAGCTGCTGAAAATATCTTCCAATGAGAGTTTTCCAGGTTTTAATGTCGTTTATGGATCAAATCTTATGATTTCCTCCACCATATCTGCTAAGATGGACTACTACTATTAATATTTTATTTTTTAGGTCATCACAAAGTTTTTCTTCGCTATTAAACAGTACGTTAACATAAATGTAAATGATTTACCTAATAGTACATAGTTCAGCTGCATAATCGCATTAATCAATCAACTTCAACACTGGAAATAATAAGCCTCGCTGATTTGCACCACAATAGTTGCTTCAGCAGTAAACTGATTTATCAACAGCTAGCTCAAGCAAAATCATAAATATTCAACTTATTAAAGTAACTCCGGTTGGAGAAAGCCTGTTGTTTATGTAAATGTGTTGGTGATTGAAGTTAATTTTTATTGTTAGCCGTTTTCTTTTGATTGTAACTACCTGTTAGAGTACCGTATACTGCAGACTTTTTAGTCGACCGAGAGTTTTATCAGGCATTTGATAAGTATGATGACGTATCATATGGGAGTGCAGATATTAGAACGATCAGATTTAATCAGTCATTTAAGATTTTCTTAAAAAAATGACAGCCATTGGATCAACTTCTACCTTAAATTTTACTCATCATCCTCCGAGCCTTTTTCCCAGCTATGTTGGGGTCGGCTTCCAGTCTAACCGGATTCAGCTGAGTACCAGTGCTTTACAAGAAGCGACTGCCTATCTGACCTCCTCAACCCAGTTACCCGGGCAACCCGATACCCCTTGGTTAGACTGGTGTCAGACTTACTGGCTTCTGACTACCCGTAACGACTGCCAAGGATATTCGATGACAGCCGGGACCTACAGTTTAACGTGCCATCCGAAACACAGTCAATGGTGTCTAAGATACCTTAAATTTTACTCGTAGTTTATAAATATTTCTATGTTTTTGATCTATGTCACAACTTCAAAGTAGAATAAACTAATCCTTACCATTTTATTAAGCTATAGCTTTGATAGACATTCTTATAAAGAACTATACATCTATACTAATATTATAAAGAGGAAAACTTTGTTTGTTTGTTTGGTTCTAATGGATAAACTCGGAAACTACTGGACCGATTTTATATATTCTTTCACCATTAGAAAGCTATATTATCTGTGAGTAACATAGGCTATATTTTATCCCGGTGCGGTCAGTAGCTCCGACGGGACGCGGGTGAAACCGCGGGAAAACGGCTAGTATAATATAAACAAGGCACCAATCCCTTTAATTCCCCACCATACACTTACATGAGATGGGAACCCATAATCAGAACAGGCAAAATGTAGGAAAAACATAAAGTATCAGCTGTTAATTTCCTCGACCAGTAGCGAGGACCAATTGAGGAAAATGGGTGATTACAACGCTCTTAAGAGAACTCCACTTGATAATATATCATTCGATACTGCTCGCAAGGTTATGCTCGAACCAACTAAATGGCGAATTCGCTTAATCATCCTTGAAGTAGCCCAGTTTTGGATTCGTGACTAATGTGCACTATTCGTTACTTGAATACCGGTGTGATACGTTTATTGATAAACTAGGTTCTGCTTGAGGGTTTGATCAGTGGAGTTTAACAATTTTGTTTGTATAGATTACCGTAGTCGTTAATATAACTGAGCCTGCAAAATTGTGTGGATTTGACATAAAAACTCCCATTACCTATGTAATATTAAAAACACTATTCAACATTCACAACGCCAAGTTTACTCACATACCAAACACAAGAACTTAAACCTTCTCAAAGAAACCAGCTTTATTTCTTCAAAATAAAACATAAGAATTGCTCACAAGACACCATTCTTTCTCCGAGAAAAATGTAGCGTTTACACACCGCATATAACCACAGAGTTAGCAAAAGCAATAGACGTGACAAAAAGAATGGTGGCCCTTGGGAGTCGTGAATTTCCGTTGGTCCCTGGTAGCTCCCGCTATCCGGGTATTAATCCCTGGCAGGGATCAGTCCCGGCGGGGCACGCGTTCACATGATAATTATTATACCCCAGCGGGCGGTAGTCTAGATTACGGTGACTGTGGTAACAGATCATTTGTTACTGTAGCAACTGGGTTTTATTAATTGAAAATTTTTGGTACGCATGCTGAGTTGAAGTAGGCTGAAAAATTATGTTAGTTGCATGACCATAAATAAGTTAATGGTTAAGGCTATCTACCTTATCAAGAAAAATATATAAAAATATATCGGCGCTTTTAGTAGCTATATTTGGTTTTGCCTACCTGATCTTACCAGAAAAGGTGTCAAGATTCAAATTATATAATTTTTATAACATTTTAATAATGTGTTGGAATTTAATGTAACGAATACCAGCGTCCGTCTAGCGTAGCAACGTGTAGCGCTGCGTAGTCACCTGCTACGAGAGAGCGTAGCTTCCGTAGACATGTTTTCATTTTCATCTTTTAAAACAATATCTTACCTTTGTGTATATTTTATTCATGTGGTTTTTTATTCGGATTATTTAGAAATGCCCAGTGACTAGTGTCCAGCTAACATTGTGTATAGGTTTTGATGCAAAATGTTTTATTAATTTACATTCTGTCATTTCTTCCTGAAACAATAAATCTGATAATAATATAAATATTCAGACACAACAATTTGCTTGTTTTTTTATTTAACTTTATGGTTTTTATTTCGGCCAAAAAGTAAGCATTGCCATCCAACGTGGCAATGCTGCCAGCCTCTTGGGTACACTCCCGGTGGGCAGCGATGAGGAGGAGTTTTTTGATGCAATTTTTTAAAATAGTAAGTGTATATATTAGGTAATAAGTTAGTTGTATATATTTTGATTATTAAGATATTGTAAAAAGTTATTTGTTAATTGTTAAACCCAAATAAATAAAGTATACTTTATAGTTACTTCCTTGCATACAGCTTCTTGAAAATCACAAAAGAAAATCAACCATGAAAAAATATCCTTCATTTTTTGTGACTAGTGTAAAATATGTGTCTGCATTTTTCAATTCCTTTTTGTTCATTTTAAAGCTTTACTTTTTTCAAAACGTTTGCTTTGTGTTGTAATTACGGAGAGAAAAGTATAAAATGTGTCAGTTGTTTTCCAGTTGCTTTCCTCTTTTCCTAAGCGCCTAGCAACTTAACTTCACTTTATTACTAGAACCCTAAATTAAAAAGGTTGACTGGAGTTTAATGGGTCTCCATTTAGCCTCAGAAGTGTGTGTATAAAGCTATTCTTTTTACCCGACTGCCAAAGAAGGAGGGTAATGTTTTTACTTTTAGCAAGCACTTTTATTTTTTGATGCAATTACAAGTACAGGATACATATAGTAAAAAGGTTGGTATATTGTTACCAAGCTGAAAAAAGTTGATTAATAAAAAGCTGCAACTTACTAAAACGTAACATGAAAATTATTTTTGAAATGAAAAATATTTTTATTTAAGTATAAATCCTATTTATTTACTACTAGCTGCCGCTTGCGGCTTTGCCTGCGTGGCGTGTTGATAAAAAGTAGCCTATGTATGATCCGGGTATCACCTATCTACATACCAAATTTCAACTAAATCGGTCTAGCCGTTTTAGCGTGAAAGAATAATAAACATACATCCATACAGTCTCACAAACTTTCACATTTATAATATTAGTAGGATTAGATTTTCATACGATTCTAGAAATTATATAAAGTTAACTAATCAGATTTGATGAATTGGATTTTTTTCTTCTCTTCTATTCGTCTATGAGAAACTTCACCACAAAAACAATGGCTCCAAAATATTTTTGTATAACCACAAATGAAACTGTAGTATTAAATACGTACATCACGCTAAAAACTCCATTAATCAGTGGACTTGGCTAACGAACGATGAAACGGGTCATCGGATCTTGTAACCCAGAAATTCAGGGATTCTTTACTTGGTAGAAAGAATGAGGTTTATGAAGAAAGCGGCCACGATATTAGACTTGTAATGGAAACCATTTGTTACAAGATTTTATAAAAGTTTTTGTAATATTTTAATAGAACAATTTTTTTGCTAAGTTTCTTTCTCATTTTGTGGTATCTTTTGCTTGGCGGGTACAGTAATATTAGTTTTTGTATTCAAATGTTTCTTTGCATTCTGCTGCTTTCATGCCTTAAATCTAAGAAATATAAGTGTCTTGCAGAACAAATAAAGAATACAATTTTATATTAAATATACTTTTATTATTCAACACTTAAATGAAATTTTAATCATATTAATAGCTTAGGTACTTAGATTATCATTTATATGGCATATTTTTTTGCCATTGTATTTCTAAACCTAGGCCTTGGTGCTTTCACATAATTTTACAGGCACATAGTTGGATAGGCACCGTGAACCCGATGTACACAAAACCGACAACATCAATGAAGTCAACAACTTTGAATACGGTTCGTTTTAACCTGTATCATCAAACGAAATCGAATAGGACATGACGCTTCATTTGTGCAAAATTGCTTTTAACGTGAGAGAGATTATTTGGCCATTACACGCGCACTTCTGCGTTGAATGAAACGTTGAGTAGTGGGTGTGCGACCAATAGTTCATGTTAACGTGACGCATACACTATCTATTTCCATTCTGTAAGCTTTGTGCTCTCATGTTTATTACGAGCGTACGCTTTAAAGGGGTTAATGACCTTCGTGAGCGATGTAATGATGCAATTATGACGTGATGAGTGAGTGTTTGAGTTTGATAAGTATTTAATTGCATATTTTTTAATAAGCTTAATTTTACTTCCTACCTCCGATGAGAGCTTTATATTACGAAGCGTGAAAATATTGATGTGAATGTATGGATGTTTAGTTTTTACTTTACAAGACTCGCTTGTAAATCAGAATAATATACAAGGTGCTTTAATATTACCTGCCAGGACTTGAATGGGGGGTAGTATTGCGTTTATAGATTACAATAATGCAGAAATTTCGTTCCCCGGAACAATCAATTCAATTTGAGACAGTAAAAAAGTTAAATTAACATTGGCTCTACTCTGCATAACGTGGTTCATAAATTACGCGCGTACTGTCGCTTCGTCAATGAAAACAACTGCCATCTCTTTCTATCTGTTCTGTAAGAGTGGCAACGCACAACTCTACTGGATGGTTTTAAACTAATAAATTTAGTCAAATGTATACGTATTTTTTTTTAATGAAAAAAAAATGACAAATTATCAATTATTTATCTTTACTATTGTAATCTATAAACGCAATACTACCCCCCATTCAAGTCCTGGCAGGTAATATTTAAGCACCTTATATACTAGAATACTATTTATCTAGAAGCGAGAAATAGGTCCCAAAGGACGAAGGTAAAACTGAGGGAAAAAATCCAAAATAAATAATACCAAAAACTGCACTTGTCAGATGTTTTGCAATGCAATTAAAAGTTACTTCCCACTCCACAGCTTCACTATTAAAAGCGCGCTTTCATAGTATTTAAATCAGTGTGTTAATATGCACCATAAACCACTTTGACATGGATTTTAACGACAGTTTGATAGTTCGTAAACTTCAGTGTAACTATTTCTGTAATGTATGATGTCGCGTCGCTTATAAGGTGTACGCTGTTCTATGAAATGATTGGCCCACTTGTTAAGTAATCGTAATAGTAAAAATGTAAAGATTTGTAGTGTTCTACAAGTTGTAGAAGAATTACCTTGTTCATAGTACTAGGGATCGTCGTAGTGGCCTAGTGGGCAAAGAACCAACCTCTCGAGTATGAGGGCGCGGGTTCGATTCCGAGTACCAATGCAACTTTTCTAAGTTTATATGTACTTTTTAAGTATATCTTAGACACCACTGTCTGTGTTTCGGATGGCACGTTAAACTGTAGGTCCCGGCTGTCATTGAACATCCTTGGCAGTCGTTACGGGTAGTCAGAAGCCAGTAAGTCTGACACAAGTCTAACCAAGGGGTATCGGGTTGCCCGGGTAACTGGGTTGAGGAGGTCAGGTAGGCAGTCGCTTCTTGTAAAGCACTGGTACTCAGCTGAATCCGGTTAGACTGGAAGCCGACCCCAACATAGTTGGGAAAAGGCTCGGAGGAACATAAAAAATAGTACTAGGGATAGAGGTCAAATAGGTAAAACCAACAGCTGGTATAATGCTGTTATAAAGTACGAAAATAATTGTCATAATAAATACAATCGTCTATACTAAATTAACTATTTCACACCCGTATTTTATTATCTTTACAAAGACAGGTTCACACAAAACTGAAATAAAATTCAACTTTTTCTTATTTTGCAGGTGCGTTTATTTAAACGGTAATTAGAAGGGCTCTTTTAAATACTCGTTTATAAGCGTTGAATGAAAATATATTACCTTATAATGGCGATGATTTAATTTTAACATCCTCCTTCTCTTATCTTTGACTGATTGTTCAATAATGAGAATGGGATGAGACGCATTTTTTGGGCTTTATTAGAAGGTTTCTTTGGTGGTTGTTTACGAAGAAAAATTGGAGTCTTGTCTTTTTCTTTTTATAGCTTGAATAAAATAAATGTAGCTCATGTTCAAAGTTCTGTCAACTCTCCCGATCATATAATCACACTATCGCCTAGTATATAATCAGCTTACTTTGCATAAGCTGTGCAATCAAGCTACCTGTAGTGACCAGTTGATGCAGATGCCTGTTATTTAATAGCTATCAATCCTTGTGCAAACGTTTCGACCGAATGTGATATTTCACTCTCACTTCACCATTAATACTATTCACAAATAATACGTTACCTGGCTGGACCAGTTACTTTTAAGCTTTAAGTCGTCATCATCCTCCGAGCCTTTTCCCAACTATGTTGGGGTCGGCTTCCAGTCTAATCGGATGTAGCTGAGTACCAGTGCTTTACAAGAAGCGACTGTCTATCTGACCTCCTCAACCCAGTTACCCGGGCAACCCGATACCCCTTGGTTAGACTGGTGTCAGACTTACTGGCTTCTGACTACCCGTAACGACTGCCAAGGATGTTCAATGACAGCCGGGACCTACAGTTTAACGTGCCATCCGAAACACAGTCATTGATGTCTAAGATTTACTTAGAAAGTACATACAAACTTAGAAAAGTTGCATTGGTACTTGCCTGACCTGGAATCAAACCCGCACCCTCATACTCGAGAGGTTGGTTCTTTGCCCACTAGGCCACCACGACTTTTAAGCTTTAAGTAATATCCATAATAATATATTTGTACCTACAGAGCAATTCCCCATTAATACGTACGTAAAGAATAAAGGCAGTTATTCACCGTTGAACATTAAAAGGTCTGATATCCCACATTTGGAAAAGTCGGAGACACATGTGTGTCCGTTTCCTTCCCATAACGGATGTAGCGTGAAGTCACAAGTATGTAATTTCCTTTACAGCTCGTGGCCTTTTGTCAGACATCTTTTTCACTTTTTTATATAATTAAGTCTGCTTTGTAGAAGCTGGGCTAGCTTTAAATTCGGTTATGTGTGACTTATGAAATTTTGCGTTCATGAAAATTGCGGTTGGGTTGCAAAATAGTGTTACGAAGGTTACATAGTTGAAGCTAGGCTTTATATAGAATGTTTCTTTGTAGACATACAATAAGTATCAATATGTAAACCAATTAATACGAATTTCAAGCTATAATTGGCAATTAAATGGAAATAACAACGGATTGCATCTAATAACACTTACTTGAAAGTGCACTAGATTCTCAAGATTGAGATCGCGCAAATGTAGAGAAAGATCGCAAACAATCTAAGGAGTTATTACTCTCAGAGGAACCTTTCACTTTGTGCTAGACAATGTCCTCGGATCAATATGAATATTAGCTTTAAGGATCTTACTTTTCGAACTACTGTAATATCGCTAACCTGTGTTACTGATTAATCTACGTATGAAAATACCAAGAACAAAAAATTTTAATGATAAAAACATTAAATAACAACAAAGAAATAAGTCAGACAGAGAGCAAGAAGGCTGCTTCAATCCTTACTTCACTCGTTATTGGCTGATCAAATAATCTGCCTGCCTATAGTCGAAATCCGACCAGAAAAACAATAAATTGAGGTAAAAAAAGCTTGTCGCGATTTTACTAAGAAAGTAAATACGAGTACTTAAATCTCGCGACAAGCTTTTAAAACATATAAATTGTGTCAAATATGTTAAATTTGAAATGTCGTTATAAGTTGACAGTAAAGTTACAGTAAAAGTTTATTTTTTTCTTTTTAGCGCATTTAAATAAAAGCTTGTTTTTAAAGATTTTTTTACCTCAATTTATTTTATACTTTTTAGTTTTCACCTGGTAAGTTCCTAAGTCTAAATTCTGTAGCGGCGGTCATCTTAGATTTTGATTTGGTAAATTGCACTTTATTCTACTTGTCAAGCCCTGTCATTGGATACCCATATGGATGGGATTGAAAAAAATAGGTTATTCACCATTTTGTAGCGGCGGCCATCTTGGATTTTTATTTCGTAAAGTGTAATGTGTTCTACTTGTCAATCCCTTTCATTTGATACCCATATTGTATAGGTACCTTAAAAATAACTAGTCCGCCATCTTGTATATTTAGCCATGTTGGATTTAGGATGACGTCTCATAGCTTAACATGCATTGTCATCCAAACTAAACATGTATGCAAAATTTCAGCTCAATCGGTTGAGGGCAAGTGCCTTAAAATTGAGTTGTAAAATTTCACCCGAACACACATAGTTACATACATACATACATTCATAACATACATACATACATTGCAAGTTAAATAAAAGCTTGTAAAAAAACTTGAGTACTGTGGGTTTGAAAGAAGAATATCGGTATTAAAACAATAAAAAGACATCGAACAATAAAGTCCTCGTGTCGCCAACTACCTCATTGTTACCAACTCCACACACGCTGAACACCCATCATCCTATTCCCAGAATTAATTAATACTACACACGTTTGGAAGTTTCAAACAAAAACTTTGTACAAACAAAAATACCAGTTAATAATAGTAGTATGATATACTTTGATCCTGAGTATTATCAATAACTATTTCGGCCGATATCGTACCCACAGATGGCACGGAAGAATATAACAGTATTATGAAGTTCCTGAAAGCGAGTATTTCCCGGTTTATAGGATTACCTGACGGTACCGTGGCAATATTGAATCGAATACCGAACTGGCATCGGTAAATGTAAGAGTTTTTAAACATAGATGAAATATTAGACCCGTAGTGGCCGTTCGAGTTCCTTTGATTAAGTAGTTTTAAAATTGGTTCCACTTTATTGGCAAAAATTTCGTTTCGACATTAAAAATGATTGGTAATTTTGTTTGATGTATTATGAAATGAATGTGAAACTAGTGTGATTTTATTGATGTTATATTTAAATGATCGACTGCTATCGATTACTTACGTTGAAAAGAATAATAAAAATATTACTATTTAAGTGATAAAAAGACTATTATTTATTAAGCTAATAAATCAGAAAACAACTTTCACAATGCTACTTCCCCTTTCTCAAACTTTACCATGCACCCGAAGAACACATATTTAACACCAAAAAATATTGTCGAAGTTATTCGCAGCAACAAAAAGCGATAATGATAATTGCTCCGTGCACCGTGACGAACAATGCACGCTCGGGTAACAAATTCAGAATGTTCAGAGCTCTTCATCATTGGAATTTAAGACCTCGATCTCGGACTACCACTTCTAGCCACCGGAGTATCGTGACCAAGATTTACTCAAACGAGACACTTACTCGTATGGGACAAAAGAATATTTTTATACGATACTTTTTAAGAACTTTACATAAGTAGATAACACAAAAATCTTACACGTTTTATATAAAAAAAATTACAATAATGTCACTTAAGTGTTGATTAGCAATATCCCGTCCATGCTAAAGAAAATGACGTTCTGATTTTTTTATGTGATTATGATTTCAGAATATGGTTTAGTCACGATGTAGGAACTTAGGTAATTTAATATGTATGACTAAACCATAAACATACCTACATGCAAAAATCCGATCTTTCTTAGTAAATGATGTGCTGATGATGACGTGAACGTAGCGTAATCAGTTTTAACACTTATGCACGATGTCGAATGTCGTTAAAGGAATACCGAAATATATGACCATGGATCTTGCAAAGATTAAAGAAGGATACCACGTATATTCGGTATATTTATTAGTCCATCAACCCGTGACCCCAATTTCGAAATTTAAAATACGACTCACGATTTCAATGAAGAGTAAGACATTGAATTTCTAATAGAATCCGTGGAACGGAGATGTTGCATAAAATTTGGAATCGTCCTCCTCGGAGCCGGACGTTTGGTCACACGATGCCAAGCAAAGTCACAAGAAACTTCCTCAACTAATGCAATTAGACACAATTATCTCGGAATTTGGAAGTTTTTGAAGTACAATTCAAGAGTGTAGTCGCGAGTTCTTTATCACTGGTGAAGAGGCGAGTCTCGAGTAAAGAGGTACGTATACTATTGCAATTTGTACAAAGTGAGCTCTTTCCACCGCTCGTATTTATTTCCCGTGGAGAAATGGCCGCGTGCATTCCCTACCACGTTATTCTGAGAGGAGATTAAACGTCAACATTCTGAACAGAGGCTTCGCGCTCTAAGCTTTAGATCATACGGTTTATACCTATTATCATATTAACTTGCGTTAGATAGCTTGAGCTGTCGGAATACGTTCGCTTTATTTGAAAAGCGTTTGCTTTCAATGTACGCTGCATTTATTCTCTGTTATTCAATTTAAATCGAATATAAACGTTATTGTGCTATCACTTTCATAAACCGAGGTAAACGTAAACAATTAAATTGTATCTTAGAGGTAAAACCGTAATAAACACAATCAGTTATTGCGAAGAGACTCATTTAAATAAATTAATATTAAACAAATGCATAGCGCAACAATAAACAGAAGTTTTATTTTTATTTATAGCCTGAATAACTCTTTCTGCGGTTTTGTTGGCTCCGTTCTGCAATAATAAATTTACTGAGTATAAATTAAGTACGTCACACGGTTTGTGCTGTAAACCTTTCTCCGAAAACCATTCGCATTTGTGTTAATTTGTTATACAACATATTTCTTTGAAAAGGTCTCTTCCTGAATAATGATTGCAGTTTAGAGAGTACCAATGCTTGAATTGTACATAGGTAAATAATTTCAGTTCTTTTTTCGTTAGCCAGATAAGATTGGTGTGTATGATTCATGCCTTCACTTTGTAGGTGACCACAGGAGTGTTAAACTAGCACAAACGTGTATTGTAAAAGAGATTCATAGAAAACACTATTCCAATCTCAGGACACACGTATTCGTTTACCAAAATTTAAATAATAAAAAAAATACATAAAAAAACAGGTAAAAAATAAAAATAATATTTCCATTTCTTTGGCCTCAAGGGACGTGGTAAACACCGTAGGTGGCAGAATATATTGTGTACGTATTATTTTTCTTTGTATACGTTGTCTGTGTGCACAGTTTTGACGCTTACTCCGTAAATAAAAACATACGAAGTCAGCTGGTTTCCCTCGGAAGTCGTAAAGTAGCGGGACGAGCGGGAAGGATTACTTTCGTACCTACGTTTTACGAGACAGCCCACCTTTAGTGCGATATGTTGGACAAATTACTATGCTGATACGGACACAAAAAAATAATATTAGCAGCTGCTCTAGTATATGAAGTAGTAAGAGCAGAAAGTTTTTTAAAATGTTGAAAACGCTGAATTGTTTTCTTTAAATCTCTATTTTTTTTTTTTGGAAAAGGAGATGGAGCTAGTTTTTATAATTATTGTTGTATTTACTTCCAATTTATAAGCTTTCCAGCAACAGTACATAATACGCTGCTTATATTTATATACTCGTATGTACCGATATTAGTTTAATGATTTGAGCCTTCATAATATACCTAATCATAATAAAACATGAGTATACTCAACTTGTAATTACTAAAACAATTGTTTGAAAGCTTTACGCCCATAATTTAATATCGACAGCTAAAAGCAATTGCTCAGTTTAGTTAACAAACAAATATTGCTAAACAGTTTTCAATTTTATCACGAGTTAGCTTTATATTTTGTACACAGTACTTATGAACAAACAATAATAATTACAGATAGGCATAATAGACACAATATTTATTTACACAATACAAAGGTTAATCGAAATTATGTTTTGTAACAATTCAGATTTAAATAAATATGTGCAATATTCATATTCAACGGTTTGTTTAAAGATCGTGTTTTTGCATAAGCGATTGCTGTTCATTGGGATACCGTCGACGGAATATCGTGCTAATAATATTTTATGTACCTTAATGTGAAACATTTTAAAAGTATTTACAACAACAACAACTCTTGCTAATAAAATATTGTTTACTCTGTAGAGAGATGGATTAGAGATAATTATGTATATATATGTGGGTATATTAACATATTTAATACAAGAAATCTTTTTGGTTCAAACAATTATAAGTGCGGTATGTTTTGGGAGAAACAAAAGGACAAAGACTTCCTTGAGTTATAGTTGAATCGTGCGCAATAGTGCTTGGTCCGCGGAACTTGCGGCATGCAAATGAAGCAATGTATTGCATTTATTATTGCAACTTTATTTTGTGAATAAATGGAGTAAGCAGTACTTAAGTTCAGAGGTATATTGTTTTTTGCCATCAAATTAAATGAGATAGAAATGGAACAAAATACAAATATTTACAATACAATTAAACATACGCATGCGTTGTCATTGATATTTACTTACTTATACAAAGTGGAACTATTACCGTTACTTTTTAGGCACATTTTAGGGGACGTAATATTGCGCATTTCTTGAAATTAAATACTGTAATGTTTCATATGAATAATGTTAATTTGTTGGTCGTAAAGCCTCTTGAATGAGTGTTTGTCACCAGTAACAACGAGGAGCCCTATTCTCCACAGCCTTCATTACCATACACCTGAACATTATTAGGAATACACAACTTGTATCTCCGCGGGGATCACTTTATCTTAGATGTAAAGGTAAAGATTGCCACACAGCTATATAACTCAGAAAAAGTCACATTTGCTGCTATGTAGTACGTAACTATGTTTCTGTATTAGTTATAGGTATTTCAGGATCGCTATTTGAACTCTTCTTGTGTAATCATAAAAGTTACATACCTACCGTTTCACGTATAAAATTATAAGTATGTTTACAGCTGATTATAACCCGTTTTTGACTTAGGTCTGAAATGATTCACGAGTCCTTTCATCCTGCAGCAGTTATTAGGCGACTATAATTTTAAGAACAATCGTTCGAAGGACACTTCTACTTCTTAGATGTTTATTTAAAACACGTGAAAGGTAAATACAGTATATTTTGCACAAACATTTTACAAAGGAATTACACGGAGATTTACGTGTCTCCGTAGAATCAGTATGCGTACCGCATATTCGTGCTTTCAGAGGTGAACAAACGATAAGTGCTAAGAAAACGACTGCTGTGAAAATGTATATGAAAATCATGCGAATTTCTTGAAGGCTTTAAAACTTCAAGGCCGTCTTGAGAGTTATAAATGTTTCGCCTTTTATCATTGGGCACAAACATTAGCATTCGCAATATTATGATAATAACAATTTTTATTGTTTGTAAAATTTTCAACGGTTATTGCATGTAGTTTGAATACTGTAATAGTTGTTATGATTAAACTAGTTTTGTTGCTTATGTTTTTAAAATGAGTTTTGCAAACTTTCTTTTCATTTTTAATAATTTATTTTACTTATTTACTCTCCCTTGTAAAAGCATAAAACTTTAAGTATAATGAATATATTTTTATTCTTCACGCTTTTACTCGAAATCCGAAAACGCTGGTGATTTTTTTATTTTTAATTTCTGAAAGATGATTGGTGCTGGAACCAAAAACCTTTTTCTCTGTAAGCAGAATAAAATGCCATTTTAAAATAAATTCAAAAGACATTTTTATAAATTGCATGATATGGCTAATAGGCGTGGCTATAGAATAACAGTGAATCAAATAATTAATAGTGGTTTCTACTTTCAATAAATATTGTTATTATATTCCTCTATTTTGCCACCAAAACCGTCAATGACAAACAGCACATTAGCCAGTGCATCAATTAACTTCGTTCCTGCACCTCCGTTGACAATTGCACCGCAACTGACGTCTGTTTAGTGACAGACCATAAACAACGTGGTGGGGATGGAGTTAGTAACACGTGCGCCAAACTGCGCCATCTGTCGAGTGCTGGCGTTATCATGCCTCGTCTAAACTGTTATTGTTACGTACAAAAATATTTTGGACGCTGACGTAGAGAAGAAACTATTTTTCGTTTTAATGTGAAATAATTAGGTATATTTTTTAATAGATCGGTATTATGGCACGTAACAAACAAGTAGGTACGCAATATTTTAGAAATGTAAAACCATTTTTTTGATGGTCATTTCGGCTCATCGTGATGGTTCAAACATTGTCACATATTTTTTAAATTGGCAAGTTCGTCAAAACATCATAGCTTGTATTTTCATGCACTTTCCGTTTCACTCGATTACACCACTTGACGTAAAAGTTCAAACGTACTTCAGGATCGATTCAATTCAGTTTAAACCGTCGATTACAGCGGGCGCGTCGATGCGAAGCGCAATTTTAAATGCTTGCGGTTGGCACAACCAGTTTGTTCTATCTACTATTACTCTACTACGATTTCGGCCCAAAATTCGGGAAAAGCGCTGGCGTCGACCAACGCTGCCCATTCATTTGGTCTTGCCATTAAAAGGGAGCTTTTAACTACAGCTAATTTATGCAGCGCACGGTTTGCCGGGACAGATTACAGAGTGGCGTGTCCATTCTGTGCACAGTTTGGGCCTGAATCACGCCTGTCGAATGTGTTACGTCTGGTGGAAAATTTCTGGCTGTTTATTCGTTTGATTTGTAGCCGTGAGCAGAATTTGTGCCAGTAGATATTACTTTGTCGAACGTAGGTATGCCTGTTGTAGGTGTAATTACTGTTGTGTGTAAAACGTCTATTCTCCCCTACACAATGACGTGTGAGAGCCTTTATAGAACATTTACGAGGTTTTAAAATAAATCTGAAAAGTTGAGTGGAATTTTGAAAGGCACCGAAGGCCGCGCGTTACATGATTCATCAATATTAGTTGCCGTTCACGGGACTAAGTTAAAATCGACAAAACGTCAAAAAAGTATGGCGTAATTGACTGATAGCTCCCAGTTTGAGTGTGGAAAAAATAAAAATTAAGATCCTGAAAAATTTCGAGGCAATTAAGATTGATGTACGCTGCTAATTTGTATAAAAATAGTCGTAAATGATCAAATGATTTCTATGTAATTTAATTAAGCTTCTAATTGTTTGACAATTAACAAGGGTTAATGTTAATACTTAGGGGAAATAATCAGGTAGATGGTAATAATTGTTTGATTAGTAAACTTAAATATTTACTTGATATAATTCCCCTATTCAAAGGTTCTTCCTAGAATTTCGGTAGATGTTGTTAGATGTTAAACATTGGATTTTCAGTGTAATAGGATTTACGTTATTATACCTAATTGTGAAATGATTACTTTATAATAAATTCTCTATTCACTCGATTAGGTCATAGGTACTATTTCAAAGGCGATACATACCAATTTTTAGGTAAGCTAGAAAAGCAAACCAGAATTCTATACATAGAATATTGAAAAAATAAACTTGCTTAAGGCATCAGAAAGGGTAGCGCAGCTTTGTTGTAGGCAATCGCAAAGGAACGAATGTTGGAGAAGGATAAATGGTAGTTTTTCCTAGATGCATGAAGGATAGGGTAAAAGTGAGAATGCGGCAAATAGCTAAACACTGATGATTCGAATATTACCACTGAACAAAGCACGTCGTGGCTACTTTCATTGTAATTACTCTTTAATAAACGTATTATTGTTTCCTTCTTATATACCTATAGGTACTAATGAAAAGTCCCTAAATTGCCCGCACAAGGGTCTCCTACCGTAAAAGGTTGACATTAATCAAAGAAGTTTATCAAGTAAGTTTATAAATTACCTGTAACGACCAAGTTTCGTAAGCAAAATACTGAGTTCGGAATGAGAAATGGAAGTCTATTATTATTTTTGTTTGTGGTGGTGAGCAAATTATGACTTAAAAAATACTAACGCAGATTTTGATTAAGTTCCTGTGTTTCTATTAAATCTGTTGGGTTCGAAACGAAATATGTTACTAGCTTACATATTGAAACAATAAACTACCAATATATAGACCACGTAACTCATTCCTAGTTGCATTGAAATAGCCGGCAGAAGGAAATAAATGCAAACAGAAAGCGCATAAAACAAAATTGGAATCTTACAAAGTTTATTTTTCGATTTATGCAGAATGAACGAATAACAACTCGATTTGCGGTCACAATCGTTACTTACAATTTCATTCTTTGTTGAAAAAAAAGTTTAAAGAGGAAACAAGGCGGTGCCCGTGCGATCACCAGCCTTTCCGTCAAAAGCGATCCAATCGTTCTCTTTATTGAAACAGCCGTCTGCCGTCTTTGTTGCGGGAATTCCCTTGAATCCAATTTATGCAAAGTATTTACGAGTGACAAGAATTTATTTGACGTGCCAATTTTGCGCCCCAACGTTCCAGCTCACGAGCCACATTTTAAAAGCGCTCGGCATGTTAGTGATTGAACGGTTTACATGATATTTCGTTACTAAAGCACGTGAACGTACGTAGATTTTCTATCAAAGTACAACGAACGTCAGCCATTAGAGAGGGTTTTAATTTGAAGCTAAACATTTTCGAATTTCGAATCTGTGGTGGAGACAGTGACAAATAACGTGAGTGTCATCTTTGAGGCTGCGATGTGATGGCGGAACGACAACGCGACGGCGAGTCGCCTTCATACTGATACAAACCCGTAAACAACAGATTTATGGCATCGTGTAGCCACGCGCTGACGAAGACAGATGGCCTTATTATGTAACTAGCCGTCCTTCAAACCAATTATGAACACTGTGATTGACCGCAGTAATTAAATTACTTATGTATTTTTTTATAAAATTTTACGTAACGAAGCAAGCTCGTAAAAAAATTTCTAGAAGTTCTAATCTTTTGCAAAAGTTTTAGGGAGTAAACAATACATGACTTCTATACCCGTGTTTCTAGCCTTAGCCTTAAAATTCCCCGAAAATTAGGAATTATTTTATATTTTGTATGAGTACCATAATTGTCGATAATATCAAAATTAGATTTAAAAAAAGCCTTTAAACCTTGTCAGTCTCAATATACACCTTTAATTTGTTCTACCCATTGTTCTAAACTGTTTTCATACGTATTCAGCTAGCTCTAAAATACTTTGTGTCAAAGATACTGCCGCTTGAGTAACAAACGTTAAAGTTATCTCAAAAAAATATTATTATCTTTGGCGTTCCACATCGTACAGCGCTTAGAGGGTATTTGATTAACGATCCGTATTAATTTCATCCAAAATCCCCGTAACGAGGCGAGCGAAGGCAGGTACAGTCGGCTGGCGCAGAAATATCGTCATACCTATAATCCTCGTTATTAATGCTAGTCATTCACCGTCTGAGATGGCCATCAAAAACCTTCCAAGTTCCGCCCTATACGATATTATCATTAAGTGGATTGGTTCGGTGTTCATTGCGGCTGCGAACATTCGATTTGTGATTAAACACGATTTAATAACAGTGCTGACACTATTTGTTGTAGAAAATGAGTTGAAATTAATGTTTACGTTGCACGTTTATTTGCGGCGGCGTCTGTTATTGGTGCGGTGGTAGGCTCGCCAGTAACCGCTGTAGTTCGTGCCGGCCGGCGAGTGAGCGAACACCATTGTATAAAGTATGGTTTTAATTGTACAAGATGTAATCCCTCTTCGATCGGCGCACGTTTTGGGAATAATTATGTTCGTATAATCCTGGCCGTGTCTCTGATGTTGGTGCTCCCCCCCCCTCTCCGATGTCCTCGCCCCCCTCCCCTGATTGATGGCGCCGGAGATTGCATGTCAGGATTACATCTGCGGAGGATGTACGGATTATTTAGTTGCTGGCAGCGGGTAAATAGAGCAAGCAATATTCTGATAAAAAAAAACTTACACAACATGTCGGATAGACGGGTGCGAACGGCGCGGTAATCTCGTTTGTGTCTTTGGTGAAAATTTCATCTCTCTATTTCATCACAGATGACAGCGTACAAACTATTCTTTCATAAAACCCTTTTGACGTCTTTATTGTGTGTTTTTCATATTATTTTGTTGTTTGTGCTAAAATGAAAGATAAAGTAGGTAAGCTTTGTTTGATATCTGGTGTTTGTTTTTAAAGCCTTTTGAAATTTATCCCCAGACAAAGTTTCTGACTTAAACAACATTCGTTAATTCCGAAAACGTTTCCTAACCGTCTAAATTAAATGCATTTCCACTAAAACGTTCTAGAAATAACACAGCGCTCGTAATTTGTCACTAGTTCTTTGAAATCCCAGTATAAATAAACTTAAACCAAATAGGTGACGACAAAGAGAAATCTCGTGGGAGAAGAATAACAAAGCGGCGGCAAAATTTAATTTCACTGCTGTTTACACCGCGTCAAAGAAACACAACTTAAATATTCTTAAAATGTGATCATTTATATATAGAATCGAGAGTGCTGTAAACACGGCCGTAAGAAAGTACTTCCTGTGTCTTTCAGGTTTGTTTGTTCACACGTATGTGTACTGGTTAACATATTGATTTCTGACACTTACGCGAATATTAGACATTTAAATAAAACTACTTTTACGGATTTTATCGCGGTTATATTAATATTATTTAATCCCGACGTTTCGGATCCTTTACAGCATCCATGGTCACGGGCAGACTAAGGTGTTGGTCGTCTTGATATATTAGTTACAAACAGCTACCCTACATTTTGTTGATTATTATTGACAATCCGATTCACGCAAAACGAGCTCACGGTAACGTTACGCTATGTGTATATAAAATGTTATTTTGCACTCACACAGCTAAATCCCTAGAGCTACAGATCTTCTAAAAGGCAGTCTACACAAAGCGTGCTATAGATATGTGGGAGTGTTTAGAATGCTGACGGCAGACGATACCAATGGCCTAAAATACAATCGGAACTACTCTGATCTAAGCTATATCGGCATTGAAGTCAGATGCCAGTGACTGCATATCCATTTCATCTGCATACGTGCTGAGATAGCCAGGAGGCTGGAAAAGCCCAACTTTGAAATTGAATAGAATACCTTATACCTATTTATTTTACTTTGCAAAATTTATAATATGTTAGATTTTTTCTAGTACCACCCTTTATGATGACGGTCTTTGTCTCATTTTTATGAGAAATTTTATTCATATGTCCGACATTACTTTCGACTGAATAGAAATATTTTCAATAAGGACCGAGTCAGATTTTGCATTGTGTCGCCGCGATTTTCTTTTGAATATCAGTTGGGGAAAGTGTTGGTATTTGCTAGTAGGTATTGTATTGTATTCGTCCTTTGATGTTAGAAACAATTTCATTATATTGTATGGAAATGTAGCGGTCGGGTGTCTGCGAGAGTCGCGATAGTTCCGCAAAGCTTACGTGAAATATGAGGGAACATTTTGATGTTTTATGTGTTAGAGAATATTAGGTTATGTTTGTTGCAAAATAGTTTTGTTATTGATACCGTTTAGGAGGAAAGTGTTCTAAGAATATTACATACTAGGAAACTGTCAAGCATAATCTGTGATCAGCTGATATGTTTATGTATTGGGGGTGAGCTATTCCAATATTATTCACCTATGTAGGTATTTATTGAGATTTACAAGAAGGTCTTTTAACGTACTAATATCATTTTCTTTTCGTTGTAAATATTTACTTGGAAAGCAGGATATGAACCAATTATAAATAACTTTGTTTTGTTATCGTGGGAGGAAATATCGGATGTAATACTTACATATTTTTCGTGAAATTATCCTGCTTATCTTAAAAAAGAAATGAATTCATTTTATTATCCTTATTGGCATTTTTTCGTAACTTGTAGTAAAATCTACATTTCACACGAAATACTTACTAATACTGCGGAATCCTTTATGTCTCCCGTAGACATAAGGAGATCTTTAAAGAGTTGAATCACTGACTTTGGAATCATTAAAATGCATGTTTAGGGTTCCGTACCCAAAGGGTAAAACGGGACCCTGTTGTTTTCGCTCCTCTGTCCGGCCGTCCGTCCGTCTGTCACCAGGCTGTATCTCATGAACCGTGATAGTTAGAGAGTTGAAATTTTCACAGATGATGTATTTCTGTTGCCGCTAGAAGAACAAAGACTGAAAACTAGAATAAAATAAATATTTCGGGGGGCACCCATACAACTAACGTGATTTTTTTGCTCAGTTTTGCTCGATATCCATAAATATATATATAGAATATTAGTTTGGATGGTACGGAACCCTACGTGCGCGAGTCCGACTCGCACTTGGCCGGTTTTTTTTATAGAAGCTCATAATATTTACTGGACACACAGTCCAGTCTATTGTTCTAACAAATTATTTATACTGGAAAGAGCTATATGTAATGATACTAGAAGCTCGTACAGTGAAGTATTAAATTACCCGCACCAGCATACCCATTCTGTCGTCAAGCAGATTTGCTGCGTTCCGGTTTGAAGGCTTATTTATTAGTACCGGCGTAATTACAGGACATATGAGACATTTCAGCTTTACCTTTACCTTATTTATACTTACATACATAATATAAATATGTGACTTCCGTAATATTTATATACTTACTTTTTTCTTACATCGTGTTTCTAAATCCTTTTGTCGTAGTAAATTAGAGAGCTTTGATATTAAGGCACTTAAACAAAAACAAAGCATTCTAAGTCTGAATAAATTCCCTTTATAATTTTCTAGGCAACCACTTGTCTAAGTAACGAGGCAGTTACTCTCTAGATTTTAACCCAATTTGAAGGCAAGACGTCAGCTAAACTTACTGCGGCGGTGTATTTCCTAAGTATTTGGATTTCTGTAGACTTCAATGGTGCGTTAAACGCAAAGTCTGCCTCGGATGCCTATTGTGTGGAAAACTGCTGCACGATGGATGATTTCGATTCAAATATGGGCAAAGAAATTTGAATGGAGTTTATTGTGTATGGTGTCATAACTTCTATAGAATGTGTTTGGGTATAATGCTAAATGGAAGGTATGTACAACACTCCATAATCCCAAAATCTCAAATCAAAATATCTTTATTATTTCCTCTGGTGGCATTCCGGACACAATAGCTTCCGCACAATAAATAAAACAGTAACAATTATCACAATAATCCCATAAAAATTTGGAACAACAAAAACTGTTCGAAGTCGGCTAATAAATGCGTCTCTCTATTTAATAAATATACCATTATCCGGGCTCACCCCACTACAGTAAATAGAGGAATGGGCGATCATTCGCCTGAGAGAGAGGCCGCATCTGGCGTTTGCCAGATTATGTTGGTAAAATTCAATAATCTTTAGAGAGCCATCTGAGAAGGACGGCCATTGCAACTTTTTTTTTCGACGGACGAAGGAGTTCTGACGACTTTGGTAATCAAATTTGCGTATGTACAGGCCCCTACAATTGAGTTCAGTAAAGTTCAGCGGGACGTTTTTGTATTCGAAATATAAAGGCACCAAACATCAATCAGACATTTATGTGCATTTGGTGCCTGAGACAGTAAACAGGACCTATTTACTTATACCTAAACACAACCGAACCACTAAATAATTGTTCACCTTTGGCATATAAGCACGTTAAAATTCTTTTATTCCTAGTTTTCTTGAGAAAATTACTTTTTAATCTTCCTTTTTCTCATCAGCCTTAACAACAAAGTGCTTAGTATCGCTTACCATCCTCTTAGCACTAACATAACCTTAGCTAATCGATTAATAGTTCATCGGTGGTAAGTGTCGATCTGACCCATTTTCTTACACATAAAAACAATGAGGACCTCCTTATCTTTGCCCGGAAGCTATAAGCTTTAAGTGGAGGAAAAGTTATTGTTAAGTATAGTTACATTGTGTGCTTAACAATATATTACATATTAGCCCCGCCTATCTCAGTTTAACGTAGTACTTAAAACCATTTTACACGCTTTTTTTTGCAACATTTTTTTAAAATTAGTGCAAGTGCGAAAAGTTATTTTTATCTTGAGACAAACTTGAATATTTAAATTAGAAACTGTTTAACAGTTAATTTGTTTTTTTTTTTGCATTATAAACATTATTAAACTAAAACGACATCAGTAAGTAAAACAGTCCACATAATTTCACTATTCATAACACAAATCGAATACAGCAACTAGAAGGATGGGAACTAATTACAAATACGTCAGGCGAGCATATTAAATGAAATGCCACAGATGCATTCAATGACATTCATATCAAAGTGACGCCTATTCTATTGTGAGCTACTTGATCAAGTCAATCAAGCCGGCATGCCTCGCTCAATGATGATTTGATTGCTTGCTAAGCATTCGCTATTATTAATACACGGTATAACTTAGCCACCATATTACATTACATAGAGTGGGTCAAGTAGCCATTTTGTTGCTTTATAGACATAATAAGAAGGTTATCACAATATTGATAACTTGGGCGTCTTGAGTGTCAATTATTTTTTATGAGTCGTGTATTTATTTTCGCGAAAATGTGGGAGCGTCATGCCATGTAATAGCTGTTTGTTTTTTGTGTAAAACGTACGTTAGTCTAAGGACGTCTGAATATTTTATATTTTCATTCATGTTTTAGGATTCGTTTGTGTTGTTTGTGCAAGTGTAAAATGAGTTTGTTTAGGTAGGTATATCTTGAATCTTCTTAGATATAGTTGGATAGGGGATGAAATTTGACGAGATTAGCTACGCTCCTCTATATTTAGGAACGATATTCAGGTACCTAATATGTTTATGTTTAGGTACTCATACGTGTTACATATTACTGCAGACACCTTATTAGAATAAAGAAGGACCTCAAAACAAACGACAAACTCAAAACCCACACAGCTAAGAAGCTTACACAGTTATTATGAAAATCACGATGCCCATACGTACATAATTTGAACATCAGTATTTCATCAATACATGCACTGGGGCTTCGAGGCTGGCCGCCGTCACTAAATCGTTGGCTGTACATAATTCATATACCTATTACAAGCAGGGCATTGACCGCAGACCGGTCGAAAATTCGGTTTTGTATTTTATTAATAGGTATGTGTAGTGTATACCGATGTACCTACAGATCAAACGTTGATACTAAAACTTTTCCACCTTAGTAATACCTATTAGGAACCATGTATTGTCCATGGTTAATCTAATATCTTAAGGGAATGTCACACTTTAAACTAAGATAGAAAAAAGTTGAGCAAGCGTGGTGATTAATGCTCAATCCTTCTCTGTGTGAGAGGGAGTGCAACAGTGGGACGATAAAAAGGTTGATGATGATGATGACATAAAAGTTGAGTATTAACCAATTTTTCAGATGTTTTAACTTGATTCCTTGATATTTTTGAGCCAACTAAACTATAACCATGCTAAAACTATGCAAGATACAAACTGTTTAATATTGCTTCTGAAATAATTTTCTTACGCCTTTTGGATAAGTGATAAGACGTTCCGTATAGTGTAAGCACTTTATTCGAAGTAAGTGTAACGTCACCTGTGCACTATAATAGAATATGATGTATTACTTCTCACACAGCTGTTACAGTTGTAGATAACAAAAAGTAGACATGGTTGTCATTCGTAAGTGCCGACCGAATACGAGAATGTTTACGAAAAACGATGGTGTCCAATAGTTTTAAAGGATCAACCTTAGCATTAATAAAAAAGCTGTAAGAGAGAAGATTTCCAACCTTGTACTTCTAGTTTACCCCACACCACTGGCACCACATTTTTCTGAAATGTATGCACAGTTACAAAACAGGATTTGCAAATATGAAAAGATATCACATTTGAACGTGTAAATAATAAAAGAGATCCACTCACGTTGCGTTTTCTCGCGTTAACTTATACAAATCTGATTCATAAGCATACAGACATACAACATCCATCTGTCGGGTATACAAATATTTGCTCCATGTGGGAATCGGGCCTCTGCCTCAAAGTGCAGAAAGGCAATCACTCAGTCCCCACGCCAGTTGAATCGTCAGTTGCTACACTTATAACTTTTGACCGATTTCGAATCATTTTAGCGTTGAATGAGGTGCGAATGTAAGCTGCGTAACTTTTGTCTTTACGCGGGAACATTATTGACTTGAAAAGTGCGTTTTGTGGATGATATGTATGTTTGGGGGATTATTCTCTTAAATCAGCAGGCACACAAACTGAACTTTCTTAAATGTATCCCTAGTAAAAATAGATATATATTTTTTATTAAGAATAGTGATACTATAACATTGAGCCCCGTATATCAATCTGGACTTTTATTAAGTTCTTTAAGCATTGATGTTTATTTTAAAATCCTAGTTAACAGCAATTTTTAACTACACTTAATATTAAAAAGAAAAATTGAAAATTTAATGCTACCATAAAAAATTACATAGGTGCTCTCTTTACAAAAATATGATACTGGTACATTTTATTTGCTCTGTCATCAAAAAGTGTTTTGGCCTAACGACAGACCCCTATAATCCGATTTACGATTCCGCGCGATCTCGTAATTTATAATATCGCGATAGCTGACTGTAATTTCAAAGAATTATCACATTTTGCATAAAAATAAATCTTTCGGCTCAGCGATATGGGGTGCGATTATAAATTACATAGATTGTTTGACCAAAGTATCACGCAGAATACATAATTTTAATTTTCATTAATGGTCAGTCAGGCTTACACGGAATCATACAAATCCTAGAATTACTCGCTGCTGATAAAAGCTGGTTGGCAGAATCTACATTTTCACATTGAAAATGTAATCTTTTCTACGCATTCAAAACAGGATTTTGTTTCTAGGCAATTACTTTGTAGCTCTAGAAACTTAAATTGCGAAAAAATCTTCATAAACCTGAATGCCTCAACTAGGAAATTCAAATTGAATTACTTATTTACTGCAACCTTAATATTTCGAAACAATTTTTATTAAAAGATTTCAATCCGCTTAAATTTGGGTAAGTATATTATTACAGTATATTATTTTATCAGTAGCATTTAATAACTTTCTCAATGAATAGATTTATCCAAACAGCTGCCATATATATTTCACAGAAAATAGATTCTCCAAACTTTGTTTCAAAGTATCGATGCATTTTAAAGGAATGCAGAATGTTCGCTTCAATCTCTTTTACGTGAATTCAATGTCTACTTTGGCTGCTTCAATAAACTGGTAAATAGTTCATATTACTTAATAGTGATGGAATTTCTCGTGAAACAGCTAGTTCGATAAGGGTAATTAACACTTTAAATAATACTGAAACGTCACTCAATTTTAAGGATCGCTCAAACATCGTTCTATCTCTACAGCGCTTTTAAAGTTTTCACACTGGTAGATTTCCCGCGCGACACATTCGAGCAGCCAAAATCTGTCACTTGGTTTTAACGTTATTTTTGTACCAACTGTTGTCATTTGTTTGCTAGAGAAAGTGTACCAGAAGAAACATTCGAATTTCGCCTTAAGCTCGTCAAAACATACCTGCAAAATCATTAATCAGATTTCAACCTTGTTATTTCCTTTCACTCAGAAAATTTCCCAAAACCGCCTTGTGAGTATAGAAGTGACGTCTAACACGCGTGCTCTGGTACCACTTTCAAGAGAGCCTCCAAAATTGACGGAGCGACCTATCAAAGCGACCATTGTACGCAGCATTGGAAACTTGATTGACACTTTAATTAATGTCTCTGTTATGTTCACCTTTGCCCCAAGCGATGTTTCTGTTAGTTAATTAGCTTTTGATGGCTTCCACTAAATTTGGAATGTAATCGCTTTAAATAAGATGCTCGTGTATTGTCTGTCATTAACTTGGTTTGAGAACTTGGTTGCTGCGGGGCTTTTGTTTTAACTTCCAGGTATTTGAGGCGAAAAATGAGACGCTTGTGTGTAATTTTAGCTTCATTATGTACCTGTTATTTTTGTACAATTTGTTTGCGTATTTTCTACCTTATCATAACTTTTACTTTTGCCCTATGACTATTTTACCTATATCAATGAGTCCTTCGCCTGGGGCTTCCATCAAAATGGCAGTATATTCATAAATATTAATTCAGCTATGGGAAACATCATGCTTCACTTCTGTTCAGACTGTGTTTATGGAAACATAATAATATATTTTGTTCTTCTTCTAAGCTGTAGATCCCAGGACCAGCTTACCTTCTCTGATTCATTATTCTTATAAAATTTATAAGAGAGAAGACGTGGTGGCCTAGTGGGCAAAGAACCAACCTCTCGAGTATGAGGGCGCGGGTTCGATTCTAGGTCAGGCAAGTACCAATGCAACTTTTCTAAGTTTGTATGTACTTTCTAAGTATATCTTAGACACCAATGACTATGTTTCGGATGGCACGTAAAGCTGTAGGTCCCAGCTGTCATTGAACATCCTTGGCAGTCGTTACGGGTAGTCAGAAGCCAGTAAGTCTGACACCAGTCTAACCACGGGGTATTGGATTGCCCGGGTAACTGGGTTGAAGGGGTCAGATAGGGCAGTCGCTCCTTATAAAGCACTGATACCCAGCTACGTCCGGTTAGACTGGAAGCCTACCCTAACATAGTTGGGAAAAAGGCTCGGAGGATGATGATGTAAGTAGGTGATCTAAAATAACTTAGGTAAATGGACTTCGCTTGACTCCGCTAACACTTTTTCCTAAAGCAAACATAGGGTCCTTACCATTGCTGATAGAAGCATGCAGCAGCACCTTCTCTAAACAAGAAGTCACCAGGAACATTGTCACTGCAATTTTGATAGCAAAGCTGGTAAGCTGTAGCGGCTATCAGCGCCGCAATCAACTGAATTGCTCAATTCAAATTAGTATTCTAATCAGACCATATCAGTATACTATAAACTAAACTACATGTACCTTCGAGATGAGCGGAATATAAACCAATAATAACAGGATTCAGATTCAATTTCGATTATATTAAATTCTATACATGTAATATCTTAAACATGGCGTCTGATTAAATATTTATGGTTCCGTTAATAGACATATAAAATACGGTATCTTGATAGCAAATCAGCGTTGGTTAATATTCATGGGAAAATATGATTCTAATAAGGTCTCATGCATTATGGGATGTGTGTATCTTTTGATCTAAGTCACCTTTGGTGTGATTCTGTAAGACTTCATTCTTAACTTCGCATCTGAATCCGCCGTGAGCTTCGTGATTGGCATTCTCAAACTACACTAGCGCTACTCTTGCGAGCGTGTTTGCGAGTTGAACTAAATTAAACTCGAGATTTTGACAGATAAAGTATGAGATGACTTTTAGAACGTTTTGAACCGAATGCGAAGTGAGAGTGAATAGCAAAGTGAAATGCGAGTTGTTGTCTGAATTTTATAGAATCGACGTACTTGTCATGAAGCAAACATTCTATCAGTTTTTCAGGGAAGGAATTGATTACGGGACTTAGATCACACGTCTGGTTTCTACAAGGCTCTTCTGTTTTGTAGCTTTTCTTTTGTTTAAATCCAAACTTTATCCGTCTTACCACAAAAACTTTTAAACGTCAGTTTAAGACTTGTCTAAAAAAATGTCAAATTATGACGTTGACATATTGGTTCATTTTGCAGCCACAATTTTTTTAGACAAGTGTAAAACAGGTGGTTAAGTTTTTGTAGTAAGGCCATATATTTTTCTTTTAATTCGTGCATTATTCTATAAACTATGCCACAATTTCAAGGCACTCCGTGTTATTAAGGCCTAATCTGTCCCCAGGTTGAAAGCTTGCATGACTAAATGCTAAGTGCTAATGCTAATTGTACCTTTACAGTACTGTATACCAGCGATAACAGTTATTCGAACTAGGGTGTGTTGCTAAGTATTTTAAAATAATTACTGTTGAACTATATGGCTAGGTACTCTAGTTAAACGACTTTGTTACGTTTTTTCCACTAATTAATAGGCTCATGACAAAATGAAAGGTGACTGATACCTGTACCTATACCTAGGTAAAGAGTAAATGGCAGCATGAAGAATTGAGTTAGAGGTTTTGTTTAGATCATCATCTCCTTTTCCCGTGATAGGGTCGGCTTATAATCTAATCGGATGCTGTTAGAAACAGTGTTTTACATGGAGCGACTGCCTATCTGACCTCCACGATCGTGTTTTGTTTAGACATACAATATAATTTGAACGCAATGTCACAAAATTCAAGGAGACATCAACATCATTAAAATCAAAGAACGTGTCATATTTAGCTGCAGTTAGTAACATGACATACCACAGCTAATAGCCTTAATATTGATCCGCAAATCGGCTCACTCAGCGAAGTAAAACGTACCACCATGCTCTAGTGTAATAATTTATAAACCCGAGAACGGGTGATATAGAGCCATCGATCACCAAGACGCCAACATCGGCGCCACGTGGATACATCGACTGCCGAACACGACACGCGATTAATTACAATCTTACCTCCGATAAAATTACATGTCCCGCAAGATTTGTTGAGCCCAAAATAGCAACTTGATGTCAAATTATAAGAGCAACGTACCGTCAATTTTTGAATAATGCACGTGTGAACGTCAAATCAACGGATGATACACAATGTTCCTTTGTTGGGAGAATTTCGAAGCTTCGGTGTAGCAACAATATTATATTGTTATCAAGTAGGTTTATAAAAAAGGCCGGATGTTCTTAATTGAAACAGAATTGTATCTAATGCGTGAATGCAACTATGGTGCTCTATTAAAACAAATAGCCTTAAGGTGTCGGGGCTTATGCCGTCATACAATTACTACATACAATCACGATTTTCAGACCCTATCAACAGGTCACACACATTTACCAAATATTGTTAATAATTGATCTCCATTAGTTCCTATTCATTGTTACCTCTTTCATTGCATTATTTGTGTTTTAGAATATTTTAATGTTTAATTTTTATTTTTTCTCTTTAATTGTTTACTATCTAACCCGTGTTCCAATTTCAAATGTTTAATTTAATTTGTAAGTTCATGTGTTGTTTAATTTAATATTGTTTAACTTTCTTTTATTTTAACTTTGAAGATGATGTATGCATGATGTGTTCTCCTATAACTGAACGAGCACATATTTTTAAATAACTTTTTATAAATATGCATGTAATGTGTATCCTTTGTTGGAGTTCCTTTTGAATAAAATAAAATAAAAATAAAGTAAAACATACTAATCTATAATACACGAATTTATATATCTACTATTTGATCATCTAATATCCTTGTAGAAGCCATCCATTGTAATATTTTTATTGAAAAGAAATTTATAAATAAAATGATATTACCTACATTCTCAGTAAGTAACAAGAATATTATGTTTCGCAAATGAACGAGGAAACGTGTTTGTCTATGTTTTTAATTAAATAAGTGTTACGCCTACCTCACGGGTGACGCGCCTGGCAAATTACCTCGAGAACTTCTTAAAATATATTGCTTCATTTTATTTATGAATTTTATAATATTTGATGCGAAAAATATGCTTGAAAATATGTTTTCTTTTTTATTGAAAACTGGGACAGTGACTTTTGAAAATAAAATAAGAAGACAAAACACACTTCTGTCAATCCTAATAAATAAGAAGAATACTCAATACCTCAATGCAAATGATGATCCTTCATACTTACCTTATTTAAAAGCTAAAGAAACAATGTCGGAATTATTAATAAATTACGACATTATAAAGCAGAGAATATTCATCGCTGGCAACCGAAACATTATAATATAAATCAAAAGCGATAATTCACCCCATCATCCATCACACAATGGCTTTTATATGCGGTGTACCTGACGCCATGACGCTCTCCGAATTTAACTCACTGGAGGCGCCATTTCAGTGTCTCTTACTCATATTATATATACCTACTAAATTATACTAAATTTCATAGAGCTATAGATTTTTTTTGCTTGAACGCGCTAATCTTATAAAGTATTGGTCTAATTTGAAAAATTATTTTAGTGTTGGGTAGCTCATTTATCGACGAAGCCTTATTATCTGGGTTTGTGCAGAAGTTCCCACGGCTGGCAAAAACTGGTACATTATGTGCATCAAGTTTATTTGTATATTCAATCTTTTTTTCCTATGCGTAAAAAACAATGTGATTGAAAATGCATAAGTGAACACCCAGTAGTATTGTTTACGTTACCTCGCTCCTCAAGCTTAAATGGGCAGACTTGTTCACAGAAAGGTTTATGCTCGTAGCGTCTCCAGTTAATCAAATAATCTAAGCTGACGTATGATATAACAGGGAGTACTCGTTCGTAGAACGTCACACCGCTTTCGAGGCTTAGAGAGCTTAACTTGAAGACGCCTTTATATAATGATGGAAATATACCAGCTAACTGGTACATAAGAATATCGTTTTTCAGCTTGTTGTACGAAATTATGATTATGATAAATGAATTGTTTTGGTTTTATGTCAAAGAGGTGATGTAATCGACTTATTAAATATATGCTATTTGGTCCTGCTGATTGAGTCCTGTACGAACCACCATACCGAACACCAGATTTACTTCAAAGTTTCTAACATTAAACGTGCCAATATACTAACTAGATTGATTGCTCATAGATATGGCATGAAATAGCTGGAGTAGCCCTAAACCGAAACAATGATGCTCTAATGCGGCAAGGCAGGTAAGTAGCACTAAGGGTCGACAAGCCTTTCCCAATATTTTGGTACCGTGTAACGTATGCCTATTAACACTTGTTTTCTATGGAATAAAGTTTTAGAGAACGCGCTTTGTTATTGAGTTGAGGAAATCAGTCCACCCAAAGCTCTGCTTGTGACTATTATTAACTTCGCTATCCAAAAACATAATATCTACAGCAAAAAATACATTATGGACCTATATTAGCCCCACAAACTTCCTCTAGCCCTACACCGTTTTAATATTCCAGAGATTGATCCTTTAAGCCTGTAAATTTTAATTTACTTCCGTGTGCCTACGCGTGTAATTATTTCAAACGATTTAAGCCCGGTTTAGTACAGCGGTGTATACTATGATTTAGGGCGCGTCTACACGATGCAAGTGCTTGCGCATATTGAGGCACATGCACAGGTAAGTGACATGCGTTTTAAAATCATGTGCGGATCCAGCGACTCGCGCTTGTACCAAAGCAACATACCCACTCGCGTGCTCTGTTGCGTGCGCGCGGGTCACTTGCGCATGTTAACTTGCCCCAGCTACATGCACCGTGTAGAAGCACCCTTAGTAAAGCGATGTATTCTCCAGGGCATTATTGTATAATTTGAGGTCTGTGTTCCAGTAATTAATTATACATGTTTCATTTTCTTCGTTGTATAAACATAGATTGCTGTTAGGTATCTGGGAATTGAGATAATTCAGGTTTATGATAATCTCTCTCTATACGCTCGGAGAGTAAATTCGATTTTATAAGGTTATTACTTGTTATTAAATAGTTTTAGTAGTTAGTCAGAGTATGTCTAATAACAATGCTGCACCTGTAAGGTATCTATAGACACTGTACTTAGGTTTATAAACACACAATTTACATAGTTACTTTTGAAAATACAGGGCTACTTTACTAAAAACGTCGGACAAAAGCAATTCCTCGACAAAATCATGATGATCATAAACGGTTGGTTATATGAACACATTCATCACGGATAAACATTATTCCAGTTAAGATTCGTACCTATTTATTTTAGCATTCAAGTCAGTAGCGGCGGTGCCCCAGTGCAAAATATTCAGTAAGATAACGCTGAACGAATTTTTTACATTTCTTCTTATCAACTACTATGTCACAGATGATTACCATATATGATAGATATATTTTCCGAGGCAACTATCTTCCACACCCGTATAAAACAGCTAATGTATAACCTTAGGATAGGTGAAGCAACAATTAAATATTTTTTTTAATCGGTATCGGTATCAGTAGTTTCGGAATCTCATCATCCTCCGAGCCTTTTTCCCAACCATGTTGGGTCGGCTTCCAGTCTAACCGGATTCAGCTGAGTACCAGTGCTTTACAAGAAGCGACTGCCTATCTGACCTCCTCAACCCAGTTACCCGGGCAACCCGATACCCCTTGGTTAGACTGGTGTCAGACTTACTGGCTTCCGACTACCCGTAACGACTGCCAAGGATGTTCAATGACAGCCGGGACCTACAGTTTAACGTGCCATCCGAAACACAGTCAATGGTGTCTAAGATATACTTAGAAAGTACATACAAACTTAAAAAAGTTGCATTGGTACTTGCCTGACCTGGGATCGAACCCGCGCCCTCATACTTGAGAGGCTGGTCCTTTACCCACTAGGCCACCACGACCTCTAGTTTCGGAATCTATTCAATGCAAATAAATATAAACATAGATGAATTTTATGCCCTATATTACGTTTTTAACTTCAATATTTATAACCCCTACTCAATGCGGATATAAGTACTTAGATTAGATTAACATTCATACTACCAAATGGTATATGATGTCGGAAAAACTATCATCAGTGGCATTTCTGTATAAGAATATACTATGGCGTAACCGCGGCGTTCCATTTGAATCTCTAAAACTCTACAGTGAGTGTTTGCTGTAAATTGTAGCGGATGCATTTCGTGCATGTTCGTGGTTTATCTTCGCAGCCTGATGTCTTGAATATGTGATGCAAAACGTTATCATGCAAATGTCACTGGTTATTTGTTATATGCACTCGGTATGTTAGGGTTAGAAATGTTACGTAAGTTCCACATTTCGGTATTTACAGAATTAGGCTACTAAAACGATGTTTTCATTTAATGATCATTGCGTCGGTTTGTAGGTTGTATACAGAAATAACAGTATGTTTTATACAAGCTTAAATAAAGTGGCATTTTTGTGGAAAACCACATTCAGAATTTTCATAACCAAGTGGAGAACAAAAATACTACCTAAATATAAACACGTGAGACTTTTAAATCGTTTAAACAAAAGTCGTACGTAATTTCTTGTCCTGCAATAAGCGTTAAATAAAAATGTCCGGAGATATAATTTTGGCGTTCGTAGCTAGTTTTTTCTCTTCTGCAGCGTTTCGTTTCGCATACCGGCCAGTAACCACGCGGCGAGAGAAAAAACAATATTTTTGTACAATTTAAATGCAAAGTTAAATCAGAAAATGGTTTAGCATTTATGTTGCATTTTTGAGTGTAAAATGTATGCTCTCAGAATTTTGAACTTAGATACTTCTGGTGTAGAGGAAATTAGTTTCACGTAACGTTACGAAACCTGAAATCATTTTCAGTTGGAGTAACTACCTAGCTTTTCAATTATTTTTGAGGTTTGATAGCCGTTATGCCCGATAGGATAAAACAATTTACGCAATGCTAACAAAATATAAATTCCAGAATATTCTACCATGGGATTTCAAATGCTTAAATTGTTCGAACAATATAACAATAAGCTTTGAAACTATTTAACCCTGTATACGGTCATAGCACAGAGTTTATACTACAATACATACTCGTACCTATATTAATTTAGACAACAGTAACTTTTGTTGCTGAGGCGAATAAATAAATATTTAGGTCCAAGTCTGCGAATCTATACTAATCTATACTAATATTATAAAGCTGAAGAGTTTGTTTAAGTAGTTCCCACGGGATGCGGGTGAAACCGCTGGCAGAAGCTAGTATACTAATAATATTATAAAGCTGAAGAGTTTGTTTGTTTGTTTGAACGCGCTAATCTCAGGAACTACTGGTCCGATTTGAAAATTTCTTTCAGTGTTAGATAGCCCATTTATCGAGGAAGGCTATAGGCTACTTTTTATCCCGGTACGGGAAGTAGTTCCCACGGGATGCGGGTGAAACCGCTGGCAGAAGCTAGTGATTTATATTTGTTTTGTTTCCCTTATGGATTAAACGATTGCTTGGGTATCTTTTTATACTCACTGATTCCTTTATTTTTTCTGTCTTGTTAGTTTGTGAGGTGAAGTTAAATCTGTTTTAAAATTTCTATTTAAGTAACTATCTTAATGATAGCTTAATGATAAACCTTTATGCTTAAGTTAAATTAACCATTAAAGTGACTCAAGAGAACGTTAAAGTGTCTTTCAAAATCCGCGCAAGCGACATATCAGGCTTAAGGCAATAAAATCTAATCTCCGAAACCACTAAATACATTGTCTTTGAAACAATGAATGTTGATAATATTAGCAAGTATAATACTAGGATTTAGACTCATACCTGAACGTTTACTATTAGTCGCAATCAGCGTAACGGTGAATCCATTAAATTGGATAAATGGATCCATTCGTGGAAGCGATACAATGGTATCTTGCATCGTGTTGTCAAAGAGACGGCTATATTGCTGACCGAGCATTCAGCCTGTTGCAATTAGCAATATTCTCATAGAAACTATAGAAAGGCAGTTGTGAGACCCTGGGTGGTTATGCATCAGAGAGCATTTTGTCAGTAATCTCGTCCTATACTTGGGTTTTGACCTATACCACATGTATCACAATGATTTCATAGAACGGCTAGTGGATCTATGCATTATACATCATTTATTATGTGACCAACGCTTATATTATCACTTGAGATAGTTGTCCCATATGGCAAGAAACATTATATGTTATACTAGCTTCTGCCAGCGGTTTCACCCGCATCCCGTGGGAACTACTTCCCGTACCGGGATAAAAAGTAGCCTATAGCCTTCCTCGATAAATGGGCTATCTAACACTGAAAGAAATTTTCAAATCGGACCAGTAGTTCCTGAGATTAGCGCGTTCAAACAAACAAACAAACTCTTCAGCTTTATAATATTAGTATAGACTAGCTTCTGCCAGCGGTTTCACCCGCATCCCGTGGGAACTACTTCCCGTACCGGGATAAAAAGTAGCCTATAGCCTTCCTCGATAAATGGGCTATCTAACACTGAAAGAAATTTTCAAATCGGACCAGTAGTTCCTGAGATTAGCGCGTTCAAACAAACAAACAAACAAACTCTTCAGCTTTATAATATTAGTATAGATATAGTATAGATGAGCTTTAAGTGGGTACGTAGGGTCATCCAATAATGATTGGTTATGGTACTTTAAACAGGCAGGCATTTATAAGCAAAATCCTAGAAAATAACTACTTCTAGACTAATAAATGGAATGTTCGATATTGTGACCATTATGTATTGTAAACAATTTTTACATATCCAGATGAAAATGCATACAATTCCTGATGGATACCTCGGCCCGTCGCGTCGGTTATAGTATTGTAGATACCAACTCCGCAATACTCCAAATGCTGCATTGTGGCGACATTCTTTTGAAGGGTGGTATACCGTACATGTGAACAATTTCAAACTGCCGGTCTATTTTATTTATCACTAGCTTCTGCCAGCGGTTTCACCCGCATCCCGTGGGAACTACTTCCCGTACCGGGATAAAAAGTAGCCTATAGCCTTCCTCGATAAATGGGCTATCTAACACTGAAAGAAATTTTCAAATCGGACCAGTAGTTCCTGAGATTAGCGCGTTCAAACAAACAAACAAACAAACAAACTCTTCAGCTTTATAATATTAGTATAGATAGGAAAAGGGTCATCTATGCTTTATGAAACAAATGTGAGTAAGGGAAGAAATAATGAGCGAACATAATGCAACAAAAAGTGAAATGTTTTCTTAAGAGATAACAAAGTTCCTAATATTACTTCCGACTTTCCTCTAAATTACCCTGAAAATCAGAATTATTTTTTTTTCCATGACAATATGTTCAAAATAGCTTTCGAGATAGAACAGTAGGTATTAGAAAAACATATTAATATCTCTATCTATAAAATCTACCTATAAAATCGTAATTTTATAGGTAGATAAAATTACGATTTTTCTCAGTTTTGCGACATAAAGAAGATACACTCTAGTTACTGCCAAAGCTGGGAGTGTAAACGAGATCATACTGCATACTGTATTCCTTTAAAGGACTTCAGCTTATCTTTTTCGCATTGGCATGCTTAGTGGGTGGAAAATATGCGAATATAGATGCGAATTTTATATAAATACTGGCCCTCTAAAATTTTGTTTTTCGTTATTGAAGTATAAAATTATGTTGGTATATTTTTACACTTTACACTGTGGTTAAGATGGTTCTTTGATATCAACAAAACTTCACTTCTGAAGGACTAAACAGAGGTGTCCAACATAAGCATAGTAATTTATAAGTATAAAAAACTTAGAGGTAATATAGCTTATTTCCTTCTATGGTTCTTCTTTAGTCAATGTATACCTCTAGAGGAAAATGGTAGAAAACTTTGCTTATAAGTACGTAAGGCGATGGATATAACATTATTTTTATGACAGATAATGTATTTCTGATGCGCCTGGCTTCTAAAGTACCTATAGTAAAATGAAACTACTGAGGATGAGATATAAGATAAAGTTTTCACAGTAAATGTTGTCGTAGATAACCTTTAGATTAGTACCATTAGGGTCAATTCACACTGAAAGAGCAGCGGCCGGCAGCGGCCGTAAGAGCACGGAAAATGTACGAGAGCGGCACGGTGCGGCGCCGCGCGGCGCCGCGCGGCCCGCCGCGCTCACGCTCAATCCCTTGCAAATACGGCCGCTGCCGGCCGCTGCCGGCCGCTGCTCTTTCAGTGTGAATTGACCCTTATTAGATATGTTTGTAAGTAATATCCGTAATCTTAAAATAATTAAATAAGGAAAAAAATACAAACTGAACTAATTTAAAAAAACATGTTGTATTATTGTAGTTCCATTTAATTATGTAAAGTTTATAGATACAAGATTCTGATACATAAGTAAATTTATAAATACGTGGAAGAACACAAAACTTTGTCAACACAAACTTTGTACGACAAGGCATTTACTTATAAGGAAATAGGTATCATATTTTTGTAACTCATAGCAACACTTATTTTTACTTACTCCTCGATAATAATCGGAATTGGTTTTATTCGATACCTACTCGGAGAAAAGGTCAGATGTAATCGATTCGCCGTTGGTGCTGAAATTACACGAGCCTGCAATGTTATCAGAATATTTGAATTGAATTTGGTGGGTCTGCCTACCAATTATGTTTAGATATAGACTGTGAGAGCATACGGTGTATGCCTTTGTATTGCTAAATCTGGATTTGGAACATCATGATACTTTGGATGCAACATGCAATCTGTTAACGATGAAGGAAATATTTGCACTGATAATATGAGACATATACTCTGTTTTTATCAATCACCTTTTACGGTAGGTACCCGTACGATAAAAAAAAAAATACAAAAAAAGTCGTGGTGGCCTAGTGGGCAAAGTACCAACCTCTCGAGTATGAGGGCGCAGGTTCGATCCCAGGTCAGGCAAGTACCAATGCAAGTTTGTATGTATGTACTTTCTAAGTATATCTTAGACACCAATGACTGTGTTTCGGATGGCACGTTAAACTGTAGGTCCCGGCTGTCATTGAACATCCTTGGCAGTCGTTACGGGTAGTCAGATGCCAGTAAGTCTGACACCAGTCTAACCAAGGGGTATTGGGTTGCCCGGGTAACTGGGTTGAGGGAGTCAGATAGGGCAGTCGCTCCTTGAAAAGCACTGGTACTCTGCTACATCCGGTTAGACTGGAAGCCGACCCCAACATAGTTGGGAAAAAGGCTCGGAGGATGAGGATGACCCGTACGATAAAAAGTGATTGATAAAAATCTATCAGTTCCGTCATTGTGGGAGCATTTCGATTTTATAAAATTTGCCACCCCTACGATAAGTAACATTGGTAGGCATTGCGTTATTCTAAATGTTATGTTAATCGTGTTCAAAGTTACGCCATACTCACACATTTAAAAACTCTTTTACATTTATAGTCGGATAAGGATGAGTATTTATGTATTGTATTATGTTTTTATTCATATTCATGACTTTCTCTCAAATTGTTATTATATATATTTTTTTTGTTACTTGTTTTACTTTCTTTTTTGTACTACCTATTTATTTTCTCCCTTTAACCCGATGGTTGACTGGTAGAGAATGCCTTGCGGCATTAAGTCCGCCAATGTACCAATTGTGTACATAAAGTATAAATAAGTAAATGAAAATCGAGTTTCGGTAAAAAGTTTCAGGTGTAATTCTTTTAAAAGCTATAAAGAGTAGCGATTTCGAATTTCGTGTAAATACATGGTATTAAAACAGAGAATATAAAACCGAAATAGTGATGAGCTTACGAATATTTCTGATCTCCGATTTCGGTAAGGCCGGGTGCACACAAGCGGCTGCTGACCAAGGAAGTGTTGAGGTACCACCGCATCTTTATCTCGGCCGTTTATCAAATAAATTCACAGTCCCCACTGAAATTTATTAGTTTTCGAATGGCCACCTCTGCAATGTGACTTGGCGTTATTGCGGGGAGAAGAAATCGCTCGTGAAATGCGACTTTCCTATCCTTAAAGTTAAGTTTTTGTAGGGTTATCTATGTGTCTGCATGGAAATGGAAATAAAAGGGCCTATCTTTATTTCTGGTTTCTTAGAAAATGTGGTATATTCGGGTGATATTTTTGTAAGTAAACTGAAGTATCATCGTAACTATGTTTTGATTTCAAATTGTGCTTTTTATATAACAGGAATTTACGTACATAATATTTACACTGCCAAAGTATGCACGAAAATAAGTAATTTAAGAGTCGAATTTTGATAAAACGCCTGTCTTTCTGTTCCTAGAAATAATTATACCGTTCATCGTGAGGCGTATAATTAATGTCAATTTACACAATGTAAATGAGTAAAAAATAAACTGTAAGTATATTTTGAAATTCGATCGTTCACCAACCGAATTTTACTTTTTGTTAAGTTCACTTTACCCAGGTTATATGATAGCGATCATATTATTTTAATGGATCCATATCCTTCCTCATCGGTGGAGATGAAACGTATGAACTGTACGCAGTGCAAAACAATTCTCTCAATTGGCCCGAAAATAAAAAAAAGTTTATACTCCAATAGTTTTATACATTTTGGCTGTATTTCGAAATTGTTTAATATTCATAGAGGGTTTATGTTACAGTATTAATATAAACCGGATAAAAAGGTATCCAGGTAATAATAAAATATGTTTGTGTTTTTTTGATGATTGATTTTAACTGGATTTTTCGGTACCTGCTTTTTTGATTCTATTATATTTTAGTGATATACCTAAATGACAACCATGCCTAAAATAGCAACGAAAACGAAATAATATCTAATTTTGTCAAAGGTTTACTTTTTTCAGCCTTGTGGTGAACATCACTCGTATTAAATTTTGAAGAGCAACATCAGGCATATTGTGCCGTTAACTTTTATTTAAAAAATATAAAATAACATATTTTCCTCATGTTTTAGTTCTTTTAGTCCTTTAACGCTTAGATTACACTGTCAACACAACTACCATTACCATCACGGCTTCACTTCTACCTCGTCTCGCGATGACACATGATGCGTTGGTTTTGGCGCGCAATGCAATGCCGGGCTGTCAGATTTGACAGGACTGTCACAGATTGATTACTGACCTGTCGCACGGCGCACTCGCTCCTGGTAACATTTTGCACCAAGTGTGTTTAACGAAGATTTCAGGCATGTGAAGCTATGGAACCTGTCGATTTCTGATCCTTGTGACATTTAATTTTTTGACACGCTTCGATACCTTAATTTTTAGGTATGTAGTTGTAATTTTATCATCGAAACTCTTTCAGCTACGGACAAATAGGTGGTACAGATAAAAACCGCATAAACACAGGATTAAGCCCCCACTCCAAAATTCTTGGTGTTAGTATCAGAAAATATAATTTATGAAAATGTAACCTTCACACAGAGATTTTATGGGTAGGCTTGACAAATCACGGGGATAGCACACATCTACATATATTTGACATCGCTGGCATTTCCAGCGTTACCGAGATTTAGGTAGTACAGGTGTAATATAACAATATGACACCTAATGGCGGAGGAACGTAAAGGTGAGATGCAAATAACCTCTGGAGCTGAGACGTGCTTCGCAAAGTTTGAAAGCACGAGGTGAATACGAAAGTTACGGCGCCCGTGCACTAGGATAACTGGCACAAGTGACTACAATATACTTTAAAGTCAGTGTAAGCCAGGGAAGCGGTGGCCCTTATCGCACACGTGATTTGAATTCTTCACACACTTTTATTCGACCAATATGACAAAAATGTTTGCGACGACTGCGCTTTGAATACATAAACACACTGATTTTAAAATTTTCTCCTCTTTATTTTAGTTGTTGGGGGAGTAAATTGTGACTATTGTCTCGTTTGGAGTCCTTTGGGGTACATTTTGTTGAGAGTGTAAGTATTTTCGTGGATGATATATTTGTATCGAGTTGCGAGACGTCTGCCTGATACAAATAGCCTGGTACTACGTATGCTGATCGAGACTCCGTGCTTCGCAGTCAGGATCTACTTTATTTCATAGTTTTACACAGACCTGGATTTTATGTTTTTGTGTTTTTATTTAGCCATGGTCATTGCTCAATCTACGATTTAAGTTATAATTGTCAATTGTTCGGTAATTAAAAATTAAAATAAAAGCTTGTAAAAAGACGAGGAAAATACTTATTTTGAATTCCAAATTAGTTCTCAAGCTTTTATTTATTGATAAATTTTGTGATTAAAGTCGAAATTATTTGATTTCAGGTTGAAATCTGTAACTTACCTTGTATATTTTTAAAATATATGAAAGTAAACGGGCAATGATCATATACTTCCTCTCCCCCTTTCACTGCCTGACAGTAAAACAGCTTCAGAAGAATTTACTGTTGCCACTTTGTATCTTACAATTCCAAGTAAGCACCTTTGAAATACGAATCACCTAAAACACATTTCGAACCAGAATCCCTAAAGTATGGTAATAATTTTACGATAAATCATAAAACCGAGGATAAAATAAAACAAATAGCTATAAAACCATAATAAAGTCAAAGCACGGGTTTCTGTATCAAAGAAAAAACAGTCCCAAGCGATGTTGAATGTAAACATCATACGTTTGAGGAGTGATGTATCTACGTAGGTTTCGTACAGTGTGTTTGAATACAATGGCGGTCCCGAGGCGACGGGGGAGTGCCCAAGGCTTCACCGGTACTCTACGAACAGAACTACCACCGTATCTTATAAGATATGGAATTCTTAAAACATGCGCAGAGAGATGTAGGTGAATTAGATTTTAAGATTACCCGTGTAGGGACAAGTTTTATGTTCGCGGCTTGTGTTTGAATTTTTATTAGATTTTTTTTGCAATATAGCAAGATTTTATCTTAAAAAGGTATCACTGTAAATAAAGCAATACAGTGAGCAAGTAAGTATTACTGTAAGTGCAACTGTTTTAAGTTAAATAAAATATGGTTTTGGCTTACTTAGTTCTTTAATTAAAACTAGCCTTTGCACTCCTGTTGTATCATAAAATAAAATATGACATTTAAGTGCAACGATGTAGTTTATTCCTCACATTCATTTTGTAATGCACATAGAAATAAAGATAAGTACGTCGTAAAGTTCGTAGCAGCGACACAACTTTGGTACCTATCGTTAAATTTTCAGAAGAATAAAATTTTGTCTCCTATCCTTTAATTTATTACCAAACTACTATCTGTAAAGTAAATATAAATCCATAAATTTTAAATAAAGGTGACTCGGTGCTCGAAAACAAACAAACTAACGCTGCCAATTTTCCACGTTATATGAATGAACCGGATTAAACAAAGTTATATGATATTCTCATTTTCTAAAGCGAAACATGCAATCACGCTACGCCAATAAGCAATTTAACTTTCGAACTAATGAAACGCTTGATAGGTTAATTTGAACGAGCGGAGGGAACAGAATGAAGTGTCTTTCACAAAACGTCGGCATGCGAACAAATAGCTCTTGTGACGACAAGCCAAGAAACGCCATAGATTTACACTGGTATACAGAGACGCATTTACGTCCGCATGACGCGAGCGGCACAAGTTAAGGCGAGGATGACAAGTGATGTTTTCAACGCAGACAATGAAGACGAGTATCGTCGCACAGACGAACCACCGCATGATAACAAGACAAGTGTTCGCAAAATTGTGTGTACGTTTTCAGGCAAACTCCCCGAAGAAAAGGAGATATAACAATGCTTTTGTTTACTTTCATCAGCCACTGAGTGGTGTTTTTATTTGGTATTATGAAATTTGTGTTAAGAAAACAACGTTAGTTGTGTCCCTTGTTATGTAAAGCCATATAGTGGACAAACTGGTAAGACTGGATCCATTTATTTATGTTAGGCATACTTGTAACGAGGTCTTTTATTTGTTCATGGAAGTAGTGTAAATTTATATTACTTGTGTACTTAATAATATCATAAAGTCAAAGTATTAGTTGCAGAAATATAACCTACTAGCCGTTTTCCCGCGGTTTCACCCGCGTCCCGTGGGAGCTACTGCCCGCACCGGGATAAAATATAGCCTATGTTACTCGCAGATAATAAATACTTATAGCTTTCTAATGGTGAAAGAATATTTAAAATCGGTCCAGTAGTTTTTGAGTTTATCCATTACAACCAAACAAACAAAGTTTCCCTTTTTATAATATTAGTATAGATATTATGATTAATCAAAAAGGACGTTAAAGTTAAATGGACAACATTTCCTTAACGGGTATAAAATATTTTGACTCGATCAACTTAAAATTGTAATTGCTTCAGACACTTATAATTAGTACCGAAACCCTAAGGACACACGCAACAGCTACAAAATAATGCGAGGAAGAGTTATTACTTTTAATTAATCTCCAGAACATTGATAAAACAGATATATGTTTGTGGGAAGGAAAACCTTTCCGCCGTCGGACCCTTTTGAAGAGCGTGCGAATCCTCGACAAGAAAGATTGGGGCCTATCTTTACACAACCAAGGCAATATCGACCTTAGGAACTGTCTTATAGGGTACATTTTCAGTTGTAAGGATATGTAGAAAGTTTCGAAAATCCTTGCAAAACACACCATGTAACGTGACATTCTCAGAATTATGTTTCATTTTTTTTCGTTGCAAATCCTAAAATAAAGGTGCGAAGTTGACTCCTAAACTGACCTTCGCATTTGTTATTTCTTTTGTGCCTTCACAGCTTTATAAACAATTTTAGGTGGTGTGTGACTTATTTTATCATACGTACATACGTGTTAGGTTTTCTTTATACGTTTTGTGTTGTTTATTGTATTTGCATGTTCTATAAGTTGAGTGACTTAGATATAATACTTAAGTTGTTGTGTTAGGCCTTGTGTTATTTAAAAAAAACTTGTTTGTATGAGATATAGCTAGCTACTAATTAAAAAAACCACATTGATTCAGTTTTAACATTAAGCTGTCATATATTTAATAGCATATACACATAAAATGACAATGCTTCGTGGAAATTATTAAAATTACAATACTAAAAATATACTAAAAACTTTTTCGAATAAAAGCATGGAAAATGCAAGCGTAGGTAAGCAAAGGGTTTTATTTATGTTTAAATAATAATATAAAAGTGCTTTCAGTGGTCGTTATTCTGTAGTTATGCTTGCAGTATAATGAATTTTAAGCATACATTTGATGGCTGTATTAAAGTACTTTTATGAGTCTTTTTATTCTTGATTTTTGACTGCATTAAGTACACTAATTACTTACAGCGCTTTCGCACTAGTGGCATTAGCACTAAAACTTAAACTATACAAATTTAAGCTTTGTGTTTATTTTCTAGTTACCTATATGCAAATAATAATTCTTATACGATCGAATTTCTTGAACATTTTTCATTTATAAATTGTGTACTTAGAAAAAAAAGATTTATTAATTTTTTGTGAATACTCTAAGTAGGTACTTGAGTTTGAATTTCCAATCGATTTGAATCCTGAAATTAATCCGAGCGAGCACAGACGGTCAGTGTGCAATTTTGCATGCAAAATAGTCAAAGCAAAGTTTTCTTAACAGCAATAAGTTGTCCTCAACATGCCAAAAGAGCATTAGTTCATGCATAGTGAATGTTCAATTAAATGTAAAATATTTATAAAATGCTTTAAGTTCAGTGATTGATATTTTAAGCCCTACTAAACTTTAAATTATTTTTATAATAATGTAATAATAAATGTTCGAGTAAACTTTCAAGAATATACAAAAATAGAGCTTATACTTATTTTAATTTATTTTTACGCAAAAATAAACACCGATTTAAGTTTTTTAAAGTACGAATTAGTCCAAATGCAGATTCCAGTTACCGCGCTATTTGTTCAAGCTACAAATCGTCAAACAAGCAATCGCGTAGTTGAGATTTAAAAATAGAATAATATCATGTTTTTGTTTATGTATCTGTGTTGTTCAGTTCAGCAAAGCCTATAATAGCAGGAATGTTTTTGATATTTTATTGGCAACGGTAACAAACAGTTGCTGGACCGTGACTACGTTTTTCGTAAATTGTAATATTTTTTGGCTAAATATGTACTTTGGTTTACTTTATAGAATCGCTGAAAGGTGATAGAACTTTTGATTGCCTGCGATAAGGCACTTAAGTTTTCAGTACCTAATTGGATTTTAAAAGAAAGGCCTGCTTTGCCTGTTAGGACCTTCAAGCATAAAATACTATAAAGCTTATAAAACTATAGCACAACAACATAATGGATATAATTGACTGCCCCAAGCTATCAGGCTTCGTACTATTATAAATCTTAATCACTAGCCATTACTTGTTACAAAGTTCTGAACAACAATCTCATCTAAAGCGAGCGAAGATACTCTTATCTGTTTGATGTCAATAAAATTTTTCTTCGTTAGAAATTCAGACATTCACTTTTATGAGAAAAGAGTTATGGGCACTTGGTCTTGTAACTTTGAAACATTTTAACGAAGCAATTATACTAACGGTGTGTTGGGCGCGGAAAAGTGCTCTCGATCGAAAGACTATGAGATTTTATCTTACATTGTTGACCCATAGCGAAGTTTCTAGCGATATTAGCTTTGTAAGAAAATCATTTGAGTAGATTTTATTACCTAGGAATATATTTTTCTACACTTTTCTCTTTTAAGTTACGAATCTTTATTATTTTTCAAGTAAGTTGTAAACGTTTATATTAAACTATCTTCTAGCTAGTACTTTAAAGCTATTTTTTCAAAAAGGGCACTATTTATCAATTTATATAGTCCCTATATAATTCTCGTTCTACTGGTGTTGAAGGTCTGAAAATAAGGAAGTACTGTTGCCTATTATGCATGAACATACAACCTCTATTGGTCAGAATTCAAAAGCTCCTTTGTGAACGTTGACAACAGAATATTCCTATTATAATCTTGAAAGGCTTTTTAATCCTTCTTTTGTTGTCAGTAAAAAATATAAAAATATAGAGAAAATATATTGATAAAATTAAAAGGTACGTTGAAACCTTATTTTGAAGTTTTAATTATAAGGAGTGAATGGGAGAAAGTAATAACAAGTCGGTTTAATTATAAAGTAACGAGGAATGAACATTACTCGACCTTTTGCATCATGGGAATATGTACACCTGATACCTACATTAACAGGGTTTTCATTGATTCATCTACTGACGTGTATATTTTTGGAGTTCGATGTGATACAGGGTTTTATATCGGCTGTTATAGATTTTTTAGGTTATTCGTCAGACCGTCACTGCCCATTTGTTTTTGTCTCGTGAAATGCAGGGTGAGAGTACAGACCTCCAATGGTAGGTATATTAATGACTTTTCATGTCGAAAACTCTCCGTATTATTGATGTACAGGTCAATATATATTAACTCCTTCGTAGAAACAACATCTAATAACAAACTTATCATTGTTTCGTTTGGATATTATTCCTTCGTATTAACCTTACCTCCGAAACTTCCGCCTTTATTAATACTCTTGAACACACGTGCAACAATATTCCGTTCCATCTGAAGGGCCCTTAGATGAAGTGATAAGGAAATATAGCAATATCCGAATATCGGTTCGAATGATAATAACATCGGAACAACGCAGCGAGTTGGCATCGTAAAACTTAAACTTGTAGGGCCTTATGTCTATATGTGCCATGGTTAGGTATATGTATGAGAGGTTGATATTATCCGCACATCGCTGACATCACTGGTTGATTTTAAATATGTGCAATAATTATCATACTCGTAATAAACTTCTTAACAGATAAAGTGTAGTTACGTAACGGAATTAAATTCGGAGTATTTTTTTATTCCTGAACAAATCTGTCGACATTTGCTATACCATATCTTTCAGTATAAATTCAACAAATCAGGATAATACCAACTCCGCGCCTACCAGACGTCCGCACCATATACATTACATATCTAGTTTACTGCAAGGAAAGAAAAAGATAAAACTGCTCCAGGAAATGGGCCATTCGGTGCCCTTTCCCACAGCTATCGAGTACTAGCAATTTGCTTTGAATTAGACACTCGGCTCCTAAAAGTATTGGGGAAGATAAGGAAAGAGGACTTTGATAATTACCCCTCAAAGCGTTTACGGTGAACGCGAATAGAACGAGTGCGATGGGACAATTAACTGTATTCCTTGTGCAGTAGTTTGTAATTTGGGTTGTTTGGCAGGAAATTGGAGGTAATTGCATAAAAAGCGGTACATAAACAAGCTATATCCTATTAGCTATGTCTTCGGCCTTTAATGTAGGCTACGGTTCATACGAGACACGAGATATCGCGCTAGATAAATTAATATTGACTATTTAAACCTGAAGTAATCTAGTTGTATAGGCATTTAAAAGAACGAAAAGATAAAGTTAACATTAAAAAATGAAATAAAGCATAAATTATTTCATAGCCATTACTTTCAATGGACATCATTCAAGTTGAATCACCGAAACACCTCATTTAACATAAGAGTTCCTTTTATTTTCTCCAATTCATCAATATACGGAAACAGAACCACTAATGCCGGGTAGGGTAACTGAAACTTTAACTGCCAGACCCGTATCAAAATACAGAGAAGGGTGCTCCTGACCCGACCTTATCAGTTTCGGTACTGAATACCATATCATTATCACCGTTATGCAAAAACTGTGAGGTAACTTTTTGCTGGCCATATGGTTTTTACCATAAAGTTGGTTCTCTTTTTAAATACTCTTGGAATAGATTCGAAATTCGAATTTTTAAATTAAATTATTTCAATTATGTTTCACATCATACACACATAACAGAACTTTTTAATGCCATCACTTTGGAATAAAAGGTTGAATGGAAATTCCTTTGCATTATACATAATGTATTGGACGTTTTTGTGTGAATTTCGGAGATTTTTAAAGTACTCCGGGATATTTAAAGTACTTATAATAAAAGATATAACTTTTAAAAGTAGAACTCGCTTCCCAGTTATTATATTTTTAAATGACTTACATGTTTTATTTATAATTTTTAATCTAGTCCGGCCGCTGGCTTGTGTTTTGACCCCGCGACCGGCAGCCAACTACTCTTATTATGCATTTATTCATTTGTTTCTAAAACTAGGGCAGACAACATAGTGGAAAAAATGCGTGCTGCTAAAATATTCTGTTTGTATGTGTCTATGTTAGTTACTAGTGCGCTGATTCGGTTTTTGAAAGCCAAACGCTGTTGTTCCAGAATTAAAATGTACAGCGAAATATAGATATCGTATATTATGTTTTTGAAATAATGGTTCTGGCTGTTATTTCAACGCTATGAATGAATGCCTTACTCTCTAAGAACTTACAAACAATACGTCTCAGACCTATATAGGTACCTAGGTATATATTTTTACAGAATTTAAAACAAATGACAGGTAGGTAATTGAGAACGGGATGTTTTCTGATTTTATGGATACGACAACATGAAGGTATAACACTGTTGTGAAGCTAATTACCGAAAACAGATATTCCATTTCCGCGAAAATTTCACACACCAATAGATGACGTCATAATTTGAAATCCTCACTCCGCTAACTCAGAAAATTTACGATTGCTTCACAGACTTTACCCATTGAAGTGAGTTAAGTGATATCTCGTTAATCAGGCAGCTTGGTTCATCACTGTGGAATCCTCTGAAACATGCCATTTCGTCTGTAAGTGTACCAATGTCGTAATTAGAGTGCTTCTGAGCGAACGCGGCTTCAAAGGAGTTAATGTATGGAAGATAATGTGGAGTTAAACTTCCTTCTATTTACACTATGTGTAAGGAAATGTGGGCGACAATGGGTAGTTGTTGTACTTGGTACAATTTTGTTTTATTATGACTTGACGTTATAATAATAATGTATCAGAGATGCCATATATACTACATAATGTCATGTAAATATGTACATATAATTACTACATAATGTAAAAAAAAACTTGATAATATCTAGGTACCGTCGGAATAATGTAAAATATATCGAAATTAATTTAATGTGACACAATAGGTTTAATCAATTCTGCGTCATTTCAATGAGTTCCAATAAAATATTAAAGAATAATGTTGCTCTATACTAAACATTAAAATCAAAAATTATTTCATCAGTTTCTTTGAAGAAACATGAAATAAAGAAGTGCCCATTTAAATGGACGTTCAGATTCTCTCGTAAACCCCTCTTGGTTTTGACAAATGAGGCCTCTCTTCATTTATCTTCGTGCACTGAACTGAAGAAACGGATATCTTTATGAAAAATCAAAAAGATTTACCAACATTCAGAAAAGTATTTACAAGTTTTAATAAATTTTATTAAAGGTCAATCACATTCTTGTTACAACATAAATAAAGGTAAATATAGGTATTTAAACATTTTTTAATCTCAACCGATAATAATGCATTTTAATCATTCATAATTAAAAAATATTCATAATTAAAAATACAGACACCCAGTATTTAGAATCTTTGTCTTCGTCAGAAACAAACTTTCGCACCTGAAAACGGCCATCGTCAACGCTACTTTAGCTAATCAAAAAGCTACAAAAACAAATCACAGACATTCAAAACCCTATAGAAAACAAAGAACTCCCATTCAAATGTATCAACATCAAACAAAAGCTTGACAATTTGTTAATAAATAGAAGAATAACGGAAGCGGCCAAAACTGGCGCGGATTGATCACAGCCGTAGATTTGCGGCCAGCAAGAAACTTCCCTGACAGATTACATCGGACCATGGAGAACAAAATCTATAGCGGAGATGACATAACGCCAAATCTTAGGATTTATATCAGGATATTTCAATTTGATGCGGGGGTACACCCGCCCATTATTTTAAAGAAAATCACCAATTAATCAAGACCAATCTTTGACAGATTGATTTTGATTTGACAAGAAACCTGAACGTCTCATTGCTTGACCTACAAGAAAGCGCCTGACCTAATCTCTACGGCTTCTCCGCTATCTTTTCTTCCTCCGTGCATCGTACGAAATAAATCAAAATGTCTATAGTTTTTACGCTTCACCGACTCCTTCGTAGTTCCAATAAAGAATGGTTTGTACATTTATGATTTGACTAGCTTTTGCCCGCGACTTCGTTCGCGTGGAATAGTGATTTTTGGTTTGACCAATAGATGGCGCTATATGTCCGAAATAAATTTTATTTTTATTTTTATATTTTTTTGTAATAAAAACTATCCTATGTCCTTTCTCAAGTTCCAAACTATGTCTGTACCAAATTTCACACAAATCGGTTCAGTAGTATAGGCGTGAAGAAAAGACAGACAGACAGACAGAAAGACAGACAGACAGACAGAAAGACAGACAGACAGACAGACAGAGTTACTTTCACATTTATAATATTAGTTAGGATTGAGTGCAGAATTGATATTTATTGAACAACTTGCCGGTTAATTGACGCTAAAGCGGTAAGCGTTGTTGATTGATTCACTGATCAAGTCTCTCAAGGCTGATCAGTGAATAGTTAATGCGATCAACGAAATTTAGTTACATAATCATTGTTTGGTTATTCAAGAGATAGTGACATACCTACCTGTCTACGTCGTTTGTTTACCTCTATAGTATTCATGGAATAAAGCGGGAATAACCCGTACCTACTCGTTTTTTTGGAAGTAAGTAACATCAATTAAATGGTTATCGCCAGATTTCAGTTTTCGAATCATAAAACATCTAGCGGTATTGTAGAAAATGGTCACAGTAGATTGTACTGCAGGCAATATATCATAACACATTTGATTGTTATTGCTTACAAGCGTGACATTGTAGTGATAGATTCGAAGGCGGATCTCTGCTCAGTGGTAACTGAATTTACCTATTTCACATGCCGAGACTCAGAGATAACTATACAACAAATGTACAAGATGATGGACAAAATACAGCTGATGGACTCATAAACAGCGCTTTTACACTAGCGAATTTTGTCCCTCATATATGCTCGGTTTGTTCTAAACATACTGGAAGATCTGGTAGTGTGTAAGCCTATGAAGCTTTAATTGGCTGTGCCTATGTTCTCTGTTATCATTTTATTTAGAAAATTAACTATTTTTTTAACAGGTGGTTAGGTATTTACTACAGTCTCAGTCAGCTTGAACAAAATGAATTTGTAAACAAAGTGAAGAAGCCTAAAAGAAAACAATTTCGCATTCAGTTTGCTTTATTCGCTATTGAGGGAGGTAAACTTGCCAAAATACTTCAATACGACTAGATTAAAACTTAGCTACTAATAACCAATGGGATACACCTAAAGGTAAGTTTATACTTAGCTAAACTTTCCCTAGTGCTATTGAATTGATTCGACTTTAACACTAAGTTAATATAAGTGTTGAGTAATACTAGATAAAATACTTAATCTTGAATTTATTTTAGATGTAAATAGTATATACTTTTGTAGAAGGCTCGGAAATTCAAGTAAGTAGTTCATTGTTATTTTTACATAAAAGGCTCTACAGATACAGCAGGTTTGGGCAGACGTTCTTAGATATCATCGGTCGGTCATGGTTTTTTACTAAACTTACTGCGAATATCCGCACATAAAACAAAAAATACTTTTAAGATTACATTTCACAGTAAAATGGACAAAACTGTACAAGGAGCGGCTAGCTTTACCTGAAGTCATCAAAGAAGACACGAAAAAATTAACAAAAAAAAAATCGCTGGGAATTGTAAGGAAACTTTCCCACATTACGTCAGAAATATGGAAGTAGCACAAGCCTGTATCCGCATTTAATCCAGCAATCAGTACTTCAAATATTGGCATTGGTAGCTCTCGGCTGCCGGCAACACTCGCACTTGGCCGATTGCGATTTCATTAACGTTTATTTACGTTGTTTATTTTAATTTAGCATTTCTATTTTGGGCTGGAGTATTATGAGGGATTACTTCCGTAAACGAAGTAATATTACATTTTCAAATTGAGTTTTTTTTTTGTAAGAGTTGAACCCCAAAATTAATGAAGTTTACAAAGGTAATGCAGCATATAAGCTTATAATATTCTGTTTAGGAAATTACCACCATACTTACAGCGCAGCTACTATTGCCACAATCAGTGTTTAGTCTTCAAAGTATATTTAATCACAGGTGCTTGTACAAAAAACAACAGTGTTGTTGCAATATAAATTAACACAATTGAAAACAGTTCACCTAAGTAATCATATCCATATTTATTCACCCAGTCCATTGACACGTACAAGAATTGTATAAAATTAAAATGAAACAACCGGTAAAAAGGTACACAATATGCCACCAAATTAATATAATTGACAGCAGACAGACACGTGGTACATTTGCGAAGTAATATTACAAGTACTGTGGGATGGATTCTGGACAGATTGGACCGAAAGTGGTACAATTTCAAGCCCTGTCAGCATTTATGTAGGAGCTAAATAGAGTGGGCGAAGCATAGTATGATGGATCTGAGAATCCATTAGGAAGATTGAGGCAACTATACGTAGAGGATGTACCTACATGATGTACTATGAACGTTATCACTAGGTTGTTTTGGATTGATTTCCATTATAGAGTTATAATGGAGCTTTTGGCAGCTTCCGAAAGAATGATCGGGTAATGTATTGTTTTTCTGCGGAAAATAATAAAGACATCATTGTTAGATTACCTACGTATTTGGAGATTTGTGCGACCCATGTGCTATGTTCCTGGTCCACCTGCTCTTTCCTTACCGTTAAAAGAAATGTATGGGAAACGGTTTTTAATATTGAAATCTCCATGTGTACTAGAAATACGACTACCCATTTTTCATATACTTATTCAGAAATAATTGCTATTATCTTATTTAAAGAATAAAATGATTGTAATCTCCGAACGAATGCACCAATCTTGCAACTTTTATTTTAATACCTAATATGTATAATTTTGTCTTTTGTGAGTTTTTGACTTACTTAACTTCGACCTTTAAGAGAATCAAATATTGCCCTTGAAATGACATAGCCACAGGACATTTGAGATGAAACAAAGAACGATCTGAAATTAAAAATACGTGGATACCATCAATACTGGCATAAACAAAAAATAAATGTAATATTATATACTTAATATAAATTAATGTAATAATTATGTAAAAAGTCGAAACATCCCGCACATTTTCCTTTTTCCTGGAATTCTTTTATTGATGAAAATAACCCAGACCTATTTCTCTTAATGATTGCTTACAATTGAAACATATTCATTACTCAACTTAAATTTTCAATCTCGTTTGCGTAATGGTTTATAAAAAAATATTGCTCTTGTACTTTTATTTTGTTGTAAAAATGTAAGGGTCACTTAGAATTTTAAAATGCGCACTCCCTTTGTTTGAGTGGTTTTATATGAAATAGGTATACGACATGGGGAAAAAAAATGGTAAAATATTACTTTAATCTAATAATTAAGAAAACAAACGATAAAACAAAGATACGAAACGATTCTAAACAAAGTAGCAGACCTTTAAATTCTCATTATTTATTTAAAAAGGCTACATGCAAAGAAATTCTCAATCACAATCTGGCCACTGTTATCCAAAATAGTTCTGTTATTACAGAAACCGTTTTTTATTGATGGATGTTTGATATTTATGATACATGATCGTTCCTCAAATATTTACCCGATTAACTCGTTTTTATTTATTTTATTTATTATAAAATTATATAGTTACATAGGTTAACACATAAGTTTTAAATAGTTATGTTTTCTGTTTTGTTAATTTAGTTTAATTTTAAGTTAAAATAGTAGCAGTGTGTACAACGTGGTTTACTTTTCTTTTAATGCATGCTGAGTTTACCTATAAGTGATTGTTACACTATTATTAAGTTAAATTACTTACATGTTTTCTTAGTCGTATCAGTGTAAATAATCATTGGTGAACCAAAATAAAAATAAATAAAATAAATGATCAATGTATTGTTTGTAAGCAACAGGTCAATTTAGGTCAAAGATATCCATACTAATATTATAAAGCTAAAGAGTTTGTTTGTTTGTTTGAACGCGCTAATCTCAGGAACTATTGGTCCGATTTGAAAATTTCTTTCAGTGTTAGATAGCCCATTTATCGAGGAAGGCTATAGGCTACTTTTTATCCCGGTACGGGAAGTAGTTCCCACGAGATGCGGGTGAAACCGCTGGCAGAAGGTAGTAAGTAATATAGATAAAGATAACTTTATAACAGGTACCTATGTGATGCTGAAAGTATAACATTTTTGGAACATCAAATAATAGCAACTTAGTAAAAGAAATTGTTTTGCAAATAAATAAAAAGTTATGTGCTGAAAAATTTAGATATTTTTTTTTCTCAAAAACCTGCATTACCTATTCAAAAAGGCGTACTAATAATAAAATATATTTTAAGATCAATATATGTATGTCATGTACCTATAGTTGAACATTATCACGCTTCGTAATCACCATGCCACGTGTTTTATTTGTTCAGGCACGTATTTGTTCCCCGCTGCGTCGACCAGAGACAAACATTTGTGTTCTACCCTCGCGCATTAAATTTCTTTCACTGCAAACATAATGACGGCTGACATTATTGGGTAACATTATACTTGGAAATTATTGGGTTTTAATTGTACGCTGTGTTTTTAAAAGGTGTGTGTTTTTTACCTTCTCTGTGTGTCTCTCAAATACCTATTTAAACGTGAAGTGAACAATGTTCGCAAAGGACAAGTCTATTGGGCAAAGCCAGATGACTAAGCTGAAACGGGAGGATGGCAGCATAGCGTCGACCAAGGCAGAGGTTTTAGGCGAGATCGAGAGGTTCTATGGACAGTTATACACTTCGGTCGCAAAGTCCGTTGACAACTTGGCAGGAGATCCAAGAGCCAAGCTGTCCCGACATTATACCGAAGATATCCCGGACATCAGTCTGTACGAGATTAGGATGGCCCTGAAGCAGCTTAAGAACAACAAGGCGCCGGGTGAGGACGGAATCACTTCAGAGCTTCTGAGAGCGGGTGGAACACCGGTACTTAAAGTCCTCCAGAAGCTCTTTAACTCCGTCCTGTCCGAGGGCAAAACGCCTGAAGCATGGAGCAGGGGTGGGGTGGTGTTGTTCTTCAAAAAAGGTGACAACAGCCTATTGAAGAACTACAGACCCATCACACTTCTAAGCCATGTTTATAAGCTGTTTTCAAGGGTTATCACGAACCGTCTCGAACACAGGCTTGATGACTTCCAGCCTCCCGAACAAGCCGGTTTCCGAAGAGGCTTTAGTACCATAGACCACATCCATACGCTGCGGCAAGTTATACAGAAGACCGAGGAGTATAACTTGCCATTATGCTTAGCGTTTGTGGACTATGAGAAAGCCTTCGATTCGGTGGAAACATGGGCGGTACTTGAGTCACTCCAACGATGCCATATTGACTATCGGTACATCGAGGTGTTGAAGTGTTTGTATGATAACGCCACCATGTCGGTCCGAGTACAGGAGCATAGCACGAAGCCGATTCCATTGAGAAGAGGCGTAAGACAGGGGGACGTTATCTCCCCGAAACTGTTTACCGCCGCAATGGAAGACGCCTTCAAGCTCCTGGAATGGCAAGGACTTGGCATCAACATCAACGGCGAATACATCACTCACCTTCGGTTTGCCGACGACATCGTAGTCATGGCAAAGTCGATGGAGGAACTCAGTATGATGCTCGAGGGCCTCGACCGAGTTTCACAACGGGTGGGCCTGAAAATGAACATGGACAAGACGAAAATTATGTCAAATGTCCATGTTGAGCCCACCCCAGTCTCTGTTGGAAGCTCGGTACTCAAAGTTGTTGACTCATATATCTACCTAGGACAAGTAGTCCAATTAGGTAGGTCCAACTTCGAGAAAGAGGTCAACCGCCGAATCCAACTCGGCTGGGCAGCGTTCGGGAAACTACGCAATGTCTTTTCGTCCGACATACCTCAGTGCCTCAAGACGAAAGTCTTCAACCAATGTGTGTTACCAGTGATGACTTACGGCACCGAAACGTGGTCTCTCACTATCGGCCTCATCTCAAAGCTCAAAGTCGCTCAACGAGCTATGGAGAGGGCTATGCTCGGTGTTTCTCTACGTGATCGAATCCGAAACGAGGAGATCCGTAGACGAACCAAAGTCACCGATATAGCCCACCAGATTAGCAAGTTGAAGTGGCAATGGGCAGGCCATATTGCTCGCAGAGCAGATGGCCGATGGGGCCGAAAAGTGCTGGAGTGGAGACCACGGACTAGCAAGCGCAGCGTAGGACGTCCACCAGCGAGGTGGACAGACGACCTTATAAAGGTCGCCGGAAGACGCTGGATGCAGGTCGCTTCCAACAGGTATCTGTGGAGATCAAAGGGGGAGGCCTATGTTCAGCAGTGGACGTCCTATGGCTGAGATGAACAATGTGCATATAAAGTGACCAGATGTTTGACGAGACTTACAAGTGTGTTGAAATTCTAACATCTGCTATTGAAAGGTAAGTAATACCCATTTAAGTAATGAATAAGAACTAAAAATATAATATAGGTATAAGAAAGTTATCTTAGAATACAAGTTTTAGTCAATTTACTTATACAAAAACAGATGTGCTTAGAGATACATTAGAGTTCAGGTCTTCTGACCTTTTCATTCCATATTTAAAATTGAAGTTTAATTGCGCTAATGAGATAACTGGTTACTTATTCATGCTCTCGTCTTAAGTGCTAATAGATTTGCCTTTCGGAGTTATATTCATGAATTTCTTAAGATGTTGAAGTGTTAGCTGTAGTTGATATTAACTTTACGGCCCATTTTCCGCCTACGCCTGCGAAAAATGTCATTCAATGAAGATGTTGCGCGACGCGAAAGTTCTAGAAGACACAAACTCGGGTTTATAGTTTAATTGTCTTTTAAAGTTTTAAGAACATTTTCTAGAATTTCAACGCAAAAAATTAAATTGATATCAAATATTTGCATCAAAAAGAAAACTTGCTCAATTTTCTTCTGAAATAAATGAACAAAACAACCAACGAAAATCTTTGCAACACAATAAATTGTGGCCGTCAGCTGTCAGACAAACGAGCCCAAAAACTACGACCGCTAATTATCAAAACTGGGAATTATGAAAAACAAGACTGATACAATTTCTAACATCAGTCAAGTCACAAACAAGATTACAATGTAATCAATCAGGGAGTAGGACGAAGACGTCGACGGCAATTAATCAACAGCGGAGCATGGCGCAGTCTCCCCGAGCCGTTAAAAATGTAACAGAGTGAAATGGCCGCTTTTGACGTAACTGCACTAATACAAGCGAACTAGTGTTGTGAAACTGTTATCCTGCTGATGGCTTGTTGCAGTGCTATACATAATTGACTGCTGATAGGATAAATGTCTCCGTAATTCTGAATATTATGAATTCGGGGTGATGTCGCTAGGCCGATTTTCTATGGAATTTGGTACTTTCGTATTGACAACAGCATCGGGAAGCAGCATTTTTTTATACATTTTATAAAAATACAGAAAATACGGGTCGGTCGTCGTTTCGCCCCACAAGCGATTGGCACCGCGGTGCCAATCGACGAAGTACAATTTTTGAATGGGTCGATTCGCCCCGCGGTGCCAATCGACGAACTACACATTTGGAATGGGTCGATTCGCCCCACAATATGAAACAGTTCTTCTTTTGAAATTGTGATTGTAGTCAGAGGAGATAAGCAGTTTTTATTATAACATTTTCTGTCTAGTATCATTACCTACTGAAGTTTTATCCATACTTCAAAACCGAAAAAAATGCATTTTTGTATCTGAACTTTTGATTTTGAACTTTTCTGGCACCCAGTTTCATCTTACGATGTACTAGGAGAGCATAAAATATTTGAAGTAAATCCCTCTTAAGCTAGTTATTCAGAATATTTTCGAAGTTAGCATAAGCACCCATTAGGACTTAATTTCATGAAATCTGGTAGTTGTGAAATTTTTCACAGCTCAAAATTCTCAGGAGGCAAAAAGACTTAGATCTTTTTCATAATTTTCATACAAAAACTATGTGTTTTTGCTGGGAAGAAGAAGTGGAGCAACAAACTCCCCAGCAACACATGTCCGTCTGTAGGTAAGAAGAACCTTTCAACAATTTATTATATACATTTGTGTGCAATATGTATTACATTATACAATATGCAGCCTCTACATACCTTAACTAACTCAAGCGTAATGAATTTAATGAAAAGAAAAATAGACTCAAATTATTCATAATAGGATATAACGGAGTGCCCACCTACATGTGCTATAATGTACAACATGGATGAAACGAATATAGTAAACTCTCAGCCAGGAACATTAAAAAAAAATACATATATATAAATGAGTTTACATAATTACTACTTACATAGTCAGTAAGACGACCAGGCACCACAAGCAGCACCCGTTCACGAGCATAACGCGAGGATCAGCCATCGCCCCCCCTTTTTTTTTTAGCGACGTTAAAAATCATCAAATGACCCCTCCCGCTGTGGGTTAGCAGCGGTGAGGGAGTGTCAGACTCTTACTAACTAAAAACCGTCGTGTTCCGTCGTGGGCCTTTTATGTACCAGGGCCGCGGTATCTCTTTCGAACAACCCGCAGCCCCGGCAGGCCCTGGCCTTACTGGCCCGCTGGAGCCCCCCTCGCACATTTTTGAGGAAGGGAGGCAACCCAACCGCCGACGCTACCGCAAGCAGTGCCGTTTAAGCCTAAGAACTCACGAAGCGATTTCCACCCGCGACCGCCGCGGCTGCGGGCCCGTAGCTTCTGTAGAATGCAGATATACATGTAAAAAATTAAAGCACATTTCACGACGCGTTTTACGCCCGCAGTCTGCGCGTTTGTTTGCGGGTCCCGCTGCACCGGCGGGCAACTAGTAGAATCGCGCGGACCGCGGTCACCCGCAGCCTCGGCGGGTTGCGCCCGCGCGCTCCGCGGTCGATTGGCCGGCGATCGCAGTAGCGCAGAGACTGCCCGTCTTGCGTCTTGCGATCTTCGCCCGCCACGTTTGCGGGCGATAATCTCAACCGCAACGGCTGTGTAACCGCGCAAATAACCGGTCTCGTGAGTTTGGAAATAAAACCGCAGTTTCGCCACCGCGGCGGGCACGGTTCAAAATCGCTCCGTGAGTTCTTAGCCTAGGGAGCAAGACGTACTCACTGCTACACAACTCAATATCAAGATCAATTATTATCAGTTCTCGCTAAGTAGTGGTCCTTATTAACTATAATAAATTCAAGGCAAAAGAATTTAAAAAAATACAATGCATGTATCACGTCAGTAATCAACGATCACTTTATTTGAAGCGGGTGGAACAGCTAATTAGTCAGAATATTTTCGAAGTTCGCATAAATTACTTTCTAATATATTTCTAATATTCGGGTTGTCGGAAGCCAGTAACTCTGACACCAGTCTAACCAAAGGGTTGCCCGGGTAACTGGGTTGGGGGGGGGGGGGGTCAGATAGGGCAGTCGCTCCTTATAAAGCACTGGTACTCAGATACATCCGGTTAGACTGGAAGCCGACCCCAACATAGGGAATATTGGGAAAAAGGCTCGGAGGATGAGGATGAATTTGTCTAAAATGCTGAACTCCTAGTACCCAATATAAGATAGTTAAAATAATCTCAATTTTGATGCAAAACGTAAATATAAAAAAAAAATACATTTTTTTTATTAGGTATCTACACAGTAGTAACAAAGTTTATATTAAGAGTCCATTATTCTAGACCAAGTATTTTGCTTATAATATTTTTGATGAAAATTATGAAAAAGATCTAAGTCTTTTGGCCTCCTGACGATTTTGAGCTGTGAAAAATTTCACAACTACCAGATTTCAGGAAAAATATTTCAGTGGGTCGATTTACCTACGTTACTTTTTTCTCATGGTAATCTGGCCCGTGCTTTTCAGGCCGAGTTTTCCCAACTGTTAATATTCCTAGAGTTTTACACAATTCACTCACATTTACACTTTTGATCTCCTGGTAGATGATGTCAATTTTCGTATCGACTGTACAAATAAATAATTGGAATTGACGATATTTGAAATTAATTAACCAAATGTTTCACTGCGTGGTGCGAATCGACCTATGCTTAAGATACCTTGGGCCATTCGTCCCGAATAAAACAAAAACAAAAACTGTGGTGCCAATCGACCCATTAAAAAACTGTACTTCGTCGATTGGCACCGCGGTGCCAATCGCTTGTGGGGCGAAACGACGAACGACCCGAAAATACGAGATATATCTAGAACCGAAGATTTTATTTGGAGCCCAAAGAAGCCCGTTAAGAGAGAGCCCCCTGCAAACTAAACTGTCAGTCAATAGTTGTTCCAATGGTTGTTTGACAGTTTATTTGAAGGTAATCGTGGATCCAATCAAACTATTTAGTATGCCGGATATCTAATACTGATTTATGAGCCAACTAAAACTTTGCTGTATACAGAGCTCTAAATATAAAAACGGACAAAGATAAACCACAATAATAAAGTTACGTCTCAGCATTCACAAGAATTCCTGGATTTGATTTCACAAGTTTGTATTTTGGAATGTTTCGCAAAACTTCATTGGGAGTTGAGAAACTGTCGCAGCTAAATCAGTAAGTAGGTTACTACCTTCCCTCGCCACATTTCATACTCGTAAAGCCTAAAATAGGGGCAGGCTTATTCATGACGTCATTTCATTTATATCGCCCTATGACTTTCGTTTTTGAGCTCTTTATAATAGAATCAGTTCCCGTTTACGTCATTCGCAACATGTAGGTATGTATGTCAACAAGTTGCGTCACACTTGTGATTAATTAATGAATGATAGCTTTTAGGGGTGGTATAGTGTTTGCAGCAGTAACCTTTTACTGCTGAAAATATTACTAACATATTGTCAACACAAAAAAGGTATGACAGTAATTTGTACTTAATATTATTTTCAAAAGGCTAAATTAAGTAATCACAAAATTACAAAATGATTAAATAATTACATTACAGACGCTGCTACTGACAACACGACAAAGTCAAACACATAGAAAGGCTAGAATTTCTCGAATTTAACCCTCGCAATTAGAGGTACAGCCTTAATTACAATTAAATGGCCCTCATTAACGGGCCTAAACAATACATTAATAAGAAAATGTTTAAGTTGAACAAACAAAGCTCTTCAACGCTTCTAAACGAAATTAAGGTTTCTCTTTCAATAAAATCTAAGAGTGAGTCTTAATGATGGCAGTCAGTCCAGGCCCATGCAATTTGACAAACAGAATTACTTAGTTTTATTTTTGTAAGGGTGAGCTTAAGATATCATGCGAACCACTTTATTACATAACAATTTGTTTTGCAAGATTGTCATTTTTTATTTAGACTTTATGGAAACTTATTATAAACTAGCTTCACATTTTGCTATCCATACAGATAGCTGATTATGAAATATAGATACATAGTATTTTTTATCTAAATTCTATGTATAACTACAAATAAAATTGCTGAATAAGAGAGGTATGAAAAGAAAGCTGTGCAAATATTTCGAACAAACAGATAAATACCATTGCATTATAAAACAAATATTCAATTACAAAGCTTGAAACAAACATAATATTATCTTAATAGGTTTCGGCGAATTTTCGCGAAAAAACGTTTGTCTGCGTAATTTTGTTTAAGCTCATATAAACAGTTGTTCCATCTCTAAATTTTTTGATTCATAACATGTTTAATTTAGTTTATTACTTAAATAAGTGCTAGATAAAAAAAAAAAACAAAAAAACAAATAAATGGTGACAGCAGTATTTTTTTGTAATGGCACTATATTTTTCTGTTAATACAAATGAGCTATTTACTTTATCGTTTAAGTAAATTAGGCTGTTTAATAACAAAATCTCCTGTTGAATACGAAATAATTCGTAATTTTAATATGTTATTATATTATGTTTTTGAGGCACGAGACGGATTTTTCTATGAACATAATATGGATCAATTATATAAAAAGTGTATTCTTCAAATGAAAATACATTAAGATTTTTCTTCATCTAAATCATTAAGATTAAGTAAATAAGGCATAAATAGAATTAAAAATACAAAGATCAAAAATCATATCATACCTATTAATATTTCAACTAAACTCTTGTATCCCCAAAGTCACATTATCTTCTTTGTCATTTACATAAAAGCAAGCCAAATACATTACAGAAAAATGGTTTCGCCCAAAACTAGGATTACCTGGGCCTCGACTATCTCTAAGTACGGTGCCCAAAATAAACATGCTTATCAACGAATCGAACCCAACCTTTAAACCTTACCTCGCGTATAATGTGACTACAAACGTAAGAACGGCTTTATAATAAAAAGTATTATGTTTTTACCTTGTTTTATCATAGTTCGATAAAGTTGTTTGAGTTTTATACAAAAAGGTTTCTGAGTACATTTGCAAATTGTGCTGATACCATTTTATCTTAATGCGAGATGATCGTGTTTTGTTTGTTTGAAAATAAACCATAATCTATTCAATTTTCTATTTAAAGATAAATCTAATGTCATTTAAAACTACGTTATTTTTAAAGGTCGCTACACTACATTATCACTGACAAGTATCTTAAATTATTTACGAGAACAAAACCTATTTTGCGAACAAGGAGTGACCTTTCCACAGTTTGCGTCAAAAGTTTGTATCAAACTTAAAAATTCCCGCTTCAAAAAAGAACAAAGTTTAATTAACTCGCCACGTTACAAACAACAAATATGCTTTTAACAAGGTTTTCATAACAAGCAAATACTTAACTAGAGTAAGGAGCGGTTGTATTCTTGTGAAACATTTTTCGAACGTCAGTCTTATGGCACGTTTAGACCGACGGCCAGAGAGGAAAAGAATAATAAATCCTCCTCCGTAAAACAGACTTAAAGTATACTCCGAGAAAACAGCCGACTTAAGAAAAATAGGTAGATACTGCTCACGAAATAGCTACTGCAAAAGTTTAGAAAAAGCAATGTCTTAAAAGACAATCCTACTAATATTATAAACGCGAAAGTTTGTATGTATGGATGTATGGATGTTTGTTACTCTTTCACGCAAAAACTACTGAATGGATTTTAATGAAACTTTACAATAATATAGCTTATACATCAGAATAACACATAGGCTACAATTTGTAAACATATTGTTCTAAATACTAAACCTGCGCAGACGAAGTCGCGGGCACCAGCTAGTACATTATATTTTAAGTAAACAAGGGAATTTTCTGTCATTTAATGCGTAGTCTAAAATAAACAAAAATATAATAATAACATCGACATAGGTACACATATTTTACCTACCTTGTTTATACTTAGTTTTGTCTAAACGTTCCATTAGAGAGACCAAGTTGCTCATTATCCTATTTCGTTCATTTCGGAACGCAGCTGCCACGGGAACCACCATCTTGCATCTACGGAGTCGAGTAACGAACTTAAGTGAAGTTAATGACTCCCAACTTCGCTATTCGCTTCTTCGGTCGAAGAAGGCGATACGGAATTGGTCGGTAGAAAGTTAACCCGCAATCGGGCGATGTATTCGTGTGAATTGTTTTTTTATTGGATACTTTTTCTTGTTAGTGTTTTGTTTAAGATTTTTACTGGAAGCGATAGTGGGGAGTAACATTTGGTAGATTTTTTGAAGGATTGATAGGCACGGATGAAGATATAACCCGTTACTTTAAAATCCTTTTCAACCAGGCCTTACCGATAGTCAGCTTTAGGCCAGGACACAGAAAAGCCAAGAAAAAAATACATGCGTACATCCATTGTACACCATATTTGGAAATCGGTTAAATTCAATTAGAATGCATGCAAAACATTCAATGTAAAACTGTCAGTACCTGCACACTCATAATTTCCATACAACATTGACGATTACACAATAAATTATTGTTGACTTTATATGTCTTCAACAAAGTATAACAATATGATCTTTGGCCTAACTATAATCGCCAGGCAGCCGCAGTATAAAATACAAAGTTTATTCCAGTCAGCCGGGCAAAAGATGAACGTAACAATGCAGTAGCTTGCTCTCCGTTAATTAGCAAGGAAATGCCGCTATTGCGCTAACTTCCCCCGGCTTCAAAGTGAAAACTTTACTACTAAGTACGCGAAAAGTGATAGTCGGAATGAAGAGGTATTTCAACTATATAACAGCCAGTTTATTGGTCAGATAAGTCGGCTTCAATGGTTTGAGTTTTAATTAGGTTAGCTAGTAAACATGCATGAACATTTCGTGGTTTGCTCCAAATGTTTGTTTTGTAACATGCAATTTGTTCGTGCGTCGCGTCGTTTCATTTTATATATTAAAGCGATGATTCCTTGAGCCCACTTTAGTTTTCCTTTAGTTAAGACTAGCTTCTGCCAGCGACTTCGTCCGCGTTAGATTCGGACTTTGTGCAAAGAGAGGAAGAAATAATAATCACCAGCCTATGCAATTATCTAAATCTATGCGTACCTAGCCTATTACTACTTAGCTTCAACCACACGCGACGGAAGCTTAAAAAATGGAGTAACTTCTCCCGATTTCCCAACATTTCCCATCACTGCTCTGATCCTATTGATCGTAGCGTGATGAAAAGTATCCTATAACCTGCCCAGGAGTATGAAGAATATTTGTGCCAAGTTTCATTAAAATCCGTCGAGTAGTTTTTGTTTCCATAACGAACATACAGACAGACAGACAGACAGAAAGACAGACAGACAGACAGACAGACAGACAGACAAAAATTTTACTGATTGCATTTTTGGCATCAGTATCGATCACTAATCACCCCCTGATAGATATTTTGGAAATATATTTAATGTACAGAATTGACCTCTCTACAGATTTATTATAAGTATAGATGTAGTATTGGTATACGGAAAGTTACTATTTTAGTTACGAACGTTGAGAGTACTTAAATTAAATGTTATTTGTAAGTACTACTTTAAGTCTTTACATTTGTATCTTTTATGAAAGATACATACGGAATGTTCATTCAACCATCTTGATTCTTGTTAAAAAAATGTGTTTAAAATTTTGCATCCTTGTTTGCAAACGAAAAATGAGTAGGTATGCGAAGACACGAGTAGGTACTAGTTTGTTTACAAACAAAAGTTGTAATTTCGCGGACATTTCAGAAATGTTGCTATTTGCTATATCCCAATCATTTTATTTACTGAACCCTCATCTGAGTGTTTTTTCCTCAACCATACAAAAATGTCCGGAAGAATAGATATACGCTTAGCTGTTTTTGTGTACATATACTCTTTCTCAAATGGATTTAAGCAAGTGACAGACACGGGATTCCTAAAATTCCATTTTCACGCAATTCTTTTCAAGCGGAGCTGCTGGGCGTCATTCTCGGAAAAGGAAAAGTTTATTTTTATTGTTTGGTAAAGAAAACTACACCTATAAATATGTCTTGAACCTACAGTTTTCTACACGTAAATAGATTTTGACTTTATAACAAGATTATAACAAAATTTACTATAAGGATACCTACCATTAAAGGAACACGACATTTACATCAAAACATCAGTCCTAGACTAAAATTTAAAATATTTTAACAACCTCGAACAAGATGTGATTTTTCTGGGAAAAATATCAAGTGACTATCACGTACGACACTAACATACATGTGTAATACTTTAACGATATCTAATAGCATTTATAACGTATATAAAATGAAAATTATTGTCTAATATAAGGTACACATACATAAAATGTAAGCAGCCACTTATTCTTATGTATGTAGTAAAAATTTTAAGTACTTTCACCGCGTCAACTATTTGCAGAGAACCATTTCATTTTAAACTTGATCGTTGAAAGTTCAGGCATTCAAGTCTCGTCCATCAGGGTGAAAGAAAGAAAGAAAGACATTCATTGGCTTTTTGTCCACCTTCTTAATAAGTGGGTCGATGAATCAATAGTTATTTAAACTACGCAAGTGAAACACTAATATTTATTGCAGATGGTTAATCAATTCTACGAAATAATTTGGTCCTATTAAGTGTCAATCATATGCATAAAACAGTATAATAACATTATTCTTGTATTTCATTTAGACTGAAACTGACAAGCTGCTCAATAGCATATTATTCTAAAGAAAGTTGATCGATTGCTTTGTTTCGTTCATTTATTAAATAAAGTCTTGTTTTCTCCTCTGTCTGCTACGTAACTTAGATACACTAAGTTTAGATCTTAAGTTTTCTGTAAATTGAGAACATGCTCTGGTGCCAAAAAGATATTTCTATAAGCCTATGAGTATAGATACATATGTATCCTCCATACCTTCTACAGAATATTCTAATCATTAGCAGACTCAGCATGTAATGAAAATAAATGAGGACTACGCTTTCAGTAGAAGATCTTTCCAAACACTACGAGATTTATTTCAACCCCAGATCGGTAAGGAAATGTAAACAGAATTTAAATCAAGGAATAATGGAATATTCATGAGGACGTCACCTTTTCTGATCGTCGAGTGTGGATCAATGTAACAGATTTTAAAGAGAAAGCGTAATTGATTTTTGCTTGTTGTTGTTTGGGTTCTTTTGGTTTGATCGGAAAAAATGAGGAACTATACAATATATGGATGTTACTGTGTATGATCATATTAAACAAAACAGTGTATACACATTACATTACTACATTGGATGAGATGATTTAATTTAAATGAAACGTATCTAAAACCGCCGCTGGTAAACCAACTCTCAACAAAAAAAAAACCGCATCAAAATCGGTTAATCCGTTTTAGAGCTATGGTGCCATAAATGTCAGGGGTTAAAAATTAATCTGATCGAATAAAAGATGAGACACGCGATAAAGCTTATTAATAAAAACGCTTTATAATTCCCCAATTTAATAAAACCCCGCAAAAAAACTTAGGTACACACACACACACATGTACTTGAACCTGAGTTTTGAATAAACGTCAAGACGAACCCAAATATATTCACGAATGTCGTTTTATCGTCGAATATATCATTTTTAGACGTTAAAGGTTGATTTATATCTACATAGAAATAACATTTCAATAAAACGAATTTTACGTTGAATATTACGTATACTTACGTGTTTTGAAAAAACATATTGACTTCCCAGTTCAAAAGGTTTTGATTTCTTTAGTCATGATTTCTTCCCAAAAGAGTGACTTTTGGAAAGCAAACCTTCAATTAAGTATGGTTGTTGATTTAAATTTCATTTCAGGTATTTTACAACTAAGTAGTCTTCTGATGATATCATAATTAGTAGAACATACTACAAATGCGGGTAACTAATTACTTTATAATCGGTAGAAACATGTCCAAGTTTTGACCGAATACCGAAACAAACGAAGTCGAACTTACGTTTTCCCGGAATTTCCCTTACCAGAAATAGAACATACCCTACGCCTACGAGTCAAAAGAGCAACTACCGATTTCCCTTCAACAAAATATTTTCAGTAATGTACTTAGGAGTGAAACAGAGGAGCTAGTATGTATGATACAATTAGTAATAGCTACAAGCATCGATCATAATCGTGACGTCACACATGCATGCCTTCTTGAGACTCTCAGGTCGCAAATTCAACACGAAACACGAAGTTCGTTATGTTTGTCTGTTCTGTTCAATTCGGTGGCGTTTGCTTTACAATTTAAATGCAGGTTACGACGACGCTCTGGAGAATTCTAGGTTTATACTAGACATTTGTATGTATGTATACCTGCTTGTAATCAACGAATGTACATAGATATGTACATATATTCGAAGCGACGCCTTTTGAGAATCAACTGGACTGAGTGCTCGACGGTATCGCGTTGAATTTACAATTTTTTGAACCCGGTTTCGTGTTTCTAAAGCATGAGCTGTGTTATAATGTGGAGAAACTTTTGCTATTGCGCTTTTGAGATGCGATAGTTTCAAATGGAGGTTATACCTATTGCACTGTCTTGAAATATGTGTCTGTATATAACTTAAATCAAGTTAGGTTATATTCAAGTTGAAGCTTTAATTCAAGAAGCAGCCCTTAAGATGTACTCTTTAGAAATAAAACAACAAATTAGATACGTAAATCAATTTAGTTGCTTTGTTACGTAACCACAATAATACTGTTTACTCTAACATAAAAACTATTCTGCGTTAGTAAATAGTACATAAAACGGTCGCCAGAACAAGATCGTTCCGAGGACAATTTGCTGCTCACAATCGACTATTTGATAAATTGATCTCATAAAATTTGTCTGTGCCATCAAAGGAATGTCTCCCGCTACAAATGTGTTCACTACAGGGGCGTAAAAAGTGCCAATTCAGGGAAATGTAATTACAGTTTCTCTTTTTATTAAAGAGAAGAAAAGGTAAGTTTTATCATTGAGCAAAAGGAATGCTATTTCATAATCCTTTTGTTGAATTGCAACGTTATTTTGAAGCTAAACTAAAACTTTAATGAAAAACCGGTCGAGTTAAGTGTGGGTACGAGGGTTCCATACCTACAAATATACTAAAAAGATGAACTGTCAATATGTTGGTTGCCGTCGTGTGAATAGAAGGTGCGATTTAATTCTAACCATCTGCAGAGTTTGTAATCGTAAATCATCATCATCATCATCTCAGCCATAGGACGTCCACTGCTGAATATAGGCCTCCCCCTTAGATCTCCACAGATACCTGTTGGATATCGTCGTAATAATCGTAATCGTAAATAATAAACGAGTATTTCTTCTCCTGTAGCCTCCCAGAACTCTAAAAAATGAAATGTCACACATATTTTTCTCCATTTTAATTTCCTTTTAACTCTTTAATTACCGATTCCAAAAACTAGTGATTCCATACTAATAGAGGAATCGGTTTCCAGTGGAAATATTATCGTCAAATTAATCCGGATTCGTCAAAGAGATATCCGTAGCTACGAACATGTTGTATATACAGTTAGCGGCACTTGAAACGCCAATTCAGCTAAATGTAATTGCAATCTCGTCAGTCGCAGCCCGTCAGTCCCTATCTGTACCGAAAACAATATGGTCGAGAGGATAAAATAAAGATTTTCGTAAAAAACATTTTCGAGAATTCGCTGAACAAAATAGTTTTTTGATTAAGAAATTTATTTTTCGTTCGTGCTTTTTGGTGGAATGTTTTTTTTGGTCCTTATTTTCGTTTTACTAATAATATTTCTTAGTACTCCTTTTTTCAGTTTTTGTAATATCTGTAAATCAGTCTTTGGTAAAATTTCAATATATTCATTATAAAGCGTTGCATGATGGTAGGTATGTATTTATAACCAGCCGCATTTATGTTTTTCCTAGGAAAAAATCAACAAGAACAAAACAGAAAATTTTGAAGTCGATGACACAATGGGCGGTCTTATCGCTAAAAGCGATTTCTTATAGACAACCTTTGGATAGATTGAGACAAAAAGGAAATAACCAGATAGTTTCGGTGCGCTATGTATATATATATAAAATAATAACAAATAACGAATATGTATTAATATGAATACATAAAAAATAAAAAATAAAATATAATAAATATATATATATATAAGTATATATACATATGTATATGTATGTTTTTGGTGGTCATTAAATTCCAGTGTCATGTCAAAGCTGTTTTGAATTTAGAAGCAAGCCATACAGTTCCGTACTCGGTTTTCCTAAGGGAATATAATGAAACAACCGTATATTTATGGAAGCAAATACACTATTAACATTACAATCTCTACAGAGTATTCCCAAATAAATCCACACAATTAAACTCTATTTTAATGAGGTAAAATCACAGTAAAAACAAATATACTGGTGTCTACACAGCTGCATCATTCAGCACGCTAGCAAATACTGCAGGCAATAAACAACACTAAAAAATGTTCTATTTATTTTGCAAACATTATAAACGCAGTGCAAACATTTATATGTACTTGTACATTATAACATACTAGCTTCCGCCAGCGGCTTCGCCCGCGTGGTCTGTTGATAAAAAGTAGCTTATGTGTTAATCCAGGGCATCACCTATCTACATACCAAATTTCAACCAAATCGATCTAGCCGTTTTTGCGTGATTGAATAACAAACATACATCCGTACATTCTCACAAACTTTCACGTTTATAATATACTAGCTTCCGCCAGCGGCTCCGCCCGCGTGGTGTGTTGATAAAAAGTAGCCTATGTGTTAATCCAGGGTATCACCTATCTACATACCAAATTTCAATCAAATCGGTCCAGCCGTTTTTGCGTGATTAAATAACAAACATACATCCATACATTCTCACAAACTTTCACATTTATAATATAAGTAGGACTAGCTTTCGCCCGCGGTTTCACCCGCGTCCCATAGCCGGATGGTGACCAAAACCTATCCTAAAACCTTCTCCCGGGTCTAAGTTACCTTCCTTCTAATTTACAGCCAAATCGGTCAAGCCGTTTTCATGTTATGTCGTGACAACGGAAAACGGGTTTCATTTATATATATATACATAGAAGTAGGATTAAAATGGCGCATGTAATAAGAATGTGCTGACGAGTTACGATAGAAAACAAAAGAGAAACGATCTATATTTAAAGATATTCGGCGCAGTTTTGTCTGTTAAAATAAATTTACGGTGATTTCTCAGTAGGTATTCATAATTATGTAAGGTTTTATTTATTAAATTGTTAGCTCAGGATACGGTGCATCTCATAATATAGATAAGGTCTAATTAATTCGTAAAAACCTCCCGGTATCTAACATCTAAAGCCCAGTTTCGAATCTTTGGCACAGACACCTAATTTCTGGTTCATTAAATGAGGCCATCCATTTTTTGACCTAACTTTTTGATGCAAGGCTTATTTATGGTTTCTTTGTTTTTTACAAGCCGATGAACCCTCTTATATGCTCAGTTAATATGAGTATTAAAATTACCTCAATTTAAAATTAAAATACTACGAAATATTAATATTAAAATTTCTCAGTAAATAATTATTTAATTGCTGATGGATTAAATGGGTTTGCTTTAATACTTTTTATTTACTTAATAATATTATATCTGTAAAAGTACGTTATGGTAAAGAACATTATTCCACGTGTCAAGACGTAACCAGACCGATCCCACCTCCTCTCTTAAGTCCTCTTTTTCCATATGGTTTTTCAAAGTCTGTCGGAATGATTTCTCATACTTTATTAAATCCTTCCCGAAGATTGGTATGGTCGTTACCATACCAATCTTCGTTTAACCATAATTTGATCTTGATCGACCCCTGTGGTTGTTACTATTCTATTACTTTACTAAGTTACAAATATTATAAACGGACAAAATAAATTCAACCAGATTTTTGCTAGAACAAACGCGTCGGATCGTTAGACAAAAAACCGAAAAATCTAGATTTCAAAAACGGAACGTTAACGTATCTGTCAGTTAAAAAATACAAAAACCTACGTTCGCTTACAGAATAAATCGGAAGGGATGCATAAAACTACATCGCCATTTCCCTTCGTGTATTTTCTCGTCAGTTTTTGGACCGGTTTTGAAAAACATTTTTTAGGATTTTACTTTTAATACCAGGGTACTTTTTACCCGACCGTTTTTGAACTAAAGTTTTTGTATGAATGAATTTAATATAATCGGTAATTCATACTTCGAAGATACATTATCAAACAGATGCTTTTCCATCCTGTCGAACCAATCTATTTTAAATCCCATTAAATTATAAAGGAAAAAAAAAAGATTAACAAGACGGTCCCAAAGCCGATATATTTTTGTCATAGCAACAAAATATGGCCGAACCAAATCCCACGTAATACGCAATAATCGGTTTCGAGATAAACCGAAAATACCGTTTTTGAATCCGCACCGCTCAATTCTGAACGAAATTAAGCAATGAAATTTCAAACGCAATTGATATCGTGACCGTTTTATCGCGGTTTATGTTCATAGACACAACACCACAGATTAGGAAATATGAGCAGAGATGCCATAATGCAGGTAGGTCAGACGCCTTCTTCTAGGTCAAATACTTACGGTGGGCGAGGCCAAAATGATCAGTTACGAGTGTACTAAAGAGGCGTTCGGGTTTTTTGAGACATCTGTCGATGATTTTTGCTATTACAAAAAACATCGGCTCTAAAGATAGGTGTACAGGGACCATTTTTTTGTATAATTTAGTGCACTATGTGCTTAAGGGCGAAGACACTCACATACCTCGTCCGCCGCACACCCGTGTTCAGACGCGCTACTTTCTTAGGCGATTAACATACGGCACCGCGCACCGCCGCGGTAGGCGGTGAAGCGGATCTCATGTCGCATTGACCTGTATTAAATCCGTTGATGCCTAACACACGTACACCGCCTGACCGCGCGTTCGAGCGGTGCTCTTTTGTTCGAGCGCCACCGCCCTCCGCGGCGGTTCGCGGTGCCGTGGGATAATCGCCTTAGAGTTTACGTTATGGCACCTCCGCGGGTCATTTTGTTCTCCATACACAATACAGACCAGCAATGCATTTGTATCATTGACAAACAGATATATTGGTAAACAAAGCTACAATTGAAAATCAAATATTAACGACTTCTGATTCTGTGTAGCCAATCAAATAGTTCGGTGAGTATTTGTTGTACGTTGTAAATAATTTGTGTAGCAATTTGTGTTGGTAATAGTCTGATTGTCAATTTTAGTGTAGGCAAATTGATTTTCTAGGATTTTTATTTCGGTTCGATGAAAAACGGTAATTATAGTAACAAAAAACACTAATGTACAGAATATTAGAGTTTTTTTTTATATAGACATGGACATGGCTATATAGAATTGGTATAAATATGTGCTCTCTTTCAAACACTTTTTGAATGTTCCAGCGTAACTATAACAACTAAATCAGCTCTTAACAATTACCCTTATCTTCAATTTAGTTAACATCTATTTGCTACATAATATCCATTTGTGTTATGATATCCAATATACGACCTTTCACGTATTATATCAGACAAGGAACCATATCCTCATTCTTTATTCTCTCTATATCAATATTCCTTTGTCCCTTCGTGTCGTGCGTCAGTCCTAAGCTAACCTGTCAAACATGTCGGCCACGAGACAGTTGACTTACCATATAGAATGCATTCGTGATTTGTTCCAGATTGAAAATAAAAAAATCTACATATTTTTATGTGTAATCTTACTGATTTTGTATTTGATCTATGAGCGAATCAATCTTGCGTAAGAAATGTTGAACAGAACAGAAGCAGACATGCTACGACGTAGCTGACGTAGCTATCAACCATAGCTACGGCGTAGTAGGAAAACTTGATAAATACATAGTTGTGTGCATACTATCAACATTTCTATGTATGTCAGTGACTGTACACATTCCTTTTTAACCCCCGACGCAAAAACGACGGGATGTTATAAGTTTGACGTGTGTGTGTGTGTGTGTGTGTGTGTGTGAGTGTGTGTGTGTATGTGGCATCGTAGCTCCCAAACGGATGATCCGATTGTAATGCGGTTTTTTTTTTTTTGTTTAAAAGGAATGTCAGTCGAGAGTGTTCTTAGCTATGTTTGGTGGGAATCGGTTCAGGTCTTCAAGGTCATCAGCTCGTTTGTTAGGTGTGATAGGAATGTTACACGCTCAGTTTACTTGCAAGCTTATGTGGGATCTGAAATTTGAAACACTGATCTGTTCTGGAACCACTGAGCTGGTCTGCTGTTAGGGCACGAAGATAGGAGACGTAACCCTGAACTGCCTTTTAGTACACCCATCGAGTTTGGGCTCGTTGAATTTGTCTTGGCTAGTTCTCTTCATGTTTCTAATTGACAAGAACCTGATGCTGGAAATGGATAAACCGATTCATATTTTTGCTGAAAATCTGGAATGACCAAAGGTTAATCTTTCTTGTTTCTCAATCTGTGCAATTCTCCCAGAGCCAGTTTGTCATGAGGATTGTTAAACAGCTTCCTTTGGCCGAGATCGCATATAGCGACCCCATCTTAAAATAAAAGAAATTGAAATGAAAGAAGGAAAAATTAAGGAGCTCCTTCAGAAAGCATGAAATAAAATTAAATTATAAATTAAAAAAAAAACCCCGACCCAAAAAAGTACGCAATTATCATGACAAAAGGTTAAAAACTCTAAACCCTCAAAACTCAAAGTATTTTTGGAGGTAAAAAGCGGTCCCCCGACACGACAAAATTTAGTTTAGTCTGACATGCTTTAGTTGGTACTTACGTAGTGTTAAAAGTTATTATTTGCTTTTTATAGGGTTTAGCGTGTTTAACCTTTTGTCATAATAATTGCGTACTTTCTTTGGGTCGGGGTTTTTTTTTATTTATAATTTTAAGAAAATAGTACTATTATAATTAAAATTAGATAACTAATATTTTATCAGAGCACAGAAAGGTTTATTTAATTCAATATTTTCCTTCCATTTCCACGATTTCCCATCAATAGAATTGACCTTATAATTTACTTTCCATAGAATTTCTTTCATTCCTTGGACGGCATAACAAATGAATACACCGTAAATTGAAGACCTGACCAGGACAGATAAAGAAGAGAAGTCGATTTGTGGAACGAGATAAGGAAATTCCCCAAAAAATACATCAGAATTAGCCGCGGGACAGAAAATTGTGTATGAAGAAGTTGACAATAATAATTGGAAACAAACATCTCCGAAGTATAAAGGTAAAAGATCTAGGTTTGTCGGAAGAAACGCAAAGTTTACCATGATCGATGAATTGTATTCCAATTAAACTTTATTATAAGGTAGACAGAGAACTCGGAGTGTTTAATTAAAATCAAGTTGGTTAATTTTGCCATCTGCCACGGATAAGCAAACTAGGTTTAATTAAAAGTAAAACATGAGTGGTCGTTTGTTCGCCTGTTCGGTGATTAGTTTTGTATTGTTGCCGATGCTAATTAATTTTCTGTTGTGACGATGTATATTTTAATATTATAGGACCTTTTTTGTTAGGAATGATGTATAAATAGGTATGGCTTACTATGTATTGTGTTCTTCTTGGTAAACAATAGGTATAAGTAATCGAGTTATGCACTTTGTAAGGTATCTTACGTTGTGTGCAGTATAGTAATCTAATTATGCCTGCAAGTAGGCTACATGCATAACGCACCCCAGTGCGTAACATATTGGTGGCATTAAAATACGAATCACTATACATCAACGTTGCTTCATTACTCTAAACCACATGTCTTTCTGTCATTGAAAAAGTTCAGACAAAAAGTAAATTATTTTACATTGCAAATAAACTTAAATTCTTATGACAATAAAAATACTCATCCGAACCCTTCAAAAACCTGCAAAACGAACCTTCTAGCACACAACGCTCCACGCACAAAAGATTGCCAAATTAACCCGGCACTGTATAAAACGCCTAAACGTACCTATATATGTACAATATACAGTGTAGGTACTTATGTATAGGCAGGATGCTCGTCAACAAGAATAATCAAGACAATAGTTGTGTTAATGTAATGAGAGCCACCGCACAATTAACGAACCGAGGCGCGGGAACGAAGTAGGGCTGTCACTCGGAATTCGATTAAATGTAGCTACTTTTTTTCTTTTTTGTGGAGTGCAAGTTCTGTTGTTTTCTTTGAGGATGGTTGGTTTTTTAATTTTGTTTAAGGTGTAATTGTCGTTGATAACGTAACAAAAGTAGGTAACGTTAAGGTTCTCTATCTTCAGAAGTCTCCGTATGTAAAATGATCCATTTTTCAAAAGCAGCAAAATCCATGCAATTTCGCTGAGAAAATAAATAACTTAATGACAGGAGGTACTAAAATTTAGAAGTAACTTTATACATCTCATCCATATCCCTATATCTCATCATATTGTGGTAGCTGTAAGGATCCTAATAAAAAAATAACACAACATTCCACAAAGCAACTTTTCAACCGCACCAAAGAAAAAACTACAACACCGTCACTACAAATGCGGTATTTGACATCCCTAACGAGAGAGGGGACGAACTGGAATGTTGAATTAAACCAATCCGTTACAAAAACTTGGTCGGCTAGGTAAATAGTAGCGACAGATAAATGTGTCAGGCGTCCTCTTATAGCGCATTGTTACGTGTCGCTGTGCTAAATTAGTAGCCAACACTAAATATTAGCGAACACAATGCAATACTGACGATACTTGGCAAAGAGGTGGAACGACGATTCCTTGGCCAAGCGTTGCAGATTCCGAATTTAAACCCTGACATCAACATGTGTGCACAAGTACCTAAGTCTGCGAATACGTAAGAAATGGGAAAGGTTTTGTAATGATCATTATATTTTAATCATCATACTCAACTGTTTTCGCCCTTGGCTTATCTCCTTCTGATTGCTGTTTGATTTGACAGTTTTATCCTTCGAATCCCGTCCCTGAAGTCTCAAACTGTTATTTCGAGCATTGAACAATACACAATTCCGAAACGAAGTTACCCTTCCTGGTAATTATAAGCTTAAATACGCCTTCTAAACGACGCCTCCTCTCTTTGCACAAGGAAAGGAAAAGCTTCACGACGAAAAAAACTGTTAAAGTTAAAACAACTGAAAGCATCAGTTTGTTAATTATTTTTGCCGTTTTTTCCTCATAAAGCAGCCTTTCCGAAAAATCTTTTAAAATTAAAAGTGCTAGTATTAACAAAGGAAGTACTTCGCCTTATATTCTGTTGAACGCAGAAAAATGAGTTGCTATTATAGTGGTCGTATTTTTTGCTCGATGGGGCAACATTCGATGAAAATGAGAGTGTTACCACATTATGTCGGACCAAGCGTGGTACTTACGGCAATGTAGGACAGAATTATGGATATTGCGTGCGAAAATGTTCGATAACCGTCTTATACGAAATCATTCATCATCCTCCGAGCCTTTTCCCAACTATGTTGGGGTCGGCTTCCAGTCTAACCGGATTCAGCTGAGTACCAGTGTTTTACAAGAAGCGACTGCCTATCTGACCTCCTCAACCCAGTAACCCGGGCAACCCGATACCCCTTAGTTAGACTAGAGTCAGACTTACTGGCTTCTGACTACCCGTAACGACTGCCAAGGATGTTCAATGACAGCCGGGACCTACAGTTTAACGTGCCATCCGAAACACAGTCATTGGTGTCTAAGACATACTTAGAAAGTACATACATACTTAGAAAAGTTGCATTGGTACTTGCCTGACCTGGAATCGAACCCGCGCCCTCATACTCGAGATGTTGGTTCTTTGCCCACTAGGCCACCACGACTTTTTATACGAAATCATTGTCATATCATAATATAGAGTGTAAAAATTGCTTTTTGGGTTAAATCGAAAATCTAGTACCTACTTACATGGATGAAGTAATATCACATAATAAGATATTCTAGTTTATAAATACAAAAACCGGCTCTTAATGGTGTGTAAATTGTAAGCTTTAAAAAGATTCATCGGTATTATTTTTACCGGTTGTAATGTTTTTTGCATTAAACATTCGTTAGTTTTGTAAGTGAACGAAACTTGCGACGTTTCGAAATGAAATTTTCGGGAAGTAAAGTTGCAATTTCTTTGAAATCTCAAATAAATTAAACTGAGATATAACTTTGAAATTAATGAAGTCGCTGCTAAAAGGTATTTGGGTGGAAAAGGAAGATAGAATTAAAAGATTATGAGAGTTAACTAAATGTGGCTTGCACAGGTTTCTTACGTTCTATTAAAAATCCGTCGCAACCAGTAAACAATGTACGAGTTATTAACACAGACGTATTTTTATTAATAAAATAGAGTAGATAATACCTTTCTACTAGATATTTGAAGACTGCTAGAATGAATCGTATTAGAATCGGATTAGTGATCGAGCGAACGCCTCATTTAATATCTTCTTCATCAATTTCTAGGAAAGTAGGTAATCTACTTTCCGCTTCCGCTGGCCGAGTTTTTATTGATCTTAATGAAAAAAAAAAACTAAAAAACACGCTTTTTATAGAAAAACGAACTAAAAAATAGAAAATAAATTTTAATGAATTTAAATTAAGAAAACAGTGTTAAAAATTTCAATGAATATAAATTAATAATAGTGTGAATACAAAAAAATATATTTAAAAAAAAGCGTGGGGTGCATGGTATCAATAGTTATAAATATTTTATTGACAGATATGAGTACAGTGATTTTCATTTCGATAATATCTTAAAAAGCACCCCACGCTTTTTTTAAATATTTTTTTTTTGTATTCACACTATTATTAATTTATATTCATTGAAATTTTTAACACTGTTTTCTTAATTTAAATTCATTAAAATTTATTTTCTATTTTTTAGTTCGTTTTTCTATAAAAAGCGTGTTTTTTAGTTTTTTTAAACTATTATTTATTTTCTACTTTTTAGTTTGTTTTAAAACTATTATTTGTTTTGTAGAATTAAAATTCTCTTTAGTATACAAAAATTTGACAATATTAGAGAAAACGGCTAAAGATAATTATCTATATATACATATAATAAATCTGTAAAAAAACTGTGTCTGTACATTGAATATATTAAAAAAATAATAATTGGGTGGGGTTTAGAAACAGTAATGGAGCACAAATCCAAAAAAAAAATTCTGTCTGTTTGTCTGTATGTCTGTATGTCTGTTTGTTTGTACACGCTAATCTTCCGAACTACTGAACGGATTTCAATGATTTTTTCTTTGTTGTATCAGTATTAAGCCTGGTCAACATATAGGCTATAATTTATCTTCGAAACTTGAAGACCTGATGCAGAACACCAACAGACCAACAAAACTATAAGAGATACAAAAATGGTACCATGGCAAAAATTGTTTCGTGTGATGAGCATTTTCAGCTGAGATAATAAATTTTAAGATCTGGAACACCTGATGTGGAACCCCAAGAGCCCAGCTTCTCTGTACCATATACAGGTATGACGTTTTAGCAAAAGTTGTTCAATTTGATTAGCACTTTCTATTGACTTATACAAATTGAAGATCTAAAACACCTAATGTGGAACTCCAGGGGCCCAGCTAGACTATAGCATATAGAGGTGTGACGTTTTAGCAAAAGTGGTTCAATCTGATAAGCACTCTCTATTGACGTATATACATCGAAGATCTGGAACACCTGATGTGGAACTTCAAGAGCAATACTACACTTGAAATGTATAGAAATGAATGTTATGAAATAGGTATGGTGAATCAAAAAAAGTAATTAGTCCGTCTTTTAGATAACCCTAAAATAATGGACACGTATTTTTTCTTTTCTCCTTCTCACAAACAAATAATAACGAAGATATAACACGCTTGAATTTTGTGTTAAGTCACTGCTTAGTACAAATTTTACATACCTAGACGTGGCGGCACGAGCCCCCACTCTTCGAATTTGTTGCGTTATATCTCATTATTATTTTGTATGTCTCTTCCAGACCTCGGGACTACAGAGTTCCGAATTTTTGGGAGGCAAACGTGGGGCCGAAGCCAACACGCTGAAGCCCTTTTGAGACAACTTTAATGAAATGGTGACACAAAACCGACGATTATCCCTTTATACCTCTACACTATAGAAATGAACCCAAGGACAATCCCCGGTGGACGTCGTTAAAAAAGTGTTTTACAAGGAGCGACTGCCTATCTGACCTCCACAACCCGGTTACCCGCTCAACCCAACACCCCTTGGTAAAACTGGTCAGACTTACTGGCATCTGACTGCCAAGAATGTTCAATGACAGCCGGAACCTACAGTTTAACATCCCCTCCAAATAACGGTCATTGGTATCCAAAATATACGTAGAAAGTACATACGAACTTAGAAAAGTTGCATTGGCAGGACGTACGCTCATACTTGAGAGATTGGTTCTCTACCCACTAAACCACCACGACTTCCACTAAGTCATCACGACTTTGTCATCTCAGTAACATTTAATGTTTTTTAACGTAATAATACGTGTAATATTTTTGCCACACACAACTTAAATGCGGACTAATTAGAATCACTACTTTTATCCCTATGGTCACGTCTGTTGCGGTTCAGTTCTCAGCGTTTTGTTTAGTCTGCTGTGCTTTTGCCGTTGAAGTACAAAAATTAAATTATGGAACGTTTCTAATGGCTATGCGTATTCCGTTGTTTTCAAGTCAACATACAGACGATTCAGATCTTTGATTTTGCTGACCCCGTAGTCGCTGGCATAAGGGACAGGATCCGCGTACGAAGTCGCGGGCAGAAGCTAGTTGGAAATAAAAATTAACATCGAGTCCTGCCTTATCGACTGTAGAGAAAAATTCTAGAAAATTTTAATTAATTTTCTTACCTTATCAACTATAGATGAAAATTATATAAATTAACAAAAATTATATTTTGCAAATTGAAAAGCCTAGAAGTCGGTGTCTAATGGATGTTACTAAGTTAATTTTGCCACCGACTTCTAGGCCGATGCACCTAAAATTAGTTTTTTTTTGCTTTTTAGTGTTTTGGGAAGTCGGTTTAATTTTTTTGTAAAAAGGTTATTTATTTAAACCTTTTCAGTGATACGAATAGTTGTCACTATCCATACAAGTGGGAAGTTCTCATCAATACAAAGAATATAAGTCCAAACGGGGTATTTTACATATTCAGTTGTCGAGTTCCCTCGACTTTCTCTGGTCTCCATCATCAGGTCAGCTCCAAACCTTCACTGTTGCAAAGGTCTTGTCAATACAAATAATTTAAGCCCAAACACGAGGTAGTTTACATATTCAGTTGTCGAGTTCCCTCGACCCTCTCTGGTCTCCATCATCAGGTCAGCTCCAAATCTTCACAGTTGAATACTGCTTTTAGGCGTACACCTGAGTGTCAAGTTTTTGCCCTATGTTTGCCTACAACTTTTGAAGGTTGCCCTCAATTTCTCAGGGTTTCCATCATCAGATCCTGACCTGATGACTATGGGACCAACTGGCAGCTATTCTGAGTCGAACAAAAAAAGAATCACGTAAATCGGTCTATAAACCTCGGAGTAATCGATGTGTACGTGTAACCTCCTCCTTTTTGGGAAGTCGGTTAAAAATGGAATAATTTTATCAAATTAGTGTATTGTCATCGGTACTCAATAAATCTACAAAGTTTGAACGAAATCTGGCCGTTTAAAGTGGGTCAAAATCGCGCCCAAAGAAGTCGGTTACAAACCTACAAACATACAAACATACAGGTGAAGCTAATAAAAAGCGTGTAATAAAAATCGACTATTTTAATCGCATTTGCAGCGTAAGAAACCAGAAAATATCTAATCCATCAGTTGTGTTGTTGTGATCACCTTGTTGAAAAATTTTGCTTATGATTGGAATGAGTTTTTCCATGCTTGTTGTTCGGAAGAGACGTTAAACTGGCGCTGCTTTTATTTGAATATGTTTGGCACTCGTTATGGGTTGGCCGAAAATTACCTAGGAACATTATGCAAAACATTCATATAGGCAGTTGCTAAATGTAATTTCAAACACTGGCACTCAGCAGCATCTAGTTAAGACTGGAAATCAACCCCAGATATAAATTGGAAAAAGGCATAGGATTATTAATTTGTGACTAAGTATCAGCTGTACGGGTGACCAACCCGATTGAAAGCAATGAACGTAGTACCTACTCACACAGATTAAAGTACAATAAAAACAGGATATCTGCAATAGTTAGGGCTACTCAGTTGTACATACTGCTCTCAGTAAAACCCCGCTTAGTAATATAATTAGGGAACTTGACTGTTAACTGTTAATTTGCTTTGTTAGCGCGCTCCAAGTTAGTGTTAGCAGCACTCAGGCTACAAATTAATAGTTGCTTAATGTGATGGCTAGGCCAAATACTCGCTTCTCATACATTGTAGCTGTTTCTTGTCGTTCCAACTATGTCCTTGGGGAACTTACTTTGTGACTTACAAAAAGTATTCGTGTTATCCTAAGCACTCTCCATGGATCTAATCTAATGTACCCTTATTGTTAACGGAGAAAAATATATATTATAAATACTTATATTCATATTTATTACAAGATCTATCTTTCTATCTAGAAGATATATTTTTGCATAACTAATTAAAAAAAAAACCATTGTTGTTGGTTGGTAAGGGATAGGAACCACGAATATTATAGTCCTAAAAACAATAAACTGGATAGACAAAAAAAAACAATAAATAACGTTTTGCACCCCATTTTGACTAAAGCAATTCACTAGATTTATCTAAACAATTCATTATGGCAACACTTTACTGCAAATTATTCCAGTAAATAAATAAATTAAGATGACACCATAGGGCTATGAAAAACACAAAAGAATGAAACATACCCAGAACATTATTTTTAACATTTCTCATCCGCTATTCTTTACGAGGATAATGCAAATAAACATTATGTTAAGAAGATCAGTAAACGGCTTTAACGATACTGTCATGCATTATATTATATTTTTCAGACCATAAAATAATTTCAAGACTGTTATTTGTTGCTTGTATTGTAAATTTTGATGACATTGGAATAACTTGCAATGGTGGGCTACTAAAATTATATTATGCTATCCTGAGGTTCCATATTCGATAGCAATTATGTCAAAGAAAAACATACATATGAATTGATGAATGTAAGCACATGGCAACAAAGTTTATTTCTGTAACCTGAAAACAGCGGTATTATCAAATGAAATAAAAAAAAAATCTGAGTTTTATTATTTAATCCATCGTATAATCTTAATTTTCAAAACTGTTAAACACCCTTGTCTTATGTATTTCTATCTACATACTATAACTAACTACATAATACAAAGGAAGGCAATATTTGCCACCGAACCAACTCAAAGGCAGCAATATCTGACGAATTGTTTTGATGATTCAGGGACTCTTCGCTAATTGTGCCACATCTTTCTGCTCCATTAACGTTCTTAGGGAATCAATCACTTGATGGATTCACTGAATTAATCTGTAATGTGAATGATTATGGTCGTTTGGTAAGCAGGGTAAATACAGGATAAAAAATATTACGGGATTATTTCACCTACGACTTTGTCTGAGTCTTGGGACTTCATCCGGTTAAGAGTAGGTACCCGCATACTGCAGAATAAACAGTCGGCCTATAGTTGGCCGGATGGTAGGACAAAAACATTTCTTTTTAATCGTGAATTCAAACGCCACCTGTCGACTTCAAGCAACAACATCATAACATCAGTTCGAATGAAAACAATGGCCGGGCGGCATCAATAACTGCGCGCGCGGTGATAAGTATAAATGTACCGTGATATAAGACTACCAGTAATATAGTGTGGTGTTCCCTAAAATATACCGTGATATAAGACTACCAGTGATATAGTGTGGTGATCCCGAGGTTCCCAGCATACAGTGAGTACCTAACAGTTAATTATTTTATCTTATAGCCTGCTTTCAACACGCTTACATTAGCTTCACTTGTAACTAACTATGTAAATAGGTATGCAAGAAAATCTTGGAATCTTAATTTTAGGAAGACAGCTTTGCGACACGTCCACGGCTGGACGCATGCATATTAAAACTGAAACACAATTATACACCTTCATTCAATGTCAAGGTCGTCTATATTTGCTTTTATATTTCTTGTCATACAGTCTAGATACGCAGGTGTTTGTTTGAATTGAAAAAGTCTAAAAGTAAAACAAATGAATAAATGTATGCGGGTACTGCTGGTATTATGAATACCTTGGGGTTTTTATTATATTTTATTTAAGCAGAAGATATTTAAAAATCATAATCAGATTTTACCAAATGACAAGAGCAATGGCCTCTTTAATATTTTAAAATAATAAATCTTTCACCTGTGTTTACTCTGTACATTAGAACAAAGCTTTAGTAAACCTTGTATAATTAATATTTATTTTTATTTTAAGGGCTCAGGTTAAGTAAAAATAAATATATGTATACCTAAATGTACCTACTTTATAATTTTCTAGATTTACTGACAGAAATTGAACGAGAGGGTAATTCTTTATAGAAACAGGTCAAGGTTAATATCTGTTGTGTATTGACTGACACAATAGCAAAAGAAACTTCTTTGTTTGTCCAAATACCCGTTTCACTAACAGATGTAGGTATATAGAGGTAGTATCGCGTACAATCGAGTTCAGTTTTTTTAATAACTTACAAAATAATGATATGCTTACTTCAAATCAATAAATGTTAGTTATAAAAATATCTGCAAAATAGGTATACTTATTTAGCGAAGTAAATCATTTATTCTGTTTGGAACCGTTCAGATATTTTTATCGTGTGTAACTTAGGACTACCTACATTATATACAGGTTTTTATCGAGTTTCCTTATTTTTTTCAAACTATTTTGCTTCTTTCGTGAATAAGTGTAAATGTTTTTATATTTTTAAAACTCATAAGATGACTGACCAATTGTAAGATGAAATAGCGCGCCAAAAGTGTTCTAACTTATAGGGACTACAATATGTTTTAATTGGAAAACAGAGAATTATCTTTCAAATAACTTATAAAATCTTCTCTTTTTTGAAAGTCAGTTAAAACTTATTACCGAAAGTGCAAAGGTAGCGTGCGTAAGTCTGCGAAGTTAACTTAGCTTCTATTTAACCGATATCATGATTGTATTCTTCGTTAATTACAACTCACTTAATGACTTCAACTTTAATGTTATTGCAAAAGTTATTTTATTATTATTAAGTTAGAATTTTGTTTCGGAGTTACGTGAAATTGATTGTGTTCTTAACTAAGTAATCTACGCGGCTTCCCTCACTTGCCAAGGAAACCACTTTCCGTAACAGAGTAATAAGTGGGCTACGTGACATATTGTAAGTCATAAGCCTATCTCCTTTAAGAGTCGTGGTGGCCTAGTGAGTAAAGAACCAACCTCTCAAGTATGAGGGCGCGGATTCGATTCCAGGTCGGGCAAGTACCAATGCAACTTTTCTAAGTTTGTATGTACTTTCTAAGTATATCTTAGATACCAATGACTGTGTTTCGGACGGCACGTTAAACTGTAGGTCCCGGCTGTCATTGAATATTCTTGACAGTCGTTATGGGTAGTCAGAAGCCAGTAAGTCTGACACCAGTCTAACCAAGGGATACCCAAGGGTTGCCCGGGTAACTGGGTTGAGGAGGTCAGATAGGCAGTCGCTTCTTGTAAAGCACTGGTACTCAGCTGAATCCGGTTAGACTGGAAGCCGACCCCAACATAGTTGGGAAAAAGGCTCGGAGGATGATGATGAAGCCTATCTCCTTTCTCAGGCTCTAGACTATCTGTGTACATCATCATTAGAAATTTCTTTAATTGAACTAACAAAATGGCCTAAAAATTAAAAAAAAAATGCCGGGTAAACAAACACCAAGCATTGAGTAGGTACCTGGTAATTAACAAACGAACCACATTTGGTGCCAAACAAGGCACAGCCATACATCTCGTGATCTCACCCTAACACGGGTGCTAATGGAAAAGATGTAATTACAAACTTTCTACGATCGCGTGGGGAAACCTCTGTCAGAGGTGTTGAGGTTGAAATTAATTCTGTAAGAGACTCGTCAAATACCACTCGACGATTTAAGTATAGTGAACAGGGGATTGTCCGCGGTTTCTCTCACATTCCGGGAAAACGGTTTTCCGCTATATCTTCTCTAAGGCCCTAGACTATCTGTGTGACCTCTCATTTTGCATGAAAGCGCGACAGACAGACTTTAAGATATTGACCACGAGTATCATCATTTTATTCAAGAAAAATAATTGGTAACACAATCTAAATATAATTCAGAAACCTAACTCGAGTCAGTCATAATTGAAGACATTCCTTGTTACGTGTTCCAAAATAAATTTCGCTCGTTATAAATGTCTATATTTACAAAGGTTACTTTATTGTATAACTTCTATTTCAACTGTAGTTATTTTCGTGACACAGTACAAATTCCCGTTGACATCACGTCTTGAAGACTCGTTGTCACCGAAAAGCTTTGTTAGACAAACACAAGTCAGTCCAAGTTGACAAAACTCGTATCGAGACAAATATTTGTATAGAGCTATATGTGTGTAGGTGTATTATCCTTCAGGATCTGACACAATATTTACTATTCCTAACCTTTCTCTGTGGCATTATGTAACACACATTCTACCAAGAAATGAGTAGAAACATAATAAAAGCATCTCAATATGTACATTGTACAAATGTTAGATACATGACAGCGACACTCCAAGGCGTTTCGGATCCTGACTGACAAAGACTAATTGTGAGAAAAGAAAAATAGGAATTTAATTTCGGGACTCGAGTGACGATATCAAGGAAAATACTCTCCGAAAAAAGGATGATTTACGTTCTGGTTGAATTTGTTTTATTGGACTAGAAGCTTTGTATTGATTTCAACGTACTAATTTTAAGGCTTAAGTTAGACGACCTACTTCTGAGATTTAATGTGAGTATATTATTATATTATGTACTTATTTAGTTACTTGAAATTAAAGTCAAAGATCAGAAATAGATTGTCAACTTTCTTTTTCTGTGGAATTATTTAGTTTCTCAACTTTTCCAAACGTGCAAGTAACAGCGTACTTGTACACATTTATCAACAAACATATGTACGCGATCACTAAAGCTTCGATAATAGAACAGGTAACATAATCACAGCTCAAATACACCATAAACAACGTTATTCTTTACGAGAATCTAAAAGATAAATTACATCTGGCAATAGCACATAACAAATACAGAACGGAACACAACTACATTCTTCTAAAAGTCATTTAAAACCAAACTGTATCTGACCAGCGGGTCGGACGGTGGACGACGTAAAATAAGCGTTCCATTTTCTTCGCCCTTTGTTGCTGAAAAAGAATTGTTACCACATTGCACTAAGAAATGTCCTATATCATCGAGGAAATGCAATTTAAAACCTTGTGTTATCGGGACCAGGGTTAATAAAGCGAATTATTTTTCTTACTGATCCAATCGATTCCGATTGGTGTTCTAATTAAAATGGTCCGTAAATGGGTCAGTTTAAGTGCCGTCGAATTTAGAATAAGGTCGTCGGGTAAACTATTTTCTGGTCTGGATAAATCTCATATATGTTAGGCCAATTTTTGTCAGTATCAATTAATTTCAACATTAGTTTTTAAAGAAACATTTATTTTTATGTAAACAAACTAGGCAGATATTGCCTACGAATTTACCGTATTTCAATAGTATATTGTTGCACTTTAACCTTAACGCAAATTAAATATAATGGAAAATATTCGCCGTTTGAGTTCCCAATGACCTAGAAAATAAAAACAAAAAAAGCAAACAAACGTTTTCTTATCTACCTATTAGTCTAAGATCCCGCCATAGAACGACCTTCACCGGGCTGGTTATTGAATTAAAAGTAATTTTTAGTTAATAAAATGTGCCAATAAAGAGATTGCAAATGGGTTGCCAAAAAAATTCCTGTCCAGAATTAAATAATTGATAATCAAAAAAAACTTTTTTTTCAAACATTCCACTGGTTTGTTTATTAGAAAAAGAATATCCCAATCGAAAGTATGCAACCCATAGAATATGCAAACGTTAGGTTGTCTATTTTATTCCCGTCACTACCCTTGGGTTGCCAGGTATAAACAGGTAAATTGGTACACTAGTAACTTGCACCGGTCTGGTTATTTAATGAAATTTATATGAAAATAAAGATTATTTAATTACAAACTCGGTGGTATAGGGTTGTTTTCAAAAAATCTGTCATGAATGCCGGTTGGCGATTTTTTAAAATCGAAATATTGCTGCGAGTTAATACGTGCGACAGAGAGGTCCCAGTAAACCAACCCATGCGAAAGAAGAGGACACAGCATCGCAGCTGCCTCCACTTCGACCATAGACAGAAAGCGTATGCGCATGCTCTCTGTTCTCTGAAAATGAGAAGGATAGCAATAGCTTAGGGGGGCAGACTCTTCTGAAGTATACATCGATGCTGGTGACGATACCTGCATCTAAGACCCAGAGTCTGTTGCAACGATCAGCGCGCACTCGGTACACGGAGATCATAAGCCAATAGCTGCGCGACATTTTTTGCCGCATTTGTCGCAGGCAGGGTCGTCCACGGGTGAAGCGTTATTTATACGAAGCCTTTTCTGCTTAATATTGTCGATCCAGGCTTCGTCATATTTTGCAGTTCCAGTGTGCAGGTCGCGTCTCCATAAGAGCCTCTCATTGGCGCGTGCTTCCCAAGACTTAGTGTTGATGTTGAAGCTTTCCATGTCACGTTTACAACAGTCCGTCCGAACTTTTACTCAAAAATAATACGCAGCGTGTGTGAGTCTATCGCTATCATGCAACAGACTCTGGGTCTTAGATGCAGGTGTCGTCACCAGCATCGATGACTTCAGAAGAGTCTGCCCCCCTAAGCTATCGCTATCTTTCTCATTTTCAGAGAGCAGAGAGCAGCGCAGTCGTTTTCTGTTAATGATCGAAGTGGAGGCAGCTGCGATGCTGTGTCCTCTTCTATCGCATGGGTTAGTTTACTGGTACCTCTCTGTCGCACGTATTAACTCGCAGCAATATTTCAATTTTAAAAAATCGCCAACCGGCATTCATGACAGATTTTTTGAAAACAACCCTATACCACCGAGTTTGTAATTAAATAATCTTTATTTTCATATAAATTTCATTAAATAACCAGACCGGTGCAAGTTACTAGTGTACCAATTTACCTGTTTATACCTGGCAACCCAAGGGTAGTGACGGGAATAAAATAGTCAACCTAACGTTTGCATATTCTATGGGTTGCATACTTTCGATTGGGATATATTTTTTTTAATAAACAAACCAGTGGAAGGTTTGAAAAAAAAGTTTTTTTTTATTATCAATTATTTAATTCCGGACAGGAATTTTTTTGGCAACCCATTTGCAATCTCTTTATTAGCACATTTTATCAACTAAAAATTACTTTTAAACCAATAACCAGCCCGGTGAAGGTCGTTCTATGGCGGGATCTTATACTATATAGCGTTTATCTCCACGGACAACAAAGCAAATTCAAGTTGTTGTAATAACACAATTTATTTATTTTCTCTTGTCACTTAAGGAATCGCTGAAAAGATTTCCGTTTATTTACTTAAGGTCCGTGTTTAAGCATGTCTACGCTGGATTTGAAGTTTAAAATCACAAAAACCGATCTGTTTTTGAGGGCTGATGTGTCAGTTTGTCAGTTTAAAGCGTTTGCAAATAACTCCGAAAATAGGTCAGCGACTAAGAAAATATAGATAACATTTCAAAATGTAGAAATTCTTAGTGACTTCGTATGTATGTACCTTCGTTCTCTTTCGTTCCGCTCGTCTCCTTTTGTAGACAGCCACTCTAAATCTGAGCCGAAAAGGGGTCCTGGCATATGGCCAAGAACATGCAAGAATTACAGGAAAATACCTCTTAAGTTATACGAAAATGTAAACAGATAAAGCATAATTTCCGATACATTTTAGAATTTAATGTGTGTAGTGCATTAAGGAATTTCTAGCGTTTCCAATATGATGTGTATTGCTCCCAGCTATGCGCGGCAATATCGTGGTTGGTAGAAATATTAGGTTCGTGCTCAGCGCGTGTTCAGCTGTTAGCACGGTGTTGGCACTCCATACCTTGATCTTGTACCTACATTTCTGTAACTCACAGAAAAGACTGATCCTCTTTATTGGCAGTGTATTGGACTTTGATATTCGAATTCCACTTGTTTTTTTTTTTTCTTAAAACGTAACCCTTCTTGGGTAAAGGAGTAGTAAGAGTAAATAACTTATGAGCGGAAAGTAGTAAGAGTTCGAAGGAAAGAAAGGAGTACGCAGTCGTGAATTAAAAAGCTAAAATTAAACCGCTACTGCTGAGTTTGACTTCGATATTTTAAAATTAGTTAAGCTCGTGAATTATGAGCTTCAATGGAATCCAAAGCCGAGTAAAAACTTTATGTAAATTAGAAAAATAGATTTCGTTATAAGAGTGGTCTATTTGAGAAGGTGCACCAACATTGCATATTGATATAATTTAGTCGATTTCGTAGCCCGATTGCAAGTTCATGCAAAGGTTATGTAACCCGACCATTAGACAGGCTTCTCCGCGATTCCACTCCATTTCAGCAGCGTAAAGTTAAGATAAAAAGGCAGTCAAAAAGGCAGTTTTGAATGAAATTAGATATTCAAAGTTCTTTCTACTCCGGTTACCTTGCAGGAAGCGATGCATTGAAAACTGGGCAATCGGTTATAAACGGCAATTTTGCATAAAATTCTTGGGAAACTGCATCTTAAACCTCTTATACTGGTCGTTTTCCGATATCTACCGTACGGTCGTAGATTCAAATTGCCTTTGAATCAATAAATAGATTATGCAGTTGGCAAAGAGCGTTTTAAATAAGTTTTTAATCAAGACTTCGCTCCCGTGGCCTTTTGAGAGGTCGTTTGACTGTGATAGGTTAATTTTGTTTTGTTTTGACGAGAGTGGAGCTTAATGTTCTGACCTTTACCTCAATAGAAGAATTTTTCTATTACAGAAATAAAACGGAATAAGATTGAGTATACCTTTGCTGTCAAATCTAAGTTTCAATTCTGGTGATGGAAAACTATAAGTAAAAATAGCTCGGCAAAGTTGTATGGTGTCAACAGAATAATGTACATAGAGAAAATAACTTTTATTTTATCTTTTTACGTAAAAGATTACACACAAAGAAATGCTCAACTATTTTCGACTGACGGAACAGAGAGTGTCGAATTCCTGGGTGACCAAGTGGAATTTGTCACTTAAGTCGACAATGTTTTACCTTTTTCACAGCTTTTCACTGAATACAAATAAACATATCTTTACAGAAAATATATTTCTACTGAAATATAAATAAAATAGGTGTTACTTCACACTATGATAACCCTAAAATATCAAATCTGTTTACAAACAAAATACATAGTTATTTTTGCTCTAATGAATAGACAGAAATGATTTGACAGCACTGTTAACCAATAGAGGGATGGACCAATTATTTGAATACCATGGTAATGGATTTCCGAACATTAAACCTATTGTTTTACATAAATAATGGAATTTTAAGAATGGCAATAGTTTACAACAAACCTCTATGTATGAGAAAATGCCGTTGCAATTACGCTTAGCAATAATAATTATTATCATCATTCCCCTTTCCTCATCCCAATTTCTTGGGGTTGACACAGCAAAGTCTTCCTTCTTTCTAATGACATACACTCTTTTGCAAAAAAAGCGGGCACCTATGCGAAATCTTCGTTTTAAGGACTTTACATGCATTTGAAAGGGTTTTAATAACTGTAGGATGTTACTAGCATCAAGAGAGTTATCCAGGCATGCGTGAGAGTGTATTCTAAATTTGAATTTTGGAGAAATGCTAAAAAACTGGTTAATCCTTGCTTGAGACTAATTCCTGGTAGAAAGTTCGTCGGCGTTTTGAAAAGTTTTTGACGTGATTTTCAGAAAACTGATAATGCAGTTTTAATTAATGATTAATGGACCTTACTTTTACATCAAATTTTTTTTTAAGAACTATTCGTCTTTGATAAAATTGTCACCTGCTTTAAATGGTCTACAATGATGGTTAATGGCAATGTTAAGAGTTTCGGTATTTTTGTGTAAAGCGTTCTATTGTTTAGATATTGTTCTCACGCGGTTTAAAATATCCCTTTCTCATAAATAAACACAATTTAGAGGAGTCTCAATACTTTGGGCTGGGACAAAACCAATTTAAAGTCATCAGTGCCGTTCACAACACGTCTCCTATCAGACTTTGACATTTAAAAAATACTGAATTTTGTGATAAATGTTAAATTAACCATATGAAAAATGTTGAAGAGGGTTAAAGCTATCCAAACAGTAAAATTATTGCCGCGTTGAAGCTCTCGATAACTCCATAGGTGTCGGGTTACTAAACGATGTTTTAGCTGAAAGGGTGTCGTGAATTCAAAATTATTGGCCGAAGGTATGTTTCTTAAGAAATGAGCAGGTAGCCAATTATTGTTAATGATTTAAGCAGGAAAGTTCTGTAGATACACGGAAACCTCGGCGCAGGCTAGTTTATTTAACAAAATGTCCGTTTGATGAAAACACGTTATTTGAACGCTCAGACTCCTAGATCTTCAGAGGTCTACGGGGTTTCCCCAGAGGCGAGGTTGTTTAAAAATAAGTGATTACGAGACCTTAAAACCTCATGCTTACAGTCTATCCATTATTTTCTGTATTTTGTAGAATTTCAAGGTTTTACAAAATGTCAAAGTCTGATAGAAGATGAGTTTGTGATCGGCACTGCTAACTTTAAATTGGTTTTGTCGCAGCCCAAAGTATTGAGACTCCTCTAAATAGTGTTTATTTATGAGAAAGAGATATTTTAAACCGCGTGAGAACAATATCTAAACAATAGAACGCTTTACACAAAAATACCGAAACTCTTAACATTGCCATTAACCATCATTGTAGACCATTTAAAGCAGGTGACAATTTTATCAAAGACGAGTTCTTAAAAAAATTTTGATGTAAAAGGAAGGTCCATTAATCATTAATTAAAACTGCATTATCAGTTTTCTGAAAATCACGTCAAAAACTTTTCAAAACGCCGACGAACTTTCTACCAGGAATTAGTCTCAAACAAGGTTTAACCAGTTTCTTAGCATTTCTCCATATGCTGCCCACTATGCCCCGACAGCTGCATAGTGGATGACCTTTATAACGCTACTGACAATGCCGTATGCGTAGCGAAATATTGGGCCTCCAAAATTTAAGTTGCTATCGACTCGCTAAGAAGAAGAAGCATTTCTCCAAAATTCAAATTTAGAATACACTCTCACGCATGGCTGGATAATTCTTTTGATGCTAGTAACATCCTACAGTTATTAAAACCCTTTCAAATGCATGTAAAGTCCTTAAAACCAAGATTTCGCATGAGTGCCCGCTTTTTTTGCAAAAGAAGTTTATTTTCCAGCTACCTATATCGTCTTTCACACAGTCCGTCTATCTATTTGGTCGTCCTCTTTCTCTATACCCATCTACACTCATGCTCAATATCTTCCTCACAACAAGATGCTCATTCCTCCCCATGCCCCGATAGCCAGTTTCAACGCAACTTCCCTGCTACCAGTGCCACTTTCAAACTCCGTCTTATACACTAAGTTCTTACCATATTCATCATCGTGACACTATTTAATCACTCGGCAAAACTTAAGTATTTATTGATAACCTTCAACCAATGAAGTGTTTAATGCAAAAATTCCAGAAGCGTTACTTACTTTTTATGTTAATTGACTTAAAGAATTTTAAAGAGCCCTGCCTCTTATCAGGCTAAGAGTTGTCGTGCTACAGATTTCAATTAAAATTCGAGCTTGATTGACCTATCGCTTAACAACTGAGTAGTATTGACCCACTTATTATGTCGGAGCTACTGCTTCCAACTTGATTTTATGTCTGGATTTAAATTCCTTGATTGTGGGTGATTTTTTGGTATTCCAGTCATATTTCTTTCTGAACTCTTTAGGTTAGGTTAGTATAGGTACTATCTGTGCTTTTATGTAACTCTAAGTTTTCCCCTCGGTTTTGGCCACGTCCCGAGGTTTATGCGCAGCTGGCTGAAAAGATGCATTTTTAAAATAAGCTGCGTAACCCTGAAAAAATCATTCAATTTAGACCCTCTAGTTTCTGAGATAAGCCCGTTCATGCAATCAAACCAAAACCCTTATTAATATAGTTATAAATTCTGCAAGCTACTGCAAATTGCTCCTCAATTACATTATTACTTTTTTGATAACCCGAATCAAACTGCAAAAACAATTTAAAATCAATTTACTTGCAAATTACTGAGACAGTAATTTAAATAACGTGATTGAAAATTATAATTACTTAATCTTTCAATCTCAAAACATTAAAGTCAGCTCATGTAAGTATAAGCAAACATCAAAATTAGAAACCTAAGAGGTAGTATTCCGAGAAAACGTTAATAACCATTTAAAATCGTACCTAACACAACCTTATTATTACAGTTTAAATATATTTTCTTGTATACAGTTGTGAAGCTACATACTTGCGTTCGTAACAGTGTCACTCACACACGCATGTGCTGGATGCACGACACTCAGTACTGACAGCACTGGTAGCGCCGGCATAAGCTCGTCGATGCCCATGCCTATGTGAGTTTAATTTTTACAAACGATAGTAGGTGTTTTCACAACTGTACATATCTATTCTGTGTTATTATGTAATCTCCACCATCTTTGTTCTGGGGATTGTAAAGTAAATTCTAAATTCTACCTACAAAGGAGTACTAAACCTCATACGTTATTTAAAGTCTATTAACACTGAGTTGAAAACTGATCTTCTTTTACAATGTTTGAAAAGGAGTCTGTATGTATAAGTCAATCTGCTAATACGGCTTGCGTTACGTAAGCTCGTATAGAAATGTAGGTAAGTATTAGGTTTTACTTCGAATTGCTAAAAGACTGTCTCGGATAGATAAGCTGGTATTTAGCTTCGTATTTTATACATTGTAGTTTCTATTTTGTGTGCCTCATTTATATAAAGCTGTTTCGTTGTAAGTATACATTAGAGAACCTGACAAGTTTCGAAAAGGAATTGAATTGAAAAAAATACGTACCAAAGAATCTTACATAAACTAGTTTAAAAAGGCAAAGTGAGTTATTTAATAAGCCCTCCAAAGCTCTTGTATTGCAGTGTTATTACATTATCATATTTCTGAGCTATTTTCATGAATTAAAAAGTTTGTAAAACAACTGGAATAAACCGAGCTATCTCGTCGACTCGGACTTTCTCGTGTTCAACTGTTTTCATTCAACATTTTTTAGCATTATCAAAATTACTTTATGAAATTGCTCAGACTGCTCCTCGATTAAGACTTCGGGAAAGTAAAATGATTTCAGAAACGAGTTTCTCAATTAGTTAAATGTACTTCATGGCTTTGGTAATTATGTTTCCTAATTTGATTGATGTAATGCTGGGATTACAAATGGCTGATCTACTTTTCAAACTTTTACGTTTGACTTTTGGGTTATCTGTACTTTTAGATTTCTTATCATGTTTAAGTTTTATCACATAAAAATAAATTAAATAGTCTTTAAGAATACCTATTCTGAATATTCTCAAAATAGACGTTGTTAATCATTCTAACAAATTACTGCAACAGTAACATACAGTTTGCTTACGTTACACATTTGAGACAATGCGATCTCAGCTTCAGTGCAGTTGACCCGCCCGTCCAATCCGCCAACAATTTCCAGGAACATTGAAATTCTAAGCAAACTTTGCATAAGCATTAGCTAGACAAAACGTCATGCAGCTTTTAATATCGCTACTACAGAAACAAAAGCAATGTTTATTTAATCGTATCGTCCGTTACAGCCCTTTGTTTGGAGAGGAAACACTACCTTCAAACGGTGAAATCTAATTTTAGTGAATGGAGCAATCGAATGGGCGGCCACTCGAGAACATTGGAGTTGCGGCATTGTTATGATTTCATACGCGTTTGCCAGTTCAACGCCATTACTGGATCACTTCGCGTAATTATTTCTCCACATACCTGTCAAGTATTCGTCGGGATTATCTACATGTAAATTTTAGTGGTAGCTGCTCTTAATGGAATTACGTACTTTGCGAATGTAATGGATGCCTACTTCAAAATTATGTTCCTATTTTAGACGAATTTGTGTTATGAAACAAACTGTTACTTACCGTCAACAACGGTAAATAATACTTTTCATTTAAAAGCTTCTATTTCACATCATCATCATCATCACATCTTCTCCAGTTTTTTGGATCTAACTTATCGTTAAAAAAAACTGATCTTGCAAGAAAAACTACAAATGTGTGAATATTTTTGTATGAAATATCTATTTTATTACTACAGCAATATTAAGTAACTTTGGCAATATTTACTGACTGACTTATACCCCCAGTCAGCATAACATCTCAAACAATCAATGAACCGCAAGTCACACAAACAAAAGAAAAACACAACTAATAAGAAGTATTTCTTTGATTTTTTCCAATTCGAGGCAGAATCAGAATGTAATAAAACAATATCTGTTTGTCTTTCGACCTCATTAAAGTTGTCTTGTGAAGGACACAATAGTAGTTCGCGGTCTACTGGACCCAATCAATGCAGTCTTTTGAGATAAAGTATATATTAATGACCAATGACTGGAGCGAAGAGCATGGCAGCTATTGGGATTTCCGAACTGTCCTCTAAGCTTAACGTATTATATCAGCGTATCTTTTATTTATACTCCCGTTTTTCCAGCATGGATAGAGGTAAAATCCTTTTCAATTTAAATGACGTTGTCTAACTTGAGTTACTACTCAAATAAATTACTTGATAAATGAACAGGGTTATAAATCTTAACCATTAAATAAAAAAACACTAGCATTTTTTACAACTACTTCATTCATCTTGCACATTTTTCATCAAGTCATTTTCACAATTTCATCTTGAAGTACACATTTGCGAGTCAGCATAACCCCACAATTCATACAAATATTATGCACAATGTAGTCCTCGTTAAACGAAGCATTGTCGAGCATAACCGTCCGTATATTATAGAAATAAACCCGCACCTTTGGGACTACGGGTGCCTATAAAACTATAGAATTAGTTAGGTACATCCCACAGTTCCCTGCGTGTGTTAGAATCGAATTTGGAACTACAGCACATATAAATAAAACTTTTTTATTGCCCCTATAGAGCGGCAAGCGGAATACAGATATTAACTGGTGGCCTAAACTTTTTATGAGAACAGATATGTATGAAATAGTCAGTTAGAAATTGGTGCAACTCCAATTTGTAACTGACTGTTTCATTCGTTATGAACAGTTTTCTGCTATGAGCAATTTTTTGATTAGGTGTAGTTTTTCAGTTTTAAAACTTCGAGCCGTGAGTTCAGGGTTTGTTCACGTCAAATTACAAATCTGGCTTAATGATTTAAAAACCTCTTAGTAACTACAATTTAGTATTAATTTTGAATATCATCATTACAGCATGAATGCTAAATACACATGACTCAAGCTCACCTTATTAATATTAAACCTTTTTTCTGACTTAATTTTATCATCCTTTAACATTTTGAGGTAGCTTAATTAAAATGTAGAATTAACCACTGCTTTCAGAGTTTCTAATTTCAGACTATTAAGATTTATAATCAAAATAAACGAGGACCCTGTTTTAGCCTACGCATCTTTGTAGAAACTCTAAACATAGGCAAGGCCGAAATACGAAAGTAATGCTTTTTGTAAAAATCCTCACTCCATTATTTCTGTATTCACAGACCGTAGTAAAACTATCTTCAAATTTCTAGGTCCTCATTCAAATATTTTCGTATTCCACAAAAAACAGTTGCTCCCTGTATTCATGAACACTTTAAACCCTAGTAAAAGAATACCGAAGGGCGTTAAGCTTTTCAAGTTTACACACAAATAGCATAGATTAGGAAGCGTTCGCACCCGCAAACCGGATAGTTCCGTCGTAAAGGCCGACAGAAATAGTTTCAGTATTCGGCCTATGTTTTGAATTGAATTCGACCTCCTTCGTGCCCATGATTCGTATCCGACCGTTTTTCCCTTGGAGTGTGGTCACCCTAATGTTAGTGACCAACCTTCTTGTTCTGACTAATTGTATTAAGTCTGCGGTTGTTGGGTTTCGGCTTTTACTGTGTCGTCGACGAGTGGAGTCGTAAAATGGAGGAATTGGTTTCGTTTTATTTATTGGGTGTAGTCCTATTCTATGGGGAGCGAGGGCGTAATCATTTTCTATTCGCTATTAGGATACTAATGCGTTTCCCTAGATTAAAATCTAATCTGATAGGAATGATAATGAGTAGGGATTTTCATTTAGATTTCTAATTATGTCGTAAAATCATTGAGTAACATAGCCTTGCTTGGTTAAATCAAAGAGTTCGAAGGAAAAAACAATATTGTTAATTAATATATAAATCCACATGCAGTTATTTTTAAATCCTGCAGCAAATTTTTTAATTACTTGAAAGTTGAATCCGAGTCCACTTGTCAAGTTTTCTTTCATATGTCATATGCAATGTTCAAGTTAAATTGGGTTATGGAGGACTTTCTTGAGTATCAGAAAACTGTTTGTTTTATTTGATCTAAGTATTGAGAACGAAATATAGATTTAACAAATAATTCGCAAGAAACTAAATGCACGTTAAATAAGTATAAACTCGACTGGGTACCTCTTTAAAATAAGTTTAAGTAATTGATTTAATAGGTACCAGCTCTTTATAGCAATGATATTTTGTTTAAAGGATGATAATTTTTTTTAAACAACTTATTATGACAGAAACAAAAAAATATCACGACAATATAAACCTGCGTGTTCCAACATTAAAAAATAAAAACCAAAAGACCCACTAATAAGCCAGTAGATAAGCCAACAAATAAATGAAAAAGCAAATGTACATTAAATCCCATTGCAACATAACGCTCATTTTAAACAGCATTTCCCTTAACAGTACTTAATTAGGTACAAACTGCGCTCATAACAGGAATAAAAGATTCACTACACATTGCAGTGAATTAGTAGTACAATCCGTGAGTACGTGCATTTGTTAATTACCAAGAATTTACCCCGCTTGCTACTCAGCCTTAATGTGAACACAGTTAACTTCAAGTACAAAGTTTTCTTTGCCTTGTAAATTGGTTAGGGTAGGTTCACATTGGTTTTGTTTTGCTCTTGTGTGTGGTAGAATATACTCGTGTGTGTTGTTTTGATTTGTAGTAAATATTTTATTTTTGTCACATTCGATATTCCGGGAAGTTAGCTTGTCGCTTTTCACCGATTCACACAAAAAATGACATTTTAATGTTATGCATTCATGGTTTTAGATGTTATGTCTGTTTTTTATATGTTCCAAAATATTTTTCAACTGTTCGGAGAAATGTCTTTCGACTTTCTTCTATAGACGTAAATTGCCAAATTTCCTCGTCTCTTCATTGAAACATCTGCAGCTAACGTAATAGTCCAATTACCTGTCGCCTGGACACGTTTACGCTCGCTAACTTGGCCATAACTTTACTTCGGACATATACCGTTAGTTGGAATTACTTTGTTAACAACAAGCCGGGTAACCGCCACTTTAGCAGCCTTAACTTTTGAGCCTTATTCCGAACTTGCTCATACCTTGCAGAAACGCCTGTTTGCACGTAACTTTTATGCACAGAAATTAGTGTCAATGTTTTAGACGGAAGGGGTTACGTTTTATGACGTAGTGTTGTTCATTGTTTGAGGGCGTAGTTATATGTTTAGGTACTTACTTCAAAGTACTGCCATATATTTTTCTACAAGCTTCTCAGAAATACCTTAATCTTTCCTCTTTTTTTAAGAAACTCGTATTGAATTGAAATGTTGAAATCTGTGTACCTAACAACTTCTATCACTATGTCTTTAACATCTACATGGAAATAAAAATAAATAAATTTATGTCGCGAGAAGTGTCTCTAAAAACCGACTCATGAATAAATTCAAACCTAATATCCTTTTTATATATATATTAAATTCATTTATTCAAGTGACCATGACTCATTTTGTTAGTAACAATTTTACTTAATTACTATGTTAGTAAAGTTCAAAACAAAGCATCCTAACCTAAGATGACTGCCTGTATCAAATCACCACTGCAGGTCTATCACCGAAGTGGAAAGTCTGCAGCAGCGATTCATATACAGGCAGTCGAGTCTACTCGCTATACAGCGCAGTAAGGTGTTTTTAATAACAAACTCGTTATTTTTATGCTAATTTAAGACTGAGAGTCCCGTGTAATTTGTAGGGAGTCAAATTAATATTAAAGTCAAGGTTCATCGCTTATATAAACATATATTACGTATTTTCTTGTTTACATAAACTCAAAGCAATGACCTCGGTATTTTTTTGTAGAAAAATAAATATAGGTTGGTGGGACGTTATACTATGTCTAATTATTTTCATCTTGATTGTATCCGGGAAAAAAGAAAATAATATATTTGTTTGGTGAGTGATTGAAGTATGTTGGACTTTATATGACAAAGGATGGCTAACATTCAATATTACATTATTAATATTAGTTGATATAAAAGAAAGAATTGTAGGGGCGTTTTAAGAATTGTGACTAAATAAGAGAAATACTTTATTTTTCGAAGATATTTCAGCCTTTTTTTTCTTAATAACAAATATAAAGATTTACAGTAAAAAGCCATTCACAACTACGTAATCACATTCGTTAAAATTTATTAAACCTCAATTGTTGCTACTGAAGCATCCCTAAACATTCACAAACGCCAACAAAAACATAAACGACTTGATGAACCCGCCTCATTCAGAGAAAGCAAATATAGTTCAACAAAAACAGATTATGGAATAAACAACAAAGCAAAATAAACACATAAATGTTTATGATCTAAACATACCTAGTACCCAGTTAAGATCAAGGCGCGAATAACTTTCATGTCAAATTTCATTTCGTATGCAAACAAAATTAACAGTTCAAAAGGCTCTCATTTACCAGTGGGTCACCGCAAACCCTTAGCTCATTTTTTATGTAGATTGCGTCGAAGAAAAGTTTTACAATATCAGTCTGAGGGAGGCTTGCACCTCTTGGGACGCAGCTTCTATTAAATTCGGCTGTTCTTCTGTCTTTCATTCGGATACTTTTCAAGATGTTAGAACGGCGTGATATCTTTGTAGTGGACTTAAAGGGACGTTTACACTAATGTGCAAAAACTCAAAAGTGGAGTTATTTAATTGACTTCTGACAAGGAACTTACATGCAATATTTAGGATAAGTGATTATTGGGAATTTCTTTAGAGTAAAAATTTTGTTTATCTTCAAAAGCGAAAACCGTTTCATACAGTATGATTCTTAGTATTTCCGGTACAGCTACGTATGATACCTGATTGAAATAACAACTATTGGTCACAATAAAGAATCACAGGATGTTATTGATCCCATCAATGTCGAGCTCAAAAAGGAACATAGAACATGAATAAAAAAAACTACTAATAAATAAAACGAATACCTGTCAACGTTTTCGGTGAACACACTAATGATTCCCATGCAACGCTGAGCTTAACCGTGATAGTGTAAATATAAAACTATTTGTTTTTTTTATGATTTTATATAAATAATAGATGTGTTATAAATAATTGGTTTATTAATTTAAGACTTTTTAAAATGGAGGAAATAAAAGCAATGATACTTGGGTATGTGGAAGCGAATCCCAATGGTTATAACTATCTCATGCAAATTGTTATAAAGTGGTTGAACTTTAGCAATGTAAAATTTTAATTAAAAATGAATCACAGAAAGTTATTGATCCCATCAATGTCCAGCTTTAGGTAAAAATAAAACGATTACCTGTCAACGTTGAACACGCTAATGATTCCCATGCAACGTTGAGCGTCATCAACGGACGACACGTTCGAACGTGTGTACCTGGCTTTACCGTGATATTGTAAATATTGAACAGTTTGTTTTTTTATTATTTTATGTAAATAATGGCTATGGAATTGGATTATTAATTTAGTTTTTCTTTTTAATAAAAGCAGATGTGGAGCTATCGCATACATTTTTTTATTAAGAGGTTGGACTTTCACATTATGTAATTAAAATTAAATTTCCTAAAGATTCATCTATACTAATATTATAAAGCTAAAGAGTTTGTTTGTTTGAACGCGCTAATCTCAGGAACTACTGGTCCGATTTGAAAAATTATTTCAGTGTTAGATAGCCCATTTATCGAGGAAGGCTATAGGCTACTTTTTATCCGGGTCCGTGCCGAGGTTCCCACGGGATGCGGGTGAAACCACTGGCAGAAGCTAGTCTTCTATAAAGTAAGATAATATATAGGAAAGTATTGTATTATATTGTGTCAATACAAGTAAAACACCAGTAGGTCAACCTCGTTATATCTTCATAAAGCATAAAGCGTAATTCAAAGAGTAACTTATTTTTTAAAGCAATAAAAAATGAGTTTGCCGTATCGGAACACAAGCCGGGCCAAAATGGAACACGTCCAAAAAGTCTTGAAGTCTCAGCTTACAGGAACTCTACTAGTACTAGCGTTGTACAATGTTCGTCGTATATCATTTTATATGCTGTGTAATGAGCATAATTTAAATTACATACCATAATACAGCTAATTTTAAGCCAAGTCTCAGTTTCAAGTAAAATACGGTTAGCCATTAGCCGTGAGCGGACAGTATGCATCGCATCGTACCAGGATTTTGCATTTCCATCTTATTGTTGCTCTGGCCTCGTTTGGATGCAAATATTTTATAGTTCAAGCCCGAGCGAGCCGTCCCGCATTTTAGTTTCTTTCGCTTCCTGTAATTTGCTTTCGCGATGTTTTTTCTCCTTTTCATCTCGCTTATTCCAATTTAAAATGGAACGTGCATAAAAACCTTGGATATTATTCGACGCATTTTGTGAATAGTGGACTATGGCGTTTATCGCTGTCGTAGTAGAACTCATATTCGTATGTTTCGCGGGACCGCGGTGCTATTCTTGCGAAGCATGCCAGCGAATAACCACGCAACTGTCATTTTAATTATTCATTTGTAATTCTCAGTTAGGAAATATAGTAGCGTTAAAATGTTCATGTTTAAAAATGGATGTGGTCTATTAGTGAGGCATGCATTATGTACAGTTGGGTTGAAAATGCAATAGGCAGTCAGTGACCTGTTTAATTTTCAGTATTTGGGATACGAAATGTCCCTATTGGAACAAATATAGCATACAATTTCGACAAATGATCACCAAACTTTTCGCTTCAAAGTAGAAGCTGAAGCCACTCAACAAACGTTAATATTAGCGTGCTAATCTAGAATGAGAAATAGAACAGCTTATCATTGGGCACAAGTGAGAGTCTGCAGCAAGTAGGTCAGTAGGTGACTGTGTGGCAATAGATTAACAAACTGCCTCCTCTCGTGGCCCACTGAGGTCTTTAAGCTCAACATTTGCTGACAAACTAGTTGTGAATTCGCTTGGAGTTCTGCTTATCTTAAAACAATCTTGCAGTAAAAAACTAGAGCATGAAATGTCAGAATTAAAAACTTTTAAACTTGGTGCGGGATGTGTTTTCAAGGAGAATGAATTCTTATGACCGATAACTAAAATTTTTGTCACTTTGACTAAAAAGTGCCTTTTAAAAATTAATGTACTCATACTGTGGATGACAATAACCGATCCACACGTTGTTTTTTGGTTAAGGATTGACATAATTTATATGAAGTCAAAATCCAATCCCCAAGTGTAAAACAATACATCGATGTTCTGATGCAATACCCTTCTGTTATCGTAAAATTATGAAAATAGTGTTGCTCTCAACTGTTTGTTATTACCAGAGAAAGCAATTAGTGTTAAAAAGTATGCACATGAGGTACGCACCCTCCGCCTCATCACGGAAAACAGGGGTGAAGTTGTGAATGAAAACAATACTTTTGTTATCGCCTGTACCTTTTTTTCTGGAATATAAAAAACTAAGTTTTCATAGATACCAGTATAATTGTGTATGCCAATTTCATAAAAATTGCTTATGCCCTTTTCCCCGTAAAACACCAATATAAATGTTCTAGTGATGTCATCATCCTCCGATGATGACATCGGAGGATGATGTAGCTAGGTAGTCAGAAACCAGTAACGACTGCCAAGGATGTTCAATGACAGCCGGGACCTACAGTTTAACGTGCCATCCGAAACACAGTCATTAGTGTCTAAGATATACTTAGAAAGTACATACAAACTAAGAAAAGTTGCATTGGTACTTGCCTGACCTGGAATCGAACCCGCGCCCTCATACTTGAGAGGTTGATTCTTTGCCCACTAGGCCACCACGACTTCCTGTTCTAGTGATGTATCATTATCAAAATTATTCTATTATTTCATTGATAAAATATTCTTGACGTTAAGAAAGTTTTGGGAGTGCTCAAACAGAGTATGTTTACTGATGTTTTAACGCTAAAACCAACGAAAAAAGTATAAAACTTCTCATTTCATACATTAAATGAGAAGTTTTATACTTTTTTCGTTGGTTTTTACAATTTGTTTTCATTTCCTTAAAGACAAGAAGGTAGCATGATAGATTAAGGAAAAAGCATGTAATAATCATAATATAATGTTATTAAATTTGAATGAGCGGAACATAATTTGTGAAATTCCGTTTGTTTATATGAATTTATGTCAAGGATTTTTGTAATGGAATGGGTAACCCAAATAAACAAAATCAATTTCGGGATGTGCAAAGGATAATCGCTTGAGAAAGACTCAACCAATTTGGACAATTTTCTTGTGTCCGTATTTGTAAGGACGGAGCTTGTTTGAGATCCTTTTTTTATAATTCACCGGATAAGTCGGAAATTTGATTTCCTCTGTATTGTGGGTGTTTAGCTCAGGCAATATGAGAATAAAAATAGAGCTTATTATGACGATTATTTTAAATATATACAACATGTAACGTAATTAACGCACACCCTCAAACACCCTAATTAGAATATTATGTTATAATCATAATACACACAATGAATTTTTAATTTAACATGTATATGCATTGTTATTTACTAAATTAAGTAGTTATACCAATTCTTGGAAAACTTTTTGGTCATACTACTACGCACGCAAATATCGCGCCGCGCGCCGCTCGATTCGACACAACATAACGAAACTACGGAAAAAGCCGACAATACACGAAGTCTTATTACTTTGAGTTACGGTCTATTTGAATTTGTTTTGACTATACAGGGTTAATATGACAATAATTTCCGTAGTTTTAATTATTTTTGGGATAAAAAATTACCTGTATTAAAAATGATATAAATCGATTCAGTAAACGATTCTGAACAAACAAATTTCAGGATGTGCGTTAATTAAGTTACATGTTGTATATATTTTTTAAATAATAGTTTCTATGTCTTATTTACCTCAAAATCTGTACATAGTAGAAACCTATTTACAAAATATTTACATTATTTTAAAAAAGTTAAAATATATATACAACTTAAAACTAATACAATGTATCAAAAAATTGCTCCTCATCGCTGTCACTGGGTAATGTACCCAAAAGGCTGGCAGCATTGCCACGTTGGATGGCAATGCTCAACCTCTGTGCGAAATAAAAGCCAGCCTTTGGGTCCCGGGAAGTGACAACCAGGCGCTGGGAAATATCCTTAGCAATCTGTACATTATATTTTAAAATAAACGAAATCTATAGTTACATAATAATTATTTTATAATTATATTTATGTTGAATTATCACAAATTCTATATTCACTTGAGAACTTGTGACTTACCTATGTCTACTTACAAAAAAGGTGTCAAAGAATTACGTTTCTTATACCCACAAATATTTTCTGAGCAAATGATTCAATATGTTTGAAACGCGTGTCAAAATAACGAACTGCTAAAACAATTTCTTTGTAAAACCTGTCAAAAGTAACAAACACCTGTCGGGGGCGACATTAGCATCGCATTACATTCGTATAAATGTTACACGTTAACTCGTTTGTCCCCTTTATGACGTGCACATTTACCTGCGCACCTAAATTAGGCGAAATTTCAGTCTCCCCTGCGGCGAATACGACCCTTTTATTTCGCCGCTGTAACAAGGAGTTGATAAAAATCTATCGTGTGGGTTCGTTGACAAGCCGCCAGGCTGGAGGCGCGCCAGACCATACCACGATGCAGTTTTTTATACACGCACCAAATTTCCTGCGCGAAGTATACTTCGTTTTAATTTACCCATTTTGGCACGTCCCGACGGAACTGCGGATCATTTGTATTAGAAATACGGATAATATGATCCGAGAGGCGACGACTAGGTAAATTACTCGACGCCCCTTGAGAGTTAGTCGTTTGCGTTATTACGAGCCTTCGCGAAAGCCTTTAGTTCCTCTGTAAACATAAAGCTACGGTATTTCGGAAAAATAATTACACAGTATGAATAAATTATCTTTATGGCCGATTCGTGTTGTATTATTTTGTACGATACGTTTTGACTTTTATTTTTATTTGCGACTGCTGCTCGATTATCGCGTATCTGTTTTATCTTTTATCGCATTGAGTTGGCCCGATATACGGATATAGCTAATAATTCAGAGCGATTAATTTCAATGTTTTGACATCGATCATACAGCTACGCAATTTTAATGTAAAATTGGGAATTAAAAGAGCTTGAAAGCAAATTAAGGCATTTTGGACTTTAAAGTGAAGAGTTTTGGAATTAAATTCAATTAACCCTTACGTCTTGTTAATATTCAATTATCAGACAGTTTTAATATTTACTAAATGATGTTACTCCAATATTTACCTGCAGAGTTGAATATAATTTGTATAAATTACTTAATTACATCCAAATATATTTTAGGTAAGCTATTTCCATACATACCTGTTACAAACTTTCGCATTTGTAATATTGCTTGGATTACGAGTTTATTCCTATCTTAATAACTCTCAGGCTCAATTCACCTGAGCTCGGAATAAAAACCTAAATAAATAATGTCACCTCAATTCCTTCTAAAGGTAGGAAGGCAGAGACTTTATAGTCCATTCGAAAATATAAATATCTGTGGCTCTTTCAAAATAGAATAGATAAACAAATTTGCTACGGGTTTCAATATTATAATGATATAATACATATCTATCTGTCTATTTGCTCACTAAAGATTCGAATTTGACATTGCTAGCCTACGTAAGGCTTATCAAACTCTACTCTCGCTAGTCAAAATTATATATCCAGTAAACATAACAACAGAATAGATAGGTTATTGAAATCCGCTGATCGAAATGCAGATCAAAACGTGTTGATAGAAACAAAGTCTTTTTATCCGAGGAAAGTACTTCGTCTTAAGCCACAAGTAACAGCTACATTAAAACAAAACAGGGAATTTCAGCCAAGAAACAGCAAGTACTATGTTAAGAGTGCGCGCACACTACCAACATTTAGTCGGCCAAGTGGCGGCCCATTGGTAGAAATAAAACATTTTTTGTGAATTCAATCAAAGTTTTTAGTCGGTCTGATATCGAACAAATACCTGATCGTTGTTATGTATGTACTTCCATTCATCTTCATACTGATTTATGAGCCCGAACAACTATCGGCCGACTAAAAGTTTGAAGTGTGCGGTCTAAGAGAAGGCACAACGGAATCCGTATAACACTGTTCCACTAGGGACCGCTTCCTTATCCAGATAGCCGACAAACTGTAGCGAGATGTACACTTAATTTGATTCCGTAACGTATAGGCCGTTTAGAAGATTTCTTGGCGGAGTAATGCTCTGTAGTTTGCAGATTAAGCATTTGTTGGTGAGCGGGGATTAAGGAAATAATGGGGTTTTGTGTAACATTTTTGAAATGGGTGAATGGATTTTGAGATGCGCTGTTGTACTTACTATAACTGTTTATTAATTTGGGAATATTAATATGTCTTGATGTAAGTAGGACGTTGCTTGTCAATATAAACGTAATAATCAAAAATAAAAAGTAAGTTTATATGGAAAATCATTCTCAATATTACTTTTTGTATATCAGCAGTGTGCTTCTGATACCTACAGTACATGTATGTAAGTATGTCATACATACCTACTGTTCAAATGTATGATAATTAATATTAAATTATTAATTGCAAAGGCTTCATACGCCATCATAAAATATGAATGTATACATAAGGACACATTTCATGGTATTGTAACAATTACATTAATTTGAACTTTATCATAATTATCATCTTTATTTCAGGTCACGCAATAATCTAGAATTACCTATACTAATACCAGAAAGTGCTTTCAGGAATTAATTATTTCGAATGTTTCGTGTACACGAAGTATGTTTAATTCCGCTGAAAAATTGAAAAACTGAAAAATTATTCATATACTAAAAATATTCTAAATATGTTTTTATAAGTTCGAATGAACGTCCACTTAAATGTAATGATGCACAGAATACTAAATTATCTAAGAAGATACTACAGTCTAAAGAGACTTAGAAATAGTGTTCTTTTTATTAGTTTAAACTATATCATGTAACAGGAATAAAAACCATACAAACCGATTTAATGACATAATCCTTTGTACCATATTCCATTAACCTAACTTCTGCCATGCTATATACATCATCAATGAAATTCAATCGCCCTTAATTCTGCTCAAAACAGAACAATTATGACTTACCACATTGGTTTTCGTACTAGCTCGAAAACGGACGCAATCTATTCAATTTCATAATTTAGGCAAACACCATGACGATATCTCTTAAGTACCCATTCACTGTAATAAACTAAGCTATGTTGATTTTAATGTCACTAAGAGCATGCGCACATTACAAACTTTTAGTTGGGCGATAGTTGGTTTGGGCTTATAAATCAGAATGAAAAACAAACGTATTAGCGATCAGGCATATATCCGGTGGTCGGCGCAGCATGTTTTCTTTTTTCATACTCTTATGTCTGCCGTCATCTTACAAGTAACGTTCTTTCTAGCCATGTCAAGTTTCACACAATCCATCCATCGTTTCTTTGGTCGTCCCCTTCCAATATATCCCTCCACATTCATGCTCATCACCTTGCTCACAAAATGGTAATCGTTCCTACGCATCGCAGGTTCATTACCCATGCCATGACAGCTGGTTTACATACAGATTTTCGGTCACCGCTGCCACTTTCAAATGCAGCATATATCCGGTATCAAACCGACTAAAAACTTTTACTAAATTCACGATTACATGAAAAAACTACCACCGGGCCAACAGTCGGCCGACTGTTTAGTCTTCAGTACGTAGCTACTCTTAAGTTCCATTGTTATAAACTATGTTATAAGCTATGTTGAATCTAATGTCACAAAATGACAATGAACAAGCCGGGCCATCATAAATAACGCAGGGTAGAACCGTTCGTAGGGATTACTGGCTGCGAGTAGTAATTACAGCTAGGATTAACTAAGCTGCAATTGATTTCGGAGGCTTCCGTCCCGTAATCAGTATGTTTCGACTATTTGATTTCAGCGTAATGCTTTTATGATTCCCGGTTTAGAGCAGGATTATAATGGTGTAATGGTGATGGAATGTTTGATATTTAAACTTGAACTTTTTAGATCATTTGTTCTCGGTTTTAAAATAAATTAAATTAAGTGTAAATAGTCACACATAGCATTACATTATATATTATACATTGGCGTTATTTATAGTATAGTGCCGTTTTATCTATGTAAACAAGTTCTCGAATTGCTCTGAATATAACAGTCGTCTCATTTGCCTTGTTATAATATAGTTAGTTCACCCATCCTCAAGCGGCATCAAGCGTTGCTTAACCTAATCGATCTATCAATCCATGTATGCAAGCGTCACTTAGCCACGAGCTTCTTTCTAAACACAGTAGCACAATATTCAAATATGAATCCAATAGTTTTGCAAATAGTACAAAAACAAAACTTTTATACTAGGAAAACAAAATAGGAGCAAAACAAAAACGAAACTATTCTATGTACCTGAGAGGATATTTTGTTGGTGTGAACGAAAGTGGAACATGGACTAACTTTGTTCGCTCGGACATAATATCCTCGATGGATGAACAATGAGATAGCAAACTATATTGAGCGATGCTGATAATTCTATCTTACTTCTGAAACTCGGTTTTTAGGAGCTCGATAATGTTATCGGCGACTGAAAGGTCAATTTGCTTCGATACCGTCTTTATTTTTGTGCAATATTCTCTTTGGACGGATTTTTCTATCTTGGTTTAGTGAAGTACCAATATTTTCAGACAAAACTAAAGCTACAGTATGGAATACATATATCGGTTAAATGTCGGTTGTACACAATACTATTAATACATACTAAGTTTCTCAAACCAGTTGATTCAAATCAATAATGCCTGAAATAACTGAAGTGATGGGATAAAACATTTCAAACAGGTTCCTATATCTCCATTAAATAAGATAGCTTTTAAAAAGAACATTAACCCGTAAAACAACTCAATCCATTTCAGTACTTACTTTCAGTTTTATTTTCAGCATAAACTGAAACGTCGGAAAATGTAAAAGATGTCAAGTTGCCTTTTTGTGAATCTGGCTTTTTGCTGTGGCCTAAAAATTAAATTAATGTATAAAATAGAGGTAGTTTTTCTTTTACAATTTGCTAGATCTAATATGTCTAAAAATAATAATGTCTGGTTCCTAAGAGAAGCGTAAGTTTTATGCTTTCTTTGCTGCAATCGCATGCACTTAACACTGTATAAGTTAAGAAGTGTATTGTAAATAACTGCTTTTCTCAAGCGGAGATTAAAATGCGAAAGAAAATGCGCGCGATTATTAATACCATTTTGTACCTTTCTATTCTATTTTCATTATTTAGAGTTGACATTCCTAAACACCACGTTTAACGATGCATGACGTGTTCTCATGAAAATAGAATATATCAAACTATAGATTACAATATCTATGCCTTATAGCCTTTCGGGGATACAACGTGATAATTGGATGGCGTGGATTAACGTCCCATGGGTCTGGTACAATTGCAATCCATGTGTTATACAGATAGCATCCGAATCGAAGCATGGAAAATTGTTTTAGTAAATACTCAAATTCGAATACTATTCTATTAAATAAAATGGGTGAATAATGTCTGGATTTGGATTGAGGTTACAATTTCCCTTTATTTTAACGATATTTGATTTTTCTTAGTAATGAAGAGTGTAGTTAGCTAGCAGTGAACACGCACCGAAGTGTACATAGCTATTTTTTAGTCCAAGGATAGTTTTATTGCAATCTCTCCTTTACTTGTCATGATATGAGATCAATATAGATCTAGATAATGAAAATAAGGAAAATATAAATCAGTATTGGTATACCTACCAGTTTGCAAAATTTTCACGATTATTGTTTCGATTCTAAGTGGCACCTTTAACGGCCTTACTTGGACTTTGCGCCATATCAATGAGGGTTTAAAATATAAAAGCTAACGTTCATAGAAGTTCTGTGTGTAGTAATTTCTCGAAATACTGCTACAGATCATTTTGAAGAAATTTCATTTAAATTATATTAAATTCATACCGTCTTATTTTCATATTATTATCTCTATCTTATCAAGGCATTAAGGCGAACTGTAGTATTTAATCCATAAAATTTTACCGAAATTATGCATTCCAACAAAATTGGAAATTAAAATAATCTTTTTCAATAAACTACCTACATGATGTTTTTAAAAATGAATATAATCATTGCACTAACATCCAGACACGATTAAATATAAACTACACGTAGTTTTTCCAAGTGTTTGAATAACGAATATATTTTAAACCGACCATAATTAACTGGCACTTAAATAAATTGCTGCATTCTAGAGCAATCCATAAAATAATTAATTAGCAAAATAGATGTCTAGACTGAAATCACAGCTGTCATAGCTACGAATATAGAATCATATTTAATAGAACCATAAGTAGTTTATACGGAATATTTTATTAGTCTTAGTGGCTAAAAACACCTACCTCTCAAGTATGAGTGTACCGATTCGCCTTCAAGTCAGCAAAAACCAATCTAGCTTTTCTAAGCTACATGTACCTAAGTACTTTCTAAGCCTATCTTGGGCATAAAAAAAACTGAGTACCTAAAGGTCAAGGAAAATATCTTGAAGAAAGCTGGATTTAAAGTCTAAAATCACCAATTTTTTTTGAGAGCTGCGTGGTGATTACTACGTCCTCATTCCATTCTTGTAATGAGAGGAGGCATGTGAGACACTAAAAAGCTACCTATTCATAATGATTGTTTCGATTCATAAATTCATGGACACTAAAGCCCAAGAGACAGTGGTACACGAATACTTATTTATACATCAAATAGTTTAAAATTGCAAATGAATTTACATAGCTACGGACAAGTTGGAACGTTTGTTAACAGGTTAGTTAACTGTCCCAAGAGTTATTAACTTGTTTTAGCACTTCAGCGCTCTGTTTACTCTTTCTGGGTTACCTACTATAAAATGGTAAAAGTAGATAGTTATATTCAGGGGCAATTACTTCTGACTGCATATTGTCGTGGGAATTACAGGACTGACATTTCTAAATTGCACACTTTTATTCCGTTTTCATAATTATTTGTACATACTGCTGTAAAATTTAGCTTAAAAGAAATAAGATCTCAATTGATTACGATTTCGAGGAGTAAAGAAAAAAATGCAAATACAATTTGTATCATAACTTTATTTACGTATCCCAGTTAAAATTTACATTAATACAATGATAATAAAAATTATACCGAACTTAAAACGAAAACAACAATTCGTGTCACTGTACATTTATATTTAAAAAGATGATGTAGTGCAAAGAATTGACGTTACCTTAAGTGAAAACACAGCCATAGATTAACGACTATTTATTAAAACTATTAATTTTACTTTTTTATGTAAAACTAATTAACTCATAAATAAGTTCGAAAGTGTAAGGCCATACAAAATGATAAGGTGCGAGACTTGGAAAAAAGCTTCATTCATATTTTAAGAACGGTTTTTTTTGAACTTTCAATTATTTTGATTACTTTCGAAACAAAAATGCCTTTTCGTACTACCTAATAATATTTCGTAAGTACTCCTGAGCCACTTACATATTAAATTTTAAATAAATCGTCATTTTTCTTTTCATTTTAAATAAATAACTATATTCGAAAACAACATTGTTTTAAATAACTTATCTTTATTTTAATATTTAGGTATCTATCAACAAATTCACTTTATACATTTTTGATGATTTCATTAACGTTTCAGAAACGTACAAAAAATAATTATATTTTTTCGCGATACATCATGAATGAGGTCTATGGGTATATTTATTATTTACTTTTTTATTTCTTTTTAGATTTTTCTACTGACTTATTCTAGCCATCTTAGCGACTTCTTCTTTCTTCGGTTTCTTTTTAGTAAATTATTTATTTCGGAACGTGGTTATGATCGTGGTGGCTGTGATTTTTAAACGTCAACGTAATACTTATTAGTTTAATATTATTTTCTCCTAAATTATAGACATAATATTGTTTTGTATCCACTTTACAAAAGTTATAATACATATGTAAAATTGTCTATAGGTATTCACAATGACACTGTTTTATTTATGGCAATAACCAAATTACAAAAAAAAATCTTTAATAAAGTAAGTTACTTTGTATATATATTTTATAACTTAGGCAACTTAGTGAAAGATTGTCAAAACTTTCATACAGTGAATAGAATTCAGTCTGGTACAAAAAAGTAATGAATTTCTATCATCATATCAATGAATGATTTTCATGATTTTCTTAATACATGTTGGTTTACGGTTAATGTGCAAACAAAACCTGTGTCCGCATGTTTTGTATACATAGTTACATTTTTTGTATGTTTATACAGGCCGTTCCAAATATTATCTACACTTAAAACTAATATCACCAAACAATATTTCACACCGAATCTCATAAGCTCGTCAATCTTGATATTTCAATATAAGTCAATAATACAACTGTCGCTATTAACACGCCTGGATTGACCACTTTTGTACCTGGAATAAATGAAAAACAAAACAAATGAACATCAGTATGTTAAAATACAAAAGCTGTAATCCCGCTAGTGTGAAAATGTCGTGTCAAGAATCGAATCGAACATACACCGTCTGATCTATAAAGCGACATCTCAAAAAACCGGACAAGTGCGAGTCGGACTCGCGCACGAAGGGTTCCGTACCAGAGCGAAAATGAGCAAAAAAAATCATGTTTGCTGTATGGGAGCCTCCCAAAATATTTATTTTATTCTAGTTTTCAGTATTTGTTGTTATAGCGGCAACAGAAATACATCATCTGTGAAAATTTCAGCTCTCTAACTATCACGGTTAATGAGATACAGCCTGGTGACAGACGGACGGACGGACGGACGGACGGACAGAGGAGCGAAAACAATAGAGTCCTATTTTACCTTTTGGGTACGGAACCCTAAAAAACATCCAAACTTGAAAACTCCTCCTTGAACACAAAACAGAGGTCGATATGTTTTCATTTCTAGGAATATCTACTACGGCATAATCGTAGAGTACTCGGTATTTGAGTAGAGGTCAGATGGCAGACACTCCATTTAAAATATCGATATTCAGTTTCCACTCAAACCGGAATCCCACCTAACCTAGTTTGGGAGAGGCTATGAACTTTTATATGGACATTTAGACAATGTCTCTGAGATATATTTATAAACATACTTGAAGAATTGCTTTTATTTTAAATTAATTTAAATATTGCATTAATAATATAGCTTGAATCTAGCTGTTGAGAGGGATTTTAACACTTCTATGCTCAAAGTGCACTTCAGAATTATTGTTTGGCGAATTTCAATGTTCAATGTGTTTTCAATGTATATTTCGGCTTCCAAAAACGGCACTGTGGGAGCTCAGCTTAAATCATTTACTTAATTGCATTATTTCCGCGTAAATGTTAAGTGACCTAAATAAAATTATATCGTTAAACCGCTTATCGCTTTTTCCCATTTTAATCCCTTGTGGTGTAAACTGACACAGCTGAATGTAGCCATAAGCAGATATAAGCTGACTGAACATTTCAGCAACCCACGGTTTTGAAATAATTTTGTTAATACCCTGTTATCATAGTAGAATCGGTTAAAACCTATGAGTAACTTTGTATAAAAGCAAGGAACTTCAGCCTGTATTAGACCCGATAAAACAACCTTTTTTTACCTTGGTATATAAATATTTCGTGTAAAGTAGTCTGTAGTAAAGTGAATCAAGTTAATAAATCATTTATCAGAACTTTAGTCCATAAAAATACCTCAAGTAAAAAAAATGTGAAGCTGCAAGGAGACTGTACTTCACTTACCACTATTATTAGACACATATTTAGAGAGCTGTGTGAGCGAGTGTATAGTGATGACGGTGCTAGTATCCTTCACCACGGGCGGTTCCACTAGGAGTATGGACTCGCATCGCACGCGCATCGACCCACTCGCAGTGGGGGGTACGCGCACGCGTAGTACGCGCCATGAGCGACGAAGCCCGCCCGGCTGGTGTCCCGTCACTTCAGTCTTCTGCCACGCTTCGGGCTGCAAGCACAAAATATTCTTAGTTATTTCGTATTGATGTAGTCGAAAATGGAGATATTTGACTATCTTCTTGGATACATGATTAATTCTTGAAGAGTTTTGGACTAATAAGTTTATTTCGCCAAGCTTGTTGATGTGTTTTATTTTTAAGATGTGATTTCGTAAAGTGTAAGAAAGTTCTACACATAACACAGAAGTTTCAAAATTATTTAGTACGAGATCTAATTAAGTAACCTGGAGTTATGAGCTTCAAAAAAGTCATTATTCTCAATTATGCAATATGGTTTATATCTACACCTGAAGCTTTATAAACTGCAAACACACCTAAAAATTGCCTTTTCCAATCGAAAAAAGGCGCATTTCGCTTGTTTGTAGAAAATATGAATGCCAATAAACCCTTTTCCTTGTTATGCATTATAAACTACAATATTGTTATAGCAGATAAGTCGCTTTTAAGTCGATTAGACCTCTAATGGATTATCCTAGAGCAGTGGACACGGCCATTATTAAACTAATGAAATAATACCGTACTGCAATCTATTCGCCTACCATACGCCAGATTATAATTAAATTGAAGCGATGGATGTTCCAAATTTAATATAGTGGTCGGATATTTTGGTAATGACAAAGTTGTGATATTATCATCATCATCATCATCATCATGATCATCATCAACCTATCGCAGTCCACTGCTGGACATAGGCCTCTCCAAGTGCACGCCACTGAGATCGATTTTCGGCTTCTCGCATCCAGCTCCTTTCGTGATATTATATTTTACAATAATTTTTCAATTTTTTACTGTACATAAATCAACGACAGAAACATGAAATATCTGCCTAATTATTAGCGGTACATGGCTATTTTTGGATAGTTGGTTAGATGTTGATGGATAATTTAAGAAAAAAAGTATTTTCTTATCCATAACGCCACAACATACATGATAAAATCAACGTCTGTTATCATTCTATTTATATGTTTCTATAAAAGAAAACAAATTCATGAAATATTCCTGCAGGTACCTACCTACCTGCAATAAACAAACGCTACTTATAATTATTTTCGTAAATAAACGGTTTCATTACGTGTTATAAAAATAAAATTGACGAGCAATTATCGTGGCATAAACAACGTTAACAAAATGTTTACTGAATTTAATATACGTACTACATTAAAACAAATATTCTGAATTTATTGTTGCAAATATAAATAATTAAGTTATTTAATTACAAGGAGTTGTTAACGAGGCAATAATTATTATGAATAAATATGTTTACATAGAACTACCGCTTAGAGCTGCCCTACCGCATAGAACTGCCCTATTGGCACAATTCTTTGGTGAAGCATTTTGTTCCACGGGGTATTTTATAGAACCTCTAAGGCAGCGGTTCCCGAATTCTTTTGGCTTCGGAACCCTTTTCGTTTCACCATTTTTCGGCGGAACCTTAGCTTAAGTAAGAAGTAAACTAAAGACGTAAATACACTTAGGTACGGCTCGTAGCGTGTGGTAGCGCACCAAATGGTTATATGGTTAGAGACATATTCAGTATACTCAGGCGTAGCATGGCTATCTGCCACACGGGCCAGAAAACAATTTAGCCGCCCTTGACTTTGTGTATTATGTGAATAGTTTTCAGTTTGAAGACTGACAAAGTAAACGCAAAAAGAAATAGATTGGGTTTGTGCAGGTGCGAGGCGAGCGAGCGCGATTTTTTTTAACTAAAAGAAGAAGTTCCAAACACCCGCTAGCATTGAAAGACACTCAGCGGTAGCCGATATCGCGAGCGAAGCGAGCGCGAATTTTTTTTAGTTTTAAGTACCTACACAAAATAAACAAAACCACAGTAAATTAATAAGGTCTCAAAAAGTACAATATCCACACAAAAAAGCAAATGCAAATGAATAAGAAGCAGCTAGCGAAGAAAGCGCTATTGCTTTTTCTGAACCAGAGGAATAAAAAATAAACATCAAAGGAAACCTCGACGGAAGAGCGCGAAATTTTTTCGGTGTTGGATACCTGAGCAATGAAATGAACATAAAAGCATCATACGTAACATAGAGTCGCGAGCGAAGCGAGCGCGAAATTTTCGGATTCGCGGAGGTGCAATAATTGGAAATAATGTCACTTTTTGATTCGTGGTAAAAATAGCCACTGGAAATACTCGTATGCCGTGTCATTTCACGTTCTGTCAAATGTATGAAAACGTATAATCCTGGCGATGAAATAAGCCCAAAAAATGCGGTGATTTTTGGCCGACTCGCTACCTATTTTTGCCGATTGGCGAAGACCTGGAGTTATTGAGTTAATCTACAATTAGTAAAAAACTGAATTAAATTATCTGCTGCCGTGGCCTTCCCCCGCCACTTGTCGCGAACTCGTACTACCGAGTGGTACCCACCTACATGGTGCCTAAATGGAATTTTGGAATGCAATATTTAAAACAATTTTATTGAAAATGAATATATGGAAATCTTGAATTTTCCACGGAACCCCTGAGGGCCTGTCACGGAACCTCGGGGTTCCGCGGAACCCCATTTGGGAACCGCTGCTCTAAGGGATAGTATAAGTATATGCATACAAGTGTTGTGTAGGGTAAAACTGTATAGAGAATGTATGAAAACTATGAAACAAGCTAGAAAAGAGTTATCTTTGCTATAAGGTACAAATATGTAATTTATATTTCGTCCAAGTTTTATCTCGTTATGTTTCGTATCTTATAAAGCTTGTTTGTAAACAAACAAACGACAAACGATTTTTTAGATTATCGAGACAGAATAATATATTGGAAAAAATAGAATAAAGAATGGATGATAAACATGAAAATGTATGAGAAGATTGATTGACATATTCATATCGAGATCAGATTCAGAATAATTATCATTCATGAATATTGATACCGTTCAATGCCTATGTAACTATTGCTTGTTCTTCTAAAATGATATTAGAATTTTGAAATATGACCTTTATTGAAATATTCGTAATTGCAATAATAAAAGTGTCATAAAACACTAAAGTTAATACCTTTTTCGATACCTATAAAAATAAAAATTTGAAACGATTTTTTTCGTTTGTTACCAGTATTTACGTGTACCTATTTGCAAACATAGTTGTGTGTGTGCAAACCGTTTTCTCATTGTAAATTGCGAGTACTGAAGCTAAAATGTAACAGCCATGCATATCCTTGGAGAAACGCTCCAAGACTGTAATTGGTTCCGTATCAAATAGAAGCCGGTGTCTGGAATGTTCACAGTTCAATCACAGACAAGCTATGTACCAGAGATATTTAACGAACCAAAAATAAACTATTTCATTTGTACCGAACGATTCTCAAATATGTTATATAGGTATTGGCAGATTACTTATTAATTAATATTACATTTTTGATACAAAAATGACTAAGTGTGGCTAAAAACATTGTTATCGTCCCCATTAACAGCGATGTCATTATTAACAGCGACAAAAAAAAACAGAAAAATAACGATCACTAATATAAGTTTGCTATTTTCTTCGCGGAATAATGAACCAGGTTTTCAAGTTAATTGATTCATAGCTTTTTAATTAGAACCTGGAAACGACGCCACACTGTGTTTACTTTTTATTTCGTTCATATTTTATGAAAAATCGAAAAATGTGCAAAAAACATTTATTTACATACAAGGTTTTCTGGTAGTTTGATAACACCACACTGTATGGCGTATTTTGTTTCTTAATTTAAGTAATAAAACATTTATTTAATTATACTTGTTCTCCGACTGCTCAATTTAATATAAAAAGCGAGCAAAAAATTATTTGTTTCAAAAAAAGAATTACACATTTTATGGCAACACAAAAACAGAATCGAACAGCCAGCATCCTTAAATTTTCCGAAATCTAATTATAAACATTTTAAGGTTTTATTGCTGGGAATAAAGGAAGAGCATTTCGGCGAAATATACTGGCCGTTTTAAAAGGCCATTAGCGAAGATTTAAAGAGTACCTCGGCTGCTTAGAGTCGCTTAACAATGAGCCAACGTAATGGCAAACAATGCAGGTCCACTTCATACAAAGGAGGTTCGTAAAGTGGGAAGTCATAATAATATGCAAGGATAAACCACCTGCATTATTATATTATTGCCGTATTTAAAGCTTATGAGGTAATAATCTCGTAATATATTGCTTTTGTAATGACTTTCACATTTGATTTCGGGATTATGGAGTTTAAGTACTGTAAATAAGATTTGAGTACTGAGCTTAGTGTCATAAGAAGTTGGCAATTGCTGTTATGGTAATTAGTACTGAAATATTGATTATTAACAAGTTAGTCGTAAAAATAAACCTAAAACTAACAATAAAATCAGTCTAGATATCAGAACTTCGCAGAATAATATGCTTTCATGTTATAAATAACTACTTAATGAACATTACCTTTCTATGACCCTTAAACGAATTAACGGTTCCAGAAAAAATAACCTTAAAGTAGCAACTTTATAAAACTTCTCCTACATTTAGACTTATTTGAGAGATAAATTTAATTAACATTGACATCATGAAGCCCACTAATATCTAGACACACGGCAGTGTGTCCGCCAAGTTCGAGCAAAAAAAGCGACACACCGGCCGTGGGTTATATAACACGAACCATTTCGGGCCAAATTCGACCCCCCTATAACTCAAAATCTATTTTATTTACGCATATCAAATTTCTAGTATCTGTTGAGACCCCCTCACTTATCTAAAATACAAAATTTCATTAATATACCTATTGTAGGTCTTCAGATATTAACGTCAGAAAATCGCTATTTTTACTATACACTCACTGACTCACTCACTCATCAAAAACCTAGACCACTTCCAATGGTCGTATTGACTTGAAATTTGGCATGGAGGTAGGCCTTTATGTCAAGGTAAAGGAAAAAATCTGAAAATGGCCAAGTGTGAGTCGGTTTCAAAATAATGAATGTGTAACTTTGATCCACGAACATAATATATGATAACATGTCATGTCAGTCAGTTGGTAAATCTAGTCCATTTAGTTATTCTAGTTCATTTAGTTATTCTAGTTCATTTCTTTGTAAGAAGCATAGTGCATATTCAAAAATCTGAAAGATAGTATAAATGAGACATTTTCTTAACTAACTTAATCATAAGAAAAAAATAAAATAAACAACCTTACAAAAATAAATGAAATCCCACCCAAAACAAAAATGTGAAAGACTGCCAAGTTCGATAATATGGGAATGCTTCGCCTATAAAAGAAGTGAGATCTGAATAAGTACCAAGTTCCATACACATACCTCAGTTAAAAATAGTTACTTTTTAATGATGTTACTTGGCAAGTTTTAATAGAAAATTAAATACTTGATTCCCTGCGTTTAGTAGGTTTTTTAACAAGGTGTGTGAAAACTTGCCAAGTAACATCATTAAAAAGTAACTATTTTTAACTGAGGTATGTGTATGGAACTTGGTACTTATTCAGATCTCACTTCTTTTATAGGCGAAGCATTCCCATATTATCGAACTTGGCAGTCTTTCACATTTTTGTTTTGGGTGGGATTCAATAATACAACATGAAATTCAAATAGATTTAAATCCCTCAAAAACACAAAATTCAATCAATGTTGATTATAATTTCAAAGAAACCCAATATAAAAGTAATCACAAGAAATAGTTTGCATTATTAGATTTCTTATAAATTCACGATTTCATATTAAAAGTAATCTTCTTTCAGCCTACGTGAACCAGAAATATAGACTATTTACAAATCAAGACATTTCTGCTAAGGTAGAAAATGAAAATAGGTCGTTCGCTAAATTAAATCCGGGTCCATTTTGCGAAAGTTAATAATAGTAGAAAAGTCTCAGCCTAATCATAAAGATATTTTTGTGATACGGCCATGTTTTTATTTTCTTGAAGTTTCTTAACCATGCTATGGCCATGATTTGTACACAAAAACTTGTGTAGATTTTAAAGATCCTATTTATTCTTGTGAGAACATTAAGTTACATCAGACAAAATAAAATAACTTGCACAACGAATTCCAATTAAGAAGTAATTAATATAATTTTAGAAATTACTTTTCATTATATCTTTTACAATGTACATATTTACATGACGTAAAAAAAGGAAATAAAAATAAAATTATAAATTAAAAATGGAAATAAATCTATTTCAGTTAATAAAACTTTTATTTGGTTAATAAACTACCTTTACAAAGTTGGGAGAGGTCTTTTATTTTATTATTCTGAACCTCAAGTTGAGAAACATAATCCTCTCAAATTGGATTCCTGTGTGACATGAGAACGAACATACCTATTCACTTCGGACTGTACAGTATTGTTACATAACAATAGAGATATTGTACAATGTAAAATTCATTTTCGTGTCAGAATTATGTCAAATAGATGACATTAAAATGGATACGGGGAAAAAATATAGATATAAGATAGGAATAGTTGTATTGTATATTGTAAAGTTCTAGTATAGAGTTATTGTACTAATGTGTAATTTGAATAGAAAGTAAGTTAGAATGTAATGGTATCTGATAGCCCGAACACAATCAACTTATCAGCTTTCTAAATAAATATTTGTGTCTCTAGATGTTAATTGGTCAAACAATACGAAACGCAAATTCATTAATAATAACATACCAAAACAGGCTAAGCAAATGAATTCGCCTGTGCAATCTAAGTTATAGATAGCGATCGAAACACCATTGGCTTAGAGCCGATTTTGAGCTTGGTTCGACGAAACTATTAATGAATCTAAAATCGCATTGCAATCGCTATCTCCCTTTATGACTGGAATTCTGCCCGTAAACCCAATCTCGAACAAATTAAGCAAATCGATAGCTATGTCTGTTGTTGTACAAACCTTTTGTAGCTCCTCGTCGATGTACCAATTAATATCTGAGGGTGGCAAGGAGAAATCGGAAGTGCAGTTCAGGAACACTTGCTCCCCAGGTTTCAACACTTTCGGCGCTCCGATTATCACGGGATCCGCCTGTGGCATAGCTGAACACAAAATTGATTTGAATACATCGCACAACCCAACATCTAGGTGTCATAACTTCGTTATAAACTTACACTAACCAAATACAGCGATCGCCAAGGGGAATCGGGTATCACAAAGTCCTTTGCAATCGCAGACTTGGATGCTGAACTTAATTAAAAGCCTTAAATTCAAATTGTCGAGTTACGCTATTGTTAGGCTGAGGCCATATTGATGTCGGTGGCTGGCGGTTTGTGCTGTTCAGATAATTGCTCCGATAAAACTTGTGGTTTTAGAGGCGAGCGTGGTACGACTATTAACGGAAGCTCGTACTAGACGCTATTAATGTCATCGATGTGCCCTCTACCTAAAAGCGAGCTATTTTACAATACAGGTTTAGTGGTACTGTGAAACAGTTAACTGATCCTTTGTTAATGAAGATAAAAGTCATCATGATGCATACCTTTGTGGCTGCTATTATTGTGAATGTATTTGTTATGGTTGGTAGCGTACATCACAAAGCTAATCAAAGCTTTTCCCTTTGTGTGGAATGAAGTGGGCGGGTATTTGCAAATACTCGTCGAGTAAGCCACTTGACGGCAATAAACTAGTACAATGTGTGCTTCTAAATAAAGTAAACGTTTTCGTTATTTATTTTAGTAACAAATTAACGTAAAATGGTCAGGATTTATTTGATTACACGTTGACATTAAAAGTGATAGTTATTTTTTCATTTAATAAAATTCAAATTCTTTTCCTAGAATTTGCACAACAAATTTGCACGACGCCTGTTGTTACGGTTAGTCTTTATTCTATTAATTAAAGCCAGCTCTTTACTAATAACTTTCAGATTTTTCTGAATAATTTATTCGTTAACATCATTAATTGAACAATAATCTAGAAGAAATGGGGATGATTTATAAGAGTTAAGTTTCTGTTTTGAACTCGATAAGCGCATTTTCAGTGTCATAAAAACCCAGAAATATTTTTGTCGAAAATTCCTTTGAATATTATTTTTAAAAGTCCCTTTCACCATGTCAGTTTCTTGCAAGTGAACTAAATTACCAGACTTTAGTTAGCTAGCACGAATCGGAACACAGAAAAGCCGACGGTAAAGGAAAAAAAAACGCTCGGTTACTTTTTTAAGGAAAACTTGCTTTTGGTTTCCCTCTAACGTCATTCGCTGTATTTTGTTTTTGAAAACAACTACACGGAGTAAATAAATCGTTCATCATAATTAGCATAGCACCGAATAATGTTTTTATTTGACAGTTAAATGGATGGGACATGAATTATTTGGGTGTTAAATAATATTTTTAGAGTTTCGCATTTACAAATGGAATACCAAAACACTTCGTAGTATTGGGACGTCCCATCTGGGTGTAATTTATCCGTTTGTACGCTGTTTTGAGAACCAACATACTTTTTCTCTGCTCTTTTCGTAACTACATGAAAAGTTCTTTTGAGCTGCAATCATACGGTAGACTTCATTGAGACCGATGCATTAATTAAGTCATGGAATTTCTATCCGTCCTTTTTGTAATTTTGTATGTTTTTATTCGGATAGCATAATATCAGTCTTATTAATAAAAGGAGGACTTAAACTTTCAATAATACTCCTGTCGAATTAGTGTCTATGTCCCGAGGAGTAACTTTATGTAGGTTATTATTTAAATGTCCATTGAATAAAATACAAGGTGTTGATTTGCATTTGTGCCATACTTCAGGAGGAGGATATAAAATACGTAAATAATCGATTGGAATTACAGTAGACGGGAAATAGCTAATATGCACTGCTTTTTTTCTCATTGTAATGTCATACTAGTATTTCAGAAGTAATCCAATTTTATGAATGAAATTTATGAATAATCGTTGCGTATGCTTTGTGTTTGCGTTTGTGTGAGGGCGCAGCACGGTTTTAAGGCCAGTAACACACGCGCCAAGTTTAAATACGGCTAGATAACATTGACGGATTTCCGAAAAAAAATTAAAATCAAAAATTTTTGTACCAACTTTTTTGTTGATTTGGGTTGAGAATCATTAGTATAATTACGTCCTTGACTATGGCACGGATGCAAATCAACAGCTTGTATAATAATACTTTCTTTGACAGATACCTACATCTATTTAAAAAAAAAAACTTTATTGTTAGTACCGACATTTAACAATTATACAGTATAAATATTTTCATACAATTTCGTCATACAGTGCCTATCCAACGTCTGATGTCAGACTCCGTTCGCATCCTAATTACTATAACGTACTCAAGGCACGTATGATTGACTATCCCAGTCTGTGGCTATTGGATCTGGTTACAGAGCCTTATGCGCAGTCTGGATACCTAATGCCTTGTGGGCTTAAAGGAGGTCATGTGATACGCTTATATACTTGCTTCTGTTATGATAGAACAGAAGAAGATTCGATTGCAAACCATAGTTAGAAGTCGACTTATTAAATCAAAATGTAAGCAAACAAAAAAAAAATACTTGCAAAGGACAATCATAAAGGAGAGTATACTCTTTACCATGCTAAACTTCTTTTCTCTTTAATAGCTAAAGATATCTCATAACACTTTGTATCAAATGATACATGAATTGAATTTAGGGCGGTAGGGTAAGTCTGATTATTATGCTTGTTGATTTGCAATCCAAAACCCCATCTCTTTTAAGTAGCTATTAGAAGAATTGAACATCTCAAAAGCATTTAATTTGATAGAAAAAATTAATTGAAGGCTTTGTGTCATGTATACGCTTGTCGACACCAACAAGAAGAATTAAATAAACATTAAAAGGACATGCACGTTCCCCTTGTCACAAATTGTGGCTTAACAGTGTACAAACAGTGACATTTAAACAGAAGTAAATACCATTTTGTGCCTTATTAATACAGTAAATAATATAATAAGGTTTATTTTTGTTTAGTAAGGTAAATAAATATGATCCACTTTTAACGGAGCAAGTTGTGTCAAATTGAGGAATTTAGAATTATAATTGTTACAACAATATATAATTGTGGTTACCCTCCCTAGTACAATTTCTGCTTACAAGCGCATACTTCCAGTCAACGATTATATTATATATCGATCACCTATTTAAGTGTGATCATAAATATTTACATACATATTATAATTTATATCTACATAATTGAGACTCAATCGCGATATAAATAATGTACTTATTAATATAAAGATTTACATTTTTAAGTGTGTATATGTGTTTGACAAAGTGAATTAACTCCGTCATTATCAAGCTACATTAATGGAATTTATGGTTACCACGTTTACTACATACCCACTTTCATTAAAAGAGAAGTTAAATGGACAGTCCGTAATGGAATTTGAAGTTGATTTTGGTGAAGGAATTGAAACCTGAGCTCCAATTCAGGCACCATGAAGGTAAGAATGGGCCATGCATCTGCATGCATATTGAATCATAACATGCAAATTTTAACATGAGCATCTGCCTCAAAGTCATACAAACAATTTTAGTATCCCTAGTGCGCATAATGACCACAACAAATTGCCAAATAAATGCAAATAATGAAGCTTGTATTTAAATAATCGTATATAGTGTAAATATAGGTACAACTTTAAGGTTTTGAAACAGCTTTTATGAATAAAAAATATTTTTGAAATAAAAAATATTAGTTCTGAGTTTTTTTTTTTTATATTCAGTAGGTATGTAGTGACCAACGTGCTCCATTAACAGTGTATCATTTCTAAAAACAGTTCTAATCTCACCAACAACAGTCATATGTTTCGTCTTCCTCGCTATCTGGAACCTTGGGCCTTCTGTCGACACCTCACAGGTGTATGCCGCCCTGGTAGAAATGGGAGGGGGCATGACCCTCACCACGCAGTAGTCAGGTTGACACTCACCGCCTTGCACCATCACGTCTGATATGTTGAAGAGACGGATTGAAGGCTGTTGGGAAAGTAATTTATGTCAGTTATATACTAGAAGGGGCATGCGAAGGAAACTCAATTACATAATAAAGAATTACATTCTAATCAATTCGTTTTTAGTTTAGGTACTTAGTTAATAGTAGTTTTGTTTTCGGGGACTTCTATATATATGTTAGATCTTCAGATTTTGGGGACGGTTTAAGATTAAAATACAGTTGGGTCAGACCAACATATTTATACCAACCAAGATATTCCTTCTTTAAATAATTCTTCATTAAATAATTATTTACACGATGGTTGTATCGTAATAAAGTTGTAAAAACTTCAAAACTATGCACCCAAAGAAGAGATTTATCCACATCGCCATCAAAAACGTCACCCTATAGACATTCACCATGTGACCTATTCAAAAGCGCCATCCATTTTCATGTACTGCGCGTTTCTGTTTCTGTTTTCTATCGGATCGACTTCCATTATCCTCGAAAACAGATCGTATCGATAACTGCAACATCTGGTGATAACAACGCATTTCATATTGAATGTAGAACGCGATAGAAACGACCAGTCGAAATAGGGTCATATCTGTATCGAACGTTGACGATTTGAAATGAAACTTCTGGTAACGACGGCAGTTCAAAAATGTTGCAATAAAAAACTTATTGAAAAAATACTAGTACTTAAAAGGTTAAATAGATTTGATTTTGATTCCACATCATTTCTTTTAATCCTTACAACCTCAATCTGAGGAAAGAAAGAAATACCTACATGTCTATATTGTAAAAAATCTCGTATTCTCGAGTTTTAACGACACAGTTTTGTTTTTGAAGTGTACGAAATACAGTCACACATATTTTTGACTGGTTTTGACAACCCTATGCATATACAACAATGGCTCACGCGCCATTAGGCGGATCTATGAAACCCACAGGCTTCAAAATAATGAGTCACCGAACGAAAAGGTACCCCGAATCTGTGCCTCCCACGAAAAAGGTACGAGCTCGATAATAATCGAAAGATTTCAGAAAACCTCATGACATTTTTCGAAAAAAGTTCATAAGTGATAAATAAAATACGTAATCCTATTAGTAGATAAGTTCTGATAACTCCTTTTATTCAATGAAGATTTAAGAGGTACTGATATTTTTCTCGCTCAACGAGCTATGGAGAGGGCTATGCTCGGTGTTTCTTTACATGATCGAATCCGAAATGAGGAGATCCGTAGACGAACTAAAGTCACCGATGTAGCCCACCGCATCAGCAAGTTGAAGTGGCAATGGGCAGGCCATATTGCTCGCAGAGCAGATGGCAGATGGGGTCGAAAAGTGCTGGAGTGGATACCACGGACTAGCAAGCGCAGCGTAGGACGTCCACCAACAAGGTGGACAGACGACCTTATGAAGGTCGCCGGAAGACGCTGGATGCAGGTCGCCTCCAACAGGTATCTGTGGAGATCTAAGGGGGAGGCCTCTGTCCAGCAGTGGACGTCCTATGGCTGAGATGATGATGATGATGATATTTTTCTTACAATCTACTTATTTACAAAGAATCCCAAAATATGTTAGAAGGTCGTATGAATAGTCTTATTAATACGAACAGGGACTTATCTAACTAAACCGACGATGGATATCTTAACTAAATTCAGAAACTAAGTTACTAACTTCAGAGATGCTTATGCTCGGAATTGTAATGAACTTTGATAGGTTGAATTGATTGGTTTCAAGCAGACAAGTCTATAACTTACTCAAGTACATTTTTTGAATAGGTATATGTACATATATGTGCTCATCATTATAAAATAAAATTTGGTTTGGAAATAAATAACCAAAATATGCAGATTTTTTCCGACAAAAATTCCGGTTAGAAAATATTTCAGCAATGTGCAAAATAAATACTAGGATAAATAAAATACAATTTTGAAAACAAAACGAGACTTTATGTAGTCTATGTAGGATGTAATGATTTAAGAACCTCGAGAAGCAAAGATTGTAACACTATCTTATAATTGAGTTACTAGTGATTAAGTAACAGTCATAAAACTACGAATTTACTTTCAAACTAAACGACTGAGTACCTACCCGTACCTGTTCCCATGCATGGGCAACTTTATAAGTGCGTCTAACCGTGTTCTATTGCTTCATTTTAAATATTCTGTACTAGCTTCCGCCAGCGGCTTCGCCCGCGTAGTGTGTTGATAAAAAGTAGCCTATGTGTTAATCCAGGGTATCACCTATCTACATACCAAATTTCAATCAAATCGGTCCAGCCGTTTTTGCGTGATTGCATAACAAACATACATCCATACATTCTCACAAACTTTCACATTTATAATATAAGTAGGATTTTACTCCCACCACATCTCAACATATCTTTACTGTGTAGGCCAGGCCGCCAATAAAACGCGAAGTTTGTGCAATTTCCCAAAATCTACATAGATAAGGTGCTACGTAGGTGGGGTACTTGCGTTTAAACAAAATAAATTCTCCAAAGCGAAATAAGATGGGAAGAAATACCTTCCAAAGTTCCTGTTTATTTTGCAAGGGACATGCGCCAGTTTAAGATTGCCGTGGGAAATCAAAATACGTTTAGTATCTACTGGGGATAAATAAACGACTGGTATGGAATAATAAAACGTATTTTACGGCACAGTAAACAGCTTTTATATATATTTTTTCCATATAAACTGTGGTGAAGTAAAGTGTCTTACTCCGTATCAGTGAGAACACTTTGGAAGCGGAATTATCTTTGTTTTCGTTTGTTTTTTATTACTATAATATCCAATATTTGGCAGTAACGTTTTAATAATAGTCCGCCTGGAGCGAACGGAGAGTTGTATATAAGTATGAGTGAGTATATAGACTCCTACAATACATTGTTTCTTTTACTGCCTGCCAGTACTCGCACATCACAAACATACTATATTTTAGTGCCTACAAAATTCAATATTGCTTAGAAAGATAATAACAATCTCTTTACTGAACCTTGATATGATTTTAGCCATGTTATGCTTTGTGTTTATATAGTGTTTTTATAAGCTATCGATATAAGTATGAAGCATAAAAGTACTTGGGTTGCAAAGCCATTATAGTTTCAATTAATTACGTTCATAATTAGTAGTCAAACGTAACAAAATGAAATAATGATTAATACAGTCCATTGGCTTTTTGTGAAGCAGTATTGAATAAATGAGTAGAATAAAACCAGGTGTTAATTTATCCGAGAGCAAATTGGTAGAAAATAACTTTAATAATACATTGCTTTTATTAATGATGGTTGAGTGACGCAAATGATAAATAAATCTTTATATTTCTGATTAACAGCAATACCCACCGCTGAATTGGGTTCGATTTTGGCAAATTATAGAGACTTTCAAGTAGGAAATAATATTAAAAACATAACCAAAACTAACTCAACCCGAAAACGGCTTTATGAATTTATAACGACGAATACATTAAACAAAAATCGTTAGCAAAACTGCGACCACAGAACACGAAGAACATTCTCGCAAAAAACTAAACGAGCGACGCCATTCCGCAAAAACGGTACGTAACTTTATAACAAAACTGTATCGTGTACAAAACGAGTAAAGAGAGTGGAACAAACGCACCTGCTGTGTTGGATTATATCTGAATATCTCGTTAGTGTCGCGGTACCACTTGACAGAATGGAGTTTCTGTTCATCCATCTTGAAGTGGCAGCTGAGTTCCGCAGCGCGACGGGGGTCGGCGTACAATGGCACCTTTAGCTGCGATATATCGTGTGCTGATGTTATTGCTGGGGAAGAAAGAAAAATACATTTACATTATGATCGATACACATATTATCTACATCTTCGTCTTAATAAGAAAATTGTCTTAAAAACGGAAAATCTCAAGCCTAGTACCTAACTTCTGTAGTGGTCCCGACTGCCTATAGTTTGAAGTGTAAAATGCTTAATTCGCGTCGTTTCGGGTACTACTTTCATATAGCTTTTTTAAAGATATCAATGATTGTTGTTTAATTGTTCATAGGTCTCAGCAATTAGTGATTCATGGCAAAAAATATTCTTAATTCTAAATCTATTTATATTTTTTGATAAAAATACTTGATCAAGACGGTGATAGGTTAATATTCTCTCATAAACATGACATTTGATGAGCCAGACAAATTATCTTCTCCAAACCCTATCTACAGCGATTGATATTAACCTCTTTTCCTAACACACATAATATTTATTTTCGATAGAGTGGTCAACAGGAATAGTGACTGTAAATACAACCTACATAGCCTGAAATAAAAGTTAGCGTCAGGACTGCCGTCACAACTCTCCGATCCTCTCGAAATACATCGATATAAATCTAATCTATTTTTGTTAGGCGCAAAACTCATTTTTTTAATATCTTTTTATCCAAGGAATCGATGTGGTCTAAAATTTAATTCTGGAGGGTAGCAATTAGGTAGCAACTCTGGGTGAAAAAAAAACTCAATACTTTTGCGCCATTTCTTCACACTGGGAAAAGTGACAGCCATCCTGATATCAGAATGGCTGTCACCTTAGGATGCTGAATATCTCCAAAACCACGAGGGTAGCAATTGGTAGCAACTAATGGTAGCTGGTAGCAATTAGGTAGCAACTCTCTATATGTATTTCGAGAGGATCGGAGAGTTGTGACGGTGGTGCTGACGCTAACAAATAAAAAACTCTGTCGTTTTGTGAACAAATACGGGTATGTTTAGCTTCACCTTTACTACTTTATAATTCTAATGTTTCTACAAACATTTGTGGTCTACGGTAAAAATGTCAAGTAGTAAGCAGTTGTTTTAAAAGTTCTACTATAAAAAAATAGTATCTGTCTTTTCACAGGCTCTCTAGACTGATACTCCTATTTAGGTGTACGTATAAAAGTTAATTTGCCATATGTAAGTAATAGTAAAATTTATTTACGATTTTCATATATTTTTTTCAGTGAACAAAGCTTTGTTCACTGTATTATTAAAAGCTACTCAAAAATGCTATCCGATACATTGCATTATATTAAAAATAGAAACATTAAACAATATTTTAACGAATTTATTCCTCTATTGCCAAATCAGTAGGAAATTGAGCATCATGGAAAACGAAAATTTAGTAAAGAAAATTTCTCAGGACTTTCACTGGCAGATAGCTGATGTGAAAAAATGTTATCCGTGTGCGGGAAATAATGACAAAATGTATACGTGATATGTAACAAAATTAATAAAGAGTACCTTTAGTACCTACTTAATACCTCAATGTCGAGCTATACAAGCTGTTGATTTGCATCCGTGCCATATTCAAGGACGTAATTATGGTAATGATTCTCGACCCAAATCAACAATAAAATTAGTACGTATTCTTTTTTTTTTCGGAATTCCGTCAATGTCATCTAACCGTATTTAAACTTGGCGCGTGTGTTACTGGCCTTAAAACCGTGCTGCGCCCTCACACAAACGCAAACACAAAGCATACGCAACGATCATTCATAAATTTCATTCATACAATTTTATGAATGAAATTTGAAATATTAAAAATGATTACTTCTGAAATACTAGGACATTACAATGACAAAAAAAGCAGTGCATATTAGCTGTTTCCCGTCTACTGTATTTCCAATCGATTATTTACGTTTTTTGTGTCCTCCTCCTGAAATATGGCACACATGCAAATCAACACCTTGTATATCTTTACATTTAGTACCAATCGTATAGTATCAAGTGCTTATAAATTTAAATACTCCAATATACCTGAAAGAACTTAAAGGCACATGGAATATTTACTGAAATCCTCGCCAATAGTTTTAACAACAGGGCTTATAAATCAATAGTAAATTGCAATATTATGCGAGAATTAAAACAAAACGATACCAATATGATTTTTACTCGTTGAAACACAATAATATTCCAAAATGTATCCTTTATTTCTTTAATGTAGGTATTTCATAACATGGTTTTCCATTCAATGATGTTAAAATAATAATATTGTGAGGCAAGTAATCAGAGACTGCGAGTATAAATGCAAATGAGTGCTGTAATTACCTCTAAATATTATGAAGTCTGCCGATACGGGCGTGACAATTTATTTATTCGCCCGGATAATTCGTAGAAATGACTACGATTACGTGCTACGCGCTACGCCGTAGACGACTACGAGGCTAACACGATGGAACAAATAAATTAATTACTCTGAAAGCGAATGTTATCTTTTATAGAAAATACAAACAAGAATCATTATTTCAGGAACAAAAGCTTCCCTTATTGTTGGTGATGAAAGTCGGTTATTCATTTAGTGGAATAGAACATTCTCGGGCGACATAATATGTCATTTCAAAAATGAATAACAGTCATTTGATTAGACTTGATGATAGTGTACCTGCTTCTCGTTATTGGGATGTGATTTGTGACAGTACGTTAAAACCAAATTAGCGTCATTCTCTTCAGTAACATACTGATTTGTGTTGGAAAAAGTTGTGTACCTGTTGTTTGTTGTCTGATTTATATATTTTTAAGTACAATCTGTTACATATCAGAACACTGTTCATCATGACTATTGTCTTACTCATACCTAAGTTTCATACGATACAACCAAATTTTCCTAACTCCATAAGCAAGAAGGAAAGTGACATCATAAAATGTTCACAAAACGTAGAAAGCGAGGCAAACATGGTATGCCCAAGGGCGACCGTTTGAGAGGCTATCCTGCAAACATACAGCTGCGTATAATTTGTGTGAAAGCCGACGCAACGCCAGAAAAGTTTGAGCTCTTTAAAAAATGTTATTTTAGCCTCCCAACAGCCGAGCAAAGATACCCGGCTGTTTCTAATGTCACCTTATTTAATTTTCATGACGGATGAAAATAGCCCGTGTAAAAATAAATTTGGGAGTGTGATGTAAGTTTGCGTTATATTTACATTGGTTTTTTAATTTAAGAATGTTTTAATATTCCTACATACTTGTTTTCAGATTAACTAAAATCGGTGATTAATCATCGGTTTTTGAGATAAATATCGAGACTAAGCTGAGTATACTATGTTGCATCATAAGCTAAAGATAACAGATAAATGCATTTATATACTTTTAAATGTAGTATGTATTTACAAAAGACCTTGACCAAATAATACATATATTCATGCACACAAATATTTGACTTATGCATGAATTTTATTCACTCTTCAAACACAAAACCTATTGTAAAATATTACTTGTTCAAAATCCTCATTAGTGGGCATATACATTTACATTCTATATTTCATTAGTGTGCATATGGTTCATCTGTTGTGACATCGTGACGTCATGACTTAGTTGCCTTAAGAGGCTAAACTTGAGAGGTGCTTACGGTGGCGCAAGAAGCAGTTTACTCTAAGAGCTTGTACTTGCAACTACAAGTAGATTAAACGCGGTTATCGCATACTTAGTGATATGGATGTGTGAATACTGCTTTATAAATACGATGTGAATTGGTGATAAATATGAGAAACATATTACTAATCAATGAAGGTGGTGAGTATGACAGTTCAAATAGTTAAGTCTGGATTAATTGTGAAATTGATGAGCTTTTTATTAGAAGACTAGCTTTCGCCCGCGGTTTCACCCGCATCCCGTAGCCGGATGGTGACAAAAATCCTAAAACCTTCTCCCGGGTCTAAGTTACCTCCCCTCTAATTTTCAGCCAAATCGGTCAAGCCGTTTTCATGTTATGTCGTGACAACGGAAAGCGGTTTTCATTTTTATATATATAGATTATGTGCCCAAGGACAATAATGTCCTTTCCTATTTTATAGTACCTACTCAACATTACTGTTCAAATGTCAATGTTGGTTGAAACATATTTTACCTGACTATATTTTCATGACCTTTCAAACAAAACAAACGTGATGTTACATCACTAAATGTCACTCTGGATAAAAGCATTATTTACAGGTTGTTATTTATTTAATTTTGTACGGATAAATCCTCTAAACCTTATCAGCATCGGTTGTAAATTGAATTGGACGGCCTACAGATGGCTGGACGAGGAAGCCGAAAAAAAACGTAATTCTATGAAGTCAGCATGTGGAGATTGTCCATTGCCTTTTGAGAGTTTTTTTTGCTCACGTTGTAAAAAGCTTGACCCAAGTTCTACGATACAACTTTATGTGAAAGGATTTACTGTAGTCAGGGACAGAAACTGTGCAATTTTCTTTCTTTTTAACACATCAGAATTGTAGAAGAAAATTGTGATATCACGCAATCCCGTGTCAATAATTTAGTTCCAAATCTTCCATAGTACCTATAATTTTATTCAGTTCAGGACAAGTACAAAAACGAATACCTATAGTTGAAATTTTCCTTTACAGGCTTTATGAAAGATAGTGAAACACACGTCAAACCTTCTTGGTTTGTGTTTAATGCCACCATGGTGCAACCTAACCTTAGCTTAATGCTATATAAAAAAACCTCGGCATAACTATATCAATTGCAGCTCATCCTCAATACATTAGCTGTGATATATAAATTTACGTAATAACAAGTCTTTCCTAACGCTGCCGATTACGACGTAAGCTTAAAGATATTCTGTTGATGAAGCCTCTCGCGTTAAGCATGACGACCTTGCTTAATGTAGCGTGTGTTATTAAGTAAAGCGTTCCACAGCGCTTACATCGATTTATGTGTGTAAGCAATTTTTACGTATACGTGACGAGAAATCCCAAATAAAGTTCGATGTTCGTACGAAAAAACTAATGTTCACTAACATTTTAAATAAATTCTCAGTGAAGTTTCTATTAGATTTTTTCGATTCGATCTTCAATTTCGTTTTCGCTGAACTAAAATGAAATACGAATAAAATGTTTTTTCACTAAGTAAATGTTTAAGGTTAACAGACTTTAGGAAAATATCACGTTTTGTACGTTCTTAGAAATTAACGTGGTATACCAAATTCCACGAATTTGGTCTTACCACATTATTTATGAAAACATAAAAATATACATACCTATTATCTATATCCGACACTAATACATTTTCGAGGAAATGAAGCCGCAACTAGTAGAAAATGAACAATTAGATAAAAATATAATTGGTCTAAATCTTTTGAAATCAAATATTTTATAAATAATGTGAATGAATAGTGTTAAAGTTCAGACTCAGCATAGTTTGACATGGAAACCAAAGTTAAATAAAATTATTCTCAATCATTTTAATTACATTTCCAGTGAATATATATAAGCTATTATTTGTGTTTACTAGTTAGAACGAACTCAAACAACCAGATATTTAGAAACATTAAATAAACCGTAAAGCTGCATAGTTTAATCACAATCAATACGGAAATGCAGTATTTGCATTTACAATAGTTACACAATGTTTTGTTGGTTAGGAACTATTAGATAAAATATTATTTATCACTTTTTTGGACCTGGGGCTTTTTTCAGGCTTGGAAAAATATATTTTTTTATGAGTGTAGCTGTGGGTATATCAAATATTGGTGCTCTCTCAAGTTCATGACAGGGATATTTAAATTATAATTCTTAGCTTTATGGCTCTTTTATGGCCAAAACACTTTTGTTTGCCGAAAAATATTAGTGGCTCCCTTGATATTCATTTATCATCGTCTTAAAAGAGTTATTTACTATAATATTCTCATATAATTTATTCCCGAAACGGAAATTCCAGTCCATTTACTCTACTTTAGCACTTTGGTTCGTCGAAGGGAAAGAAATGCTTTTAATAAAAGTAATTTCGGAACAAATTTACTCGATTTGCGTCGGATAAAGGTTGAATAATAATTATGGCGGAGGGTTCGAACTAAGTAATTTGCTTAAGTTGCTTTGCTGTGCGCTTCGTCCTATCGACCTTACTGTCGCGACGCTCGCGCTCAAAATATCAAAAGTTTCCAGTGAACTCGCTCCTACTGAATATTCATTGTTGTAATTGTTTCATTAGTTCAACTAACGTTTTTATTAATCCATTGAGACAATCTATACATATAATAAATCTGTAGAAAAGTAATTTTTGTACATTGAAGAAATTGACAAAAAAAATAGCCAGCATGTTAAAGGATAACTAACAGAACCCATTTCCATAATTTTTGTCATTTTTGTCTGTTTGTCTGTTTGTCTGTTTGTCTGTTTGTCTGTTTCTCTATTTGTTTGTTCGAGATTCACGTAAAAACTACGAATTAAATGCAGACAATGCTTATATACAAAAATTCTACGTAACTTGGGGTATTACTTAGTTTTTGTTTCATCGAAATCGATTCACTCTATCAAAAGATATTATTAATTTTGTGAATTCAAGATGTAAAATATTACGACACGCAATCTATTTGTCAAAACTGTACATTTGAATATTGTACTTATATTAGTTGATCGGCCTATTATTAATCTTTACACAGAAAATCACACCTTTATAAGTAACTTCGGAAGAAAAAAAAATGTAAATTTTGTTTAGCCAAGGTTAAAGTAGCTCCATCTGTGGTAAATAAAATACATCCAATTTGTCAAAGGAGCGAGGTGGTAAATGACAATACTACCATACATTCTTTATAGAGGATTATTATTTCAACAGATGGAGTTGTGTATTTTCCGTAATTCACCATATTTTAACACGTAGTGTAATTTTTCGATAGACATTTCAATAGTGTTTGTCAGTTTGCCGTGCCACATCAAAATCCAACTATAATTATTACCTTGATAAAAAGAAAATTAATAGTTCTCAGCCAAATTTAAAACGGTGCCATCTAAATTATTTTTTGAACATTATGTCAAAAATGATGACTTTAGTGGAACAATTAATTATCATTTAAAGTTACAGATGGAGTTCATATCAGGATTTTTTCATAAACATAGTTTAGCTTATCTTCCACTAATGTGGTGGCCTTAAAACAAATTACTTTGAGTGAGAAGTATTAAGTAGACCTTAATTATTTTTTTTGATGCAAAATATGTAAACTTAATCCTAGAAGAAATGAGGATCTATCTCTCGCATGCGCTGCTAAGCGTGAGGTAGGTAATGTAGGATTCTGTAGCTTTAAAAACAAGCCCAGGTACAAAGTGCAGATAAGAAATGGGAGCTTTCTCGATTTAATACCATACACACGTAAAATGCTTTATGCGTCTGAAAACGTACAAATTACGCGCCGCATACCAGAGACATGCTTACCATGCTTATCCAGAATGCATTGCACAAAAACCAATGGTATCCTATTCGAGAAGTCAAAAGACTTGACCTGCCAACGTCAGCTTCTGCGCTAAGCAAGTGTTCTTAATAGTACCATCAGAATTACATTCATCGTTGAATGAGGTGATTACATTTTCAGAAACCACAATAACAGTAGGGGCCAAAGCGTATGATCGCTATATAGAGCTCTGATTGGCCCCAGGTGATCAAGTCAGGTCTGATTTGTTTGTTCATCAGATCTTAGAAAGTGTTTCGGTGGATACTTACTGTCGTCCTGTTTACGTGTGACACAAAATATGGTATATAAACGTCCTCCGCAAAATTTTCCCGGTGTGCGGTAGTGACGCACAGTATACAACACTTATGTTTCTTTTGATTTGCTGGCTCCACCAAGAAATGACAAATTGCGAGCGTACATTTTGAAAATCTTGGCAAAACTGCAGGTTTCAAGTACGAAAACATGAAGTGGATTCGCACAGATACGTACATTTTGCCTATTCGTGAACTAATGCAAACATTTCAGTGGAGTCCCGGCTTAGGCCACCACATTAGGCGTGCGCGATCCTCGGGCGTGTGAGTAGCGCGGGCGCCGCGCGTGCGTCGCGAGCGCGTTGCGTGAGCGTCGCGTTTTGCTGCCCTGCGGCATTTGAAGCGCGCTCGCGGCGCGCACGCGCCGCTCTCCTTGACGTTTAACTGCTAAGGCGTTTAGCGGGCGGCGGGGATAGCGGGCGAAGGGGTAAGAACGCAACTCGAGCGCCGCGTGCTCGCCGCGAGCGCGTCGCTTGCACTCTTCACACATGCCGCAGGGCAGCAAAACGCGACGTTCACGCAGCGCGTTCGCGACGCCCGCGCTACTCACACGCCCGAGGATTGCGCACGCCTAATGTGGGGTCAGCCTTACCATAGTGAGTAAGTGCATGAGTAAGTGCATAAAATTCCCGTCATACAACAAGCTCCGACTATACAGGTTTTAGTGTTGGTGGTCTAAGTGACGTTCCGCCACAAGTGTTTCTCCCCAGTAGTGAAACTATCCTACCCTATGCGCCTGCTGATGATGATGACTCATTTTATCATCCATCCAGCTATTCCCCAACTATGTTGGTGTTGGCTTCCAGTCACCGAATCTGTTTGAGTACCAATATTTTGCTTGGAGCGACTACCTATCTACCTATCTTCAATCCAGTCAACTACACAAGACGATATCCATGGTAAGACTGACAGACTTTCTGGCTTCTGATTAGTCGCATCAGTTGCAGAAAATGTACAAATGACAGCTTTGTCAGACTCAAAGCATATAGACATAGATTATAGCTGTTTCCTGTGAAAATTACTTACGCACCATACGTAATAATTTTCCAAATTGGCTGACTAGATCCAGAGATATTCACAACGTCACAAACTTTACTTCTTTTGTTTAGATAAATGGTCACATCCACAACACAACCTTGATCAATGAATCTATGCGACTGCTAAGTGCTAATCCTAATTATACTGTCACGTGAAAGAATGCACCTACGGGATAAGTAGTATTTTGACTATTCTATATTGCCCACGCAGACGAAGTTGCGGGCAACAGCTAGTAATTAATAAAGCCATTTGTATTATTATTAATGCCGACGCGTCGCTTTGAATTTGTGTTGAAATATTGGCAATTCCCTTAAGGCCTGTGACAAATTTTATTTTCACATTAGCGAGATGAAGTTGTCAAAAGAATAAATCGATTTTACGGGTGATGACGATTGAATTTTTTTGGGGATTGTTAAAAGAAATGACGCGTGATAAAATATTTTGTGATAGGTTGGCATTTTTTATTTCACATTCAAAAGGTTAAGACATTCTAAAAAATATTTTGGCTTCGTAATTTTTAGGGCACAAAAATATTCACCAATTACCTAAGCCTTAGTATTTTGTGACTTTAAAAGCGATGAAGTTCTTACAAAAATACATTAACAAAAAAGAAAACTGAAAATTTAAAATATCACTTCCATTCGTTGTCAGCAAACAGATAACATTTTTACACAAAAGTGCTTTTTGAAATAATTCCTGATTTCGCACGAGTTTATACAACATTTAAGTACGTCTCTTTTCGTAGGAGGTTAAAACAACCAAATAAATATTACTTTTCATAAAAAATACGGCCCATACGTTTGAATGACGTAACGGAGGCGCGTTTAAGTTACCAGGAAAAGTCAGTGTCCTCTTCGCGTGTAAACACTCGTGTCAGCATCCTCTGGGACCCTGATAAACTAATTTCGCAACAACTAGAACATACATACCAATAACGCTTCGGTATTAACCTAATTAGTTTTTATATTAGCCTTTATTTATTTGTCGGTTTTGCAGTTGATTAATATTGTATTGGGGTGTCATGTGCGAAGTTTAATTGAGTTTAATGGTAATGGAATTGGAGGTGCGGTTTCGTGATGTAATTTTTACAACATATTTGTTACCTACATGTATATTGTACGTATTACGTAGTATTGGCATGGTGCTACCCCTAGCCCTAAGGGAATTCTTGGAACGCTTAGATAAGAATCTTTATCGTCTCTGGAGAATCATATACTTCTATATCCATGGTTTCATCAATCGGTTTATCTGATTTCCTATAAAAGCGTAACAAGCCGAATAGGTAATGGTTTTTGTTCACAACTTTCGATTTAATTAATAAAATTATTATTCAGGCTAGGTTTATAAATAAATACACAGTGAATAATCGGTTTAGGTTTTCCTTATGAATTGTCATTTACATACATTCGAAATGAGAGTACATAAAACCGTATTAAAAAGTTAAAAAAAAAAACAGATTCGGCTACCAAAACTAACTACTTTGGCGTTGATAAAAATTTTAAATGTTACAAACCGGCCACAAACGAAGTATGTAAAACGTTAAAAATTCTCGCATGTCCGACGTTGTGTCACGAATCCAACGACAAATTGTTATTTTATTTTACGTTGAAATATTAATGGTCACATTCAAATGGTTCGGCGTTTCGTTCTGGTTTTCAAAGATAAAAAAATACCTCTAAAAGATTCCACTCGTTTTGAAAAAGTTTGCGCTTCATAGTCCTACTTCTATGTTACCTACAAATGTTACTTAAAAGTCCGTAAGTATATAAACTTTACACTCACAGAAGTGAAAGTCAATGGCAGAAAATGCTCTTGAAAAAGTAGGCTTGGCGAACAAAATAAGCATAAAGCGTGGATTTAATCTACTTGTTACTCGTATTAAGTACGCATATTCCAAAAACAATACATTTTTTTTTCTTGAAATACAAATTATTACGACCGGCGATATTTCGCAGCTTTTATTTTCATTAAAAATGTACTTCAAAATTCATAGTATTCGAAATTCATTATAATTCAATGCAGCAAATCCTAGAAGACTAAGTGATAACTTAATTGTAACTTCAGCTGCTAGTCTGATTTATTATTCAATGATTGTTCACGCTGCCGAATATTTGCTTTGTAAGCTCCAATTCTGTTGAATATAAAATGAGTACCAATAGACCGACCTCCAGCTGTTTTGTTAAATAAACTTCGTGGAGAATATTTTTTAAACTCAGCTGTATACCTTTCTTAGATAGGCGGAATTATCAAATAACCCCTTATCCTGCGGGTTTAACAGAAGGTAGTGTCAAACACTTAATATTATGGCCTTATTACAGAAAAAGGCGTAAGTGACATGTTTAAGGAAAATTCTCCATATAAAAATTTCTAAAACACATGACGAACGTCTGTTTAAATTTTTTGTAGTAAGAACATTACTGAAACCCATGTTCCTTCTAGAGTCTTTCGATCAATTCTAAATCCACAATAGGCACTTATACCTAGGTCTATCAAAGTCCCAGTTGACTATTGAGGATCAAGACTGCCGAAGAATTTGCAAGCATGGCAGATCTTATAAAGCAAAAGTAAACGTAATTAAATACTATTTTAGTTACCTGTATTAAATTAGGACACATGTATACGCATCGAAAATTATACAGGCATACTCATATAGAAACTCATGTATACCGATATCATTTCAATTTGCATAAACCAATTAACTGATTTGAAGTTACGGTACCAAATTATTCTATTCCATTGTTTCGGTGTAGTAATTTGTTATAACGCAGGATTTTTGTGCCTATAATAACGATGATGTACTAAGGTATAAAATCATTATTTTAGTTTAATACTGATTTGTCAGTTGCGGAAGAAAAACCCTCAGACATTGGATTAAGTTTTGAAGAAACACGAAGAACTTTCTTATGACATAACGTTTGTAACTTATAAGCTCAGCTAAATATAAGGTTGTCGCGCAACTGTCAAATTACTACAGTAGCACTGAAACGAAGACACGTTTCAGCAAGGCACGTGTATGTCTGGCCAGGGTAAGACGAGTGGAATCTATACTAATATCATAATGCTGAAGAGTTTGTTTATTTGTTTCGTTTAATTCCTGGAAAAAATGTTTCAGTTTTAGATGGTCCATTTATAGGAAAAGTCTCTAAGCTACATTTTGTATGAGTCGTGGATGAAACTGCGGGCTACTAATGGGTATACTACCTCTCTCTTTCCAGCTATTTATCCCACATGGTGGTGGGGTCAGCTTTCCTAATTTTTCTTCTCCACTTCGCTTTATCTATGACATCGTTCTCGGACACCTGGCACTCCTTCATAGCTTTCGAAACCACGTCCCGCCATCTGGTCTTAGGGCGGCCTTGTGATCTTCGACCGGGGACAGACAGTTGCAGCGCCAAATTTCCCACGTAGTCTGATGGAATGGATATACTACCTACTACCTCATGATACAATGAATGGGTATACTACCTACTACCTCAAAAAAACAGATATGTTTCGAAATGTTGTTAATTAGTTGGGAGTCCTGCTAATTTTAAATAACAATCACAATCCATCAAACATCCTGAAAACCTTCTGTTAAATCTCAACTAAAAATCAATTTAAATCGTTTCAAACATCGTCATTAGAGTATCTATAACGCCACGTTGCACTCGCCCGTCCACTATCGGCACTGACCCACTTACTTACACAACTTACGTGCAATAAGATAAGCAGGCTAATGCACTTCTATTGCTTCCCCTGCATTCGTACTCGAGAAGCCAATGCAGGATGACGCTTCTAGAAATGTAGTCTGTAATCTTGTTACAGAAATATGTTCTAATCTCTTTTGTTTTACCTTGTTAGCGTTCTGTTTACAGAGCCTTAGAGACTATGGAAATATACTTGATTGAGGAATTTTTCCAAGCCACTTGGGTTTGCTATAAGGAAACTTTTTGTCAAGAGCCTTAAATATGATTTATTTTTTGAGTGTTGTAATATAAAATCAAATTCAAATAAAATGTTTACATGTGGCAGCCAGAGGATTCACGCAAAAAGGCAAACAACATAAATATTTTCCATTCAAAACTAAAAAATTGTGTTCTACAACACAATATGAAATGCATTGAAAATAAAACGATAAAATAAACGGATCATCGTCACTCCGCAACCAGATTCTATGCCAAGCGATATCGTTCCATGTTAAAAAAATAACGGTTACATCTAGTGTTATCGACAGGGGAAATATAGGAGTATTGTCGCTGGCTTTGGCATTCAGCCAGCGTCTAACTGTCATATCATTACGCTCATATTGTCCTTGTATTTCACCCTTCGTGGAACCAAGGACGACAGAGACAAATAGTTAATGATGTCTCTTCTATTATTGCGATTACGCTAATTATTTCGCTGAAGCATTACGTGAAGACTTATTTTCCCCACGCAGAAATATATTTAAGAACGAAAATAAACCAAGACGTCTCGGTACACCTACATTTAAGCTCGGTAGAAATAAATAATGCAGCATCTACGGGTAAGAGTGCTTTCAAACGTCTCGATTTCAGTCGAGTCCGAGAGGCTGCTTGAATCGATTTAAGGCGGGACGTCCGAGTCCGTTGGGTCCATATATCGAGATGCTGCGTCCAATGATCCGTTACACAATTAATCGCGCCGGTTAGGTGTGAAATTGAGATGTAGGCACCTTTAGACGCCTAGGTACCTTTCCGTTTCCAATTACCTCGTTTTTGTGCTAGTAAGCAAAAAATATATTAGGGATCTAATAAGGATTTTCTAGAGCCGCTGTGTATGTGATTTGTACGTGAAATAAAGACCATTTTAGTAACGTTACTACTGTATAAACATAGTGTGTTTATTGGACATGGAGGAAAATTATGCCGTTAAATAACTTTTTAGTATTCTGTGACAATATTTCCTGTTAGGGACCAGAATAAGAACTTTTTCTCTTTTCTCGAACCTCGGTTGCAGTAACAATACTTTTTGAAGCTACCTGCAAAGCGTTTCGCTCCCCATTTCTGTGAGTAGTTTCATTCCATGGCTTGTCTGCTTGTTCACTTTTGAAAACCATGTTCCATCTTTTCAATGATTGGTAGCTTTTTTCAAAATCCTTATATAAAATAACAATATGAGAATCCATCATACAACGTATGATGGCTTATGTTCTATCTGAAAACGGTAGATTAAAGGTGAACTGCATTAATTATTATATATTGAACTCATTACACAAATTCGTTCTGTTTAAGTACATTCAACAGTAAATTGCTGAGTGGGGATTCGAAAATGAAATGGTGAAATAAAATGTTTGGAAACGAAATATCGAGGAGTGTGTTTTAATCAGTTGAATTTTTTGCTTAAGTGATAAAATATGTTTAATTAGCTGGCAATAATGGAAACTTTATTAAATTGAAACAACTACAGTATTTATTATCATCATTAGATTTCATAGAGTATTTGAGTATTTCTTAATTAGTTGAAAAAATCTTGTTCATTCTTACCTATCAAAGATGCATAATCTATCAAAACGCTAACACAGTAGGAGGGCTGTCAGATTTTTATTCCATTACTTTATTAAAAACTTAAATATGTAATAGACTATAATTATATAATGTTATAATAGGCAATAGAGGTACCCACTACCAAATACAAAAATAACTGATACTCCACATATGCATTTACGATTCCATTAGTCAAAATTGCCAATACCTATATGAGCGGACTTGTCAAATGAATCTCACTGTATTTCACACGGACCCAAGTAATTACCACTAGGTACGTAATGGACGGAAAGATCTCAAAGGGTAAATGGTAATGAATCAACGTATCCAAAGTACGGCAGCTAAAGAATTCGGCGGTTCCATTGGCTACCGATTAAGGCGTAAGCTACACTTTCCGGGATTAATAGTTTAATTAATCTTTGTACGAGTTTAATAGGTATGGGTGAAGACTGGCCTTACCCTTGTGAAGGCTATTCCTGGGTCGTTTGTTGGAACCATGGAGAACAAAATGACTAGCGGAGGTGCCATAACAGAAAAGCTCCTAAGAAAGTAGGGGGCTAAAATGCCTTTGTACCCTTATACGCCTTCTTTGGACCCGAACTTTTTTTGTAACAACAAAAATCATGGACAGATGTCTCAAAGACCCCAAACACCTCGTTAGTTCACTCGTAACTGATCGTTTTGGTCATGCCAACCGTATGAATTGATCTAGAAGAAGGCGCTTGACCTACCTGCATTATGGCATCTCCGCTCATCTTTGCTTACTCCGTGGTTGGAGCTATCGTCTGACCCTAATTCCAGGGTTTATAGGTTTAAGATAAAGTGCGGTGAGTTATGACGTTGTTGACTTTGAATGACCTTTTAGATAACGCTTTCGTATGTAGGTAGTATTGATATCTTAATTATTGTACCATGTTAGCTTTATTAATTAATTGGTCAATTAAAATATTTGCAGTGTCCATAGTTTAGCAACCAAATTACTGTTACGGTATTAATTCAAAGACATATTAGATGACGTATTACGTATCTATTAATTAATCATGTATGGTTTCAATCAAAATTAATTTGTCGACTAAATTGTGTTGATATAGAGCTGATTCAAGAATAATCCTATAGGTCGTAATTAATTTTCATAATTAAATTAATCATTACGGGATAAAAAATCATACATGCCCCAGTATGTTAATTATAAAAAGTTACATAAACTTTGTCTTTTTTTTCAGTGGTTCAACAAAAAATTATTAAACAAATATTTTGAAAAGACGTCACACAATTTTCAAAACACGTACATTGTATAACTATCTAGAGGTAGTACGTCACAAATCAGTGAAACTCGCTCGCTGCCTACCCCCGGGGCTGCAGGATAAATGCCCGCATCCCACTTATCTCTACACAACCTAAATTTAGAGCAACTACATAACAATAGAACTAAAAACTATGTCATCTTGTTAGTTGGATTGCCTTTTGTTTTAAAAATATAAAACAGTGGCTTCCCATTGTCTCTCTATCCAATAGTGTCCTATTTTCACTGTATTGTCCCAAAAAAGTAGTGTTCGCAGAAACACTTATGAAATTACCTGAATGTCTGGCTGTCACACTGTTTTATCTCGGAATAGCACACTCGCTGTGACAAGACGTTGGACTGAATTATTATATAATATTGCTACACGGCATAGATGTCCGACGATATTACCGGATAGTTTGCGAAAAGCGAAATATGTAGGTACTTATGTTAACTTGTGTGAAGAGGAAAAATAAATTGTAGTACTTACTTAAGTTTTTTTTTCGTCAACATAACATCTTCGGAATAAATGTCTAATATGCCTTTTTTATATTATATATATAGATGAAAGTAACGAAATAGTCAATGATTACATTACTTAACGTACGACAATCTGCATCTTACAAATCTTATCTTGAGTTTTTTAGTAGAAGTTCAATTCAGGCAAAGCTAAAATATCGATATAAATATTAAAAAATGCTTGCAATACCATGCAATACCAGCTGATTATTATTAAATTCTTGACAATAATCCGACTATATCAAATAATATCACGACCAAAACTAGGTTTATTTATATCACATACAAATACTAGCTTTCTACCCGTCATATTATTATGTAAGTAAGTAACATTAGACATGTATTCCACGTGTACGTATGGCTTCAATACGGCTCAGCCTAGCATAAATCATATTATATTAATAGCGGTCATTCCTAACTTTCTGCTACGAGGGAACTTTAAGGGACTTTACATTTTACAGAGTAAAAACCTTTTTCGTTATTTTTTACTTACACGTGTTAAGTTTGGATCGTAACACAGATAATAAGGCTTGGAAGGTACAAATATTAAATGCTATTACGAAATAGGAACTGACATTAATAAATCTATACTAATATTATAAAGCTGAAGAGTTTGTTTGTTTGTTTGAACGCGCTAATCTCAGGAACTACTGGTCCGATTTGAAAATTTCTTTCAGTGTTAGATAGCCCACTTATCGAGGAAGGCTATAGGCTACTTTTTATCCCGGTACGGGAAGTAGTTCCCACGGGATGCGGGTGAAACCGCTGGCAGAAGCTAGTATAGATATAAATAACAACATCAAACCGAGAATCATATAGATTTTTCAAAGGAAGCCTTATACAATCGAGTATACTGTCCTCGTTATTAAAAGCTATCAAGTTCAATAGGTACACATTATTATAAAGATTATAAGGCCCCATAAATCGCATCTCTTCTACACCCTTCAACATTCTAATTATACACCCCATCCTAAAAACATCATTTAATCAACCTTTTAGTAAATAAAAAAAAATATAGCGCCCTTACACAAAATTTTAAATGACAAATTATTTTAATTATAATCTGTTCTCATTAGAGTCACGGCAAATCTCGTGTGGGTAATCATCAGAGCATTGAGCTAGAATGGTGATTACAAGCGTCCCGGCTGATAACTTTTAGACCTTGGCGTAGATAGCACATTAATATTAATAGGTTTTTACTACGCTGGGATCGTACCCTACTATAATGTCTTGTTCCTGCTCACTTTAGCTACAATTTTTTTTTTGTAGCATTATGTAGAAATAGTAGGAGAAATGTAGAAAGTATGTAGGTGTTTTGGACTTTTCTTTTAGAGGATGCATCAGGTCATGCCAATAAAATGTAGGTATATCTAGTCATAATAATTACTATAACCACAGTAGTAAACAATCCGTATATGGATCATATTGACCGAATACCTGCATAAAAACAATTTCCAGCTATCGAATTTTATGCGTATTAAAATATTTTTCAACCATAGAGCGTAATTGAGCTGTAATCTCTGGCAGCGACATTTGTATTCTCAATTATTTTTATTCAAAAACAATTAAGTATATGTTCGGTATGTAACTTATTAAAAATTTTAATCAGATATCATTTTCACAATCATTGTATTTTATTAATAAATGGTTAAAATATAAATCACAATACTTAGGGCCTCAATCAACCCAGGTCCGAAACAAAAATCAAGCCTTCGTTTTTGAACTGAGAGAGTCGTGTGGTTTCCTAAGTACAACCGCATTGCTCAAGCATTGACGTTCTATTTATACTTATAAAACGAAGTACGAACTGAATAATGTTGTTCAAGGCATCTCTGCACAGAGCTCTTATGCAGACCATTTCTATATAAACCACATCGTTTGTTCGCTTGCGGACTTTGCATTGGCGCCTCCATATGGAATTCAAATAATGGAAATTCAACGCTGTCTATCCACAGTTTAGTTCAACATATCTCTGTATTTGGAATAGCATTCTCTTAGTTTAAAATAGGAATGATGGAAGCATTCAACCAATATGGAAAATTGAACAGCGAAACGAACGTTGTGTTATGTTTTCAATTTAAATATGTTATGGAATAAAAATGACGCTCGCTCTTTCTTGTATTACTTGGTGTTGTGACGAAAGCATTTTGGTTTTGAGGTTACTAACTTCAATAAATAAAATAAATTCGACTAAAAACACACAAATCATTCGTAACGACGTTTAATTAAGCTAATTATATTTTTGTCAAATGATAAAAATATAAATAAAAAAAAGATAGGCTTGTCATATTTTTACTCTTCACTTACCTACTTTTATACCGTTGAGTTATCAAGCTTGTACATTATTATCAAAGAGTGATAATGAGTCTACGCACAAATATATTTAACCCTCAGAAAAAAGCCTGATCTTTTATATTGTTAGTTAAGGATAACAATATTCAGTGTTCCTCATATTAATGTAACAAGTATGGTCACTTGTTTTCCCCTACGTTCTCACACTGTGTATTCCTGTCACGTAACGGATCATGTTATTGTATACAACCAAACACGTCCTTCTGTATGTACCTACACCTATTTGTATAGTAACGCATATGATGAGAAAACTATCTATTTTGCAAGCGACAATGTAGGGGAGATTTATTGGCTGATGACATAAGGTACACGAACGACGTAAATATATTGAATGTGTTATACGTGAATGGTATGGTGTTTTGATTCAAGAAATCATCCTAATAGGTGTATTACTCACCGTTTATTTGGCACCTATGTGCTTATATGAATGGCATACTTTTATCTTACTTACTGTTACAGCCTTTTTGTCGTCCCACTGCTGGGCACAGGCCTCCTCTCACACGGAGAAGGATTGAGCATTAATCACCACGCTTGCTCAATGCGGGTTGGTGATTTTAGACTATATAGTCCAGGTTTCCTCAAGATGTTTTCCTTCACCTTTTTATCAGCCATTGGTGTCCAAGATATACTTAGAAAGTATATACAAACTTAGAAAAGTTGCATTGGTACTTGCCTGGACTGGAATCGAACCCACACCCTCATACTCGAGAGGTTGGTTCTTTACCCACTAGGCCACCACGACTTTATCTTACTTATTTAGTTTATTTTTGCGCAATATTTCATTGAAACTGTTAGGTGTACGTTAGCTTAAACTTAGTACACAAATCATTGTTAAGTTAGTATAAGTTATAATAATATTTTGCTAACCTTGTACCGTGCCGAATAGATGTATACTCAAAGAAGCGTATCTCTTTTAGTGTAGAATATCTAGGTACTTATATTATATATACAAAAACTAGTTTCGAGAGTTCAAAATTTCAAGAAGAAACTATTCCACTTTTGAATTCGTAATAAAACCCACTAGTTTAAACCTAGATATAAATAACAAAGGTGCTAGAACTGTCTAACATTTTTAAAGTCAGTGCTCAACCGCGCACGTTTCTGCAGCAAAAACGCATTGTACGTGCGGTTTCCAGGTTACAAATGAAACTCGCCAAAGCTCGCATATCAATATCGGAAGCTGTATGTTAACAGAAACCTCACATAACTATGTCTAGGATACGCTATGTATTAAATTCTGAATAACGGAACTCCACTATAACATTTTATAGTGTATTGAATATCGGCACGTCGACCTCTTGAACGCTTATGACCACATACACTCGTATTTTAATCGATCACATAAATAGGAGTAGGTTCGAAGTGTGCGAGTTTTATTATTATATCTTTTGTGGACCGATTTGAATTTTATATAGCCCTAGAATCAAGAACAGGATGCTGAAAAATCTACCAAAGATGGTGACTACGTTAACTGCCAGAATTTTTGAAAAACCGCAAGAGTATCGTACAAGACTACTAACATACGGATAAAAAACAACCGTCTTACCACAAAAACTTTTAAACGTCAGTTTAAGACTTGTCTAAAAAAATGTCAAATTATGACGTTGACATATGGTTCATTTTGCAGCCACAATTTTTTTAGACAAGTGTAAAACAGGTGGTTAAGTTTTTGTAGTAAGGCCACAAATGTTTCCGAACCACAAACTTATAACAATATGCTTGAATTACTCGCTTGCTGTAAAGATCAGCACGTTTTATTCCTCCATATTGTAATTATCCAATAATTTATAGATATTTGCACCGTTCGTGTAGTTTCCCCATCATACGTCATATGTTTTATTCCCGTAGAGCTCAGAATTTGCATGCCCGTAGATAGTGTTTCCAAGCCTGAATATTTTGTGAGGTTTGTGTTTGGAAACGCACCCACGATACAGGAAAAATCCAATTGGTAGGCAATTCTTTTTGAGCATTTTTTGGATTCCTGACTTTTTGTTGAAGATCTGATATCTGAAATGTGGCGGATTGTTGAACTTCTTTAACAGGGTTGCTACATGATAATGGAAGCACGCACGCCGTCTGTGTTGGGGTAGGTCAGTGGCAACAGGCATAATGAATAGAATATTTTAATACAATTTTATGTTATAAAATATTTTATGAGAATATAAATTTTAAATCAAATAACAAAATGTAGATAAAAACAAATTTGGATGCGATGGATGATTCAATTTGGATGACGAATGTAATACGTTGGTTTTTTTAAAGTAAATCGCCCTTTTGCAAATGGCACATAAAAAAATAAAAAACTAAAAATATCAAAGGTTTTAAATAAAAATATTCCAGTTTCCGCCGATGATTGTATTTCAAAAATGCATATCAGTGGTACTGGCGATTCTTGCATGCCAGTGAAGCATCAACTGGTCATTAAAAGCCGTCGGGCTGCCAAATAGTCAACATAAAAAATGCTCTTGGGGAACAGCCAATAAGCTGTGCTTGCGCCCTTAATTTTAATGTCAGCGTGACAATTCTAAAGATATTTTGCATAGTTTTGCAAGCAATTTTAATAGCAGTCATAGTTTATCGAAACTCGTGACAGTATTACAATATTTAGTTTAGGATTTTGAATCTTTTGAATAGTTGAAATTTTGTTTCAGGATAATTAGTTACAGATATTTAGTGAACTTCAAATTATATGCTTAAATGACCTTAAAACCTAATTTCGTATTATCTTATTCTACAAAACATAGTTTCAAGATTAATTCGCAGAAACATTCATCTTCAGAATTTTCTAGTTAACAACTCGGAACTTTAGTATTTATATTTAATCTTGATACTGTGTTTAATTTGGAAACTGCTTAAATGTCACGTTTCTTGGAATAAACTGTGGTTGAGAATCGTCGAGTCGTGAATTTCCTTTTGAATGGGTACTAAGTAGATGCTTATAGACTAAAGCTTAAATCTTGATAGGAATATTTGTTCTAGATTGTATTGTATGTACCTATAGTGTTGGAAATACGTAACACGTGTCTAGTTCCAAACCGAGGAACATCACAGCTGATACAACGTCCGTCTGTGACCGGTCAGTCTGTTGCAGTTTGTGTTTTTTGCAGGGCGTAGTTAAAAACCGGCCGAATGTGAGTTGAACTCCTCGACGGCTTTAATGTAAAAACGGAAATAGACATCATCTGTGAACGTTTCAAGTGTCTAGCTATTTAGGTTCATGGGATACATCCGAACAGACGGACTGACAAACTAATGAGAGTTTTACTGTTTTGGTACCGAACCCTTAAATACTTACCTATGAACACCATCATCACCAAACATACCTAAGTATATCAAGAGTTACCCGAAACAACGCCTCTTACCGCCTCTTACTCTCTCTCTCTTTTAATAAACCATCAAGAAAGCCAATCTTCATTTGTCACACGTTAAATTCGTGACGTTTGATGCACCTTCTAGCATCAGTGTTCACTTCTAGCAATATCATTACGTCGTGGTTTGCCGTCGAACGGATAGGATCAGGCTCGGCTCGGAAGATGCGATGCGACGTCGTTTATTATGCCAAAGACTTAAACCTTTTTCCGACCGATTTAAGCCGATTCTCCGTCGATAAGTGTGGGTGTGGTGAGTAAAAACTTGGAAGAATAGCACTCCGATTAGAAGTTAGTTTGAGCTTCTGTTACGACCGTAATAAATTATGTGATTACTGAACATGTTCAGTAGTTTTAAAAAGTCATATGTCAATGTGTACACTGATATCTAGAGAGGTTACAGATTCTATTACATCATCCATCATCCTCCGAGCCTTTTCCCAACTATGTTGGGGTCGGCTTCCAGTCTAACCGGATTCAGCTGAGTACCAGTACTTTACAAGAAGCGACTGCCTATCTGACCTCCTCAACCCAGTTACCCGGGCAACCCGATACCCCTTGGTTAGACTGGTGTCAGACTTACTGGCTTCTGACTACCCGTAACGACTGCCAAGGATGTTCAATGACAGCCGGGACCTACAGTTTAACGTGCCATCCGAAACACAGTCATCGATGTCTAAGATTTACTTAGAAAGTACATACAAACTTAGAAAAGTTGCATTGGTACTTGCCTGACCTGGAATCGAACCCGCGCCCTCATACTCGAGAGGTTGGTTCTTTGCCCACTAGGCCACCACGACTTCCAACAAGCCAAAGCAAAGCGCGTTGCGCCTGATAGCTAACTAAAATAAACAAATTGTTTCTTTTCCAAGCCCAGCTTATCCTGTCTCTTGAACATTGCACGACGTTTCCCATATACCATACAATAATGTCACTTTTGCCCAACAAAAGTATGTATAAAGTATGTATACATAAGATTATTGTGTCGCAAACACGATCCATCATTGTTGGTTTTTGTACACAAAGCTGTACACAGTTACCATCCGAGTCTTTGTTGTGATGACATAACGATATGGGGGCCAAGTACCTACCTACGTGCTAACTTATATGGAGGAAAACAAAAGAATCAGAATAAGGGTTTGCAATTGTATACAATGTTTCTTTCTTCTTAATTACAGAAAATAGCGTTTTTTTAATCCAAAGCCGATTTAACTTCTAAGTAGACAATGCCATTATAGTAGTTGTCTTTATCAAAGTAGATATATTCTTACTTTTAATTTCTCATCAAATTCTTATTCTGTACAAAATATTACTTTGTTTCCGTAAGGGTATAAAAACTATTCTGGGAACATGTTAAACGTTTTGTATGCACAATACTTTTATTTAACACAAGCTGTGCTCGACATGCAATGCATTGCAATGCCTCTTTTTGTCAGAAACATAGGCGAGGGTGCACTACAAATTACAGTTGGTTTAGGCACGCATACGAAAAAGCATACATTTTGCCCCCACGGTTTTAATGTTAAACATACAGCGAATGTACGTGATTCAGGAAAAATAAATTCGTAAGACTCACGTAATTTTACCAGGTTCTAATTTCCTATATAGAAAATTCTGTATAATGGAATTATGAATAGTCAGCAAATAAAATTCCCCGTGTACGAAAAATTATATAAAGGGAATAAAAGAAATCCAACTATATAAATCTTGTAAGAAAAAATCTACAGTAAAAGCAGAGTCCGCTCTTTACAATGGATGGCCGATAATGAAAAAGGGATAATGGGTATGTCACGTGCTCACCGTAATTTCTCCACAAAATACCGCCGACCGACTTTACGTTCACGTTTGAGGGTATCTAATTTGGCTTCTAGCAAGGATTTATCATCAATGAGCCGCTTGGCACGATGCTCCGCCCAGTCTCATGCATCAAGCTGTTATTTGGCTGAACCGACCCACTGGCTACTCTGTTACACGATCGGGCTATTACTTACTTTATCTAATTCTAGAACAAACCACACAATTTTGCCATAGTTTGTACGGAATTAAACTTGAGTTTCCAAGTTAGCATTTCAATCAAATTATTTATAGATATAGCTTGTTATGACTTGCTTAACATAAGTATACCTACTTTCATGAAAATCAAAGAAATTGTATTATTTACAGTAACAAAATAAAAATAACATGGACGAATTCAGATTTGATCCTCCATTTTCGCGTAAATAAATCTTAGAAGATGTCGAATTTGGATTTTTTTTTCGCTCAGCGGCTCGTAAAATAACAATTGTAAACATTTGAAAAGGGGCTCGAACGTCGCACCGGTACTTTATACCTATTTACGGATTTCCACCGAGCGTGTCTCAAAGAATAAACGGTCATTACAGTCGGTCGTTGCACACGAAAATTCTTTCGTGTCTATTCAGTCGTATTCCGAAGCAGTTTGAATAGTGCACCAGTGAAAATAATCGCTATAGTAAAGCACAATCGTTGACTGGAAGGGTGCCAAGTCGCAGCGTGCGCGGTGCTACGCTTCCTATGTGTTTCGCTCCAATAGAATTAACAATTTCCCATGCAATCGCCGGCGGGTAGCGGCCTCCCGCTGTCAATGAGTATCCGGTTATTTATAAAAAGATACCATGTTTTATTAACGAAATCTGCCTGCGCGCTCGCGTGAGGCTTCATAAATACCTGCAGGATTGCAGCATTTCATATTTTATTTGTAGGTAGAAAAACGTAATATGATATTTTATTAATTTAATAGCTACTGCTTTGAATATTATGATGTTTTTTTTACGTAATTTCAATGATAAGGCAATAAATCGTAGCTCTTAATTAATTCCTGGTCAAAGATAAGGGTTCTGTCTGAATTTTAATTGGATTTTCCCGAATTTGATGCTTCGGTCGTGTGTCAGTAACTTCAAATTTATGATATTTTCTTTGTATTCGCATTCACAAGCATGTTGCTGCGTCCACGTAGACAAAGAATAAAGTTCTGTATAAAATAGAGGCTGGCCGCGAGCCAGACATCCCGCGTTGTCAAGAAACGACAAACTTCGTTTAATTTCGTCGCCAATTGACAAATTTTAAATGAAAATTAATTTAAGACGTTAACGAACTTGTCAGCGGATGTTGTTTCAAGTTCCAGGCTTTGACGGGATTAAAATACCACGCCTTTGTAATTACGTCCACAATAACCCTCTTACATTTAATCCCCTAGAAACCCAAAAGACGGAGCCGTGATGAATTATGCCTAATTTTAATGATACCGACTCTTTTTTTTTTTTGTAAGCTTCGTGTTGTTTCACACTTGACTTGGCATGTTTTTTCTGCACAATTTGATATGTGGGAGTACACACAACACATCTACACACATTGTACGTTTGCCGCGGTAGTTTTCCGATAGCTTTACGCTGCTCCAAATATCGGACGGAGAGCTGCCTCGTTTTAAGGCAAAACCTTTTTATGCTTCTCGAGGTACGCAGCAACATTTGCTCTTTGCCCATTTTCTATCTAAAAAGGTTTTGTAATTTTGTTTCTGAGCCTTAGTTATGCTGGTCCGATTTTCTTTGAAACCCGTAAAAGGAAAAGGATAATTATAAAGAAAATTACTTTATAACTGAACAGAGAATCGGTAAGTACTTAAATATGAGTGCTTCCAAGCTTATATTTACCAAAAGGTTAAAATTCCCTCATTAAAAATAAATAACCTATAAGGGTATTCTTTGAGGCTTGATAAACATATTTTTTCTAAATAAAATATTATAATATTACTTTCGCAGGTAATTGGACATCCGGTATATTTCGTCAGTCGGCCCTGCTACCAGACAAAACATTGATTTTCTTTTAATAGCCATGCAAAAAGATCTAATAGTCTATACATATAATAAATCTGTAGAAAAGTAATTTTTGTACATTGAAGAAATTGACAAAAAAAATAGCCAGCATGTTAAAGGATAACTAACAGAACCCATTTCCATCATTTTTGTCATTTTTGTCTGTTTGTCTGTTTATCTGTTTGTTTGTTCGCGATTCACGTAAAGTCTACGAATTAAATGCAGACAATGCTTATATACAAAAATTTTACGTAACTTGGGGTATTACTTAATTTTTGTTTCATCGAAATCGATTCTCTCTATCAAAAGATATGATTAATTTTGTGAATTCAAGATGTAAAATATTACGACACGCAATCTATTTTATAAGACTGTACATTTGAATGTTATACTTATATTAGTTGATCGGCCTATTTATTAATCTTTACACAGAAAATCACACCTTTATAAGTAACTTCGGGAGAAAAAAAAAATGAAAATTTTGTTTAGCCAAGGTTAAAGTAGCTCCATCTGTGGTAAATAAAATACATCCAATTTGTCAAAGGAGCGAGGTGGTAAATGACAATATTACCATACATTCTTTATAGAGGATTATTATTTCAACAGATGGAGTTGTGTATTTTCCGTAATTCACCATATTTACCACGTGATGTAAATTTTCGATAGGAATTTCAATAGTGTTTGTCAGTTTGCCGTGCCACATCCAAATCCAACTATAATTATTACCTTGATGAAAGGAAAATTAATAGTTCTCAGCCAAATTTAAAACGGTGCCATCTAAATTATTTTTTGAACATTATGTCAAAAATGATGACTTTAGTGGAACAATTAATTATCATTTAAAGTTACAGATGGAGTTCATATCAGGATTTTTTCATAAACATAGTTTAGCTTATCTTCCACTAATGTGGTGGCCTTAAAACAAATTACTTTGAGTGAGAAGTATTAAGTAGACCTTAATTATTTTTTCTGATGCAAAATATGTAAACTTAATCCTAGAAGAAATGAGGATCTATCTCTCGCAAGCGCTGCTAAGCGTGAGGTAGGTAATGTAGGATTCTGTAGCTTTAAAAACAAGCCCAGGTACAAAGTGCGGATAAGAAATGGGAGCTTTCTCGATTTAATACCATACACACGTAAAATGCTTTATGCGTCTGAAAACGTACAAATTACGCGCCGCATACCAGAGACATGCTTACTTTCAACTTCTGATCACAAATACACTGTTCACGATTACGAACAGTCTCAGTAAGACCCGAGCCAAGTCTAAAAAACACCTTTTATATAAAACTACGTTTGATGTCATTTAATCACAAAGACAGAATTGTTCTCTGTTGCAAATCCTATCCACCTATATCCTATCCTAATCCAGAATGCATTGCACAAAAACCAATGGTATCCTATTCGAGAAGTCAAAAGAGTTGACCTGCCAACGTCAGCTTCTGCGCTAAGCAAGTGTTCTTAATAGTACCATCAGAATTACATTCATCGTTGAATGAGGTGATTAAATTTTCAGAAACCACAATAACAGTAGGGGCCAAAGCGTATGATCGCTTTATAGAGCTCTGATTGGCCCCAGGTGACCAAGTCAGGTCTGATTTGTTTGTTCATCAGATCTTTGAAAGTGTTTCGGTGGATACATACTGTCGTCCTGTTTACGTGTGACACAAAATATGGTATATAAACGTCTTCCGCAAAATTTTCCCGGTGTGCGGTAGTGACGCACAGTATACAACACTTATGTTTCTTTTGATTTGCTGGCTCCATCAAGAAATGACAAATTGCGAGCTTACATTTTGAAAATCTTGGCAAAACTGCAGGTTTCAAGTACGAAAACATGAAGTGGACTCGCACAGATACGTACATTTTGCCTATTCGTGAACTAATGCAAACATTTCGGTGGAGTCCCGGCTTAGGCCACCACATTAGGCGTGCGCGATCCTCGGGCGTGTGAGTAGCGCGGGCGCCGCGCGTGCGTCGCGAGCGCGTTGCGTGAGCGTCGCGTTTTGCTGCCCTGCGGCATTTGCAGCGCGCTCGCGGCGCGCACGCGCCGCTCTCCTTGACGTTTAACTGCTAAGGCGTTTAGCGGGCGGCGGGGATAGCGGGCGAAGGGGTAAGAACGCAACTCGAGCACCGCGTGCTCGCCGCGAGCGCTTCGCTTGCACTCTTCACACATGCCGCAGGGCAGCAAAACGCGACGTTCACGCAGCGCGCTCGCGACGCCCGCGCTACTCACGCGCCCGAGGATCGCGCACGCCTAATGTGGGGTCAGCCTTACCATAGTGAGTAAGTGCACAGAAAATCCCCGTCATACAAGTGTTTCTCCCAGTAGTGAAACTATCCTACCCTATGCGCCTGCTGATGATGATGACTCATTTTATCATCCATCCAGCTATTCCCCAACTATGTTGGTGTTGGCTTCCAGTCACCGAATCTGTATATCTGTGATAAATGGTCACATCCACAACACAACCTTGATCAATGAATCTATGCGACTGCTAAGTGCTAATCCTAATTATACTGTCACGTGAAAGAATGCACCTACAGGATAAGTAGTATTTTGACTATTCTATATTGCCCACGCAGACGAAGTTGCGGGCAACAGCTAGTTACTAATAAATCCCATACACTCCCTGTACAAGGGCCATCTAATTAGCATGGCTAACGAATTCTCAATAAGCCCATATAACGTGATGTTGAATTTTGTGGCATTGAACTCCACCAAGACTGGATTTAAAAACAGAAAATCCTCTTCAAAAAATCCTTGACCCTTGGATTATGAATTGAACAATAACATATGACCGTTATTAGACCAAATATCTGAACATTGAAAAGCGACCGCAGTCCTGTATTTTATATCCTTCCCTCGTAATATAAGGCTACCCTTAAGTCACGTCGCATAAGGAAAAAGAGCGGACACATAATTCAATAAACATCAAAACAGAAGTCGGCTCCCACTAAAGTTACAAACGTTACGACTTACATACATACATACATATATACCTATATATGTATATGCTACATACGAACATACGAGAGTTCATGTGATGCCCTTTAATAATTAACGTAGTTGTAACTTACTATAACCCCTCAGCTTACTCGTGTAGTGTTGAAATATAAACAAGAGTTTACATACCGTGTTCTGTTTCGTTAAGCAAAAGTTTCGCTTTACAACTCTTCGCATAAATCCGTTTTTGAAGCATTTAGACTGAATTAGTTGTGGATTTACACTCGCGGTTTATGTAGCCCACAGTACTTTTCTTTGTAGATAAATAGATTAGAATACCTATTGATTTATTTGCATACAATCTTAGCCATTGAATTAGCACATTCAGCACTTAAAATAAGTTTCGAACATAAAATTGTAACTTAAATATGCTTTAAACAGAATCAATATTTTAATAAATTATAAAAAAATATGTATCAGTAGAATCTATCTATATGTAAGTACGTCAAATCGCCCGATTTGTCTTCTAGTAATATCCATCGTTCGACATTTTTGCGTGAGAAAAATAATATATCAAAAACAGTTTGAAAGACATTGAAGGTCTTACGATAGTCAAAAAAACTATCTTATTACGAATATTGCGAAAGTTATATTTGATATTGAAATATAGGTTTTTTAGTATATAGTTAATAGCTTCAGCTTTATTTTCAACTAGCCGTTTTCACACGATTTCACTCGCGTTTTCTACCCGCACCCGGATAAATTATAGCCTATGTTACTGGGGAATAATGTAGGTTCCCAACAGTGAAAGAATTTTTCAAATCGGTCCAGTAGTTTCGGAGCTTTTACACAAACAAACAAAAACAAACAAAATTTTCTTTCCTATTTATAATATTAGTATAGAAAATATGTATTTTCTTTCTTGCTTTCTTAAAGAACCGTATACAATTTAGATGGACAGTGTCCAGTAGTTTGAAGCAATCAAACAGGATAAGTCAAACCCAGGAGTTAACGCGTTGGCTGGCTACCAAGTTCTGCTGCTGTAAATCGCGCTTGATTGAATCGTTTCATATCAATCAACTGGTCGGTTATGAATATCAAGTCTTTTAGGAATTTCATAATATAACCAGGTCATTTTTTTGCAGATGTCGAGAATGTGAATCTCTGGGCCGTGAACTGTAATTAGGTAAGTACATATACATATACTTTCTCTGTAAAGGCATAATTTAACAGGCTAAATTATTTAAAACTGGGTCAGTAAAAAGATGGTTCAAAACATGCTGTTTTGAAAAAAAAAATGTCCTCACACTAACATACCCAAAAAGGCAAGCATTTTACTCGCTCGGTTCGATTAAACAACAACAATTAAAAAAAAAATTATAACACAGACATATTATAATTAGGGAGGTACATCCGTTCCTGACACGAGGGTCAGTTGCATTGGGGCCGAGAAACAGACATGACATATGTTAGATGACGTCATAACATTCCCGTCCGTTTTAAAATTAATCAAGGTTACCTTTAAAATTAATTAAGTTTACCTTTAGGGTTGCCGGTACAACCTTGCGTGGGGTTGCACTAAAATTCAATTGATGAGTTTCGTTTAATCTACTTTTTTTAATGTTTAATATTACGGTTATTTGAGTATCTATAAACTAGTACGCTTTCTAAAATATTACTATATCAGTTTTTTTTTTTTGGTTTTTTTATCAGTCTATTTTTAGTAATTTTATCAGTCTTCCTTTTACATCATTCAACGCATCATAAATGAAGAGTTATATAGCATTTGTCTGTGCTCTATAAATGAAAAGTATTCTTTGAATAAATAATCTCCATTCATTGCCTTTGATTGTAGATATTAGATAGATAACTCAATCCTGATTACACAAAGAAACAGTAAAAGCGCCGTACTACAACCATCGTTCACAAAAGTGAGTTTTAAAAGAGCTTTATAAATTTACCGAAAAAATGAGGCTTCATTCTAAAAGCAGAGGTCAGGGAGGGTCTTCATAAAAATACAGCTTCCCTTATTACACGCTCTGTAACATTCTTCATTGCATATTTTCATGCTGAACTAGAAAATGTTGGATAAAAACAGTCTACGAGTCTAAAGACTTACGCAATAATGCTAAAGAATATTAATTCTGAAAGTATTTTTGTACTATGAACTTAGTTCTTTACAAAAGGTATTTTTTTGCTATAAAATAATGAATACTGTACAAGTTTTTATAGTAAAAGCTAGGCCTATAATATAAATGAAAATGTTTACACACTATTATAATATTAAAAAATAATCCATGGATAATTTAACCAAAATGTATGTGGCTACTAAACGCAAACGCTAAATGTAGGTCACTCGATAAGATAATTTATGACCAACAATGCTCCCAAACATATATGTACCTACTGCATTATAATACCAAAATCATCATCCTCCTGCCCTTATCCCAATTTCATTTGAGGTCGGCGCAGCATGTTTTCTCCTTCCATACTCTTCTATCTGCCGTCATCTCACAAGTAACATTATTTCTTACCATACACCATTTCTCTTGCCGTCACTTCCACAACAGAAAAACTTATATCCTTCACCTAACTCTCTAGCCCTTGCACCCTTCCATTTTGTCTCTTGCAGGCACGCTACATTTATTTGTCGCCTTTTCAAAACATCTGCTAGCTCTCTTCCTCTTCCAGTCATCGTTCCTACATTCCAACTCGCATACCTCAATCTCAATTCTCTCACACTTCGAGCTTGCATCTTACGTCGCACCCGCCCGTTATGGTGCGACAACCCTTGTCCATTTCCCACAGGAGCCGGGTGCTGCTCTTGCGCGTCGCCTGTGGGGTACGCCCTAGCCCTATCGCTCATATCATTTACTATTCTCATGCTGCAGAGGTTTCGGCTTAAGTTTTATGGTCGGCCGCCTGCCTGACACCAACCCTCTTTGGGAATGCTTTTGTGGTGATTTACCCGTCACCGTGCGGGTGGCCCAAAGTGCAGATGTTATGCACTGGCCTTTAGATTCCCTTAGTCGCCTCTTACGACACCCACGGGAGAGAGATGGGGACGTCCTATTCTGATCCGGGACCGTCACGGAATTATAATACCAAAATAGATATAAAAATATGGATGATGACAAAACAACAACAAAAATATAACTTGATCCGTAGGTAAAGATCACCAAGATTGTTTTGTTGCTAATTGTTGCAAATTAGCTGGTCTAATGTAACTATATATGTATATATTTTACTCTACAACGATGTTTGTACCTTTATTACCTGTTGTTGACATAATGTTCCAATTATAATTTCTCTAACTTCTACATCAAAACATTTCGTTTTTCATATCATAATATTTTTATCAAGTTTTTTCTTGGTCTCAAAGTTCCAATCTAATACGTATCAAAACATACAAAGTAATTAAATTTTAAATAAGTTTCTTAGAGATTTTCGACAGTTTTTAATTTCAATTATTCCCGTTCTAACTTATTTCTGTAAAGTTTCGAAATGTAACAAACCAATCCTGTCTTTAGACAAAATATACGTTTTGTAAACAAAACGGAATCTTGGAGCATTGTGTTAAGTTACAAAATCGAAAAAAACTGCTTCTGTTTTTAATTAATCGACACTTATATTATGATTTGTAGATAAGAAGCGAAGCAAAGAATAGTAGAAATGGGACTATTTGAATCCAGAATTATTTAAGCTAGGCTACATAACAATTTTCTATTGCACGTTCTCAAACGATTGACAATATAGCATATCTAATGTAAAGTATAATAGTATTGTATACAAAGACGTACTATAGAAACGAAAAGGATTAAACTACCTAACTAGTTTTCCTAAATCTATAGGGACAACATATACGTGTTCGTTCTTTTTGAACATTGTTACGTCGGACCTTTGATTATATATATGTCTAGATGGAGTGTCACCCTACAATCACAACAAAGAAGCAGAGACAAAATGGTTATGCATGTGTGCGTGTAGGTGTCATTTTACACTGCGCGTTGACGTAAATAATGATACCAGCTTCTACGATTCTCCCATAAATAATGAAAAAAAAATTGACTAATTAAATAAGTTTGTATACATAGTGTTATTCGGTTTTAGTGTCACATTATCTAGCTGTTACCTTTTTATATAAATCAAAATTACTAATTAAATTAGAGTTAGGCGGTAGTATATTGTAGTCTACTAAACTGTCTGTAATCAACTCAGTTAATTAAATAAGTATCAAAATATTTTCCAAAATTTAAATGAAAGATCACATGGTCAAAGTCAATAATAAAACAAAGTCAAAAAATTAATTTTAATTTTAAATAAACACGTTTACAAAGACTTTGGTGATAAAACAATACTAAAACCAGGGCAATGACCATCTCTTTGTATTTGGTTTTTGAAAAGTTTTCGCTTAGAAGCTACGTTACTTTTTACTTTTTTTAAATGATACTATAACTTTATAGAACATTGAACCTTGCTTGGCACTGCTCCTTTTGTAAGTCTTCGGCGCCCTATCTTGTCGAAAGTACTCATGTCCTTGCTGCGGAAGTGATCGGAACACACTAAGCTATTTTTTGTTGGTGTCCACATCGCATCTCCGCGGCTTTTTTTAATGCGGTCTATCCACTGACTCCTAATAATAGGATTACTTGGAATACAAAAAAAAAATATGTTACGTTGATGACCATCATTTACTAATCAAATAATAGTAGATAATATTTTGGAGAATCAGAAAATGTCTATCCGGGCAATAAAAATGGAAATTAAATCTATGATTTGATACTATTGATTAGTGTCACCTATTATTTTTTTGCGCAATGCTTAAAAAATATCCTTTATACATACATAACATAAACACGTGAAGTTGGGAAAATGAAAAACAGGAACTGGCAACACTGATACAATATGGCGTGATTTAGTAAACATAAATTAACATAATTACAAAAAACAAATATTAATTTTCTGGGTCACTTGACCGATGATAGGTGATGTTATTGGCACTTTTTAGCCTTCCTTTATAATTCCGGCAGACTTTAATTGCACATGTCGTCATTTTACCACTGTTATTTGTATTTTAGTTAGAGCGCGTAATACGTTTTGACAGTTAAGCGGCACGATCTGTTCTGATTGACAGGAAAGCTCCTGTCGATGAACAGTACATCGACTTTTTTTTCCACGCTTGCGCGCACTCGACGCTACATCTAGACATATATATAATCAAAGCGTCGGACTATCTATTTACGGATTTCCCCTAAGGGCCGCTCTATAGAATCGTCTCTAGGGAACACAATATTATGTATAACTTTGATGGTATAATCTTATAACTTCGTCCCCTTGGACGATGACAAAGTGAATTCTCATCATTCTACAGTTAATTATCTACTGACTTGCGCATCGTACTTTTTGACTTTGATAAATATTGAGTAATGACTTAATTTATTCATGGAATTTTTATTAAGATTATGTTTTGATACAGTCACCTACTTTGTTTATGTTTTCCTCATCCGGATATTAAATGCCTATACAGCGTGATATATTCTACTGCTTACAGTAACAATAAGTGATTGTTTATCAAACATTTCTTTATTGGACACATGTTTTTTACCTATACATATAGAAGTGTTTGTATCCAGAATTACGAGCAATTGGTAAATACCCTTGTTCAAAGAAAAAGTTTGCAAATTAAACAAGAACTCTTTACTTGGGAAGCAAACAATTGATTTCCACTTCAGTTACTAGATACTGAATCCTTTCGTAATTAAATAAATTTCGTTACCCTTCATCAATGTGAAAACTATTACTGATTTAGAACATTTCTATAAAGAGACCGGAATAAATAACTATGCAAAATCTACTTAATTTCATACGTGTGCTCTATCCTTAATGTTTAATATTGTTTTACTTATCATCATAATTTATAATGTCCCATTATTTTAAAAGAAAAAAATTGACTCTAGAGTCTACCTAAAGTACCTATTACTTTATATACTATGGCAAAACATCTATACAACCTACTAATAAGAGTCCGATAACATGATAAGAACGCTTTCCATTAACTTTTTAAAGTCAGTGAAAATTATAAAGAAAATTTTTAACAAACTATAATCATAGCTTCACAGACTACTAAAACATGAACGTAGGTGTAGAAAACTCAACACTCAACGTAAATTAACGCTACTTACGTAACGAAATCAAAACGTTCACCACTTTAAAGGCACTGTAATTTCAGTGGCTCCTTTTGACTACGACCACTGATTTGAAACGCCGTCCGAAAACGTGGAATTCGAAGCCCAAATCTGTACGGTACCCTTTTACGACACACTGTAACGAGACCAACCTTTAACCTTTCATGTTCCCTTAGTCGGACTATTCCGCTGGTTGATTTACGTCCACAAAAGGGGTGTATTTTAGAAATATTTTATAATAGTAAATATGTGTAGTATTGACGGCGGGTTCGCACCCGGCTATCGGGACCCCTACTAAAACTTGGGCTCGTTTATTGTGGGTATAATCATAAATCTCACGCCACGTTATTGGCAACGGCCTAGGGGTTACGTGGGTGGATAATTATGATAACTTAGGGGTAGTTTATATTAGGGACCCGAAAAAATATGTACCCAACATTATCTCGGGTAATGTTTGGATTATGTGTCATATTTCCTCTTTTGCCGTTTGTTATAATAACTGCTTTGACTTAGTAAGTTCTACAGATATGTTGTCTTTGTTTTTTGATTGTTATATCTGACAAGTATTGTTGTTTGCACCAGTGTTTCAGAACACATTTTAATTTATCTTATTTTGAAGTAATGTGCACTTTTCTACTCACCACACAACGCAATGAACGCCAAAAACTTCATTTTTACGTAATCAGAAAATCTCATAATTACATAATTTATATAGTCTAATTCACAATAAAATTAAATAAAACTCAGTCACATCATATCATATACATTGACACTGTTAATCGTATCTTTAAAAACAACAAACACACAGTGGCACTTTTCCCATTTTATCCTGGACAAATTTTGAAACACAATTGTTGATGTTGAAAATTTTCAAGTTAGTTTGGTAAGTTTACACTTGGCATACACCACCGTTCGCGCGCGTATTCCATATTTGAGTGGCGCGGGGAACTGAGCCGTGCTCCCAGTTCGAAGGCTGTCCGCCTAATGTCCTTGGTGTTTCCCGCTAGGGCAGCGTCATGCGCACTGTGCACTCCCCTTTAAGGGCCCTTAAGTGGATTAAGTTTTAAAACTTTGACAATTGATAAAATGGGATCCAGTTTGTTTTGATGAAATCGTTAAGTGAAAAGTTGTAATGCCAGGTCTTTATTTGATAAATTAATGCATTCGGGAAAATCGTTAAGTCCGTATGCCTGGAATATTTTACTCAGCCGTTAACCCCTTGTTTCTGAACTGCTCTTCACTGTAAGCTTTACAAAAGTCATCAAATATTTAAAAGTATCATTTTTATTCGCAGTTAAAAGCATTTTAATTTGCGTAATTTATTAAAATTATTTATTTTATCTATTTTCGTAATCATTAATAGTTATTTTATATCACGAAACAAATGTTTGTTTGGGTGCTTCTATAAATAGTATCATCGTTCTATTTCCCACCGTTTCTATAATATACCCTTGGGAGCGTTCATTGTTGGTTTATGAGGTGAAATTCCAGCAATATGCGCGTTGCAGATTGTCAGTAATAATGACAGCTTATATCATGATACCTGTATCAAAATTGAAATGCTACCAAAATAGAACTCCATGTCTAGCTAGAAATAAGTATTTATTGTAAATGGCAAGATAAGAGGACTTGAATTCAAAAACAGAAATATTTGCATTTTATGCAGAACATTATATTCTGTCGGTCTTAAATAACTGATATTATTTTAGTTGTTAAAATAAAAACCATTAGAATACATAATCATAACATATTAAAAATAAAACATTATTGGCCTTACTACAAAAACTTAACCACCTGTTTTACACTTGTTTAAAAAAAATTTGGCTGCAAAATGAACCATATGTCAACGTTATAATTTGTCATTTTTTTAGACAAGTCTTAACTGACGTTTAAAAGTTTTTGTGGTAAGACGGTATTTATTTTTATCAACGCAGCATGTAAAATATGAGTTTTTGTCCTACATTCATAGCCAATCAGGTTGATGGAAATCCTTTTCAGCTGTTCCTGGTTGCTAGCAATAGCCAATAGCTGACTGTCTGTCTCTTTGTCCTCCAAACCACGTCCCATCGGATATGGTACATTCCGTACTGAAAACTTTCACATAGTCGGGAGATCTTCAATATTCTATGAAGGTACCTATCGAATATTTAGGATGATTAAGTATCTAGGTGATGCGATACCTAGGGTGATTATCGTGGTCATGTATGATATCTAGGTAATCATGTTTTATAGTTAATTTAACTCCGCTACTCACTTTTAAGATGTCTGTGAAATTTCACATTTTATAAAAAAAGTTACAAAGAGACCTTATCTGTGCCTTTATAGACATCACATTGTGCCTATTAATTGATTAACTTTTGATGCATTTTCACAACACTTATTAATAACGAGATGTCAATACGTTAGAAATCGATATTTTCTTTAAACTACACATAATTACTTCCTACGTCTGGCCTTGTCACTTTTTTCATGCCATTATCTGATAGAAATTTGACTGTCAAACCCTTATCACTTGGATTTTTCTATAGAAATTCCTATTATAATATTGTTATTACATCCTTGTGGGTGTATGTTAGCATAGATTTTGTATAAAACTCCAATCTAATATTGGGTTGACCGTTAAAATTAAGTAAGTGTCCATACATTTTGTGAAAGATCTCATGAGATTAGTGAACATGGTAATATTTTTGGTTATTTTTGCCTACGTATTTGAAACATTTGTTAAAGTAGCAACTTGCATGTAGGTATAAGTTACCTATACTCGATATTTTTGTAATGTCATTATTTAGATACCTATCAATGAAAAAAGTTGACGACTAATGAAATATGTTTGATTGATTAAATTTTGATATCGTTAAACAATAATTGAATCATTTCTTATCCACGTATGATGTTTTCGAATACATAAGTTGATTGATGAGCAAAAACTTTTGCATATACAAAAAATAAAGAAAAATATACAAGCAGTTTTATTTACGACATCGGATAGGTACATTATTCTGAAACAACAATATTCAAAAACTTGAATATCAATCGTGTGTAAAAACTCCAATACGCGGGAGTGGCAAGCTATCAAACTACAATAACTCCTTGCAACACCCAAGTAAACAATTCGGGGAAGGATGAAAAAAATGTTCGAAAACTTTGAACAAACATTCGACGAGAAGAAAAAAGTAATTTATTCGTCGTACGTCATATTTTTCGCCTCGGGGCCCTCGTAAAGTTTGCGTACATAACGCGTCGGTGTAATAGTAGCATTATCTACGTGACAAAACATTGGTAGACTTCAATTTTGTATACATTTTATGTACTTACCTGCGCCTGTGTTCTTTTTATCTGATGCCTTCGTGGTTAGGCATAACAACGCAATCAGATGAATAGTACCTACATAAATTCGTACGTGATCGAAACATTTTTCTTCTTCAATACATTACGAAAGAAAGTTCCAACGTGTCTGTCTGTCTGTTTGCAATAGCTTCATAAACGGCTGGTAGGAAGATAGAAGTGTTTCCGTATGTTGATGACGCTGTTGACAATAATTCCATTTAAAAAATAAAACCCATCCATGTGTTTGTATTTTTTTATTTCCAATAGAGTAATTACTAAAAAGCAGAATTCAAAATAATAAAAATGCCGCGGGACATGAAATCAAACATTGATTTAATTTATAACTGAAGCAGATTATTTTATTCAATTAATTTATGATACAAAAGAGATTGAATACAAAATGTATTGTTGATACAGTAAATAGCAGCCTAACAACTGCATGGAAGTCTGTAATCCCATTGTATCGATTGCATTCCAGTTTTATCTGGTATTTGCTTTGGATCAGTGCAACGGCCCGGCCGCTGTTCGCCGATTGTCAATCACTAGGAAATGTGAATAGTTCTTCAATGGAGCCCTGTCAGGAGTACTGGCAGTTACGCTCGGTAAAGCCTTGCTGAAAACCAAGAGCTATTTTTGTTTAAATTGTGCTAATTGGAAAGAGAAACGTTCGGTTTGACGTTAACACTCTCTTCAACCCTCTACTGTAGGTTTTATTCTTTAAAGTTTTAAACTTTGTATGGTTCTTTATAGCAGAAGTATGCTTGCACTGTTCTCAATTACATAGATTTAAGTATATAATTGATTGCTTAAGCAATTAAACTTTTCATTTTGTAAATGCATTCCTACTTTTTTGAGTACTTAGTCAGGCTCAGTAAGCAGTGTAAATAAAATATCGGTTAAAATAAAATTGACACACAGAAAAACTCCAAACACACTCTCTAGAGATAAGAATAAACACCACATTTCATAAAAAATACAAAGACAGAACACACCGTTGCATTATCAGGCTTTTTAAAATATTACTCACTGTATATACTGTGTATATCAGAAAAAGTTTCCTCTAACTCCACGTGAAGGGGTTGGATTTAACCGTGCCGGATGCGGCACTCGGCGAGAACGGTCCGGTTATACGAGCACACTTTATTCGAATGTTAGTGGCCGTAAACCGTCAAGTGCCCTGGTCTAAATGAAGGCGATACATGCAGTATTACACCTGTCTGACTCGCTTTTTATATGCCGTAAAGTCGTGTCCATGGCTGGATTGGATACGAATTGCTTCTATAAGTAATATTCATTGAAATTGTTGAAACATTTTGGTACCTATATTTAAACTATTGGTCTTTCGTTTTGAGAGAACAATTTGATTTAGTCTGAAAAAGTATTTTTTTTTTACCTCAAGATGCAGGCCATAGTTTAGTTTTGGGGGTACCTTCGGAACTCAAAAAGTCGCGGTCAAAAAGTCGCGGTGGCCTAGTGGGTAAAGAACCAACCTTTCGAGTATGAGGGTGTGGGTTCGATTCCAGTTCAGGCAAGTACCAATGCAACTTTTCTAAGTTTGTATGTACTTTCTAAGTATATCTTGGACACCAATGGCTGATAAAAAGGTGAAGGAAAACATCTTGAGGAAACCTGGACTATAAAGTCTGAAATCACCAACCCGCATTGTGCAAGCGTGGTGATTAACGCTCAATCCTTCTCCGTGTGAGAGGAGGCTTGTGCCCAGCAGTGGGACGATAAAAAGGGTGTGACAGACAGACAGCTTCGGAACTGTAAAAGTGAATGCTTATTTTTTTTTAAGTTTTAAATTTTATTTTAACTAACTACTCCTGTATAAATGCTTATGCCCTTAATTGCCCATGTCGGTCCTTGTACGTTAGTGCTAAAACATATTATTCAAAACTCAGATTTTTTTGTAAATGATTGACGTCGTAACCAAAAATTCGTGTTCTACGAATTTTGATTCGTAGTAGACAGGTATTGATTTTTCAAAAGTTGAATGTTTAAAGCTAGTAAATATGTGTCTGTGTATGTAGGTAGCTTTTAGTAAAAGAGCTTTTTCTAGGAATTGCTACCACTAGGTATTCATGTTTTGGCTGCTTCTGTTTTGTCCAAAATTCACACAGTATGGACAATTCAACAAACAAAGTTCCTGGAAACAAACATTTCAGCTTTATACGTGAATGGCAATAAATATCTGACGACTTTGATGACCAGTTACTATGAAATTCTGTATTCATTTCACTGGAATTACTTTGTAACGATTTTTAAATACGCGTACTAACAGTCAGCTTAAAGCCGACATTTGAAAAGTACTAAACTTCAACCCTGAAATGTTTTCCTAAAGTGTTATTACTTCTTAAACCATATCTTATTACTTTCCTGCAGATCAAACAGAATAGTGTCGATATCATCAAAAGATATAGCTTTAGCGTTGGGGCGTACATAAAATATTATAGGGGCACTTACTGATGCGGCATAAAAGGGAAACACACAGTCATAATATTTTAAAATTAAGTTTTATGGCCAGCCAGTACTATATAATACTCATTTTATAAAGATTAACGAGAAGGACTTGCTCCGTCCATCCATTAGCAAACTTGCTTCGTAATTTAAAAACTAAAAAGCGTATTTTTAAACTACCGGCCTTCGTGAATTCGATGCTGTGCGACAAAAAAGTCTTAGTGCTCTACTTATGAGTAAGTTTGGTCATTTTTTGCATTCTATTTTACTGCAAACTAATTGAGGAGTGAGTTTAAACTTGCGTTATAACTTCACTCATTAAAAACTTCTTAGTGAAGATCAACTGCCAAAGTGCTAACTTGATGAATCAGTCGAATAAGGTAATCACTTTCTAGAAAGAAGGTTCTATTAAAATGGTATCCAGCTTAGTTTTTATTAGTCTTGTTTCAATATCCCATCATGTGACTTTCAACAACATAGCTTAGGGTAAGTGTATGCGGTGCATGTAGCTGGAGCAAGTTAACATGCGCAAGTGACCCGCGCGCACGCAACAGAGCACGCGGGCGGGTATTTTGTTTTGATACATGCGCGGGTAAATATGTAACCAGCGCATGTGGTGCGAGCTACTTGCACCGTGTAGACGCACCCTTACTGTAACTATTCTATTTCGTTAGACGATCGTAGTAGGGGTAATGTACTCGGACGTATTATAGACTCCGCAAATTAATGATATTATCAAGTGGTTTCCAAAGGGTTGGGTTGAAGTGCATGTACTATCGTAATTATATTCTATACAAAGGCCGCGTTAGTGACGAACCTACGCATATTGCTATCAATTCAAATTTTGATGGAAATTTCGTAACGTGAAAATCAAGCTGCCTGCGCCTTCGGGTAAATGTTTTGGTAACAATTTAAAATGAAATTCAAATTAATTTCTGGAGGTAAATTATTTTTAATTGCTGGCAAAAATTAAGTTGCCTATGAAACTTAATAGGGTAGGTACCTATCTTAATTTTAATTGTGAGACAAAATTGGACGATCTTCAATGATTTTTATTCGCTTAAAAAGTGATCGTGTCTCGTAGTCTGGCCAAATCCCAGATCTGCGAATTCTACCAGATTCCTTTTCGAAGCACTATCGGAAGAGCGCTGTTCGCTGTTTTGAATTCGACAAAAAAAGTCATTGGTGTATATATTCGAGCGAGTAAAGCCCAAAATCCAGAGTTAAATCTTACCTAACTAGACGTATCGAAATCGGGCATCCTTTCGCACTGTGTTGTTTTATTGCCTACTACTGTACGTACACATGCGTGCAAATTATTCGACACACTACAGAAAATCTAATATATGATTATAGTGCCACTTAGACTGGTTTTAGTACTTTTTCTATGTCTAGATTACGTAGTAAATACATATTTATAGATCCTTTCGTCGTTTGGATTCTGTGACTTTCACAGCAGTAAATTGGCACACTTTACTCAGTTTATGAATCATTAATATGCTGATAAAATCTTTGACATCTTCTCAGGTTTTGTTTGAATTAACATTTGGTTAATCTAGAGCAAATATCTGAAATTCTGAAATGTCAAATGTTTGCTACATTTGAGATATTTGAATTAAACTAATTCAAGTATTTGTTTTTTCAATTATTAATTTATTCTACGTACTTCGAAATCAAGTTACATTTACACTTCAAGCGTTTCTTAATTTGGTTTCTTAATTATTTATCTGAATAATAAAATTCTTGCAAAATAAACTTGAAAAAAAAACGAACTGCTACAACAATTTATAGATATAAATTATATTTACAGTTATATCACAGCTAGCCATTGTTCGTTCAAGTTACTATGTAGGTACATTACGAAAATCAGTTAGTGTAAACCAGGATTGTCAAGAAAAACAATAATTTGCATAATCAATTACGACCCACGCTCACTACATTATGAGTACCACCCTTAAAATCTGCATATAAAACTCAGCATGTATAAGAATCTCTAACACGAACGCTAGATATTTCTTCGAACTGAACAAAACACTTGCAATCGTAACGACGTTTGTACGTTGTTCAAGCCATCTATTTCGACATAGATTCATCCCAAGAGAAATTCCACAGTGGCAGAATAACGCTCAGTGTAAAGCTTTAAATCCTAGCCCACTTGAATGGGATCAAACATAACTCCTGTCTGTAATGCTTTTCCAAGTTCTCTTGTATGTAAATCTGGAACGTTCGTCATTTGTTTACTGGGCCATTAATAAAACCTAATTTTAAAAATTAAAAATAAAAATAAAGTTCTAATTTTAAAAATAAAGTAGGTAGACAATATTGTCATTTTGTCAGTACCAAACGTCAAAAGTTAATGGAGACGAAATTATATATTCTATAACAGCCATTTCAAATACTCTATGTATACTTACTGACCGTATGATTAGTCGGTATGTCAAATTCGTGTCAGTCGTTCTTCTAGTAAGCAAAACCAGCGATAGAACATAATTATTGAAATACTAATATTGGGAACGGTCGTAACTGATGATAAATTTCAGATTGCAGCGATGCGACTGCAAAATACGTAAGCGGCTTCTCATATTTTCGCTTCATTATGCAAAAGAAAATATTTTCCGCAAATATTCCTAGATTTTTATCGTCAATTGCTCTTTCTGCCGTATAATATCACCATTCCTATCACGCGAAACACTGAATACGCAACCGAGGCTGTAACGAGTGGTTCATATTTTTTGTTTTTAAATGTTCACGTCGCTTCACGATTCAAATTCACGCCTTGTTTATTTGTCGATAGACTGAAATACAAAATGTCCACAAGAAGCGCAACATTTTTTTAGTTTGTTGTTTTAGTTAGGCGAGTGAACTTTAGTATATATTTTAGTTTCACAGGATAACTTACATTCAGTAGATACCAACATAAAGAGTTCTTTATCAACAACAATCCGTACTAATTTAATAAATGCCATAATAACTTAGGCTGGTTGTCTATCGCACTTTTACATCAACACTATAAGATCTAATTGTGATTAATTCACCCGTGCATCGGAGAGCACGTAAATGTCGGTCCTGCGCCTAATCTCTTTCCGGTCGTGTCGGATTGCCATCCCATCGGGTTATGAGAGTGAAGGAATAGGGAGTGCACTTGTGTCTGCGCAAATGCTCGTGCACTATAAATAGTCCTGCGCAGCTGGCTGATCTCCTTAAGTGAGAGCAGCCGCCGTGGCCGAAAAACGGCCGTGGACGCCATTATTATAAGATCTAACTAAATGCACTACACAGATAGTCTAAAGCCTGAGAAAAGATGCACCTACGCTACAGTTTATTCGGGTGCGAAGTGCGTGCGGTGCGCTTTGGGAAGCGGGTGTAACCGCGGGGAACACCTAGTAAAACATATGTACACTTAAGTTACTTTTATTGGAACACAAACTGGTAGTACTACGTAACACTTTAGGTCTCATATTATCTTACTAGCCGTTTTCCCGCGGTTTCACCTGCGTCCCGTGGGAGCTACTGCCCGCACCGGGATAAAATATAGCCTATGTTACTCGCAGATAATATAGCTTTCTAATGGTGAAAGAAAATTTAAAATCGGTCCAGTAGTTTTTGAGTTTATCCATTATAACCAAACAAACAAACAAACAAAGTATTCCTCTTTATAATATTAGTATAGATAACGCCACTACCCATCAAACTCCACTTCTTGAGCGCTACAAACTACTAAGCGCCGTACCAAATATGCATGTAATTTAGCCTGTTTGATGTTATGAACCGAAACACACAGTTCACTATTACATTGTGCACGCATGATTTCTGATTTACCGCTCCCAGGCTAAATTACTAAGCATTGACTGAACTGTGCTTAATTTTAATAATAAAGTTATGGAGTCTGTAGTTTACTGTAATATGCGAACATTCCTTTGTGTTTTCATAAGGCTGAGAATTTAAAAGTGTATTATTTTCCCTAGCTTCATATCTCTTGTATGTATTAGAAGCATACACTAAGTACTTAAGTATGCATAGGTATTATAAGGTAATCGCGCTCTGTATCAAAGTGAGGAAACAGCCTAAAATTATGTTTTGTGTATTAAATAGTTTTAAAGCTAAGCACTGATTTCAAAAGTGTTATAAATAATTACTCTTATTTACGTCCAAGTTGTTCCAAATTGTATTGGAGGCGCATTACATTATTGCCCTCGAAGCAAAAACATTGTAAAACTCTTGTGCGCTCCCAACAAATACCCTAAGCATTACATGCACATCAGACCTATAACATAAAACCGTCACAACATTTCACCCACAAAACATTAGTCTTCCCACTAACACTTAAAGTAACAAATTGCAAGTAAAACAGTACAATAGGTATAATCTTTGTTTACGCGGCGTCGTTTCTCTAAAAAGTCCGTAGAACGCTACCCATGTTCACTCGCATACTCCTTTAAATCCTTGGACTGAGAAAATAGGGCCAGACATATCGTACGTTACTTCCTTGTTTCTATTCGAGACAGGTTAAAGTGAAACGTGCTGTTATGCTTTATACTGGGGCACGATTTAAACTTTCATACGTATCATATTGTTTATGATTGTTTTATACTAACTTCCAAATAATATTGTGTGAAATCCGAATATAGCCACTATTATTAGATTACAATTATATTCTTCTTCGTACATCTTCGTATTTACCGCGATTGATTCACGAAGAGAGATTTCAGTTAAGTTCTTGTCGTCTGTTTATTTGTATTTAAGCGAATGATATTGTTAGTGGGAGGTATAAAATAAAAACCATTAACTTTTTTTAATTCAATAAAATGTTACCCATAGAAATATTGATCAGGTTCCTTAAGGACATCAGCGTCTGCCCCAAGTTTTACGTTTTGTCCCGCAAAATTCTTCTTATTGGTTTCTACAACAGTTTTCACAAACCTATAATAATGGATCGTTTGTTCCAACTTTTTGGTAAAATTAGCTTTTCCGAATCTTTTGACCCATTCTTCGTACAAGTCTTCTACTTCGTTCAAGTCGTAGAGGTGCATTTCTTCCAAAAACTTGTGTTGCTTTTCTCTCCTCGCTATCGCTTCTTTTTCATCCTCTACGTGATCGTCTACAATTGAAAATGATGTATTTAAATAAAATATTTCATCATAGTATTACTTCAATGCATAATCAACATTATCAAGAAAAGTATAGTATTCAAATCATATGTATTTCATTATAAATAAAAAGGGCCTATTTCATAATGTGATCAAAAGAAATCAAATTGAAACAGGAATCCATAAGTAGTAAAAATAGCCAAAAACACAAATAAAAAAGCACTTACAAGGTGAAATATCTATCCCAAAATGCTCTTTAATGTCAGCTGGATCCAGATCTGCATACCGGTTCAATTGATAAGCAATAACTCTACCTGGATGCTCCTCATTTAGTTTTTTAACTTCATTCATATTTTTAAGGAAATTGGCATACCCTTTCTGTTCACTATAGGGATTAAAATACACTCGGTGAAAATTATTTTTGAATCTATTAAAGAATACTGTGGGGTCGTCCTCTAATTTCACAAGCTTTATTAAAAGCGTTATTTTAATTAACGCAGTTATAATCAAAACTATCATATTATTGAAATCCACTCTTTCCCGTTATTTGAAAGTGAACTTCAGAATTTAACAAAACAAACGTTTAATCTAATTACACATACAATGGTGATAAATACGTAAATATTTATAATACAATTTTAACTGAAACTGATTGTAAAAACAAAGAACCGTTTCATTAACCGAAAAATCAATAATGTTCCATGCTCAGAACTCAGTGTGTGCTATTTAATTAGGCGTGTCACAGACGAATTGAAATTCTACACGGTTATAAGTAGCAAACAGTCGTCTTTATTAAATCTCTTGTTATCTGACATTGTATTGATACAAAAGGAGATTCCGAGAGTTCTCAACAGAATGAGGAAAATTTACATTACAAACAAAACGAGAAAAGGAACATCCCAGACGTGAAATTACAACCGTTGGGATCGTATCATGGTTCAGTGAAGCTGGCGCAAAATAATATGGCCTTAGAGGGCCTATTGAACATTTGGTACAGCAGCTTTATTTATCACTGACTTCACAGATCCACTGACCTTTCTGGAAAAAGATTTCATTAGAAACTATAAACAATAAATAGGATTCTTGGTTACATCAGAATTTGGTGTCTATCAAACCTTAATAATATTACAAACGCAAACAATGAGCTGAAATCAATGAAGCATCGGCTTTTTGTATTAAATATGTTTGGAAAAGGGCAACGCTCTTATAACAATAAGAACTTACAGCTCAGAGTACAATCGCATGAATTCTAGTGTGAACATAATCTATATGTAACTGTTAGCCCCAGTCTAGCCAGATGCTGTTGAATATCAATATTTCAGTCCGACAGATATCTGACCTCCCAAACCCCGGACTACACCTTAGTATATACTATACTTGTACGACAACCGACGTTCCCTAATGTACCTATAGGTAGTCTTAATGTCTAAACATACTGTTACTGACAACCGTCAAGGTTAAATTTAGAGTTTGATCAATAAGCACAACTGTTACTCATCCAGAAACAAAAACGCGTCGCTGATCTACCTTTCAAGCCCTCACATTTTCGAAACAAAGTTACAAAAGTAGATAGAATGATCAAAGAGCAAACTTCTGGATTCCAAGCGGTACACGTTACAATATTGTGCATACGGACATCAAAGCCGTTATAATCGAATTTATGCATACATAATATTCATAAGGAAGACCTATGCTATCAATAGTAAGGGCACGAATTTAATTTAGGCCCTTTGATCTAATATAATATTCAGGGGTCGAACTTTAAATGCGTTAGACCCAACGGTAATCTCTTCGTGTCCTTGCGATTAAAATTTTCCCATCGTTAGCCCCGCGTAGTTGATGGAATTTGATAAATGAATGATGCTTTTAGTACCTAACGTTAATTTGTACGTCAACTAACGAAGGTACTTATCGAAAAAATGTAATAAAATGCTCAGGTTCATCAATTTCTATCCACAGAATTGAACAATTCATAAAAAGTAAAGTTATGGATCGTATAGATTCAGATAATAAATAAATGTATTACCTACGCGACATTCGATACATCGATCATGTTGAAAACATGAACACAGGTAGAGGTATCCAATGAAATATACGACGGTATAAATCTACCTCAATGGAACATATTACTCAAATACCTTTTCCGATACAATAAACGTTTCTAATGTAGGTTAAGATAATCTAAACAGCAGTCGCCTTTACTTTATCACACTAACAATAAAAAGCTGAAATACATCAGATAACTGTCAATAAAACAAGTCGAAAAACTTGTCGGACAAACATGACAATGTAGGCGATGTCACAACTAATAGTCAACTAATCAGATAACAAAACTTGTTCATCGCAACCGAAGTTTGTATCAATATTTTCGCTCAATGTTATGTCCACGCCCGTATTGACTCCATTTTTTCATCCGATCGAACTTGTATACGACAGATTTTATGTTTACGTCCCTTTCCAAATACCATCAAACTCAAACCAGAGATGATTTATTGTTGAAATATCGATGCACGTATCCGCCGCAAAACGATATGACGCCTAAAAATGTATTGCCAAATAATAGCACCTCATAAATCTCTGTATTTTATAACGCAAATGAGAAACCGCTATCGAATAAGCTGGTAAAGGGATCGCGGAACGGATGACGTCATCATAATTATTGAGCTTAACAAAACTGGGCCTATAATTGCGAATGTCCAACCGTAATCAGAATCCCTTTGGTAATCAAAAATTTTTGATCTCTGCAAATTAACAGAAGGATGAAAACGATTGGAATAACGATTGGATAGGTATGTTCTTACCTGTCGTTAACATGGTGTGTTTACGTTTAGGCGTGCATAATGTCATGACGTGATCGGGATCACCTATCTTATGACGCTATTATTCTTTTAGAAGCCGTTCAACGTACATAATACGTGACTTTTTTCACAGATGAGAAGACTGGAGCTCACGGCTAACACTCTATCGGCGAAAATTGATTTTCCAGAGGAAATATTGTAAATTTTCTAGCTGCGCCAAGATGAACGCAGTGTCAGCGAAACGTCACAGTATAGGTAGGATAGGTACTTTGTGACTCGGTAATAAATACTTCTCTCGAGTTAAGCTTGGTAGCGGGACGTTAAATATCAAAGAATAAATAACTGACCTACTTCTGGTATCATGGCATGAATCCTTTTTATTCCGATGATAGTATAGAGTTTCAAACAACAAACACTGATCAGTCCTCTCGTCTCTCACCTTCGCTATTAAAATTTGTTACAACCATCGGTTTTGAAGTAATGGCTAAAACCAAAGCTAAAGCTAAAAGTTAAGCTAAAGCTAACAGCTAAGCAAATATACGCGATTTTCAGTATTTAAGTGTTCAAAACTTGGTACTAGCTATGTACATATACATCAATTAATTAGGATATTATCCGCAAAACCGTCGCTCACCTTTAGAAGTAAAATCATATTTCTCTTTTATATATCGGATAAGATTTACAAGTATAGCTTGATATTTATTTTCAACGGTTTTTGCTTACTAATTGGATCAGCTCTTTAAGGTTTTACCTTGTAGGAATGTTAAAATTTTGTTTATCTACACCGTACCTAAATGTTTAACTATCATATACTAATACACCTACGCACGGAGGAGAAAAGACTATACCTATTGTCAAAAACACTTGTGTACTGTAAGATATGCCAAAACTTATCGTTCTAAGATTTTAGTGCTCAAAACCTAAGGCAGTCATCATCATCATCAGTTACAGACCAAAAAAATAAGTGGACATCCTATGTTAGTTCGCTTGTACGCGTTTGTATCAAAGTAATTTTCTAATATGCGTCTTTGTCTTCTAAAAGTATATTCTTAGTCGCGCCTCAAACTGCTTTCTAATAAAGATATTAATAGGAACAATAGATCACGTTACTGAATACACGAAATGGTATCGCAACAAAATCATTACCAGACGTGAGTGTTTGCCTCCCCAAATTACAAAGGAAGTTCTATAACATTATTTTAATACATAAGCATCTATTATATAGATACACAAGCCGAGTAAAATTTACTAAGAACGGGATTTATTAGGATTAAAGTGTGATGGAATGATGATGTATGGGTATTACCTATTTCTTCAAAAACTTGACTAGATCATACCTAAGTAGTTACATTACCAGACATTTCTCATATAATTGCATCTACATATTTTCCTTCGATCGAAAGACCCAAGTAAGTAACTATAAAATGTTATCAATGTAACTCGACGAAAAATCGAAGTTTAACAGTGACAGAATAAAAGAATGATGATCAAAGCTATAAATTCGGACGACCCTCAAAATTTAACGATTTGAACTTTATACATCTTTCGGACTTCTCGTATCCTGCGGTTTGTAAGTCCATGAATGTTCACTATCTCAAAAGTCGAACCCTAACATAAACAAGGGCAGTGTTCGGCCAAGCTGTAGATGGCAGCACTTTGACCGCTCGACTCCGTTCGCTACGTAATAAAAACGACAGATGTACACAGTTTCCCAGCAAACATGTTGATGCTTCTTGTTTAATCACCTTTCAAACTTGTAACCCAAGTTAACCCTAGGATACTTAACCCAACCAGCCGCAACATAGTACGGGAGACTAAGCAACTTAAGTGCTTTGTCTCTTGAATTCAAAGCTGAATTTAGAGTTCGTCAAGATAGTGTTGAACTGGTTAGTGTTACTTGGAAAATATTTTACATGCGTTATTGATAAATTGCGGTTCTTTGCAGAGAATGGCATCTCACAATACAATATTCTCTCGTCTATTTGTAACAGTAGGTAATAGCTTTCCCTAGCATAAAATTAAATACATTCATCATTTATTTAAAGGATTCCGGAAACTGTGTTCAGTGTCATATAATGACAGTATCAGTAGTACAATATGTCGAGCATTCCTGGAATAATTATTTGGGCGATGCATCAAAATATGCACCACAGAGCGGTATCCAATACAAAATATATTAACAGACCGCTCCAAATACCAAATTTATGTGTGTCTAGTGGCCATAATTTATTCCAAACAATGGCGATCTCAAAATAATATCTGGCGGCTATAAAAACATCACACAATAGCCGGCGGACGGGTGAGAACTATGTCCCAAACAAAGTTGCACGTATTAAATAAAGCGTTGATGTATGGCCAACGTGATTAACCCTCGAATTTCGGCGCAGAATTACAGCAGTTACAGACGTCGCCAGAACTTTTCTTTAGGTGATAAACGTTCTCGCAAATTGCCCACATTTATTCGATGCGCCAGGAAACCGCCGCTAATGTGGACGAGAGAAATTCCTCTTTGTGAACCACCATACCTCTTTATACACTATGCCGTATTCATTCATACAACATTGAACTTTACTGAACACTCGTTGCAAATGAATTGAGTTGAAATTGCGCTTTAAAATCGTTTTATGGTTCAACGCGAGATTATCGGAAAATGTTTCCGTGGAATTAATTTAATTTCAATTATAATTATCGCGTGAACGATATGCTGTCGTTGTGGCACTGTGCTGTGTTATGGCGTGTTAATTGATTGTTTAAAGTACTTCGCTGGGCTGCCAAACCGTTTGTAATAAAAATTTCGTCTAATTTAATTCGCTGTAAATAGGGTATTACATGCATTTTGGAAATATATCTTAAATAAATTCTTTAGTCTTAATATATCTCTAAAAAATTAAAAATATTTTTTTTTCTCACGTTATGTATGAATATAAATTAATTGTTTTATCATAATTTCAAATTTCGCGCGCATTTCGCGAAAACGCGGCACACAACGGACGCCATGATTGTTTTTTGGTCATGACGTCATTACGTTAGTAATACATATTTTGATATGTATTGAAAATTTTAATAATGAGTAATTATGCTCCGTATCGTTGGTGTGTTGTTTCTGAATGTGAGAACACTAGTGTAAAAACACCAGACAAATTATTTATATGGATTCAAGTACCAGTGGATATAAATACTGACACTGATATATGACACTTTTGTTTACTACCGTAATGACGTCATTAGCATGGCGGCGACATTTCGTAGTGTTCAAAGACAGATAAAAAAACCTAAAAACTTTAAACTGCAATAAAAAATATATTTATGTACCTTACGAAGTGAAACTAACATTTCCCGATTGCTTTTCCTCTAAACAATCATTGTAATACACTTTTAATTTTTTTCTCATCTAGACTAAAATACCCTATTATTTCAACCTCCTGTTTAAAAGGTAATGTCATCTCCTCGTAATCCTTCCTCCGAGTCCCTTTTTTAAACTGAATTTGTATTACTTTCACCGGAAAAGACTAGTTCCATTGCTTGAAATATAATATAAACATATATCTACCTTATGGAAATAAAGACATGGAGAGGCGCTGGTGTATCTCAATAATAACTGTTCTCGTAAATGAATAAAATATTCTAGGTATTACACAATATTTACTCGAAAAAGCAAATAGAACACCACAGTTAATTTAAATGTAAAGTAACCAACAACAAATAAAATAAATGAATATGACACTCGTATTTAAACTTATAAATGTACTTTGATAAACATTGATTAACAGTGGTGAACCGCATCCATAGCGACACACAAGCAAATACCAATTGGTAGCAATATTATACACGGTTCAATGATTATATATCAATAACTGATCAAACAGAATTAACTTAATACACACTGAAACATCATCTAGGTACTAAATGAAGCTTTAGTACTCTATGACCCTAATAGACGTTTGAAATCAAACATCCATCTATGTACTGCAGTCTTTGGACCAAAATTTAATGAGCTTAACCTTACAATTAATTATGCCATGCACTTCACGTATTATAATTTTAAGACTGTCTGGATTCATACAATGTATTTTACTTACCCTTCATCCATATCGTAGCTTCATGTTTAGTACGAACACTGAAATTAGTCTACATTGTAAGGCTACCAGAAGCTTCTTGGCTTTGGCACGTTCTCGGGAAAACAAGCGGGAAAAATCACCTGATAATTCTAGACCAATTTTATTTAGCGTTTATTTCCATTTAAGTCAAGGCTTAGAATATTCGAGAGCTTCGAAGAAACGTGGGTCGGTTGGTAATCGGTTTTCGGCTGTTAAAACAATTTTTTTTATCTTGTTTTACTAATAAATTCTTCGTCTTGAAATCTGAGTATTCTCTTTTTTATGTTGCGATTTACTTTCTTCAGTGTTTCGTTAAAACGGTTTATCAAAATTGCCGGGCGATTTCAAAGTAAGTAACGTATTACAAGCATGTGCCCTAAAGAAACACGTATTGAACATTCACTTCGTATCAGTCAAGAGATCTATATTCTGTATGTAAAGTATTTACCAAAAGCCAGATATTTGCATATAAATCTTAAGCAATGCAATAAGCGATCGCAATCTCACATGCCATAAAATGAGCGAAGCAATCAACTATGGAATATTTCTCAAGTCACCGGTACCCACCGCGTGTCGGTGCGCTGCAGAAATTTGCAATTTTTCCTCGCGTAAAATCTATTCCGGTGAAAAATGCATCGGGGGCTGCTTTTGTCTTCGTACGGAAAAAGTCACGTTCTATAGACAGTGATGGTTACCGAACGGTTATCGAGTAGCTGCGGCACGTAGACTTTGGAAAACTGGAACGTTCAAGATTTGAATATTAACGTTACTCATATTAGCTACCTAATAATCAGATATCAGGCGATCGTGTAACTTTGAAAGTTTTGAAGAACTCAACAATTATGTTTTAAATTATTAAAAAGGATTTATAATTCTGAGTTTGTGTAGCATCGGACCGTTATTGCCCTAATCGAATTAATTCATCATAATATACTTAACTATGCCGTTGCATAGCATCACGAATTCGATACTTTGTGTTCGCCAAATTGCTCGGTATTCCTTGAAGGTAGGTGCACAATTTTGAACACTATGTATCATATAACGTAACTTTGTTCGCGAACGCTTACACGGCTTTCAACACAACTTGCTGAAGCCAAAAATATCGCATGCAGAGATGAAAATACAATAGCAATTGTTTTAAACGATTTCATGTGTTTTATTTTTAACAAAATACTTATTTACAATTCACTTTCGACATATCATCCTCATGTCTGTTTCAATAAAAATAAATGAAATAAATAAATATATTACTATGTTTCGTAATGTCTATAGAAAGGCAGCTTTAGGTTGGCTAAATCTATGGCGTGACCATTCACAAAGACATTCCGCAGACAAACCATCGTACGCGGATTATGTTTCTCCATTTCCAATAGAACAAAAGAATGCTTTAGAAGTTTTGACGCCTTTCGGATATTTCCAATTTCCAATATTATATCAATTCGAAAATTCTTCATAGTGAAAATGATATTTTTATTAAATTCTCATGCTCTTCATTGCGAATTTATTGTCTTTTTGATTTCGCAAAAGTTTATATTGGAATGAATCGTAAAATTACTATCGGACATCTTTGATTTTTAATCTATTTTTGCTTTGCTTGCTTTCCGATACCGATAGCGTGGATGGACGTTTAATGATCTATATTTTAAGAAAACAAAAGAAAATCTGTGAAAAGCTTTTTCTCTTGATCGAAATGAATTTATCAGGAGTTGGTTATGGCGGGTAAGGAATAACGTGCTATTATCGTAAACAATTACTTGGTGCTCATAATCGCTCACTTTACGAGGAGCAGGATATTGAGCTGCCCAACTTTTGCGTCAACAAAGCAGTTTGATGTAGTTCACCCCAGTTAGACAAGCAGAGGCTCCAATATTTATGACAACTTCCCCGCTTGAATACAAACATAAAGTTCAAAACTAGCTTAACCCTTTGGGAGAACTCTCATCTAGCCGGAAATCCGAACAATTTGGTAGGAATTGAACAGTTCTGTTTCATCCTGAGTTCCAGTAACTAATATAATAATTCGGCTGCTTCAAGTCCTACTGTTTTTTGCATTATGGTGAAGTTCTAAGAAAATACGAAAATTATTAAAAACTTCACCTAAGAATGGCAGATGTAGCTTGATCGTGTGTAGTGGTTTACTTTATAAGACTATTGACGCAATCACATCATACATGGCGTCCACGGCCGATTTCAGCCACGGCGGCTGTTCTCATTTAAGGAAATCAGCCAGCTGCGCAGGACATATTATAGTGCACGAGCATTTGCGCAGACACAGGTGCACTCCCTATTCCTTCACTCTCATAGCCCGATGGGACGGCAATCCGACACGACCGGAAAGAGATCAGGCGCAGGACCGACATTTACGTGCTCTCTGATGCACGGGTGAATCAATCACCAACTTCCAGACTACGGGCTGCTTTTGTGAAAGTTTAAGAAAACCCACAAAGCGATTTCGGCCCGACCCGGGAATCGAACCAGAGACCTCGAGCACAGCAGCCGCGCTTGCGACCACTAGCCCAACGAGGCATCATACATAATGCATATCAAAAACAATTCAATTCATTTTTGATCATACAACGTCTTGTTAATATAGTCAAATTTAGGATAGTGATAAAAACCTACCAGGAGTTGAAACATACTAGGATTACTTGCTTGATTCACTTTTAATTTTATTTAGCTATATTAAATTAGCGTTTTCGACCATAGTCTCTTATACCATATCCAGTTGGTTTCTTTTTTGAAGTCTTCGAACGCAGCGGCTTGCGGTGACGTCTGAAAAACAGTGATTACAATTTACTAAGCGAAATTGTTATACAATTTGTAGGTTATTGTATCTCATCTTTACGTTTATAATAGGTATTAATGGATAACCATTTTGCGTAGCCAATTTCACAATTATAATATACTAGCCGTTTTCCCGCGGTTTCACCCGGGTCCCGTGGGAGCTACTGCCCGCACCGGGATAAAATATAGCCTATGTTATTCGCAGATAATATAGCTTTCTAATGGTGAAAGAATATTTAAAATCGGTCCAGTAGTTTTTGAGTTTATCCATTACAACCAAACAAACAAAGTTTTCCTCTTTATAATATTAGTATAGAAATATAGATAGTTCAACCACGATCTTTCACAAGTCACGTATAATAAACTAGTGTAGTAAACAAAACATGAATGAAATGAAAATGTAACGTACTTGGGCTCATCCTTCATTCTCAATATAATTTTAAGTTCGGGATCAATTTTTTTCTCAGTTTTCCTTAGATACGCTCTTCTTTCTTCGTCCGAAAAATCAGCATATTGATTTGGTAAAACCTTCTGTTGTGTAAATGATTGCGCGTTTATACTATTTATGTATCTCAGAGTTTGCACAAAGTTCATATATCTCTGGTTGTAATCGTATTCACTGTCAAACGTTCTGTGATATCTCTTTATGAAATCTTTGTAAAGTTCGGGCGCATCCTTCAATTGGAATACAAAGTTGGTTCCCGTATGAATAGGCTTAAAATTAATTATGACTATTCCCAGAATAAAATATTTCTCCATTGCACATAATAAATATCTTCATTAGCAATAATAGTTTGTCCGTCTTCACTGATTTTTACATCAAAACTGTAGTGGTTATCTGAAACAAAGCGTAAGCGTGACATTTCAATAAAAACTCAATTTGCTGGTCTTATCTGCAAATGTCATCATAGAGAGTTAGGATAGTCGTAAAAACTATAGCTGAATGTGGGGAGTTTCTTTTGGGATGTCATAATTACCATGATAACACGCCTCCGGCTTCGTAGGTCGACCCTTTCCATGTCATGGGGCCGCTGGTCGACCAGCGACCTGGACCCGCCCACAAAAACCCGGGATTACTTGGCATTTTAATATATTTATCGAGATTCAAAGGGCTCATGTCGATGTTAGTTGTTAAAGTTGAAGGAAGTTAAAGTTAAAAGTTGAAGGATTTCAGTTACTTCTGGGGTGAATCTGTGTTCATTCTTGAATGAGTTCGTTGATCCTGAAAATTAAATAAAAATGTAATGTTATTCGAAACACGTATATATATACTTTATCACTTATATGTTTACTTATAACCTTGTTAGGAGTTGAAAAATCTCATACAAAATACACTCGAATAAACATAAATATGTCTTTACAGCGAAGGTCGTGAACAGTCAGGCACATTACTTCTATTGCTATAACATATCCCTACAAAGGACGAATTCAATGTTATGGACGCAATTTATTCCACACCAAGATTCGATCCCAATGACACTCAGGCATTCGCATTTGTAAAAGTCAATGAAATATCTCAAAGGCAATAGAAACGTACCCATCCGTTTGTTCCGTCGTTGGTGGCTCACAGCGAGGGATATTCGCCAAATAAATGGATATAAATGTATCGTCGTAAAGAGACTGAAGTTACTCGACTGTGACCGGAATATGCCCTCGAAAATAGTGTAATATGAAATTCATACCGCACGATTTATAGCATTGTTATTAGGAATTTCAAGAACTGTATTCATACCTTCATTCTTTCATGAAAAAACTAATAAATAGATCTGAATTGCTGTCATCTTTAGATTACTATATTGCGGTCATAGGTGTCATCATGCCACCAATGTTTGTTTCAATGACATTCTTTACCTTTACATATTTTTACTACATAAAGTCTGCTTATCTTACTCAAATAGCTATCGCCGTCGTTCTTATATACTGTTCGGAAAATAGTCTCAAAAACGATTCTTCCAACCAAAGTCCTTCTAACAAAGTTCCAATCAAATTCGCATATCGCCAAAAATACGGAGCCAAATACCGTTTGAAAGACATTACGTTTTACGAGACGCTGAAACAGCTCTGTAAGTGCAGTTTTGGCGGGTCAGTGTGAGTGGTGACCACTTAATGGACTGTGTGTACCTCCCTTTTCTTGTACCTGAGAGAGAGACACCTAGCTTTCGGTTTTCTGTTCAACTCCTCGTTACGTTGGCTCACGTCTCCTCTTTTAACAGAGCGCTAGGAACTGTTGACTTTACTAAATATACGGAGACTGTGCTTCTACGTGTTTAAATGTATGTAAGTTGAATGTTAAGGTGGAAGATTGTTTGAATTCTAATGAAGGCTGCATTCACGGTTCGCTTGAAATGTTTGCGCTATAGGTAAATGAGAGCTATCGATGCATTAACTTCTGAAGCTGAACTGCTTTTATTAAAATTAAAATACAAAGTAGTTTTACCTAGAACGTTGACGGAATTTGTTTCTTGTTCACTTAGTTTTTTATTTAACATATGATGGGTTACACGAGTTCTTTGTCCAAGGTAATTAGCTGAAAAAATATTCTTTTTAGGGTTCCGTACCCAAAGGGTAAAACGGGATCCTATTGTTTTCGCTCCTCTGTCCGTCCGTCCGTCCGTCCGTCCGTCTGTCACCAGGCTGTATCTCATGAACCGTGATAGTTAGAGAGTTGAAATTTTCACAGATGATGTATTTCTGTTACCGCTAGAACAACAAATACTGAAAACTAGAATAAAATATATACATAGAATATTAGTTTGGATGGTACGGAACCCTACGTGCGCGAGTCCGACTCGCACTTGGCCGGTTTTTTTTTACACATGATGGGTTATACGAGTTCTTTGTCCAAGGTAAAATTAGCTGAAAAAATATTATTTTTTTAATAAACAGTCTAGACAAAGGCCAAAAAAAAATACTTCGCAAAAAAAAACAGATGTCATTTTCTAATTACGCTAACAGAAACCTGAAATAAATCCGAGATTTGATAGCAATAAACAACTTAGTGGGGGGCGACTCTTATCACCGTCTTGTACAAGACGTTATTTTTATGGGCCCTTGCAAAATGGAAGTTGAATTACGAATTCTGGCTGCGGCGTAGGGACATTTACACGATCTTTAGGTAGAACTTCGCTCGTTATCTAAAGAGTAACCCGGGAAGCGACTTACATGTCTTACTTAAGGTTCAAGGGATCGGTCTTCGCCGAGATTAAAATCAGTGGCCGAAACGAAAACCGATACCATTATTCTTAAGAAAACTTTCCCCTGGGAAAATAAGGTTTAATTAAGTCATATAGTATAATGTTTTAGGATATTTTCCTTTATAATAGTTCATAAGGCAAGAAATAAAGCATCAACATAGGTGTAAGAAAACGTGGAATGTGTCTTGAAGTCGAGTCTTTGTAGTTTAATTAAGCAAATTGCAATAAAGAAAATGAGAGATATGTCTGACGTGGAAAACTGTTTTCATAATGAAGACTAGCTTCAAATATTTTCAGGCTAACTCGAACTTGGTTTAACAATTCACAACTTGCTACGTATCTAAATATTCACTGCACAGACAGCACGTAAACCTACCTCAAACTCTCTTTTTTCAATTTATTTTCAAACTTATCATAATAGTGAAAGGTTAATATTCGATTGTCAAAATTTGACAGATTCGGGTAAATTGACCTGTTGGTGTCTGTAAATACCATTGTTGTCAAAAAAACAAAAGACGAATACATTACTCCGAGCAAAAAGAAAACAACTTATACGTACCAAACAGTTGTTTGGTCAATCCATACACAGTTGAAAGTCCAGATCGCCAAATATCCAGTACCCTTGGAAAATCAATAGAGCTAAAGGACCAATGGTGTCAAAAAAACAAAAGACGCAAATGAAAGCCTTCAAAAAGAAAATTCACTATAGTTACCTACCAAAACGCTGCTTGGTCAATTCATACACAGTTGAAAGTCCAGATCGCCAAATATCAGTACCCTTCGAAAATCAATAGAGGTGAAGGAGCGCAATCTATCGATATGTCGATGTCGATAGCCGCTATCTTGTCGAGGACATGAAAGATGCGGGAAGGTATGGCTCCGAAACTTTGTATTGGATTCTTACCTACTCGTATCTTTTGATTCCTACCTATTATGTTGAGAATTTCGTGTTATTAGTTAACTGTGTGGAAGTTTTTGTTTTAGTTGTGATTAGTTTCGTTTTTAATGCACGTATTCATTTTGGTTTTAAGTATAATCAGGAGTACAGCTGTCGGTAGGTACTCTAGCAACATGGTGCAGGTTCGTTTTTGCGCCCCGTAAGTACGTTTCAATAGTATTGTAAATATTTTATAGCAACGATTCAATTGTTACTGTATTATCTTCTAAATGTTTTAAGCAACATACAACTCTTTATGTATTCAAATACATTGACTCAATCAATTTTATTAAACTGTGATCTAAATGTAGGAATCTGAAACCGAACGTTACATACGACCTGCGTTGTTTTGAAGGGGGATAATAAACGTATTATCACAACATCCATCCATTATTCCATTTCTCTTTATTGTGAGTGATCACTTTAAAGTTGTTCACTCGTAACATAACGTATGTGACCACGTTTGCCGAATGAATTGCAGGATATTGCTTAGTTTTAATTTGAATTACTTTATCTAACTAATATAATCAAGAAGGAAGCTACTTTTGGAATGGGCAACTAGAATCAAATTTTTATATATCAGCGGTTTCACCCGCATCCCGTGGGAACCTCGGCACAAACCCGGATAAAAAGTATATATAGCCTATAGCCTTCCTTGATAAATGGGCTATCTAACACTGAAACGATTTTTCAAATCGGATCAGTAGTTTCTGAGATTAGCACGTTCAAGCAAACAAACAAACTCTTCAGCTTTATAATATTAGTATAGATTTTTGAAAAGTTCTTGTAAAGGCCTAAATGAAATAAATGATTTGATTTGATTTAATTTGAAGAGGAAAAATTTTTTTGTTTGTATGTCCCCTAAGGGCTCCGGAACTACTAAACCAATTTGAAAATCTCTTTCACTGTTGGAAAGCTAAATTGGCCCCAAGTAACATAAGCTATATTTTATCCTGGTACGGGCAGTAGTTCCCACAGGACGCGGGTGAAACTGCTGGAAAACGTCTAGTAAATAATAAAAACATCGTAATTTTCGGTATTTCTGTAAAAGTGTTTTTGTTGTACGAAAATTATTAAAATTTGTACATTTGCTTTTCACAATTTGCAAGAGCTGCAATTCGCAATAGCATACAATTTATCGAAGTCTGTCAGCAAGATGTTGCTCGTATGTAAAACGAAGTTCATGCATTGTTCAGATTAATTCTGAAGAGCAAATAAGTTTTGTCTGTAGAAGCAGCTTTACCTAATATACGTTATAAAGGGAAATGCCCATTCTTGGCCAAGTACTTGCCCATCTATGTGATAAATACAATAAAAATACTAAATAATTAATTTAAATATTGCGAGTATTTATCTGATAAAAAACCCCGGAAAAAAAAAGATGAAATTATTCAGAACTCAGTTGTTAAAATACTTCCGCTTCCGCTGTAACGATCATGACAGTCTTGTCAAAATAGAGAATTAGGGATTGAAACCCATATTGAAAAAGTCGATTTATTAAAAACCGGTTCTTGAAAATCGATTTTCTTTAAATATTTTCTAATAAACTAAAAAAAATATTTGTAAATATATATTCATTGTATTGTTATCATTAAACAAAATGTTTGGTGATTGATGTACCTTTAAACACGATTTTATGCGACTCCTTTCAAGGATTCCGTGTTTTCGGTTTATGACAAATATAGATTTTTCGATAAATTGATCCTACGTCCCATCCCTAATGCTCTTGTTTGTTGACGTTTATCGTTGACGTTTCGTATTTCACAATTTGGTTTGTGCTGTGCTCTTACGACTTGTATCTTTTCTTACTGCGTTTCTGATATTTCGACGAATGTTTACGATTATGGACCCCGTACCCGCCCCCGATGACGACCTTGGCTTTACATTGGATTCAGTACTGGATATTTTTTAAGTATTGGATTGAATAAAAACTTAAAAAATATATGTATGTATTTTTAGCATTATTTTCTGTTTACAGTTTGTGATGTTCCACCAAGTTCTATGTAAACATTTTTAGTTATTTCGTTATCTACGATGTCAACTCTAATGCCTACAACTTGTTTCTTTCTTGGGCATTACTTGGCCAAACCTTCTTTATCAAATGGGCATTTCCCTTTTACTTAGTATGTAAGTATTATGCAACAATATAATAAATAATATGTCTTTCAGTTCCATTTTAATATTTAATGTTGTCACTTAATGCAAAATGTCCTATAAAAACCGGCCAAGTGCGAGTCGGACTCGCGCACGTAGGGTTCCGTACCATCCAAACTAATATTCTATATATATATATATATTTATGGATATCGAGCAAAACTAAACAAAAAAATCACGTTAGTTGTATGGGAGCCCCCCGAAATATTTATTTTATTCTAGTTTTCAGTACTTGTTGTTCTAGCGGCAACAGAAATACATCATCTGTGAAAATTTCAACTCTCTAACTACCACGGTTCATTAGATACAGCCTGGTGACAGACGGACGGACGGACGGACGGACAGAGGAGCGAAAACAATAGGGTCCCGTTTTACCCTTTGGGTACGGAACCCTAAAAACTACGTCTGATGGACAAAGTCTCTAGACTCAAGAACACAAAAAGAGGCGTAGCTGGCCAGTACCTAGTTGCTACGACACCACAGCTGATTAAGTTTTGACAGCATCGCGCCGACTACGCCGTAGCAACGATAATGATTACGTACCAATATTCCTCATGATAAAAATGATTTTAAAATATATTTCATACTTTACATATTATTTCTATGTTTCTCTGAATGTATTCTGTTTGGTTGATACCAAATTACAAGTTATTATGAATTGAAATATTATTGCAAAAAATCTATAAAAAATAACACAACTATCATAAATTATTTCAATGATAAAAAAACACCAGCATTTTCAAATTCATTCATAATTTGTAAACCAAACTTCAGATATAAATCCTTCATTCATTAGAATTGTTTTCTAGCTAAATAATAAATAACACTGTAACGGATTACCTAATTGCATGTTGATGCACCTCTATACTTTCAAAAATAAACATTAGTATTACGTACCTACTCTTGCGCTATAAATTCAAAACAGAACATATGTTCAACGCAAGTTGTCGGGAATCGTACTCGAAGAATCGTGGCGGAAAGTTTTAGGTACCTAAGCATGCAATTATTTTAGGAACTGTCTTACAAACGACTTGCTTTTGTTTCGGTAGGTGTGCTCATGTACCTAATGTTTTGTTGTAATCGTTTATCAAATACTTGAGACGACTTGTTTGTTTTGAAACAAAACTACTTAAACTTACCAATTTTAAAGTAAATTAAAAATAGGCTAAATTTAACCACCTGTATGAGCAAATTAATAATTATATTCGTTTAACAGAGGTAGGGTTATTCTTACATAAAGAACCTTTTTACAACGAGTATTATTTGAACTCCAACCTCGATGTAACAAGCGGCAGGAATCAAAGCTGCCCGTTTAAAAAAAAGAACAAAAACACGAAGCAGAAAAACGGCAACAGCAAAAATATTAGTACATTTTTATTCACTTGCACCTTATTTCGCTTTCCTTTGTAGACAATGCGCTTTACAACCAAGGCAATCTACGTAAATAATGACGTCTTTTCTTAAGTCCGCTACAACCTCTGGAAGTATCTCTAAAAGCTGCGTCGTATCTCGTTAGGTTGGTACTACTGCATACAGTTTTCTACCAAACTAGGTGTGAAAGGCCAGTGTTTTTCTTTAGCACGTCAGTTTACAAGTTGTTATTAGTTCCAACGCGTAGCTTTTAGTTTTTAGCAAGGTTGTCTTAAAATAGAGTTTATTATGCTTTTACGTACGGCCAGCCTTGCATCGTTATTTTTGCTTCTTATTTATATTTTTTAACTAACGTGTATATTTTATAGTCTTTATTCTATATTTTTTCTATGCTGCCAGATATTCGCCTCACACATTGTAAAGAATGTTGTATACCTTAACAAAAATTCCAAAAAGGTTTTGACAAGAAGAATGAATTTCTCGTACAAAATAAATTTCGCCATTCCTATTCTTACGCAAACATCATTGCGTAGTAATTTCCGTATACAGCATAATTTTATTCCAGTACACTCACTTAAATTTTAATAGACGTGTAATATACACAGTTAACGGAGCTTATCTTTATTCGCGCCCATTTTTATGTCCGCCATCTTAGAAAATAATAATATAAAGCACCACAACGACATTACACACGTTCTTGGGTAACTAGCCTTTCTTATTTACATAAAAGAAATTCTTTTACGTTAAAAATGGCGGGAAATTGTGAGAATGTTTTTACGGAGGTTGTAAGTGCATCATAAATATGTCTATATTCTATGGAAATGGAATGTATTGTCAGTCTGTGTTCTTTGGAATTATGTGGGGCTGGGTTCGAACTGCTTTACATAAAAATATAACGAGCCGGTTGCAAGAGAAAGCGGAGTGTTGTATTCAGAAAGCTCTTTGTATGTTTTCATGAACAAGAAAGAAAGGTTCTCAGTATTATTGTGAATGGTTTCAGAACTAGAAGGTTCGAAGAAGTGATGAATGGTTTTAGTAAAATGAGAACGAGTAAATGATGGAATATAAGCTGATTAATAGAAGTGTATGCACTGACCTAACCCTAAATGGATTAAGCAAAGGATTTTAGAGTAATGGCAACATTGTAAAACACTGTGATTTACAATACTGTCAGATTTTCAACAAAAACATAATTTCAAAATGTAGACAATACACAATTTTAATTACCAAATTGTGTTGCCAACCCAAAAATTCTTTTTACCCCAAAAACAGAGTCAAGCCACACAAAAACTCAAGTACAAAAAGGTTCTATGAAAATAAATGCCTACGTTCTGACATTACAGCTCTGTCGACTCATTAACTTCCAAGTGAGAGCATTCGCCTTTGATAACTTTGCTTTTTACGAGGCCACAGCCGCGATAATGCTAATGCAAACTTTAGTCGCTACCAAGTAATGGATAGCATATTAACGAGGATTTAGAAACTTGGATTCGGATTCTTGGAGTTGATTAAAAACGTGGAATGGCCAGTTGATAATGTAGGGTGGTGAGGAAAGGCCAGTGGCCTGTACAATTTATTCGTTTATTAAGTACGCTTGATTTTCGTTTTGGTTGAGAATGTTCTGATAAGGCAATGAATGTAACATTATTAGACCCTTGGGGTTTAGTTTCCTTTATTTTTGTTACGAATGCTTCTGGCTATAGTGATTTAAATACAATTTTGTTCCATGAAGTCATGACTAATATCCATGCATGTCATTATCCTAAACTTTGCATTTTCTGTGACACTTACCAGGAACTTGTGAAGGAAAAAAAGGCTAGGTATACAATTTTAATAATTTTATTATTTGTCAATAAAATAAATAAATTTTTCTTCATAATTTATCCACCATCTTTTCTAAAATAGAGCTAAAAATCATATACTAAAATGAAATTTCCATAAAAATACTCCACTTTGTTACCAACATTTGTATATAGATGTGCGCAATAATTGCTCTCACCTTGAAACAATATTTCCTCAGCAAACATTGTATGTACATACAATATCAAATTAAATTAAAGTCGACTAGTCCTGCGCAATAGTCTTGTTATTAATTTTGGAATAAACATCAATATATCTTGAGGAATACTCAATGTTATATAGACAAAAGATACATACATGTATTAAGATTATAGTAATAAAGTACTAAACTGCTTCATTTCCAAAAGTTTATTTTATATGATCAACGCAATATCTCCTTGAACAAAGTACAAAAACACCATAGACTTTATTCACAAACAAGGCACACAAAGCTCGCGTCTATATTTTAAGGAAAAAATATAGTCAAAGGAGGAAAATTTTATTACACAGTTTTCCGGAGACACGTTAACTTTGTTATAAACTTATAGTGTGACAAAAAATAATGTGGATGGATGTTGAAAGCGAGGGACCGCCCGATAAGGGCCAACGTTAGAAGCTGATGAATTCTCGTCGAGGATTAGCCCTTACAATATGAGCACAATTTCACAAGTGCCAAGGGTCTAAGGGTGACAAATGCCGTCGTGAAAGTCGCACAATTTATTCGCGGTATCCTATCTCGTATATACCCCTTAAGTATATTTTCTAATAAAAATGGTAATATGTAGCATTTTTAACGATGTTATTTTTCCCGGCGTGTTACCGGCGGTACGTTTTGCCGCTGAATAAACATTTTAAATAGGTGAGATTGTTTGAGCCACGTACGTTTGCTACTTCTTCATTTGCCTCACCTTAAATTCTGTCTGAAGACAACTTGATAAACGGACGGTGGTAGAGTTTTCTCATATATTCTTTAAAAGTATTTTTGGTTGGAGCAACATAATTTGTTTTGTGCATGAGGGAGTTTCCCCAGTAGTATAACTTACTCCCGGAATAGAGTACAAGTTACGTGTGAGGCACATGGATTTCAAGTTTAGTTTTAATATTATTCTTGTAAATATACAGTACATGCACATATAACGAGAGTGGAGTAGTAGCTCGTTCTATATAGTAGCTAAGAAGTTCTACTTTGCAGACAAGAACAATTTAACAAGATTTTGCCAAAAAAGGCTGTAAAGCACAATTTATTTAAAGATACACGCACACTGTTTCATAATATAAAATAAGCTTTGAAAAATATCAAACTGAACGTTCCAGACATAATTTACAAATGTGTTAATTAGATAACACTCCCACAGGAAATCTTAAAATGCGAAGTCATCTAATTTCTTTTAAAAACTCTTGACACGCGCTCCATTTCAAATGCTAATAATCTCCATACTAATTTGAAAATATCTCAAGAAAATATTGTAGGTAGGTATAATGGCCAGAAATCATTTTTTTACTCAAAACTGAGGCGGATAACTTTTTATGAAATTATTGGATCAGGGAAAATAGTGAAGAAAAATAACAGCATTATATTATTACGTTGGAAAGTTAAACAACGTCTACTTTCTGCTCTAACAAAAGTGGTAATTGGTTTCCCTAAGGGTTGAAGAGGTCAGAGGCGGGTAGTGCGCATAAAACCATAGCCTTGGTGAGTTAATCTTTAATGAACAAAAGTTGACAAGAACATTGCAGTCACACGACAAAAGGCTGTAATCGAAAAGGATATAAAAATATCACTCAATAGTTACGTGAAGGGAGAGAATCACATATGGTACGGACAAATCTCTCGTTACAAATGTTAGAGGCCCATAAAAATGGGCGGGTTCAATGCCATCAATTTGTCCAATGTCCAATCTAGATTACGGGCTGATACTGAGAATCTAGATTGAACATTTTCGAACCAATAAAAATAGCGTGACCCTTAAATTGAAACCGAAATCTCAGTCCCAATGTAGTCAGAAATACTCAAAAGGCTACAAAAAATAACTACGTTAGAAAATCTAGACTATGAATATGTACATATGTTACCCAGATAATGCTTGGCGTATTCATAGCAAAATTGTGGAGTCAGTACAGTAAGCAAAAAAAAAAGGAAAATACTCGTAACAGGGTTGATGGAACGCGGTGTTTTTGCACCCCCGAGACCAAGCCGACTGTTGATCTAATTTGTCGATGTCCGTAAAGTAAGGCCGAAGCCTGACCAAAGGTTTAATTTATTAAAGATTTTTTTGACGCAAAAATATTTCGTTATGGTCCTGGAAAATGAGAAATGATTATGAAATGTAATATTAAAGTTGAAGTGGCGGTGGTGTTTTTGCACGTTTAAATTATCAACTAAGAATTTTTATTCGCTTTTTATCATGAAGTTAGTAGAAGTACCTGATATCGTTGGATAAATAAAATTCCTGTTTATTTAAATATTTTTTGTAACGTTTCACTCTCTTGATCTATAAATCTTGTGATTTGTAGGTTCATTACGTACCGCTATTGAAACAAAAAAATGTCTTTACTTACGTAAAAGGAATTTTAGATAGCAATGGTATTCTTATTGATAATAGGATACACGTGTAGCATATCTAAACCTTCATAAAACATTGAAGAATACATGAATCAAGAGATATATTCAAATAAAACGTAAGAAATAACAGTATTCTTAAAAAGCTTCGCGAGGACTCACGAAGAAGGTTAGGTTAGTAAGGTTCACAACACAAAACTGACCCATCCGTTGTTATCTGAGCGATAAGAGATCGAAATTTCAATCTATACTAATATTATAAAGCTGAAGAGTTTGTTTGTTTGTTTGTTCGATTTGAAAATTTATTTCAGTGTTAGATAGCCCATTTATCGAGGAAGGCTATAGGCTACTTTTTATCCCGGTACGGGAAGTAGTTCCCACGGGATGCGGATAAAACCGCTGGCAGAAGCTAGTAATAATTTTTTTTTTAAGGAGCTACATAATATGAAAATCGCAAATGTAGGTATAGAAACTCGCCGTTGTTCATATCTGAATTTAATATGTCCTTAAAAATGTCATGTGTATACTCAATGATAATGTGTATAATATATGTATGGTATCTGTGTTCTCTGCTTTAGCATATTTGAATTTCGAATTTGGTATTTATTCGTCATTCCAACGTGTTTTCATTAAATCGTTAAAGGATTAGAAGGCGCTAAATGGATTAGAATTCTACATTAGTTTTTTTCCCGTCATTGTATGCTTCCATATTGTCTTGTGATGGTTATACCTACATTGATAGTCGTAAACACTTGACCGTTATAATATGGTCGGTCATGCATAACAAAGTAAATTGACCACTTTAATCTAAGTTGCATTTCGCTACTTTACAACTAAGTACATTAAGCCGAATTAGATCTGCTTATGTAGGTCATGTGACCCATGCGGTTTTGGTTACTGGGTATCGACGATATAACACAGTTATCGCTCTATAACAGCCCTTGACTAACATAAGTTCTGATACACAATATAGGTTAGTTGAGAGCCGTAATAATCCTTTATTTTACATAGCTTATTTTTATTATTTTTAACTATTATTTTGTAGATAACTGTTGTAATATTCAATCGAAAAAAATAAAACCAATTCTTTTCAATTTAATAAAAATATTTAATAGTAAACTCGTGCAAAGTTGCGAGAAAAGAAAAATACAACGTAATTTCTTAGAAAAAATAGAAAGTAATTACATTTCATTATGAAGTATACCTACAACAAAGCAAGCACATTTTCCCTCCAGTTTTGAAACAAAACAGACTAGGTCATATTTTTTGCTGTTCACGCTGAATATCGAAAAAAGGTGATGTAATTAAAAACAAGCCAATCTGAACGTGGAGACGACATGTTAATTAACGGCGCTTCGTAATAATCAATTAAGTGCCTCTTCAGCACAATCAAAATTAGCTCAGTAATTGGCAACAGTAATTACCTTTTTAATACGTTCGCTCAAACGCTTTCCGTAGGGGATTGAATAAAATGCTACTGATTGATTTAATCGGTAAGCAATCGTCTGTTGTTTCAATTAATGAGCTTACTTCGGTATTTTTTCATACCTGAAAGAAAATATTTTGCCTTATGATTATTTATTTTTAATACTCCTCCAAAATAAATAAAAAGCGTGCCGATATAACTGAAAACTGAAAAAATATGTAACATAAATCTTCGAATACATGCTGTTAAAGTTAATTGAGTGAATCGAACTATAGTGTTCACAGTACTAACGAGAATAAAAATGAATTTACAAATTGAAACGTCACTGCATCAATAAACCAATGAAATTCGGGAACAACACGACAGATAAAAGTTTTATTAACCAACTTTAAAACCGAAACTTAGAAGTATCTTCCAAAGAAGAGACTTAAAACAAAGAACTCAGAAATAAAGGATCTCAAAACAGTAAAACAATGATATAAAATAAATGTTAGGATTGTACGAGATGAAGCGAAATGATGGAACGACTGCCATTTACGTCGCTCGTATGAAAAATATTTCTACTGATCTTGTTTACATTGACACAGTAATCCGTACCGGGTGTAGGACGAACGTTTTTACGCTTTGCCGAACAGCTGTGGCGCAGGGCTGCCTCAAAATTACGACACCAATTTATAATATTACGACGACATGTGCCTCACTAAGTTCCGGAGTTTACAAATACGGAAAACGTGCTAAATTATGTGTAATGTGTTTAACACTTTTTTTGTAATGTTTTTAGGCTGTTCGTGTTTTTGGTTTCGGTTTTTCGCCTTTTGTTTTTAAGCTGATTTATGTTTGGGTCTAGAATTTCTCGTGTTGTATTTATCATAATCAGTTTAATGTACTATTTTTATTTTAATATAAAGAACTGGTAACTTAAGTCCACCATCAAGCAAAACCTGTCTTTTACTGATGGATATTTTTACGGTTTTTGGTCTCAAACTTAAATTGATTTCCAGGTAGTATTTTAAAAGATTGTGCCTTAATATTATTCCCCTGCGCATCACCAACGAGATTAATCATTAAATATCCACTTTTTATGAAACAATAGATACTTAGCTGATAGCTGGCGATTGTTTTTTGTTGTTTATCTTGCTTTGTGTAAAGGATAAGATGTGATAAATATAAATTCAGTAGGCATTTCAAAATGATAGTGCTGTCCCTAACTATAATACATGACCTAGTAAAATTACGAGTACAAATAAAATAATATGATATTTATTTATTAGAAAAGCCATTGTGATGTAAAAAATAAATAAATAATCAATTTACAATTCTTAATACAAATATTACAATTTCTGAAGTGCATCGCATTTTGGGTACATAAAACACCACCATACTATAGGTACACTTCCATTTACACCTGCCGTATCAGTTTAAAGTCTTACTCCGTATATTTTAATAAAAGGTAAAAAGTCCATTACGGAGTTACAGCCCTGCATTTATTCGTAAAAACGGCACGCGGGAATCAAAATCCTCTTATCGGCCAGGAGCATAAAGCTTAAAATTGAAATTTAATAACTATACGCGGCAATCCTGACGTTTTTGAAACGCGTTCCGTACTCACCCTCGTGCATTTTCACACTTATGACAAATGAATTGAATACAAACTTCAATAAAATATATAGTCTAATTGCAGATTTTACTGCATAATTATTTAATAGAAAACAACCGGTGAAAAATTACTATAATTTATTATATTAAATAAAATATTCTAGGAAATATCGACATAATTACTGGTATTGTCCAAACCATACTCTTCGGACTGTCAATCAGCCATTCTGCGGTACACTGAATTATAAATCTGAAGAAGAAACATCAAAAGGCGAACATCCATTTTTAATGGCCCAAGCCGGGACTGTGCCCCTTTGTATGAAGAATTCAGAGCCTAGAATATGGACACGAAATTGGTAAACTGAAACATGTTCCGGCCATATTTCTAGGAAGGCTATATGATTTGAAATATTGCTTCTTTTAAATGCGTATGAGATTTCTACATGGTTTGGCTCTAGACTAGTTTTTGTCATCTGTTTCTCTCGGATGGTAGATGGATATAATATTCGTCAAAAAAAAAATCGTGCTTACTATTGCATCTATGACAGAGTAAGCATCTTGTCAGAATAGCACTACACAAAACTCGTCAACAATAATAAGTAGAATAATGGTGACAGTGTACATAAGTCAGTAGAATAGAGCTCAAGAGGCTCTAATAACGTAATATCAACAATCAAAACAAAACCCGATGCTACTAAGTATCATGAACCGTAAATAATCCTTCAATACGTAACATTCAAAAGAACCAAAACAGTGCATACCCATACAAAGCGGAACACCAATCTTGACATACACTCAGCTACATTGAATAAGGGTTACCAATAAACTGAAAAAAGTTTATTTACAAGGCAAACGGTTCGTTCAAAACCTTTTGTTGGTTGTTTCGAACGACCAAACTATCGTACCTATGCTTTTGCAGATCAATTTATGGTAGACTTTGGTCTCGAGTGCAATTAGATTGCTCCGTTTACGCTTTGCGCAAACACTACATCGGGAGCTGTTTTCCTCCAGCTTTTAATATTGTAATGCTATTTCAAGATTGCCTACAGTATTGGGAATATTCGCTATGTGTTTCTAGTGTTGTGTGTCTGAGATGATTTTGAATGTTTTATGATAAGGTACGGAACTGAGGTATATATCCTAAAGGCTTACGTGAACATGTGTTTAAATATTGAAGGAAAGAGTTCACACCTGGTAAAATAAATGCAATGTTAGAAACAAACATCGTCAGAAACGTTGAATGGGATTAATTTGCCAAATTATTTAGAAACCAAGACTGAGATAAATGAAAACAACTTATAAAATAAACTCATTCATTTAACAAACTATGCTGTTACTTCGTAACTATAGAATTGCTAATTAGGGTGGTAAACTTTTATAATGAGAACATTATGAAAATAAAATATCAAAAGCAGACGTTGAAAGTGACACTGTTATTAATAAATTAAAAAAATAACAAGAAGTCCTAAGTTAGCCCGCGGCTGTTCAGTAGTAATTATTGTTTAAAACCTTTTTTGCAAAACTTCGCCGTAATATTCCTCGTCTCTTCATAAAGAAAATAGCTTCTAGGGTAATTAAATAATTGCATCGCAAATACTTCTGCTTGTATTTTTCATTATTTATTGGCAATGCGGAGTCCCAACGGAGCACTCTTTCATTTATATGTACGTGTTTCCAAGAAAATTTCATGTTCCATTCATGCATTTATGTGGGGGATATATATGACAGATAGCTAAAACAAGTATTTTGTAACTATGGAGGGTATAACTAGTAGTAGGTAAATGTTTACACGTATAAAGACTCCCTGCACATGTTTCTAAAGGTAAGTTGTTAAATTACAAACTTCAGGGAAAACCTATGGAAACCTAGGAGAACCCATTCCAATTATACAAAATCCGTCACCTATGTACCGATAAGGTGCAGTTAGACATAAATACTTATAAAGCACCTACGTAACTATCTTAAACATCCACACGAATGTTACAGTCACACGATGCTTGTAATAAATTTACCGAAGCTTAGGTGCCGAGCTAACCCCGGCTCGCTTATTTTATTAATCAAAGTCAACCGAAATTTATGTCCGGTTTTATTCGAAACTACTTCTCGTCCTCCGGGATGTACCGGCTTTTTAATCCGGCTGGCCATTGTCTTTTTAGTGGATGTCCAACTTTTTAAATAAAGTTCGGTTGTAATTGCTGTTTCCGTGTTTGCAAATGGGATTGATGAATATACGACTATTGCTTTCCAATTTCTTTTGGTTTTCATGTATTCAAAATCGCAAAAATATTGTTGACTGGATTACATCTCAATTTAGACAAAATATACGTTAGAATTGCATTTTGTTTAATGGTTCGTGCACAATCTTCTCAGAAAACGATAAATGTTTCCAAGATAATCTAGGTTCGTTGCTTGTAATTTTCCGCCATCATGTACAGTTCTGAGAACACCTTAATAGGGTTCTCAAATTCCTGTACCTACCTAGAATTTCAAGACAGGCAAGTAAGGAAAATCCTTATTCATGCTCTAACTAAATCTAAGACGAGGGTTGGAACTAAATATCAAGTTTCGAGTACCTCAGCAAATGCGGCTAAGTAACCGTATTTTTATACAAGGTGTTGATTTGCATCTGTGCCATATTTTAGGAGGTTGACATAAAATACGTAAATAATCGATTGTAATTACAGTAAACGGGAAATAGTTAATATGCGCTGCTTTTTTGTCATTGTAATGTCATAGTATTTCAGAAATAACCCAATTTTATGAATAAAATTTTTGAGTGATCGTTGCGAATGCTTTGTGTTTACGTTAGTGTGAGAGCGCAGCACGGTTTTGAGGCCAGTAACACACGCGCCGAGTTTGAAAACGGGTAGGTGACACTGACGAATTTCCGAAAAAAAATTAAAATCAAAAATTTTCATACCAATTTTTTTGTTGATTTGGGTTGAGAATCATTAGTATAATTTCGTCCTTGACTATGGCACTGATGCAAATCAACAGCTTGTAGATGAAAAATAAAGCGCCCTTAAATAAATTTGTTTTTGAAAGAATTATGATATGAGAGGTGACGTTTAGGTATCGAGTGTTTGGGCAACATATAATACAGTTTGTTTATCAGATGATACCGAGTAACATAAACTAAAATACATAAAAAAGAGTGCCCGCACACTGCAGACTAAACAGTCGGCCGACAGTTGACCTGATGGTTGGCAATTTTGTTTAGAGGAAATCTTTGGCCTTACTACAAAAACTTAAACGTCTGTTTTACACTTGTCTAAAAAAAAATGTGGCTGCAAAATGAACCATATGTCAACGTCATAATCTGTCATTTTTTTAGACAAGTCTTAAACTGACGTTTAAAAGTTTTTGTGGTAAAACGGCTTGTGTCCAATCAAAGTTTTCAGTCGGTCTGACACCAGCTAAATACCTTATCTTTGTTACGTACGTACTACCATTCATTTTAAAACTTATCAAGCTCCCGATCAAAACATCGGCCGACTAAAAAGTCTAAAGTGTGCTCTAAATGTACATACATCGTAACATCAAAAAACGTTTCAACAGTTTTGCCAAAACTGCACTTCAGTACTTCTGAACTAGCCTCGAATATAATATGAATGGCAATTTTAAAAATGTAAGTTTGTGTTGCTCTGATTGCTTTACTTCGTTCAGTTGTTACTGAAAAACTATACTTGCCAAACTTTGTTATTGTTACGTACAAAACTGTAAACTTGTAACTAGCTTGCGGTTTGTAGAATTGCTGTGTTTGCGTTTTATGTACTAATTTTCTCCAAATGAATGCTTGTTCATTTCTTTATGCCATGTCGCCTATTAGGTAACTAATAATAATTTTACTTGGGTTGAAATTAAAGATTCCAAGATTTATTGACTTAACTGGTTTATAAAAAAAGAACTCCTGCTTACATCCGAATTAAGCAAGACCCATCCACGAGTCTTCATAACTATAGCTACTACTATTGAGCAATTTAAGTTTAATAGTTTTTGAAAATTTAACTAGGTGGCAACACTATATATGAAGATTATTGTAACTAAGTGTTCTTGCTGTCATTCATCTTATTACGAAATAAAAGTTATATTTGTGCTAATTACTATCGTCTCTTTGATAAACGACCCATAATCCTTCAGGTTATGGGCCCAGTAGATTCTGCAATTGAAAGTTTTAAGAAAAATAGCAAAGAAAAAGTTACAATCGTATTGCGAAGAAATTGACAAAATAACCTCAAAATGGATTCAATGCGGTCAATAAACTTAGAAAAATTTGATGGAAATAACTTTAGGCAATGGAAATTCCAGATAAAGTGTGCCCTAAAAGCAAAAGGGATTGATATTTCAGTGCCTAAACCGGCTGGAAATAATGTTGAATGGACAAAGAATGATGGCATGGCCATGTTTATTATAACATCTTCGATGGACTTCAAACAAATAACTTTAATAGAAAATTGTGAAACTGCTAAGGAAATAATGACAAAACTTGAATCAATATACGAACAGAAGAGTGAATTATGTAAAATGTTGATCCATGAAAAGTTTTACCAGTATAAAATGTCTACAAATGACAGTGTAGCTCAACACATTTCTAAAGTGGAATCATTGGCCAAGCAGTTAAAAGAAAGTGGCGAAAGTATTAGTGAAATGGCTGTGATAACAAAAATACTTGGAACACTGCCTCATAAGTATAGATCACTCCGTCAAGCGTGGATGTCTTTGGATCCAGAGCAACAGACTCTTGTCAATCTCACTGCTCGTTTGTTAGATGAAGAAGCTAGTTTACAGTGTGAAGAAGAACAAGAAACCGCTCTTCTTGTGGCTAAGAAAGGATGGAAAAATAGCCCAAAACAAAGTGAGCTGAATAGAAATGCTAGTAATTCAAATCAAAATAAAAACAGTAAACACAGATTTGAATGTTATAATTGTGGGAAACGAGGACATTTTTCTCGAGAATGTCGTGCTCCAAAGAAATCCAAGTATAGAAAACCTCAACAGGAAGGTGCAGACTTGTTAGCGTTTAATGTAGAAACCAAATTCCATGAAGCTGAAGACAATGTGTGGATTTTAGACAGTGGTGCCTCTGCACATATGACCTATAGAAAGGAGTTCTTTGTAGAACTATTGGAAGGTAACCAGAAATCATTGACATTAGGAAACAAACAATCAGTGGAAGTGGCTGGCATAGGCAAGGTGTTAATAAAGAGATGTGTCAATGGACAGTGGGAGAACAGTGAACTACATGATGTATTGTATGTTCCGAATTTGCGACGAAATCTGTTCTCAGAAGGTGTGATAATGCGTAAATCCTATATCATTATCAAGAAAGACTCTGGTGCATTCATTTACAAAGGCAATGACTTGGTAATGTGTGCAACAATAACAGAAAATAATTTATACGAATTGAAAATTAAAGCTGTGGTCTCAGATACCTGTAACTTAGTTCAAAGTGATCAAAATAACATTAAAATGTGGCATGAAAGACTGGGACATGTTAACCTAAAACAAATCAAGAGTATGAGTGCTGATAATGTGGTAGAAGGCTTGAAACTGAATAACAGTGATAAAACTGATTTTGTTTGTGAAGCATGTGCATATGGAAAGCAGTGCAGATTTCCATTTCACAAATCTATACGAGGAGAACTACAGCCAGGTGACCTTGTATATAGTGATGTCTGTGGACCTATGAGTCATACATCTATCCAAGGTATGAGATACTTTATATTATTTAAGGATGCTGCTACAAGTTACAGGCATGTATATTTTGTCAAACATAAAAGTGATGTGATGGACATATTCATGAAATACAATGCTATGATCAAAAATAAGTACATGCATAGTGTCAGAATATTGCATACTGATAATGGAAGAGAGTATGTGAATAAAACCTTCAATGACTATCTCAGCAAAGAAGGTATAATTCATGAGTGTACTGCGCCATATACACCAGAACAAAATGGGCGTGCTGAAAGAGAGAACCGTACCATTGTGGAGAGTGCACGTTCAATGTTGTACGCGAGGGATGTGTCACTGGAATTATGGGCTGAGGCTGTGAATTGTGCAGTATATTTATTAAACCGGACTTCCTCCAGCCAAACTCCTAAGAAAACACCATTTGAATTATGGAACGGCATCAAACCTCATATAGGCCATGTGAAGGTGTTTGGAAGTATTGGATATGTCCATATTCCTAATCAGCTAAGAACTAAACTTGACAAAAAGAGTGAGAAAATGATACTAATTGGGTATGATAATAACAATTACAGGATGTTCAATCCAGAAACCAAAAAGGTTAAAATATCAAGAAATGTAATTTTTGAAGAACATAATGTTCCAGAGATAAGGAAGAATATTACACAAATATACATTGACGATGAAGTGAAGACATTAGGACAACAAAATCAAATGCAAGAAACAAATGTAGAGGATACTCTTGTGGAAACTTCATCATCAGAGAATGAAGATAGCATGTTGAGTTGTAATAGTAATGACCCTACATATGAACCTTCTCAAGAATTAGATGATGATTTAATTCAAAGCAACATAAATTTGAGACCAAGGATTAATAGACGTTTTGAAGCAAACCTAATTGAACTGTCACTGCCACAAACGTATGCTGAAGCAATGAAAAGTCCACAAAGAAACGACTGGTTGAAAGCTATTGATGAAGAATTGCTTGCACATGAAGAGAATAATACTTGGACTCCAGTAGAGAGGTCTGGTCAACGTACGCTTACTACAAAGTGGGTTTTTGCTATAAAAAAGGATGAAAATGATCAGGTAAAACGGTTTAAAGCTCGTTTATGTGCACGCGGATTTAATCAAATAAAAGATATTGACTATCAAGAAATATTCTCTCCAACAACGAGATATGACTCTATAAGAATTATCCTTTCTATTGCAGCTAAATATAATTTAGAAATTCAACAGTTTGATGTAAAGACTGCTTTTTTGAACGGGTATTTGGAAGAGAATATTTTTATAGAAGTACCAGAAGGAATTTCATTTAAAAATGATTGTATCCTAAAACTTAATAAATCACTGTATGGACTTAAACAGGCGTCTCGTTGTTGGAATAGAAGATTCACTGAGTTTTTAATAAAATATGGTTTTGTGCAATCTCAGGCTGACAGTTGTGTTTATGTAGGTATTTTCAATGGGGTGAAAGTATTCATAATAATTTATGTTGATGATGCACTTGTAGTCTCTTCCAGTTCCTCAATGATTAAAAGAGTTATAGAGTATTTGAAACAAACATTTAAAATAAAAGAATTAAAATTGAAATATTTTGTGGGAATGGAAATAGAGAGAGTAAATAATTGTATCTGTATTTATCAAAGAGATTACATTGAAAAATTAATAGAGAAGTTTTGTATGAGTGATTCAAATCCTGCCAGTACCCCTGCAGATGTAAATGTTGTTATTTCAAAGAAAATGGATGAAAATATTATTAATTTTCCATACAGAGAAGCTATAGGGTCCTTGTTATTTTTGAGCTCTGTTTCAAGGCCTGACATTTCTTTTGCTGTAAATGTTTTGAGTAGATATGTAAACGATCCAAGTCAACAACATGTAAATGCCATTAAACGTGTTATTAGATACCTAATAAATACTAAAGATTTATGTATATGTTATGGAGAAAGTAGTGATCTCACTGGCTATTCGGATTCAGATTTTGCAGGTGATGTAGATACACGTAAGTCTACTACAGGTTATATTTTTAATATGAATGGGGGACCTATAACATGGTGTAGCCAGAAACAGAAGACTACTGCTCTCTCCACAACTGAAGCAGAATTTGTAGCTGCTTGTGAAGCTGCAAAAGAGATATTATGGTTACAGCAATTATTATTAGATTTAGGTGAAAATATTACATCTGTTCCATTGTATGTTGATAATCAGAGTACAATTAAGTTAATTAGCAATCCTGTTTATCATAAGAAAACCAAACACATAGATGTGAAATTTAATTTTATAAGGGAAAAGGTTGAGTTGGGTGTAATTAAACTAAATTATATTCCTAGTAACAGTCAATTAGCAGATATGTTAACTAAAGCGTTACCAACTCAAGCTTTTATCTATTTAAGAGATCACATTTTGTTTTTCTTTTCACAACTCTAATCTCAGTAGGAGTTTATTTTTTTTATATTTGTACCTAGTTTAAATTTTAGTGGGAGTATTGAGCAATTTAAGTTTAATAGTTTTTGAAAATTTAACTAGGTGGCAACACTATATATGAAGATTATTGTAACTAAGTGTTCTTGCTGTCATTCATCTTATTACGAAATAAAAGTTATATTTGTGCTAATTACTATCGTCTCTTTGATAAACGACCCATAATCCTTCAACTACAAATTAAATCACTAGGAAACCAACCATTCAAAGCTCAAGTCTCAAATTTGAACATAGTAGGTAGTAAGTTGCAAAACTTATCTGTTTCACCGCAAGTCATAAACATACATATGTATCGCCTTAATCCTTCTCGAAGTAAACAGAGCATGAGACGAGCACTTCAAGAGACGGAGCGCAACTTTAACCAACGTACTACTGCGTGTTCGCGCAACTTCGACGTTTCATCTTCTCACGCAACTTGTAATATTGCAATGAGTGAAATAATGTGGCTTGAAATGCGGTTAAATGTTTTTTTTTTTAAATATGATTAATATGCTTTTGGAATTAGTGTTATCATATACCTACTAATTTAAAGCTTAAGGCTAAGTATAGCTTTTTTGCCGTAAGAAGAGTTCCTTGACAGTTCTTGTTTTACAAATGTAGTGATGTCACCTAACGAAATTGAATGGATATTCATACTCATTTGACAATTCATTAAATATATATTATTATTATTCAAATTATTATCATCTGAAGTCATTTTACAATTCATAAATTTAATGTAAAATGAAGTGACAGGGAACTCTTCTTATGGCGAAAAAACTATAATAGGTGTATGATTTGAAAGATCTAAGTTAACCGCTTATGTAGCACCAAATAAACATCTTTTTAAACACAATTTAAGTTCGCAATATCTTTCTTCTATTTACATCATTAATGCTTCGTAAACACATTACGTACTTCACGGAAACGGCCGAAGATTGACGAGTAGTTCCGAGCGGAGCGAGCAAAGATGCGGAAAGCACCAGAGATTTATTTTCATGGAATGAAAATAAACAAGTACGTAAGTAAGTAGTTATCTGTAATCGGAAGAGTCAGCCCTCCATGAAAGAGTTGATAATCCCTTACGTTTCGTAATCGTTTATTATTTCTTTTTTTAATTTTGTCCCGTGATTTACAAATAAACTCTCTGTTGAGTCCATACTCTATGGTCTAACACCAAAGCCTCAATGAAAGGGGAAATGAATGCTTTATGGGGGCTTAAAGTGGACTTTCGAAAAGTGTAATGGCCTGATGTAGTTAGGAGTCGGATTGATTAATTACGACATATTTTGAGAAATATATGCCAGGGTATGTTAACGAATACGTACCCTTTACGTAGGGTAATGGTGAACGCACATTTATGCCGACCGCGCTAAAATTTCCCAACGAAACGATTTGAATATTGTTTCTGGGTCCGCCTAATAATTTATTTTTTTATATAAATAACTAAAGCCCGGTCTATCTCCTAAATACGTCTATAAGAAATGTTCAATGGTAGGTCGTGCGAAAATTACGGATATTCCTGTGGTAACATGCCAGGCAGTTGATTACAAAAGTTAAGATCGTGCAGTCCTACTCATTCCTCTCATCCATGATCGGTATGGTATGTAAAATTATGGTAAATTTCCAATCCGAGCTGAACAAACTGCAGTGTAAGCAAAACTTTCTTAATTTCACTAAAAACCTTATTTAGAGTTCAACTCACCATTCTAATTTCAATTTCCGAGTATAAAAACTTTAGTTGGGAAAATAAAAAAGTTTGCAATTGCTAAACATGGAATCTTGCGCTTCTTGGTACGGTTCTTGTTTTTAGAACTGCATTGCTGTAGGTACTGGATCGTTACACTAGCGTAAGTATTTACTTAATATGATGTTTTTTAACCATGATAAAATAGCTTTCGCCCGCGGTTTCACCCGCGTCCCGAGATAACTGGTTCCCGTAGACAGATGGCGATAATCCCATAATCTAATATGACCATCTCCCGGATCTAAACTACCTTCCCTATAATTTTTAGCTTAATAAGTACATTTCAGGCGCTGAATGCCGAATTTAGTTTTTGACGGCAAAAAAAATATATATTAATCTTGATCATATTTCTGAGAACCCTGTTAATTTCAAAACACGTTCTCAAAAAGTTTTCTCGATACAAAAAAAATGTAAACTTACCTCTTAAAACGATCTTCCAACAAAAATATATGTACCTATTACTTATCAACGTACATTAATAAAATTCGTAACATTAACGAGTCCATATGTAACCTACCTATTACTTATCAACGTACATTGATAAAATTCGTAACATTAACGAGTCCATATGTAAATACAGAACTTGGTTAATTATTATTTTTGATTGCTCAACTCATTTTGAAGCTATTAATTTATATATATGACGACCTCGATGGCGCAATGGTCACCACGCCGGACTGCCGAACCTGAGGTCCCGGGTTCGATTCCCGGTTCGGTCGACATTTGTGTGATGAGCATGCTTGTTAGCCGTGGTCTGGGTGTTACAATATGTATTTATAAATATGTATATGTGTAGCTATATGTAGTTTATCAGTTGTGTTAGCGCCCATAACACAAGTTAATTAATAATAACTTAGCATGGGGCTAACCGACCGTGTGTGGAAAGGTGTCCTGACATTATTTATTTATTTATTATTATTATTTATTTATTTATATATGTTACGAACGTTACGAACGTCGCGACAACAGGCTTCACACAACAGAAATGTTTTTTGTGCATTCAGTCTCTTAATACATTTAATAGTTTTTTTTTTTTTTTTATATATATTTTGTTTTACTGTAATTGTTTTTGGCAACTAAGTACCACTACTTAGTTAAGATTTACTTAGATATTTATACTTCCCCAAAAAATCGGGTAAGATACCCATCTATTCTTACTTACCTCTATTACTTGATGCGGGTACCTACTAGATATAAGGAAAACGGTGAGCTACTTTAGGCAAGATTGTGCCCGCGCTTTTGAAAACGCAGGTAACATTGATATCTTTAATTTTAATACAATGCGGGATCTTTTGTATAGCTGTCCGAATTTTATCTTTATACGGTGCGGGTGATTTCCTTTTCCTCTTTGATATTTTCTTTTTCTTTTATTATGTTGTGTTTTTGTACAACAGTTTCCGTCAACCTTGTTTGTTTTTGTGCGGTGGTTATTCAGTAGCGTATTTTATGTAATAAGGACCGCAATCACCAATGAAGCTTACCTTTAGTGACAAACTTTTTGTTTTGTGACCTCTATAGCAGATATTAGCAAATTCTAATCGATGGGCTTCAAAAACGCGAAGGCAAGTTCACTTTAAAACTCCAAACTAATTTCTGTCAAGTAAAAAAAAATCTTGACAACTTCCCCACCAAAAAAGTAATTCAGACTCCCTCAATATTTTTATACAATTAGTTACGCAAAAGCTTTGAAAGAGTGCTGAATACGAAATTTTGATACGATCTAAATCCAGTGGAAAGGTTTTTGCGATAAGTATTTTCCATTTCATTTGATAAATGGTGTTTCCTATAACGAATAGTCTTTTTCAAATCAATAATAGAACGTTTTTGTATTTTAGTCCCGTTTTCTAAACCGTACTGAATTATATTTATAGCATTTAATTTATTTAATTTACTAATAGTTTTACGTCCAATTTACTAGCAGTAGTACGTGTTTTGTTTCTTAATTGTAAAGTAACACAATTACTCGGTACAATACCTTACTGATCTACAAACAAAGTTCGTACTTAAAATGACTTCTAAACTAAATTAATTATAACTAAACAAACGAACCCACAATCTAGAGCAACTAACAAAGTCTTAATTATTATTGTGTAGTCTAGTAAATCATTCTGGTGCATAACCAAACAAATCCTAAAAACAATAAACCGAATTGTGAGCAGAAGCTAGTCCAACATTTTCCACCAACATTATGGTTTTCAAAATTCACTTTAAATAACTCTCACAATACAAAGTTTAGGCGGTATCCTTTGAAAATGCGACGGTATAGCGCCTACTTCAAACTTCAGGTCACGCCATGAATTTCGAGTTAATTAACTTTTACTGGTCGAGAAAACTTACTTAATAATAATAAAATCGTTAGAAGAGTTTATCTGTACAAGAACAAACTTATCGAGAGTTTCTCGCGCGTCTTTAGAAAGTTACAAAAGATTTTTCGGTTTTGTATTTTTGTAGTAATTTTTCTGCAATATTTTACGGTTGCCTTGTCCTTTTTGGCTACTTGTATATGAATAAAAAGCTGCTGGACTTTCCTACTCAATGTGTTATACCGTTGTATATTTATTGTAATACTTACTTATAGCATCTTTTAAAACGAGAATTACATGTCCTATAAACCCCTATTGATTAAAATACAGTCTGATGTTGTTTGAAGTAAAAACGTTGAGGCAATCAGGCAGCAAAATAATGAGCTAATTAATATATAAAATCTAACTTCAGCAAAATAGCATAAGCCTACAGCATAAGATTAAATATGTTCGAGCGTAAGATTTCCGTAAATAATAATTCAGAAATCATTACACATCATAGTGCTTACAATTCGACCTAACATTATTGATTGACTTCACCAAAACAGTCAAAAGAGCACTTCCCAACCAACAGTAAGAAATACATCAGCGACCCGTAACGACTACATGTCAGTTAAATTAGGAAAATACACGGCCGGTCACCGCTGCGGCTTGACTAACCGACTTTCATCAATCAACCAATGCTTATGTACCACTCACATCAATCACATGAACACACATACGTATTCTATGTATATGTATGTACAATAATATACGCTCAGATCGATCCGCAAAACTTTCTTAAAAAGGTGTTTCTCCTTTCGACGGAAGCCGGCTCTTAGTTGACATGACTTTGATAAATTATTTGCTTACCGAACGATTTGGAATTCTCGAAGTACGAAATGAACGTCTCCATTTGATCTTACGTATTCTCTTTTATACTCGTAATGTTACTTTTGTGGTGGTTTTCAGGTATTTATTGGGTTAAATTCCGGTGGAATTTGTATTCTTTGGATGTGTTTTTGCGTTTAAGTAATGTGAATAATAAAAGAAGTTTACGTAGATAAAATGTTAAGTCATGCCAATTCTAAACCTTGAATCTCTCACGCTAATAAAAGATTTTCTTAAGCTTCAAGGATAAGATCATAAGTTTTACATAACTACATAAGTTTTTAATAACTCAATAGCTTAATTTAATCAAGATATGTCAACAGTCAAAATTGATCAAATTATAATTGCATTAACAAAAATAAATAGCTGAAAACACGTGTTTAGTTACACTTTTCAAGCTTTAATTAAAAGCTATCAATTTACTGTTAATTAATGACACTCGTTTTGTGTGAACAACATGATTAGTTAGTACAAGCCATTTATTTTACTCTTTAACAAATAAAGTAAGCAAATAATTAAATTTATTCTGGAAGTAAATACATAGGTACTACTAATATAATTTAACAAAAAATGTGATAATAATTGGATGGGAATCCGAAAATCGTGTGAAAATTGTATACGTTGAATAAGCTCAATTCTTTTAAAACCAGTTGAAAATAACCCTCAAGTTGAAATATTCTAAATATGTAGCAAAACATTTCAAGAAAAATATACAGCAAACATCCAATGACAACTTACCACCCGCCATTTTGTCATAATACTTAACCGTTTCCCTTCCTTGTTGTGTCGCGTCTTATATTCAAGGCACGTTGCAAGCTATTCGACACGTATAGTATAATAAATACGAGGTAATATTCACCTAATGCTATGTTTCAACCGCACTAAGCTAATTAAGTGGTTTTCATGGACAATCATTTGTAAACAATGTAGATATTTGGATGTCAAGATGGATTAACAAATTACGCTTAGATCTAATGTTTTTAGTGGTATGTGTTGTAATTATATATCAAAAAAACTTTGAAAAGGACGATATTCATAAGAAATAAACTTTTATATTCTACTAGCTGACCCAACAAACTTCGTATCGTTTAAACCTTCCCTGGACCTCTACAAACATTTTAAAATCAAAATAAGCCAAATCGGTTCAGCCATTCTCGAGTTTTAATGAGACTAACGAACAGCAATTCATTTTTATATATAAGATAAAGTAATGTACCGATGAAAATATAATTCGAACTCTGTACATTGAAAAAAGGTACCTAAACGTTAAAGACACGTGCAATAATTTTTGTACCAACTGTAATCGAAAACATCCGAAAATACATTTGGTCAGCATGAGTTCGTGCACTCTTGGAATCCGATTTTAGGTTGTACTACTATTGCTCTAGATGAAACTCGTTCGTCTGAATAAAGGGAATGGAATTCGGAAGGCTATCAATCACAGAGAGATGAGAGAACGATGCGGGTATACAAACACACAGGTTAGCTGTTGATAAATAAATAGAATTGGCTGACGATGCACAGATATTCTATAAAAATGCCTAGAACTCAAATTCAGGCTTGCTGCTGCATTGAATGAATTTGCTAACTAAAGACTATGGCTTTACAGTCCGCCTTTGTACAAGGTTCATCTATACTAATATTATAAAGAGGAAAACTTTGTTTGTTTGGTTGTAATGGATAAACTCAAGAACTACTGGACCGATTTTAAATATTCTTTCACCATTAGAAAGCTGTATTATCTTCGAGTAACATAGGCTATATTTTATCCCGGTGCGGGCAGTAGCTCCCACGGGATGCGGGTGAAACCGCGGGAAAATGGCTAGTGTTGCATAAAGTTTAAATAATAAATAACAATTAAATAAATAATCATTCTGTAGTGACCTACCTCTTTGAAAACTCATTGGTACTGGCCGGCTGGTTTGACTGCAGCTAAGTTCGAAAAAGACAAGACTTGTCAAACCAGTCGGCAGTCGGTTTTTTCGTTTTAGTGAGAAATATGTATATTATTCGTTTCTTTTGTTCTCTTGTAAAATGTAAATATATTGCTGTAAATATCATAAGCTTCTTTCTCCTACAATTCGATTCGTTTCCGACAACAATTTACCCACGTCCTTTAAGAATTACCTGTCTAATCCTTACCTTATGACCTTCTTATCTAACACTACAAGAAAATTTCAAATTCGTCAAACAAAAAAAAACAAATTCCTTAGCTTTATAAATCGTCTAAAATGTTAAATCCTCAAAAATACAATCAGCCACAGCTGTCATTTGTTTTTTGACAATAAAGTACTTATGAAGATAGGTCCGAAAATAAACAAACCTATGGTCTGTAAAGATAGATATATAGTCACTAAGTCTGTGATGCTCCAAATCCAAGGAGACTGGAAGCTAACTTTAACATTTCATGAAGTTGGGAAGAAACTAGGCACATGATCCATACTCAATGAAGACGCTAGCTACGAAGCCCAACTGACCGAAACTTGGTATAACTGGTATCTAGACACACGGCAGTGTGTCCGCCAAGTTCGAGCAAAAAAGCGACACACCGGCCGTGGGTTATATTACACGAACCATTTCGGGCCAAATTCCCCTATAACTCAAAATCTATTTTATTTACGCATATCAAATTTCTAGTATCTGTTGAGACCCCCTCACTTATCTAAAATACAAAATTTCATTAATATACCTATTGTAGGTCTTGAGATATTGACATCAGAAAATCGCTATTTTTACTATACACTCACTGACTGACTGACTGACTCACTCATCAAAAACCTAAACCACTTCCAATGGTCGTATTGACTTGAAATTTGGCATGGAGGTAGGTCTTTATGTCAAGGTAAAGGAAAAAATCTGAAAATGGCCAAGTGTGAGTCGGTTTCAAAATAATGAAGGTGTAAAATACTCAGTGTAAATTTATACCCCTAAGGAACTAAAACGAACTAAATTTATCTATATTTATATAATATATCTTCGAATGGTCGTACCGATCTGAAATTTGTTACAAAGGTTTGTATTTAGTCAAAGTAAAAATCTGAAAACGGCCAAGTGTGAGTCACTTTCGAAAATAACGAATGTGTAACTTTGATCCACGAACATAATATATGATAACATGTCATGTCAGTCAATTGGTAAATCTAATCCATTTAGTTAATCTAGTTCATTTCTTTGTAAGAAGCATAGTGCATATTCAAAAATCTGAAAGATAGTATAAATGAGACATTTCCTTAACTAACTTAATCATAAGAAAAAAATAAAATAAACAACCTTACAAAAATAAATGAAATCCCACCCAAAACAAAAATGTGAAAGGGTGCCAAGTTCGATAATATGGAAATCCTTCGCCTATAAAAGAAGTGAGATCTGAATAAGTACCAAGTTCCATACACATACCTCAGTTAAAAATAGTTACTTTTTAATAATGTTACTTGGCAAGTTTTAATAGAAAATTAAATACTTGATTCATTGCGTTTAGTAGGTTTATAACAAGGTGTGTGAAAACTTGCCAAGTAACATTATTAAAAAGTAACTATTTTTAACTGAGGTATGTGTATGGAACTTGGTACTTATTCAGATCTCACTTCTTTTATAGGCGAAGGATTTCCATATTATCGAACTTGGCACCCTTTCACATTTTTGTTTTGTAACTATCAACTAACTGAGTAAAGGAATGTTTGTTAGTATATTGTGTATGGAAGAGCTGGCTATAGTTGAAAACTAACCTTATACCTATTATTCTCGATTCATATTAACTCTGAATAAATAATGCGATAATTCTTGAATTCCTCTTTAACGTGAGCACATGGGTATGTCATCCGATCACAGGATTCTCAAAATATTCTTCACGTATGTGTGTTGAGTACGTAAATACAATTCTGAAACGTAATGAAAATATTTGTCAATTTTGCCCTCTTAAAAAGAAAATGGGGCCATACTTATCTTAGAAAAATATAAAAACTTATTTTATCATCGCTTTTTTCTCGGGTGCTGAGAAGCTATAAAGATTTTAACTCTTACAAGTTTATCAAACTCGTTTAGGGACCAAAATTTAGTACATTCGTTTACCAACAAGATTTTACGAAAAAAAATGAGAGACGTAAAATAAGCCTGTAAAAGAAACAACTGAACAAGAATTTCAATTCCCGAATGTTCCAGAAAGTTGTAGAGCTTACGAACATACGTACTCATTTAGTGTCGTCGTTAACTCTAATTTCTTTTCCGCTATTGACCCTAGTTTTTTTAAAGGGTCTGTAGGGTGGTCACTAAGCGCCGAGCTAAGTGCCGCTTTGTGAGCGCACCGCGTGTAAACCGCCCGGCAAAGACCGGCTTGCATTTAATTTTTCTCATTTTTATTTCTTCTAAAAGCTTTTACACAGGAACTGGGCGTTCAATTAAAACTCCTCTTTTTTACCAAAGCGTCAATAGATGGAGCTGATTGCTCGATTCTTCTGTTTTGAATTTGGCGTTTATCCCTTTGTTTCTACACGAAACGAATATTTTAAAAACAATAAAATGTGTTCGATTTACAAAGGTTTGTTGCCAATGAAATCTATTTACAAAATGGGTTTCGAAGTAATTCAATTTGTGCTCAATGTTTTAAATTGCTAAAGAGGGTGACTCGTAACGGACGCTCCTTTTTAGCGTAAAAAACTCATTAAACAGTTCGCCCTAAATAGTTAGGGAAATAAAATGACTGTTGCTATACCTACCGGGAAAAAAACAAGTGAAACAATTTCTGTATTTGCCGAATTAATACTTTCGTCCGTTCTTTTATTGGCAAGTCTATGTTATTTTTCTTTGCAGTTCTTCAAGTACCTATTAACACCAGCAGTAATTTTAAATGTCAGTGGCTAAAAGAAAGTAAGGCATGAACCCTGAAAACTTACGGAGTTTATACTACTTACGTTTGCTATATACTTATACTGCGGAGTGAAATGTTGTTGAATTTAAGCAGTGGGCGAAAGTATCTCGTTTCGTTAGATAGCGGCACTCAAGTCTTTACTTGTGGTTTCACGGTATCACATTTCTATGTGTTTGTTTTAAACTATAGTACAGTCAACTTCAGGTCAGTGGTAACAGTTTTACAGGAAAATCGTACTTATTACTATTGAGTTAAGGTGCATGACAGTCACCACTGATGTGCAGTCTACCGTACGTAGGTACTGTTGTGTTTCATATTATAGTAGCTTTAAAAAATGAAAACCGAAATAATTCAAAATTAAGAAGCGCTTATTCAAAGCAGCATTCATCCTTAAACAATGGTAACCATACCGGCAAATTTTTCCTTTATCGCCTCTTAAAACACCCACGGGAAGTATTTTTCTCAGCTGTAAAAAGTAAAAATTGCTAATCGAATGTCAAAGTGGCATACTCGGTTCTGACTTCACGCCCCGCTGATGTGCCTATGGCAATGACATGGCACGTTTCATATCACCTTTTATTGTTGAAAATTTAATTTCTGAAACGCTTTTCACATGCGGCCGTGGCCAGTGTAAATATGCTTACCAAATGTTGGGGTCATTTCGAATGCCATCTGTCTTTGTGGTTTGAAAAAATCAGTAAGCTACAGTATAATTTTTTGAAAGCAAAAGAAAAAATATTGTTCTTTTTGGGTTGCTTGATTTCATTTTCGTCAATGCCAGTTACACATGCTTATTTCAATTAAACCATCAATCATTGAATATGATTTCGACTGTAGCTAAGAATGATCGTAATAGATAAAAAACTTCATTGATCAAAAGTTGACTGACTTAAGACTTAATTAGCACAAATATTTATTACGATGCCCTATGTATTTGACGATAAAGTGTAGTAACTATGTACTTATAAGTACGGGTATTACGTGGCGTTCGAAGATCCCAGTTAAGCCATGTGGCCGATGATGTCATTATGCTTATCGCGATGTGGAGCCACATTAGGTTAGAAGCAAATTATGCTATAGCTATACGTTTGTGTAACACCCCCGGTTCGGACACAATCATGTTACTGTTATGTATGTATGTTAAAGTAATAATAATGTTTTACATCTCCCATCTTTATTAATACAAGCAAAAAGAAACTTTAGATTTTTTATTTATTGTACATTTTAGCAATAGCTCGAAATACAAATTCCTGAAAATAATACATACACAAAAAGCACTCTAATTGAATCTCTGTCGCTAGGACATAAAAGCAGAGTTTTCATTTAACAATTTAGCTCATTCTTTTCATTTAACAGGTTTTTCAGTAAATTCTAGGAAAACAGTTAACATAACTCGCATAAAACGAGCTCTAAATATTCTCTGTAGCATTAAACAGCGCAACAAAGATCTGATACACTGAACCATTATATTCTCCTTAAGCTTGAGATTAACAGAAACGAACTTAACTTTTTCTTTAGAAAACCTTTTAAGCCACTTTAAAGGAAGCCAACAATAATAATAATTTCTTTGTCGCTTGGTCGACAGACAAGCACATAGTCAAGAATAAAATGTGGAGAAAAACTTTTTCACGCCAACCTTAGCATTCTATTTCCTCGCTCGAGATTTAAGTGGACTCTTAGCGAAAGAGATAGGCGGAATTTTACTTTTAGCTGTAATTATAAAACAAAGATTGTACGCGAAAATAAAGAACAATATTGTGCGACATGATTGCCCCATAAGTTTTACGGGAGACACAAGAGTTACTGCTAATGTAGAAAAGAGTTCGATATTCAATGTTACTCTTTACTATATTAAAGGCTATGTTACATAAAACTAACGTGTCAGGCAAAAATAAATATATTTGATTACTTCTAGTTTTTTGGAATTCACACTAAGTTGTTTGGAAATCCAGCGCAGTATTATGTTACATGCAAAATAATAAGCTTTTTATTTCACAAGGTTTTCTCAAACGTCTCATTATTAATTAAATGGCTCTTAGCCACAAATGGTTTTGCTCACACAAGCAAGCCACTTGCACTCACACTAACACATATTCCTCTCGGTTCACGTAGCTAAATGCATTCGCTTTTAAAATTCATGTTAATAGGGCGACTTTCATACAAATATAAGACGTTTTTGAATGAACAATTTTGATAAAAAGCGACGAGCTCTGAAATTTCTGCAGAATTGTTGAATAATGAAACTGCAGTTTTTCACTTGTTAATTAAAATATTAGAGATGCTAATTTAAAATGTGCACTTGATGGTAAGAAGCTTGTGAAAAAAAATATTTATATAAATGTTTACTTAAAGTTGTTTTTCTTATCTTTCTGCTATTTAACAATGTATGGATAACAAAAATACACAACTAACATACCAACCGTTAAATTGACATTACTTGACATAATGTCCGGATAATCAGCATTTGCTACGTTCAATTACTCACGCTTTACTCTGTATTGAATAAACAAGAAATAATACCTAACAATCGGATATAACGAGAGTAATCAGCATAAACAAAACAAATGACTGCTGCGCAAAGAACAATAGCTGTCGTAACATTTCGACTAAACAAATTACCTTTCTCAAAGAAATTTATTTTAAACACCAAAAGGTGTAATGTCCTCCAACTCGAACAATAACAATACAATTATTTTTTTTACAGCCAAACCATCCAGAAGGGATCTCGTGAAAAATAAAAGCCCGCTCCAGTTTTGTTTTGAGTGCTTTCTTCGAGATGGTTAAATGGCGAACCGTTTTAAAAGGAAGCAAATTTTCCCAAACTTGCCTGAATCTTATTGAAGCCAACGACTCGCTCTCGACAAAGTTAGCGTTTCGAAATCGAGTTAAGACCCATTAACTATTCGCGGTTTAATTTTCTTTGAGATGAGGTTTTAATTCCACTCTTACTTAAACTTGTTTCCTCTGAATCTTTACAAGCGACGTGTTTATTAAAGATGAAAGCTTATTTATGATAGAAAAACAAAAACAACTTTAATGTCTTCAATCTTCACTTGAACTGAACACAAAGTACAAGCTCCGCAACGCCGTTCATAATGTAAGTAGTTTACACGAACAATTTTCCTTTTCAATATTGAACAAACATATGAAAACAATCAGTTCAGTTTATAATTGAATATTATTAAGTTACAAAAAAATAGTCGTCTGAACAACAAATATGAACCAAACTGCAAAAACATTCGACGATCAAAAAAGACTAGTCATTGTCAGTATTATTTTTTTGATAACTTTTTTTTTTCATTTCACTGTCAAAATACACGTATTGAATAAAATATCCCCGGACAAGAACTGAAATAATATTACCACTGTACACCATACAAAAATAGGACGAACATTTTTAGTATAGGCGTTGAATTTTTACGGGTCGTCATAACAACGTGAAAACGCATCACAGTACATAAACCCGTGTTGATTGTGGCAGTTGACGCTGAAAACTAAATTATTACGCTACAAACATTCAATTTGACGAATAAATTCTGAATATTAAAATTAGTATGAAAGTCTGTGAAACGAGCTACTGAGTGCAGTAACTCGGTGATGCAGTTAATCCCTTTAGAGGATAAGTCTCGATTTGTACGAAAATGAAAATATTGCTTTCTATATTATTCATATGCTGAAATATTGAGGAATAGATGTTTTTCACGACAGTATGTGAGAAACATTTTGACTGTTTGAATAAAGGTGGTTATATGCACGTTTTCTTTTACATAACTCGGCGACTCGGCCACTAGGTACTCACGCGCTCCTGAGGCTACGCATACCTACATACAACCCGTGCCGATAAAGAATGGGATTAGAAATCGCGACAGCTGTATTTACCTCTCGCTCATACACTATAGCACATGAGCGAGAGTTGAGAGTAGGGTAGTACCTACATGTACATTTGCACCAGCTTTCGTAAAATTAAACATCAGAAATGTACTTTCTGAATATTTTCAAGAAATCAGAAATGAGTTAAACATAATCTTAGCTCTCCCTCAGTATACTAGGTATTACTTATGTCAGGTAATATTTTTGGTGGGTGATGTGGGGATGTGTACTACCATATTTCAGGCAAATAAATCATTTATTTGCCTGAATATATAATACCTATTTATATTATGTAAAATAAAAAAAAAACTTATTCTAATGTCCTCAAAAAATTTAATTGTATACCTACCGCGGTTCCCTAAAAGCACAGTCAACCAAAATAATGCTAAGTGAACTAAGACATAAACTGTAAAAATAATGTAGCAACAGCTTCATTTGTAATTTTAAAATCTCCCCTCTTGTTGTTTGTTTGTCCGGGCAGCTTTGAAAACATAGCGGTTCAGCTGTTTTACTTCCGCGCGAAACTACGGAAAATATAAACCGTAAATCATCGTGTCACAATCACAAACCGACTATGAAGTTATCTCAAAATGCTTAACCATCTTTAACAACCACTAAGCAATTTGCGTACTATTAATATATTTTTTTTAGTGCATTGCGATACAGAACAACACACAATATGATTTTCAATTGTTTCATCCATAAAGTAAAAGCAGCGGCGATGAAACAGTAAAAATAAACTAATTTAAAAATGGAACGTCAAATCTACAAAGCTTGCCTACAAGCTAGCACAATACGGGGGTTTTTCAATTTAAAGGCGATCGCTACAACATTTATTATCGACAAAGTCGAAAAGCCAACTCAATAAGCCTGTACTCAATTTATGCAAAAACGCCAGTTGATTTCAATAAAAATTCATTCGGCGTAAACAAGTTTGGCAACGAGCACGAAGTTCACGTACAGAATCATTTCAAACCGTTCGCGGAGCAAAACGGCATCAAATTTGTCGTGTACATAAATTTGTGTGTAGTATTATAACAGGGTCAACTGCAAATTTATGCAGATTGGGTTCGTTTCATAGCTGTGCTGTGCGTATACGTTTGCCACTGGAGATAACGCTGGATTTATGTTTAAGACTTTATTACTTGGTGTGATGCGCTGTTTTCGCTGAGTTAAGCGCTTGTTACTGTGATATGACGATGTATTCTGCGGTCTCACTAATTGTTTCGCTCCATTTTGCACTTTCCGAGTGACGTTGGACGCGAAATCATTTTCCGAGCCGTGGCAATTACTGGACTTCTCCTGTTTCTATTTTGAGAAAATAATTTGTTCATTCTGATTTTAAAATACTTACTTACATATTTACGAGTATTACACAGAAAAATGCCAGAATTATTAAACAAAAAATGATATACTCTGAAAAGAATTCAGTATTGTAATGAAATTATACTTGTTTGGAATCATATCTATCCAAAATATAATTTTGATTAAAACCCTTGTTTTCTTCTCTTTATCCTAGCTATAATACAGGAACAGAACTTATCTACTCCAAAAAACAATAACATTAGTAAAAATATTATTCTAATAAACTACAGTTTATTTATTTCTTCCAAAATAAGCTGAAACAAAAGCTCTCCTTATTTCTTTTTGCAATAATTTCCTTATTTCTCTTTATTCGCAAGTACACTCATTAGTGTTCAAAAGGCCCTCATGTATTCTGTCGTAAAAGGCATTAACGTCGTTAGTACGCACTTAATACAACACAATACATTCAAACACATTGCCAGATAAAAAAATAATTTCCTCCTGAAGTAACTCAACAAGCATAAAAGAGTTGTATATTGAATATCGCAGGGAATAATAACTCTTGCCATGAATAATATGAAATTGTGAGGAAAGGAAAAAACGCGGTTTATAATAAAATTTTCTTTTGGCGCGTTTGTCGTGATGACATCCCTTTCCGTCGGTAAATTTTCTTGATGGAACAACGTTTATTTCTGGGGGGAAGACAAACCGTGGCGCCGTGGGAACGCTCATATTTTAATCATTTCGTCATTATGCTGGATAGACAGAGCCAGATGCGAACTCAAACGAAATACATTTGGCGTCGAAATTCTTTAAATCAGTGAAAACGTTTTGTAAGTGCCAATTGAGTAGGGAAGGATGTTTTGTATTAGATAAAAATAGGTACTTACTTGGTTTAACTTTAGTTGGTTATATCATGAAATGCTCGTTGGTCAATAAAGCTGTTGTAAATACCGCCTATAGTTAGGTACAGCTACTGAATTTGCAGAAACAAGCTAAGAAATTTGAAGCTTCTTATTTCCATCATTTATTTATCTAAAACATAATAAGAATATGAGGTATTAAATTTATAATATGTGTAGAACAATTCATATAATTAATACCGTTACCCGACGACAATGATAATATGACAAAACGTAGACAACAGTAAAATAATGCTTAGTACTTAAGTTACTAAATTGCGCTCCTTAAGCACAAAATTCAGCAATAGAAGTACTTTAAGCCTTCGCTTAAGGAAAAGCGAGACGTACCTTAGCACCATACGTAATTCCGGCATACGACTCCCATCCATCAATCTCCAGGGCTTTAGAATTTTCTCAGGCTTAGCTATGTCGATTTCGATCTTCAGGCGTAACATGTATAGATACCTTATTTCAACTATTATACTTATATAGTAGCCGTTTTCCTACAGTTCCACTCGCATCCCGCTAGAACTATTGACCGTAATGGGATAAAATATAGTCTATGTCACTCGCAAATAATGAAGCTTTCTAATCGTGAAGGAATTTTTGAAATTGATCCAGTAGTTTTTGAGTTAACCTATTACAAACAAAAATACAAATTTTTCCTCTTTTTACAAACAAAAAGACATTTTTTTTTTCTCTTTATTATATTAGTATAGATGGGTAAAATAGGTAGGTATATATCGGTACAATTTGTATTACGATGCCGTGGAGAATTAGAACCGTATTGAAAATGGGTATGAAAATAATATGGTTTCAATGTGCCATCTTGAAACGAACAGACCACTTTCAAATTGTGCTGGATAGACACGTTTCTCGGTTGGATATTTTTCGTTGGGTAAACTGGTAATAGGTCGTATTGGGTTAGAATGGAATCCTGCATACGTAAAAAGATTACATGATGGGTAGTTATAACTCATCTGTTTAAAATAACTTAGGTACACAAAATATGCATCAATTTAATTCCATTATGATTCAAAATTTTAATTAAAAGATAGATAGGGATTTAATAGATACTAAAATTATTATATCAAATTAAGCGTTTAACGGCATGCATGAGTGACCGTCAGAATTAATAGTTCATTAACATTAAATATTTGCATCAAAAACATTAGTCGCGGTGAATTTAATTTCAAATGACTGTATCATTAATCATATTTTGAACAAATAAGTAGTTCGATAGTTGGATTTTTAATTTGATCCTCTTTCAGTTGCTTATCAATTGTATCTGATACCTATACCTTTTAGGGCCGATTTTTCAATCACTAGATAATTTTTACTGAAGAATATGTTTGAAGTTTTTACAGCTTTCTTATGGAGAATATGTCAAACTGACAGTTATTCCTCAGATAGAAGTTAAGGGATGACTGAAAAATCGGTCCTTAAGTAAGAATTATTTTTATTCATAAGCTTTCCATACAATTTTGATAGGAAAGGTTTCATACTTAGATTGCATACTGCAAAATTATGCAATATAACACAAACTATGCTTGACCATAAACTCAAACCCGACGTCATACTTCTCAGAAGGGCGACATATCGCTGAACAATGAATGTCAAATATGAAATATATGAATACAATAATAATAAGTATATGCGAGCAAATGTGTATGCCAATATTTGGTGTAGCAAGGAAAACAAAGAAAATCATTTTAGTTTATCATGCCGTGCACGTTCCACGAGTCAACCAGAGGAAAATGGATTATTATGGTGCTCGGGACCCAAGGGTCTTGTCACTGCTTGCACGCTGCGATCTCTACTTATTAACAGTATTGCGTAACATACAAAACTATTTTCATATAAGGCTTCGGAAATAGAGCAACACATCCTTATTCAAAAGACAAAAAAAAACACGCGACCCGCGCTAAGTCGATTCACATGTTTGGGGACACGTCCAAAAAACTCGTTACAAAGCGGAATGTGGCGTGAAAATCACTTGGGAGCGAAACGACAGTAGGCATTGCAACGAAAGCCTAGTTTCTGTGTAAAATAATACCGCGGGTGCACATTCATTAACCCTGTAAGTGCGGCATGCATCCGCTCTCCATACCAGCGTCTATTAGGATAATGGAATAGTGGTGTAAAGCTCAAAGAATGGGTGTCTGGCGCGAAGCCAGTGTGTGGACTGAACAAATCGCCGCTTTGTCTATGATGCCATTCTCAGTCAGCTGACGCGTGCTGCCAGACCTGCCGACGACGTCCTCATGTCAACACAAAAGAACAGCCCCACAATGTATGTATAAATGGATTAAGTCTTCATATGCGTCAAGGAAAATTGAAATTCATGTATTCTCTCAATTTCAATTTCATGATTGAAAACATAATACATGCTCGCTTAATAATGCTACCTTATCCTTATTAGATATATTGTTGTTTATCTTTATTCTTATCCTCAACATTTTACCCTCTTTCTATCTTACCTACGGCGGATTATCTAAATTTAATACAACTTTAATATTAAATAATTATATATCTTGAGCTCAATCAGAATTCCGCTAATATCGAACAATATTAATATTACAGTAGCTAGGTTACTAACCAGCAAATTCTCTAATTACATAATTTACTAGCAACTAAATTGCTTCGTTATACAATATTATTTTGTTGGTTGAATGAAGCGGAAAATCACCAAGTCTCTTGGAGTTACACAGATAATAAAGTAAAAATAATGATCAAGTGTGGAAAACAAAGCAAGGAAATCAATTCCTTTAGCTATGCCCTAAGGGTTGTCATTCTTTAGATAGGATAAATATTAGACCGGAGGTTTCCTTTGAAACCCTTCATAAACAAAAAGCTGCCTGATGAATCTTTGATACCAATTTAAAGTTGGAGGAATTCGTAGGGTTAACTCTTGTCTGATGTCCTGTAAGGGTATTTCAAGTTAAAACATAAAACAGAATTAAGTTGTGATTAATCGATAACCCTACTTAATACCTAAGCTTTAGGATAGTCTTAATTCAGACTTCATCTTGGCATTAACGACCGGCTTATAAGTAAAGAATATCGAAGACAAAAGGTAATTCGTTTTTCGGATTTTATATCAGCTGTAAATTAAAGTTTTAAATAGTTAAGTTTGTATTTAATATAATTTTAAATTTTAATAATGATCAGATACTACCTATAACAGACATTTAAGAACAAACCTTCTTATAGTACTTAAGTAAGTACTTTGATACGTTACTGTATTAATATCGCAATTAACATCATAGATTGCACACAAACATTGAACTGACGCACTTCAGCTGGGCTGCCGCTGTACCATCATAAAACTATAATCCATGTTCTGCGTTTTTATATAAATTGGTTACGAACTAACAACGAAATAATAATCAAACTTTTGTTTCACGAAACCCTTTGAAAGGAACTTTTGTAGCCGCTTTTTCAAGTTGTTTGTTATAGAATTTAATTTGTTCCAAGTAAAACAATATTGAGAAACAAATACTTAATTTGCAATGTTTTCGATATAATGAATTGGATCTTTGATTAGTTTCGATTTTGCAAATTATTTTCTCTATCTATTTTAGTTGTTTCGAGTTCAAGTCCATTTCAATAATAAACTTTAGCGTCAGGGTCGACGAGAAATACTTCATAGACGGGCCTGATTCAAAGAGTTTGAACATTTTAATTCCATTAATGTAACTGGTCGAAAAAATCTGTGTCGCCCAGATAACTGATTAGTACCAACAAATACAGAAACACCCTTCACAGAAATATCCAAATTCGTATCTATTCAGTTGTATCGCGGTACACTTATCAGGGCCCAGACAGAGGCAGCATCCGCCGGAGATGTCGGATTTCCCGAGATAACCGTACGTACCGTCACTAATACGCGTACTTACTAGAGTTGCGCCCTCGGAAAAAACGTTCGACCCGATTGTCTTAATGCGTTCCATCACGAAAGGGAAAAGGGTGCGAATGATAATAAAGAATACACGTTTTTCGCTGTTTTGGTTTCATTAGCACTGATTAAGCCGACATGCTGTTGTACGAAATATTACATTTTTGTTTCTGCAAAAATTTCATTTTGCATTCAGTAGCTCATATTTGTTCAGCTGCTTTGTTGGAGGACTTATGTCTGATATCTTACTTTTTCGTATTTATTTAATTTGGTTGCACTACCCATTGTAGCAAGGTTTAATGTAGGTATCTTTACAAGAATATATATGTTATTACAATGGTGTCCTTTTGACACTACACAGAAAATAGGTTATCCCATACTTTGAATCAAATGAGTGTCTGCGATTCCGCTGTCATGTATTGAATTCAAAAAACATATTTATACAATACTGTTTCTTCTTTAAGGTGAAACATTGTTTTACGCCGCCGTCAATCGTTGTCTCAAAATCGACGTCAATGAGGATGTTACGTAGGTAGTACCTTCTACCCTCAGCCTACGCAACGGCTTATTTCGAATGATTCAATGTATTTTTGAACGCGTAGGAGGACAGCTAGATGGACCAACAATGTGAGTAAGGAAACAAAAGCAGAAAAATGAAATTAAAACATTCAATCTATATTAATATTATAAAGAGGAAAATTTTGTTTGTTTGGTTGTAATGAATAAACTCAAAAACTACTGGACCGATTTTAAATATTCTTTCACCATTAGAAAGCAATATTATCTGCGAGTAACATAGGCTATATTTTACCCCGGTGAGGGCAGTAGCTCCCACGGGACGCGGGTGAAACCACGGGAAAACGGCTAGTCTTTATATAAAAATGTTGGTGGGCGACAATGATACGTCAAACTGTTTTAGCTGGTAAAAGGACCTCACTATCTAAACATATGATTAATACCTACGACATTTGGTTCACTCTGATTTCAAATGTTCTTCATAAAAGCCTCCACAGTTCAATCCGTTTAAAATGAAACGTCACTTTTATATCTTAAAAACTAACTCATTTTCACATAAAATTAATTCATTAAGGTCCCGTTCTTTTAAACTAATTAATATCTCTGATATGAAAGCAGTGCAGTGACTCGTATTTCAAAAATGTATTTTATGAAATTAAAATCATTGAAAGCTTCATATTTCTACAATTTACATCACGTTGGATAACTTTTAAGAAGAATTCGACTATGAAGATTAGTGTGATGATCTTTTATCTCAAAACAGTTGAATTCTATTTTTTTGTGTCAAAATTATATTGTAAGCAATAAATTCGATTTTGGAGCAAACAACATAACGTCCCTGAGCCTCGTTCAAACTATTGCAAGAATAAAATGCTCCTCAAGTGATAAAGAGCTGCAAGAGCGTAACCTGGTATGGAGTATCGTAAGTCTACTTGAAGCTCAGTTAACACAAACTATTGTGTGTTCGAAAGAATCACAGAGTGCTTGTTCTCGTTTTCAATATCAGTGGAGCGCGGTTGGCTTTTCTTTTTCCCTTACATTTTTGCTTGTTTTCACAGAGGCCTAGCTGTCGCTCCGGGGAGGAAAAATGGGCGAGTCACAGGTCACGAGCGACCGAAGTGCGGATCGTTGTATGCCGTTAACTTGAATGATTTTTGTGTGGTTTGTCAGTGATTTTTCACCTCTAGACCCAACCGTTATGGTTTATTTACTCGCTTTTTCACCTTTAGCGTTTGTAAGTCTCATTTTTTACCGGCTAGACAATAGCTGGTTATGACTGGACTCATTGTTGCCAAAATTTGGGCGATTTATTCGTCAGCTGTCGTACACGAAAAAGGCTTTACGTTTTTACGCCACACAAAAGGTAAATCTATGACTATTGCGAAATACTTGTGATGTAATTTCATTGATATTAATGTGATCGTATATTTTATTTACATCTTAATGTTTGAGATGCATCCACAAAATGTATTACACGATGTAGAATAAATGAGATATTATCTTTAGAACAAATGCGATAATATCTACCTCTATACGTATTTATGTCTCGTTTAAAACAAACAAGAAAATTGTAGAACGTTAAAGTGATTGTAACAACTGTAAACTTTGTAATACGAAAATGAGATAAACCATTTGTATTATATGACAGTAATAAATGTTTCGAAATGTTGATAAAATTACTTTGTTGAATGGCACACTTAGTTGGACAGTTTAGACGTACTGCGTACACAATTATGCAAAAGTTTGAGTCAACTCAAAGAGGAGACAGCGAGACTGCCAATCTAGTCCATCCGGAGAGGCACACATCTTACAAAACATGGAGGAGCAGGAAAGCGACACTTAATTAATTTTAAAGCTAGGTACAAACTTGGTCGTGGGCTGCGGGGAGGCGGGGCTAGGCTTTCCGACACATCGCGTTATTTGGCGGAGAGCGCCGACTGAGAGGTCAAATGCTGCGAACTTAGCTCCTTCAGTAAGTGTATTGCGAAGTTCCCTCCGACTCCATAGCTCTTACATGTATATCATGTCGCGAAGTATGATATTTGACTGCTCGTACTTTGTTTTTTTTTTCTTTATTTGCGAACAGCGTGGCTAATGTCGCGTGTGTCGCTCGCCATCTCGAAACTTAGCTCCATATAGTTTATTACTTATTATACACGAGCTCTTGTTTCAGTGCGTAAATATGTGGAGTTGTTACATTTGTCAAGCCAAGCATTTCAGTAAATATGTACTGTTCCAATATTCGCAGTAGACAAGTGAACCGTAATATTTACGATAAAAGGGATTGGTTTCATGTGCCGTAACTAATTGGAGCACAGACCTTTCATGAAGGATAGGTGTCGGGCTTATAAATGGTCACCCAATCCTAGTTTACGAGGCCCCCATAAAATTACATATATTGTGACACAAATAAATTACAAACAAACACATTTATTGTTAAAAGTTTAATAATATTAACGAACAGAATCGCCTAATCCGCTTATAATAGTTGGAAATAAATTAAGCTAAACGAGTAATGAAAATGGGAATGTAATCTACAAAATTTCATCGATTCATCCAATCAAGTGATTACGTCAGTGACGTTACGCTAAAAACAGGCTTTGGATTAATCCAATGATAGCGGGTGTGTCTATTACATAGTCGGGATTCTCCTTGGAAGCCCGCTGTATAGAAGGCATGTTTAATTAACAGCCGAATTAAAACCGCAGCCACTGAGCGACTAGCTGTTTCTGTATTCGATTTATTTATATCGCCGATGTCTTGTACGAGAAATGTCATGGTTAAAATTACGTGCTATTTATAGCGTGGTTATGTTATGTTTGTTATGGTAACGAAGGAATGTTTTTGGTGTAAATAGGTATGTGGCACTTATTAAACAATGGATGATTTTTAACTTATGTTGTGTAAATAGTGTAATATATACCATACTTAGGGCTGCCATCTCGAATTTTGCCAAACCCGGACAAATTTTTAAAAAACCCGGACATTTGGCGCAAATCGCTTATTTTCCCCGAACGAGTACGATTTTTTTCAAACAAAATACATAATTTGTAATCCATTTACTATTAACATATACCTACTTAAATTCAATGAGGTGCTTCCTTACATGAAAAGTGTCCGGGTTTTCCCCGGACACTTCTTGAAACCCCGCCCGGACGGTCCCCGGACGGACTCCAAACGAGGACAAATCCGGGGAAACCCGGACGGATGGCAGCCCTAACCATACTGAACAATTAAGTATGAATAAGTAAATAATAATTAATAAGTAAACAAATTTAATGAACATGAGAACGCTTACTTAAATTCTATTACGTCCAAGATATCTTATGTTTACAAACACGAAAGACAAATTACGTAAATGGGTAAGTAAACATATATTTACCAAAACTCTTTACCTAAGTAACATCGTTGTGTTTCAATAGACACTTGGTACTTCTATTACAGTTGATTAGAACCCCGCCGGTCAAATTACGACCCCTGACTCTTGGAGGACAGTGGTCCCTATGACTGATCCATTTTACAAAATATGATTGAGCATGAAATATCTTATTACTTATTGGTAAAAACGGATTAAATACAGCAGTGTTTACACTGCGAAATAAATATTCTTTTTATTTATTGCAAATAAATTACAGAAGATTTTCTCGTATCTCTCTTATTTACTACGTTTTTAATAGTTCTTGAAGGAGGCCCGAGTTGACGAAAGGCTGTGGAAACAAACAAAGGATTTATTTGAGTTCTGTAAACAGATCTATGTACAGCAAATATGTACAAATAATAAATAAGTAAACAGTGACTGTAATAAATTTCGTTATATTACGCCAGCACACCAAATAAGATAATTAAATCCGTTTATGAGACAGTCGTAAAATGTGCCAAATGCCGATTTTATTGGGCCTCATAATTATATTCCGCTAATACTCAGTCCCCAGCTTTAATAAAATAGATATATTTTGTATTTAATGCTACACTTCAGTTTAATTCGATTCTGTGAGAAATACCACCCATACCTATAAACAGTTATTCTATTGCACATTGTCTTGTTTTGTTTGTCACGTAGGTGTTCATGTAAGTAATCATAGAAATGGGATATATTAAAAAGAGCAGTGGATCAACATAATAATCAATCATTTATTTATAACCATGAGAGACGAATGAAGGCATTATTAAATCACTACAAAATTTCCCGATAAGATACGTCCGTAGCAATACGAGTATATACGAATATTGAAATTAACCACGAATCGTATCGTGTAACCAATTTTCAGAAAATATAAGAACAATTATGTTATTTAAAACAATACAGTAATTGAATTTTTCAGAATACCTGTAGTGCTAATAAAAACATTTTAAAACGAATTTACTAATTAAAATGTTATTTAAATGATACCCTATTGTATGTTCAGTTAAAAATTTAATTTAAAATACATTTTTCTTTTGTTTTTCTTAATTCAATATTGTGTTCGGTTAGTTGTTTATGTACGTTGAAAAGAAAGCAATGTTATTTTTTTAAAAAGAGATGCATTTTTTGAAACCCTGTAATGCCAACACGGGGTAAATGATAAAAACCAAGGGGTCTCTTCAAAAATGTGCATAAACAGCTTCATATCGAAACGAACAAATCTAAAGCTGGCTTTATCATACAATTGACCCCACAATATATTATTGAACAAGATCAGTGATGGGAAAGCATTTGAATAAAACCAAAGAGTATCGTCATTGCATTGCGTTTGTCCTTTGTTTTTATTTTGGCCGCAAAATAGAGAGACCCGAAAAGGGTTTCAGCCCGATTCGGTTAATGTATAACGAACCTTTTCTTAAGCGAAAGAAGGGAAACATGAAAGGGAAGGATTTCCGCATGCCCAATTTTATTTTAAAATGCACTTAGAGTAAGCACTGATGGGTTTGCGGTCAGAGGTATTGGGACGGAATGGAATCGTCACCGATTTAATGTTGGGTTCACTGAAAATAGTTTCCAAGAAATTTGTTTTGTTCTTATTGAAGAAAAATACAAGAATCCGCGTTCTGCGTATCCGTATTTTTGGTTCAAGTAGGTGCAGAATAAACTGAATTATACTTGCGTGACGATGGAAAGAGGCCAGATGGTATGACGTTGTTGCCATGGAAGATGGGTAGGCCCTTGGTGTGGGACGCAACATGCGTCGACACCCTGGCGCCATCACATCTTCCTAGCACGGCATGCTGTGCTGGGGCGGCTGCAGCTTCTGCAGAGACCACCAAGCGGCGCAAATATAATACCCTTATTGGAAATTATAGTTTTGAGCCGTTTGGGGTCGAAACGCTCGGACCGTGGGGCCCGAGTTCGCGGTTACTTTACAAGGACATCGCGAAAAGGCTTGTCGACGCTTCGCGTGACCAGAGGGCTGGCTTATTCTTTGGACAAAGAATTAGCATTGCCATTCAACGTGGCAATGCAGCCAGTCTTCTGGGCACGTTTCCGGAGGACAGTGATGTGGAGGAATACTTCGACGCCTGATCGGTGCCCTTTTATATTATGTTTTATGTTTATATATATTTTGTATATAGTATTTTATTTTTAGTTCTGTATAAAGATAAGTAGTTTAAGTTTGTATATATATATAGTGTGTACAATTATACTTAGATGTCATTGCTTAAACAAATAGGTATATCGTGAGGTAATATGAGATTATCGGTACGAATGTCTACCGAGTTGAGCGCAAATACACAGTTCAATATTGTGTCATAATAGCAAAGCTTGTTGTTGAGGAACCTTTTCTGAAACCAAACCTATTTCTTTTCTGAACTTTGTGGTATTGGGTACCAAGACGGACAGAAAATGGTACATTTCCTTAAGTTTTATTTTCAGACTTCCTTAATTTAACAGATCCATCCAAAAAATAATCCAATAAAAAACAAAAAATATTTGTTGTTTTGGCGTGAACGCAATTAGAAATTATCCCAACTGAGAAAAGCTCCATTTTGGAACTCAGTTAAAAATCAACTCTGTACGTTAACTAGCATATAATGACTTTCATATCCCCGATGCAAGTTCAGGAACTAAAGCAAAAAGCGTTGATAGTGATAAAGATTTACGTGGCAATAAACTGGACCACGTTGGATCGGCTCCAGGCGTCAATTCTATTTGCACATGTAACAGCGCACAAACTACAAACTTTTAGTCGGCCGACTATCGGTCTGTTGGTAGGAAAAAAATATTTTTTTAGAAAATCGTGAAATCAATCAAAGTTTTTAGTCGGTCTGATACCGAATAAGACCTGATTGTTGTTACGTGTGTACTTCCATTCATCTTCATACTGATTTATGAGCCCAAATCAACTATCGGCCGACTAAAAGTTTGTAGTGTGTGCGCGCTCTTGAAGATTACTAGGATCCCCCAATCGGAGGTTCGCACCCTGGGAATTGTGCAATTTTTCCTAGTAGTTTTTTTTTTTTTGGAAGTAATGGTCTGCTGTGCTGTGACTCTATGGCTTTAGGTAATGACTGTAAATTATAGAGCAATCAACAACTGCATCCAAAGTTCAATTGAACGTTACTTTATTTCTAACTTTCATATCTAATTGATTTTATAATGATTTGTTAAGCATAAACACGGAATCAATTCACAGTTTTAATATAAGAATCACCACTTATTTTTCTAGTCTACATAGTACCATCTTGCCATCTGTTGTGTCAATTCTGAACTAAATAGTGAAGTGGCTTGATGCAACTTTGTCTCTTTGTAACAAAAGTAAAAAAAAAAAAACAAAACATCTTCTGAAAGCAAAAGAGGAAAAATGGCAATTTTGCAATATGTCATACTCTAACATAACTTCACCTTAAACAAAATAACTTTTCTCCTAGAAACCCGAGCAATTTTTACGCAGTTTTAAACAATTACCACGCTAAATTACTACGATGAATGGTCAACAAAACTTTACGTTTAGTTCGCCCCATAACCCGTATATCTTACTGAAATGACAAACAGCTGACGTTTTCATCATCTCTGTTTCACTAATAAATATAAATGAACTTAATTTACCCGCATTTAAATAAAAACGAGGTGCTAGAGAGCTGTTTTAGCTTTTAATAAAGCATTAAATGCGTGGGCTCTGTCATTTTGAATAATAATATCAGCATAAAATGAGGTTTTTGGAGCGCCGTGAAAATAAAGCTTTATTTGCTTAACGGTTATAATTATTATGTTATTATAAGTATAATGTTAAATAGCAGCATGGTTTCCTAAAAAATAAACTCCATTGTTGGTGCATTTTATATTTAATAAAAACAATAATAAAAGCAGGAGTTCGTCGAAGAGTTGAGACTTCTTCTTTTACTTCGTAACCAGGATAATAGAAATAAATGATTACCTAGTCTTCTTTAGGAAATCATTTATTTCTATTATCCTCTTAATCTTTATTCATATTGTCAGTTCATCAAGTTCATGTAATTGATTAACCATTGAATGATAAACACACACTGACCATATCAAATAATTTAATGGCAATTTTTCAGAGTCCTCCAGGTTACATTTAAAATTTAGAATCAAGCTGCATAATTTCAAGTGTTTCATTAATAAAATTGCAATCAATACGTCAGACAGATTAAACTTTAATTACGCACAAAATTAGTGACTATGGTTATATACGCAATCATACTATTGTTTCATGGTTATATAACAAACAAATGGACATAAAGACATAAATTTTTAAAACTATAGATATTTGTTGGCCACGAATGAAATATTTGTTTTATTACCAATAGAATTTTATCATCACGCAGTTATTGCAATAAACAATTCCACATTACACCTAGTGGTTTAGTTTATGATTCACTTTGGTGCCAAGTTTCATAGAAATCGTCGCAGCCGTTTCAGCATGACTGAGTAACAAACTAGCAAATAAACTTTTAGATTTATTGCTATAAAAAACATCGTCTGCAGCTAGAAATCTCGGGGTTCTTTTTTAAAACTTTCCTTCGTTGGATCGGATGGGTTTTATTTTTTCGTTTTGTTTTCCTATAACGTGCCTAATTGGTTGCTCGGATAGACACTTATATAAAGTGCTTATTAAATATGTATAGTTTGTAAATATTAAAAGGTTGTGAACAATACATTTTTATATTGTTTTGGTTCATGTTTCGATGGAACATTAGGGGATTATTCTGAATATTTAGTTGGAACGGTGGCGCGTGCAGGTAATGCACATAACGCTTAAGCAAACGACCCACTGTTTTAAAGGTTTATTCCATTTTAATCTCACTTCGTATCTGCATAAAATTTGTCTAAACACGAGTGCACTGTAATGTTTCTATTTATTTTATGACTTGTTAAACTATTATTTTGAAGCGTGTAATTTTATGTTTTCCGGTAATTAGTTGCATAGTTTGTTATGTTTGTTGTTGATAATAAGGTATATTAAAAGGTAAACCTATTGTTTACGCTTTAAGCATTAACGATAAGATTTACGGCTCTATATTCCAAGGTCAATGATAAGGTACGTAACATAATTTGAAATACAAAATGAAGGGTTCATTTTGTATCCTTATGCTACAAAGCTTCTGCATATAAAATACTTCACTTACATACTCAAGACACAAAATCCAGCTTATTATCCACATAACTTCGGAAGAGACAATCTCGAGCACAATATTCCTTATTTATTCCCCCATAACACTCGCGGACCGCGACAACTTAATTCAGTAGCATCACATTATCGTTAGCATAATCAGGGGAGCTACACCTCAGCTACACAACCAACAACCAAATGACAATTTAAAATGTGCCTTAATGGGTTTCTTTTCATTGGACACAACGGGCATCAACTTTCCACCCAAAAGGAAATAACCATTAAAGTTTCAGATGAAGAAATGTGAAGTTTCTTTAACGTTGTTATTGAGTTGTACGAGAAGTTCGCGAAACATTGTTATTACGATATGGATTGAGCAAGATACCCCTTTTTTGCTTTCGTATTTGTATGCGGCACTTTGCTGAGCGATCGTTAGTAAGTGCAGGCGATAGTGCTTCCATAAGTCTCTGCTCTTGGAAATAGCTTAAGACTGCGCGTAAAGGATCGTGGGTACTGTAATGATTCTTGCACAGAACAGGTATTATTTGCGGGCGATTTACCTTCACTGAAATAGCCTGAAATATTACTGAAATAATACCTCTTTAACGTATTTTGATATTTTCTTTATTCATTTGATTATTATTCATATCAATTAGGTACATATTATTCAAAACAACAAAACGCATTAATTATCACGGAGGACATAAGCTGATGCATTTCAACCCTTAATTAATTAGTCAAACCTTCGTTACAAGTCAATTATCTTAATTCTAATATTACATAGGTACATATTCAAAGCATTACTTAACTTAATTGACAAATCATGTTCTTCGAAAGACAACATTATTTCTGCCGCCAAAAGATTTGAAAATTAAAAAATAAATTCAAATTACCACGTTGTACCTAAGTAAAAGTTTGGTACGAAGACGAAACCAAGAGTAATGTTCGTTTTAAGGTGTAATGGTGTACAGCACTTCGCTCTATGCCGTAATGAGAGCCATTTGGCTATAAATGAAAACAAGTGGCTTAACCGAGACACCGCATAACGATGTTATTACCCGACGGATGGCCCAGGGTAAACGTGGCATGTTATATTGTATTTAATTGTGTTTTAGATATTGTTGTAAAGGGATAAAATGTATATTCATGTAAGTCAAGGTTTTTAACGTGTTTAGGCTTTTAGCATACAAAACTATTGTCTATATAGCTTGTCTTTTAGTAAAACGGATTGTGCTGGTTTGAAATCTAGAAGGTATGAATGTGCCCAATATGACCTAGGTACTCGTATTTCGACCTTTTCAATCACATGAAGGTTAGAAGATATAGTTGAAACTCATCTCACTAATTATACGTAATATAATCCAAAGAGTATGTAGACCTGTATTATCTACACGAATAGTTAGCTGACGACAGTATTAAACTTTATGACATAGGTGTGGAGCATATCGCCCCTTTTTGGGCACTATTCCAAGTCACTACTACAAACGAAATAGACGTGAAATTAATTTTAGGTACTCACAAATACTAAGCTTTTAATAATGCATAAAAAACACTGGAGAATTCTTAAAACTAAGTTAATTTACATTCACGCTCAAAGTAATTTTATTTATAAATTCTGTGTTTATTTTGTAAGACTTGAAATAATAATTAGCGAGATTTACAAAGTGTAGCAGGTGGCTGGAACACGGAATAACGACCTTTTAATTCACACAAGGAAGACAGGAATAGCTCCACCTTCACCGATATACGAGGAACTTCATTTATTTGTGTTGCGCACAAACTTACTATTGCGTAAGTTAATTCTGTAGCGAAGTCCTGATTGCTGGCTCTTTGCCAAACTCTTTGACTTCACAATAAACACAATCTTCAATTTTATATTTTAATCTCTCTCAAAGATTAATATTTAGAGTTGGAATTAGTATTGTCATGATAACACCTATTATCATGTAAATGATGTCAAACCTAAACCGACCTATTTGCCTAAACTTTACATAAAACAGTAAACAGCTCCACGCTACATTATGCACTATTAAAACATGATATTTATGACAACCAGCAATAGTCGATAAAATTCATACAATAGAGCCATTTGAAATTCTAATTAACCCGTAACCAATAACTAGTTATACGGCAATATACGAATACATGACATGATATACACTCGCATTATCTGGTCAATTTAATACAAATTGTCAACCTCCATAAATTAGAGTGGTATCTAGTCGCGCCATCGAAGCAAACATACTGATATAAAGGCCAGGAGTCGATATCATTACACATAAATTTCACTTATCTCTACATTCGGCACAATTTGGTCGGATGCCTCCGTTACCGGGCTTACAATAGCCCTCACATACCTAGCTCCACATTTAACTGGGGCTCGCATTTCACTCAATAGTTCTCAATCTAAATCAAGTCGAAATCGTGTGCAATCTTTAGGACTGTTCGCTTTATTGCGAGCACTAAACGCTGGGATTTGTTCAAGTGATGATGAGTACTAGTGCTTGCGTACTTGCCTATTTGTTACCCATATTATGAGTGTTTCTGAGCATCCATTCTGTTTATAGGTGTAGGTAACTGAATGTTCTAGATAATGCTTTAGTACCTTTATTCCCTGCGGTAGTAAACAGCTATAAAATAAGCGTTTTATTCTTTTAATTAAACTTGGGTATTACTTCAAGTGTAGGTTTTCATTGCTTACTAATATAATTACACTCAAGGACATCATTTGTAATAGTACACCTATATATAGGTACACTGTTTGTTTTATATTTATTAATTTCAAATATCAAGTAATTTTAGTTCAATTTTGTTGTTTCATATAAGGCTGTTCAAAACTGTTTCATGTGTTCCAGACCCAATTTTGAAGTCTAAAATAAATTAGAAAAGTAAGATTCGGCTCGTGCCCGTAAAAGATCGACTCTCTCGCTGCATTTACTCGAACGCGGCGTATTTCTGACGCTAATTTAGCCAAAACAAATTTACTTTCAGGTACGATTGAATAATGCAATAAGATCTTTCAACTGATTTGACGGCAGTAAAACGAAATAGTCTTAAAAGACGTTTTCCCATTTCTCTAACGGAATAAAAAAATATATGTTCTGAATTTCACATTCGGGCGGTAATTTTAAATTGGAATAAGTGAGTCAGCGACCCTAGAAAATCGAATTAATTTGCTAGTCTAGTAAAGCGTTTGTAAAATCAAATATCAGCAAAGATATGTCTAACACATTTTAGAGTGGTATTTTTTGCTGATATTAAGTAATTACAAAATATGGTTTTCAATGCCTGCCCACCTTTGTATAGGGGAAAAGGTTTTTTTAGTATATCAGATATCATAGATAACACTACCTCTGCCCTCAAGTTGCCTACAACTTCTAAGCACATTTAACTAACAACATTTGAATTAGAACGTAGCACCACAACTTTTTATAAAAACAACAACCCATCAAAAAACATGGACCAGAATATTCTCAACTTTAAATCTATCCGTACAACAGAATCATTTTTCACACAACTTTTGAAAATGTAACATCGCACAAGTTCCAACTTAAACTTTAACTTAGTTTAATAATTTTGAAACGACACTGAACGCGACTCGACACGGTCTCGAATTTCATTAAAATCGTCCGCAGAGTCCACGGATCAGTTTGCTAACAAAAACTCAGTAGTTATAGAAATACCGGGTTTTTGAATAGCTCTAAAAACTTCAATTTGAATGCATTTCCATTAGGCAAGTGCGGGCCAGGCGTGAATTAATTGCTCGTAAGTTTGTATGAAACTATAATTACTTTTTCATATTCGTTAAAAGCTTGTTAGTCCAGTTTTAGAGTGAACCGCTCGTGTGTACATAGCAGATAGGTATACTGTTCCGGGAGAATTATCTAATACGAAGGTACCTTGTAACTTATCTATTTACTGAATTTAAAACTTAATGATTATCATGAGCACTTTGTTACAATTAATCATGCAAGCAGCCTTATATACAAGCTTGTTTATACCGCTACTTAGGTAAGTGCTAAAACATAAGTAGGTTCTATGAATCATAATGACAAACAACCTTGCTCTAACGACTAACTCTTAGCTAAGATATGTATTGTTTACATAAACGATGAGGAAAATAGTCTTTATATTCCGACATAAATGGAGAACATGTTTTATTCTTTTGTAATGTGTTAGTGTTAAAGTAACGCGTTGAATGGGACAAAGGATTGATGACTTACAACTAATTACTAGTGGCTGGAAATACCAATCATGCACTTACTCGTCGTCCATAAAAATTACTATTTGCTCGTGGCATATTTATTTGTCACAGTAATTAAGATTATAAATTTAATGACCACAGAATCCATAGCATGTTACTCATAGTCACACTTTAGGCATGCTACCATTATAAAAATATAGGTATCATACTCGTATAAACTGCTCATCATTATTATAAATGTAACATCGGTGCAGCCCCGTGGATGTTAGCTAAAAATAATCGGTACTATTAAAAAAACTAGAAATCACAAACGTAATTTACTACAGGGTTAATAAAAGAACATGCTCATAAATTAAAAGGATTTATGTGAAAAAATCCCTAAGCCGTCAAACGCTACTTTGGTAGAAAGCGGGTGACAAAAACCCGAAACCTCAAACTCGTTTAATTTTAATTAAAATTCCCACTGCAAAATGGGACGCATTAACAGCGAACCTTTGTGTTCCGACCAACAGAAAGTATCTATCGTTATTGTTATTTTTTAATTTCTCTAGCGGAGTTAACGGCTCTTATAAAGGGAAAATATAAATCTGTTACAATGAACAATAACCTCACTTTTCCAGAAAAGGGTTCTTTAAGATAAAACGTTGCTTGCGAAATTATTTTCTTTTGTCTGCTCAAAATATTTTCATGTGGTTATGTAGTCTTTTAAATAGGCACTTAGACCCGTATTACGTATTGTGGTAAAAGAAAGAGAAATACGGTATCGAATCCTTGAGCGAGATGGCAACAGCGATTTGAGAATAAAAAAGACAAATACTCAGTGGTTTCAAGCTCGATGGAGTTATGTGGAATAACTTTGAAAACTTTTTAGTTAGGTAAATGCAATTTCGATTCAGATTTTTGTTTGAGGATATCGTGTTCTCCCTAAAACTTCCATAAACTTGTACTTCAGAAGATTTTTTTAAGAAAAAGTAATCTTTTGGCCAAGCGTTCATTGATTTTAAGGATAACTTTAGTTTCAAGCAAGTTAAACATACATAAAAGCTTTTATAATTTTCAATGTTTCAACACTGGTCGTAGGCAATATTCGCTCCGAATGCTGTAATTAAAGCTAAAAGCCTGATAATCAAACTCCGAATGTATCGTAACCAGTTAATTAACTTCTGATGTGTTCAGCGTTTCCAATTTATCTTTTTAGTCTGTAATCGACTGTACATACGCACGAACTCATTATGCAATGTTAAGTACTGAATATTCGATGTTGTTCGAAATTTTAAAGCTATGGTCGCGATGAAATGTGTATGAACAGGTTGCCTAAAATGAAATGATATACTTAAGGCTGGTTTCATACTCGTCAAATATGTACTTATTAGGGCAATAGGGTATTAGGGTACGTGCCCCCGTCTAGACGTATCCTTTTGCTTAAAGTGATTCTTTGTATTTATGAACCGTAATCGTTTTACTTTTAGGTAATGGCAGATTTAAATAGGTACATACATACTAGATATTTATTTTTATATTAATGCTACGAGTTTGAGCTAAATTAATAAATTTATATTAAATTATTATATTTTATACATGTGGTAACAATACATTTTATTTCTAACTATTACAAATACAAAATATCTAAAAAATATAACTCTAGTTCTACGCTACCAAAACAAAATAAATCCAAACTAAGTAAGCTATGTCTGGCTCTTGAATAATTGGATCAAATATATCATTTTAGAGACAATAATACGACGATAAACACTACTTTGCTAACAATAAAACGTTATTACGAACATAAACGAATAACAAAAGTATTATCCACCAATTTTTATTACATGTTGTAAAGAAATACCAATATTACGCCACTTGCAAACGCCATAACATCATTGGTATTTCAACGATGCAATAGCATTTGCGAACGTTTCATTTGTACGTGGCATCTATCATAAAAATGTTAAATGTATTTGTTTATGATAAATAAACGAATAAACGTATACCTAACGGTTTTACCTACTCCGATTTGTGACAACCGCTTCAAGGGTCTCACGTATTTCCAAACCCAACACTAAACTCAATCCAGTCTAACAAACTCAGAATTATTTACTCCTCCTTTATTTTACTTTACATTTTATTCTGAACGGTTTCACCCACATCCCGTGGGAACTACTTCCCGTACCGGGATAAAAAGTAGCCTATAGCCTTCCTCGATAAATGGGCTATCTAACACTGAAAGAAATTTTCAAATCGGACCAGTAGCTCCTGAGATTAGCGCGTTCAAACAAACAAACAAACAAACTCTTCAGCTTTATAATATTATTCTGAATAAGTTATCACTTAAAAGAACCATGACCATTGACACAATTCTAAATTTATCTGTCTTTGAGCCGATGTGCGCGAGACTCAATTAATGTTCTATTGTCTTATAATTACCGTTTTTCCAGCTGTGGGAAAAGAGTATTGTTATTGACCTTGAACTTGACGCCTCATAACATTCGTGACGTCGATACGGCGCCGTCATGTTTAGCCGGTGACTGCCGTAATCCCCTGATTGAATGAGGTAACATACAGTTTCTAAAAATAGGTTTCATATGTATACATACCTATAGCTTATACTTAGTTGTATTATGTAAAGTTTACTGTCGTGCCTCCATTAGTGCATGCCAATGATTTTAAGTGTACTTACAGATAATCACGAATAATTGTTAAAATAAAGTTTTTAAATATTTATATTAGGAAAGTTTTGCATAAAAACAACTCCTTGACTTTGAAAACATCGTGAGATAAACGGTACATCGATAAACACAGCCTCCTTAATCAAGCGCCAAGAATCAATTAATCTACATTTTAATCGAAACGTAATCTTCCAAAAGCCATATTCTTTAGAAACACAAAACTGCATTGAAAAGCTAAACAGAGACAGAAAGTTAACAATACAAGCAAGGCAAGGGTATAAATCATTCACTTAGCACAGATTACAGGCCGTTGTAGCCCGGCCCCATTTTATATCTTTAATTCTTATACAAACGCGTAATCTTGTAAAGAGATTGCTAGGAGCAATACATTTGCTAAATAATACTTATATACTTAATGGGCTATGACAATGCTATTGTGAGCGGGTATCTCACATCGGGGTTATTCGTTAAACTTGATTTATGAATTGGAGAAAACGACTGACGAGATAATCATACTTATTAGCCTAATCCATGTTTTTGTTGAGAATAACCCATTTTTTGGAAAATACCTTAGCTATGATTACTCATGCTTGAGCCTGGAATAACGTAATGGTCTTATTACAATTATTTTTGGGAGATCAAACTGTGAGTGTCAAGTAACGGACTTCGAAATTGTTTTAATTTTATTCAATAATATAGTAACAAAGCGTTATATTTTCATATTTATTTTGGAACATGTAAGTAAATACCCTTATTGTCCGACATTTTATGTCTTGAAAAGTCGCTCGTGTGCAACTTCCCATAGTAAATTATGAAGGAAAATCGCAACAAAGACTATGTAAAGCAGTGTTTTGAATAGGATGTTTTATTTTCCTGAATTTAGTGGCCGCCGCCTGCAGTTTTCTTTTTCGTAAATTGTAAAATATGAACGGTGCATGCTAATGAATTTTACTGGAGATGATCATAAATTTTGATAATTGATATTCATTTCTATCTTTAGTTTTTCTACTGATTTTTCCTTTACGGAAAAAGCTCGTGGAATTAAGACGGCCATATTCAAAATTGTATTTCAAACTTCTTTAATCCAATTAATGCGAAACAGCCAGCATCCGATGTGGCTTTTACACTAGTAAATATTGCCTAAAAAAACACTATATTCCCTAAAATCATGGATCACCAAATTAATAACCACAATTATACTACCCATAGTCATTTTGCACAAACACGAAATAATATTGAATAATTTATTTGATGATAAATTTTGATCTCTATTACAGCCTTAAATAATACCTGCGTAGAAACGATCCCTTTTTAATAACCTCTAAAGGTTAATGACGTAAAATGAGTAATTAAATAAGCTTATAATGGTCTAATGACGAACAAAAACAGTTGTAAATAATTCCTTTGCTCACTGATACAGACCAATTACTTACATTTAGGGAACCGATTTAAATGAGAAATTGGTTTTATTTCATCAAAGCGGAAAAATACATTTTGATTGCTTTCAAGGATGTTTGTATTTTAAAAAGGTTTTGCCAAATTGTAAACAGTTTGGTACTTGAAATATTTAGATTCAATATTATTAATTTCCATGCTTTAATGGGGGTTGATTTTTCATAATGTGGGTGGAAAATTCCTACAAATTATTAAATTATTTACTTACAAAATTTTATAACATAGGAATTTTTGTGGGACAAAATGTTATATAATTCTTTGTGGTATATTTTCCGAACGTTAAATAATTGAATCTTGATACTACTAACTTAGAAAACATCTGTAGAAATTACCAGAAACAAAATATAGTGTTACCAACTTTTTCAGTATTCACTCGTTTTCTCGAGTTTCTTAATTTTAAAATTCTCCGTATTTCAATAACACGAAGTACTCACGATTTTATCTTGAAAATGGTAAGGTAATATTCAACTCTTTTCATCTTTTGCTTGGTAGGACCTGGAGGCAAAGGTGCTTCTCAAGCAGAAGTAATTGATTACGAAGACTTCTGAAACTTGCCAACTACGAATATAGCATTATCGATCATGACCCTTATTTATGAAAGAGACATTGCGAGAATATTAAATTCAATTTACAAAATAATCGACGCCTATCAACCATAGTAGCCTTACCCTATGTGTGTAAGGCGATGTGACCACTGTCCAATGTTGAAATCTTCTCTTTGTGAGAGGTGGCCGAACAACTACTTACGTAGCCATAACAGCAGTTGGAATATGAGCAATTTTTCAGTTTCAACTAAGGAGTATCATTTAATCCGAACTTCTAACATGGATGCCTAATTTATAAGGGCAATTTTATGCCCACCTTTTAATATCATTTGAGTGTGCCATCAAAGTCGTGGTGGCCTAGTGGGTAAAGGACCAACTCCCAAGTATGAGGGCGCGGGTTCGATTCCAAGTCAGGCAAGTACCAATGCAACTTTTCTAAGATTGTATGTACTTTCTAAGTATATCTTAGACACCATTGACTGTGTTTCGGATGGCACGTTAAACTGTAGGTCCCGGCTGTCATTGAACATCCTTGGCAGTCGTTACGGGTAGTCAGAAGCCAGTAAGTCTGACGCCAGTCTAACCAAGGGGTATCGGGTTGCCCGGGTAACTGGGTTGAGGAGGTCAGATAGGCAGTCGCTTCTTGTAAAGCACTGGTACTCAGCTGAATCCGGTTAGACTGGAAGCCGACCCCAACATGCTTGGGAAAAAGGCTCGTAGGATGATGATGAGTGTGCCATCAATCAATCTACCTTAATTTTTTCAATGTCTAGAGAGAACATATCTTAGCGATCTAAATCGAATGAATACAAATAGATGTGTTCCCGGTACACTTAACAACTCTATACGAAAAAGGGAAAATAATTGATGTCCCCTCGGAAAAACCGATGAGGCTCTTCAAGAGCCTAACAATATATTATGTGGTGATTAATGACGAGACCATCCAACATCGGGATAGCGTTCCAAAATAAACGAGAAATCGATTTGTTTAATTAAAAATAATGATATCGGAGTACGGTTGTCGGATTATTAACAGTCAAGCCAAATAATTGCGGTATGAGTGCTAGTTGAGTGCTATGTGTTTTGACAACCTAAGTTGAAGCGTTTTAAATTAGTTTTAGTATAATAATGTACAAAACAACACTTTATTTCGTACTGTAAGTTATGATTGTCATCAAATAATTATGTTCAAGACTCTTAGCAAAATAGGTACATTCAATTCAGTTAACATGATTGGTAAAAAATATAGAATTCAATAGTCCACATTTCCTTAATGACCGGTGCGGTTATAGAAAAGATACAAAGAACAACTGGTAACACAAAATGCAGAGATTAACAACATTTTCCATTTCATTTAACAAGATGGCAGCCCACTAAAATGATGTTATTTAAAGCGCTTCGTTACTAGTTACTGCTGCGTCTATTTTTAATACAAAACGACCATCGTAGCAGGAAGCTATTAAGTAAAAATCTTTGTAATAAGGAGCGCCGTTTTTACATTTTACCTTTTTTTTGCATCATTTCATGGCATCCGACAGCTCATTTTTACACAGAGGTTTTATAACTCTTTTTCCATAATGCCATTTATTTATAGTCTCTCAGAGAAAGGGCTATTCAGTTTGTTGCGGCGATGTTAGATCTATCTTTACGTGATAGTATTTAAGTGGACTGGCAACACAGAAGCGAAGGGTTTGTTTTATGCGGAAATTGTTCTAACATCTCGCACTGTTTAGAATAGTGAACATAAGCGGTGAAGTTGGTTTGCTGTGCACGTGTACGTTTCGAAGGATTCCTTATTTTAAGAGCAGCATTTTCACACTAGCGGCATTTCCACCCGGTTTGTCATTTGCACCGGTAGTTGTCAATTGTTTAATGACTCCACCCGTGTACGAATTGGGCAATGTCGTTCGGATAAACTGAGCGGAAAATTCTGCCAGTGTGAAAGCTTGTAAAAATAATTTTTCGAAAAAAACTGTAATTTTTCAAGTCCAATTGAAAGTCTTTTGAAGTCAAAGAATGTAATGAACTTGGCTTAAACCCATTAATAGCAATGCTTAAATCTTCAGTTACATACTACAACCCGTGCTGATAAAGAATGGGATTAGAAATCGCGACAGCTGTATTCACCTCTCGCTCATGTGCTATAGTGTAAGAGCGAGAGGTAAATACAACTGTCGCGATTTCTAATCCCATTCTTTATCGGCACGGGTAGTACACACACCTAATCAGAATCCTCATACTGAAACCGCTACATAATTACCGTTAAGGTATTATGGTATAAAGGCATTTTTGAAAATTCCACGGAGATCAAACGGCAAACCTCAAGAATTTCCGCCTATTGATTCCTTATTACATAGGCAATTTCCGTTAGGCGTGTTTATGAATTCCCCGCTGTGTCAAGTGATTAACTTAGGGGGAACATGAATAAGTCTGTGTAGGGACGTTCCAAGTACATAAATTATTGGGAACAAGTCTCCCCCGAATTTATGGTCCCCGCTCTCCAATGCTAGCGTGTTTAGATAGTCATAATTCAATAATACGGCGCGGTATGGTGACAATTGACAACGGAAAATATTGTTCGCGCGAATATTGGGCTAAATGGATTTGTAAATAGACGTTGTAAGCGATCGTCGAGCTGTGTAGGTGTTTTGATACTCGCCTCTCTGTTATTACTTAGTGTTTGTAACTGCTGAAACGGGTGATATTGTGTTTGATGATTCATGGTAGTGTTTTTGTACTATTTAAACAGCAAATACGTAAGTCAGATCAAGGAAAAATGTATAAAACATTGCTGTTAAATATTATAGCGGCTGTTATGGAATATCTACCTCACTAGAAGATTCTTAACGGGTAAGGCAAGAACTTTAAAAGTAGTTTATAAAATAAAATTGTAAGCAAGTTAAATTCAGACCTTCAAAGGAGTACCATCTGAAAATCCCAATACAATCGAACACCTAATCAATAAAACAACGATTAACCCTACTCCGAAAGCGGCAAACTAATCTATCAGTACCTACAAAACTTCACGACAACTCTATCCCATTTCTTGCCAGCTTTTCTAATTGTAACAAATGAGAAAACAAATACACAATCACAAAGTACGTAATAGAAAGGTTTCCTGTATTCGTCCCGCGGGACTGGAGTGAAGTAATAAATCTACGTTGTAGGTACTTCGCTCTTTCTGATTTACACTCGTTGCTTGAGCCCATTGAAAACGGCTGTAAATAATAAAGGGAACAACATCCCTGCTCGCTACTTATAAAAACAATTATCATAATTTATTGGCATGGACTTCTACTGGGAATTGATGATGCAAATTGTTTTATGATGTTCTTCAAGTGATTGGGAAGAGAATTATTTGTCTTCGTCGCGCTTTGGTTTGGTGTATTTAGCTTTCTGGTTGATTTAATTTTACTTAATAAATCGGTAATGATTTTTAAATGTAGCAAAACAATGGCAGCATCGTTTAATGTGTTATTATGGTAACGCAGGTATATTTATTACATAACGATTTCACTTTTGTCAAGAACTCCTGCTAGTATTCTGTAAAAAAAATAAAATATTCTAAGAATTAAATGCTTTTAAATTGAGTGCACAAGTTTTGTAAAATCCACAGCTCAAGTTAAATAACCTTTTATTTAAAATCCTACCTTTACAACTGTTCTCAAATAGTCTTAGCAAATAACTAATTACGTTAAACTCTGTTAAACTGTCAAAAACTCTTTTTATATCCAACTATTATTCAAGTTAAATTAAGTCTTCGCAAACTTTTCTTTACGAATAAACGTACCGAGGAGTTGAAAAGAAAGAAATATACTTATTGGAAAACATAATAATACTCCTCTGTAATTGGATAAACATAAAGTCTCGCTCACAATCGAGAGCGTATTCATAAATACTCGTATCGTACGTGAATGCTTCAAGTTTTCTAAAGACGACGACATTTTTTAAGCTTCCAATAAAAGAAAACGATGGATAACATACTCGAAGAATTTTCTTTGGCACATAACATCACGTACGTTTTGTTTTACGGGTTCGGAAGATGTCTAGTTAATGCAGGATTCTCTTATTGGGACTTTTTTATGTTCCAAATTCTTTAATTTTGATCCTGAGAAATCTCCCTTAAATTGAAGATATTTCGGAACAATAAAAACGTTACGATTTCATCGTGAAGCGGCAAAACTGAGTTTGATGACATTTGATATCCTGGAGACGGATCAAGATTCTTTTTCGCTTAAGATATGGGTTAACCGGGATATTATTACCATATTATTTTAAAAACAATACAAGTATCAAAATTCCAGTTCGAAAGCATCTTTGCTCGTTTCTCATCTCGATATTGTTATCTTCCTGTATTTAAGACAATTAGATCATAAATTCCATTATGAAGTCCTCACTTGTAAAGCTTCTGGTTACGAAGATATTAGCTATTGTTTACTCCAACGTTGATTTTGCACGAAATTACGACCAATAATAGTCCTCTATTGTGTTGCTCAGTTTTGTTATGTTGAAGAGCCCTGACTAAAACCTCGAATCTTCACTCTGTTGTTCATGGAAAATGGCGATACGATAAATCCTACAATAAAAGCTTGAATGACTTTTTAGCCAACCAAAGTAGAAATCGTAATTTTTATTTATTGAACTTCAAAATGTGTCCACCTGCACCACCTAGACACACATGGCACAAACCTTAAAAATCATATTATGACCCCATGATCTTTAAGAAAATTTACTTTTTGTAGCTCGATAAAAAACTAACACCCACCTATCATCTATTCATCATTTTCTATTACGTAACCTTCCAAAAATATATTATTCTACTAAAAGCCATTAACACTTCATTGTTACACGCATTTTTCACTAACTCAATTATAGCGTACTAGGTACATCCATTGTTCACACGTACCCTATAATAAAATTACGTCGGCAACTAACGCCACTATGATTCTATCCAGGCTCGCAATTGTGTCCATTTATTCACGCAACCGGTCCAACAGGGGCCCGGCTACCTGGGAAATGTGTATCAGTAAAGTGGGCCCCACAATGTACCTAAGTGCGTAGATTAAACGCCGAAGCTCCACGTTACACCATACCTCCCATCTCTGTTCCTTATTATTCTTTTATTACACAAACGTAACTAACATTATGAGGGTTTAAGAAAACGTATTATGTAGCGTTATGAACAAATGAAAGTATCTTTCTTAGAACCTTTGTGCAGACCTGTATAATTCAATTATTTGTCACTTAGATGAGAATTTCTGGGTTATTACGGAAGCGACGTTAAGACAGTGTTATGTAACCGAGTAATAAAGGGCTGGGACTATAATGTTTCACTTAGTGGAAACATCAAGTGAAAGCTAAAATATAACTAAAACCTTTTCGAAATGGAAAGCATTTGCATTACTTTATTAAAAAAATAGCTCATTTTTCACTTTCGGTTCATAAACCTAAACTATTCAAATTCCTAAAATATTCTTTTAAAAAAGAACCCTCGTCTCTGTCCCGATATTTGAGTCAAATATAGCCGCAGACACTGAAGTAAATTTTTATAACGCTAAAATATACTTGCCATAAAGAAAAATAGTAATAAATAAACAATTTTCCACATCATAAATCGTGTATAACAACAAGAAAACTGCAAATTTATGCAGATTTCATAGCGAAGCCGCGTGTCGCGCGCGTTTCGAGAGTCCGATGCCCCAAGATAAGACGGGACTCCTACGTATTTATGTAAATATGACTACATTATGTATATTAAACCGAGATTTTTCTGTTACATTCGCGTATGAATGCATAAAGCGTATCCCTGCTGCTTCTTGTTTACATTATCCGTGGACAAATTATTTTTTAAATTGTTACAGCATGCTTACAAAGCGGTAAGATAATTAAAGTTTTTGGTGCATTAAGCAGGGGCTAGTTTGGCTAACTAATTAGTTTGTGGGTTACGGAAGCGTGCTTTGCCATTTTTGAATAAATTTTAGTGGCCAAGTAACTTGATAAGAATCTGTTACACTACAACTCAATGCCAATATATCGTCCTTGTCACATTGAGTATTCCCGAGGAAGCAGCAATGTGTCATCATTTGTTTCGTAACATCTGATTTAGGGCCCATATTGACAATTTATGCCTGGGCATAGTTCCAACCTTGAACTCCCGCTTTTAATAATTTATACTATTAACTTTTTGTATTTTGGCTTCAGCAGTAATCAAGAGAACAGAAAGCCTTTTTAATTGACTCTGCTGATCCTAAATTCTTCGATAGATCAAAGTTGATCTGACCAATTTTAATTCCCTGAATATTTTCTAATTCATCACTTTTTCCATTAAGCCATGAAATTTAAATTTATAATCGAATCTATTAAAGCTTTGTGTTCGCAAAATACTTAGAAGACAATCCCTTTGGAGTTGCGGGAAAGTGTTTTAATTAACCTCCACCCGATTCTGCCTTCAATTAATATTCCTGTTTGTATTTACTTATAAATCGGTATATATGGTATAGGTATGTATATCTACGTGGCATTGTTCGCTTAATCCTTTTATTTTTACTACCGCAGGTAAAGATTATTTTGTTTACTTCTAAATTATTCATTTCCTGAATAATTGCAAATCTAGTTAAAATAAATTAAAATGTAATCAATTTAACATATAATCAACCAATTTTCAGCATAATCCCGCACGTGCAAATAAATAACAAAACTGTAGGTATAATTATAATGGAAACAATCGAGGTATGAAAAAACAAATATAGTCATAACATGGCAAAAAAGTAAGATCTGAGCTTCCCAAAACCACATAATTTCACAGTAAAGGAAGCGATTACGCGAGCTAATATTTTTTTCTACATAAAAGTTGAGCATACAACAACAATACTTACCTGGATGGAGTTTTCATGTTTATCTGGAAGTGAAAAAAATTGCCACAAAATACTGGCAGGTTTTGTAAAAAGTCGGATCGTTAAATTGGCCGTGGCACTCTGAATTTCAAGAGCACTGTCATGATTCGTTGAGGTACTATTTCACAAACAAAGCGACGTTTTACAGAAGGTGACAATTCGTTAGTGTTTTGTTAATGGATCCATCACAGATCCGCATCCCAGCAAAATATTTCGACAAAAATGCTTAGGTATACACAACAAACTTATAGGTACCTAAACAGTGAAAGTATTCTTAGTAGAGAACAATTAAGTATTTCAAGTTGTTTCGCTGTTATCTTCTTCGGACATCTAAGTTATTTCATTTTAGATAGTTACATACAAACATCAACACTTAAAAGATTAAAAGATAAAATAATTTTCAGAATCACGAATAACCTAAGTACCTTTATAACCTCTTAACTATACCCACTAACGTTTTACCAATTTACGCCCTAGCCAAAAGGACAAGTTATAATTTTGGCCCTATTTATTTGTTTGCACCGTATTTGTTGAAAAATAATTTGGTATAGCTACACTGGACAATCAATTCGAAACCGTAAACAAGAAAAATCCTTCATATTCACATACAACTATCGTATACGTAAAATTTTAGTCTCTCAACTTATTTTCGCGAAAATGTTCTACATTGCTGCCTTTTTAGAATGCACCAGATGTTCTCCTATCCTAAGCATATCATAACAGCAGTATAGGTTACCTAACGAGCACCCCAGCTCGTCTAAGCAAACTAAACGCTGGCAATATGCCTGTAAATGGAAGAAAGAAAGAGATACGTACAGTTTTCAATATAAATCTTATCTAATAAATCTAGTAAATGCACGTCGGTACTTCAAACAGCGCGGTCCCCATTGGCAGGGATCCAGACTTTCGAAGGTGTTGGCGTGACGCGTGACGTGTAGAAGGTGAATGCAAAAGTTCGATTTTGAAAATACAATGAGATTAGATGCAATAAATTATGAAGAGGTAAAAACTAAGCAGCTTAAATAATGCCCTTAATCATGCCTACATAAATCGCGTCCTATTCTTACAGTAGATATCAATAGTATATCACTTTACTGTTAAAAAACACTAACTTAAAATGTGTCAAGAATTTCTCGCTAAAGTACCTACCTACACGCATTTTCATTTATAACAGAATGGTAATGTTCTTTACATATGGTGTTTAGTACATGCAATGATCATTGACCTTCTATCACACCTGTTCAGTGGAACAACTGTTCAAATACTACCAATCTTCTATTTGTAAGGTCTGACACTGATCCGAATTATGATTGAATCCAAACCTATTTGAATGGATCCTTTGTTGGGAGAAACGCGCCATCATTACCTAGTGCAGCGGTTCCCGAATTCTTTTGGCTTCGGAACCCTTTTCGTTTAACTATTTTTCGGCGGAACCTTAGCTTAAGTAAGAAGTAAACTAAAGACGTAAATACACTTAGGTGCGGCTAGTGGCGTGCGGTAGCGCACTAAATGGTTATATAGTTAGAGACATATTCAGTATACTCAGTCGTAGCATGGCTATCTGCCGCACGGGCCAGAAAACAGTTTAGCCGCCCTTGACTTTGTGTATTATATGAATAGTTTTCAGTTTGAAGACTGACAAAGTAAACGCAAAAAGAAATAGATTGGGGTACAGGTGCGAGGCGAGCGAGCGCGATTTTTTTTAAGTAAAAGAAGAAGTTCCAAGCACCCGCTAGCATTGGAAGACATTCAGTGGTAGCCGGTATCGCGAGCGAAGCGAGCTCGAATTTTTTTTAGTTTAAGTACCTACACAAAATAAACAAAACCACTGTAAATTAATAAAGTCTCAAAAAATACAATATCCACACAAAAAAGCAAATGCAAATGAATAAGAAGCAGCTAGCGAAGAAAGCGCTATTGCTTTTTCTGAACCAGAGGAATAAAAAATAAATATCAAAGGAAACTTCGACGGAAGAGCGCGAATTTTTTTCGGTGTTGGATACCTGAGCAATTAAACGAACATAAAAGCATCACACGTAACATGGAGTCGCGAGCGAAGCGAGCGCGAAATTTTCGGATTCGCGGAGGTGCAAAAATTGGAAATAATGTCATACTTTGATTCATTGTAAAAATTGTCACTGGAAATACTCGTATGCCGTGTCATTTCACGTCCTGTCAAATGTATGAAAACGTATAATCCTGGCGATGAAATAGGCCCAAAAAATAGGGTGATTTTTGGCCGACACGCTACCTACTTTTGCCGATTGCCGAAGACCTGGAGGTATTAAGTTAAACTACAATTTGTACAAAACGGAATTAAATTATCTGCTACCGTGGCCTTCCCCCGCCACTTGTCGCGAACTCGTACTTACACTCCCGAGTGGTACCCTCCTACATGGTGCCTAAATGGAATTTTGGAATGCAATTTTTAAAACAATTTAATTGAAAATGAATAATAATTTAATATTGTCAAAAGTGAAACGATTTACCATATGGAAATCTTGAATTTTCCACGGAACCCCTGAGGGCCTGTCACGGAACCTCAGGGTTCCGCGGAACCCCATTTGGGAACCGCTGACCTAGTGTGAACAGTTTTAGCAAATATTATTTCTATTCGAGTTCAGTTCTGAGTATTTTACAGGGTTATGAAGAACATTCATGTTCGGTTATATTTAATTACATATTCTGTGTTTTAGGTTCTTGTAGTTTTAGGTTCAATACAAATGCGTGGAAAAGTAAAAACCCAATATTACACCAGCAGGATTCCAAAAAATGGACTCATCAATAAGAACCAGCAAAAAACTTCATGGAGTACTCGTGAAGTTTTGTTGCCGGTTTTCTTTACAAATATCAATATGAATAGCACCTGTATGAATAAACATTTAAACTGTTTCCACAGATGTACAATTAAGAAATTCAATTTAATTCACACTCTTCAATTGTTTTTCATTCAATAGCGAAAGTAAACACAGTTGTATCGATCACTTTACAAAGCAGAATTGTTCACATCAGGAAACAGTTTGTTTCGATGTTTTGCGATACACCGACAACCTGTTACTACTGCTCGTGTGATATTTAGAACGTTAAGCCGACAACGTTGTTTGCATGGCGTTTCTAACGCTAGTTTTATGGATGTTGTTCACATTGAAAATTGGGAAAGATTTTGTTAAACATGACCAATTTGGCGACATGACAAACGAATTTGCCGATGTCTGGCTGTTTTCGAAAATGTAAACATTAACGAAAAATATTACAATAAATCTACAAAAAACCAGAGGTAAGATAAATGTGTGACAAATTAAATATATGTGATGGAGGAACAATATGTAATTCATGAGCTTTTAAAGCTCCCAAAGCCATTTCCGATGCGGGCCTCGGTCACTCACTGGCTTACTGCAATGCAGTTCTTGTGAAGACCTTTAATTAATTATCATCATTAAATGCTTTACAGTAATTATAACCTTTTAACCATTGGATAAGTAAGTAATCTTTAAGTATAAAGAATAAAATTCAACATAAACTTGTATACCTACAACATAATATATCGGTGCACTGCATATACTGCGCAGACATACTCTAAAAATCTATACATAGTTTTAGTATATTCTTACATTCGTGTCGGTCTGTATGAATTTTAAAATTCTACGTGAACTTATTCCGAAAACACTAACATTTGAATTCAAGAGTTCTGCGATCTATTGAAACGTGAATGCCAAGAACATGTGTAGACATTGATGGTTAAACTCACCTTTGTACGAAATTCTATGAAATCTACGTATTGCAATGATTAATAACATTTCTACGACTATTTTACTGCTGTTTAAATGGTTTAATTTGGTTTGTATTTGTTGTTATCTAAAAGTTTAGCATAGTATTGGTATTTTTGTGAACAGAAAAATATAATCTGTGAGCAGAAATAGCTAATTGATCAGCAACTCATGACCTGCGAATATTTCAAAATCAATCAGCAATTTATGTAATTTTATAATTGCTAAATATTGAATTATTTGTGGTTTATATTCTACAGTAAAAAATAATAACTTTCTTATCAGTAAAACGTTCCGTTAGATTATAATTTTTTACGTCCTACCAACATTAGAGGTGCTAGAATGTTATTTATGATTTTATGAAGCATTTTTGTCATAATATCCAATTACCAGTTATATCAAATGAACAATGGTAAAAAAACCTATAAGTAATGAATGCAATTGTATTCAATACAATGTAAATACATTATGAGCTCACATAAGTTTCAGTTAGCTACACAACTGATAATCAAAACAATGCTAATACATAATGATGAAACCGAAAGATAACAAAATTAATTATTAATATGGAAAACGGATTCATAATTAAATTCATCCATGTTTTATCTAACATATTACTCATGCGTTTGAAGTAGGTGGAAAGATAATTTCCGACAGTTTAATAGGTTGAATTATTTTATAATGATAAGCTTTATTTAAAACAAACTCACGCTGTAATTAACAGCCGAAAATGATGTAGATTGAAGTAAACACCGTTTCGTAATTAAAAATGTTTCGCTCATAAAAGTCAAGTGTATCTAGGTTGGCCGATGGTTGGCCCCACTTTTTTTGAAAAAGAGATTTTTAATTTAGTTTAGGGCGGAATAATCTGAATTTTATCCTTTGAGGGATCTGAGTTTTATCATTTAAATTGGCGTCGCGCAGAGGCGGGGCTGTGCCAAAGGCAGTTGGCGTCAGCCACCAAGTACACGCAGAAACTTCGATTAACGAGTTCCCAAGATTTAGTGGCGCCGTAATCGTACAAAAATTACGCTCTTCGAATAATTCACGCTACGTTGCTGCAAGGACGTTTGTTGTTTTCTTTCTAAAAGTAACATTTAATAACGAACTATCGCAGTGGTTTAATGTAGTGTTAACATAACTAAACCACAAATTAGAAAAGTTTCGAAGTGTAATAAGAACGTTTTGTGTCAACAAAGCAAGTCTATGTCACCGTTATACTGGGTAAAACTAAACGCGGTCCCAGAGAATCTACAATTAAGTTGGAAACTTATTTGTTCAGTTACAATCGTGGAGATTCCTCGAGTGTTACACGAGGCTGTGGCAATATTACATCTGGCGACAAACTCCTATCTCTGCGGCTTGATCTTTGAATTAGCTCTCGCGACTCACTAATTATCATAAAGTTTTAACAGCGCCCAACTTTTGGCAACACTATCAGCGTTTCAGCAGAAATTCTTGAAATCTTTGAATATTTAGCAAAGCTTTTTTTGGCTCCGATAATCCTCATTAAAATTCTTGACCTTAATTAAACTTTAATACCTTCGGTTTTTTTTAAGTAATATTCCTATATTTACATACATACGTAGGTCCCTATCATTTTTAATACCAATGAAATTGCATGAAAGTTAAGCTCACGTTTTTATGAAAAAATATTTAACTTACAAATTGGTCAAAGAATTCAGAACCTTGTGATTTCGTGATTGGTTTTCGTGCAGAGAAAAATATATTTATTCGTTAAAAAACTACGTTTACGTACTTACACTATAGTATAATCTGTAATGCAGTTCTCATTTTGTGCTCATGCAAATATAATACCTAAATACGGTTATGTTTATTATATCTACACGGCTACACACCATTATCATACATTTTTTTATAAACAGTTCAAACGATAAGACGAACAAAAAGACTCATTGACATTGTCTATTGTCCTCAGTTTATATTAAAATACATCATAATGAATACTTAGACAACAGTTGTTGAGTAACTAAATTCTCGCGAAGCACTCTTGACTTCTCGTTGTAAATCAAAGTAAAACATGCAACGCTTATTTAATTAAATCAACGTAGACATCTCACATTACACTTTAAAAAGTTCAAAGTTCTTAAAGAAATATTAATTTCACTGCACTTTAATAGTTCCGTCAGCTATAAAACTTAGTAATTATTCTAGGTAGTTCTATTAAAGAAAAGTTGTTAACAAATTATAATAAAGTGTATAAACAGAATGATTACTTTTAAAAATCAGGAAGTTTTTAAGTGACCTTCATATTTGTGACAGTTTATTCCAAAACAGTAATGTTATTCAGTAAGGTCAGTTATTTTTTATTTTAGGCATACGCCGTTACTAATAGCTGGTATGACGTATGTGGAAATCACAGATCTGTGTTTTAGGTAAGTACCTTATTTACATTATCTGTAGTGTCAATAGAAAAATGTTCCTTTTTCCCGTGCTTGATAACCGTAACAATTTTATTGTGCTCAGTGCTCGGAATCAGTTAAAATAGATAAACATAATAAAAGATGTTTCCTAGAAGTCTTTACAAAGAACTCGACTATTAAACGTGAGTTTTATTGAAACTCTTTGAATATGCTCTAATATTCTTAAAGACCTACTTATCTGTAAGAATGCAAAACAATCAGTAACACTATGTAGGTATCGTAAGTACTGACTCACTGCAATAATAAGCTACTATTAGCATTAGATGTGTAAACAAACAGTTACTGTTACTGTTACAGCCTTTTTATCGTCCCACTGCTGGGCACAGGCCTCCTCTCCCACGGAGAAGGATTGAGCATTAATCACCACGCTTGCTCAATGCGGGTTGGTGATTGGGATACAAACAGTATAAAGTTTTTATTTGTTTCTATTTGAGTACTTAGTAAATAAACAACAATATCTAGTCTGCAGATTTGGGCTCATTCTTAATATTTAAATTAATACAAAAAAAACTTTAGCAACTTAGAGTTAAAATCTTTTCTTTATTATTGGGAATGCGTTTACCAAGAAATTAATCCAGCATAAGCTAAAAGTCAATGTGATTTCCTAAGAAATCGACTGCCTTTGCAAATGCAATCTGAATTAAGATTCTGCGAGCGTCAGTCCAAAAAGTCCATTAATTTCCTAAGAAAATAAGACAAGTTCACACTAGGCGTGCAGTGAAGCGTGGCGGGTGTCGGCTCATTATTATTTCTTCAGCAAACGCCCAAGTTCGAGGGCCGCGGCATCTTTGAAGTTAAGGCGACGAATTGGTCAACAATAATTCCATAACCGGCACGCGCATCTAAGGCGCCAAAAGGGGTCGGAGCGTCTGAGCGGGGCGAGGATAACAATACGAGCGCTAGCTTATAACTAAAAGTCGTAAGCGACAAAATGGTTTTGTAATTTTATTATTTAGAAATGATAATTTGATAAAAATTCCTTCTACAATTTTAAAGAGTATGTATATACTCAACTGCTAAAAAAGTTAAGAGGCTTAAATCGGTCCCGTTTGCCCATAATATGTGAATCTCTTTTTAAAAAGAGGTATGTTTGATATATTTTTCTCTGTTATAAAAGTTACCTAATCATGTTTTGACGTCTAACAAAATAAGGTTTATATCATGAACTTTCAGGTAACCAAGTTGTATTTTGATCCGTTTTGTATTTACTGAGAAAAATTGAGATCCTTGGCGCCAAAAATTCCAATTCGTCCTCTTAATTAAACGGCTCTCAGCGAGGCGTCTTCATTATTGCCAGACTGCACGTTTCTACAGACGTAGCCAACCTGCGAGTTGTGACGTACTCGCTATATGTTCTGCTTTTCTAATTTACTTCAACTTTGTGTGTTTCACGGAATGACGTTAGCTATATTATGTTTGTGCTAGACGAACTTTCCAGTTATAATTAACTGGTTTTAATGAAAAACTTTTTGTGCTGAATATTTTTCTACACCTCTTCTTTGCGTAGCTTGGTTTTTGCTCCGAAATACGTCATCATTAGCATGTAGGTCTCTTTCACCATATATTAATTTCCCAATGAGCATTTAAATCACAATACAAGCTACATGAGACAGCAGCACAAAGGCTACTCAGTGCTATGATCGCTGAACAAGCTCGCCCCGCGGGTTACTACAACAAGACTACAGAACGTATGACCAGGCCTCTGTCACTCGACGTACTTGTGCGCGATAAATGCCTACCGCTCGCTGGGTTACCGGTAACCCCACGCGGCTCAGGGCTTTCAATAGTATCACGCGCCGCGCGCGTTCCAATATTATTATTTTTATTTCGTGGCATGTTATGCTGTTGGTTTTTATTAGTTTTTTAAGCTACCTAACAAACTGATGTATTATTTTGAGTTGTGTTGGTTTATATGAGACTATTGTAAGATTTAGAAACATTTTATATTTATGATCTTATCTAGTAACTAGCTTCTGCCAGCGGTTTCACCCGCATCCCGTGGGAACTACTTCCCGTACCGGGATAAAAAGTAGCCTATAGCCTTCCTCGATAAATGGGCTATCTAGCACTGAAAGAAATTTTCAAATCGGACCAGTAGTTCCTGAGATTAGCGCGTTCAAACCAACAAACAAACAAACTCTTCAGCTTTATAATATTAGTATAGATTCCATTTTTTTTAAATAAATTAATATTTATCTACTTTATGATTTTAACAACAGAGATCATTAGGTACTTATTTTACTTTAGATACCTACTTAGTTATATGAACTAACTGTATTGTATTGTGAGTTTTGTAGCTCAATCAAAACACATCTCGAGTGTAAGTAGGTATAGTTCTGGTCCAACTTAATGACGACTCGGAACATTACGCGTGTCGCTACGCAGAAACCAATTTTAGGTATGTATCAACACTCGACGGAGTTGTTGATAACCTACCCCATATGGTAGGTTATGGGGTATGGCACTTGTGCTCGAAAAATAGTTGGAAACCGCCTTTGATTTTGACGAAAGCTTTACTTAAGTACTTACCTATGCTTACGTATTAGGTAATATTTAGTAATATGTACCCATACTCCATTTTAGTAGGCAATACAATAGTTAACTAAAGAAAAATATTCTTGATATTACTTTTTATTTAAAAACTCAGTTTTAAAAAAGGCTATCTTAAAATAAGCGTAACGTTGTTTTTCTACTTAAATATTAATAAATTGTAAGAAGCACCCCTAAGCACGGCCACGGCACGGTTGCGGTCACTGAACTGTGCGCTATCGCATTGGAATAACAATCAAGCGCTCGAGCTTTTAAGGTTCATTTTATAACGCAGCTAGGAATTTGTAGGTAGTTGGGGAACTTGTAGGTGCTTATAACAGTAGGTATGGACTTTTTTGTATGGAGTGATTTATCTGTTACGTAGTAACTATTATATAATCTGTGGTATGACCCTTGTTAGTGAAACACGCGTCCCCGCCAGCGAGACTCCGACAATGATGCGTGAAGCTTAGTTATATGAGCTTGAATGCCCTACTGTTTATATTATTAGTAGCTGTTTATTGGAGTTTCGTTCAAGTTCCGAGAGAACTGCTGCCCGAGCTAGGATAAAATACGGCCTAAGACGCTCACGAATAACGTGGAACTCTTGTAGAAGAATAATCAAAATCAGTTCAGTAGATATTGAGATAATCCCGTACAACCTTTCTATAATTCGAAGCAAACAAGTTAATTAGTAACTTAGACACAGCCGGATAGCGCTGCTAGGCAAACATGGTGGTAGTCACCAGCCTTATCATTTCAACTTATTGTACAATACAGAAGACAGTTATGTAAAGTCATATGTTTGCAAGTAATTTTTGCACATCATAGACAGATCAGAATGTGATACATGTTGTGTCAGCAACGAAGCGTATCTACTATAATTTACCTACTAAACGTAGGTATATTGTAAGATTTCAGCAATCACCTGTTCTTAATACAATAGATGTAGAAACAAAAGAAAGACTGTTCAGGCCAGTGTCACGTGGAGCCGTCATTACGTCGAGACGCACTGCCAAATCCCATTCCCGAATGTATTGTGAAATAGCACTCAAATAAAAATGTAGTGAACTAGAAATTGAGGTAAAACAAAAGAAGACCATTACAATTGTAGTCTAGGTATATTTCGGTATTATTTTAATGTTTTTTTTTTATCCTTATGTAGGTAAGTACGTAATTCATATTATTAAAGGTACCAGAAAATACTTTCAACTGCAATAAGAAATTACACGGCTCATAATAACATAATCATGAGACTAATCCAATAATGTGGAGAATTTTAAACACTTAAGTAGATATTCTAATTAATTCCGCATTTTATATCTATTGTACTCCGATAAACTCCGAATCGTTTTCTAAGGAACGTTCATTATGACAATTTTGGACCATAATCATCACTGTGTCAATTACCGTGTCAGATAGAAGCCATTGTTCACTTAGCCAACGACTTAATAGAGTGCTCACATCGGAAGTATTTTCCATAACGCATTTTGAACGATCGCCCAGTGTTCTCGTAAATGCCGCGTCATCTTTCCGTGTGGAGGCTTTTCAAAATAAGATAAACCTCCAGGAACTCACCCCGTTTCCGAAGAGCATTTTACGAGGGTCCGACAAATCCCCGGAATGGTATAGCGTGGTGCTCAAACTTGCCGATTCGTGTCCCCCAACCCGCGTTTCAATTTACCCCGCGTACTCTTGTCGGCTCAAATAAAACGTAGCATTTTGTTTTTCAACAATCAACTAGGTCCTTGGTTGTTATTTTTATGGCTTACGTTGTATACTCGACGGGAACATTACTTTTTTTGTAATATACGAAGAAAATGGAAAGTTTTTATATTTTTATCTTCATACACTTGAAAAGCACTTGACAGTTTTTCCTTATCCATATTCATTACTGCAAATCAATACAGCGTCCACTATAACAAGAGTCGCCCCGACTTAACTAGAGCGAAGATTAAGCTCCAACTTTCTCTAACAAGAAATCGAAGTCATAGTAAAAACCGCACCGGCATCAATCTATCTGCCTAACTAATCCATCATGTTCTTTAACAGACTTGTTAAGGATCCCGATTATCGAATTAATTAGATAAAATGTATAAACTATCAAAGATAATCTAATGATGAGAATAAATGCATTAACTTACCGTAAAAGTATCTTAAACAATTAATAAATCCTTTATACCTTAAGACTTGGAGTTACTTATATTCGTATTAACACAACTAACTTTACCAGTAGTTATTATTTCTATTACATATTTAGAATTCTATAGAGAGGCCAGCGCATATAAAATACTATTCAACAAATACTATATTATACCAGTATAATGTTACACAGCATATGTTAGGAATGATTCATTTAAAAATAACTGATACCGAATAAAGTATACATATATGTAGGTATTTGTCATACAAAGTGCATTCAGAACACGATAAAAGTAACATTTAATATTGTGAACAAACGATAAGGATAGTGATAACTTAGTTTGTGGCTCAACAGTGTTAACTATGTAATATAATTTTCTGGCAATTTCATTAAAAAATAAGTTTTAATGTCTTGGTTACACTACCTACCTACACATAAAGATGCGGTAATAATGAGTAAGAAAATCAAGCAAACGACATTAACAATGTATTTCAATTGACAAAATGCATTAGGAAATAATCGTTACTTAAGCAACCGTTGACTGTGAAACCTAATTATTTCTTATGGAAAATACCATTTAGTAGATAAGTCACATCATACTAAATGTTAAATGTCCGTACAGTTTCGATCTACATGGAGTAGGTATGTGGGCAAATAAAAGGTTCACTCTTTTATTATTTTTTCAAATATATTATTATGATAGGATGACCGTATAACTTATAGAACGCCGGTAAGCTTAACCCTCTCCAATGATTCTCAACCTTTGACTGAAAATGAACTTGTAATTTTAGTATACATCAAAATACCAATTCGCTACCTACCTCTATACTTACAAAAATATGCACATGCTTGAAAATGTACAAGCTCCAAACATCAAGTTTCTTTCTGCGTGAGAATCATCCAATATGTAAAATATGTATCCAAAAGTAATAATATGTGATACAAAATAGAGTTCTAGTTTATATGAGGATGAAGACGAGTTGAGAAGAATTCCCGCGGGTCCGAAGAGATATCGTAACTACAAATTGCCAATAGATACGCGTATCCAAGGAGCGGTAAAAAAAGCTGACAATCGTTCCGTGTTTCCCACTATATAGTGATATTTCTTTACTATTTATTACCTAGGTATGAAGATACAAAGTAAGGACAAAGCAGAGCAAATGTCTATTAAAAAATATAAACATGGTCATGAAAAATGATCAAAATGTATTTACTTTTACTCATCATCTCCCGAGCCTTTTCTAGGCTTCCAGACTAACCGGATGCGGCTGAGACGCAGTGTTTTACAAGGACCGACTATCTATCTGACCTCCTCGACCCAGTTACCCGGAGCAACCCAATATCCCTTGGTTAGACTGGTGTCAGACTAACTGGCTTCTGACTACACGTAACGACTGCCAAGGATGTTCAATGACAGACGGGACCTACAGTCATTGGTGTCCAAGATATACTTAGAAAGTACATACAAACTTAGAAAAGGCGCATTGATACTTGCCTGACCAGGAATCGAAACCACGCACTTATACTTGAGAGGTTGGTTATATTATACATATACCCAATGCATACCCACTATGCCACCACGACTCTTTTTCAACGCAATTATTTTTACTTTTACTGGTTTAGACAAATTAACATTAGTTATCAACTGTTTCTTTTGTCTTTTGAATTTAACATAAGGATTAAGTATATCTGTTATGGACCAAGTGATAAATTGGGCATTATACATAATGCCCGGTCATTATGAAAAATGCCCAATATGAGAGTGCAATTTGATAATAATTATTCAAATAATCAAATTGACCGGGCACTATACATATTGCCCGTGACCTTTTGGGCAAAGTAATATAAACATATTTAATTTCATTTTTTTTATTGTTATTGACATATAACTTAAACTAAATATTAATAGCATGCAACATGCAGCAAGCATGGCTTCTGTCACGGCTCCGGCGGTACCATGCGAGCTTATCGTCGCAGATGGTTTTCACGCTCACCACCGCAGCTTCGGCTTGCTGGCCGGCTCTGCCGGCCAGCCTCAGCCGCGGCGGCGAGCGTTAACACTACCTGCGCCTCAGCTCGCAGGCCGCCTTGACCCTCCGCGCCTACGCGGTTTTGAATTGCACTCTAGGGGTAGGGCAGACAAGACTACGTGGAGTCGGGTTTGCAGCGATTCGTTTTCGTCACTGACTTCAATTTTTAATACAATGTTTTGAATCCAAATTAAATTCTACCATAAAAAAAAACGAGCCAAGAAAAATGAGATCAAGAAAAACGATGCCGAGTAAGTAAATTAGATGACAATTGTCCAATAAATAATTTTGTGGTTAGACTTAAAATTTCCCATTAAAAAAGAACATTTAATTTTCGAAACAATAATCATAAAATATGTAGCAAGTAACAGAATTTCTTTATTAGAACAACTGCCACCCTCGCACCGCATAAAATATAGCTTTATTATCAAATTGCCCAACTGTCATGTAGCAATATAATAATGCCCGTGCAATGTGATAAATAATGAAGTTAAGATAGTTATTAATCACTTGGCCCGATAAAGCTAGACATTATTCATAATGCTCGGGCATTATAAATAATGCCCGAATTAATCACATGGTCCATAACATATCTACATATTAATCGCTTTTGGTAAATCGTATCCTAATAACGAAAAACTCAATAGATACGTTAGTATCTTTTTGTGGGACAAGTTAATCTTATACTTTCTAAAGAAATCTAACCATGGAGAACAAAATGACTAGCGGAGATTCCATAACCGAAAATGTTCTTAGAAAGGAGAGCGCCAAAATGCGGGGGACGAGGCACGTTACTGTCTTCGCCCTTATACGCCTTCTTCGGAACTCGCTTTTTTGTAAATACCATAAATCATTGACAGATATCTCATAGAACCCGAACGCCTTGTTAGTTCAATCGTAACTGATCGTTTAGGTCATGCCCATCGTATGAATTTGACCTAGGAGAAGGCTCTTGACCTACCTGCATTATCGCATATCCGCTCATCTTGCGTTACTCCGTGAATCCAACCATCATCTTTCCATTATTGACCCAGGTTATCTTTTATTTAATGTACTTGTATACTTCAAATATTTCATCAACGTCCTTACATTGAGATGACCAATTACCATATTTATCTCAAAACTAGCTATATTATATACCTACGCAACAGGTCCACTAATTGCTTAATGGAATATTAATCAGTATTTAATTACTTTGTTCATAATTACGAAGATGACGTAGATAATGTCCTATGTCCATTGACCCAATTTCGTGAATTAATTTTGAAATACAATTTGTTATTGCAACACTGGAGGTTAACAAAAATGCGGATATGCAGTATCAATGCATTTAATATCAATTTATCGAGTACAAAACAATACACATATAATTTTTTATTTGAATTTTTCTTTTATAAAAATAAACTTAATTAATTTTACTCGCAGTATTTATAATCCTAGGGGCCTGAAACAAGAAAACAATAAGTATTAGACTTACAATCAAATTACTCCGATATCGGTTTTATTACAATATACCCTAATACATTGAATGCCATTATTAACAGTAAAACATTACGCAGTATTATTATATCAATCATAAAAGTCAACAACAAGTACCTACAGTACAATGTATTTACGGGAAAAATAATCTAATATCCTGTTATTTAAATCGTCAAAATAAAATAAGCTTAAAAGACGCGGTTCCAAGGTCGTACGTCTATAAAAAGTTTATCTCTTTGTCTACAAACGTCAAACATTTAGGTTAGGATTGTGTTTATTTACCCAATGGTACAAAACATATCGCTAATTTAATGTTACTGAGTCTTTGTTATCGTCGATGCATATAGTAAATTCAACTCTCGATACCAGTGATAAGGTGCATAATAATGAATAACACAAAAGTGACGTCATCGCCGACATTAAACATTGAATGCGTAATATTATCTGGTCAAGGGCTTTCTGAATTAGGTAGGTATGGAATTTAGCAAACTATAACTTACGTTTAAATCCGAACATATTCTTCCTCTCTTCTTCAGTGTAATCCGCGAATTTGTTGATTCCATATGTGGCACTGTCGCTTTCTGCGTTCAGCTTATTGATTTTTACCAAACTGTCGACAAAAGCACGGAAATGTGCTTCCCTGTCGGCGTCATCTTTGTACACTCTGTTGTTGTCCTTGATAAATTGTTCGAAATACACATGAGCATTTTGTATGTCGTAATGCGGTTTGTCACCAGCGGGGTTGGAGCTCGCCATTGCAACCAGCACGAGCATCAACACTATACTGACGGAACGCATCTCGATAACTTGTTTCTGAGTTCGCTCGGACGCTATTTGTTGTCAGTCGAATACAATGTTGCTTATATATAGGGTCACTGAATGACTAAACAAGTATTATCGATGATTTTAGTCGCCTAATAATAGTAGTATATAAAACGTAGGGACTGCTGTTGTGCTCGTTATTACGAACGCCCGATGTTACCAGTGCCGAATATTTTGACCTACATTGAATGTTTTTTTTTTTTTTTCAAACTAAGCTAAGTATGTATGAAGTACATACTTAATCAATCAACAGTACTTACAAATATTTATCCGTTTGTGGCAAAGCCTAAAATAATAAGGAAAGTGATGAATATGTCCTGTACTGTTAGCATGATGAACGAATCGTAGCTCTATTTCCCACCCAGTAACTAAACGTGATATGTATAATGTTTATCCCGGCGCGTTTAGTAATTCCAACGCCTCTAAAGAGGCTGAATGCACTTAAAACACTCTCATTTTCTCGCGAGAAAGAGAGAGTAGCCGATTGACGCGACGTTCGTAACGTTCGTAACATACATATAGATTAATAGCTTTAAAATGAGTTGAGTAATCAAGAAAAAACTTTTTACAAAAAAATAAAACCGACTCCCAAAAACACTGAAAAGCAAAAAAAAAACTAATCTTAGGTGCATCGGCCTAGAATTCGGTGTCTAGTGGATGATGATATGTTTATTTCGCCACCGACTTCTAGGCCGATGCACCTAAGAATAGTTTTTTTTTTTTTTGCTTTTCAGTGTTTTTGGGAGTCGGTTTTATTTTTTTGTAAAACGTTTTTTATTTTTGGCTTTTCAGTGACAAGTATAGATAGTTGTCACTATCCGCATTAGTGGAAAGTTCTTATAAATACCAATAATATAAGCCCAAACACAAGGTAGTTTACATATTTAGTTGACGAGTTCCCTCGACCTTCTCTGGTCTCCATCATCAGGTCAGCTCCAAACCTTCACTGTTACAAAGGTCTCATCAATACAAAGAATATAGGCCCAAACACGAGGTAGTTTACATATTCAGTTGTCGAGTTCCCTCGACCTTCTCTCGTCTCCATCATCAGGTCAGCTCCAAACCTTCACTGTTGTATAGTTCTATCAGAGGTACACCTCATTGTCAAGTTTTTAACCTATGCATGCCTACAATTTTTGAAAGTTGCTCTCGATTTCTCAGAGTTTCCATCATCAGATCCTGACCTGATGATTATGGGACCACCTGTGAGGTATACCCTATCAAACAAAAAAAGAATTTTGTAAATCGGTCCAGGCGTCTTCGAGTAATCGGTGAACATACATAAAAAATAAAAAAAAAAGATCCCGACGAATTGAGAACCTCCTCCTTTTTGGGAAGTCGGTTAAAAATAAAACGAAGTAATATTTTAGAGGTAAGTTTTCATTTTTTTTTGTATCGAGAAAACTTTTCGAAAACGTGTTTTGAAATTACCAGGGTTCTCAGAAATATGTTCAAGAATAACATATATTTTTTTTGCCGTCAATAACTGTACCTATAGATTTTGCAAAAAAAAATTGTTTGAGACAAACCAATTTCGGCATTCAGCCCCTTAAATGAAAACGGTCAGTTAATAAAGTCTCTTTTTTTGGGGTTCCGTATACAAAAGGGTAAAAAGGGACCCTATATTACTAAGACTTGGGTATACGTCTGCCCAGGTTTTGTAATGACAATAGCTGATGACCACGGTTTCTGTGCGAATCACTCACCATAGTCGAAAGGGAAAGCACCGATTTGTATGGCGCGAGCGACCCGTCTTTCGTTTTGTGAAATGGCTCATAAAAGGATCAGGGAATAATGATAGACTCGCTTGTTTCAGATAAATTTTGTATTACAATTGGTTCTGTCAAGAGCAATCATAAGTTTCAATTCTTATCACAATGGTTACTTTTCAACACAGAAAATCATAAAAAACTAATTTCATGGAACAGAGTTCAAAAATTATGGACCGTAACAAAAATTTATTTAGGACCATCATCTCTGTTGACGATAGTTTACAGCAAATCTGACTTTTATTAATTTCATCGACCTGGTCGATCCGTGTAGTTACACCAGTAGTAGTTTTTTCCATTCTTCTTCAGTAAAATCAGAGAAATGGTTGACACCAAAAGTATCAGTGTCGTTGTCCCCATTTAGCTGATTGATTTTCGCCAATGTCTTAACAAAGGCTTGGTAATGAACTTCTCTATCGGCAGCATCTTTGTACACCCTCTTGTAATCCTTGATAAACTTCTCGAAGTACTCGGGAGCCTTGCCTAAGTCGTAATGTGGCTTGTCTTCGGCTGCCGCGGCGCTCGCTATGGCGACCAGCGTGAACACGAGCACTATACTGATGGAATGCATCTTTGAGATAACCGTTTCTTTGTAAACTCAGCTCCTATTTGCTGAAAATCTAAGAAAACTTAGCTTATATGGTAAAATGAGTGACTAAACAATTATTTATGGATTGTTCAAACCACTAAACAACAAACCGATAAGGTAAAATTTACTTCCGTAATTAAAAATGAATGATTATTTATTTGTTAGACAAGAATGCAATGTTATTTTTTAAACTCGTAACGACAGCGCAAGCTAAGAAATCTGTTTGAATTTGTGTCTATCTTTGAGTCAAAATTGTGAACAAATTAAAATAGGTCATCATCCTCCGAGCCTTTTCCCAACTATGTTGGGGTCGGCTTCCAGTCTAACCGGATTCAGCTGAGTACCAGTGCTTTAACCCAGTTACCCGGGCAACCCGATACCCCTTAGTTAGACTGGTGTCAGACTTACTGGCTTCTGACTACCCGTAACGACTGCCAGGGATGTTCAATGACAGCCGGGACCTACAATTTAACGTGCCATCCGAAACACAGTCATTGGTGTCTAAGGTCTATACTTAGAAAGTACATACAAACTTAGAAAAGTTGCATTGGTACTTGCCTGACCTGGAATCGAACCGGCGCCCTCATACTCGAGAGGTTGGTTCTTTGCCTACTAGGCCACCACGACTTAAAACCACTTAAACAAATTAAAATAGGTCATTCTGATAAAATGGGCGACTTGCAAACTAACTTCAGAACATACTATGTATGCGCAGGTGGTCAGACTCCAGGTCATCATGGTCAGTACTCAGGTCCAAAATTACGAAAACCCAACATCCATACTTAACCCATCTAGTTTATCCTCCATTAGGTATGGGCTATACTCGGGAAACTACGGAACCCTGCACTGAGCGTGGCCCGACACGCTCTTGGCTGGTTTTTAGGGTTCCGTACCCAAAGGGTGGCCGTACAGTTACAGTCTTCCAGCGACGCGAAGTCATATAGGCAGCTCAATAGACGAATATCTAAGTCCTTGCGACACGATCTGCGTCTCATTAATACGAATCGTGTTAAAGAGACCATACAGCGAAACCAAGGCTTCAAAGTGTTCGCAACGGACAAGTCTATTGGGCAAAGCCAGATGACTAAGCTGAAACGGGAGGATGGCAGCATAGCGTCGACCAAAGCTGAGGTTTTAGGCGAGATCGAGATTTTCTATGGATAGTTATACACGTCGGTCGCAAAGTCCGTTGACAGCTTGGCAGGAGATCCAAGAGCCAAGCTGTCCCGACATTATATGGAAGATATCCCGGACATCAGTCTATACGAGATTAGGATGGTCCTGAAGCAGCTTTAGAACAACAAGGCGCCGGGTGAGGACGGAATCACTTCAGAGCTTCTGAGAGCGGGTGGAACACCGGTACTTAAAGCCCTCCAGAAGCTCTTTAATTCCGTCCTGTCCGAGGGCAAAACGCCTGAAGCATGGAGCAGGGTGTGGGGTGGTTATGTTCTTCAAAAAAGGTGATAACAGCCTATTGATATTAAAAAACAACAACACATTAGATTATAAGATCCAGTACCTACTTACTCACCTATACACATAAACTAAGTCGCAAGTTAGAGTCAGCGTTAGCCCGAAGTAACTATTCCACGCGGACAAAGTCACGGGCGGAAGCCAGTTACTAGATAAGTTCATACATATAAATGGCCTTACTACAAAAACTTAAACGTCTGTTTTACACTTGTCTAAAAAAATTGTGGCTGCAAAATGAACTATATGTCAACGTCATAATGTGACATTTTTTTAGACAAGTCTTAAACTGATATTTAAAAGTTTTTTGTGGTAAGACGGTAAATGTTTAAACCTAAATACCTATAAATATGTTTTACAATAGTTGCATATAAACCAACACAAATCAAAATAGTCCTTTGTTAGATAGTTTTAAAAACCTAATCAAAAACAAACAGCACATAACTGACCAGTGAGCGGCGACGGCAACATGATCACGAAATAAAAATGATATATATTGGAAAGCGCGCGGCGCGTGTAGCTGTTGAAAACCCTGAGTCGCTTCGGGGCCGCGGCGGACCAGCGAGCAGTAGGCCGTCGTGTCGTCAAGTACGTCGAGTGACAGAGGCCCTATCGCCTTCTTCGTTACACTTATTGATTCGCCTCAGTCTGTCGGCGAAGGCTCGGTAGTGTGGCGTGATTTGTATGGCGCTAGCGCCGTCTTTCGTTTTGTGTAATGGCTCATAGAGGGATCAGGGAATAATGATAGACTCGTTTGTTTCAGATTAATTTTGTATTATTATTCGTTCCGTCAAGAGCAACCATAATGGTCTCTGCACACAGCGGGCGCGGCGCGACGGGACAGGACGGCGACGCGACGCTGAGCAGTTGTAATGTACTAGATATTACGGACGACATCACACAGAGCCGTCCCGCTCGGCGCGACGCGACGCGACGATCTAGTACATTGCGTCGCGTCGCCGTCCCGTCCCGCCGCGCCGCGCCCGCGCCGTGCAGAGACCATTAGTTAAAATTCTTATCACAATGGTTACTTTTGAACACAGAAATTCAACAAAGTTATTTTCATGGTTCAAAAATTATGGACTGTAACAAAATTGTATTTAACATCATGTCTGTTGAAGATACTTTACTACAAATCTGACTTTTATTAATCTTGTGGGACAATCGGGAACGCCGATACCATTCTCTTCCATTCTTCTTCTGTATAATCAGAGAATTGGGTGATACCAAAAGTGGTCATGTCGCTCAATTCATTTAGCTTATTGCTTTTCGCCAATGCCTTAACAAAGGCTTGGTAATGTACTTCTCTATCGGCAGCATCTTTATACACCCTGTTGTAGTCCTTGATAAACTTCTCGAAGTACTCCGGAGCCTTGGCTAGGTCGTAATATTCCTTGTCTGGTCTGGCTGGCCCGGCGCTCGCTATGGCGACCAGCGCGAACAACAACACTATACTAATGGAATGCATCTTTGAGGTAACCGTTTATTTGTAAACTCAGCTCCTATTTGCTGAAAATCTAAGAAAACTTAGCTTATATAGGTAAAATGAGTGACTAAACAATTATTTACGGACTGTTATAACGAATTAACAGTAAACTGATGAGGTACAATTTATATCCGTAATTTAAAATGAATGATTCGTTATTTGTTTTACAAGAAAGCAATAAATAGCAATAAAATGCGTAGGTATGCGCAAGTGGTTAGACTCCTCACGCACGTCTCCTGACCGGCTGACACCTACTCGGAAATGATGAGTGCTGTAACACTCATAGTTCCTCGCGTCACTCCATACATGGCGCGAGGAAGTAGTGCAGTGGGGTGAGCGCCTCTTACCTACAAGTTGAGGCGCGCAGAGCTCCACCAAGTGTTAATGGGGGAATGGGAGCAGCGTTTTACGCGACCCACGGCAGGGAACGCAGTTATCGCGGCGGTCAGGCCCGTTATAAAGGAGTGGCTGGAGAGAAACCACGGCACCCTCAGCTTCCGCCTGACACAGGTTCGTAACCGGACATGGCTTGACTTCCTCAAAGTTCCTGTGTCGCATAAGCCGGGAGCCAACGTCCGAATGCCACCACTGTGGCATCTGCAGCGATGACTCGACGCTGCACACGTTGGTGGAGTGGCCAGCATCGGCAACGCAGCGCCGTGACCTGGCGGCGGTGATAGATGCTGTAGGAAATCCTTCGCTGCCAGCAGTCGTGTCCTGCATGATCGGCACAAATAAACATACAACAAACAAACAAATTATTATTATGTCTATGATAAAAAAGTTTGTATTTATTAATAGAAAAGCAAATAATTTGTTTGTACACTTTTTTATCATAGACACAGTGCTTGCAGCGACATTCGTGCTATTCATGTAGCTATCTACATACTACCTCTACATATAAAGACTTAAATAATTTATTTATTGTTTTAAATAAAGTTTGCAAGTTTCACATACGATTTGCAACTCTTTTTCGGATTATCCTACGAGATCCAACCACTTACCAAAGGAATCGGGTTGTCCAGGTAACTGGGTTAAGGGGGTCAGACAAGCAGTCGCTCCATGTAAAACACTGTAATCAGCTGCAACTGGTAAGACTGGAAGCCGACCGCCGGAAAAAATCTGTAAAAAAAACTTTTAAGTTAAACGGTTTTATCTTATGTGCACACAATTTTGAGCCCAAATACACTACTCTGTAGACTGTGCTGCCCTGCATTTTATGGACGGTGGATGCCCATGACAAAATTAAGGGCAACATCATTCTTTCATGATATGGTTCCTCGAGAAGTGTTGTGGTGGGCCATGAAAGAGAAAAGTGTGCCATGAAAGAGAAAGGTGTGCCTGGGAAGTATGTGGAGTTAGTTTGTGCTGCGATCCAGAGCAGATTGGAGAGTTGCCCCAGAAACTGGAGAATGTTGGCTTGAAAATCAGCAGAACCAAGACCGAATTTATGTTCTGCGATTTCGGCGGTCTCTCCAGTCCTGAAGCAATAGCGCTTGATAACGCACCTCTTGATATCTGCTCCAATTTCCGGTATCTCAGTTCACTTATTCAGGGCGATGGCGAAATATTTAGATCGGACAGTTGCACACAGGATTAACGCAGGATGGATAAAATGGCGACAGGTGACGGGAACAACTTGTGACCCTCGTATTCCCCTTAAACTAATGGGGAAAATTTACAAGACTATGGTCAGACCTGCTGTCGTGTATGAATCACAGTGCTGGCCCACAAAAGCGACGAATGATAGACAATTGCATGCGGCAGAGATGAGAATGTTAAGAGGAATGTGTGGTGTTACGCGAATGGATAGAGTGAGGAATGAGTACACATATAAGAGGAAGTTTGAAAGTGGTGCCGGTAACAGAAACTGTCATGATATGGGCATGTGATGCGGAGGAATGAAAGTCATGTTGTGAGGAAGGTGATGAGTATGAACGTGGACGGATATAGTGGAAGAGGAAGACCAAAGAAACAATGGATGGATTGTGTGAAAGTAGATATGGTAAGAAAGAATGTTACTTGTGAGATGACGGCAGATAGAAGAATATGGAAGGAGAAAACATGCTGCGCCGACCCCAAATAGGATTGGGGTAAGCGCAGGAGGATGATGATAATATCCTTCTTTCAGCCGTACCATAATTTAATTTTGCTGGAAATGTGAATGGCGTGCATGCCGTCTCTGCCAGAGTCAATCCGAACTTATGGTACATCTGTTTCGTACATTCGACGGAACTCAGGTCAAACAATGTCTGTAATGTGGCCTATAGCACCATTTACCAATCCTTTTGTAAATCCTTGGGTGGTAAAGCTACCGCAAACCGCTATCTGTCCTTCTACCGTCACACAATCTTGGACACAACTATTCTGGACACGACTAATCATACGCCATACCCACCTAATACGCCATTTTGTAACTACGTCCATCTTGGATTTTAAATTTTGTCATAATCTGTAATTGAAGCTTTCTAGTAGTTGGCGTTGTAAAAAAGACGAATTATTTTATTAGAGGCTATGTCATTTCCCCGTTGCTTAGTTATAAAATTAGAAGTTTAATCATGTGTTCAATAAATAATTTTGTGGCTAGACTTATAATTTCCCTTATTAAAATATGTATTCGGAATTTATTAACAGAAACGATTGAACCAGAAACTGAATTGGTTTTTACGTCACCCACAGTAAAAGCACTCAAATGTACAATTAAAGTCAGTTGAAGAAATAGAAAGAAAAGCTAATGAGTACTTTTATTAGGTACCGCTTTTTATAATCTGGCCTCTAGCTTCCGAAATACCGCGTACAAGTACACAAACAAAGAAAAACAAACTCTTCAGCTTTGTAATCACTACATAGTATAAACCAAAGTCGCTTTCTCTGTACCTATCCCTATGTATGCTTAAATATTTAGGGTCCGTTCAGACAGACCGGCTCGGAGAGCTTCGGCGCGCATTTTTCTTTTCACATAGACTGGAATCGGCTTCGATCGGCTCCGATCGGCTGCGTGAGATGCAATCGGAGCTAAACGTCTGCAAGACCGAGAAAAATTACGCGATCAGAGCCGGTCGGCTCCTCTTATTATTTCACACCGAGCGCCTTTGCAAAAATAAACCTTACTTCAAATACCAAGTATCTGCCCGATTTTCAACGTGTTAAGAATTTGCTTTCCTCTCCGAGCCGGTCATCTGAACGGACTCTTAAAACTACGCAACTTTGTTTAAAAGATAGAGAAAATAATTATTAAAGAATAAGAATATTAAATAACAAAATTATAAAAGGGAATATAAAAAAAATAAAGACAATTTAATACCAATTGATTTTATTACATAGAACCTTAAAAGACAATTTGAAGTCATATTTATTTTCACTGATGTATCCATCCATAACCCCGGCGTTCATGTTACGTCGGTTTTGGAGTCACTGAAAACAACACACGTATGAAATAACAGCTAACGTACCTACCTAAAATCAGTAACAAATACTTATAATGATTAGATGAACAATAAAAATCATGCGGCCAACTTCTTAATAAAAAAAAAGTCCATCATGTTCCTTCTTAAGCTCCACGGCCCTACGTTCGTGTTCCAAAAAATCGGGAGTCATTTCATGATTTCCCATCAAAAAAAAGCCAACACGCTGAAGCTCTTTTGAGACAACATTTAAGTAATGGTGACACAAAACGACAATTATCAATATCAATGTACCCTATGACAATCGCCTATTTGTGCAAAACTATTGCTAACTATGGAAGAAAACTACTTGAGCTATTATGATTGGATGTCAGTGGATTAGGATTTGGGAAACTGTGGGTACTACGACACCAGCCGATAAAAATGTAAATAATACCTACATGCAAAAATGGCAGGTGGAGGCTCGCCAGCTCAGTTACCTACCGAACCTCCGGGAAATTTTCGCTAAATCGCAACGATAGGGCAACGGAGACATGACCGGCTGAAAGGTGAGGTTACCTTGGCGGACTGTAAACGCAGATCACGCGCTCCGTGTGGGTTCAGCGTCACCGACCCAATCTCCGAGCAGGACTACTAACCCTCCTCTAGCGACTCAACTCTGGACGGCCAATGAAGGCAAGCCAGAGGCGGGATACAAATTCTTCTAATGTTATAATAAATTGCAAGTTTTTTGTAGATTAGCTAGTGGCGCAGCACATAAATTATAGATCAGAAGCATTAAAAACTATTTGAGACTATGCTCTGCTCTCATTCTCATAGTTCGATAGGGCGGAAATCGGACACGACCGGAGAGAGATCAAGCGCACGACCAAGAACTGCGTACTCCCAAAAGCACAGTTGACACAGTATGACCACAAACGTACAGACTCCGAGCTGCTTCGTGAAAGTTTATAACAACTTTTAACATAAATTCTCTGAACACATAGTGATGTTTGACAATTAGTAAGGGCTTGCTCTTCTAATTAAAATTATTTTTTTTTTTTTTGTAGGACAGCTTAAACGAGATCCCAGTGATGGCTTACAAGCTTCGTCTTAAGGCCCATATAACTAAGGCTTGTGCAACTAGTTTAGTAGCACCATATCTATTTATATCCGCGTTTAAGTAATTACTCACTGAGTCCGAATAAATTCTTCAGTTCTTCTACAGTATAATCAGCGAAATCGTTGATATCATAAGTGGCAGTTTTGCTCTCCGCGTTATATTTATTGATCTCCACCAATGATTTAACAAAGGCTTGGTAGTGTACTTCTCTATCGGCAGCATCTTTGTACGCCCTGTTGTAGTCCTTGATAAACTTCTCGAAATACTCGGGAGCCTTGTCTAAGTTGTAATATGGCTTGTCTTCGGCTGGCGCCGTGCTCGCTATGGTGACCAGCGCGAACACGAGCACTATACTGATGGAATGCATCTTTGCGATAACCGTTTCTTTGTAAACTCAAACTTAGTTTATATAGGTAAAATGAGTGACTAAACAATTATTTATGGATTGTTATAACGACTTAACAATAAACCGATTAGGTACAATTTATATCCGTAATTAAAAATGAATGATTAGTAATTTGTTACACAAGAAAGCAAAAAACCGGCCAAGTGCGAGACGAACTCGCGCACGAAGGGTTCCGTAGCATTATTTATAAAACCGCATCCGCCTGTTGCCGTTATCGATATCGAGCAAAAAATTAGCAAAAAAATCACGTTTGTTGTATGGGAGCCCCCAAAAATATTAATTGTACCTATTCTAGTTTTCAGTATTTGTTGTTATAGCGGCAACAGAAGTACATCATCTGTGAAAATGTCAACTCTCTGACTATCACGGCTCATGAGATACAGCCTAGTGACAGACGGACGGACGGACGGACAGAGGAGCGAAGACAATAGGGTCCCCCTGTACGTAAAGTGGGGCGTGATTTTTTTTTTTCATTCCAACCCTATCGTATGATATATCGTTGTTTACGAATATAATTTTTTGATAATATTAATATTTTTGGAAATAATCAAAACAATGTGCCCCACCCCCCCGTCTAACTTTTAAGCCTACTACTACTAAACCTACTTATGTAATTTCACCGCAATCATTTTTTTTAACTTAGTTTACGTTTACATATTTCTTACCATGTATTGTATCTTTAACATGTATTCTTTCAAGTAAAAAAACAATTATTAAAATCGGTTCACGCGATCCAAAATTACCACCGAAAACCCAACATACATAGCCCATCTAGTTTGTCCACCTATTAAGTATGGGCTATACTCGGGAAACTACGAAACCCTACACTGAGCTTGGCCCGACACGCTTTTGGCCAGTTTTTTACCGTTAGTTTTTAGTCACTTTCGTGGCCGATTATTTATTCACTGATTTATCATTTCACTATTTTTTATTACTTATGTTTGTTTGCATTACTGCTTAGTTTTATTTGCTGAACTAGTTATAAACGTGCAATTTATAATTTTTCATTTTTTGTATGTACTTTCTAAGTATATCTTAGACACTGTGTTTCGGATGGCACGTTAAACTGTCGCGGCTGTCAATGAACATCCTTGACAGTCGTTACGGGTAGTCAGAAGCCAGTAAGTCTGACACCAGTCTAACCAAGGAGTATTGGGTTGCCCGGATAACTTTACTGATTAGGTCAGATAGGCAGTCGCTTCTTGTAAAGCACTGGTACTCAGCTGAATCCGGTTAGACTGGAAGCCGACCCAGACATAGTTGGGAAAAAGGCTCGGAGGATGATGAATTTATAATTTTTAACTTAGGTACCAAAACCGCTATTTATAACTGCCTCTTCAAATCAGTGCCGTTCTCAAATAAAACCACGACAGTACAATCGCCCAGATGAATTGAAAACAAGTATTAGCATTTTTAATCTATACTAGTATAATGAAGGGGAACTTTATTTTTTGTTTATTTGTACAATCTTCACATTTTTACGGGACACAGGTGAAACCACGGGAAAACGGCCAGTTTCTTGTGTGTTTCTAGTTTATTTGTGATGGATTGACAAATTTAATTTCTCACCTATTACTCGCTTAGGAATCCGAATATTTCTTTCCTGTCTTCTTCTGTAGAATCGGTGAAAAAAGTTGCACCAAAAGTGACAATATCGCTTTCTTCGTTATACTTATTGATTCGCCTCAGTCTGTCGGCGAAGGCTCGGTAGTGTGGCGTGATTTGTATGGCGCTAGCGCCGTCTTTCGTTTTGTGTAATGGCTCATAAAAGGATCGGGGAATAATGATAGACTCACTCGTTTCAGATAAATGTTGTTTTATTATTAGTTTTGTCAAAAGCAATCACAAGGTTTTAATTCTTATCACATTAATTACTTTTTAATACAGAAAATCAAAAAAAAATATTTTCTTGGTTCAAAAATTATGGATTTTAAGAAATATCTAAAACCGTTATCTCTGATGATGATAGTTTACGTATAAACTGACGGATTAAATTTTGCCCATTCTTCTTTAGTGTAATCTGCGAATTTGTTGATACCATAAGTGGCACCCTTGCCCTTGGCCCGTATAGTAGCTTCGTTATTGCTATTGATAGACTTCAAATTTTCAACAAAGGCAAGGAAATGTATTGCTTTATCTACGTCATCTTTGTAGACTCTGTGGTAATCCTTGATAAATTGTTCGAAATATAAATATGCTTTGTCTAAATCGTAACGCGGATAGGCTTTTGCAATATTCGCGGCGCTCGCTATGGCAAGCAGCGCAAGCACCAACACTATACTGATGGAACGCATATCCGCTGCGATGTCGATTTCTTTGTAACCTCAGCACCAACTACTGCTAGTAAAGACAAGCTTAGCTTATATACTTACCTAGATAAAGTGGGTGACTAAACAATTATTCATAGATGACTTATAATGATTTAACTACGAACTGATAAGAAAATATTATTATAATTTATATTCGGAATTTATCAATAAAAACAATTGATTGAATCTATGACTGAATTGGTTTTTACGTCACCCGCAGTAAAATATATATATTTAATATATATATATAATATTATTATATATATATATTAAATATATATATATATATATATTTAATTTTGTATGTGATCACCAGAACTTAAACAAAAGTAATGGTGACGCAAAACATCGATTATCCCTGTAGGTATACTTACACCATATCAATGTACCCAAGTACAATCCCCGGTTTGTGCTAAACTAATGCTAACTATGGAAGAAAACTACTTGAGCTATTATGATTGGATGTCAGTGGATTAGGATTTGAGAAACTGTGGGTACTACGACACCAGCCGATAAAAATGTAATTAATACCTACATGCAAAAATGGCAGGTCGAGAGTCGCCAGCTCTGTTACCTACCGAACCTCCGGGAAACTATCGCTAAATCGCAACGATGGGGCAACGGAGACATGAGCGGCTGAAGGGTGAGGTTACCTTGGCGAACTGTTAACGCAGATCACGCGCTCCGTGTGTGTTCAGCATCACCGACCCAATCTCCACTAATGACGAGCCATCTTCTGAGCAGGACTACCAACCCTCCTCTAGCGAGTCAACTCTAGACGGCCGGTTATATGACCACAAGCGTACACACTCCGAGCTGCTTCGTGAAAGTTAACAACAATTTTTGAAGTAAACTAAAAACATAGTGATGTTTGACGAGTAATTAGGGCTAGCTCTTCTAATTGAGGATAACAATTTTTATGTAGGACAGCGCTTAAACGAGATCCCGGAGATGGCTTACTTATAAGCTTCATTTTACGTAAGGCCCATACACAGTAGCGGCGTAAGGGGGGAGGCGGGGGGGGGGGGCGGTCCGCCCCGGGTACCACATCTGGGGGGGTGCCATCTCGGTCGGCACATATCTGCACTACCAGAATGATCGAGGTGGGACTGAAAGGGGTGTCACCCCTCAGTCCATCTGTCACCCCTCTCTTGTATTTTTGCTTTTACCTGATTACTTAAATTAATTCCTCAACGTTGAAAAAAAAATCCGCTCGCTTCGCTCGCAGTTTTTTATTACTTTCTAATTTATTCTGCGCTTACTTTTTAAGTCCTCAATCTTACAAAAAGTTCAAGCACCGAAGTATCAAAAACAACTGACGCTCGCTTCAGTCACGGTTTCTGTTTATTGCTCATGTCTGAGTTTTAGTCCTCAAACCAACAATTAGAAAATTCACTTTACGGTGGATATTTCTAAGCTGTTTAGGCGCTGTTTGTAAGCGGTGGAGGACTTTTGTGTCCCAAAACCTTAAGAATTTTGCGCTCGCTACGCTCGCGGTTTCTTCACTTTGCAGTGATTTTTTGAAACTTATTGGGTACTTATGTGTTCCAATACTCAAAAATTTCGCGCTCGCTGCGTTCGCGCCTTTCACTTACACTGTTTTTTTCTCATTCCTTTAGGTGTCTTTGCGTCCCAAAGATCGAAAATTTCGCGCTCGCTATGCTCGCGGCTTCTTCACTTAACAGTGATTTTTTTCTTTAAAGTTGTTTGAGTACTGTTGTGTTCCAAAACTCAAAAATTTCGGGCTCCCTTCACTAGCGCTTTATAACTTTGCAGTGATCTGTCTCCGGTTTCTTCATATTAAACCTAGCTAAAAGCACCATGAATGATTTCTACACCATTTTTTTTACTACGTGATTTTATTTGGTCGTTTTTTTTAGGGGGTACTCAATAGGTAGTCCGCCCCGGGTGCCACTCGACGCCGCCACTGCCCATACAACAGGCTTGTACACAACTAGAATACTAACACAAGCTTACATCTATATCTATCAGCGTTTAAAAAGTAATTACTCACTTAATCGAGATAATTTATTCAGTTCTTCTTCTGTACGATCAGCGAATTTGCCAATCATATAAAAAACGGGACTGCTCTCCTCAATTAGCTTATTGAGTTTAATAGTTTCCGCCAATGATTTAACAAAGGCTTGGTAATGTACTTCTCTATCGGCAGCATCTTTATACACCCTGTCGTAGTCCTTGATAAACTTCTCGAAGTACTCCGGAGCCTTGGCTAGGTCGTAATGTGGCTTGCTTCGAGCTGGCGCGGCGCTCGCTATGGCGACCAGCGCGAACACGAGCACTATACTGATGGAATGCATCTTTGCGAAAACCGTTTCTTTGTAAACTCAGCACTTAGGTATTTGCTGAAAATCTAAGAAAACTTAGTTTATATAGGTAAAATGAGTGACTAAACAATTATTTATGGATTGTTATAACGACTTAACAATAAACCGATAAGGTAAAATTTATATCCGTAATTAAAAATAAATGATTAGTAATTTGTTACACAAGAAAGCAAAAAATACGTGTGCCACTCGGGGACTGCCGCGGTAAAGCTATTGCATAGCATTCTGTATCAACTTATGCAATTATAATTATTTATTTTAATTTTTAATAATTTACTTTATCACTTTATACACAAATTTTACAAGTACAGCCGTTCACTGTTGTAGATAAATACTTATACACCTATATACTTTCTCACAAACAGCTGATTATGTATACGTCCGATTTCGGAGCAGCTCGTCTCGATTCGGGCGAGTTCCGTAAAGTCGTACAATACGTCTAATCGCACGACACACAGCGCCGTGTCGAAGACTGCCGAACTGACACGACGTTAGACGATGCACGGCCTTCAAGCCACACCTCCGTGCCCGTCGGAGTGGGGAGCGTGAGGTTTTTTCGTTACGGAATTTCTTAGTATTAGTGTCAGACTTACTGGCTTCTGACTACCCGTAACGACTGTCAAGGATGTTCATTGACAGCCGCGACAGTTTAACGTGCCATCCGAAACACAGTGTCTAAGATATACTTAGAAAGTACATACAAAAAATGAAAAATTATAAATTGCACGTTTATAATTAGTTCAGCAAATAAAACTAAGCAGTAATGCAAACAAACATAAGTAATAAAAAATAGTGAAATGAATCAGTGAATAAATAATCGGCCACGAAAGTGACTAAAAACTAACGGTAAAAAACTGGCCAAAAGCGTGTCGGGCCAAGCTCAGTGTAGGGTTTCGTAGTTTCCCGAGTATAGCCCATACTTAATAGGTGGACAAACTAGATGGGCTATGTATGTTGGGTTTTCGGTGGTAATTTTGGATCGCGTGAACCGATTTTAATAATTGTTTTTTTACTTGAAAGAATACATGTTAAAGATACAATATATGGTAAGAAATATGAAAACGTAAACTAAGTTAAAAAAAATGATTGCGGTGAAATTACATAAGTAGTTTTTTTTTTCAAAACCTTCAATTAATCGGGTTTATTTGGTTTTAACTTCATCATCATCATCAGCCTATCACAGTCCACTGCTGGACATAGGCCTCTCTAACTTTTTAACTTCATCATCATCATCAGCCTATCGCAGTCCACTGCTGGACATAGGCCTCTCTAACTTATTTAGCATAAAACCAAGTTTAACCCAAGGTTAAGTTTATAAAGACCTACGGCTCCCATTAAAAAAAAGTTAAACTTAAAAAATGGCGCGAGCGCATGTCAGGATCTGTATATTTTTATGTTGTCTCACAGGTAGGTACAATAAAAAAATCTTAAGTTATATCTTAGGTTATTCAGTTCAGGCACGGAGAATATTTACCACAAACTAATTTCATATAGCTTCAAATGTAGTACACAGTTCCACATCATGTTCAATAAATCTTTCAAAGCAACAATTATTATAATAAAACAAAAAACTGTACTCGCAGAAAGAAAAATGCTGATCATGTTCGTAGTTTGTGTGTGTGTTCCCAGGCATCTGAAAACCAATCATAATAATTGTATTAGTTCTCAAATAAAACCGACGACCGAATTTTGTACCTACTCACTCTTCCCGAGTAACATAGGTTATATAATATTATATCCCGATACGGGCAGTAGTTTCTACGGCTAGTATCTTCATATAATGGATTGTTGTATTCAATTTCTCACCTGTTACTCGCTTCGGAATCCGAACATTCTTTTCCTCTCTTCTTCTGTGAAATCGGTGAAATCGTTTACATCAAAAGTGGCACTATCGCTTTCTTCGTTATACTTATTGATTCGCTTCAACAGCTGTCAGCGAAGGCTCGGTAGTGTGCTTCTCTATCGGCATCATCTTTGTATACCTTGTGGAAATCTTTAATGTATTTTTCGAAGTACTCCTGAGTTTTGTTTAAGTCGTAATATGGTTTGTCTCCAGCTGGCGCAGCGCTCGCTATGGCGACCAGCGCAAGTATCAACACTATACTCATGGCACGCATGTTGACTGCGATATCTAGGTATGTCTATTCTCTTGATGAGCTCACCGCTATCTGTTCACAGACGAGTTCCATCTCGCTTATATACGAAGAGTGAGTATCTAAACAATTAACGATAAATGGCTTTAAAACCACAACCTTGACTGCAATACTACAAACTTGGCAAAAACCAGACTGTTTTATAAAAAATGTGTGATACGATGGTTAAACAGAAGCGTGGTATTATTACATCACTGTATGACTTTTGTAATGTAAAATGATAATTAATGTTTCCTTCTCCTATCATGTGGACATTTGACCATGTTTCTTGATCAGCTCACTTGAAACAAGATGTTTCTTGTTCAGCTCACTTGCTCTCTGTATTCGTGCATTCATTTGAGAACATGGATACCTACAGATATTTCATTTAAAATAATAGCGTTTTACACTAGCGGATTTCCGGCTCGGTTTTCTTTAGCGACATCGTTCGGTTCGTACGAGCAAGACTTATTGCTGTAAAAAGTGGCAAAGTTAACACATACTTTCCAATGTCACATATTAAACAGTATTTCATTCGACACTACCTTTTAAAATATCATAAACATTCCAAATTTTACAAAAGTATATTACTGTAAATAGTTAAATTTACTTCTTTTTTGAAAAAATATGAATTAATCACCAAAAAAATAACTGAAACTAAGTACATCCGCGAATAAAGTCGTTCACTGCAAAACGAATAACTCAATTGCCAGTTGATAACCGCCTCTATTTGGAGCCCTGGAACCTCTACTGAAGAATCATCTTGATAGATGGTCCTAAAAATAATATCTTCTCTAATCTATAAACTTCCTATCCCCTTATGAACTTCCTTTTATACTTTATTATGTACTCCCCCTGTGTTCTTCCTTTTTTACTTTATTATGTAGGTACTCCCCTTATGTTCTTCCTTATGTACTCCCCGTATTTACTTCCTTTTATACTCCCCTTATGTAGGTACTCCCCTTATTAACTTCCTTTTATACTTTATTATGTACTCCCCTTATGTTCTTCCCTATATACTCCCCTTATTTACTTCCTTTTATACTTTATTATGTACTCCCCTTATGTTCTTCCTTATATAGTCCCCTTATTTACTTCCTTATGTAATCCCATTAAGAACTTCCTTATGCTCTCCCTTTATGAACTTCCTTATTATGTGCTCCCCTTGTGTACTCCCTTTTTTAGTTTATTATGTACTCCCCTTATGTACTTTATTATATATTTTATTATGTGCTCCCCTTATGTTCTTCCTTACATACTCCCCTTATATACTTCCTTTATCTTATGTACTTCCTTTATGGACTTCCTTATGTACTCCATTATAGACTGTATACTGACTGGAATTCTTTTGAGTTGATATGTAAGTAAATAATAAATGCCCATTATCTTCTATTCACAAATTATGATGACAGGGAAACTAACACATTTAAACGGTTGTACAGGACTCCCTCCCAAACTTAACAGTTGTAAATTAGTAGCAGAGTTACGGGCGTTCTTAGTTCGAGGTCAATTTTAAATTACATGTTTACATTTCGTAGTGAAATAAATATTCGTTATATTTAAGACTATTTAATCAACACTGTTGGACCACTGTCGGGCATAAGCATATTTCCATTTAACCACATCAATCTTGTAGGTACCTGTTTATTTTTCAGAAATGAACTAAGTAATTACCTACAATGCAATTAGCAATTAAAATATGGGAGTAGTTTTGCAAAGAAAATTAAAAAACAATGAATTTATCGAAAAGATGTAAGTAGATTTTAATGAAAGTTCATAAATATATGCAAACAAGTCAAAGTAACATTGTAGATATCTGAAGATTTAACGCTGGATATATTTTGATAACTTTTCAACTAAGTGCTTCTGAAACAAAATAAATGAAATATTAGAAAACTTTATAGGGATATTTCTGACTATAATAACATTTAAGTGCTAGTTATTATAGCCCTTAATATTATTATACATATTTAAATGTTTCCTTGTCTATGATAGATCACAGATGAGCGACCATTTCCTAAACCTTCCGAGAACCCGTGCCTCAGAAGGCAGGCGAGCCGTCAATCTCATGTCTGATTTTCTTAGTATTGTCGGATCGCCGTCAAATCGAAATAAAGGGATTGTAGTACTTCTATTTCTGAGTTCCTTGAACTCCATAATACAATAGATTAAGTCAAAATTTGGACTCATCAGCTAAACAATAATGAATGCAAATGATTTCGTCTATTATATTCAAATCTTCGCATACGCCTGTACAATTTTTTTTTAAATACAATCTGTTTCCCGGAGCCCTTACTTGTTAGGTACTAGTACAGCCCCAAGGGTCGTTTAAAACCACATCACATATTTCTCTTCGATTGGTGCAGAAGCTTAAGCGGGAAAGTGTGATAAACTTGCATTTGTAATATAAGTTAGTCTACTATAATAAGACAAATTAGAGCGAGGAGTGTTAATATTAACCGTAAAAATCTGTGCTCATCTGTACTTACGTTCGTGCTAAATAAATGGGTGCTTGAATAAGTTTCATTTTATCAAGCTGAGCTGGCGTGTAATCTGCGTATCTTGTTATTTCAAACTCAGATGTAGTACTTTGACTATGCAATATGTTCATATCTATTAATGCTTGCTTAAAAGCTTCATAATGTATCAACAATTCGTAAGGAGTCTTGTAAGAAACCTTAAAATCGGTTAAGAATTTCTGATATAGTTGCGGTGAATCTTTTAAATCGTAAAATATCTTTTTACAACTGCCTAAGCTGACTAACGGCCAGTTTCTTCATCAAAAGTTAAAGTTAAAGTAATGTCTAAAGTAAAAGTAACGGTCAAATTCGTTTTTTCAAGGCTAAACTGACAGCAAAATTCATAGAAAAATTTAATTTAACCGTTACTTTTACTTTAGACATTACTTTAGCCATAACTTTAACTTTAACTTTTGATGAAGAAACTGGCCGTAAAACTGCGAGAATAATACCAAACTCAATAGCTTTCATGATTAACTAGCGACTGTAACTTCTCTTCGACAAATCCATATTAAGTTAAAAGTATGGATATTTATACAAAATGTAAGATTTTATAATAAAATTGATTTTATCAGGATACCTAAATGGCGTGTATATTTAATCATGACTCGTTGCGCCCGCGATTCTGGCCATATTTCGTTTCATCAGTTAGGAATATACTTACACCTAAGCAGTGTATATCTAAGTAGATTATTTATAATCTAGAACAGAGATTAAACATATGAACAGAATGAACACAAGTTTTGAATATCAATAGTTACTATCAATCCATTTGCTTTTTTAAACAATTTTTTATGCTTAGTTAAGAAAATGATCTTGATAAAGTCACATTGTATTATGTGTTATGGCTATAATTTAATCTTATTTATAAATCAAAAGAGTTGAAGTAATCAAGTCTCAGAACATCGGTAATTTGTGGCACTTTCAGTGTGACAGCCACGAATAAGTACCTATACAGTGATACCAAGGATATTATATTATCCTTCGATATTGCAGTTCGGATTGTTCCTATTTGATCATTCTAGAATAAACCCTAGTTTATATAAATCACATCTTCACTAACTCGAAATATTGCCTGGTTCGTCAAAAGATACATATTATCAGTTTTTTTTTACTTCAATATATCATTACGATCTTACATGTTCGTATGCAAGGCGTGATCGTATGAGGAAATAAACAGTTTTCCTTGTCATTAAAGTGAATTAAATATATATATATATGTCGGAGTGTGTGCCTCCACTCAGGCGAGGTCGGAGTACCGCTGGGCCTTTTTAGTGGGTATACCGGGAACGTCTTTACCGGGGAGTCCCACATACCCCTCTCCCGTCCCCCGACGGGAAGGGGATGCGTAATAGCATTTTTAGCCCAGCGACAACAAAAAAAAAAGGTAGATTCGTATTTCAATATGCTTATTTAAAATTTAAAAAAAAAATCTAAATACCGAGTTTCATGTTATTGTATTCGAATACCTCATTCCTTGTTATTTCATTTATAAGCGTGCGCTATGTGTAGGCTAAAAAGCACCAAAGAATAACATTTGCGCAATTGGATTTCATTTTCAGAAAACCAGTAAACAGGGATAATTTAGTTTCCCACTGTCGCAACGTATTTATTTTGAATGTTTAATATACAATTATTCCTACAGCAATAAGCGATGTACAAAGAGCTAAGTAAATAAAACAAAAGTTGTGTACACATATTCTTTATTGGTAATTAACACCTACTATTTACATACTTAAACAACATCATAATTACATAACACAATTTATATCTCAAGCTATAAAAATGTATACTATTATTACAAAGCTCGACAGTTTATTTGCGCGCTTATCTCAGAAACTACTGAGCCTTCAGTGTTAGATAGCCAATTTATCTAGGAAGGCTACTTTCTCTCCTGGAATGCGAAGTAGTTCCCCCAGGATGCGGGTTAACATCTTTTCCATCCTCCGAGCCTTTTTCCCAAACTATGTTGGGGTCGGCTTCCAGTCTAACCGGATTCAGCTGAGTACCAGTGCTTTACAAGAAGCGACTGCCTATCTGACCTCCTCAACCCAGTTACCCGGGCAACCCGATACCCCTTGGTTAGACTGGTGTCAGACTTACTGGCTTCTGACTACCCGTAACGACTGCCAAGGATGTTCAATGACAGCCGGGACCTACAGTTTAACGTGCCATCCGAAACACAGTCATTGGTGTCTAAGATATACTTAGAAAGTACATACAAACTTAGAAAGGTTGCATTGGTACTTGCCTGACCTGGAATCGAACCCGCGCCCTCATACTCGAGAGGTTGGTTCTTTGCCCACTAGGCCACCACGACTCCCACTAGGCCACCACGACTCCCACTAGGCCACCACGACTCCGGGTTAACATCTTTTAAATACAAAATTCCCTTAATCTAGGTACTATTAAGATGATACATAATATAACTGCTAAACTAATCTATTGCAAAATCGATCACAGCTGTTAGCATTAAATATTTTTACAACAACGACATTATAAAAAAATATGGTTAACTACAAACATTATTTATAGTAAATATCACACTCACGCATTGGCCATCATTTCAAATTTGTAACGGTAAACAAAAATTCTGACATCGTAGTACCTACAATAAAATACAATAATACTACCTACCTAGGTGTAATGCATTAACAGTTTACTATGCATTGAACTGTATTTTTTCATCCTGGTCCCTCAATTATTTCGGATTTTGAATGTTATTTAAAGTTGCTTTAATTGTTAAAGCACGAAGAGTAATCAAGGTATATTTGTTTCTTTGTATTTGTCATGCTGACTATGTCGCCGGTAGCAGCTAGTACTAGAGTTACATATAAAAAGTATGAAAAGCCTTAACATTCATAAATAAATACAAGCTGTTGATTTGCATCCGTGCCATAGTCAAGGACGTAATTATACTAATGATTCTCAACCCAAATCAACAAAAAAATTGGTACAATTTTTTTTGATTTTAATTTTTTTTCGGAAATCTGTCAATGTCATCTAGCCGTATTTAAACTTGGCGCGTGTGTTACTGGCCTTAAAACCGTGCTGCGCCTTCACACAAACGCAAACACAAAGCATACGCAACGATTATTCATAAATTTCATTAATAAAATTGGATTACTTCTGAAATACTATGACATTACAATGACAAAAAAAGCAGTGCATATTAGCTATTTCCCGTCTACTGTGATTCCAATCGACTATTTACGTATTTTATGTCCTCCTCCTGAAGTATGGCACAAATGCAAATCAACACCTTGTATACCTAAATAATCATAATTTACATTTTGCTATCACTTTTCTTATTCATGTGTCTTCAACAAATTACATAGGCTTTAAGCTAATAGTTGCCCTTTATATTATAGAAATACAATGCGATTACAATCATAATAGGGTTCAGTTAACCCTAACTCTAAATTGAGACAGTTTACTTGAATAGCTGTCAGACTAACTTCAGTTTAGTTACGTATGATAAGCTTTGAAAATGTTCTGAAATGCATGAATGTAAAGTTCGCTGTCAGACCATTCACATTGTCATTAGCATTTCTTATTTTTCAATTTTGAATAACTATATACAAATAATTTATTTATGTATAAATAAATGGCTTTAGACAGAACTAAATAGCTAATCAGAAAAATCAAACTCAGAGGACATTTTTAAATAATCACTAAGAGCATTTAAGGTCCAGACATTTGTTCATGAAATCTAGTCTAAAACACCAAAAAAACCCACAAACACTTTTTCTGGGATTTGTTCTTTATTGTCGCTATTAACACATACTTATTTTAAATATTTAAAAACTAAAAGGCTGTATCATTATTGGTAGTCTGCATCTCTTCGCTGGGGCCTGCAACAATCACGGCAAATTGAAAATTGAATGTCGCACTATATTGTGGGATGCAATCGAAATAATTTGTCCGCCAAACGAATTATTCTGATTGCATATTAAACCACCGATTGGCGTGATTCCAATAATGCTTAATAAACCATACTGTACTATCAATATGTCACGTTCAATTCAACTGACAAATAATGAGTAATGCTTATTGAGCTTAAAGAGTTTCGTGTTATGGTTCGCGACTGTCCGTTTTTATGTAACCGTATAAAGGCAATCAGTAACTGTAGGTTTAAAATAGTAATCAGTGACCAAAATTAATATTAAACAGCATTGGTTTCGGAATTAAACGATAAAAAATTGATACTCTTTTGGTTGGTCAGAATGCCACATAAAATATCAACTAAACAGAATAGGGAACAGGGCAGGAGGAAGAAGATTAAGGATATGACATTCTTTTACGCTTGAAAAATAAATACATTTGATAAATAAACTACGTACTCGAACTATCCCTTAACTGATCTTCAACCCCCATACAACCGATGGGTACTATAAGTTTCTCCATTATTTTTTATGACAGGACCATTGACTACTGATATAACTTCACAAGTATTAGCAATCATAGAAAAACAATTGAACAACACAACTCAAAAACAAAAGTAATCTGATTGAACCCATTTGTATGGAAATACAATAATAATTATTATCCATAAGAGAAATACATTGGACATTTCATATAATCTTATACAAAGCAATTCCATAACATAGTGCTTCCATTTAACGTTCCACGCATTAATATTTGGAAACGCTACGTTTCATTTGTTAGATGAAATTCATGCGTAACTGATTAATAGTGGATGTTCTATTGAAATGCTCAACTATTTAAGCATACCAAATGGATCACAGAGCAAAACATGGGTAGGTATGTAAACACAATTGACTAGTTGACACAATTAAACAATAAGTAATTCCAAAATGCGACTTCGCTAATACTTTGGCTCTGAAAAACCCTAAATCATTTAGCTGACAAAAAATGTACCTCAGTTGTTTTACAATGATAAATACATAGATTATGAATTGTATGTTCTAAACAAATCTCAAAATAATGAATTGGATTTCTTCAGACATAAAAATTATGTCAATTTATTGGTATTTTTGAAGTCCTTGAAATTGGGCCACTTAGTTCCATTTATTTAGATATTCGGCTCATTTTTAAACTGTAAAATGGATGTGTTGAAAATGACTTACCACTTAATAAACTTTTCAACTGGACACTGTCACAGAAGATGGGATCCGTCAAGACTGAGCTCAGTTGATCTCTGACCGACTGTCGCGCGTCGCACCATATCACGCGACCCGTCCGGGACCAGTCCATTACTAACATTTTCATACTCTGAAAAATTTATAACATTTTAGATGAAAATATAGTCTGTAGTATTTATTATAATCGTATATTATTTAACATTGAGAAAAAAAATACATTAAAACAGACAAAGAAAATCTGTATAAAAAAGAATGATCATTACATAACCGGTAAGAGTTTTCTTCAATAACTCGCCATTTCAAAACTTCTGCTAAGTAAAGAAAATAGTAATCAGAAAAATCTAGTTACTAGTAAAAAAGACTGCGCAATACTGTAATAATCTGCTTCCATTCATAAGAAACGTACCGAATAGTTTTTATTTAATCCATCAATATTGAATGCGAGTAATCTTGTATTCTGTCTTCATAATCTAGCTAATGGCTTGCTGAATAAAATCACTCTGTAAACTAACGCTAGGAAAATATTTACATATAAAATGCAATAATGAGTTTTCCCCGGGACCCGCTTATTGTGTTGAATATTCAATGCCCTAACCCCTTTATTCACTTCTAAGATATTGTAAAACCGTTGTTGGTCAATTATATAACTGGTTGTTATGATGGCTATTCAAATATTGATAGGTCAAACATGAGAATTACCCGCCGCGAGTCATCTTTATATTCCTACCACATACAAATTTCAATGTCACTCGTTGCTATTTACTAACTCGTAGGTATTATTTAGATGTGACCATTTCTGGTTTAGGTATAAGTTTATAAAATTAACGGATAGCTGTAGAAAGATGGTCATCAAAACAGTTTTCCTTTTTTAACCTATCGTATGTATATATATATCAATCTGATAGATAAAAAATAGGTTCAAGTATTTGTGATAAAGTGAACGAGCAGCTACCAACATTTTCAGATAGCTACTTTTAATCGATTCTGTTCACACGAACCGAGCATAATGACCCAATAAAACATCGCCGACCAACAAGTAACATTAATAAAAGTTGTAACAACTTTGTACATAAAATTATGAAATTAAATTATGCACATACGCAACGAATACAACATCGAATACCCCACACTGAACGTGCTTGCGGATAACATTCGACTTCAGCGAGAGGTGAAATTAAATGAAAACAAGCACTTTCGAAGCTTTCGCGTAAACAAAGAGTTAAACGTCCAAAAGATAAATAGTTACGAACGAATAACAATTAATTAATATTAATTATATCTGTTGCAAGTTGTGCGCCTATTGCACGTTTTAACTCGCGCTGTGGTCGCCACATCAACATTGCATATGATTTGACGTTGCGGTTTGCGGTCAATGGAATATTAAATTGACGCTAATTTTATACGCCCTGCTCTAGTTAGATATCCACTATTATTTTCTGTGCTTAAGTACTTAGAGATGGTTTTTATACAATAAATAAATATAATCACTTCAAAGAGAGCATCATCTAACGATCACTTTAAATTCTGTCTTCTCTTAAATTTTTACTTGAATTTTATACTTTGAAATAAACCCCTCGATAATGAGTAGGTACCCACTTCAAAATAATAAAATACCAAAAAGTATCAGTTTTATTACTAAACAATGCTCTTACGTGCACTCGTGAAGCTTAAGTTACTGAGAAAAGTGAAGTTACCTAGGAGTAAAGTGACTTTACGTTACTTGGAATGGACGCTACAGGCTTTTTGGGTCCACTTTATAAGTTGAAAAGTCCGAAGTACCTGCCTACGAAAGTACGTGATACCGACCCCTTTATTCCCTATTTTCTTTCGTACACAAAGGGATAATTTCAATTTACGTAGGTAAACGAAAACATTTCGTAATTTAGTTGTTCAAGAACTTTGTGTTCCTATTTTAAATTGTTTTGTAACAATGACGATTCTACCATTATACGAGGCGAGGCAGACTCGTAGGCTTTTTAAGTATAGACGAATTACAGGAGTACTTAGGTACTACTACAGTCAATAATTTTGAGCTCTAGATGCACTCTGAACACAAAAATAAACATTTGTTCTATTTTAGCGATATCAAAGTTAAAAGCTGTTTGATACTTCTAATAAACATTACAAGGGACACCTCACCTTTTATGTAATTCATTGTTACGTAGGTATCAAATTCTTCTTATATTTTTAGAAGGCATAATTCAGTCTCAAAACGTTTTCATGGAAAGAAAAACTGTAATATGTCTCCTTAAAGATCAATCAACCAAAGTCTATTCCTAAAGGGATAACTTCGTGATAACACTGCCCAAAATAGAATATGTAGGATCCGCTTGACCACCTACGATAGAAATGTAATATCGTCGGTGAACCTTACAGGGATCCCAGCTATCTAAACAATTTTTATATGCCGTCGGGTGGGTCCCATCAACCCTAAAGACTTTGTGATCGTACATCATAGATTTACGATACGATATATCATTTTACGACCCTTTGCTCTCAACTTTATATACGCTGTATTTAATATTATTCGTTTGATGTCAAATAGAATAGCTAAATGGTTTATTTAAATAACTTAGCACTTTTGGGATGGCAAATAAAAACGTGGTTTACAAACATCTATTCTATAATGTCCGTAATTAAAATCACTTTTTAAAAGATTTGTTTTCTTTTTTGATACAAATGAATCCTCACATCATTTAATGTTTACCCTAATTTATTTAACATTATTTTGAAAACAGCTTCCCAAAGAGACACACTTTCACAAATACAACAATGAATTCCGCCCAAAGAGACGGTCTCTTAAATTAGATTTTCAAAACAATCAAGTCCCGTTTGTACTCCAAAGTAAATTGTACTAAATGCAATGTAATTCTTAATTCGACAAGCTACAGCCACCGGCCAGTTCATTAATTAAAATTAAACACAATTAATACTAACAATCATAATAATTTGCTTTTTGCTCCCTTGTTACGCGACATGGAAGATGTTTGCTCTTTAATATTATAAGGTCCTTTTAAGACAAATTAATTATGCTATGAGTGCCTACACGAACAGGATGAGGTTAAATAAAATACAAAAACGATGAAATTGCAGCAAACACGCTCACAAAATGTTGGGCGGGTAAAACATTTTTTTTTTGTATAAGTATTCGAAAGTAAAACTATCTGCACGGATTTTATGGTTTAAACGCTGTTTCCATGAAATAGGTCACGTAACTCAGAAACTACAACAATATTTTATCAGTGATACGAAATAATGGTAATTTATAGGCACATAGGTATAACATAAAATTAGATAAAATCAGTCGTTAGTTTGTTAGCAAATTCGCTGTTACTTGCAATTTAATTGCCATAAAACAATATTTGATCAAATATTCTTTCATAATAATGAAAAACAAAGAATTCTAGATAAACATTATGACCATTAGTAGTAAAACATGCGCTGTCCATTTACCCGTAATGAATGGCTAAATGATGCCTGGCCCAGCTACTGACCCAACTCTGAACATTATGCGATCGTTACAGCTAACATGTTCAGCTAAACATACGCTAAAATGGTACATTTGCGGCTTTTGTCAACTAATTATTTCATTAATCTAAATTAATACCATTAAACTGAACATTTAGAAAGTATATTCTAGAAAATGTTAAAAGGAAAAAGTGTTGTCATTTATGAAAAACCACGACAAGTTTTATCCCGCATCGAAATAGCAAAATGTATTTGTTTTTTTTTTATGTTTTACTGATGTACAATTAAGGTAGGTTCAGGTTTTGATAGACCCAAGATATATTTTGTAAAAATTTATAATATCCAGAAGTGGGTTTAATAGGAAAGCAAACATGATCATTCATTTTAATACAGTATTCATAATCGTATTATTCCTTATCAGAACAGAAACGTTTAAGTTGCACATGTACACATACAGAAGTCATCATCGTTCCACCACCGTAATCAATCGATTATAATAAAAATATTGTAATCAAAATGAATAACGTCATACTGAATAGAATAGTGTATCCAGTCACCAGTGTTATATTAAACTGCGCAATACACATGTTATATCAAACCTTTTTAATGCAAATAAATATTATTATATATACAACATGTAACGTAATTAACGCACACCCTCAAACACCCTAATTAGAATATTATGTTATAATCATAATACATACACTGAATTTTTAATTTAACATGTATATGCATTGTTATTTACTAAATTAGTTATACCAATTCTTGGAGAACTTTTTGGTCATACTACCTACTACGCACGCAACGCACTCGACTCGACACAACATAACGAAACTACGGAAAAAGCCGACAATACACGAAGTCTTATTACTTTGAGTTACGGTCTATTTGAATTTGTTTTGATTGTACAGGGTTAATATGACAATAATTTTCGTAGTTTTAATTATTTTTTGGGATAAAAAAATACCTATATTAAAAATGATATAAATCGATTCAGTAAACGATTCTGAACAAACTAATTTCAGGATGTGCGTTAATTAAGTTACATGTTGTATATAATAGACACCGAAAGGTTTTCTTAATTTAATTACCCCCAAAGAAAATGACGACGATGGGGGGAAAAGTGTCAAACGAGTTAATGTAAGTTTTTTATTTATTATTCTAACGTTCCAAATATTAAAAAAAAGGAAGTATTATTGAACTTTTTACCTACTGGTACATATCTCAAAAAACCATTGTTCTACATCTACATATATGCCTATAAAAAATATAAAAAAGCTAAAGCTAGAATAACACATGGCACGTAAAACATAACAGTAGAATACATACCTGTAAGAAAGTGTAGTCCAATCTGTACAGCGCGTCACAGTATATGACCAGCAGGTGAGCTGGCCTGACTCCATGAGCTTCCACGTCATTCCTCCTGCCTTGTACCGACACAGCTGCCCCATTATGTGGCACCGTATATTGCAGACTTCTTCTAGTTTCGTTCTCTGATATATTGTTAATAGTGTGTATGGTAGTGACGGGAAGCACGGGTTTGGATTTTTGTAGGGTGAACAGTTTGTGACGAACGCGTTCGGCGCCCGCGAAGTGGAGACCGCCTACGGGACGGATTGCGTAGTGAGGAGGTAGAATGCCGTCCTGTTGGAAAATAATATATTTAGTGGCTTATGCCCATTTTCACCAACAAATACCTAAATTTAGGTATCCCCTAAGAGCATTTACGGAACACTTAATAAGAATTTCGTTTTCACCAAAGTTTAGGTGTCCCTTATACATAAGTTATTTATGTCAAAATTGGAAGAGCCCTTATTCTAAGTGGCACTTAGATTAAGAGATTGTTGGTGAAAACGGGCATTAGACTGTGAGTCAAAATCCCTATTTTGAAGGTTCGCAATTAAAAATAAAAATTTTAATAGATGTTATTATCATACATATTTATTATTCATCCAGGCATACTTTAATGAATCTTTCACATTTTTAATCTTAAATCAAATGGAATATCGAACTTTAAAATTAACTAGCATCCTATAAAGAAAAACGAAGAGAAACTTCCAGTGTGCATGCTTGACTCGCATTTGATAGAATTTTATTCAAACTTGCTGCAAAGTTGCACGTTACGTTCCGAGATGCCTTTTCACACCAAAACTAAGTTCAAACGCTTTAGCCGTTTATTCAGAGTTATTTAGTGGTAAAACTCTTTGTGGGAGAAGTGAGAAGATTTGGATAGCTTTACTGAAGATAAGGTTAATTTGTGGGTCTGTGGGCGGTGAGTTCGGGTGGCTCATCGTCCCTCTGTCTACTTAGACGACAGACCCGTGTCGACGGCGCGCGTTGTTCCACGCGCTCCTCAAAGAGATGTCAGAAACCCCAGCGGAGCCCAGCAGGGCCAAGGCCTGCCGGGGCTGCGGGTTGTTCGAAAGAGATACCGCGGCCCTGGTACATAAAAGGCTTATGACGGAACACGACGGTTTTTAGTCAGTAAGAGCCTGACACTCCCTCACCGCTGCTAACCCACAGCGGGAGGGGTCATTTGATAATTTTTAACGTCGGAAAAAAAAAAAAAAAGGTAAGGTTAATTTGTAAGTTTGTAATTAGGACATCAAATGCGGCGCTTGATGACGAACAGTTCGTGGTTGACCGCAAATCATTAGCATCTCAATACGCAGCAAAACGTGTCCAGTTGCGTCATCACTATGTGGTACCTTCATCTACTGCCTATATTCTAAACATGACTTGTGATCAGCTCTGTAATTTGGGTTTAATCAACAACAATAAACATACCTAAATCATTGTTTTAAAACGGAAGAAGCATTTTTCTGTTTCCTTTGATTGAATGATCGTCAAATCCCGATGATCGGATCTCAAAAAGGTTTGACACGAATTTATGCCATCACTGCGAAAAGGCAACAAGACCCTATAAAGTGAGCAAAGTGTTGCAACAACGAATACTGGTATTCTGTTTTTGCAGTGAGGCTATTACTGTTTTGACACTTGACGGTCTCTCCACTGCTTTATGAAGTTTTTAATGCCCAGTGAACGTTTTGAAAGGGTGCGTTTCATTGTTATAAGGATCTTGTGTCATCACTATCCCTCAAGCGTTTTTGCAACGAAAGCTAGTGTAAAGTCCACTGATAAAATAACTGAGCAAGATGTAGTTGCTTCGTAATAATCATTAGATCAGGCATTTTACTATATTTTCATATGGTTACCACTTTTTTACCTGCATCCTGATAATTCTCCAAACTAGATTTTCATAAAAAATATCCATATCATTATTTTTTTAATAAAAAAAGAATACTTACATCAACATACTGCACATCTAGCGGTGGACGGGAATGGTAGTAGAGTAGCAGAAGTGCGTCGATGCCCACTCCGCAAACTAGACCGATCTCGATACCCAGGAATAGACAGCACAGAAACGTGCCCACCAGCGGGATGATGTCCAGTCCTATTTTAATTGTAAACCGTAAGTTCTTTTACGTACTTTGGAATCATCAAATTCCAAAGAGGGACTTCAAAGAGGGTTTGGTAATGAGATGAAGAATCTGAGGATTGGGTATTTTATATATGATTATAGGGTATAATACTTTCATAAAACACTTTTCCTCTCTTTACCGGAAAGATTGCGCTGCGCTGAGCTTCATCAGCGCAAACATGGTACCAAGGATGTCAGAACGCAAATTTTGTAGAAAACCAGTTTATAAGTTAATAAGAGTAAACAGCTTATGCTTTGCATCAAATCCTTTGAACACACAAAGTAATAAGCATTATAAAAAAATATAATTAACATCACACATAAGCTTGTTCATTTTCTCCCACATTTTAATTAAAACAGCTTAAGCCTGTAGGCGTGACAACGAAGCATACTCCTATATTAAAAACTTCTTTCTGTTTGCTGACGGGGCCTTAATGAACTTAATTCCATCAGTTCCTTAATTTTGTAAGCTGCTTCCTAGGTTAAAACGTGTTGCGTGTACAAATTCGCGGTTTGGCGTAGGCTTTAGATTTTAGCCACGCGACAATACCCTAGAAGCTACGAGATTAATACTAATTGTTTGTCTTTGTAATATAGTCACAATTTCCAATTAACGTATTTTACAGTAACCCTGGAATTGGTGTTTGCGGTTTAATTCATAATTAAAACACAATGAAATTTTTAATTAGATTCACTTTGTGATCACATCAACTGCACCACAAGTTGCTTAATAAAAATTCTTAACAGACCCAATTTAAATGTTTCAATACGAACGCTCTGATTGTTTTTCTTAAATTTCCAGAATGGGGAGACACGAAATAACAAAAGCAACAATGGATGAAACTTGGCAACTCTTGAACTTCGTCGTCTACCATCAAGTGGAATAACATTATAATCTTTAGTGGGATTACAAGCGGCCCTCCAAGTACCTGGCTGAATACGAAAATGGAATTTAATGGAATACTATAGTAGGTAAATATTTGATTTTCCTCTCATTCAAATTATTCCAAACGTTCTTAAGTGTTGCACGCTGAAAGCTGTTGCTGCGTAAATTATGTTTATTAATGTCGAATTATGCGACGTTCTCATCTATATCTACACATACCCAACACATAATTAAATCTTCCTAATAAAATAGCTAACATGTAAGTTTCGTCACACAAACACAGCATGTATTTGAAACACATCTCAAAGCATTCAAATTACAAACTCAGAAAGTGAAAGCTTTGTGGAATCAGCTAGGTTATTTTTTGTAGAATTCCCAAATAAAAACATTTATGAACAGTTAATACTCACGGCTTGTTTTCCACATTTTCTTGATGATGTTATAATCCACCATCTGCAGCACGGCGCACACGATGACGGAGGCTAGCGCGGCGCGCGGGATGAAGTAGAAGTATGGGGTCAGCAATACTAATGTCAGTATCACTATTATACCTGATTTGTAAAAATAAATATGATGACTATAATACCACTAAATCTGTGAAAATTTAAATTCTATACCTACGTGCTAATATAAAACAACAAAATGATCTGAAAAGTTACCAAAATAATGCATCAGTAGAACCTGATACATCTGACTTATAAGAAACCTCCTAAAATTTGAATCAGTAGGTACAAAAAAAGTCTAACTGTAAAAACTCTATGATATTAGAACATTACGAACTCGTAACTTTAAAATGAATCCTTTGAAAGCAATGACATATTTCTAGCAGTCTCAGCGAGCCAAAAACTCGACGTGAGTTATTACATCTTTTAACCATAAAGATGAACTTCTGCATCAGATATTTGGAAGTAAAAGCACGTGCATTACCTAGAATCTCGTACTTTCAAACTTTTGGGAGAAACTGCATCGAAGGAAGTCACTCAGTAAATAAATTCAATTTAGCTTACAGCGAACGATCAACGGTACGCTTGATATGTAGATATAGAGCTTGATTCGCGCTCTTCACATAATTTTATAAATAATTATATTGGTCGCAGTATGTTAACCCCCATTGTGTTATATTGTGTATACTGGCTTTGTGCAATAAATACATAGACGATACACGATAAATTAATACAAGTTTATAATGAAACGTATATTCCACCACGGGAATAACAATTATGGGAAAGCATTTCTATGTTCTTTGTTTATGATACCAAATCATAAATTATTGTTTCACATTTCAGAAGCAGAATGTACCCAGTTGTATTAAACTGAGCCACAAATGGTTGTAACAATTAATGTCAATAATTCAGCTACTAATTCCGAGTGTCCCTATTTCAACACACCTGTATACTGCCGTCATATTAAAGAAAGCCGTAACTACGTCAATGCTGATTCCGAGATAATCAAAGTTTTATCTAAAATGAAGGCCCACGATTTACTGAATAGTTTTAGTAAGTGGTTATTGTTTTATAAAACGTGAATAAATTCAGGCGATATTTTGAACCATAGTATAGATAAATTTATACACACGTATTAATTTAATTCAATCATTTCCCTTTTTGTTTTAGCAAAAATATAATAATAAATTGTGAAATACTTATCTGAAAGGCCGTAATTGCCGTAATAATGTAATTACAGCTTTTCATATAAGAACTCGATCTTCTTAAAGCCGAAATACTTGCATCTAGAGCCTCAAATGCGCAGTTGCGCCTTTTTTTGATAGTAAACGTAAGTTACGAATCGATTGTGTCGATTGTAAAGAAGACTTATTAAAAGGAAACCAAGAATATTTACGTAATAAAAGTGGTACTTTATTAATTCAATTAATATAATTTTAAAACAACAGCTTATATCGTTTCAGGAACTTCAAATAGAAGTGGGCCTAAGCATTGAGAATCACATACTTTAATTAACAAACTAAAATAAAAACGGTTTTACGGTTTTTCTGTAAAAATCATATGAAATAGATTCCTCGGGATGTGCACCAAATGCGTCAAACCCGTTTTTTAATGTAATCATTGTACATGAATTGTTATTTCAGAAGAGAATCCGCCCACTTCCGCACGCTTGTTCCTTAAAAATACTTATATGCAAAGCCCTTATTGCGAAGTTAGGGCTTTTTTTTGGTAAATTTAAAGTTTTGAAAAGCCCTAATTGGTAATTGCAGCCTTCCTGACTAGCAATACGAAAATATTAACAAAAAAGGCCGTAATTTTGTAATTACGGCGTTTCAGATTAAAAAACCAGAATTTGTGTCGTAGTTACGGCTAAAATCCTTATGATATCTCTGGTCTAATACGAGTTACAGCTTTGTGTGTAAGTCCATAAGATAGCATTTTCTTTGCTGATTCCGAATATGTTTATAACTAATTTTTCTCAAAAATGTCAGTTACGGCTTTCTTTATTATGACGGCAGTATAGTACGCCTAATTAATACAGGATCTATTGAGAGATTAACACGAACGTTAATTGCATCGCTATTATTACGATTACAATCGAGACGTGACACTGAAGGAGAAATAATGGCTTGTTACGATGTGCTATAAATAAATAGTTCTCAAGATAAATCTGTTACTGATAAAAATCTTCTTTGTGACATATAAATTGGTCTGGACTTGGTGACCTGCAATAATTACAGTAAATAATTACGAAGAAAAACAAGCAATTGATAAAAATTTATTTGCAAAGTTTCGTTTTGAATAAGTGAGATTCCATCAAAAAAATATGAGTTACAAAGAACAATAACAACAGGGCAATGTGCATCATAACATAACATACAAATACAGATGATGTTATGACAAAGGATAAGTCGAAACCAATCACACAAACTAAAATAAAAACAATGAAATCGGCAAATCGCCATGAATACCCGAAAAGGTGAATGTATTCAACACAATAGAGTCACAAATTTACGTGACAGACAGATAAAGGGAGCCTCTTGATATTTCAGACGTGTATTTGAAATTGTAAAACAACGCAAACTTGGCTATGACAGTAAACTACGATGCAAACTTTTAGATTTATGAAGTACCCACTACATAACTCCACCGCGCTGTTGTCGCACATGGTAAAAATGATTTATGTCGGTAGATTTACATTTGTCTTACTTCAACCACCCATTTCTGTTAAAACTAATCCTAAGATTAAACTGCGGAGATTTCGCGTCTCCAACATTAAACAACCCACAAATCACCCGTGGTTGTTCGAAATTCAAAGAAGTTTCGAAGGATTTCACTGAACTGAATTTAAAACTCAAGCAGGCGATAATGTTGCATCATTTATTGGATGTCTCTTTAATGTATTAATTATTCAACCGATTAGAGAAACATTTCAATTCGTGCTCTTTGTTCGTTAATAAGCTAGATCATGACGCTTTAATGTTTCGTCGTTCTATTTTGTGAATCGAACTATAAACACATTTTGAAAAATAGATAAGTGTTGTAATTAAATTCAAAAACAAAGTTCTATACTGTGGGAGTGTGAAACATAATTGATTAATTATTACGCCTGTTATGTAAACAATACAATTCACAACATGATAATGACTATGTAAGGCAAGATCAATGTTGCCTCTACTTACAATAATACAAAAAAGACCTGTTTACCCAAGTCAAGGCTTACTCTGATTTCTCCAAATAATCCAAGCCACAATGTTAATGTCGGACTAACAAAACTCTATTGAGATTCAATTGGGGCGAGTAAATATTCATTGGGAACACCCTGAATAATGTAAAGTCGAAACAGACCAAGTTTGCAGGTTGACATAATGCGACACACGATCTTTGACCTAAGATACGCAGGACCAAGCTGATATGTGGATTTAGGATATTAAAACCAAAAATAACACACTTTGATAATAGATTTTAATAAATGAAAATGTAAAATTGACTTTGAACTTTGGGGTATTTAATTAACCAGGTTTGGGTTCATTTTAATTTACATACCGAAAGCACACTTATTTTATGTTTACAAATGCAAATGAAACCACATCACTCAACACAAAGATGGCAAACTCAGTAAATCAAGGCAAAACATTAAAAAAATAAACAGATGGTTTGAAATGAACACCTGTGTAGATGTTACAGCCAAAGTAATAAGTCTGCATATTATACATATTATCTTGCTATTATTTATAATATCTACTCAATTTGGATAAAGTGATAATTGACACAGAATTAATCACATTAACTAGCAATTTTATATAATATCTCCATAGACTTAGATAATGTAATAAAACAAGTAGGTAATAGTTATTTGTTATACAAGAGTGCAAAGTTGCTTTTTAACCGCGGGCTCAATTTTGATAACCGAGCAAGCGAAGGATTCTAAAATTGAAACACGAGCGTAGCGAGTGTTTCAATAATTAGAATCCTGAGCGATAGCGAGGGAATCAAAAGAGCACAAGGTGAAAAATCTTTGCACTCGAGTGCAACACGTAACTTTTCATCCCACCTCATCGAGGAAATTTCTAGCTCAAAAAAAGAAAATAGCACGCACGTCACACATGGCAAATTAAAAGGATGTAAGTACCTATTAAAATTTATTTATGCAAAAACTCAGTTTAAGAATGTAATGAGGTTTAAAATCGACCTCAAAACAATAAAAAATAATAATTTCATCCCACTTTATCGAGGAAATTACTAAATGCAAAAAAACAAAATGGCGCGCACATATAAGTATCAAATTAAAAAGAAGTACCTATTAAAGTTCATTTATTTGAAAACTCAGTTTAAAAATGAAACGAGGTTAAAAATCTATGTAAAAACAATAATAAAAATTACTTAATTAATTGAATAATTATTTTAAGCAGTATTTTATTTGTTTAATATGTATTTGTTTGAAAAGTCTTATCAAGATTGTCACAAATGGAGTATTGCACACGATGTTCAAAATTCAAATCACTTTGTCGCTCTAGAGGATAAAAACGGCTTTTGCGCTCAGATATCAAAGGGTAAAACTACTCTTTCCGAGATGGTGGGATGAAAAGATTATTATTTCATGTTAACTAACTAAAGTGTCTGGTAGCTGACCTTAATATAATTCGAAAAAGGCTCGTTAGCACAGTGCAGGGCACCCCATAATAGTAGCGAAAAGTCCCCTCTTTGAGGTGTGGCTCGGGTCACTATATGGACAGCCCGGAGGACACGGTGAACCTCACAGTCCTGGTGTGCCCTCCCTGGGAAGGGCACCGCCGTGTCCTCGTCGAGGCAATAGGGAACGGTGACCTCTCGTGCCCGGCCCTGGTTCAAGCCATGGTCCGGGGTGAGAGGTAATGGGATGCCGTCGTCTCATGCAGACGCTAGAGAAGTTCACACCTCTCATCCCAGCTGCTGCCATGGACTTAGAAGACATCACGGGCGCCGGGTGTCGAGTGACATCTCCCGACCATCGTAGGCGTGAGTTTGTGGGCGGTGAGTTTCGGCTGGCTCATCGTCCTTCCGTCTCTTAGAAGACACGGGCCCGTCTCGGCAGCGCGCGTTGTTACACGCGCTCCTCGAAGAGATTCAGCAAACCCCACTGGGTTTAAGTCACTAACAGTCAGACACTCCTTTACGCTGCTAAACCACAGCGGGAGGAATCATTTGATGATTTATCATAAAAAAACGTCGACAATAACTTAAACCGTTTTTAAAAATTAGTCAGTACCAAGTTGGTTATACCTACCATATATTTTATTACTTTGGCTAACTTTGACCAGCTATTATGAATAATATCCAGATAAAGTAATTAATTTATCACACTGTCTAGTCAATTTGGGTAATATATATAATGACCAGTGATTATGTATTATATTTAATCACTATGGCTTTAACATAGATACTAAAATGCTGCATGACACGTGATAATATAACACTGTCCGAAAGTGTAGAGTTTAACCTTAGAGTGTACGTTGGTTTCACTTGAGTCAATATTAAAAGTGTGACTTTTGTTTTATCGCTTGGCTGCAGCCTATAAATGTAAACAAACAAATAAGTGTAAACTAAAAAGTGAAAATTATATACACAATTAAAGATTAATTATCATTAGTAACTTTAGCATTTAAACGTAGATAGTAAGTTTCTTTTTGTGAGGCCAATGAAGGTGGCATGATCATGTCTGATCAAACCTTCTTTAAAAATAAAGAGAAAAAAAAAAAAAAAAGATTAATTATCAATAGACACGCACTACTGACTCATACGTGAGAAAGACCCTGAACAGAAGACACATACAATATACAATCACAATAGAACCCAATTAGGGGAACGTACAAAAGACAAAAACAAAACACTATCAAAACAATGTTCCTAGACTAAACTGATCTTGAAGAAGCATCAAGTGTGATATAAAACGGCAACGATAAAGTTATCTTTTGTGTAAAGCGAATGCGATAGAAGTGGAAAGGAATGAAAAATTGCAAGTAGAATCTCTGTGGTATTAAGGTCTTTAGCGATTTATTATATATCTTTTGGTGAGTTTATTGTTAGACCTATTTACTTTTAAAAGAATTTGGAAACGATCAGCAACTTATTTACAAACATTTTCAACCAAAAATTATAGAGACATTGATCTAAATGAACTAACTATACTACACTTTTATGAGGGCAAACACACTTCAGTGGACCTGCGTTCGTTACACAGAATACGACTATATCGAATTTGTGATAGGAAATTTTCAAGTAATAAATGGAACTGCTGTCGATAAAGACAGCCCCCTACCATATTAGTACCTAACGCAATCACTGACGAGCGCGGACGTTGAATGCACGATGCATGAAATTACAATTCCACGAACAGTATTACATCCAAAGTTTTCCCCAACTTTGCTGTAAAACCACTGGGAAATGAAGTAAGTACGGTTCATTTTGAACGATGTTTTCATAACAACAAAGCTGATTATTGCACTTAAAACCATCTCAAAAGTTAAGAGGCTAACAAACACGGAATGGACCCGTCAAAATGACAAGTGCCAAAACGCGTCGCGTCGTCAAAACATTACAAAGTTAAACAGCAAACAAATTGTCACAAAATAAATTGAAACAAAGAAAGTCGTAAATAGCCAAAGATCGAGGAAATAAGATTTATGTCGCGTTTTTATACGTGTTCATCTGTTTTTCCAGAATACACGACCTAAATGCTAGTTCCATGTAACTTACGTAGGCTCAGATTTAGTTTTGAGCCGGGCGTAGGTGTGTAGGCTTTACGAATATAGCAACTTTAAACTTTAAATAGCAATATATTTAACCGTCATAAAATCTAGTGTTGCATCTACTACTAGCTTTCGCCCGCGGTTTCACCCGCATCCCGTAGCCGGATGGTGACAAAAACTATCCTAAAACCTTCTCCCGGGTCTAATTACCTCCCCTCTAATTTTCAGCCAAATCGGTCAAACCCTTTTCATGTTATGTCGTGACAACGAAAAGCGGGTTTCATTTTTATATATATAGATAAATAAATGTATAATGCAAATTCAGCATAATGATTATAAATAGAAAAAGCCCTTAAGTGATCAAACTTTACTTTACTTTAAAGTCACACCTAAATCTCTTATTCGTCGTTTATCTTTTCTCCTTGTCGTAGCAATTTATGTTTAACACAGAATAATGTTTGAGCAGTCTTTAAACAGTCAAGAGTGGCGTTTCAGTATTCGGCCCTCATTATTTCAAAAGTCAAACTCATGAGGAACTGGATTCGTTTTCAGGATTTCATTACAGATCAAACCTTTCATGCGTAAAGTGAAAGTTGTCAGATCCGTATCAAAAAAATGCCGTACAAAATAAATGTACCGAAAACCAATAAATCAACCACACAAACCGGCTAATCACAAAATCCCTCATAATCCTAAAGGTAGGTGCGTAATAAATGTAGCTACTAACATTGAACACGTTTATCCTTTCACATGAAAAATGCAAAATGCTAGTCTTACAAATACCACATTTGACCTATTTCTAGATGCTGCGGGATTGTTCGAAAGACTTACCGCGGCCCTGGTACATAAAAGGCCTACGAAGGAACACGATGGATTTTTAGTCAGTAAAAGTCTGACACTCCCTTACCACTGTTAACCCACAGCGGGAGGAGTCATTTGATGATTTTTGCCATCGCTAAAAAAGTCTTTTTTTACGTTTCTACGAGTACGTACCCGTGTAGATCCCGGAGCCGGGCGTCTTGACCCCCGAGGCGTCGCTGACGGCACTCCTGGAGAAGGAGCCGTTGACCGGCATGGACTGGAAGAACGCGCTCACGATGTTGCACACGCCCAGTGCTACTATCTCTTGGGTAGCGTCCACTGTTTTTCCTTTGGCTGCAAATATGAGAAAATAATTCATTTATTTCATAGATATTTTTTGGTTTTGATTAAATTGAGTGAACTTCAGATAGACATTGAGCCTAAGCATGTCATGCTATCGTGATCTCAGAGTTCATCATAGAAATCGTGTTCAAAATCTGATAACGATAATCCAATAGAACCTCTATATATGTATTATTTTCTTCATATGAACATAAATCGAGTTATTGTTGCCATAAACAAGTCAAGTTTCAAATTGAAGACACAAATTTGTTTATAAACTCAATTATCTTATCCAATTTGGAACATTAGTTTTATGAAGTTCGCTTAAGTTGATTTACAATATCATCCACTTATTTAAATAGTTACTAAACGTTCTGACGTGACCAATCTATTGCCTATCTACTATCTGAAAATTAATTTAAACATTCAAAGTAATAAAACTATCAAAGCCATTAAACTCGTGTTAAATTGATGTCGATGGTACTTTTAACTTTATAACCGTTGTTGAAGGTTTTCTAAAACTTAATAAAATTAAGTAGCCAGGTACCAGCAACATGGTTCTATAGTGCTGATTCAGACAGTTCCAAAACATGACCGGAGGCTGTCTATAAATAGGTTCATGCTAAACTAGATACGTTTACGGAGTGCTACGTTGTTTTTGCTGCAAAATTGTATTGATATTACCAATCAAATCGGTTGTATCCATTGTTAAATATAAAAATAAACTGAATAAACACTAAATACCCAGTGCTCCCAGTTTTGATGTTAAAAATCGGCAAATATTGACATCAAATCATACTGAAATGTTGGTAAATCTATCAGATCAGTACACGCCCGAACGTTTGCAGTAAAAACGAAACGTCACTGGATAAACAAGCTCGCATACATTTTTACTTGGCAGTTGAAATTGCATGGATTTTTGAATAAATTTCACATCGGCTTAACTGACATGAATCGACAGACATCTCTTTTGTTAAAATCCTATCAGCAAACATAATAATGCAATGTGTTTACTGTACTTTAAGATTTTAACGCTTTACGGGATGTATTGTCAAATTATTGAAATGTATTTGTCTGAATTAAATACTCTCGGATTGGGGCGGAATTGTAAAATATTATGATGAATAATAAATAGAGTATTGAATTGCCGACTTGTTAACCGAACACAGATGTTTATATTCATATACTCATATCAACTCCTCGTGCGCAAGTAACAAAAATACCATTATGTAATACGATGAGCCCAGTCATAATGCCCGAACAATTTTGTTTTACATTGAACGTATTTGGTAATATGTATACGTCTTAATGATACCATTCATTGTTTCGCTTAATATGGGATAAGGCATACCAACATGGCTGAATGGCTCAATAATACTGCTACTTTTATTATTGCTCCGCAGCATACCTATTTAATAAACGATAGAACAATCATAAACCTCGAGTTAAAGAGATGAAATAAAATATTGAGATGTTTATTGGCTCGGGAAATTGGAATGTCCAGGTGACAATGAAAGCGCAACGGAGCAAATAAACGTAGTTGGCTTGGAGAACACAAATAACAATAAAACAACGAAAAACAAGAACACTGATATTTAATTATCACCTGAAGGACACGGAGGAAACGAAAATTCATTATTGCTCTCGCTCGCCCGCGCTCGCTGTCATCGAACCCGAAGAGATATTGCTACAATACCTATTGTAAAACTAAGAATGCTCATCGGACTTCGACCCTTCTCGTTCATCGAAGATATGAAAGTACGTCGGTATTGTGAAAACAAAAGCAGTGAAAATTATTTTAAATTTTGTTTTTATTATTAAATAAGCACTTTAATTAAAAGAACAGTGATTATAAGTTCTTATAAATTATTTTATGTCATGCACACCTTCTAAATAAATTCAAAAATATTTATAAGCATTCTGTGTAAGCCACCATAGACACTAGAATTAGTCATAGATCTTATTAAAAGCTTCTTCACTTCTGCTACTAACTCATTATGTAAACAATATTTTTAATCCTGATACTTTGAATTAACAAAGATATCTAAAAGCTTTACTATTTCGAAGTTCCCCTCGGCATAAACTCGATTACGCGATATGTGTTCCATGATCCACGAAATATGAGTGTACAATAACGTACGTGCACGCGTCACAATGCAGCCGTGACGTGTGTATTTATTTAGGCACAGGTCGCCAGATTGCAGCTATTATTTTCTGTTACGTATGTATACAGTTGCTTGTAAAATATTGCATTGGAGATGCGCTGCAAAAGTTTTATGTAAAGATCGTTTTGAATAGAAAATTTTTAGCGCTTTTCATTTAGACTTAAAACGGCTATACCTAAATTAATATTCTGTACCGGTCATGATACTAATTTTCAGTAGTATCTTCATCATACAAATTCTATCTTGTTGTACTTTATCTGTGCTTTTCAAAGAAAACTTCGTATCAATTGGGGTGTTACTCACCAAAAGCCTTAGCAATAGCAACGTTGGACAGGATAGCGACAATAGGAACAACAGCCAATCCGGAGCCAAGATGTGAGAGCATATCGCTGCCCGTGTACGTTGTATTGCCGACTGTAGTTTCAAATGCCGGCGGATGGACCGCAGGCAAACCGGCCGTTATTGTCCCTGGAAATTTATTAAAAAAGGTTTTACATAGGTATCAACAAACAAATAAAATAATCGCTTAATTGTTCTGCAAGGTTATACTGCGCTTGAATTGACTGAGTCATGGATGGGTGCATGTTTACGCATTGACATTTCTTAATGCTTCAGAGAGCATAGAAGTTCATTATTAAATAAGGTCTTAAGTTGGCCACAGTATGAAAACAGCTACATTAAAATTAGTAATACCTAAACAGTTATTGCCGTTTTTATTTGATACCCTACAGTAAATTACTGTGTTCTAATAAAATTGAATGGCACTTTGACGTCATACCCAATTACAGCTCTCTGAGACAAGTCCATTACCAGATTTATTGTTTCCTTAACAGGCTTCAGACTGACGCAAAAAAAGATGCAAAAAAAAAAAACTTTTTTATAAAATTACTTATTCAGTATATTCTTGCAATATTTCTGCATTTCAAGGGCGGCCGGTTAGTTTCAAGTGCAAAAAAATAACAAAAATGCATAAAAATGTTTCTCGTGTGTATGTCAATTAATTGCAAACTAGGCCTGACGACAATCGCTACGTTTGCTCTTGAAAGGCCAAGGTCACGAAGGCAGTGGCCGAACACGCCAGCTATAGAACCAACTAAGAAGAAAAAAATATCGTATCTTTGCAGTACTGTACGAGAATTGATATAAAAGTAATAAATTTACACAATCTGTATCGAGATGCTTAGATCCTTAGTATTATATATAGCAATCCGTACAAGTCAACAAATAAAAATAAAAAACTGCCCTAAAAGAGATCTAGTTAACAAATTCTTCTAAGAATATTAAAAAAAACATTTAAGCCCTGATGAAATAGTTACTTAATTAAATTAACAGTTCAATAAATTCCGATAAGCCTTAAAAATAAATTCAGTCCCTTAATGCCATGTATGCGATATCTATATTTTGCTAAGCTCTTTGCACTGACACTGGACCAGTACAACTACATATAACTTAGTCTATTAGGCTATGGGATAGTTGAAAATAGACACCACAGACAAAAAGTTTGAAAAGGCAATGGGCAATAATAATTGAAGGAGTCTGAAATTTCCTCGAAGTGGTGGTCGTCATTGAAGACAAAAGTCTTCAATCAGTGCGTCCTACCTGTCATGACTTACGGAGCCGAAACGTGGACACTGACGGTACGGCTGGTCCACAAGTTTAAAGTCGCTCAGCGGGCTATGGAAAGGGCTATGCTCGGTATTTCTCTGAGGGATCGCATCAGAAATGAGGTAATCCGTCAGAGAACCAAGGTCATCGACATAGCCCACCGAATCAGCAAGCTGAAGTGGCAGTGGGCTGGCCATATTAGCCGAAGAACCGATAACCGTTGGGGTAAACGAGTTCTAGAGTGGAGACCACGCCTCGGCAAACGTAGTGTAGGACGTCCTCAGGCACGGTGGAGTGATGACTTGCGCAAGACGGCTGGCAGGAGCTGGATGCGAGAAGCCGAAAATCGATCTCAGTGGCGTGCACTTGGAGAGGCCTATGTCCAGCAGTGGACTGCGATAGGCTGATGATGATGATGATGGTGGTCGTCATTTGTCAATTTCCTTTACCTATTAAAAACTACTTCTTATAATGTGCCGTTAACTTACCAGTAAGAAGAAACGGGTCGTATTTATCTTCATGCAAGATGTAGGCTGTGACTGATGCTAAGCACACCACAACAGCATTTCGTGCCACGCCGGTGAACCACAAGAACCTTTTCAATATTTTTGCTTTTCGGCTACCCTTTTCGTCAGCAGCCTTATCTTTGATTTTGATGTCTTTTAGTGCCTGAAAACAGAATGATTTAAACCATACACTAACCAATATGAAAATGTATGATGTAGGTACTTCTGCTTTTCAGCATAGATAGTGTCATATTATCTCCATACGGCATCTAGATTAAATACAACATTAAATTATACCCTAATTTCACTTATCGGTATGTTTACATACATTGTTATGTATATGAATGCCCGCATGGAATCTCATCGCGTGATATAGGCATATAATTTAAGCAACATATCGATAACATCGCGGATGGGCTTAAAATTGAAGCCCTATTTTATATCGCAAACTGTGTACAAGATTACTACAGAGTAATCCGTGGCAGATGTGAAAATTAGTTGCCAAGTAAACTTAAGGTACATCGGTTGAAGTATATCTAAAGTAAATTATGTATTAATCTCAGCCGATGGAAGATTTTGGTTGCGTACGGCAAGTTACGAGTTACAAGTAAGCTTGAATAAATCAGTTTTCAGTTGACTTTGATTTAATTTGATTGAAACAGCTACAAATAGTTATAGATTTATTTATGAACTCTAAATGCACAGTAGTGAACTATGATACAAGTTATGTAGTCGTATCATGTATTTAATAGTTCCTTCGTTGTTAATAGTTCGACTTAGGTGAGTTAGTGCAAAGTTAGAAGGGATTTAATGGCCGTCGGTCCATCTTCCGTGAAAGTTTCTCTTTTGCGCTAAATAATAAAATAAAAGGCCTTCGTGGTTAACTATGATAAAAGTTTATCGGTTTTATTTGCACGAATGAATCTACCAGGCTATCTATCTACTGCGATGAATTTCAGACGATGCCCAGATAATTACTGCGGCTAAGAAAAAGGTCTCTCTCTCTATATTATATTATAGTAAAGAAAAAGCTTAGTGTCGAGGCGATGTACGGATCCTTCTCGGGTATCTACAATAATATTCTCTAAGCTCAGCATATCTGGAAAAGTGTAAAATATTTTACGCTAAAATGACGTGTCACGTAAGACTGAACTGACTTGAGCGAGTAAGTGAAAATCTATTCTCCTAATTGATTATTAGATAATATTATTCATTACTACTATTACCTACAAAGGTATTTTATGTATTTAATGTGTTTATTGTTGTTAGTTAAGTATATTTGTCCGTATTTATGCAAAATGGAACCACACAGCAAACACACACTTTTGAGATATCAAAGGGTTTACAAAAACATGTGCAGCACTGTTAAATGAAGTAAAATTACTATTTCTTTTATTTTTTTTGTTGATTACTGATAAACCTTCAAAATAATTAAGAAATCGTGCATGTGGTTCCTTTAAACATTAAGTAATTAATAGGTTTTCTCATATACAAAAAAGAACCATAATCTAGGGATTTGTTGATATAAATGAAACTATGTGATTTATACTCGGGATAAAGGTGCTCTCCCTATATTAACGTCTACAGCATTACCAAAGAAGTCTGTTTTAAAATAAATTGAGTTTGGTGAGTCTCTTTCTATGTATATTTCCCGCAGTTATATAAGGTTACTTAGTATAGTTGATGCATTTTTAACCCTGATACATTTTACCTTACTTTTCGATCGTATTGTTTTAAATTTGAATTCAGAATACCAAACGACATGAAGCTACGCCTAACAAGTCGGATATGCGCCTTGTTAAAGGCAATTGATTTTTGAATAAAAAACATGTTTTATCAAATAAAGGTTTAGTTTAATAACGCGTGTTGCCTCCATGGGCATCTACCACAGCTCTCATACGATTAGGCATAGAGTTTATCAACCGCTCTATGAAATTTTGAGGGATCATCTCCCATTCCTCTTCTATGGCAGTTTTCAACTCCTGCATCGTCTGGGCAACTGGCTGACGAGCCCTAACACGTCTTTTTAGCTCGTCCCACATGTGCTCAATGGGGTTCATGTCTGGGCTTCTGGCTGGCCAGTCCATAACTGTGATTTTCACATCCCGAAGATATTCCCTGACGATGCCGGCCGCATGGGCTCTTGCATTATCATGCATAAAAAGGTAATTTTTGCCCACATAGTCCGCGTATGGTATCACGTGAGGTTCTAAGCACTCACGAATATACCTTTCAGCATTTAGTGTTGGCAGCCGTGGTCCTGTAACAACCTCAAGTTGAGTTTTGCCGCTCGCGGATATACCGCCCCAGACAGTCCATGAGCCACCGCCATAAGCAACCCTCTCTTCAAAGCAGCATTGTGCGAAACGCTCTCCCTTACGTCGGTAGACCTTCTTCTTTCCATCATTGCCATGTAACACAATTTTAGACTCATCAGAAAAGAGTACACGGCTCCAATCTTGCTGTGTCCAATTTAAATGATGGCGTGCGAAATGAAAGCGCGCTGTTCGGTGGGCTCGCGTTAGTTTGGGCCCATTAGCTGGCTTGTGTGGTACCATATCGCGTTCTTTTAACACACAGATACTCCGTGGAAGTTGGTTTTGTATCTCAATGGAGGTAAGGTGACGATTTCTCAAGCTGGTCGTCACGCTGAATCGATCCTGCCTTTCAGTTGTGACCCGAGATCGTGGCCTTCCTTGGCGACGAACAAAGCCGCCAGTCTCTAGGTACCTCCGATAAACATTTCTGACCGCAGATTGACTTAAATTAAGTTGAGCACTCACGTTTCTTTGGCTGTGTCCGGCCTGAATAAGCGCCACAGCTTGGGCGGCGACTTCAGGTGAAGTATCCATAGATTATTGATAGAACCTCACCTTAATGTTAAGAATAAGTAATGTTTGTTGCAAAACCAAAGATATCAATAACTTTTTTCAAGAATTAAAGCCAAGTAAACCAAGTTTTCTTAGTGTTCGTTTGTTTGATATCAACAAACAGGCTCCAAATTGTCTATTGTTTCTTTAAATTCTGTGTTCTAAATTAAAAAAAAGACTATTGAATGAAATTGTGAATGTGCCAGGTTCAAAACTGCATAAAAACGTTTTGCTCGACCTAATATAAAATTTTAGCTAGGACCAAACGAAACTGAAAATACAAGGTGGGCCAATAGATGTGTCCAGAAGATTTATATAGTTGAATGTCGCCTATTTTTACAGATGACGTTTGACGTTTTACTTTGAACCTGCACTTTGAGTCATACCATCAATGAAATACCTAAAGTAAATATTTCGTTGTTTAAAACGAGAAATATTAAATCAATCATGTCGTTTTTGTACCTTTGAGTGGAATCACATGCTAGTGGTTGTACTGTTTAACAATATTTATTTATACATGATAGAACCGAATGTTTGTGGTTCGCTTTTGCAAAACAATATTAGCAACTAAATAATAAAAAAATATTTTACGCATAACGATACCACAGAAATTTGGTTCTATTTTGTGTATTAAAAATAATCGTGAATAATAGAAATATGTTTGATGTATAACGGTACCAAGTATGCGTGGATCTTTTTTGTATAAAATTACATGATAGTACTATCGTTTATTTGTTTGATCAATAGAGTCATATTGTGCCGTGGTTCCGTTTTGCTTTACAAGTAACGTTTGTTATTGCTGTTGGTTCTGTTCTGCTTTTAATATACCTTCTTTCCAAGGGGAAAATCATGTGGTTCTTTTTTGTATAAGAATTTAGACCACTTTTACATTAGTATTCTTCAAAAAAAGTAAAAAACGAAATTTGTCGAGTGGTTCCATTTTGCATAAATACGGACATTTATTATTTCTATATCAATCACGCATGTAGGGAAATTGAATTAAGTATTGTTGTACTTTATGTACTTTTATCATTGTTGACGAGAGTAGATCCATTAAAATCGCAACAAATGTTATGAATTGAGTGATTTGTGGGTGAATTTATATAATTTTAACTTTATTTGTATTGTCTCATAAACCACGAAGACAATATGAAAAGAAAAAAGTAATTTTGACGAATCGTGTAGATATAGAGTACAGTCTGAAGGACAGTGAACAGTTGGCTGGGGACACAACATAGCAACATTATATTATTTATACACGAGAGGCAAATAGTGTCTGTTGTCATATTGAACAAAGAGTATGTTAAATACTGCAGCCGATGTTCTTCTGTTTTAGATAAAAGAGTAAACAATAGCCACTTCATCGTACAAAGGTATTATCACTATAGTGCAATATCAATGTTTACTATAAAAAACTGCATGGTAACAAAACGTATCGTCATTTATACGCGCTACGCGAGAGAGTATTGTAGCAACTGGCGTAGTACATTGGTCGTTGGTATAATTTTTGTGAGAAAGTTGATGATGATTCATAGCTTATTTTACGGGCAGCAATCAGTCTACTCAACGACTCAAAAATTGATTAACAATATTTTGATACATACTTATTACATTTAGCAGTTTACAAGATATGTGTAAAATACTAGTGTTACCTAATACATAACTATATACAAGAAATGCTGGCCCAATTCTGTTGACAGTTAAGCATATATGTGCCGAGACGACAATCAGACTTAGTATTTACTTTGTAAGGGAGTTTGCCAAGTTGCGGCTACAACGTCGGTCGCTCACAGCTACCGAACGTGTCGTATTGAATTATCGACGAAATTAACAAATAAACAGTCCAACTTCCTCCTAAGTGAGTGAGCTCACGTAGTGTCTCATAATATATGGACTGAACTATAGGAAACCGTAATTAGTAGGCATTTAGGACTTAGTTGAGAATTTATAATGCTTGTACACGGTTTATTGGGTTATAGAGATTAGCCACTAAATTATTAGGTACTTGTTAAACGTTGAACATCTTGATAAGATGAAGTCAATAAAGACAGGAGGAATATTCAACAGAATAAAATAGCATCGGATAAACGCCTTTTTTACAAAATAACATGAAGACGTTAAGTATCGTAGGACAATAAATAAGTAGATATATCGGTTTCCAATCTATAGGTATAAGGTTCTCTAGAAAACTTTTCTAAGTGACACGACAAAGCCTTGTAAACATGTTGTCGGATAATACAAGAGGATACATTTAGTTAGGCGACCGTCTACAAATGTTAGCTTTAGCGTTACTACTGGAACAAGTAATAAAATATTTGTTTTCTGGCTAGAAAAGGTTAACGCTTGTGAAAGTTGCCACTTAGGATTATAGCAGCTGAACAAAGTAATTTTATATGTTGTTACCTATTTTATTACATTAAAGTAAAAATGTATTATCTCTCAAATTATGGGTCGACAAAATATGATTTAACTCACCTAGGACATAAAGATACATAGGAAACTGTAAATAAATACGTAAAGACTTTATAACATTATGAAACAGAGTACGAGTAGGCGTAACGTGAGTAATAAATAAACCTATGTTATGGTAATATACGTACATTATCTTTAATAATGTTGCCAGCGCCTATAAAACCAGCAATCCCTTTCCTCAAAATCCTTCTACGCCGATGTGGATTTACCAATATACATAATATTAAAGCACCCTAACACCAACGTTCGTGTAATAGGCCCTTAATGGTAGACAAGTAACTAACATAAACACGATAAATATATAGTATTCTGAAAGGATTTCACTTACAAAATGTTGATAAAAATTATGAAAACGCATATGCGATATGAATCATATGAATGCCATGTTGAAGGCAGCTAGTTGCTTGGTAGCAACCTACCAAGAATTGACTTCAAAGCTCCCGAACTACAATTGAAAATTTTGACTCACTCTTAAGGACTAAGTACGTACCCTCATTCCTATTAACACGAGGCAGCATCCCAAGCTAAGCATGGAATCAGTTAATCTCGTCTCACGCACGTGCTTGAAGAAGTTCGCCCAAGTCGTCACAAACGTGTCTGCGTTATACCGAAGTCCTAGCAAGCCTTTCACTTGAGAAGACGCTATTGTAATCGCAGCTGCCGACGTGAAGCCTGATACCACGGGCAACGATATAAATTCCACTAGGAAACCTAGAATAAATACAAACATTAAAGTACATAGACTTTTCAATTTAATATTATCAAAAAATGACATTTGTAATAGGAGTAATAAAGACCTTTCATAAAGACACATAAATAACGAAATTGAAGACGTATGAACGTTTTGCAACATTGTTTGATTAGATAGAATTTCCTACAGCGAAATAAATGGAACATTCAACTCTACATCAACAAACTCCCACAGCACTTCCACTAGACAAAGTATAAAGGGACCTTACCAAGTTGCGCAACTCCGGCCACGAGTTGCACGATACCAGCCATGAGACAAAGAAGTATGGCGAAGTCTGGATTAGTCCCATTTGTGTACGTGAACGTGAGCAGGGATATTAACGCTGACGGACCGAGGTTCACCTGGGGACTTGTTCCCATAATCGCATACACAAACGGCCCCATAAAAGAAGAATATAGGCCATACTGAAAGAAAAAACATACTTTTAAGTAGGTACATAATAGGTGAGTCTCCAATAAATCATTTGCCTCAAAATTAAGATATAACAATGGATGCTCTGCTCTAATATAATCTAGAACGAGTCATTTATCCTCATTTCAATTTAAATTAAATCTATTGTTTCATAATTTATTAGATAAAGATTTATTGAAAGGCTATTCTCGAGATGGCAACTGCTGTTAAAACCACTTCTATAAGAATTCAAGCTAATGCATATAATTCATAGAAATCAGAATATTAAATAAAGGGTTGTGACAAAACACAATTGTTTGTGCCAAATAAAAAAGCCATCGGAACCTCTATCTAGTAATTATCAAAACATGAGTTATAATCAAACATTAAGATCATTACATCCTCTAGTAGAAGTCGCCGACCATAATGATAAGATTAATACACTTGAGTTCACAAAACAAAGTGGCATCAATCGTCTTTATGAATGAGTGGCGTAATTTATTATTATTACAATATACACAAGGCATCATTTTGATGAAGGGAACGATAGTCTAGGTTCCCAATAATACTCACATAGTAGTTGGTTAAACATATCATCATCATCCTCGGAGCCTTTTTCCCAACTATATTGGGGTCGGCTTCCAGTCTAACCGGATTCAGCTGAGTACCATTGCTTTACAAGGAGCGACTGCCTATCTGACCTCCTCAACCCAGTGTAACCCGGGCAACCCAATACCCCTTGGTTAGACTGGTGTCAGATTTACTGGCTTCTGACTACCCGTAACGACTGCTAAGGATGTTCAATGACAGCCGTTGGTTAAACATATACATACAGTTAATGTGGGAAAGAGACATCGAGAAATTATTTTGATTTAGTACAGCTCATCTATTGATTTAATACCTATGTTTTATTATATTTTCATTGAAAACAGCGTAAATGATACACGTGTCAATAAATTCAATGACCAGATATTTACGTAACGCACACGTAACAAACTTTTATCAGCTGCAGATTATTATAGTGGAAACCACAAAGAAGAATAATACTCAATAGTGAAAACTGTACTACGAGAGACAACCTTCACCGTCTTAAAACCAACTCTTCCAGTTTTAGTTTTTGCCCATTGATTATTTAAGTAGGAACGGTTTCATGGTAACCAGTGAGTAACCGATATACCTTCCTTGTGGTAATAAAAAATACCTAGTAGAGCCACCAACTAATCTTAATTAACTGAAAATCAATTCGATTTATTTTAAAAGGATTCGCCCCCAGATGATAATAATTTTACCTATTCAAATAATATAATCTGCTAATTCTACAAAGTAATTACCTTGTACCTGAAATTGTTAATATTTAACTGTAAATTCCGTATTATTTAATAAGTATAAATACAAGTTTCTGTGAATCATAAATAACGAGATACGTACTTATTTCGCGTCGAGTAGTAATTTAATCTCTGAAACGTACAGAAGATTACTTCGGGGAATCGAGTAGGTAGGCCAAAGTATCCGTTTCCTACAAGCGTAATAACAAAACTTTTACATTAGCCTCGATTACAAATACAGGTGCCGCGGTATGTACCGCCAACAAAACAGATTTGTGAAAGAGCACCTTTGCTCAATGTTGACTATATTCATTGTTATAGCATTAGATTATTGAAGATTCGTACACGAATAATAAATAAAACGTGATTTGAAATCATGGATATAAATATATTTTATTTACACAAAATACACACGTAATGCAATAAAATACAAATATGTATTGTATTTGTAATGATTCAAAGAAAAATATATTTCAACAAACTTAAGAGAAAATGAGCAGGAAAATTTCGGGTATCTAAAGAACTCGTTATCATTGGAATATTACGAAAACTTTAAATGCTCACTATTAAAGCACAGCTTGGGATTTAAATAATAATACTAGAGACAGCCCGCGCCCCTTGCATGTATAATTTCAAGATTAAGATTCACGTTGACGCCATCTGCATAGCAAATTCAAGCTATACCTTAAAATTCAGCTCAAAATTTATTTTTGTGACGTTGAGACATGATATAATGACTTGATATTTGTACCTATATCTATCCAAAATCATATGTCAAGACATATTAATACTGAGTCTCAGTCCTTAACTCAAAATCCGCTCTAACTTAATTTGTCACTTAAAATTTTATATTTTTATTTGAAGCACGGGGAAGTGCTAATAATACTCGTAATGAATTTTTATTGGGTTTTCCTCTAAAATACAGAAGCTATTTTTGGAATTGCAGTTCCAACAATAGACACAGGATAATTTTCTTGGAAATACTAACGTGTACAATTTGAGTATTCTTCCGGGACCTTTTATGAAAAGTTTTTTTTTACATGATATTTGCATAACTCTCTAAAAACCCCCAATAAAACTAAGGAATACGAATAAAAGAGTATTTTATAGGACTTCAAACTTTTAAAACAAATGTGTGCTTCACTTTATTCTCGCCATTAGCACATTGAGTGAAGATCCCGTTCCGTTACTAGCACTAACCCTGTGTCTCTTCACCCCATACATAAATTCATCGGTGGAGATCTAGTGCGGACGCTACGGGCGGTCCTTGAGAGAGAGAGGAACCAAGGCCGAATACGTTTAAAAACACGGAAAGAAGCCGCTAGCTTAAAACTAAAGAAAAGAAATATCTACTGTCATAATTACTTGTAATTGCATACATTTTTAATTGGGTCATAGATATTTTTAAATTAATAAACAATAACCAGGCACATGTGAGAAATAAAAATTGCTTAGTGGTTAACAGTCTTGTAGTTAGCTTATCTGTTTAGTAGATATTGTTCATAAATTCATAATTAAAAGCATTACAAATACCAAGATCGAAACGATTTCCTTACAAAATAGTTTCACGCATAAAGAATAAGGACAATGAGTACATACTACACGCATTTTGAAACGGCGGATGTTATCAATGAATGAAAGTCCGTTATCGTATTATGAGAAGCCCTACAATGAGAATGATTCTCATCTGGGTAATATTTGTATAGGTTGTTTTTAGACTAGTTTTACGATCGTCAATGGAGCGTAAACTGATATTTCTTTCTCAACAAACAACAACTCCGACAGACTTGTGATTGAATAGCGTTGTTGTTCAGTCAAAAGGCTAGCTGTTTAATTAAACGTCTATTTCAAGCAGTCGACTGCGACATGTACAAAAATTGAATTTTCGGTTTAAAGAAAACGTGAATTAAAAGGCTAATAAAAATAATTAATTTCCTTTTAACTTTTCTTTCATCTTTAAATGCTTTCACGCTTTGCGATAGCGGCAACTCCGCTATCGTAGTTATTTATCAATGGAAATTATTATGATACTGGCTTCTGCCAGCGGTCTCACCCGCATCCCGTGGGAACCTCGGCACGGACCCGGATAAAAAGTAGCCTATAGGCTTCCTCGATAAATGGGCTATCTAACACTGAAAAAATTTTTCAAATCGGACCAGTAGTTCCTGAGATTAGCGCGTTCAAACAAACAAACTCTTCAGCTTTATAATATTAGTAAGTATAGATGATGCAACAATTAATTGATTGGAAATTAACAAATCCTGATGACTTTTTGTTTACCAGATTTAAAAAGGTGATAATAATGTATCTCTCAACCTCTTAATCAAGTGTCCATGCGTCTACTTATAGAAATTGGGAAACACAACTTTATTCTACAAATACGTACATTATGTATAGTTAAAAATTAGTTTTATTAATACCTACACCATCTTTGACAATGTTTTCTTAAAATTGTAACATTGGAAGAGGCCGGATCGCAATCTTCCGGAAAGGTCATAAATAATTTAAGGCCAAAGGAAATATCTCAGGGAAAATTTAACATCAACTCATTTTCCCGCATAAATTATTAAACGTAAAATGTAACTAATTAAGCGTCGATTTACTGTGTTTCTACTGAATTATGGTAACACATTTACCACCTCGTTAGGTATGTTAATTAAACGTAAACACAGCTTCCCTCCATAAATCCGATCATAACCTTGGACATGCCTTTGACGTGTTACATGTTCATTCATGTGAAACGATTGATGCCACTGTGCTCATGTGGAAATTTCGTCAACTATACAAGAGTGAGTGAGACTGTACCTGAGGTTCAAATCCTGCAAGCGATGCGTAAGCAATACTCTGCGGGACCAAGGTAAGTGCGATGGTGATACCAGCTATTAAGTCCCCAACCCCCGCTCTTGCGTCGTAAGTCCTTGACCATTGTAGTATGGGAAACACTCTGCATATCAACTTCTTTGGATTCGGTACCTTCAACATGTTTGAGCTGCAACGAAGAAACAGCTTAATGCACATACTCGTCGTAATAAAACACGTACCTATTCTTATTTAATGAAAAGCATATTATTTAACGTTTCAACATGCATTTCGAAAGTTTAACTGACATAAATTGTCAAGCCAGAGAGAATAATTCTGTTCTGTCTTTGAAGTTCTTAAGAAAAAGATCAGTTTATTTAATTTGTGGATAATTTGCCAAATTGATCTAAAAGTAATCTTCGCTTTTAAGCATTATCTACTCTCGCTATCTCTATTTGGTTAATGATCACGTACGGTAACGCATATTTTGATAAATTTATAACAACACAAATATCTTCTAGGCCGGAAAATCCTCATTTTCTCAACTAAATCACAAACGTTCAATACGACTTAAAGTGTATAAATAATATAATTTATTGTCGGTACTGACGACATATATGCAAGGTAACGTATTTTTGTGATAGTTTTTGTAACAACACTTGCAAACATCTTTTAGGATGGAAAATCCTCATTTTCTCGACTAAATCACAAACCTTCAATACGACTTTAAGTGTAAAAATAATTTATTGCACTGACGAAGGTAAGAAATAATATTATTAACTATAAATCGGTATCGGATCTTGATCTCCGATTATCATGATGTCCTGAGATATCGTAATGGAAAACTTGAATGACCAATTTGAGACCATTAACACTGCACTGATAATGAAGGTTTTTTATGTTACTGATACCACATACGAAGTAAAGGTTCTCAGCAAAATATTAGGTATCGAATTAATCAGCATCTTTTGTTTCAACCCCGTTACCAGCAGCACTGTCTCTTGGATTCAATCTTCGACTGTAAGAACCCTGTACTTAATAAGTACCTAGGTAAGTCTGTTGGAAATAGGTATAGGTACAACAGGTTCTATAATACTCGCTGTTACCAAGGGTTTCGCGCGTATCTCAAGAAAACAACTTCCTGGCCTAATGGAAGGCCTCACCAGACTAAAGCGAGTTTAATATGTAATTAAAAAAAAATCCCTAACAGTGAAGTCTTTAATTTTTATCATAGGTATTACCGACCGATACTTATACGGTTAGAAAATATGTTAATCTCACGGACTAGTCAAATCGCTATAGGTACTTATATTCCTCGGGTAGAACTTAAATCATCCTCCGAGCCTTTTTCCCAATCATGTTGGGGTCGGCTTCCAGTCTAACCGGATTCAGCTGAGTACCAGTGCTTTACAAGAAGCGACTGCCTATCTGACCTCCTCAACCCAGTTACCCGGGCAACCCGATACCCCTTGGTTAGACTGGTGTCAGACTTACTGGCTTCTGACTACCCGTAACGACCGCCAAGGATGTTCAATGACAGCCGGGACCTACAGTTTAACGTGCCATCCGAAACACAGCCAACGGTGTCTAAGATATACTTAGAAAGTACATACAAACTTAGAAAAGTTGCATTGGTACTTGCCTGAACTGGAATCGAACTCGCGCCCTCATACTCGAGAGGTTGGTTCTTTGCCCACTAGGCCACCACGACTTTACACACACGACACGAGAACTTAAATGAGGATTGAAAAAAATGTGTAACGTGCTAGTACAAAAAGCAAGAATATTTAACACAGTATTGTTTTTAAATTCCAGTATTTCAAACAATGATTGACGTTATACCTAAAACAAATATTTGGTTGTTTGTTGTTGTAAGTTTACCGGTCTCAAATATTATGATCACAGTGCTAGAAGAAAAACACAAAGACAATAATATATGGAAACATAAAAAAATGCTTCATAAAAAGCTAGACTCAAAAACTTGACAATAGATGGACACAAAAACACAATCATTAACCAGAATTACGGGGCTTCTACGACAATTATAGTGATTTGAATTCATTGCTCATTCCCATCTGGCAGGCAAATTACAGTCCGGTTATTTCCCTGCTATGTCTACATCTGGATGAAAGACAAGGACGCTAAGGTAAAAAGAAATTAACTTACCTTTCATATATATTTTGTATGAATAACCACTAATAAATTAAATAACATATAATTAAAACAATAATATCACAGAACACCACTAAAAGCTGCAATCCATTCTCAAAAATAACATTCGAATTTTGAAAACGCACACCACAGACATACAAACTACATCGACAAAGTTTTCCCGCCTTTATATCGGCAACCGCGCATGCGTCGCAAACTTTTTTAACCAGCGCATTCGACAACGACGTTATACAAACTGCCTCATGGCAGACTGACAACAATCTCGCAATCAGTTAATTTCCCTGTTACGGTTTGTGATTCCACTTAACGTAGTGACAAAATTAAAGCGCCATAAAAAGTTTGATCACTAATGAAGCGCTGGAATAATGTGCTAATTAGGTATATTAATTACCGTTACACAAAGTAGACGGGCTTTTGAATATAACTAGAATTAGAACGCTGATGCATCCATAGAGCTAGTTTCCTTCTTTTTTCACGAACATTTTTTTTCTTTATTAACTTTTTAACGAAAGAGGTTCCAATTTATAGGGTAGTTCTCTTTCTATTAATTATCTTACTTTCTGAGAGTTTGGCAAGAGAGTTCTCTTTCGTAAAGTTTATTGAAGTCGGAAAAGTCAAGAAGTCTATCAACGCGTAGGTAAGCGTTCTCTCTATAGCAAAGTAAAGTGGAAGCGTAATATTTGATGTAGATTACCTAACTAGTTTTTTTTTATGAATTATGAGATCGTACTTAGTTAATAAGTTTGCTTTAATTTAACCAAATCAACTCAACTTTTCATACATTCTGAATCCTCAATACGTGTTAATTGCAGTAGGAAGTAACAAATCAGTCAATTTATTTCAAAGTCAATAAGTTATTATTATGTTTGAGGTTCTATTTTTAGAAACATTATCAATTCGAACCGTGATTGTGTTGCAATTAATTTGTTTCGCGGTCAAATATCTTATGAAATCTTTTGTAATGTTAAATTCGATTTCTACGATTTTTTGTACTTTGAGAGAACAGGTCCGTTCTCGGTAATTTTTAAATGAATACTTACTGTAACTTAGTACAGTCACACTTCGATATCGGTTATTCGGTATCGGAAATTGCATCGGTTGTCAAAATATGTATATTATTCAATTCTTTGAATTTCTTATGCCCACTGTGTAGCCCTTAACATAACTTCCGAGTTATTCAAGGATAGAATAGATGCAGATGTGTTTACAGCTCTTTACAATTTTGAATGTAGGTGTAATCAGTTCCCTATGTAATTTGTGTGTTATATAAGTGATCTGAGTATCCTCTGTTGGAAATAAATAAAGCGAGCAGCGTAGGGCTTCGTAGTCTCCAAAATAGCGTAGTCCGCGTCAGTCTCACGGAATCTGTCGTTCTTCTCGAGCCTTCAAAAGGACACCCTCATTGTAATTCAAACGGTGTTAGTTTAACTACTAACTTTTTTCAAAAATTTGTTCCTAGGTCTTTTAGAAATTCTTAGGACCACAAAAATTATCCCTAATTCCAAAGCATAAAAAATAAACTTTGCTCATGAGTGGGACATTAAATTGGCCGATTAGAATAGCAAGTAAATATACCTAGTTCCTCAAATTCATAAAGCACTAATGGTTTCTAACAGACCATTGTCTAGGTAATAGGGTTGTTTCCAATTTTCGAAAATCTATTTAAATAGCTTCTAAATAATTTAAAGATCACCCCTCCTAGAATTTTGCGTCTTAAATCTCTTTACTTTTTATGTATTCGATTTTTTTCTATTTATATTAAAACATTGCCCAGAAAACGCTCGATCACGTGACTGTGACGTCATATTGTACTATGTGTTCCTTTACACTTTAACACACATCTAAAGAGAAGAAACTAATTAGATAGAACTCATTGATTTTTAAATTTTAATAACGTATTCTTATATTATATTATAGATACAAAAACAAATGTTTAAAACATTTAAATTATTTTTAAACATTGGGCACAAAAGAAAATACCTGTAATGTTTTGAGTTGTGTACGCGGTAAAATAAAACTGTGCAAAGGAACGTAAAGTTTGTGTTTGTTATTGAGGTTATATTTGTGTCATCTTGGTTATTAGCAAAGAATTCAGCGACAATAAAACTATCAGCTTTCATAAATCCTTTTTCCATAATTCTTTCCTAACTTTCTTTCGCTCAAATATAAATAAAAACTGAAGAAAACAACATATCAATTCTCAGGTTATACCTGTCATAGACTGTCACTGTCAAATACTTGTCATTGTCAATGTAAAGTGACGACATCGGACTCGATTCACCGTTTTCAAGGGCGTGACGTAATAGACGATAAATTTGAATTTCATAAATTATTTAAAAATTATGTGGTCAGTTATAAATAATATAATATAGCTTATCGTGTTGCTCGTTTTGTGAACTTTCGGTGCATATACCTATTTTTAATTGACTGAATACTAGGAAACAACCCTATTGGTTGAGTTTTCATCAAGGTTCACCTGTAGTTTTCGCATTGAGATACGAAACCAATACGGAAGTTTAAACTATAGCTACCTACCTACTAAGGTAGCAGTTAGAATAACCATTCTGAGAATTAATATTACAAACATGTACTAAGTAAAGTACTTAATAGGTAATTCTTGCGTTTATTGAATACTACCTAGAGTTGGCGCCAACCTATTTTCGGGCTTATATCCAGGTAACTAACAGATGTGCGTATTTGTTATAAATATTCCCTTACAAATTACTTTGATTGAATCAATTTTCAATAAAGTAGTTAGGAACTTATAAAATATAATATAGAATGGTCTAAAATATATAATTGGCCATGTGGAAAATAGCAACAAAATTCGCAAAAACGTACCTACAAAAAAGGAACCCAAAATAAATCCATTAATAATTTCCAAATCTAATGTTCTACATTTATGCATATTCGAATTACAACTGAAACCGCGTGTAGTACTAGTACCTATACTATATTACTCATGAATTACGTAAACAGACAAGGTCGAAGTTCTCTCAAGACGTTACATCACTGAAATAAATTATTTTTCTAGTATCTTTATAAGGATTCTCCAACTAACAGCTCACTGCTGGTCTATAACACCAATCAAACAAACAGACAAATAGTTGTTACGCAGAACAGTCGATAATTGCAAAAATAAGTAGGTATGAATTTCGTGTATTGGTCTTTATTAGTTAGGCAAAGTAATGATTTAGAAGACTCCTTATATTCATACCACTACAAAGTCCTCTTTTATCGTCAACGCCTTAAAACGTAAAACGAATTCAAACCTAGTTTCACCCATAAATATCGTGTTATTTGAACATGATTTCTTTGTAACTGGTGAACTGTTTACAATTGTTTTTTCTAAGATTTTTTCAATATCCACCCATCCCATGGTTATTATAAAGATTATTATTTACCATCAGTAAATTAATGCCAGTCTGTCAGTTATAACGCTGAGCACTTGGCATTTCACAAAAAAGTTCTGGGAAAAACCGAACGTAGATAAAATGGTTGTAAGTATAAATAGAATAGCAAATGTTTTTTCTGGCGCGCAAAATATTAAGTTACCTATACTTAACATTTTCCTTATAACCTCTTAACTTGCATAATAAGTACCTTGGTATGTGGCTTTAGGATGCTAAAGAAAAGATTGATGGATAGATATTTTTATATACCGCTGTTGGAATTTTTATTTTTAGTTTTCTAAACTTTAAAAGGTAAGTCAAAATCAGCTCTTCAAAGTTCCTGGTTAAACACGGTTAACTGTCCTTACTCCATTGCATTCTTTCAGATATCCGTCCCAATCTCCTTCACATATAACAAATTCTGTAATCAAATCTCACTAATGTATCAAACAATACCTATACAAGTAAGTACACAAAAACAGCAGTTAATATTTTCCTTTCTTAAGGATAAACGTATCTTTGAAAAGGAGCAAATGAATCCGACCCTCGAACAATAGAGGCTGAGTCAGCTCACGGGCAAATCACATAATGCGTGAAGATTTAAAAAGGAGTGTCCAAAGGGAAGGTATCACTGAAGTTCTTTAGCTGCGCTGGTAAACACGCGATTTGTAATCATAGAGAATAGACAACGACTAAAATATTCAATAGGCTTATAGGCTTTGCTACGAATGTATCGAAAATCTCGAAAGAAAAGCCTATGGACGTACCTGGGATATTTTGTTTTCTGTCTAGACTCAACTATGGATTGATTGATAGTGATTTGGCTTCTGTATTACACTTTTAATCTTGTTGACAATGATTGAACCCAGATAGAATTGGAACAATTAAATTATCCCTTCATATATAAATACGCCAACGCAAGCGCAAATAGATTAGAAATACAACCTAATCGAAAACTAGTGTCGTCGGACTTAGCGTATACGTATGATGACGTTCATTGCGGTTATTCCTCAAACTTGTGATAACTTGTTTTGCAAATAAATATAAATCCATTTAGAGCAGCTGTAAAATAAATAAGCGTATATTTCCATCTAAATCCAAAATCGTCTGAAATTCTAATAATTTAATTTGATTAATTGTTGTAGACCCAAATTACTTCCTTAACACGTCTGCAGACTAAGTGCAGCACGTGAAAGAGACATACATAAGACATACATATTACATAACAGATTAATGACATAGGTAAATGATGATACTATTTAATACTTTTTAGGGTTCCGTACCTCAAAAGGAAAAAACGGAACTCTTATAGGATCACTTTGTTGTCCGTTTGTCTGTCAAGACCCTTTGTCTCAAGAACGCGTGGACGTATCAAGCTGAAATTCAACATGAAATACTCAGGTCTATTGTCCCTTTAAGCTGTGAAAATATCAAACTTCTAAGCCAAGTCAATCAAAAGATACAGCCGATTATGTGTCTGCGTCAGGATCGCAGTCACAACTCTTCGATCCTCTCGAAATACATATAAAGAGTTTCTACCTAATTGCTACCAGCTACCACTAGTTGCTACCAGTTGCTACCATTGAAATTCGGCACGAAGCAACGTTATATAGTACAGATAAAAGAAAAATTGCGAAAATGATAAATGTGAAGTTACATATAATATTAAAATATTACTTTTGCTTACATGACATAAAATATTTTTTTAATAATTATAAACTTACTACCTTCCCTTTTTCACATGAACGCGTAGAGATATTACAGTTGAAATTCATATCAAACACTCGCACTTGGCCGGTTCTTTTTTACATTGTTTTCTATTCTCGTGCGGGTTACAATCGGTTCATAAATAATAACCTATTCAATGGGAATCCCCGACAACGTCACAAGTATCATTTGATTATGTACGTTGTCAATAAAGTTACATCACCGATTTTTTTTAAAGGAAATCGTGCAGAATGATATATAGTGTTTTACTTTATCTTTCTGACTAATTAACCTCATCTAAGAAACAATAGAGGTAGACTTCATACTTAGATCTAGAATCTAGATTTATCGGAAATCATGGCATCAATGTTCTTTCTATGTCAGAAACGTAGGTACCAAGCATCAACCCAGTTTTACGTAGTAGTTACTACTACAAGCCACCAGCCGCTAGGAGAAAATTTTAGCACGACAATCAAAAAATGTTAATCAATGGAATGCATTTCTTGCATGACAATTGAAATGCTGATATGCAGTTCCTATCTTCCCAGTCAATTAGTTGTTGAAGTCTACATCAGGAAGCTGTCTTGACCCTAGCACTCACAAACTCGTAGTGATCTAGACATCTGTTGCTACGCTAATGGAAGGTAACAAGCCAATAACCGAAGGAACTATGTATAATTACCTGTTTATACCTACCTACATCTTCGAGACTTAAGATTCAAAACACTTTTTTGTATAAGTTGATTTACTTTGAAAAACGGGTATTTCCCTATAGAATATTGTTAAAACCCGCTAAGCAAAAAACATTACACAACACACCAATTTTTTATCCATAAAGCAATGAGTTAAGTTGAGCATCAATTACTTTGCTTACTTGTATAATATAGTATACAAGGTGTTGATTTGCATTTGTGCCATACTTCAGGAGGAGGACATAAAATACGTAAATAATCGATTGGAATTACAGTAGACGGGAAATAGTTAATATGCACTGCTTTTTTTGTCATTGTAATGTCATAGCATTTCAGACGTAATCCAATTTTATGAATGAAATTTATGAATACTTAATCGTTGCGTATGCTTTGTGTTTGCGTTTGTGTGAGGGCGCAGCACGGTTTTAAGGCCAGTAACACACGCGCCAAGTTTAAATACGGCTAGATGACATTGACGGATTTCCGAAAAAAAAAAAAAAAATTGTACCAATTTTCTTATTGATTTGGGTTGAGAATCATTAGTATAATTACGTCCTTGACTATGGCACGGATGTAAATCAACAGCTTGTATATTTTTTTAAATCAATTGGGTGGGTAAGTATATCTTAGACACCATTGACCGTGTTTCGGATAGCACGTTAAACTGTAGGTCCCGGCTGTCATTGAACATCCTTGACAGTCGTTACGGGTAGTCAGAAGCCAGTAAGTCTGACACCAGTCTAACCAAGGGGTATCGGGTTGCCCGGGGAACTGGGTTGAGGAGGTCAGATAGGCAGTCGCTTCTTGTAAAGCACTGGTACTCAGCTGAATCCGGTTAGACTGGAAGCCGACCCCAACAGGATTGGGAAAAAGGCTCGGAGGATGATGAATTGGGTGGGTAAGTACCTACATAGGGAGGTAAAAAGTCGTCTGGTAAGCTATAGGTACTTGGGACATCAATAAACTGTTGAGATTTTTTTATGATACTTACAATAAATTATAAAAATACCTAAACCTACATACCTACATAATGGTGCGGTAATAGCAATGACCTGCATATAACTGACACACCAGGCAATATAATAATAGGAGACAATACCTTCGACGTTTCCCGTGTGTTCGCCGCTTTACAATATGTTTTCATGTCTCTATAACTTATTGTGATAGTATATACTTATTTATTGTACCTGTAATATGAAACACGGTGTATTCTGTTCACGTTCAAGCTAAGTACCTAAAGACGGACATCGTCCTATGTGTATGCACTTGCACGTAGCTTAAAGACTTGTCTTGATCTCTGATTGTCGACGGCAGAAACATGACTTCTGTTGTTATTGGTCAGTTAGCTAAATGAAATTATATTTCTTCCTTCATTACCGACCCGACCGACGTTCATTTTAGTATAGGTATTATGCAATTTTAAGATGCTTTAATAAGCCAGATGCCAGGTCCATTTTTCTGCAAAACATAAAGGAAAAATACTTAAGTACGCCAGACAACTCACAAATAGTTATATCTGCGAAAAAGAGGCAGCTTTCGCCTGACCGAACCCCGATCAGTTTACAAGATACAAAAATTCTCTACAAATGGATTTTAACCTCTGTTATTCTATCCGGTTCGATCTAAAATGCGTTTCTCTTATTTGCAGTTTTTTTATTTTCTCAGCGCTGAAGCAGGAGCTGAATGAGAGAGGCCAGACCGCATCGCTGTTCAGAATCCGCAATGAGGTGAACAATGGATCATCCGGATATTGCCTGTCAACCGAGCTACCTACACGCGCAGCGCTAAACGATACTAGGTCGACCGCCGCCGGACCGAGGTAAAATGTTTCCATAAAACATGAAGCTAATACAAAGAGCTGTTTGATGTGCACATACTCTCCCTCTTTATTTCCCTTTTAAAATAATAGGCCAGTCTTTCATACATGTTATAATATAATCACTCAAGAATAAAGAGAAGACTTCTTTTCATTTCGGATTAGGGGAGTCTTACAATAGCCTATCTGTGCATATGGTTACATTATTACAACCCTTACATAATAGATGAATAATGTTCCTTAAATATTTACCTCGGCAAATATTTTGCTTCTCTGTCAAAGCCAAAGAAAGTGCGGTAGCCAGAAAATATTTTATTTATGTATCGGTATCGAGATGTTATAAAGGTTGACAAAAATAAATGATCCACAAAGCGTTGAGGACAATCCTAGAGGGAAGGGTCACCCAAAACGCGTGAAGAATTCACAATGAACGAGGTCGAATATTTATCATCCGTTCAGCTATCAGCGATTAGATTGCTCCGCACAAATACGTGCTCTATAAATGAATAGCGAAATTATTTCGATGGAAACCCCCCACACTGTCTTTCATATCAAAGTACCGGCACGCGCAATTTCGTAAAAAAAAAACTGAAAATATCTAAACCTAGTGCCTAGGTAAACATCTCGGGAATTTGATGTAGATATGTAGATAAATACTTAATTTTCCGTATGATGATGTCATAAATAGGTAATTTGCAAGCAAAGTAGTGGTGTTAATTTAGAAATAACGACTCCATTTTATACCAGAAGAACAAAATTACAGGCTACGTTTTGAATAAAACGTGATCTCCCTTCACGCGGAAATAAACCCAGGTATGGTAGATACTTATGACTTCTTATTTCATATCCACGTTTATTTTTATTGCAAAAGTAACTTTATACCTATATAAGCCTGTTAAGCTCAGCCGTGAACCTATTACGAACAGATTTTTGTATGACAAATTAAATTATAAAATTATCTATAAGTATTTCTAAGTAAAATAAATACGATATTCAAATAAGTAATAAACAAATTAAAATAAATAATCACAATCATAACGACCTAGGAAACAAAACAAGGCTGCATTGACCGCGAAATAAATAATGAAGTTCATAACACGCAAAGAAAAAGTCATCTCGGATCCGATAGACCGAGAATGTACCACAATAGACAGTGAACAATGCTCTTTATTCGTCGCACCTGCCAAGTGATTTACTTATCTGGCGTTGGAAAACTCATTACTCAACTCGGGATGTCGGTATTTAAGTATGAAACATGTGTTTGTTGCCTTTTATGAAAATGAAAATGACTGTAATGAAAAGGTATGGTAGCAGATTTAGCCTTACTCTCTAGGTCGGAAATAAACCTGTTTTTACGAGGATGCGTAATTACTTTACTGTCCATAAGAATTTTCTTTTCACAATTAATAATTGTGATGGTCAATGTTGGTAATATACGCCTTAAATATGTATTTATAAATTGTGTGGCAAGTGGTTATGGAGATACTATTCTTGTTTTCGAGTAATGAAAAGTTCATAACTGCTCTACACCAACCAATTTAACGTACAGGTAAATGATAGTAAAAAAAACAGCCAGGTAAGAAAATTTACATTTATTTTACAACTTCCATTTACGTACAAAATGTGATGTGCAATTTTATAGTCTTTTGACTTGACTGGACTTTACTCTTACAAATATATTTAAGCTTAACAAACTATTACAATCACAGTTTTTGAGGCACAAAATATTTAGTATCAATAGCAAGATTTTCTTCACAAGAAAGGTCCCCATCCAATATACATTTGGCAGAGATTGTGAATGCTGGTCGCTTCCACTATCAGGTGTTCCACTTGACCTTCAGGAGACAAGGACAGTGATAGCTGTTTGTTCTTCGTCCTCACCTTGAAAAAAAAAACATAATTATAACTTTTTCGAAGTCGAGACACAATTCTAGGAATGGCGTCAAAATGAGATATCAATTTACAGTATACTTTTTCAACAGGCTTGTTTTGAAAATTACTAGTTGTTTCTCGCGGTTTCACCCACGTTCCGTGGGAACTTCTTTCCGTACCTGGACAAAACTTACGCTATGTTACGCGAGGGAAGTGTAGCTTTGTAACAGTGAAAATTTTTTTATTCGGTTCAGTAGTTTCAGAGCAGTATATACCAACAAAAAAAAACAAAATATTTCCTCTTTATCAGTACATATTGATATATGTAGAAGTACATCTGTAGAAACATAGATTTAGAAGTACAGATATAGAATATAGATAGTATAGAAGACCTATTATCAGGACACAGTTCGATTCCTATACTTATTCGCCTTTCATTTATTCAACCTCTAAAAGTCCGAGACAATTACCATTCCATTGAGTCGTTGCTTGATATGCAACAAATGCTGCAACGCTTGCTCGTTGGTCCGCTCGCCGCAGTCGACGGGCCGCACGCGTCCCCACGACACGAGCGGATCGTACACAAACGGCTCGATCACTGACATTAGTGCCGCGGTTTGCGCGCGAAGAGCACGCATTACTGCTTCGCAACTTTTCCTGTTGAAAATATATATATTTTTTTTACTCCAATCTCATAGATGCTAGGTACGTAGTTTTTTTTTATTAAGGCTGCCCGCTCACGTCATACTTTTTTGTATTACTGATAATCGGACCGATTTTTCGTAAGACGTTCCTACTAGGATTTTCTGTTTGACTTTTTGTATGACGTGTGCGTTGCACTATTGCTATTAGTGTGTTATATTTTTTTCCTACCAAAAAATCGGTAACCGATTTATAGGATTATAGAGCACATATCCAAGAACAGTTGGGTAATCGAGACGAATCCAATGATACCCTGATCTGACGAATCATAGGATATGAGGCAATCAAGATTATAAACAAGATAACCTTCTTGACAGTCGGGTAAACAAGATACACGGGTGAATACAAAACTTTTTTTAAGGTTTCCATAGCAAAGTTACAAGGAAACAAAACAAAGACATCCTTTAAAGGTTCCTGTTTTGAAAGAATATTGTTGACATTTCCGCTTAGAATTGTTAAGGTTGTTACCGTTTAGTCTTGAGGAAATCAAGATATTTGCTTGCAAGTCAAAAAATCTAAATGGTTTATTTCTCTTGTAACATTCTACAAACAATATTTATTTAAGCGATATATTCAATCAAATGTAAATAAATATAAAGACATATTTTAAAATTAAAACCACCAACATTAAAAAAGAATTTAGCTTCCGTATATAAGGTACAAAGGTAATTTTGCGCAATCTCGTGAGAACTACATAATCACCCCACTGAATTGTATTCATTTATAATGTAAGTGCGTAATTTTAAAATGCCACGACTGTGAAATAAGCGTAAAAACATATCTAAAGTTATACTGCTTCAACGTAAAGTTATGAAAGTATACTTTAGTATACTTTAAAAAGTGGCAAAGGTTGATCATAAAAGTTAACCCGTCTTACATACATATAATATCGTACATATTCTTTCATGCTATTACCCTCGGCATCACATCACACAAAATCAGGTATAATTATTTATAAATAAAAAAAAAGCAATGAAAAACTATAAATTCACTCCAAACTCCTAGATAAAGAAAATTACACCTCTATATTTTATTACTATAGAATTATGGGTATTCTGAAATCCTCCATATATGATAATATTGTTATAATCCTACCTGAACATCCCCTCATGTCTGAGGGGTCCCATAGCAGCTTCCATATTATGCGTGAGTCGGAAGGGCACTCGCTCGGGCCACTCGAACGCCTCTCCCTTGTTGAACAAACAGTTGAAGTCTACATGCACTGTGTCGCCGTTTGTCGAGTCGAAGGAAATGTTCTCGCCGTGACGGTCTCCTAAACCTGATTTTATTAAAATAATTGCTTTTAATTATTAGAAATAATTTATTCATGGATAAAAGCTAATATGAGAAGCCAAGTTTAAAGCAATAACTTAAGTGGTGAAAATATTAGCGGTTCCCCGACGTGAAAATCCGTCCATCCTTTAGCACACACATACATAGTGGTCAAACTTATAACACCCCCATCTTTTTGCATTAGGGGTTAAGAGGAATTTCAAATGACTGATATGTAGTTTTGATTATCACCAATGTCTTGTCTTGTAGTGATGGAGATTTACAGAACTTACCTAAAATGTATCCAACCATAGACATCACAGCAGTAGTTCTAATGTAAGCAGATCTTGCCTGATACCTACAAATAAAATAAAACAAATTTAAAAATTATACTAATTAAAGCAAAAATAAATAACAAAAGATTTTTAAAGAGTATTTATTACATTGCACTTGGAGAGGCCTATGTCCAGCAGTGGACTGCGATAGGCTGATGATGATGATGATTTATTACATTTAGGTAAACATTGAAATTTCATGATCACTCCAATAGAAAATCAAAAAACGCTTTATATAATGTTGTATGCCAAACATTCTATATTTACTCACCATCCATAAGGGTCGGAGAATGATCTTCGGAACCACTCCTGGAAGACAGGCGGGTGTCGTGGCAGCAACTGTTTCTCGTAAATACGTCGCTTCTTCTCAACAGGGTCCTTGTTGGCGCACATCATCTCTTTCAACTCACGATTACTTGTGTGGATTCCTGAGATAAAGCAATAATTATGTGTTTTAAAAAGTGACCCAAAAAAACACAGTGAACCAATTACCTAATAACGTCAACTTTTGTATTTAAAATATTAAAATCACTTCGTATGGAATTTTCATCAAGAAAAATATGAAATTGTCTGTAGAACTATGAAGGCCAAAATTGTACTCAAATCTATACCTATCCTGACATGTAGATGTCGACTTCAACAATTTGTTTTCTCTATATTTAATTTTTAGTTAAATACAGTATCCTTACCTTTCTGCTTATAAATATGCATCAATATAGGCCTAAGTCCCACCAAGTTGGGCACCCACTCTATAAGGCCACACTCCTCATTCAAAGGGAGCACACTGTATGTTCGTATATAAAGTCTTCTACGTCTGGTCTCCGGCGCATCTTGTAGGAAACGATTCACGACCGCGTTGAACTCCATGAGACGATAGTCTTTGCGGAGATCGTCGCGAGGTTTCAGCATTATTATGTAGGATTTGCCGTCGGAACCTAGTGGGATAATAGAGATATAAGAACTTGCTTGGCCCTGATACTTCCAAGTTCTTTTTTTTATAAATAGTTTTCTATGTTTATAAAATTAGGAAAAGATTAGGAAAATAAACTAAAGATCGGTGCTAAAGATTTACTTCTGTTCTTTAGCTTTTCTTTTTGATAGGAAGTTTTGCATAATAAAGTAAGCCAAATTACCTAACTTGTGTCTTGAAGCCTTACAGAATTTATCAGAACCTCACAGGATACTAAGTCTATGTAAAGTGCTCAAAGACAGTGGCTAAACCATCTTACCTTTTAAAGTAACTTTCCTAGGCTTCTGCAAGGAAGGCAGTATACTAATCTGCTCCTCAATGCCAGCGATATACACCGGCGGTTCGGTGGGTATGTTAAAGTCTATCCTCTCTTGTCGCGCAGCCTTGGACGGTAGTACAATCTTACAGAATTCTTGGAATGGCATCATTATGTGGCTGAAGTTTTCACCAGCGAGGAGACGGGGCAATGACCTCACTAGTGCTGTCACTGTTGTTGTCTGCAAAAAAGGCATATTGCAGAGATCCATGATTCGTGATGTAATGTGACAGGTTATTGTATTTTTTTTTTTAGGAAGTTCTGACTAGGATTTTCTGACCGACTTTTTGTAGGACGCGTTGCACTATACATTGCTATAAATGTTTTATTTTTTCCTTAAAAAAACGGTCACAGAGTAAGCGGGCGGCCTCAGTAACTCTTTAATAGTTAGTGTAATGGACAATTTAATAAATAAGTTTTCCCAGGAAACGTACAAAGGAATTAAATTCATAAGGAACATTCAACAACAAAGTACATATTACGCACTATGCATAAATATGGTCGTTATTTGCAGTTCAGTTTGACACCATCATGATAAACCAAATAATATGGGCATTCTGACATCTCAGTCTCGTCATAGATCAACATTATGAGGCGCTCGTTAGCGTGTTTAGAATTATTGTATAAACAACATGATTAAATTTAGAAATTCCAAAAATACGTAACAGTATGTGTTCTACACTGATGTAGGTACTTCACCAATAAATTGTGCGCATTTTCACAATAGTACTGGCACCAGGGAGCGAGTCCATTAGGAATCACCATGTACTTATTTATAGTATGTATTTGGTCACAGTTCTTTAGAATATTCAAACACACTTTGTTGAAAATAGTCGACCACAGATCGCTGGAGATTAATTTGTTTTTCGGAACCATTATTATTATCCTTTAATAAGTTATCCGTGTTGGTAAATGTGTACCTACCAATGTTTGTGCGGACGGGATTTTTAGAAAACTATTTGTTTGGATAACGTCTGCCTATAATAAAGATCGATATCAAAAAATGGTTCGTGACTTAAAACCGCCGCGGTAATCAATAAGCCAGACGAAATTACGCTAACTACTTCTAATAAGTGACCATCACTCATCGATCATACTTAAGAGACCCCACCTGGCATTGTAGACCACGATAAATTAGTTAGTCTCGTTTTTTCACACAAATATGCAATACTCACTACTACTCTTATTTTGTTTGGAATTGAGGATTGCCATAATGGCTATAGAGATAGAGATACGATAATGTTCACTTCTACTATTATCGAATCATATTCAATTAATTTTGGAAACGATATCTCTATAAATACTATCATTAATTATTGAAATAAAAAATCGTAAAGATATTGATCAAAGACAGACAAAAGATTTTATTTCTTTGCTGCCACGCCGCAATCTGTGTTTTTTAAATAAAGAGAGGAAAATTATTACCGAAATAATTATCAGAAAGGACTTTAAACTGCTGTGTAAAGTTCCTGCCTATTTCTCGAAGTATCTCCTGTTTCCTGTTACTATCTACTTTTATGATAAGCATACATTTTTTTATTATTGTTCATTCACAGAACCACTAAGCTGTTCGAACAGATTGTATTTTGAAAGAATATACTAGGACACAGGGGCGTATTTAAAGATTGCGCGCCCTGGGCTCTTGTAGTTTTCCGCCCCATCAAGGTATGAAAGAAAACAAAAAAATATATATTTAACATTTTTTTTCTGTGTACAAAATTCGTAACAAACTTGTTTATTACATCATCATAATCAATTTTATTACTTAAATCAGCTTCAATGTTCAAAATTGCCAAATCATTCAGCCTTTCTTCGATAAGACTCGATCTTAAAAAGTTTTTTATTCTTTTTAAAACTGAAAATGAGCGTTCTGCACTACAGTTTGTCACTGCAGTACTAAGAAATATACGCATCGCAATATGGATACTTAGAAGGAAATGCCACATTTAAATCATTTTTAGGGTTCCGTACCTCATAAGGAAAAAACGGAACCCTTATAGGTTCACTTTGTTGTCCGTCTGTCTGTCTGTCAAGACCCTTTATCTCAAGAACGCGAGGACGTATCAAGCATGAAATTCACATGAAATACTCAGGTCTATTGTCCCTTTAAGCAGTGGAAAAATGAAACTTCTAAGTTAAGGCGATCAAAAGATACAGCAGTTTATACCGACACCTTAGACGAATTTAAGTCACACGCTATCAGAAATTGTAGGCATGCATAGGGTTAAAACTTGATTCTCAGATGTATGTCTGATGATACTATCAAACAGTGAAGGTTTAGAGCTTACCTGATGATGGACGTGAGAAAGTCGAGAGAACTCTTCAACGGTATGTTTTAGTTACGTCGTGTTACGACTTCTAGACCGATGCACCTAACATCTTCTTCCTTTCTTTCTTGTTTTTGTTTTCTTGTTACTTTTTTATATGTTTGAAGTTGGATTTGTTTGTAAAATGCTTTTTAAATTCATTTTGATAAAGACCATTATGACCATTACGACCCACCATTAAAAGTTACGACTGGGAATGTGGGTATTGAGATATATAAACTAAATGAGAACTATTTACAAAATAAAATAAAGCCGACTTTATAAGACCAAAGGAAGGGACAGAATTACACTTTTGTCAAGGCTCTAGAAACGTAAAGCCAGCAGCCCCGAATCCTACTCTCTAGCAGTCGTTGTTACAATTCGACAGTTACAAGTCGTCAGGCGGTTTCGAAAAAAACCTGATACTGGGGCTCGTTAGGTGATTAATCCCTCAAAAATAAAAGATCCCATTCCTGCAACGGCTGCTTTAACCCAAGTTAGTAGTGAATTCTCATCACCTAAAATAAAATAAGCTTGTGTTGGACACAAGTTTACTGCTATAAATTGTAAAGGAGTTCCCATAACTATATCTGATCTTTGCTATCGATCCCGCAATGGCAGTCAAACCTATCTATGTGGAAAGTCTTCGCCAATACGAATTAAATAAGCCCAAACACGTGGTAGTTGCAACATACCGTTCAGGAGTTGCCTCGACTCTATGTGGTCTCCATAATCAAATCAGCTCCAAACCTTCACTGTTTACCAGTACCCTCAAAAATACATTCACATGTCTGGTTTTGACTTGATGCGTGCCTACAATATTCAAGAGCTGCCCTCTTTATCTGGGTTTCCAGATCCTCATCAGATCCTGGTCATCCGAATTGGCATCTTCCTTCTTTATGAAAAGTCTTTAACAATAAAAACTAGCATTGCAACCTGTACATTGTACAATCCTCTGAAACTGCTTGTCCTTTATATTTTTTTAACTATCCTGGACATTCGTCTCCATGGAATTTTAATTAAATATTTATATTCAAAGAAACGTCATACTATTTAAAACTACTTGTTTTACTACTCCACAATTTAAAACTACTTTAATTCATGTCCGCCACTTTTTGCAAAGCAGGTCAGATGTGCCCAATGACCTTTAAGGCATAATTAGTTATTTTCAATCAGATTTCTGAATGATGACTATAAAATGTTGTAAATAAATAACTTTAATAAAAAAACTTTTACAAGGTACTGGCCTACTATTCTGGTTTTACATTATAAAATAAAAAATATTAACTATTTTGACTCTCACGAAATTACCATAACTATGATTGTTCTTAACTGAACGGTTTGCGCGAAAGTCACTTTTTATTTATACAGGATTTGTACGGAACCCTCGGTGCGCGAGCCCGACTCGCACTTGGCCGGTTTTTTTTTTCTTTAGATTTCCTTCAAAAAAATACTGAGGCGGAAAAAAATTAGACTATTCCACCGGTTCAGAAAAGAACAAAGGCCGGCTTTCATACTTTAAATCCTTAAGACATGAAATCAACATGTGGAAAGATGGCTCAGGGCCGTTCTAGGCTTACGTCCTAAAATATTGTTCTGTACTTTTTTAATCCTCCAACCTAAAGCCCAAGGGCGGCCTGCCGGCCGCCCCTGGGCCGCCCTTCGCCGCCTGCCGCCCCGGGCTGTAGCCCCTTTAGCCCTAGGGTAAATACGCCCCTGCTAGGACATAAGATAGTAATAGAACTGAAACTGAATATTTAAAGTAATTGTGAAACATTGTTACTTCCTAGATATTATTAACAATACTACAACTTACCGAAGAACTCCCAGCAATCGGCTTGTTGCACAATTCGATTAATTTCTCAGCCAGTTGAGTAAAATCACTGATCAGTTTGAGCATGCTAGGCTCTTTAAGCCTGGGGTCAGTGAACACATCGGCGCAACGCTTGATACGTTGAGGGTAACTGGATTTGATGACACTCATCATCATCCATAGAGTGTGTTGGGGGTAGGCTAGGATTAGTTTCACTATTATCGCTTTAAGTTGTAGGTAGACCTGGAATATATGGGTTTTTACTAAGGTTCTTTTCTGAAGAAACAAGACAGATTTTTTTTTAATGTTAAGTATTCAAAATAGGAAAACCACTTGGAGAAACCAAAATTTATAAAAAAACCACTCATGCATTAAAAACTTGTAGCCAATAACAGGTTTCTATGAATAGCTGTAGACACAACCGACTTGTAGCTTATCAGCTATGTAAATAAGTACATTTTTTGGTGTGACCCTTTACTCTAAAAATTCAATAAATACTCATTATTTATTTATAAATACCTCTTTTTACATAATTTGTCACGAATGTATATTTGCTACATTATTTACATTTCAATTAAAATCTATTCGAGTAAAAACCAAAAAAAAACGACCTTTATTTATTTATATAATTACCTCTTTCACAGGATGGCAGATTCTGGAGACGATTTGCGAAAATGCCGTTAGGTACAAATACAGAGGCAGTCTTTCCGAGTACGTCTTGATGATTTCCGTCATCTGAGCCAGCACCGAGTGAGCGCTTGTGTCGGTTGATGTTACCTCCACTTCTAGCCTACAAATAAAATTTTCAAAAGATTGGAAAACAGCGTTTCCGGAAAAATGAGAAATTGAGAATCAATAATTCTACTGACTATCCATATCTACTAGTTCATTTAACCATTTTGATCTATTACAATTTTCGCCACATAATTGGCGGATCGCAACTAACTTCCGAGCATAGGTTTGCGTAGGTGACCCATACGTACCTGAGTGTGAGGTGTACTTTCTGCTCTTGAATGACCCATTTTATATTTCTCGCTGGATTTTCCGAGCCGCCGTTAAGTTTGGCACGATAAGACCTTGTGTCGTGCTGACACTTACCATATAGAGAGCATCCTGGGCATGCTCTGGTAGAGATACTTGTGTCCGTACTGCAGCGCCTTGCCGTAGCTGTTGAGTTGGTGCTGACACTTACCATATAGAGAGCATCCTGGGCATGCTCTGGTAGAGATACTTGTGTCCGTACTGCAGCGCCTTGCCGTAGCTGTTGAGTTGGTGCTGACACTTACCATATAGAGAGCATCCTGGGCATGCTCTGGTAGAGATACTTGTGTCCGTACTGCAGCGCCTTGCCGTAGCTGTTGAGTTGGTGCTGACACTTACCATATAGAGAGCATCCTGGGCATGCTCCGGTAGAGATACTTGTGTCCGTACTGCAGCGCCTTGCCGTAGCTGTTGAGTTGGTGCTGACACTTACCATATAGAGAGCATCCTGGGCATGCTCTGGTAGAGATACTTGTGTCCGTACTGCAGCGCCTTGCCGTAGCTGTTGAGTTGGTGCTGACACTTACCATATAGAGAGCATCCTGGGCATGCTCTGGTAGAGATACTTGTGTCCGTACTGCAGCGCCTTGCCGTAGCTGTTGAGTTGGTGCTGACACTTACCATATAGAGAGCATCCTGGGCATGCTCTGGTAGAGATACTTGTGTCCGTACTGCAGCGCCTTGCCGTAGCTGTTGAGTTGGTGCTGACACTTACCATATAGAGAGCATCCTGGGCATGCTCTGGTAGAGATACTTGTGTCCGTACTGCAGCGCCTTGCCGTAGCTGTTGAGTTGGTGCTGACACTTACCATATAGAGAGCATCCTGGGCATGCTCTGGTAGAGATACTTGTGTCCGTACTGCAGCGCCTTGCCGTAGCTGTTGAGTTGGTGCTGACACTTACCATATAGAGAGCATCCTGGGCATGCTCTGGTAGAGATACTTGTGTCCGTACTGCAGCGCCTTGCCGTAGCTGTTGAGCGCGTACAGGCGCCGCGACCACATCGTGTTGGTACTAACTCCATCGCCTGTGCTTACTTTCTCGTAGTAAGCTCCTAGGCATACCTATGAAAAGTGTATGATAAAATCAGTAAGTTATATCCCACCCAAAACAAAAATGTGAAAGACTGCCAAGTTCGATAATATGGGAATGCTTCGCCTATAAAAGAAGTGAGATCTGAATAAGTACCAAGTTCCATACACATACCTCAGTTAAAAATAGTTACTTTTTAATGATGTCACTTGGCAAGTTTTCATACACCTTGTTATAAACCTACTAAACGCAATGAATCAAGTATTTAATTTTCTATTAAAACTTGCCAAGTAACATCATTAAAAAGTAACTATTTTTAACTGAGGTATGTGTATGGAACTTGGTACTTATTCAGATCTCACTTCTTTTATAGGCGAAGCATTCCCATATTATCGAACTTGGCAGTCATTCACATTTTTGTTTTGGGTGGGATTTCATTTATTTTTGTAAGGTTGTTTATTTTATTTTTTTCTTATGATGAAGTTAGTTAAAGAAATGTCTCATTTATACTATCTTTTAGATTTTTTAATATGCACTATGTTTCTTACAAAGAAATGAACTAGATTAACTAATCATCCTCCGAGCCTTTTTCCCAACAATGTTGGGGTCGGCTTCCAGTCTAACCGGATTCAGCTGAGTACTAGTGCGTTACAAGAAGCGACTGCCTATCTGACCTCCTCAACCCAGTTACCCGGGCAACCCGATACCCCTTGGTTAGACTGGTGTCAGACTTACTGGCTTCTAACTACCCGTAACGACTGCCAAGGATGTTTAATGACAGCCGGGACCTATAGTTTAACGTGCCATCCGAAACACAGCCAATGGTGTCTAAGATATACTTAGAAAGTACATACAAACTTAGAAAAGTCGCATTAGTACTTGCCTGACCTGGGATCGAACCCGCGCCCTTGTACTTGAGAGGTTGGTCCTTTACCCAGTAGGCCACCATGACTTTTTTTTTTTTACTAGATTAACTAAATGGACTAGATTTACCAACTGACTGACATGACATCCAAACTAATATTATAAATGCGAAAGTAACTCTGTCTGTCTGTCTGTCTGTCTGTCTTTCTGTCTGTCTGTCTGTCTTTTCTTCACGCCTAAACTACTGAACCGATTTGTGTGAAATTTGGTACAGACATAGTTTGAAACTTGAGAAAGGACATAGGATAGTTTTTATTACAAAAAATAAAAATAAAAAATAAAATTTATTACGGACATACAGTGCCATCTATTGGTCAAATGTCGAAATGCTGTTCCTATGCTCCGTAGATAGATGGCGTTAATCGCGCAATGGTGTCATTACACGTGTTCGGTTCATGTTATTGTTTTAATTCATCGGAAAATCCATCAGAAAAATGTAAATAAACAGTAAAAAGGTGTAAAAAAATTAATATTAATATAATAAAAGTTTTACTACAAAGAAAATGCTCTAACGGAGTATAGATAATTCTATTAGTACTACGCGCAATTGTGTCGATCGTTACACGAGTTCGGTTCATGTTGTTTTAATTCATCGGAAAAAAGTAAATAAATAGTAAAAAGGTATGAAAAAAATAATAACAATATAATACTACTTTTAGTACAAAGAAAATGCCCGAACGGAGTATAGATAAATAATCCGAGTTGTCACTATGCTCGATAGATGGCGTTGGGATCGAAATAGATCGCGCTATGGTTTCGTTACACGCATTTGGTTGGGTATCGGCCGAGCGCTTCGGTACCGTCGTGGAAAAATTGTATTGTCGGCTGTATGGTCGTTTATGTGGATTGGTCCTGTTGTATTTGTCGATTTGGTACAGACATAGTTTGGAACTCGAGAAAGGACATAGGATAGTTTTTATCCCAAAAATCCTGCGGGAGCGGGAACGTCTCAAAAATCCCGCGAGATCGGGAACTATGTGGGTAAAACCAAAAATCTGCCGGAAGTCACTATTCCACGCGAACGAAGTCGCGGGCAAAAGCTAGTGTTATCATATATTATGTTCGTGGATCAAAGTTACACATTCGTTATTTTCGAAACTGACACACTTGGCCGTTTTCAGATTTTTACTTTACTTTGACTAAATACAAACCTTTGTACCATTCGAAGATATATTATATAAATATAGATAAAGAAGACGGATCACAATCCATACAAAATTGCCCCACGTCCTATAACAATGTGACGTATCTAAAAAAAAAGATAAAAATGTTTTAAAAAATATGGCATACTCTCTAATTCATTTTTTTTACGCCTTCATACGAAAAAAATGCTTTAAAAATTGTTCAGGCGCTGTTATGAAAACATCGTTCGTAGGTCTATTTATGGACTATTTTATTCATTTATTTTTTTGTTTGATAGGGTATACCTCACAGGTGGTCCCATAATCATCAGGTCAGGATCTGATGATGAAAACCCTGAGAAATCCAGGGCAACTTTTGAAAGTTGTAGGCATGCACAGGATAAAAACTTGACTATAAGGTGTATGTCTTATAACACTATGCAACAGTGAAGATTTGGAGCTGACCTGATGATGGAGACGAAAGAAAGTCAATGGAACTCGACAACTGAATATGTAAACTACGTCGTGTTGATCGATTTCTGAGGTAGTTCACATATTCAGTTGTCGAGTTCCCTCGACCTTCTCTGGTCTCCATCATCAAGTCAGTTTCAAACCTTCACTGTTGCAAAGGTCTATTCAATACAAATAATATAAGTCCAAACACGAGGTAGTTTACATATTCGGTTGTCGAGTTCCCTCGACCTTCTTTCGTCTCCATCATCAGGTCAGCTCCAAACCTTCACTGTTGCATATTGTTATAAGACATACACCTTATAGTCAAGTTTTTATCCTGCGCATGCCTACAACTTTCAAAAGTTGCCCTGGATTTCTCAGGGTTTCCATCATCAGATCCTGACCTGATGATTATGGGACCACCTGTGAGGTATACCCTATCAAACAAAAAAATAATTTAATAAAATAGTCCATAAATAGTCCTATGAACGACGTTTTCATAACAGCGCCTGAACAATTTTTAAAGCATTTTTTTCGTATGAAGGTGTAAAAAAAATAAATTAGAGAGTATGCCATATTTTTTTAAACATTTTTACCTTTTTTTTGAGATACGTCACAGTTTTATAGGACGTGGGGCAATTTTGATCCATCTTCTTTAGGTCGCTTTAGTTCCTTAGGGGTATAAATTTACACCTGGTATAAAACACCTTCATTATTTTGAAACCGACTCACACTTGGCCATTTTCAGATTTTTTCCTTTACCTTGACATAAAGACCTACCTCCATGCCAAATTTCAAGTCAATACGACCATTGGAAGTGGTCTAGGTTTTTGATGAGTGAGTCAGTGAATCAGTGAATCAGTGTATAGTAAAAATAGCGATTTTCTGACGTCAATATCTCAAGACCTACAATAGGTATTTTAATGAAATTTTGTATTTTAGATAAGTGAGGGGGTCTCAACAGATACTAGAAATTTGATATGCGTAAATAAAATAGATTTTGAGTTACAGGGGGGTCGAATTTGGCCCGAAATGGTTCGTGTAATATAACCCACGACCGGTGTGTCGCTTTTTTTGCTCGAACTTGGCGGACACACTGCCGTGTGTCTAGATTCAAGAACAGTTGTGCCTAAAACTAGCTTGAAACATTTTTCGCTCATAATTTTAATTCGTAAAAAATATTGTTGACAAAACCACCCTTAGGCAACTAACTTCTGAACACAAGTACTAGCATGTAACCCATTCTTCTCCGCACCTCCGTCCGCCGCCCGCTGAAATCTGATTTCAAGCCGCCATAAAATTTGACGAGAACAACAGCTATTTTCACAGAGTTGCTAAAAATGTCATATCAGCCTGAAAAACAAGTCTGAATGATTATGAAGCACTTACCAAACTCTTCTCCCACTGTTTGAATACTTCAACAGACTCCTTGTAGTATCCGATGTTGACGTCAACATCGACGTTAGTGGTCTCGTCGTTATACTTGGCTATCAGTAATTTTGCTTTGGCACATATTTTCCTTTAAATTAAATATATAAACAAACATATAGAAAATTCAAGGGTTGCCTATGTTTCGTCTTACAAGCAAAATATGCATTTAAAAATGGATGATCAGAAATCACTAAAAAATTTTGCTCTCGAAGGATAGAGAGCAAAATAGAATGTCATTGCAAAAATAGACCCGTTTTCCCCCCGAAGGGTAGAAAACGGATATTTAGGTTTCAGCCGAAGCTTGACCCACTTGTGAGATTACCCCCCCGAATTTTGCGCGGTTGCAGTGTGTTCTACCCTCAGATACCTAATGTTTTGATCACGTGACTGTCACGTTCGTCGCTGCCATCGCCGGTCGGGAGTTTGTTCGTCAGTACTCTCACAAGCCGGCTAGAGTTAAAAATTTTAGTGGGTCAAGCTTCGGCTGAAACCTAAATATCCGTTTTCTACCCTTCGGGGGGAAAACGGGTCTATTTAGGTGTTCGAGCCTTCGCTTGACCCACTTGTGAGAAGTGTTTATATTCTGCCGGTGATGGCCAGACGTACTGTGTTGTACATTATTATGTTGAATAGAAGGAAAAATAAAGTAGTTTTATTTTCAATCATGAAAGTGTATTTCTTTTATTAAATTTTACAAAAATCAATAGAAAATTATTTTAATGGTACGAATGACGCGCTCAAGTGCATTTGATTAACTTGGGGCGCTTTGTTCGGAATCAATTTAAAGTAGTGCTTGAGAAACGTGTCCTTGCTTCTCCAATTTCCTCTGTCGAGAACTTCGTCGAGATTTAGGTTCCTGTTAGTCCAATTGTCAGTGTTGACGGCTGCTCTAAAGCTGCCGGGTGAAGCCTTTATGTCTGCGATTTCCAATAAGTTGCGCAGCCATCCTGATATGACTGTTTTTGATGCTTCCTTAACTTTGCTCCTTGTAGTAATAAACAGCTGGGTAATTTTGTTAGCCCTTCGGGTCTCCCCTAAGGTAATCAGCTTCTTTACCCAAAAGACCGCGTTTAATTTTTGGGAGTTATAACTATTTATTCTCCATCCTGATTGCCTATATGTTGTGCTATCGGTCTTTGATCCAAATTGTGGCCAAAATATCAGGTGATCGTCGTAAGTTTCGTAATGATGTGGACTAATGTCCAAAAGGGTTAAATCATGAACTCTCCGTCCTGACATAAGAAGAAGAAGTGCTGCCGTATGTCGAGAGACTTGATAAAGGCTGTTGCTGTCAAAGTCATATTGATTCAGGTAGTCGATTAATTGACCCACTTCCCATGAAAGTGGCTTGGCAATTGGCGGATGGCTACTAAAAACTGCTTTCAAAGTGCGTTTTACCAATGGGTGACTGCTCAAACGTTCGCTGTTCTCTGGATTGGAAAACGTGGTAACTACCGACTTATGAAGGGCGATCGACCTTGCTGCTAATTTAACGTCCTTGTGAAGATAGCAAATGAATTCCGCAATGTTTTCTGGGGAAGGGTCATCGGTCGTAACATTATTGAGCCTGGACCACGTTCTCCACCTTGACCAAGCTGGACCATAGGTTTTGAGGGTCGATTTTCGCCACGATAATTCCAGTAAGTTGCGACTGTCCTCTGGCCATGAGTTTATAAACCGGTTCCAGCCCGAACCTTCCAAACCTGCAAACACATGTCTTTTATCGCTGGTGGAGTTCTCCCCGTTCTCAGATCGAGTAGATTGTTCTGTAGGTCCGGGATCCTGAATGGTCGAGCTAGTGCTATCTGAGCCAGTTCGGCCTTCCAGAATGTTCTTTCCCATTTCGGTACTACTAGAAGGTATATTCCGGAGCAATGGGTTAGGTGTCGTAGGACGCGCGGAATCAGTGCTGGTGGAGGGAACAGCCAACCTATCTTGAAGTTCCAGTACTGGCTGAATGCATCGACGAATAGACAATCTTTGTCTCGGGCATCCTCGCTTACATAGAGGGGGACAACGGCTGATCGAGCACTTGCAAATAAGTCGACCTCCGGTTTCCCCCACAAATTGAAGATCCGTTGACATATTTTTGGGCTCAATGACCATTCTGGCAACTCTTTCAACCTCGATAGGCTGTCTGCTGACAAATTGTATTTTCCGGGGAGATAGCGTGCCACTAAGGTTATCCGGTATTTCCTTGCTAGGTTCAAAATATTTTGAGTGATATGAAGCAGGCCAAGAGATTGTGTCCCTCCTTGTTTGGTGATATAGGCCACAACTGAGCGATTGTCGGATTGTATCATCACTGACTGATCCCGCATGAGGTGGCCCACTCGTTTTATTACTTCGAACACTGCTACCAATTCTTTTCTGTTGCTGTGCCATCCCATCTGTTCCTTGCTCCAGAGGCCGCTCAATTGGGTGTTTCCCACTGTCGCCCCCCACCCCCTTTTTGCAGCATCGGTCGTTATGAAAATTGTTGCTCCTTTCTGGTGAATTGGGGATGAGTGAGCTATGTTTTTTATCCACCATTGCAATTCTGCTATGACATGTTCGGACAACTGGAATTTCTTGTGCCTTTGTTCCATGGGTAATTTGTTTGCCGCTATTTGTATCAGACGGCAGTGTAGTCTCCCTAGTGGAACAATGGACGTCGCGAAGTTTAGATTTCCGAGCAATACTTTTGCTAGCCACCACGACCAATGACGATTGGCTAGTGTGGTTTCGATTAGATTTGCGCATTTTTGGATTTTCTCTTTGGGTAGCCGCTTGATATTCTGCTCGGTGTCCCATATGATGCCTAGGTATTCGACAATTCTGGACGGGGAGAGGGTGGACTTTCGATAGTTTATGCACCAACCCATTTCCAATAGGTGAGTTTGTACAAATTGACATTGTTGGGTTAATATGCTTGGATTTTGGTGCAGCAGGAGAAAGTCGTCTAGATATACCACGATTCTGATGCCTCTCTCCCTGAAAAAGTTTGCAACCCAGTTAGTTATTTTAGAAAAGATGTAAGGCGCTGTTGCCAACCCAAAGGGGAGGCATGTCATTTGGAAGACTGTTTTTTCGAAATTAAAGGCCAGAAAACGTCTGTGATGATCTACAATCGGAATGTGAAAATACGCTTGTGACAGATCGATTTTTATCATGAAATCAGCTTCGTTAAGACACGACGGTATCTTATGGTGATTAATAAGCCTAAATTTTGGGGGATTCAAATATCTGTTAAGTTGTCGAAGGTTGAATATTGGCCTATTAGATCCATCGGATTTCTTTCTTAAAAACATGGGTGATAAGAAACCTGAGTTACTTGTACACCGTTCGATGGCCCCGCAACAAAGCATTTTCTCAATCTCTACAGCCATTTCTGGCGAGGCTTTGACGCAGAGTCTTTCAGAGTTAATGCTGTCAAATCTTACTAATGGCGGTGGACTAACAAAGGGAATTCTATATCCCGCGAGTATTGAAAGAATGGCCGGTGAAGCACCAAGAGATTCCCACGCTTGCAGGTGATAGCTTACCTGGCCTGCTTTGAAGTTAGTTGTGTCTTTATGCCTTAGGTTTTCCTTCGAATCTGGGCCGTTTTGATTTCCCAGATGTTGCAGGAGATGGGAACGGTCGCTTCTTTGCTTGCTCTGACGTTCGAAAATTGGGCCTTCTCTCGTTATACCTCGATTTCTCTCTCCTTTCTTGGTTGGTGGAACTTTTATACTGGGCTCTCGCTTTATAAGCGGTAGATGATAATTGTTTCCGGGCAGGAAAAAACTTACTGGTTCCTCCTTGTTCTTTAATGAGTTCCGATAGTTGTGGTTCTGAGAACAGATGCGTTTTAGATGGTGGAATAGCATGAAGTAGCTCGTTAAGAGTCTTGTTAGACGGTTTATAAACCGATCTTCGCTGTTGGATGATTTCAGCTCTTTTCCCACACGTATACTGTAAGAGTGAATCTGAAGTACGGCGAAATGCAGAGTCAGATGCCAGAAAGTTTTTGCTTATATGGGATTTTATCTCCAAAGTAGCTTTGCTGTATATTTCCTGGAATTGTTTTCGCTGCTGCAGGAGTCCATGTGTAATAGCACCCAGACACGCGTCCATTTTCTCTAATAGCGTGACTGTCTGCCAGCTTGGGGTAGCAGTTGCGAGATTGCTATTTGTTTTTAGACTGGTGAAGACTGGTGTCGCCTGGAATTGTTTTTGCACATCTGCAAATCTGATATTTTGCCATGCTGGCTCACCAAGTCTCTGGCAGTGTGCACCTTGTTTTACGATACTATCGTCGGCTGTTCCGATTTTGGCTTCGGACTCCTTTGTATCAGGCGCAAAATCAAGGAAGTTTTCCTCTTCTTGTTCAGCTGCCTCCCGGGAAATTTGCTCGACTATGCTCGGTGCTTCCCAATCGTTAGGGACGCTTCCTTCGGGTTCAAGTTCGTCTTCAAGTTCCCATGTTTCATCGGGCTCTGGACTTTCAACAGATCCGGGAGTTCGATTTGATTCTTTGACCACCATCAGCAACTCGGTTAGTAATTTAGTCTGTTTCTCCATGAATTCTTTTAGGACTGATTGATTTGGCTCCGGGCTGTGTGACCTTTTCCTTGAGGTTGACGGGGCCGTGGAAACTTCTGACCGTGACCGTGAAGGGGTTAGGCTGACTTCATCGGCGTATTGATTCTTAAGTAGCTGTGCCGCATCCTTTTGAGCGATTAGTCTGTTCTTTATTGTCAAAAGGTGGTTTGCGAAATCATTGTACGCTTCAGTTGGATGTACCTTTTTCATTGTTGCAAATGGTGCATAAATAAGAGCCCTTCCCAAAGGCCATCGAAGTAGTGTTCGTTTAATTTGTTTGTATTTGCGCTCACTCAGAGAACTGCAGCCATATGCCAGGGCTAGGTCTACCGTAGGGATAGCGAAACGTAATCGATTTTCGTCATCTGATGATATGCTCTTCCCAAAAAGGTCTTCAAACGACACATCGTTCACTTCCCAGGCTCTCCAATTTTCAGGGTAAACTTCGTCGAGAATCTCGATGATCTTCCTGAAGAATTCTGCCTCATCTGGGGGTGGTTCCCAAGTAGCCAGCGTACCCATCGTCGTTTGATTCATGATCTGAAATTACCATAGTTATGGTGAACCAACGTGATTATCATATCCGATCACTTAAAGTAGTGTCGGTTCATTGGCAAGCTAATGTCGGCTAAGCAGCCGACGTGTCGGCTGGCGTTCGTAGAACAATGCGACGGCTAGTCGGCCGGCCCGTAGATTGATTGCCATAGTGCACCGATGTCGTGTCGGCTGCACAGCCGACATTACCACGATATGGCAGATACTGTGTCGGCTGATGCCATGTGAATGGAGACCACTTTCAGGAGACGCAACAGGTGCGTTTTCTGAAGGCTTTCATAGCGAGTCTGCCGTCCGGAGAGCGGGCATTCGCTGAGAGCCAAGGCAAATTGTATATTAAAATGTAGCTGCCTAATATTGATGGACTTACCTCAGATTTTTCACGATTTGCGAACTCGAACTATGCGATATGCTTTGGTAACTGGTTTAAATAAGACTATTAAAATTATTTGAAACTTAAGTACTTTTTTGTAAAATTATATTTTTTACCACACTGCGCACGCAACAAAATTCAAAGACGTACTGACGAACAAACTCCCGACCGGCGATGGCAGCGACGAACGTGACAGTCACGTGATCAAAACATTAGGTATCTGAGGGTAGAACACACTGCAACCGCGCAAAATTCGGGGGGGTAATCTCACAAGTGGGTCAAGCGAAGGCTCGAACACCTAAATTAATAATATTCCGTTACCCATACAAATTATTTATAATGTATATGCTACAAAAACAAAAAAAACTTATTAATAGCTTTTTCAAACATTTATAATTAAAATTAGGTAAATATCTCCCGCTTATTTTAACATTTTCGAAGTCATTCTGTACATACCTCTGATCATTATTGAGCTGTTCCAACATCGGATATGCATCGTCCAAGCCTCGGCGCAGCGTAGTGAAGGCATGCTCGTGCTGTCCTCGCGCCCAGTACATCTTAGACTTCTCTATGAACAACTCCTCGGGCTGGTACTCTTCAGCGTTCAGCACGTACATGTAGGACTGGAAGAAACGTTATTGTAAAATGCTGTTTCCAGATTTTTTATTGGGTAACAAAACACTTCGATTTGTACAAAAAAAATGCATTTATTGGGCTTTTAAAAAGAGGTTTACAGCTTTGATATGGTAAGAAATAGTGAAATTTAAAAAAAATAAGTTTTTTAATTTCTGGTAATACCTGTTGGAATATTCCAGCCTTCCTGGCGTGTTTTGCGCTTTGCAACCAGAGGTCTCCTATGCAAGCCTTCAATCGACCCGCTGTTAAGGGATGTGTCGGCTCCAATAATTGCTGAAATCATATACTATTAAATAAGAAAATTACCGAATTCTATGAATTCTTACCAGAAAAAAACCTTTACCTAAAAATAATGAAAATAACGTTTCACGAATTCATAATACCATACTTTAAGTATCAGACCAATCACCAACATATATTAACTATAGAATTAATAATAATTGAACCTGTGTTTGTTGTAACAATATCCTCCTGAGTCTTAACAGCGGCTCTATAGTTCTGACGTCAGACTGCACGACTGACAGACGCCGTCTCCATTCATCCAGCAACTGATTTAAAATCTCTGTACTTTGGCGATCGCCGTCGTTATGATCTTTTATTCTGTAAAAATATTGTAAACGGATTACGGTCCTCTTTTCCGCCTTACAAAAGTAATTTAGAAAATTTCATCATAGTAAGTTTTCAGATATTCATGGGGTCATCAGCAAATATTACCAAAGATACGTGTTGATAATGATCTTAGATGCACTCCTATTTTGTGTCAAATTCTTAATAATGTTTTTCACAGAGCGCAAAGCGACATTTCTTCTTCTAGTTCTAAGAAAGAAAGCACTAAGCATTTTATTTAATATTAATAAACAGGAAAGTAAAACATACCTCTGCAAAACTTCTTCAGCGTGACTAGTCTCCGTAATAATATGTAGTCCAAGGACACTCTGGTAACCGCTTCTCAAAGCATTCTCTCCTTTACTCTCACAGTCCATTTGAGCTAGTAATCTACTGGTAGTGTCTCTACAAGATATGGTGAAGGCATCGTGGTCTTGTTGACGGTACGCGAGTAAAGTACGACCCATTAGGAGGCCCCAGTTCTCTTTGGATGGTGGCTATAGATAATACAATTTATACATTTTATTTTTATACATTTTAATTAAGAAATATGTGTAAATCTAATATAAAAACTATAATAAGTAATTCTGAATGGCTTCCCGAATAGTACTGATACATTGCCATGGTAAAAACTTATTTCTAATGGCAAATCATCAAATGACCCCTCCCGTTGTGGGTACAGCGTGAAGGAGTGTCAGACTCTTGCTGACTAAAACCCACCATGTTCCTTCTTAAGCCTTTTATGTACCAGGGTCGTACATGCGCGATGGTAAGACCTCATACAGAGAATTCGTTTTAGTTTTAGAAATAAGTTCGTTAAACCAACTCACCACAGGTTTCTTACAAAGTTCATCGAGTTCCTCGAACCGTCCGAGACGCCATAGCGGTTCAGCTGACAACTCCTTCATACCGTCTTCATCTTCATGTTCACTGAGGAGCCTGTATGCTGTGAACGGCTGGTCCAGGCCTAGGTAGCAGTCAATCATACCCTGATAGAAAGATGTTTTAACAGTAAGTATTATGGTCTCTGCACACAGCGGGCGCGGCGCGACGGGACGGGACGGCGACGCGACGCTGAGCAGTTGTAATGTACTAGATATTACGGACGACATCACACAGAGCCGTCCCGCTCGGCGCGACGCGACGCGACGATCTAGTACATTGTGTCACGTCGCCGTCCCGTCCCGCCGCGCCGCGCCCGCGCCGTGCAGAGACCATTACAGTTAGGCCCAAGTTCACCGACAACGTAAACGTCCGTTTTTACTTGTTCTTAAGACCACTATTTACTCTGAAACTTGAACTTGAGAATTCATGATCATTCTTGTATACATATCGTATGAGCACTATCACGCCCGATGTGAAAAGAAATAGGGTTAGCGATTAACAAAAGCTGTTTCTTTCAGAGCATTTTCATCGGATATTATATTATAATTTCATAGACACTAAACACACAACAAGAAGTAAACAGTAAGAATAAAATAGAATTAAATTTTTCTAATACTCAATTACCTGCAAACTATGTCTATCCAACTGGCCCTCTTGTGCCAATCGTTCGTAACAAAGCGCCGCGTCCTGTAACCTGCCCGTCACTACCTGAGCTAAGATCAGTTCCTTCAGAGATGGCTCAGATCTCTTCATTGACAATATACCTGGAAAAATAAGATCATTTATTTTCACGCGACTGCTAAGAAGAGTTTTGTTTGTTTTTTATTATTTGCTCACACTGAATGAAAAGGCAGACCTACTTTTATTGGAGTTCCAAAATCAAGTCCAGACTGAAAAATAAGTTTTTTTTTAATCATATCCAAGCAGTACAAAACGGGTACAGTTTTTTCTTATTGCTAATCTATACTAATATTATAAAGCTAAAGAGTTTGTTTGTTTGAACGCGCTAATCTCAGGAACTACTGGTCCGATTTGAAAATTTCTTTCAGTGTTAGATAGCCCATTTATCAAGGAAGGCTATAGGCTACTTTTTATCCCGGTACGGGAAGTAGTTCCCACGGGATGCGGGTGAAACCGCTGGCAGAAGCTAGTCTTAAAGATAAAATAAATTCTTTTATTCGAAATAGGCTGAAAATCACCACTTTTTGAAGGTCAAATTTACAAAAGATAGCTCCCAGAAACGCCCGACTTTCAACTTGGTATTACCTTGGTAACCTACCAGCTATATATACCTATACCTACCAGCAACAGAATCCGGCTCATCCAACAAGGCATATATCTCAGCTAAGAAGGGCAGTTGTTCCTGCATCTTATCTTTCCTCTCGTCCATATAGAACTCTAGGTACTGCAGCGCTCGTTCCAACTCGCCACAAACAAAGTTCCCGCGAGCTATCGTCAGCTTGTCGAATTTGTCTAGGAATGATGATATTGCTCTGAAAAAATTTAATAAGTGTAATGTTACAATTAATCTATTTATACTAATACAATAAATACAATAAAAGTCGTGGTGGCCTAGTGGGCAAAGAACCAACCTCTCAAGTATGAGAGGCGCGGGTTCGATTCCAGGTCAGGCAAGTACCAATGCAACTTTTCTAAGTTTGTATGTACTTTCTAAGTATATCTTAAACACCAATGACTGTGTTTCGGATGGCACGTTAAACTGTAGGTCCCGGCTGTCATTGAACATCCTTGGCAGTCGTTACGGGTAGTCAGAAACCAGTAAGTCTGACACCAGTCTAACCAAGGGGTATTGGGTTGCCCGGGTAACTGGGTTGAGGAGGTCAGATAGGCAGTCGCTTCTTGTAAAGCACTGGTACTCAGCTAAATCCGGTTAGACTGGAAGCCGACCCCAACATAGATGGGAAAAAGGCTCGGAGGATGAGGATGATACTAATACAATAAATAGGAAACATGTTTTTGTTTGTATCCTACGATTTGAAAAAATATTTCACTCTTTGGACGCAACACCATATTCTCCGAGAAGCATAGGTCATATTTAATCCGGGTACGAGAAGAAGTGATGCGGGAGAAATTGTAGGAAACAGCCCAATCAGCTAATAAGTAATAGGATATAATTAGTGTAGATATTTTTTGTACATTGAAAATACTGTATTTTTTTACGTACTTGTAGTTTTCATTTTCCATCGGACGCTGTTTTGAGTGACACCATTCCAAAAGCCATCTGTTTAAGAAATCTAGTAGGGTGTATATTGTCTTACTACATTTGCTCTGAAATTAAAAAAAAAAAAAACATATTTTCAAGTACATAGTCATTTAGAGTCATTTTTAAATCAACTTTATGTCTATTAGCAGTGAGTTGAAATTCCTAGTGTTACCTGATTGCCTTCTTCAGTCTGTACGGAGTTGATACTAGGAGTCATTCTGATATGTCGCAGCATTTTGTACTTGTATCTCTCTATTGATACTGCATTTTCAGTTTCGAAGTTCTCTAGACCTGAAACAATTTCATTCAAAACAAGGAAAGCTATACAGCTGGTATATATTCGTATCCTCATCATCATCCTCCGAGCCTTTTCCCAATCATGTTGGGGTCGGCTTCCAGTCTAATCGGATTCAGCTGAGTATAGATAGTTCAACTCAGATTTGCGCGCGGCTCTGTGTGTGCGTCGGCTTGTAAATATACAACTTTCATTCGTGTGACAGTGACGTCGTCCGATTATGACGTGTTCTTATCGCTTTTTGTTATGGGTACAGTCGTTTACGAAAATACTAGTTATTCACGGAGAAATGATTAAGGAGTCAGGTAAAGCGTTTCAAAAAATGAAACAACATTCAAAGCTTTTTATTATTAAATATAGTTTTTCATTATTTTCTCATACGTCTTTTCAAATTGACATTGAAAGTATCTAAGAAATAAATGAGGTGAAATATCTAAGATGATTTAAATACTCCTTACATATTTTCTAGCTCGGGGTACGCGGACAATAAATAAAAGTGTGGACTAAGAATGTAGTATAGATAGTTCAACTCAGATTTGCGCGCGGCCCAATGTGTGTTGTAAATATACAACTTTCATTCGTGTGACAGTGACGTCGTCCGAACATGACGTGTTCTTATCGCTTTTTGTTATGGGTACAGTCGTTTACGAAAATACTAGTTATTCACGGAGAAATTATTAAGGAGTCAGGTAAAGCATTTCAAAAGATGAAACCACATTCAAAGCTTTTTTTTATTAAATATAGTTTTTCATTATTTTCTCATACGTCTTTTCAAATTGACATTGACAGTATCTAAGAAATAAATAAGGTGAATAAGATGAATTAAATACTCCTTACATATTTTCTAGCTCGGGGTACGCGCACAATAAATAAAAGTGTGGACTAAGAATGTGAAAAGAGGTATAATCTAGTATAATAATGTAAACAAAATGTGTGGGGAATTTTAAAAACTTATATTGCTTCGCATAATGTCGACCAAAATAAGACGGAAATAATGAAACTCATAAATGTACGTTTAAGTAATACTTGTCGACATGTACAAAAGAAAAAAGAAGAATACTATAGATATTTTGACATGGAGTCAGAATTTATAATTCACCTTGGAGAGTAGCGAATCCGAAAATTCATCATTTGATTTTTCAAGTAGCGATTTATAATCATTATAAATACATAAACATTAAATTACGTAATAACTGTTTTTCTTTAAACACCCGTATACAACCCCTAAATAACTGTATTGTACCCGACTATACCTCTTGTCACGCACACAAAGTCACTGTATATATACAAGGGTTACCCACACATAAGGCAGCGCGCACGACTGAGTTGAACTTACTATATAATAATGTAAACAAAATGTGTGGGGAATTTTAAAAAATTATATTGCTTCGCATAATGTCGACCAAAATAAGACGGAAATAATGAAACTCATAAATGAACGTTTAAGTCAAATTGATGAAGGGATGTGGGGTAATACTTGTCGACATGTAAAAAAGAAAAAAGAAGAATACTATAGACATTTTGACATGGAGTCAGCATTTATAATTCACCTTGGAGAGTAGCGAATCCGAAAATTCATCACTTGATTTTTCAAGTAGCGATTCAGAATCATTATAAATAAATAAACATTAAATTACATAATAACTGTTTTTCTTTAAACACCAGTATACAACCCCTAAATAACTGTATTGTACCCGACTGTACCTCTTGTCACGCACACAAAGTCACTGTATATGTACAAGGGTTACCCACACATAAGGCCGCGCGCACGACTGAGTTGAACTTACTATACCAGTGTTTTACAAGAAGCGACTGCCTATTTGACCTCCTCAACCCAGTTACCCGGGCAACCCGATACCCCTTGGTTAGACTGGTGTCAGACTTACTGGCTTCTGACTACCCGTAACGACTGCCAAGGATGTTCAATGACAGCCAGGACCTACAGTTTAACGTGCCATCCGAAACACAGTCATCGGTGTCTAAGATATACTTAGAAAGTACATACAAAGTTAGAAAAGTTGCATTGGTACTTGCCTGACCTGGGATCGAACCCGCGCCCTCATACTTGAGAGGTTGGTCCTTTACCCACTTGGCCACTACGACTCTATATATTCGTATCCTATTAATACATAGCTGGACATTAACTCGTTAATCCGTTAATCGTTAATTAACGAAGTTAACATTTTGATTAGCGGATTAACTTTTAAGTTAACTATAAAAAATGTTAACGGACATGTTAACTTCCGTTAATCATGCACAAGTCCGTTAATCCAATGCCTACTATTTACTGCACGGCTCCACGGGACGAGGCGCGAAAAACAGGTTCAGACAAGTGCCGGGCGCGGCGAGCGCGGCGCGTGGCAGCGAGTGAAACACTAGATTTCAGACCAGATTTCAACCGAGTCAAAGGCCTTCTCATAGTCCACAAATGCTAGACACAGGGGCTGATTATACTCTTCGATCTTCTGTATAATCTGCCGCACTGTGTGGATGTGGTTTATGGTGCCGTATCCGCTCCGAAACCCAGCCTGCTCCGGTGGTTGGAATTCGTCGAGTCTTCGCGCAAGTCGGTTCGTGATCTCTCTTGAGAACAGCTTATATACGTGGCTTAGGAAGGAAAAGGGTCGATAGTTCTTCAGCAGGGTTTTGTCTCCCTTTTTGAAGAACAGGACGACAACACTCCTACTCCACGCCTCTGGAGTTCTCCCTTCAAACAGGACAGCGTTAAAAAGCTTCTGGAGCTCCCCCAGTACGGGCTTACCTCCTGCTTTTAATAGCTCTGTTGTAATGCCATCCTCGCCAGGGGCTTTTCCATTTTTGAGCTGTCTCAGAGCGATCTCAATTTCGCCACTGCTGACTTCTGGCAGGTCTTCGGTGAAATGGCGTGTTAATGTGGCTCTAGAATCCTCATTTCCGGGATCAGGTCGAGATGCATGCGATGCGTATAACCGGCCATAGAAGTTTTGCACTTGCGAAAGGACTGCCGGCACCGAAGAAACGACTTCTCCACTTGTTGTGGTCAGCTTCGTCAAGTGGCTTCTTCCAAGAGATTGTACGAACACCTTTTACCCCGATTCAGCTCTTTCAATGTCAAGAGTATTGGAGCACTGGATTCCTCGAGGAACAGATATTTATAAATCTATTTATTAATATCGCTGCAGTAGAACGTCTGTTTTCCAGGTGTTTCACGTTCCATTTTAACACCAAAACGAGCCTCGCTTTCGGACGAGAACTTCAACATGTTAATATTTATGAAGGGGAATATGCACCTTATGTCCGACGATTAAATTACACATTTATTTGAATTATACAAGTATTTTCTTTTGTTCCTAACCTGTTAACTTCCAGAACCTAAACCAACCAACAGGTTTTATAAGTTCACTAACGCAACGATATAAAAATGCAATTTTACACATAGTTAACGGATTAACGATTAACTTTAACTTGCGTTAATTCTTCCGAAATGTAACGCTTTAACGTTTAACGAAGCTAACTTTTTTTGTAGCGGATTAACGATTAACGAAGTTAACTATTTTATTAACGGTGCCCAGCTATGTATTAATATTATAAACGCGGAAGTTTCTATTTTTGTATAGATGTTGGTTCCTCTTTCACGCAATAACTACTGGAAGAATTTTGATGAAACTTGACAGTGATATACCTATCGTACATCTCGTAACAGGTCACTTTTATACGGGACTGCAAAAGCTCAAACACAATAGACAATGTATGATTTCACTAGTTACCTATGACAGCTAAAATCTCCTCTTGTATGTACTGTGCATTATTCTTGGACTTGACCGCGTGCAGCAAAACATAAGGTAGAAACAGAAACAGGGTTCTAACATCACGACGCATGCTTGGGTGCACCGTGCGCAGGAGTTCCCGAATACTTTCCGACTCTATCAGTGGAATCAATTGCCCAGCCCAACTGGAATAAAAAATAGGATCATTTTTTAATATCTGTATGAAGAAATAATTCATTTATACAATAGATTCAAAAGTAATAGTCTCTTACTTATGTGCCCATTCTAAAAAGGTAGTTGCGTAAGTAGAACCGAACAGTGGATGGGCTTTTTTTGGTTGGGATGGATATGCTAAAGTATACCTGAAAAATAAGATAAATTATATTTGAGAATGAAATTAGTTCAATACACAATCACAGCTCATATTGAAAGAAGAATATGCTGAAAGTTTAGTATTTTACAAGTAGGTACCTCGAGCTTAGTAAAGGATGCATAATTTGATGCATGTGTTCAGGAAAACTCTCCCATACATCTTTTTTGCTGCCAGTCGGTGATATGTCGTAAATTTTCAATATCTCTTGGATCGTTAATGCATAACAATCCATGTTCTGAAATTTTTTACAAAAATAATATTTAAATCCATAAATGTACGGGGTGATATGGCAGTAGATACATGAACACAGTAAGCCTTTAGGAATTATTTTACATGATATATAGAAACCATACATTCACAACAGTGATACCAATTTTTTTTTTTTGCAAATATCTAGATGCTAAGGTGCAATTAGAGCTAGGCCGAAGGTACAAGGATTGGGTGCCAAAGTGTAATAATTCAAAGAAAGCCTAACAACCATAATCTTGCTACACCACATACCATAGTATCCTTCTCATACTGGAAGGCTCTAGAAAGTTCTACGAGGGCCGTAGCAGCGAAACAATCGTCGCCTATAGAGAAGGCGAAGGGCGAGCGGTCGGGCTGCACGTACTGCCGCGGCAAGTGACCCGCCTCTATAGCACCGAGTTGGCCGAGACATGCCCCGCTTGAGAGGCTAACTTTAGCGTCCGGGTCTTTGCAACCTGGAATATAAGGATATTTTTTTGGATCATCTAAGAAATTAACAAATACAATACTTTTAAGGTAAATATGATTAAAGCTGTGGTATAAATGAGGAGATATTTTACAAAATCAAGCTGTGGTATAAATGAGGAGGTATTATAGTCAAAATCTACGGTCCAAGGATCTTATAAAAAAGAATTTAATTTTTAAGTCAACATAAAGAAAAAACTTGATTCAAGTGTACTCACCTAAGAGTAATGAGTCTATCAGCTCCACAATAACAGGGTCTATATTTTTGCCCCCAAATATGGCCTTGTGTATTTCGGACCTATTGCCCTTTAGCAACTTGTCCAGATGTGAGAACGCATATGCCTTTATACAGGGTATATCATGGTTCAAGTGCTGCAAATACCACTTGATCTTGTCCAAAAAGCCATCAGGCTGGGTTCTCTTCACATGTCTCTTTATAACCATCTTTATTTTATCAGATATTTTCGTATCTTCTAAGAAGAAAAGGTCGGATATATGATAACTCAATAAATTCTCATTGTTCAGAACTAGGTAGTGGAATATTTTATTTATTTCATGAGGTGCATATTCTAATTGCTGTAACAGGGATACCGCCAAGTTAGACATAAGAGGTCCTAGAGATATGGTATCAATGTTATGTATAAACGCTCCCCATGCCTCAGCTAAAATCTTTGGAAATTCCTTCGCCAAGTGAAGAGCAGATCTGAGGGTAGCCAAAACCTTGAACCTTAGAGGCGTCAAGTATTTGACTCCCATCAGTTGCATTATATCCGGAAAACTTTTCAATGCCTTTCGCTTCACCGACAACGCCACTTTCGCGTTAACCAACTTGTGATCAAAATAAGCCAGGACTCCTAGAAACTTCGGGTTCAAAAAGTCCGCAATTTGTGATGTGCTCATAGTCATACTTCCAGTTGGTGTTGATACATCGGGATCATGGCAAGCTAAATATCGACAAGCTTTCAACACTTTTTCAGCATCACAGCAATATTGAAGCAAAAATTCCGTCAAAATCACTCTAAAATGCCTCTTTATTAAGTTCAATACAGAAGTTTTTGTAAGCTTCGCAATAACTTCGAGGCATTTTTTCTGTACCTCGTTGGACTCGGTTAATGAAACGTGAACATAAATGTGCGGGAATCTCTCGATCAAGAAATCTGAAACTGAGCATTGTACTAGGGATGCGATTTCTTCGATCATGGACGGAACTTCCTTTATAGTTACAGAGTATGGCATCAAGTATGGCAGGAAGTGATGTACGTCTTTAGAAATGAAGTCTCTGTACCCAACGAAGCCGAAAGCTCTTACAACTTTGAGGAGTGATATAGCAAAGTCTTTGCCACTGTACAAGCTACACTCAACAAACAGCTTACAGTAGTCTTTCTTATATCGGTGGTAAACTTGGTTAGGCGTATACTCGTGGAACTCACAGACATCTCTTAGACTTACCACAGCCTTTGGTCCAAGAGAACACTGCGGATGCATTATAAAATAAACAAATAATTTTGTCACTGGCAAAATAACTTTGTCATTGGAACACAATCCAAAATCTTTTATGAGGTTCAGTGTGGTAGTCTGATGCATGTTATCATTATTTTCTAAACTAGCCCTTGTTGACTTTACCAGAACGTTGACACATAAGCTAAACGCCGAGTCTTTGTGAGTATTCCATTCAGGGTCTTCCTCAACCTGAAACAAGAAAAAATATTGAAACAAATCACATGACTCTGAAGAAATATTTAACAAATAACACAATGAATACTCACACAAGTATTATCAATAAATGGTCTGAAGGCTTTTAGAACCTGCTCACTGTTGTCCTCATTCAAAATCTCACTAGGTACTCCATAATTGAGTACATAGAAGTGATGACAAAGTCTGCCCAGCAAGTCCCAGTAACCACTGCTTTCTAGTACCGTATACTGTTTCCAGTTCAAAAACTTTGCAAACAAACCTTTCAGACTTGTTATTGTTGAATGTTGATTTGGATTGTAAATATTACTCTCAGAGTAAACCTGAATTTTATGTTGATTGACTGTAGCCAAGAAATCTTCTGAATATCTATTTTTGTCTAACATATGACATTTAGAACATATGAGTTGTAGATTTATTGCATTGTTTGTAAATATGCAATGTCCAAAACAGTCTTTTGGTATAGTTATGACAATTTCATAGGTTCCCAGTGACATGCAGACAATGGATGGTAGAACGGAGGCCACATCAGTCTGAATTTCACAGTCTTTTGTCAGGAATGCTGGCATTAATAGATCCCCTATGAGTTTACTTGCAGAAAACATTTTATTTAGCATAAATAGTGGACATAGTGGTATTACCTGTAAAACATTAAACATTAGTAAATTATGTGTCTAATGAAAGATAAATTAGATTCAAATTGATAAATAAATACTAACTTCTTTATACATGTTTGTAGTCCTATTTTTAAGAAAACCATTAATTAGATAATGCATTATACGGGCCCATGCATCACCTGGTTTCACTTTAAGAATCAGTTGAACTATTAACATATATTTCAGGATCATTGATTTGATGTTGTCACTGTATCCTGAAGTTATTTCGGTTGTTGATGAACCAAAGTTGTTGATGAACCTGTGTTCGGAGAACTGTGTGCTACTTTGTAAGCATATTAGTTGAAGAATTTTGTTATTATCTTCTCCAGACTGTGTTTTGTTAAGAATAACAGTGCTCAATAGGATATCCATATACAATTTGGTACAGTTAATGTCTCCTAGAATAATGCTCTTGTTATGTCCAATCAGCTTTGATAATGCTCCCCAAATTGTATATATATCTTCTTTTACTAGCAGCTCAATCTTAGGCTGAACATTAGGCAGTTGCTCACATAGAATTTTTACTTGTTGCAGTATCCCCAAACAGGAAAAGCACCTCTTCAAGTGGTAGCTTATTAAAAATATGTCAATTTTACTGTCTTCACAGGCTTTTACTGATTTTATTACATTTAGTACTTGTTTGTAAAACCAACTCCCTTCGGAGTCAATAGGTCCGTTCCCTTGTAAGTTAGATTTAACATGTGCCAGTATATGTCTGCAGGAGATCTCCCTTAAAACATCAATTTCACTTGCATCCATATTTGATACATCTATTAAATCTCTTGGAAAATCAACATTTCTGCTCAATGATAAACATTCCAATTTCAAATTGTTACTGAATATTTTACTTCCTGGTGTCTTTAGAATGACTCTACAAATATTCAAAAGAATTCCTTTAATTTCATTATCAGGATTACTATTGCTTTTCATAAAGGTACACATTAGTTTATTTAAGCCATCCAAATATATGGCATCTATTTCCCCTTTTTCATAATATATGTTTAATGACTTTAACAGGGCTTCTAAGCAGTAAAGCAGATCATGATATACTGATGGGAAACATTGATGGAACTTGCAAATGCCAATTTGCTCATAATTACTTATCAAGGTTATGAAAAACCTGAGGGAGTACAATTTTAAATCAGCACTGTAATGTTCAAGCATGTAGAGAATATCAGTAAACAGCTTGTTGTACTCTGTCTTGTGTTTGTTGATATAAATTGAATTTGTTGCTAGAGTCTCTGCGAGAAGCTGTAATGTTAAATCTATTAAGGTTTTGCATGTTTGCAAGTCTTTTACATTGACATAAATAGGTTCCAAGTTAAGTTGTACATTAGGTATTTCTATTTGTTCTGATGTGAAGTTTTCTAGCAGCAGTTCATTTGGTTTTTCACCTTGATTTCTTTTGTAGTACTGGATTAGTTTTGTTAAAACAGAAACATACTCTGAGTGCAAACTATTATAAAAAGATGCAGCATTCATGCACAGTATGTTTAAAATTTTCAATTGAGCATCCTTGCTTGATGCATGAATCCTAGAAAATAGAAGTAAACACATGAATATTAATGCTATCACAAACATCTATTATATTGAAAATTATAGTAATATTTACCTATTTAATTCTTCAACAGACCACACATAAAATAATCTACCAACTAGCCATGTGTTGAATGCATGATAATAACTGTCTGGATATTTGGAGGATCCTGCCCGAGGAACTAACACTTCAGAAAAATCTCTGTAAGAACAACATGACAAATTAATTAACGAAATACATGTTCTCGCTGTACTTAGAATTTAATTTTTGAGAAGCAGTTACAAAAGTTTTACTTTAGCATTTGTGTTCAAAAGGCACTGTGTTGAATGTTCGCTCCGTAAAACCAAATTTGAGTGACTTACCCTGATAGTTTCAAGATAGAAGTAAGCAGCCTGTCCAATCCTTCAGCTGCATGCTCCAAGTTATTAAATAGAACCATTGTGGGAGCATTAAACATTTGCCACACTGCAAATGGGCCATCCTGATTGTCGTCCTCCATTTCAGCAGGTACTTAAGTAACGTCCACTCGCATGAATATAAATTATTTAATATAAGACTTCCAACTTTGTAATCAGCTTATAAATTTTATTTTACAGGCAAAACAATCAAAATTATGAAACAAACAACAACATTGATAAAGCTAAAGCATGACATTGACAGACACTCGCTGATATCAATTCGCGTTTCCCGCCAGTTTCCTTCAACATGTCGAAGCAAGTTTGTGTTTTCATTGGTTTTCATTCACGTTCGAAAATGTATTATGAAAAATTAAGATTATATTCTCGTTTACATATTTTATTATTTTATTTAAAAAAATCGCTCGCGGCCTTCGTAGTGTAGGATCTGTGGGTGGTGAGATTTCAGACCCAGTACAAAAGAGAAGCCACAGCTACAAAAAAATAGCAAATTCTCTTTCCTCTGCTGTTCTTTGCACGCTTAAGGGCTTATTACACTTTACTAAATTCAATCGTCTAAATGATGCAGTTACGAAATTCAGACAAATGTAATCGCATTTAGGAAGGTAGGTTTCACAAAATTATTTAGAAATCTAATTAGGCTACGGTGAAGCCGTCGACAGCCTCGGGCACCATGGTCTGTCGTGCTGCAGAAGTGCTGGTCGTATTGCACGGCATGCCAGCATTAACGACATTATCCGTCGTGCTCTTTGCACCGCCGGCGTACCAGCCGTGTTAGAGCCTAATGGACTGGAACGTGACGATGGAAAGAGGCTTGATGGTATGACGTTGTTGCCATGGAAGTTGGGTAGGCCCTTGGTGTGGGATGTGCGTCGACACCCTGGCGCCATCGCATCTTCCCTGCACGGCAGATCATGCTGGTGCGGCTGCTGCTTCTGCAGAGATCACCAAGCGGCGCAAGTCATCATCATCCTCCGAGCCTTTTCCCAACTATGTTGGGGTCGGCTTCCGGTCTAACCGGATTCAGCTGAGTACCAGTGCTTTACAAGAAAGAAGCGACTGCCTATCTGACCTCCTCAACCCAGTTACCCGGGCAACCCGATACCCCTTGGTTAGACTGGTGTCAGACTTACTGGCTTCTGACTACCCGTAACGACTGCCAAGGAAGTTCAATGACAGCCGGGACCTACAGTTTTACGTGCCATCCGAAACACAGTCATTGGTGTCTAAGATATACTTAGAAAGTACATACAAACTTAGAAAAGTTGCATGGGTACTTGCCTGACCTGGAATCGAACCCGCGCCCTCATACTCGAGAGGTTGGTTCTTTGCCCACTAGGCCACCACGACTCCCCCACTAGGCCACCACGACTCCCAAGCGGCGCAAGTATAGTAACCTTATTGGGAACTATACTTTTGAGCCGTTTGGGGTCGAAACGCTCGGATCATGGGGCCCGAGTTCTCGGGCGCTGTTCAAGGACATAGCGAAAAGGCTTGTCGACGCTTCACGTGATCAGAGGGCTGGGGCTAGGGTTACCATATCTCAGGATTTGTCCTGAGATTTCAGGATTTTTCGACTCTTCTCAGGATTCCGGCCGGATTTAGCAAATCTAGTGATAGCTCAGGATTTTGAATAAAAAACAGGTTACATTTTAAAGATCTCTCTTATTAAACTACTAAAAATAATCTTCTTTCGGTAACAATTGTAGTTAAAATCAATACTTATGTATTAATTTAAAACAAACTTAAAATAATCTTCTTTTGGTAACAATTGAATTAAAACGCGTGCGCAAGATCCGCAGTGTATATGTTACAGCCATAGTGATTAAATATATATTTTACATAATCACTGTTCATTATATATATTACTTTATCCAAATTGAGTAGATATTATAAATAATAGCTAGATAATATGTATAATATGTAGATTTATTACTTTGGCTGTAACATATACAACGATAATAATACGTTTTTGAGAGAAAATTCTCATCTGTAGAAAATCTCAGGACTTTTCCATGGAAATCAGGCCTTTTCTCCGGACTTTTGATTTTTTCATCTGGTAACCCTAGCTGGGGCCCGATTCTCCTAATTTTACTTAAGCAACATACGATTCACATTCGACTGCGATCCAATCACGACTCGATTACGATTGAAGCGTATGTGACATTCCGTTATTTTTTATTTGAAATAAAAGTTTTTATCCTTTTCTGTCATTCAATAATGATAATCATTTTGTCTGCAAATGATTTACGATTGCAATATGATTGTAGAGCAAACTACCGTATAAACCAAAATAGCAGACCAATCGCAAACCAATCGAATGTCGTTGGAATATGATTGGTCTTATATTAGTAGTAGAATGCCCAATATGGTTAAAACTGCTATTGCAATCATATTGCGATTCGATTTCTATTCAATTTTGACATTATTAACTAAGGAGAATCGGGCTCCTGGCTTGTTCTTTGGACAAAGAATTAGCATTGCCATTCAACGTGGCAATGCAGCCAGTCTTCTGGGCACGTTTCCGGGGGACAGCGATGCGGAGGAGTACTTCGACGCCTAACCCTCAGCTGGTTTTTGGTTTTGTTTTGTTATTTTCTATTCCCTTTTTTATTTTTATTCTGAGGGGTGACATGATTTATTTACATAGTTATATACACAGATATTTACAACAAAAAAAAACTATCCTAGTAAAACAAAAAAAAAAAAAAAAAATTACACTATATCTAAAAGGCGTCAAAAAATTCATCCCCATCGCTGTCAACTGGGAGCGTACCCAAGAGGCTGGCAGCATTACCTCGTTGGATGGCCATGCTGATCCTTTGTCCGAGGTAATAGCCAGCCTTTTGGTCACGAGAAGCGTCAACCAGCCGCCTAGAGAGATCTTTAAATAAGGTGTGCGCATTCGGACCCCACGACCCGAGGGTTTCAACCCCAAACGGTTCGAAAATATAGTTGCCGACGAGGCCACTATATTTCCGCCGCTTGAGGTTCTCCGCGGCCGCAGCGGCAGCAGCAGCACAGCACGCAGAACTTGGAAGATGGGATGGCGCAAGAGTATCGACGCAGGTTGCGTCCCATACTAAAGGCATTTTATACATTTTATTCTTGATTGTACATAATAATTTATTTTGTAAATATAGTATTAGAAGTAGAATAGTAAGTTTGTATTAGGCTACTAAATTTAGTCAAGTGTAATAAGCCCTTTAGCTTACACAGCTTTACAGGGGTTCGATTCTGCTAATTTTTACTTGAGCGACATACGATTCACATTCGACTGAGATCCAATCACGACTCAATTACGATTGAAGCGTATGTGTCACTCGGTTATTTTTTCTTTTAAATAAATGTTTTATTTTCTGTGATTCAATAAGAAATCATATTGTCTGCAAATGATTTACGATGCAATATGATTGTTGAGCAAACTACCGTATAGTACTTATAGACCAAATGGCAGACATTGGCAAACTGCGTCAGCTATACAAACTAAGCTAAACTAACTTAGCTCTATTGGTCTGCAATCCATCAAAACCTTACTAGTCCCAAACCCGTGTCCCAAACGGATTCACTCTAGTTGGAAGGAAAGTATAAAATTATCAAAATAAAAATCCAAGCAAATAATTTTCATGTTTTATTGGTACGTCGTATTTATACATCATATAACTTAAAATATTATAACAAAACAATTACCACATCAATGAAGATAATTAAAATAAAATATTAGAATTTCTCATTTATATTAATATATCTAAATAAACTACGGTTTACGAACGACGAATATTTTATACATAATTATTTGCATTTACATAGATTACAAGGCCTTTCTAACTAAAAGAATGCTAACAACTACAGCAAATGATTTATTGGGACAGATTATTTTTATATTTTGTTTTTTTGATGGTGCCATATTTGTCGCGAATTGAAATCTCCATCTAGCTTAACGGTAATATAAATAATTGCTAATCTATCTGTGACAATTAAAAGCATCAAATCTGCTTCACTTATAAAAGTTACAATATTAATTGTTTTCCGAAACGCAAGTCCTTTGTCCTTTTCAATAGAAACAAACTATAATTTACACACCATCCCACATTTACAACATTTATAAGTAAAGGCATTTAATTTTATCCTCTATAAATCTCAAATTTATCTATACATGACAATATTTTGGTTTTAAAACTCACAACATAGCACAATGTCTAAGTGCATAATAATTATTGCATATAGTTTTATATTACGTAATATTAGAACAAGTATTATTATTTCCAGTCATTTGCAGAGATCACTCAGTGTTGGAACCATTCTCCTCAATCGAAACTAATCAGTTCCCCCGTGTTATTATTATGTTCGGGTTTCCCTGGTGACTGTGCTTGCTGATTGGTACCTTGTTGTGGTAACTGTCCTTGTGGCACATTGGGCTGCTGCATTTTCTGTTGGCCTGGAATGTTTTGTGCAGGCTGTCCTTGCTGTAGTTGCGGTTGCATCTGCTGCGGGATTCCCATTTGCTGAGGAATCTGCCCTTGCATTGGAGGGCCTTGCTGCATCTGCTGCACTGGACCCATTTGCATCTGATGACCCATGGGTATCTGACTGGGGTTTCCAGGTTGTATTTGACCTTGCATCATTTGTTGGTTTGGCAGACTAGTAGGAATTTGTCCTTGATTTACTTGTTGTGGACCAGGTATTTGGCCTTGTGGATTTTGTCCTGGGTTAATCATTGGGCCCTGAGACTGAATTTGTTGCCCTTGCATCATTTGCATTTGCTGGCCAGGTTGTTGCATTCCCTGGCCAGGCATTGTCATCGCTTGATTGAGAGGCATCTGTTGCTGATGGTGTTGCGGTGGCATCTGTTGAGCTTGGGTTTGGGGTACTTGTTGTCCAGGTCCAGGTGGTAAATTTTGCCCTACTTGTGGCATATTGTTATTCATCTGCATTCCTTGTGGCTGGCCAGGCATAGTTTGACCCTGCATCATTTGCTGCCCTTGCATTGGCATTTGTTGCCCAGGCATAGGCATTTGTGACTGTGCTTGAATATTTGGAGCTTGAGATCCTGGTTGTTGAGTATTGACTTGGTTCGGAATATTCATATTTTGATAGCCAGACACTGGGATCTGCTGATTAGGATTTGGTTGATTGCCTTGCATAAGAGGCATTCTCATATTCTGCATTTGTAGTCCAAGCATAGGATTACCTGTATTCATTAATGGTTGACCCATATTTTGCTGATTGATATTTTGTTGGCCTACAGACATTGGAGGCATCATAGCGTTAGGTTGCTGCTGAGGCTGGTTTGGCAAATTCTGCTTTGGCAACTGTGCATTTTGCCCATTTTGTTGTGGAATGTTTTGTCCTGGCATGCCATTAGCAATGGCTTGTGGTCCGATTTGATGCATACCAGATTGTACGGGCATGCGCATCTGATGCATTTGCTGTAACATCATCTGTTGTTGGATTGGTAATTGCTGAGATAGGTTGGGTCGTAAGTTAGACTGCGCCATTGACTGTTGAGCGCTGACTGATGTTTGGTTGACAGGGCCGGCGGATGTCGACAATGCCGCGAAAGTGTTCGTTAGCTGTGGCATGGACTGAATAGTCGCCATTGGATTTATGTTCATCGGCATGTTAGCAGTGGATATTTGTGCTTGTCCGGGCACAGGGCCCGGTACATTGCTGTCGGTTGTTGCTTGTGGCATCATCTGTGGATGAAACTGTGGGTTTCCATAGATTGGTTGGTTTGGATAACCACTTGGGAACTGTTGTTGTAAAGAAACACCTGGCATGTAAAAGTTATTAGCATTCATCAAGTATTGATGCTTCTGTTGTTCTTGTCTCATCTGCATTTCTCTTTCTTGTTCCTGAAATTGGAAGTTACATACACATTTAATATCAACTGTAATATCATGATCATTTTAAATATGTTTACAAAATAAGATATGTTACCTGAACTCTTTGCAAAGCTAGTTGTCTTTGGTACTGTAGGTATTCATGTTTCTTCTTCCTCATTGCCTGCAGTTTGGCAGCCATTTGCATTTGCCTCTGTCGCTCGGCTGCCTCCGCGGCGGCGGCGACTCGCGCCGTGTGCTCCGCGCGTAGTGTATCCAGAGCCGCGCGGCTGTCACGGATTTGAGTCACTTTGTCCTGTAAAACGTCAAAGATAAAGGTTTTTATCATAGAACATTATAAAAGTGAGAATTTTAGATGTGCATGTTTCTCGTTATGTACTTAATAAGTTTACCTGTAAACTCTCTAGGTAGACGCGTTTGTCATCTTGTTGTTGGATGTAACGTAGCAGACGTGAGTGCATAGCTGTGATGTTCATGAAAAGGGTCTGAACTGCGGTATCATTGGCGATCGACCGTCCTCTGTGGAATTATGAAATAATGTTATTATAATATTCAAAATTTTGGATGGAAGCATAATTGCAAAGGTATATAATATAAATAATAATAAATTCGTACCGCGAGGAGTTGCTCTTCATTCTGTTTACAAATATTTCTACTTGAGATTTCAGTGTTTCCACAAACTCATCAATTTCTTTGTCCTCTGCATCATCATCTTGGGCCTTAGTTGTAGAAGGCTTGGGGAATTCCTGCAAAATTAATATGTTATTTATAAACACTCTTAAATGCAGAAATCTCATCTTATTTCTAACCTAAGAACTAAATTAAAATCCTTTTATCTCCCATAACATATATACGTAGTATACATACTTCGGTAGTATCAGAGGCATGAGAGGCGGGTGCGGGCGCGGTGGGCGCGACGGTGTTGTCGCGAGAGATGCGCTGCTCCCAGTAGTTGCGGTCCAGGTACCGCGACAGCTCAGAGTTCGCCTGCGTGCTGTGCTCCGGAGACGCCGACACTGAAGATGGTGTTGGTGACACTGCCGAGTTAATACACATATGACTCAAATGGTATTTAGTTTGTAGTACTTAATATAATAAAGCTGTTTTTATTCACTGTTGGGAAGCTAGACTGTTCCCGAATAAAATAGGCCATATATTATCAGGGTACGGGCATGAGTTCCCCCCGTCCGCGGGTGAAATCGCGGGGAAACAGTATTTTAAATTAGGCTTTCACACTTGAAGCTAAAATCTGAGTTGAAAATAAATTGATCCAAATTGTCAAGAATGAATAACATTACGTAGTTAATTAGCTATAGGTAGCATAAATAGGTAATATATTTATTTATATTCCTAAATTAATGAATCATCACAACGTGGACTATGTATTAATTACACCAAGTTCTATGTACTTACAAGTCGGATGCAGAGGCGCGGGATCAGGCGCGATGTGAGAGCGCGACTTGCGTTCTTTTTCCTTCTGTTCGGCCTCAGACTGGCTAAGAGCGAGCGCCAACTGCAATTCCTCTTCCTCTTGTAACTCTTCGGCAGTCTTGCCTCCCGTACGTTTCTGGAGTTGTATATAAAATTGTGATTTTTGTGGTGAATGGGTAAATTCAAGTCTACAAACTTAGACACTGTGGAGCAATTCTTATGTTATACTTTAAATATAGATCAGTCTAATCGTTACTAATATTATAAATGCGAAAAGTAGGTAATTGTCTATCGCGTTTTCAGGCCAAAACCGATCAAAATTTGATTACACTTTGGTGCACATATACTTTTTATTCAGGCGACTGTAAGTAGACCCATGGAGTACAACTACATAGTAAGTATCTAATATTTTATAAGTATTCACACATCAAACCAAATCTTACTTACAAAAAGTTTTAAGATAACTTCATGGATCACAATTGAAATTGAATGTGACCCACATGATTCATTGAATTCGAGTCATATTTTATCTTTCAAGTAATCAATTTAGGTTATGAATACAATAAAACAGCAATTACAATAAGATATTGTTTATTTTACAGAAAATCATACATCTACCAATCATTATCTAGCTAGGAGAATATAAATTTAAATAACATATAACTTCTAATGAGAAAATTAAAAATATCTTAATAATAATCATGTCAATTAAATGTCAGTACAGTAATGAAATAGAAATATAGGTTCTAAACATGATAACAGTCAAGTAAGAAATTACCTAGCATAAGGTATATTTAAAACTATTCCATACAAATATTAAACTGGAAATTCATAGCATGTAGGAGGTAAAGTTAGGTTAGTTTTGTCTCATGCGCCTCACAAACTTAGGAGTTTCTGGCACAGTGAGGGGGGCAACAGACTTCTCTGGAACAAATGGTGCAACAACAGTTTTAGGGACAGGTTTTGCATGATGTATCAGTTTTGCTCTCAACTTAGCTCTTGCTAACTCCTCTGCTTCTTCCTGTTCCTTCTCGTGTAACAGTCTCAATCTTTCCTGTTCCTCTTCTTTTTCTTTCAACAGCTTGTCAAACCTCTCTCTTTCAGCTGCACGCTTCTCTGTAGTGAGCTCAAATGGAGCAGACTTCAGTTGATGCACTGGCTGAAGCACCGGTTTAAATGGTTCCTTGTAAAGTACTACTGGTAGCTTAGCTTCAAACTTTATGTTTTCTTTGTTTTCTGAAGATGTGGAAGAACCTCCTTTGGCAACAGTGCTCTGCATACGTTTTTTGACAGCCCCTGGTACAGGGTGTGCTTTGAATGCAGTAGCTTGTTTGCGTTCCTCCTCTATCTGTCGCTTGATTCTTTCCTCCCTGCGGCGTTTCAGTTCCTCATCCCGCTTTTCAAATGAAAATGGCTCTGGTTTAACTGGGCCCATTCTAGGATGATGTTTTTCTTCAGGTTTTTGAGGTTTCATTATAAGTAAGTTATCACTTCGAAGTTGATCAGCAGAGTTTGCTCTTTTGTAGCGGAACTTAGGACTGATGGGTTTGGTTACATGTACTGGAGGTTTTACGGGTATATGGGGCTTCTCAAGAATGTGTTTTGGAGCTGGCCTAGCTTTAAATTGATGATGTTCATTAGATGTTTGAGCAGCTTTCTTTTGTATTTCTGTCAGTTTGAAAGGCTCTGGAACTGTGACAGGTTTCTTAGGTACCTCAGGAAGGTTAGTGCCTTCTATGACAGACTTTGGAATCGGATTAGCTTTAATTTTATGTTTTCTGATTTCTTCAAGTTCCTTTTCTTCGATTTCCTTCTGGGATAATATATGTGTCGGCCTGTGGCGAGTCTTAGATCGTAGCATAGGTGACTGAGGAACTGTCAGTCCTGATCGTCCATTCTGTCCTTGCGAACGGAATATTTGAGGACGCGTCGTATGAAACCGACCAGGAGTGTCCTTTTGAAAATGATAAATAGCTTCGGCCATTGAAACAAATTTCGTTCTGGATAACTCTTGTGGCGCACCCGATGGTTTACGATGCCTGTGGTACACGTCTTCACTATCATGGAATTCCATTTTCACGAGATCTTCTCGAAGTGCAGCAATATCATTCATAGACATGGATTTTCTTATATTACCAAAATCATTGTCATAGTAATCCAAGCGATTGTGATCACCGAAATCCTCTTCAATTGGAGTAACAGGTTCGTCTTTTATGTGTAACTTGCCATTTGGCGTGAAATAAATTTCACCACGAAAGTTCGTCACATTTTTAGCCATTGCTGTGCACTAATATTTAACAGAGTATTGTAAAACAAAACAATGTATTATTGAGTTCGTTTAAGATTCGTTATTTTCAAATGAAGGAGAACAAACTTCGAAACTTGACGTGTTTGGTGTTGCCATAAATAATTCGCAATTTCCCCACAAGACTGATGTTTTTTTTTTACTCTGCACAATTTAATTCAAGCGAAAAACATTTAATTTGTGTAGATAGCAAAACCTCCTTTTTGAGAGGACTCCTCAAATTAAATAGTTGCCAAAAAGTTATAGAGGGCGTTTCCCTTTAGTTCAAGCTTACTTTATAAAAAAAAAACTATTCTAGTATAAAATCTACATAGAGGGCGTTGTACATACTACGCGAGTACACCTTTGCAAAGTTAAAAAAAAAACATTGCACCGAGCCCTTGGACTCGAGACCCAAGAAACTCGGATTTCTGGACAATTGATTTTAAAATCTCTCGGGACATTCGGATAACAAACTGACTTCTTTTCTCCTTTTATTGTTGATGACAAAAACGTTTCGTTAAACCTGAAAATTATATGCTGTTACGTTCCTTGCATTCATGTTCAAATAATGAAAAAAAAAATCCCTCATTTAATCATCAAAAACAAAGTACCATTTAATGAATATATATTTTTAGTATGGTAACATTTTCTTTCATTCGTTCAGAAATCTATTTTCATGCTACAGCATCAATATTTTTTTTATGTATACGTACAGAAATATCATCTTCATGTAAATCCAGTACATAAAATAAAAAATATTTACATTAAAATATTAGATTTCAAATTATGTTTATTTCAAAGACTTAAAAAAAAGTCTTATGTTTCTGTATCTGTTTCCGAACGAAACCGCATCTGTCAAACACGAATTATTCTGGCGTGATCATGTTTTTTCGGTGAATTCATGCAAAAGCCGTGGTTGTTGAAAACATAAATATTTGCTTATTACTTTGACTTACTGAATTAAATTGGAAAATACGGATACACAAAAATGACACAAACTTCGTTACCGAATCCTAATACACTTTTACCTCTCGAACTTGTGGATAAGTGTATAGGTTCTAGGATCCATATTATCATGAAAAATGACAAAGAAATGGTTGGAACTCTACAAGGATTCGATGATTTTGTGAATATGCTGCTAGATGACGTCACGGAGTACGAATCAACGCCGGAAGGAAGGAAAATCACGAAACTAGATCAAATCCTATTGAATGGCAACAATATTGCGATGTTGGTGCCTGGTGGTGAAATGCCTGGTGATTCTTACGAAGGACAGTGATGTGATTCCTATGTAGTTTATAAATAAAGTATTTTTAAGCTCTAATTTTTTTGTTTTTCATTTTATCAAATTCATGATAAAACATTGCACAACAATAAGAGAAATATTGGTAGTGATAACAGGTTAAGCTTGTTTGATTTCATTCAGTTTCTATTGTTGTCACCAAATCAAAATAGTGCTTGCATCCTATACAATCTTCTCAGTTAAACTAAACAAAATGAGTTAAACCTTACCTGTGGTTGCGCAGCAGGTCCATAGTCACTGGAAGTGTCCACAATTTCCAGCTTGGAAGAAGATGGCGGCGGCCGGCTCACTTTATCATAGCAGGCGTCACAAACACGCACCTGTCAACAACTTATTATTGAAATGACCAATATAAGAAAAATGAGCTGAACTTGTATGGTTTTTTTCTTTAACTAGCCTGAATAACATTAAAGACTGGGTATGTAATTTTTGTGTAATTGAGAGGATTCTCCATATAGGTGCTTACCTCTTTTTCAATTCCGAACTTGGGCAACGTCGATTGCTTGGCACTACACTGTTGGCAGAAGACTTGGCCGCATGCACGACAATGGTGCCGCCTTACCATCAATGAAAATGCCACGCGACATCTATCAGACAACAAAGGAAAACATAAGGCCTATGTTATCTAAAAAAGTACTGTTAAGATAGCCTCGTTCTTAAGGAAAATTGAGGTCACCATAACTTTGTATAAGGAAAAAGAAAGAATCAATAGTTTTCTTAATATTTGCTCAACATGTACATTTTGAACTGAGAATTAGTGTTGGTATTTGCATAAATATCCTACTGTCTTTTAAGGGTACAATAAAATAGAACACATACCTATGACAAACTTCTCCATCTGCCCACTCTGGTGCTGTATCAGCAGAGAACATCGCGTCAGACTCCTTGAGTGGAGGGAACTTGTAACACTCAGCCTTCAGAATGTTCACAGTATCCTATTCACAAAAGAACACATACATACAACACTACACATAAACCACTATGACTAAGCAGATTCACTTGTTGTCCTAAATGGGTGTAAATTGACACAAACTATCATTATTTTTTAGTTTTACAGGATAAAACTTCACAATTCTTTATTAAAATAATTTTATAGTGAGGCTTTAGAAAAAACTTCGACACCACAATAGAACGTCAGCACAAACTGTTTATGTTGTTTCATGAGATTATGAATCATACTGTGTCTGACTGATAACGTGACGCGTCATTCAAAGGTACAGCTATACCCACTACACAGGTATTATAATGTTTGTGTAGAGAGGTACTTGTTTATGTGAATGTATGCAGCATCTGTGCCCGCATGGAAACTGGTTGGAAAGCGGCTGTTTTGAATGACCGATATGTAGGTAGGTATATTGAATCGAAAATAACTTTTATAACAGATAAACTTACGCATTGTTTTATGGAAAATACAGTAACAATGAGTACAGCTCACTATCGTTCCTACTTATATTTATGTAGTTGAGGTTTATTTAAACATATTATACCCACGTAATGTGTAGGATATATATTTATAGCGTAGTATATACACAGATATAAAATCACTCCACAGGACATTGCTATCACAAACCGAACGCGTAGCGTAAGTAAACAGAACAATCATTCGAATTTGCCATCGCGAGCAGCCCGACTGATTAGATTCAATTAAATGAGCTCTTACATGCATGGGCGTAAGTTCCTCTTATTCAAATCTTGGTAGAGTCGTGAGGTACTTACAGTAAAAATAATCACTATTAAAGTTATTTTTCGCTACTGACTATGCTGTTCACTACAATGTGGCAATGACATGAAAGCCCGACGTAATTAAGTTACAGGTGCGGTTGGATAGATCAATATTGCAAAGAACGTTGTTTAACCTTGGCTGGGGCAAAAACGTTCAGTGAACTGTGGCAATTTTATATTTTACAGTAGACATTTTTTTTACTTAAGTAGAAACATAAGTTTGTCAAATATGTAGTTGTGACGAGATATTTATTTAATAGTAATTCAAGCGATTTATTTCGTCGAATCTTTAAGTTTATGGCTTCGAGTGCCATCGGTTACATCGATTCTATACATGTCAACAAATACTATCTCTTTATAAATTATAACAACATCAATACATGGCTATGCATTTTACAGTCTTTCAATAGTTACCGACATTCTTAAGATAGGCCTAAGTTATACCCAATTGGTTGTATTTTGATCAAAGTTATTGAGTAAGATTTCCCAGCGGTTGCCTAATTAAGATATATTAAAATAAAGGTATTTGTGTTTCCACATACCCACAGCTGTGAGCTGTATAGTGTCTGTAATTTATTTATTTATTTGTAATACTTTTTGCACAAACAGTACAATGGCGGACTTAACGCCTTAGGCGTTTTCTCCCAGTCTACCTTTGGGTGGTGGATGGGGAAATAGCAGTGGTAGGTGCAGTTTTTAATATAATCTACATGCAAAGAAAAAATATATATATAGAATACTAGCTTTTGCCCGCGACTTCGTTCGCGTGGAATAGTGGCATCCGGCAGATTTTTGGTTTGAACAATAGATGGCGCTGTATGTCCGGAATAAATTGTATTTTTTATTTTTATTTTTTTGTAATAAAAACTATCCTATGTCCTTCTCCTGGCTCTAAACTACCTCCCTGCCAATTTACAGCTAAATCGGATCAGCCGTTCTTGAGTTATAAGTGAAGTAACTAACACGACTTTCTTTTATATATATAGATAATGTAGGTACATGAAAACAAAAAAGTGTTATTATTGTGTAACTAAATACTATCCTAAAACAAACAAAGTACCTACTATATAGAAAACAACTACAAAATGAAACTGTGTTTAAAAAGTAATATTACGATGATAATTATATCGCATAAACAAATTAGCGCTGCATTCAACCGTTCAGTAGGGAGCCGAACGCGCGAGTGAGCCGCGCGGCATGGTATCTCGTTGAGCTACACCCCCCTCCCGGCTTGCCCGTAAGCACCGCCTCTCTCCCGCCGCGCCGGCCAGCGCAGAGAGCGAGTTGGTTTTGTTTCGGAGTTATTTATCATTGTAATCTTTAACCCTTTCACCGCCACGCCATATCGGTATTCCTATGCCCTGTACGCCAAGCCCGAAAATCTTAATTCTAATAAATCTTAATTAAAATCTTAATTAAATGATTTAATAGGTTTATTTTGTATTTTTCTGCGACCTGTTTTTTGTCGAGTATAGCCGTCGTTGGCGCACAGGGCACGCTTGCTCATGTCGGCTATAGCCGACATTGGCGTTCAAAAGGTTAAAGTTTTTTGTTGAAATTAAGTTATGTCAAAGACAATTTTATTCACAATTTAGTACTCTTAACCAACAACATATTTATTTGAATAAAGATATTAGAAATATTATTATGTTGATACAACTTAAACAAATTATTTCGACCAAATTAGGTACCATAAAAACGGTTTTTGTGAGTTAATCTTAAAAGATAGACATACACTGTCGCGGACTGTTTTTTAGATCATTAAAAGAGGTATTATTCTTTAATACATATTTTTTGTGTATCTTGAACCGTTTTCACGGCGCACGCAACGGAAGGCTTCAAAGATGAAATAATTTCTCCCGTTTTTTACACATTTACCACTATATCTTTGCTCCTATTGGTCGTAGCGTGATGTTATATAGCCTATAGCCTTCCTCGATAACTGGACTATCCAACACAAAAAGAATTATTCAATTCGAACCAGTAGTTTCGGAGATTATCGCGTTCAAACAAACAAACAAACAAACAAACAAACAAACAAACAAACTCTTCCGCTTTATAATATTAGTATAGATATGCATAATAATACATAAACATAATATATATACATACATACATACATACATACATAATTAACATTAGCTTCATATTTATTTATTTACGCTTCTTCTATTTTGTTTGTTGAAGTTTTTCATTTGTACAAATGAACACCTTTATGGGGGATTTACACGGGTGACTACTGGTACTTTAGCCGCACTATTTTTGCTGCGCGGCCAAAGTCGGATGCTTCCTTTGGGGCTTCAGTCTCTTGCGACTTAGCCATTTAGTTAGATGGTCGATTTATGCCGCGCGGCAAAAATCGTGCGGCTTTAGTCACCCGTGTAAACCCCCCATGACTTCTACATTGCAAATTGAAGTTAAGGCTTATTATTGTTGTGAGTGGAAGTCATACAACCAAAAGTTATTAATTCCCAATAATAATCAAAATACCTGAACGGCTCTGTATTTGGGAGAGTTTCGGAACGCAAAGGCCCAAGCTTGAATCAGTTCAAGGATTTTGTTGCGAAGGTTTTCATGTTGTGTAGTCTTCACAAGATCTCGGAGCATTTCACAGAACGCTTTGGATGTAACTTCATCATGGACGCCAGAACCTGTGGATATGTGAACCATTTGAAACCAGTTGAATATAATATTTTTATGATTTTAATAATTAATTCCAATTAGAATTAATAAATCAATGGTATGCTTATCTGCACCTATATGTTGGCATCATCTTTTAAAAAGTACTGAATTATTCCTGTTGAACAATTCAGGCAAACAAGGTGCTAATGTTTTATTTTGCCACTTTGATAATAAGCATATATTTTTTCATTACTTTATCAGATTCTGGTAGGAATCTTATTTACTGATAATCATAGTTGCCATCTCATCACAGATACCTTTTATTTCGTGAGAGCTCCTCTTGAAACAAAAGGTAACAAGGTCATGTAATTTACTACATTTTCCCAGCAATACTGAACATCATAATAATTATATTTTACTGTTGAAACCATTAGAGTCCATAAAGTCTCATCTTAATTTCAAGTATAGTATAATCTGTGGATATATGTACTTACTAGCTTTTGCCCGCGACTTCGTTCGCGTGGAATAGGGACTTCGGCAGATTTTTGGTTTGACCAATAGATGGCGCTATATGTCCGGAATAATTTTTTTGTTTTTATATTTTTTGTAATAAAAACTATCCTATGTCCTTTCTCAAGTTCCAAACTATGTCTGTACCAAATTTCACATAAATCGGTTCAGTAGTTTAGGCGTGAAGAATAGACAGACAGACAGACAGACAGACAGAAAGACAGACAGACAGAGTTACTTTCACATTTATAATATTAGTTAGGATTTACATAACAGTAATTATGATGCTATTATCGATTTTGCTCTTGTTGTTTACAATTTGTGAAATAGTATACTATATGTACCTATATGTGGGGAATTATAATGGTTTTCATACAAGAACCATGTACTCAGCCTAAATCCAGATTAAACAGATTACCAATAAGAATACTATTGGATATAACATCATCAATCTTTTCTTAGCCTGTAAGAGCTGTTTTAAAAACCACACTTGAAACTATATAGTATTCCAAAATAAGATAATAACGAAAGGTTTGAGCCATTTTGCTCAACACTCAAGTCTTAAGGCGAGGAATTGGTCAACAATAATTCCATAACCGGCACGCGCATCTAAGGCGCCAAAAGGGGTCGGAGCGTCTGAGCGGGGCGAGGATAACAATACGCGCGCTAGCTTATAACTAAAAGTCGTAAGCGACAAAATGGTTTTGTAATTTTATTATTTAGAAATGATAATTTGATAAAAATTCCTTCTACAATTTTAAAGAGTATGTATATACTCAACTACTAAAAAAGTTAAGAGGCTTAAATCGGTCCCGTTTGCCCATAATATGTGAATCTCTTTTTAAAAAGAGGTATGTTTGATATATTTTTCTCTGTTATAAAAGTTACCTAATCATGTTTTGACGTCTAACAAAATAAGGTTTATATCATGAACTTTCAGGTAACCAAGTTGTATTTTGATCCGTTTTGTATTTACTGAGAAAAATTGAGATCCTTGGCGCCAAAAATTCCAATTCGTCCTCTTAAGGTGGATACAGTGCCGTAACTAGGGCGGTGCCAGCGGTGCCCAGGCACAGGGCGCAGACCCTGGAGGGGCGCAGAAATGACCAGACCAGTATCTAGTTTTGTTTCATGCATGGTAGTTAGTAGGTACATTTTGTTTTATTGCGAATATGGTGTAGACGCGCCCTCTGTACTATCTATATCTATATGGCATTTTTCAAGCGATCTTGAAACAACAACACTTGTAAAGGTGGTTTTATATTTGTCTGATGTGTCGTGACGTGACGCGTCAGAACGGTATCGGTTTAAGTCCCAAAATTTTAATTCATAGGCGCCAACACCAACAAAGAGTTATCTACGTTTGGGCAACATTTTAAGTCATTTTTGTTTTGAGTTCTAAAATACCTATAACAAAAAATTTCGCGCTCGCTTCGCTCGCGCAATCAGAACCTGTGTTCCCGTGTTTTTGCATTCACCAACCAGCAATAAGTTATGTACGATTGGGCTACATTTTAGGTAATTTTTGCTTGGACTTGTGAACTATGAACAAAAAAATTCGCGCTCGCTTCGCTCGCGCAATCGGTAACTACATATATTATGTCTCTGTTTTTCGTATGGGTTTGAATTGCAGTTGAGGGCGCCGTAGAAATCTCGCCCAGGGCGCTAGTAGAATTAAAGCCGGCGCTGATTGTAGCCTATGTGTTATTCTGATGTATAAGCTATATTATTGTAAAGTTTCATTAAAATCCATTCAGTAGTTTTTGCGTGAAAGAGCAACAAACATCCATCCATCCATGTATACAAACTTTCGCGGTTATAATATTAGTAGGATGGTAACGTTCACACTAGTGCGTAACGTGTTGTGTTGTGATGGCTTATGTATTGAACCGATACAGTTCTGACGCGTCACGTCACGACACATCAGACAAATATAAATCCACCTTGTCTTGCTCGCAATATTACATACCTACACAAACAAAAGTACCTATACCGTAACTATGAGACAATTTTTGTCTATATTCATTTGGAGGGCGCCACTTCTAACTTAGAAGTTCTAAGCAAATCTGTCAATCTAGCTGAGGAGATGTACATGTAGTTCACGTTACGCTATCATTGCTGTCAGCCACATTCATTGGTCCTCCCTTTATCTTTGATTTTATTCATTAACTACGCATGCGGCGTTACTGACGCATTCGGCATTAGCGTGCGAGAGATAGATTTTGAATAAACAATTTTTATCTTAAAGAAATCTACTAAGTACCTATACCTTCGTAAACAAAAAATAGATAGATTTATTTTTATGCACATTTGTCCACTTTATTGTCAGAGCCTGGTTAGAGCATTTTTCAAGGGCGCAGTTTTGAAAGCTCGCACCGGGCGCATAAAAGGCTAGTTACGGCACTGGGTGGATAAATAGGTGCTACTATTTGTATACTATAATAAACCTTGGAATGCATAAACTTACCACAGTTTTTGACAATACTCTCAAGGGTGAGCAGTGCAAACATAGCCTGGTGTGGGTTTGATGAGTACAATTTCTTTTTGACTGCTGTCACTGCATATTTTGGTCTGCAACAAGCATTGTTTCTCTTACAACCACTTTATGGATAAATCCACAACAATTTAACAGCTTTATTTTACTATGAAGACTACTCTATAAGCAATATGTTCTGAATATGAGAAAAATAGTTTAACTTGGGATTTATATCACATCACAAGAGTTTTAACAGTAAGTACAAATTTACAATACAGTGATAGTTCACCTCTGACACTACAGAAATATCTATTATAGAAGCAGAGAAAACAGGTAGGCATTGCATAATGCATATGACCGTGTTCAAGATCACATATATTCCTATAATATATTGTTGTAACAGATCACAAACATGGTCTATTTATTCCACACCAATCTATTGTTACCTACAAACATAACTTGAATTAACTTGTAATTAATGATTAATGTTAATAAATATTGGTATTCAATATAATAGTGCCCAGGCTTTTATAAACAACCCAATTATATTACATGCAAGGCGTAGTATGTATTGATATAAAAATGAAATTCAATAACTAATAACATATTTATCTTCAAGTTGTGTACAAAATAGTGTCATTGACTGATTACTATTAGTCATTTAATTATGATATGACTAACCATGTACCACTTCAATTCTAGAGGTATTTTAATAATTCAAACTGGAAATCATCTTCCAGCTCACAACTTAAGGGTCAATGATGCTTTAATACATAATTAGATAAACATTGTTTTGACCTTTTCTGTAACATTATGATGTTGGTCTAAAAATACTTACGAACAATCGTTCTGTCTAATCAAATCACATATTTGTAGGATTGTCGGCCAATCGGGGTCTAGGCGTAGATTACTTGTAGCTTTATCTAGAACAAATTATTTCACCATTTTAGAATGGTAATCACCAGAGGTAGGTATTGATAATGAATCGTGCTTTGTTGGCTACTGTAAAGCTTAGTAGTCATATCCGGAAAGTATACCGTTACAGTAAGACAATTTTGGAAGAAAAATAAAGAAAGCAAATGCTAATCAGAGAAAACTGCCCAGTAAAATAGTGACAACGAACTTAATTTCTGTTGTGATCGTAGGTGATGATGCGGCACAAAGGAAATTGTGTTTTCTAAACTTACCAAGCAACTTATCAAAATTATTAGCTCGAAACATCTTTTCCTATGGAAACGCAATAATAAACTTTTGTTTTAGAAAATCAACAGTGATTGATTCGATGGACAGAAAAATGACAGCACACTTTTGTCATTTTTTATTTTTGTTCTGAATGTTGGCACTACAATACAGTGTTGCCAGTATTCCTTTGTTTATGCAATGCACGTTCCACGAAAATAAATACAAACAAAAAAATATTTTTTTTTTCTATTTTTTATAAATAAATCATTTTTGTTATGACTAGTATAGGGTTTTTTTTAAGGTATAAAAATATACTACAATGCTTAGGTGTAAATATTTCCATAATAGTTTGATAACTGAAATACGTCTTATTTGGACATCTAAAGGTATGGTAAGGTCTTTAACTGATACACTGTCCGTTTGAACCGAGCGAGCGCTATCGCTCGGAAAAACTGAGCCGAAAATCCGCTAGTTTATACTCTACGAGAAAACTGTAACTCTAACTGATAAGTAAGTATAATTTAGTTTCTTTGAGGTTTCTTTAATTTATTAATAGAATTTAGAATGCTGACTATAAGAGGCCGCTCGAGAGTATCCTCTCGCCTATATCAATGCATTAGTCGAAACTGAATGTTACGTTACAAAAACTTTGTATGTTAATTAAAATGCAAAAAACTATGAGGAAAAAGCTGCTCGACTATAATCTATAAATGGCATGTTTAAAGTTGCATTTGAAAAGAGAGTTTTGGAAGAATTTGTAAAGTTTATTTTGCATAGGCATGGCGGCGTGAACAGGTAACAATACTCCTATAAGTATTATAGTAAGAAATAGGACGTTGAAGAGTGTGCTGCATCTGGTATTAATTAATCTTTATTTAGGTACTCTGGCTGTATAAAAAAAGATTTGTACTTAAATTTGATTGCGAGGTCTTTGTCAACAGTTTCTTCATATTCGTAATTAAAGGTATTTTTTATTTGCTATCTACTTTACCGATAAGATGGGAATCACAGAGCATATGAATCACCTTGAAGTGTACCTAAAACGTATCTTTCAATTGTTAAGTCTTATCACAGAGTTGACACACCTTAGGTGACAGACTCATACTGCATAGAAGTGAGAAGGTGTGCGTTTTCTACAAGACTATTGAGAGAAAATTTTATATTTCGTAAACAGACTTAACGTCATATTTGCACTGGAGTTTAATATGGATTTATATAGTCGCGTAGATAGTGTTTGTGGTGACTGTGATAAGTGAACAAAATAAATGAGACAATGACTGACTTTGTAACAAAATACTTGCAAGAACAACATGAATTAAACACTAAGATGCTTTCGAAATTGGACACTGACTTACAGATCTGTCGAGCTCAGTTATCATTCATGAAAGTAATGCTGACAACAATGCAAAACAAACTGACAGCAATGAGGACAATGCACAATGATCTAATGGAACTCAGACAAATAATTGTATTTTTAAATCCACATCTAGAGAAGCCTGAAAATTTGAAAAGGAAAAAAAATCAAAGAATAATGTAATTTAATTTCCTCAAATTATATCTATAAAAAACGTGAAGGCGTTCAGCTGAACAAAGCGGTGTATTGACTGAATAAGTTTCGTCGAATTTGGCATAGTCTATCACGAAACCTTGTTTATCTTTTCGATATTCAACCATATCGATAAAACGATGACCCCACAGAATTTCTTGGGTTGTGTAACTTGACTTCACCTGGACTGGTTGCCCAGTTGATTCAATTGTACCTTCGAAGACTACGAGAATTTCCATATCTGCCTTTAATAAATCAGAAGCAGATATTGAATAAAATGGGCTATTCTTGTCTATTGTGTGGACTGCAGATACTGGAAACATAAAAGAAATGTTCTCACTTGAATCCATGGATAAATCTAATTTAATTTGGTCATCCAACACGTCGGTGGCACTACGTCTGATCAAATACGCGTGAACACTGCCAGCTATGATTCTTGACTTCCTAGTGTTTCCAACTCGGAATATCAAACGCAAATTACGATCTCTCTGATTGATGATGGCGTTCTTTGAGAATAAAAGCGTCTGTGCTCGATTCTTGGGCCGCGTTAATTTTGCAAATACAACACCGACTATGAAAGATTGTGTGATAGTTCCAATTATGCTTTCAATGCACATTGTAAACATTGCTGACGGGCATTCGAGTGTGATGGCTCTGGGGGTCTACTCTTATTCAACGAAACGAAACTTCGATATCGAACGAAATTCAAACGAAGTTTCGTTAGTGACCCTACTCTATTTCATTTTCGGATGCGCATACGAAGTTCGGAACCATAGACAATTTTCGTGAACGAATGAAATCTATAATATTGTGTGGGGCTTTTATGATGTCGACTAAACTAAGTTACGGTTTTTACTTTGACTTGAAATTATTAAACTTTTCAACTTTACTTATTCATGTAACATTATAAATGTGATTCATTACATATTTCTTGTAATATTCATGCAAACAATTTAAACTTTTAGATTAAAAATATATTTTCAACTACTTTCGACTCGACACTATAAAAAACCCTTTGACAGTCATTGCTAACCAACTAATTTGAAGAGTACTATTTCATGCCAAAAATGGGTAATCACGTCTGACAACCAAAAATAGCTGCATAATACAATCTAATCATAACATGTCAACTTACAATTTTTTGTTTGAATACTTTGTAAAGTTTTCTGGAGTGTGTTTCTCAAGTGTCGTATTAAATAAATCATGTTTCCAAGTGCGTTTATACAAAGGTATGCGTTCCTTAAGGAAGTATTATGTCGTACTTTACTACAGCCCGACTTCTACGTACGACGTCTGCTGTATTTTGGTTCGCAACAAGTTTTATTTTGGATTTAAAAACTTTGTAAGTAGATATCATATTATACAAATGTAATATATGGTTTTGCTCTAACACCATTGCCTTTTCTAATAATAACCATTTATATTTTCAGTTTAAAATGGCTCCACATACGGGTTCGGCAACTCCTGAACAAATCGAAACCCTTCTCAATTTCCTGGACGAACATAGAGATTTAGCTCGCGGGAGATTGAGAGGTAGTGACGGGAGTGCCCACGCAAAAAGGCTGTGGGAAGAATTGTGCAACATTCTCAATTCGATGGGTGGTTGCACTAAAACTGTTCAACAGTGGCAAAAGGTACCTAGTGTATTCTCCATAACAAACATATAATAATATAGTTACATAAATAACTCATGCTTTTATATTTTGCAGGTATGGTTTGATCGCAAACATCTTGCAAAGAAAGCTGCTGCTGATTCTCGGAGGTTGGCTTCAGCGACTGGAGGTGGTCCATTGACGGCACCCCAATTGTCCCAATGGCAGTTGAAAATACTGTCAATAATGGGAATTGGGTTTGGTGATCGCCAAACAGGTGCCAGAGTGCCAGCCTTTATGGAGGTTAGTCTTTGAATTATTAGTGAATCACAATCTTAATTACATCTCAAACTTTTTTTTGGATCAATTACTTTAAAGGAAGTTAATGTCATCAAATCTAATGCCTCTTGTCTTTTATTTGTTAATTAAAACATATTTATTTTCAGATCAATGAACCAATTCCATCAACCTCCAGTCAAACAAGCCATCCTGTGAGAATTCCACAGCCCTTTGAAGTGGACAATCAAGAGGAATTTATAGAGTATGTCGAACCCAGCCAGGAAGATAGGCAGCTGTCACAACTTGATAGTCCAGCTGTAACAGCTGCCTATGTACCACCACCATTGACACAAGAATGCCCGACTTACACACCTTGTAAGTATTCTATTGTGGTATATTGAGTAGTGCTATTATAAAAAAAAAATGTACACAAAATAGATAACATTTTTTGAGTGTATTTATACATATAAAATACTCTTCATAAAGAATAGAGATTAACTTTATGATTGACTAATGATTGCATCTTTTAAAAATGTTTGTATGTAGGTATTAAAGGGGTCAAGTATTGAGTTGAGAACTTTTGTTATTACTTAACCCATTCAAGTGTCTTAGGAATATTTTGTTTACACTGTTGTTCTGAGCTATTGACTTAATTGGAATGTTGTTTTGCAGCCTCGCGACGTACACGCTCTACAAGGAGACAATCTGCCAGCACGGATGTTAGAAGCAGATTATATCAATATGAAGAGGAGCGTGCACAGAGAGAGACAGTGAAAAACGCAGAGCTTGCAGGCATCAGGGGAGAATTGGCAGCCATCAATGCTACCCTGTTGCAGCTGCACAACACAATAAAAGAATATGTAGATAGGAATTAAGATTTTGTTAGTGTTTTGTTATTAATTTGTTATGTTTACATAGGATTAAAGTAAATAAAACTTTAAGTATATATTTTATTATTTTATTAAACTCTAAAGGAAAGAAATAATATGTCAAATTCTTGAAATCAATAAGTATATATTTCAATAAAGAAATATGTAGGATAAAGTACTACTACTTGAGCATGTTATGATGTGCTTGAATAGAACTTTGTCCTACCTATTCCTTTCTAAAATTTGAACTAACAAAGCTCTGGCCCTTCGACCTGCCTGTAGAGCTTGAGCTGAAGAAGCGGCTGACTGAGAGGGGGGGACCTGTCTGCTTCTCTCCACTTGGAGTTGATCTTCTGTCATCTCGGGAGCATCAATGCCACCCCTTAAACACAAGTTGTGTAAAACACAGCAGGCTATTACAATTTTACCAGCTGTTTCAGGGCAGTAATGCAGTTCCCGAGCTGACAAAAGACATCTCCATCGTCCTTTTAGGATCCCAAATGTGCGTTCAATGGTGGATCGTGCACGCTTCTGGACAAAGTTGTATCTGCCTTCAGGAGAATCTTCAACAGCATTATCTATAGGTGTCATCATATGCTCCCTTAGAGCATACCCAGAATCACCTAAAATATATAAATAATATGTGAATAACACTACTTAATTAATAATATAATATAAATGTGAAAGTTTGGGGTACCACTTTTAACCCAACCTGTACATTCAAACATACCTAACAGATAAACTGTTTCATTCTGGAGACCCTCCAAGTGGCTTCTAATATCACACTCTCTCCAAATATAAGCATCATGTGTTGCTCCACCAAATGACGCATCCACATTTGTTATATAGCAATCACTGTCACATATCTGAAAAATAATAAAAGATGGATCGAATCATAATATAAACAACAGTCAATGCCACAATTAAATCATTAATGTTTAGTTCTTATACTTACAACTTGGGTGTTAAGAGAATGAAAATGTTTTCGATTAAAACAGTGGTTCCCAAACTTATTTTGTCTACTGCCCACTTTGAGAATAAATATTTTTTTAGCGCCCCCATTTTTTAGGGTTCCGTACCCAAAGGGTAAAACGGGACCCTATTGTTTTTGCTCCTCTGTCCGTCCGTCCGTCCGTCTGTCTGTCACCAGGCTGTATCTCATGAACCGTGATAGCTAGAGTTGAAATTTTTACAGATGATGTATTTCTGTTGCCGCTATAACAACAAATAGGTACTGAAAACTAGAATAAAAGAAATATTTTGGGGGGCTCCCATACAACAAACATGATTTTTTTTACTCATTTTTGCTCTGGTACGGAACCCTTCGTGCGCGAGTCCGACTCGCACTTGGCTGGTTTTTCAGCTATTCAAAAATCACTTTAACTTCTTCGAAGGTGTGTCTGTTGCCTTTTTATTTGTTTGTTTGTGTCTACTTTAATGACTAAACGGAGCGACCGATTGACATTGACATGATTTTCATTTTTTTATATTTAATAAAATAGGACAGATATATGAACTACTCGGAGAGAAATATAGAACCGAGTTTGAGCAATTCATATTAGTTGATATTCACAAGTTGTTGCTGAGAGCCGAGAGCTCATGCAGTCGTTGTCGAAGAGGCCTCCTAGCTAAATGATATTTGTATTACAAATCACCCCCCAGACTTCTACACAACGCCCCCATTTTCTTTCTGGGTCTCTTACCGCCCCCCTTGAGACCTGCAGCGCCCACAAGGGGGCGTTATCGCCCACTTTGGGAAACACTGGATTAAAATATTGTTCCTCATGCTCAGAAGGTCTAACAATTGCAATATGCGTGCAATCAATGCACCCAATCACACCAGGAAGCCCATATTTGTCATAAAATCTGCAATATTAATGATAATATAGCATTCATTCTAAACACATAATAAAATAATCATGTTGTATATGGTACACACTGTCGCTTAATAAGATTCCTTTCATTTATATTTTGCGGGAATTTGATGTACTTCCTTACTATATGGGGTGCATTTAGGGCAGTTGTGACTTCCTTCAAACAACGAGAAACAGTCTGTTGTGCCAAGGGCCCGTCTAAGTTTTGTCCCACTGACCCTTGGTAACAACCTCGGGCATAAAAATTCAAGGCTGTAAGGATCTGAAAAAGACGAGGATTATGAAGTTTGATATGCTAATTTTAATTGAAAATACATAGTAATAAAAAAAAACATCACCTTAATTGTAGGCTCAATTCCATGACGCCTTGCCTTTGGAGGTAATAAAGGTACTAATTCCTGGCACAACTCCTCGAATAATTGCCGATTGAGTCGGTAATTTCCTACAAACTCAACGTCGGGAATTTCGTTTATATTTAATTGATTGCGCAAGCGGCGCCGGTTCCTTCTTCGCTCTACACGATCTTCACGTAAAGCTGCTTCGATTAAAAGCATTCTTGTAGCCATTTCCAATAATTTTCACCCAGAATTCACAAAACAAAAAGTAAAACGAAAATCAAACGATAACACTTTTGGTTTCGTTGAATTTGAGGTTAAAATTCCGAAGTTTCGTCTGTCAAACTCAAATATTCGTTCGTAACATTGCGAATTAGAGTAGGGTTATAGACAATAAACGTCAAACAATCTTCGTTCGTACGAAATTTCGGAACGAAATAGAACCGTGGTAAGAAGTTCGCGAAATTTCGTACGAAACTTCGTTTTTCGTTGATTTAGAGTAGACCCCCTGGTTCCGTAGCCGATTGTTGTATGTATTTCAATGCTGAACAGAAATAAAGATGTGAAACCGTAGATTTCTCTGACACAAGGTGACCATTCGGTGGAGTTGCTGATATGTGGCATATGTTCAGGTTCAAGGTCTCCATGCAAGTCGAGGATGACCCACCAAACACCTGTGAATGTTAGCCAAATGATGAGGTACGTGAGGATGCAGTAAAACAGGGTCCACCTCCATTGTGCATTGATAAAAGCCTGAACTATATCGGGGAACACGCGGTATTTGGACTTCTTCCACTTCTCAAAGTTAAACTGGCCGGTTTTGAACACGACGCGGCTAAATTTTCTTCGGCCGGATTTTCTTTTATGACTGTTCCTGCAATGGAACCACAAAATTATTTTTTAATATAAACAATTAAACATAACAGCATCTGTTTTACTTACTTGCAAAATCGTCCATTTTTATTCAAAGGCATTACCGTTCCATTTCCCACTTGTTCCAATTGGCACTGGTCAGTTCCATTGATAAGTTTATTTTTTTCACTAAAATCCATTTTATATTTTAAATCACGAAAAAGTTGATATTAATTACTGCTTAATTATGTCATTGTTATGATGTGATTACTCTATGTCTCAACAGTAACTGATATAACAGTTCTTCCGCATAAATACCTTTGCGTATATTTGAATAAAAAGATAAAACACGAGAGATTTCTCAAGATCGCTATGTAAGACTTTACAGTCAGTAAATTATGACTGTACGTTATACGTTTAACCAATTACTCATTCATTGCCTGATGGATATAGAGAAAGGCGCATAAATGATACAATTATTATTAAAAGTGAGTTAAATAACGTTTATTATTTCGAATAGTTTACCTAGATATCTGTATTATGTGTGTTAAAAGAAATACCTAAGTACCTAGATTAACACGTAGGTAGTAGTAAAATTAATTTTATAGGTACTAGACGATCATAAAGACTATGATGCATGGATACTATTTATTTCAATTTATACTATACCTGTACTTTGTACATAGAACATAAAGCACTGTATAATATACACATCATTAGTGATTTTTTAGTTGTAGTTTCGCTACTCGTTACTAGATGGCATCGTTTTACTACCCCTTGTTGAATCTTACAAAAATAAAAATTAAATATTTAATAAATATATTAATAATAGCTAGCTGTTATTTAAATACAATATAAAATCGGTAATATTCAATGCTGTGGAATATTTATTGGGGTATGTTTATTAAAAACAAACCCTAATAATTTTGTATTAAGTTTATTTGCAGGAAGATCAACAAAATGATCGAATGGTCATTCGAATACAGGAAAAGTTCAGATGGTTGTGTAAAAATTGCGTAGTGACCTAAGTCTAGATTTTTCCAATTCCTGGCACTTCCATACCATCCTGATCGTTTTGTCACGGCCGGCAGGATGCAATGTATGGCCCGGACGAAGTGTTGCCAACGTGGAAACTACTTGTTTTATTGTACTTTTTTGATAGAGACTTGATGTGAATTGATGAACACTCAGCAGAAACATTGGGATGAATTAAAACGTTTTCGGAGGAATGAGGATGGAGTGTCCATGTAAATTTGAGGCTGTGCATGTAGGTAAATGTCGAAAGTCGTCATCATTTAAATAAAAATTAGCTAAAGAAATTACTATTGTAATTATACTTTACTATTAGGTGCAGACATCATCAACTGTTGGAATGTCGCAGAACATATAGCATAGCATTAGCTATGGACTCTTAAAAGATTTGGGTAGAGGTTAGTTTTGCTCCAAAGGTAAGGTAATCCTGGGACAGAGCAGAGCTATATGGAGTCAGCAACAAAAAGATATGAATGAACACATTTAAAAGTAGGTACCTGAATCTACATCTGGCAACTCCCTCGAGGCGGAAAGAGCAGTGGCCATGACAGACGAAAGAGCAACGCGACACGCGGGGAACGTAATTCGATAATCGTCGTGCTCTTGAACGCTGAGCTGTCATCCATTTGTCATGTTGACTGACTCTGAGCCGAGGATGTTACACGTATTACGAACACTCATCAACGAGATGCTGATTGTTTAGTTCGCACCTGTGAGCATAGAAACGATGGGGATGCGACAGATGTTGGGAGATTTTAGTAGGTTGACGCTGCAATACATATTTTTGGTAGAAATCTTATAGTGACTGGCAGAAGCAAATGGGGTTTGTTTTAGAACTAAATCAAATTATAAAAACAACGAAATATGCGGGAGTAACTCAAATCAAACCATCTTTAAAATGAACTCGTATTTGTTACCACTTGACTCTATTTTCTTTTACTCCATTTCCAACTTTGTAACGTCTTTTAATCCAACAATCTTATAGCAGCTCATGATTTCCCAGACATTATCTGTTGCAGTCATGACGCGAGCTGCGTCTTGATAGCTCAACAAAGGCAGCTTAGTTGCCTTGGTCGCCAATAGCCTACGCTTTGTTCGCTAATCTGTCTGTTCTTTTTCTGCCAACAGTACTGGCATGACAAATAATACGAGCAAGGAAGCTTTAGATTACTGCAGTTGCCTAGTACTGCAATTGTAAGAGTTTACTTTGACGTGGATGCAGTTTATTTTTTATGCAAGGGCTGAGTTTCTGTCTTGTTAAAATATTTATTTACTAGCTTCTGCCAGCGGTTTCACACGCATCCCGTGGGAACTACTTCCTGTACCGGGATAAAAAGTAACCTATAGCCTTCCTCGATAAATGGGCTATCTAACACTGAAAGAAATTTTCAAATCGGACCAGTAGTTCCTGAGATTAGCGCGTTCAAACAAACAAACTCTTCAGCTTTATAATATTAGTATAGATTAGGGCTTGAACTTAGATAGGCACAGAAGGTTAGCTAAATTGATAAAAGAATGAATGCACAGATGACCCAAAAGTCACACAGAAACTTTCGCAATTAAAACCTGAATAAGCATCTCATACAAATGATTTCAATTATTCACGAGCTACTTATGAATTGTAGTACATTAATCTTTGATTACAAGACTACTCGAAAAGGCACCAGAACCATTTTATCAAGATCTCAAGACGATTCCATGAATGGGCATGATAAAGAAGGAGTGGTGGCTCGTCTTTCATTGGCTTTTATGTAAATGATTGACAGACATACAGGCGACAAATGAGACATGTCGTTGACGAGAAATGACGGTAACAATAGGAAGGCGCCTTGCACAACTTTCTTTTGTCTTTTTCAAGTAGGCGGTTAAGTGCATACTACTGGTATTTAGAGTTTGAGTGAATAAACTTAGGTAGATATAACTTACTGCCCAAATGTTTGCTTATGTTCAAAGCAATAGGAAGGGGACTAAAATGTGTTTTTGCAAATCTGTGTTTACGCTTAAGAAACCTCCATGTAGGTACAATGTTAGGTTCAAGCATGTGGTAGGTGCTAAAAGATTCAGGTAAAGCACTGATGGACTGTGACAGCGATCATCCAAGGTGACTGAAAACCTTCAAGAGCAAACATCCACGAAGGTATTAACGAAACTAATTTTCCTCGTATATTGGCTAGCACCAAGTAATACCATAAAAGGATGCTAGATAAAACAAAACTGGCCATGCAAAATCTTATCTGCATACACTAAAAGCAAACGCAGTCAATTGTTTCCGAACGCGTGGACAGTTAAATAATCGCGGTTCACAATTGGACTAGGTACCAACGAGGTATACATGCTGCTAGCAGGCCAGTTCACGCTCTCCCGGCGTTCGAAGCGCACACGCAGAACGTATCAGTGACAACCCTAGCTAAACCCCGCCCCGAAAATATCGATGTTGCCAGCGTATGTGATAGTATTTGTGAAAGTTGCAAGTGTGATGAAAAGCTCTGAAAATGTACCAGTTTAATATGCGCGGTAAGTTTTGAGACGAAGAGACGCAGATGTTTTTGATACTTACGAACATTTTGACATTAGTTTGAGACTTAAGAAGAATAGTCCTTAGTGTTGTTAGTGTATTCTGAAATCGTTGACCATGCTGTAGTAATATTTCTTGATACTGAACATAATGAACTTCCCCATTTTTACTCTTTGACAAGTTTAATTACGGAGATTCGTGGCAGATTAAACACAAGATAAACATTGGTGACTGACATGCATTTGTATCCTTTAAATCTACCATTGCGCTTATAGTTCCGTTTATTGCCCATAGATTTTAATAGAAAATTACTGTTTTAACTAGAAATCAAACTTTATAGTTAACAAAATCAAGATAGCAACAGGTTTGGCGCCAACGTCACATAAAATTTGTATACAAAGAGGAAATATTCTATCAAATGTTGCGCATTTTCAAGGTGATACTCGCATAATATTTTTTATTAAAAGCACAGAATATCTGGTTTTGCCGCGAATGCTGCGCGAGTCTCATTTGAAATTCAAATATTAAAACAACGTACAACAATTAAGTATTGAGTTGATTTATACTGTCATATCTTTGGACATTGTTAAAAAGGGCTTAGAATATTTTGTAATGCTCAGTCCTTCTATCTTCCACGAACATCTTCCAATTTTCAAAAGAATAGACAAAGGAATCCCAATCAATTAAATCAGTTAATATATTTAAAGCGTATGAGGTAATCTTATCTCATGTACAAAATATAATGGATTAGCATAATCAAATAATCAATGAACCTGTGATTTAGCAGTAGATTTAACAACATTTGCGTAATTATATAAACAGCTGAGATATTTGGATTGCAAGCAACCTTCATTAGGATCAGGGTCCGTTCTCGTATGTCTGCTAAGTTTTGCATTTGTTTAAACGACTATGTTTTTAACATAATATGATTGTAAGTTGTTGGAATCACCAGGTCTGCAGTATTCTATGTTAATCTTCTTAAGCAAATCTAGGTATGGTTGTAAAATAGCGACGTTTATTGAACACGCAAAATATTCTTCTTTGGAAGTTAATACTTTTTTGTCTTTTATTTAGTATTTTATCTGTTGTGGCAAAAAGATGAGCTAAGTATTCAGAGGGTGGCATCGATACTGACTGCCTAGACCAGGCCAGTTGATCTATGCCCATGGAGTATTACCTCTTTTATCACTTGTATACCATTCAGACCACGTAAGTCGACGAGAATCACTCAAAAGAAAGTCTGTGTCCAATTCAATTGATTTAGAGGTATATTCGAGTTGAAATAAGTGCCAAATGCAGTCATTTGTACGCTAGAAGAGTCGTGTTATGGTGTGGGTGATCCACTTAAGGGACTGTACGTATACTGCAACTACCAAAATAAATGTGGTTAAGATAATTCCTACTTTATTAGTTTAGCATAGGTACTGCACAAACTATCATCCATGTAAATTTTGGATGGCTTGATTAAAGTGTTTTAAATCCTGGAAAAAAATATGTCGTTGAAAACCACAAGAAGAGAGTGCCTGTAAATTAGTGTAAAAATAAATAATTTACACTGTTCTTTAAGAAGCCTTTGCCCCCCTACTCCATAGAAATCCTGAAGAAGACGAATCAGACGGATCAGTTCCAAACAATGAAAAACTGACACTTTTCTGCATTAGCTTAAAAACTGCTACGTGCTTAACTCAACTCCCACAGCAAATAAAAGTGAACTTGTAAATAATACAGTGGCATTAACACAGCGTATGATTAGCGCAAGTAAGTGGAGCATGTAGGTGAGATGTCAGGCACGCGTCGCGCGTCTAACGTTGAATCACATGGACGTTATTAATTCGTGGGCTGAACCGGTGCGCTGAACTAGACGTTCGGACAAGTTAACAGTTGCTACTTTATGTTGTGTCATAGAAGTTTGGTCTTTTCGATGATCTGAAGACAGCTGTAGACAGGAGAACAACTTTCGTGTACCTACCTAAGTAAAGCTTCCTCACTCCTCATTGTACAGATTGATTGAGAAGAAAGTCTGACTGCTGACTGTCTGAGGCATCAATGTGGTTTCCTTTATCCAACTCCAGATTTCTCCAAATTTCTTTGCTTGTATGGTCTCCATACATTAGCTTACTAAGCCGGCTATGTTTGGAGACGAGCCTAATCAAATCAGAGATTGGCTAACCCATGCTATCTGTATGACAATTACTTTAATAGAGTTCTGTCCCAATATAGAACTTCCTGGCTGCAAATCGGCCACATCGTTACCTACTGGCTATGCTTATTGAATCTTTCTAAAATGTACCTATCTGCTATGTTTCTATGTTAGCTAGGGTCTCATACAAAAGATATATCACAAGTCTCGTATGGTTATGTGTTAGAAATTATATATTTATTTGATTATCATGTTTTATGAACAACTCGTCTGTGGTTTCAACATTTTTATTTATCGATTCAATCATAAGTTACTCACATTACAGTGTTTTAATAATCAGGAGCTTTCTGAAGCAGACCTGACGCTCAACATCCCAAGCTTCATTTTAAAAAGTTATGATATGATATAATCTCCAATTCTATAAAATTTAAACATAACCGCTACACTATGAGGGCGCACCTGCACCTGTGCGAACATTACGTCTCCATACAACAAGTATCAATCGTTATTAGGTTAATTATTTACTTGCAGACTTAAACAGCCAGCTTTGAAGTTGACGAGAGCCTAACAAGTGATGAATGAACGTGGACGTAAAGGCTTGTTCGTTGATTGACGGTCGCTATTTATTAGATTTCATAACGTCATTTATGAGATTTAAGCGGCTTATTTTATGTGACATTTGTAGCTAGTATTAGAATTTATAAAAGTATTAGATTAAATTATTTTAACAGCCAGTTAGGAACTGTTCTGATGTAAAGAGCTGAGCTAGCTAAACAGATTGATAAAGTTCAACAAATAGACAAAGTACCAGTTATTTTCAATACAGGAGCAGTTTTTTTTTCTATATCGCTCTAAAACGTAACAATTTATCCAAGGCCCTTTACCTACAAAACAAATAAACATCCCATAACTCATAACAATAACGCTTTCTCTTGTCATAGCTGTCATAATTTCCTGTTATTAAATAAAAGATCAGCTGAACGTATAATGGGCGGCACATAGATAATACTCATTATTAGAGCACAATGTACTGCAATTCGACCATTTATCGTTTGTAGCGTGTGAAGGATCCTGAGTTTAGTTCAGCCTATTTTACCATTACGGACTATTATCGTTAAGTGATACTTATGGAACATTATGCTTAGGTCCTCGTGATGTTTGCACAGTTAGTTCACACAATGACTGGCTGTGCAAAGTCTGTGGGACCTCAAAGCAAACGGATATCGAAAATAATGTAGTCCAATGTTTATGAGGTGTGACATTTTTGGTGATGTGTCAGGAGTGATTCACTCTGCAAATAAAAGGGGTGTTAGACAATGTTTTGTTAAATGAATAATAATATCTTCAATTAGGCAAATAATTTAAGAAAATGAGCGCCATCGTAAAGGATTTTTGTTCATTGCTAAGAATAAATTAGGTACCTAATCTATTCAAAAGGTCTCAGAAAAAATTTAAAACAAAGTACTTATACCTTGAGATTGCCAGTAAAAGTAGACGTTATCCAGATAAAATCTAATCACACGAAGGGGTCAGCTGACTTCACATTATAAAGGACCTCACAACAATTTTACGACGTGATTAACCTCAACATAGTTGTATTTTCACATAGACTTTACTTAATAGCCTGCACATACGTAGATTTGCCAAGAGACCTAGACACGCCAGTAAGAATAGAGGACGGAAAATTTTATTTTATGATGGTCCTACGGTTTACGAATAATGCTGCAATTTTCATATTTGGTTCCAGAATTAACAGACAGATTAACTACCAGCTCTTTTGTGTTGACATCTGTTAAGTCCTATCTAATGTTGCTTTGAAAAATACTGATTCAAATATGTTAAAGTGAAATTACTTAAGTCTCTCATGCTTGAGATTAGCTCAACAAAACCATAATGATGTCATTTATGACTGTGCAACATTGCAAGTAATCATGAATGGCATTTAACCTTATTCATGAAAATCTTCGTGGTGTTTCAAGACCTAAGTCTCATCTCCTTTCATGCAGTACCATAGCAACGGTAACCAGTTCAAACTAAGACTCTTTGAAAAGGGCTTAAGCGCCACACACATGGACCAAGGTACGGACAGCGGCACTTTATTAATTACCGAACACACACGGCAATTGAGACCGACCTTCATCAATGGACAGGTATTATGTCGCTTACTGACATACTACGAAATGTATCGTAGTATGTCAGTAAGCGACATAAGGCACGCTTTTGAATGGCGTACATTTCTCAGTTTATAAGATGGCAGGTCATGGATCGATGACGCTTTTCGTGAACTTTAATCTTGGGCACAATAATATACAAAAACCCATGAGTCATCGCTTATGTAAAGGGCAGCAATTTGCATGTAGAAAAACTAGACACCTCTTGAATGATACAAGGAAACGACTTATTAAAATATCATAATAGATTTATGTGTGTAGGTATACACAGCAAAATCAATTAACTGCATTCATAAACTAAACACAAACTTTGTTCAAACTCAAACCTACATCACATTTACTTGCCATCGTGTTGCTTAATATGGAATTATCCTGGAATCTTCAAAAGACTCATAATATTGTGTTGTTTTGTGAAGTCCGAAGATAACAGCGGAATTGGCCAATTTTCGCATCATTGTCAGGTAATGAGTTCCGAACTCACTCAAGGATCTCGCATCCTCTAAAACTAAAGAAGTTCGCGTGAACCAATAAAAGAAACATCATTATCAATTCCTAGCCTTCCTTGTAGCGAGGAACATGATAAATGCGGAATTTTATTTTACGACGTTTTCCGCAATAAGTGCTGTTCCTGTGGGAGGGATAAAGACATCCGACAGTTAGCACTTACCGTGTAAAGTGATCGACCACATCCTAATGAGTGCAAGGACGAAACGTGTCCATGTTAATGCCACTATTCCCGTAACATTGCTTGAAAAAAGTAATTATTATGTAAGGGATTTTCCTATTCTGAAAAACTTAATTTACCTTCTCAGTGGTTTTTATTTATTGTTTAATTTGTGCAACATTGTGCGACGTTGAATACTAGGTAGGTACATACGTGCAAAAAATAGAAATACACAAATATTAAGATAAGAATAATGACATTGTTTATTTCTACGAATCATTATTGTTCATTAATCATCATATACACATTAATAATGAATGTACTATCAATGTGGTGCATAAAGCGCTTTCAAGTTTTGCTACTCGACAACAGATGGCGGTAGAAGCCTCGTTTTGGTTCACAGCGTGTTAAAAACTGCAGCCTAATTTTTGTTAGCATTAAATATATAAGGTACTTATTATGTAATTCTGCCTCACTGCGCTACATAGGCCGTGAATAGTTACATCATAGAGTTCGTAGTATTCTCCAGGTAATTAAGAGCGCAGTTGCCAACCTAATTGAATTTGACATGACACTTATGAACTCTTGTGTTTTAAGACATCGATCTATGAGGATTATGTTTGGATAACCCATATTTTATTAAAACCATCTTCCTTGTATTATAACAAATAATAAAAATGTCTGTAGATTGGACATGTCTCATATGGCTATAACATATTTCTGTCTCCTCAACTTGGTTCAGCGCTTCTTGTATCCGTTGGCCCACGCTGCCATGCTTCAGTGTTAACGAGGACTATTGCACCTATTACTTTTTAAAATAGGCACTCTTCTAACCATTTGTTTTCTTCCACAGGTATCTCTACAAACACAGAAGAAGTTCCAATCCATTAAAACGAAACACATGATGAAGTCTAAGGACACGTTAACTAAAATGCCTGCTATTAGAAAATATGTGAGGACACTGTTGTGACAATAACTAACCTTAAAACAATGACGGAAGCGGCTTCGTCTTATGAAATGCAATCGCGGAACGATGAACAAAAAGATGGGAAAACGAAACCAGGGCTGTCTGCTGGGAAGATATTCTATAAGCCTGGAGTTATTGAGGAAGAGACGGATGAAACGAGCGCGTTCGACAGTTCCGTGGTCGACACCCCTATGCTTGGGATAGGGCTGAGCAGTAGTGGGTTCCTGAGGCCTCCGCAAATATACCCCTCGAGCAGTCTTCATAGGATACCTACGTACAGCAGCTCCATTGGTCAGAGCACTGTGTACCGACAGGATACTTGCAGGTAAAGTATTCCAAAAATCTATAAGTATCAAATATTAATGGTCAATTAGTACCTAACACTAACCTAACAAAAAATGTAACAAGCACATAAGATCGTGAAGTGTCCGCTGAAAATTGATATTGTTCTCTAGAATGTGCCGGAATATCGTTTTGCAGTACCTACGTAATGGGCTTGGAGATAACACTATTTCCTTTGTCCGCATTTTTTATACTGATTAACGTATTAGGGGGCCTTACGTCATATTGCGATACCTACCTATGCAGTTTGGTCAGTCAACTGTTTTCGTTAAAGTCACCCATATGGTTAGGGTGAGTTTAGATTTCTCTACCACAGCATACATAAGAAACTTGGTCATCTGTCGAGGTAGGGTTGCTCCAGCTTTGCCATTATTTAATACAAAATGAGAGTAGAATAATGTTAGATAATATTTATGTATCTAAGCGAAGAGCGTTATCGTTACACATGATCTAACTTTTCCGTAACTAATGAACCCTGTAACAAGACGCTATAGAAAATGATGCTAACAATTTCCTCATTCGCTTGTTATTATAATTATAATTACTTCATAAATATGAAAATGATAAGTAAACATTTAGCCTTACACTTTCAGTTCTTTAGGTCAACAGATGCATTACTTTATAAATGGTCGTTAATCACTGTATATTGTCACTAATTGCAATTATTATCGTGAATGCCGCCAGCTCAGCTGTTTGTAGAACACATTGTACGCCGTGAATCAATCCTTGAGTCTGTGATATCTAATCGTAAAGATAATAACTTGGACTTATCAAAATAGTTTTGTACAATAAGTTATTCGCGCGTGTATTTGCGACCGTATTGTCATATTTTAAAACGTTTTCTTAATAATTTTCGTGTTAGGTATCCCAATGTTTAAAGTCATGGTGTTCGTGAGATATGTATGTCGTGTTTCAGTGTAAAATGCGTCGACGTCGTAAACAGTGTTAGAACATTGAAGTGCTAATAAGTGTTATATTTTCTTAATAAATCACTAAAAGGTATGTCACTGTAGTTTTAAGGCAGCGGTTCCACAGACAATTGTTGATAGACGTTTACGAGTCGAATGGATTGCTAATATAGAGCCAATCTAGGGGTAGGCGCTTATGTCATTCCATTCAAGTTCTGAAATTATTGAAATATAATAAAAAATAAAGAGTGTATATTTAAATAAGAGATCATTTACAAATGTAACAATAAAAAAAGATTTAAACATCGGTTGTAAAAATATATATGCATTCAATAGAATTGAATAGCACATACTTAGTCTAAATTTCAAAGCTATTTTATTTATTGATAAGCTTAAGCTAAACCCTAACTTCCGGCCCTAATCCGCATGACTCAAAACAAATAAAAAGTATAAGTAATCATGAAGGACTCAACACAAAGACACACTGTAAAATTCTATTTTGTGTACTTGACCTATTTGGTATTATTATCTCTCCCTCTTTTATCATTCGAAGTTAATACCTTGTCTTTGCTAATTAGCCAATGTTTACCGACCATGTTGAATTGTCATATGTCACATTTGTTCATCATTCGTAAATTGGTCACCACTATTTTACATTCTGCGAATAAAAAAATATTTCAGAATTCACTTTGGAGTTTGGCAAACCTTCATTGCAATTGTAGGAATAAATGCAGGGATTAACTTCGTAGGATATTTTCAACATAACTTTTTATGTACAAAAAGTTGAATCATTCAATCTGGGTGTTTCATAAAATTTCCTGAAAACAAGTCCAAATCCATAAAAGGTATCATTAGGTGCCATAGCTTTGAAATAACTTAAGAATATTACATGGTGACTAATCTACACTAATCTTACAAAGAGATTTGATTGTTTGTCCGTTTTATTGATATGAACAGGCTCCGAAACTAATGAACTGATTTTAAAAATTCTTTCACTGTTGGAAAGCTATATGTTTCCCGAGTAACACAGGCTGTACTTTATCCCGGTACGGGCAGTAGTTTCCAAGGGACGCAGGTAAAACCACGGGAAAACGTCTAGTTACGTATAAATTGGGAGTGACTAATCAGACAATTAGCCGTAATAAAAGACCTAAAATGCACGATTATCTGTAAGAATAATTCGTAATCCTTCGCGCAGCAAAACAAGATAATGCCGATTCGTATAATTTTGACAAATTTTGACATTGTTATTGATATTGCCGCGAATGAATCGCCAGGTGAAGTAATCTTTACTTATCTGTGGCGAGGCAGGATTTCTTCGAATGTTACCTAATCTTAAATACATGGTACAGGTACCTTTAAGTGTATTCATAACTTATTTTGCTTTTCTGTTCTTTGACAGGCCCGCCGCTAGCTGTTTGTTCGCCCGCGTGCAAAACTGATTATGCCGCCCTACGACTACATACGTTTTGTCAAAAAATATATAAGGGGGGGGGGATCCAGGGGTCCGCGATTCATATCCATCTTACTTGTCCAACAGAAAAAAATATGTACATGCACCGCTCTGATTGCAGAAAACCCACCTACTTTTGGATAAATAACTATTGCAATACATAACATACATTACACATAACTTTTTATTTACTTGAAATGCTCAGAGTAACCTAAGCAGTCGTGGGTTAGCTCATAATCAAACTAAGCAATTGCTTAGGGCATCAATGCAGTGCAATCATTACCCAAGTGGCCCTTATGCATTGAAAGATTGTGATTAACTTAAACTAACGCACTTAAATATATATAACAATGTTTAAAGTCAGTAAAATATGTTATTTGGTGGGTTTCCCGTTGAAAAGTCAACTTATAGGATACATTTCATATGTAAGGAAGCGCGAGCGGAGCGAGCGTGAAAATTTTTAAGTCTAAGGACACACAACAAATAAAAACCACTGTAAATTAACAAAGCAAAGTCAAAAACTAAGATATGCACAGAAGCGAAGTGCAAAAGCCGCGAGCGAAGCGAGCGCGATTTTTTTCCTTAAAGTTTTCATGAAGTAAACATATCATAAAAAGCCATAACATACGTGCGCGAAAGATGTTTTTTCGGAATTGAATGCCTCAACAATTAAACAAAGATAAAATGCGTTATTTGACATGGAGCCGCGAGCGCAGCGAGCGCGAATTTTTTTGCTGATGATGCAAAGGGTGAAACAGTCAAAATTAATAGGAGACGACCAAAGCTAGGGCGGCTTTTTCTGAAATTTAATTTTGGTTTAATTTTGCCGCCCCCTAAATAGCGATCTTAAATCGTTTTAAAGAATCTTTAATTTTGAAAATGTCCTTTCAACAGATGTAGGTACCTAACTGAAACCGGCAGTGTAAGTAATATTCCTGGCGCTATTGCTGTGTTCGGAAATATTGAAATCAAATCATTAGTAAAAAGATATTGTATTTTTTAAATATTACGTGATAACTCGCTAGATTTGCCGCCCCCCAGGACGTGCCGCCCGCGTGCTGTGCACGCGCTGCACGCCCGCTTACGGCGGGCCTGTTCTTTGAAATGATATAAACATGAAGATCGCAGAATGTTAGCGTATTTTTTATTACCTATATCTATCTTCTGTTACACTCCCACAGATTTTAATTAAAACGGTACCTAAATAATTTTCACGAATCATTTATTAATGACCATGTACAAAAATTTTCTTTTTTTTAAAGATGGTCGTTCAGAAATCGTTGGTGAAACTATAAAAAATAAATATCACGTTGAAATAAATACACATATTGTGTTATCTCTGTGTATTTCATTCTTGAAGAGAAAGACAGGATTATGTTATTAACAAATGAATTATCAAAAGAATTACCAACTTATTGGCGTTAACCTTATCGGTGATGCCGATTAACCTACCTTTATTTCGAATTCCTCTGTAGTAAACCTACCTTATTACCTATTCGATAAATGAACTATTTTTATAGAGCCTTTAAAAAAATATATAACCTTATTAAAAGAAAAGCAGTAGTCACCGGCTGATTTTAGCTCAAAAACCAAAAGTAACCATATTCTACAAAAAAAAAATGGTTAAAAAATAAAACTTAATGGCGTTTTGTATTTTTTCGTACAAGTTCAGCCAGCACGTGCGGGTAAAAGTTTCGAATGTACCTATTAAACCTCTTTTATCTTTATTCTGATATTAAATTAGAAAAACGATTTCTATTTTTGTGAAAATAGGTTTTAATTAACTTTTTAATCGTTTATCTGTAGTGACAGCGAAACTGTCATATTATTATTACTTTGTTCTGCCGTTTTTAATTTCAATCTATACTAATATTATAAAGCTGTAGAGTTTGTTTGTTTGTTTGTTTGTTTGAACGCGCTAATCTCAGGAACTACTGGTCCGATTTGAAAAATTCTTTCAGTGTTAGATAGCCCATTTATCGAGGAAGGCTATAGGCTACTTTTTATCCCGGTACGGGAAGTAGTTCCCACGGGATGCGGGTGAAACCGCTGGCAGAAGCTAGTACTCAATAACTTTGCATACCATAATTTCGCTGCTGGTAGCTGGTAATTTCGAAGGCTTGTGTCATAGATATTAAATGTTCGACCTTATTTAAAAATAAGTTTCTATGTAGCGATATAACATGATTCAGTAATTTTTTTGTATCAATTTTGGTCACTTTCAGCGCGTCCAAGGATTTTAAATAAAGCCGTAGACAACGAAAAGCCTATGGTTGATAGGTTAATCTTCTAAAATCCGTCGAAATCTGCAAACACTGATACGTGTCTAGATAATCTTGATTAATGACGTCTAAAAACCTTTCCATCGTTAAACTTGTAGATTTAATACTAGTTAACGCGGTACCCAAGTCATCATCACCTGCTTAGCTTTTTCAACTATCATGGGGTCGGCTTCTCGTTCTCGTCAGATACAGCCGAGTATTTTACGTAGAGCGACTGCCCATCTGACCACCTCTACCCAGTTAGAAGGGCAACCCTTGGTAAGAGATTGACAGACTTTTTGGCTTCTGACTACTCTTCTGTCGAAGATATTTAAATGCCACCCATCCATGGATCGACCGTGACAAGCGTTGCTTAATCTTATGATCGATTGACTTATGTACGACCTCTCTTTGTCACTAACATGGTACCTAACTAAATTGCAAAAATTGTGCAATAGTACGTAGTACGTACCTAATAATATTGCAAACTTCTTTTTAATATCCTTTACTCGAGAATGTCACAATGCATTATAATGATTAATTCTAGAAAAATATGTTCGTACTCCACCTACTCTCTCTACTAAGACACAGTAAACTATTGTTGTAGAAGTACTTAATGATTAGTTTGGAAAATAATTTTCTTGGAATGATGCAAAGAGGAACTTGTTTGGTACAGGAACTTTATTTGAAATTAAGTATTGGGATAATTTACTTAAAAAATATTTCTAAACTTAAAGTTCAATTACAATTATAATCCACGCATAAACAAACTATGTAAACTCACTATTGTATATAAAAACTAAAATACAGACACGTTACACACCCCCAAAAGTTAGGACGCAACTGAAAATTACGACAGCTAAAACCTGATACTTATATAAATCTTGGAACAATAATAACACTGTTTATCAAAGAATTATTTAAACAAGAAATTAAATATAACAGTCGTAAAACTTAAGATTTGAGTTAATTCGATGATCTTTGTTTGAACTGCAACGTCGCTGTGGTCTGACGTTTCAACAACATTGACAGAGTAAATTGTAAGATTAATTCATAAACAGTGGATTCGAGTAGGAAGTCTAACAAAAGTTGTGTATTAGTTTTTTTTTTAATCTTGATACCAATCCAATAAATTGAAAATATAAATTCTATTAATAAATTATGCCTCTTTGGCAGAATACTTCGATTTTCGTCGGTAGGTACATACTGTAAAAAAGAGTGCTGACGACGTCCCAAATGCTACAGCCTTATATTTATAATATAATGTTGAAATCAGCGCCAAACCTTGAAATTTTATTTTAATTGTCAAGCTAATGGAATACTGAAGTTTAATATTTCTACCATAAACTTCATCACATTTTTCGTTATTTGTCTTTTCCGTACTTGTTATTATGTACCTTCTCTAGGCAGAGCTACGTAGGTAGGTACCTAATTTTAAAAGGATTTAAACAAGAGACTGGCTTAAAATAAAATAAAGACATCAGCGTAAACTTTAGATCCAAATTATAACTGAAATTAAACACGTCACAATTGCACACAATCTTGTTATTGAATAAGATTTACTATTATTTGGTAAGGCTTACAGTAATCAAAATGGAGTCTGGGTAAACAGCGAAAAGTATGCCCAGTGTATATTAAGTAAATATGTCAATGGTAAACGTAATAACATGACGTGTTGAGCCGTTAAATCTTTGGTTTTACCAACTTTTTGCTACACACACCCCCCGAATGATTTACAGTCGTAGGTAGAAGAAACGTGTAAGCCAGAAATTCTATTAAAGGCTAGACCTTTAATAGAATCATGTGTCATCATCCCAGGATCATGTGTTAAGCTTTAGGCTGATTGTGAGGTCTGTGGATAATGCTTTTGTTTCCTGTAAAAAAACCGGCTAACTGTGAGACTGACTCGTTCACGAAGGGTCCTGTATTATCATCTATAAAGAGTCCGTCTCTAATTCTCTATGTATGTACCTACTTGTGTTACATAACCAGTACATAAAGTCCGAGGTGAGTGCCTCGTGCTAGCAATCACTCGTATCGTTTTCATGATTGGGGTGAATAGGGTTACCTGTCTTGGGTAAAGGTAAATCATACTCAGGACTACGTACGGCTAAAGAACATAATGGAACAACTAATTAAATTAACGACCAGCAACGAGAAGAAAACGGCTTGCAATATTTCATATGATTCATATGATATAAGCTCTTTGCTTATTGCTCGTTAAGATTTCTCCGGGTAATCACAAAATCTAAAGCAATAAACTTACTTAGACAAATGTAATGGAATATTTTCTGTCTTAGAAATTCCCTATAACAATCTAAAGTAAGGTTTCGTAAATGTTGGTTTCTAAATTCTACCCTGTTGTTGATAACAGAAACATGGCGGAAAATTGTTGTTGTTTATTTAAACATCATGTTAACGACTTTGACGATAACCCTAACACCTAGCTAGTGACACGCGCACGCGTACGGACAAACTGTTCAAGTGCATGATTGTTGCAACCGTTTTGAAGTGAATAAATGCAGGGGTGCTAGAAAAATCTTGTAGCACATCCTCATCACCGGGTCACAACAAGACGTTTGCGCTCAACCGTCTTGTTGTGACCCGGTGATGAGGAACAAGAAAAAAAATCGAGGCAGAATTATGAATAACTAACAGAAATGTACCGATAACAAATGTTTTACTAAAGGATTCACTAGGCTTTCTTCGTGACAGGTTATAAGTACTTTACTTATATTTTACCGAAATAACGACTTTTCTTCTTGAGGATTTATTTTGTCGATAAAAGAAGATGATTCGACCGAATGTGCTCATCACACACTAAACTAATTGTTAATCGATTTCAGCACCATCCTAATCGTCACGCGCACTAAATAGGTACGTAAAATCCCAATTACCAATGACAATCCAAACTAATATTATAAATGCGAAAGTAACTCTGTCTGTCTGTCTGTCTGTCTGTCTGTCTTTCTGTCTGTCTGTCTGTCTTTTCTTCACGCCTAAACTACTGAACCGATTTGTGTGAAATTTGGTACAGACATAGTTTGAAACTTGAGAAAAGACATAGGATAGTTTTTATTACAAAAAATAAAAATAAAAAATAAAATTTATTACGGACATACAGTGCCATCTATTGGTCAAATGTCGAAATGCTGTTCCTATGCTCCATAGATAGATGGCGTTAATCGCGCAATGGTATCATTACACGTGTTCGGTTCATGTTATTGTTTTAATTCATCGGAAAATCCATCAGAAAAATGTAAATAAACAGTAAAAAGGTGTAAAAAAATTAATATTAATATAATAAAAGTTTTACTACAAAGAAAATGCTCTAACGGAGTATAGATAATTCTATTAGTACTACGCGCAATTGTGTCGATCGTTACACGAGTTCGGTTCATGTTGTTTTAATTCATCGGAAAAAAGTAAATAAATAGTAAAAAGGTAAGAAAAAAATAATAACAATATAATACTACTTTTAGTACAAAGAAAATGCCCGAACGGAGTATAGATAAATAATCCGAGTTGTCACTATGCTCGATAGATGGCGTTGGGATCGAAATAGATCGCGCTATGGTTTCGTTACACGCATTTGGTTGGGTATCGGCCGAGCGTTTCGGTACCGTCGTGGAAAAATTGTATTGTCGGTTGTATGGTCGTTTATGTGGATTGGTCCTGTTTCGTAAATTCTAATTTGGTTCCGTTGTATTTGTCGATTTGGTACAGACATAGTTTGGAACTCGAGAAAGGACATAGGATAGTTTTTATCCCAAAAATCCTGCGAGATCGGGAACTATGTGGGTAAAACCAAAAATCTGCCGGAAGTCACTATTCCACGCGAACGAAGTCGCGGGCAAAAGCTAGTTACATTATAGATCAGTGGCGCCACAAACAGCCAGCAACAGCCACATCCCAGAAAAAAATAACCAAATGTCACCTACACAGGTGTTTATTTTAATATCACGACTAATTTGTCGTTATTTACAACTCGATAATGTGTCGTGTTGAAATGTTTGCATGGAGGCGTGGTGTGAATTAATTCTACTTAAAATCACGACGTAAACAGCAGTCATCAATGATGGCGGTGCGCAGATTTAAATTCAGAACATGGTAATTGTGATTAATTTGTGTAAATAAACATTGTTATATAAAAGAGGCTTGGCTTTTAAAAAGGTTGTGTCTATTGCAAAATATGGAGAAGGCATTTTTGGATCCATTGCATTTATAGTACGTATTAGATCGTAACAGTCATTAAACTTTTAATTGTCACTTGAGATTTATTGCAGTAACTACTTGGTGAAAACATCGTTTAAAGGTTATCTATACGTGTTTCTGATTTAATGGACGTATAGACACTGTGACCTAATGCACTGATCAATAGAATAGGTACCTACTAATAGTACAGTAACATAGCATCTGAAATGATTTATTATTCTTCGTATGGAAATATGTACCTACGTATTGTGTATTTACATACCTACTGTTCTAAACAATAGAGCCAGGTCTTGCAGTAGACTAGAAATATGACAATTGACAAAGTTTTTGATTTGAAGTTGAGGATTCAAATGGCGATAGTCATTTTAGTTTTTTCAGTCAAGATAAAAGTCATCTCCATTTATAACAAGCTTTTAATCATTATTTAACAATTCCAGTAGCCTTGAATCGGAAAATGATCAACAAATTAGTGTTGGGAAAAGATACGTATTAGCATGTTACAATTTGCGCCCTGTCAAATTAGCTATTTTAATGAAAAGGCTGGGGTGGCCGCCATCTTACTTTAAAATACAGGGCGTTACAAAAGCAATCGTCTATGGTTTTATGCAGCCTGCTTTTTGAAAGTCCCACATAGGAATTTTTTGCCAATAATTTATTAGTTGTAAAAAAACTTTAAGCGTTTTAGTGGTATAGACGGATAAATTAGTGGAACATTAGAAGTATTATGAAATATGTAACCGAGTTAAAAATAATTCAGACCCGTGGCCACAAGCCTCAATTAATTTGTTACAAAAACATTAAGAGTACCCAGACTAAACACTCGGGCGGGAGTTGATCCGATGTATGCAATCAAAGTTTTCAGTTGGTCTGATACCGGCCAAGTACTAGATCGGAATTATTTTTGTTCACCATTCATTTCCATACTGATTTATGAGGAGAAACAAACTATCGGCCGACTAAAAATTTGCAGTGTGGTCACTCTAGCTAGGGCTACGCTCCTCTCTTGCTTACTACAGCGTAGCCCGTAGCGCTCGTAACCTCTAGCACCCAATGGGCGAGATTTATTTTCTACAGGTAATTTACATTATGTCTCATTGTCAAGTGCAATCGGGACATTAAATAAATCTTTATCTAAGATTTTGTATATCGATTAAATTATTAGATAAAGTATCGACTTGATGATTCCCTCGATTAAATATTTACGAAGGTACAGAATCATGGCTATGAAATAATGAATGTTGGTGTTTGTCCTATTTTTACAAGATCGTTAGAGGTAGGAGGTAGGTGTTTATATGAATATAGGTAACTCAGGCCTGTGTGCAAAAACTTGAATGTTTTGTCAGAATAGTTAGACTGAGGTTACAATGAATATTCATATGTGTGTAGCAAAAAAGTAATAAAATAGACGTTCTAAATGGTATTACAGATTATTTCCTTAGCAGTAATTAAGAAAGCTCAAAAATGTAAAAGAGCCGACTGCTCTCACTTGAACCCGCTTACCAAAGAATAACATTTCGTCACACACTAACTAAATATACACTCGTATAAATGTCGTCGTAATTTTCAGTTGTCAATACAATAAAATAAAAACGTGACAAAACATATTACTTTTATTGTTTATTGCAATAAGATTACGTTGATTCTTGTCAACATCTGCGTACAATCTGTTATTATTTGAATTTGGATCGGAAAGTAAGATAATGAATTTAATATACGTAAATCTATGTATCGTTTGTAGTATGTACGTATGTATGTATCTATGCTTGTCACGCAAAAAAATCTGACTGGACTTTCGGCGATACAGAAATTTTGTAATAATAAAGCTAACAAGCTTAGCAATAAAAAACAGAATGAATAACATTTATGGTACTCTTTACCCATGTGGGGAAAATAGTTCCATCAGTTATCAGGTAAAACTGCGTTTCGAAGCTACTTATGTAGTTTAAAATGTATATGAGCAAAGGGAGCCATTCTGGAAGGTAAAATGTAGGTTACTTTTGAATTTTCTGACTTTTTCGCATGCTACTTGACCCTACCGTGGTGTCTGATATTCAAAACCGATTTCCTGAATATTTATTGATGCACGAGGTCTTGAATATGAACGTCATAAAGAATCGCAGGTATCAGTTTAAGCTTTCCTGATTATTGAACTGAGACATTATGTAGGAATACTTTGAAATTGATTACTTTTCTTTAATATAAATACCTATAACACACGAGACAAGATTGACAAGGTCTAAATATACATACTTGAAAGTGTTCTTACGCTTCAGTACTGACAATCTAAATCCTTTGACTGATATCAAAACTGGGTCACCGGCTGTAGTGCAAAAGAAATGTATCTTTTACTGTAGATAGAATGAAACATTTTGAATATCATCTTATTACTATTTAACATTGCGAGCTAGTTGCTACAAAAGTTTAAAAATTATAATGAGAATAACATATATCATGATGCTTTCAGATGATCGTATCTGGATATCTTAAAACTGAACTTATCTGGTTATCTTATGAAGCGGTGCGTTTAAACAATTACCTACTTGAAGGACTATTATTTTCTTGATTTACGTACGTTACAATAACTGATCGAAAATATTGAAGTAAAACATTAAAATAAATGTCGTGGTGGCCATGCAAACGAATGACGAACAAATGGACATAAATAATTATGATTACCAGTAAATATTAACTCGTCGCCTGCGCATCTCTAATGACGCTAATAACCACAGTCAGTGGCTTGTGCTCTGTTTGGATTTCATTACTTAATGTCACAATCTCCGTAATCTTATATCATAAACTGTCACACAGTATAAAAGGAAATACAGTGACAATGATGAGCTAGTTGCAAGAGTTATCCATACGCAAGAAACGTTTAAAAATCCCTTGCTTAAAACTCATGAATCTGAAATCTTCGGAGGATTTTAGAGCCAAGCCTCCAGTTAAGGTAGAACTCAATTATCAAAATATCATCCTGTAGGTCTGATAACGTCAACGCAGACACTAACTAAAATTTTTTTTCCGTAGCAAGCTGATAATTTCCGATATAGAATCTCGCGATACAATTATACAACGTTTAGCGCGTTGTTGTGCGGGCGGGCACGAGAGAGTCAGTCGTGACCGAGACATTATCGCGCGCGATGCTTCAGGAGGCTGCCCACTGAGGGATGGTGGCGCAGACGGTCCGCTGCCAGTGAGTCGAGCGCACGACGCCGCACCAACCATGCACGCCGACCCCGAGTCCCCCACCTGTCGCGAGGAGTCGCAGCTGCTCCCCGACGACTGGCTCAAAGTGAAGCCCGTGCCAGCCAATGGCAACCTCTCGCCTGGCGTCTACTACCCCACAACAGGCAGCAAGAGGTTCGTCGACGCCCGTCACCCCGTGCCGTCTCCGACAGATACTATCCCGTACTGTGTCGCTTTTGTCCGTTTATTTGCGTCCTAATGTCCACTCTATGTTTAATGTCGTGATTATTAGAAACGATTTATGTTAATTAGAAAGCCTATTCTCTATGTTAGTGGGAATACATTACCGGTATTAACATTGATGAAGGTCGTAGCCGCACCGAGGCGATGCAAGCGTGAACTAGGCATTCACACTTCCAGGACTGTACCGAATAGATGGTACTAGGTTAATTACAGTGTAACGTCGATTATCATATTATTAAAGTGGGATATTTGGTTTTAGGAGCCGATCTCACAGACATGGTGCGACAAGAAGAACAAGACGACGAGCTATTCTCAAAAACGGAGAATGCAACATTCTCAAGTCCAAGATCTCGCAGCGGCGGCTGAGGTTCCTTCAGGATATGTTCACGACGCTCGTGGACGCTCAATGGCGATGGACGCTGCTAGTATTCACACTCTCATTCATCTTATCTTGGCTCGGATTTGCATTGATCTGGTGGCTAATAGCTTTCACACACGGAGACTTAGAGCTGGACCATCTCCCGCCCATGCAGGAAGGATCTAATTGGAAGCCGTGTGTGTTTAACATTTACGACTTCACCTCATGCTTCTTGTTCAGTATTGAAACACAACACACGATCGGTTACGGTTCACGCACGACGACGGAAGAATGTCCTGAGGCGATATTCATTATGTGTCTTCAAAGTATTGTGGGTGTGATGATTCAAGCTTTCATGGTCGGTATAGTGTTCGCTAAAATGACGCGGCCCAAGCACAGAACGCAAACACTTTTGTTCTCCAAGTATGCCGTAGTGTGCCAGCGAGACGGTGAGCTGAGCTTAATGTTTAGAGTGGGCGATTTAAGGAAGTCACACATTATAGGAGCCAGTGTGCGAGCCCAGCTGATACGATCAAGAACGACAAAGGAAGGCGAAGTACTGTCTCATTACCAAACGGAGCTTGAGTTAAACGCGGATGGATGTGACAGTAATCTTTTCTTCATTTGGCCGATAACGATGGTCCATAAAATCAATGCTGACAGTCCGTTCTACGGAGTGTCCGCCGCTGATGTATTGCAAGAGAGGTTCGAGATTGTGGTTATTTTGGAGGGGACAATAGAATCTACTGGTCAGACGACCCAGGCGCGCTCCAGTTACACGACTAGTGAAATAATGTGGGGACACAGGTTTGTCCCCTTGGTGACGTACAATCGTGAGCGTCAAGGGTACGAGGTGGACTACTCCAAGTTCGAGGAGACGATGCAGGTGGACACTCCGCTGTGCTCGGCGAAGGAGCTGGACGAGTTCTACGGTAGCCAGGGTGATCGTAGATCGATCGGTGAGTTCCTTTTTCGAGTTAAATCTGGCCTAAGATGTGGTGGTGGTAAATGGTTATTTGTGCCTCATGTTAACTAACAAAGCTTGTCTTTCTATCTTGACTGTAACAGGAAATTCCAAAGATTATGCATATACATTACATACATTGTTTGTAGGTTATATTTTAATAATGTTTAAGCCTAAAAGACGTTCGTTTCTGTACATTTAGGAAGTTCCATAGAATAATTAACATCCAATAATTCTGTAAAACTTTCTTTCAAAACGAATACATTTATCTCAAAGAGCTTTTCTACACACCTATAATTGTATCTGTTATGTGATCTGTGTCTTCTCATAAATCACATTTAATTATTTGTTGATAGGTTCATTTCTTTGTTTGGAAACATTCAAGTCGACCTACATATTGTAATTTATATTTAAACGATAATTACAATACCTACATTGTATAGTAAACATACACAAGCTATAAATGGTGCAGATGCAAGTTTCTTGCACTTCAATATTTCCTTTACGAGAGAGAGCATTGTATGAGATATGATATTAGCAATATTATTGTTTATCTGAGGTCAACAGACAGCTACCGTCGCTCGAGATAATGTCTAATTTATAGTTGAAAGGGATTTGTTTGTGACACACAAAGTACGTAAGCAGTTCTTTAAACCCTGATGTTAATGTTTATTATTTTAATGCTTTCCTAGTAAGGAATTCTTCCTTAGGTAAAAGTAAATAAGATATAGAGTAAAAACATTGGAAAACAATCAGCTAATGATGACATAAACATGTTTATGAAAACACATTCTGAAATTCTCCGAAAGCTTTCTCACAAGATTCTTCAGAAATATGCTTCCTATGAAGCCTATGAAAAGTAAATGATATGTATATTACGTATTATAATATCGTTAATATTTATGGCTGGGTAGTTCTCGTGATCGCTTGTGAAGCGTGTCACATATCACATACAATGGTGATATATTAGAATACTAGAAGCATAACACATAGGTAAATACATCTCGTATGTGATATAACTTAGTTTCATATATACCTACTTATATACTTTTGTATATAACTTTACTTCAGATGTGAATAAGTGATGCATTTAATATAGGTAGGTAATGTCGTGTCGTGACATATCATATCGATATTTTATTTCAGCTTCGTCTGATTTATACGCATGAGCATTCAAAGCGTAGGATGAAAAGTTGTATTAACTTTATTAATGTGTTAGTGTAGACTTTGATCTTAAGCGATTTCCATAAAGAAAATAATGAGTAAAGATACTTATGTATTAACTATGATACGATAAAGTTCTAAGAAAAACAATTGGAATATCAATATGCTAGCTGCTAACGAAAATGTTTTAGTCGTGGATGTACCTCATTCTTATAAAGAAACTAGCTTCTGCCAGCGGTTTCACCCGCATCCCGTGGGAACTACTTACTTCCCATACCGGGATAAAAAGTAGCCTATAGCCTTCCTCGATAAATGGGCTATCTAACACTGAAAGAATTTTTCAAATCAGACCAGTAGTTCCTGAGATTAGCGCGTTCAAACAAACAAACAAACAAACTCTTCAGCTTTATAATATTAGTATAGATAGGTACACTTCTGATGTATGTATATGATATGATGATAGGTACCTATATGATGTAATAGGTAACTCGTAAAACTTCCCCTACCTTGGTTAAACAAAAAATATATGGTGAGGAGAATATATTATTCACAGTTTATAATAATTCCTGCTCTAACTTCAACAAACAGACGTAGGTAGTTATTGTAATTAGCAACAGCAAATAAGATCACAAGTTCCTACTTAACACTGAACGTGTGAACAGTTATTCCGAGTATCATTTACTTAAATTACTTGTTTCGTACGTGGTTCTAAACAATTGTGTTTAAACATAACACTAATAAACTTTAAATAGGTGCTATAACCCAATCATTTGCATTTTGACGTCAGTCGGAATACCTTATTGTCAATAAGTGTTCAATAGGAAGCTTTATGAGTCACGTACGTACAGGGGCCCGATTCTCCTAAGTTAATATGTCAAAATCGAATAGAAATTGAATCGCAATATGATCGCAATAGCAGTTTTAACCATATCGGGCATTCTGCTACTAATATAAGACCAATCGTATTCCAACGACATTCGATTGGTTTGCGAGTGGTCTACTATTTTGGTGATTTTGGTCTATACGGTAGTTTGCTCTACAATCATATTGCAATCGTAAATCATTTGCAGACAAAATTCGTTATTGTATGACAGAAAAGGATAAAAACGTTTATTTCAAAGAAAAAATAGCGGAATGCCACGCATGTCGCTTAAGTAAAATTAGTAGGTAGAATCGGGCCCCAGGTACATATACCTACATTAGCTATATTTACATCTAATTTGTTCATAGAATAGGTGTAGAGGATAATGTTCAAGCTAAATTGAGTATCAACCTGTGAGATCAGACGTAGTGTATCACCTTCCCATCTTTGAAGAGTTCGGTATTATGTAGCTCGACTTAAACAATTGTCACTTCTATGTGGTCTTCAGAAGTCATTTAATTTTCCTACTCCCGTCACCTCGGCCGTTACTCGTCGGAACCATATTATCAAATCTCAGCAGGATGTACCATTTTGCCAATTTGTTGCCCCTTTTTGATACAGGATACATTTGTTTTGTCGATCGCTTAAGATGATCAGCTTAACGGTCACTTGTCATTTGGAACACTCAATTTGAATTATGGCAAGATGGCGGCTTGCATTAATTTTGACAGAATTTAAATATTTTTAACGATGTTTTTAGTCAGTTATTTGTATTGTTCCATTGCACTTGACATTTCTTTGAAGTAGATGCGTCGTTGAACGATTTATTATTTATCTTTTGTGTCATCGACTCTTTAGTTGGTCGTGCTTGACATCACTATGCACTCGTATAAGTAAATAAGGTAATCATTCAGGGAAATAGTCATTAATCCTTTTGGTTTGGTAAAACCACGGAGGAGAAAAGACTAGGGTAAAACCGACTTTAAAAATGTTTTTCACCTATTATTAGACTTATGAATCATAGCAATTTATCTACTAATTAAATATGTGTAAAAGAGCTCTGTAATATCTGTTTCTCTATTCTTCTTAATTCTAGTCATGCTTTCTCATCAACCAAATGTGTGTAACCAAAGATGTTAGGATAAATTCCATTGTTACTAATTTAGTGTAAGATTGTAAGTTGATGTACAAAGATTGATACGATACGTAGATGTCTCTGTTTGCACCTCTTATCAACAAAAACATTTACGGCTGACCTTAAAACGCTTCTTACCTTGTCTGGTGTATTTTCGTACTACTTTTAAATAGGTTAAGTGTAAAATATTTACATAATTTTTAACAGCTTTAATAGAAATGTACCTTGAATTACTGGACATATTTTACGGACTAAATTATTTCGTCGCTGTTAAATATTTTACGCTTAGATTAAGTATGATCTGTAATATCAGAATCTAAAATGAGACTGTAAATTTCTACAAGTGCCATAATATCATTAAGAACAAAAACTGATATCCATACCATATTCTTCTCTCTGCTCATGACTAAAATAGTTTTAGAATCTACACCTACTAAACAAAATGTCTGCACTGTGTGTCTCTTGCACATTGAAATACAATGTTTGTATATGTGTGTGTAACTGTGGGTGTGTTTGTGATGTCGCACAGAGAGCGCGGACCCGCACCTGATGCTGAAGATGCCAGATCGCGAGCCTCACGAGCCCAAAGCAGAGCACAACGACGGCGACTTTACCGTCACTCTATAATTAAGTCATAGATAAACGAATAATACTGTTGTGATACATAATACACCCCGAAGACTTGACGTTAGAAAGGGACAGTCGGAATTCGAAGTAGGACAATGTTCCGCTACGCGTCGTAGCCTATTATAATCCACCATCGTCGAAATCGAGTAACGAAGTTCTATCTGAGAGTTATGTTATTATTTAGATTAAATTAATATTTAAGAGTAAAGTTGAGGATATGCCTGATATAAAGTATTGTATGAAAGGACTCAATAAGTGTTATGTAAAGATCTGAGTTTCAATCAAGAGCTTACGTTGGGTATTATGTATAAGTAAGAGATTATTATGTACGATAAGAGTCTAGAATCATGAAAACAAAGATCTGGTAAATAAGTAATACGGATAAGTATTTGTTTATAACGTTTTACAAGTATCCCAGTGCCACTAGTCAGCTTTAAGAGTAAATCAACAAAATTATTTGTAGCAGAATTCTTACAGGTTGTGTTATTGTCGATTATTGAAACATTCCAGTAGTAAAAGTGCAATTTAATTATATTTTATTAGGTTTAAGATTTAATTGTAATTCCTGCTTCAATATTATGGCCTAGAATGTGATAGTTAGGGCCCTGTTACGATACAACTTTTGCGAATAGTCTATTGTTAAAATTGTGCTAATGTCAATCGTTAGGAAAGAAAAGTAAATTGTAGGCTGTCTTGTAAGAAAACTGTGCATAATTAGTGTTATTGTAATTACATCTTTGTTCAATATACGTGTATGTAGTTATTACAATTTAAACGCATGTTTTGTCACGTTTTGTGTTGTTTTATGTAAATATTGAATGAATAATTATTTATGTTGTGACGTTGATTTGTGTTTGATTTATGATACCTTAGAAATTCTATCATTATATGCGAACTATCTTGTTCAAACGCGAGTGAGTTACGCACACAGGCACATGCTTAGACGTGGTAACGTGATGAAAAATATTTAGTAAATGAATAGGTACAAAAAAGTACTTAATCATAAACCACCCTCTTTTCTTCTACTCTATTCTTATGCCACAATGAAAGAATGTGTATTTAATGTCTTTTGGAAAGCTGCAGTCTAGGAACTTTTCCGTGTGCTTTTCAGATAACATTTTGCTAGAACATAATCTAGCAGAACACAGCCCTAACCATAGTTTAAAGAATTTTAATATAAGTACCAAGAGCTAAAAAGTGTCAAAAACTTGGCTAATTTTAATTTTATATGAACAAAAAGTCCTGTCTAACAATCCAGTTTACTTTCCTCTGACATTGATCACGCATATAATGATAGAACATCACGCCCTGAAGGTCCGCTTATGTTTGTCCTGTCTCGTTACAAGATAATCTTCTGCTTATCGTGTTTGTTGAAATTGTGTTGTGATGTCAGAGAGCTGTGACGTCACGCTACATCCAGGTGTACTCCGACCTTAGTGTAGGAAATGCTTTAGGTGGTAAAAGTGCTGGTAAATAATATGGTGGGTATTGCAAGTGCTGTATAAAATGGTCTGTTACTGAGAAATTTCGCAATTTTGGATGATTGTGGATTGAGTGTCTCTTCCTTAGATCTTCTAGTAATTCCCAATAAATCTATGATAATATTATAAAACTGAGTTATAAAAAGAGTCAAACGCCCGTCATCTGATTTTTAGTGCCTAAACGATTTATGAATGTCGTTTAGGTTTTCAAAGGGATGCTAGATCGAATTTTACCAGAATCCTTGGACGGGATGTAAATGCATTGAAACGAATAAGAATAGGAAACAAATGAAGTTAGAACAATTGATTCACGAGCTCTAATTGGTAATTAAAGGATGAGCCTTTAATTACCAATTAATCAATATGCAAAAACCATGAATATGGACTTAGTACTTATACAATATTGTATAGTAAAACATCTAGGCAAAATAAGAATTTTAAACGAATTTATTTTGATTAAATATAATTGATGAGCATCATCAATATATTGATCAACATATTGATGAGCATATTTAGGTAGACACTTCGAATATAATAAATACAGGTACAGTAGACCGCACATCGGTGGTAACTGTCATGTACCTTGACTCAATAGTAATAAGTACGATTTTCCAATAAAACTGTTACCACTGACTTGAAGTTGACTTTACCTATTTTAACTAAGAAAATATAAGGACACAGGTAATCCGTCTTCCAATTAACTTTCAAACCTGCGTTTCATGAACTCTTGGTTCATCTGTAAACCTACTCATGCTTCTTTTCTTCATTTTCTCTATTGACTAGATATACCTCTTCCAGCGTGATACAAGAGCACTACGTAGCTGATTAAAATCCAGACAAATAATTTTCATACCTACATCCATTTTAACAATGTTGTTCCTTCTTTAATGGTTGTTCTACACTTAACTTCACTTGTTTGATGATAAATATATTCCGTTCAAATCTTTAATCAAACCTTCGTATCCATTCCAGGTTACATGGCAACCAGTTCACCCTTACCAGGTGAGGTGAATCTACGAGAATCCATTAATTCTGCAATCCTGCCGCCTTTCGCTGCCAATTCCCCTCTCGTGAACATGGCGGATCGACTCGTCATGGACGCCCTACGACGAACCAGCTTGACAAGACGACCATCATCTATCAAGTATCCTCCGAACTACTTCAGCAGCCCCACTGAAGAATCTTCTTCATCCAGTGAAGAAGAAACAAAAAAGAAACGCGGCAAGAAAAAGAAAGATAAAGTTTGAATTATTTCTAAAAATAATTGTGTGTGAATTCGTATCTACTTATCAATCTCTGCTTATCTTCAATGAGACGAGAATGTTCGATATTTTATTATGCTGTAATTCAAATGTGTTTCAGTATTATAGTGCCGATAACGGCATCAGTGCCTATACCTACATATATAGGAAACCAAATGTGCTAATTATAGAGATTTCATAAATAGAAATAATAACATAAGTATTACAACGACCTCTAAGAAAAATCTAGAAATATTTCCTCCGTAGTTCCTAGGCCTAATTTTGTAAAAAATAACATGCTTGTTTGCGTATTGTCTAATAAGCTATTTTAACGTTTTTTTTCATTTATTTATTTTCAAACATATAATTTACATTTTTAAATATTAAATATAAAAATAAAAAACATTTAAAAATATAAAAAATAGGTTGCCACCGATATCGGGCACAGGGTCCAAGGTACCGGTGGTTAGGGTCCCAGAGACAGAAACCTCCTCACAATACGTGCCGTATCAAGGAGTACTGCCTTCTGAATCAGTCCCTTGATCCAGCCGCCCAACGAGAGCCTCCTGAGGTGTTCGTCGAGGCTCTTGGCTATTAAACCATTGGCCGTAACGACAATCGGCACAACAACAGCCGTGTCGACACTCCACATGGCGACAACCTCGTGCGCTAAGTCGAGATACTTTATTTGTTTCTCTTTCTACGTTTTTTTTATTATTATTAGATTTGTTATCAATAATGCTCTACACAAATACATTCATATTAGTGAGTACCACAGAATGTGAGTACAGCGCCATCTCTTATCGAGTAGCTACACTAGGTTTTATTTTAACTTTTGCCAATGCTGTCACGCCTACCACGCATGATCGCAATCTACAGAACTATGTAAATGCGAATGCGGGTAATAATAATTACATCAAAACCAGTGCCAATTAACAATAAGATGTGTAGAGGGGGAAATAAAACTCGTGTATTGTATTTAAACTAGCAACTATATTTGTTTATTCCGATATTCTATCAGGATAAGACAAAGCATTCGGCTAATTTAAAAAACGGCAGCGCCCGCGCCGCACAAGGCCCCTGAATTCCATAACATCTCAACGTATACAATAATACTATGATTTGTTTATATCACTTTAATAATAGAGTTGTTATTGTTTTATAATAATTAAATATTATAATCAGTACATATTGCAAGCATTAGCTATAAACTAACACTTAGATTTAAATTAGCTAGTCTAATTACACAAAGAAAATGTGTCGATAACAATGTGGGCCGTGCATGGCAGTGCACAGCCAAGTTCTAAGTACTTTTGTCCGAATAATTTAAGTATTAAGTATCCAAATATATCACATATTTGTTGTACATATAACAGTACTTTGTACGGTATTTTTAATGTATAAAAGCGTTAGGTAGTAAGCTACTTGTACATTCACAACTCGTTACGTAGGTAGCAAGATACAATTTAAATACTTAAGTATATTATTTTGCACTATTAACATAGTTTTTGGATTTAATCCGAAAGCACAAGCGTAAGTTCATTTAATAACATTCTCTTTGGAATTTTGACATACAATGATAATTAGGTATAATTAACATCATTTTAATTCAAGCAGGGGCCGTCTCTGCGTCAATTTAGAATTAAATTCGTCATTGGAAATATAAATATTTCTTAAAAATAGAACTTATTCTATCTCTAGTCTGACTGTCGATAGAAAAGTGAAACTCCTACATTTTCGTATTCTTACACAAACTGTGGAGACATGACTAACTAAGATTTTAAAGCTTCATGTCATTTAACTTCTATAAGTTTGATCTCCACTCTACGTTCACTAAATTATCTAAATAAATACTTGGTCTAAATACAACCCTATCTGGTACATCGATGTTTTGATGAAGTAGACGGTTGAGTAGAATTTTTTTTCCTGTTCCAAAATATATTTGTTCCTATAATTTAACAGGACTTGGCACAAACGGTAATACTAAGTACATGTTTACAATCCTATTACAATAAGCACCTCGAAAGTTACAAAACGATTATAACTTTAATATTATTGGCACAACTTTTATTGATCATTTTTTTTTCTACCCTTAAGTACGCAATTTTGAACACTGGTATTACAAATTTAATCACAGATTACAAATATACAAAATACATATAAAATTGTCCACTCATCAACTACTACCAAGATTTGGGTACTTTGAATTTTTTAAATACAGAATTATAAAAATGTCAGACTATATTTTCTACAGTAATGTTCGTGCTATTCACCTTGTAGATGTAAGTTCTCGATGCTGTGTGTGTGGGGTGAGAAGGTGACGTGCGGCTTCTTAAGGCGCGCGGCGCCGGAGGCGACGGCTGGCGGGTTGTGCTCGCGCAGCGGGGGTCAGGCGGGCTCCGGCGCGGGGGACGTCACCAGGATGGGGATCACTGGCGGCTTCGTTATGTTGTTCTCACTTGGGGATCTGGGGTTAAGGAGTTAAAAATAAGTATGGTTGGTAGAGTTGAGTTTCAGTCGTTGGTTCGTCAGTTGTGAGCCCAGGCTTAGTCAAGAATTTCGAACACATATTATTGTTTAAAATCTGGTAGCCATAATTGTGTAGCAAATTACACTATAATGGGTCCAAAATTAAATCGGTTTGCAATCGCACATTTTGGAGTTCTTGGAGCTTTACACAATCTCAGATCAAAGATAACTAGTTGTAAATTAATTAGCAATAGTAACACGACAAAACTTACTTTATAATTTTCTTATGCTCATCATTTTTATGTTCTTGATGACCGTTGCCCGCATGGCCGATGCCGTTCGGGGTCAGTCCATGCACCTTCTTCATACTAGCGTGACTATGGCTTCTATGCATATGTTCCTTCACTTCAGGTTGTTTGTGCTCCGACGGAATATGATTTCTATATTGCTCTTGGCCATTTTCTACAGCCAAATGCGTGTGGCTTGGATTTCTGGACTTTTCGTTAATGTGGTGTATGAAGTTGTTTTGGGCCATCAGTCTGTTCTCACGAGCCCTCGCTTCGGGGATCTTGATCTCAATGTGCTCATCTAAGGACATGGAGTCGACTGAACTGAGGTCTAAGGTATCAGCGGAGAATGTCTTCGGGATGGTGCCTAGCATACGATCTGAGGAAAAGAAAACAGATTTTATAGTAACTGTTACTTAATATTTTTTAATAAATTACTAAAAAAGTTTAGAGTTAAATAAATCTGGATGATGTAATGACTGGTCTCCTATCTTAGGAATCCCAATTTCTATATTTGTTTTGATCTACTTCATTCACTTCGGACGCTTGAGTGGCTAAGAATGAATATTGCATATTATGTGTATACCTATTGATAGTTATATGTTCCATACCTAATTTTTGCGAGTTGGAAACTGTAGCTCTTAACTCGTCCAGTTGCTTCGAAGAACATAGTGGAGTGTCTACTTCATACGTGTTATTAAATCTGGTATAATCAACCTGAAACGAAAAGAAAAATAACATGTAAGTATTCAAGTAGGGAGTAAACCAGGTTTTATAGATTTTTATTTAGTTACTTTAAAACTTTTTTTGAGTTTGACTTGGTGTGTTTTTTAATCCTGTGAATGTACATATAATATAGTATGAAAATAAAGCTTTCGCTCTTCCATTAAATAAATATAATCTACTGTTAAATTAAACGTGTTTATAAGAACACAGAAAAATTACAGAACAAGGAAAAAGTGATTAAAAAAAACATTGTAGGTATGTGCCAGGCGCCCACATGTACTAAATATGTGTACATTTACCAATTCTTGGAAATTCTGTATATTCGATTAGTTGATAATAATATGTTTGCGTCTTGGTACGTGTTTGTTTCTGGTAAGGTGAAAGTAGAAGGAAAAAAACGAAGGTCGAAAAAAATACTCCCTTCATCTGACATTAATCTAACCTCAGAAGATCACTCAAAGTTATTGTTATTTAACCTCGGAAGTAAGTAAACCAGTTAATTGTTTAATTTTTCAATTTGCATACCACATGTTGAGGTCATGGCAATGCATTTTAGATGCTGTTTTATTCCGGATTTTGGTATAATCCACTAGAGGGTCATTTAATTATCGCGTAAGTTATAATTTAGATTCAGTAGCAAAACAAATTGATGAGGTCAAATCGATGAATCTTATTATATAACTACAGAAATTTCTTAAATACCTCCATGTTTATTGTTTATTGTGTTTAAATAAGTACCGTTAAATATGGAACTAATTTCTGTGGAATGAGTTTGAAATGTAGAACTAATTGCTCCTATTAAATAGCTGCACACTCCTTCATGATTTATTGTTTTAATTGCTTATTATGCAACAATAACGTATTTATTAATGAAATATGTAGGTAGTTATTCCACATAAAACAACGATAAATGAAACAAAGGTAAAGAAAAGTTTTGAAACTCAATAGTATTTTCAAATAAATTATCAAAAGAAAGAACTCAATAATAGACAAGCGAGGTGAATTGACGCTCTCACTATTTAGATGTGAGAAGCGGCACATTTTCCCAACAATTGGCCCGGAAAGAGACTTAAGATTATAACATAATATATTCTACGAATTTTATAGAGTCTTTGTTATATCTTTCTTATAACCATATTACCTAATTTAAAACGAAATACACAACAAAACGGCCATGACCCACACCATAGACTCGAATCACATTTCCATAATGACGTGACATAACAAGAAAAAAGGTTACACACCTCATATTCACCAGTGTCCTTCCTGAACGTGACCATGGTCTCAAACCGGTGACCCCACAGGATCTCGGATGGCAAGAAACTGCTGCGCGCTTGGGTAGTCATACCCGTTGATTCTATCACACCCTCTGGAAAAATATAGAAAAGCAATTACTATAGAGGATTAACCAAATAAATAGAATTCCAGCCAGTGACTATATGGTTCATAAAAAATATATCGAATTTCGGCCAGTGACTGAATCTAAGTTTACTAATATGATAAAGAGAAAATGGCTTTTTGTTTCTTTCCGGATTTTGTTTCTAAATGGCGTTGTTTGTTCCGAGACTGCCTACTGGACCGCTGTTGGGTAGCTAGATTATACCCGAGTAGCATTTGCTGTTTTGTAAGTAAGGAAAAAGTTTTCCCGGGGCGGAGATAAGGCCACGGAAAACAGCTAGTGCGAAATGAGGAGATAAAAAGTAAGTCACATGAATCGGCTACAGATTTTTTTCTCGACTAATCAATATACGTATTCACCCTTTCAGACGACCTCAAAGTGAACTTGGCTTGAGAGTCGTGCAATAAAAACGCATAATGATTAGGACGATCTGGTATTTCTCACAATTACAGACGCGCTATTACATTCAGTTCAAAGGGATTTTTAATCAAGAAATCTCATGTGATGTGATTTATATCGGTTATATGATTTTTGGCAGAGATATTAATGATAATATATTTATGGTTGACAACACGTGGCCACGTGGTTTAGACAAAAACAGCTTCATTTTATTAATAACCGAATGCAGCTTTATCTAAATGCTGAATATCATGACAAGTTAGGTTTTTTCATTAATGAATTCCAAGACACTTTAAATTCAAATGAGTTATATTTAAATTATGTTGTACCTAATCGGAGTTATTTCTTAATGGACGCTGAGTCATAGTTTTAACAGACTTTCCTATGAACTGTGTCACTGATGGGGATTTCTGCTTCACATTAGCATAGAGAGATTCCATTTATTTTAACTTAATATCCCAATAAAGAGCGTTGTAGAATATATAGAACTGCCATAGAGACATACTCATTGGATTGAGCCTTTTCTTGTCTTGGCCATCAAGCATACGCCCAAAATATACTCCAATTATTATAATACATGGAATCATATTTATGAGATTATCATTGTGTAAAGTTCAGGGCAATCTACCAAAACTCTGTCAAGGAAGTGCCAAGAGCGTGTGGTCATTACGTTTAGGTATAAATATTTTTGTGGAACTATCATAGACAATTAAGTGCTCTATGTTATTTTATTCTGTGTGCCAGCCAGACGGTATAAAAAAAACGAATATTCGAATGGAATGTCTATTTTAAAATTCTTGTTACGAAATATTTGCTGTGACTGTCGTATTTCTCTCTATTATCGTGTTTCAAGGAATATCATAATTTATGTGTATATTGTTCTACAAGTTATCTTCTGAAACTACGTGGCGTTGATGGGTATTAGAAAGTGCGATATGCTCGCAGTTGGATGTTGGCTTGCATCGCTCGAGTGCACTATATCATGCTCTTGACAATCAGCATCAGAAGCTGGCTTGTACATAGTTTATTTAGAATTCCTATTGTATAGGTTGGTTTTCTCTCCCACTAATTCTCATTTATCTAATACCTATACTTATATGATATCATTACCTATCATGTAACACCTATTTTCTCACTGTTCTTATTTAACATTTCTCAATTAAGCAAGAAAAAGCAAAAGGGTTTGAAGTTTTCTCCTAAACATTTCCTTTTGGTTGTCAAAACCATCAAAAAACAACCGAAAACACAAAAAAACACGAACTTAATGCTAGAAGTAGAAACATAATACCTCTTTCAATAAATATAGGGAGATCTTCTCCATAATATAGGAAAATAAGTTCATATTCACGACACTTACCTAACATAACAACGATCTCAAATCTCTCCCTCAGCATATCAGACGCGGAGAGATTATACAGCGGCGACTTCTCGTTGATCTTGTGCACGATCGTCATCGGCCATATAAACATCAGTCTGTCTTCCTCTCCATCAGCACCGACCTTCAACTCTTGCTGGTAGAATGGCAACACCTCGCCCTCTCTAGTAATCTATGGTTTGGAAACATTCAAATTATTAGAACATTTGTAGTCGTCAGATGTTCTTTTAGTACATTGCTGATTGTATCCTGTCATTATGTTAAAAGGGCGTATATGCTGGGATTTTGAGTAATAATTGTGACTTAAGCTCTTTTTGCTATTGAGTAATGACAGCATACATACAAACAGCATCCTCTATTTTCTATGCAGGCTGTATCTTCTAAGTGTTCAGCTTGATTATATCATTATTTAAACTGGTTTTCTTTAGTGATGAAGCAGGAATAATTTTTACGATATAATAATTAACGCACATTGTTGCATTATGTGTTGAACAATTTAATATGATGATATAATCTCTTGTAACACAGAGCTAGTCTTTCGTAAGGTTATGTGGCATATATTTCACTGATGACAAATGTTATTAAAATTACAAGGTTTTTAAAGCGTTATGTTTATAATTGCCATATAACCTTATGAAAATGTTATTAGCATCAAGAATGTCAAAAACTCATGACTATAACGAAGAATGTGAAAAAGGACTGTTCGGATGATGTATTGACGAGAGTAGAGTTATCTAATTGTTTTATTAAGTCTTATAATATAAGATCAATTCTAAGTTAATTTCTACAAAAAGTGATACAATAATCTCTCTGCATACTAAGAGGGGTAGTTGTAGTCCACACTACCTTAATTTTCGATTCCTGTGATAGTTTGCATGGAAATTGAAATACATTTTCATTTAGCGCGTTTATGTAAATAATTTTCGCAATTTATCCATGCTTTTTTCTGATTAATGTTTATATTCTAGGAAAATTGGATATGATGCAGCTAGCTAAATTGCCGTTCCACGATATAAGTCGGTGTAACAAATGATTTGATTGGTTCCATAAGGTTAACATACCTACTACGCAGTAAGCTTAATAATGTTATGTACTAGAACCACGTGTAGCAAACCAAAAGGTAGTTATTTTTTACAAAATAATTATGATGCAAATTATACCAATGTTTAATCAAACATTGGTATAATTTGATCAACGCGTTGAAATTATTGGTTATTATTTTTTAGCTGCAATCTAAAAACCGATTATTTTAATTGTTCAGCTCGATGTTGAATTGTTCTCTAAAATATTTTATGCAAACAACAGTTTGCGGAAACAGTAATGAATATCAAGTACATGCTAATGGAAAGATTCAATAGTTTAGTTCCAATAGTTGCTGAATTAATTTGAATTCAAACAGATGTATATCAATCAATATGTTACTAATAATTAACTTATGTGGAAAATAAGTACTTAATGCAATGTGCAGGTACATAATACAAATAGCAGTTAGAGGTGAAATAAAGCAAACATATAATAAAATCATGCTGTATCGTCCATAGATGGGTCGTATAAGATAGCAAACGTATGCGCAAGTATATAAGTAGTTGCAACACTGAATGCATTTTACAAATAGCATATTGGAAGTACAACGAGATACCTTTTTCCTTATAAGCTGGGCGCGCACGTGCGCTTCCAGTATGTGCGACTTGCGGATATCTCCAACACGGAATAGCAGACAATATTCCCCGTCCCTCAGACATATAACCGCGTTTCGCGAGAACAGGAGCGTCGTGTTACGCTTTTTTGCACGTGCCAGCTTCGCAAATATAAGACCCACCTAAGGACAAGAGAGAACTGTTTTGAAATTCATATTCCAAAACTTGGGGAATCGAAGTCTGAAGAGCACTGTATTGATTTCTAAATAGGGAGTTTACATTCAGAGTTCGACGCCCCACAAGTTAGAGAGAGGAGTCAGTGTGAACTCATGTTAGACGTAACTAAGCGTGCTGACTGAAGTCCCCAATCACTAACCAGTCTCCGTTTTTGGCGAAATAATATACCTTGCGGCGGATTATTTGTGCTCTTATATGCGCTTCGACTATATGGGATTTTCTCATGTCACCAACACGGAACATCAGACATAGTTGGCCATCGCGCAAGCAAATGACGGCATTCCTGGAGTAGAGCAGGGTCTGGGCTCGCTTTTTAGGTCTAGAGAGCTTTGCGAACACGATTCCCACCTAAAATTAGAACAACATCGATGCAATGTTCGCCGCGTGATAAACCACATGTTCAAGATCGTCTTCGTCACTTGCACACAGCAGCACTTCCTGAACATTAGGTGCTGCCAATGTCATACATTGACACTTCAATGTTCTTGCACTCTAGATTTGTTTTAGTAACGCTGATATTAACAGCCTAATGATAAAGCTATCTTTTAAATTTGTAATAATTTTTAAGAGAACATCTGGCTGGATCATATAGTGTACGTTACGTTAATACATTTGGCGAAGTTCCAAGTTTATTTTAATATAAAATTATCATATTAGCTTCAGAGCAGGAAGGTTTTTTCAGTTTAATGTACTCCAAACCCTTTCATGAACACTTTATTTATAACACTGATTACATATTTAACAGATATAAAATAATCTATGCCAGAATTGCTACAAACATAGTTACTTTTTATAGCAGTCTAGTTTAATGCTATTAGAATTTACTGCCAGTAAATGGAATTTGTTTTGACAGTCAGTATGTAGTCTTTCAGCGTTCATCTCTGTTTGTTTGTTTTGCTAATTAACTGAATGAAATATGGGAGAGCTTATTAAACGTAAATAGTATAAATCTTACCATGAAAGCCTGGATAAAGACACCCACAATACTTTGTAAGCACATGACGAAGATAGCCTCGGGGCATTCCTCGTTAGTTGTTCTGGAGCCATAGCCAATGGTGTGTTGTGTCTCCACGGAGAAGAGGAAGCAGCCGGTGAAAGAGTTGACGTTATTGAGGCAGGGTGTAAAGGTGACGTTTTCGTTGAGCGGGGGAGGGGTGAGGTCTCCGTGGGTGAAGATGATGAGCCACCAGATGAGGGCGAACAGTAGCCAGGAGAGGATGAAGGAGAGCGCGAACACGAGCAGCGTCCAGCGCCACTGCGCGTCCACGAGGGTCGTGAAGATGTCCTGAAGGTATCGGCGCCTGCGCTTGGCCACGTTCCATTGGACGACGTTACAGTCTCCGTGTTTGAAGATGACGCGTTTTCGGACGCGTCTTGCTGCGTAACGGGCTTGACGGTATCTGGAAATAAAGAAATTGACATGATAACTCTTTGCTGTGGAACTAATAATCAATTTCTTTTAAAAAAATACAGTCAATTAAATACATGAAATATGAAAACTGTATGGGAAAAAAATATTTTCATTCCAAAAATCCCCTTTTGTATAAAATAACACGTCATGTTAATGATGATTACAAATGACTTGATTGGTGTGTCAATATTTTGCGAACGGACAGATGAATTATTATGTTTGCGAGTTTTTTGAGTTAATGACATTAATCTTCATTGAGTGGAACTCGTAATACCCGTGTCATTATTAATAAAAAAAGTGATATCATCCATCGTTTTCTCACCTCTGGCAACTAATTTTATTACCTGAATGTCTAGAAAAACCGAATCGTCTTGGGTTTAATGCTGATTAATTTGATTAAAGAATCGTTTTTTAATCATGTATTTTTCCAGTGAATCGACTTCTTTTATATTATTTTCCTGACGTTTCATTGACGTTCATAAAATAAATACCTATATTGTTCAGTTGGTTGAATAAGTGCAATTTATTAAATTATTCAAATTGTTTTGTGATTGACGGCAGTGCATTGCTTATGTTACTAGCATGTTTCTACAATAATAAACTATGGTATTTCCAGTAATATCAAGAAAGACGTACTTAATATCAATAATGTTAATGTACCTGGAAGCGTGGAGGATAATATTATGTTTATAATTGCAGATATAATTATAACGTCATATTAGGTACCTACTATTGCAATTTTATAATCAACGTGAATAACTTCTACATTCTACTTTTAATTAATATTTATTGCGGCGCCACCTTTGTCTTTATAAACCACTTCTAATTTGTTTTTAATAAAAAAATCTTATAAATTCATTTAATTTGCGAACTAATTGCAAGTAGGCATACATACAATTCAAAGTCGGAAAACGTTTACCTATAATGACAAATCAAAAGCAACGATTCACATTTGTTTACATAATCGAACACTCATTTACTTGATTAAATGAAATCTACCTGATTGACAGTCTACGCATTTTGAAATTAAAATTCATTAAACAAATGACAACTCACAACCGATATGTATGTCGAGTAGGTTCAACTAGGTTTAAATAAGTGAATCAATCCATTTCACTTAGGATATTGAGTGCTTGCAGTTCATTTAATACTCTAGATACGATGGTGTCACTATAAAGCTGCCATTTATTTCTATAGATAAAACAGATAATACAATACGAGTGTGTTTACCTATGAGGCTTACGTACGCGATATAAATTTTATCATCCGTTCTCCTAACTGCCAGTGCTGTATGAAGTAAGCACTCTTATTAATCTTTTAAAAGCCTTTTTGAGTAAATTGAACGCTTTTATCATCGAAAAGGTTGAATTCATTTTGATGCCTAGATTGTGATAAAAACAAAACAGTAGCTTATTTTCTAGACCTTTACTACAATTTACACAAAAAAACGCCTACTAGAGGTACTCTACCTCTAGTTCTACATTAAAGTTCATTGCAAAGGTCGACAAACCCTAAGATCATTATATTTTTTTGATGCCATAATTATATAGACATTACTTACTACCATATTCTAAAAAACAGCACAAATAATGTTACCGTAAATCGATTCAGAATCGCAAATTTTGATAGTTGCTACTGTTTTACGAGTCCATTACCATGGTTTTTTGCTATAACTGAATTGGATGTAACGACTTCACTATTATAAAAACTATATAAATAATAATAACAACCCAGAATCTACTCACGATTTTTTATAATGTACTCACGTGTAAGATTAATAGGAAATACATATTCATACGGTACAAAGAATAGGTTCTACTCTGAGAAGTATAGATACTTGCCATACATCACAGCTTAATAATGCTTAGTTTAACGATTCAGTTTTTGCACGATCTGAATTTATATCGACGCAAGTTATTGGAAAAACCGATTCTCATAATCTATTTATTTTCACGTTGGAACTATTCGATGGGAAAATTCTTCAGCCAAGAGAAACGTTTCGAAATAATAAATAAGAAAAAGATGTGTGAAAATTGAACTGATATTAAAACAAATGAGTAATGAGACCAAAGGGAGAGTTTAGTGTAGTCTAAACTCATGTATCGTCACCACATTATACGTCTATACAAATGATGTCAAAGATAAATCAAGTAATGTATCATGACTAAATGAACCTTACTAAATGTACCTGATTTAAATTCAAAACTAAAGAATGTTTGGGTGGCCACTGTTTTTCTACACCACGCTATTGAGAGATATAAATTCATTAAAATGTCAAAACATTTCTTATTCTTTACAAATAGGAGTTCGAAATATGTATGTGTCTGGTTCTTGACAGATTTATAAATAAGTATCATATCTACATTTTTTACCGTCCATTCGCTTCCTAGTAACTGGATTTGCTATTTCAGTGAGATGACTGTATACTGTATCATAAGTTTTAATGTCAAGCTAATTTCTATATAATTTTCTCACTTGTTCAAAAAACGGAATCAAATGGATACATGGTCACCAGTTTAGTGCGTTATAATGCATTAGACAAATCAATACCTTGTAGACATTCGAGTTTAATTTTGTTTGCTATCTCTTAACGCTTTGCAAATTATGACAGAGAAGCATTTACATGGGTTATTAAAAATCACCTTGAAATATATTATCGTCGTTGATGACTGGGAGTCATCCAGGATGAGTGGGCCATTGTAAACGCAAATTTACTAAATAATTCCATGGAAACCTATGGGAATATATATAAAAAAACTATGGTATGGTGAATGGTCTGTTATAATTTAAAGTTACTGACATATTTTTATAACCTTTTAAAGAAAAAGTACCTACAATCAATATAAAGAAAACTGGTTTCCACGAGTGCAATGCTCGTAAAGAGATCAGGGACCAAAACAAGATTCTTATTCGTGTAAATGCCACTAATCATTGAAATATATGTACGTTCCAAATAAACTTTTAAAAGGCGTCAACTATTTGGTATGAACCAAATTCAACGTTAAGAGTAAACCTGGTATATTTCAATAAATATCAAGTAGAGACTAGAGACACTCAACGTGTAATTAGATGGCGTCTGGCTGATTATGATATAACGATTGCACATTATAATTGATTAATGGACCGTCTAATAGGCCCATTTATGGTGGTCTCCAATCAACTACATGCCTATTTAATTGAAACCGATACCATTAAATATTCACGGCGATATCTCGATTTTCACAACCGATTAACAGTTTACAAGAAGTCTATTAAGGTAAACCGCAGGACACGAAAATCGTGTGGCGGAATTGTAATTAGTTGCAACATTTATTACATAGAAAACATAAAGTTTATGTTTTGGTGTAAATCGATTTAGATATTTCTTAGAAGCTAGGTTTCACTTCGACTGTGGGCGCGTGTTGACTTTGGTGTCTGAATGGAAAGCTAACAATGACACATATTTATGCACACTTAGTTCATCTGTTAAAAATACAGTCTCAGTTACATTGTTTCTGTTATGGCTTGAATCATTTAACAATTTGCAAATGGCCTGTAGATAATTGTATTCATAGCCTTGTTTTCTAGAACTTTTAGGTAGTATTTCAAACTATCGCCAGACGTTACGTAGCGATCGGTTTTTACTATTTTAAAACTTGAACCTTTTTTATCACAGTGTATTTATTGGCTGTGGCCGAGTGTATGCGAAGTCGTGTGGACGCCCACTTTACGAACGAATGACATCAAGCGATGCGAAGGTCGCCTGGATTGAATTATCCAGACGAGAAAACTCGTTTCTAAAGAGTATTTACTAACTCATGTTTAATGAAATCACCATGCACCAATGATATTGGTGAAGCAGACTTTTTTGATTACAGAGTTTTTTATCCCCATTTTACATTCTGCTTTTGATAAGATTAGCGTTATTTCGTGACAGTCTGAACACAAAGTACCTACATCAATAATTATGTACCTACTACTTAAGGATGAATAAGCAGCAATGTTTTTTTTTTTTCAATATTTACTTTTAATTTTTTTTTAAGATGTTTTGTAAACATAATGTAGAGTGTTTTAGAAACCAGCAATAATTAATTCGTCGCCAAGGGATTCTAAGAAACTTGCGGGAGCAATGAATTAGCGATACACTTGTTGCCAAAAATGTTGACACCTTACTACGTAGTCTCCCATTCTTTGCTTTACCATTATGACGTATTACTACATCCAGTAACAATATGGACTTACTTCTGTAACTCTTCGCTCCATGCTGATTCCGATGAGTTTATCGGCTTTCCAGTCATTAACATTGACACTTGACTTATACATCTCTTTAATCCTGACATTCTAGACTGATTGAAATACACTTTTGGCTTTTTAAAATTAATACTGAACCAAATCTTAACTTTTATAAATATATCTCAAACACTCTTTATAAATCCACTAGTAAAACTATCGTTATCAAATTCAAACGCGAGACCAGCGCACCTGAACTGTTGTATTAACCTTAAATTATTATCACACAGTCGAATACTTTATTTGTACAAATGTTACTACTCGATATACTTCACAGAGTTAAACGATTTTCTCCACTCTATCTTTCAAGAGAACGTTGATGAGGGATTCACTAAACACTTCTTTGATATCAAACAACAGAACCACTATTTTCCGCAACATCGTCAACATTATTTCAAACCAAAACAAAAAGAGAAAACACAAAATGGCGTCCTAAGGAAAATTGCGTGACTATTAGTACGTGGAAAGAACTTTTCACTCGCACCGATTGCGATGAGAATTGGTCCAATACTGAAACGCACGGATGTTTAATGAAACAGATGCGAAGATGTTCACAAACAAACACTATACAGGCGTCCCGTGCCAACGCTGCCAGTGGCGCCGTGGCGCGTCGCGACGTCGCCTTGCCTATTTTTTGAACAAAAAATCTCCTTGGTTCCATCTGCACGTGTACTTTATGGATCACGTTTTGGGTAGAGTGCTATTAAGATTTACGAATGATGTTCAGATAAATATTTGGACTCCACTTTTCCAGCGAACGGCATTAATGTCTGCTATTGAAACTTTATTTACTATGGACGTTGATTGACGACTTTTTTGACTTCGACGGCATTCATGTCCGTCACTCTGTTGATCATCAAACTTGAGTAAGATTTAATATGTTATGATGAATCATTGTTTTGGAGCTGAAAGTTTTTTTTGCATTATGTTTGATCAGAGAACGTGTAGTAGGCATTATCTCGTGCGAATTTTCATTAGAGTAATGTGGTAATGGACGTGTTTATGGATCTGTCTAGCGCTGCAATAACATTAAAGCTGCAAACATTATGCGCCGGCTCATTTAAAAGCAGTTAAACGACTCTAATGTTTAAAAGAAATGTGTCTTCATTTTATGTTATGCACGACACAATTCTTATTGGTGCATACCTAACGGATCTTGAAATTTATAATTTAGAATCGAGGTTACTATTTGCGTACTAAATACGATACGGAGGCGTCAATTAGAACGTAAAATTAGCATCCATTGCCACGCACCAAAAGGGCTCCATGGAATCAGTGAAGCGAAGTCATGAATGATCGTGATGTCATTTATTACCGCGTCGATGGTGGTCTGGCCACGAATAGATTTCCTACTGGGCGCTTAAAAGTCGATGGAGAAATTAGGTATGTATCCAGCATATACTTCATGTTACTAAGAATAAGTTTTACATCACAAGAAATCGCTAATGACTTATTAGCAATATGTTATTATATAAATGCTCTGATTTTTCAAAGAAAATTTAGGAAAATGTCTATACTAATAAGAGATTATGTTTAAATCTATGAGTAATTTGAACTTTGTTCTATAAGCTAAGTACGGACGCACTCGAATAAAATGTTAGATGGCGCAGGATGATTCATCAAGATCGCGTTGCTTCTGTGATTTCTCCGAGATTACTGTAAGCTCATTAATTTATTTAACCCAGACATAAAATTGCAGTATATACTTATTAAAGTGACGTCAAGAACATCGTAACATCACGGTAATATCGTCCTTGCGATATGTGGTGCTAAATCTGGAGATGACAATAACGTCTGGACCGGTCAGACAAAAGATGACCGAACATTCAAATTTTAACATTTGAATTCTACCGTTAAAAAGTGGCAGAGAACGATAGTCATTTGTTTCTTGCAAAGAATGCGCTACATAGTCTCCGTGTGGGTCCAACCAACTGTTAAAAGTTTATTTAAAGATACCATAGGTACCGACCATGTTCAAAATCCTGGGTCATGGCATTTATGCTAGACCAGAACACAAAGTTAGCTTGGGTATGAATGAATTAAGCCTTTTCTTAGAACTCAACCTCATTTATTAAACCATTGTTGTTGTGAATTTAAATTTACAACCATTCAATCAGTTTTGATCATTGTCAAAAATGTTTTCGTGACCTCATTACAGAGTCTACAGTAACAGACACTGAAAATGTGCGTATTCCAAAGCACGTGACACTTACACGTGCTGCGGTTGAATGAAGAACCATGTTGGGAAATTGATATAGAGAATCAAATTTCGTATTTTGTCATACAAGACGTCATCGATGTCAATGTGAGTGCAGCTGTGTTAAAATACATTGTTCTTAAGTCAGCTCCCTTCGATAACAGGACAACGATTAAAACGTGACCTGTGTTTGGCCTTCGTGTATTTAATATTGTCATTTATCGCACTGCGTTATCCTTAGGTATTTTAATGGTGCCTTTCGACATATTGATTTAGTATGACCTTCCAGGGCTATAAACTAAAGAAATGACCCTATCGCACGTTCAAGCTTCTTTGTAGTTTAAACAATGTTGGGATGGTTGGAACTTTACGTCATCATCATTTTCAGTAGAAGATATTCATATTTTCCTTAAATAGCTTTATTGATTATAGATTCTATCATATTCGTAGTATAAAGGAAGGAAAAGTTTTTTTTTATATTTCTTCCTTACTCCAAATTTCAAGATTTTCTGCAATTCGCAATACAACCTTTTATGTACTTGACTAGCTTTTTTCAGCGAACTTGAGAACTGTTGCGTATAGTCACTGGGTCATAAAGCAAATGTTTATTTATATTCGTATCAATATAAGCCCAACACTTCACCTTCTAGTACTATAGTTATAAACAATCAGGGCAGATAATTGTGACTAATTACCTATAGGTCGGTATCATTGTAAAACAGTTAGGTACCTTTCAATATACAATATTCCAAAGGGTTAAGCATTGTGAATTAGTATACCTACCCAACGTGTCAATATTTGCAATTACTTTGCCCCGTTCAATTCAACTTTTGTCAAATTCGATAGCAAATATAATATAGTCGATCGGCCGGGGCTGCGTGATCGTTCGAAAGAATTATCGCACTCCTAGTACATAAACCGTCTTACCACAAAAACGTCAGTTTAAGACTTGTCTAAAAAAATGTCAGATTATGACGTTGACATATGGTTCATTTTGCAGCCACAATTTTTTTGGACAAGTGTAAAACAGATGTTTAAGTTTTTGTAGTAAGGCCAAAAGAGTTTAAGAAGGAACATGGTGGGTTTTAGTCGGTAGGCGTCTGACACTACCTCACGCTGCACCCACAGCGGGAGGAGTCATTAGATGATTTCCCACAAAAATAAAAAGTGTAATTTCTAAGTTAAGCTTCAGTGGAAACATACAAAGTGTGTACTATGTAGGCGACGTGGGCGTCTTATAGCTTGTGGGATATCAATATCATAGAATATTCAAAGCGATGTGTCAACTCATTTTAATTTTAAAGTTAACTAGGTATGTATTTCGATCGTCATATTTATAACGATAATAATATCTTTCCTAGCGATAGTTATTTGGCGAGCATACCAAAGCAAGTAATTTATTAAAATGTTCGCGTTAAACGATATCCAGTTACAAGTTGATACTAGCTACCTACTTCTATTTTATTTAAATCACCGTTAAGAATAGACTGTTACTATCTACTACAGAATGTGGATAGGTATTCACATGGCGGAAGTGAATAAACTGCGTGACCCTACGGCTGGCAACTTTCCTACAATTCCATGAGTACGTTACAAATGCCAAAGGACCCATCACTCATCAATGATTTTGTAGTAAATTAGTGCATCTTCCATGAAGAAGCCGAGAATAAACCATTTTACCGACGCAATTTCTTCTATTTATTTTTGTTAGCCGATGAATAATTACTAGTTGTTTCAAGAACCACGCCAAGCCAGATAGCAATCGCATTGGCAAGATATCTAAGTGGCCAGTATTTAGATTATTGCGAAATTGCCCATTCCATTTTCATATTTATGGTTATCCTATTCGTGTTCCAATTTGAACTGCGAACGAGATAAACTGTCACATTATGCATTATAAGTAATGGTTGTAAATCATTGTAAAATATTTTTGACAGGCGGAATTGTCTTTAATTGCAAATGGCATATTAAAGTCTGCAATAATGTGTGAAGAGAGATTCGACCTCAGTACGATTTCTGAAGTTCGGACCAGAAGCAGACGGTCAACGCCTGCGCATTTGCAAAGACAGGTGTCGTTCCGTTTAATGTAAGTATTTTAATGTAATGACACTGAAACTGAAAATGGCCTTAACACTCTTCAGTTCGCGAGTTATTTTTAAGCAAAATATTGAAGGATACCGTGCGTTTATTTACGTTTTGCCTTCCCGTTAATTGCAAATCATTATAAAACAAAACACACCCGCTAAGATTAGCATGATACCTATCTGTTTAATTTTAAAAATGGAGGTCGATAACATTTTAAATTAATTAGCAAGTTATTATTGTTTTTGTATTAATAGGGAAAAATTTAATTGGTAAATTCCCCATTAACCGAAATGTTATCGTTACAAAGTAAATAATAGTTGTACCTACTGTTTACATGTCAAGTGAAGTGCATGACACTAATAAGTACTGCCCTGACATTTCATGTCGCAAGTACGTACAAACAACTCTAACTTGACTAAGAAGTCTGTTTACGACGACAAATTAATTATTCCGCGAATTGGAGCGTATTTTACTAGAATATCTTGTGTCACATCAGCTAATTGGAACTGGCGCTTGGATTCGCTTATTTATTCACGTCATCAGAATACTTGTGCCAAAACGTTTAGGAGCAAAGTTCATTATAATAGGTATGTGTTTTCCCCCACAAACAGCTTATGTATTTTGCCATTTTATAACCAATTTCACGAAGATTTCCTACGTAGAGATGTTGCGCGTATGGGCCGGGCAAATACGTAGTGTCTGATGACGTCAACGTAGTACAACGTACACCCACACATTGAAATTTTATTGTGTCGGCATTTTATTATGTAAAATATGCCATAGTGGACGGTAAGACCTTAAATGTAGATTTATACCTAGTAAGCTTTGAAATGTAATCGTTGATGTAAAATATAGAACAGTTACTAGGTTTCTGAGAAGTGATCTTGAAAATTATTAATCTGCATTGTACCTATATTTATGGCATTTCCGTGTGCTGTTTGTATCATAAATTGGTTGCTAGGGAAGTTTATCTGATAATCCATAGTTTAGTTTACACATGAACATTTCTAAGTTATTTCCATTATAATGTAAAGTCTCGTGTTTCGACACGAGACATCGAATAGGCTCTAGAATTTTAAACATGTGAAGCTTAGTCAGCTGTTAAATAGATACTGGAGTTTTATTTGTACTGCACGTTTTATTTCCTGCTTTCTATTTCTAGATGTTTGTATTATTAGTCAGTGCAATGCGACATCGTTCTGAGCCAAGGAAAATACAAATATTTGTTTCTTTTTTCGGGTTTTTCTCAATTTTCCACACCTAGGAAATTTCCAGTAGTCGTATCGTCTACAGCATCTAACTAGCAACAATTTTAGCCGCCGGCAAAGATCTGACATTAGAGAATATTTGAACTTCGTTCTCAATGAAATAGAGCCGGGAACCGTTGCCAAGTCGGTCCGGCTGGTGACACGTCAGTCGGAAATAGCCGTTCTAAACCCACTATCGTTTTACGTTGGGCAAACGACTACAGATTCTGAAGATTCTGCTACTCCCTGGTAGATGGCATTGCAACCAAATTCTGAACAAACGGAACTAATATTTGGAGCAACCAGTAATTGTTGCATAGTTTTCTTCAATGGCAGTACTCCAAGCGATGTCAATGCAAAGTACGTTGGGTATGACCCACGATCACGTGGCCACGTCCGAAGTACACAAATCTCTTTAAAACGGGAGCTAGCTTCTTAGAAATAATTTGGGACAGTCGCTAATATTCCAGGTTTGAGTCACTAAATGATAAACGGATGGTAGGTACATACTCCGCATACTGTACCGATTATGTACCAGAATTATGTCAGCTATGCTGATGACATGAGTGGGCAATTAAAAATAATACTGCACTATTATTATACCTATATAAAGTTTGTGCAATACAATTAACATACAATGTAATGATGACAGGGTTGATCGTTGAGTAGGAAACGTCAATTTCCGACCATTCGACTGATAGCGTTTTTTGTCCGCAAAATTTTGTTGTTTCAGTGTATTTAAGCCCTCCAGTTCTTAAAAGTCGTTTGAAAAGGATGTCTTACCTAATCTATAAAAATAACTTAGGTAATGATTAATGACGTCTTATCCTTTTACATTAATTAATAATAAAAGGTTCGATTTGGGTTGTAAGCTCGTAAATAATATAGTAGGAACAGTTTCTTTAACGTCAGTTTCATCTTTCCAAATGTTTTCCTCTTACGCGGAACCTTTTCCAGGTAAGTCTAAAAATAGATTTAAGGCTCATTGGAGTCAAAATCCAGTGAATTTCATAAGGTCAACGTCTCGTCTAACCGCTATCTGACTCATGGTTATTCTGATAACTAGGCAGGTATATGTAGGTAGAAGTTCGTTGAGTCCCAAAAAACTAAAGGTAACGTATTATATTGACTGGGTACACAGTCTAATTGATTACTTCTAAGTTTTTATATGAAGTGAGAATCTCAATTCATGCGGTCAAGTCATTATTACCTGTTCGATATACCTATATATAATATAATTTTTAATTTAATTAAAATAAATACTTTTATCTATTTAATGATACTTCTTTCTAAAAACCGCAACGAGTCACTTATATTCAATTAAGAATTTCTAGATAGGTACTTCATGATTTCATAGAATTGATTTTGTTGGTACCTACCTATATTTCTTTTAACTGATATTATACCACAATACTGACCTACTGAAAAAACTCAGTACAAACTAAGATTAAATTGGAACAAATATACTTATGTAGTTAATGGAAACATAACGGATTAATTTTGTATTACTGTATACGGTATTACTAACACTAGGTACCTTTTAGTACCATAATGTCAGTTAACGCGGAACGAATTCACCAGCATGACTCATGACGCACCAGTTACACAATATTATAATTATTACTAACAGTTATTTCCAGTATAGAGGTATACACGTCATCTCCCACTTTTTGTATAGGTACTTAATCATTCTAAAGTTAAACTATTCTGTTACTGCTACGAGACATTGTTTAAAGATTGCATAAGAATTTGAGAGACAAAATAATCCGCTTAATATCGTAGAGATATCTGCCATCCTGTCCAGCTATCTAACAAGGACCGAAACATTTTTTTTTGTCATTAAAAAACACGATTATTTTCTGTTTTTTAAATCTTGTCAATCAAAGGTTCATTCAATTTATTTTATCTCTATGGCTGTACTCATGCAAATTAAAAATGACAAAATCAAATTTCAAACGATGTGTTTCAGGCAAATCAAGCTAACAACACTGCTAATGATCATGGCAGATTGATAGCTTCTATATTGAATTAATTAGTGATAAATGTATGTTTTTGTTATTTAAATTATGTTCACAATCTGATTAAGTTCATCATTAGTTACTCATAATTAAACAGCTTTGATTTATTTTTTTTAATTGCAGCAACTGCATAAATGTTGACAATGTTACTTATTAAACAAACAAATGTTAAGGTTTCAGTATTTTACTGATGTTTTTCAGCACACCATTGTCAAAGAAAACGCATTGATCAACTCGAGTTACTAAGGTAAACGCGGGTGAAGTCGTCATGCCCCAATAGTCGTCAATTAATCTAAAAACTTTTATTTATTTTTTCTACTGCACTTAAAATGGGCCGGTTTATATGTCAACATATTGTTGATAACATATTGCACAATTGAAATGACAATACGGGGTTTTAACAGTCATAGCATCGGAGATATGTTAGTCGAAACGTGTGTGCCCTAAGAAAATCGTTATTTGGTGAAGTTCAGCTGTCAAAAGTGAAGCTCAGCACGTGGTTTTGTGTTTTGATTTACATAACTCCAGTGGGGTCTGTGGTATGTTTCTTTGTTTAATTGGATAGTTAAGTTTATTCGCTAACGATGTAATATGCAATTTGGAATACTTTTAACATAGAAGATATATTTTTTTAATGTGACATCTATTGGCACTTTAAAACTCCCATTTGACCCAAAACTCGTCAATTTTAGAATTATTATGACGACTACTGGGACATGCTCAAAAGTTGCACCTAAACTCGTCATAATGAGGATATTTTGTGTTTTACAGTACAAAATGCAAATAAATAGCTAACATCGGGACTTTTACAACATTGTTAACTCTCTAGAACAAACATATTTAAGGTTTAGACTACATTTGTTGATAAAACTGTGTTTGACTTGACTGTTCTTTCACTATGCTTTTTGTTCGAAATAACTGCATGTCGTCACGCGTATTGTACTGCGTCTCCCTAACGTGCCTTAATAGCGCCTGTATAAAAATTATATCATTCAACTAGCTAACTGTTTTGACGCAAAAAATATTAAAATCAGTTTTAAAACTAAGATGACATAGCTTCCGCCGGGTCCTCGTCGAGGCTTTAGGCGGTGGCGACCTCTCGCGTCCGGCCCTGGTTCAGGCCATGGTCCGGGGCGAGAGGGAATGGGATGCCGTCGCCTCCTTCTGCGAAACGGTCATGCTCGAGAAGGAGGATGCGGAACGCCAGAGAGTTCGCACCTCTCATCCCGGCAGCCGCGCTAGACCAGGTAGACACCACGGGCGCCGGGTGACGCAAGATGACTCCCGGCTACCGTAGGCGTGGGTCTGTGGGCGGTGAGTTCGGGTGGCTCATCGTCCCTCTGTCTGCTTAGATGACAGACCCGTGTCGACGGCGCGCGTTGTTCCACGCGCTCCTCAAAGAGATGTCAGCAACCCCAGTGGGGCCCAGTAGGGCCAAGGCCTGCCGGGGCTGCGGGTTGTTCGAAAGAGATACCGCGGCCCTGGTATATAAAAGGCTTACAACGGAACACGACGGTTTTTAGTCAGTAAGAGTCTGACGCTCCCTCACCGCTGCTAACCCACAGCGGGAGGGGTCATTTGATGATTTTTGACGTCGTTAAAAAAAAAGATGACATAGCTTCCAGCGCTGTCACTTCTTTGCTTGTCGTATTCGATATTTATGGGTAAAGAGTAATCTTAAGTAAGATTTTTTTTAATTTAAAATTGTATGTACCTAGTGATTGCATGATCGTTATTTTAATAGCAGATCATGACTGACTGACTGACCAACCCGCCTGCCAGGCGTGGCGATTAACGGCAAATTATGATTATGATAGGCACAGAAACCAGGCCCCCAATCCCCGGCAGCTCCGCTATCTCTGGCGCGGGTAGCGGTCAAGGTAACGGCGGAGCAGGGGGTGCTAAGAATCTCCGAAAGAGATCCGGCTACCCACCCCCACGACGACTGGCCCTGGTAACACACAACATACGCACATTGAGGATTGACGAAAGGATCTGCGAGCTGGAAGAGGAGTTGAGCAAGTTACATTGGGACATTATAGGATTACGCGAAGTCCGTAGAGAGGGAGAGGACACCGTAACCCTGAAGTCTGGTAACTTGCTCTACTACCGGGAGGGCGACCAACAGTCCCGAGGTGGTGTCGGGTTTCTCGTTCACAAGTCCCTAGTGAGTCGTGAGCAACATAACAAGCATCGACAGTGTGTCGAACAGGGTGGTATACCTAATACTTAGAATATCCGAAAGATATTCGCTGAAGGTCATTCAGGTGTACGCACCGACCTCGTCACACTCCGATGATGAGGTGGAGACTATGTATGAGGACGTAAGTAGAGCCATACATAGTTCCAAAACCCACTTCTCTGTTGATATGGGGGACTTTAATGCTAAGTTGGAAAAGAAAAGCGGTGATGAGTTGAGAGTGGGGCAATTTGGGTATGGGCCGCGGAACCCTGCGGGACAGAGGCTGGCCGACTTTCTGGAGAAAGAGGGAACCTTCATGATGAAGTTTTTCTTCCAGAAGCCGCCTCACAGGAAATGGACCTGGTTAAGTCCCGATGGTTTCAGGAGAAACGAGGTAGACTTCTTCATGACCGACAAGAAACGGGTATTCAGCGACGTCTCTGTGATCAATCGGGTAAAAACCGGTAGCGATCACCGAATCGTAAGAGCCTCGCAGAATATTAATGTTAAACTTGAAAGGTCCAGTCTGATGAAGTCTACGCTCCGACCTACTCGGTCCCATATTCAAAACCCAGAAAGCTTTCAACTCGAGCTCTCTAATCGCTTTGCTTGCCTTGAGAACCTAGCATCAGTGGACGAGATCAACGATGGGCTAGTGGAAACGGTCCGCACGGTAGGGTCTAAGTTTTTTAGACCCTGCCGTAAAGATAGACCTCAAAAACTGACCGATCAAACCTTAAACCTCATGGCTGAACAACGCTTGCTACAGTTGCAGTCTTCCCACGACGCGAAGTCATATAGGCAGCTCAATAGACGATTATCTAAGTCCTTGCGACACGATGCGTCTCTTTAATACAAATCGTGTTAAAGAGACCATACAGCAAAACCAAGGCTCGACGCCTTCAAGCTCCTGGAATAGGAAGGACTTGGCATCAACATCAACGGCGAATACATCACTCACCTTCGGTTTGCCGATGACATCGTAGTCATGGCAAAGTCGATGGAGGAACTCAGTATGATGCCTGAAAATGAACATGGACAAGACGAAAATTATGTCAAATGTCCATTTTGAGCCCACCCCGGTCTCTGTTGGAAGCTCGGTACTCGAAGTTGTTGACTCATATATCTACCTAGGGCAAGTAGCTCAATTAGGTAGATCCAACTTCGAGAAAGAGGTTAACCGCCGAATCCAACTCGTCTGGGCAGCGTTCGGGAAACTACGCAATGTGTTTTCGTCCGACATACCTCAGTGCCTCAAGACGAAAGTCTTCACTCATTGTGTGTTACCAGTGATGACTTACCGGCACCGAAACGTGGTCTCTCACTATCGGCCTCATCTCAAAGCTCAAAGTCGCTCAACAAGCTATGGAGAGGGCTATGCTCGGGGTTTCTCTACGTGATCGAATCCGAAATGAGGAGATCCGTAGACGAACTATAGTCACCGATATAAGCACGAACTATAGTCACCGAGCAAGTTGAAGCGGCAATGGGCAGGCCATATTGCTCGCAGAGCAGATGGCCGATGGGGTCGAAAAGTGCTGGAGTGGTGACCACGGACTAGTAAGCGCACGCAGCGTAGGACGTCCACCAACAAAGTCCACCAACAAGACGACCTTATAAAGGTCGCCGGAAGACGCTGGATGCAGGTCGCCTCCAATAGGTATCTGTGGAGATCCAAGGGGGAGGCCTATGTTCAGCAGTGGACGTTATATGGCTGAGATGATGATAAATTAATGTGGCTTTTATTTTTAGTGAAAACTGATTATTTTATTTTACAATTTAAATATTTTAATAGTAATAATTTTACTCGTGCTACATATGCACATGACTGCATGGTTATTATGATTAAGTAATATAACATATAGATATTGAATAGCCTGATTTTGTGATTCCAAGCGTTTGATAGTTAAGAATATAAATTAAAATGCAACTATGTATCTGTTTTATTGAATACCTGCTCTTCTAACAGATTATGACCTGCTATTCTAAATAGGGATTTGATTTTCTATCTATCTACCTAACGTCTCAAAGGCACAAGTATACTTAACAAATTCAACCACAAAAAAAATGTACATAACTTGAACTTTATGTTCAAGAGCATAGAGTTTACATTAGCATTAAAAGTTGACGAGTACTGGGAATATTTGACGAGTATCCGTACAAATCAGACGACTATTGGTACAAATCGCCCTTTTTTTGCTTTTGCCTTGATAAGTACATAAACCCATCAAAATGATTAAAAAAACATTAGTTACTTAGAATAACAAATAAATTCTCTATCACGTCATGCAAAAATTTTCATTTTCTATTGAATATTTAACACACAGTAGCGCTTCAAAGTCAGTGATTTCCGAAATCCGACGACTATTGGTACGTTTACCTTAGCTTATTGATGTTGACAAACATGTACCTACGTAGGTATATTACCAATTACGAGTCATCTTTATTTACAATAAACAGCTGTGATGGTTCCGAGAAGTAGCACCATGGGGTATGTTTTGTACAATTAACCAAAACGATGTAGGTAAAGTCAAACAGTGCATTCAGACCTCCAATTGCAAAAAATATTTAATTTATAATGTTAGTTACAATAACAATAAATTATGTATAAGCACAACATGTAACAAATTCATTGCGCCTAACAAAGTAAAATTATAATAGTTGATAAGTAACTGCAATGTAACATAATATCCTGATCATTTATAATGTACGCAAGATTTATAATTGAAGGCGCCACAATATTTTCCTAGTAATGATTCATCGATAAATACTAACAGAAATGTTGAAGTACTTACATTGATCACGATTTATAGAATAACACAATATATTCACATACTTTAATACATAATAAACAGTAACTAAACTCCTGTTTTCTATTTAAAGCTGACTTAAAGTTTTTTTTACTTATAAATAAACCGACTTCAATATACCTCAAACCTTTTCCTAAATCTGATAAATCATCATCATCATCATCAGCCTATCGCAGTCCACTGCTGGACATAGGCCTCTCCAAGTGCACGCCACTGAGATCGATTTTCGGCTTCTTATCTGATAAATATTAAGCTGAAAATTGCATCAAAATTGCCTCAAATCGGATCGAATCGGAAATCAATCGGATCAAACTGAGGACCTCTTTTTTTAAATCGGTTAGTAATTAATATATTTCTCTTCATATTTTGTTGCTTCTACATCCGCCAAGAGTCCGTTTTTCCCATAACATAATCATCTTCCTTCACTTTAACTTATCGTGTATCGTTAAGCCAGTAATAAGCAATTAACTATCTTAGCGCAGTTATGTGAACCGGCTCCAAATAGGGCTAATTAACATACTGATCTAGTTCTAACCGTTCTCCTTCTAACTAACCCAGCAGTGTGACTACCTATGCCTAGTCAAAGTTTACCATTTTCCTTTTGACGGTAGAAGACGGTAAAAAATAGAATTATCCTTGTATATTCCTATGTTCTAGTGTTCAATAAAACACGTAAATACATACCTAATAGTAGTTAGAAGATATTATGAGAGTGATTCATTCGAATGAATAAGAAGTAATGACGCTTCGTGACAAAAAATATGCTTCTTCAGCCAAACATATCTACGTACTATGTCGTATTTCAGTAAGCGGTAGTTTCTGTATCAACTCATAATTTCCTAGTCTAATAGTGATTTCATTTTATTAGCGTGTATTTTCAAAAAGAAACAGTTATGATTCATATTTGTATTTATTCAATGGCGTTATTTTTATTCTGTATCACATCTTTGTAAATGACTTGGCTAATCTGTTTTTATTTTCACGGTATTTCCTAGTCATATACTTGTCTTAAACCATACATCCTCTGTAAATTAACCATTGAATATTGAAACAAATGAATGATTCCAAGAGATAAACAATATCTAGTGCAGAAAATAAAACAAATGATACTGACAATTAAAACGTATATATGTATAAAGTTTGTTAAGTGCAAATGACCATTGAAATAGCATTAATAAAACCAAATTGAATATGAATCAAAACATAAATAACGAACATTTTACGACTCGTGAAAGTAACATTTATACACTCAGACGTGTTGAAACATAATGTGCTCAGTACATACAAATTATAAATTGAGAAAGCGGTCCTTTCATAACGCATACTAATTGTTGCCATTGTTGCCAACTAATCTAGGTAAAAATAAAGATTTCAATTGCAATGTTTGAATATCATGTTTAAAGTTCCTAATAATTTCGTCTGAAATATTCGGTTTGTCAATTGAAATCTAGTCTAGCCTTGACTCAATTTTGGATTCGATATAGTCATTCAGGCGTTTAGCTAGCATACGAGTACGAGAATACGAGTAATAGTTCATTAACCTCTTATTAATGCGCCAATAATTAGTCAATAACAAGCATTATTTATCTACTTTTCTCTACTGTACATTTCCACCAAAAGGCTATATTTATTGAGAAAGAGAAAAAAAGTAGTTGGTATAGATTCCATATGGTTTTGCACGAATTGTAAAAGCATCGAAAGAAACGGGTTACGAGGCTCATAACCTGTGCCTATACTGTTACCTACCTATATTTATTTATATTGGGTACATACTTAGACTGCGAGTGGCGCCTACGCGTATCTCAGTTTCACCGTTCAGGATGTCGGTCTCATTAAATAAAAGGGTTATTCACAAACTGAACACAAGAGGCTGGACACTGGTGTGTCCAGATGACGGAATAATAAGTGGTGCTAATTTTGAGTTTCAGCAACTGGACACAGGTGTGTCCAGGTCTTGGGTCCAGGAAGTGAATAAATAGTAATAGAACGGCACATGTTTCGATTGCAAAAAGATTTTGTGCATTATACCTGAGAGAGAGTCGTGGTGGCCTAGTGGGCAAAGAACCAACCTCTCGAGTATGAGGGCGCGGGTTCGAATCCAGGTCTGGCAAGTACCAATGCAACTTTTCTAAGTTTGTATGTACTTTCTAAGTATATCTTAGACACCAATGGCTGATAAATAAAAAGGTGAAGGAAAACATCTTGAGGAAACCTGGACTATATAGTCTGAAATCACCAACCCGCATTGAGCAAGCGTGGTGATTAATGCTCAATCCTTCTCCGTGTGAGAGGAGGCCTGTGCCCAGCAGTGGGACGATAAAAAAAAAAAAAAGGCTGTAACTGCATCATACCTACATGCGAATCACATCTTTTCAATTATGTTCTTTAGCTTTTTAAGATAACCCATGTGGCAAATGTTTGCCAGAAATATCAATGCCAATAGCTTCATATCTATCTAAGATTTGTATTCCGAAAAGTTCTGCTTCATTAGCCAATTCAACGTAGTCATTGAAACCGTTCTCTGTATCTTTAATGTGCAGTCTTCTGTTTTATAACAAAATCATTAGCATATTGACTCAGATCTGTGACGTCATATTAAATATTGAGAGCGTTTATTTTTAATGATTTGATGCAAGTCAGGGTTCTAATGCGTTTACGTCATTTAGTTATTGGAAGTTTGAAAGTCTCTCAGAATTCCTTAGTGCTACCTACGTAAACATAGACGTCAAGTTTCCTAATCCTTGCTATAAATACATTCATACTTGATCCTGTTTGTTTATTTAAGGAAACCACACCTTATCGAATTGAATGAATGTTTGGCTAATTTGAAAGTGTTATTTCATTTGCTATTTCCGATCATGACAGCAACTTCAAACTTTTACTTCATATCCTGCGTTTTTTGCTGCAATCTTTATTTAAATACCTACTTTATTACAAAATTGTAAGTAATTATATAAACTGCGATGTTCAACAAAGTAGATGATTTTATCCTTTTTGTATTAACAAGTTCCCCATCCTCATAGTTATCCACATAGAAAAACCAAACAAGAGGCGAAGTTCAATCACTTCCTTGTATAACTATGAAACTAAGTACTATGTACGCAAATACTTATCAAGGATATATAATAACCGATTCATAGAAGTACTCGATATTGACAAGTTTCTTTGACATCAGAACATAAGGAAAGACGTTAGACAAGAGACTCAAGTTACCAGTAAATAAAGGTGACTGACTTGAAGAACTATCGCTTCTTAATGCAAATCTAATCAGGAAAACTGTGTTTCCTGGTGATTTTGCCAAAGGATTTCTCCTGACTAGGGCCTTTCAAAATGCCTAAAATACTCGAGATTTTTTATAAGTACTTCATTGAACATCACGACCGTTGTAGTATTTATTTATCAGTGACATTGATGAATTCATGTGATGCTGTGATTGTTTGTTGTAGACGGTTTTCCCGGAAAAACGCTGTTTTTTGTTTACCTATGTATTTTTGTACTGTATATCAACAGAAAACTTGGATATAGCTTTGAGGAAATTACATATCTGTATTGTTGTTGACATCGCCAAAGTGACTGTTAATTTCAAAATATTGAATCATAGACTAGGTACTTAATTGAGAACATATACACTTACTTATAATAATCAGATTTTATAGCACAATTCTAGACCCTTCATAACTAACATAGTTGCTAAAATAGGTTACTGATAACGTCTTATCTTGCAAACAAAACAAAACAGGAATGTTAAACGTAAACTGTACTGAGAAATGCAGAAAAAGACACGTAATTCATATTGTTCTATTTGGCTCACCTGAGATATACTTACCTAACTAGTTTTGAGTACTTTACGAGTACATTCCCAGAACCCATTGCATTAAAGAGAATATGTATTGTATGCAACTAAGTTACTAAGAGGTTATTTTAACCTTGTTTGCACAGGTGACAGCTGAAGGTACGTCACTGTTTCGTAATTATAGCGTCATCTGCTGTTTTTAGTACGACTGCTAGGATATTTCGACATTTTGTCGGCAGTAAACAGTGTGAGCGAAAGTGGTGCTGAAATTACCCGTTCACCTGTTGCATGTTTAAACAGAATTCCCAGAAATAAACGCTATAAAATGTGTGTTTTCGTATTTTCAATTAAGACTTTCGACCTACTTCGTTTGAAGTTAAACCAATATTGCTATTGCAACGCCCTCGGAATAATCTAGTTGAAACGTTCTCGTTCTATTTACAATCCGCATGCTAAACAGAGGAAATATTTCACGTTGTAAAGCATGCACAGAAATCGTAACCAGGTCGGGTTAAAGTGCTAAGGCATGCCAGGAAGCGTGTCCAATGTTGGTGTGCAAATATTGGCACCAACACATACGACTTTGAACACTTCGAAGGAAGTGAATGGCCTCGCGACGTTCTTGGTACAACCGTGCTGTGAATCCATGTATTTTTTTTTCTCTTTTATATATACGTTCTGGATCAAAGGTATATTCAGGATGTTGTAATATTACTGTAGTGCTAATAAAATGTAAATAGGCACACGCTACCTACAATTTATGTTGGATGGAGCTATAAATCATTCTAAACGAGGGTTATACTGCCATAATCTAGACGAAATTACTTCATATAAATAAATAGAGCTATGCGTGGTCCATTATATTTTAGCGTTATTTATATTTCAAAGAACATTTGTTCTCAAAATAAGGTCTAGACCTTATTACTTATTAGTGGAACAAACGTCAGAAAACTCATTATTTTAGGTTAGGAGCATTGACCTACTGTCCATGACCTAGCTATCAGTTGATAAACACAGTTACGTCTTAAGCCTGATAGCTTTAACTGTATCACTTATTATCTTATAGTAACTTGGCGGATTTTTTGATACTTACATACATAAATCATGGTTTATGCGAAACGAGTTTCGAAAAAGACATTTTTAAAAAGTTTTATTTCATACATTGAACATTCAAAGCTGTTACTATGGTCATTTTTCGAAGACCAACTCCAATAACAGCAATCGGAATACATTTATTATTTTTTACTCTAGCTAGGGGCAGTGGCCTGAAAGTCAAATAAATGTTGACAAAAAATGAACAAAGCACCGTTTTTAACTGTTACTCTAAATCCATTATAGTTATTTGCGTCTTCTAGTTTTTATGGCTACGGAAAAATACGAGGAAACTACTTGCCATTACTCTACATGTTATGCCCTATAGAGATAATTTCATGATTCTAAGAAACAGTTGGTAAAACAAAAGAGAGTGTACTACAGATACCTCTTTAGGATATAAATATGACTAAATGTTTATTAGGAGGGACTCGTGTAAAAACATCATGTTATCAGACCAAGATATGGGCCATTGTGAGCTGAAAAAGATAATGACGAAACATCCGATCATGAAACATTGATAAAGTGATACTACGAAACTATAGATTAACATGAGCTAACTGTGTCAGTCAATTTCAACAAATTCGCTTATTTTGATAATCATGTACAATATTTGGATTAAATCCCTGAAGGCTTTGCTATTCGTGATAATATGTTCAGACTGGGTGGTCTAACCAATAAAAATAATAACAAATACCTCAACGCCATCATAAATCAAAGAATTTGCCTAATAAACCCATTTCAAAATGGAGCCCACGTAATGTGTATGTGAATACAATTGTACTCGTGTTTCCGACGGCGACAAGCCCAAATCAATTGAAAAGTAATTTGTATTCACAACTAGCAACAAGGAGATAAAAATAAGAGGACACGGATTGCGCTAAACGGATGGCCCTGAATTGCTACTTCCAATCATTCAGTCTATTCATTGTGTTCTGAGCAAGGAGCATTGTTTTAGGCTGGCTGTCTACCACGGGCGCCTTGTTTCCTGCAATTCGTATTTAAATAAGGACGTCCGCTTCCTTTGCAATTTTGCATATGAGAAAGTTATCGGTAAAAATCTTTTTATTAGGAACTGATGATCATTTATAAACGGAAGGTCCATTCTTTGACTTTTATGTCGTTTCATTATCGACGTGCAAATAAATAACTATCGAATTACATAGTGTTTTATAGCCCCATAATATTGAGAACGTGTGATGTAGATTTATTGATACCTGGCTGATAGATTGACAGGCAATTGTTACGAGTAAAGAATAAAATGTTAGTCTCAAAGATATAAATCTTGATCGTCTCTATCAGACTGAATAGTAATTACGAACAGAAGACCTCTACCCGTTACACTAATTAGGCCCTGACATTGTATCAGCAAATCAATTTTCCTTAAATGAGCGCAGAGACACAGACAATAGGTCAAGTAACATCTCTAAGAGCAATCAGCGCGAAGCCTCACGCAGTTCGGAGCATGAAGGTTGCAATTATGTGGAAAGGTTCTTGATGGTAATTATGACGGGCTCGATGAAGAGGTATTATGGCGAAGCCAGACAAAGCCTTGTGGTCTTGAGGCGCCGCTTGTTCTTGACCTGCCATGGATTTTCTAATGAAAATTCCTGCGTTGAGTCCTATGGCACGTGACGATAAATTATAAACTGCAATTTCAAGGGCATGAGTTGGTAGAGGTCAGACGTGCATCGTTTCTGAATGTCGGTTGCATGCCGAAATGCACTGTAAGCGTTATTTGATAAATGATCTCAAATATAATGCTATATAAGGGTTTATATTTTCACCTATTTTGCATTTGTTTGTGTAAACCTCCTATGCCACTGTTGTGCTAGGTAGGTGCCTTTGTTCATGATCTATGATTGCTTCTGAATGGAAATGAAGACCTATTACATCGTGAGAACATAAATCATCTACTTTCAAACACCAAATCTGCGGGTTTTATTGACCCAAGCTTGGTAAACCGATTTTATGACCGAAGTTTGTTTTGATTTACTAGTCCAAACTCATCACCAATGTTTCTACAATAGTATACAACTTCATAAAGATCATAAGCAGCTTACCCTAAAATATCGCATATAGTAATGTACTGTTCGCAGGAACACCGTAATGGAAAACAAGCTTAATTTTATCATTGTGATTGAGAATACGTTGACACACATGAAAAATAATCTTACGTCATGTGAGCTATTGTGTATTGGATTACATTGTGTATTTTCCCTTTTAATAAGAGTCAGACGTATCGAATTAAAATATGAAAGTATGTTTTGCGATATTTATTATCAGGTTACGATTCGTCGAATTTATTGGTGTGACGTCAATGGTTTTCAAATCCCTTAACTTAAAAAAAATAAATCAGCAATAAATGCCCGAAGTGGTCGTTTTACCAAATTATTCTATGGAATGAAAATGTAACTCACCTAAGAAGAAGGTTGAGAGAGCTGTCATTCCTGGTCGCGGGCACGTCCTTGACACTAGAAGGTTCGCTCCGAACTCCTCGCAATGAAAGCCTCAGCTGCCTCGGGATCGTGCTGAGGAGGCCGCTACTATTTCTCCGCTGATTAAGGCTCTTGGATCGCGTCAACTTGTTCGCCTCCAGATCCTCGGCTTGAGGGTTCACCGACACCTCTTCACCGCTTCTAGAGATGGTTGTACTCGACACATTAGTCTTTATTATCGTAGGAACAGCAGTGTTCACCTCTCCCAACAGTTTCTCCCAGGGCGACGCAGTGAGGTCCTCTTCCGAAATCGTTTCGAAACTCCTCGGGCCGACCGACGAACAGGTCTTGTCAGACATATTGAGCACTAAGTAGGTAAGGGGAAAGCAACGGAACGGAACCACGACAGACACCTACAGGGCACTTCGTCACTTTGGGTTTTTAGTTTCTTGACAACACTTCACTCTTATCATAATATCCATTTGTAAATCATAATGCTTGGGGTAGAAATGTTGACACTGAAACAAAGAGAAAACCAATGTTATTGCACTTCATATAAATACTGTTTTAAAAGCAGTAGCTAACACGCTAAGACATGAAACACATGTTCAGAGAATGTTAACGTTCAACAATGCAAGATGCTCTAAAAGCGAGCTCCAAAATACTTTCGTAAAATTTCTAAAAACTTTTACTTTTACTGAAATTAGTATTTATGGAATTAAATGCAATAAACAGAATGTATGACGGACATTAAGACGCTTTCGAGCAACTGACTGCAACTGATTTGAAGAAATGCTGCTAAAACAACAAAAGATGCCTTTCTAAACAATTTTCTTAAGCAATATTGTATTATTGTTTAAAGAGAAAGGTGCTATGTCTCGTTAGCCAGACAAATGTAAATAAGCTGAGCTAGTCTTAATTAATAGGTACACAGGCTTTTTAAGCTAACTGTCAATTAAGTCAACATCGTTTGAAACTGAAATGCTAATTGCTTTTAAGAAGTTTTCACTTCACTCTTTAGAGTTCTTGTTCGAGAGCATTTTAATATAAGTAGGTATTTTTTGCGCTACCAAACTGTACGTATAGGAGAGGCCGAGAAAGTTGGCACATAATAGTAGGGTTATCTGCCTCTATTTCGCAATCACCAGTACCATAAAAGTGAGCCAGCAATTTGATTTCGCGTGCAGAGGCCCCCGTTCAATCAAACGATTTCTATAGGATGATTGCAAATTCATTATGATAGACGCAAATTATAGATAATATGTTCCGGATTGTTCCCATGTGGACTTTGTCGCGTGTATTATTACTGAATGCGACAAACAATTTTGTTAGGATTACCTACTTATTGAGGCTGAGGAAGTCGAATATATTTGTGTGTTGACATATTCAGGGTCAATTTGGAGCGCAAAATATCCGGAGCTCCACCAGAGTAATAATCATAATTGCTTCATGGCCTGTAGCCAGAAAAAATGTATCGGTACACATTACTAATATAATTTTCTCTCATCACCGTAAGCGAACAGTGATGCTATGTTAAGTATAATTTAACTGTTCTTATTGCCAGTGATTTTCGCGAAAGTGAAACATGTCCCTAATGCGTGGTTTAATATGTAAGTAGAGAAAGTGGAACACGAGTTGCAATTCTGCCGTTTGTATTTGTGAGTACATCTTATTTAATGTAGAGCACAGTAATCTCATACTAATTGAAGTATTCTTGCTGAATTAAAAGAATGCTAAATAGGTAACATAGTTGAGTTTCCATATTAAGAAGGAAACAGCGAATAAAACGGCTTGCAATAAATAAAATATAATGTCAAGAGCAACTAAGTATTAGGGACCGTCTAGGGTGTTGTTTTTTTTATTTAGTAGTAAAGCGACTGATAAACAAAAGAAAAGAAACAATTTGTCTTCAAAGTAATTCCATGTAAAAAGGCTAGTTGCAAGAAGTTGAGTAAACGTGAATAATGAGCTGATGATGAATTTGTTTCTTTTAAAAACGAAGAAAAGAAATGGATATTTTAAGCAATACGTAGAACTAATTCATTTCGCATGCAGAATTATATTAACATGAATTATTTGAAGAAACAATATGGCGATGGCAGAGACCAATTAAAAGTGAATTTATGTATAACGGAAAATTTAATTGTTGGCAAGTATAGTTAGTTGTACAACTCGTGGTATTGTGTTTAGACGTTACATAACATGTAGGACAATTATTTATGAGTTCTTTCAAAATAAACCGGGAGTTTTCACACGTGCGAAAATAAATAGAGGAGAACTGTAGGTGTTTGAAATAAATGCTTTGTATATCACCAGATCAGATTCAAATTTAGCGTAACCCTATACCGTTGGGTTGCGGCGTGTTCCCAACGGCCCGGTGTTCGTATTTAAACCGAATCGTTTGCCAAGTGTCCCGCGGTTCGCGAATATGGGTCAATGCTCCAGTCAGCCGGTGAATCATGGTGATATCACTGACCTGATATCACTGTGTTCTGACATGTAACGTCCAAATATTGGCCGAAATGTGATTGAGCTCTTTGATCTTGCAAAGAATTCCCCGAACCTGTCCGATTAATGTTCTTCCGGAGTAAGCTTTTTTATCGCTTGGTTCACGTACTCTGAAAGCATTTTTCTTGAAACCAAGCCACTGTACTTCGCAGAAACCAGGTTGGAAATTTATTAATAGTGTAATTTTGTGCCAACTGCCAAATGTATGCAAAATAATTTTAACAGATTCTATATTCTCTAGTTACAAATATCGCAATATTGTACAGAAATATAGGATTATGCCTACTTTCCCCTTTTCCTAATTTGGTATGATTGATTTCCTGTAAAACTATTTTTAAAAGTTATTTCGTAAATAATTTCCTTTAACTGATTAGGATAACAAAGAATGTCGGACCAAATGTATAAAATCTTTCTCAGAATCTGTAAGTTACTTTTCATGAGCAATTTTCAGCAGAAAAACTAAGCTTAACTGACGAGTAACATACACGAGCTAAGTAACTACATCATTGAAGCAAAAACTTGCAAAATGCAAAGTCTTTACCGCTTATGACAAGAGTGGGTGGGAACTTGAAACAATGCAGACCTTATCTACATTATTATTTATTATCAGATCCTTGTAGCGAACGGTATAATTTAGGCCGACTATTTAATCCTCCTATAAATACAGGTTCAATTAATGTTTAACTATAAGAACTTGTCCAATTAAAACGTGTATCAAGAGACTGCTATTATGGACAATTAATTGATAGGTTATTAATTTTATTTTGCAAATAGGATGCATTTTTTTGCACGTGTGTGTAAAATATTGGAATTTGGAATGCATCTTAAGTGAATCATTCTTGAATTTTAAGCGAAGTGGGTTAAACAATAAGTGGGAGTACATCTAGGTACTTACGATAATTTAATCATCGTTGATGTATTAGAATGCAGTCAATTTCATGATGGTTAATAATTATTTATTTAATGAGTACCTAACTTACGTAAGTTGGTAGTACTGATAAAACTGCGCATGATTCAGTGGGATTTGAGTTATAGGATTGTACCTATAATTAAAAAAGTTTATTGCAATGGTTTGAATTTTTAAGAACAGAGCTTTAGACTTTATCTTAAATTCACTGAAACAATAATTAGTAGGTATAACACCCACATTATGCTGCACACCTAAAATTTATCAGCGTTGAACTAGAATCTGGTGTCACAAAACATTCACTAACTTATTCTACATTGCGCAGGCAGTTAGACTAACAATGATACTTACTGCGAACTAAAAAGGAAGTTAAGAAAAAGTTATGAATCAGTCAAGCCTTCTATTAGTATTCTTCTGCTTAACTATTCTGAACGTTTAGTTGCTATAATTTCGATTAAGGCTAGGCTTCCCGATTTACGCCATACAAACGTAGGAAGCTGATTGTCATCGCTTTTTTTTCTTCAGAAAAAAGTTTGACGTCAATCCATCCTTCCTATGGTATAATCATGAAAGAATATTAAGTGCATTGATAGCAATGAACTTGAAATATTTGCGGTGGTGACTTCTGCAACGGATTCAGGCGAACAGTCTAGGTAAAAATTGACAAAATGACTTAAACCCACTTAAACCGTATTCATAGCTGATAAAAACTAGTCATTTACTTATAAGAATTTGAACATTTGTTGATTTTTTAAGTACCTGCTACTTACATTTGAGCATGTAAACCCATGAATTGTATTACCTAATTAGAAATAGTACCCAAATTCTTAATAGTATATCTATATCTGCAGGGATAGTATCGAGGTGCATATCTCCAGTATTAAATTATATGGACGTCACGTGTAACTATTAATGTTTGTTAGCTAATGTGGTAACTTCGAAGCGAGCTTATTGCTTCCCTAGACGAACTATTATAATTGTTAATTCTGTCCTGTCTGGACGTAAAAGGCTTAATTTCAATATTTAAATTAGGCTTACAACCGAAGTAACTTATTAAGGTAATCTGTGCTACAACTCACGAGTTTTGTAGATATATCAACTTGTCCTTCTTTTAACAACAGAATGTCGGTTGCTGGTTTAAACCGGCTAATTTAAATCTATGGATTTTAGCATAATGAAGTAATGTAAAGAAAACCTACATGCATGGTACTTAGACGCACATCACGAGTCGTTGTTAATTATTCTTTGTTCACCTGTGGTTAGGTAATGATGAAGCATAAGGATGCAATTACACCTGCCATTACTGCAGTATTAACATAGCTATCTGCATACAGATCCAGATTACTCACAACAATAATGCATATGTGCACGAGGACTGTCAATCAAAGCTGAGGTTACGCTATGACAGAAAAAAATATGTTTTGAATTCTCTAAGCACGATGTTATTAAAGTCTGGATTGTAAATAGACCAGCGATTTGAACTTCGAAAACTCAAAACCACCAACCGCATCTCGAACTACCTCAAAATGAATACTTTTCCATACAATTACATTATGTTCCCCATCGTTAAAACGATGAGTCGAAAATATTCCAAAACATTACTTAATTAGTAGAATTATTAGAAGAATTAGCAATTGTCGTGGTGTAATGTTACAATCAAAGAATCATAGTTTCAATTCCGTCTGTTCAAATTAGCAGCTCTCCAAGTTAGTATCGTCCAATTTGTTCAGTCATGTGCCTCTATTAACGAGATGTTTTGTTACGCTACAAAAATACAGTCACATGTTTATGTAGACCAAAAAACTGTTCACTTTCACATGTTCAGTGGTACGAAACAAATTGACGTCCGTCACTCATTTCAGTAGGTGGGAAACCTGAATTGCCAATTGGGTCCTTTCCGGCATCGGGTCATTTTTTATGAAAATCTACCATTCACGTAAATAATGGATTCCAATTCATGCGTTCGTGCGACTTTCAAAATACGGTCAAGTCAACATCCAACTCAAAGGAGTTTGAACAAAATGTGTAACGAGTAACGGTGGTCAATTGGTCACAACGTGAGAGTATTTCAGTAAGTATTTTTAACGTCTCCATCAATAACAAACAAAACCAATTTTTATTTGCGAATAAAAGTTTTATCGCGAACATTTGACAAGGAAATTAAACCGAAAAAAAATATATTTCTATTTGTACGAAGAAATGATTCAATATCTTTGTTGAATGTTGGCATTTATGAGAAAGATGTTCAGTATTTTATGATTTAAACGACAACAGTTTATGAGCAAGACATTAAAAAAACATAATAGTAAGTCTCGTCTAGTCTTGTCTAGAAATCTTTAGAAACAAGCTAGGTTACTAAAGCAAACCTAAACTGGCAACAAGGTAGGGAAATGCAGCATTGAGCATACCTACTATAAACTACTCCTGCCGTATTATTGAGACTGTTAATATTTTACAACTCTTAAACTAGTTTATGTGCTGATAAAAAAACATTATGTAGATAGTCAATATTTACGGCAAAGCCTTCAACAGTAATGCAATTTTTATTTTATTACGTGGCGAGTTATTTTTAAATCTGATTCTATGACTAGCTAACTCGCGACGAAGAAGTGTTTTCAAGACAGTTGGCAAAATAATATTTATGTTAAATCCTGACTTGGGAAATTAATATCATGGTTGACACTAATTTTCTTTGGCAATGTATTTAATTATCCACGTCACAGAACATGGGCTTGTCAGCAACGCTTGTCAGCAATATATCAGTCACTGTACCATAAGATCGTTCAACTACGATTTGAGTATAAGACAAATGTTGGCAGAAAACAGGAAAATTATACTTTAGAGCTGACGTATGTGGCCTTAATCAAAGGAAAATTCTGTTAATTTTACATGTTCTTGGAACATGATTTTCGGGAATCAGGATACACAATATACTCACGATATCCATGAAGACGGAAGCCAACGAACTGTTTTATATTATTAGTGCAATTTCACTCTCTCTCATGTATTCCTGAATGAGGCCATTTCCGCAGAATCATGAACTCGTTCCACGAACACATGTACCTACTGTTGGCTTCAGCATTAACTGGTTCACGATAAAGTGGTATACTCATTCAGAATTGAATAATCGATTTACTAATTACTGATTGAATTGGGGAATTCGTTAATAGTTAACGTAGTAAATAAATCTGTCATTGGAATTTGCTAAAGGAGTAGACGGGCCTCAAGAAAGGCTGTGACATTTTCAAAAAAGATTAAGATTATATTTAGATTCTCTATTCGTTGCTATGGTGTCACCTAATAATCTTGACAATGAAAGGCTCTAGTACAGTATTCGGGTTACAGTTCCAATATCGTCAGGCTAGCAACTACTCTCTGATAACTTATGGGAACCTTAACATGATTATTGTTGCTAAGAATATATTAGTCTCGTTTTCTCACACCTTTGCTTTGGTTGCTAAGCATGGTAGATAACTTTATTTTAGTTTGAGTAAGCAATAAATCTGCTAGTAGTCTGTATTTGAATTTGATATCGTGAGGTAATCACGAAATATTATAGAGAAGATCATGATTATTATTATAAAAATAAATAAATATTTGGAAGAGTTTTGAAAAGCAACAAGAATCTTTTTGTGTTGGGTAACCTAGCTTCTTTCATCTTAGGTCAATATATTTTCGTGTAAAAGTTTGTTAAAAAACGCCAAGTAACGTTAATGAGCAATCATTAGTAAGTATTGGTCGTTAATTATTAACATGACATTAAATTAACACTACGTCTGCCATTATCAACGTCATTTAGACTTATCAAACAACACGCGTTGATCTCTGACGCATGTAAACAGAAAATTAACCCGAAGATATTTTTATCAAAGTCAATTGAAACGTGATTGATTCCTCCGAACTGTTTAGCTTGAACTAGGTTTGTTTGGTAATATTACATACTACAACTAATGTATGAATGATCGAATGAAATAGACGTGAGGTCAAACGCTCGAGTGGCTGTGAATTGCCAAGAATATACTTGTAATTGTTATACCTACCAACTAATATAATAGACATTAATTGAAACGCCCGTTGTGATTGAACGATGGTATTGCATGCCAGAGTTAGAGCTAAATGCAGAAAGAATTGCGATAACACGACCATAGATCACTTTTATCAATACAGGGAGAATTGATGATAAGGTGACTAACGATCCAAAATATGCAAATTTATGCGTAAATAATATCCACCACTTAACTAGGAAAATGGCAGATCGCGATAAGGCAACCAATGTCAGAGGAAAATTTTACATATCAGACGGTTAACTAAATTATTTTAATGTATTGAAAATACTATATTGAGGCCTTGATAAACCATAAAATATTTGATAAGAACCCATGCCATGGCATGATGCTATTTGAAGTAGTCTTTTCTTAAATTCGAAACAAAAAATTTTAAATTATTTTTCTGCTTTGTAACTTCTGTATGTATATCTCTGCATATACAACGAGCTACCTCAGACTCGTCAATGTGTCAGTTTATGATAAATCTGTCGAGCAAAAACCGAAAGAATAGTGTGACTTCAAACTGTTCAAATAAATCTGACTTCAACCGACTCCCACGCGTTGACTCAGTTCAAAACTCGCTTAGGTTTAGAAAGAAATCTAGCATTTTGTCTGTCTTGTATGTCTCTTTATCTGTAATATAAGTAATACACCATTGTCCTTCGCTATACCCAAGTCTTTGAATTTCAGCCTTTTGTAGTCTGTAGACAAAATATTAATGGTAGTGGCAGACAGGTTTTTTCCAGACATACTGGTATTGTTTTTGTTAAAAGATTGCGTCAGACTATCGGCAGACTCTTTCGGCGCCATTCTTAATTAATTCATTAATTAAATAAAAGACAGGCCGTAGTGATAGTATTTCTACCGTTATTTTTGTATCGTTTTGGGTCAATCACGTATTTCACGGAAGTAAACTATATTTGAAATAGCAGTTAGCATTTGATGAACGAGAAATGTCAAGTAACTTCGCTAAATTAAATGAGGCAAATACAAATGAAGCTTTATATTTTTTAACGATGTTGCCAGTATGTAATAATTTATTGGCATGGCAACTAGCGTGGTATTTAGATGGGAATGTTTCCTCACGATTCATGCCTAAGCGGTTGCGTATTAAAACTATGGTATGTAATTTTATAATAATAACCAACGTATTAATAACACCAATTGTTCCCATCTATTTCATTTACGTAACCTAGTCTTTTGTTTCATAATAATGCCAGAGTATTTTTTTGTCTATGAAAAAAAAACTTTTCTACGGCGGGATTGGGGATGATCGTGACAATCGGTGAGAAATTATTCACCGTTTCTTACATAACTTTTGTTGTATCAACTAGCTAGTACAATAGAACGTGATAATCAAATGACTATAGTTTTAATAACCCTTGCAAGACGCACCGTATGTGACACGTGCTCGCCAGCCATTTTGAAATTAATCATCGCCTAGGTATTAATTGTTACTTTAAACAACCTTGAAACAACATGGTGTTCATTGGTGTGATTTTTCATAATTGCATTTACTTGTGTAGATACCTACCTCTTTTTTATTGCAAGATTGTTAATCGATAGATGCACAGATAAATAGATGCATAAATAAATAAGTATCTTGATAAGATGGTTTTGATTTGTAATGCAAAATGAATATAACCTATTTATTGAAAAAAAAAAATTTTTGACTTAATGATTTGTTGAAAGAGTTTTTTATGAGCACACGAAGTACATCCGCCGCGTTTTACAGTGCCCACAGATGACTGTCCAAATAATGATAATCATGTCTATTATTACCGCTTCGTACAAAACGATGTGGGTGGCGGAGTTTCAAATAAAGTTAATTTGCGGTTCAGGGGCATCGGGCCATAGTTACAGCTAGGGTTGCCACCCGTACTTTGTTATAAAGTATTGTACTTTATTTCAAGTAATTGTACTTTATACTTTATGAAAACAATAAAGTACACGAAAATACTCTTTTTAAATAATTTCTGAACGCAACCTAACCTCAAGTGTCATAATGAGTTTTTTCTGTTATGAATAGCAAATAGCGAGACGATAGAAATAGAGCGTCTCTGAATTTGATAAAAATGAATTACTTATATACTTTAATTTACATATAGGCTGTAAAGAAGCTGTGCAATTGTTCAGTAGAGGTACTAATTTGATAAAAACCGCAAAAAGCAATAAAAAATAGGTTTTTAAACAAAATAATAAATAAAAATAAATTGTACTTTATTTTTATACTGAGTACTTTTTTTTTCTTACCTATTATAACCAATGCACTTTATCTGCCAAAAAAAAAGGTGGCAACCCTAGTTACAGCCATAGCCTTTACATTTATATCGACGTGTTATGTCAACGTTAAACACTGGTATTATGTCACAAGTGATTAGCTGGCCATTAATGTACGGAACGAGATAGCGTATGCAAAGCGTGATACAAATTATTACAACACAATGAGACTTGTTAGAATGTTAACAGTGAGAGAATATTTAACCTTATTATTGGGGCCTTAATGTTGGAAATTGACCTACATAATTAAGTTTGGCTTTTCTTATTTAAAATTACAGCAACCAGTAATTTTGCGACCGTCACTCATTTTACCACTGTTAAAAGTATTGAATCATTGATCCTCCCTCAAAATTACGTTGATTCATAGTTTAAGCTTCAGTCTATTGTTTTAAGATTTATAGACGAGTTGCGTCACGGTTGAAGAAAAACTGAAGGAAATTATTGTGTGTCATGGTAACAAAAATGTGACAAACGAACTCTTTGCCCAATTGTTTTTGTGAAACAATGAAAAATGAACTGAATGACCATCATAATTAGCTACAATGCATGACACGAATCAACCGTTGACTCTGATTTACGTTGATTAGCTTTTAGTGGTTGGTTTTTTAATTTGTTTGTAGTTTTTTGATGTCTGTATTTCTAAGATTTGCCGAACAAAAGTTGTGATTGTCTACACTTTCCTCTAAGCACTTCTCACCTTTATGTTTAAAGAGAATTGTTGAATTTTGACTTTGATGGTTATTGTATCAATTACTTTTATTGATGTTTTCTGATACCACACTACCATGTGTGGTATCTACCAATATATATATACCAAGCTACTACGTCCATGTTCTGAACTTCTGAGACAAAAATTAAATAAGATCCTTATTCCTTATTTGTCTACCACGACAACATGTGTAATCAGCCGTCTCAAGTAAGTTATTATATTTTATTTGTATATTGAACATTGCCACTTAAATACTGCTTAAACCACAAAAAAAAACTACAGTGCAAAGTCTAGAAGACGTTGTTTACTGTATTTTTATGCAAATTCTAAGAAAATCAAGATTTATGCAATGCAATCAATTATGTATTTTTGTGTAAAACACTAGACAATTATGAACAGTAAAATGATTAAAGCGAAGCAATATACGTAATTGGCACGCCCGTTTTACTACCTCCCTTAATTGTTGTTAAAGTACCGCTGGCCCATTGAGGTACAGTTATGTACCTACTTCCAAACTGCCCGTTACATGAAACGTAATTAAATATGTTATATAACTTCCTGACTTGGTATTGTTGACGTAAATCAACAATTGCAATAACCCTGTATAGGTCTCTTGTCCTATTTGCGAGGAGACTATCAACTAGGTACCTATCCTATATACAAAACCTTGCATACCATTTTCACCTCTACCACACAAACTATAGTGCTGATTTTCCCACAAAACAAGTTTAAGCTATAAAAATAAACGGCCCATTGTATATAGCAAATGGGCACATAGACGAATCAACGGTCAACTCTGCGAATATCGATATTATGAATCGATGATTCATATAAGCAAAAAACTGCTACTTGAACTTTTTCTGAGCGATTCTCATCTCGAAAAATGTCTTTGACAGACGGTTGATTTTTTTTTATGTGAAAATCGTGATGCAATATATTCGTTGGTTGGTCGTTTATAAGTAAATGCCATGGTGTTAAACGTAGGTCGTTAACTTTGAAAACTGATTTTACGACAGCAAAAAAGTATGATTGTGTCATGTTTTAAGATATGTAAAGGTTTTTTATTTAAGAGAATATATAAGGAAAATTACCAATTTGCATAAAAAATTATTGGATATTAAATCTTTGTAAAAATATATACTTAGAAATTTGAGGTAAATGTATTTATTTCTCATTCATCTATTTTCTGATTTAGCGAAACTACATGAAGGATGTATTCTAAAGTCTTTATAAATAAAATAGTAATTTGTTGTCTGTTGTATCATAACTGTTTAGCAATACTTATGGTATGAAACTAGGTCTGCAGATAAGAACGTAAGGCGATGTTATATTTAGGCCTACGTTTTCAGGTTGCTACAGAGATTGAGCAACTTCTTTGTCTAGTATACCTAGCTAGAAACTAAACAAATCCATGAGTAATTTAAAATAGTTACTTAACGGTAATAAATATTTTATATAACTACGACTTAATTAACAGGATGCTGGGTTCCTGTGCAACTGTACCTAATTAAACTTTATACCTAGATGAATGCACTAAGTCATCTTTATAACTTAGAATCCGGTTCATATACCTACTTAATTAAATGATGCCTTTACTGAAATGTAATTATATCTCTTAAATTAAAGATGTTAAGGTTCAGAAACCAACGGAGGCCCTTGAAAAGTTATTGGACATAAGAGTAAATCGAAACAAACATGATCAGCTGATTCTGTTTCATTTCACGCTCTCGTGTAAACTCGTGAATAATCGCCATGATTCATTTGCAAGAAAAATTAAAAACTAAAAGAAAACGTAAACTACGTTACGTTCATGCAATAAAAACACACAAACGCACATCTCTCACCCTAAACGCATATACCTGCTCCGTTCCGTCGTGGGTAAAAACCGTAGCTCACTTTTACAAAGTAAGTATGAATAATTTCAGTTCCTAGAAATATACATTCTTATTAGATTTGAAAGATTTACTGTTTGTGCAAAAGATAAAAGACTGCCGTTTTATTTTTTACTGTAAAGCAAATAGGTATGTTACGAACCTACTTATAGTTTATCAGTAAGCGTTCCAATAACGTTCAATGCCGTCAGTTTCATTGAATAAATGTATAATAATAAACACTTAAATACTACCAAATAGATAAATTAATGGAAAATATCACATGATAATGATCTCTATTCTGTTACACTTAACATTTTAAAGGAACAAATCGTGCCAATTAACGCCACATTAGCACATTCGCATATCCTAAATAGCTAGATCTAATGTGATATTTAAACAATCCGTAAGCAGACAACCCAGTTTGTTTTCCTACAGCAGACATGAAAACAAATGTACAGAGACCTCGTTTGCAAGCCTTGAACAATTACACACATAATAAATCTAAAGAACAAAATTGAAAACTCACCTTCATATATGGACCTATCATAAAGAATTTTTCTTTATTGTTTCGCGAAATAAAATTTCACGAAACCGCAAATATCGGGAAAGTTTTGACCCACTAGAGTTTATTACAACTAAAAATTTCACAGCTATTTAGTATCACAGGGTTTTTGTACGCGATAACACAGGCACTGTTAGCATGCGGTTCAAAAAGTCACAACTTTAAACGTAATCCAGGTAAAATAATTTAAAAGCGAATAATTTATTTTTTCTTAGGCATATTTCAAAAGCTACCAATAGCTGGTGAGGAACTTTGAACACAGAACGTGCGCTTTTCAATTTGCGGCGGGAAAAACTGTTCGCTTGCGCGCGGCGCGAATGTCTACCGTGTGTTGTCTGAGCAGTGACTGGCCGAAAGCCGCTAAACCCGCCACACTTGTATATTCGCGGACGTTAAAAAATAAATACGACGAGGTGCGATGATGGAAGAGTCGTGGCTCGTTTCATAGGAATTATCTAACTGGCGTTTCCAATACACGCTTCGGGCAAATTCAAATGGCGCCAAACGATTCCTTTCACGCTTTTCGATTCTCAAAAGTAAGGCAAAAAATTCTTGTTGAGTCCGTCCACCGCACCCAGCAGTCAGGCAGGAATTTAGATTAGTATTTCAAGCTAAAGGAATTCTAACTAGTTCTTGTTCTATTTTATGGTTATTAGAAATAGGAGAATTGGTTTCAATAAATATCTAAACCTTTTATTGTCAAATAATTTTGAATTTGAGAAGACTAAGGGGACTTTCCTAATTGTTTGATGAAACTGATCCATTAAACCTGTAGTAGTATGGGATAAGTTAGTCATAATTTTCTCAGCGTATTGTCGTCCAAAGAAAGCAAAGAGCATAAAAGAAAATAAAGCTTAGACCGTCTCTTACAAACTGTTACAAAACCGCACCTTAAGAAATCACGATACTGCAGCCACACATAATTTTTCTCAAAAGAGTTTAGCACTGATTAAGGTCCGTCGTGCGTGGTTACAAACGAAGGCATCAAACGCACATACAAATGTTCGGTTTATTTCGATCGAATTCGAACCAATAATCGTAAGTCGCTCTTCGGTAAAATAAATGTGAGAACGAGCAACTGTTCTGCGAAATTTACTCGGTTAGTATTAAGTATTCGATGACTATTCTACAGCCTTGCCGATAATTGCTGGAGCTATCGTGAGAACTCTTAAAACGGCTAATTTTAGATGACACTGATTATTTTGCGGGAAAAGCGGAGAAAATTAACAGTTAAGTATAAGCTTTTTATAGATTGTTTCTTTAGAATTTTGCTTTTAATGAATGCAGGTAAAGGTTTATCGGGAATTTTATTTATGCTTAGGTTTATTAAAACTTACGGACTAATCAAAAGTCGGTGAGAGCAAAGACGTGGACCGCTTCAGGCACACTCCCCCTTTAATCCACAATGAGAACGGGGAACATAGCTCTTCATTTCACTTTGACGTTACCAAGAACCTATGTTATGTTTTACACCTTATCGTCCAATTATAGTGAGAATGAGAATCCCTTTAGTGTATTTTTTTTTCCAAAAGCCTGCCTTCATTCTATGTCCTTCTAGATCCATTACAGTCAGGGTGCTACTACGATCTTCTAGCAGAATGCCCTCGCATTAAATGATGTAAGTAAAACATGCAAGGTATGCACGTTTCAATACCTTTTCTATTGTTCTCAGAATTATCACAACTCGTAAACTTACATTGTGTATTATATAATTTTGCGGTCACTGAAAATAACGGTAAATACATACGCGCAGTGAAAACGTATGGAGTGTGATTGAAAACAGACTTATCAGTCGTTCAACTGACTTTACTATACTTATTTACATGTATAGTAATATATTTATGGATATACAGAGGTGTCAGTGATTATTTCTTAAATATAGATAGGGCGTTGATGACATGTTCCAATATTGACCTTATTTGTTAAATAATATAATAAATCAATTAGTGAATCCAGTATGGAAAAACGCGCTACTTACTTACAAGTAAGTACAGGCTAAAAGCTGAGCTTAATTTTTTACCAATTACCAATGTGACGATCGTAGTATATATCATTGTTTATGCTTATGGCATATGAAAAATAAAACTCGTACTCATAATTTTTGAGCGTAAATCATCGCGCTTCAAATTATGAAAATAAACGGTCGCTTCAGAAACAAACAACGTGTGAAGAATAGACCGCTGTTTTTGCTGACGCTACACTGATTGCTGGACAAGCACAAATAAACATATCCACGTATTTTCTGGTAAACCTTTGTTCCAAAGTTCAAAGAAGCCGCGATCTCAGCGCTTTGTGAAGCACAAATAATATTAATTTGTTAATGGTTTTTGCATAAAGACTACCTACTTAGTACTTTTGAGCGTAGTTTTTTAGGGTTCCGTGCCCAAAGGGTAAAACGGGACTCCTCTGTCCGTCCGTCCGTCCGTCTGTCACCAGGCTGTATCACATGAACCGTGATAGTTAGAGAGCTGAAATTTTCACAGATGATGTATTTCTGTTGCTATAACAACAAATACTGAAAACTAGAATTTGATACATATTTTGGGGCAAACGTGATTTTTTTATCCGTTTTTTTTCCGTCCCATAAATAATGGTACGGAACCCTTCGTGCGCGAGTCCGACTCACACTTGACCCGTTTTTTTTTTCATATATACAGAGCGTTTAGATGACATCAAACATACTACATTTAAACTGAGAACCTCTTTTAGGAAGTCGTCAAAGAGAAGCTGATGGTACGGCTCCAGCTAACGTGGCACGAGACTGTAGCTGAAACCAATCACATTTGTAACAATATACCAGGAATAAACATACATTGTCACAGTTGATTTACTTTGTGTAAGTACATAAGTGTTTGCTATTAATCCCACAATCTATTCACTGCTACTTCATATTCCGACATGATCTCAACTGGAGAAATTAAATGAAAACAAAAACATTGTTCATTATAATCGCACACACATTATAAATGCACGTACTTTATCATATACGTTGTTAGTGATCCGATCCAAAAATAGGTGTAAACTGTTTGTTTAAGTTTAAAGATCAATAATAAAACGAACTCGTGTTTACTGTAATGCAGAGCGTTCACATCGGAAAATGGAAGTGTAGCAAAACAATAAAGTATTCAAACATTGTTAATTTTAGGATTAATTTGAAGGTTATTTAGATGAAAACGCCTGTAGCAGAGGTATAAAAGATATGATATTAGGGCAATAGGCTCAAGGAAGTTGTTTGGTTGATACCTACAACTAAGTTTTGTTTCTGTATAAAAACTTGAATTACCTGTCTACGATTCAAGCGTCCAAGTACGCTTGAATCGTAGACAGTGTCACCTTCTTTGGTAAGAACTTTTCACTCGGAGTTAAATAATAATCCTTCTTATAGCGTTGGGTGAATACCTAGTTCATTTCTAGTGCACAGTGCTCTCTTGATGGGAAGTTGTTCATCACCGCTACTTTTTTCCAGCCATAACATTAAATGCGGTTTGGGGGTGCTGCCTTCTTTCTTAACTATTTCGTAATATATTTCTATATACAGTCGTGGTCAACTAATTAAAGACACTGTTGGAATCTTAAATTGCCGCCGCATTTTATCTGTATTTCTTTTTTCTGATTGCTATTGAATTTTTTTTTCTATTTTAAAATATTTAAGAGGGCATTGTGAAATATTAAAACTAAAAAACTATCTTCAGTGATCCTCCGCGACAAGTTTTTTTTCGCTTTATCCGAATCTCGAGCAGTATGAACCATAACGTGGCCTGGCCATATAATTAAAGACACTCAATTTGCTCAGAGGAAGAAATGCAAATTATTAATATTATTGATGGTACTTTTCTATAACAACATTCCCTACACTATAACTAAGCATACTAATGAGTAGTAAATATTTGGTTTATTTCCTTTTACCTCAATGACAGCACGGCATCCCTAAAAGTGCAAGCGGTCAGTTTCGCTACGGGAATTTTCTTCCATGCTTCATAAAAATGTTTGTAAAATTGATCAGTGTTTCATGTATGACTTATCGCCATTGTATTTTCTGGCCGATTACCAGTTTTTTTCTATTAAATTTGCAATGGGCCAAACCAAAACCGTCATAAGTTGCTTAATCAAAGAGTCCTTTTTACTACTCTTACAGTGTTTTTCAGAACATTTCTAATTTGGAAAGCGCTAAGGACCGGTAAATTATGCTTAGCATATAACTAGATGCTTATTTTTAAAATATTATAGTACTTGAATTCGCCTATTTTTAATAATATCTTTCTAAAGGATCACCACACCAAGTAGTGGAGAGAAGCCCCACATTATTACTTTTTCGCCTCCTATGCTTGAGAACTTTCTTGGTGTACTTTGGTTCCATAACATGTTTTGGAGGTGACTAAAACCAATTATGTTTTTTAGAATTCATCAAATCCCTTTGTTTTATCAGATAAAAAAGTGATTTTTCAATACTTGTTCAGAGCAACTTTCACCTTTGATAGAAAACACCAACTACAGTATGGACACGCGGTGCTTTTCCAAAAGTAACATCTTCCGATACCCATGCCTTACAGCTTTTCCCGACCCGGTTGTAGTCTAAAAGTTCTGCAGACACAATTGTCGTCCTTTTAGCATTAGATGTCTCCCAAAAAAACCAGTACCGCATCATGTAAATGGTTCACTATTTGCCTAAAAGTCTGTTTGCGGACAAGTTTTCCTTGGGGTCGGTTTTCAGTTGTTATCAAACCTTGCCTTTTTTAGTGCCATTGATAAGGAATCTTTAATAATAAATTGATTACCATGTTCTTACTACAGATCAAGTGGTATGAATAAATCCGCATGTCAAAACTTAATTTAAAAAAGCCCAAAACATTTTACTTACCAGAATTTTTGTTCTAGTCTTGTTGATAGGACTAAAATGATAATTTTTAATGAAAGAAACCTTAATTATTACCTAATTCGAGTTATCATAAGTGTTTTACTCATTTCTAAAAAAAGTATGGCAACTATTTTTATCTTGCGTTTTTTTTTCTTAACTGGGCTTTAACTGTCTTTAATTAGTTGACCAGCCAAGCATCAGCTACAAAAGTTAGTGTTCAGTTCCCATAGAGCGTTATGTCTAAAGTATTAAAGAAAGTATATATTTTTTGTCCTTAATTTAAAGAACACAATGTAATGTTTGTTTTGATACTAATAACATTACATTTTATACTGTGCTTAAGCTCATGTCAGTACCATAACTATTTATTTCACTTCGAGTTGGGGGTGTCTTTAATTATGTGACCATGACTGTATATATGAATGCAGCTTCACAAACAATTTCTATATTATTTACGAAAGTGCAACAGTTCTAGTATCATTTTACGTAAAACCGTGTGGGATTCTTAGTCATGCAAGCGTCAGAAATAGGGCACTTATTTCTAAACCCATGAATACATGTTTTTAGAGCAGCGCCGAGAAAATAGCCATGGAACGTGAATTATGAGTTCTAAACATGAAAACAATTATATCGTCGCCACATACCTACTTCAAAATTGAGACGTTTTACCTGACTTTTTCATACCAGGTAAGTAATGGTTTTCACACAAGCATGAAAACAATTTCTCATCCCATCGTTTCTCTCTGATACATCACGCCAACTTTATGATATGGTAAGTATACAATTATATATCAAATGCATGTATAAAATGTGTATGTATGTATAAAATGCCTATTGGACAATTTTTCTAGGTTTTTGAATAAACTGCCCAAAAAAAACTTCTACATTGCTAATGTAGAAATAAGCCCTTATTATACAGCTTCCACTGAATTTTGATGGACGTTATTACTATAATCAGCACTAGCAAAAAATAGTTTGGAACCAAATTATTCATTTTAAATCGGTCTTATTAGAGCCTAGAATGACTTGTCAAAATAATACTAATTACGTTGCAAAAAAGGAACTTATGCTACTTCATTTACTTTTAAGAAAAAAATACGTCATTGAGTACCCATGATTACAAAAACAATGTTCGAATAGGTATATATATACCTCAAACTCAGGAGGTAAGTTCTTACCTTTTTTTTTAAGACGTCCAAAATCATCAAATGACCGCTCCCGCTGTGGGTTAGCAGCGGTGAGGGAATGTCAGACTCTTACTGACTAAAAATCGTCGTGTTCTATCGTAGGCCTTTTATGTACCAGGGCCGCGGTAACTCTTTCGAACAATCCCGCAGCCCCAGGCAGGAGGTAAGTACTTACCTAAAACGTAGTTTCTAGAACTTGGCCAGCTACTAAGGGCTTATTGAACGACCTTCGTAGGTAGTCGGAAATCTGCGCAATTTCAAACAAAAACCAATCCAAGTGATGAAGTATGATGAAGTTATATTTATCTGTTCATTGTTTGGATTAGTATTATTTTTGTACTTGTATATGATTGTAAAAACATAACACAATAATTATATCCTAGTGGAATTTTCTGTACGGAAGGCCGAAGTTACCATATTGTTTTACTTTAAATAATCTATAATATCTATACTAATATTATAAAGCTGAAGAGTTGGTTTGTTTGCTTGAACGCGCTAATCTCAGGAACTACTGGTCCGATTTGAAAAATTCTTTCAGTGTTAGATAGCCCATTTATCGAGGAAGGCTATATATCAACACGCTAAGACTGAAAGGAGCGGAGCAGTAATGAATAATGTTTCGAAATGCAAAACAGATAAATGCGTGCGCTGCGTAAACGGTTGAAGTTTCGCAAAAATGATGTATGACAGAATTACTTATTTCCCTTTAAAAGTTCAAAAAAAAGTCCGTGACAGCATATGTCTATCTCTTAGAGTTAGCTCACTATAACCTTTTTTTATGCTTATCAAAGGAGAATGAGCATTTTGGGCTACCTCTCCTCTAGCATTAAGTGTACATCAATAGAAAGCTAACTTTATGTTGAGTATTTTCTTGTATTGGTGCTACTGTCATTTGTTAGTATTAAGGGAGTTAGAACGTGTTTAAGGAGGGATTTTACGAAAATATTCTTATTAGGGGGTTAATTTGGGGTTGGTAGTGCGCATGGAAGGCCTGTTAAAGAAGTGAAATTGTTAAAATTTGGCAGAATTAGCCGCTTACAATAAAAAAAAAATTGTTCGTGGACGAAGTCACGGGCGACCGCTAGTAATCAATATATTAACACGTGTTTCCTTCATAGTAATATGTATTTCTCATAGTATGCTATGTTGAAATGATTAATCAATCAGTATGTAGGTAGGTATATTTGAGCTATGTTTAATGTAGTTCGATATGGGTTTCCAGTTGCCTCTTGAGCACACATTAAACTACACATGTTATAGTTTAATAAATAAACATAGAAGTTTGAAAACGTCCAGTCTAAAGAAACGTCCCTCTAGGAGAGGTCCAGGTACGAATGAGTAGGAATGTGGGTAAAGAATAAGATCTTGATTCTTAATTGCCGTAATGGGTTTTTGTACCTATACTGGTGTAAAGTACTTTTTCCCATACATCCATGCTTATAAAATAAAAATAAATAATAATAAAATTCATTTATTTCACTACTTTATCATATTTTCAGGTAAGAAACCCATAGTAACGAGAGATTATACAAAGAAATAACTAAATTAACTTATATTATTAGCTGACAAGTTTCTAAGCGCTTATATCAGGCATTTATCTTTGATGGAAACTCCTCGAGATGTGGGCTAAAGACAAGGGCGGATCCAGTTTCGGCGCCAGGGGGTGGTCACACAGTCGTGGTCAAGTCACAAAAAATATTATATTGTAGGTAGCGTATACTTCTTTTAATATTAAAAGTAGTAGTATAAATACAATAAGCGCGATCGTAGCAAGTTCGAAATTTTTACGAATGTTAAGAAAAGTGTTTTCATGTAGAAAATGGCCCGAGCAGAGTGAGCGCAATTTCTCGTATCAATACTACACACCAAGCCAAACAAAATAGCGCGAGCGAAGCGAGCGCGAAAATTTTTGTTCAGGTCGAGGACTAAGGTTAAAAAAGTGTTTTTATGTAGAAAATAGTCCGAACTGAGCGAACGCGATTTCCTGGACATCATCACAGATGCGAAATTGAAAAGGGCGCGAGCGAAGCGAGCGCGAAATTTTTTATTCAGTTAGAGGACTAAAAGTAGATGAAAACGCTTTCTTGCTGTATAACAAATATACAGCACAAATACAAGAAAGCGCGATCATAGCAAGCGCGAGAATTTTTTCAGGTTGAATAATAAACGTTTGAAAAGTATTGTGTACGCAGAAAAGGGCGCGTACGTTTTTATTGCACCAAGTACCTAAAACATTGTCTGTGAAGACTTCAATTGTCTTACTATTGGTAAGGGTTCATGAGATCAGAGCCGTCTCTAGCTTATGTAGCGCCTGGGTGCAATCATCACCCAAGCGCCACCTATGTATCTATTGAAAGATTTTGAGTAGTACATATGGATCGAAGTACTTTAAAAGGAATATAAATAAAAACGTTCGAACGAAAGTGACTTTTTTGGTAGGTAAAGGACTTAAAAAAAAAATCCAAATCATGGTAGGCTCAAACTGTTGGCCAGATTTAAGTTATGAAAGTCGAGGCAGGACAACGTAATTGTAAAAAATTGCGCGAGCGAAGCGAGCGCGCAAATTTTTTAATTTTGGGACACAAAAAGTTCATAAGTTTCAAAAAGCGCTGTAAAGTAACAAGCAGTCGGAAGCGCAAACTGTTTTGTTTTTGAGGACTCCATTAAAATTTTTTTTTGCTATATTTGACTTATGAAGTTATCAAGGCAAGGTATATGTAATAATGCGCGAGCGAAGAGAGCGCGAAATTTTTTGAGCCTACGACACAAAAGCACCTGATTAAGTACAGTGTAAAGCAACAAGTAGCCGCGAGCGCAGCGAGCGCGAACTTTTTTAAATTATTTGTTTGAAGACTCAGCAATCAGACTGGGAATTACGTACAAATAAAAAGGAACCGTGATTAGAGCGAGTGCCATTTGTGTTCGTTGATTCGGTGCGTCAATAAAAATAATAAACAATCAGAAATACAGTACAGACATAGTCATTTACTCGCGAGCGTAGCGAGCTAGAATTTTTTCACTTAGTTGGAGGATGTTAAAAGTTAAAAATAATCAAAATGATCAATCCAACAAAGCCAAGGCGACTTTTTTGTTAGTATCATGATTTAATGTGGAACTTCATTATCGAACGGGTGTAATTTCTTCGAAATTTCCTGGTGGTGGGGCGTCCCGCGGCGCCCCTGAGACCGAGGCGCCCGGGTTATTCGCACATCCTGCACCATAGGTTAAGACGGCCCTGCATGTGATACAGCATGTAGGTAATGTAGACAACCCGGACAGCGGATTCTTAGTAACAGGATCCCGTTTCCTCCTTTTGGGTACGGATAAAGAGTATAAAGAATAGAGAGCGAGCACTGCGAGCACGAATTCTTAAGCAAAACTACTCTACCTGTAACTATGTAGGTATCTACCTATTCACTCGGAATAAAAATTATCTTATAACAAAAACATAAAACATCGTGTTTAACCATTTCAATTATTGGTCCTCTTAGGTCCTGAACCTGGCCCAGGGGGGGGTCATGACCTTGTGACCTACCCCCTGGATCCGCCGTTGGCTAAAGAGCGGAAACTAGGTACCTATGCAAATCCATTAAAAATGCCAAAAGTGATAATAAATTCAAAGAAGATATGAAAAATTAAGCAAATGACAACTATTTTCCAAAAGAGCTAATAAGACACAAAAGCAAAAAGGTACTTCCCGTACCGGGAATCGAACCCGAGCCTCCTGGGTGAAAGCCAGGTATCCTAGCCACTAGACCATACGGGATATGAATGAGTAGCAAAAATACTCGTTCATAACCACACGCACTAAATTGAATTAATTATTACACATTAAAATCTTCTCATTTAGTTATATTGCTAGTTTCTCAAAATAAAACAAATAGTGCCATAAACCATCTATTTTTTTATATTGTTAGGTAAAATGAATGCATTTTTTGTTTAAAAACGGAAGATTATTTTATTTTTGGGCATTTTTATTACATTAATAAGGTAATTATCAATAAATCACATCAAATATCGCCAAGCGCAGACAGAAAATTCTCTGTCAGTTCCGCCTGGTTAATAAGTGACATCTGTCTGATTTGCATGGTACTTGTCTTTTTCATAACGAGTGGCCTCTCTTAGTAGCATGACTACTGCCCACTAGATGGCAATGCTTTAAATATTAATGTAATTCGCTGATAGATGGCAGCACCAGTAATATCACTACAAAATAGCATTGTTTTTGTTTTAATATAATTATGTTATTAATTATTCAATTTGATTTTTTATATACTATTGGTATTAATTATCCTTTATCCTCTTGTCACAGCCGTCCTGGCTGGCCAGACATGATATGGGACATCGACGTCGGGATGGCAATCCCTAAAAATAATGCCACCAGCCTTTTGACAACGATTCTCGGTGCCAGCTTGATACGAACGAACTTTTATGTATATTTTTCTTCTTTATGTTTCTACATGGCTATATAATTATGACCGCTTGCTGTGTCCATTCCATCCACGACAATCCTACGCGAGAATTCAGGATTGAAAAAAAAAAAATCTCTAACTGCAATAGATACCTACGAAATTAGACAAATCAGTAGGTACTAATATAATAACTTTACAAAGTTTCAAGTTTTGTGTTCAAATAAAACAATACTTTGAAGATCTAAACTTAGCTTTTCATTAGTCAACTCGTGCGCATACACGGAACAACCTTCTGACGTGACAGCTAGTGGCTGTTTGAATTTAGAATAACCATCGAGCTCTTGACAAATGTGTGTTATTCTTATAGTTATATGTCAATGAGAATAACACACATTTGTCATCGCTTACTCATTACCGCTGATTGTCTATTAAGAATTCTGCCGAAGTATAACCTAGTTGTTATAGAACGGCTGTTTATTTTTAAAATTATGTTTGCGTGTTTTTATAGGTGACTACCCGATTTCCCGCTGTTTCACCCGCGTCCTGTGGGAACTACTTACTGCCCATACTGGAATAAAATATAGCTTACGTTACTCGGGAGAAATGTAGCTTTCTAACAGGGACAGATGTTTTCAAATCGGTTCAGTAATTTCGTAGCCAAACAAGCAAACCAACTGCAACTGCACGAGAAGAAACCGCATCATTTCGTTCGTGACGTCATTGGCGTGTGTTTTGTTTCGATTTAAATATTTGTTAACTTTTTCTTACATATCAATTTATCTCTTTCGTAAATTCCTTCACATGTGTTTCGAATTTAATGTATTTGAAAAAGAAACTACTTCTATAAAAATAAAAAAAACTTCTTTTAGGTGCATCGGTCTAGAATTCAGTGGATGTAGCTAAGTACTTATGTTTATTTCACCACCGACTTCTTGACCGATGAACCTACAAGTGTTTTTATTGCTTTTTAGTGGAAATCTATATTAGTGAAAAGCACTTACTATACCTAAATAGAATGTACCAACACATAGCTAGTCTTTAAGTACCTGCTCTATGTACCTACCTACGTACCTAGGTATAGAATGACTCTGGAACCCTTAAGTTCCATCGAGTCATATAATTCCACAAAACAAAAGCCTGCATAATTTGTGACAATACAAAGGGCGCTTTATTGCTTCCTCATTGAAGCATCCTCACGTTTCTATAAACTAAGATTCATCTAAATAAGTGCCAACAACAGTCGTATTCATACATACCTATTCGTATGATTCTTCTGAACAATTTATTTATTTACATAAATACCTCTACTTATGTAAATATCATACGCGACAAGGATTCGTATAATATGACTCAATCCCAGCATCTGAAAATTATAATTTATTGTAATACTAAAAGGATGAATGTTGCAATTACAATGAGTCATCTGGCGCCCTCATTCCCGATTGACTCATGTTTTACACGACGAATATTAATGTTGAACTTGTGACCGTATTTTGTTTAATACCTAATTTAAGAGATTACAATATTATCTGCCAAATATATTTTAACTATTGTGTATGAGACATTACCAAAAAATTAAAGAGCAAAGAAACAAATTGAACTCGACACCCGTTGAAAACTTCTCATATGCATAGATGTACTGTATGTAAAAGGTAGATACTCCACTTTTTATTTTTATGTTATTAAAACTAGTGGCTTTTTAATTAAATAATTATTTTATAAGTTCAAAAAGTCAACTTCTTATTTAATTTTAAATTTAATATTATTCAATGCATCACAGAGTAATTCCTCCCACAATATCAGTTGATCACTCAAGGGATAACATGGCGTAGACTTGACAACGAGATGAAATTGAAACTGTCGCGCGATAATCGAAAACGAAAGGCTCTCCCTGCAGTAACAAAAGAAAGGTTTAGGGATAATAGCGTGTCGGCACATACATACGTACTTACAGAACAGTACATACTCACTACGTGTAATATGTTCTTACCCTTTCTATTAAGTTGGTACCTATATGCGTTTTAGATGTACGTGTCTGAAAATCTGAAAGCAGCTCCGGACATCCGAACTAAAAATGTTTTTATTTTAGAGTAAAAAACTGATGAAGACAACGTCTTCAGGGTTTCATCTATCTTCTTGCTTTTCACTATGTTCCTTGGAACGGTTCAGTCTTGCAACAATCGTTTAGTTTTTGGAGTTATTTTGGACCTAGAGAGACTGTTTTCAACTCACATAAATTATTACTACATATGAAGCAGGTATTATTTTTCTTAATAGAAATATGATTAATTTTAAATGAGGCGATGTACATGAATGTATAGGTACATGGACGGACAGACATACATGATAAGGGTACCTCAACTGTAGAACCCAAAAAACAATTGGGGATCGCCCGAGGGATTGAAATTGGAGCACTCAAATGGAACACGTAACTTTGTGACAAGTCCCCTTGGCCGGTACAAATTGTATGAATGAAATACAATTAAAAAGTAATAATAGCTATACAATTATGGAACATGTACTGTTGTTACCAGAAGGGTGACACGTAATCCTGGGGACTGAACGTTGAGCTCGACACGGAAACACGTTTGACTCACCATCGACCCTTTCGTATTGATGTTTTGATTGCTTCCCAAATATTGATGAATACATATTTTATGCTACCTACGTCTCTTTTTTAGGGGTTATAATTTAATAAAGTCATCAGTTATGTCATTATTGATGAGTTTCAACAGCTTCAAAAATATAAAGTTAGGTACTCTAAAATGGAAACAATTTGCAATAAGTAATTTGTTACAAGAGTAACAAATATTTTGTGAAAAAATATGACTTAAACTGTAGACAATCGTATAGAGTTTACTAAATGAGTCATAAAAACATATATTACTGAAAAGCATACCTAGGTCTACATTGAATAGTCTCAAATATTGCGGTTTCCATTATACATTTTCTTATGATTTCGTATGTCCTCGTTGCGTAGCCACAGGCGCTCCAAAAGCGTAGCAAACCTGCTACGCTCGCGCCCACAACTTGCGTCCGTATAAAATGCCTTCGCCTACCAAGTTACCGGGATTACCAATTGATACTCATCATCTGCTACCCAGCCTTTTCTCAACTACATTGGTATCGTTTTCTTGTTTAAAAATAGAACCAGTGTTTTATATAAAGCGACTGCTAATCTGACCTCCTTAACCTAGTTACCTGAGCAGCCCCCGGGATTACTATCGGTAACTAAATAATAATTTAAATATCCGAAGCACGCTTGAATAAATCCGGAGTCTGTTTTACCAAATATTAAGGTCAGTCCCCAATGAAACCCTTGTGGTTAGCAAAGTTAAGCTATTAGGTGGGACGTCGGTATTTGAGTGACAGGTTAATAAGTAAATCGAATTCTACCTGATTTCGACGATGAAAGGGTCGGTTTGGGGACTTTATATCAGGAATCACTTTGTAAAACGCGGGAGTGTTGTAATAGAATAGATTATTTTCTGGATCGAGGAAATAAGTTGGGCAGAGAATTTTGGTGACATAGTAAGGTACTATGGAAATCGAATCCAAAGATATGAAGTACAGTAGAGTGCAAAAGTAATGGGTTAACCAACCACTGCTTCTAAGCTTCTGTTAAACCCTTGTTTGATAGAGAAATAATTTTATAAGTACACGAGTACCTAGTTTCTTGAAAAAAATGTCACATTACATAATAAAAAAAATCGATTTGTATTTTAATAAGCATCAAGAGGCATTCTGTAAAGTTATAACCATAACTTATCGGGTAAACTATGGTTAACTCGCACCTCACAGAAAACGCTCTTTTAAGTTAGTGTCTCTGATTAATTTCTATGTTTACTTCATTTTGATATCAAGATTGAAGTGTTAATAGCATTTGAACGTTATCAGACCGGAGCTGTGTTACTTATTTCTGTTATTAGCCAATCAGCATGACATGTTTTTAATCTTATTGTTTTTGTTTTATGTCGATACTTTCGCCCTACTTGCTTATCAAATCGATGTGCTTAGCAATACTCGTAAACGTGAATGTTGTCAAATATTTGCTCATTTTAGATTACAAAAATTTGAATATCTTTCGTATACATAAGTGCCAGTTTAACGAAGTCTACTTTAACGTACCGGTAGTTATATAGTTACGACTGAATCGATTATCTGAACCGTTAACAACACATCTAACAGACGGCGGACCCTCCGTCTAGCCGAGGGCGAGATTTGCGACCTTGGCTCACCCCATCCGAGCCACATCTACATTTATATCGCTCTACACGGCTATAAGCCGCTTCCTAATGTAAATCGTGTGTTTATGTTTACGTGCACCGTCTTAATAAATTTTGTTTGAAGATAAGACGCGCTGGGCCGGATTGTATTGTATGTAGGGTGACGTCGTGGGCACACGCGTGCTACCGCTCTGCAGAAGTGTCGGCGGCAGAGTTGGTCCGGCGTCAGTCACATCGGCCGCGTCGTCCGCGCCACACGCTCCCCGCCGCGCACCCACCGACGATGTTAGCACTGCTGCTCCTCGCCGCCGTCGCTGCCGCGGCCGCGCAAAACGATACATTCCCGCGACCGCCCGCGCCTCGACGCGAACAGTTCAGAGTTATATACGAATGGAACGCAATAGATTTCGAATGGAAATCCCCGGAAGACCGCGAGGTCTCCCTCAATACAAGCCGATACATCCCCCAAAACGTTTTAATCTCTGGCATAAACTTCTACCAAGACGATTTGTACCTGACAATGCCGAGAATGTTGGACGGAGTGCCGGCGACACTGGCGACCATCCCCGTGCAGCCGGTGGACACGGCCCCCAAGCTGCGCCCCTTCCCTAGCTGGAGCCAGAACGCTGTTGGGGACTGCAACGCGTTGCAATTCGTGCAAAACATAGAGATTGACAAAAATGGTATTATGTGGATCCTGGATAACGGACGTGTGGGCACTCTAACCCAAAACCCGGACCCCAAGTGTCCGCCATCGCTCGTGCTCATCGACCTCAAGAGTGGTACCAAAGAAATGGAACGCATTCCGTTCCCCGCTGACTCGGTCAATCCTAACACTACGTATCTGAACGATCTCGTGGTGGATAATCGAAATGGTGATTACGCGTACATCACGGACAACAGTGCTGTCGATCCCGGTATTATAGTTTTTCGTCGCAGTGACAAAAAGTCGTGGAAAATTCGTGATAACCAATCAATGTCTTCTGTCGCCGAGGCTACATTTTTCCGCATCAATGGTACCACGGTCAACCTTCCCGTTAACATTGATGGTATAGCCCTTGGACCCCAGTACCTGAACGAGGAGGGTAAAGTTGATAGAAAAGTGTATTACTGTCCGTTGTCTAGTTATCACTTGTACGCTATAAACGCATCGGTGCTGCAAAATGAAACGCTTGCTCAAAGGGGTGATAATGCTATACGCCCTTACGTCGTCGATCTCGGCAACAAAGCCTCTCAGACTGACGGCATGAAGATGGATTCATCTGGAGTACTTTTCTATGGTTTGATTGGAAATTCCACAATTGCTGAATGGAACACCACCGTCGACTTCCGTGTCGGCCAACGCACTATCGCCCGGGATCCAAACTACATTCAGTGGGTAGACAGATTCACATTCGACAGCAAGGGAAATGTATACGTTGTTATAAACAGACTGTACAACTTCGTCAAAAATCAGGTATCCCTGAATGAAGTTAACTACAGGATTTTGAAGTCGCATACTGGATCAAAGAGTTACGTGTTCAGCGAGGACCTGGCGGAGGCGACGGCGGGCCCGCAGAGCGCGGCGGCGGCGCCCGCGCTCGCCTGCTCGCTGGCGCTGCTGGCGCTGGCGCACCTGCTCGCCTAGTCTTCACAACTGTTTCGGTCGCGGTCCGCAGCGACCGTGACCCTGATACTAGTGCTTGTCATTTTGCGACGCTCGGACTGATGCGTAACATTACCAAAAATATTTAAAGTTACCTTGACCTCGTGGTCCAACCAGTGATATGCGCATGTAAAAATGCTTTGTATAATTATATTCTAGAATATAGTAGATACTACGTAGGTATAGAATACCACAAGAAGATCATGGGTGACCTTTCTAGGAGAGGTCGTAACGAAGACGAGCCATGTCGGTTCAAAACGAAAGGTCGGGGACGTATTGCCAAATGCCGTGGCTCGGCTCAACAATAAACATTCCAACTATTTCTATGAGGTGCATCTTGGCACCATATTTATTTATATCTTTGTAATACTTAGGAACATACATACAACAAGAAGAAAATTGTGTTAGCGTCTCAGATATCTGTGAAACGATATAATATCAAAATTGAGTTGTGTACGCAAACGCGTGTAGTGTTCGATCTAATTAAGATCTGTTAAGGTAATCTGTATAATATACATTATTGTAACTAATCTGTACGAATGCATGTTGCGTGAACGCGGCTGTGTGTGACTATGAATAAACGTGTTTATCATATTATACTGTTTGTAGTTTTTATTTGCATGTGAACAACTGGTCGTGCTTAAAGCGTTAAATCGCTAACTTGATGTCACTGAGGAATCTTGTAAATGTTCATATTCGCGAGGCCGACTTGAAAACAAGGAGGTGACGTTAACCTTAAATATAGGATAAGTCTAAAAATAAATTATACGTGCATTATTGCATATTAAATCAATTCATTTAAATTACAATCTAGCCTTTTAGTAGTCTAGTAATGAGTTAATCAATGTGGCATTCCAATCAGTTGTCGGTCAACGCGATTAGATGTAGATAGCCGACTCTATACTTACATACTTAACAAGTGCAATGGGTACATAAAACTCTTGTTCTCAACTTCTTTTTAAGTAGGTACTTCACAGTCTGACACGGAAAGATTGCTAAACTTAATAGAAAAAAATACAAAACGGACAACAAACACGCAATAACTGCACATTGCGAAGTATTTTTTCCGTTCCCGAGTTGAGTCACTAAAATATTGTTTTGTAACTAGTAGCAGGGAGCCTCATCTAATTTTTCTTGGTTATCATTTTATAGCTCTCTCCTGTATCGGATTTCTCTCGTATAATTACTTAGACATATCACTTATTGTCTATGTTTTTTGCAGTAGTAAGAGAGTAAGTAGACATTTACCAATTTCACTATACAAATACGTGATGTCCCTAATTAAGCGTACTTAAATATAATCTAATCTAAATGCCTATAAATTGATGATACTGCCGTTGCTGAGAGATAAACGTTATACCGTAGAAACATAGTATAAAGTCATTACTTCTCTATTTTATATAAAGAAGGGCTTGAACAGAAATATTTTAACCGTTCATGTTTTAATGTGATTTTCCGTTCATCCGAAAAAAAAACACACATAATTTTTTATATAGGTATTGTTTCCAAACAGTTTCAATATTCTCTTTACCCCATTTTACCGATTAATATAGGCCTTATAGCTGGGAGATCGATTCTCAAGGTAAGTTCGTATTCCGCATATAAAGCTGCTAGCATATAGAGTACCTGCTGAAGCCCTGTGTAATTTATTGCCTAAACGTGTTGTATTTACAAAATAAAACTAACGTTTTGATTACCTATAAACATGCTTCTCTATAGTTTCTTATGAACTGTGGTGTGGTTTTCAACTAAGAATCCTTTACCTTGTTCTAATCAGAAATATTTTTAGTTTTGTAATTGTTGCTACCTAACTAGTCATTATTTTTGGGTTAATAGACTGATAGGATAAAGAGTATTTATTGTAGACCTGTCACATCCCTTTGTAATAGATAGCCAGACCTACAGAATGTAAGCCCATTTATTCTGCGATAGCCCTTACCATTTTAATAACATATTTTTCTACCTTAACATTCCATCATGGTATTTATATGTGTACCTAAACAATTAACATAAACATTATGAGCCATAAGCATGGTCAATAAATACAACAGGTATGACTGCGCAAATCGGACTCTAAGATCAATGGAAAAATATGATGTTTACCGCATACAATCGTTATTGGAAAATTTATGTAAGATCTATTATAATGATGGTCATATGTACCTACGTGTCTGACTAAACATGATGTTGCATTTAGCTATCAATTAATTGATCACTTGAAATCTCCATAACATGTGATGGAATAACGTGATAAAAGAGTTACGGATTTTACAATGAACTACCAGTTAGGTACACTTTACATTTGCCACGGTATTGTACAAGTGTGAAAAATCTGTAAGTACATATTTGACATTTAATACATAGTGTTTCTTCAGTAATTCAATAATTTTAGTACGCGTTAATCAGCGGGTCACAGCCCTTAGAGAAGAATATACCTATCTAAAACTTCAATCATCATGTGTGTGTGTTTAAATAGTTGCGAGACCCATTCATAATCTGTTTGATGAATAAACAATCAGCATTGTGTTATTTGTTATTATGCGGTACGTAAATACCATTGGTATAGATGCATTCTTAGCCTATACCTGCGCGTACAGGGGAAATAATTTGAATTTAGCGCATATCTCAATGAATGAATAGTATCTCTTTACTTTTTGAAAAGCGTCGAAAATTATCGATGAGATACTTACAAACAGATTGATGATTTCATCTTTTACAATAATAAATTGATAATATTTACATATAAGTAGACCTTTGACCTGAGAAAATTAACTCGACAACATTATTGAGATACTTGGTCACAATAAGAAGATAACGTAGTTGAAATTCAAAACTCCTCACTAGAAACTGACGCGAATGACTCACTTATACTTTATACACTTATTTTACTTTATAACCTGGAGTGTTTATTATTGTTGTCACATCACAAATAGGTACCTACACCAAGTTATTTTCTAGTCTACGTAGCTCATACTAGTTGTAATAAAATATTGCTTAGAAGAGGAACCAAAGTAAGCTTTATTCTGTTTGGATATATAAAAAATTATATGAGGCAAAATGATCTATCTCATAATCACGCAATATGCACGCACGTTTTATTCTCCATATTCATTAAGGCCAGGATCATAAAACTACGCATAAACTTATTTATGAAACGTATTTTCCTACTACATTGTGTTTTAAGAAAACATAAACATGTCGGCATCTATTACAGATTCATCACGTGTTCTAAATAGGTCCTTTGTTTAAGTAAATTAAGTCCATATGAAAATAACAATAGCCAGCAACTTCTAAATCCAATAAGTGAAATGTGAAAGAATATATAGCGGCTGTACAAACGCTTTCTAAAGACAGTGATATTATGCAAAATAACAAATATACTAAGTTTGAAATGTGGTTCTGTGCGTGCATGTCACCTGTCTGCGTGTTATTGAACGATGGCTATCGATAATTACCAGCCTTGCACCGAGAGCCAGCGACGCGATGTCAACTCCATAAACTCGTTTCGATTCGATCCGGAACAAGAGCAAACGATTTTCACCAATCATTTTTTATACTCTTTGCTTAGAGGATTAATATAGAAAGTACTCGTCTGCTATCAATGAAAGTTCGGTAAGTAATTCGAAGAACTGTTTCTAGATTAATTAATGAATTCTTTCTTGTAATGAATTATTACCTGACTATAAGTAGATGTGTAGGTAATGGTTTCACTGAACGCGGTTGCATGTTTAGTCAAGTTGAATAATCTATGGCATGCGCGAATGAATGGTCGATGTTAATTCAAAATCGATAGTTTAGCCATTTGTTTCCGCATAAAAAACACTTCAGTACCTATTTAAAGAATTTGTTTTGTTTATGGAGAACAGTTGATCTACTCAACATCTAAATACTTACATTGTGTTTCGGAGACGATAAATAGGTGAACATAAAATAGAAGACAATTCTAATAATCCACAAGAATTACCAACCTTCATTCTCCTCCTCATCTTTCCTATCATCTTTTCCTTCATCCTTTGCTATATTATCAAGACTCATGATTTAGCAAAATCCTTATCGCCACAATACCTGACCTGTTTGTTATGATTACCTAATTAATCTATCAAAAAGGTCTTTAACCTCCATCACCCACAAAATAATGTTCAAGTAACTATATTTTATATTTTTTCTAGGTAACATAATGTCATCATTTTTCTGTTATGCCAGCATATCATGAACCAAAGAGTTAATAACATGTCTCCGTACGCGCTGACAAGCTGGCGAGGTAATGTGACAGAAAGGCATACAAATGATGGTCATATAGCATATAACTCATCATGTCCTCTATAACCATATTAGCGACGAGATGCGCCGTACATCGTAATTACAACGTTTCTGTATTTAAAATGGTAATTTATGGCTATTTAAGATGCTGGGCCTTCGTAGACTGCGAATATTTAGCCACATATAAAATTAGTTAGATTAAGTAGGTTTAATTAAAATCGATCCATGGAACACTCACTGCGGTACCCAATATTCTATCTATTAGCTGATTTGTTTACTAGAGATAGAAGTTTGACTTAGCTCCACACATGTCAAATTCCTGTCTCTGGTAACTGGTTAGATTTAAGTTAAGGAAACACGAAGACAGCTTGGAAATCTAAAATTATTTGCATCTTAGCTTCGTTAAGTGAGGAAAATGATCAATTTTAATGCAAGCGCCATGAGCTCATTAAGGCTGCGCAAGTAATATAAGGTAAGTTAGAACTTCTGCCCCGACTGCACTTCCTAGTCGGCTAGGCCACGCTGCATAAAACAGAAGACTCAAGGTGTTTTCCTGTTCTTTACTTAAAGCTCTATTACTTTAACGAGAATATTTTACTTCCTGCAGTTTTTTTAAAGTGGTTTTTTGACATGATTTATGCTTAATTGGCAGTTTAAAGGCGATACTTAAAATTCAAAATAAAAATACAACACACTGATTTCCACAATTTATAGGTCGTATTTTATAAAATTATGCAAACATTTAACTGTAAAACATTTATAAGTCAACTTATATAAATTATAGCTGTTCTAAGCATTCTAGTGTCCGGAAAATAAACAAAGGCTATAATGAAATAATAACTTTCTAAAAAATAATTGTATCACTTTAGAAAAATATCCCTACAAAAATTAATAATGATTTGCTAAAAGTTTGCTGGAAAAAAGATGAAACATCATCACAACTTTGGCTTAAACTTTTGGTAAGAATGCTTATTTCTTTTATAAATAAAAATTTACACACAAAGATGAACATAAACATTATGAATGTTGTGTAATGTAAAATAGTAGGTTTCACGATACATTACATTTTATAAAGACAGACATACAAATTACATACCTATGATTTCAATGAAGTACTGATTACATATGTATTTGTTGTCTTAAATAATTTATTCGTGTATTATATTAATGAGTACCTGTGTTCTTGCTGGTCATAGATATTAAAAGCACAGGTGACGCCATACAATTAGATATTCAATTCCATACCACAAGTTCTATAGTAATCTACCTCTATGTAGTATTTGAATATCGTTTGCAGTCGTTACGGGTAGTGAGAAGTCTGACAACCAGTCTTAGGGATATTGGGTTGCCCGGGTAACTGGGTTGAAGAGGTCAGATAGGCAGTCGTTCCTTGTAAAACACTGGTACTCAGCTGCATCTGGTTAGACTGGAAGCCGACCCCAATATGCATACTTAGTTAAGAAAAGACTGGACAGATGATGAAGTTCTGTGGTAATCTGAACCTAATAGTATTGTATCTAAATCAAATATATGAATCATATTATGTGAATAATCATTATGATAGATAACATATATCCGTTTTAATTGTTTAAATATTTTCGCAAAATAGAACGTAAATATTATGCACATACCTACCGGACATCCAGATCCGATGAACTTGGTCTCTCATATATTATGTCGGTCCTGCGCCTGATCTCCCGATTTGTGTCATATTGGCGTCCCATCGGGTTATATCAGGTATTATATATATCAGGGAATCTAATAACAGTTAATTTCTTTGGAATAGTTTTAGTAAGCATGGTAGCTACTTACTAAGAATGACCACCAGGTGGAGGCAGGTTCAACTTTTGCTATATGTGGTCCTATATATATTAGACCAAATATCGTCATCAGATAGTTACCGACTAAGATACTGGCATCAAAATTAGGGCTTATTCTAGGTGTTGTCCATGTACGTATTAAATGGTGGAGCATATTTAAATACACTCCACTCCTAGTACTTACTTAATGTTATGACTTATCATGTAAGTGGACTACACTTAAGTAGAGGTAGTATGGAACATGCGATTATGCGCATTGCATAGGTACATACTCGCAGTAGATTTCATCAGCGAGTGCAATATGTAATCTCATTAACAATTATAGTTCGTCAGCACTTACTTATGCACATGCATATATCTCTAGAGAGCCGTCTATGAGCCATATACAGATACACGAGTTGAAAAAGAAATATTTTCATAGAGATCTTGCGATGAACATAATTTAATTTACTTATTTTTATTTATAATTCAACTAAATATTTACATTAATTTAAAAAATAAAATAAAATAAACTTATATATATACCTATATACAACTTAAAACTAATACAGTGCATCAAAAAATTGCTCCTCATCGCTGTCACTGGGTAATGTACCCAAAAGACTGGCAGCATTGCCACGTTGGATGGCAATGCTCAACCTCTGTGCGAAATAAAAGCCAACCTTTGGGTCCCGGGAAGTGTCAACCTCTCGCTCGGACCCCACGGCCCTAGAGTTTCAACCCCAAACGGCTCAAACATGTAATTGCCTATAAGGTTACTATATTTGCGCCGCTTGAGGTTCTCTGCTTGTGCAGCGGCGGTGCCAGCACAACATGCAGTTCCGGGAAGGTGAGATGGCGCAAGAGTGTCGACGCATGTCGCGTCCCACACTAAAGTCCTACCCACCTTCCACGGAAATAGCGACATGCCGTCTGGTCTATTGCCATCGTCGCGTGCCAAGCCATTTGGTTCGAGCACGGCTGGCACGCCGACGGCAACAAGAGCGCGGCGGATCACGTCGTTTATGTTGGCATGTCGTGGTATGCGGCCGGCACTCCGGCTGCACGACAGGCCGTGGTGACCGAGGCTGTTGACAGCTTCCCCGCAGTGGCAGCGATGAGGAGAGCAGCATGGAGCACCTAGTCGGAGGCAAACGGCGAGTCTGAAGGTGGTGTCATCAAACATGGTGCCTGTGTTTGAGGACGGAAGTGCAAGAAGCCATAGACCCGACTCCCATTCACCCACAGCCAGTAGGCGTGCTCGCTCTGCAGAAGTAATTGACGTATCGATTAAACTTTTCCGTATTACTCTGCAGAGCGGCTCATCCCACTGTCTCTGGGAGGACAGGTTGGCGGGTAAGTCGGTGTTCGGGCATGCGACTTTCCAAGCATTTAAAGCCTCAGTCAGGCTTGGCACCTCAAAATTGACCAGTGTGGTGGGTAATATTTTCCTGATCAATTTCTCAGTGCCATGGACCGAGGAAATAAAGGCTGGTAAACTTACACTGGAAATTTTACGGACGCCAAGTCCTCCCATACGGATGGGAAGAGTCGCTTGAGACCAAGCTCTGTCGTCCAAGGCCACATTTAAAATGGATGATAGTGTATGTCTTATAATTTCGTCGATTTTGTCCAAAAGGTTGGTGTGCTTCCATAAATGGGAAGCACGCAAGTTATACGTAAATTTTGGTCCAAAACAGCAGTACCGTATGATGGTGATGGCTGCATGCATATTAATTTTGAGTAGCCTTTCCGAAACATCATTAAAATTTTGAATTTTCTTCTCAATAAAATCCGAAAATGAATCTTCCAGTATAGGCGATCCAAGGAGGCAAAGAGAACTTTGGTCTATCGTTTTAATTTCAGGAGCTATTGTGAGGAAATTTTGAAGAATAGTCTGTCTGTCAGTCGAGTCGGGTATAAAAAGTTCACATTTAGAAAGGTTGAGGTCGAGGCCAATGTCGTGGAATTTATCTTTTATGAAAACTAAATCATTAAGTACAGTATCTCTGTTGCCTCCCAGGGTCCCGTCGTCGAGATACCACACGTTAAATTCAGAATTTAGCTGCCGAATAATTGGGTTAATCGCCAAACTAAAAATCACAGGCCCGAGTGGATCACCTTGTTGACAGCCAACAGCGGATTCTAATAGGTTGTTCCGATATAATAATTTGGTTGGGTATCTATAGCATTGCCAAAGAAAACTGTAAATTTTGGGTATTTCTTTTTTGACTTCTGCCAGCAAGGTGTCCCTATTCACCGAGTTGAAGGCGTTCTTGATGTCAACCTTCAGGATAACATCTCCTTTCCCATGATTTAGGTAGGTCGACAGGGCGTGTACGGCAGCCTCGCAGCCCCCTTTCGAGCCGTAACCTAGCTGCAGGGGCTGAAATTTGTCCGAAACTTCCTCACTACAAAATTTAGAGCAGATTTTGGCTACCATACGACGGTAAGTAGTCCCCACGGCAATTGGACGAATACCGCCATCCTTTTTGCGCAGAGCACATAGATTGGCTCCGTACAAAACGTCGATGACGGTTTCGTCCACCTTGCCGGAGAGCATAAGGTTGGTCAGGGCCGTAAGCTCCTTCAAGAGCGACTCACCTGCTTCCCCGGCGCTTGGGCAGGTGAGATCCTTTAGATGTTGCGGACTCAAGCCGTCGAGGCCGCCTGCAGAGCCGCATCTGAAGGAGCCTATGGCTGTAACCAGGTGTCGACCTGTAACTGTGAGGATATCTGTGTCCGGATCAGGAGGTTCGGGAAAGGAGAGGTCATCGGCTGGGGCAGGGTGTTTACTCTCCAGAGCGGAGAGTGTCTCTGGAGAACACGGCGCCACCACATCACTGCTGAAGAGAATTCTAGCAGCCCCCCGAATGTCACCTTCACTCAACTTTGATTCCACTAGGCGTGAAATATTTGAGCATCTTTGAGTCGGTAATTTAGTATCGAAATCTGTATGGCCTAAAGTTGTGCAATTGTCTTTAATTTGTTTTGTTAGTGACTTTTTGTTTGCCAAACTTTTCTGAACATGCAGAATTCTATAGGGGAAGGTGAGCAATTCCTCCCAAGCACGTTGCGAGTTCTCTCGTGCAGCCAGGCGAACACAACCTGCCAAGTGTTGAGCAACCAGAGGCCTGGCTCCACGGGGAACCCGCTTAAATACTGGGACTGAATTTTTTAATTTCGATAGCTTTTGCCAAAAAGGATCGAGAGTTGGTGTAGTTGTGATAAGAGTTGGGTTTGGAGCGGTCACATTGGTAGGCCCTGTGCACTGGGATTTATGGACCTTCCCAATGTGTACGCTCAAACCCCGCTTACCTTTAAAAAAGCGTGCCTGGGGGCACAGGGGGCATCTCTTCACGGCATCCAGTGATACCGAAGATTGACCTTCACTTTCTACCACATCATTGTCGTCGTGCATCCGTTAGTTTTATTTATTTACACTTAAACACTACAATAAATAATTATAAAAAACACAAGTAAACAAAATCAAAAGTCAAAGTGACGCACAGTGGATCCAAATTGAAAAATAGTGGACATAGGCAACAAAGTTCCAATACCGATTCGATATTTTTTTATGTGATTCTTCATGATATTCCAGACAACTTTTACTCTTGTGAAATTTCTTCTAAAGTTGATTGTTTGTCTGAAAAAAAATAAATTAGATTTTTTTGTATGGAGCAAATCACGTTTATTTTTTTTTCTTCAATTGTACGAATATGTTAGGTCTGTGGCATGAGTATATGATACCTAGGGTCATTCTCTATCCAAGAAAAAATATATCAGCGCCGGCCATCTGCAGCCGCGCGAGTAATCATTCGGTAAAAAAATAATATTTTCTATGACGTTTTTTGCCTTTTAAAATCAACTCAAAGTATATTTTCTGTCTCACTTGGCTGTTTTCACCTTATTTTTGGTTAAATATATAGTTTTAATGGCACATAGGTACTCACAACTAGTAATTCTAGCAGAGGTTTTGTTATTATTGCATGTTATCGGTGACACCTGCATTGTGATTGATGACTCATTTGTTTGTGCGCTCGTCTAAGCGCATAACTAATTAGTCATCGAAAAATGCTCGTCTCTGATTGGCTGTATTTTTTTTTACTACCTCACTACTTGAGTAATTAACACTATAAATACAAAGACATTTATTATGTCCCTCTTATTTGTGAACACGGTGAAATACTCTTATTTTAATATTTACGTTAGAACTATGGCTGGATTTTGTACCAACCTAGATCTTTTTGTGAAATTAAGAAGTGGTGGTGATCTGAAAAATTATATGTTTCTATATGAAAGTATAATTTCTGTTTTGAATACCACAGTTTCTGAAGAAGACAAAAACCTAATCAAGGAGTTCTGTCGGCTTTTTTGTGTAAGTCTAAATAAAAAGTGGATAGAGTCAAGTAGAAGTCAAAAAACTTTTATGAATCGTATAAATAATCGCTATTGGTTGAAAAAAAAATATCAACTGGCCTGTTTGTGACAGTGTTGACCTGAGAAGTGAGTTGGGCTTTTCGGACACAGACTTATCTGAGCCAGTGGATGTGAATTCCCATGTTCCTAATCATGCGGTATATACTACGGAAGCGGGAACATCTACAGAAAAGGAACACAGAAAACCGTTCGAAGACTTAAGTAATAAGCAAAAAAAAAAGACGTTCTACTTCCATAGTAGAAGAAAATTCAGAGGAAGAGTTGCAGCACTGGTACTTAACAAAATTGAAAGACAACGGCAAAACGAATCTGGCAAAAGTAGTCGAATACCTCTCCAGTAATCCAGAAACGCTATCCCAAGTACACGAGCGACTATTCAAAAAGCAGAGCCTAAGTACCGTCTCTGAAGATAAGTGCTTAGCTCTTTATACCTCACTTGCGCTCTCGAGATGGAAGTACTTAGCTCTTCGAAAATTTCTGAAAGAAGAAAACTGTGCTGCCTTTCCATCTTATCCAAAGCTAGTAAATGCCAAGAAAAAATGTTATCCACCACAAGAGAGTATGGATATTACCGAAAAAGGAGCTCAAATTAAATTGCAAGCACTATTGGACCACACTGTGGAGAGGATTTTACCAGATGTGAATTCTGTTGATAGGTCTCAAAATGAAGAACTCAAGTTGACCTGGAAATGGGGGCTTGATGGTTCTTCGTCGCAGAGTAACTATAAACAGAAAACGTCAAACACAGCCACAGAGTTCGGTGTTTCATCAGTAGTCATGATAAGCATCGTCCCTCTTCGGCTAGTGTCTGGCTCATCATCTGGGAATGAAAATATAGTTTGGGAGAACCCCACACCTTGCTCAACTCTGTATTGTCGACCAGTGAAGTTCACTTTCACTTCGGAGACAGCAGATTTTATAAAGTCTGAAGAGTTGGAGATGAAAAAACAAATTGATGAACGAATATCTACACAGTATGGAAATATTATTGTATCACATGAATCGTTTTGAACACAAATATAATGTTAGTTTATTTTTATGAATATTATGTGGGCAGGTTACTAAGTACATTTATCTACTTTAGGTACCTAAATAAGTTTTTAATCCTTATTTTACTTATTATTCATATAAGTAGGTCTCTAAAACATGTAATTACTTGTACCTATGAATGTTATTTTGCGTGAAATGAGTTCTGTCTTTAACCGTTGATTATGTAGATAATGATTATCAACGTCTTGCCCATAAAAAATCAAACTATTTCACCTATATTTGACAAATAATATTTATTTTACAGGTAGCAGCTAGTAAAAAAAATTACAGCCAATCGGAGACGAGCATTTTTCGATGACTAATTAGTTATGCGCTTAGACGAGCGCACAAACAAATGAGTCATCAATCACAATGCAGGTGTCACCGATAACATGCAATAATAACAAAACCTCTGCTAGAATTACTAGTTGTGAGTACCTATGTGCCATTAAAACTATATATTTAACCAAAACTAAGGTGAAAACAGCCAAGTGAGACAGAAAATATACTTTGAATTGATCTTAAAAGGCAAAAAATGTCATAGAAAATATTATTTTTTTACCGAATGATTACTCGCGCGGCTGCAGATGTCCGGCGCTGATATATTTTTTCTTGGATAGAGAATGACCCTAGGTATCATATACTCACGCCACAGACCTAACATATTCGTACAATTGAAGAAAAAGAAATAAACGTGATTCGCTCCATACAAAAAAATCTAATTTATTTTTTTTCTGACAAACGATCAACTTTAGAAGAAATTTCACAAGAGTAAAAGTTGTCTGGAATATCATGAAAAATCACATAAAAAAATATCGAATCGATATTGGAACTTTGTTGCCTATGTCCACTATTTTTCAATTTGGATCCACTGTGTGACGGCCAGTGACGGGCGGCGTCTCGGTGGCGCTGTCAGGGGCTGCGCCGCCGCGCCGCGCGCCGGCTTCATTTCGGGGCAGGCCTAGCCGGCCAGTCTATGATGGTATCACTAAGTTATTGAATACCTACTCCAATCTTGTTCTGTACATGAAATGTATGTACTAGCAATGTTTTAACGTTTGTCGTATGAAACGTTATTTACATATTTTAGCGGGATTAGAGCAGAAATGGGTTGTTGCGGTTTGCAAAATAAATAACACTGGATAAAATGGGAACGTTCGTTGGTTTTTTGTATTTTCCAGGTCCCGCAAATACAATCCAAATTATTATTAATTATTATTATTGCATAATTTGTTTCATATTTCGCCCATATTTATATAACTATGATATATATGATATATATATTTACATAATTTAATAGTTTAATTACTCGTTTCGAATAATCTATAGAGAACGAACAAATTGTGTTGTTGTATAGGTAGGTGCTTAAACTTTTTAATTTTTTATGTAATTTCACATCCATCTGCTTATTCAGTTTTTTTGGGAGAAATAAGTAGACTGGATGCACTTCTGAAATCGTGTACGACATGTTTTAAGTCATGTTAAAACGCAAAAAAGCTTCATATAACTGGAAGCTTCGTTAAAACACTACTAACGAACCTCGGTACAGCATCAGGCAGATAATGATGACGTCAGCGAGATGATTATTTATATCGATGGTATAAATAAGTTCCGTGTGTGTCATGTTTGTAGTTGAGGGCCATGCATGAGGTGCCTGCATTATTACTGCCGAAATAAAATCATCTTTTAAACTTGATTATATTTGACAAAAAATGTTTGTACTTAAAATGTGTAGTCTAAGAATCTGGCAGGAATTCGTAATTAAACAGAACTTTTGTAATTATTAATTATATACCACTGTGGCAGTAATTACATCCCTACGTGTTCTAAGCATTAAATACTATTTTTTGCAAACTTACATCATCCTCTCTAACGTAGAATTATATTTTTTATGCAGTTATTTAATTAAAGAATATCGAGCCAACCTTTGTTAAAATAATTATTAATGCAAACCTCTTGGTTTTTTCTTAGAAATACGCAATTTATCACACTGATGGCACTATTATATTCATCAAAATCCATCCAGTAGTTCTAGCGTAAAAGAGTTAAATAAACCCACATACATACATCTATACATGTATAATATTAGTAGGTAACATTTAAAAACTTCGATAAGTGGGCTTAAATACAAGTCCAGTGAATATTCGATTTAAACGAATTTAATTCTTAAAGTGTGCGTAGGTCAAAGTCTGATTGATCTATTATCCTATTAGGTTTGCAATAAAACCTTATTGGCTACTCAGCCCTTCGTAATTCCAGTAATAAATAAATCAAGAAAAAGCTCTGTCTAAATGTTTTTCTACCTAAGAACTAGCTTCAAAACAAAATGTACCTATGCACGTACTTGTCTTCTTTTTTCAGGAATTTCTCAAACCTAAAAATCTATTTTTTTTAAATAGGTAAAATTAATTTAATTGGGTTAATAATTTAACAGAGTTATAATTGATTTGAATAAGAAAATAAACAGAAGCATTTTTTCTTAATGAGACACCATTCCTTTTCATTGAATCTAAACTCCAACAAATACCTCTTTACCGAAACAAATGAAGTGGTACAATAAAACTACGTAAACAATACTTACGAACAGCCACATAATAACCGGTAGTTGATTGCACAAGTTTACCTATCTTACTGTAAAATACATTATTAATTTTTACTCTATAACAGCCTGAACGTTCTACGGCCAATTAATCAGTAGGTAATGGTTTAATATCGCTAGTTCCGCAAATTATACTACTACAAGAACCTGTTGTATATTTTTATAATTGTTTATGGTAAACGGATACTGTAGGTACATCTTGAACGAGCTGTTTCCCACGGTTTCACTTGCATCCTGAGGGAACTTCGCATACCAGGAAAAATTAAGCAATATATCCTGAACATTACTTTAATAGTTTTATTTGATTAGTATTTAAGCTGTAATAACTTCACTATGTAATAGATTAGAAGACTGACGACAGACCAGGATATATTACTTACTTACCTTCCTACTAGTCAGTTAAAAATAAGTTTTGTAGCCCAACAAACCAACTGAAGACTTTTACAAACAAACTTGACATTACAGCAGAAGCTCTGCGTGCTTTACCCCCGTAAAAGAATACAAATTAAAGTTGTTACACCGTCACAGATAAGAACTACTTATCACTTAAAACTCTACAATCAGTGATTCTGCACTATTCAAGTGTTGTTCCTTAGAAATAAATGCAGTATAAACACCTTTAGATAGGCACACAACTTGAATAAATTGCTTAGAAAAAGACAAAAGAAAGTGTATAATAAAACACGGAATGCATAAATGGGGAAAATAGAACAGTGGGTCACGTGAAATAAATAATGAGCATTTAAGCCAGGCTATTCGAAGTACGAGTAGTGTAGTAAAACGAATACTTGTACTATTGCTATTTACGACATAGGTAAGGTAACTGCATGTCTATGAAGTAGACATAAACTGACAAACGGTTCAGAGTACGAGAATTTGTTTCCAGAATCATCTTTTGCTATGTTCCGTCTGTACCTTATTATAAAGATGCACGTAAACATCATTCCTTCCGACTAAAACCTGCTGTTTATCGAAAAAACTGGTTTCGATCTCGTAATACGAACTCGGTGTTGTTATTTCGTAAATAAAAAACAACAATGCATCTGTTTCTTAATCATTTATTTATTAATTGTGTGCAACAAAGTTTTAGCACTTTCTTGTTTCATTGCTTATGTTATACGCCAATTTGCTGTTCACTTAAAATGCAAAAAAAAAAGAATTTGTATTAGAACTTGCACAACGGAGTCAATTGTGTGTTAGATCTTGGATTAAAAAATAAATTAGGTTAGTTTTTATATAGTGCAAAACGTTTCCTAAACAAATCTAGAATTAATCTATTTAGTTTTTAGAATAGCTTGTAGTTTTTATGAACGATATCGTTGGTTCTGGGGATACGGGATTGTTTGAAAGAGTTTTAGGGGCCCATGTCAAATCGCTTCACCATACCACCATGATTCTTCACCATAGGTTTAAACTATAGGTTCTACTCCGTTCCGCTGAACCTACAGGATATCCTCGTTTATTGTTACAGTGATGTAGAATATGGTAATTCAGAACTTGCACACAATTTTTCAAATCCTTTCTCCTGGTTCATCATAATAAATTGTCTCGTTATCTATCTAATCTTCATCATTGTGGTTTTGAATCATGACGCACAGCAGAGTTATTTTTACATTATGACATGATTTAAAGTACCTAAGGACTATATGTACAAACGATTAGTATAACTAAAGCCTTCGTGTGTAATATGAGTCGATAATAGATTCCTAGTGTACACTTAAATCGTAGAAGCAAAAACAAACACGTTTGTTTGTGTTGATTTATGTGGCATGTCAATTATAAGGCTTTAGCTAAGCAATTGTCCAAGCAGTTTGATTACAGCCAGTCAGGTGACGCCTTTTTAACCATGAAGGTCGGATTTAAGGTGCAGACTCCTCAGACTTGCCAGACAACGTAAATGTCTGAAGCACGTACAAATGATTGCGTTAAATTGCTAAGAATTATAATTATTTTAGTAATCATAGTTTAATTGCGAGAGATCTGTTAAGATTAAAAAGAAAAAAACTAGGAATATTTTTATTTTAGCGTTTATGCAACGCTGAACACAGAATAAAGAGCTTTGACTTTGCTCAATTCAACCAATAGGTATAATGAAGTGGCATTGTAGCTAGTAGGTTAGAGCCATATCGGATAGTTTAATTATTTAAATATACTCTATTAGAATAACAATTTATTTAAATTACTAATGCTATAAATAATACAAACTATTTTATATATTTTACGGGAAAAACATTTCCATTCAAAAACGAGTCTCGCTACTACGCTGCAAGTTTGCATAAAACCCGTAATATGTAAACAATACGTAACTTTGGGCCGCTCACCCGGTACGACTCATGAATATTTGAGCCTTAATATAAATCTATAAATCTAAATCCACGGTGACGATCTTGTTTTGTTTTTGTTAGCAAATCAATGAGCGAACGATCCTAACCTCATGAATTATGTAGTAGGACGTTTCCTTGAACATGAACGACCAATAACAATGTTTAATGTTTACTAACAGTCGATTGGAAGTATTAATAATGATTATTTGAATGCCCTCTTCATCTTTCATATCGAGGCGATTAAAGATTTGTGATAGAAATAAATTATTATTTAACATATTTACATTACATATTTAATCAATATATTTACAAATTAAAAATTACAACTACATATTATGTGATGATGTGATGATCATACCCAAAAGACTGGCTTCTTTGCCACTCTGCATGGCAAATTCTTATTATGATTTTTAGAGCGAAATGTAAGGAAATCATACAAAAACGGGACAGTGTTTACCAAAGTTAAATTAATTTACTTCCCAAGACCAACGATGACAAAATGTTGGCGAAATTTTAATCAAAACTTCTGGAGCAAATTGCATTTGAATTTCGCTAAGTGTATGTATAATTTAACTGATGGCTGCTTCACGTTTTCAAGGAATGGTGACATTTAGTGGATGTAAAACTGAGGAAATGTTTATGTAACCAAGTTACTTTTTTTGAAGGTAGATACATAGTAGGTAACAACTTCTCACTGGAATATAAGGAGAAGTGTTGGTTAAGGTTAATTATTGGACTTATACTGAATCAGAACAATTACCTTTGCAATTTTGGCTTAATTTACTGTTGTAAATATTTTAATAGAGAGCGTATTTATCACACCGTTAGGAGGACTTATTCCTACACAATCTCACCGACAATTGCCACTATAAAAACAGAATCTTGCATACATTCAAGGTATTCTGAAAATGTGTCATAGTGTTCTCTAAGCGTATAAAACTCCTCTCATCTGTTCCACTTTTATCACAAACTCGGTAAAGGTGACAAAGGCGGATACGACGCCTCGCGACGTAAAACTCCTTTGTCTAAATTCCTGCATTCAACACTTTAAAGTATGCTCAACTTTTATGAAACATACCGCGTACATAATAAATCATTCTGCAAATATTGGCGAACAATATACATATTTATGTTTATTTAGGGAAATAATTCAGAGAAAATGAACATATCGTTAAGGTATGTCCCTTTGTTTGTCAATGCTCAAATACGTATAGAAAAATCTAGAATAAACATTATTTTCTACACAGATACATAAACTTTACTCTTAATACGACTTCAAACGTTTATAAACAAGCATAACAATAATCTTTAAATCATGTGTAGTAATCATAAAATATGTGTAAGTAAATCGTAGTACGTAGCACTCTAATGTGAGTAGTTACAAGATATGAGCGTCCTGTAGCGGCTACGGCGTAGCAAACTGATAAACTAATGGTCATCGCGTGTTCCTTTACGTAAACATGCATTTTCAGTTTGTGAACAGAAGTGTTTTGTCACGCTTCTATAGGAAAATAAGTTATTTTTTCTGATTTATTCAACAAACATACTACCTATAATTAATGTTATGTAGGTGCCTATTAAATTTTTTTTTATTTATAATTTATTTTTATTGTATGTAATATTTATCTTTACAGTTTATCAAACGATAAAAAGTCGAGAACAATCTGGCATGAGAATTTTAATTTATATACGCAAGAGTAGGTAATGCTGTCACAAGAACCATGAGCCCATTAACTTGGAGGTATCAAAAAGTGCAAGCAGTATTACCTTCTTCCTCATATATTGTATTGGTAGGTAAACTGTGCAACTTTGTACTAAATAAATACATTGTACATACTTCCAAATAATACAAACCAAATGTTTTGCCAGCTAGAACACACCGGAAAAACTAACCCAATATTGACAAACGCAATATTGACAGACGCTGCCTTAAAACATCTACCGATTACAGCATCCGACACATTTTGTTTGAATCTGTTTACAGTCGCTGTAAAGATCTCAGACGCATTGTGTCGACACAGTTGATCTAAGCATTGTTTGTCATTTTCCTATAAACAATGTGTTGCTCATTTTACACTCATTGTTTTATTTAGATTGCGCCGTGTATTTAAGAGATTATCTTTTGTGAACATCATTCTTCAGATGTTACTGAGATAAATTGTAGGCGAAGAAATTGTAGAAAGAAGTCAATTATTCACAAAGAATTAACGTTTGTAAAATTAATTGTTAAATACATAGTTGTGTGTTGCAAAAAAAACTTTTAACAGATTTAATTATTAAATAATTGTTTGTGATAGGAAACTTGATTTCTGACACTTACGCGAGTATGAGACAAAAAACAACAAGAGATAGGAACCTACTTGTGCTGAGTACCTGGATCACCGCTTGATCACAAACTTGGATCAACAGTCCTTGTACTAATAATATTAGCTCAATAGCCAGTAAACTTGGCTAGTTTTGTTATCAAGATGAAGTACCAAAACGATTTCTTTTTACGAAACAGACTTCAAAGTTTATTGAACAAAACTAAATGAGCAAATCTACTTAGTAGGAAAACAAAGAAGTCTCTATCTGTAGCGATTCATACCGGAGATGCGTTGTTTCCTTTTCAGTTTCAGTTAATTAGTAATCTCCTACTTAGTGAATGTTTAATTACTTTTTTGTGGCACAATTTGTCCCAGCCAAGCAGGTCATTGTTTGTTGTATAGCCTTCATCGAACATTACTCATCAGTGCCAATTAATTGGTTTTTTCATTACTGAAAAATAAATTGTTAATTATTAAAGTGTATTTGCTGTATAAAGTGCAATTTATTAATACTTACATTGCGGTCAGAAAAGAATTGTTTGTCGTGAAAAACAATTATGAACGAATATTACCTACTTATGTAGATTAAATGAGTAATATTCCATTAAAATGTCCGACTTTTATTGTACCTAACTGACTGTTTTATTGGTTAAATGTACCTCTAATTGTATTGAAAAGGTATCGACCGCAATGTAGTATTGTATGTACTTTTGACAAAAAGTCACTAACATAAATGGTATTGTTGTTATTGAACCTACAGCTTATCTATAGCCGACCACCGAATAGGTGTCATCAAATATCTATACCACCGAATAGGTGTCATCAAATATCATCATCATCAATCAAAGAACTTTTTTTCTTATGCCTATTTTCACCGACAACATAGACATAAGTTTTTCCTAAAACAACTGTTTGCTTTAGAAATTGAATGTGAAAATTCATAGTAAAGAGATAAAAAAAAAACTAAAGTCGCTGAATTTCGCTCTTAGACTAGCACTCAGCACATGGTATATTATTTTGCAAATTACTAAAAAGGCACTAAAAGGTAGATCTATATTGCAGTGATACACGAATGTTTGTTTATCCGGCAGTAAACGCCTACTCAATGCCATGACTCTGCCATGATGATTTACGCAAAAAAATACCTGTTTGAGCTGATACCATTGTTATTTCAATGCCATATAATTGTTATGTTTTTTGTAGCGATAAATATAATTAATGGAACTGCCATCATTGGAGCAACCTCGATATTATTTATTTGAAATAAGGACAATAATTTACATTACACGCTTCGGCTGTTTTAACCATTTTAATCTTCCATTTAAGTTAGAACCCAATTATTTTACAAGTTATATGCAATTTGGAAACTGTTGGTACTTATGGTTTAATAGTTGGAAGTAAAGAGCACGAATCTTAAAAATCACTCTACGTATGACTTATTACAATTTATAGTTATTACCTATACCTAGAAAATATTAATGCATGACATTATAGAACCGTTTTAAAAATACAAAATAATGTTTATTACGTATCTACTTAATTTATTTTTTCGATTGCATATTTTTTTATTATGCAGTTATCACAGTATCTTTATAGCACCGACTATAACTATAACCATAAACAATGAGAAAATAAAATAACGTTAATATAGTATTAATTTTATGTTCAATAGTACGTCTTATCAATGACGTCACGAAATATTGCATCTCTCTTGCTAACGAGTGCGAAAGTGAATTGTTGATAAGTTACGTCGGTCGATACACTTGACTTGTTATTAAGTAGTGGAATCTTCGACTCAGTAAAAATTCTCAGGTTACAAAAACTGACAGTGATTGAATGAAGTTACGAGAAAGACAAATCATTGAGCCAGGGGCGTAGCTACCGCCGTATCTGCCGTATCAATTATACGGGGCCCCCGGGCCACGGGGGCCCCAAAAGTGTGTAAAGAAAAAAATAAAAACTTTTAAATTTATTTTATTTTACAAATGTCGAAATTCTATAAAGCGATTCCAAGAAATTATTTAATAAATCAGTTTGCCGAAAACAAGGCAAGGAGACTGAATATTTAAAATTTGATTTTTATTTGTAAAATGGTTTTAAATTATGTTATGATAAATAAATATTTCTTTTTACAATTTATTTTTCTGAAAAATCTTTACCCCCATATAAGGGCCTCCCAACATTTTTTTTATACGGGGCCCCGACAAGGCACGCTACGCCACTGCATTGAGCGCTTCATATCAATCACTTGTGAATATGGTTGATTACATTTACACGAGTTACGAACATATTTATTACTGCATTCATTTTGGTTCGATAGGTGAACAACCGCAGTCTACATATGCCTAGTATGCACTTCAATAATTTCCAGACACTTTCAGTAAACCTAAATCATGTTCAATTGAATTAAAAGGTGTTTAAATTTTATTTCCTTTGATCGCCATTGCATAAGAGCTCCGCTGTGAAAATGTTCCAAGTTGGTTATTGCACACTTTGCGACCATTGAACCATAACTACTTTGAAACTGTTGTTGTTTACAAACTTAATAAAACCAATATGAGACCTCTTTATGGAACTTTCACCCTTTAGTTCATACCCTGTACCCTTTTTAACTTTTTGACGGTCTTGTGCATCTTTGAAAGTTGGAAACAACACAAGTTCTTGTTTCTGTCAGATATTGGAAAAAAAATATTTTGTGTTCTAAGTAATTCCTGTTAATATTCTATCAGTATGAGACAGTCGAGTAGAAAGGTAATTACTGCGTTGTGAGATATATCTTTACGTACATACAGGAGAATGAAACGTACAAAGACGGTTTAACAGAAGCACTTGTAAGATGATAAAAATCTGCAGCTACTAGCTATAACCATAATACTATAAAATTAAGTGCGCCTGCGACGTCGTAAATATAATTTCCAAGTGTCACTTAAGTTTTATTTATTACCACGATTGCATAATTACTTGTATATAAATGCAAAAATAAATCTTTATGATTTATGTACTTCCATTGTTTTGGTCAAACGTGATATGAGAAACTTTTTTTTATGGATAATCATCAAATGACTCCTCAGGCTGTGGGTTAGCAGTGTGAGGGAGTGTTAGACTCTTACTGACTAAAACCCATCATGTTCCGTCTTAAGCCCCGTATGTACCAGGGCCACGGTAACTCTTTCAAACAATCCCGCAATATATGTATGAGTTTATACACCGTAGCAAGTCCAAAAAGTTAGGATATTTGGACGAAATAGTAATATGTACGAAGTAAATAACACACTCACATATTGTTTATGTATTATCAAAGGTTGAGGCATGGTAGCCAACAACATGCCGCCGGGATCACACATCGTGGTCAGTGGGGCCCGGATCGCTGTCGGCCCCACCATGAAGTACCTGGGCTTGGTGCTCGACAGCCGATGGGAATTCGGGCCTCACTTCCGGCGGCTGACGCCCAAGCTGATGGGCGCTGCGGGCGCGCTATCATCGTTGCTTCCCAACTTGGGGGGACCGAGCGCCGCCTGTAGGCGGTTGTACGTGGGAATCGTGCGGTCCATGGCCCTATATGGGGCCCCCGTGTGGGCGATGGACATGACGGCCGGTACGCTCGCCATCCTGCGCAAACCGCAGAGGGCGATGGCCGTCAGAGTCATCCGAGGGTACCGCACGATTTCCTACGAGGCGGCTTGTGTCCTGGCCGGATCCCCGCCCTGGGACCTAGAGGCGAAAGTACTCGCGTCATTATACCTATGGCGCGAGGAAGAGCGGGTACGGGGCTCGAGGCCGGTGCAGCGGGAGATCGAGCTGCGCCGAGAGGAGCTCCGTCGAGTCCTAGTGGCGGAATGGCGGCAAAGGCTGATGCGCCCTACCGCCGGCCTTGCTACCGTCGAGGCGATCCGACCAGTACTCGACGACTGGCTCGGGAGAGGGCACGGCTCCCTGTCATTCAGAGTGACGCAGGTGCTGTCGGGGCATGGGTGCTTCGGCAAGTTCCTGTGTCGCTTAGACAGGGAGCCGGACGCTCGGTGTCACCACTGCGTCCATTGCGGGGAGGACACGGCGCAACACACGCTCTCTGAGTGTGTAGCTTGGGAGGAGCAGCGCCGTGTCCTCACAAACGAAATCGGAGACGATCTGTCGCTGCCGGCTGTGGTGCGGAGGATGGTCGGCAGTGCAGAGTCGTGGGACGCGGTGGTTTCCTTTTGCGAGGACGTGATGTCGCGGAAGGAATCTGCGGAACGGGAGAGGGAGATTTTGACTCCCTTCCCCGGTCGCAGAAGGCGCACCGGGCGCAGGAGAAGGGCGGACAACGCCCTCTTCCGCCCCCCATGAATGGGTTCAAGGGCGAGGGACTTGGGGAAGTTCCCGTCCCTACTCAGTGGACCCGAGGCGGTGGCACGCGCGTGTGTCGGCGCGTGCCCCTGAGGCGATGCACGGGGCAGGCGAACACCTCACTACCCCGTGCAAGAGACGAGGCCCGTGCGAGGGCCAGCACTAGTGTGGGGCTGCGGAAGAATCTGGATTCCCGCGGCCCCGCGCACACGTGCAAGGAGGACACAAGGGGGGTTTTAGCCGGTAAGAGTCCGGCATACCCCTCCGCCTCTCCCCAGGCGGAGGAAGTCCATGAGGATTTCCCCCTCCCAAAAAAAAAAAAAAAAAAATGGTAGCCAACAACATATCCTATAATAATTTTATACAAATTGATACCTAAATTGATCGTATAATTTCGTAAAATATCGATCAAAATAATTTCCGATTCAATCAATCTAAAGTATTTCAGTGTCATTAAAGTAATGAAAAGCATCCTCATATGTGTTAACTAGCTTCCGCCAGCGGCTTCGCCCGCGTGGTGTGTTGATAAAAGGTAGCCTATGTGTTAATCCAGGGTATCACCTATCTACTTAGGTACCAAATTTCAATCAAATCGGTCCAGTTTTTGCGTGATTGAATAACAAACATACATCCATACATTCTCACAAACTTTCACATTTATAATACTAATACTTATAAGTAGGATTATGCATCGGACTCAACTGTCAGTGTTTGTAGATATTAAATACTCATAGGAAGCTTGTCCTTAGCTAAAGGCTACCTTTACTAACGAAAGTACAAATTAATATTCTTATTAATGAAAACTGCAGGTTTTTTTATATATATTTTCAGTATTCACACTAATATGTCCTCTGCGCAAAACTAGCCAGTCATAGATTTACTAACAGATAACAAAAACGTACCTATATAACGTAACATAAGACTGGCAGCACAAAGCATTTAGTTGGCCGGCTCCACAGAGTACAGTGAGCAGTGTAATAACACACATTATATCACCGGTGGGTAAAAATAAAGTGTTGTGGACGTAAACTCTGTGGCATTGCGTGACCGTCTTCAACTGCGATATAAACGCGATATAATTCACCCGTTGCGGGCTGTGAGCTACGGTCAGCATTTAAAATGAAATATTTAGATATTTAATTATGGATTTAAGACATTCTCTTTTTTAGGTATTTACTTAAAGTGTATTAGCCTTTTCACATTGGCGACTTTTCCGCAAACAATTGGCAACTCCTGCTACAAAATTGTCAATTTTCGAATAGCCTTACGGAAAATCGGCCGACGTGAAAAGACTGCAATGCCATAGAATTTTTGATAGATAATTTACGAAAAAAGGATAATAGGTTGCGCCAACTTCTAATAAAAAATGGCATAACGTGGTAGTAGATGCTACCGACTTCCCAAAAAGGAGGAGGTTCTCAATTCGGCCGGTATGTTTTTTTTTTTTTTTTTTCTATGTATGTACATCGATTCTTCTTAGTCGTACACTCTTGTCAGAGTGGTCGTGGTCATGTAGGGTCGCCCACTGGTGCATCAGGTGCGATCGCTGCCTTGGCGATTCTTCTCCATCGCTCCCTGTTGGTTGCCTGGCGAGCGCATTCTATCACAGGGATCTTGGTGACAGATTTGATGGTATCTGTCCATCGTGTCGGTGAACGACCACGCGGTCTCGTGTGTGACTTTTGCGGGTAACGTGTCCAAAGAACCTAAGGATTCGTAATTGCACAAGCGACGTACATCGATTACGCCGCAGTTTATAGACCGATTTACGTGATTCTTTTTTTGTTCGACGCGGAATAGCTGCCAGTTGGTCCCATAGTCATCAGGTCAGGGATCTGATGATGGAAACCCTGAGAAATCGAGGGCAACTTTCGAAAGTTGTAAGCATACATAGGGTTAAACCTTGACACTCATATGTATGTCTGATAGCACTATTCAACAGTGAAGGTTTGGAGCTGACCTGATGATGGAGACCAAAGAAGGTCGAGGGAACTCGACAACTGAGTCTGTAAACTACCTCGTGTTTGGGCTTATATTATTCGTATTGACGAGACCTTTGCAACAGTGAAGGTTTGGAGCTGACCTGATGATGGAGACCAGAGAAGGTCGAGGGAGCTCGACAACTGAAAATGAAAACTACCTCGTGTTTAAGCTTATATTCTTCGTATCAATGAGAACTTTCCAGTTATGTGGATAGTGACCATATTCGTTTCACTGAAAAGCTGAAAATAAAAAACTTTTTTACAAAAAAGTATAACCGACTTCCCAAAACACTAAAAAGCAAAAAAAAAAACTAATTTTAGGTGCATCGGCCTAGAAGTCGGTGGCAAAATTAACTCAGGGACATCCATTAGACACCGACTTCTAGGCCGATGCACCTAAAATTAGTTTTTTTTTGCTTTTTAGTGTTTTGGGAAGTCGGTTATATTTTTTTTAGCAAATATCGTCTATCAGTCGTCTCTTCAGTACCAACGTCTTACTACTGTTAAGATTTACGAAAACAAATCGCATATGTAGGTACCTATACCTATCAGTCTTGTATCATTCATAACTAATCAAAAAAGTTACTTGTACCAACAAAAACCACTGTGTTATGGCTTGGCATTTAATTCTATCGACCGTAACAGTAACCTACAAAAAAAACATTTGGTGTCATATTCTTACATGCGTGTACGTGTTATGGATATGCGTGAGATCATAAGCCAGTGGAGGTTACTATCAATTTTTCACACATTCAAGAATAAACAAGACGTCGAATGTCAATGTTGCTTTCATTTCCTGATTAAAACTCATTGCGTGCAGCCCACGCTATTGATAAATGAATAAAAACTATAAACTGCGCCAACAAAAACCGTGTAAAAAGTGATTACGCGATCATTTCATTGAAAGAGATTGCGGAATGCGAAATTCCCATGGTTTTTATGCCGACTGTACGCAGCGACTCCACTTTTACTTTACTTTTATAGCGCATGACAAACACAGATCTTTGTACTGAAACACCAGGTATTAACCCTGTAAGTATATATGTACAGGGTAAATAAGTACTTCTTACACAAGAATATATACGTTTACATACAGCGAACTATTTGTTAAGTTTAGAAATATCAAGGCGACACTAATTATAAGTAATTTATTTACGTTACAGTGCTAGAGTTTACTGCTTTTTAAATAGTTGCAGTTTTCACAGGTCATATGCATCGTGAATTAGTGTAATATTTTACCCAGTAGGTCATGATACCAATTAGAAAAGTTAGGAAGGACTTTTAGCTAAATAACTTAGTGCTAATCGACCTGCTTGCTGCGGTCAGTGCACAGGTAGGTGACTGAAGTGACCAAACGTTTCATATCGAGTCGAGACGATCTGAGATGCTTCTATTATTTCTCGGAGAATACGTTACACAATTGACCCCGATTGTCATTCAAGTATCTAGAGACTAGACTGAAATCTGAAGTCGCAGTCGAGGAATATCTCATTAAAACCCAGTGATGAGCAAAAGATTCTCAGCATAAATAGGTGAGACCAATTCGTCACCTAAGCTCTCCTCGAGGATGACAATATAAATATTTATGAAGCCAAAACCTCTAAAACATGAATTTCTAAGTAGAGCAGTAGAGTGTTTTGAATAACGAGTGTATAATTTTGCTGAAATTATTTGCGCAGTTCATTGACCGAATAAACAGGCTTAATCCAATGCTGAATTAGGTTTCATAATGCATACTGAAGTGGAAGAAATTTGTATTTGTATTTTATTTCATAAAATATAACACACAAGTGATGATCTTAATTATGATATTGACCTGTACTGGGCTTCTTTTGTAAACACTTTTGCAAATTATCATGTCATCTGAATTGTGGTTTCTTCGGGCCTTATGAGAACTGCCGAAAAGTCTGAAAATACATAAGTAACGGTCATGGTCAATGCGTCATGCCAAAGTCAAGAATGATCGCGTCTTGAACTACCTTTACTCAACAATATGAAAATACCTACTTTGTAATTAAAAGGACATAATTAGAATGAGTTTCACTTTGCTTTAGAAGTGACTCTATCTCTACATTTACGAAGTCAATGAACGATACGACTGTTGACGCAAGTTCAAAGGGCTGTAAAAGCAATTTGCTGACTCAGAACTTAAATAACTTCCCACCAATTCGTAGAAAAGGGGATTTTCTTTTATTACACCCAAACTTAACTTAAGTGATTATTACATTATGTAGTAGCATGGTTGTTCAACGGCACCGCACGCCATTACTTTGCCACGAGGGAAAAATCAATATACGAGTAAGTACATTATACAGGTGTTCTTGAAAACCTTCTAAGTTATAACACAAATAGTACTAATGTACTTAAAATGTTTGCTTTACATTTGTCACGAAGCTAGTGCAAAACAGCTTTAGCTTACCGAACAGTTACCTACCTACTTATGACGCATATTTATTTTTGTACTTCGGTAAAACATAATGTGACTACATTATTCCTTTAGTTGGAAAACTTTTTAATGTGGAATTCATGGTGACTATAGTCAGTTAATGCAAATTAGTGTCAAATGACGTCTAATATCTTAGAACTTAAAACCAATGTTTTTGAGGTACTTTACTTAAAATGTGTCATTATTGTAAGAAACTGTCTTCATCAATCATTTTTCAAATTTTTGACGTGGCAATACAGATTTTCCAGGAAAATAAACTAGTTCAAATGTCTAGGCAATGAGACTTAGCAGTAATTACGGGTCTAAGGTCCCTTTCTGAGTCATTGTGACACACATAAAGTACTAACCTGTACTTACTACAAAAAAAAATCTTATGAATCACGGTGATCCAACTCATCTTCATTCATTATTCATATTATCGTAAATAATTATGTTTGTCCTATTCATTATTTATTACTTAGAATACGAAAATATGCTGCACCTATGGAGGACCAGGTAACTTAGCGTGGAGCTGAGAAAAGTACAGTTTTTCCTTAGGAAATGTGAAAAATAAATAAGAAGGGTCAGAGATTACATACATATATTAATTTCCTCACAATCCCAGATAAATGATAATAGATAAAATCTTAATATAAATGTTAATGGCAAGCATTTGCAATCTTAAATGCCTTTAAACTGTGTCATGATTATCGCATTGTTTGTGAGTAAATGATTATGTAGTAGAGTTATGTAATAGCCGCTAGATAGAGGAAGTTGAGATATCAATCTTTACATGAATGCATATAATATTTCTCAAGTTTTTTTATTGCATGCTGTCTGGAACTTTCGTTTTTGTATTTTGGTCAACATTTTACTTTTCATTATATTTCTGCTTGTCAATAAATCAAAAATAAAAGAGGAAGTAAGCATTTTATAGTGCACCGTATGCCGCATGCAACTTAAACGAAAATTTATAAAATGGTTCCAAAGATGAAATTACTCAGCCAAATTAATAAATAGGTTTAGGAAAAATATAATAAAACATTCAATTAATTAAATGCCAAACCGCATTGAGCAAGCCTGGTGATTAACGCTCATTCCTTCCGTATATGACAAGAAGCCCGTAACTGCACTGATGATGATTAATAAGGGTGATGGCGATAATGACACGTACCTAACACTGGAAAAATCCATAATCATGCATCCTTACCTACTTGTTTATATCAGATATTATTGTGTAAAATCTTAATAATTAAGTTTTCAGATGTTAAATGATAAGAGATCGTGTCGTCGGTCATAATGTACAATAGGCAGTCGCCATTGAGTCGTGTCGACTCGCTAACTGTCTGCTAACCACTTAACATTGGGAATCGGCAACCGTGAAGCGTGAAACCTCAGAATCTAAACCATGACAACCATTTATTACACTAATATAAGTCAAGAAAAAATCTGACCTCATCGCTTGCGAAAATATCTACTTGATACTATTTATAATTTGATAGATTCAATACGGTTTTATGTTTAACTAAAACCAATATATTTGTAGGTCATTTGACATCTGTATTAGGCAAACTGTCCCGACAAACATACAATAAATCCTGAAAGATCTTGTAATAACGCAACTTAATCTAGACTTAAATTACCTCTAAAGACTGTTGTCGCTTGCTGTTTTAAAAATTTTAAGTAGTCAGTGACCAAGATGAGAAAAGTAGATTCATTAAAAAATAACTGAATATTAGACATACCTACCTACACAAAGTTTATATCGCGATCAAAATCAAAACGTTGAACCCTGATTACATTAGCATTGATGAATGAGCCGTATTTCGGTACAACGAACGTGTAAATATTATGATAGTCATTACTTATATTTAATGCATTGAATGGAACCATGCAACAATAGAAATAAAACATACTATGGTTTTATTCATACTAAACCATAGGTACTCACGTTACTGACACATTGGGCACTAGCAGTAGCTCATGGAAAATTTGGGATTTTGATTTTCAAAACATCAAAAGGTCGTTCACAGGGATTGATTTAGAACTCTCCCTACGTAAGATAAACGACACAAAAGTAGGTATGATAAAAAGGTTTATTAATGGAAATTTTACTTTATGGTCTATATTCCACTATTACACATGTAAGCTATACTTGTCATATAAATGAGCACACACCGTGAGAAAAAAATATTGGAGTGTCTGCAAGGCGTTACAAGAGAAGCATGCAATGTAGCAATCGTTGTTGGTAATGGTATTTTGTACATCTTTTTCCTCCAAATATTATCAAGAACCAACAATAAACATAGGTACATAAACAAAAACAAAACAACAAACAAAAGGTCTCTGAAAATAAAAAAAGAAAATTCAAAAAGTTGCAATAAGTAATGAATTTAACCGATAAGTATAGTCTGAAAGGCTGAATTCTGAGTAACGATGGATTACGAAAAATATTCAAAACTAGCTGACCCGGCGAACTTCGTACCGCCTTTTCCTTATTTGCTCACCGTTTAGACCTACCCTGGACTACCACAAACATTTTAAAACCAAAATCAGCTCAATCGGCCCAGCCGTTCTCGAGTTTTAATCAGACTAACGAACAACAATTCATTTTTATTTATATAGATAGATTATTATGAAGAGATCAAGAATAAAGTGTCAAAAAATATTCACAAAATCGCCGTCTGCCTTATTAACATTCCCATTGTTACAGTCATGGATGACATTAGCTATGGAAGTGAGTCAATAGATCTGTATGTAGGTAAATGATGGCAAACATAATCAGCACAGATGTCTGTCTCCAATCCAGAAGGTGCGTGTCAATTCTGTGTCTGGTTTTCGATACAGAATCTTTACCGATTTTTATTTTTATGCTGATTCAATTAATAAAAAGAAAAGTTATAGTATGCTCTAAAATATGCACTATTTCCAAACGGTATTTTTTTCAAGCTTATTAAATTAGTCACTTATTATGTTTCATCTTTAATCAACGATTTACTCTCATTTTGTTATATTACATTAAAGGTATTGTTCTGTAATCTAAATCAAATTGAACTGTACCATTCTAAACTATGTGATCGACATAGTTTCTCACATTATCATCATCGTTATCGAGATTAATCGTCAAGCTTTGCACCTACGTCCTACCTACATGCATACCTACCTATGTACACATATGTACGGTACGTGCAGCTATAATACATATACCTACAACTTTATGCATTTAATACTGACTAACTGACCAGTAAACTAACATCAAGGTTATTATCACAAAATACAGACTTCATAAAGTGTTTTCTTTACCTCAGGTCAATAAACAAGGTTAAAACATCTTGGTTTTTGTCCAACTTGCATTTGACTTAACGAGCAAAAAATACGTTTTGTGAACTGAAAAAAGATTCAATTAAATTACCTATTTACCTTCTCGATTTTGTACGTAGCTTCATGAATCTGCGCTTAATTTCAAAGAGTTAATTACAGTCTTATTAGGTACCTAAACGTGTATTTATTAATCTTAGGTCTGTATGACAAAGGATATTCTCGCCTCTTATTAAATCTTTCATATCATTTCATAACTTTGTTGGTCATCATTTGCCACCCTAAAAGGATTGCTAATTAATAAACAATTAAAATTCCTAAAAAGCGAAAATCGCACCGGAATATTTCTACGTTTTGCCCTTGAATGTTTTAGAAATCGCCATATTATGAAACAAAATAGTAAAATGATTGAAAGTCTAGTTTATTCAGTAGAAACGATTATAGGAGCCATTAGAACTGTGTTGTAATATAAGTATAAGTCCAGACGCAATCATTTTTATCACATGTCATAAAGATAATTTAATATGACTAGGTACTTACCTATAGTTACGCTAACATTTTGGCTGGCTAGCTAAATACATAATTTCTGAATTGGTTTAATCTTTGATCTGCTTATTGCAACTATACTACTCTGAGATTTTGCACTTTTATTTCAGACGTCTGTCAAAAGATCAAGTCAAAAGTAGGTATAATCACGTAAAAAAAGCTTTATCTTTCATTCTTCAAAATTCATTTATTGAAACTAAGTATGCTAACTTGAAAAGCACTTTCACGTCAGAATTACAAACGTACAACACTCCCAAAAACCCTTATATCCAAGTAATTACGACAAAGTAAACCTATGTAAACAATAAGTTAGTACAGAATAGCGATGCCCAAACATACACGTATTGATAATATTGAGTCGCTATTGACATACATTGCATTGTAAGTAGGGTAACAATGCTTCGTTCCATCTGCGTACCGAATTCATTATACGCTACATTTCAATCTACAACATATTAGCGCTGGACTTTGAGATTTCGTTTATATGCCAGGATCAATAAACGTTTATGAGTGAAACAATTACTTACCTACTATGCTAAAGTAAGTCTATCTGTCCAGCTGTCACGACAAAACTTCTACACTGATTTACACTACTACACTGTACCCTGAGAAATTACTACTTTTTGATCGGTTGCGGGAAATAGTTCCATTAAATCGGGGGTACAGCTAACTATCATTGAATGAAATAACATACAATGAACAAACATACCAATAAGCACCTTCCAGTAAAATTCAGTAAGATACACACTATCCGTATCCGTACACCTAAATGCCGCATATCATAATTATCAACCCACAACCGTTGTGTCTCAACATAACAGTAAATAACACTCCCACACAACCGAGGGGTGTCTTTAAAATCCTTGTGTAACTTATGGTACTTAATTCCGCCTATTGCTATACAACTACCTCTAAATACCAACAGCACTAGATTTTGAACCTCTTAACATATTTATGTCCCTCTGTCTACGGAAAATTTGATTGCGTCTAAAAATAGTTAATAGGTTGTTCCAAGTGAAATTATTAACGGAAATAAGTTAAAGGAAGAAGGAAAAAACTGTACCTACCTGCAACGTGTTGCACAAAACTTGACACTTCAGTTATACATAATGATGACTTAGGACAATTACATAATAACTATCAATGTTTATTTAGAAGTTTTGTATGGTTTGCCAGACTGAAGACTTTTCAAACAAGTTGTGGAAAAGTTTCTCAATTCTATACATGTATACTCTACTATAGCCACGGGTAGTGCAGATGTTACCTTAATATCATAATGCTACTCTCAAAGGTCAAGTGTTTCCAACAATCCGTGTCGTACAATAGTTGCAAAATATGTTTGTACAAATCTGCGTGTTGTACGTATGGGACAAACATGCGTGTGAACATGGATTGCTCAATACTTGAATTACATTCCAAAAAGGTTAATGTTAAGCTTGTTATAACAAATATTGCTGCAATATGTCCTCTGATTATTATACCTCTAAAATGTACAACATTGTCAACAATCTTTTTATCGTCCTGCTGCTGGACATACCCAAAAGGCTGGCCGCCTCTTACACAGTGAAGGATTAAGCTTTTATCATCACGCTTGATCGGTGCAGGTTGGTGGCTTCAACCTTTTTAGTTGGCATAATTTAAATATTACTAGGTAACAATTATTAAAGCGACGGATACGACTTTTAAGCCTCCAAAATAACAAAAGCTGGGAATAAGGCGATACTTTATAATGGCTCTAGCTCCCCGTAGCTCAATTATATTTTACTATCCTTAAGCTTGCTCAGAGAAAGATTGAGCCGCAATTACGATGAGAAAATAAAATCAGATTACTAATAACTTAATAACAACAATTATAACGATTATCTTCATTATCTTCCCACCTTGACTAGGATTTCCTTATCTTGCCATTACAACTAGGACACATCTGCAATTCAGGTAACAATAAAATTGATTTCTCAGAATTATTCTTTTTTTATTTCATTATGTAAGGCCGAAAGACCGAAACTGTGTGTTGTTGCGTCATGATAATTTCTCTCAAAAGTTTACAATATGGCTACCCCAATGATGAATGGCCAAACCGGTTCGTGGACAGTAGCAGCAATAACTTACCATCTATACACCTTGCGAAGATATTTGCTATCTTGGCGGACCTTGACCCAGTCACATCGTCATTATATATGAGTTCCGATGTAGATCGTGGATTATTGTAGAATGTTGTTTTATTATATGCACCCATATTTTATTTGTAAAATATGGGTGCATATAATATAAGGCAGATAGGCAGTCGCTTCTTGTAAAGCACCGGTACTCAGCTGAATCCGGTTAGACTGGAAGCCGACCCCAACTTAGTTGGGAAAAAGGCTCGGAGGATGATGATGATGATTTTATTTGTAAAAGGCATTGGCCGCCAACCGGGGCGCAGCGCAGGTCCCATACAATACGACCTCTAAACGCTTTGTGAAAATAATAATTATTGTTGTTTGTATAACTAAACCAAACCTATTATTTTTATTAAAATAGCATTTATAAGCGGTCCAAGGAACTACATATCTTTGTGCCTAACCCTGACTCATGAACTAATACTTAACAACAATCAATATTCTTCTATAAAAATAAATGTACAAACATTATGTTGATAGTGCTAATTAATTACTGCATTGACTCACAATAATTAATTATTTATGGTCACTTATAAATTAGAACGGAAACATTATGATACTTTGTTCCTTAACCTATCACTTACATTAAAATGAGCCTTCACCCAACTATGTTCGGGTTGGCTTGCAGTCTAACCCAACGCAGCTGAGTACGAATGTTTTACATGGGACAACTACCTACCTATCTGACCTCCTTAATCTAGTTACCCGACAATCTGATACCCCTTGGTACAACCGGTCGTCAGATTTACCATCTGACTAACCCTAACGACTGCCAAATATATTCAAATGACAGCTGGGAATCACCTATTTATATATACTGTCTTCCGAAACACGGTGATAGAACTCGGACATACGGACGGACAGTCGATCGTTCGGCTTTGACTTAGCCACGAGATCTTTTTAATAAACATTATATTAAGGTAATACATAAACGTGTGCACTTTATTTTCTTATAATTCTTCGTTAAAAACGCCACACGAAGATCAGCGGTGCATTGATCCATAGTTTGCTCTGATAGCGTTAATAGTACTATTGTTCTAAAACTCGTCATAAACCCTCTTTGCATCCATTTCACTAACACTAAGCATTAACAATCATGACTTATAATACTTTGTAATAACAGTGAAAATATATATTACTAGCCGTTTTCCCGCGGTTTCACCCGCGTCCCGTGGGAGCTACTGCCCGCACCGGGATAAAATATAGCCTATGTTACTCGCAGATAATATAGCTTTCTAATGGTGAAGAATATTTAAAATCGGTCCAGTAGTTTTTGAGTTTATCCATTACAAACAAACAAAGTTTTCCTCTTTATAATATTAGTATAGATAAACGGTACGCCCCCTATTAAATATTACCTACTGTTACCTACTTAAGAATACTGGTATAAATTTATTTGTTTTTCTAGATAAATGTCAGTATAACTAACTTTTTATCTTAACTGTTATAGAGGTAGTAAGTGCATTGACAGGAACTCATTAACATTAGAAATTTAATAAAGTGCAGTAAAGTAGAAATGTTCGTACGATGAACTTATTTTATTTCTTGCTAATATGATTCTTGTATATTGTTATTTGTTGTCTTATTAGTTATTTTATTGTCTTTGGGGAGTATGAATATGGCTCTGCATCATCCCGATGTGGCTAAAAATTCACAAACATTATAATAGGTAGATACATGTACCTAAAAATATGAGCTAGTACATAAGGAAGCATACAAGGAGAGCACATAGGGGACAAATATAAGGAAGTAAGTACATAAGGGTGTACACATATGAGGATAGTAGGACATAAAGGATAGTTCGCAAGGGGACTACATACTTAAGGGAGTATAAAATGGGAGGACTAAGAAAATTTGCACTAGGATTGATTTTCCATTGAATATCTATCCAACTCCTTAGCTCTCAACGAACCAAGACATTTGACACTCGCCATTAGGTACTCACAATTTAAATGACACAATTTAGGTTTACAAATAAAGAATGATGAACTTTCTTACTTTCGATACGTTATCGAGCCCACAATCATTTGTTTTTATTAACACGATGCAGTGGGCATGGAAAGTGGTGCGGAAAATTGCTATGATCAGTAGAGAAAGCTTGAAGACAAGTGTTGACAATCCACCGTTCAGTTAACGTTTTTATTTCTGCTTTGTGTGAAATTACATGTTAGTTTCGTATTGAGTAACAATCTACGACGGTTCCGTTTCGCGTGTTGATAAATAATAATTTTCTTTTCAGATTGTTTGTGAGCTGGTAGTCCCCTTTTTGCAAATACATTAAACATATAGGTACTAGCCTTATTGTCAATCCGAGCCCTAACCGCAAAATACATAAACTTTGAACTATTTATGTTTATTTACCCAACGGACAAAGGAAAATTAATTAATTCGTAATTTATTGTGTAAAAGTAGGCATTATAGCAATAAATGTGAAAGAATCTCCACCTTGGTTACCTTTCTATGCGTCGGGCAAAAATGAAGTAAAAACACGTTCCTACATAAATTATAAATATTAATACCTAGGTACGTTAATGCAAAACCAGTCGCTTCACCACACTGGGTAAGCAGGCTAATCACAGTGAAACAAGTTCCTACCACCATGATGCTACTGACCATCACCTTATTTCTGCATTACATAAACATGGTATCAATTAGATAACTTCATTATGTATTCGTTAGTTAGAAGGGCCATAGTTTTAGAGGGAGAAGAGAGTGTGATTGTGTTGCCTTGTAGTTTTTGTTAGGCGCTTCCACCCCAAGCAGTTTGAATAATTTGACCTTCCTAGATCATGATTGGTAGCAAAAATTTGAAGCCAGTTCCCCCTATTCTCCACTACATGTACTTCTAATACCTATACCAATGACCTTCTCTCCTACAGTAGGATACTACCTGATCAAGGAGCACCTGCGCGAATCAATAGTGCAATTTAATCACAATAATAATCGTCCTCATTAATGTTTGAGTGCGGTCGACGAACGTGACTAGCCTAAATACTCTGTCCAATGTTGGTTCGACGACCAACGTATTACAAAGCAATTGTTACGTGACCGATTGAAATCATACAATCGACTCAAGTACACCTCTATTTGATTGAAATTTTGGTGCTCATGATATATTATATGCAGTGCAGACTATATTAAACTTGAGGCATCTATTGTTCAGATGTTTTTAATTCCTTGTATGTGTAGTTTCGTACCTTGATACATCGCATTGTAATGAATGCATCGCCTAGCGTATTATTAAGCACAGATACTTATTAGGTACAGCTATGCTAACATTGCCTCTATATTTGTTTGTTACACAATTTGTTTGATATGAAGCAATTTAGTGGACTGCCTTAAGTCACAGATTATGAACTCGATACTGTATTGATACTTAAATAGATAGCAATTAAAAACAAAACTCCTGGCGAAGTCTATCCGCAAGTCACATCGCCACTTACAGGCCCCCTTTCTGTGCCTATGGGTAATGAACTGGTTCCAACACTTAAGATGACATTCAATTAATAACTGAATGTAGAGACAGGGCTTTACAACATATTCTATTACAGCCAGTTTCTTCATCAAAAGTTAAAGCCAAAGTAAAAGTCAAAGTAATGTCTAAAGTAAAAGTAACGGTTAAATTCAAATTTTCTATGAATTTTGCTGTCACTTTAGCCTTGAAAAAACGAATTTGACCGTTACTTTAACTTTAGACATTACTTTAACTTTAACTTTTGATGAAGAAACTGGCCGTTAGCCTTCACTTTTGTACGAAAGCACGTCATCGATCATCCGAGCCTGTTAGCACTTACTTCATCTGTTCTAAGCAACTATGCAGGTACGTATACGCAAGCAAATTAATGCAAATCAACCAATATATTTCGTAATAATATATCATTGATACGATGATTGCATGTATAAACTAGTACTATAGTCTCGATAGCGTCAGTAGGTGCATAATATCATTATTTCAGCATTACTTTGCGCAACACACGTTTCACCAACGGAAAAGGAAGGCGGACGCGTCACGGTCGGTCGAATTAAACAAGTGTTCAGGAAAATTAGTACATGTAACTGGTTCTTTGAGTATTGCAATTCGCGTGGGGAACGATATGCATTTATCGTAATCATCGAGTAACAGAAGCACTCACTACTTCTGTTACTCGTCATTTAATTATGTTTACTATCGATTATCGAGTTCTGCTATTAAAACATGCCTTCACATCGTTGTAACAAACTAGTTTTTTCTATGATATTTTCCTTGTGTGGGATCAAGGTGAAAACTTGAGAGATAATAAACAAATCTTGTGGTTTAATGTTAGCTTGAGTTAAATAAACGTCCGGAAAAATACGGACATTGGTGCCCCACTAGTGTAGTGATTATTTACTATTATCGAGATAAATGTATGTGAAAATAAAAGCCAATTAGTAAATAAACATATTTTATGTATATCCATTTTCTTACAAAATTATTTACAACACCATTATTATGCACATATCCGCTGTCATATAAAACATTACATTGATAAATTAACGTTTCTAAAAGCAAATTTACAGCGCATTATAAGTAGGTACACTAATACTACTATTGTAAGCTTAACTAGTTGCAGATCAATACTAGGCACCATTCCATACAAAATAATTACAAAACAGAATATTTACCTCCCCTAATATCATTATTAAATAATTGAGTTTTATGACATTTGAATTATGAACAATAAAAAATAAAATTGTTTCTAAAAACCGATTATTCACATAAATAGGGACTAATATTGTCAGTAGTACAGCCACATCTATGATCGTTGCTCGTTAAAAATTAAATAAAAATTATGGCACCTTGTGAACATTGTTCTTACTGGTCGTACAAGGCGCTATACTGACCGATTATTTTGAGAATAACAATACAGAGTGGCTGTTCTACTGTTACTAAAATGTATATTACGATAATCATACGTATGTATACAGATAACAAGAGATCTTTTGACACAGGACCACTATATATTTTATCTCATTAAATCATTAAAGAAATATTATCAGAATAATTGAAATGAAATATTGAATTCGAATTACATTGGAAAAAATACATGAAATTATTTACAGAACAAGAATTTAGTGATAGAGACAGTTTAACAGAACATGAAAATGCTTATGAAGAGAACGATAATTCCTCACATTCTTTTGAGATTATTTAGGATAAAGAGCAGGAATGTAAACTAAAATTTTGTTGCCCAATTTAAATTAATTATACTAACGGCAACAGCCAACTTCTGAAATACTAATAAAACTAATGACATGATGATGTTAGGCCACATAAAGGCTACTTCTAAATACCTAATGTTTATATCTATGTTTATGGGCGGAAATGACGATGAGTTGTGTCGATAACAAGCATAAACCTTTGTTTCATTTATTGACTAAAACATAAATAAAACCGATTCGCTGCAGTTCCATGAAATATTTTTCCATAAATTAGTTTTTCAAAAATTGGTTGTTGTGCCTTCCTTATTTTCTGTTATTCAGCCATATTAACATTCTCATTCACATAAGAAGTAATAATACCGATGGCTTTCACACACTAAGTTAGGCTAATTAACCTATTTACACGTGTATTACTTTACATTATCTTCACATAATATGTTACATTACAATATTATCAAAGTAATACTTTTCATTGAATACAATTCCGCCACGGTTTTATTAGGCTAAACCAGCAACTTATTTGCCAATATAATTAAACAAACTTATTGTCAATCCTGAGATGTGATGCGGATGTCCAACATTTAAACAATGTTTGAAACCAATTTACTTCAGCAACCTATACAAATTTGGCAGTATGCGCTCGTAACTAATCTCACGGTATGAACTCAAGAATGAGTTTAGCAAGTTGCATCCTTATGCCGACGATTTCATCACTTCCGTATTTCATTGTAGTTTTCATCGATGTGCGGATACAGTATGCATGTGAGACGTGAGATACGGACTTCCTCACAAATATATTATTATTTTAAGTCTACAGTGATAATTTGAAAAGTAAATTATTACGCACGCGACTAACAGTTCCAATTTCGAATAGGCGATGTTTAAAAAGCACAATTTTCAGTCTTTCCTTCGTTTATATACATGGACCAACAGCCATGAAATGATGCGCAATTATTGTGTTTCGATATGTACAACACAATACATTCCGTACGTCGTTATCATGGCTAAATATCACATATTCATTGGAGTTATGACTAATGGCTATTGTCAAGTCACCAGCTGACTCTTGACGGACGTTACCTCGGGGTTAAGCTCACTTATGAATTTGTTAAAATAACATGATAAATAAAACTTATTTCGCAATCAATGTCGTTTAGACGTTACATCAGATGCATGACTTATCACTCGTTATGCATATAACATTCTATAACTCTTTAGGTACACTGTATTTATAAAAATTCTACTATATTCTCTACAATAAATTATGATTAATGTCAATAATAAGAGTTGAAGAAAACGACTTCGTTCAATAGGCTATACCCCTAAAACAAACATTACTTATGTTTACTATTATTGGGCAGAAGTTGTATAAACCACATTTAAAATTAAGGCTCGTTTACTGAGGTGGTTTGATGTCGTTAAATTGCACTTATTGTTGATCATTACTCGTTTAACTGTTTTGCGAACACTGTTCTTCGGGGAGCTTGTATCACTGGCACATCACATTACCAGTAGACAGACGAAGATATAGTTGTGTTCAGAGTACATTGCGGTACTGTACGGTGCAGTACTCAGTGCGCGGAGTGCAGGTTGTGCTGCGCCTTCTTCTTGCGCTGCGCGAGCATGTCGTAGAAGGGGTTGTGGCTGATGGAGCGGCGCAGGCACTCGATCCACTCGTCGCGCTCCTCCGCCGTAGCTGCCGACATTCTGCAAACATTCACACATTATATTAGTCATCTTCAAACATAGGAGGTAGTTCCAATTTATATAGTTCTCTAAAATCGTGGGAAAACAATTTGTCCCTCATACAAAGAAGGCAAATCATCGACAATTTTTGAACTTCCAACGAAAAACAGTCCCAAAATGTCACCAACTAAACATTTCTGATGTCGTACTAAGATTCGCAATGATGATACTTCGAATAGAAGTTAACGTTAGTCGACAGTTACATTCTCATGAAAATATTTTAGGAAGCAGAAAATATTTTAGGATCAAAAATTATCTTATACATAAATAAAATCTTGTTTACAAACAAAAATATAATAGCTGTATTGAGGAAGTACACATTATAATACGCTCTTTGGATTTCATTCATCCTTTGCTTTTATTGCAAACAAAAGCGAGCGAAAACAAAACACAGAATGCACTGCAATGATGTTACGGTGCTATTGAGGTAAAATGCACGAATGGCATACATTTTACTTGCATAAGAATTAACATTTACTCACAACAACGATTGTATACCTCTGTGACAACATACTGAATCTCTTACGTTCAGAAGAAATATATAAATGGAGAAATATTTCGTGCTGAATCGGTCGCAATTTGAGGAAAAATTCAGCATAATAATAAAATATAGTCGTTAAAATCCTAAAAAGGGCAAAACAAACATTCAATAAAGTCGTATTATTACGTTTCCATTGTCTGTAATTTTTGTGGTTCCGGAGAGGTTAAGTGGCCGTTAAAGTTAAAGTTAACATTTGAACCCTTAATTCATAAACCTTTGCGGTTTCATTTAGATGAATACGACGATGATGAGACGCATAGATATGCGTCATAATCTAACTATTTTCCTTACCCAGACATAATATGCCTATGCCACTATGAATAACGTGGCTTTTTGTGGCTTTGGAATTTCTCTAATTTAGATAGACTTCGTACGCTTAAAAACCCTATTATAAGACCGCGATTGTTCCAATTTATTCTATAAAATGAAGTTTATTAAACGGTAGAACAGTTTTATGAGTAAAATACACTGTTCTAAAAAGTGTGTATTTTGGGTACTTTTCACAAGCAAACAACAAAATGGATTTTGATGAAACTTGGAAGTAATATAGCTTATACAACTGAATAACATAGAACATACTTTTATTTGGGCGCAGTAAGCTGACATTGTAAATATATGTATAATAAAGCTAGTATTTACCTATAAACAGTATGTTTTCCCTCAACGACCTTCCCCTCGGAGTCAGTCTTGCAGGCCTTGATGAGATCAGCGCCGCCGCTAGCGTACAGCTCCAAACAGTGCGGTCGTTGTCTGTCGCTCGCTGGTCTCACCTGAAAGCAGTACAAATATTGTTTTATTTAACAGATAGAAAAGAAGACGATACACATTTTATTTTAAGTGAAAATAAAATTTAAAATTATTGATGGATGAGAAAATATAATAAATAACAGCATTTAGCACCCATAAACAGCCGTTCAGGTGATGTGTGTGCATTTTAACAATTACAACTACTGAGGAGTATAACTACATATTACCATACTACTTATATAATAACATGTCTCAATTTTGTTCATAACAACAGATTTAAAGCAACTTCAAAGTAACTTCCTATATACTAAAGAAATTATATTTTTTCATTTACATTTAGAAGACTATGTCTAATCATATTCATCCTAATATTTAATATACAAGACTCCTGACCAGACTTATGACCTACATATTGCCTTGAACAAGTTTAGGGGAAAAATATAGTCCTTATCAAGCCGACTGACAGAGATTGGCGAACAAACTGCCTTCATTGATAGTACTTAAATTGTTATCAACACGTGTGCTAACAAGTACAACATCCTCTTGACATACATAACGACAGTTTTTGATCGCAAGTATCTTGAATCAACTGGTATATTACTATTATGTTTTGTCAGCACATTACTTATTTATTTGACTGCGTATTTTCTAATGAGACATTGGAATTTAACTGATTTTGATTGTTTTCCTTTTGTCATTAGTCGTAATGTTCACAAATAATGTAAGATAACTTTATTTATCATAATAGTTGAATAGTGCTAATTATATTAATATTTTATTTACGTATCGGACTTCCCTGTCTTCAAATCTCAAAACATCAATGTAAATTGGAAGCCCAAATCAACTTGAAAAGGACTCGCGACTACCTACAAGGGTTTTTTCCTTATTTCTTTCCTCACACCACCTATCATTAAGCATTTAGTTAATAATATAACAGTGTAATCATTATCGGATTTTAGGCGACACATATTAACTTTTGGACATATATTTCTTCACTACTTTGTATAAAAAAAAAACTAAGTCGCTTTTTCTGTCTCTGTATTCCTATGTATGCTAAAATCTTTAAAACTACGCAACGGATTTTGACGTGGTTTTTTTTTTAATAGATACAGTGACTGAAGACGAATGCTTATATGTACTTTCCAATCATCCAGCACCAACGTGAAGCCGGGGCGGGTCGCTAGTTATGTATAAATCCTTCATGGTATACTTACAGAAATATTCTCTAATGGAATGATGCCCCTAGGTTCTTTGTCCGTCGTGTATTCGAAGTAGTACAGGCAGTTATCATTCAGTATAAACCACCGTCTCTTCCACGACTTATATCTGAAAGCAAACAAAAAACCAGTATAAGTGGACAGATAGATGTTTTAAAATAGAAAAAAAAAGAATAGAATCTGTTCTCTATAGACACAGTCTATTGACCGTCGGAGTTATTAAATTTTTTCTCGGTTTAGAATAGATCTATTGTTACGTCAAATTGATTTCGTCGAGTAACCTTTCTGTGATGGAATTATCCAATGGTTTTATATTGCAAATAGAACTAATACACGGCACATGATCGCATGTGTCGAAATATCGAAGTACAAAGGTATGAAGTCATATGTGATGTCATATTGTGATGTTGTTTACGAGTTTATTTTCGATGCCAAAAAAGTGAAATAACAGGTATTGATGCGAATCGTTTTAGCAAAACATTCTGGTATTAGGTATACCTTTTCATTGAATGCAGAATGTGACCTTCAACAGTGGTGAGTAGGTACATGATATTGATCGCTCGCTATCGCAGTTTTGCACTCTCATTAGAGCAGATTATTGAGTCACATGGATGGAAACATGCAGAGCCAACTTATCCATTTTAATAATATACATGAATAATCAGAAACACGCCTAAGTGACTTCACGTTACCCGAGTGTTTTTTAATGACGTGTAATAATAATGAGCACGTGGTAATTATAAAACGTCTAACCTACTCACGTTTTAACGAGGTTCTGAACCATAGCAACACGCTACGCAAAATATTACAAATATTTTAAATACGGCGTAATTTTATATTAGTGTTAAAATTGACAGAACAAACGGTCTTTCTCATTAAAATGTCATTGACCAGTTATTCAAAGGTGACGCTCGAAATAACATTCCTTCCAGCAGACTCCGCAAAGTGACGTAACAAATGAAAACGTAGGTTGTTGGATATTCATCTCAATGACATTTTGGTACGGAAAAAGAAAGTGTAACGTGCGATCCTACATCTTTCCGCGGTTATTTCTGTTACCAAGAGAACAAAGCTCGAATGTTTTGAACGCGAAGTGAGCCAGAACAGGTCAGCTGTCAAATATGCGTGTAAGTGTGTGAGGTTAAAGTTCGCAGTCATGCAAAGCCAGATCTGACAGGCACGTTTTTGTACAAAAAAAGGTTAATGTTTCGCTGTCGTGTGTTGAAGTGGTGTGTTGGTAGTAAAAAATAGGGTGTTTACCTTCCTCCCTGTTTCCACAGCCATCCTTCTTTGTCCGGATTGAAGAAGGTATGCATGAGATCGTTGCCGTCGTCCTCCGGAATTTTAAATGGCTCTGTTTTTATCGACTCGTACAGCGACTGGAAACAGCAATAAAAAGACTTAATAAAAAGTATTACCAAGTTAACATTGTAAACATCACTTACGATGCGTGAACCAAAAAAGCTTGCCAGTTTAGGGGAAAATGGGCACGAAAATAAACAAAATTAAAACTTCCATTTAAATACTTTTACCGTTCGTTGATGGGACATAAAAGCACCAGTTTAAACAGAAACTCGCATTCAACTGTGACATTAAGATACCAATATTTATCACGCAGTTACTTCACAGATAACGCCGCTAATGATTTCAGATTGTTTACAAAGTTATTTACGTCAGCTCTGGCTATTACCATTAGCGATTGTGGTTTATCGTGATTGTTTAAAAACTAATTATTTTGTATTATTTATAGACATAAGCAAGAACAACATGAATAATGAGGTGTTGGGACAAAAAATATAGGAAAACATTATGATGTGATTATTATACAGTAAACATACAATATGTGTGGTGTGTAGTGCCAACTAATGTCGGCATAAAGATAGAATCGACGCAAGTAAACGTGATGTTAAATACCTATTGCATTATTTACCACTTGTTTATTAATATATTTGTAATACATTAATAACGGAAAGGCCATGTTAAAAACTATGCGATTGTATCTCGATTAATATAATATGATTTCGATTAAGCAAGTGAACAACGCAATCGGGAAATGGCATTTCCCAGTGTTTCGATATGTATTGTTAGATTTGTTAGTACCTTCATGCATATGTAGATACGAACAAAACGTATCATACGCTAGAATTAATTCGCGATAACACATTGCGTAGTGTTAACCGAGTTAGAAACGCAATTAGGAAACCCACTTCCCTTGGAAATATTTAAACGTAACTTTATTCTAAAATGTATGTAAGATACATGAAAATGTTATTCTATTCTCTGCAGATTTAATTATATAAAACGTAGTGCGTGAATACAGGTACATATTTTCATTGATTCTATCACAATAAAATTATTTCTAAGAATTGTTATGAGGATAGTGGCATAATATTATGAGTAATTCTATAATTATACGCATTATTCATATCATAATTTATCAAAACAGTAAATGGACTGCCGCTTATTAAGAGTATTAAGTTACCATTATATTAAAGGTTATTACAACATAATTATACTAAAACGTGTAAAACTATAGTGAATAAAATATGTCGCAGGAAAGTAGTTATAAAATATAGTAAGTAAGTTAAAATAAAAATGTATGATCATTAACCTCGCATGCTAAACTGTAGTAAGTAAAGGCACGCAGAGGCGACCTAAATATGACCTACACCTAACGATATGTTCTAATTCTACAACAATGACGTCAGTACTACAACAATCGTGGGCGGAGGAGATGGAGACACACAGTCTACATCGGAGAAAATCAATGCCCATTCCATACTAATCCGAAATGTCATTACCCTGTTTGTAGAAGCATTGTTTAATGTTAATGAAAATATAATTACTAAATGAGACCTTGCTTGTAAGCAATAGTTCTGTTTCAAGACATAAAACATTATGCGAGACAAAATCTCCCATCGTATCAATGCCGTTATTAGTAAACAGAAAATACAATCAGTTGTGTGAACTGTCGTCACAAAGCGGAGAGAAGGAGGTAAGGTTTAATAAACATCGTAAGTACTTACTAAGAGTAACTCCTGCGGTAGATCGCCACCGTTGTTGATCCCCCGGTTCATGGCAACAAACTGTTCCGGTAAAGGCTTGTCTTTAACGCTGGGGTTGTGTAGTGAAGTGTTCAACATAATTATCGCAAAACTTAGCACGTAACACGTATCCGCGTTGGTGAAGATGTCCGGGTTTAGTTGGCAATATCTTTGAGCGAAACACTCCATCATACGATCGATCTTCTGTGCCTCGCCCGGTAGACGGAAACTCCACAAGAATTGTCTGGAACAGATAACACAAACACTCAAGTATCGGTTCATTACACTTGGACTAATAGAAGCTCATTAGGCTTCGATTTTATACGTTCTACAGTAGGGACAGAGCTATCATTTTTCTGCAAACCGTCACTAACAGACGGAGTGTGAATGACCTTAGTGCAAAATGGTATGTCTGCCAACTGAAACGTTTCCGAATGCCAAGTGAAGACACTTGATGCGAAAGCGATCTATTTGTTTCCGTCGTTGTTTTTTTTTTTAATGTATTTAACTATCGAGGACGGAAAAAGAAACAAATGATGTAGAGTGAGTTGAAAATAAAAATAATCATTAATACCATAACTGTAAAAACTTCCGTTCATTCGGACTTCCCCAAAACGTTCAGTTTTTCGTAGAAAAATGAAATAAACAAAAGCCTGTTTTTGTTTCAAATATCAAAATATTTATACTTCACATGTTGTTTTTGAGAAATAACCCGTAATCTATGTAATGTTTGGCTTTAAAATTTAGAGGAAAACCAAAGCAATTAAAAAAAAAAACGTTAAGAGAGATAACAATTTCCTTTAATTCTGATCATTTATTTTGATTTCAGTACGTAGTATTTCGAACGTCATGTAACCATAATATTATAGTAGTTTCTGAGACTAGATTTTGTCCGAACCGTTGGCACTTTACTTATGCATTGAATAATCTTGAGACATAAACTATTCCCGTTGGCGAATTCATAATATTTGACTGAAATGGAATCGAACTATTTAATCCAATTTCGAAGCAAAGGCTTCGCTTGCCAACCAGGTAAGGGGCGTTCAACTCGTTTATATTTCGATAAAGCCTGCTATATTAAAATGATTTTCTGATCAAAGAAGACCTTCACGTGCTGTCGTATACATTAGCTGATAAATGTTCAGACTTTCTACAACTCACCTGAGTGCTTGAACTAGTATTAGGTCCGTAAAGTCGTGTAATTCAACGAACGCTTTGAGCACCGCCTCATTGAATTCTGAACGTTCGCCGAGGTAATCGCCTATCGCCGTCTTACTTAGACCTTCGCCTTTGTGAAGAAACTGCGCTACATCTTCGGGCGTTCTCTGCAGTAGACCGTTCTCGTAGAGGTATTCAATGCCTAAAAAAGAAATTTGTACATGTTACAAACGTTTGTGTAATGTGTGCTCAGTATTGTATATTAGTAAAACAGTGAGAAAATTATTCGCCTCCCAAGCATTGTCACTTGGCAAATGTGGTACAAAGAGAAAATCTAAACGCTTTGACGGTGTTCAAATTCAGATCACGTATAAACTACGAGAGAGAAAACCTTTAAACTCGAAACGCACATGACATCTTGCTTGCCAAGAACTTTTCCAACCCGTACCTTTACGAAACCTAATGGCGAATACAAAGGTATAGGAAGCTAAAGAGCCTAATAGCTGACGTTGGCGATATACTAACAGTCGTGAAAGCGCACGGTGACCGTGCCTGCACCCATTTAGAACTAGAGTCGTAGGAGCAATGGAATGCAACTTCCATTCAAACAATGCCAGCCTGTACGAACGCTAAATGGCGACCTTTCAATATAAAGCTAAGCATTTGTAACAGCAAGTTTTAATTAAGTACTGAATAATCCAAATGGATTCTGAAGAATTATTTTACGTCTATCATACTTTCGTAGCAAAAATAATCATATAGCCAGGAGTTGGTCTCATATAAAATACGAAGACGACATTATAATAAGGTCATGACGAGATCTAATAAATATGAACGTGATTCGTTTAATTTTCCCCCATAAAAGCCCTACCAATGCGCTACATAAATTATACTATTACGTCACAGTGATGATGGCTGCGTGCAAAATCCTAATGGTCTGCGTCTCAAATGACGTCAACCGCCTCCACAAAAAGCCAGGAGTTTCAATAGGGGGTAATAAGCGTGGGTTGTGGATTCAGAATTTACTTGTAAGTGAATGCTGAAAGTTTCACACGAAAATACATAATTTGTCACGAGCACAATTTCGATCGTAACGGTATGTTACGAAGATTACTTTAGTATTAAAAATTGGTTTGCACAGGAGCTCGCCAAAGTACCCAACAGACGATAAATATAAGCAATTTATCTTCCGTATCGCATACGTCGAGTGAGTGTGCACTTTGGTTGTTTTATAAATCTCAGTGTCGACTGAAGCTTCTATCTTGCGGCATGCAAAATTGCAGATAGCAGCATGACGGATCGTTGGCGCTAAGTGGGCGAGAAGAGGAGCAAACTGTGACGCTTGCAACAATAACAAGCTTGTTAGCGATAGTCTACGGATATACGAAACCAGATCGATATTTTGATTCAGCGACCTTTGTGTATTTGTACAAACTGAGATGTTACAATATAAGATGCAAAATCATGTTTTAAATTCCTCGACTTCTCAGTTGACAAGTCGAAAAAACTTCTCTACTGGACTACGTTACGGGTAATAATGAAAATAATGAAAAAATGTATAAAGTAGGAAAAGAAGACGTTGCATTATTCCTAAATGAAGATCAAAATTAGAGAAAATGTCGAATCACGTAAGACCCGCTTCATGGCTGGCTGATTTTTTACAAGATTTTATTAGCTGTACTAGTAATAAAATTTCCTTACGAACGATTTTATCGGTTGAATTTTACATAATTGATCAAGTGTTTCAGATTTCAGTCGTTTAACTTGTTATGGAAACTCTGCCAATGACACAAATATACAAATTGACACGACTTTTACGTAAGCAAGTAACCAAGCGATTATGCTGATAAACAACATGATTAATGATAATGGATGCACGGCAGTATTTACGGTCGCCTTACAGTGGGCTAATGCCCATTTTCCTTGTATACTAACGAAACAAACAGGAAAGTGTGCACGAAATGAAAAAGAACCTGGACAGTCTAGTTGTCGAGAACAATGAAAGAACGTTGAATTATTTCCCGAGGGAAAGAAGCCATTGGAGTCACGTATTTTACGTAATTTGAATTATGAATGCGTATGCAGTAAATAGGGCTAGAGTTATGCAATTACTGGACACATCATGCCTATGTCGCGACATAACAGTTGTTGCTTCACAAATAAATATTTAATATGATCAGGTATTTTCAGTCCTTGCACTGGTTTATAAACTCGCCTGCATTTGTGATCATGATTTTCGATCGGACTACTATACTTATATGCCCATACTTGTTGATATGTGATCAAATACTTAAGTTTCTGCTTATATTTCTGCAGCGACCCAATTTAGGTCAAGAGTCGGAACTGCCTCGTCAATACCAATGTTCTTTTATTTATTTATTTCGATATGCAAATATTCTATCAGATTAAACTACGAGATTGGATAGGTATTCATTCGCCCGTATCAGCGTCCACACATACATAAACATATTTCATAAATCAACGCTCCCAATTTCATTTGAAATATCATTGCAGATTCAGATGGATCAATGCAAAATCCAGCTGCAATTACTGCTGATCTGTTATATTAGCACTCGTGCAGTAAGAATGTACCGTTTCATCATAAGATAATACTAGTGTGAGATTTATTATTTACTTCATAAAAGTCTATCTTTATGACACGTAAGCACTTCAATTTTCTTTGTTTTCATCTTTGTTACAATCTTAATAACTGTGTGTGAAGTGCAGGAGCTCAGCACAGCTATCAAGTTCTTATAAACACCTACTATATTTACAAGTTTGTAAGAGCGATTACCCTTTACCGTAATGTCGCCGACATAATCCACCATGGCTAATCCTGATGCGAAGCCAGCTTACCGCGCAGAAATAATGTTACCGCGTAAAGCCGGTCACAAAATGCTATGAATTATAAACAAACGGTACTGCACATGTTCTGGCTTAGATTGTTGATTTTAAACTGTAATTTACTGCTATAAATTATTCAAAAATAAACTGGAAACACATGAAAATTAATCAAGTATTTTTAAATAGAAATCGACGACCTAGATTGACGGGTTTCCGACAAATTAACTTAGAAAAGGATAATAGTAGTGTGAAGTCGTGGTTCTATTCAGCAGTTGACGTCATTAGGAAGTTGTGCAACCAGGTGTACATACGACTACATCCCATTACGCTGGCTCTTGAGAATAGGAGCACTCGAGCGCCAGCTTGGAGCATGTATTCAGAAGACCTCGTGCCTTGCATCCAACCTCTCGCGAAGCTAGTTGTTACTGTCAACATGACCTAATTAGTACTGGAACACTGGCCGGGGTATCATCAAACAAACGAGACACGAAAAACATTTTTCTTTTAACTACGCACCTATACGAAAAAAAAACTTATGTATGAAGCCAGTTAATATTATGTAAAAATTCTTCGTAAACCTCTAATGCGGGCAGATGATTTATTACCATGTCGAAAGTGTTCTTGATCGCAGTAATTTGTACCGTTACTTGCAGAAAACTAACCTATATCAAGTCCACCTATCGGAGTTAATTACAGGATGGGGAATACTGTTACCGATTACATCTAATGCAGTAGCAGATATAAGTGGTCTACTAGACATGACCACGAGCAATGAGGCTTGACATAATAAAAATAAAGTTATGTATTTTATAGGTGAAAATGTATGAAGAAACCACGCAGCTTAAAAGTCTTGTTTGGTTATCGATTAGCTGAACAAACACTTGCCCTGCCAAGATTAAAGCGGATCAAGGTCTCACTCCAGTTTGGCAAGTAAATTCTTAAAAAAACTGTATAAAATTAAGATGATGTTAAAACTACATAATCGTTTCTATTATCGGATGATGCATTTGATTACGCTAATGTAATGGAACATGGTTATATCGAAGTGACGTGACTATTTCAAACTAGAACGTGCTTCAATAAGTATTTCAAGGATTATATGCGCACGAAATAATAAAGACCTGAGCAAAATACTTTGCATAGTGTTCATTACTTTTACACAGACTGGCATCTAGCTAGACCATAACTTATAAATTTTAAACTCTCTGCATGATATTATTTACGCCGTAGGATTTTAGTCTAATTAACGATAATAAATAAATAAATGATAGGAGTCGACCGTTGGACAGGTGTAAAAGTGCAGGAATAGAACAATTTGCAGAATATGTCGTTCCACCGGCCGTGGGAACGCAGCACCTGCCGCATCGAATAGCATTGTACCAAGAATTCTACTCCTTTTACCACCATTATTTTAATGATATCAACCACATAAAGAAACACTTATTATTTTATTCCATTCTATTTTTTTTATAAGCCGACGTGCCATAGCCTTAGTATTTAAAAAAATATTTTTTATCTGCAATAGGGATTTTGAAACCTTGATGTCAAGCCAAGAAACATAACGCATGTCGACATTGTCTCCCATATAAAAAGCCTAGCCAACACATACAATAAAAGTGTCTGGACCGTTAAACATTCCGAGATAACGGAGCCTAGAGGATATATTGTATATATTGTTTTCTCATTTGCATTTTAAATATCTATGTATATCCAGGGTAAGTAAGAAAATCTTTATGCTTTTCCGAAAGCAACGTATTCCTTTCAAGAAACGGTTGAAACTCCAACAAATATAAATTCAACAGCAAAAAAGATATATCCTATTTATAATAAAATCGCCGAGCCACAGGAATTTGTCGACAGAATGTATGAAATTCTTCAGCGCGAGCCAGTTATTTCATTCCACGAGCTCTTAAATACATATCCGTCTATCCACCACACGTTGTATATTCGAGTTAAACGAGAAAACACGTCCCAACGTAGCCGATGTGTCGAGAAGAAAGATCGGAGAGTTGTTCATATAAAAAACCTACTTCGATACTTTCTCTATACCAGCAATTGATATACGGCTATACTGCTAGTTTTTGTGCACTATACAGATCTCGCCCTACAGGCCACGGCCCTTAATCAGAAAGGCTTTTCATACTCTCTCTGGATGCTATTTGGTTTTTGCTTACCTTTCTTTGGGTCCATGTTGAATTTCTTCCTCCCTATACTCATCTGCTTGGCTTTACTGTTTTGCTTACACTCCTCCTGCCCATCCAGAGCCTCCAGCTCCGCGACCACTTCACCGAGCTCATCTTTAAGTTGCTGTAACAAAGACAAATAAGAGTCAGGAAATTATATTCAACTCTAAATTATTGAATTATTATTTTATCTCGTTGTTGTCAAGATCTCTAACAATATATTTAAAATGAAGATCCAACAAGTTGGAATACATAATGAAACTACTTGCTATGTATTTAAAAACGTGGTGAGGTCAGACGACAGATCAGACTGGTGATCTTAATTGCATCGGCAGCATTCCTACCGCGGATCATGTATTAAATAAACACTTTTGTGTCAGTGCCGTGAGTGGCGACTGGGCCGCCGCCAGCCACAAGGCGAACCGCAAGACGCAGCGCATTCTACGCTGCAGCCGCAAGCGCAGCGCGGTGTTAGATTCGGAATACGAGCCGGATCGTATCGCAAATACGAGGCCTTCTGATGTCATTTGCATATTACTGTCATTAATATCCTTATTCCTTTTTAGTTTTATTTTATCGAGAGCCAAGCTATTTTCCTTGAATTCTTTACAGTCATGTTATTTTGCGTGTCCTTGCCAGAACAACGTTTATACTTAAAACATTAATTCGATTATTCCATGTAAGATGTGACATAATAAAATTAAACTTCACTGATGTCGATATTGTTACAAATTCTTTAGGTATCCTCATAATTTTAGCTGAAGCTGCCTTAATTACGCATTGGTCATCATTTTAATGAGCTGTTTTGTTTAACAGACTACATTACAATAAAATAAATCTTCTTTTCTGTCGTAGGAATTACAAATAAAGTCGTCCAGCTCAGTATGAAGATTAATTACACAAAATGGTAAGGAATACCTCTAATAACCAGCTACTTACTTATTACCTCCACGAGCCAGAACAAACGTAAACCCAGTTGAAAATCACAAAGACAAACGAACAGGGGAACAATGACCGAAAGTAGGTAGCTAGTTTCGTTAGTTCTTCGCGTTTGCATCGGTCTTTTTGCTGTACAACCCTGTGCCTTTCGGGGAACCGCTTTGTTGTCGTGTGCATGCAATTTGCTCGTGTAGGGCTCGATATTTCGTTTTCAACGACCTTGAGTTATACCGCCTGCATGCACTTACCGATCTATGTTTAGATCTTTCATGTAAATTAATAATATTACTTTGATGACTTTGACTATGCGAATTTATGGTTGAGCATTGTGTGTGTTCTTATTTTTTAACAAAAGTTGCAATAACTTTTCTTCCAATCTGAGTTGCTCAAAGTAGAGGCAATACTCTATAAAGCGTTTACTGCCCATAAATATTTAGTTAATCGACTGTCAACATTGTGAAAAGAAACCACAGAAATCAAATCAATAGACGTTTCGTTGCAGACACAGCCGGCAATCGGGCTGGTGAATAAGCCGTAATAGAAGCTCAAACAAGCACACAATGGCCGCTCGTCGCCACGGTCTGGCAACGCTAACATTATTTGCGGTCCGCTACCTATTCCCCCAGGAGACATGATACTGGTCTTCCTTGTCTAGACGATGAAATAACCTAATAGGGAGCTAAATTCCTAGAAGTACGAGTAATACTCAATTTTGAGTGAGGTTCATTCGATTTTCGCATCAAGTACCTAACTATTATAAACAGCACTAATCTGCTAATGGTTTGCAGTACACGAATTATTATTTGAAATAAGGAGATAATAAGCCAATGTGCATCCAGTACGTACAATTAAGGGGAGAGCCCTACACTACCAAAACAGCGTTGCGGTAATAATGCCGTAATTATTTAAAGCTAATTAGCACCCATGTTGATAAATTACTACCCAGTCGTTCATGCAGAACAAAAGCTTAAGTATGTTTAAATATGCATGGCAACAAGGTCAAAGTTCGGATAATAGAACGCGAGTGTAGCGTATTGAACTTGGCACAATGGACGTGTGAAGTAAATAATAACCTGCTGACGAAGTTATAGAACTGCAATACACATTATACAAGCTGTTGATTTGCATCCGTGCCATAGTCAAGGACGTAATTATACTAATGATTCTCAACCCAAATCAATAAGAAAATTGGTACAAAAATTTTTGTTTTTTTTTTTTTTTCGGAAATCCGTCAATGTCATCTAGCCGTATTTAAACTTGGCGCGTGTGTTACTGGCCTTAAAACCGTGCTGCGCCCTCACACAAACGCAAACACAAAGCATACGCAACGATTATTCATAAATTTCATTCATAAAATTGGATTACTTCTGAAATACTATGACATTACAATGACAAAAAAAGCAGTGCATATTAACTATTTCCCGTCTACTGTAATTCCAATCGATTATTTACGTATTTTATGTCCTCCTCCTGAAGTATGGCACAAATGCAAATCAACACCTTGTACCTCGTGTGTTCATAAGTTTTGAGACAAACTGTTTACTTATATAAATAAAATAAAAATTACTGGCTGCTGTACTTATATTTCTTTTTTCTAATTTTGAATTTGGAATGTTAACTTTTAATATCTATGATTTCGGATTATTTTATTTAAATTTTCTCGTAATGGAGGGAACAAAAGAATTACGTGCGACCGTCATTTCACTATTTAAGGTGGGAAGAAAACCTATGGACATTTTCCGAGAACTGAAAAGTTTTGGTGTGAGCCGTAACTTCGTGTATTACACTATTAAACGATACAAGGAGACAAGTTCTTTACAAGATCGGCAAAGAAGTGGTCATCCACGCTCTGTGAGGACGCCTGCGAACATTAAAATCATCCGAGAGCGACTTCGCCGAAATCCATGTCGCACTCAGAAGAAACTCGCTCTGCAGACCAATATTTCGCGCGTTTCAGTCAACAGAATACTGAAATATGATCTCAAGGTTAAGGCGTATAGCCGTAGGAAAGTACACTTTTTAAACGATCGCCTTCGTCAATTGCGACGCGAACGTTGTCCAATACTGCTTAGGAGACACGATGCGAGGAAGATACTCTTCACCGACGAGAAAATCTTTACTGTCGAAGAAAAGTTCAACCGACAAAACAATAAAGTGTATGCCAAAAGTAGCAAGGATGTCCCAGCTTCAGCACGGAATGTCTCGCGTACTCATCATCCGGCTAGTGTCATGGTATGGTGGGGAGTTTCGTACGAAGGTGTGACTCAGCTTCATTTCTGCCAACAAGGCGTCAAGGTGAAAGCCAAAAATTATCAAAGTGACATTCTAGAGACTGTTGTGAAACCCCTGTCTAATACCCTATTCCATAACAAGTATTGGGTTTTCCAGCAAGACTCGGCGCCATCCCATAAGGCTAAAACCACTCAAGCTTGGCTGAAGGAAAATGTGCCGGCCTTCATTGCGGCGAATAAATGGCCCTCCTCCAGCCCCGACCTCAACCCGCTGGATTATTCTCTATGGACCGAATTAGAGCTCAGAGCCTGCCGAAAGTCCCACCCAAACTTGGAGTCACTTAAGCGAGCTCTTGTCCGAGAAGCGAAGCGAATTCCTCTGGAAAAGATTCGTGCCGCCATTGATGACTGGCCAAATCGTCTAAAGGCATGTATTAAAAACAGGGGTGGTCATTTTGAATAATAATTATATTTAATTTTTACTTACTATTTACTTAATCTTTACTATTGTTTTTATAAATATAAGTTAATTATTTAAAAAGATATGCAACTTTCATTTTGTCTCAAAACTTATGAACACACGAGGTATTTGCATGCAAGTCAACAAGTACTTAGAAACTAACAACGAGAATAAATTAGTATTCTTGACATAAATAAAAAAAGCTCCTAACGAGGTTATTTTCAGGCAAAATTATTTCGATATTTTGCTGTTGTCGATGCCAAGCTTTTATACTTCAAATAATGAGATTGACAATAACTTGATTCTCATTACAGTGGTTCGAAGTGTAGGCCTGCACTCTAGCTTAATGCCGTCTAGACGAGTTTTTGCCCTGCAAATGCAGGTAGCAGGTGACTGAATTCCTAAGAGTAGGAAAAAGCCAGAAGCACTAAAGGCACATTTCGTATGAAAGGTTTCAAGAGAAAGAGTGAACTTTTATGATGACTTAAATCGAATGGTTATAATGGAACTGAGAAGCATTATTTTTCAAATGTTCTGTTTCTAAATATAGTATGGAAAAGTTAAAAATCTACATAATATTAAGCAAAAGTGTAGGTATACTGGTTAGAACACAATACAGTGTGAATTAAATTGCAAATAACAGGTCTTTGCTCCACTGGTTGGGGTTAATGAAAGTCCTGTTGTTTATGAGGATAAATCTCAAATAATTGAAGCCCAAACAATGACACAACGCGTGATTCATCCCAATTTATGCGTCTGAATAATTGAATATGATTCTGGGTACAGCCGACTAAATCAAGTAAATAATACCTATAACAGATGATGCTCTTTTAGTCATGCACTTCTATGCAAGCGCTTTATCTATAATAGGAATTTATGTTTCAGAATGAATATCCACTTTTTTATTCAATCTAACACAGCTACCTCTTATTCACTTTCGCAAACGAACCTTTCACCGATACCATATTATCTAAAAGTGAATGCTGTGAATTCGCTATAGGACATTAGACAACACCTGCTGTTTGCAGATTGCCAATTTAATTTGCTGAGCCGTTTTAATCCAATAAACTTGTGGGGTTAGAAAATATTCTTCATGTTTGATACAGATTTTACGCTAGAGTATAAACAATAAAAACCACGTGTGCAGTGTTAGTCTTCAGCAGAAATTACTTACAAATCGGAGTTTGATCCAAGGTTGTATTTACTGATCTAACCATAGTTAGTCAAGAAAAAATTGTGTGTTTGAATTGGAATTCACATGTCGCAAGAATTCTCAACGCCAGACTCAAAATCGTATGCCTAAATCCACATAACGTCCTGATCTCGGAGATTTGTCATTGCGTCGGCTCATTTGGATGCGATGTGAGCTGAACCCGTAATGGATGGCGATTAAGTCTCGCGCCGTATAAATAGCTAGGGACAAGAATACCCTGGTGTTGCAGCAATTGTGAACAAAATAGGGACAACACGTGGTCTGACTGTAAATACGCACGTCATAAATTGACGCGTTGTGAAGGCAAATCCTAATAATTATGTGCAAACGCATCATTGTAATGGACGTGACTCAAAACTAAGATGACTCACATGTGTTTTGACTCCAATTAAAATTTAACCATGTATTTCATAATTTTATAATCGGAGCCCTTGTTTTATTCCCGCTGTATGTTTAAACAATAGCTGAGAAAAATATATATTTCAAAATGAGATTTAGCAGAACAACATGAACTTTGAGTTTCTAAAGGCAGATGGGTTTTATGTAATGCTATTTAACATGCAAGCTATAATTTTATACACATTTGATAATTTGAACATTATATTTCATGTCCAAAGGTTATATAAAGTAAATTAGTCACAGTTACATGCAGAGATAAATATAACCATTTTGGTAATAACGGTCGAGTGCGCCATATCCGTTTATTATAAACAATTGAACTGTGGAAAGTGTGACCCCAGCCGACCGTATTATATAATAATGATTTGGTCACTGACTTTCTATGATTAAAATATCTTATAATGTAACAAGCTAACATCACGACATAATTCCACAACTGGCTTTTAAAATGCGATTTCATTATCCATTACATTGATGAAACGTAACAAATTCATCTCAATTGGACTTGAATAACGAGTTCACCAATACCAAGAGCTCGACGTAGCTTGATTGAAACACAATATAACCGAAATGTGATCAATGGAAACGGTACAAAAAGGCCCCCATCGATCAGGGCTTCAAAAGTTAAACCAGTGCATGCCGCTATTGATATTATTAACCCCAACGATCGTACATCAGTTTAATAAGTCAATAAAAAATTCTATCAGGGGGATATTTTAAGCTCTGTTATTTAACTGACTGATGTTCAACATTATGACGGGAGTGCAACACGTGACTAATTACTCAATGTTTAAAATACATCTCGACAAACGAGAAGCACATATGGTATTAGTTCCTCAAGTTACGCGTACAAAGTAACAAACTATTTATAGTTAATTAGTAAAACAAATCAATGAACTTTTAGTCAACTATAATCATTTTAAAAACTTAATTGTAAAATAGTGTCGTTTTATTGGTATAAATTGATGCCATTATGAAAACCTAGGCAAAAGGAAAATAGCCACCATTGTTTTAAATAATCACACTCAAGGAAACAATATGTACAATACGAGATTCGAATTAGTCACACAAAATCACTTCTTCACAAACGACTTCAATTGTATTATTTGTGCAATCATCTATTGAGAGTGGACTATAAATCTAAATCAAGTAACCATGCAGCGAGCAATCATGTAATTCAAACTGCAAAGGTCTATTTGCAATGTCATCAATTGCTTATATGCCTTTTATATAGAGACTGTTATCTAATTATGGACTTGGGACGTATTCTGTTAGTCTTAGGTATGTGTCAGGTACAGTTTAGATCCTTCACGTGACATTGGCGGCACGTAATGAAAGCGAGCACGCGAATCCTTAGAGACTTTCCCCTATTAATTCACTTTCCCGACGCTGTTTGACTCCAATTTCGTAGAGAGATCGATTCGATGTTGTTATCTTTTGAGTGCCAATATTCACAACATGCACTTAACATTACAGACTGAAATAAACAGAAGCATAGAATTTAACTTTGACCAAGTTTAAATTGCATGATGTTTGAAAAAGAAAGGTTTTTGCCACAATGTTGGTAATTAGCCGCAAGTATTGTTAAAAAGGCAAAGTTCAGAGTTACTCCATAAGCCGCATTAGGTTGACGGACGGTCAGAAGAACGTGAGTCACGTGAACAAATACAAACAGTACCCTCGACAAGTGAACGCAGGGGCGGATGCATATTTACAAACTTTGCTTCCGCGTCCCTTCAAAAATATTATCTTACGAAGGTAATGACAGAAATAGACCAAAGCATAATGTGGCGTGTACGTTATGGTCACCAAAGTGTTAAAAATGTGCTTGAGTAAAATATAGCCACTTTTAACAGACATTTATTTTTGTGCCCAGACTCAGAAAGTGAACAAAAATAGCCTGAAAACAGACAAAAATAAATGCCTGAGAAACAATAACGGCGAGGAGCAAAATCATCGTCATCTTTAGCGATGGATTTATTTCTTTTTGATGGATATATAAAAATTATACATAGGTAAGTAATAAAAAAATACTTAACTAGTAAACATTTCTGACAATAGCTTTCAGGTCAATACTTAGCGCTTAACGACACGATTCATCGAGTAATGGGGCGTGGTCTGGTGGCTAATGTATGCCAAGCTATAAATAAACATATAGCCTACATTATTAGGGTGCAGGAATTTTCTGTTAATTATCAGAAGAAAGTAATGCAACGTTTTCATAACGTACTGACTAAACCATTTTTTTTTTGTCAATACAATAATTAGATTTACAAGTTTTCCTAATGAGCAACGTTAATTCAGACTTAACATTTTTCTACAAATGTGATTGACCATAATAAGGATTACTTATCTTCATTACAAGACTATTGATAATGGAGTTTTAATGTAATGATAATTTAATAACATTATGTTTTACTACGCCGCATTAGATTGGACCGGTTTAAACTGCATGCAGCCGAGGTGAATCGCCTCAGAACGTAATGTGAACAGTTCCTGGCAATGTTCCCAACCGCAACAACAAATTATAGTATTGTCATTGCACAGACGTACTGCCACAACGACCTTCACACCGATACTAACTGGAGAACTAGAGTTCTGTTAATATCATACTGATGCTATAAATTAATTCAATTCACGCTCCGGGTTTCATAGAACAAATATTTAGCAAAGACTATTTGCAGCAAATAGTTTCATCAACAAATCAAGTAAGGATGATGATTAGGTCAAGGAAAATTAAAAAGATCAATTGAAAACAACGACGTTGTGCCCATCATTAATATGAACCCTGAGTGATCATTATGAAAATACTAGCTGTTGCCCGCAACTTCGTCTGCGTGGGCAATATAGAATAGTCAAAATACTACTTATCCCGTAGGTGCATTCTTTCACGTGACAGTATAATTAGGATTAGCACTTAGCAGTCGCATAGATTCAATGATCAAGGTTGTGTTGTGGATGTGACCATTTATCTAAACAAAAGAAGTAAAGTTTGTGACGTTGTGAATATCTCTGGATCTAGTTATGAAAATATTTAAATCATGCCAATACTCGTCCTCAATATTCTTGTTAGATCTCTACTTGGAACATCAAAAGCACTCCTATCTATAAGGTCTGTACTAATTATAATACAAGTTCTTAATAAGTCACGCAGGCTTTGCAACGATCTTCAAATAAAAAAAAATGCCCACTTAAATTCAGAATTACAGCCCAAAGAGGTCTTTCCACTAAGCACTTCAACTAGAACCTTCATCATCAACAGATTTTTCTCATCAACAATTAATAAAGCAGCCGGAGTAATTTTATGAGGTGTATTTTCGTTATTTTTAAATGAGTAGATTGGCTCACTGATATTTGCCATCCAGCATTGTCTGCCAGCTCAACTATTATTGGAGTTTCCATTTTTGAATGAACTATGATCTTTTAGCAGGAAGACGGTATTGCGTTCATTGTGCCGCATTCTTGAAGTGCAACATACTCATGTCACCTCATGTCTACAATGCATGAATTACCCCCAAGGATGTGATTACAAGTCTATAATATAAAAATAAAGTATTGAAAATGTCAAAGTATGATTATGCGGGTAAAAATCTTATGTTTTCTTCCCCAATTTTAATAATGTATGCCAGGCAATGAACACATTTAGCGTCTTATTTTGAATATCGGATACTGTCCTCAATATCAACTACCTGCAGCAGACAACTATTTTAAACAATGCATTAAAAAGTTGCATTCAAACATATTTCATTACTATCTAAACAGAACGAGGCCAAGAACAGTATTGAAACATGCTGAACGCAGCAGCCGCGGCGAAAGGAGGATGAACTTAATCTTCTTTAAACTACTTTCAAGGATACGATGAATAACAATACTTGCATGGAATCAATTACGTATTTATCAGCTATTAGCGAACCTAAACTATTTTACGACAAAAAAGCAGGAGCATAAAATTTTACTACAGAACTAAGTATCGATATCGACGTTAAATAACCCGGTAGACTTGCATTAGCGTTGTGAAAGTAATTAATTACTGACAACTTATCATTGACACGAAATCTAAGTGCGATTTCTATAGTTTTTCATGTCAACCGTTTAATACGGGTAATAAGTGTATCGATGTTAGTATACGGACATCACGGATAGATTAGTATTTATAATAATGATGGCTGTAAGATTAAAATTTTCGTAGTTAGGCAGTATTTTATAACTAGTTTGAAATACTTTATTATGATTTTATTCATATTTCCAGCACATTTGCACGAGCCGCTCTAGTTCACGTAGACTTTGTTCAATTTTTCACGTTAGTTGTGTAATCATGTAACGCTATTGTATACTATGTTAATAATGTGTCTTCAACTTTGTTACACTTTAATCAATAATTATATCATGTGCTTCTTTCACGTCCTAGTTTGGTCTTCACATAGTTTCAATTTTCTATCTTGTCGTGTTATCCTTATCGCTTATTATCGATGTCAAAAGTTTCACAATCACCATAGTCATACAGTGTCTAATCAACGTTCATACCGTAAGGCAGGGATGACAAACCAATGGCACGCGTGCCCGTGGTGGCACGCAGCTAAATAATTTGGGCACGCCATTATTCTGCAAGTTTTCAATTGAACTTACCTATGTACCATTACTACGTACTACTTAATAAATGTTTATCATAGATTCGTGGAACTACCTCCCACATCCCGAAAAGAGCCTATTTTATTAAGATATCTAAGCACTAATTTTAAAAGATGTTTATGAAAATTTGCGAATCAAAAACAAGTCCCTCTTCATAATCTTTTACCTTTTAATGTTAAAGGCACGCGTCTATAATCATCATTTTTTTTTTATTTAATTTGGCACGTAAGTCAATAAAGGTTCGCCATCCCTGCCGTAAGGTAACGTTATGATTTTATGGAACTTTCTTGCTTCCTTCAAATAGTAGAGAAACTTAATCAAGAACTTGGCTTGAAGAGGACCATACGATTTTACGCGAGATATCCGTAATAACTTTTGCAATCTCTTCCGCAACGTAGAAACTTTGTTTGCAGACAAACTTTACTGTTTCTTGGGACTTAATTGAATCACGAATAGTTCATCAAAAATTGTAACAACAGTAGGCACTTTTGATTTTGTGTAAAACTTGCTACATCATACGAGTTTTCGTGCTTTCTTACAATTGACTTATTTAACAACAAAAGGCAGACAGATTACATTCGAAACTGTTGTTGCCTAAAGTGGTAATCATCTTCCATCGCAGTTCAACAGACACTTCTTTATGAACAGATGCTAGTGGCTACATTGACTGGGTTATAAATAGAACGATCACAAAAGAAACAAGAACGATTTCATTTCAATATGATGTAATCAGGGTCTACGTGGGCAAATCTATCTATGGAAATATGGCTATTTAAGGATATCTGTAAAAGTAGATGTTAAATCTAGAGCTTTATTTCTTAGAGTAGAATTCCTGTTTATTTCGCAGCTGATGTGGTAATGACTTAAGAATTCTCTAACGCAAATGACATCAGTTGAATGCGACTTCGTAGAACGCGACCTTCAGGTGTGGCCGGTGAAGTGAATAACAACGTGTCGCAGACTTTGTTTAAGCGATTGTTAGATTACAGTTTGACGCAATGAGATGATATGTCTTTGTGCAGACACGGTTACTAGATTAACCTTAGTCCAGCTTCTTTAAATAGCACGTGAAAGACCATATAAATAAGAGACATACAAATAAAAAGCATTTTCTGACTTTAAGTAAGCCACAAAAAATTAATTTTCAGTAGCACATAATTTGATTGAAAACCTATGCGCGGAAAGATAAAAGAAAGATAGAAGTTGAGAGGGTGTACCACGAGCAGGAGAGGTTGGCTTGGATCCTAAAAGATGTTATTTGGGACCCCTTACACCAACGGTCGAAAGATCGGGAAGAGTGGAAGCGAGATGGGGAGGCCTTTGTCCAGCAGTGGGAAACTACAGGCTAGATATAAATAAATAAATATAAAGAAGTTGAGAAGCATAGAGTCTGCAGAAAACCTAGTACAGTCGGGTAATGACCCAAACTCTACGTCGCACAGTGGTCCGGATTTCCAAAAAGGTGGACATAGGATCGAAAATGCATATTTAACTCAACTAAAAATTGTTTCGTATAGGAAATTTAACACTGATTAATACTTATTACTACAACTTTTCAAAAAAACTGCTCCTTCACCTAAAAAAAAATTATTGAAAATAAAAATGTATGGGAGAAAATCTATTTTATTTTTTTTCTCCGTTCAGTATCAAAGTATAGCAACCAAATCTTATATTCTGGTAAGTACCTATTGTTCTTAATACGACAAAATATAAATTGCTTGCGTATCCCTGCGGCCTTGGCGCCTACGATGCTTCAAAGTTTACAATTTTAAAGTTGAATTATCTTAACATTATTAACGAGTTTTTCTGAATTTTTCTATTGAAATTAATACAGAATATCATTTTTAATAAAAATAGTCCCCCGCGCGCACCAACCGTGTTTTAGGCTCGCCCCTACTACTTGGGACTTAAATATACTACTGGTAAAATGACAGTATACTTATGTGTAGTATACAACTTTGCCGAACCCTTCGGGGAATACCTATAAAGCGTGACTGCCCTAATTGACCTCCTCAACCCAGTTACCCGGGCAACACAATACCCCTTGGTAAGACTGGTGTCAGACTTACTGGCTTCTGACTACCCGTAACGACTGCCAAAGATGTTCAATAACAGCTGCGACCTACAGTTTAACGTGCTTGCATGATTGATATTGCTTGTATGATATTCACGAACTCTTCGAAATTCTTTATTTCTTGCTTCGCCCGCTTCTTCGGAAAGAATGCTAATTGGTAGGAGGCCAAAGTGATGACAAATGTCTGCACCGTGTATGAGTAGCTTGTGTAAATGCACAAAGATCTCAGCTGTTTGAAGAATAACCGCAATATGCTTTAGTAGGCCTTTGTCAATTTTAGTTATTTCGGCAAATTTATCATAATCTCTTAAAAACCTTCTGGCTGTGTTTCCGTCGTTTGTGGTTCCAAAGCCTTGCTTCAGAAAATCCATAAGTATTCCCATTTGCTGTTCGAATTCTTCTTGTGTCAAATGTTTCTTCGCAGCTTTTAGTTGCTTGTTAGCACCTCGTGCAGTCCACAACCCAAAGTCCATGTTGTAAGATATGTGTAGAATACACCCCATACAACGAATCCACATATGAAGAGTAGAAAGTCCATATTTATTATAAACATCTACTCGAACAGGTCTTGAATATACTTCTGACAGCTTGGCAAATATTGCAGGCAGATGCAGACGAAGTATCCGTTATAATAGTGGCCACTTTTCCGTAGATCATTGTCAGATGAAGCTCGTGACTAATCTCTAGCCCTGCCCATTTTGTAGAATCGATGTTTTTAGGGTTCCGTAGTTCCGTACCCAAAGAGTAAAACGGGACCCTATTGTTTTCGCTACTCTGTCCGTCCGTCCGTCTATCACCAGGCTGTATCTCATGAACCGTGATAGTTGGAGAGTTGACATTCTCACAGATGATGTACTTCTGTTGCCGCTATAACAACAAATATGAAACCTAGAATCAAATAAATATTTTGGGGGACTCTCATACAACAAACGTATATTAGTTTGGATGGTACGGAACCCTTCGTGCGCGAGTCCGACACGCACTTGGCCGGTTTTAATTATTTCTTTCTCCAATGCAGCTTCTTCTTGCTTGATGTATTCTGCTGTCTCTTTACAAAACTCGGACTTAATGGGCCTGGAATAATGTGTTGAAGAAGGTACTGGGTTTTTCCATATGGTGCTATTATTAGAAACTAATTTAAGAGGGACAAGACTTGACATGAAAACCGATGAATCACTGAAGTCTACATCTTCACTCCTTTGTGAACTTCGTTACGGGTAGTCAGAAGCCAGTAAGTCTGACACCAGTCTTACCAAGGGATATTGTGTTGCCCGGGTAACTGGGTTGAGGAGGTCAATTGGGGCAGTCGCTCCTTATAAAACAAACACTGGTACTGTGCTATATCCGTTTAGACTGGAAGCCGACCCCAACATAGTTGGGAAAAGGCTGATGATTGTTATATAAAAATGTAATATATTTCTTGTAATATAATAAATATGTTATTTTGTCATAATATCACGCTTTATAGGTATTCCCCGAAGGGTTCGGCAAAGTTGTATACTACACAAAAGTATACTGTCATTTCGCCAGTAGTATATTTAAGTTCCAAGTAGTAGGGGCGAGCCTAATACAAAGTTGGTGCACGCGGGGGGCTTTTTTTATTAAAAATGATATTTTGTATTAATTTCAGTAGAAAAACTCGTTAATAATGTTAAGACAATTCAACTTTAAAATTGTAAACTTTGAAGCATCGTAGGCGCCAAGGCCGCAGGGATACGCAAGCAATTTATATTTTGTCGTATTAAGAGCAATAGGTACTTACCAGAATATACGATTTGGTTGCTATACTTTGATACTGAACGGAGAAAAAAAATAAAATAGATTTTCTCCCATACATTTTTATTTTCGATATTTTTTTTTTAGGTGAAGGAGCAGTTTTTTTGAAAAGTTGTAGTAATAAGTATTAATCAGTGCTAAATTTCCTATACGGAACAATTTTTAGTTGAGTTAAATATGCATTTTCGATCCTATGTCCACCTTTTTGAAAATCCGGACCACTGTGCGTCGTAGCCGGGTTAAAAAATATACATTTTTAATTCTTCTATAGGTACTTGGTTGTTTTAACCCACAACTCAGCGAGCGTGTTTCCTGCGAGTTAAGTACCAACATGTAAAAATAATAAAGTGATTCACTGGTTTCCACACACAAATGAAAGGGTACTTCGACCTTACTTTTCCCTCTTGAACTCTCAATAACCCCGAACTCGTTATCATGAATATTGAAACTACTAATCCGATCAGTCACCTCCCAATTAATTTTTCCTTTTAATTCTTCTCTACAGCCGGTATTCGCGAGCCTGTAAACCTGCCCATCATGTAGGTATGTACCATACCTATCGGCCAAAAATAAACGCGCACATTTATACTTATATACATATTCCTTACACCGCCTACATCTTGTTGCTAATTATCTACGTGTAGCTGGTAAACAACACGTTTAAGTGGGTAATGTACGACCAAAGTTCACAGAAATTCTGTTAGAAGTTCTCAATTTAGAAATATTACTATGCACCCACAATGTAACACAAACGGCGTTGTCTACGCAAGTGACTCAGCAGGCAGTACTAGAAGGAACGTTATTTAATACGTTAATTAATTTGCTTGCGACGGGCATTCATTCTTTCTAAGAAAGGTAGCGTGGTCATAGGCGCTGATTATTGTTTGTAAACGTAAGATGTCTTTTAACTTCCAAATGTCTGGTCTGTTAATCATTGTATTCATAACTGCAGCAGCACATTTTAGTTGCAGTTTGCAGTGACTTTATCCATGGAGCATTGACGTATTGACCTACACGACCTCCAATCGCCGCCACCGCATTCTTGACCCACACACTCACTCGCGCAGATATTAAGCGACACACGTGAAAAGTAACGTTATCTCGATAAAATACCACATACTTCAAGTTCAGTTCATTTGACAGTCCATCCGTGCGAGTTAATATTCTTACCACAAAAACCTTAGAAGCATGCGGGACGAAAAACTATGCTTACCTGAAAAAAAAAGAAAAAATACATTAATATGGAAGTGATGACGCTGTTTGTATTGGGGTTTTTATCACTGAGTCATAAAAATCCCGCTTTATCATTATCATATCAGACGGATGCTTTCAGAATAACGGGAACCCGTTGTTGAGATAATATTGGGTATCACAAAAGTCATTTATCATTGTGCAATTTTAGTATGTAGCCTATCTGTATCGTAAGCTTGAGAATTATATCAACAAAAACGACCAGCAAGTGATAAGCCTAACAAAAACATGCAATGCAAGTACAGCACATCGGGGTGCCCTCGGTCTGGGATACAAAAAGACGAAGCTGCACAATGGGTTCATATTTCCGGCCCGCGGTCACGAAGTGAGTCCCACTACCGTACAACTTCCAAAGATTTTCGTTTCGCACAGGCTCCAACAATCCGCGCGTAAATTAAGGCCGATTGTAAAACTGGCAAACTGCCAAAAATGAAAGAAACGTAGGGACATTAGTGATTTAACTACTTGGCCAGCGAAACCGCTTTATGTTCGTTTTCAATAAATACTTTGTTCAGCTAAACATTTGCACTTTTTCTATTTTAAAGTTTATAAGGCTTTTTGAGTTTAAATTAGATCTACGTGCATCTAAAATATTTGAAAGCCCGATAATTACTGAACATACCAGAGGAATATTATTAACACATGTGTAGCAAATATAAATGGGAATGAATCAACTGTTGTCATTACTAATGTGTGGGTAAGGCATGATGCTTGGAATTCTCAACGACTTCAATGCTAACACAAATAAAAGATGCGACAAATTCATTTCAATTAAACCAACATACGCGACTTCCTACAAATAAAACAACTGCTATGTCCGTCGCCTTTATGCTTTGATAACGAACGAGGGTAATACAGGAGTATGAGCAAAAAATATTAGCAAAGGGGTCTAATGAGACTGTTAGTATGGGAGCGGTGGTCCGTAGAACATGCAAGCTCGAATGCCGACGGCCAACGCCCCCACAAAATTTATCGACGCCCGCGCCATTGACATCGGACTACGATGGGATTTGAAACGCTAATCAAATATACCCCTCAAAACTCCGACAACAATGACGCGAGCTTACGAATATCAATTATTTTATGGAGAGACGTTTGGAATTTTAAATCACTAAAAATGTAGCCACGTCTGTCAGAAGTTTCAATTACGAGGTTCTAAACCAGCATTTTATAAGTCACAAGGAGGTTAACTGTGAATGCTTAGATAGTAAGAACTTGGAGTTTTCCTTTGATGTGCACATGTAAAGCAATTAGACATATTAGTAATTAAGTTGTCATGTAGAGTTCACATGCTATCTTTAATACAGCACTCGTTTGAACTTAACTGAATATTATGTAACGTGAACAAAGACTGGAAACATGTCTGAAACTTAATTCGAATTTCTAATCTTACAATTGTTTATGCAATTTGCTGTTGAGCAGGATTTCACATCCTTTACATGCGTGTAGGTAAGACAATTACGTAACAACGACTTCTTTAATTAACTTGTATATGCATAAATACTTTTTGATGAATTAATTAATATTTTATCAAGGGGAACTGAAACTGTCGTTACAGCTTGACAATTTCAAAGGAACAAAAATTAATTAATTCCTTTAAAATCTCTTACGTAACTGAAAAGTGTTAATTAATGTAATCATTGTCTGCGATGTAACTGCTCTAGTTTCATGATGCTTGGCGTTTCAACACTGTTCATTATAATAAGATCACAATGTTATTGTTCCTTAACACTGATCTGCCGGCAGCATTCTCAAGTTCGAAAACTTAGCCGTATTGTTCACTGCTCAGTGCAGAAATCTCATAACATCGATCACATATTTGGTCCAGTTTTTCTGTTTTCATATACAATAATAAACTATCTGCGATCTCAAGTATCTAAGGTCTTATCCTTACGTGCAATATTAAACACAAACAGAAACGAATGGCAAGGGGATAACTGTGTTTAGTAACTTCGGTGGTTGCTTTTCTTTCAAGAGAGAAATAAATTATGATAAAGAAGCCATATGGCGGGGCACATGTTGAATAACTATACGTAGTCATTTTTACGTTGGCCGTGACCATGAGTATTGAACTTCTGGAGAGCTTAACGACCTGATTTTAATTGGTTTATACTTAGTTCACAATTATTGTATCTGGTTACGTATACGTAAATACTTTCAAAGCTCACAGGTGTTTAATGTAAGCCTCACAAATTAATCGAGAAATATGCATATTTGCATACTGTAAATCCAGCAGGACTCTAACTCACACCGACAAAGCTGGTGAAAAACAGAAGAAAAATAGAAATACCTATAAATGTAAAGACATAAAAAGCATTGTATTTCAAGAGCAAGGCCAAAGCACAAAATAGAACATTGACATAAAACATGTGGCACCACACAATACATATACATAGTTTAACGTAACTGCTAGGGCGGTTCCCCATTCGTACCATTCAACCTATTAATTTATTGCCACTTTGTCCTATTATAAGTTTTAATAGAAATCTGTATCCCAAAATGCATTCAGATAATTATTTAAACTAATTATTTTAAATTAAAAATACTTATGTAGGTACATAGGGTCATTTTATTTTTCACGTAAAATAATACTGGCAGACAATTTCGTCTACAAAGTTGTGTTGGATTATGACAGATGAAGGACGGTCAAGGACTTAGCATTTGGGAATTTTTGGCAAAAAATTAAGCCAGCAAAAAGGTGAAGTAAACAAATATATTTCGGGTGTTTTTTTTTTTGCATAAGCAATTACGTTTTTAGCGGGGCTTTAACGCCACATTATAGCACCCCATGGGAACACTACAAGTGTTCCCCGCCCCACAAAAGACGACATTTCGAGTGGCTCGCTTTCGCTTCGCATCAGTAACGCGGTTTTTCAAACATTATTTGAAAGGTTAGATTAGATTTTATCTTTCTGCATTATGAGTTTAGGAGGCCCTAATTAACACTCATCTTGACATTTGAAAAAATAAAATAACGGCATACTTTTGGAATAACATCTAAGGGTTCACGATGGCTTACAAACTATAAATAAGTTAACAATGAAATAATAAGTTATGAATTATGAGATAGTTGGTCAATATCCATCACCTAGCCAAGCAGAACAAATAAAGACAAAAACACGAGATGTAGACTATGTTGTAACGGGGCACGCTCGTGACACAGATCCGGTATTTGCCGAATTAAACTAAAATAATAGCAAAACCAGTTCAACAAAACAACACATACCTAGTAGATGTTTTGATAAACATAAAAATATTTTTCAACTGCGTAATTACCAACTTGCGTATCGACAACTTAGTTTCTAAGAAACATGACAAGGGTAATCATGGTTCTAAAAAACTTCAGGTGCCGCGATGGTTTGCAGCATTTGCCGATGATGCATCTCCAGTCATTACAAACCTACACTAGTATATAAAATACTTATAAAGGTAAATCAAGATGTTTTACAACCGGTTTAATCCTTAAAGTATTTTAGATTTACGATGGAATTAACCACTGCACCACTGTTTGTGTAACAACAGATTTGTGGTTACTACATTTCTAAGATAGATTTTATAGCAGGCTTGTTATAGTGTGTGGTTCTATAATCATTCTTAAAATGGTTACACTTCGAAAGTAAGATATGTACTCGGGAGCGATGCTACCGGAAAACGTTGGTGCTACTAACAAGTAGTGGGATACACACAGACACAAAATGTAATAAAAGCATGGTGAATGAGTGAGAAGCAATTAAAAGAGTTTATGATAGATGCTCATTATTTCATTATACTGTTAATTAAATTAAACAAACCGAGGGGTTTATGGTTGGTTCTATTGGAGCAGTAATCAAAACGTTAAATGTCGACCCTAGAAATACATTTTCTACTTTATAACATGCCACCCCAAGTATAAGTAAAACTACTCAATGTAATTGGAAATAATGAGAACGTTACGTAGTCCCAAAGTTTTGAACAAACATGCTTGTTTACACATAGCATTATTCGCAGATACGTTGATGGAATAACTGTATTTTTAACGTTTCCCAAAACAAGGTGGTAGCACTTATAGTCATCACTTTAGTTTACTAGACCAGTTCCATCAATGTTTACTGTAATGGCAACAAGAGAAATCACTTAGAACTCAAAGTTTCTTTTAAAGTTAACATTACAATGTGGACGATTACCTACAGTTGGACACTGGGTATAGAGAAAACGACCTCAATAGGATGAGTCAGTTAGCAAAAAATCTAAAAAATCTCCGATACCGTCAACATGTGTTGTCCGCGACTGACATCATGGATTTGTTCAAATAAAAGTGCATTTCGAACACAACTTCTAGGTTCTCTCTAATAAAATAAGACCTACTTTTCAGGAATTTCATTTTAATAGAGGCAACAAACAGCCACATTTAATTTTTGTCTTAAATTATGATCTAACGAATGTATTCAAGAATGAAGCTTTAAACGATTAAGGCAATTAGAAAACATCTTAATTTTTTTATTGATTGACGTTTCTAAGCTATCGACAATTCTTACTAAAAATCCAGCTATCGTCATATTCTACGAAATATGCAAATATTTTCGTAGCATTTCGAGCGTCAAAAATGAGATAGGTAGAATGATAATTACTAAATAAATGCAAAGCTGCAAATACATTTAGTTCTAAGGAGTACCACACTAAAATTGTTTGGTAGAGCCACACAATTTCACACTAAGCGCAACATACCAGTAACAAGAACTGCACTTAGTGTGACATCTCATTTAAAGTTTTACACATTACTGCACCCTGTAATACCCCGTACTATTCTATGTGACCCGGTTTTAGCACCAGGCAGGGATACGTAGAAAATCAGACAACATTATGCATCTTATGCACTGTTTTTGTTAGACCTTACAATTATTGGTTTACACTCTTGAATAACTTTATTTAAATTCGTAGAGTAGCCTAACATAGCCTCGGTCTCAATGTTTTAGCAAATGTTAGTACACGGATCTCACTATTTAATTTGCGTACGAGTTTCATTATCAGTGGCTGTATCCTTGTTAGAACTATGATAATTGCTACGCTTTTATGGCAACAGATGAGTTCTAAATAAATTGTTTTAGGAGATTAACTTAATTAAGCAAATTGGACTAAAGTGGATTAAATGAACCTAATGAAACAGATTTCTGGAATTTACATACATACATGATTTAAAAACTCAATCTACTTAATTTATACATTTATATACCAGGTAAATGTTTATTAGTTCGTTTTTGTAAATGTTTACCTCATATTCCATGAATCATTTGAAAAACCAATATACTCCTACCTAAATAGTGAAAATATTTGTACGATTAATTTAAAATCTAGCTCACTTAGCTGTACGCTGTACAACAACAACTACCTGACGTGCACACTATAAATCTAATTGTAAAGAATCTTTGAAGTTTGTTTTCGATTCAAAACAAGATCGACCCAAGTTGCTGCCAACTAGTTGGCGGATATTCTACACAAAGTATTTGCATTCTTTCGAAACACGTAAACAAAAGATAGCATCTCCCAAATTAAAATATCCGTTCTTGGGTATTTCATCGATGGAAGATCCCTTCGTGATTAGCAATGCAAGTAAAACTGGTCTTACGAGTCAGTGACCGCGTGCGTGCAGTTCGCAGACCCCTGGCCCCCACCGCCCCGGCAAGGTCAAGGCACCCCTCTCCGTAAGTCTGTACGCGATTCCTTGAACACTATCCCATTCAACGGATAGCGTCGCGGTCAATATAAAGAATACGCCGCTGGGCAGGTGTTCCAATTTATGATGTTCACCCTTCACCTTCTTTGTAATTATTATTCCACAAATATGTAGGTATAGTTTTTTCATGGAAAATCGTGGATTTTGAATACCTAAGAATCAATTGATTAACCTAACCTAACCAATTAATAAACAATATTTTTATTGAAACCATTAGGTATAAAAAAATATATAATTTTCCTAACTATTGTGATACAAAAAAACTTTTTACATAAAAATAAAACCGACTCCCAAGTTTTTTTTTTTGCTTTTCAGTGTTTTTGGGAGTCGGTTTTATTTTTTTGTAAAAAGTTTTTTATTTTTGGCTTTTCAGTGACAAGTATAGTTGTCACTATCCGCATTAGTGGACAGTTCTTATCAATACGAATAATATAAGCCCAAACACAAGGTAGTTTACATATTTAGTTGATGAGTTCCCTCGACCTTCTCTGGTCTCCATCATCAGGTCAGCTCCAAACCTTCACTGTTACAAAGGTCTCGTCAATACAAAGAATATAAGCCCAAACACGAGGTAGTTTACATATTCAGTTGTCGAGTTCCCTCGACCTTCTCTCGTCTCCATCATCAGGTCAGCTCCAAACCTTCACTGTTGCATAGTGCTATCAGAGGTACACCTCATTGTCAAGTTTTTAACCTATGCATGCCTTCAATTTTCGAATGTTGCTCTCGATTTCTCAGGGTTTCCATAATCAGATCCTGACCTGATGATTATGGGACCACCTGTGAAGTATACCCTATCAAATAAAAAAAAAAATTTTGCAAATCGGTCCAGGCGTCTTCGAGTAATCGGTGAACATACATAAAAAAAAATCCCGACGAATTGAGAACCTCCTCCTTTTTGGGAAGTCGGTTAAAAATGAATGACGTTGACCCGAGCGAGCCAGATCATCCTCATTGTCATCAATTACTAACAATAGAAATTAAAAGTCGTGTATAATAGGCATAGTTAATAAAAGAGAATAGTTCTAATTGATATTTTAAATAGAGCAAGGATTTGGATCGCGAAAAAACTCACAACGTCGTGTGAATGTGCGAGTCATGTCGACGATGTCGCACAAGGTACTGCTAATAAACATTATCGCTTGGTGACGTAAAGACTGAAAAGGTCATCCTAATTGTACGCAAACACGACAATCTTCCTCGGAAGTTGGTACTACAAATTGGCAAAACGTTGTTTACATAGCAGCTTCGAGAAACGTATTTGACCTTAAGAATGGAGCAAAACTATGTCTTGTTAAAATTTGCGAATTGGCTCACGAATCTCCTGAAACTGACTCTTCCATTGTATGAGACAAGTCGGGTCTGCTGATTTATTTAACCAAGCCTAGCCAGCAAGTATTGACATTGACTAGTCTGTTTTTCGAAGTGCTAGGCCCTAACATTTGACAAACGAGTTTGTTGATAGTTCAAATAATCCGAATGGTTTTTCCTTATAAACCAATTTTAATCTCTTTCGGTTTGTCAGACGAAAGATCTTGAATTTAGACATGCTCCTCTAATTCAATAAAAAGAAGTGGCTGGTAGAGGTACAAAAAACAGAGATTAATAACATCCATACCTGATCTCTCATATCTAGACAATACTTGCTCTCAAACAACATCGCTTTTTCACACGGTTTTATAAAAAACGCAATGTTCACATTCCAAATCAACCCGATGCACTGTGGACGCTATGGTATAGAAAGAAATACTGTGTGTCATGCATGGCCGGATCTTTATACAGTTTTTTATTCGGACCAGTCACGGCAGGTGAATAAAATACATCACTGTACGTAATATAATTTGTTCCGAATTGAGAATACCGTGTGAAACAAAATCTAACAATAAGTAACTGGACCAGATAAAATGCAATATCTAAATCTATGCTAACGTTACATAATACAACCATCTGAATTTGTTTGGCGGGAAGTAAAAGTTAAGTTATGATGATGGTATCCTCCACTTTATCGTGATCTTTTCCCGAATTACAAATACGTAAAAGTATTTGGCTCTAAACTACTCTGAATTTGATAACGTGAAGCGTCAATTTTTGTTCACTTATTAACATTTCTCGTGACTGCAATTAACTTGCTTAATTTTGTGTGATAACATTATCGCGCTAATCGATCATTCATGTTCCGCTCACGCATCTGTAGCTAAAACACATACAAATTGAGCTATCCGATTTTGCAAATCTAATATTATCTAAATAACCGTCATTCCGCTTGTAGGTTTATCAATGTGACATCACTAACCAAACGATTCCAGTATGTTTGCCTATAACAATGTTTGTACGACCTACTGGATCGCATGTGTAGCCTGAGAACAATGGACATATGGCGCTTGTCTCGAATACCCCTCGTTTCTACTACGTTTTACGTGCTGACCGTTCCAAGTCTGTGTAAATTAGCTTTTAACTTCTCTTTGTGGTCTAAATCGAAAAAGTTACCGGGCAATTTTATCATGTCATAAATTTTATTGAATTAATTTTTAACTTTGAGGAATTACTTTATGTGGTAGAACAAGGTACTGATAAATTACATCAATATTAGTAATTCATCCTTGTCATAAACCAACACCATTCAAATCAAGCACTAACATTTGTTTGGAGGCTGGTTGATCTCCTTTTCAATATGTCGCTGTGCTGAAAACCTTAAGACGGTTGACCTTTTCTGGGTTTTTAGGTGAGCTTGTCCAACCCTATAATTCAACGAAACCATCGATATTTACATCGTGATCGAGCTTTATTGACATTCATACGCGTCGCCACTCTATGCAAATGTGTCTTTTGTTCAAGCGGTCCGCTTTGCTGCTCCACTGCCCAAAGCTCTACCTGATGGAATTTCCTCAACAGTCACTCAGCTTGACTCACAGTATACATATATCATCAATTGACAGGAGCTCTGGAATAAAGCGCGCAGAAAGTAGAACATTTTTGTAATATTGTTTCGAGGGTGTTTTCTATATTTTTCTGTCACAAAACAGTATGGGAAGTAAGTAGGTATGTAGTACTTGTGTTGCGGTTTTTGTCCGGCAATTAGCCATAATTCGTAGAAACAATAAGGGAAAGAATACTCTTAATAACCTACAGTTAGTAAATTATCGAGAAACTTAATGAAACATACTTCAAATTGTCAGTAATTAACCAATCATTGGAGTGCAAGCAACACATAATTTCTGGATGTTATGTTCGATTAAAGCTACTTGCGACGATATATTCCATAAATTAGAATATTGAGTTAACAATTTACCTTAATATGACAAAACGTATAATGAATCATACTATTATTTTGTTTGAGGAACCGCGTTCGTCGTGCTGAGTACACGCTATAGTAGTCATTCATAGATAATTTGCAGTGAATCATTTGGAATTTGACAACACTGCCATTTGAATGCCCTAGTATGTTGAAAGTAATTTATCGTTATCAATCGATAACACTCGTGAAAACAAAAGCGCTATCGATAAACCTCCAAACAAGTTTGTTTTGCGCACAAAATAACAAAAACTAGAACTACACAACGCAATAAAATGCAAGCATGTTCTGTGACAAACACGAACTTTCTACTATATTCATCATCAGCCTATCGCAGTCCACTGCTGGACATAGGCCTCTCCAAGTGCACGCCACTGAGATCGATTTTCGGCTTCTCGCATCCAGCTCCTGCCAGCCGTCTTGCGCAAGTCATCACTCCACCGTGCCTGAGGACGTCCTACACTACGTTTGCCGAGGCGTGGTCTCCACTCTAGAACTCGTTTACCCCAACGGTTATCGGTTCTTCGGCTAATATGGCCAGCCCACTGCCACTTCAGCTTGCTGATTCGGTGGGCTATGTCGATGACCTTGGTTCTCTGACGGATTACCTCATTTCTGATGCGATCCCTCAGAGAAATGCCGAGCATAGCCCTTTCCATAGCCCGCTGAGCGACTTTAAACTTGTGAACCAGCCGTACCGACAGTGTCCACGTTTCGGCTCCGTAAGTCATGACAGGTAGGACGCACTTCTTTCTACTATACTTCTACTATACTTCTATACTATACTATACTTCTTTCTACTATATTAGGCGATATTAACCATTTAGTGAAAATAAAATATTGTTTGGTCATAATTTCGCACGCAGACGCAGAGCGAGATCGATCCAGCGCATTTGGATACCAGCCAAATGCGGTCTCCAGCACAGTGTGTCATCGCTTGATGACATTTTACGTAAATACGATCGAAGATAAGATACAGACCAGTCTAGTGACGGTTGTAAGATCCCAGGCGGAGCGGGTCTTGCCCCGCGGCTGCGACCCATCCTTCCGCCTGCCCAGCGAACCGTAACCTGAGGGCACGGCAGTTTCCTCGCGTTTGCGTCGCCCGCCACCACGTCTCAAAGACGAGAACCAGTTGGAGACAGATCCACGACGCTCTGGTTCGGCCGCTCCCGGCCCGGCCTTGATGAACATTACTTCACAAGTGCCAACGCACCACGCACATTACACTCTCACACACCGCGGGCCTTGACCACACGAACACCAATATTAGGAGGCTAGCAGCCACAGGATATCTATTAAGCCCACAACACATTTTAAAATAAATTGCGGAGTTTTAAATAAGCAAATAAAGTGGAAAAGTGGATGACTGCGCGTCGCCGGACGTATGTATCGGAACATTCAAGTACTTGCCAAAAAAGAAGTGAAGCTACACAACAAAGAAGTATATTTGCGAAGTGCACAGTAAGCGGCAACGATGACACACCTGATCATAGTCGTCGTCGTAGGTGCGGGTTGCGCGGGCGCAACGTACCAGCAGTGGCCACCACAGCGCGCCGCACAGCAGGCGAACATGCAAACACATCGCGCGCCATACACTTCCCTCTAAGGAACGCACTAAACTGAAGATAGTCGCGGGCGCCGGTCTTTGGCACCGTGACAATTACATATACCTACATACATAGGTATATCTTTATCTTTCTGCACGTCTGTGACAAGGCCGACGTCACAAACAATTTATTTTCTAAAGCAACATTTGATTTCATAATAGCATGTCTTTCATTACGCCATCTTTCAATGTTAAGTATCTAGGTACCCGCATATTGTAAACAAAACTTTATCACCTATTTGTTTACTGTAATTATTCCAGGGCTGTATGAAGTTTTTGGCTTGCAAACCAGTGTCTTAATTACCCTTTATCAGATATTTCGAGAGGACAGAGAAAGAAGTGAAACTGTTTATCTCGATCCACAAACCAGGATGGCAAATATCATTGCAATATTGTGAACACAGACGAGTCTGTTATCGAAGCCAGCAGCCGCGCTGCGGAAGTGGTAAAGGAAATATGATAAATCCATTGCAACCGTTGACCAGTTTGAAATTCGAGTAAATTTTACACTCCGCTTCAAAAGAAGCTTTAAAATTTTTTTTTTTCCAGCAATTTCGGTGACTGTTCAATATGCGTATGGGAATTCATTAATATCAGAAGTCTAGCTATTTGATAAATATTAGATTGTATGTGTTTCTGGGGTTCTTGAATAGAACAAGATCCTGGTCTTAACCAGAGGAACACAGTTATCCATTAAGGCACATGAATTAAATTAATAAATGAACTTTACCACAAGAGTGTAATGAATGTATCACAACGTGATGAAGCAGTGTGGATTAATCTGTAAGTCAAGTCTTTTACATTTGGGAAGAGTAGAAAGTAAGTTGCTAATAGGTACTCCTATACAGCCTAAGAGATTTGAAAGTATTCGTGGAAAAATATGTTATTACCTTAAAACAAATATCTAATACGAAATGGGCCGACAGTAAAACTCATCATAGTTTGAAGCACATTTTCCGCATACATCAAATTTTATTTTGCACGTTTTTTTTTATTATATTAATATTAGTTATTGCGCAAATATGTTGTTTTTATTTGCCGATATTGTGATTAGATACTATACGTTAGATCATGATTTGTTTATTATGTGGAGATAAATATTAATGAAGGTTAACCAGCTTAAGGAATTTTACAGTAAACAACGATCTGTGACTGGCAAATATTTTGTTGACTTGATTTTTACTGTACCGCTATTGACCCAGCGTCACCTATGGCTATTAAGAAATAGAAAGACCATTCTAAACCACAATGACATAAATCATGGAATAATAACAAAACCCCCGGTGTCCGGCGACGTAGTCATAGCAATTTCCACTTATCCACCTTATCACTATCAACTTACGGGTGATATCACTATTCAAACTCGAAGTTGTGTATAAAATTTTCACTAAATAATATTAACATTCACCAATATTAAAACTGAACTAGTACGTTTATCACAGCACTGAAAGTCAAAAGTGATAGTGACATAAATAATCAATCGACGGAGGGCGACACGTAACGCCCGCGTCGCGGCCCGCCTCGCACTGTCTACTACCAGGCTGCGTGCGTGTAGTAAGCCCAACCCAAGCATTGACGGCTTACGTCAGACCGGTCCGAGTGCTGTATTGAATGAAATTTGTTAGGAAAAGGATGGGGTGCTCCGACATGTGCGCAAAAAGGATCAAAAAGATCTACGCAACTTACTCCAGAGCCCCCAATCACTTAAAATTAGATACATTCCAACTAATTCCAAGAGCTTTTAGACACCCGTAACGCATTTAGCTCTGCTCCAAATCCTTAACACAGGAATAAAAAAAGGTTTTGTATAAAAAATTCACTTATTTCATGGAGGGTTACTGATGCTACCCACATGATTTGATTGAAGACATTTTATTTAGACCGACGAAAACACTGTACTATGATAGATAGGTGTTTAATGGTGGATTTCGATTGATTAAAGTTGTGAATATTTTTAAAGGTTTGGCCCAGTGGCTCGATGTCGTCTGCCATGTAATCGTCTAAAACGAATATTTATTTGACCTACAGAGAATTCTCCCTAATTAAGCTTATCAAAGGATTCTTTGTGTGACCAGTTTCATAGTCAGAGCTTAGAAGAATCCTAACGGCAGTTTAGGAGTCTCACGAAGTCAAAAATCACCATGTGCAGGTTTTGAAAATAATTGCCATTCAGTTTATGTTTTGTATGACTTACGTAACTAATTTTAGTACTTTTACGAGTACTTTGCGTAACTAATTTGATGTGGCTTAATTTAAAGTGCCTTCTTAATTTGCACGCCAAATAATTACGAGAAAAGCTCACAGTTACAATTTATTCAAAATTGTGCGCAGATGCAAGCTAGGATTAATAAGCTTACACATAGTGAGTTTTGAATCTGTCAAAATATTGGACAGACACCACCTTAGTGCAGCCAAAAATATAAAGGGTTCTTTCATCTCTCTCCTGTCATGTTCACAAAATTCCTAAGGTCCTTTGTCTTTGCTATTGGCTTCCCTTCCCTTGCCTTTTGGAGGCACTAGGCACTGTTACAGCACGCAGGTGTCCCACCTTCCTTATATACGCCAATTAATTTCAATTACTGGCAATAAGGTGTTCACTGGTAGTAATAGACCGTAAGCCTAGTGCGTATACTATATACGCGTAGTTCTCGATACTCGATTCAAAGTTTTCTTCTGAAAGTATTATTTTTCTTTGGATATGCCAATGCAAATATTCACTTACTTTGCGATGTTTTGTACAACCTTTTGGACTCAGGATGTTGCCTGTTCATATTTCATTGCTTTTAATAGTTATTGTAATTTTTGGGAAAGAGCCTTTTACTTCTTCCTGTCGTGTTCTTAATTTTATTTGGAGTCGGCGCTATATGTATATTTTCAACTTCAATACATTTCTACCACCAGTCCTACTAACATAGTCCACTTCTTATTCATACCATCTCTCAAACCATCCGTATTTTATTCGGCCTTTCTATCCCTCTCCCTCAACAACCGTTTGCCTCTTCTTTTTGGTAGCTGGAGCTACTTTCAACTACTACTTGATTCAACTCAACTCAACATTCTCATTTCTGCTAAATGTGCTCTCTTCTCGTCCCTCTTTGGCGTTTTTGGGAAGGATACAATTCCAACAAATTAAAGACCAGGAAAATCGGTCCAGCTGTTCCCAATGTATACAAACGAACACCAAATTGTTTTTAGATTAAGAGGTTCTATTTCTTTCCTGCTGTGTATCTCACATGGTGGTCGGGTCAGCTTTCCTCTAAACTTTACTCTTTGCGAAATCACTCTCAAACACCTGGCACTCGTTCATCTTTCGCTGCTACATCCCTCCATCTAGTATTGTTTAGATGTAGATATTAGTAATTAAAATAGGTATTGCTAACACACACATCCAGAAGTGCACTGCAATTTTTCATTCATTTGAGCCTTGCCCTTTTTGACCTTTATTGTAATGTTTTGTAAAAATTTATAAAGAGCAGTTAAGACAACAAATTATGGAATCAGTAAGACCAAATGAGTTATTTACGGAATATGTACATTGTACATACCTATAATACTTTTTGAGGCATATATTTACAAACATTGCTTGAAATTTCTGCAGTTCAATAAATGGAATTGCTATTTCAAATAAGAACAGAATACATAATAAACATTTATTTTAATGACAATATAAGAAAGAAATGATTAAAAAAAGCAAAAGACAGTCTGAATAGCCAATCATCACAGTATCAAAATTGTCAGTTTTTATTGTGTCCTCGGAAGATGCAAAAAGACATGTCAATGCAGACTTAACGTGGGTACCTATGCATTAAAAGACAACATGATGCTTGCTGAAGCTGACAATACCAATACAAAATGGTGAATACTGATGAACAGTTTTCACCAATATGAATTAATCTATACTAATACTATAAAGCTGAAGAGTTTGTTTGTTTGAACTCGCTAATCTCAAGAACTACTGGTCCGATTTGAAAATTTCTTTCAGTGTTAGATAGCCCATTTATCGAGGAAGGCTATAGGTTACTTTTTATTAGGGTCCGTGCCGTGGTTCCCACGGGATGCGGGTGAAACCGCTGGCAGAAGCTAGTCTCTGCTATAATTTTAACTTTTTAAACAATTCCCATGAGAAATTACTAGTTGGTCCTATCATAGGCTAGGATAAGTCAGTGACTAGTAAGTAAATGCTCTGACACATCAGGTACTGAGTAAAAGTAAAATATTCTATAAAGAATTCTTCTTTGATAAATGGACTAGCAATCGGATTTAGTTTAAAATAGTTTATCGAGGAAGGCTGTTTTCATCTGTGCGCAGTAGTTCCCTAGGGAGACTGGTAAAACTGCTGACAGAAGCTAGTTTATTATACAAGTAGATGTATAAGAGTGCTATCACTAACTCAACATAAAATACTAAATAATAATATGTTTAGGCACTGTAGGGTATGTGAGAAATTCAATTGAGAAACTCGCATCTAAAATAGACACTTGAATCGTCTTCATAATCATTATCAAAATAATGAATAAGGTACGAGTTTAAACTTTTTTTTTAATAAAAAATATGATAGTGGAAGCATTTCCTACTTCATTTTAGTGCAATGTAGGAAATTGTAGTAAACCCTCTTAAAGCAAGAAAGATTAGATAACTGATATGTGATTGTACATATTTTGATAACACAATATTCAATCTGACTTATTGACTTAAATAAATCTGTGTATTGTAATACATCTGCTGATGTCACAGCAGCTCATGACACCATATAATAAACTTTGCTGTTGTTACAATACTTAGAACCATTTAATGAATCATCTTTGAGATAAAAACCTTTGTATTTACAAACAGTAAGTATTTAATATATTTATATTATCGAAAACAACAGCTTTGCGTCAAACCACACAAACTTCACGTACATCCGATTTCTTTATCAGACCCTACCTAAACTCCTTTCAACTTAATCATACAGTGATAAAGATCTACGCAATTTCTGTGTTCCGAGTATTACTTGCTCATAGTCGAGGCAATTATCAAATTCCCAAGGAAAGTGAAGCCAAGCAGTTCAATGTATGATGAGCTCACCTGTATTTCTAACAGCAATTCTGTTTTCCGACGCCGTATATCTATCAATGTCTTTTGCTGCTCAGGTGTCAACTCTGAAAACAACGGTACGATAACCATATATATCCTGCAGTAATAAAAACTAGCCATTGAGGTCATGTTAGTTATAATTGGAAAACAACTTGTTCTACGTCTACAATAGAAATAAGTGTTTCAATTACCGGTATGAGTAAATGGATCACCATGATTACTTGCAGCATTGTTTCCTCCAAGGGACAAGTTTTCAAATTCACTTATCATGTCTCAAAATATTTTTAAAACAGTAAACAAAAGTTTACATCGTTGTGAACTGAGTGGCCGCCATATTTATTTACTACACTACAGCGCCACCGCGATTGTATTTTGTGTGTTGCTTGTTACCTAAAAAAACTTACGCCACGCTCACTAGTTTCCAACTGACATAAGTCAAAATATTCTGGTCCGTCTGTTTTAAACGTTGGAAATATTTTATTATTCTAAGATTATTCTATTATAGTATGAAAAATAAAAGTTTGTAAATAAAATAATATTACTGCTAGTCATTAAGGCACCAGTCTCTCAGATACGAATGAGCGTTTTCGGTCCCAGATTCCCAGGTCAGACTTTTGCCAATGTTTACTGCGTTATAACACGTAATTTGTATCTCGGACGCTAACTAAAGAAAGAGTAAAAAATGTGAAAGAAAGCATTAGATTCTAGAGTCTACAGGAAACCTGGAGTTTTTGTCAACATGTCCAAAATGGTCCAAAGCGCATAGAATACAAAAAATGTGGTTGAAAATGAACGAGAATATCATTCGGTACGGTCCAAACTCTTATAAAAAATATACTCTTTGCTTTAATATAAAAAAAGCTTTATTTTTGTAACGTTTGTATGTACGTCTTGTAATGTACGTGTAGATGTTAATTTTTCGTCTGTTTATTGAAGTAATATTGAGAGAACTGGTTCAAAATTATATTTTCAACCCAAAGGCACATTTTGCCTATGGACCATACCTGAAGATTAAGCTAAGAACATACTTTACATCAGTCAGGCATAGCGTCAATGACAGCTGCTGTCTAGACAATGGAGCTATTTCATTGGTCTATATCGTTGAGGAATTGTGCGTAATAATATGTTTCGACCAATGAACAAACGAAATTATTGTTAAAGTTTCTGCTACAGTGATAAAAGTGCGTTCTCTGCTTTAATCAAAATAGTCAGCTGCGCTTCGAGTTGCGTTGTTGCGTATTTTACGGTGAACACGCCCCCATCCATTGCTCTATTTCAATCTGTTTCATTTTTATTACATTCAATTTTTTATTCGGAGATACAAGGAATCAAGGAACTTCATTCGTGGCGTTCCTTTTAATTTTAGCCAAATAATATATAATTAGTGTTTGAGTGCTATAGAATGCTTATAATTTAATTTTGTGGCGTCTGAAGAAGACATCATTTGCCTAGGCCTAGCCGGTGTATTTCACAAGCCAAATAATGAATGACAATGGTTGCATTCACCTAAATAATTTTAAGGCTGCGAAGGGTACAAACCCTTATAAAATCGTGCATGCATTTTTTGTGTCATGTACTTCTTTCGAAGCTAGGAGATACAAGGTAAGTTTTGATGTAATATTATTATATTTTCATCGATGTAGGTACTTTGTGCGTTTATGACCTTTTTACGCGACGCAAATTGTTGAAGGCAAACATTGATTTTGATTACAAAAGTATGAAGATGTGAACTAGGCAGTGTACATCTTTTATTGGGAAACCGTAGATTTGTTTTTCGCAAGGCTGATCGCTATTCGTGATCAGCTGATTAGTGATCTTTGACCTCATAACAGCTGTTTTGTAGCGTTGCATTGTCGTCGCGTTATTGAATCATGACTCTGATTGGGTACATGTTTGCAATCAATCAATATCAATTATTGTGTATTTAGATATACAATGTATTTTATTAAAGCCATTTTATTTTTAAACCATTATTGAATGGTGGATGGTAATTAAAACAAATGTTTTTTTTTTGTTGTGTTAAATTACTGAGAATTGTGCGTTGTGCACTGTGTCAATATAATAGAATTTAATGTTTATAATTTTCTTGTAATTTGCAATATTGAAAAAGGAAAGTGTGATTGTATGTATCAAAGAATCTGCTTTAGTAATTTGAAAAAACCAATCCCAAGAAAAATCCCCAATCATTAAAATGATCTGCGAAGTCCCTGATTTGCGAAGGCTATAATAATACTGAAATGCTGAAAGTAGTTAACCTGGGACAAGTAAAATTGTGATAAACAGCCAGCTGTAGCGCAGTTCATTGATTAAGTTATTGATCAACCGATTACTTTGAATGAATAGGAAATAAACTCTGTAGCAACATTTAATCAGACACAAATTGCACTACAATTTACTTAAACAATAGATTGCACAGTTATTAAACTATTCAACAGTGATGTTAACTTGAATAAATTTATTAATAATTTGGTGAATTCTTATGAGATGTATACTGTAATTAGATACTGTTTTCCTAGTCCTGGCGCATCTACAATTCTTGTTATTTGAAAAGTTATCTAAAAAAACAGTTTTTTTCTTTATTAGGGTTAGGTATTATAACTATGAATTTTTCTATTAGTGCCACGCAATTCTATTAAAGCCATAAAATTTTATCAAGATGTATAAAAAGATTGCTATTTAAGTATTTTAATAACAATGGAGTTATAAGACTAAGTAGGTATTAATCTAAAAAAAAGTCGTGGTGGCCTAGTGGGCAAAGAACCAACCTCTCGAGTATGAGGGTGCGGGTTTGATTCCAGATCAGGCAAGTACCAATGCAACTTTTCTAAGTTTGTATGTACTTTTTAAGTATATCTTAGACACCAATGACTGTGTTTCGGATGGCACGTTAAACTGTAGGTCCCGGCTGTCAGTGAACATCCTTGGCAGTTGTTACGGGTAGTCAGAAGCCAGTAAGTCTGACACCAGTCTAACCAAGGGGTATCGGGTTGCCCGGGTAACTGGGTTGAGGAGGTCAGATAGGCAGTCGCTTCTTGTAAAACACTGGTACTCAGCTGAATCCGGTTAGACCGGAAGCCGACCCCAACATAGTTGGGAAAAGGCTCGGAGGATGATAATGAGGTATTAATCTAAACTCCAATAAAGGTCACTAATCAGAGGTTATGTATGTAATGTAACAATATTGAAGAGCCCGTACAAATGCCACCATACATTTCAGGCTACATCATGCCTGTGCTTCACGTGTGGCCTGCCGGGCCCCCGCATGCATTCATGCCTGCATTGCATCTATTTCGCCTGCTATGCGGGCCACATTCAAGACCACTCAAAGACAAAAAAGCATTTCCTGTATGTGGATCTTAGCTATGGAAACATCTATTGTGCTCAGTGCCAAGATTACATATATGATCGAGAACTTACTGAGATTGGTGTGACTCACCGACTCAAAGAAGCTAAGTATGTACCTACTTACTGGAATCATTATTTACTATATTCAATATAAATATGGTCTTCTTAAAATCAACCAATAGCCAAGGAAAAAAGCATTAAAGAAAACTGCTAATTCAATTCTCTCTTGTGTATTTACCAAATAGGCTGTTGCAAGCTCTTATGACTTGCATGGCTCCATGAAGTATGTTTATAGACTTGACCTGGCAGCTTCTTAGACAACCTCATTAGCAATTAATGCTGATCTTTGTATGGGCGATAAACTAATAAACACGTTTTGTCCAGGTCTCTCGGCATCAGCATGCCCTTCATGCCATGGCTACCTAACAGCAACGAAGCTATGGCGCTCCGTCGTCTGCGCAAACGTCGTCTCATTAGCCCACACACCACCATCGGGTTGCGCGGCTTGCAGAACTTGGGCTCCACTTGCTTTATGAACTGCATTGTCCAGGTTAGTACAAGATATTTAACAATTTAGCTAGTGATGTTTGCTCCAAAAACTTCCTTTCAAATGGTACGTTTTTGAAGAAGTGAAGAAAGGTTCAAGATCACAAAATGTGGAGGGAAAGGCTATCCGACGGAATAAAGCATTTTAAAGTTACATTTACTTATGACCTAGATATAAGATTGCTTCGCTCTTGTATTATGTGTGGTGTCATTCCTCCTATCTATACTAATATTATAAAGAGGAAAACTTTGTTTGGTTGTAATGGATAAACTCAAAAACTGGACCGATTTTAAATATTCTTTCACCATTAGAAAGCTATATTATCTGCGAGTAACATAGGCTATATTTTATCCCGGTGCGGGCAGTAGCTCCCACGGGACGCGGGTGAAACCGCGGGAAAACGGCTAGTCGTAAATAAAGTGGCTATAGTAGTTTGATTCTTCTGGGATTAAGATTTCCGGCGCAGGATCTCTGAATGTGTACTAGTTGAAAACTGCATCGCACTGCGCAGTTCGCAAACAGAAATGCGTTTCATATTCAACTGAACCAATATTTATCGATCTTGCTGATGGTTGAATGAATATTCAATGGCAGTCTGTAATCTTAATGGAGCTTTAAACGTCATGTTCGATACATTCAATTAGCACTACAGAACAATCAAGGTGGTGAAGCGTGAACAGCAACAGTCTTTGAATTGTTTGCTTCAAATAACTGGAGTTATTACCTGGGATAAATGTAAGATACATTCATTTCTCAGAAAACGAGATACGGTCAGCAAAAGAAACCAATTAACACAATCAAAATTTCGAATAACCGGGACACTAAAATCTTCCACTAGTAATAGTCGCCAGTACAGAATAAAATTAACTAGACATAAGAGAATCACAAAAGCCACTAGAAAAATCTTTTGAATTTGAGATTTTAATTTTCAGGTAAATTTTAGGTTCACTTCTTCTGAACATGGGGTAAAGTTGCTTAGACCCTAAACAAAAAGGAAACAAATATTCCCCATTCAGGTAGTTTAGCGTAGCAGGTACCTCAGTATATGCCATAGAATGTGAATTAAACGAGCTTATGTTCAGAAGATCGAACTAATAACTAATTATATAGCCATCCAGCACCCATTTTATACGAATACCAAATAAGTCCTTCAAGTGCAATTTAGCGTCGTAAATGTCTTACAGTATAGTTTAGAGCTGATACGACATTTCCTCAATTAACTTTGTTATGACAATGACACAGGAAAATATAATAATTATTTTGTATATTTACATTGGTTTCCTATTTATAGGTTGAGGATGGTGAACTAGAGATTTTCTGCTCCGAAATAAATAAGAACCCATACCTTACAGTAGCAATTCTTAACTTGATACAATTTGTGCAAATCCTGTTTGCTAAACCAAGAACTTGAAAATTACAACTAATGTAACTGCTTCTCAAAGCAACCCTAAGCAATGATCCATTTGAATAGTAACAATTACGAGATGATACGCCTTTACTAAAAGTACGAGTAGTAACACATAAAATATTTACAGACATTGATCCACACTCCACTGTTACGTGACTATTTCCTGGGAGAGAAACACAAGTGTAAAGCTCAAGGTTCAGGAAAATGCCTCGTTTGCGAGGTTTCCAAACTTTTCCAGGTAAGCTTTTGTAAAATATATTTTAATTATAAATTAAAAACGTGACCGCTTCGTGGTAAATTTATATAACGAAGCCACCCACCCCTCCCGATTTTCCTAGAACTTTCCGCTTTCATATAACTGCGTATCTCGGTGGTGCATTTATTTATAGACACTCCCACTGGGAAATCAATAACGATGTTGACTTTGAGTCTTCGTTTTATGAGAGAATCTTTTTGTTTATTTATTTAATTTTGTTCTTCAGGAGTTCTACTCCGGTGCTAAGACACCTTTAACTCTGCATCGTCTCTTGCATCTGATATGGACACATGCTCGACATCTAGCGGGATATGAGCAACAAGATGCTCATGAATTTTTCATCGCAACCCTAGATGTGCTGCATAGGTAGGTGCAACTATAAAGCATTACAAGATCTTTTATCGCTTTCAAGAGTCGAATCTATATTTTTATGTTCGGTTTTCCAGACATTGCATGAACGGCGTCGACGAGAATGGCGAGAAAAAGGAAAACGGTCGCTGCAACTGCATCATCGACCAGATATTTACTGGAGGACTTCAGAGCGACGTGGTGTGCACGTCATGCCACGGAGTATCCACCACTATCGATCCGTTCTGGGATATCAGTCTTGACGTGGCCGGGCCAGGATCTCTCGCTGCCTGCCTCGAGCGCTTCACACGGGCCGAGCATCTGGGCTCAGGGGCTAAGATCAAGTGCTCCAACTGCCGAGCTTACCGCGAGTCTACGAAACAGTTAACTTTGGAGACATTGCCTATCGTGGCTAGTTTCCATCTGAAACGCTTCGAGCACTCGTCTCAGATTGACAGGAAGATCAATGCCTTTGTGTCGTTCCCGGCGGAGCTGGACATGACTCCGTTCATGTCGTCGCACCGTCGCGCGGTGGACGTGGGCGCGGACAACAACAACGCTCCCGAAGGCGTGTTCGAGGACAATCGGTACTCGCTGTTCGCGGTGGTGAACCACGTGGGCTCGCTGGACGCGGGACACTACACGGCGTATGTGCGCCAGATGAAGGGCAGCTGGTTCAAGTGCGACGACCACATGATCACCCGCGCTTCACTGCGCGAGGTTTTGGATAGCGAAGGGTAAGTTGACTCAAATAATATACTAGCTGTAGTATAGTATAGCTGATGATACTACAAGTGCTTCCTCTTTATAATATGTATGTATTCCACTTTTAAGAAAACTTGTTTCGTTAAGGTTGTACACAAAATTATTAAAGAATTATTTTCTCATTTCCAGGTACCTTCTCTTCTATCACAAGACTGTTCTGGAGTATGACTGCGATGCTTCTTAAGCGATCCAAGTAAATCACTTTACAAAATATTTAGTCATTGATTTGTATCAGATGCTAATGCATCACATCTCTTACATTTTCCTATATGTATGTATCATGTATACAAAAAAGTTAGAAGTTTTTGTTTTGAAACAAAATAAAATATAAGTCATCTCCCCTCGTGATATTAGTGTAGATGTTTGAAAGATGTCTCAATGATCATCATGTTCGATGTTTTCTTCGGAATCATTCACGAATTTGTTAGTTTTAAGCTTTAATGTAATATTAACAATTTAACCACTCAATAGTTACGTGCAAAATTGTTCAAAACATTATCACTATACATAAACTTGGAAGACTTCTCGATTTAATGTTTATGTGTGCTTTATTGAGCTGCAAACAGGTTATCTATTAGTACCTTATCTCAGCAAGTTTAGTTGGACTCTTCGAATTAATGGTTCACTTTTGATTACAAGTTTTTACACTTAACTTCTAATATGAAGTATTGAATGTTAGGCGTTAGTATTTATAAATTATAAATACTATGATCTTGATCTAAGTACCTCTTGTCATATACGAGAAATTATTTAGTCGCTTATTCATAAAATTACATATATCATAATTATTCTTAAAAACTATAATCAATTGTCATTTAAGAAGAAACATATTTCTGTGACTATGAATTGTAACTACAAACGCGTATATGCGTTTTTATAGTAGTTTATAATAATTTTTTGTTTGTGTATGTAAAATATTTCAAATAGGTACTATTCAGATGTATGGAACAAACATTTCAATCTACCTCGCTGTATAACTATCTCTAATTTGCATTTCACTGGGTCCCGTAAAGAAATGTTTGGTAATAGAAAATCTGATGTGTTAATGTTGCTTGTATTTTTGTAAGGCTAAATATACATGAGCGTAACCTGTTCGAAATATGCAAGTAACTTATTGTAGAAGTAATAATAATACCACCGAAGCAACGTCCCCCACCATGGGTTATATAAACAAAGTTATATTATGGGTTGTGTAGCCTATTTTATAGCACGTAAAATTTCATTCAATGTTATTATTTATATAACTTTATGTTTAACAATTTTGAGCACATGTGGTAGCATGTGTGTGCGGAGTGTTATATTTTTTTGTTATTTTTCGCTCATGTGTAAGTAGCATAGGTGGATTTAAGTAGTTCGTAACCTATGACTGGACTGACATTAGCTTAATGTGATATTTAATATTTATGACTTGTATTAAATGTAGTTAGCTGTATGGATTTACATTTCTGAAAAGTAGGTATAATTTTGTTTGATTTAATCTAATGCTTGGGAGTACTAGCAAATGATGAAAAACAATAGCTTGTCTCTAACATACTTTTTTACTGCAACGATATTTTTCCTAAGATAGATGACATTCCCTTAATTTTATATCCCATAGTACCTTCTCCATAATCGTATTCTTGAAGTTTGAATATATTTTAGGTAGGTAGTTAATTAACCTCTCGTTTTTCATAATTTGCTAGTACCTATTATGAAACAGTTTTATTTGCATTTAATATTAATTTAGTGATTTGGATCCGAGCCTAATCAAGTATCTGGAATATTAGTCCATAATTATTATGGTAATGTGATAGACAAAATATCGTTACTCTATTATAATGATTTTTATTTGTAAATCATTTAAATATGTATGTATAACACTCGAACAAAAAATATACATAGTTTTAGGCGTCATTTATCACCGCTGAATATTGATAAACAATACAGGTAGACTTAAATCAAAATTATGTAAACTTGTCTTTACAAGCGATTGAGGGATTTATTCATATAGAAATTTGATTTCCTCTTTTGTCTTGAATATGTAATTATTTATAATAATTTAATTATTACCTTGTCATGCTTATTCTTAGTCGATCTTATTATCGTATTGAAGTGTATGAACAAACAAATTAATCAATAGACATTATATTAAGTAATAACTTCTCCAGTCCGTGAACACATGTAAGCCATGTAGACCGAGTCTCCATATTTAAAGAATTGGTGTCTAAATGTTCAAGTTATCTTTACTGTAACGTCTGAACTGGCGTCGTACACATAATGTATGAACTATCTATTCATTGTGGAATAAATAAAAAAAGGATATTGTCGTATTTTTTTCCTGATTTATTTTGATACAAATAATCATGCGCAAGTTACTTCAATTTAAGTGTTCTGATAGAAAACTCCTGAATTGTAATAATAACTTTCAAAAGGGTATATTATTATCGTTATACATTGATAAAAAAGAAATATTATTACAGAATCCCCAGCGCATCAAAAAGAAACAAGAGAATTTCTCTCTTGGAGGCGTTTCACTCGTTTCACGTGGTCCGAGGTTTTCAAAAATAATAATTTTGAAGTGCTCGTACCTAACTCAAAGCAGTCGTAGTTAAGGAAAGCTTTTCTCATTCAGTCTGTCATTTGAACGTCTTTGACAGTCTTTGCGGGTAGTCAGAGCCGGGAAGTCTGACAACCGGTCTTACTAAGGGCTATCGGCTTGCCCGTGTAACCGGGTTGAGACTGGAAACCGACCCCAATATAGTTGGGGAAAGTCTACATTGATGATGATTGCTCAAGTATTTTTTTGCCATATTAGCCAGTAGCACCTTATCAATTTTACACTGGGTTGCACAATATTATAAAGCTGGGTACTGACTTACCTGACGCGGTGCAGACTTGCAGTCACGGGACGTAAGGGCGCATCTAAAGGCTCGAGCAGACCGGATGCGTATGCGTAACCACGTCGTAGTCACGCGCGTAGTTACGGCGTAACCATGAGTTGTAATGTATGGAAATGTATGAGACAGGCCACACCGCTTGCGTAACGACGCGCCGGTCTACGTTACGCAAGCGGTGTGGCCTGTCTCATACATTTCCATACATTACAACTCATGGTACGTGCACGTCTACGCTTACGTCTACGCATACGCATCCGGTCTGCTGGAGCCTTAAACAGTGCAAGTAGCTTGCGCATGTTGAGGCACATGCGCAGGTTGCATGCATTTTAAAAACGTGCGGGTCCAGCTACTCGCGCATGTACCAAAGCAAAATACCTACCCGCGTGCTCTTGTCACTCACATGTTAACTTGCTCCGGCTACTTGCACCGTGAAGATGCACCCTAACGTTCTCATCGGATAATTTTGTTTTGTATTATGCATAGACCTCATAAGAAATTCCATGGTTATTTATAAATAAATAGAAGAGTTTTCATAACATTATTTATTACGTAAAAATATCACAACTTCAACAAAAGATTTTGCTTCCAGCGACGACTATACAATTTTTCCAATAAATAAGTATAACAACGAATAAATGACCAATCGTATAATTAACAATATTAAGTTACTGCGTAACTGCACAAATATCCAAGTTTTTTTTTATAAAGTAGCTCCTAAAATCTATTTTAGTGCTGCTAATGATTTTGCTGCCTATAAAACATCGTATCAAGTTTCAGACAAAATTACACTATCACATACATCAGACTAAACATTTCAGATCTCTCATAAGAGATTTCTTTCGTCATAACTTCCATTGAGACTAAACTTCACATATTTTTAAATCCTAAAAATACACTACATCATACTACGTAGTAACATACTGTTAGTAATGAACGATTATCTAACGCCTAATACTAATGTCATGAGACTCATACAAACATTAGTTGAACAACTAATATAATAACAATTGACGTTATCTGCCGTAAGTGTTACACGATGACTAGGTTAATAAGCTTCGATTTGTAATGTTAATGAGTACTTGATAAGTAGCAGAGTAACAATAATTATAACCATTCCACTTTACTGAGTACTGTACACTTGAAATTTTATAAAATGTCCATTTTTGCTGTTTTTTATAGCATTCCCATTCAGTACACAAGCCAAGCTAAAAATATGCCACTGTAAATTTTCCTATCTGATCACTACTATTATAAACTGGTAACTTTTATTAAGCTATTTTTTTGCGTATGTGGTGATGAAATAGTTGACGAGTAGTATAGTGAATGGGTAGACTATACAAAACAGTATGATTTTCTTTGCAGTTCATTTGTTGTTAGTGGAGGGCGCGGCGGGAGGTTCGTCGAGTAAGTTCTCGAGCTGTTTGACGTCGGTGACGGGCAGCGAGCACGCGTAGCGCCGGCACACGTATGCCGTCGGCACGTCGCCTACAGACCTGATGCGGCTCAGCACTGGAAAACAATATTTAGATTATAACCACTACACTACCTTGTTTCCTTTTTTTTCTACAGCTCTAGGTTTAAAGTAGCTTGGAAACGCAAAAGCAGGTTCCCATAATTAGTCCTAACTATTAAGCTTGTAAGTGGCAATAACATAATGAAATGTGTATAACTTTATATCAAACTTGTTTATATTCAAGCAAAGTTCTACTACAATGAGAAACAGGTTAGCTTAGCTAAGCAGGGGTGTTAAACCATGAGACGAACTCACGTATGTCGGACATACCGGCGGGCGACTCGGCGGCGGGGTCGGCCACGGCCAGCACTCGGCCCGGCAGTAGTCGCGACCTCACTACACGCACTAGTTCTAACGTACGAGGGTCTGAGCAACCACCTGCTATCAGCACCTGCAATAAATAATACGAGCAAATAAGCTAACAACGTCATAAGCTTTAGAAATATTTTTTGCATAGGGAAAGACACAAAGTATATAATTATTTCTATCGTTCTTCAGCCATAACTTATTAGAATTATGTTGAGAAAACATAAAGTGCGCGGTAGGACTTGGGCGTGCCATCCAAGCACGTTTTGCGCCGGCCCGAATAATTTGGCAACAGGGCAGGAAGAAGAGGATTGTTCTTCAGCCATTACAAATATCTGTTGTCGTCGCGGTTATGTGTCTTCGCTACATAATGCGCTTATTAAACTACACCAGCATATTAAAGTTTTCGGTCTGCGGCGTCTCTAATATTCATAGAAGCTCATCCTATCTATATATGAAGCACCTTGCCTATCACTAAAATCAGTTGTACTGTATTTTAAGGACCCTTACAAGATATTCAAAATCTTAACTTTTTGTACAGACCAAGACTGGTCCAACAAAGTCATCAAACCTTGAGTCAACAAATAAAAAAGAAAAATAATTACAAACAAAACAAAATAACCAACAGACCTGCGTAGGAGAATCATTGAAGAACATGAGCGCAGACATCATCTCAGGCAGCGAGGTGGGTGAATCAATCAGCCGCTTAGAGAAAGTCTTGAGGAGTTTCATAGCCATGTCACGTTCGCGTTCGCCGCCCTCCGGCGCCGCGCTCTTGTCGGCGTACGCGGCGAGACGCTGTAAGTTGTGGCACGATACGCTGTTGCCTGAAGGCTCTGCGCCATCTTGATCTGAAAGTGGTGGTTTCTGAGTTAATTTAGTAATAATTTTATGTGGTTAAAATTCTGTATAATTGTGATATTAGGACCTATATTTACCTACTATGTAAGCTTAGCCAGTTACGGGATCAAGAATGTGATTTTCCAGGCATTGTTTTCACATCTTTTCATCAGGATTTTCCTGACTAGAACTATTTCATAAAGACTAAGTGCAAGAGTTTCGAAGTACCTCTACGTTTACAAATGTCTTATCTGAAAAAGATGTGATGTAAATCCTATAAATGACAACATTTACCTTCTTTCAGCCGCAGCACCACGCTAGCATCGTCTGCGGAACAAGTGTAATAGCCACCATTAACAGAGTCCCAGAACAAGTCGTTCTGTTTGTGTTGCAGGTCACGCGCCCACTTTAACCAACGACAGTCCAGTGATGCTTCGTACAAATCGAGCAGGCCCTTGATCAAGAACGCGTAATCGTCTAGGAAGCCCTTGATAGGTTCGTCCCTGTAAACAATTTAAAATTATTAACATGAGTATCACGCAGCGCAATATTAATCTAATACTTATTTATTTCAACATACGTTTGAGCAATCGATCCATCCTCAGCTCTGTAACAAGAATGCAATAATATTTTCTTTGTATCATCATACAGATATTTTTGAATAAACTCTGCAGTTTTGATGGCATCTTCAACAAATTGTTTCTCCCCCAGCCCTTGTCCGGCTTGTGCTAAACCAGCTATCATCAAGCCATTCCAAGAGCAGAGTATTTTAGTGTCCAAATGAGGACGAGGTCTTTTCTGGCGCACATTATGTAGTATCTCCACACATTCCGATATAACTTGATTGAATTGCTCCATTGTCAATTCATACTTTTGTGCTGTCTCCTCCTTAGTACCGTAAATAATCAATACGTTTTGATTGGCAAGTTCTCCATGCGGATCGCTCCCAGGCGAAACATTGCCACACTCTTCAACGCTGAAGTAATCGCAGAATACATCTAAATATGAGACGGAATTAATTTTCTTGTCCTGTAGAAGAGACTTGAGTTCTTTGTATTCCCAAGTGCAAAACGCCCCTTCTTTCTTATGAGCGGCTCCGTGCACTGGGTAGGAATCAGCATCCTCGGCACTGTAGAACCCGCCAGATTCGTGGCGCAGATCTCTATTCACATACTTTATAATATCTCGAACGACGTCCGCATAAAATTCATCTTTTGTAGCGAGATAAGCATCTGTGTAAGCAACAGTCAACTGTGCCTGATCATAAAGCATTTTCTCGAAGTGAGGGACGTGCCAGTCATTATCGACTGAATATCGAGCAAAGCCGCTAGATACATGGTCGTGAATACCACCCTTAGCGATCTTGGTTAACGTGTACAGACACATGTCCAAGCATTTTTTACCTTCCGCATTGTTTTTGTCACGAGCATAATAATGGAAGAGAAAGTTAAATATGGAAGACTGTGGAAATTTAGGAGCCGTTCCGAATCCACCAAATTCTGGTTCATAAATCGTCATGTATCTGCGAAGACATTTCTCCCAAGTTGCTTCTCCAGGAACTGAATTGGAACTGTCTGCATCTACCAAAGAAATTTTTTGCAATGCCTCCATTATATTCAAGCTTGCTTCTAAGAACTGTTCGCGATTTTCTTTCCACTTTTTGGCTAGGGACAGTAAAATCGTTTTGAAACCTGGTCTCCCCCAGCGGTCTTCAGGAGGAAAATATGTTCCGCCAGTCACAGGGCGTAAGTCGGGCGTGAGGAAAACAGACATGGGCCAGCCACCACCGCCACTTGTCGCCAGTATGAACAACATGTAAACACGGTCTATATCAGGTCTCTCTTCACGATCTACTTTGATGTTGATGAAGTGTTCATTCATTATTTTTGCAGTCTCCTCACTTTCAAATGATTCTTTCTCCATTACATGGCACCAATGGCAAGTAGAATAACCTACCGATAAGAAGATCAGCTTGTTTTCCTTCTTAGCCTTGTCAATGGCTTCCTGACACCACGGGTACCATTGCACAGGATTGTGAGCATGTTGAAGTAAATAAGGAGACTTTTCAGTGATCAAGCGATTGGTATGCTTTGGCTGTTCTACAGGAGGAGTTTCAGTACTCGAAGTTGCCATTATTATCTTATTGTCACTGAAACTTCTTGTAAGTTGAGGGACAGCAATACTGTTAGGTCCAAATGTTGATAATCTGCAACAATGGTTTAAATAAATTATTATACATAGATCTAATTTACGGGATCTTTATGCAGAAATGGTTTCAAGTTTTACCGTGAACGTGTAACAAACTGACAATATGTACTTAATAATAATATAATTCCTTTTAACTTTTTGCTTACATACTTTGATAACGAAATCAAAGTATGTAAAACCTTGACTCAAAAAATATTATTCTTTACATTAGCTTAGGCTTAGATTATTTTTTTATTACCTTTAACAACTACGGTCAAATGAGGTTAAACCAATCGGACTGTTGAATTGTAAGCTTCTATGTAGTCTCAAACACCAATCTTAGTTTGATTAACAAGTTTGGTAGGTATAGGTACCATAAAAAAGAAAGTTGATCATTACCTACATTTAAATGTTAATTTTTTAACTAATTAAAATGTTTTTGAATGCAACATTAGCAACTTGGAACTGGATTTATAAGTAGAATTTAGAATCCATATTTATAAAGCAAAGCATAAATATTCTTTCTAAATATAACTAGCTTCTGCCAGAGATTTCACACGCATCCCATGGGAACTTCATTTGTTCCTACAAAAAAATTGCCCAGAGCATTCTTTGCTAAATCTAAAACTGAAATATTTTTCTATTCAAAACAATAGTTTCCGAAAATAGCGTGTTGAAACAATAAAACTCTTCCACCTAATAAAATTTATATAAATAGATTACACTAATTGTACTTGTTATCACAACTAAATAAATCCTATGACAGTAAACACTTAGCTAACCCAGATGACAGGCATTATTGTATAATCTAATTAACTATGTATGGGCAAAGACAAGCCCCAATACATTATGTATGACTAGCGACAAAGGTACCCTTCCCTTCTCTCTAAAAGTTTTAATCACGGCATGTAAACAAAAACAAGGTCATGTAACAGTATTTTTTTTCTGGAGATATTGAAAGGATTCCTGCGGTCAGTGCATCAATTGTAATGTAAGAATAATTAAACCATACCTTTTTGGTAAGCCTAAATCCCTGTGATTGCAAACCTGGTTAGCAACCAGCGGCTCTTTCGTAGTATTTTGATTCAAGTTAAGACTTTTGAACCTGTTATCACCCGTCGATAGACGCCGCAACAACAGAGCAGCACGCCCAGTAGGCATAATAATATAGAGATTAGCGATAAACAGTGTTTACAACATGGAATTTCGCTTTATTTTTGTTTTTCTTACATAATTTTGACTGCGCGATATCCACGAAGAAACCAAATATTATGACGTTAATGACGTTTCAAATGAACGTGTTGCAAGCTCAGAAAAAGGAAGCCTTTATGAGATTGCAAATGCATTCATTTTGAGATTTAATAAAATAAATAAATAATTGAAAATAACTTTTATTTAACTGATTATATACAAAAATCTATCGCATTCTTCGTATTTTATCGTAGTTGGAACGCCTCATATAAAACTGTTATCACATTAGTGCTTCTTGCTCTCGTTAGATTACTAGGCGCTTATCCTCCGTTTACGTTTATGTTTTGATTTTGTCATTAACATTTAAACTATTTATTTTCAAAATAAAAGTTCCAACTACAGCTCTCGTCAAATCACTTTGCCGCTCTGAAGGCTATTAGTGACTGCGCGAATTATACACTTTTACACTAATGGTGGAAAATCCGCTGGTGTGAAAGAGCTGTTAGAGAACAACCACCGTGAACATTCACTTATTCTTGGTAGTCGCAGCCGATAGCCCATGTAGTCGAATTTTACTGCTTTCCACAGGAACTTTTTTATCGATCCAGTAGCTAGGAGCGAATTTTCATCTTTAAAGTATCTTCAAATTTACATAAATATTGTCAGAAACAAATGAAATAAACCTAAGCCGACTTCTTCACAATCAAGTCTTGATTGGGACTCTTTTGTCTTATATTGGGTACCAAGTTTTATGTAGGTACCTTATTCTTATCAGCAGGTGAATCCTCAGTTAGGTACTTAACTTCGCGTATGTAAAACATTAGTAGGTACTGTTCTTAGGTTTCTAAATCGCTCTCTCACGTGCGGTAAAACGCAACGTTTAAAAAAGGGCCTATGCATATTTCATAGCGAACATCCCCTTGTGATTGTAAGCAGCACGCATGCGCTGAAATCTGGACGCCATTCTCACTTTCACTAGCATACGAAATGTTTTGACATGTAACTAAATGTCCACCGCGTTAGGAAGTCTAATGTGTTCTTGACACGAAACATAGTAATAAGTGGAATTTTGGAAATGGAGCAACGTGTGAAGTATCCCTTATGATAGCGGTGTGAACGATTTGTAAGGAAAGGAAGGTAAGTGACCGATTTTGGTTATGTTTATTATGGGAAACAATTGACTGAATTATTTATTTATTTAAAATTTACTTAGGTCATGTTAAAAATGTTATAAGGTATATCGTAGATTCTTCAGGTTGTTTGATTTAAATAAGAATAACAATAGCTAATTATGAATAATCAGAGAGAAAAATACCCATAGTTAGGACAGAATAGTTTATCGTAGGCTAAGCTCGTGAGTAAACAGTACCTACCTGGAGGGTTCAATAATCAAAACAAAAACACTAATAACTGGGTAACACAGCCGACTGTAGTAGTTAAGTTAAAACAAGAAAAAATCTTAACAAAACACGTGCTCGGCAAATAAGCCTAGTGTTAAGCGGGGTATGAAATTGCGGCTCGTTGCTATGGCAACGTCTAGAGGGTTGTAGCCCTCTGGCCCGCAGCGTTCGGCTGTCGGTCGTTTCCCTCCCTCAGCTGATTGGCTATCTCGGCGCTGAGAAAATTTGATTCCATATCGTAAATTGCACCAGACGTAACTTTGTAGACAAAATTAATAAATCTACCTCTATGCTAATTTAGGCAATTTTTACATCATTATTTTCTTGCTTGTTTAAATTAAGATTTCTTCGACGTACTATGTATTTTGATATCTAAGGTTGAGCAAAAATATTCTAGTCAGTAAATAGGATAGGCTGAGCCAAATTTTCCTTTCCTGTTTATTGTCGGATTTTTTTTCTGACATCTGGTGAACTAACGTTTTACCGGGCCACAACGATATATTTGGTAGTGATAAAAAACTAAAGAATCCTTAAAAATCAGTAAATTAAACACCTTTTTTACAACAATAACACATAAGGAACTAAGGTTTTATTACTTACGGATGGTTGATGTTGTATAAAAGTATAAAAGCTTTTCAATGTCGGAATTCCCAAGGTCTACGTACTTATTACGAAAGCTTTAAAATAGGTCAAGAACAGTTTATTTAGATGAATTAAAGTAGGTAGGTACCTTTGTAAGGGTGAGGGCACAACGGTATTGATGTGCGGGTTAGCATTTACCTACCTACTTATTGACCATGGAAGATACCTTGATTATTTTTTTCAGAAGCGTAATCAGTGCTGTACCTATTTCTATTTTTAAGATCCTTACATTCTCCCTTGTTTCAGGTGCATCGTCAAGGCAAAAGATACAAAACAACGTGCCTTAAAATCTTCTTCCACTCATAGAATCTAGTTACTTGTTATTAACTGATTTCTGTCCATACCTCCAAGTCCAAAATTAAAAGCGTCCAGCAATAAAATTTTCGGTCCCATCGTCTGTCCAAGGAAGTTTAATATTATACAAATTCAAGTTGCTGAAAAAAACTGTTTGCTGATTTAGTTTAGTATGATATCGAGAGAGTTATTGTAATAGAGAGCAAGCGCAGTAGTGTGGATGGTGTTGCAAGCAGCATGTCTGTGTGGGTGGGAAGTGGCGCAGGCGGCGAGATGCGCGCGCCGCCCGCCGCCACTATCCTCTCAACTAACACCTCCATGGAGTCCGGGATCGAGGCCGGGGTGCTGCCCACCGTCACGGGATCGCTCGCTTCAGCCCGGGACTCCCTTGGCTCTATATCCCGTGCAGCAGAACCCCTCTACGACACTGATCACACGGACCTCGGTTCGGAGTTGGACGAGGCGGAAATACGGCGGGAGTTGATGCACGATGTAAGTATATCTAAAGTAAAGTTATTTATCGAAAACAATAGCCTAACGTCATAGAAGAAGAATTTGCGTCATTATGTTACGGTTAGTTTTAAGGTTAATAAACGTTAAGTACAGCGTGTTTTAGCTCCCACTGTTTTGAATAGCATGGTAATGTATTAATTAGACAGAGCTTTGCAATAATTTGGTTAGAAACATCCTTTAATTCTTGCAATATAATATCATTAATGAATACTGTTTTTTTCTTACAGAAATGGCGCCTCTTATTTGATAGGGTGAGTATCTATCAAGCAAAGTAATCTTAAAAATAGACGTTATCATCCTTTACTTTCAGCTAACATCATCTATCCATGGTATCAAGTAGATAGTATTTACTTTATGTAGTATTACTTATGAATACTTACTTTTGTATGCTCCCAACACAAGGAAGTACCTAAGTAGGTACGCACCTGAATCAAAGTCATGGCATTGACGAGATATGTTGATGCTGCACCGTAATAATTTCATTTAGTTGACAGTGCGATAACGTTGATATCATCAAACCTTCGTTGTATTTCGCTACCTGTTCACTTTTGTCTGTATACAAAAACGTATTTTGTAATCTTTAAGTAAATTAGTCATGACAATAACATATCTAACATATCGAAAAGATAAGTAATTAAATTAGTATAATGACAAAGTTTTGCAGCGTCCTATTACAAAGACCACAATGAATTTAATTTCATAAATGCACAATATTTACTGCAGTTCTTAGATATGCTTAAGTAGTTGTTTGTTCTGTGAATTATAGTTATCGGATATTGAGCCCTGACCTTATGTGTACAGTGCGCAAAGCGATCCCCACTCTTCCGCCGAGAGCCCAATATCCGTGCCGATAACTATAAGAAATAATCTATTAGAAGCTGCCTCTATGAATATGAAATGACAATCATGATTTACAACGCTCGTAAAACTAGCGACTCTATCACATAAAAGCTAAAGTTAGAGCCCGCGTATTTCATAAAAACTGTCGTTTAGGATACGGAAACAAATTTCAAAGAATATCCTTTGTTTTTGACTGATTAAAATGTACAGAAGCGGGATATAAAATGTTTTATAAGTAGATAAAGGCGGCGGTGGCGCGCGGATCAAACGTTGTTTCATCACGTACGGCACATTGAGATAGTGCGATACTTGAGATAGGGGCGCTTCTTATTTTTTGTGCCACTGTTTTGGGAAACGCATGAAAATATAACTGAAGGCACATGTGTGAAGTGCCAGTGACGCGTGTTATGACATTCGGGGTGCCACTATGAAATCATAATCGAGGGGTCTCGTACGTGACCGTATCGGAATGGAGCTAAATTAATGAGCATATCTACTGTGTAGAGGTGTGAACCTCTACCTGATCGTTCAACAGGTTCTTTAGATTTGAACTACAGTTATGAAAGTATATCAGAATCTAATTTATGGTTGTTATTTCGGGTCTTGCAGACCAATTGTTATCGATTGATTTGCTGTGAAGTAGGGTAGCTAGAGAGGAAAGAGCTGTTGTAATTTTACATGATTAATACATTTTACATGATTTTGCCATTTACATGTTTCCCTTTTGTTGAATGCAGTTCGATCCGGAGGGTTTCGGCGAGATCCCGTGGCCAGATTTCATACAAACCCTTCAAAATCCGGATTTTATAGCACAGGTGCCACCTCATAAACGTGAGGTGAGTTAATTTGGAAATTTCTTGTTTCATAAGTCAGTTGGTCTACATTCCCTATTGCAAGTTTCGTCAAACAATAAACATGACAGCAAAGGTTTTTCAACTACTTAAGCAATTTTTACCTTAACTGATTGAAATGAAATGATATCGTTTATGTTGCAAGTTGGACATTACATCACTTTTACACGTCATTTTAAGAGCGCTGGGGTCGGCATTTCCTAATTGACTGATCCCTGAGAAAAAACGCCGAAATCTTTCTTCCCGACTGACTGGAGATGTTATTTAATTCCAGATTCTCCTGGATAAGGCACAGAGTGCGACGAGCAACGCAATCACATTTCAGGAGTTCGTCAATGTGGTAAGTGTTAGTCCTTAATAATTTTAAACTTATAACAACGATTGTCGTCGTAATTTGACTTAGCTAGATGATCTACAGAACCCTTGATCCCAATTAAGTCAGTAAAATCATTCGTTTTTATACAAGTGCGTAATAAATGTAGAGATATATGCGTCAGTCGAGCACGGCGTCCTTTACTTCCAGTGGGTTAGGTTATGTCCCACAACGCGCTCGCCGCCGCCTCCCACAATACAAGACAACTAAATTAAGATGCAACGCCGATTACGCTCAGCTCGCGCCCGTTTCCAAACTACACGAGTCACTAAAAGCAAATTAGACACATATGAAGTTCCACTATACAAAGGTAAAAGGAAACTTAACGTAAACCAAAAAGTTACATGTTCCGAAACCCTCACACCGAATGGACCCACATCCTTATCGAGTCCTTACTGTCGCGTCTCGAAAGTCGATAAGGTCCGGCACGATTTATTAGGTGGACATTTATTTTTGTATGGTTAAATATATTATCTTAAATGCGTATTAACACTGAGCACCGTCGTTTATTATTTTATTTATTTGGATTTGGGATTTAAATTGATTGGATCATAGCACATTTTAGATGATTCAAGATAAATAATTGTGTTTTTTTTTTTATAATTGGTTGCGACCACAGTTTGTACTCTTTGTTTATAAATTAGCTACACTTTATAGCAAGTTAAAATGTATTGTGCCTAATCGTAACTCTATTTTTTGCTGACATCGTCTTGGCAAGTTCACCGCTGTTCTTTTTGTTTTAGGCGAACTTTCAAGGTCTTCCCAAGCTATCTCTAAATATAATTTTGAATCATCGAGCCCCAATTACAAACGAATCCGCAGAGATAAGCATTAATTAAACGAATGCCCGACGAAGTTGTTTATGAGCTGTTTAAAATAATTAGGTAGATGATCTGATTAACCCTCATTTATCAAATTAATACTCGAATATGCCAAATGCAAGTATTACCTCAATTAATTTAATCGCCAGAGGTAGGCGATATTTTTAACAATATTTGCATAAAGGAATCTTAAGAAGCACTTTAATTCGTCCTAATGTGCGATCGTAAATTATATTCCCAGACATTTTTTATTAAGTTATTTAAAAGGGTTTCAGATGAAATCAAATGCTGTTGGAATTGAAACGTTTTATAGATTTAAAATTGGAAATAAAATTATGTATCTGGTTTGTTTGGTTTGCATTATTAACACGCTTTTATTATTACGACGTAGTCGTAACTAATTTAACATATCTTCCAATGATCGTCGCATCATGAAAATTTGCAGCTCTATGTAGTTTTTATGAAATAGGTACATTTAGGTATGGTACGGTCGAATTGATGATGCAGTCGGAAGATAGGAACTTGAAATCTTACTTCGAGTAGGTAAAATATAGACGGCAAGAGAAATGCCATGATCACTTGGCGTTACCGCTTTTTGAAATTCATTTTCATCGAAAAATGTTTTACTTACAATATGTGTGGAGGATCGTAAATCAAAATTAAATTCGACGTATAAACAGACAACGAGGGACAGTGTAGGGTCGTGGGCGTTCATGATGCGGCATTCTTATGCTAATCCGAGCGAACCACATTCGAACGGGGTGGGCCAAATTGTTATTTATATTGTCACCTCGCGCTTTTTTGTTCGAACCTACCAAAACTCCCGACTAAATTACTGACTTCATTGCGGTAAGATATCGTAGCCGGTGATATATGCTGTCCAGTGATGGGTATATACGAAAACAACGTCGTGTAGGTACCAATTGATTAGTTATTAAAAAACCTCGAAATATTTAAATACTTATCTTTTTGTTATTTGATCCTTGGCATCTTGGTGGGTCATGCCGTTGTAATGCAAAAGAAGATGCGTTTTTCAGCTATTCTTTCAGACTAGTCCTTCCGTTTGCCTGCCTCATTTTTCACCAGTCTTCAAGTTTGTCATCAACTTCTCTGGTGGCCGGATGTCTAGCAGATGAAAGGAAGTTATTCTGGGATTAAAATCTTTGAATGGACGAACGGTCCAAATAACTTTCATTCATGACACAAAAGCAAAATATTTTAGTCGTTTCTCCATTTTTTTTCTATCTATTATAAAATACGATGTCTTCTTATGACTAGTGTAAGTTTTTGCTTATCACTGAAGACGATCATCAACTGTCCATTTCTGATATTATTTCTTTTATGTATCATCTATTTAGGACCAGGTCAAATTAAAAATCAAAATCTTTTTCAAGTATAAGGAAAATCTATTGACATTAACCTCACAAAGGATTTAAGTAATAACATTCCAATCGAAATTTCATCTTAAAAACCGCTTAAGTAGAGACATTCTGTGCGCAGTGCGTAGCATACCTAGCATCTATTGTGTGATATGTAGGTTTAAGTTCAATAAATAAAAGTGATTTGCTAATTGTACCTAAGTTTATACCGACTCTTTGTGTCATTTTCTCACATACAAGTGCACAGCGATTCGCAATTGTGAATAATCTTGACAGTAAATTAAAAGAGCTGCAATAAAAGAACGCGCCCAGACAAGCTGGTAATGTATACGAATTCAAACGATGCACAACAGAACGATTGGCGTATTTTTAAAAGCTTGTTACCCTTTGTTATGAAAATGATTTCACTTTGGCGATCCCGAATGATTGATGTAAGAGAGGTGACTGGAACAGAAGCTTTTAGGGAAATCGTACTCGCTCCCCACAGCAATTTCCTGACAGGAAATTAGTTCACTCCATTATGTTGATTTAACACCAAAATGTATTAAAGATTTATAGCTTCCACAAACTGCTATTCCTTTACTTTAATCTTCAAAATGTCTTCTGTTGTATAAGGTCGCTTATGTAAGTGTGCTAGTGCTAGGATGGCAGCAGTTAAGGATTACCTGTCATGCGTCACAAAAAACTTTTGTGAGTCGCCGCTGACCCTTAATCAATTTATGGGGCGCTAACTGGAACATGGAAAATGTATTAAAGCTCACTGTGGGAACGAGCCATACAGTAAACATCGTTCCACAACACTCATAATATTTTATTATAACTTTAAAAAGTTTTCACTAACACCCTGCATGTCGTGGAATCATAAGTGCGATACATTATGACAAAACTTTTAAAATACTTAAACCTCTTTGTTTGAGACATTTTTGCTCTTTTATGCTTTATAGAGCGCAGTGTTTTTCTTTCACAATACTTTAAAAAAACATTGCTGAAAAAACTACCAACAACAAATCACAACTTCATGGTGCGTTTCAAATCTACATTGGGAACAAAAACAATTACTTAATAAAACACACCTCAATCAAAATTAATTGCTTTACGCATTAATCTCTTTATCTTCCCTTACCTACAAAACAACGTGTCCGTTCTCCAAGGTAATGGAAGCAATCATTCCAGATAAGATCCCTCTAATGTGAGAAAAGGTAGACGTTCCGTTCGGATCGTTAATTTAATTTGAAATAATAAAAGTTATATCCATCATTTATCACTTTCGACAAATTTATTTTTAAATGCCCACTTTGACGTCCTTCTTATCTGTGACTGGCCAGTGGGGTGGGAGCAAAAAGACAAAAAGGTCTGTTATAAATAGGCGTAGGCGTGCCGCTGTCGGCGAGGCGTCAAGCCGTCATTAATTCAAGGTGGCGCAGACGCGACGAGCTGGTCAGCGCCGGTACTGCACCGCCACTGCACATCCTCGCACCTTCACGTACCGCGCACTGATCCTCATACTATCGGGTCCAAGAAGGTTTAACAATACCGATAGCCATACATCAACTGGAAAAATATTTGCTAAGTTTTCCTCAGTCATTAAGTTTAAATACGATAAAAAATAAATTAAATTAGACGTGTCAAAGAAAAAACTTGTGAGTACCTAATTCGTTAGCTGGTCCTGTCACGGGCACATTCCATCGTCGAGTAAGTTTTCGTGTTCGGTCTGACTGTCCGTCCGTAACTCACACGGTATCGGTGCCATCTAAATTGAGATTTTATTGACGATTACTGTTCTAGCGACGATATCGTTGCGATCTTGGCGCCCGGCCGGACCGCGCCGCCTGCCCACCGCCACACTTTGATCCCACCCTTGATGTAATGCTGTTCGAACCCTTCATTTATAATATGGATGTGTCAACTTTTAAGTAAACAGCAGAAATGGATGTGAGAGCTTCGGTGATGTCATTGTTCTTTTTGAATTAAAACACCTATATTTTTTTGCTTAATTGTGAGATGTAAGTCCACGGTAAAAACAAGAAACTAAGCATCCATTTAACGTTGGCATTTTTATTGCTCCTCAGTAATTAATGTCTTACTTACTGAAATGAAAATTCTTACTCGTTCCAATCGCAGTAGTGCTGACCATTGAAAACATTTTATCGTTATTCGTTGACATTGATCAGAACATTAATTTCTATATAACCTATTGTTTCGTGTTCGTACTATGTAAGGTATTCTTGGGATCTCAATCTACCGAATGCTTTGATTTTGTTCAAGTTGTGAATGACTTGCAGTTTTTCTTGCGTTGATGACAGTTTTCAATTTGTCGTTCTAGATTAGCATATTCCGTTATACATATATGTAGGAACTATCCTCTTTGAAAGTAAAATGGACAAAAAGACCATCCCTCTGAGGGCTAATGTAATCAGGAGGAGCAAATGATGATGGCGCACGGAGGTCACCGTAGTAAATCGCCCGTGGGGGTTGATGGATCGTGTAATCGTAACAGATTTTTTTAAAGACCACACCGAAGCAAATTTACAATAATTTCACGCGCGGCAAGTTCACACGCACCTGTGCCCTTAAGATAGCTTTGTTTACGTACATAACTAATAAAAGGGATGAATAAAACATCTAAATTTAACGCTTCAGACCGATGAAATAGAACCATTTCAAAATATTTTCAAATCAAGATATTTATTGGCAGGAGGGATCCTTTGTGACGGCCTACAAATTTTATTTAACAATAGCTTCGATAAGGTTACATAACAACAGGTGATGATATCATAAGTCCATAAAGGTATGCTATTTAGAATATAAAATATTGTTTTGGTGCGTAAGTATGTGGTCATAGCCGGAAAATCCAAAAAAGATTAGTAAGTAAGTACTAAGAATTTAGTTCTTCATGTCAATTCTTATGAAAACTCATCTAGTAAATACTTATTTAGATTTATAGACATCGAATAATAATCGAGTCTATGTACTTCTTACATGCATCTTCTCCGACTGACCTACGTAATTGACTTTGTTATGTGATCGAACAGTCATCACAAAGATAATATACATTTTTATTGGAATATCATAACAATCAATTCTACTTTCAAAACCGCTTTTTTTGCAAAATTTTGCAAAAATGTGAACGTTATACGATAGCTCAACGAGTATTTTTTACCATATTTTTAGAGTTTCACCATTTTTTTTTAATATTTACTTACAGACATATTTCGTCTATTTTAGAATAATTATCTTGATAACATTTGTTGTAAAGAAAAGTGGTTTGTTCCTTTTGACCCCTTTTCTTTTTTGCTTTTTCTTGTAATCCACTTTTATTGAAAGTAAGTAAGTAATATCTTAGATACGGATGAGTAAAAGCGAATGCGTTTATCTGCAATCAACTGAAAAAATAAAAAGCGTGTAAAAAACATAAACAACGTTGTAAGTGTGTACATACATTTGTAACAAGAAAATAAATACAACAATTAAGGAAAAAAATGTAAACGGAGTAGGTAGAAGTCACTCAGTCAGTTCATACACGCACATACTTAGGCTTTCTTTTTTCAGAGACCAGCATTGTTGATCTCAAAGCTTTCAAAAGGTTTCATGAAACTTCATCAATTTACCTATGTCAATCTAAATGCAGTAGTCAATTAAAACACGGATATGCTCATCAGATCAAAAATAGATAAATGTAAGTTGACAATGACATTCACATTCGCGTCGGTGAATGAACTGTTACGAATATGTGGAGGTGTCGATCGTAAAGATTCCAAAACGGGCCCCCTCATGATGATGGCATGGCACGGTGACATCAGCGCGGTTACAACAAACACTGCTTCAAATAGGAGCCAGCCATCCTCACTCGCCGCGAACAACTGACATCCAAACTAATATTATAAATGCGAAAGTAACTCTGTCTGTCTGTCTGTCTGTCTGTCTGTCTTTCTGTCTATCTGTCTGTCTTTTCTTCACGCCTAAACTACTGAACCAATTTGTGTGAAATTTGGTACAGACATAGTTTGAAACTTGAGAAAGGACATAGGATAGTTTTTATTACAAAAAATAAAAATAAAAAATAAAATTTATTACGGACATACAGTGCCATCTATTGGTCAAATGTCGAAATGCTGTTCCTATGCTCCGTAGATAGATGGCGTTAATCGCGCAATGGTGTCATTACACGTGTTCGGTTCATGTTATTGTTTTAATTCATCGGAAAATCCATCAGAAAAATGTAAATAAACAGTAAAAAGGTGTAAAAAAATTAATATTAATATAATAAAAGTTTTACTACAAAGAAAATGCTCTAACGGAGTATAGATAATTCTATTAGTACTACGCGCAATTGTGTCGATCGTTACACGAGTTCGGTTCATGTTGTTTTAATTCATCGGAAAAAAGTAAATAAATAGTAAAAAGGTATGAAAAAAATAATAACAATATAATACTACTTTTAGTACAAAGAAAATGCCCGAACGGAGTATAGATAAATAATCTGAGTTGTCACTATGCTCGATAGATGGCGTTGGGATCGAAATAGATCGCGCTATGGTTTCGTTACACGCATTTGGTTGGGTATCGGCCGAGCGCTTCGGTACCGTCGCGTCGTGGAAAAATTGTATTGTCGGTTGTATGGTCGTTTATGTGGATTGGTCCTGTTTCGTAAATTCTAATTTGGTTCCGTTGTATTTGTCGATTTGGTACAGACATAGTTTGGAACTCGAGAAAGGACATAGGATAGTTTTTATCCCAAAAATCCTGCGGGAGCGGGAACGTCTCAAAAATCCCGCGAGATCGGGAACTATGTGGGTAAAACCAAAAATCTGCCGGAAGTCACTATTCCACGCGAACGAAGTCGCGGGCAAAAGCTAGTTTAAAATAAGAAATTGTAATCGAAAAAGGATAATAAAACAATTGGACAGTTACCCGAGAACAAGGCGCGTTGTCCATGGAATGCCGCTCTCTATATTTAGCGAGCTCGTTTGCGTTGTGTCGAAATGAATAATATTATATGAGAGAACAGAAGTTGAGCGGCGCGTATAAATTAGCAGATAATCGACCGACATCACCTGTCGATGCCCACGCGCACGCGACTCGCGCGCCGATCGCACCGCGCACCGTTGCTTGATTTACTGCGCTATCTCCGCTATGATACCACGCCACGTGTCTACTAGCTAACATCCACGCTCCACTAAATAAACTTCCTGATTATCTGCGTAACGAAGTTTTCAAGGACCGCTCGTTGAGGTGCCACTTTCTAATCAGTATTTACAAACCTGTATCCTGTACGTTGTCGGCGCTGCAGGCGCACTCAATGTTGCCCATGAAATGGTTCACGCGCCCGATGAAGAGATAAGGTGAGGGCGATGCCAGACGCCTCCCGGACTAAATATTTACAGTGCGACTGTGAGGAAACATAAATACTGGCCGTCCGACGGAATATGTTAGTGCTGTTAATTGGATTCGTCATATGGCCCCGGGGATCGAACGAAGACGAATTTCGCCGTTGACAATAACAGCAACAAGCTTTACTGAATTATTTGCAACTCCAACTGTAAACAAATTGAAAATTGTCCTATATAAGTAACTGACAGTTGTAAAAGTCTAAAAGTAAGGACCTAAATAAGTAATTATTTGATTAAAGAAAATAGGAAAGCATCGGCGTCATTACACAAGCACGCATGCATATATTTCACCCATAGGAGTGGGAACGCGTATAAGCGCGAATTATCATTCAAAGCTATGCACATACAAATATAGGGTAAACGCCCCTAATGCTGGCGTTACCATGTGTTTGACGTCCAGATAATAACACAGGTGGCGGCTTTAGTACTAATTAACTGCCGTTCTCAGGGAGCTGCTATTAAAAGAAGCAGCGGAATCGAACCTCGACCCACGAGAAATGTCCGATGAGATGTTGTTTACTGCATTAGGATATAATGAGGAACGTGATGGACGAACACTAGTTATTTGTCACGGTCGCTGGAAACCTTTACTAGCATAACTACATGAAAGTATCCTTAGTACACGCTGAGGTTGGTGCGTTCTATTTATATAAGTAAGCGATAAAAATAAAACTGCAAAAGCGAACACCATGCATGTGAACTGCGACTGTATTCAATTCACTCACATACAGACATTTTAGTCGTTATTAAATAAAAAAGTGGCAATTCGTTTTTAATTTATCATAGTTTTGGATTATTGTTTTGAAATATATGTATTTAAATGGTGTAATTTCACGGTGGGTGAGCGAGTGCAATTAGTCACTGCGGCGACGTGAGAGTAGAGAGAGCTGATAAGGATCACATGAGCCGAGAGCCACCACTCCGTCACACCTCTTGCCTCCACTCAGTTCACACGAGATTTTTCAAGTCGGATTAACAACAAAACTGAATTAAATATGTTCTCTTATTGTACTCCCGTTCACATAGTAAAAACAATAGTCCAGATTGCCGTTAACCGATTGCATATCATAAGAAAAATTGAATTAGTTCCATTAATTAAAAGCAGTGACGATACATTTTCCTCGTTTCCTAAACAGTGTTGGTAATATTGGTAACTAACATGACTTATTGAGAAACACTTAAAGTTTCAGCATTAATTTTCTACATTTATGTAACCTAGCGAGATGATGTGACTGTTCAGAGCGCCGATTGTGAGGGCTGCTTCTTCAGCTTCAATTTGAATTTTGACAAATAAGTTTTCACATTTAAAGTTATTTAGAATTGAACTAGGTACTAATAATATTATTATATTGTTTGTTTGCCTAGTGATGTGTAGAACAGTGATAGGCTGGAAGTAGAGCGGCATGCGTGTTTGACCAGTGCATTAGCAGCGACTCGGCGCGGCACGAATCCGCCCGCGCGCCTTTCTCACGCCCACGAACAAACTTACTTGCCTTTCTTCTTTATTGCTCACTATCAGCCTTTGTTCTAACACTAACATTTTGTATGGATCTTTTAATACAATTATATTCATAAATACGTATAACCCATAAATTTTGAACTCGATTTCATACAATTTCGGGTATAAGGTAGCTTTGGGTTATGACTTCAGGATATTATCGTGTAAAATGTACATAAAACCTCATCCAACAAAAGCACATTATATTAAATAAAATAAAAGTTTTATTTCACACCTAAACGGAACTAAGCTGAGTGCGTGCGATCCTTGCCACACAAGTCGTTTCTTTCCCGCGTTACCGAGAAAATGACAGAAATAAGCCACGGCGTAGGCGGCGGTACGGACACTATAATCAATTGTTACAGTCCGCTAATGTGCTGTTTACCTTACATTAGCAGCTAAAGGAATAGACTCCTTTGTGACACATTTTGTAAAAGGAAATAATAATAGCATTTTGAATAAGACTCCTTGCTAAATACCGCGCAAGTCCGTTGTCCACCCTAATCCGTTAATACCAAGGATTATGGCGATTACTATTATGCGAATAGGAATATATTCCGGAACTTATTTTTTTGTAAATATTGAATGTGTCGGTCTAAGTTTATTTTAATATTTGTCACAAAACAATAAAATGTATCCCATTTTGCTCTCTTGTTTGTGAGTTTAGTGGACTGCAAACGTTGCTTTAATTGGCGTTCCCGTTACATGTTTTGCATTGGAACCAATCAAATTGCATTGACTTTAATTAGATACGTATATATCTGTTGATAAAGTGACATCACGTGTGGTGGACGTCTCGTCCACACGTGGGTAGACAATCAGACAATAGGTTATGTGGTCGTGGGCGGCCGTGGCCAAAACGCGATCCTACGCGGTCACGCCACTCTCGCGCCGCCCTGACCCCGCCAAGACATTTAAACTTTACGTATATGTACGTATACTTACCTATTTCCTTATTTTTATGTTGGTTAGTTTGAATCAGATAAAGCCAATGATTCATATAAGAAAAATACAGGCTTTACATACATAGTATGTCTTATTAGAGTTTTCACCGTTTTCATAAGGCGATAAAAATAGCTTCTGAATTATATATTAAATTGAATTGTTAAGTATTAAGCAGAAGATATCTTATTCATTCAAGTTAAGTTATTTACGAGCTTCATTGTTTCTACAAAACAACAAATCTCGTCAAATTAATTTAAAATGAAAACGTCAAACATTTTATAAGAACATAATTTTCCAGCAACATATTTGTATAGGAGCGGTAATTCTAAATGTGTCATGTTATTATCAAATCACAGTTTGGTATGCGCAGACGCAGTTGGAATCGGTGGCCGCCCCCCGGGGCAGCAGCTTTGTCGGCGCCCCCCGCGGTTCCACGCTCCCACTTACGTGAAAAATTACACTAAACATACAAACAAGCAACACAATTCCAAACCATACACCGTACACATAAAATACACTATTCCTTCCAGTCACTTACGATTGTTTCGAATGAGACAACTTAATGCGGTTGTTTTGTCACATACACCAAAAGCAACTTATATTTTACAAATGAACCAAAACTTTCATGCCATTTTTATCTTTATTGTTCGGGTTTTACTTTACTTTATTATATTAGCATGATGTACCTAGGAAGAATATATTTGGCAGGTTGTATGCGAGCTGGGCAAAGTGGTACATCTTAATAAAATCTGGTGGAACGTCCTGTGGCATCCTCGGTGGCCCATACATGATATATCATAATGGACATAAGTAAATATAGACTACCTCTCGTTATGGATACTCATTTATTGATATATTCTTTTTATGCCTTTATGAATCAGAATATTAATCACGGACTTGTTTATTATTAGAATGCCCTGTACCTACACCATAATTTATGCAATTTGAAGCCATAAATGCCAGTAGCGCCGTTATACCTATTACCTTGCAAGTCGGGATTTTTATACGGAAGTACACAAGGATATCCGGCGCGGCGGTAAGTTAGCCTTTGCGCCACGACACGGGAATACCACGACTTAATCGCGTTCCAAATCGAGTTCACAAAACTTATTCGGTTTCCTGGGAAAAATGTCTACAGGATCGACGTGTAATAAATTTGTGTATCAAGGTAATCGGTGTGTCGACACAATTCCGATAAAGTCGTCAACGTTACGAAATCAATTCGTCACCGGTCAACCGATGTGATCTACCGTCGTGACGGCAGGTGCGCGGGACACCGATGTAACGCTTCGAATCGGTAGCGATCAGCAATTCTTCCGATTATTTACAAATAATCCGATACCGAGTTATCGAACGCTGTCCGTAGTTCGGTCACGTCTTTCGACAAAAAATCGATTGTAAAAGTCGTGCGGAAAGGTGTGATCGATTACGTAGTGTATATAGATAGAAACATAGAGCAATACCGGTATCAACTCTTTTTTCCTATTATAAGATTACGCATCGCAAAAACGTACCCCGGTTGGCGGTCTCGCAAATCCTTAGGGACCACATAGGTAATTAGTTTGAAGTTTTTAATTGGCAGAAGTGTCTCGCTAGGTAACATGGCTAATGGCTATGCTCTTCAGTAAATACTATTTACTAAATAGACATAGGTTTAAGCTTCTTCTATAATATTCAATATTCCATGTACGGATTGAAGATAAAAGGAGGTAAACAACTTATTCATGGTGCATCAGTATGCAATGCAAAAGCTCTCACTGGACCGATAAATCACAAAATTAGAGGCAGGTAACAGGAGTCTAGGGAGGAGACAGCACTTATCGATAACGTTGAATACAAGTATCAAACACAGTATTAGGCTTAGGTACCTACTTAAATACCTTTATGTATCGAAGTCGACTCTACTGCAGTACGATTACATATGGAAGTATATGGAGTATATTAAATATGTAGGTAGTAAGCAATATGATTCAGCTTAGAATAAGTATAAGTTAAGAGAGACCATCAATAACCCTTTATAAACACTTAGATTGAAAACATAAATTGAAGAGTGGCAAAAACTACATACTTAGATATCGATAACAGTCCCGCCGCCACCTTTGCTAAGCTCCATTTATAATTTATAATAAGTTAATTTTTGACAAGGTCTGTAAACCGATTATTACTAACAAGGTGGTCCATGCCGACGTTTGCGTCTCTTTCTTTCTCACGTTTCGTATAAATTGTCTCCTTTTGTAAAACGTGATGATGCACAGTAAACACACAGCAAGATCTCAGAGATTGCCACCTTCCACCCATTTCTATAATAAAGGTGTCTCTGAGCCCTCACATTTATTTATTATTCTTTACGTTTTGATCCGCCGCGCTTTAACAATGTTTTGTACAAAACAATTGTGTTTCTTTAAAGGTTCCTTAGACGGAATGTTCACACTGCCAAACATATATACGGTCATTTTCAAGAGATTTATGGCCGGTTTTATAATTGTGTGAGTATACTACAGCTACAACGGAGGTTCTTTATAAAATTTTACCGTTTTCAGAAACTGACGTTTGCCAATACGACATGCTCCCGCACAAATTAGTAGACATGTTTTATAAGGCAAACTTCCTAAGCTTTCACTCAGACTTAATATCAAGTGCGGTATGTTGCGTTGATTGCCATTTATATGTTGAACGGAGTATCACCGGTGCTATTCCTGTCTTGTCCCGGGATAGCGGTTCTTGGAATGCAACGGAAGTCCCGGGCGGATCCCGCGAGCCGCCTCCTTATTAATGGCCTGTTTAGACGAGCTCCTTTGTTACTCGCTCACGTCCTGCCACTTCAATACACTACGTACTAATGGCTGCACTAAAACATGTACAGCATCACATACCGAGTCTGTTTCATCTATCAGTACCATGTTCCATGTTTAAAAAGAAAGCTACGACGTTCAATGTGAAGTCGTCATCGTAAAGAACAATAGATCGAAGGTGCACTTTGGCATATTTGGTCTCAGTTTCGACTAGTTTAAATTGACGTATCCTGTTGTCAGATTTCCTGGCGTTAATCCTGTAGATCGGGTGTTTAAATTAGTTACGGGCGGTTTGACTGTTTCTTTTGATGTTTGATTGGGTACCTTCGGGGGGATATTTTTAAGGCTGGGTGTAATGTATCGTATTTAAGTTGCGTGGTGTCGATGGTGATCTTATAGTTGCGAACGTAGGGATAATAATCGTTTGGGTGTTCTAAAAAAATGATTATGGCATGAATCATAGGGGCCGCGGCGCATGAGTCAAATCCGCATCAAGTCCGGCGACATTCGCAAGGTCGTGCTATTGCCCCTCGCACCCAGTCGCGCTGCCTACATCCTGTCTCGTATCATTAGTAAACACACCTATTAGTTCATCATAACTTAGTATAACATCCATTATTGTTAATATGGCACCAATTTAAGGCATGCAAATAACAATGATTGAGGCTGCATACTACAGACAAAGAGCCTTTATGATCCACTGGAAGACTAAATAAAAAAACACGAGCAATTTCCTTAGCAAAAATCATTTAGTTTTATATCAATAAGAAGCGTCAAGACAAACTATAATAGGTGCTAGGTTGTACAATCCGCGGCGCCCGCGCTCCTCCGTCGCGGTCGGCGCCGGCAATCACAGACGCGATCAATGACTGCCCATTCACGTCATCCCACGTGCTTCTATGTTGGGGGCCGGTTAAATAGCTGAATCAATTATCAATAATAACAACATTTTAGAGACAATGCTACGAGATAGCTTACTCTACTTACTTTCCAATCTGTTAATAGTGTGGTGTAAGTTTGCAATTTGACTTGATTGTTGTTTTGGCTGGTGAATCATTACTTGGAGTAGTCATTTTTCATAGCGAATTGTATCAATAGCATTGTTTGCATTTCCATAATATCATCGTTTGATTCAGCTCAGCTCACAATTGACTTCACAATATTGTATTGGGAAACTCTCATTTATTTCGTTCGGGACGATGAAAGATGATGGATGACTGTCTGTTTGCGAATGATTGCATGCTTAATCAAATCGAATATCCCTATAGATACGATATTAGGGGAATCGTTACGAGCAATTTGGGAATTGCTACATCAGAGGCCTTCCCAATAAATATTGCTTATAAGGATGTATTGGAAAGTCAACCATCGTTTTATAGCTTTCATTTGCCTTCATAACTAGCCATTATGCAGCTAACTACCTAAACGTTTTACCACACAAGGAAGTAGACTAATTTCCTCACGATATTAAACAGAACGTAGTTCAGAAACAAACAAAACAAATAATAAATTTCATTTATTTTCGATGCGTCGCTTACCGCAACGGACTAGAGTAGATGATTGCTCAATTACCAGGACCTCCTTAGTCGAAACACTAACAGCAATCTCGGATTGACTACACTTTCGACTTTACGACATTAAAAATAAACGCTTTTTTGTATCGCTCCATTAGTAATCTCGTCGGCTTTACACAAAAGGTGGCTTGGAGTCCGCGCCTTGTCATTAGAGCACAATCAAACATTATGTTTAGGAATCGCCGACAGCTTAACCTGAGTTTTTCATCCATTTCATAATTTGTTATTTGGGATTATAGGGAGCGTGCCGCAAGAGACAAAGTAAACATTACCACCGTTAGGTCGTCGGCGAGCGGCGAGCGGCCAGCGGCCTATCAACAAACAATGCGGAGTGATAATTGAACGTCATCAACGTTTTTGTGTTTTATATTGTGCGGTAGGTGGAACGTAATGTGAATATGATTTAGTGCGACGACGACACGTCGCCGCCAGACGCCGCGCAAACACCCGAACAACTTTGGACGAAGAATTTAGCAAAATCCAGTACCACAATACTTTTCTTTAATCAACTTGATCTTGCAATCTGCTCTCATTGCTAAAACCTGCAATTACAAAGCCAGTTCCCACAGTGAGGTTGGATCACATAATCAAAAGCAATTAACATTTTTAATTCGTCTGAAAACAATTTTCATTCATATAATAGGTACCTACTCAGTTTACAGTTAAGTTCAGGTTACTGACTCTTCGAGTGTTGAGTTAATATCTTAATTACGTTAACTGCTTTAATTGAGTTTGTCTAAAACAGATGTATTACAAAGTCCACTAGGTTTTTTTATGAACTTGTAGTCAAACTGTGATCACGTAATAATTCTAACAATGTCTTCCATTCGCGGGCTGGTGTAAACAAAACAGCTAGAGTCCCCAAGAACTTCTATACAACGACGGAATCTAATAACGATGTCTCAATGCCGGCCACGCTTGATCAGCGCTGGCCAGATAGATAATCGCGCATTACCTACATTAGCAACAGCAGAATCTGCATAACGATTGCGTAGCATGCGTGTTTCAGTGGTGCTCGGTTTTACGGTACACTACGGTAAATGTTAATGGGCCTTATTAGTTCCGCCACATGCCGCCATCGCTCGACTTCCACGCAACGGTCATGCTTGGTGACACCCCACCACTTCTGTTTGTTTCCATTTTTTTTAATCTTGTTAAATTTGCACTGGTTTATGTTTTAGTTGGAACGTTAGAGCTGTAAAAAGTAAACGTAGTGTTGTAAACGGGTTCCGCAAACTTTAGGAACACGTGGATGTACGAGTCTTTTTTTAATTTTTGCTTACGGATAAACTCTTAGTATCATCTTTTATAGGCCAAAAGGACCAATCCACGATTAAGTAAATAAAACATACATAGGTTTTAACCACATTTCCATACTACCTCTATACGATAACTCACTGATCTGTAACTATTTAATTTGACAACATTATAAGATAACAATGTAATCCGGGTTTAGTAGCAGGAATAATACGTAATGATATAAACGGTAAAGTAAATCTATTGTTGGAAATCTTTTACGGTCAAGTAAATTTCATGCCGCTAACCCTTTCAAATCGTTAGCTATGGATCACGAAAATACACAATTACACAATTATATTCATTGCCATTTTAAATGGCAAGTTCACTATAGTTACCAAGTGATGTGATGCACGAAATGCAGAAACACAATACGGCTCTGAAGAATGCATCCAAAAACACTCGGAATTTTATTATTACCTTTATATTTATGTGCATCAAATAAAATGAAATATAAAAAGGCGCTTGTACACAAGCTGTAAACAGCGTAAATAATGTCGACATCATGTAAAGTGGAGCTCGTTGTGTGCAACCCAATTGGTCGAGTGACGCAGCTGATTCCTTCTGACAGTTATTACTTCCCAAATTGCGAATTTGTAAATATTAGTAAATCACAAGAATAGCGAAACACAAAGACGGACCCGGATCTAGCCCTCTTACCTGCGGCTTCCGAAATCCGCGAACAAAAAACGCAAAATTGATTCAGTGGGACTGCACAAAAAGCCTTACAATGTGTCCCCTGTATTTAGCGATGCCGATCGGACTCGACAAATAAAGTTATATCGTTTGGAAAAAAATATGGATTATTGGTTTGAGAGAGTCCTATTGCTACCAAGTTGGACAGATAGACGTTATTTGTATAGGATGGTAACAATGCGAGAACTAGATCAATACGGTCGATGCTTTTTAATTGACTATCGACCTGATTATCCACGTTCCCGGAATGTGTGTCAGTGTTAGATAGCATCTAGTAAGCAGGCGGGAATTGGACGCAGGATGCAGGTAATGAGAGTTGGCGGTACTGAGCACACAATTGAGATGACGAATCCTACTCAGTATCACTTCAATTGATATTACAATGCATTATGTAACTCGTTAGAATATCGTTCCAAGATTCAGACGTAGATTAATACTCATTTTTAGCAGTCCATTTTCCTTGTAATCGCTACATACCTTTCTACAAGTTATCATAGAGAATTTATCGTTTGAAGTAAGTTAGGTAGGCATAATAAATTAATAATATCGAAATTACTTGCGTACACGGGAAAACTCATAAGGGAAAAGCACCTATTTCCGTTAAGGTACCAGTACCCGTTAAAAGTCAGTTTTTTGCTTATTGCATTTTTCTAGCAACAATTAAGTAAAGTTTGCGTATGGCACTACCTTTTCAGTAATATTTTGTACTATTATAAAGGCAATATTGTCCAATAAGTTTAATATCTTCGAAAATATACGGTGACAAAAGTTTGTTATGTGAAAAATTAAAGTTCAGACAGTGAACTCCGAAACTACCACGTCGCATTGATGAGCTAGCCATTCTGAGACGGATAACTTTAACGTAAGAGTGTTAATTTTTGCAAATATTTGAATATATTATTTTTCGATGTAACCTATAAATTGTGCTGAATCTAACTGAGAAATATTTTTTTTTGCCGTTCACATCTATTGGTACCAACAAACCCCTACTTGACCCAGTACCCGTTAAAATTGTAGTTTTTTTACCGGTTATTGGTACACGATGAACCCGGTAGCAGACATTGTACCGAAACCCGTTATTGTGTACTTAATACCTTGAAATAGGTCTCATTTTCCTTTGGAACCGTTGAATATAATGCCGGATATTGGGACTTGCATTATAAGTTGCACGCAAAACCCGACATCGTCCTTATTGCCTTTTGTTAAGTTCTCTTTTCCTTCGATTCACTACAATTTTGTTTGTATGTGTAATTTCTGTCTTATAAACTCTTGATTTAGTAATTTATCACCGTTTTTCCGACATTTGAGGCATTATTTTTAATTATACTGCCCTAACGGACCCTCAGAGCCAGAAATCCATGCCATACCTCACGTTTCTTCAAGTTTCAGGCGACAAAACATTGAAATCGAAAGTTGTCAGTTTCTTTCACACTTGTAATTCTATAGTGAGTATCTTGTGTATTGTGTAAATATTATACATATATGTATACAAAGTTCAGTATTATATTTTATTTATTAACTAGCTTTTGCCCGCAACTTCGTTCGCGTGGAATAGTGACTACCAGCAGATTTTTGATTTGACCAATAGATGGCGCTATATGTCCGGAATAATTTTATTTTAATTTTTTTTTGTAATAAAAACTATCCTATGTCCTTTCTCAAGTTTCAAACTATGTCTGTACCAAATTTCACACAAATCGGTTCAGTAGTTTAGGCGTGAAGAAAAGACAGACAGACAGACAGACAGACAGACAGACAGAGTTACTTTCGCATTTATAATATTAGTAAGGATTACCTATTTCACCAGTTGCAGTCACAAGAAATATTTTTAAAGTAAGTATTTATATGACAGCCTATTGAAGAACTACAGACCCATCACACTTCTAAGCCATGTTTATAAGCTTTTTCAAGGGTTATCACGAACCGTCTCGAACAGAGGCTTGATGACTTCCAGCCTCCCGAACAAGGCGGTTTCCGAAGAGACTATAGTACCATAGACCACATCCATACGCTGCGGCAAGTTATACAGAAGACCGAGGAGTATAACTTGCCATTATGCTTAGCGTTTATGGACTATGAGAAAGCCTTCGATTCGGTGGAAATATGGGCGGTACTTGAGTCACTCCAACGATGCCATATTGACTATCGGTACATCGAGGTGTTGAAGTGTTTGTATAATAACGCCACCACGTCAGTCCGAGTACAGGAGCATAGCACGAAGCCGATTCCATTGAGAAGAGGCGTAAGACAGGGGGACGTTATCTCCCCGAAATTGTTTACCGCCGCAATGGAAGACGCCTTCAAGCTCCTGGAATGGAAAGCCTTCGGTTTGCCGATGACATCGTAGTCATAGCAAAGTAGATGGAGGAACTCAGTATGAGGCCTCGACCGAGTTTCACAACGGGTGGGCCTGAATATGAACATGGACAAGACGAAAATTATGTCAAATGTCCATGTTGAGCCCACCCCAGTCTCTGTTGGAAGCTCGGTACTCGAAGTTGTTGACTCATATATCTACCTAGGACGAGTAGTCCAATTAGGTAGGTCCAACTTCGAGAAAGAGGTCAACCGCCGAATCCAACTCGGCTGGGCAGCGTTCGGAAACTACGCAATATCTTTTCGTCCGACATACCTCAGTGCCTTAAGAGGAAAGTCTTCAATCAGCGTGTGTTACCAGTGATGACTTACGGCACCGAAACGTGGTCTCTCACTATCGGCCTCATCTCAAAGCTCAAAGTCGCTCAACGAGCTATGGAGAGGGCTATGCTCGGGGTTTCTCTACGTGATCGAATCCGAAACGAGGAGATCAGTAGACGAACTAAAGTCACCGATATAGCCCACCAGATTAGCAAGTTGAAGTCGCAATGGGCAGGCCATATTGCTCGCAGAGCGGATGGCCGATGGGGTCGAAAAGTGCTTGAGTGAAGACCACGGACTAGCAAGCGCAGCGTAGGACGTCCACCAACAAGGTGGACAGACCTTATAAAGGTCGCCGGAAGACGCTGGATGCAGGTCGCCTCCAACAGGTATCTGTGAAGATTTAAGGGGGAGACCTATGTTCAGCAGTGGACGTCCTGTGGCTGAGATGATGATGATTTATATGACGCTTCTCCCGGGAGACCATGTCCGAGATCTGCGACATGGCCATGCCCCGAGTCCTGCCAGGAAGCGCCCGACGCCAGATGTACTGGTGGTCTAGCGAGCTGGCGTCTCTTCGAGAGGCGTGCGTCGTTCGCATTCGCCCTCCGGATGCGAAGGCCAGGGAAGCAGAGCTGTACGAGGGATGTAGAGCTGCGAACACCGCCCTCCAACTGGCCATCATCCAGGGCTAAGGAGTTGGCCAATGCGGAGTTGCTGGGTATTCTGGACAGAGATCCGAGGGGGCGCCCATACAAAATGGTGCGGGGCAAGCTCCACCCATGGGTCCCCCTCTGACTTAGAGTCTTCGGCCTTAGATGGTGGAGAAGAAGTTTAGCGCTCTGTTCCCATCGCGCGGGGAACACTGGACCACACACCCGAAGACGACGATATCCCCGAGGTGACTGGGGTGGACCGGAGAGTGGCGGTAGCCAGGCTGAAAACCAAAAATATCGCCCCGGGGCCTAATGGCTTGCTTGGTCAGCGCATGTTTAGAGAGGGGCCAGTTCCCACTTAGTTGGAAGACAGGGAAATTGGTCTCCATTCGGAAACCGGGGCGCCCTGCGGACTCTCCGTCCGCATACCGGCCCATTGTGCTGCTCGACGAGATGGGCAAGCTATTTGACAGAGTCGTTGCAATCCGCCTCGTAAAACTTCTTGGGGGGACAGGGCCGAAACTTGCGGACCACCAACATGGTTTCCGCAGGGGGCTCTCAACGATGGACGCCATCATGCACGTTAGCGCTCTTACGACGGGGGACGCTGTTTCCCGGGAGGGGGGGATGGTCGTCTTGGCGGGATCCAGGGATCGGTTCTGGGGCCGCTCTTGTGGAACATCGGCTACGACTGGGTGCTGCGCGCCGACCTCCCAAGCAGCGTCAGTGTAGTATGCTGACGACACGTTGGTACTGGCACAAAAGATGTCGCACCAAGAGGCGGTCGACAAAATGTCGCGCGGGCTTGCGACAGCCACCGAAAGGATCCAGCTGCTGGGACTGGAGGTGGCCTTGCGTCCGAGGCCATATGCTTTCATGGGTTTCGGGGTGGGCCACCTTCCTCTTCACTTTCGTCACGGTGGAAGGGGTTCCCATCGGTGTTCAGCGAGTGATGAAGTACCTGACGTCAGCAAACCCCAGCGGGGCCCAGCAGGGCCAAGGCCTGCCGGGGCTGATTGTTCGGAAGAGTTACCGCGGCCCTGGTACATAAAAGGCCTGCGAAGGAACATGATGGTATTTTGGTCAGTAAAAGTCACACTGACACTCCCTCGCCGCTGCTAATCCACAGTGGGATTTCCTATTGATATGAATTTAGAAGTTTTTTTTTTCAGACAGTCATAACTGATAGGCAGAAGACCATATCTTCGTGGCCTTTACCACGGAGGCAGCGACAGTCAGGCAGTACGGTATCCCACGGTCATCGTTAGATGATAAATTACGCGGCCGCTATTCTACCTCTATAGACTGCTCCATTGTAACGGTGACATCTAAAGGTGAAACCAAAATTATTGTTTTCTTCAAATAGAAACAAATTCGTGATGTCAACTATTACTCATAATTTTATTTATCTAATTACATAAAAACAGTATTTTTTTATAAGTTTTTTTCTTTGCCCTTCTTTATATATTTTACACAGAAACGCAAAAGTCGTATATCTATGAACCTTATCGTAAGCCAGTAGAGTTCAAATTTGCGTTGAAAATTACCGGATTCTGGGACAATTTAACGATTACTAGTACAAATTTACCGGGTACTGGTACAACTAGCCCTTTTTTTATTATTTTTATATCTTTGTTAAAGAAAATTCAAAATAAAATTCAAAAAGCATATTACAATAAAACTAGTTTAAATTGTCTCTCTAGTCATGTAATTATTTTTTTTGTAAGACTTCTAGTGTTAGCATAGCATGTCAGCAAAGTTGGTGAAGTTCAAAACTTAACGGTTACTGGGACGTTTACTAACTTTCCAGTAAAATACATTTTCCTTTACCAATAACAATATTCATTCATTCACATTAATTTTCAAAATTAACATTATGAGTGGTGTATTCCAAACCATCCAATAAACATTGCAAATAATAAAGAATGTTGTCGACATCCAGCTAAACAAGTGAACTCACAAAGTTTGAGTATGCAGGAAGCGAACCATGATGCTCATCAATGTTAATATGTACTTGCACAGTTAAGACAAAAAGAAACCGTTGGCGCGTGCGCGTGCGACAATGAGGAAATGCTTCGGATGTCCCGGCTGACGACATGCGATATTAACTACAAGTATAAGCCAACTGGGAATAACCACTGTGTGCACTTGACTTGACAAATACCTTCATACTTTTACCGACTGTAGTTTTTGAACGAGACAGTTTTATTTATTTGCAGTTTAGATTGCACTTGTTTCTGATTAATTTAGGAGAGGAGAGATACAGATATAATTGCTGTCCTAAAGTCACTTGTATCTCGAATATACATTTCCAAGAATACGACATTTATGTATCTCGGTTGAAATGTTCCCTCACTAGCATCTTAAAGGCAAATGATGACTGCAGACATGCGTCTCACGCAGAATTAGCTACGTAGTAAAGTTATTTTCTGTCTGTTTTAAGAGAGAGCAAACGTCGTTACTTTGCTAACTATAGCGACACTAAGCTCTACATTTCACAGACTGAAATATTTGGACTTCAGAGAAGACTTGAATACCAGAACAAATCGTTGTGCAGTTGTTTCGTGGAATGTGCGTCTTGCTAAACTTCAGTAGAAGACATAAATTTATGTTTTACATCTAGGGCCAACTGCGAACGAAGATTGAAAACAATCTTTCAAAATCAGAAATCGCTAATTTGCCAAGAAGCCTCTGCTCAGGTGCGAAATCGATACCTGCGATCATCACACGATAGGAGTCCGGCTATCGAATTATATCGAGTAATTGTGGTGTTTATGTCGGCAGCGTCGCGTCGGCGCCACAAAACATTCACATTATAAAACATAGAGCTGTCAATATTATTTACCAACTTTTATGACCATCCGATTTTGTATGGGAACGTTAATGTTAGATGCGTTCTTCGTAATGCCTTTATTGGTGTCCGGCCTTCATAGAGTTGACGTCAGTGAGAAAGTGCTTACGTTTGGAGAATTGTATATCGTGACGTATACCGTGAAGTAATTACCTGTCGACTTCCACAACTTGTGTAGGTATTATAATTTTTTAAATACTAAGAATTTCTCTGACGCCAGCTTGTTCAATGTCACCAGTACTGGTAAGTTTGCGGAGCACGTGCAAAAACCCAATCAGTTTGAATAACCACTATTGAACCTCATAGATAGGGGTCAGGCGATTCTAAAAAGGAAACTATATTAACATTTGACCTTCTACCTCATCTGTGGCATTATTGAAAGCAGCCGAGATCGGGCGCCGCGCCGTGTGTTTATTGGATAATGAGGCAATCCCGCGGCGTCCCGCCTCGATCAATTGAATGATTGGCCGCAGTAGTCATAGCTACGTGGAACGCCACACGCTGCCACTTGCCGCCAACTACACTACTATCAAAATCAGAATTCGTTTCGCATTAGGACATCTCTAGTAATTTTTCCATATCCTCTACAAATACGAGTAGGTACTTGGTTCGCTTAAATGCTGAAGAAGCGCTTAACAATATACAAAAGAAAGTTTTTCTTGGAATATCAATGCTTTCCGAGTATACAGAAAAACCCTAAAACTATTACTATATAATTTACTGATTTGGATTCATGGCGAGAATCATGCGAGATCAACGTCTACCGTAGTAACGCTTACGACGACCTTAGGAACAACAAGTAATTACGGTAATCAATCACTGATAAAAGTAGGTAGCCACGGTCTACATACATACATTGATTTGTAATAAGTAAACACAAGCTAATTATGTAAGAGAATATATGTTTCTTATAGTCACGATGAAAAATTCCTAGAGCATGTAACTCCGCTGTGTTTCAAGAATTTCACAATTAAATGTAACTGTTCCAATTAACTTACTTATAGAGAATATTTATTGGTTAACAGTCAAGTGGTTAATTAGGGGAAAATAGCAAATCCGTGGTTCCGCAAAAAACCAATACAATTTGCTGAGGCATACCGCAAATTCAGCGGGTAACCGTAAAACAACAAACTAGCGAGTTTCCCATCGAATTGCATCGGTAACGAGAAGGGAGCGCTTTTCCGCGTTTTTTGAACAAGTGCAGTGAATTTCAGTCGGCCACGGTTGCTGGGCGCACGTGAACTAGCCCAATTAGCTCGGCACGCTGCTTAATTAATGGATTAGCAAGCGCGGATTAGATGCCGCGCGCTCGTTACTGCTGAGAATCACCGCGGGTGTCGCATTATGTACAAACCCACTGTAAACTAGAGTGGATTCCGGGAAACTGAATTAACTTGGCTCATTGTTGTTACTGTGTTCGTGATTGTTGTTTTGGTGCCATCTTTATTGCTATTTGAGCAAAACTTTCATCAAATTCACGTCCATGGGCAATTTATTCAGGCACTTTATCAGTCCCGTGGTAATAAGAACTATCAGCTGATTTCACAATACGAAAAGGAATACTCTACATGCTGAATTCTCACTATTTATTCTGTTTTGTTAGGGGGAAGCATATTGAGCAGTTTTCGACTGGGCAGGTTAGTTTGACTTGTCCAATGTTTTGTCTTCGCCGTCGACTGGTAGTTCCGAGCGGACACAGCAGTAACGGACTGCACAGTTGATCGATCTGAACTAGATCCACGGCATCTATTGCCGATCGTGCGTAACAAACAATTAGGGCAAATGCAATCAAACATTCACATCGTTCTCAAATAAAAGAGGAATGCGTTTTTGTAGGTTTCATGTGAACTTGAATTGGCCGAATTTATCGCAACGATATTCTTTTTAGATAATATTTCTAAGCGAGTAAATAACAGAATTAAAAACCCTTCAGTCTAAATAAAACTAAGTTAGTGTATCAATAACAGTTCCAGACATCTCGAGAGACTCTCATAAAGAACAAAGTTCGGCAATCAACTTAAAGGTTACGTCAGTTCTCGAAGCGATCAAACACAAAATATTGACCTTACCCCGGCTCATGGCTTTCGAACTTTTCCCATAAACTTTGTAAAGCAGTCGTCGACACGTCGCTGTTGTCCGTATTTGTTGGGAGCGGCAAACTGCCAATGCAAACAACTAGTGGTCAAATCCCTTAAGTAGGCAGCGAGTCAATATTTTTGTTAATAATTTAGTGTGCGGTGATTCCCACGGGCCGTGGAAACGTAAGAGAGGGCTCGCTTACAGATCACACCCTCCCTAACTAGGATCCATGTTTGAGCAGTGTTTGGTGACCTGTACGACATCATACACTCCATCGGATCCAAATTTAAATATTGAGCACTACGTATCGCTTACCCAAAAGCCCATCATGAATGAATATTAGGTTCGTGTAATATGAACCTAATATTCGAACGTGTGAATATTTACTATTCACAAAAACAGCGTATCCAATCTCCCAAACAATTACCTTTTAAATAATAATAAAAATTACTGCAGAAGAGCATTTAATAACTTTTTTATCTCATCGGAGTATTCATATAATGGAAGCAAGAAGTTGGTCAATGAACAAATTAACAATACGCGGCTCAAACAAAAGATAATTAAGACGTGATGCAATAAAACCGTTTGCTAATATGCGGGAACAAAGGAGAGCCGAAAAACTGCAAATCGGATAAGCAACGACGTCCAACTTTCATAGAATTGCAAAGAGATAAAATGTCTATTAGCTAACCATGCGTGGAAAGACGTGTGTGCTAACAATGTATGTCTCTTCTCATGCAATCTAGTTAAAGGTCGTGGAATAGTTTGCACACCTCTACAATTAGGTATTCCCTGCTTAGTCATTCCTGATTGGAATGATTCAGCCACTCACAAAAATATTTGAGGTGCATTAGCAGAAGTTTAGTCACATCATGATTAATGTAGACTATCGAATCACTTAACACGGTCATTCATCCGTGGATGTTAGAAACAAATTACTGTTTATTTAGAGTAGTACCTCGTGGTTTTTTGATTACCCTGACATTAAGTTTATAAAATTCTGTACACATACTTAAATGTCAAGTTTACAAATAATAAGGCGAATCAAAACATTCGTAAAATTCATAATTAAGAGATTTGCAACGGTCACACGTTTCGTTAAGAACCTTCACGTTTCTCAAGACTTGCAGTTTATTTAATGAAAGGGAAAATTGTTCTGAAGAAATGGGAGGTCGGTGTGAAGTAGCAAAGCGAGCACGTGGTGCAAATTGCAAACACTACTCTCCATATATTTCCTACTAACTACAGTCATTTTCCCACACCAAGTTATGTAATGCATACCTTCGTCCATTAGATCATTTTGTTTTATAATCAAATGTGAGTAATAGCTAAATTATTCTGCTCCCCACGCGTCAATGTAAATTATCCAACTTGTTAGATTTCAGCGTCAAAGCGTTAATGGAATAAGTAACTAGATCAAAACTGCCAACTTGCATAAATACATATTTAACAGGTACATAATGGGGAGTAAATAGCGTTAACACGCAAATGCTCGTTATATGGATAAGATAAATTAGGATAAACTGCGTCATTCCGCAATATAAAGAAAACTCGTTTAGTTTTCAGAAAATAAGTTATTCTTAAGTTCGTTGTAAATATGTGAGAATTTTTTTTCATTAACCGACTTCCCAAAAAGGAGGAGGTTCTTTTTGGTCGATGTTGATGTGCTGTTTACTTTGTTTGGATAAGTAGGTATATGAGATGCTCTTTTTCATTATAAAGAGTTTTTCTCAAAGCATAATAATGCACATTTCACAGTCATTTACATAGAACAGTCTCTGGTAACGACAGCAACCCATCGCCTATTCGTGTAATCAAAGGTTAGAACTGCTGAACTCTTATTGACTACTAGCTTTCGCCCGCGGTTTCACCCGCGTCCCGTAGCCGGATGGTGACAAAAACTATCCTAAAACCTTTTCCTGGGTCTAAGTTACCTCCCCTCTAAGCCGTTTTCATGTTATGTCGTGACAACGGAAAGCGGGTTTCATTTTTATATTATATAGATACAGAATAGATATAGAAGACAAGATAGAAGATTACTTTGTTATATTTATGGACTCATAGTTCTCCGCAGGACCAAGTTGTGCAATTAATTATTATAGTAGGTACTATTTAATTCACAAATTGCCTCCATCAACGAGTTAGCAAATACGGATTTTGTTAGAGCGCAGGTTTCGCATGATACGATAAATTGCGTGTCGAAATTGCTACCTGAAAATAGGGAATCGTGTTAACTGCACTGTGGTACGTTGATGTAAGAATTCCAAGCACAAATTGATGCAAGGCTATTGTGTGAACATCGAGTGCGAAATGTGGAGCACTAATATGAGAACAGCAAACATTTGTGGCTTACACACAAACCGTTCTTATTGAAAAAATAATTACCACTTAGTCGGCGGACAGTTCATTGTAATTCTACAACAGAGATCTAATAGCTTGGGTAAATAATAAAAAAAAAACTCAAATTCCTTGGCGCCTACTGATTTGCCCAGAAGTCGACCTCATTTTTTGAGTCGCGGGTCTCGGTACCTAGGTACTGGGTTCGACCCCGGGAAGGTTTCATATTATTAATGTTTTGCAGAAGTCACTTTCATGACCATAGATAAATCATAACTTTTGAACTTTTGAATTTTAAAAAAACAACATAATTTTATACAGATAAATCATAATCAAAAGCCTGCAACATAGGTTCTAACAATGAACGGACATGGAAACATTGAATGAATAGGTGCAACAATGCGAGGCAGCTCTTGATTCCGTAGATGACAGTATTATGTACACAAGGCTGGCATTACGGATGGTCTCTCATGAACGGTGCAGTCTTGACAAAGGGCGCGACGCACCAAAACAATAACAATGTCGGCGCGTGCGCGGCCTGCGTAAGTCTAACAAATTGTTTCACATTTCCGATAACAACGCTGTATGTAGTGCTGTGTTGATTGCACCTGTAACAGAAATTTTGTGTCAATTGCCGAAAGAAAAATTAAAATTAGAGAAAGCTTTGCAGGCAATTAAATTACTACCAGTAATTATTGTCACTAATTATTTTATTAGATATGTACAAGTCCTGACGGTGTCTTTGCCGAAGGTATGTATTTTTATTATTTTAGTGAGCTGCTTCATTAAATTTAGTAGTACGATAAGCGACAGCGGTTTACAATAAAGTGAAATCAATGAATCATACATAGAATCAAGTACAGGCACATTTGATATGCAAGAAACGGTTGGTAACAGAGTTTAACGTAGGTAATGAATATTAATTAATTAAGTAACTACATCATTGAAGATTCCTTTGAACAGTGATTCACAATGTCAGGTCAAGTTCCATTGAAGACTTCCGTCACATTAGATTTTCAGTGAGTTTATGAATCACGGCGGGTGAGTGGAAACGCGCCGCATTCCGGAAGGTAAGCGGACGGACATGAATGACGCTGTAGGTGTACTGTGCGCAGTGCACCTGGCCATAGAGTATGGTACAGGCGCGCTTCTAGTGTGTAGGTAGGATACAGTTCTTAAATTAGACTACCTAATCCAGCGGTTCCCGAATTCTTTTGGCTTCGGAACCCTTTTCTTTTCACCATTTTTCGGCGGAACCTTAGCTTAAGTAAGAAGTAAACTAAAGACGTAAATACACTTAGGTACGGCTCGTAGCGTGTGGTAGCGCACCAAATGGTTATATGGTTAGAGACATATTCAGTATACTCAGGCGTAGCATGGCTATCTGCCACACGGGCCAGAAAACAATTTAGCCGCCCTTGACTTTGTGTATTATGTGAATAGTTTTCAGTTTAAAAACTGACAAAGTAAACGCAAAAAGAAATAGATTGGGTTTGTACAGGTGCGAGGCGAGCGAGCGCGATTTTTTTTAACTAAAAGAATTTCCAAACACCCGCTAGCATTGAAAGACATTCAATGGTAACCGATATCGCGAGCGAAGCGAGCGCGAATTTTTTTTAGTTTAAGTACTTACACAAAATAAAAAAAAAACACTGTAAATTAATAAGGTCTCAAAAAGTACAATATCCACACAAAAAAGCGAATGCAAATGAGTAAGAAGCAGCTAGCGAAGAAAGCGCTATTGCTTTTTCTGAACCAGAGGAATAAAAAATAAACATCAAAGGAAGCAATTAAATTAAATGAACATAAAAGCATCACAGGCAACATGGAGTCGCGAGCGAAGCGAGCGCGAAATTTTCGGATTCGCGAGGTGCAAAAATTGGAAATAATGTCACTTTTTGATTCATGGTAAAAATAGCCACTGGAAATACTCGTATGCCGTGTCATTTCACGTCCTGTCAAATATATGAAAACGTATAATCCTGGCGATGAAATAAGCCCAAAAAATGCGGTAATTTTTGGCCGACTCGCTACCTATTTTTGCCGATTGCCGAAGACCTGGAGTTATTAAGTTAATCTACAATTTGTAAAAAACGGAATTAAATTATCTGCTGCCGTGGCCTTCCCCCGCCACTTGTCGCGAACTCGTACTTACACTCGCGAGTGGTACCCACCTACATGGTGCCTAAATGGAATTTTGGAATGCAATATTTAAAACTATTTAATTGAAAATGAATAATAATTTAATATTGTCAAAAGTGAAACGATTTACCATATGGAAATCTTGAATTTTCCACGGAACACCTGAGGGCCTGTCACGGAACCTCAGGGTTCCGCGGAACCCCATTTGGGAACCGCTGACCTAATCGAATGCTACTGATTATAACATAGTGTGTATACCTTGGTTATACAGGCTACGTTTTGGAAATGAACAAAAAATACCCAATCGAATTTCGTAATGTTATAATAAATGAGGAGCCAAAATGAATGCCGCCCCAAAATAATGATAAATCTTACGATAAGAATGATCTTGTAGGTTATACTTTTTGCAGATCATTAAACTGTAGGAAGTACGACGTACTTAAATGGTCTAATTTTGTATATAGAGTATGCAAAATCTGTCGCCATTTAAAATCTACAGCCATATAAAATGGACCGCCAAAGGTCCAAATTCATTCTCAATTAAATATTCACACTAGTAGGCCTAACGTTAGAACAATGAACTGACATTTCCGCAATAAATAGACGTGTCTATAAATCTCAAGGCTTAGTCTATGGCATCAATATCGTTGAACGAATTGAGAAGGCAACCGGGCGTCTTGTACGTGAGGTAACTGCATGATACACGAAGCGACTGCAGAATGAAATCGTTCATTCATTACTACGCGCTAGGTACAATGACATCGGTTTTTGAAAGAGATTTTTTGTAACCAATTTCATTAGCTAACTACTTGTAATTACGATCAAGGTAACAAGTGGGCAATGTAGTACAACTGTTTTGACAACAGTTGCTTTAAGCTTATACGTAGCTGTATCTTTTTAGATCAATCACTGTCAATTGAATTTGATTAAAAATATAATTGTATATTTTTTGCTTGGGATTTCAATAGAATCCTAGTTATAGTAATACGGGTAAATTGTAGCTATACGAAAAAGTTTTTTTTTTTGAGTTTTGAACGCTTATTTGCTTTTCACAAGCTCATATAATAGAACAATAAGCGCAGTAAACGAAACGTAACGGGTGTCCCGGTGTTTAGTGTTTACAATGGATACAGAACGTGAGAATTTTGTTTTAAACCAACATTATCCGGGACTTAGGAGGTGCCCTACGTGCCAGTACAAAGAAGGCACACGACAGTCCAAATTTTATATTTTATTGAGTAGGCGGCTTCACAAAAGGTGTCATAAACAATGAATATCTATTGGCCGGTGTAACACATTAAGCCGTAGAACCTACATAGAGTCACGTAATTATTTTTGGATGAAATAAAGCAATTGTTAGCTTTGGAACTCGTGGGAAAGGCTTTTTTTGTTTAACTTCCCAGCGATACTTCCTGTTTAAAAAAAAGACGAAGATGAAAGAATTTAAAGCTTTGAAAAAGGACATTGCGACTGACTGTATGACATTGCTGAAACAAGAAATAGAACTAATTGCTTTACTTTACTACACGACATCCTTTAAATACCTTTAAGCACGAAGTTACTCATGAAAACATGCGTATTTGTAGCGAACTATCTATAATACTGGTAATTTGTAATAGCTTCACTTCAGCAGCTCTTGAGTGATTAAGTACAATATGATCGATGGTGGGCCGACATCCTGCGGACATGCTTCCGCCCCTCCATTGTCCTCCACCCTCGTTACCTCGCAATGAGTCCTCTAAGTGCGTCCCGTACACCGCTCGTTTCAAGCATGGCAATGAGCTGCGTCACCATACGTGTATTAGCTATCAAATCGTTGAACTTTAATTAACTTTTGTACACCTTTCTATGCATTTTTCCTGTTTGTATATATTATGTGTCGTTATAAAACTCTGCAGGTAATTAGGTTCCGCCAAGTGCCAGTGAATATGTACTAACATTGTTTATGATCCCATCAAATAAAAAAGTGATATCGTAAAAATTTTATCTCACAGTCACGTCGTTGCTCTTAAGGAACTGTGCTTAGGAATCGCTTTAGGAGAATGATTTTATTACTTCACAAATAAAGACATTTCATAAACCACGGCTTAAAATAGCAAAGCAATTGTTATTTTCATTCTCACTTTAAATGGAGCTCACTCAATATTTAAGTATTCCAATTTAATAGCACTTCAACATGAAAAGGGAAGTCCGATAAATGCTAATTGGTGCTTAACAACTGCTTAAACGGCCGTAAAAAAGACTTTAATCGCTTGCGCAAGCGATCAAGCAAAATGGTTCGGTGTCCCCGAACGTTACGCGAGTGTCGACTGTGTTCTTCACTAATCTATACGATAATGGTGTTTGCTGTAATTTTATGTAGAACAGTTTTTGAAACGGCTTTTAGCAATTAGCCAAGCGTTGACTGTTATTAAAGCTATTATGTTGGTTTGTTTAGGTAGGTAATTATGATTGTTTTCCTCTTTGAGAATATTGATAAAATAAACAGCATTTATTTTAACGTGTTATATGAGGTACTTATTTAAAAAGTTAACAAACATAAGTAATTGAAATACATATTTAATTAACATTGCCACTTTTCGTGTAACTACATCATTTTTTTTTTGCGTATACGTCCTTTAAATAAAGAAAATATCTCTTTAAAATTATGAAAAAAATCAAAGTTTTTGGACTAGTTTATACACGTCACCCCTCAGGCACAGGGGTGGTGCCGGCAGGTGCGCCGACGCACGTGCGCCGCAGCTTTGACGCCGCCTAGGATTAACTCATATGATTTCTATTACAAAACCCACCAATTTAAGAATTTGGGTTATGAGGCCAGGCAAGATTTTGTTCAAATTAGTTTTGAATGTGCTGCTGAATATGATTTCAATCTACATGATTTCTTCACTAACACACACGAATTAGAAAATTAAAACAACCAATTTATGAATGGTTATCTTCATATATGACAATCTTCGTCTGCGTAAGTATTATGTACATTTTTGTTTCTGAAAAAGGGCACGTTAATGCGCCGAGTTAACAGATTTCATGCCCTTATTAGTTTCAAGACGAAAGAATGCAGTTTTTACCTTGCGTTCGCTGGCGCATACCTAATCAATTTATAGTCAGGTAGCTATAAAATAGAGCATTCCTTAAAGTAATGTCCATTTACCGAAACTTGAAGAAAATGCCCGTCTGACCACAATAAAATTACCAGTAGTCGACATGACCATGCTGTATGAAATAATTGATGAACAACTAGAGTGCATTAAAAGTAAAAAAAATCAAAAGAATGACTGCGGTTTACAATACATTTTTGAGTCCACCTGTTTGAGCACATTATTTAACGCTCCGATAACAATGTTGAACATATAATAGTAGTAGTCCGGCCATTACTGGGATGATGAGGCACCTACACAATTCAAATTAACGCGCGTGCCCGCTCTAAGTATTGTAAGTTGGACTTAAGTATAGTGCACATGAGAAGCATTTAAAGTCAAGTATTAAATACATAATAACTTATAACGTACCTTTTGGTACACATAGAACGAAAAGAAAAACTAAGATGAAATGGAAGAGAAGCCCTAGAGTTTTTGAAACATTTACTATTCATTTTTTCAGTCTTCACCAATTTCCTTATCAACAAGGAAATTTCACAAACGGTAAAAACCACAAAGCAAATAATTTTGTACTCACGTTGGGAATTTAAGATCACGTTTTTCAAGTTAAACAAATGTAAACAAGTCCTAAGTCACGGTGAAGGCGTAACTAGTTCGCTACCAGACAATGGCTGGCGACAATGGTGGCAAGTCACCGTGGACCGGAGCAAGTAGCATGTTGTTGCCACAATGTTACTCGACACTCAGCTCAAACCTGTCCTCCATAGACTTGGTTACTTACTCTGCTTTGAGATATTTATTACAGTTTGCACCGAAATAGGAACCATCTTGTTGTGTCGCTTCAGTATTTAGACGCCTACATTGTCATCAAAATTTGAATGTGTTTGGCAAGCATGCAATGGATTTTCCTGTTCATTTAACAATGAAAGTGCATTTTGTTATGTGTACTCTGAGTTCAGCATATGTGCATTATACAAAGACGGTGTAACCTATATCAACAATTGAAAACATAGGACCACCCCACCCCTAATTGCAGTGAATGCGATTGCACACATGCTTACTGGCAGCGGTAGAGGCATGTCAATCCTTGTCCACCCCTAAGGACACTCAACTTTAAGAACGCGCAAGTACAATCGGCCGGAAACGGAAGGCGCGTGTTTCGCGATCTCTCGGCGAAATTCGGGCGGCAGCTGCGCGCGCGCCGCCACCAGCTGCTATCTAATAGGTCATTTCCGCTTTGTTTACCGTGCTGTGCAGACGTCCAGTTCAATGAGGCTAGTATAATTTCTCAATAAAATAAGATTGCTTTCTATGGCTGTAATGGCCCTGAGCTATAAACAAGGGGAGAGCTATGAAAGCCTTAGCTAGACTTACTCTAGACGGTGTTATGTGGGGTAGGACTTTTGTTTAGTAACGGCTAATTGTGATGGCTGGATTGCTTAAACAACTACCTACGATCCCGCGCAAAGGCAATTCATTTGCATTTCATATTAAGATATTTTTATGAAATGAAAAAATGCAAGCCGACGATTATTTTTAGTCAGTCTTGGGGGAGGTACTGAGCGCTTCCGTCAATTTATCACCTGGATTAGAAAAAATGATCTCGGGGGACGGTTGATAGCATAAGGGAATCCTCAGACAAATTATTATTTTTTTTTTTCTATTTTTGGAACAAGCAAAAAGTGTCGTGTGCCCTAAAAATAAATATGTACCTATTCATTTCTCGCTATAAGTAATTTTTGTTTTATGAACTTCAGTTAAAACGGAGCATATAAACAGATGTCCTTTCATATTGCTTTCCTTTCTAAAAATATCATTAGAAGCGTGAAGCTTTTTTGGTCGATGACAAATATCTGTTGTAGCTGTCAGGCATCATTAATTCCGCGTGTTTGCGACAAAAGGAAATTTAATAAAGCCCCACGATTTATGGACTGTCCTGACGACCACAGGAAGTATCACTAACGCAAGCTAGACATTAAGTGGTTTCCTCCTCGTCGAGTTCAGTTTGCGGCGATTTTTAATTGACACTTAACCTTATTTCTGCTCTTTGTCAGTAAGCAGTTTTCATTGCGTATTTGCACTTAAATAAGTTACAAAATGTTATAGTCAATAAAACTTCAGTAGAACTGCAATAAATGAGCGGGTGAGGTTTTTGACTGGTTTTCTATTTAATGTTTTCTTGACAGAACACATTCTTAAGAAAGGGGAAGCCTCAAGTAGACATCGAGGCTTTTTTTGCTGAATCACTTGAAGTTAACCCCTCGGCTGCGAAGTGCATATGTCAGTAAAAAGTAATTCGATTACTCGAAGAGCGCCTTTCCATCTGTCGAGTGTGTCGAGCCCCTCGGTCGCGGGGGCCGCAAAAAGCCACGCGCCCAAATACCTTCTTCCGCCAACCTGCTTCCGCTGCACAAACATTGCTATCGCTGTTTATAATTGCTGATATCGACTTTCTTATGTGCATCTGCTCCTTTGTCTCGCGTCGTCGCATCGATTTACTTTACGAATTTTATCTGAAATACCTTATGAAACATTTAATATAATCTGGTTGGTGTTCAACTATTAAAGATTCTACCTGTGCAATAAGGCAGACATTGAGACTATTCCCAAAGTAAACCTTTCTTCTTCTAAAAAGCCGCACAAAAAACACTCTATTTACGGATGTACGATATCGATAACAGCGTTTCTGAGTGAAAACATCCGAAAAAGCTAGTAATGTGTACATCTGTTTGAGCTGGGCACGGGCGGTGTTGAAATATCGCATCGTCAAGATACGCTGCGTGCGACCGTGGCCGCCCGACCCGGCCCGCTAACTGCACCGATATGTTGATGTTATTTTTATCTAAACACGCACATCGTAACTCTTAAGTATGTTTATATCTTAGTAAACATGAATGAAAGTGTATCTTATGAGCTTTATTGGCTTTTTATCTCGTCATATTTTATTTATCGCTTTTATACGGGTCATTGAGTAAATTATGTTCTTATCAGTTCCAAAACAATTATGTACCTATTATGGATAATCTTTTATGGCATTACCTATCTACGATCATAGTGAATTTAATAATACAGATAACATCTCCTTAAACTTTGTTCCATAAATAGCACACAATAACTGACCTACTTCTCTTTGTTGCAGGTATGTACGCATCTCCAATTCCACGGGCAAGTAACAAATGACAGCGAAACATTAATTACCGGGAGCACCGTGTAATCTTATTACAACGTTTGTGTAAAATGAGATTACGCTCATAACGCGTTCTGACTGCCATGATCTATTATGTTCCTCTGTAATCCTATTGTCCCAACACGGGGTAACGCCTGGCAAAACCACCTTATCTCTCACTTATCTCTCTACGGTAGCAGGAATAGCAGATTAAGTAATCTATTCAGTTATTCTGTTACCTCGCTATCAGCTGCATCGCGTTTGTCTCCTAACACGTAAGGGATGGTATCAATTTGCAATACAGTAACATTATCGAGTTTATGGAAACTCCCTATCTGAATGAAGAGCTTTTTATCCGGGGACTATCTTCTATCGTCCCTTGGGTGTCGTATATTCGCCCTTTAAGGTTAATAGGCTCTAAAGGTTCTTTTGAATGGGCAATCTTATATTGTATTGTGATAGTGGCGATAGCCCTTCTAATAAAGGGCACGATAAACAGATGTTTTCATTAAGTTTTCCTGTTGTTGTTCAAAACAAGTGATTTTATTAAGGCAAGATTATTCGTGTTACCTTACCTTAAATTTAAATAATATTCAATCGTTACCTTTTTCAAAGGTGCAAAATCTTTGATGTCCATCGTATACAAATATAATAACCACAAAATGTGTTCTGTACTGATCACATTATTATTCATATTATCCAGTGGCGGCTGACAAAGCCAATCCATCAGTATTTGGGCCAAATCTCTAACATCTGTTAGGCAAGGTGTCTTTACTTGCAATGTTACCATTCAATTATATTACCACACGTCTCACACGTGTGCCTGAATTTACAGTTTTTTCTACAATATCGTGCCTATTTATACTTTCTTAATCCAAACTTAGTTTCATATGTAAATTGTTTTTTTATTCGATGCAGCAGTATGAAAATAGTTTTTGGGAAATTAGGGATAATGAATTCGTTGAGCAATTTCGTAGACATGAATTTCAAATTAATCCTTGACTCTTTAATTTAGCTACATTTATTTTAAGTAAACACACTAAAAACTGTTTTTTTTTTCATTAGGCGAGTCTTACCAATTTTTTTTTCCTAATATTATGCCTCCTACTACAAATTATAAGTAACCTTTGAAAGTTCACTTACATAGCCGGCGTCGGGCGCAGCAAGGGGTGCGCCATCACGGGCCACCATTAGCCGGCTGCTAATGTATTTTTTCTGAGACATGTGCTACTACACTGCTAATTTACCAATAGCAAAGGTGTTCATCCGCCGAGCCGCACAGATTTAACATGTGTCGACATCCAAACATCACATTTGTAACCAATCTTTGCAAAATCTATTCTTGTTAACTTTTATCTGATTTGATTTCAATTTTGTTTGAAACGTTATAACCTGCACTGGGAGGTCGTTTTAAAAACTGTTATCTGGAAAGATTTAATAGAGGTTTTTAAGTCTTCGGACATTTCCAAATATTGAAGGAAAGAAGCAGCTTGAGATAAGTAAACTGTTATCTAGATCAGGACAACTGATAAACAAGAGACAAAAAAAAAACAATCTAATAAGTTTATTACAAGCTTTTAACGCGCCCCGTGGCGTCGATATCGTAAAGTTTCTAAGTCGTACTACACTTATGGTGAAACCCCATGACGCAGCGGTCATAAATACCGACCACTACCCCAAGCAATGGGTTCCGGAGTTAATATCGTACCTGCGCTCTTAGGGGAGTTCGCAAGCTTTATTAGGAAAAACAATTCGCGAATTGAATTCGTCCGAAGGGACGGAAGCCTCTTACCGTGCATTCAAGCTACCGTATGTAGCAATTATTTTTATTACCGGCATTAGAGTAAATAGTTGGCTCGTGCCATTACTTCGATTGTGGCTTTAACCCGTCTTTACCGCTTCGTGGAATAAATGGAGTAAATGCGGCATATTGAATTTTCATCGGCCTTGAATGTGTTACGGATCTCGGTGAATTGTTTTTGTGTATTGTTTTATGGCCGTATGGCATTTGGTATTATGAATCGAACCGAACTCAGTCAAGCTGGAGTAGAGGCGTGGAATTCAAGTCGTAGTACTCTTTGGGTTGGAGTTTTCTTCTTTTTAGTTATTTAACTATCAAAACTAAGTAATAATTAACACGTTACCTGACCTTATTACCATTGAAATTAAATGACTTACCTACCACTAATTAAAAAATTACACAAAGAATGAAAGTAACATTTGACCGCTGAACAGTCTAATTATCACTTTGGAGAAGATAATCTTTTAAAAGCTCTCGTCATTCCGTTAATAAAGACACTATTCAGTTGTATGTATTTAAGTCGTACAGCGGAAATGTTATTCTGATTCATATAATTGCCAGCGTTGCCTCAGTGATTACAAGGTACACGTAATCGAGCCAAAATCGCCCCAAATTTTTGTAGCACAATAGTTCGGACACAATCGTACTATGTAATGCCATTTAATTGGTCGTGTCGCATTCATGTAGGACATTTTGCTTTGAATACAAAATTGGGACACGAAACCCTTATTTTCAGCCCAATTGGAGTCTCTATTTTATTTTATTTGTGCTTATATGTAGGTGAGTACAATTTGCTTTCGTAGCAAATAAGTATAAATATTTGGTTGGTTTCTGGAGAGAAAATCCCAAAATTATGTTTCTTCTATGGTGTCCGGGTCAAGTTTCGGAACTTGTAACGTTAGTCATTTGCAAAAAATAACGTTTATAGCATAATAAAGTAAGCTGGTTTTGGGACAAAAAACAGGACGGCGCCACCAGGCCTGACATGTCTCAACAACATAGATCATTCTCGCGTCCTAGATAGAAAGTAGATAAAATATATTTATGAGGGAATATTGCCTATCACTCTGCTCTAACAGCACATAACTACGCACGTTTGACTCAACCTATTTTCGTAATGTTTTCTTCCAACTTGCAAGTTTGCGTAGCGATCCATTTCCCTAAAATATAGTCATGCTATTGTTCTTAACCCTTATTTGCCGTCTTGCGTGAGTATCCCGATTACTTCCCTTCCATGTTTTATGCATGAGATGAGAACAAATGGCAAATGTATTCAGGCGGTGGTCAGAAGCCAAGTTTTTGTTTATTAGCAAAAATAAAGGCTAGCTGCAGCTATCAAACATGAATTACTCAGACGGAGTGGCGCCGGAGCGCTCTAGAGGTAGAATGCTAGGCATCATCACTATGTAAATGTTATCTTGTTATGATATTTTTTGTCGCGTGTTTGTGGCGCGATGATCGTTGATATAAAGTCGACGATAAAACCTCTTAAGTGTGACTGATGTGGTTCATTCGTGAAAATATGTAAATAGTTGGAGACTTGCTTATTTCGGAGAAATTTTCTTGGGCTGTTTTATATTCTCAAGCTTCTTTAACAAATTCGGTGATGATAAATTATTGCACAACCATTCTACTATACCAAGAATTGCTTATAATATGACAATAAATAGCAAAGCAAACTGAATAACAGAAAAACTCGAGCAAGTCCATAATAGTTGGCAGTAAGTTTGAAGTACCAACTACATGAAGCCCATCAAAAGCGGAAGACGTTAGTCGCGACGGCGGCGGCTGCCCCGGCTTTTTACCCTCCCGAATATTTATTGCAATCCGATACACGCGCACCAAGTCTCGCAGACGAGGGGGAGCAAATCGTTCTACTATTCAACCAACCAGTTTTCTACTGGTACGATGTCAATCTGTGATTTTTCATCCTCAAGTAAATTTTCGATAAATGGCCCCTTTGTCGTATTTTTTGTCTTATTTATGGTTATCGTTCGTGACTAGGGTGAGTTAGTAACTAATAAGCAATGGTTCTATTTTATTTGGACGAGCTGAGATCAGACGTCTGACCTCGTTTCGTGCAAAATTAATGAGGGACATGGAAATATGGCGTGGCGTAGCCTGTTTTTTATCCTTCTAAAGTACCTAATGTAACTTGAAGTAAAATTTGAGATCCCTAAATATTTTGACTGTATGACACATAGGTAAGTGTAAGTAAGTAAAGTTTTTAAAACATGATAGGTTAAAATAACCTACCTAAAAACGCTACTGTTCAAAGTTACTGAAAGTCACATGAAACCACGTGAAACTTATGGTAATTTCCACGAATTAAAATTAACGGCGTCATGACCTGAAAAAAGGTCTTGCATGTTGAAACGACTCTTTGCTACACGTCATATTTTCCATCGACAAAATATAATGTACGGGAAAATGAGAAAAACGCGTGTCGACGCGGTCAATGCCTCGTCGCGCCTGCCCTGCCTAGCGCACAGTCGGTGCTGATAAAACATAACTTATTACTGGTTTTATTTCATTCCAAATTAATGAGGTTAATTAGTGCGCAAACATTCACCTTCGTTTAGTTTTGATGTTTAAGGATTAATAGTTTGTTATAATGGTAAGTTTAGTATTACAAGTATGTAGGTACCGTACCTAAGTATTAAAAACCACTTCTCCCAACTTATTTACGTCCTCGAGAGTAATCCTCTATTCGATTAAAATTAATTATCCTTCGCAATTTTCTATTTCAATATCCTTCAGCAAATAAACGTCCGAATATATTATAAAAATAATTGCAGACTGTTCGTATTATTATAATTGTTACATGATTCCAAAGATTTTTATCGCTTTTCAATTTTCTGTGCTATAAAAATAATGTTGTTTAATTTATATAATTTGGAAGTAATCTCAATGGGTTCTGTTGTTACGACTACTTAATTGCTATGGTGGTCACATAAATATTGCGGATAAGCGATAGAAGGGAAGTCGGCTTGATTAGCTATGCGGGCTTCTTATATCACCACATAAACATAAAACACGTAATGAGTACAACCAAACAAATAAATGTTTAATTTAACCAATATAGTTGTTGTATCTATTTAAAGAGAATCATATTTTACATTTCAATTCATCCAATAAGTAAAGAGTTCAATTAAAGATTGGCAATCTTACGTAGGTAATTAAAAATTCTCATATATTTTTATTTCTGAAATCTATGTACTTTTAATTGAAATAGGCACTGGAATGTAGAAATAAGGCTTTTAAATTAAATAAACTTAGAGGTTGGAACTCGCTGTTTAAGTACCTAAGTGTTGTTTCGCATGTATGGAACGTACAGAAACCACTTTTCAGGAGATTTTATTAAATTGATTTTCGCACTGAAATACTTAACGTTTCCTGTAGCCAAGATAAGTATTGAATACATATGTGAAATACATATGTATATTTTGGAAATGAAGACCGAATCTGAATATGTGCATGCTATTTTCAACCGACTTCTTCTAAAACAGATGCCTATTCTGTGGGTAGTTTCTCAACTTTTCTCGTCATTTCCCCGGCTTGTTTGCAACGAGCATTCTGCTCAAAGGAAGTGGTCGTGTGCTTACTAATGAGCGCATAATGAAAATATAATGAGCACCCTTTCTTCTTCTCAGACATGGCGGGTTTCTTGTAGCTTTATGTGGACCAAAAGTACTTACTTCATACTGAAATTTTAAGGAAAGTTTTCTTTAGGTTATAATGTAGCACTCGTTCTAGCTGGCGATTTAATAAATCCTTGGACATTTCTAGTATTGCGAAAATTGCCTTCACTTAGGCCATTAATTTTGGCTATTAAAAACCTACGCTTAGCCTTGGAGTCCTACACAGAAGAAATACGCATTTATGCCTTATTATTTCGATATTAGAAAGGAAGAGTAAAATCGTTAAATAATATCTATAAATAGCTTACTTACATAAAAGATACGGAAACTGTCGTGTTTACAGCATTTTGCCATCTAAGTAAGTATTGACTAAAACGTAGACTTTCTTCGATTATGCGCTATTATTGTCAATTCGTTCTTATCTGACAGAGAAAGCTTCCGATAAAAGAAAACGTGGGAGTCTGCTACAGAAAGTTTCATACAAAACGTCAACATTACAATACTGCAATACAATTATATGCCACGTTTCTAGTGCCATATTGTTTTTTGACGTAATTAGTTCAGCACAATTGAACGTCAATTGAAAGAAACTATATCGCCACATTGTAATTTCCATTTTTGTTTGTTTCACTTTGATTTCATATTACACACCATATAAGAATGAAAATTGATAGTCTACTTTTGTCCGATTGTTCACGGCCCACTTTTTGCATGTCTTCGGTATTTCGGGTACCGTTGACATTCAACAATGTTGTAAATGCGGTACATTCATAATTATTTATTTTAAGTAAAAACATCAGTATGTGGGATGTGTGGCGCGCACTGCATGTGTATGGGCATTGCGTCCACCTGCGCATGCGCAGCGCGGCCGGGCGGACGCGTGCGGTCACTAACGTTACAAAACCTCCTCGCGACTTATCCATGAATTATTCAACTTAACATCTCGTTATTTTATCAATTAAATCAACGCGATAAACACTCTGAATTAAGTTGTGGAAACATTACCGTCGTTAGTACAGCTTCGAGACTAGTTTCCACATGTAACAGACGATAAAAGTTGTAAGTTTTTCTTGAATGGATTTTTTCGTACGAGATTATGTCGTATGGGAAGAAACTTTGTCAAATCATATAACCATAACTGGTTTGAAAAAAACTACAAAATTCAATATTCATAAAAACGTGCAGGAGTGCTGTCATAAAGGAAGCATGCCTACACGAGCATGTTGTATGAACGGCCACATTAATAACTCTGATGCGACAAGAAGCGGTCCGCACCTCGTCGCCTCCGGTGTCCTCTCGATCCTGCCCAGTTTTTGTCCTCACATGCCAGCAGAGTTCGCTGAGCGCCTCATGCGTATGAAAGAACACCCACACATATCCTTTAAAAAATAAAAATAGGTACTATTTTATTTAATTGCTTTTTTGAATGACATATTTAATTATTTATTAGTATTGTAGATCATCAATGCTATCAGCAAAAACAAAAGAACAGCCTGTGAAAAGACTGCTAAAAGTACCTATGTGGCAAAGTTTACCTACATATGATGTTAGATTCAGACAATTAGAATGTCGTTGGAATGTTCCTCTGTATAATCCTTGAACATGTATTATGAAGTAAAACAAGGGAGTGTGGCAGTAATTACACAGGCAGCTCGGCTACTCTACATGCTACGAGCGTGTAGACGCCGCTCGTTACGCTTTCTAAACATTATTTTGTTGCTACGCTTTTATTGTTATAATTTTAACTATAGTAATGAAATTATTTCGGGTTTTAATTACGCAATGTGGCCCACCCACATTAGAACAGTTAACGTTTATTACACTAATCTCTTAGCAGTACCTTCATAATAAGTATTGATGTAAGTAGAATACGCCTAATACATATTTAGGTCAGGTGCTCGATTTTTTTTTACCGTTGATTAGAATAAGGTAAGTAAACAGTTAGTGATATTTAAGTAACAGCGAAAACCGACCGCCAACGCATTGCTTTATAAAGATTTTGGCGAAAAAAGAAAGTCTGTTTGCAAACTTCGTATTGTGGCTTGCCACCTGAATTTATATTTTATGGGTACCTTTTTTTTTTTTTTTAGCGACGTAAAATCATCAAATGACCCCTCCCGCTGTGGGTTAGCAGCGGTGAGGGAGTGTCAGACTCTTACTGACTAAAATCGTCGTGTTCCGTCATAGGCCTTTTATGTACCAGGGCCGCGGTATCTCTTTCGAACAACCCGCAGCCCCGGCAGGCCTTGGCCCTGCTGGGCCCCGCTGGGGTTGCTAACATCTCTTTGAGGAGCGCGTGGAACAACGCGCGCCGTCGACACGGGTCTGTCGTCTAGAAAGACAGAGGGACGATGAGCCACCCGAACTCACCGCCCACAGACCCACGCCTACGGTGGCCGGGAGTCATCTCGCGACACCCGGCGCCCATGGTGTCTACCTGGTCCAGCGCGGCGGCCGGGATGAGAGGTGCGAACCCTCTGGCGTTCCGCCTCCTCCTTCTCGAGCATGACCGCTTCGCAGAAGGAGGCGACGGCATCCCATTCCCTCTCGCCCCGGACCATGGCCTGAACCAAGGCCGGACGCGAGAGGTCGCCGCCGCCCAAAGCCTCGACGAGGACCCGGCGATTTTATGGGTACCTAAAGAACACAAATCACATAAACTTTCTATTTCGCTTTTTATTTGCAGACTTCCTCATTTCTGTGTCTTTGTCTGCCTAAAATACCAATACCATTTCGGTCTACAATAAAAGAAAGCCGCCAGTCAGTAACGGGAAGCATAAAATAAAATGTTTCAGAGATTTTCCACGTTATTCACACAGTTTGATATAAGTTCAATCATATCAACACTGGCAACAATTGTAATTCTGATGTACCTAGGAAGTGTTTCTCTGGATCGGACAAGAGTTAAAACGTAGTGTCAAACGGATCCGTGGGAGCATTTTAGTGAGTGCGTGTGAACTGCGCGCGACAATAGGCCGGGTACACACATGATGCACAGAGGAGCTCTGATTTAGAGGAGACATTACGTCGAACAATGTCGGATCGCTGTGGCGCAATCTTACGATAATTACGTGCCATTGCGTAGGACGCATGGGAACCTACGACCTCCGTCGCACTAAAGCCATCCTTGTACTTGAACTAACAATACTTGCCATTCATATATTTATAGCACCAATTTTCTAAACATAATATCTAGAAACAAAGACATGTAACATATTGTATTGTTTTAATAATTGTCTACGTGGGTATCAAATTGCCATCTTTATGGCATGTTGCCATACGAGTTAACTAATGACTGTCCAAAATCAGTTTTAGGTTATTGTTATAGAAATCCTTAAGTCTTTTTATAGCATCATATACATAGAAATTAGGCGCTGATATAAATTGCTGGCATCATCTCACAATTAACAAAAACCTATCATTAGACTACCACACAACGAAAAAACGTGTAACCAATTCTGCACCAACAATACGATTCACAGGCATAATAAAATCGATAACATAATATACGAATATCTAAATGATCATTTCTTCAAAAAATTTCTCATAATTATCTCCAGCCCGGTAAAAGTTGCAATAATTTTCGTAACAATTCAAATGTAATTTGAGAGTATTGTAACATCTAAGTCTTAGTTACAATGTGTAGCTACGTGTCTGCTGTCCTGATATACATCTCTACGGTTCGATTCATCATACCTGTCTGAAACCTAGTCATTATGACGTAACGGCGAATTAAACCTCCTTCTGATTGGTTGAGAAGGTTTCTCAATCAAGATGCAGCATGCAGCAGGCACGCTCGGCACTTCCTGAAATAAAGCCACTCCGTTGCCTTGGGGAGCTTTCCATTTTAAGTAGGACGACACTTTGAATAGTCGACATTCTGCTTAATTAAATTATGAACACACGAGCAGATTGATAGTGCGCTCTTGTTACATAAATCAAAAAGCTTCGCTTAATTCTCCAAGGTGAGGACAAATTACCCAAGTAGCAAAATGTAGCCCTGTAATTATCCTAGGCCACGTATTTTTTAGAGAGTAATTGGTCCTGCAGTGATCAGCGTCATATCATTAGTAGATTCATTCAGTCGATCATTCGTTCTTTTTTCGTTAATTCATTGTACTGTGCTTGTGCATGACATTGAATCCTCTTTTATTTTCAAAAGATAAGTAAAGTCACATTATAATAAGGTTTGTCATTATGTAACATTTGCCATGTGCCTGTTTCGTAAAGAGTGCCTAGATTTCTATAAGGCGTGTAATCTTATTAGTTAACTAGCTTCTGCCCGCGACTTCGTACGCGGATCCTGTCCCGTATGCCAGCGACTACGGGGTGAGCGTAATCTGCGTTTAAAATCCGCCGAGGTATCCTCACACTTCAGCCGCTCATGTCCCTGTTGCCCTCTTGTTGCTATTCAGTGACTGATTCCCGGGGGCCCAGTAAGTGAGCTGGCGAGTCTCCACCTGCCATTTTTACCATTTCACCATTTTTACATGTACCTATCTAATACATTGTCATCGGCAGGTGCCATAGTTCCCGTAGTTTCCCCATTCCTAGTCCATTAGCATCCCATCACAATAGCCCAAGTACCTAGTTTTCATCGACAGTTAGCAATGGTATAGCACAGAACCGGGGATTGTCTTTTTTTAACGACGTCCACCGGGGATTGTCCTTGGGTTCATTTCTATAGTGTATAAAGGGGTAATCGTTGGTTTTGTGTCACAATTTCATTAAAGTTGTCTCAAAAGGGTTTCAGCGTGTTGGCTTCGGCCCCACGTTTGCCTCCCAAAAATTCGGAACTCTGTAGTCCCGAGGTCTGGAAGAGACATACAAAATAATAATGAGATATAACGCAACAAATTCGGAGAGTGGGGGCTCTTGCCGCCACGTCTAGGTATGTAAAATTTGTACTAAGCAGTGACTTAACACAAAATTCAAGCGTGTTATATCTTCGCTATTATTTGTTTGTGAGAAGGAGAAAAGAAAAAATACGTGTCCATTATTTCAGGGTTATCTAAAAGACGGACTAATTACTTTTTTGATTCACCATACCTATTTCATAACATTCATTTCTATACATTTCAAGTGTAGTATTGCTCTTGAAGTTCCACATCAGGTGTTCCAGATCTTCGATGTTTATACGTCAATAGAGAGTGCTTATCAGATTGAACCACTTTTGCTAAAACGTCACACCTCTATATGCTATAGTCTAGCTGGGCTCCTGGGGTTCCACATCAGGTGTTTTACATCTTCAATTTTTATAAGTCAACAGAGAGTGCTTATCAGATTGAACAACTTTTGCTAAAACGTCACACCTCTATATGCTATAGTCTAGCTGGGCTCCAGGAGTTCCACATCAGGTGTTTTAGATCTTCAATTTGTATAAGTCAATAGAAAGTGCTAATCAAATTGAACAACTTTTGCTAAAACGTCATACCTGTATATAGTACAGAGAAGCTGGGCTCTTGGGGTTCCACATCAGGTATTCCAGATCTTAAAATTTATTATCTCAGCTGAAAATGCTCATCACATGAAACAATTTTTGCCATGGCACCATTTTTGTATCTCTTATAGTTTTGTTGGTCTGTTGGTGTTCTGCATCAGGTCTTCAAGTTTCGAAGATAAATTATAGCCTATATGTTGACCAGGCTTAATACTGATACAACAAAGAAAAAATCATTGAAATCCGTTCAGTAGTTCGGAAGATTAGCGTGTACAAACAAACAGACATACAGACATACAGACATACAGACATACAGACAAACAGACAGAAATTTTTTTTTGGATTTGTGCTCCATTACTCTTTCTAAACCCCACCCAATTATTATTTTTTTAATATATTCAATGTACAGACACAGTTTTTTTACAGATTTATTATATGTATAGATTGCTATAGGAGAATTTTGCTAGTTGGGTAATCATTTTGCTGTTAATGTGGATACATTAAGTCAATTTCTTATCAAATAATTACAAGCAACCTTCGACAGGTCAAAGCTTAGTTGAAACTGTTTCTTCTCTATATTCTGAATAATAATTGTCCCTCTAATAGACAATGCGATGGAACTGAATCTTAGCTAAAACATTTATTAATTTATGTTATGTACTCGTTAACGTGTAAGCTGCTCGTGGTGGTTTTTCTAGGCTCATAAGTCTCTCATGAAAGAGCCGCGTACCCTTGTCACAGCATGTTTGCTATATGAGTGCTTATTTACTTGTGTCATCAATCACAGTGCAATGGCCAGTGGTCGGCGGCCCGCCCTGCGCTAATTCGACAGGCTTGTGCCGCAACCTAGCGTGATACACGCCAACGAGCAACTGGCCGCAATGTTACAGTAAAATGGATTACGTATGAAAATGAATCCAACACAAAATATCCCAGACACGAACTGTCAGCGACGTACCGACCGTACCGACGTCGTACCGCTGATAAAGCTATTCCATATACATCAGTAGACATCGGATTATATGCACTATCAAAATGCCAAAATATGCATGCAAATATGCACTAAAAAAGAGCGAAATATGCTCAAAATATGCACAATTAAAAAACCACTATTAGAATTAACTTTTATTTTCACAACATATATTTAAATATACATATAGGTACTATTAGTTGTAATTCTTGTGACAATATACAGTTACATATTTTTCAAGGTTTTCTGCCGCAAATTTGTATACAAAACAGCATTTAATTTGCCACGAACATTTTCTGAAAGTGAATTCGGAAGGGCGTTACTCTGTTCAATCATTTTGTCTAATATTTCCAAGGACTTACACAGAGGAAGGTTTTTAGTTTCTAGTCTCTCAATGGCATCGGGTATATTGCTGGAGTGTGTTGCAATAAGAGCAATATTTTGTTTAATTGAAGAATCCTCAAATGCCTGCTGGCTTGAATTAATTGCAATGGCTTCTGAACTGTCAAATTGTGCAACTACTTCTTTTATGGCTTCTAAATTCTCAGCATAAAATAGTACAGATTTCAAACAAGTTCCCCAACGTGTTAATATTGGTTCTGGAGGTAGTGGTAGGTTTGGCAGTCGCTCCTTATACAGTGCAGTCAGTGCGCTTTCGCAGTGCGTGCCAGGCAGATGTGTTGACGTGTGGTGTGGGATGGCGTAGTACAACACGTCTAACACGTATAAATACTGAAATAAGCACTATCATTGAAAAAGTACCAAAATATGCAATAACGCTAAAATAATAGCATAATATGCATTTGCATATGCAAACATGCAAATGCATATAATCCGATGTCTATACATCAGCAATAAAAAATCTGATAAAGCTCTGAAATAAACTTTTATATTCCATCTGATAGGACAGTTTATTCTATTTATAAAATCTGTCATTACTATATAATGAAATATAAGATAAATGGCTACAATGTGTATGATATTCCTATAGCGATTGCTGTTTACTGACTAATAACTTTAGAACTTATCAAATCACCCGTGGTCACGCAGGTCTTGCTATGTTATTAGGATAAAAATGGCACCAGAGTGTGCTGTTAATTAGGTACAATCAGCATTATTTACATATCGTAAACATGGAAAAAGGGCAAGAAAATATGGTCTCCGATAATAAAAATGCTATGGTATCAGATACTCGATCAGTATCAAAACAGTTTTCATAATTATTCGCACGTTGCCTAAAATGACGCGAAGAGAAATAAAATGGCGACCCAAACAAACAATCGAATGAATAACAAACAACATCTCACATTTAAACGCAATAACAGTGTTTTAGGGTCGTACGTATCCAATGTTTATGGTAAAGACAACATTAGGCGGAAAGACGCTCCGAAAATAAATTTTAAGAAGCCCCTTTATCCACACAGCGCGCAAAATTGCGAGGTTAATTCATTTCATTATGATTGGCGTAAATTCTCATACATTAGGTTAAAAATAATTTCCTGTCATTCACCAAAATAACTTCACACGGTTTCCTTTTAAAATACGTATCAAGTTAAGAATCAACTTGCTTCTACCTCGATTCTATCATTACTTGCGGACGTCCTAATGTTTCCAAGTGCGATTTTGGTTAAACGTCGCGACGCCGACGACGCCTGCAAAGAGAACAGGGCGACAAGACCGTCGGGCGACGCGGATGTCGACAGATTTAGACGCAGCCAAGCCGTCGCAAAGGATTTGCAAAAAGGGTTACCATTTATGTATCTCACACTCATCTCTGTCAAAACAAGCTAAAGTGACAAAAAATAAGCATCTATCAGTCTGCGAATCCTTTCAGTGACATCGGGTGTGAGGAAAACTTTTGCGCTTTCAGCTATTCTTATGGATGTCAAAGAGCAAATAATTTTCCTATTCTTTCACTTCTCCACATCTAAAATGTTTTCGTCGATATCATGTTGGATAACACATTGTGTAACGAAAAAGAAATACGAATAAAATATACGGTCTCCCTAGTTGTGTCTGTTTTGTACTGAGCTCCGAACGTGCCCCTCGTGTTGCGAATTGTTTGAACTAATTCTGGTCTTAATGTCTACGTAATAGGTGCATAAATTTCCACCTTAAGGGTAACTGGGCGGATGTGTGAACGTACATACATAAGCTTCCGTCCATATACACTGTAACGTATTCATTCTGCTCTAGATTCAATTTAAATAAACCTTCATGACTTTGCGCCGTCTGTTCTACTAGTTTCAAACATAATATGCGTCTTTCATGAATGTTGAAGAGTCTCTGCTATCTCATTCCTTTCGAACAAAATTGCTAACGGGTTGTTATCTGCAATTCTTTACCCGATGCAAAAAGTTTGGATAAGGTTATATAGAACCAGTCCTAAGCAGCTGAAACATTAGGCCTTGAGGTGGCGCGTGCGCTAGCGGGCCGGCCTCCTGACCTATTCCGCGGCCTTGCAGATGTGTCCAAGCAGGTGCTAACTAAATAAGTGCAGCATTCTTTCTTCATGCGAATTGTCGAACGAAAACCCGTGTCAATGGTAGTTAAACGAGATGTAGAGGTGCTCTGGAATGCGATGCCATGCGTTTTCTATCACTTTGGATATTTTAACTATGTCGTTCTCATTGACAGGTAGAAGAAAGTAAGCGAGCTATAAGTAACATTTGAGAAGAATTTAATTTCAAAGGCCTGAATCTGGAATACACACAATTTATTATATATATTATTCATGTAATTGTACTTCCTGAACTTTGTACCGAATAATTGTTAAAAAGTGCATAAGTGCACTTTTTAACAATTATTCGGTCACTATCACTTTTTAACGATCCTTCGTCTTTGTTACACAACGAAAACGACAATTGTTCAAAAAAAGCTTTTGATTTTCTTATCTTTATCTATATTGGAACTAGTTACAAAAGATATCGAAACACAACAGTGACACTTGTCGATATACAAACACAAACAGTGAGTGACGCGCGACTTCACTTGAAAATTTCAATAGATAAGTCGCGTGTCTGGCCGAAGAAGGCTACAGACTAAAATATACTTAGTATAGCGGTGCAAACATAGTTATGCTGCTTCAGAACTGGATTACCGCCTTATGACAAATGGCATAAGGGTGATTACTGCATGATTTGACAGTTTTGGTTAAGATGGACAGGTAATGTCGGCTGAGGCTCAAACAAGAGGTGTTTGCAAGAGATAGCAGCTATCGCCTGGGAACGTCAAATAGGCGGGCCTGTCCCGCGTGCCACTGCCTCCCGCCACTTGCATAACAGACTCACTGTACCGAGGAAATACCAACTAGCTAATGCGATTTCGTACCCGAACTAGAAAACTACACAACATTTGGACATCGATAATGTCAAAATGCTTCGTATTCGTACTTGAGTTTTTGTAAACTTGAAGCAATGGGACAAAAGACCTAGCTTTTCTCTGAAAACTCATAAATCTATCTAAGCACTGCTCATCTATTTGTATCTTTGTGTCCGCCAAACAAACTTTGTGCTACATGTTAGCTAAATTCACGGATAAATAGGATTTAGTAGGGCATGCGTGAAAATCACTGCACCAGAACTCTACCGTGCGAATCTGTACACGCGATTATATCTCTGTTCTATCCAAAAGGGAACACTGTCGGCGTTTATGGGTTGCATAAATAGCTCGAAATTTACGAGCCGGAACGAACAGTAGTACTTGTGTATGCCGCGGCCCGACAACTTTACATACTCAATTTTTGTCCTGTCTCTATTTATAATAATATAGTTGGAAAAGGAGGGAGAATATTTTGAGTAACGCCGCCGAGTGCTGAAGCACCGGTTGTAGAATTATTAATTTGACGAGTGTCGGAACTACGGGCACTCGGTATTCAAGCGGCGAGGGCACGTCCGTCCGCGCGTCCGTCGGCGCCAAGGATCTGTGACGTACAACTTTACTACTATGCCGACCGTTTCTATATTTGTGATCTCCATTCATGACACCAAGTCCGCTGATTGTACATTGCAAATTATTAGATGAATTTTCGATGTAACCTTTCGCACGATTTATAGTTTGGGAAAGGTCTTTTGAAAATAATTCATAGGCAGGCACTGCTCGCTTCTCACTTGCATAGTAATTTAAAGAATTTATAATATGTTTAACAAGTAAGTATAAACGAAGCCTTTAAAGAAAACTGCGTCTCCAATCAGTTAGTCTTAATTGCAACGGCATGAAAACATGGATCCGCTACGATCTGACACATAGTTTACTGTCCACTACATGCTCATTACTTATAATCTAAAGTGTTTGCTGATTGAAGAAGAATCCGAGTAGATAATCAGGAGTGATCAGTCGGCGGGCGGAGGCTCGAGGAATGTAACAATCGAGCACAGGTGCAGGGAGTGCACCTGCCGCAGCGGCCGCGCTCGGCCCGGGCCGCGCCGCTCCCGGTGACAATTCGCGGCCGCTAGATATCGATACTCGATAAACGAACTGCAAACGATGCTATCCACGTAAATGTATGAACTTAAAATATTGCGCGTCATTTAATTCATGTAATAACTGATGGAATAACACGATTTCATTCAATTAATTCCTCTTTGCAGAGTGTATGTTTGCATAGTTGTTGCATATAGCAGATTGGAGGACGTTTTATGTGTTTGATGGAGTACATTTGGAAGTTTCCGGAATCTTATAAGAAAGCTGACCATTTCAATGATGACATCAGTTTACCACGCCCACGGTGATATCCTTACGCGTCGATACATCGCAATCACTAATAAAATATTTGTATAATGTTACCTAAAGTCAAATATTTGAATAAAAAACAAATAAAACTGACAAAAAGCTTAAATACCAATCCTTAATTTTTTGTTGTCTAATGGGAAGCTTATCTTAATCGTTTATAAAATGCAATAAAAGAACACTAAAGTTGGTAAAAAAACGCGTAGAATGTGCATGGAAGCATCTCTTTATTGAGAAAATTTTTGAAATATTTAGAAATAGAAATTGGGGATCACAATTCATAATTAATTTTATCTGCGTATAATAGAACCTACGCTGTTGCAGAAATAATTAAAAGTAAAAAAGGTTCCGAGTTTCACGTGAGTACAAATGAGCGAAGTATAAAGTGTCATGTGCAGTTTCCCCGTTATTCCCGGAGACGAGACGAGACGCGACCCATTCATAATAATGGCGTCCACGGCCGATTTCGGCCACGGCGGCTGTTCTCATTTAAGGAGATCTGCCAGCTGCGCAGGACATATTATAGTGCACGAGCATTTGCGCAGACACAGGTGCACTCCCTATTCCTTCACTCTCATAACCCGATGGGACGGCAATCCGACACGACCGGAAAGAGATCAGGCGCAGGACCGACATTTACGTGCTCTCCGATGTCCGATGCGACCCATTCATACGCAGTACGCGAAGGGACACCGTCCCTGCCCGTCACTGGTACAGGCAGACGCTATAAATAAACATTCATTTTATTCTCCTTTCTCGTATTCGCAAACAAAAGATATTATAAATAGATTTTAAATAATTCAACGGAATCACTTAATCGATACAAAGTGTATCGATTTGGAGAAGCTTAACGTAGACATTGAAATCAAACAACAGGTATTCTACAACCGAAATTGTTTCCAATTATTTACGAAATTCCTCAAAGGCTGTCGTTGACTTTTTGAAAGATTACTGTTTTGTTTTCCATTCCTTTCACGTCTGAAATCACTCTTTCATCTCTACCACTTTCATTAGTTATAAACATTGACAAAAACGTTCTCTCGTCCTGTCGTTATCCTATTAGAAATATTGTACAGCTAGTGTTGTTCTGACTAATATAATATTATCCGCGTCATAACAACGGTTCGCATTAAATTCGAAATTTCATCATCATCATCATCAGCCTATCGCAGTCCACTGCTGGACATAGGCCTCTCCAAGTGCACGCCACTGAGATCGATTTTCGGCTTCTCTATGTGATTAAATTCGAAATTTAATCACATAGAAAAAGAACCTCATATGTCTAATGAGGCGTGACGAACTAAGCTTTGGTCTTAGTGAGCTTTTCAAATCCTAAGTAGAAAGGTCATTGGCTTGATGCACAAATAAAACACCAATAATATATAAACAATAGTGAGATCGCGTTGAAGATTACGGATATGATGACCCGTTACGGGCGGGGGCGAGCAAACTCGGCCGACCCATATACAACGCTCAAGTGTTGACCGACCGTCGACGTCGCTTGCGGTCACTATGATAGACTATGAGATCTATTGCGAATATCATTTCATTACTGTTTAGGCTCTTGCGATGCTCTTTCTCGTCCTTTTGTTCACCATAATGACGTTTTGGTTAAGAAACTAACTATACATGTACGGTACGCCTTTGTGTTGTGTTGTGAGAGACTTACATTCTTTTTACTTACTTGGCTGATTTTGTATACAGTGGTCGTTTGGTTCTAATTTGCGATTAGCGCTTGCCAATAAAAAAGTTAACAAGACAAATTCTGATTTGTTGTGATATTTATAGAAAATAACTATTACCTAAGAACTTTGTGGATTTATTATGTGTAAACACGACCACTTGTTATAGAAAATAAAAAAGGCGACATTGAATTTTAATGTACCGTAATTTAATAAACGAGCAGTATAATTCTAATTTAAATTAATTGGAATTAACTATGCGAGAGATTAAAAAACTTTTTTGCTGAAATAAAAAATTGTTTCATGCTCAATTGGTTTATTCATGGCAGTTTTTTAAAGCGCTCGTTTAATAAGCAATGTCTGCGAAAACTGTTATATTCTTAGATTTATGGCAAACTTTTCACTATATAAATTCCAGACTATATAAATTAGCTTATATAAAAGATATATTTAAGGTTCTTTCTTCTTAATTGTGTTAAAGGGTGGCTAATTACAACACTGAAAGTTGCAACAAGAAATATGTAGGACCTTTACTAGCTTGTCTGGGTCCTCGATTAGGTAAGCTTAATAAAAGTATCCAAATTAATACCGGCTGCTGTTTAGTACCTTGGTATCTGCAATACACACTGATCGAAACGTCTTGTACACAATAAACGTGTGGCTCACGCTTTCATTAAAGTGCGGCTCACGCTCTTGTTAAAGAGTTATAAAATAAGGTCTGGTATTTTAATCTAAGTGATTTGAGATGCAAAAGATCAAATTGATGTGTCAAAAAAATAGTATAAAAATATATTGTTATCATTTATTGTTCGACAATAAATAAAATCATCAACGTTAACGTCGGTTTTTCTTAAAACAACTTTTTACATGCTTGGAAATAAAAATTCATAGTAAGCAATTGTTTATCAAAATTGACGTTTATGCTGTGGTTGAACTTGGGCATAAGAAGTATAAGCTTTTAAGCTATTTTATTAGTATCAATGCAGGCCTTTATCACGTTTTTAAGTACCGCCTAACATCGCAATAATACTAATTACTCATGAATCTGTGGTAATAACAGCCATCACCGACCTCTGCTTAACTTATGACATCCTCTTGTATAAAAACTGTTTAAAGGTTAACGTACCAACACCTACTCGTAAACGTACACAGTAACAGTATAATTATATATCTCGATATAAATTATTTTTGCCGTGTGTACCTATAATCGAATGAGATGAAAATGCGCAATATTTCCGAAATTGCTTCATCTATTTCACCACTACTGTCTTCTTTGGAATTTTCATAATTGGTACGTGTTATCTTATTTAAGAACGTAAGTAATTTGCACAATTAAATAGGAACAGCGAGATTTGATCTGATTTAAATGTCTTTTTCGCGATAATCCCCTGGCCAATCTCGTGTCTGACCATAAGATTTATCACACAATTCGTCAGTCGTTAGTACGAATAGATTATATGATATTTTTACCTACTCTAAATACATCCAATAACATCTGTAATAATATTGATGAAAATATAAAAATGTAGACAATAAACGTCTAAAATGATCACTCTTTATAGAGGTAGTGTCTGTTGATTACAGAAATAAATTCCGTGAAATTCTGCGGAGTGACATGAAACCGTCGCAAGCGTCGGCATGTCGGCGGCCTAGCGACGGCATATAATCGGTGCTGCATTGTGCTTCCGACTCGGAAACCGCAAGCATTCTCACGAACAGGTTAAGCCGCGTCTACACCGAACCACGCTATTATATCCACCTGTGGTTTGTTGCTACACTTAGCTGCCAATGGCTTGTGCTTAAATATAATATGCATATATGATGATGAAATATTTATGAAATGCTGCCGCTTTTACCGGTTATTTTTGTGCTAAAATTGTTTGTAATGTCCATTGTAAGTTCGGCATATAAGGACAAACTTCGAATGAAACTTTGGATTTTGATCAATTACTTACTGGTTGGGACTGTTTTATTTCATCTCAAGATTTAAATTTATTTTCTAGTCATAAAAGATTTAACATCTTTATAATAATAAAGTACCGCTACCTATCTAATTTAATCTATGATCGTAAATTCATAACCCATCCCATAGCGCCGGCCGTTTGGCGCCGCCAGTGTGAGAATTGGACTCATTGACACGTCAGCCGTGACTGGCTCCTCACCCGCGGGATGTAGCGCAAAAAACCTGTCACGGGAATCACCAAATCGATTCTCATCGATACCAATGACAATTCTTATCGATCAATAAATAAGTTCCCTTTTAATCGATCTCGAATCACGTCGATTTGATGTTCAATTAGATATGCAACGTAGATATAAAAAGTATTGAATGCGTAATATCCGGCGGTCAGGTTGGAGATGAGGCTGGGAGAGTGGATGCGAGTGGGTATAATGGGCGCGGACGCGGGCCGGTCGCGGCCGTGGCGCCTGCGTCGGCGGCGGCTTGCCTTCTTCGTTTCGGTAGTGTTTTAACAGCAGTTAAGTTAGGGTTAAGGTGATTAAAACCGCCCGAGCGCGTGCCCCCGGGCCACTCGCCGCCCGCACATATATCACATTCCAATATAAATTAGTTTTGGACGGACGCTGGTTTATGTGCCGAAATAAGCTCTCCGGGTAACCCAGATAATTAGCCGGTGCTTAACGTAACAGTTCTCGACATAAAAATATTAATAAATTAATAGAAACAGGTGCTGTACATGATTAGACAATAGCTCGGTTTGGACTTACGTAGGCAGTCATTGTTAGGGTGGAGAGCAGAAAAACTTGCTTTCAGATTCGATTTGAAAAAAAAACAACAATGCATTGCATTACAATAGGCCACTAAACGACAGACGTTTTACTGTTTAATGGATAATTGTCTAAAACATAGTGACAACATGTTAATCAATTAAGAAATACCACCTGCACAAAAATATTGTTTTGATATGTCAACCGTGTATCGCGCTGCTCCGATAAATCTTACATCATCCAGATACTGTATGTAGATTGTATTGTACGATTATACTTGAAAAGTTTAATTTGAATTGGATATCTGTAAAAGCTATTGTAATTAACATTCTTCGAGGTACCTGCAATAAACAGAAGTAGGTCTCAGCAAGTGTCGAGTAAAAATAAGCCAGTAATAATCGCACGCGGGTATCATTCATTTAGTCGCGTTTACGATTGGTAATTGGGGAGTGCATTCAAGTGGCCGCGGCTTGCGGTCGGCGGGCGCTTGTCTGACGCGCACCGCACGCGATGCCCTAGTGTTTTAGTCTGCAAAGGTGCACTGCTGAAACTGAGCGCAATTTCTGAGTTTCGCCCGCGGCCGTCGCCAAATTACAACACACGCCGCCAGCGTAATTGCGAGCGAGTCTGTCTCAGTCCAGCCAACGGACGCGTGTGGGAACACCGACCGATTTATTAAGATTTAATCGCGCCCAATTAAAATACGCACCACATTATTACCGAATACAAAAAGCTTATGCAAATTCCCCGAGTTGGCGTTCGACGGCGCCACGCAACCCGCGCGCTACGAGAACCCTTGCTACGAAACCGTAGCGCGTAGACGATGGAAAACATTATGTACGCTTACAGGCTGATGTATTATATTATGCACTGGATATAGGAATAATGACGTATTGTGGTAAATTACGGATAAAATGTTAGCAATATGATTTCATATTTCAATGAGAAGATTTTAATGCCTCTAATTAAGAAAAAGTCGAAAAATTTTAGGTACAATAAAAAATCATCAGATTTTAGATGAATTGTACAGTCAACTGTGTGCAACTAAAACGTCTGTATATGAGGGCAAGTGCGGCACGATTAGGTACTCATATAAGTACTTATAAGGGTTTATGTAGGAGAGGCAGATCGCGACGATAACGTCTTCCCACGACACAGCGAGGACCTCCCCGGCGCGCATACATTACCACAGCACGCATTGTCGTCGTTGCGCCCGCGTCGCCCGCCCGGCCACACGCATACGCACCAGCCCTCACCATTCACTTGATATTCACCTGCACTCCTCCTAACAATCAACCCAATTTGCCTTTTTTATTTCGCAAATTACATATTGTATCACTCCGCTATATAAACTTGAAGGCTGGACTTGTGGACATATTGTTGAACCCAGAATTTTTAAAGACGTTCTGAAAACATATTGCAAAATCTTAGACATGGTAGAAGAGAACTTGCCAATATTTCTTGCAAAACGTTAGCGTAAGTTATCCACTGAGGCTTACCAAGCAATACCTACCCATATTAAAATGTGTGCTCTTTATAAATCCTGTTTCGTCCGAACCACTAACATTACCTACGTGTAACGATCAGTAACGCTAGTGACCCAGTGAGAGTCCCTATTCCTCCAGAATCGGCATTAGCATGTTAATGAAGGGGCGTGTCGTGCGCGCGCGGCGGTTCCACACAAATCACGTCGTGTGTCTCCCACGCGACCCAGTGTGCCTCGGCCGTGCCGTGATATATGCGCTTTTTAATAACCAATTACATTGTCCACTAAACCTTTTTATTTTGAATGTGTCTATTGAATTGTTCATACGTGAATGATATACAGGTTGAAAATCTTCTGGTATCTTTAAATGTAAATAAGATAATATGTAATGTCTAGGCCAATAGTCATATTAAGGTCACAGTTAGTTCGTATTTATGGGTAAGTATCCTACATCAAACATAATTATGTCACAGATCAAACCAACAATGTCCCACTGAACGAGAAAATCAACAAACAATAAATTCCACAAAACTAGAACACCTACTCCAAATAACATTCCAAAAGGCTTTGTTGTACATTAGAAGAGCAGATATGTAGGTAGCAGGAATTAACATAGTAACGAAGGGGCGGGTCGGCCGGTAACTCACGCCCCGCACAAAATAAATAATTTGACTCGAGGAATGTGGCCCGATAATGGACTGAGGATACCTCCGCGTTGATGTTTGATCTTACTGTACATACATACATACGTATCATACCTCCATACATACGGACCGCTGCAGGTTCGTGTTCAGTATTTATATGTGTATCGGTTGGATTAGGTATTTATTAAATACGAGTAGGGTATCTACCTACAACTAAATAAACCCTAATAAATTCAAATAAAGGTAGGCGCATTGTGACAAATTAATCAGCAATTCTAATAAGAAATATGAACACGTTATCTTAAGATAAATATCACACACAAACCGAAGCCATAATGGAAATTTTAAGATGTTAGAATACCTGTATATTGCCGAAATAAGCTTAGCTGACCATCTGCCATAAACAGTCCTGAATCTACATAGAGACAAACAAAATATGGGAATGAAGCAAATTAAAACCTACACAGAATCAGTCACCTCTATTATCTAAAGTTTTTGCCGGCCGACCTTAATCCTTATAAAGATTAAAGTCAAGATCCTCGGACGTCCTCTGAACCTCGAACATTTTTATATTATCCTCTAATTTACACGTGCCGGCCAATTAAGTATCGCAATAAAAAGCATTATATCGGAATTTGCTTAACATTTATAACAAGAATTTTAAGTGGGTCAGAAATAATACGCAAGGTTGATTTTAATCGAGTTTGTGTGTATTTAAGTTTAACAATATCCAGTGCATTGTTTTATGTTAAGTTTTTAATTCTCAAACGTTGTTAACAAGAATTAATTTGCCCTTTGCATGTAGCGTCTGCTGAAGAATAGTTTTTACAGTCGTTCAATCTCTCTTTAATTACTTTACAATAAAATGATGACCAGGGACTTAACGAGCTATGTAAGCATAGCAAATTCTTTTTGTACTAAAAATTTAGTTTAAAGTAAATAAACTTTGAAGGGATTAAATAAAATAAAAGGCAGATATATTTATATGTGTTGTAAATTGAATAAAAGGCAGATATATTTATATGTGTTGTATTTATTGGATCGTCTCGGTACCGGCGTACCATCGGGGTCGTGCGTGCAGTGGGTGGCATCGACATTTGTCACCGGCCACCAGAATCTACGACACCATTGAGCGTAGTCTGTGAGCTCAGAGCTCACTTTAACTAGTAAAGTGTGTCGTCCAGCCCACGTGTAGTACTATCGATGCGAAAGACTATTGTGAACGTGTGTTAGAATATAAATAGGTATATAACTTGGACACGTCTCTGTAAATGACAACAGTAAGTAGGTACTCGAGCTAGACGAATAAGAAAACAATGAAATCTTGGTAGGTTGTAAATATATTATTGGAATTCAATTAATTTAGCCCAGGCTTGCAAATGTGAAGATTATTATTATAATCTCCTCCTACTTAATAAAACAAATACATTAAACGTCATGCAAGTATAGTGAACAAACACTACAGTAGGTAACTAGAAATAAATAGTCATATCTACAGTTTCGTAGATCTACGAAGGTAGAGCTCGCGGTGGCCACTATCGCGGCAAGCATCGAGCACTATGCAAATGCAGTTTTTGCCAGCTACCAATTGAAGAGCACAGTCGAAGGTGCATCTCCCAGTACTGGGTGGCCGAACGTTCACTACGGGAATTCAAGGGAATAATATGAAATTGCCAAGTATGTAACTGTTTGTAGAATGTTTCATTGTTGATTCCAATTGGACATGTGAATTCACGTTTACCTTGCTCATATTGTGACTAGGGTTAGCTGGTTATTTAAAACTGGATGTTAATAGAAGAGCATTTGTTAACCATTATGAACTATCTGTAACACCTCTCTAAGTATATTACTTTAGAAGTAGATGATACGGCACATGCGTTTACAATCTACGATCGTGTTAACACGGTTGAGCAGCTTGACCAATCAATTCTTCACATCGTTACACTACTCTATTACGTAAATAGGAAAAGAAATTAGGTTGGGAATCCCCGCAATTCTTCGAAATTGGAAATTATTCATTGTCCCCTTGACAAGTATTTCCTTTTAGGGCAATAAACAGACCTGCAGTCAGTATAACTACTATATAAAATACTAGTCGTACACTAGTATTTTGGTAACAATACACACTACAATAATATTGTACTTACTTTCCAAACGAAGCTGGATATTTCCACTGCAAAAGTATCGTCTTACCTCTTCATTGTTGTGTGTCTGTACGGTTACTTTGAATCAACAGTAAATAATGTTTTGGGCTTCTCACAGCCTTTAGTTACCTACTTAATTGTAATTTATAAGTGCCTTGTTACGAATGCGATACATACAATGAAAGATACAGAATGTCACCTCCCCGCCCGTACATAATCGTTGTACTAATAAATGTCACTAATTGTATAGAGGCAGAACAGACAACTCCACCGAACAACAACTAGTTTACATATTATAATATTCAAAATTGCTCTCAACGACTGAGTCATCCTTCGTCGAGATTTTATATTCAATCTTGTTTAAGACCTCGTTCCGTGGCGGAGACAAGCGACACGTCATTTGTAGGATAAAATAAATTCGTCTGCGCTTTATGACGAACATAAATTCTGATTCCTTGATTTTTCAGGACCACGTTCAGGACCTATGAGTTTTCCAGGTTGAACATTCTGTAAGTATATCATGCATTACATTAATAGATTTTTCATCCTATGTAAGTTCAAAGCAACGTGAGTATCGTGTGAGTTAGATGACAAAATGAGTTGGAGTTATATCTCCCTTGCGTTTGATAAATAATATGTCATAAAATATCTACAATTCCTTAAAAATAAAAGAGTTGCGACTTTTGCCGTAGCAGCACTGCACCTTAACACAATATTTTTTGCGTGCCGCGGCTGGGTGCGACACTACAATAAATTAGATGCGTTGAAATGTTTGTGTTGTGGCTCTGTGGCCGCTGTCGGCGACACCGCGTGCGCATACATTAGCGCACAATACCGCGGGGGGCGCCCATTGTGTCCTCACACTTATACAACCCCACACCCCGCCACCCGCAGCCCGCCCCTAATAAAGGATTCAACACCAGACCTGCAATTACCAGATAAAAATCTATTTATTGTACCCCAAATAAATACACTAAGCAGCTTTGCAATCTAAAGTTGTATTAACACACTTCGGTTATTAATTATTGCTCAGTTTACATAATCGACAGTTATTCGAAGGACATCCTGACCACCTAGTGTCCTCTACCCGTAATAGTGGATGTAAATATTAATCATGATTGTGCATTTTTTCTATACTAATATTATAAACAGGAAAACTTTGTTTGTTTGTTTGGTTGTAATGGATAAACTCAAAAACTATTGGACCGATTTTAAACATTTTTTCACCATTAGAAAGCTATATTATCTGCGAGTAACATAGGCTATATTTTATCCCGGTGCGGGCAGTAGCTCCCACGGGACGCGGGTGAAACCGCGGGAAAACGGCTAGTTTCAAATAATTATAGTAAATTGACCCTTGAAACATCGTGTCTGAATATTATAGTAAATTAATGCGACTTTAACGTTTTCATGTCGAATCTGATAAAAATATGAACCAAAACTTTAATCCAGGCACATGACTTCAAAGGGCCAACAGATTGTTAAGTATCCAGCGATAAAGGAAACAAACGAAACCTTTACTTTACCTTTTAAAGTCTTCTTAGGACAACATACTGTAAGAGTTTTTAGAGTTGCACACACTAATTTCGGGTCTCCGCGGGTTCCGTGCCGACTAATGACCGGATAATTGTACGGCAGGTGCGCAAACGCCGAGGGCTGCACGCTAAGCGCACACGCCAAGCGCCAAACGCCTCCCGAAGCCTTTTCAACTTTTTCGACGATCCGACGATAAAATTGTAAGAATAACAGTCCGTACTAAAATGGGATCCTAATCAAACAGATTCGAATAAATTAATGCTCCGCTTCCGTTTTCCACTTCATGCGTGCTTGTTTTTGTAATTTATGGCGCTTGTCATTCTATTAAGCAGATAATTAGTAGTTATAAACATAAATCAATGTTTTAACTAATTATTTTTTGTTGAAATGGATCTCAGTTTCATATGACTTAAAGCTTTATAATATTTCTTTGTTAACGCACTAGGTAAGCCTACGTTGTAAAATTTGCTCTTTTTCATAACGGAATAAGGAACTCTTATAAGTTTGTCATGTACATCCTCCATTTATTGACCAATGAACACAACGGCTGTTGGCGAAATTGAGATCCCAATTTTTTTTTTTTTTTTTTTCTGAGTTCTTCTTTATTTCATTGTATTTAATATTAGCCGAAAATCGATCTCAGTGGCGTGCACTTGGAGAGGCCTATGTCCAGCAGTGGACTGCGATAGGCTGATGATGATGATGATGATTTAATATTAGCACATTATAATGACGGAATACTAGCTGTACCCTGTGGTTCCACCCGCGTCCCAAGTGAACTGGTTACCGCAGTGTTTTTCAGGCTCTAGGTTTTCATTTCACGAAATTTCGTTTAAATCTGTTCTGTTTCACGAAATTTTGGCGTGAAAGTGTGACAGACAGACAGAGTTACTTTCGCAGTAATATAAGATCGTGATTTACAGAAACTCAGTTTTCTTTACCAAAACATTCATGTAATGATTAACTTTTTTGTTTCTGCCACATTTTCTTATTTCCCGTAGAAAATGATATCAAGAATCATCAAATTAGCGTCAACTTGTTGACAAAAAAGTTTTATTAGGTTACTACGAAAAAATGTTTACAGTTTCAGTGAAGTTTTAATGAGAAAAACTTTGCTTTTCCGGATAATACATAATCTTCTGAAAGTATTAAGGATTAAAATGATTGATATAATACATAAGAATACAGATTTTTAGTAAATAACTGTATCAGTCTCTTAGCAACGGCTGTTACGGCGAAAGAAATAGATTTTTTTTCGAGACCACCTGGTACGCCACCCGCGCCAGAGTCTAACACAAAAACGCTAAGAAAAAACGTCATAATATTTGAATATTATTACAAAAAACAATTAAGGGTGCCGCACGTCACCTGTCGCGGGCACGAGATACGCATTTGCATAGAGAATTCAATTTGTAAGGCTGCGGCTTTGTGAACATGACTAGCGATTTCGGTGACGAAAACTGTCATAGACTCAGTGTGATGATTTTTTATTGATTTTTTGTACTAACCTTAATTTTGATTATTAATTAACTTTATTTACATTAAAAAATCTAATGAAAGATGGCAACAAATCTATTACTTTTCTTTCATGACATAAACCGCAAAATTTACGTAGCAAATTGCATAATATGTTACTAGTTTGATTTAAATCTGATATTATAAATTAGCTGTGAATGAATATTGTATGTAGCTAGCTACATAAGTATTTTTTTATATATTACATTAGTAAGTATTGCAACCTGAAATATATTTTCAAAAGAAAATCCTATGAAAAGATAAATATTTCTCGATGTTCGCTACTTTCTGTGATCACAGCCTAAAACCAATTTGACGACACATTTTTTAAACAATATTCTTTATAAAAGACCTTTTGTTGCATCCGAGACGCACTTTGCGATACTATCTAACGTATATCTAACATAATAAAAAGCTCCTTTGTTGCATCACTTTCCATTTTATTTATATACGAGACGTTTTTGTGCTGTTTTTGAAACACATGTCTCTACGTAAGTAATTTGATTGTAATTTGTTTTCGAACTTGTACAAATATTGCGTACTAGCACAAATCTAACCAACAAATCTTTGTTATTTTTTACATTAAGAAATCTGGTCTAAAAGCATAGAAATATAAAAACTTATCTATACTAATATTATAAAGAGGAAAACTTTGTTTGTTTGTTTGGTTGTAATGGATAAACTAAAAAACTACTGGACCGATTTTAAAATTCTTTCACCATTAGAAAGCTATATTATCTGCGTATAACATAGGCTATATTTTATCCCGGTGCGGGCAGTAGCCCCCACGGGACGCGGTTGAAACCGCGGGAAAACGGCTAGTTTCTTATATCCACCCATGACCTAAACTGAATAAACCCATTCAATGTCTTTCCAGAATAATCTAAACAAGAAAAACAAAAACAAAATTCCAAATCTCTTTTGGTAACAATCGTGTTTATGAATACTGAGACACATGTCATTGTCTATTGAAAGCATCCAATCATCGGGTTGTCAGTGGGTAATGTAAACGGTCGCGTCTAGTCTATTGTGACCGGTAACAATTCCGTGTTATGGATGCCCCGGTGCTGACTAAACCCACAGAACTAGATTCATCTATGTTAAGTGTTCAGATGTTTAGTATCACTTGCAAACAGCGTTTTGATGAATAGATATTCGTAAGCGATGATAACAACAATCATTGTCGATGTTGGAATGCAATTTAAGAAAAAAAGCATGCCATTTACTAATAATACTTAATACTTTTTACTGGTCACGTAAAGCCTCGTGCTTAAACTTGGTAGTTTATATGACACCGTCCAGTGTGTAACCCGCCCTCTGTTGCATAACTTTCATAAAAAATAGTTTTCTTAAGCTGCACTGTAACCGCCGCGCGCGCCGCACATTCCGCGGTTTGCCGCTGAAAATTATGGTCTTTATTACAAAACGCCTTTTATCCCGCAAGCGGGTTTTATCGAAAATGTGCACTAACAATTGTGAGGTAAAGCCCTAAATTGATTGCGTAATATTTGAATGGAAGCGCTATTAAACGATATTTACGGATAAGCAGGTGCGGCGGCGGCTTTGAAATCTCTTATGACCGCTGATCTGCGCTTTGATACAAATTACCTCGTTATGCATACTTGGCCATCGGCTACCGACTATCGACACTCCAATGCGTAAAAATTGTACGCTTCTGCACTTCTTTTATCCATTTGGTTAAATTACTGTCTATTTGTAACGAAAAATACCCATAGATACAGTCCATAGTCTCAGATTCTATCACATTGCTTTATTTTTATATTAAGCTTTTTAGTATGTTGTCAGATCTGTGCCAAACATAACTTTCTTTGTAGTTATGTATACTACCTCTAAATCTTGAGATGTCACAATTAAGATGTCATATAACAGTCAAGCTGGAGCTTCAAAGTGATTAAAAATAAATTACTGACAATTAAAACTCTTACTTTTCTTATAATATGTAAACCCTCCTAATAAAGCCTTAATTTATTTTATACAAATATGTGATTTCGTCTTCTATTGGATTGTTCTCAAAATTCCTGAGAATATTTTATAGCATTCTGAAATCCCTACGATACACGTTTGTTTTAAGTTGACACTGCGTTGCTCCGAGCAACCGCACGCAAACTTCGATAAACTGCCCCATAACGACTTTTACGCCGATGACGACCTACCCTAAGGGGACAGTTCACTAAACGGTGTTATATTTATCTCGTCGCTTATAATTTAAGACACCGGTAAATATGAAACGATTACTGCGTTAAAAAAGTGAGATATCAATTACTTCAACATTAAATTTAATGTTAAGAGTATTAAAGAACTCTACCGAAGCAACGGTACAGCAGTTTCGAATAAATGCCCATTTCCTTTGATTGTAGCGTTGCATGCGGTTCTAGTTTATTTTTCACCTTAAAGAACTAAATGAAGGTAATATGGAATTATGAACATTGCAAAAAATCTGCGTGAGCGCGTGCATTGTGCAGTCGGTAGCGCGCTGCCCGAGGCGCTCGTGCCACTCGCGTTCCAATTTCGAATGCAAATTTTGTTTTTGGAAAACAGAACGATGGCGTTATGACCACTCATATTCATATCGTGCCAGGATTTTGACCGGTTGCGTGTCGGGAACATTGCACTTTGATGGTAGCGCCGTCTCAGGCATGCAGATCCATTTCCCCTTCTAGCAGTATGTAAACTAAATTAACTAAGCAGTCAAATATAAAATGGAAATTATAGCAAACATGCGAATGCCAAATGCAGTAATTCACAATTAAGTAGATAATAAAAACAGCGTTTTTGGTAACTGTGGTGTGGGTAATGCCTTATCATTTACCTACGTGTAACGCACTTACAAGTTAACTTTACCCAAATTGGTGGAATTAAAGTCTTCGATCATGATGTGATTACATTAATAAAGCAAAGCACTGAGCCGAAACGCCCACATTTTTCAAGTGTTCACACTGTCAGTGAAGTAGGTTAATGCCGTCAAGCTAACGCCCTGCAAAAGTCCTAAATGGAAATTAATATATTATACTGGCGCTATGAAATATTTGAGCACAACTAGGCCAGGTCACGCACATACTCAACCCCTATTAACTATTTAACTCACGAATCATTAATTTGTAATAAGAACATTTTTGTATTCGATTATATTTTAGGTCATATTCCGTTTAATCTTCATACATATGATACATAGTAACTACAGCTTTCGAATTAAACAGTTTATGTATAAAAGGCGCAAATATATAAAAAAATACAGCTTATATACATATAGAACACATGCGTCTCACCTAACGCGGACCGAAAACCAGCTGTTCAAGAACGCAGCGCATTTTTCAGTGATGTTTACAAGGTCGGTCACTCACACGCGCATAAACTTACATACTATAATCATAGACAACATGCACTTTTGACTCACGACGGTGCGCGTTCGACGTGTGTAACAGTGTTGTAGTAATGATTCACTTTCATAAGTGAATCACGGCGTCCGAGGCGCCGAAACATCTCTATGTCAGTATCGCACTCAGTACCAACTAACCGGAATTAGTCAATCGTAATGCTGATGATATAAAAGCAGATTATGATTCAATGAGTCGAAACGCTGATTTCGTAAACAGTTCGAATTTGGTTCTAGGAAAGTCAATTAATTTACAGTGAAGAACAGAGAACAGTAACGGGCCCTAGATACAGAATCGTTGAATCAGAACCAGAAATACAATTAATTGAATCACTTTATTGCAGTTAGGTGTTCAAATATTTCAGAACAATTGCAAACAGTTGCGCAGACTTGTGTAAAGATGGTACACTATGCAAATCGATATAGAAGTTTTTTTCTTAACATGAAAAGATTGTGCAATAATAATTAGGGCTACTTTGCTTTACCAACACGTGCAAGTACTAACTCTATGTAAGTAACTATTTATTTTATAAGAATTTATGCAACAATTGTTTTATAACTGAAATAATGCAGTGAAAATTGTACGCATATATTTATTAGGAGAATTTTAGGTTTTTCGCGTCTATGTACCAAATTTTTCAAATAAAACCAGGCTAAACGTACCTATGTAGATACGTATGTACACTGTACATATTGCATCTACAATGCATCTCTGAGATGACTTTAATAATTGACTGCGCCAGATTGAATGAACGAAATTACGGATCGTTTACTTTCAAGTCGTTGTAATTGGTAACCGCTTCAACATCCACATTACGTGCGCATACGCAGTGTTTCGATCATGGATCGATGTGGAAGGCCCAATTTGTCTGTGCTACTAAATCATGGAACAAACGCGCCGCTCGATCTAAATCGATTTGTCCAAATTATGAGACGGCGGTAATATGAACGATGGTGGCTTCTCTTGATATCCTTTTTAAATATTGGCCCTTAGAACACCTGCGCTTTTGCTAACCGTGGACAGATGGATTCAAGTTGTGCTAGTTCAAATACAGATGGTAAGAGTTCGTCCTATAAATTAACATGGACATAGATACACAACATGATTTTCAAAAGTTACGAATTGTGGACCAAATATGCGGAAAAACGTTGCTCAATACTGTGAAATACCAACTGATAGCAGTGCTGGCTGGCACATATTTTAATAGGTACCTACGTATTTGTATTCACACAAAACTTTCGTCGTGTGCATTACTAAGCAAACATACAGAAAAGGAACATTTCAAATAGGAAACTAAAAACTGTTGCATCACTTACATCACACGTTCAAAGTTATTTTTCTTTTGGCATACATGTGTGAAAATTCTAAATTGGAATCATAAGGTTTGACATGTTTATTTTTTTTAATCAGCCCTGCCTATTACGCAAAGGTTTTATTCTAATCGATTAGGGATTGGGACTGGTTTCACTATACGAGAGATTTGTAAAGCATCGTAGGTAGCAGCCGGGATGACTGGCTGTTTTGAGTGGAATTAACAAATTTTTGATAACACAACAGCCGCGGCTATGTCTGGCACACCATATGCCAGGGTCGTTAAGTAATATACGAGAAATTTACTTCAAATCGTTAAACTAGGGGACCCTTAATGTTAAATTAATGTCAGTATGATCACATTTTCTTTATTTTTATTCTTATTATGGAAAATTACCACGAGTTACTTAGCATATACCTACATAGGTAAAATGATACCTTCACATAAACATTTAATTGCTTATATTATAAACATAGATCTGTTTCTAAATAAACACTCGTAGGCACCTACTCGTTAGCTTATTAGCGAGCAACAAAACGATCAAAGGCGCCGCTGAACGCCAAATGGTGCATTATAATGACCCTCGATTTGTGTCGGCGGCATCTTGCGAATAAATATTGGGCAAATTAGCAGATCCCTCTGTCAGTGACGTGGGCTCCACCTGTCATTGTTGTACGTATCGCCAACAGTCCATGTGTTGACGTATCGAGACCGTAAAGTTTCAGTCGAGCCCAATGAGCGTGAAATGTCATTATGTCGGGACTCGGGATAACTCGGGAACAAACATCTGCTTTATTTTTTTAATGAATAGGTAAGACAGTTAGGCCATATCTTTTTGGTAGTCTTTTTAAATTATCTCATAAACATGAACTATCAAAATCAATTCCTACTCTGATAGAAATTACGATACCTAATTTCAAGTTTTTAAAGTATTTTTTTACGATATACTACAGCATATTATTATTCATCTTAGGTAGATTTTTTTTAACTTTACCTACACCTTTGTAGTAAAATAATAAAACATCTGGCAATTTTATTATTATTGTAGAGAAATATTTCAAACTGTAAACAATGCCATAACTACTACTCGGTCAATAGAAAAATGCACAGCTGAAAAAGATAAACTAGTTCGACAAATAAAGCGTCCTAAGTTTATCTGTCATTGCAGGTATTAAATTTTGGCATTTGGCCAACAGGTGTGCGGGTTTATTAAAACAATGGCGATAATTTTCTTTATGGCAGTAAAATATTTTATAGTTACCTACCTAAGTGGCTATTCAAAATGTAAAATAGCCATATGCCGAACATTTGTCCTAATCACGAGTATTACAGTCTGTTCCTACCTATATAGGCCTTTGGAAGGCATAATTCATGGTAGTGGTAAACTAAAGAAAGATCCTACCTTTCGGTAATATTTTGTAGGGTAGGTACCTACCTAAGTGCTTGCAAGTTTATAATCTTATTAACTGATTCTAGCCATACATATTTTCAAAATTATCAATTAATACTTAGTCAAACCTAGGCTAAATGCCTCTTAAATTATAATTCTGCACCGCTTTATAGTCTATAGTTCAAGTTTTCATAAAACCTGAACGATTAGTTTATCGGGTGGCGTAAACCTAACTAGGTACCTATAAAAAATATTCTATTCCGGTCGGAAATGGAACCACCCCTTTAGAAATATAACAATGCAGTACCTACATTACATACCCAGCCACAAGTCGACCCAAACCGCAAAAAAAAACACCCGTGCATTCGACAACCGGACGAAAACGAAACGCAAGTACGGGAGCGGACGGAACGAAACGTCAGTCTGTAGGGAGCGCTGTTGAGAGTAGTTCGTGTCGCTCTGCGCTCTCAGCTCAGCTGATTCCGCACGCGTCTTTATAAACGCTTACGAAAACTTAACAAAATAAACAATAATCTACCTCATGTATACAAACTTTGTGACTTTTAGTGACGTGAATATCTTTTAAATAAATTATAAGAAGATAAATTATTGTTTTGAAGTGGGAATACACACTTCAGGAAAATGATGGGTAAGTCCTTTAATAAATAAGTCTTGTAGTGAAAAACAATATTTTCCGCAATATAAATTATATAAACAAAATAAATTGTGACAAAATAATCATAACATATTAATTATTCATCATCACATTCAGCATAAAATCAAAAGTACATAATAGTTTATAGGTTATGTTTACATTTCAATAACAATTTGAGAAGTGTTTTATTTATCTACTTTCACTATAATTATTGTAATTATATAGAAGAATATTGTTAAAATTTGAAGTTGTTATTAAATAATTTTCTCTTTACGATAGTGTTAACGTCTTTTACCTGTATATTAATATTTGACAATATTTCAAAATGACAAGTGAATAAATAGAACGACCAATAAGTCTTGATCATAAAAGACTATGTTTCGGCAAATCCGAAAAAGTATGTAAAAGTAAGTAATAATGAACTAAGTTTGTATTTAGGGTTAAGTTTTAATTTATTATTATACAATTTTGCATAGGTACATACAATTGAACATGAGTCACAAACATATAGCAAAAACAATGCACATTAATTTCTTCGCGAAAATAATATCATATTTTATTTAAATGTCGGAACCACTATTATTTGATATTATACAAATAAATTTGGCAGTAGACAGACGCCGTAGGCTGAAGTCTTCCTACGCATAGTGGGCGCGACTAGAGCTATAAAATCGTTTCGATTAACAATATATTTTTAATTAGTATATGCCTGTTTTTTTCTCAACTAACACTCGATTTTTTAGAATATCATCAGGACCTACTTATAAATCAACATGAAACAACTTTTTCACATTGTTGTAAAATAGGGACTACGTGTACCCACACATTGACCTAGTGTTTACTCATATAATAGCAATATAGTTTATAATTTGTTACTAAATTAAAATATTTCGGAATCGTGATCAAAAATTACATTTCTCCGTTACAATTCATTCGAAATGATCAGTGTCGCACGATTTTCGGATTTATAGAAATGATACAAAAGAAATTGAATTTATATCCGTGAATAGGTACTAGAAAATTGTTGCTCTTAACTTTAAATTGATACTTTGAATCATAAAAGTCTTTAAACAGCAAATCTCCGCCCCTAAGACGACCCACTGACCAATATGAGTCAAAGATCATAATACCTACCATGTTATTAGAAAATCCAAATAAAACTAACTAAAATCGAAAAGTCGATAATACTACTAAAAGGCAACAACTTGATTTTGACACAGTAGCGGATAGTGATAATAATACCTTCAAAAACACAATAGTAGGTATTTAACAATTATATTTTCATTAATTAATACATGATTAATCCGCTTAAAGTAATTTGATTGCTTTATGGGGATTCCCTACTCTCATACAACAAATAATTTGAATGCTCCAATCTGGGAGTAGGTACATACTTATCAACGTTTAATAACACATTTTAGCACTAATATGCATTGTCAAATATTTAAAAAACCATGTTACACATTATGTGCATCATAGTTTTCTGACTCAGTTTGATTTTATCATTTTCATTTACATAGTTGAATTACCAGATTACCAATACATAATACCTAGATTATCATGATTACGTAATAGGTATGTATTAGTAAGATTATAGGTAGTAGTTAGGTTTGGGTGTACGTACTATATTTTACGAGATGGATCCAGAAAATATTTTTGCCCAGCCTTAGGAAGTAATTAAGTATAGTCTGATTTTTAATTCGAGTCAGTAAAATGACATTTCCAGTGTTGCACGGTTTTAAAAAAATAGGGTCCCCAATAAATAGTGATGTGGAAAATCGAGATTTTTAAATCGAGAATTAAAAGTTAGTCTAGATTACATTCATTTATTTATTTGTACATACATTACATTTTTTATTAATATCAAATTGGCATTATATTAATATAAATATGTAATTTACGGAAATTAAACTGAACACATGTAATTGAATATTACATAAAATACTGTTGTTAAAGGGCCCAACCGGCAAAGGTCGACGCCTAATAATTTCACACATAGGCAGTGATGAAGGATTTTTAGAAGACAGGTTATTAATTTTTGAATCCAAGAAAAATACCGGTGACTATCATGAAGAAATGAACTCAAAGTGTTTCGAGGACTGGCTTAAAACTGTTTTGCCAAATTTAAGGCTAAATGCGGTGCTGGTACTAGATAACGCACCGTATCATTCTAGAAAAGTCGAGCGTATCCCCACTTCAAACTGGCGGAAGGATGATATAATTCAATGGTTGAATGAAAAAAATATTCAATTTCAACCTAGGATGATAAAAGCTGAATTGATAGAGATTGTAAAATCCCACAAATCTAATTACGAACGCTATGCTGTGGAAGAGTTGGCCGCTGAATATGGTGTCACAATCCTGCGGCTGCCCCCTTATCACTGTGAGCTCAACCCAATAGAGTTAGTTTGGGCTCAATCAAAGGGGTATGTCGCCAGGAACAATAAAACTTTTAAATTAAAAGACGTAAAAAAGTTGTTTGAAGAAGGTGTGAAAGAAGTGACACCTGAAAATTGGCGACAGTGCATCAACCATGCAATAAAAGTCGAAGACAAAATGTGCCAACTCGACCACATCATAGACGAATGTGTGGATTCATTTATAATAAATGTAACTAATTCCGATTCCGATTCTGAATATACTGATTCAGAATCGGATTCGGAATCGCAACCGTTATGAATAAAAACCTATAAAATTACTTGTATTTTCCTTACTTTCCATTATTGATTCCTCTGAATCCCCCATCTTTTGTAATAATGTTGCAGTGAGAAGTTTTAATATGCTGGGAAGGGTCATATTTCTAAAATCGTATTATTTAATACGTTATGCTTTAAATATTTACAATAAAAACAACGCTCTGATACCTAATAAAATAAATCATGACTAAACTTCTAAGTCGATCGATTGTGGAACATCACTATTGTAGTGGGTCACCCTGTTTTGTGAAAGTGACAGTTGCCCCTGTCATTTTACTGACTCGAATTAAAAATCAGACATAGGTAATAAGTATTGAGGTATATTTATCAACCTATTTTTTTCCGACGGCGTCATACCTTACTCGACCGACCTACCTACCTACCTCAAATACCCATTCAATGTACCTAACTATCTTCTTCAGAGAAATGCTGATCTTGCACTCTCCTGCCAAAAGTCATCTTTTATTCAGATATTTTCATTTTACGCTTTAAACAATATTTTAATAAATGATCAATTTTTATTAATACGACATGATAACGGAACTCAAAACTTCTTGAATGAAAGCATATACGTTTATCCATTTAATAATAGTATTTTTAAGTATCAAAGAGTAGGTTAGCAGTGACGTGTACGAACATGTTGCGACCAGGATAAGTGAGTGCGTCGCACCGTGTTTTCAAGGGCGCAAACCGTTGCAAAACATTAAATCAGTAATATTTTACTTATTTGTGTATGTGTATGCCATAGGACAATACAAATAAGAAATAAATGTGTAGTTTATTCATAAAGTTTTATAATTCGATCAATTTATTCAATCCATACCCAAAAACTAATTAAGTACTGTAGCCGCCGCCGGAAGTACTGACAGGAAATCGCGGGTACACACACCGGGCCGGGCATGGTGCCAGTCACCGCTAGAATCAATTCACATTACCCCTATGTAAGTACCGCGTAACAATAATATTTAAGCACACGTGGAGCAGATCAATAGTCAAATTCCTTTACTAGTAATTAAAAAATGACTTTGGCATTTTTATTTTGTTCGTTAATTAATCTTTTTAGCAGCTTCTCATCGCAGTCGAATTCCGCAATGTTAATTTATTACCCTTCCCACTTGCAAAACGAATAGCGTACTTTCACGGCTTCGTAATAATGGAAAGAGACTACAAGAGATTAGAACATAATGGTGCGGAGGTGGGTGCGTGGGAACGCTCCCAGAGTTCACGTGCCCGGCACATCGCTCTACCATACCAAATCTTGCATTAATATGCCAGATTTCTATAAAATCGCCCCTTTTCATTGCTCCGATTCACTTAAAGAAGTTATTATTTGCATTGAGAGTATAGTGATCAAATAATCGGTCTGCCATATACTTATCTATCATGGAAGTAACCACGACTTTAATTTTTTTAATCCTTCATAACTATGTGTTTCCTTTCCATATCGCAGAGATTTCACTAAAATGAAGCTACACTATACCCACTGGACTTGTAACATTAAATAAGTGTTTTATTAAAAAGTAAAGATAACCAATTTTTGTTTTGCATACATTTATTAAGAAATCATTTTTGAACATTACAACACTAAGCATTGATTGGTCTGGTAATAAATATGTATAAATTTACCTATATGTAGGTATAATACGAGTGAATGAACTACACATGAAAATCAATTATACTTCCATTCATAAAGCAGTAATAATTCCAGCGTAGGTGTCCATACATAAGTCACTATCTAATAAATCTGCATCTCCTAAGTTACTTCATTGAAATGGATGAATTTGTTAAATAATGAATAAAGCGTACAGTATTAAGTATTATTATTATTTTATACCATTTAAACTTTTATGAAAAAACTCAATAAAAAGATAAACATAAAGGTTGGAAAAATGCACGGCAAACTTCTTTATTGCCTTTCCGTGTTATAAAGAGAACGTCGCAATTTTTGGTACCAGGATAATAATATTATTACTATTCATATAATTAGTTATGTATATGGTAATGTGGGTTATTGAAATGACTGTTGTGTCGCGTAGGCTCGTGCGCTCGTTTGACTGGCAACGGCAATAGGTGCCTAGTTAGTGGTTCCGGATACGGATCGGACGTGTCGGATGTCGGCGTGAGTCACGCGGCGCCCACGCCGCCGCGCCGCTCCGCCGGTGCGCCCACTGGCGCCCAAGTTGCACAGCAAAACTACAATAATACTTTTTTAAATTCAAGAAGTAAAGTTAACTCTGGTCAATACCATTGGCAACTTCAAAAAGGATCAAGATTGTTTAATCCGACATTACAACTCTATGCACAATTGACAGTAAAATTGATGTTGCCACAGTTTACAATTTAAAAAAAAAAAACAATATTTTAGATGTAATTTACTAAATCGGGTAATGTCTGTATTACTTAAGCATACCTACAAATAATTATTTTCTCTCTCTTGAAAATAATCGTCAACGTCGAACAATCTGTGCTAAAACGCAGTGGCGGCGTAGCATCGGGTAGCACCCGGGGCGGACTACGTTTTGTACCCTCCAAAAAAAACACCAAAATATAATCACGGACTAAAATTAAAAATTAAAGTACTTAAAAATCGTGTAGAAATCATTCATGGTGCTTTTTGCTATTTTTAACAAAAATAAATCAGAGACAGATTACTGCAAACTTATAAAGCGCTAGCGAAGCGAGCCCGAAATTTTTAAGTTTTGAGACACAAAAGTAGGTACCCGAGCAACTGTGAAAAAAATCAGTGCAAAGAGAAGAAGCCGCGAGCGTAGCGAGCGCGAAATTTTTGATTTTTGGGACGCAATGATACGTAAAGAAATTAAAAAAAGTAAGCGCGATATTTTTGAGTAATACTCAAACAAGTTTGAAAAAAACCAGTGGAAAGTCAAAAAGCTGCGAGCGCAGAGAGCGCGAAATTTTTTGAGTTTTGGGAAAAATCCTCCACCTTCTAAACAGCTTAGAAATCGTCATCGTAGAGCGTCAGTTGTTTTTGCTACTTCGGTGCTTTAACTTTTTGTTAGATTGAGGACTCAAAGAGCGCAGAATAAATCAGAAATGATAAAAAAAACCGCGAACGAAGCGAGCGGATTTTTTTTTATAACTTTGAGGAATTAATTTAAGTAATCAGGTAAAAACAAAAATAAACAAGAAAGAGAGGGGTGTCAGCCGGACTGGCACCCCTCTCAGTGCCGCCTCGACGTCTTGCGCATGCATTGTTGTAAGTAGTTTAGTTTAAAATTTGAATAGAGTGCAGTGACTGGTACCTAGGCGAACCTAGGCTTTGCAGATGAGAATGGCACCCTCAGTGACTTGTCCCTTCTGCCCGTGCCATCCTGGTCGTGCAGATATGTGTCCACCGAGATGGCACCCCCCGAAACATGGTACCCGGGGCGGACCGCCCCCTCCGCCCCCCCCCTTACGCCGCTACTGCTAAAACGCTAAAGATTTATAAGCCGCATTTTATGATAAAGTAGTTGGATTTCTTACGCTTGGTTCTTCTTAACTAAGCTGACTTGCTGAAAATAATAGATTTTATGGATAATATTTAATCGGCATGACGAGCTTACAAGCGTAACGCTATCATGACAATGACTGCGGACAATCTTACACGCACAGTCTTCTAAATGAACGCGGTCGCTGTTGCCGAGACAGATTTAGCAGTGTCTGCGACGCGTCTAGGCTATTTGTATTTGGGTTTTGGCATTGGACAATTCGCAGTCTCGTGGGAAACTGAGTTGAACGACTGCGGAGACAATGCGGCTGTCTGGTATCGCGACCAGTCGTTCACCGGACCACCGCCCACCCGTGCGCCATCGCCGATTGCCGAGTGCCGCGGCTGCACCTCACGTTCCGCATTACATCTTCAGCCATCTTCTATTAAAACACCAAACTTGATTTATTCACATCGCTTTACATTCAAAGCACGTATATAGGAAGCTTAACGTGGGAAGGTGGAAGGTATGCAATGAGAGGATAGGTAGGCAGAATTCCTTTAGCTTTCACTAGTGTTCAATCGACATAATATCGAGGTATGTTATGGGTGTAGGTAGCCAGAAACCTGGATACAACTATGTAGGACATAAGATACATATTCAGTGAATTGCAAGGATCACAATCTGAAACAGAAACTAAAGGATTCTCATAATGTTACATGTATACAGGTTTCTAATAATACACAGGTACCTAATCAAGAACAATACAAATATAACCCTTTTTGAACTTTGCACCTAGAACTAGAAATTAAAGGTCATCTTTGTAATTTACTTAACATAGACATGCAGAAATTGTAATTAATACTCGTCCTAGAACTTCTTCAGGGGCAAATTATGGTAGGTGCCTCTATCTGCGACAAAAATTAAGACCTAGGTGTAAAGGTTTAGTTGAAACATTGAAATGTAAAAGCTTGTCTCAAGGGCGGGTGGGGGTTCGCCGCGGGGTCGATAAGCGCTGGCCGCGAGCCAGCCGCCAGTGCCGCGACACATAAATACACCCTCGCCACTCTAAAGTAGAAGTTCTCACCGTTTATTTTATTGAATGTCGCATTTTTAATTTCCGCGATATGACATTTCGTTGGTCTTTAAATTTTGTCGGTTTTAAAATTGTGACCGTTTTCATAAGCAGGTAAAATAATAGGTAAATAATAATATTTTGTTATATTGACATTAATTTATCTTAATTCAGCTGCTGGAAAGCACATCTACAGAATGGTGTCCTACGAATCTTGAAATCTTAGTCGACGTTAGGCTGTAATTCGGTTGGAATAACACAACGCATAAAATTAAGAAAGTCAAGTTAGGAGATAAGGATCATGTTGACTATCTTTTACATCAGTACATTGAAACTGCACTTTAATTAATTAGAAACATGAATAAATCTGCATAACATATCTTGGCTAGAGCAAGATTATTTAGCCCCAACTTATTTTTAGAGATACATTCCTAAAAGAGACTTACAAGACATTTCGCACATTGATCCACTTTCATTCACAAAATAATCATGTGCGGCGTAAGTTGGCCTTAACAGAATTACAACGGTAGGGAATCAACTGGCTGTGACTGAACAGGGGAAACACGCGTTATGTTTTATTGTCTTTCCGGGAACGGATTAAATTTTGAACGGGTGTTCATTTAAACATATGATACATATACCTATGTAGGACACAAAATGGAACAGAAAATCCTATCTTCGCACCACTTGAACTCTACCATTCAGATAGTATTTATATAATATTTTTTCAAAACTTATTGTACTTACAGGTGTTTATGATTGTTTCAGATGAGCGGCAAGCGCACACGCAGCTATAGATGCGCAGTCCACCACCGCGACCGTGAGGTCAGCTCCGAGAACGACTTCCATCTGCTCCTAGAGGATCCCACGTTATTCGCCAGGTAAACCGCCAGCCATTAGCTCAGCTCCCGTATTTATGTAATACCAATTACAACACCATGATACAACGCGAAAATACACCAATGTACACCAAAAACCATTCATTACATGAAAGCGCAGAGACGTATTTCCTACCCTCTATTATGGTCGCTGCACACAGCGGGCGCGGCGCGACGGGACGGGACGGCGACGCGACGCTGAGCAGTTGTAATGTACTAGATATTACGGACGACATCACACAGAGCCGTCCCGCTCGGCGCGACGCGACGCGACGATCTAGTACATTGCGTCGCGTCGCCGTCCCGTCCCGCCGCGCCGCGCCCGCTGTGTGCAGAGACCATTAACCGACTGACTGTTTCAAACAATTTTCAAATAAATCGAGTATGCCGTGACTGGTCTGTCATCCTCCGGAATACATAAATCCTTTATCGATGTAAAACTTGTAAATTTCTAGTAAAATGTAACTTTATGTTATCTTTATCAAAATTTCAGTTAAACTAAATTATGTAGTGTAGTATTTTCTTTAATTCCAATGAAATAACCTGAAATAACGGTCGGTGTATCGATTGCCGTCGCTAAAAATATTTTTATGTTCACTTGTCGTGTCACGTTGACATGTGGTGTGCTTTCGTACAATAAAACTGTTAATAAATTACGTTTATATAGATCTAGAAAATAGTGAAAGCAAGTTGATTGAATGCCTCCAATACGGTTTTGAAAGAATATAAAGTTTATTTCATCATTAAAAATACAGGTAAACTGTCGACTGTTCGGAATCTCACACTTCTAAACTTCTACCCACTCTATCCTGGAGGTCCATGGAATATCATTTTCCTACAATGTAAGCTGCTCTTTTCTTGAAGGAAACGCATCAGTGCTGCACAAATTCAAGATCAAGAAACGTAATGATTTAAAAGATAATTATAATGCCACCCTGCCAGGCTATCAGTTTTATCATCATTATGTAGAGAACAGTTTCCTTAACAAATAGTATTTATTCAGCCCCTAACGAGTGTTCCTATTTCAGGATGGTGCACCTTGTAGCGATGGAGATGCTCCCGGAGGAGCGAGACCGCAAGTACTACCAGGAGAGGTATACTTGCTGTCCTCCGCCTTTCTTCATCATTTGCGTCACATTACTAGAGGTAAACATTTATTTATTAATCTTACTATATGTAAATAGCTCCGTTTCTATCGCAGAACGGGTATTACGATAGTGAAAAATATCGATTTTACGCAACCGCTATTGGACATAAATCTTTCGTATACTCACGGTACCGGCGGCGTGCAAAGTCATCACTTTCTTCGTGCCTAGTGCCGCTTCAATCCCCGCTCTAGTTACTTCGGTTAATTAAAAATTATAATAGCGGATTTCACATCCGTGCAAACAAGCGGTTTACGTGAATCATAACAATCGGAGCTATGCTCAGCGCTGGGCGCTCTCGTCACACGTTGATTCACCTCGGGCGGGCCGCAAGCCGCACGCTTGCACAAGTGCGCGGCTCCGCTGTACCGCACGCAGCTCTCATGCTAACGGTTTTCCCCTCTATGATGATTAACGTTATAAAACGTCACTATTAACGCAAATTATGCTTTAATTATTATTTTATTTATCCTCATTTTGGTTTAGTTAGACACGAACCAGATCCCCCTCATAAATTAATTAGTTGTTTGTATTGATTTACTACAAATATATTGTCATGTTATAAACAGTGGACCTACCTGATGAGAAATGTACCTAAATAAAGTGATGGCCAAACTTGGGCTAACTACTGACTGAGGGCATTTTGGCCCAACTCGGGAATTGAAATTACAAGGCATGAAGCCTTACGAGGATCCCCTTATTCCCTTTCAGCGCCCAGGACCCCCAAGAAGGTAAACATAATCCCATTTGGGCCAGTAAATAATAGATATCTAAACTACTCGGATACCAAGACAGTTTTTCCACTGACCTATACGCCAATGTCTAACCCATTTGCAAAATTCTTTCAAGTGTTCTATCATCATGGACTGAATGTGGTAACTCATCGACGAATTTCACGATGTCATTTCCTTGTCCTCAGTTGGGCGTGTTCGCGTGGTACGCGTGGGGCGCAGGCGGCGTGGCGGCGGCGGCAGGCCCAGTGCCTGTGGACTCGCCGCTCGTGTACCGCTCCGACCGGCGCCGCGAGCTCTGGCGCTTCCTCACCTACAGCGTCGTGCACGCCGGCTGGCTGCACCTCGCCTTCAATCTGCTGGTCCAGCTTGCGGTAAGTTCATGTAGCAAATGTCAACTTTCGATGGAAACTTTCGGCCTCGATAAGACTTGTGTCTGTACAAAAATACACACACCTTAAATTGGTCATCATAACTGATTGACTTACCGCTCGCCAACACTCATAAACGTGGCTTAACACAACAGTAAATAAAGTTTATCATCTATCTACCTTTTCTATAACTATGTTGAGCTTCTAGTTGCTTAGCGTTAGAATATAGATAGCTCTTATGGCAACTAATGGTCATTATAATATTCCAGGTGGGTCTCCCATTAGAGATGGTGCACGGAGCCGTGCGGTGCGCGGCAGTGTACTTGGCGGGTGTGCTGGGCGGGTCGCTGGCGGCGTCGGTGCTGGACCCCGACGTGTGTCTCGCGGGAGCGTCGGGCGGAGTGTATGCCCTGCTGGCCGCGCACCTCGCGAATGCGTTGCTCAACTTCCACACCATGCGATATGGCGCCGTGAGGCTGGTTGCCGCGCTCGCAGTCGCGTCTTGCGATGTGGGCTTTGCAGTACACGCTAGGTATACTAAGGTAAGTTTCGTTATTTATATGTTAATGGTGAATGAGTATGTTTGTTGAACTGATTAGCAGCAACTTTTAAGCTGTCATACATAGGTTATCTTTTATCCGCGCCGTGTACGCGAAGTCCTTTAGTACTTGGTGGAAACCAAGCAAATTCAAGTAGGAAAGTGTGGTCCGTATCTGTAATATGATGTTTGTTTGTTGTGCAGGAGGCGCCGCCGGTATCGTACGCGGCGCACGTGGCGGGCGCGCTGGCGGGACTCACGATCGGGCTGCTGGTGCTGAAGCACGCGCAGCAGCGGCTGTGGGAGCGGCTGCTGTGGTGGGCGGCGCTGGGCGCGTACGCCGCGTGCACGCTGTTCGCCGTGCTGTACAACGTGTGCAGCGCGCCCGTCGACGAGCTGCACTACCTGCCGCCCGACCCGCCGCCCGATGCCTTCTGACGCCTCACTACACAACACTAATGCCACGAACTACTATGCTGCGGCTGCAATAGTCACCTAAGAATATTCGTTGCAATGCACGATGAATCTTCGCCCGCCAATGAAGCCCCAGCATTACAGCTCGATGTCAAAACTTTGCCCCTCTGAAGTCAGCCATTTGATTCCTCGTGCACAGTTTTTTTTTCATAGTGTTTTCTTCGTTCGTTTTGAATGTTGCGCAGTAGCCAGCCTCAAAGTGGTAAAGTTATTTGACGAGCTATAGGAGCATCGTTTGGCCGACCGAGCCTAAGCTTATGTTCGCGGACAGTGCGATACACTCACAACACGCCTAGTCAATTTACCTTAGTGTGATTTGCTATAAGTAGTATTATATTCGAGGAGGCCCCCTGATGTCAGTGTCCATACATTTTGTATCGTGCCTACCGAGTCATTTCTTATATTCCTTGAGATTATTTTGTCCACTTTCGTAATTTCGTTACTAATTGCCTCCTCGCGATACTTAATTGTTAAGTAGTCTTAATTATATTAAATAGGTGAACTATTTTTGTACCTACTATCAGCGTCGGTAGTGTATAGATTGAAGGCGTTACCGCGACACAACAGTTCAATGTTCCCGTGTGGACTGGCCGACTTTACTAAACGCAGTGTCACCTAATTTATTCACTAAACCAGTAATCGCTTCTTAATAATAAATTGTACTAGGTTTAGTAAAGCCAGTCAGCGTAGTTATGCCCAGCACACCAAAGATTAGGATAAACGGCATCCATGCTCGAGTAGTGGAAGTTTCCTTACTCTCTCCATGTTTCAAATTTGATTGAATATGAATACATTTAGATTTTTAATTAAATTGCTCACTGTTAAACAAATACTATAAGTATGCCTCAGTAACTGATTTCAACGTAAATAATGATTGTTATTTAAGTATTTGTGTAAATTGCTCAATTGCAATGATTATTTTAATCAGAATTGATTATATGCTCAAAAGTGAGTTTTTTTTATTTTATTGGATCAATTATTTGCTGATATATTATTATAACAAATAATATAGTTTATTGTGATTTCGTCCAATTCCATTCGTCTCTCGCATTCGTCCTGTTATGATCCAACGATTAACAAGTTGTCTTGCTACTCACTAGTGAATAGTTTTATTATTAATAATGTGCCTGATTCCTATTATTGTAAATTTAATCGTATACTTTAATTCTAATCAAATAATGTCAGGAAACGACTGAGTTTTGTATTAATTATTGCAGAATATTTTCTTGTTTAATTTATTTTAAAATTATTTTAAGTGTGAATCAGAATAATTATGATTATGTGATTATATAAATGAAAATAAGAGTGAATATAATTGAGAATTATTAAAAACTTTCTTGGTTTTATTTATTTGTGTTACCCTTTCAATAATAAAACACGAAATTGATTTGAAAAAAACTTCATTATATCTTTCAGCAACATGTAACATGTTTTTAAAATGTAACAAGTTAGTTTTCCACTAAAAATATTGACTAATTACATAAAAAATGCTTTGGTTCCTATTTGTTCAAAATTAACAATGTTGCATCATCGTCCAAGTCATTATCATACCTACATACAATAACAGCCCACTATTACTATTCCAATACTGCATTAATTATTCCTCGCATGCATATTGCATTATGCTCACAAAATGCAATAGAAATGATATTTTTAAACAATTTAATTGTAAAATTACTATTGCCTACACGTTGTCTTTTATAATTATTTGCAAAAATAAATTCGTCTTTGAATAATTATATAACAATACTATTAAAATCAATAACTCACAAGTAGGGCATGCAATTCCGGTAAAATAAAAATTACCGGTAAAAATTCGGTAATTAAAATATTTTTACCGGTAAACCGGTAAAACGGTAATTTTTGTATTTTTTTTTAAAGTGATATTATATCAATAAGATTGGTTAGTCCAAAAGCAAAAAATAATTAAAAATACAAGGTATAAGGTGGTAAACATTTTTTGGGACGTGGGCCGTAAAAAAAACATGTCAGTACCATCCGAACGCGATGTCTTCGACAAAATGCAAGAGAAACGGCTGCGATGGTTCGGCCATGTAAAAAGGAGACCACCTGAATACATCGCCAATGTTGTGTACTCAATCTCAATATACCCGGTCAAAGGCGCAGAGGCATTCCGAAACGGTGGTGGTTGAGTGTCGTAATGAATGACATGAAAATCTACGAACTCGAAGAGAGAGATGTCCTGGATAGAGCGAAGTGGAAGAAGAAGATACGGAAAGCGGACCCCGTCACAAGACGGGATAAACGCTAAGAATTACCGTGAAAAAAAATACATTTTTTTCATTGAAGTGAAAGCACTTTTTTATGGTAAATCGTGGGCATTTTATGGACCAGGGTCGCGGTAACTCTTTTGAACAATCCCGCAGCCCCGGCAAGTTTTGGCCCTGCGCGTGGAACAACTCGGGCCGCCGACACGGGTCTGTTGTCTATGCAGACGGAGGAACGATGAGCCACCCGAACTCACCGTCCACAGACCGACGCCTACGGTGGCCGGGAGTCGTCTCTCGACACTCGGCGCCCGTGGTGTCTTCGGTCCACTACAGCGGTTGGGATGAGAGGTGCGAACTCGCAGGCGCTCCACCGTCTCCTTCTCGCGCTGACTGGGAGAGACTGAGAATGACTGTTTCGCAGAAGGAGGCGACGGCTTCCCATTCCCTCTCGCTTCGGACCATGGCTTGAACCAGGGTCGGACGCGAGAGGTCGTCGCTGCCTATTGGCTCGACGAAGACACTGCGGTACCCTTCCCAGGCAGTGCACACCTAGACTGTGTGCTCCACCGTGTCCTCAGAGCTGTCCGCATGGTGGTGAAGTAAAAGCCCTTGCTCAATAAGGTCATAGAGTAAGTAAAATAAGCATAAGCTACATTTTTACCTAATAGGAACTGACAGCTATGAGTAAATTCAGATTAACCGAATGAATAAAATTTGTTTAGATATTATATATTAAGATGAGAATGAAGATTTGCATCTAACCTAGAGATAGTTAAGGAGCCACATAAGTTTACTTTCCTAAAAAACAGCAACTTTAACACTCTTACAATATGTAATGTATGCAATATTACACTATGTTCAGGCTACATAATGAAGATTTGACGTTAAATGAACAATTGCTATATATTATCACAAAAACGTAAAAACCGGTAAATTACCGGTTACATATTATTTTTACCGGTAAATTAGCGGAAATGGGCGGTTTTACCGGTAAAACCGAAACCGGTAAACCGGTATTGCATGCCCTACTCACAAGCATAAAATTGTGATGACCTTAGTTAAAACAACGAAGCCTATTTTATGTTATCAAGCTTACTAAAGATTTTATATTATTCAAAATATTTAAACTGCACAATGTTCGTTGTATTGTAAAAAAATACTATCAATAATGTTTTAACAAACAAGTTATTACCTTATAGTCAATAACTTAAATAAATAATAAAATAACAAAAATAAATACATGAACCTCGCCATTTTTCGCCATTGAGAGGATAGGTACAACCTTGAATCACTAGTTATGTACTAAAAAAAGATGTTTTATTTTAAACTGAAATAAAATATTCAATTTCGCTCTATTCGTAGAGAGCTTCTCATTATTTTTATTGTAAGTACGAAATTCTATGGTAGGCTCATTCACAGTGCTCAACGGACTTTATATTGGTTGTTTTAATTTAAAAATACGTTCTAAATAGACCAACCGTGGCTCGAACCCATAATGGAGTCTCTCTGTTCTGTAACTCACCGCTACACTCTGAAGCATACTGATGTAACTGTTCCGACTCTTGATGTAGTTTGAGCTAAAAGAGAAGTTACAAAACTGTAAGTATTGTGTATAAATCTAAATAGATTTATATAGAAATAAAGATGTAATTTGACATCTAGAAATAAAAATAAATATGATATATAGAAATAAAGATGTAATTGGACATCTTTATTTCTATATATGTAAATCATAGAAATGTGATCATGTTCATTGACGGCTCTCAATCTCGGCGAACCATCTCAGCGCCCTGAGCAGTGTTTTGCTTGCCGCCTATTACGGTGCCCCATGGTACGTGGCACAACGAAAGTACATATAATGAAGATACTTCATGTCTACCCAATTAAAAAAAACTTAAGGTTCAGTTGATGACAACGTCGTTTTCTTTTCTTTTAATGCATGCTGAGTTTACCTATAAGTGATTGTTACACTATTATTTAGTTACATTACATGTTATCTTAGTCGTATCAGTGTAAATAATCGTTGGTGAACCAAAATAAATAAATATATATTGATCCTGGCCGATTTCGGCCACAGTGACTTGGATCTGCGCTTAATTTTGAGAGCTTCGCTGGTGTGCTCTCCAGTGACTGACAAAGCCAATTTTTGCAGTGAATGTCCGTCCACATTCACTGCAAGTCAGCACTCCTCCGCTATAGGTGTATTGTATGGCCGCGGGTGGTCGGGCCTTCAGCTCATCTCGCCTAGCGTCGAGCTGTTCTCTCCGCCGGCTCTCAAACTCGCACACCTTGTCCTTAATAGTCCGCCTCCATTTGGTCCTATCTGCCGCCATAGCCTCCCAGTGTGACGGATCTAAGTCACATCTCTTCATGTGGCGTTTCAGCACATCTTTGTACCGCAGACGTTGACCACCCTGCTTACGCTTGCCAGTCTCCAGCTCTGAGTAGAAGACGCGCTTTGCTACTCGGGCATCTGACATCCGGGAGACATGACCAGCCCAGCGCAGCTGTCGACGCATTAGATAGGCCTCAATACCGCTGACATTAGCGCGTCTAAGTACTTCCGTGTTACGAACACGGTCCGACCACTGGATGCACATAATGTCACGTAGGCATTTTAGATGGAATCTATCTAATGTCCGAATATGCTCGCGGTATAGACACCAAGTCTCAGAGGCATATAGGAGATTTGGCAGAACTATTGCCATGTACACAGCTACTTTTGTAGAGAGCTTTATGTCATGTGAGCGGAACACCTTGGCACGAAGTCTACCAAAAGCTGCAGCAGCTGCTCCTATTCGGCTGTTGACTTCGTTATCAAGGAGACACCTGGATGTTATGGTGCTGCCAAGATATTTGAATTGGTTTACTTGCTTAAGCGAGACATCTCCGAGTCTAATGTCAACTGGGGCACTGTTCACAGTATCAAGTGCCATGACTTCGGTTTTCTTGACATTTATCTTCAGGCCAAATCTGCTGCATGCCTGCAGTAGTCTCGACATAAGCCTCTGCAGCCCATCTGGGGATTCCGCCACAAAACATAAGTCATCTGCATACATCATCTCAGTGACAGTCGCGCGAGACACTCTTGTGCGAGCCTTGAGTCTATTTAGGTTGAAGACACCACCGCCATCGGTACGAAAACAAATACGGATACCTTCGGACAGAGTCTGCAAGGCTTCCCGAACGACAACTGCAAAGTACAGGGCAAAGAGAGTTGGAGCGAGCACGCAGCCCTGTTTCACACCGCAGCTCACTTTAAAGAACTCCGAGTCCTCGCCCTGCACACTGACACAACAGCGCATGTCATCATGCAGAAGTCGTATCATTCTTATAAACTTGTCCGTGCATCCAAGTTTCGCTAGTACCACCCATAAGGCTTTGCGCGGCACCGAGTCGAAAGCTTTCTCCAAGTCAACAAAGCAAAGAAACAATGGTTGACTCTGCTCACGACTCTTCTCTAGAAGTTGACGGATAGAGAAGATGGCCTCACACGTACCTCGATTCGGCCGGAAGCCAAATTGGGTTTCAGGCAGTATGTCTTCAGACAAGGGCATCAAGCGGTTCAGTAAAATTCGTGCAAAGGTTTTGCCTGGAGAGGTCAGGAGAGAGATACCTCTATAGGAGTTGCAGTCAGATTTGTCGCCTTTGCTCTTGTACAAGGAGCACACCCGAGAGACTCGAAACTCATCAGGTACTCGCTCCTCGTTCCACATCTTTGCAAAGAGTTTCCAAATGGTCTCATGCAACTCCGCACCCCCATATTTCAGCAACTCTCCAGGAACATTATCAATGCCGACCGCTTTTTTGTTCTGTTGTTGTTGAACGGCAACGATGACCTCACGCAGGGTCAGTGGATCATCTAGCTGCTTGACAGTGGGCAGTGATGCCATCGAGCAGATAAACGACATGTCCACAGCTCTATCGACATTGAGCAAGTCGTTGAAATGCTCTGCCCATCTCTTAAGTACGTCCTGCTTGTTGGTCATTAGCTGTGTGCCGTCATGAGATCTTAAGGGTACTCTTGTACGACTGGTTTTACCGACCAGTTTGCGAACCTCATCATAAAACGCACCTAGCTGTTTCGTGTCAGAGAGCCACTGCATACGTTCGGCCTTTTGACGCCACCACTTGTCTTTTATTTCCCGTACATATCTCCGCAACTCGGCTCCACTTTGCTTAACACGCTCCGCTTGTTGATCGTCCCTAAATTGACGTAGTATGGAGCGGTGATTCTGGATAGCTTTTGTTAGTATTTTATCATTTTCATCAAACCAGTCTTCGTGTCTACCAGGTTTGACACCCAGTGTCTGCGAAGCACTAGCGATTAATCCGGTCGAGAGGGTATGCCAGTTAGCTACAGAATCACCACGCTCAACGTCTATTAGCTGGATCGCATCACTAATTGCCTGTATATAGTTGTCGCGCACCTCCAAACTTTGAAATTTTTCCAAATCTAGGCACTTAGGCTTCACTCCATGAGATCTGCGAGGAGGATATAAACGAAGCTTCATAAATAAAATAAATAAATGACGAGAACTGGAATTAAGGGAATTCCACAACAATATGTAGCAACTTCACCGCTTTTGGCCTTGTTTTTTTCGCATTGATGGGAACTTTACACGAGGTGGCTTATGATTGTCATTGCCACTAACTCTACAACTGTTCTATAAGGTTTAGCAAGAATAAATCTTCTCTAACCTGTAAATCTGGCGACACCGTGAAGATAGCTGCCTGTGCTTCGAGGTCTCGACGAACCGATCGTTCGCCTAGATTCGCTGAACCAACTATTGTGGCCCATGGCACTCCACAGCCAGGGGGATAATACCTGCAAATTGGGGATAATATAATGGCTGTAATTAAATCAAAAGTATGTCTTATCTTGTGCTGATGTAATCTAAGGTGCTCCTGGGACGATCAATTAAATTGCGCAATATTACGTATCATGCACATCAATACTGAAGATTGAACAATAATATTTAGTGACTACTTTCTTTGCAGAATATTGTTAGTGTCTAAGCAATTTCAGGGAGCATGTTAGAACTGCATAAGATTATTCCTAGGTATGCTTACCATAATCCCTTAGCATGAAATGTCCATCCGGGACGCTCATATTCTAACATTTCAACTCTGTTCATCTGCCTGTAGTTTACTACCCTTTGCCAGAACCTGCAATCAAATTGTAATTATTCAGTAGTCATCATCCATAGAAATACTGGACCAGAAAAAGGGAGACAAAGGAGATATTCAAATTACAAAAATTACAAGAATAATAACAAAAGTCTACTCACTTTCTTGCAATTAAAGAGTAAGCATGCGGAATTCCCCCAGCAGGTCCTGCCGCCCCCAAAAATCCATTTGCCTAAAAACATAATTGTAATACTATATGATCTTGTTACTGCAAAAAAATAAAGCAGAAGCTCAATTATTACTGAGCTATAAACAAAAAACAACTATGTACAACTTACATTGGGATGTGCCATTAGTAAGCTAATATTTGCCTTGCAGTCTTTCAACAAAGTCTTAGCATACTCGTCAGTAAGATTAAAGTACCCAGTGGCTAGTCGAATTATGGAACCTTCAGGTACTGAAGCCAGAATCTTTGTGGTGACCTGCTCATCTTGAGTGATGCCAAACTCACCCATTTGTATAAGAGGGAATATCCAAGTATCTTTAGCTGAAAATAAATAGGTGTATGTGTTGTTTATGATCAACATGGTATCTTTATTACAGCAATGTAGAATGTAGATTCATTTGAGACAAAAGAGCTCTTGCTATTACTAGTAAATAGTCTTCATAGCCAACAGAAAGAATTAAGAATAAGATAGTAAGTTTGTCATATAATAAAATCATAGTTAAAATATTACAACATGGTTTTTGTTTAAACTTACCATCACTATCTCCTGATGTGGATAATTTGGATAACTGCCGGTCCTGCCAGCTTGCCATAAAAGCATCAATCTTTGTCTTCATTTCTTTATTGAATATTTCCCTAGAGGAGTACCTCCTTTCTATGATTCCATTCTTTGTACAGTGCTTACTAAAGTTGCTCACTTCATCTAGAATGAAAATATCAAGTACTGTGTGGATTTTGGGCATTTAAAAAACAAAATTCTACACTGGAATCATTTGAATTGGCTTTCATTAAAAACAAAAAAATCATCAAATAAAAACAGATACTAATAACTTACAGCCATCATACCTATGAGTTCACTATAAAAATTTGCCAATTCTGCATCCTGTATTTCTATATATCGATCCTGCCTCTGTTGGAAGTAGTCATTGGAATAATTAGCTCCACTCAGCATCACAGAGTCATCTGCTATGTACAGCTTCATATGCTGCAGGCCCACAAGCTCATTATACCGCGATGGTAGAGCCTTAGACCATGAACCATGGAGTCTAGGTGTCTGGTACAAACTGACTGAACACTGCTTGGGTGCATCGTTTACAAAATCTCGTAACAGAGTTAATGAGTTTACCTCACCACGTGTACCACGCTGATAATCTAATAGAACTTTAAAATTTAAACATTTGTTGTCATTCAAATTCCTTTTGGTAATTTCTAGCAGCTTCTTCTCCATGTGCCCAGTTCCTAAATATAGACTTGCAACCGATATCCTCTGGTTAGCTTTCTGAAATCTCTCGCATAGGGTATCATAAAAGTTTTTGGGATCATTTATAATATTAACTTTACTAGCATTCACAGGAAAACATGGTGCTGCGCTGTATATCCAGTTGAAACAATTAAACTCCAAAGATTTAAACCTTAGAGGCATATTACCGGGAAACAACATATTCGTTTTCTATTTACAAGCCTAAAAACCATTCAACGATATAGAAAATATCGGAAAACGACACCAAAATGAAAATTAAAAATCACAATAAATTCAAGATTTCATCAGTAGAAGTAAATTGTCACATTGTCGTCAATCGTCAAGTGTCATGTGTCACTGTCACTTCTATCTTCTATCACTATTCATTTTCATCTAAGCGCGTTCCAAATCATCAAAATCTACAGCTAATGCAGTTTCATAGTATCTCCGTATACTTTCCGATAAAACACTTGAGATTTTTAGTTTCCTTCCTTATTATTTTGGATCCCTCATACCCGAATCCGGTGGGCTATATCGGTGACTTTAGTTCGTCTACGGATCTCCTCATTTCGAATTCGATCACGTAGAGAAACACCGGATTAGCAAGTTGAAGTGGCAATGGGCTGGCCATATTGCTTGCAGAGCAGATGGCCGATGGGGTCGAAAAGTGCTGGAGTGGAGACCACGGACTAGCAAGCGCAGCGTAGGACGTTCACCGACAAGGTGGACAGACGACCTTGTAAAGGTCGCCGGAAGACACTGGATGCAGGTCGCCTCCAACAGGTATCTGTGGAGATCTAAGGGGGAGGCCTATGTTCAGCAGTGAATGTCCTATGGCTGAGATGATGGTGATGATGATACCCGAATACAGTGGCGTAGCGTGCCTTGTCGGGGCCCCGTATAAAATTGGAGGAATTGTTTGGAGGCCCTTTTATGGGGGTAAAGATTTTTCACAAAGGAAAAAAAATATTGTGAAAAGAAATATTTAACCATTTTACAAATAAAAATCAAATTTTAAATATTCACTCTCCTTGTCTTTTTTTCGGCAAACTTATTTATTAAATCATTTATGGCTGATGATAATTTTAGTTTTTCTAAAGTTTCTGCCTCTATGGACAATAGTGAGAGGTCTGACAGCCGTTCTTGTCCCATCGAAGTTTTATTTTTTTTCCTTACACACTTTTGGGGCCCCTGTAGCCCGGGGGCCCCGTATAATTGATACGGCAGATACGGCGGTAGCTACGCCCCTGCCCTAATACCTCTCCGAGGAACCTCCCCCTTATGGCTTATGGTTTTTTTAAGATTTCAGATTACATTTATTTACATATTTGATGAATTAATCATAATACTTATCTGCAATCATCGTCACCTTCTGATTTAGACCACCGCCATAAAATGCTTGGCGTAGACTAATTTCATATATTAGTATCTAGTAAATAAATTTGTGAAGTGGAGGAGAGGAAGCAGGAAAGCGGACCCCGGGCCCGGAAGGGCAACCGGGACAACGCTAGGATGATGATGATGGTGATGATGATGAGTATCTAGTAAATAAATTTAATAAACACTTTCAAATGCTTTATTTATTAGGGACTGTAGGCCGTATAAGTATACAAGAAAAAATAATCTAAAAGTATATTATAGAAATAGCTGTAACATTATATTATTTGATAACACTTTTGTTAGTAACGTTGTCTCCACCGCTTATTAATTGCCACATGACATTTTAAAGTAACAGTTACATTTTTTACTTGTTTAGTAACAATAGGCAGGTAATTATGGCTGACTAGCAGTTATTTCCAGGATTATATTCCTCTTTGAGGACCTCATCAGGATTAATGCCGTAAAATATGTGGCCGTCTTTGACGTATGCCCACGACATCCTTCTTGAGCTAAAGTGTATGCCCACGTCACCATTCTTCGATAACGTAATCGCTCCCGCAGTATTCTTTAAACGAGCAGTCATACCTAGAATAATAAAAACATGCTGACTTTCTTATATGTATTAAGTATACTCAATATCCAAAAAGGCGATTGCTTTGCTTAGAGGATGTAAGCTTTGCGTCTAAAGAACCTTGTATAGGTACTATGAAAAAGATGATGCCTGCACATACCTACTTATGCAATGCAAAAAATAATTTACCCTACATTCCAATAGATAGATGCTCAAATGAACACTTCTAATTAATTTCGTAATAAATAAAATAGGTAGGTACGCACCGTTCACTGCAATAGTTGTAGCACTTTGTGCATCTTTGCCACTTTCCATTAGCTTGATTATACTGTGAGCCAAACAATATCTCAGTATAGACTCCCCATGTCCTGTAAAATAAATAAGTTATTATTAAACGAAGTAGTACAGTCTATTGCTCATTTCTACATACAGATTCAATATGAAAAGTACCTGTTGTGGAAACTGCGCCTATGTGGTCATCGGCGTAAGTACCGCTGCCAATTTGTGGCGTATCCCCGATTCTGCCAACAGCCTTACCACTCATCCCGCCAGTACTAGTGGCGGCTGCTATGTGCCCATTGCGGTCTATTGCTACAGCACCAACTGTGCCCACTCCACCCTAGAATCATAGGTTTGAACCACTATTGATAACAATTATTGAAGGGGTATGTTGTCGAAGTAAAATATGTACTAGTACTTCTTACTTCATCTTTAGGTCCAATTTCCGTCCTGCCAAACTCTCCATGTTCCAAAAAGTGCTGAAGCGCTTTTTTCGCATGTTCGCTTATCAAAGACTCGGGTGGAATTGTTTTAAAACCCTGCAATAGAGAAAAATAATATGAAGAATATCTCAGATGTAGCCACCATTCAAAGCTAAATAAAATTCTTCTACCCACCTTCTCTAAAGCAAATATTTTAGCACCCTCCCCACCCAAAAGTGAATGTGGCGAATCTGTAAGGACTTTATGGGCAATACTGATAGGATGAAGAAACTCTTTGACTAGGGTAACTCCACCCGTACTCAGGTCTGAACCACGCATTATACTCGCTTCCATTTCTACTTCACCTCGTAGAGTTAAAACTGATCCGTAACCTGAACAAAAACAATTTCCATATTACCGGTATCTAACTTTCTCAATTAAAAATTACCACAATGTTAAAATATTTACCAGCATTAAAGTTTTCATCCTCCTCCATTGTTATAACGGCTGCTTCGACTGCGTCCAATGCATTGCCTCCCTTCATCAGACAGTCGTGGCCTGCTGTGACGGCAACTTTCATGCCATCCAACTTTCCTTTAACTCGGCTCTGGGGGATATCCCCAGCTCCTCCGTGAACGATTATAATCGGCTCCATTTCAGCTATCGATTTTTCTCCAAGACAACGTGCGCTCAGCGCGTGTGCCTTGTAGACACTGAATACATAAAGTAGGACAGTGAGCGCTTACGCATACACGCAGCATTATCAAGAACACAGTCGTACATTATCAATTTAATATACACAATGCGTATATTTACTTTACCTTTGTGCAGGGGCGTATTTAAAGATTGCGCGCCCTGGGCTCCTGTAGTTTTCCGCCCCATCAAGGAATGAAAGAAAACAAAAAAATATATATTTTACATTTTTTTTCTGTGTACAAAATTCGTAACGAACTTGTTTATTACATCATCGTAATCAATTTTATTACTTAAATCAGCTTCAATGTTCAAAATTGCCAAATTATTCAGCCTTTCTTCGATAAGACTCGATCTTATAGTTTTTTATTCTTTTTAAAACTGAAAATGAGCGTTCTGCACTACAGTTTGTCACTGCAGTACTAAGAAATATACGCATCGCAATTTGGATACTTATAAGGAAATGCCACTTTTAAATCATTTTTGGGGTTCCGTACCTCATAAGGAAAAAACGGAACCCTTATAGCAGTAGCGGCGTAAGGGGGGGGCGGAGGGGGCGGTCCGCCCCGGGTACCACGTCTCGGGGGGTGCCATCTCGTTCGGCACATACCTGCACGACCAGGATGTCACGGGCAGAAGGGACAAGTCACTGAGGGTGCCATTCTAATCTTCAAAGCCTAGGTTCACTACCAGTCACTGCACGCTATTCAAATTTTAAACAAAACTACAACAGTGCATGCGTAAGACGTCGAGGCGGCACTGAGAGGGGTGCCAGTTCGGCTGTCACCCCTCTCTTTCTTGTTTATTTTTGTTTTTACATGATTACTTAAATTAATCCACCAAAGTTAAAGAAAAAATTCGCTCGCTTCGCTCGCGGTTTTTTCATCATTTCTCTTTTCTTCTGCGCTTACTCTTTGAGTCCTCAATCTAATAAAAAGTGAAAGCACCGAAGTGGCAAAAACAACTGACGCTCTACGCTGACGATTTCTAAGCTGTTTAGGAGGTGGAGGACTTTTGTGTCCCAAAAGTCAAAAAGTTTCGCGCTCGCTGCGCTCGCAGCTTTCTGACTTTCCACTGGTTTTTTCCAAACTTGTTTGAGTATTTTTGTGTTCCAAGACTCAAAAATTTCGCGCTCGCTACGCTCGCGGCTTGTTCTCTTCGCTGAGGTTTTTTTCACGCTTGTTTAGGTACTTTGTGTCCCAAAACTAAAAAATTTCGCGCTCTCTACGCTCGCGACTTTTTTGCTTTACGGCGGCTTCTTTTAAACTCGTTTTGGTACTTTACTGTCCCAAAACTCAAAAATTACGGGCTAGCGCTTTATAAGTTCGCAGTGCAAAAAGCATAATGAATGATATATACACGATTTTTAAGTACTTTAATTTTTTAGTCCGTGATTATATTTTGTCGTTTATTTGGGGGGGGGTGGGGGGGGGAGGGAGGGCTCAATAGGTAGTCCGCCCCGGGTGCCACCCGATGCTACGCCGCCACTGCCTTATAGGTTCACTTTGTTGTCCGTCTGTCTGTCTGTCTGTCAAGACCCTTTATCTCAAGAACGCGTGGACGTATCAAGCTGAAATTCTCATGAAATACTCAGGTCTATTGTCCCTTTAAGCAGTGAAAAAATGAAACTTCTAAGTTGAGGCGATCAAAAGATACAGCAGTTTATACCGACACCTTAGACGAATTTCCGTCAGACGCTAGGGAATCAAAACCTACAAGGTACTTCCCGTGAACACAGAATCTTGAAATTCGGCACGAAGCAACGTTATATAGTACAGATAAAGGAAAAATTGCGAAAATGATAAATTTGAAGTTACATAAAATATTAAAATATTATTTTTGCTTACATGACATAAAATATTTTTTTTATAAATATGAACTTACTACCTACCCTTTTTCACATGGAGGCGTAGAGATATCAAAACCCTTTTTAAATATAATTGCCTTTAAACTGTGAAAATTTCTAAATCATTCAAAGGTCATTGGGCACCTTGGTATGGAAACCATACCCACGGCGGACACGAACGAAATATAGCCCAGTATAATGATATAAGGCTCTGATTTACTATGACATTAGTCGCATCGATGTGAACTATTAGAGAAAATCAGGTTTAAACATAAATGTTTTCCTAATTTCAATGGGGAATTTAAACGACCAAGTTTGACGGATTTGAGAAATCATTTCTTTGTAGTGAAAGAGTATACTCGCCGTTTATTTCCATTGTCATCAGGTCAGGATCTGATGATGGAAATCCTGAGAAATCGAGGGCAACTATCAGAAATTGTAGGCATGCATAGGGTTAAAACTTGATTCTAAGATGTATGTCTGATGATACTATCAAACAGTGAAGGTTTAGAGCTTACCTGATGATGAACGTGAGAAAGTCGAGAGAACTCTTCAACGGTATGTTTTAGTTACGTCGTGTTACGACTTCTAGACCGATGTACCTAACATCTTCTTCCTTTCTTTCTTGTTTTTGTTTTCTTGTTACTTTTTTATATGTTTGAAGTTGGATTAAAGGAGTTCCCATAACTATATCTGATCTTTGCTATCGATCCCGCAATGGCAGTCAAACCTATCTATGTGGAAAGTCTTCGCCAATACGAATTAAATAAGCCCAAACACGTGGTAGTTGCAACATACCGTTCAGGAGTTCCCTCGACTCTATGTGGTCTCTATAATCAAATCAGCTTCACTGTTTACCAGTACCCTCAAAAATACACTCACATGTCTGGTTTTGACTTGATGCGTGCCTACAATATTCAAGAGTTGCCCTCTTTATCAGGGTTTCCAGATCCTCATCAGATCCTGGTCATCTGAATTGGCATCTTCCTTCTTTATGAAAAGTCTTTAACAACAAAAACTAGCATTGCAACCTGTACATTGTACAATCCTCTGAAACTGCTTGTCTTTTATATTTTTTTAACTATCCTGGACATTCGTCTCCATGGAATTTTAATTAAATATTTATATTCAAAGAAACGTCATACTATTTTAAAACTACTTGTGTTACTACTCCACAATTTAAAACTACTTTGATTCATGTCCGCCACTTTTTGCAAAGCGGGTCAGATGTGCCCAATGACCTTTAAGGCATAATTAGTTATTTTCAATCAGATTTCTGAATGATGACTATAAAATGTTGTAAATAAATAACTTTAATAAAAAAAACTTTTACAAGGTACTGGCCTACTATTCTGGTTATATTATAAAATAAAAAATATTAATTATTTTGACTCTCACGAAATTACCATAACTATGATTGTTCTAAACTGAACGGTTTGCGCGAAAGTCACTTTTTATTTATACAGGATTTGTACGGAACCCTCGGTGCGCGAGCCCGACTCGCACTTGGCCGGTTTTTTTTTTGTTTAGATTTCCTTCAAAAAAATACCGAGGCAGAAAAAAATTAGACTATTCCACCGGTTCAGAAAAGAACAAAGGCCGGCTTTCATACTTTAAATCCTTAAGACATGAAATCAACATGTGGAAAGATGGCTCAGGGCCGTTCTGTACTTTTTTAATCCTCCAACTTAAAGCCCAAGGGCGGCCTGCCGGCCGCCCCTGGGCCGCCCTTCGCCGCCTGCCGCCCCGGGCTGTAGCCCCTTTAGCCCTGGGGTAAATACGCCCCTGCCTTTGTGTTTAATTTTAGTATACCTATAAATATAGATATAATAGATATGGATAGCTTTCTTGGCTATATTTATTGCACAGTATTTATTGGATGATTATCACTGATAATCAGGCAATATCATATTTCCTACACAATAATATAAAAGTATTGACTTTTAATGATTATGAAATTTTATCTATAGGTATAAACAGAAAAGTGTAAGGTAGTTACAACATAATAATAAAATTAGTAATTTTATATAATTACTATCTTTCTCGAAACTTGCAAACAGAATATAGTTAAATAGGTATAAATGTAATTAACTGAGGGTAGGTGTACTTCATACATATAATTCTAAGGGTATTAAAATTATTCTACAGTTATAGACGTAAGTGTAAACAACGTAAACTGGAGAAATACTAGGCATGATGCTGCACCTTTACTTAGAATTTACTCACATCAAACAAATAAGTTTCAAATGAATGTTTTGGAAGATACTGTAAAAGTTAGATTGTTTCCAGTAAATCATACTATTGATTGTTTACTATATAGTACTTAAGAAACTTTATTTCTTCTTATGGTTTACACAAAAAATGTTCTTCTTATGGTTTACAAAAAAAATGTATTTACAAAAAAAATGTATTTGTAAAAACGTTAAAAAATAGTATGTGTCAAGTTTGATGGGTAACAGAAAAAAGACTAGTGGATAGTTGAGAAACTCGTCTGATTTGAAAGTCGGTTTAGATCATGTTTTGATAAACCATTTTGGATTCAATTACATGCCATATGGTTAAGAACGCTTTCGTTAAATAGTAAATTAAAAAAAATAGGGGCATCTACAGTAGAAACAGAGATGCAAGTATTAGGTAGGTATATATGTTAGTATATGCATCCATGCACTTAGGTACTATGTATGGTAAATGCTATTATATCAGAAGATTTGTAAATATTTTCCTTTCATTTCTTTTGGGGCTTAATGATAGCTTTGAAAGTAACTTTACAAATTGCTTATCTGCGTTTAGCTTAGTAGGTCAACCTACCGGCTTACCTAGTTTATACGCCACATACGCCACAAATATCGACGAATGTCAAGCAAGCAAGTCTTAAAGAAACAAGAGAAACCTAATTAAATGCGGTCCGTTTCTCCCAATAAAATTACCAATATCCTTATTATCATACATTGAATTTATGGAACTTTTGTGGCTTTATACGAAAAGTAAATCGACTCACAAAGAAGTTTCATTAGGTTTCATAGTGTGAAGTCAGCCACAGCCTTGATTTACTAAGAAAGTCACCTATATTTTGTTGTTGTTGTTGCTTTTCCTAGGTTTAGGGGTTCGGTTATTTTATAATTAAGAGTAAAGTAAATAATATTTTGATTATAAGTTGAATACAGTAGTATGGCGACTATCCCCACGTATTAAAGGGTTTTTTTCGAAAAGGGTATTATTATATTTTTATCAGTCCCTGATTAATTAAGATGATTCCTTATCTCTACCCTCCACAGAATCAAGCCACAGATTAAAATGAAAAGGAAAAACATTCGTTCATGTGCTACCCAGCTGAAAAGACATTGTATCGAACCGTTAATAAATATAAGTCTGCGAAAAAATTAGGACCTTAATAATTTAGTTCATTCATTCAACGAAATAAAAATGGTGGTCGAAAGTTTATGTGAAAATCGTATGAAATCATTTTGAAATTTATTTTATCCAGATGTTTATTCCATAGTAGTAAAAGATGTCCACTCCTGTTTCAAACCGCAAATACGGAGCCCAAAAAATACGCCTGACTAGTTAGTATCTGGTTATCCAACCATTTCCGCTACTTGGTGTGAATATTTTGCTACGAGTATGTAATGCATTCTTTGTAATTAACTCACTTATTAATTTGTTTTTAGTTCTATGTGCGAGGAATTTGGTCAGGAGGGATCTTTTTCGTAAGTACTGTTTAACTTATGTACTGATGTAAAATAATTAAAATTCAATTGAGTATGTTTTCAAGGTGAGCACCACACGACCTGCTATGAATTTATATGAAAATAATAAGTTTGAAGGGATTTCATTGAAAATTCAATTAAATCCAACTACATGCGTGCATTTAATAACCCAGCCTTAATACAGTATTAATCATTACTTATTAATTTTAGGTTTGCCAGACCCCTTTGCAAAAATCTCAGTTGATGGCAGTGGACAGGTGTATTCCACCAATACTGTGAAAGCAACCCTCGACCCAAAATGGAATACACACTATGATCTATACCTAACCAAAGGAGACGGCATTACAATAAGGTGCGCTATAGTTAGCATTTAACATGTTTATGAATGTGTTGATGAGTCCTCAAGCAATTAAGAGCTTCATGTTGTCCTTAATTAGAAACGAAATGTTTTAGTATTTAGTATCTTACTCAGAATTGAATGACACACATTCCTTTATTGAGCATGATGGAATGTGGTATTATTTATTTGTCTTGACAAACAACGTTACATTATTACATGAAGTAGGCAGTTTTAATGTAACACAAATATAGCATTAGTCTTGTGACTAATATTGTAACATGTTATTCTTAGTAGCTAAGTGTATCTGTTCAAATAATATCTGTGTAGTGAGTTGACCTTTATGTAGAGTTTCATTGCTTATCTCACATGATTCTTATCAACTTGTAACATTGCACATCATGTACTGAAACTGAAGTGAAAGTATCAAAAGACTGCAATGTGATTATCAATTTACATGAAAGCAGGAACTGATGACAAGCATGATAATTATTTTCATACTAAACTTGTACTTTCACTACAGTAGGATCATTAAACTAAATAAGGAAGTACATATATTGTTTGTAATAAAAATGTTGTGCTCTATAATTAAAAGTAACACTAATTAATCATAAGAAATTATAATCTTAAATCAACTTTTAAGATTGCATTCTTAAATTGTTGTTGGCCAGAAAATAAATAGATAGCTTTGTATGATATAAAAAAGAAACTGAGTAAAATGTGCTCTTGTACCCAGGAGCACATTTTACTCACTTTTCATACATTTTATTGCATCTATACTAATATTATAAAGCTGAAGAGTTTGTTTGTTTGTTTGAACACACTAATCTCAGGAACTACTGGTCCGATTTGAAAAATTCTTTCAATGTTAGATAGCCCATTTATCGAGGAAGGCCAAAGGCTACTTTTTATCCGGGTCCGTGCCGAGGTTCCCACGGGATGCGGGTGAAACCGCTGGCAGAAGCTAGTGACATTTATAAGAACTTTCCACAGGACAGAAACTAGTCTATTATATTGGTTACCTTCATGAACCCATATAAGGTATAATAGCATAATGTCTTCTTACAGTGTATGGAATCAACGCAAAGTCCACAAAAGACAGGGTTCAGGATTTCTGGGATGTGTAAGAATACAACCATCTACAGTACACAAGTTGAAGGATACAGGATGTAAGTCAAAACAATAATTATGCAATTTGTGTGTACTATCCTATCATGTTCAGATCTTTATTACCTAACCAATTTTTTATTTTACTGTGTTTGTATTACCAAAAATTTAATTTTTGTACAACCAATGAAAAAGTAGCTTGACCTGTTTAATAGGCATTGATAAAAACCTTTTTACTGCAAAGTCAATTTGTCCACTACCCTATTATTTTTAGGTAATTTTGGTTGCATGCATTACATGCAAAATTAAATTACAGAATGCCTAACCTTCACATTTACAATGACCTCTTAGAATTTTTTTAAAGAAGACTTTATTATTGTATGTACTTTACACTGCCACATTACAATATTATAGCATCTTAAAAGTGACTATTATCTTTTTAAATGGTTGACCTCACACAGACCAATGTCTCGAGTTATGCGAAGAGGGTTCGGGTGAGACTTGCGGCGTTCGGGGCCAAGTGATAGTGTCACTAGTGTCCCGAGACGCGGCGAGAGGTGAGCCGGCGACGGCGGCTGGGGAAGGGTCCCCGCTAGCTGTTGTGGGCCCCGCCGGCGATGTTCGCACCCCCAGGGACCCACGGGACCAGCCGCCGCCACAGAATGGAACGAGGAACCCACTGCCACAGCACTGGGAGGAGCGATTTACGTCTAGTGGCAGGTTATTATTGTTTTTCAGTTTTAAACAGATGTATTTCCATGAAACTCCTTACTGTTGTAGTCAAAGTTTCATCCAAATAGATTCCGCCGTCTAGATGTGACGAACAAACACTTCTTTACAATATTCATAAGGGTGTTATGTTCTGCCAGTCAAAATATAAAAATTAAATACAAGGAAACAGTTGGTAGAGCGTTAATTTATAAAATTCTGAATGTTCAACTTATTAACTGATCTTTCTGTTCTGACTCATTTGTTATTTCATCGTACATTAAAGACCGTACTACGTGAACCACGCGTCTCGACGCACTCAATGGGAACGGCCGACATGCGAGGGTTCGGCGCCGGTGTCGCCGGCGGCTTCTTCTCCTCCCTCCTCCCCGACCCCGGCAGCCACCCCTTCCACGCCCGCGTCGCCGGCTTCACCATCGTCACCAGTGTCACCGGCTTCCGATACAGATGTCAATCATGCGACTTCCATTTCTCTAAGGTTTGTATACTTGTATTGTTCTTTGATTGCATGTTGTGGTAAAGATGTTATGAACTTAATGAAAAGCAAGCTGTTGATTGGAAAATTGGTATTCTGAGGTTTTATTAATCATAAATTAGAATTAAGTTTAAAACTGTTTTGTAGTATTGTTTTCGAACCCAGAAAAAAAAATCATGCAGCGGGCTATAATGCACACATGCTGGTGTTTGATGTTTAGTTGAAAGCATAATAAACAAACATTCATACATACCTGTGATGATATTATGATGCACGTCAACATAGTCGCTTAAATTCTATGTAGTGTGATGTTACTTCTATTCAATGTGACAGAGTAATAAAGTAAACACTTCTGTTTTGAAATGAGTGTCTATGGAGTTTTGTTGCCTGTTCTTCTCCATAAGACCCAATCCTTAGAACCGTGCGAAATGAAATGAAATGAAATCGTTTATTTTGCAAGTTGGACATTAAATCACTTTTACACGTCATTTTTAAGAACGTTGAGGTCGGCATTTCCTAATGACTGATCCCTGAGAAGAAATGCCGAAACAAACTCAAGGGTCATAGTCTCTTTTAAAGTCCAAACATGTTATAAATAAATCAAATGTGCCCCTAGATATGTCGTTTCGAAAGAGCTTTTATAGGCCAATTTGAAAAAAAAAATGACTTTGACTTTGAACTTGTAATAGATGTGTATGAAACAAAAGCGTCTGACTTTGTATACTTTATGTTCCAGGCCAGAACCGCAGCCGCAGACAGCGGTAAGATCCCGCATCCCAACCGCGGCGTCTCCGCCCTCCAGCTCGGCTGCTAACCCGACGACGCCTACCACGCCCTCCACGCCTATAGCCGCCACTGACTTACCACCTGGTTACGGTAAGTTTCTTTATAGAAGAGGGGTGCAAATTAGTAAAAATAACTAGTATATATAAATAACTAGCTTCCGCCAGCGGTATAATCCGCATCCTGAAGGAAATATGTACTTCCCAGTGCCGGACAAAAAGAAGCCTGTACTTTATTCTGATGTACAGGCTAAATTACTGCCCATTTTATTTAGGAGTATTTCAATGAAAAAGTAACAAACATTAATACAACATACTTATACTAGTAAGGATGGTTTTCCCGACCTTCCCATGACTCACAATTACTAAGGTCAACGTAAGTTAAGTAAATGACATGTTGTATTTTTTTCCTTCAACTAGTTGCAATGCAGACTTGCAAAAACCTATTATTATACAAACATATGATTTGCTTATGTCATTATGAGTGTTCAATAGTGTTCATATCCAAAACAAGGTTATTTATTGTTAGAGACTGACAATTATGACCTAGACAGAATAACAATGTTCCTGTCATACTTATTTTGTTGCGAGCTGTTTTTACATTCTTTTCATAATCATGTAAAATCTACACTTATAGTATTAACCATGAGATGTCTGTAATATAAATATATTCATGGCCTGTGGCTTATCTTCCTGACATTAATCTGATACTTTTTCAATGAAACAGCGGCCATATATATTTGAACAATAATTGCTACACAGTGCTATCGAATCCTATACATGGTCTGACGAAGGACGTAATATGTAACGTGGTCATTACAACGCTTATTTGTATTCAATTCATACGCGCATGGTGACTGCCTAACAATGTGTAACGATACATTGTTACCGGCACATCGGTCTAGTTGTCGCAAATGTCACTTCCAAGTAAAGAGGCCTTGAGTATGGTTCTCAACTCAGAAAAAAAATGTTTTTATTTTTACTGATGAATCCCGCTGTTGTATGTAACCATTTTTGAGAACTTCTCTGTACAATGAATTTCATCCAAATCAATTCAACCGTTTTCAAAGTTCGCGCCTCATAATTACTATATCTTATGGCCTATCCAGCTTGAAAGTTATTTATTTATACTTTATGTACAAAATAGGTACATTGGCGGACTTAATGCCTCAAGGCATTCTCTACCAGTCAACCATCGGGTTAAAGGGAGAAAATAAATAGGTAGTACAAAAAAAAAGAAGATAATAACAATTTAAGAGAAAGTCATGAATATTAATAAAAACATAATACAATACATAAATACTCAATACATAATAATATATATATATATATATTATACTGTTACTGTTACAGCCTTTTTTATCGTCCCACTGCTGGGCACAGGCCTCCTCTCACACGGAGAAGGATATCTATACATTATACATACAACATAAAAAATAAAATCAATAAGAGTGACGACGACTCAATTAGGTAAAGAGTTTAAATAATGATGGCGAACTTTACGCTTAAAGGAATACTTACTGGGTGCCTTTGCATGCCTTCTCTTTATAAAAAGGGTCTATTGTATTAGAAGTGGCCAGTAAAGTGACAGATATTATTGATAACTGGCTCCAGGATTTATCTTAATACCAAGATACATCTAAATCGTTATCAGTATGAACATCCATTGACAGCTGCAACAATCGAAAGATGGCTTTGTTGTATTTAACTGATGTTCCAAAAGAGGATTAGGTTCTCAATTCGGATGTGTGTATTTTTTATAACCTCCTTGTTTTACCACACATAAAAATATTATTTGTCCATTCCAGAGATGCGAACAACAGCCCAAGGCCAGGTATACTTCTACAACTCGGGCACGGGCGCGTCGACGTGGCACGACCCGCGCGTGCCGCAGCACCTGCGCCACTGCGCCGCCGCCGCCGGCCCGCTGCCGCCCGGCTGGGAGATGCGCCATGCGCCGTCGGGACGACCGTACTTTGTGGATCATAATAATAGGACTACGCAGTTCACTGACCCTAGGTTGGCGCTGTCGGCTAGACTTGTGAGTTGTGTTCTTTATTTGAAACTAGCGGATCCCGCAAACTTCGTATCGTTTAAACCTTCCCTGGACCTCTCGAAACATTTTAAAACTAAAATAAGCCAAATCGGCCAAGCTATTCTCGAGTTTTAGTCAGACTAACGAACAGCAATTCATTTTTATATCTAAGACAATTCATTTTTATATATAAGATAAGAGTGGGTTTCGACTGGTGTTCCTTTTTCAATATTTAGTAATTTTTGTGATTTACTCTGTGGATGAGTTCTGGGATATGAAAACCATAGCTCATTTGTTACCGCTCACATCATCTGCGTAGCTTTTATCTTTTACTATTTTGAGTCGGCGTCCAGTTTAATGGGATGCAGCTAAGAACCAATGTTTTACAATGGACCAACTACCTATCTGACTTCGACAGCCCAGTTACCCGGGCAACCTGATTCCCCTTGGTATAAAGACTAGTTGTAAGACTTTCCAGCTTCTAACAATCCGTAACGACTGCCAAAGATGTTCAAATGACAGCCGCTCATAGCGTGGAAGAATATATGAGCGATAACAATCAAGCTTTGGGTACATACTAGCAGCATATTTGGGCATATATTAGCACAATGTGTTTTAACACTACTCTATAATACAATTTGCAGCCACAACCAGACCCCGTGACAGTGGCGCCCCCAACTCCTGCCGCGGCCACTCCAGCACAATCGGCCACGGAACCGTTAGACCCCGATGCACTGCCGAAATACAAACGAGACTTAGCTGCTAAGGCCAGGGTGCTGAGAGCTGAGCTGCAAGCCTTGCAACCGCAGACTGGACATTGTAGGATAGAGGTACGTAAGCATATCAAGATATAGCATAGTGCACCCTGATTAAATACTAATGGATACTACTATAACAAATGGGCTACCTAGAAGAAATATTTTTCCAAAACGACACAGTAGTTCAGTTCAGATTAGTGCATTTGGCCAAGTAATCTTCGCTATTTAAGCCTTAAACACATAAATGTAAAAGTTCAATTTATATTCACTCAACAGAAAATTATCTTGTGCACACATAACGCCGGCTCCACACGTTGGCCCCAACGCTCGTCCCAACGCTATTCGTCCAACGTGTGGATCGAGAAAATGGCATTCGTCCCAACGTTGGGGCGAGCGTTGGTAGTTGGCCGTCTCGTGTCGGTTTCATCAAAGGAATCTGCGCGCCAACGTTGGCGTTCCGTCCACACGTTGGCGCGTTGCTCAGTTCTGCCACAACACGCAGCGAGTGCGTACGTCGAGTAAAAATGGCTTCCTCGTCTAGCAAATCGCCACCGGCATGGACGATTTCGTGTTTTATGATGTGTCGTCATCCACCATCTTCTTTGACGTGGTTTTTTATTTTTTCTCAGTAACAAATACAAATTTGCACTCATCACTACAAACGCGCTGAGAGCAGTTTCGATTTCTGTATCGGACATCTTTACATTGGCCCTGACGGGACAGAACTAAGTTATGCGCCAACGTGTGGACGCCTCACAGAGTTTACGGTCCAACGTTGGAACGAGCGTTGGGGCCAACGTGTGGAGCCGGCCTAACCAATTTTTCCCGGGAGATGATATATATACGTCGTTTCGATATTTACCTACCTTTACCTACTTATATCTACATTTTGTCATGAAACTTTCAGGTATCACGTAACGAAATACTAGAAGAATCGTACCGGCTCGTAATGAAGTTACGAGGCAAGGAGCTGCGAAAACGTTTGCTGGTGAAGTTTCGTGGCGAAGAGGGACTCGACTACGGCGGCGTGGCGAGGGAGTGGCTTCATCTGTTGGGCAGGGAACTGTTCAACCCGCACTATGGCTTGTTCCAATACGCGAACGCGGGCGACGATCGATATGCGCTGCAGATTAATGCCGATTCTGGGGTAAATGTTTTGCAATAAAGAAATATATTTAAATTGTTATATGTAGCTTATTTAACAGAATAATATATAGACTACTTCTTATTCTGGTGCGGGAAGTTGTTCCCTCGGGACTCGGGTGAAACCGCGTATACGCGTACAACCTAATCTTATTTTCCATTCGATGAAAACTCTAGTCCTAAACCTGTCTTAAAATTCACAAACCAACTCACTCTTCATTTTTGTTCACAGGTAAACCCAGAACATCTGTCATACTTCCACTTCGCCGGGCGTATTCTCGGCGTGGCTCTGTTTCACGGGCACCAACTGGACGCGGCATTCACTGCGCCATTCTACAAGCAATTACTCGGCAGACCGATTACATTGCGCGATATTCGTGACGTAGACCCGGAGTTACATCGCTCACTGTCCTGGATGTTGTGAGTATACTCAAAATGAAAATTTTGTATGTGTTTGATGTGAATGAAGTGTGAGATTGGATGGTTGTTTCGCGTTCACGGTTGGATCAACTGTTGGATCATCTATGGTGAATTTTGGTATCCAGATAATTAGGTATTATTCAAGTAACTTCATCGAAAATCGAATGAAGCATATTTGTAAATATCATACTTATTTGTTATTTTGTATTTAATTTCAGGGAAAACAGTATTGCTGGCGTGATAGACACAACATTTTCGGTGGAATGCTCTTCATTCGGGGCAGTCCGCAGCGTAGAGTTGCGTCCGGGCGGCGCCAACGAGGCCGTGACGGACGCCAACAAGCGCGAGTACGTGCGGCTGTACGTGGCGCATCGCTTCACGCGCGGCGCCGAGCGGCAGTGGCTGGCGCTGCAGCGCGGGCTCGCCGACGTCATCCCGCCGCAGCTGCTGCGCCCGCTGTCGCCCCGCGACCTGCCGCCGCTGCTGGCCGGCCGCGCCGACCTCGACCCCGCCGACTGGCGCCGCCACACCCGCCTCAAGCACGTCACCCCAGACGCACCCATCGTGGCCTGGTTCTGGGAAATCGTCGAAGAATTCGATGCCGAGATGAGAGCCAGGTTGCTACAGTTCGTCACCGGCTCCCGACGAGTACCCCTCGCCGGGTTCCGAGCACTACAGGGATCGACCGGCGCGGCAGCTCCGCGACTGTTCACGCTACACCTGGTAGCCGACGCATCTCCCGACTCGCTACCTAAAGCGCACACTTGCTTCAATCGTCTCGACTTACCTCCCTACCCGAACAAAGAGAAACTTCACGATAAACTCAAACAGGCAGTGCTCGAAACGGCTGGCTTTGCCGTCGAGTGATACAGATATTATAAATACGTGGTCTTGCTTACTATCGGTTAAAAAAGGATATTAAAGAATTTAATTCCAAATGTGTTCATATAAAGCCTATCAGAATTTATGTATTTTGGGGATTGTACGTGTAAATATGTTGGAGATTAGGTTGGGTACTAAAGAAACTAGTCCGGATTGTTTTGGGTATAGATAAAGACAGTGATAATGAGACTGAGGAATTTCTAGATGAGATGTCATGACAAAAACTGCCATTGAAAGCTCCACTGAAGACAGCTAGTTTCACACGAAATCTTTATTGACAAATGTTAAACCAGGCCATGTGCGGGACTCATTTATTTAAATTACTTACATATTTTTATTTAGTTAGGCCTTATTCTTTGTCTTCTGCTGCTAAACTAAAAAATAAAAACTATTAATTATTTACAAGGATAAGTGGATCTTCAGTAAGGTGTTGGTTGCACATACGAGGAATTTATGCACATTTAATCGCTTTATGGCTAGCTATAATAACGCTCAAATTTACGTTGTTTATTTACTTTTCTTTTTTAATTTAGTATTAACTCCGTCAGATTGTATGATCTATTTATTTACACCAATATTTCCAGTGAAGCAAACATTTATTGGGCTTCCGTATATTTCAATTTTTAAATAATTTAAATAAAGCAATAGCAATGTTACAACTATAGTTTTCGTGTCTAAGTCGAATTATAAATATAACGGCATAATAACATAAGTTCTATTTTGCATGTACAAAATAGATGGTAATGAATTAGGTATTTGAAATATTTTTGTAGAATATATTTGTATATAATTTTAATAAATCAGTACAAATGGAAAAGTATGCTGACGTTATGCATGTACACATACTTTAGCATTGTAATTCCTTTGATTTTCGAAATTACGTAAAGGCGAATGCTCATGCTTTGGTGCCTTATTATGTTATTAGAAACATAAGTTTCGTATTTCGATGTCAAAACGTGATGGTTTTTATTGTTTATGACTGAATATTCCGCTGTATTCGACTTCGAGCATATAACTTCCAATTTGTATGAAATGTGTATGATAATAATCTTGTATTTTAAGGATAGAACTCGAAAAATCTTCATTTTAATCAAGCTATGTATTATTTATGTATTGGATGTTTTTACAATTGTTTATTATTTTGATCAAATATGATATTCCATGTGAGAGTCACGTCTATTCTATTGATGTCTTTTGCTGAAAATAGATAACTCAATTCCATAATAAGATAGTATGCAATTATATGAATTTATAAGGCTCAATGCATACTAACGCATAGTTGAAATGTCACCTATCTATATGATAGCATGTATTTTATCTCCACTATGTATGATCATTACTTGGGTATACAATGAGACAATGCTTCGACTGTGTCAATATGTTATACTTTATTTCGACATAGTGACTTCCAATGCATTTACACAGTGAAAAAAACGTGCGATTGTGTAAATGTGCCTTTATAGATAGACAAGGAAAATAAATTAAAGGCCTCGTATCAGAGTCTGAAAAGTCCTATGTCGAATAAAAGAAATGCGTTGAGCCTCTAACGTGACTGTAGCTTATTAGGCATAGATATTATTATTATAGTGTATTAAGAGGATCAGTGCCTTTACCTGTTAAAATAAATGACTCTAATTATAAATCAGCGACTGTCTAGTGATATAAAACTATTTATTAGTGATAATGAATATTTAAAATTATAACTATTACTTTATTTTTGCAAAATATATTGATTTTCATTTCATACCCGCTCCCGCTAAATATTTCACTCGCTTTCTGAAGGAACTACTTCCCGCACCAAGATAATTATGTAAATGTCGAACTACCCACGTCGGGCGGGCTGCACAACAATTTGACGAGCAAGGGTCCGTTCAGACAGACCGGCTCGGAGAGGAGAGGGGAGCCGATCGGCTCCGATCGTGTACTTTTTCTCGGTATTGCTGACGTTTGGCTCCAATTGCATCTCACGCAGCCGATCGGAGCCGACTCCGGTCTGTACGAAAAGAAAAATACGCGCCGATGCTCTCCGAGCCGGTCTATCTGAACGGACCCTAAGCTATATTACTACAAAGATTTATCAAAATATGTTCAGCAGTTTGCATACACACACACACTCGCTCACAAACTTTCGCCTTTATAATATTAATTGATTGAAGTGTGTAGAAAAGTTATCTCCCTATTTCATATAAAAATAAAATATTGCTTTATGTTTTTTTAGGGTCAATCCCCACTGAAAGAGCAGCGGCCGGCAGCGGCCGTAAATGCAAGTGATTGAGCGCGAGCGCGGCGGGCCGCGCGGCGCCGCGCTGGGCCGCGCCGCGCCGCGCTCGTACATTGTCCGTGCTCTTACGGCCGCTGCCGGCCGCTGCTCTTTCAGTGGGAATTGACCCTTATTATCAAGAATGGATTTACCGTCGAACATCCCTCGAAGCTCTTGCAAGTCCATTTATTTTATTATCTGTGAACGAATGAATGGAACAAAACTTTCGTTCAGTTAATCAAACGAGAATATGATAAACAAAAAATACTGTCCAGGTATTTTTCAATTTTCTACAGCATTATATATTGGTTTTTACAAATCTTTTTCAATTATTAAAATTTCAAATGCAATTTCCTTAATATCAATGACTTTTCTCTTCTGTTAACAACAAATATAAAGCACAGCACTAATCCAGATCAACCACTCTTATTAGTCTGTGCCGATAAATAAATTTGCTCACGCATGCATCACGCTACTCTGTAGCGCTGCTAGTAGTCTGTTGTGTTTACTTGCTTGATCTGCGCATAGTCCTGTGAAGTGCTTTAAGTTATTTTATTACCGAAATCTTTGTTTGCGTGGTGATAATATTGCTTTCAAAATGCCTACGAGTGCAGTTTACCAGCCTACCACAGTGACCTATGAACAGCAACCTACGGATCAGCGATGGAACTGTCCCATCAGCTACTTCTCTCGGCGTATGGCTTCTAGTTGGAACCGAGCCGTATGCATGCGAGTTGGATTATGTTTGGCGGGCAGCACGCTATTTATTATCGGTATGTATAAATCCTCTACTACTGGAGATAATTAAGTATTTTATTACACACAAGCTTATTTGTAAAATAAACGTAAGCAGTCGTCAACGATTGCATAAAACTGCATCAAACCAAGCGCATTTCATAAAATTCGTGACGTTATTTGGTTTTCATTAATTCAGTTTATTTATATATCCACTGTTATCAATCAAAAATACTAGGTATTGTTCTCACAATGTCGTAAAGTATTCCGAGAATATTTTCAACATTCAATTTCTAATAATCTTTGAAATTCTTATTCATTGATACTTTAGGCGAAGTCTTAGTAATTTTGAAAAATTCTAATAAGTTTCCAGTTATAAACAATTCTTAAAGGTAAGATAGGACTAATTAGTTTTGCTTGTTTATCCAATCTATATATTTTTAAATTGATGTCCATATCAATAATCATGATGTTGTAGAGTGTTGTTATTAATCAACAAGCTACAGTATCATCTTTTTATGTCTAAATTATTATCCAATAAAACCTTTTGAGAATAAGCGACAAGAACTAGTAAACCACTCATTTATCTAGTATATCATATATCTATAGTATATCATTTATCTAATCAGTACAATCAATTTATATTTAAAACCTTTTGATGTTTAATTTGTTAAGAAAATACAGCCTCAAAACTCCTTCAGCACTTTCTATGGACAAAAAATAGCAGAAAATTACTTCAGGAATCCCTGAATGCACTTTATTTATCAAGCTTTAATAATGCAACTTAAAATAATATTAGTGTACATTAGCGTTATTACCCACTTTCTGAGGGGAATACATCCATAACCTGTATAAACAAAACAGTATCCTATGTTATTCCAATGTACTGTATAAGTTTCATCAAAATACATTCAATAAGTATTTGGTTAGTACAAATGTGGGTTTACACTAAATATCAGAGATAATATTATAAGTATCGTAAACGTAAATGTAGCTACCTATTTATAGTTACATTTTAACTGCAATAATTTATATGGACTGTTTATTATGTCATACTTGACCACAAAGTGTTAATAGGTATAGACTGAAGCCAGTATTATTTATGTTTTAAAAGTAAACTAACAGATGTCTTGAATGATTAATCATGCAATAATTATTGTCATGTGAGTTATAGACTAGAAAAACTGTCTAGTTAGTGTCTAAATTGTTTTATTTGTAAAGACATTGTTATGACAAATGTAATTTAAATACTTTAACAGTTTACATCTCTCTACTACTGATTGTTAAATAGATATGAATCAATATTGCCATGAAATATTTGGTACCTACATACTTTATTCATTGCTCCCAATCTTGGTTGATTCAATTCAATAATTCAGTGCTCATAACAAAGTAGGCCAGTCATCACTCAGCAGAGTGGCAAAATATCACTTTATATAGATACTAGTTGTTCCACGTGGTTCCACCAGTATCTTATGGTAAGTATTTCCAAAACAGGATAAAATTGCCAATGTCCTTATTCAAGGTCTAGACTAGACTATTGGTGTGCCAAATTAAGTTGAAATCGGTTCTGTACTTTTTGCATGAAAAAGCATCAAACAGACAGACAAAGTTGCTTTAATCTCAGGAACTACTGGTACAGATTCTACTGTTCCAATTTCAGTGTTCAATGACCCATTTATCCGGATGCGTGAAATAGTTCCCTAGGGACACGCATTTATCAGCCAGTTATATTTTTTAATATGCGTCGTTAATAATTACGACAATACTGTATTGCTGAAATGAATGACGGCCTTCTCATTCTCACTTGTAGTAAATTAATACTGGTCGGTCATAACCAATTCCATTTCCGTGGCTCCTTACTTATTTATTCGAGAGCCGTAACTAGGTACTCCTTACTATGTACCTACTTGAGTACCCACATTGTACTCACGTACTGAATCATTATGTATTACCACGGCCACTATTACTACAACAGATTTTATTTCCTCCGTGCTATTATGACTGACGGACAATTTCCGTAATATAGGTAACAGTACGTAGTTCACAAAAGGCGCATGTAGCCATACGAGGATTCGATACGCAGATAAAGGTGCAGAACTATACGGTTTCACGATTAGTATTCTTTGGATGAACCTTGAATAGCGATTAAATTTATCTGTTATGGTAAGGCGCGGCGCAATTACCGTAACGTGTGATAATATTACCTTCTTCCCAGTCTCCCGAACTCCTAATCTTACGTCCTTCATATGTATGAACCTATAAAACGTAAGCCGTCGACCTGTACCACACGAGTAAAAAACGTTTTTACTCATTTTAAATGTCTGTACCATTTAAATATTATGACGTAATTTTGCCAAAACTGGTTTCCTATAATATCAACGGTTGCCAGGTGGTAGCTGGTAGGTAATCGCCCTTCCGAGTAATTGCACCACCTACTTGTAATTTGTGCTTTGGATTTCCTAAAGTTTGTCATTTTTAGACCTAACTAGCTTCTGCCAGCGGTTTCACCCGCATCCCGTGGGAACTACTTCCCGTACCGGGATAAAAAGTAGCCTATAGCCTTCCTCGATAAATGGGCTATCTAACACTGAAAGAAATTTTCAAATCGGACCAGTAGTTCCTGAGATTAGCGCGTTCAAACAAACAAACAAACTCTTCAGCTTTATAATATTAGTATAGATAGATAAAAAAAATAGAATCTAAAACGATAACCAAAAGAATTAATTTTAATTAAAATCTAATTGCGCTATCTTCAATCGGTAAAAAAATGTGCTGCTGCATGTACAAAGGCGAATGTATCTAAACCGAACTCGTAGGGGCTGTTAATACTATTATAGAACTTCGTGTGAGGGAGGGGATTTTTTATCTGGTGGCGCACGCTACGGGTGCACGAGTAGCATCGATAAGCGTCGATTGCGTAGAGTACACATACACAATGAGCGGTGGTAGTCGTAAAAGGTATCGGGTGTCCGGTGTGCGCGGCGCTTGCGCCGGTCGCCGGTGACGGTGACTCATCCGGTGGCTGCGTGCGCCGTGATCTGATCACGACGGACCATAGAAAGCGAAAATATAGACAGCACTTTGAACCTTTTTTTTTGGTCTGCAAGAGCAGTCACACTGTATGTAGTAGGTAATTGCTGTGATTGGTAAGTGTGATGAAGCTTTTACGATTGCGTGAACGAGGCAATTTGTCAGCGAGCTTTTAGAAAGCTTTAAAAAAAACTTAAAACTATTATTGTGCAAGAGGACGCAGCTATCATCTCTACATTTTTTTTTATTGACAGCCACCCAGCGTACATTATAATTCCACTAATTAACATCTATTGTTTATTCATTATAATAAACGTTTTATAAAAACGGCAGATCTAGTAGAATTCAATGTCTATGTTGTTTAATGGAACAGGCATTGCAAACGAAGGTCGACAAACTCCACTGAGGCTCGACTGCCATGACGTTTCCGTAATAGGTGCTTTATTCACTTCCACTTTGGTCCTTGAACACGCCACACACGTACATGGTCAAGAGAATGTATCAAACGATTCTGTCTGATACAAGTAAAGATAAAAATGGACATCAACAGCCTCTCATAAGGGTAATATTTTGAGAACAAAACAAGGGCCGTGCTTTTGTAAAAGCTAAATATCTTTCTAGAAAATCAAGTTTGTAATGTCTTCAGAAACATTTTGATCGAAGAAGGGTTAAAGTTTCTTGTTCCTGAACATAATAGAAATGAACTGTAGAAGTGGTTTTCTATTATATCTAGCAAAGAGCGTTGTGTGAGTGAAGCACCAATACGTCTCTCCCTGTTAACCAAAAGATTTCTTAAACCTTTCGCCTGCAAATAGTATTTGATTTTATAAAAAATCGTACATACAACAGTTTGACTATATTTTTTATCAAAAAAATTTCACTAAAATTCCTTTCTATCATTATCACAACGCTGTGGGACGTATGAAGAAATTGCGTAAAAAGTTAAACGACAAAAAAGGCTTTTGTAAGAAGCGACGAATCGAGAGTTTCGGCCATCGACTACACAGCACTCGTAACTTAAACGTGAAGCGGAGGAAAGTAATGACTTTCCTCGCCCGTGGGCGAATACGAGCCCCGCTGTCGTAATACACCAACATTCAAGATCTAACAATAAAACTTTTAATAGATTTCTAGCTTCAATGTTAACAGGTAGTTGCCAGGTAGTAAATTTATTCTTAGTCAGATATTCTTATTAATATACAAACAGCAGCTATTTCAAATATAATCTTGTGAATCTCATACATTTCGCTGGTATATCGAATCGCAGCACGACTGTGAGTATTCTAAATTGGGGTACTCCATGGGGAAATTTTGACTGGTTCCTAGCAATAAGATTACCATATTTATGGGAGTATCTTCACCGGTGTTTCGATTTTACATAATACCCCTCGGCCCTCTGCCTTGTCAATACACGCGTGATGCTGTGTTAGAAATCACAATAGAGCCTTTAGAACCATTATGTTGCGTAGGACTCATTTGAGGATTGAGCATAAACCGTTGTGGCGACAAAAACTGGATTGTGTCAGTGGGTATGGTAGACAATGCAAATGGAATATGAAATTGTTTCTAAGTAGCTATGGATTACTGCGCGGGTGTGTATTGTTCTAGTTCCATAGCGGGTGAAAGCCGTCGAGTGCTAATGAATCACTAATGTGCAAGCTGCCCACTGCCTTAACCTACTCCTTCCGCTGCAGTGGCCCATTTTCGCAACACTCCGGGCGCAGTAGAACCTCGATCGAAACCAGTTTTAAAACGCTTCGATTCGTGTCCGACATTTTTGTATCTAATAGAATAAGAGCACGGTTACGTCATGCCTATGTTTTTTCAAATCAAATCATCTTTATTATCAGGCATCAAAGGCCCATAGATAAATACCTTAAAGACTAACATACATATTATATTATACAAACATTGTTAGTATATAAAAAAAACTTAAATCTATGTTAGTAACACTTCACTACGCACTATGTCACTCCGTTTTTTTTTCCGTTGTTTTTGCATCCTCAAGTTCATTTAACTTCAGATTGCTATCAAACTTAATAGGACTTATGTATGTCGGTTTATGATACAAGCTGTTTCTTAATTTCGTCTATTTATACAACAATTGGGACCTTCGATTCCCTTATTTACAAAGTTTAGTACCACTATAATATGTACAGCTTGACCGCTCACCACAATCCACCTGTTTATTTCCTTAGGATGTCGTCCCACGCCAGCAACAAACCGCTTACTGATTCAGAATAATTCAAAACAAACCAGTACTAAAGATATCATTAACATCATTTGAGACTTCTATACGTACATACTTATATGTTTGCACTTATATATTTTGTTTATTCAGTTATTTAGAACAATCAGATGGATCACCTTGTTTTTTAACTCCATCAAGCATTTGAAACTACACATATTTTTATTCTTTTAATTATTTAAAAACTATAAAGACCCTATGTCAGTAAAAAAATAAATACTGTGTGTTCGTGCACGTGCACTACCTATAAAACATTATAGTGACATAACTTTACTAATAGACTTACATCATAGTTTTGTCAAGACATTCGCTACTAAATATTGAATAATGTTTTTATATTCTAAGATTTTCTTATAGACGCTTTTTCTCTTCATTTTTTTGGGAGTACAGGAAATATTGTTTTGGTTTCAGGTAAATTACTCAGATAATGTAATTGTTAATAGTCTCCACATTATTTGTATCATGAATCGTATTCATATTGTCTATGAAAATGAGTAGGCATAGGCAACAACAAGTTTCTCTTTCTATTATAATGTAAACTTGCTCTCGATTTTGCTCGTCCAAAGCCCACACGAGCTTCGGTACCTCATAAAGGTAAAGTTTTGCAGTAAAAGCTAAAGTCGTCGACCTTTAAGTATGCTAAAGTTTAAATAAACAAAGCAACGACTGGAGATTAAGCTTCAATAAGTAAATACCCAGACAGTATTTTCTCTTACATCGCATTTTGCAATCTGCACATTTGTGCCATGAAATGGTGAATGTACCAGTTTAATTTAATGATACTAATTACCATAATTACAGGAACTGCATCATTAACAAAGGAAATGAAACTTAATTTGGTCAATTTCCAATGTATTACAGAGTACCTAGTCTAAATGACCTACAGGCGCACATGACCACCTATCTTTACTTTTAAAATTATTTTCTCCGTAGGTCTGCGTTTTGGTGAATCCTGAGCTGTTATGGAAACTAAAGGTATCTCGTACGATAACCTTCCATGTAATTTATGCTTAGGAAAAATCCATCGATTTCCTTGAAAATACTACCTAAGCAAGTTTTCAATAACACAGATTCTGCAAATGGTTTTATAAATTATAACCTTGCCTTGTCACCGTTTAATCTGATGTTATAGTCTAATTCGCAACATGACCTAGCCGTAACATTTTACTCTAGTAAACCGCAACGTGATACCAATCAACTATTTCAGGGAAATTAAAAGTAAATGATCAGAGGATCTTTCGTAGTTTCCTGAGGACATTGGGAAAACCCAAAACAGGGCGCCGTTGAGTCATTGGCGAAAACAGTTCATCGATTCATGCCTCATCGTAATATTAAGAATATTTCCACTTTTCTTTATGGTTTACAAGAAAATCAGCAGGTTCTTAATAATTAACAGGAAATTAATTGTCTAAATAATTGGATATACCAAATTAAATTATGTTCAAGCAATCAAGATTCACGACATTTGTAAGGATTTTCATTTAGCTCTTTAGACCAAAACCAGTAGAGATTGAAACGAGTCTGTCATCAGGCCTATGATTAACTTCATACAAGTAAATGGTCTACGTCCGGTGAACAGACTTGTCAAGGTGAATCGGTTCCTTATGCGATATTTTAATATCATTATCATTTTAACATAGCTGAATTATACTTAAATTACTGGCACTGGCCTTATGTTTAAAACATTTTATCAGCAGTGGGCCGTAACTAATCCACATGTTTTATGAGTGTACCTGTTGTATAATGTTTTAATCGATTTCAAATACAGTTGCTCATGTACATGATAAATTCAAAAAATATATAAAAACTATAAATATAAAAAAATATAATGAATTGTTGGATTGTCTAAAGGTTCTATCTACAAATTAAAGTCAATTGTCCCTAAATTGTCTGAAATGATCTAATGAGGTCCTTCCTAACATTGAAGAATCTGTATACAAGAATCCCCAGTTTAAAGTTAAGTTCTGAGTCTAAAACATCTCCATAATAATATCTGAGGTGTGTTGTACGAAGGTATATGAGGCTTGCGTTATTTTGTGGTTCAGTGTACATTATTGCCAAGACTGGTATTATAGTGGGTCTCGTGTTTCTCGTTTTGCGCAAGTCCCAGGTGCGGTTGCAGCCACGAGATGCGGTCGTTGATATTCCTATCTGTGTCGGTTTCGTCTATCGATTACTATACTTAGGTACTCACATGTATCTGTTGTCATGTCGTATCTGAGTTAGATCTTGTATAAATGAGGACACTGTGTGAACAAAATTTGCGGATGGTTAGCGGTTTTCCTTCCGCGATTATACAATAAAGCCATTCGATTGTATAAAATATCATGATACCTAGGTAAAAACGGATATAGAATGACCCAGAATACAATGTAGCATATAAATAAATATTCCTACTTATCTCTGCCAGTTGCAATTAGCATAAAGTATGTACAATACAGTGATTCACTGTATGTACTCATATCACAAGTACATTGACCTGGTGATTTGATTGAGTCTCGTTATATAAAACTGGTTACATGAGCGTGATGCAGGTGTGTCGATAAATAATTTGCGTCAATTCCGCTTAGGCGGACAGCAAAAAAAACGTTACACCTATAGGTAGGGACGGCATATACTAATAAATGTGATTCAGAATCAATAAGGACAGCCACTTCTTAAGTTAAAATCTGACGACAGAAGTGTATTTTGACGAAGCGACAAGAAATGCATAAGTTGTAAATCCGTACGCTTTATATAGGTAATAATGATACAAAGAAAGGAAATCCGGTGTGGTCTATTCTTAGCTGAACAAATGCCAATCGAACATCTGACGCTTATGGCCATACGGGCGACCCTATCACGACTAAATCTTAGCTTGCCCTTTCCAGTACCTATATGACCAACATTCGTGTTCACGCGAAAACATAATATTTTTTAACTGATTTTTAATCTCATTTGGCAATGAAGTTTTTGCAGCTTAGAGAATTCACATAGTAAATGATGTGACCAGGAATGGATTACATTGCTGAACATAGACTCTAATGAGTCTTACCATTTATAATATGTGCAGTAGTAAATAGCGTTATCTTTGATTCTTCATCTTCGTTTTGTGCTTTTATTTATAGACGCTGTCCATCGCGACCATCGCCTACATTTCTTTGCTCATAAATACATGTTTATTTATTTACTAATAATCAAGCCAAAATCAATATTTTTACTTACTCATTTAAGATGCCAAGAGCGTAGTTTTATTTGGCTAAATATTAGTGGTATGGTAATAAATGCCAATAAATAAGGAAGTCTGATGGTCACATGACTGTATTCGTTATATCTATAGGTACACGCCTTTAAAGAAAAAATCCCTTCATCGGTAAAACGTTGAAACGTTGAACAAGCTTGCTCTAAAATTCTAGAATTATAATTAAGCCAGATCTCTAATCTAATATCTGGCAATGGAGCTTTCAACGCTTCCAATAAGTTTGTTGTATTACAGCTATACGCGAACATTGTTGAAAATGTTCCTTAGTTATGTTTAAATTAATAAAAGAATTAAGAGCTACCATCGTTCTTTCATAATCTTAATTAATTTCATTTATCTATTGCCAGGTTTGGTGCTGATCATAGTGGGAGGTGTGAAATTCTCCAACGCCTCTGAACCGGACCCTCACAGCTTCGAGAATGGCGTCGGCGAACTGGTTGCAGGCAGCGTCTTAATATGCTTAGGAATGGTGGCCGGCTGTGAGTATAATACTATATCCTTTAGTTTACTAGTTGAGGCTTATGAACCGCCTTAGATAAATCTAATACATGCTAGTGTTGTTGGACAAGTTTCTAATCACAGCGCAACTGGATTGCACTTGGTTCCAAGCATGTTTCCCTGAACAATTTGTTTCCAAAATTACCTGACTCGATTTTCCCATTGGCATTGACAAGGAAAACGAAATTGTGACATGTTTGTATTTTCCCAAAAACTGGTATCCAGAATTAGGCCATTCTATTATTAGGTATTCGTTCGACATTTCCGCTACATGAAATAATGAGGGGACTCATTTTCAGTCATTAGGCTCGCTCATTACAAATGCATTTCAAAGAATTTCTTTTGTGTCGAGATAATTTGCCTTACTCGTTACGTGGCCATCTATCAGTTTTGTTTCGATGTAGAGGCTCCAATTACTTATCAGTCGTACCTGCAATAAAGATTACGAGTGGAGATAACTCTGCAGTTAATATTTATCAATTGCAGTTATTGTGGTAGGCAATTCAGGCTCAAATAAAAAGGACATCAATGTAACATATCATATTACTGACTGAATTTGAATTTATTCATCGACGGCTGTACAGTGTACGTTTTAAAGATGAGATGATTTATAAGACCAGAAATAAATAAAATTTACCTTGAAATTATCCTCAAAATGCCCTTATTCTCTGCATTCGTAGAATAACTTTGAATAAACTATACATATTTTCTGCGCCACAAATTCTAGCCTGGCCAAGCCTCAGCTGACCTTTACGTAAGAATAGATAAGGTCATGATAAGGTGCATTTAAAGAATGATGGCCCACACACCTACCAGGTGTTTATTTTTCTAGCTAAGTTAAAAATATGCGGGGTCTACACGTGATCCATATCAGATAATAAATATTATTATCCCAAACAGATGCTGAAATGCAATTCCTCGTCTAGTATAGTCCAGGCAACAACTGCATACATACCTCTAGATTTCCTTAAGGCGAGGAATTGGTCAACAATAATTCCATAACCGGCACGCGCATCTAAGGCGCCAAAAGGGGTCGGAGCGTCTGAGCGGGGCGAGGATAACAATACGCGTGCAAGCTTATAACTAAAAGTCGTAAGCGACAAAATGGTTTTGTAATTTTATTATTTAGAAATGATAATTTGATAAAAATTCCTTCTACAATTTTAAAGAGTATGTATATACTCAACTACTAAAAAGTGAGGCTTAAATCGGTCCCGTTTGCCCATAATATGTGAATCTCTTTTTAAAAAGAGGTATGTTTGATATATTTTTCTCTGTTATAAAAGTTACTTAATCATGTTTTGACGTCTAACAAAATAAGGTTTATATCATGAACTTTCAGGTAACCAAGTTGTATTTTGATCCGTTTTGTATTTACTGAGAAAAATTGAGATCCTTGGCGCCAAAAATTCCAATTCGTCCTCTTAATAGGAAGGTACTATCTTGGTAATTTCATTTTCCTTCTTGCAATGAATGGGCGGCAAAAGATATCAAGTGACTATACAAAAATAATAAAACTCAACTTAAAAGTGATATTTCAATATTTAACAACCTCAGTCTAACTTTTGGGATGTAACCTTTGCGTAGGAAATTATATGTAATGACTTATGACGACACAAGGTATTAAAATTGTTAATGAATATATTCGAATGTATTCTAAACTCGTTTAACTTGGCTACCTCTGATGTCATAGTCCAAAAACGGCTATTGCACAACCAATCTCCGTTGATATTTAAGTTGCATAAAATAGGTTTTACTATGTTTTCGCAGGAAACATAATAATAATGTTCTCCACTGTTGCTCTGAACAAAAAGCCCTTTGTATTTCTAATATTAGATACATTCCGCACCATGTGACAATTATGGTCGTAGCGAATTCAAGGTGACTGCTTATGTAGCTTCATGATTTCAATTGAATATCTTTGTGCCTATTTGAAGCAAGATCTTTGGAGATGAAACAATTTTATTTCAGGCTTGCTGTTTCCCCGCGGTTTCACCCGCATCCAGAGGAAACTTCTTCCCTTATCCCGACAAAATATACGTTAACCTTTGTTACTCGGGAATAGTCTAGCTTTCCAACAGTCAAAGAATTTTTCAAATCGTTCCAAGTAGTTTCAGAGTCCAGGGTACAAACAAAATCATGTTTCCTCTTTATATTAGTATAGATTATCTATACTAATATTATAAAGCTGAAGAGTTTGTTTGTTTGTTTGAACGCGCTAATCTTAGGAACTACTGGTCCGATTTGAAAAATTCTTTCAGTGTTAGATAGCCCATTTATCGAGGAAGGCTATAGGCTACTTTTTATCCCGGTACGGGAAGTAGTTCCCACGGGATGCGGGTGAAACCGCTGGCAGAAGCTAGTTATCTATATTAGTGTAGATGTAACCTTAGGGAGTAAAAATGCTACGATATCTTTGCAGTATTGGGCATATCGCAATATTCGTCGAGATGGGGCAATGGCAAGGAAGCACCGACGAGTGGTGCCGCTGCACTGACGGCTCTCAACCCTTCGACGGATCCCCTGGTGGCTGCGCAGTACGCGCCGGTCCGTGACGCACCTCCCGCGCCTGATGACGAGATGCGCAATCTAATGGACAACAAAGACTGGTGAGCAATTTGTATTTCAGATCGATGATTCCGTTTTGAATGTTCGCGTAATTGGAATAGAACTGGGGCTTAGCTTAAGACAGCTAATTGCCCTTACATTACCACTCGTAAAAGATGAGATAAGGGCAGGAGGATGATGAAAAGATGAGGCACCGATTGCGAGAATTATGTACTGACTCGAAGCTTTCTGCTATGTAAACAGTTGTTTTAAGAAAAATTGCATTTATGTTGTCGCTGAACTTGGGCCTTAGTTGGATTTTCTCTTCATATGCCTTCGAAGTGAATGTTCAGTTTGATAGCACGTTGTATGTTTTGGCAACATATCTTCGCATGTTATTCATTAGCAAACGATGGCGCCACGTCGCTACGCTGTGCTAATCTCCTCATTTCGCGTGACACTCATCGTGATGTATTTATAGTTTTACTATTGGGCAGCAGCGTTAGTGCCAATTTGAATTAAACTGGCTGAGAAGGTTAACCTCTCTATAAAGAACATTAAACAATACATTTTCAATAAAACAATAAGATGTTGCAACTGTTGAAAGTATTCGAATCTAAAGGTGAATCACATTGAGTCACCCCTTAACGGTAGTTAGCGGGCTTGTTAGGTTCGTGATGCTAATGCAACAATAATGACTACCAGCTTATTGTTATAACAGCAGCGGATTTCTTTTGTCAGTATAACTGTGTATTGCGTAGGATCTAATATGCAATTATGTATTTCAAAATCGTGACTCATCAACTCGGTCAGTCACACACTGGTCTAAATCCAAACTACTGAATAAACACGACAAAACTAGTTTAGTTTGTTAATGAGGTTTACGCCTACGTTTCTCCATTACAGTAAAATATACATCAGATTGAGCTACTTATTACTGAAGTGACTTCTACTGCAAAAAGACACTAATTTGCATGTGAACTTAATAAGATGTTTACTAAAATTATATCAGCACGTTCGCCTGTCTATTGTTACTGATCGGCGCCGTCTTGCGTCGCGGGCCGATGTTAAAGTTCGCGCCATTGTCTTCGCTTGTTTACCTCACGATTCCTAAGGTGTAACGAGACTGATCACACCGACGTATTTGTTCTGGAAACATACCTAACTCGTGTGAGACTAAGCGATTTGTTCAACTTGTACGCTCTATTGTAACAACTAACAACGTTGTTTATTCTTTCCAGCCTGAGCAGTGCAGAGGAGAGCGATAAGATGCTGGATGGCAGGCCATCAGTTGCGTAAATACGAATATTTTTTTTATTATATACGAGATTATTATTACGAGCTTAGGCTAGTCCTAATGTCCCCCTAATTGTGTAATGAACGGTGTTAGAGATGCGTTACAAATTCTTAGCTAAGCATAAGTAACATAGAATTTATTTTTATGATATTTCATCGCAATGTTTAATGTAATCCGAATACAGTAATGCATCTTTAACGCCGCTCTGTTTCGTGTCCATAATCCATGTTATCTTAAGGTTGCATTTTGGTACAAAGTAAAGAAGTACTTTACAATAAAACACTTTAGCGAATAATTATTTCTGTTATTCGAAAATAACGTGTGCTTGTTTGTGTGGTATCTAAGTTTATATTATTTTATGGTGCACTGTAATTCACTTTTGTATAATTTTGATATTTTGATTCGACTTGTCATACTATCGCGATAGTATTTAATTATTAAGCGGAATGTAATCCTTAAGAAATATTTTTTGTAATGTTAACTTGTCTTTATGATGCAACGGTTAATAAGCATGACAATTTACTTATAATACGTATTGTAAGACGACCCTAAACCCTGACCTTTGTCAGAGAATAAGACTTGGGAACATTGCAAACTAATGTTTTTACCATTACTTACATACAATGTATGTATGTAAATGTGTATTTTTATTTATGAGGTCACTTTAATATTTAAGATGTGTTTACTAAGTATTCTTTAAAGTGTTCAGATTGAATATAATCTCACATTATAATCATATGCATTTAAGAGCAGCTACCGTTTATATCATCAGACCGCCAACATTATGTATTTACCTAGACCTACCGTTAATTCTTTTTTTGCAAAATTGTATCAAGCTTAATGAAATTCGCCCTTATTTTTATGATATAATTAATAAATGACAAGAGGCCAAATTATTGTCCAGATTTATCAAAATAAGATTAATGATGAGACAAATGTATTTGATAAATACATTCTAAGGTATCAAATATAACAATTTGAAAGTCCAAAGTATTAAAGATTAAAAATATATTCGAGCAGTATTTAAGAAATCTCAAAATAAGTTTTTTTTTTCATAAAAATATTGTATAATTCTGTTTTAGAATTTATATGTCATAGGTATTGTATTAGAAATGTCTTTGCTACGGCTGACGTCCTGTAGGATTATTTTCACATCTTACTATTAACTGGATAATTCAATTTTATCATTTTTTTTTTCTCCTGCATATATTTTATAAAATTATAATTATGTAGATACTAAAAATGCAATTAAAAAACTGTTCGGAATCGTAAGAGTAGCTTTGTAAATTTAAATGTTCTCAATATTTCTCAAATAGATTGACAGCATTTGTCTTACGTAATACGTTAATAATGTAGGTACGTTAAATTATTTTTATACAAGGCAAATAGATTTTCTGTGTTAAAAGCATGTAAAAGCAATTTATAAACATGTAGCATATAGGGCTTTAATGTAGAATAAAAATTGTATTTTATATTACTTTTTGAACCTGAATTGTGTTAGTTATTAATTTCGCGATTATATTGGTCAACATACATAAAAGACATTTTTAGTAATAGGTAGACTCAAACAATAAAATGTGCCGGTTTATTAAATTAATGTCTAATATTTTAGGTCGTAAAATACATAAAAATCGTCGCGAGCTGTATTTCGAGAGCTACAAAAATGTCCATATTAGGTACACATTTACTTCTAAAAGAATTAAAAAAATACATTTTTATAGGATTGATGTTCAAGTAAAAGTACCGAGTAGCTGCAACGCAAAAACGACACATAAATCTTCAGCCTCTAGCTAGAAAATAATTGTCATCATAACTCTACGTTGGGTTGCACCATTTAACTATAGCGATAACCTAACCGTTTTCAGTTGTTCAAATCAGTTGAACAACGGGTGACGAGTACGCAGCTGGCTATGGTTTAGTTATCGTTATAATGGTGCAACTCACCCTTAGATTATTATTGTTTAATCCATTTATTTTTTGACCGTCCTTAGAGTTAAGTGAGTGGGCCGTAAGGTACTTATAAGTTAAGTTTGTCCTAAAATGCATTGTCGAGTAGGATGGATGCATAGCATTTAAAATGTTTAATTTCTTACAAATTAAGATATTAATTTATATTGAGCTCTCTCTAAAAATATGTAAATTTTGTCTTGAACTTGCAATATTATTACATCACTTATTTACCACTGCTAAATAATCAATTCCTGTAAGTTTATAGTACCTATCGATTTTAGTATTATGAAGTACTTAGTGTTAAGAATCAAGATTTTTTTTCACTTTACATGATTTGTTTCTTAATTTTTTCTTGACACTCATGTCTCCAACCATGTATAAATATAGTTGAAAATAAATTAAATATGTATCTGATTGATACATATTTTATAAATTAAATGAATCTATTTTGTTGCTTATTTTTTCTATGTTAGAATTTTATTGATATTATATAAAAAACACTTTTGTATTTATTTTTCACCGTGCAAAACGGCTTGTTTGTGTCAAACAAATGATTAATTGGATTGTTTTTAAATTGTGTAAAGGCATGCAACACAAGCGCTGTTAATTATTTAACGATCATAAATATGGTTTGAAAAAACAATTACAGAAATATGAATGACCGCCTTTATTGACATTGCTTGCGTGGCTATCTTTATTAGCAGGTAATTAATCCGAAATATATATTTTATATTATGTACTTATCAATGTCAATGTTTCGAAGAATCCTGAATAAAGTTATATACTTAAACATTTTAGTTTTATTGGATTATGCCTATATCAACATCGGGAGTCGCTGGAATATTTTTTAACCAGTTTCCCAGTTAGGAAGTGGTTCTAGTATGCATTGTTGTGTGTTTATGTTACGTGATTATTCATAGAGGCGTGAACATGGTGGTCTCATTGACAGTATACCCTAAGAAATAGGTACTATCGCTCGGTAGATTGCGATGACGCTATAAAATAATGAAGAGGTAGATGAGACAGTCAAGGGAACTCATAAGCTGCATGAAAGAAGTAATGATGAATTTGGGCTTAATGATGTTTTCATAAGAACCTTCACCATCCTGGGCATTCATTTGAAAATGGTTTTTGGTTACAGGAGATGGTTCCAGGATACTTTATACAGCAAGTAAATAAAAAGTAAAGATTATATCAATTCACTTCATTATATTGTAAAAATAACAATCATGGTATTATTAGTATATGCTTATGTAAACAAAATTATAATTAAATACACGTGTGTATATAGCTTAAACCTAATCAGTCTCTGTTATTTCGACGCCACCAAGGAACTCCGGTCACATCTTCTTCTGAACATATATTTACGGTAGGTCTGCAAATAAATAAATGATACTGAATGAGAGAAAAATATCTAGAATCAAAGCATTTCAGTATTAAGAAGTCACGGCGCGGTGGTCACAACACTGCGATGATCGAAAGTAATGGGATACCACCAGTATAATGATTCCCTAGTTAATCAGCTGAGAAAGGCCGCGAAAATATTATGTGCTAGAACCTACCTATATACTTGACTATGAGGTAATGTGGACGTCAACAGTGGGCAAGCTTGGGCAGGAGGTTCCTGAAACATATCATAACATGGATCATTGCAGTTTCTACGTTCATGAAACAACATCTGATATTTTTTTTAACAATTTGCTGACTACATTATATTATTTGGAGTTGTTTTAATTTTATAGTTTAATTCCTAAAATACCAGCAAATGCTAACAACCATTTAAAATATACCTGAATTGATTGCATTGGTATATGCATATTGGCACGCAGTTTCCTTTGTCTTATCTCGCGGCGAACGCAGCATTGAACGCCAAGCAACACTCCGCAAACACAAGAAGATAAGCATCCTGTTGACAAAGATTTTGGGGTAAATAACACCACACGTCATATATAGCTGGATTGATCAACTTTGTTAGACCTAAGGTCAAGTAATGTAGAGGTCTATTTAACTACTTAAGGCCTGGTTGCAACCCTGCTTATTGCTTTTTAACTTTTGCTTCTAAATCAGAGGCTTTAACTAAGGGCTTATGCACACCACATTTTTTAAACGCGCCGTCGACGCGCGTTTGTAGCGATACAGACGTGATACGCACGCAAGTCAGACGCAGCCTGTAGATCTTTGCACACCTGAGTGCCTAGTGCGAGTTTTGCAAGTTAATTTTTTCTATGCGAAGATTATCATACCATTGAATCACGTAGCACTTATCATAGAATTGTTTTTTAATAAAGTCTGTCATCGGTACTTGGTCGTATAACACTCCAGCTCACTTTTGCGAGTGTAAACATTATTAACCGGCAAAATAAATGAACATGGAATATCTAAATCATGTGACGTAGCATACGACTCTTTATTTCAATAGACTTATAAATACGTATCGAGTTGCGAATGCACACAAAACTCGGAATCAGCACTCTGTATAAATGCAGACGCGCGTGTGTAGCGATGCAGACGCGATGCAAACGCGCGTGTTTATCGATACAAATGTGCTGGCATTTTGCGTTTTTAAGCAGAACCTCGTCAACAGTAGCATCAGTGGCGGCGTAGCATCGAGTGGCACCCGGGGCGGACTACCTATTGAGTACCCCCAAAAAAAAAAACGACCAAATAAAATCACGTAGTAAAAAAAATGGTGTAGAAATCATTCATGGTGCTTTTAGCTAGGTTTAACATGAAGAAACCGGAGACAGATCACTGCAAAGTTATAAAGCGCTAGTGAAGGGAGCCCGAAATTTTTGAGTTTTGGAACACAACAGTACTCAAACAACTTTAAAGAAAAAAATCACTGTTAAGTGAAGAAGCCGCGAGCTTAGCGAGCGCGAAATTTTCGATTTTTGGGACGCAAAGATACCTAAAGGAATGAGAAAAAAACAGTGTAAGTGAAAGGCGCGAGCGCAGCGAGAGCGAAATTTTTGAGTATTGGAACACATAAGTACCCAATAAGTTTCAAAAAATCACTGCAAAGTGAAGAAACCGCGAGCGTAGCGAGCGCGAAATTTTCGATTTTTGGGACGCAGACATGAGAAAAAAACACTGTAAAGTGAATGGCGCGAGCGCAGCGAGCGCGAAATTTTTGAGTTTTGGAACACGCCACCCAAGCAAGTTTGAAAAAAGCACCGCAAGGTGAAGAAGCCGCGAGCGTAGCGAGCGCGAAATTTTAGATTTTTTTGGGACGCAAAGATACCTAAAGAAGTGAGAAAAAACCACAGAAAAGTGAAAGGCGCGAGCGCAGCGAACGCGAAATTTTTGAGTTTTGGAATACATAAGTATTCAAACAAGTTTGAAAAAAAAAACCACAGTAAAGTGAACAAGCTGCGAGCGTAGCGAGCGCGAAAAACTTTGAGTTTTGGGACACAAAAGTCCTCCACCGCTTACAAACAGCGCCTAATCAGCTTAGAAATATCCACCATATAGTGAATTTTCTAATTGTTGGTTTGAGGACAAAAACTCAGACATGAGCAATAAACAGAAACCGTGACTGAAGCGAGCGTCAGTTGTTTTTGATACTTCGGTGCTTGAACTTTTTGTAAGATTAGACTTAAAAAGTAAGCGCAGAATAAATTAGAAAGTAATAAAAAACCGCGAGCGAAGCGAGCGGATTTTTTTTTCAACGTTGAGGAATTAATGTAAGTAATCAGGTAAAAGCAAAAATACAAGAGAGGGGTGACAGATGGACTGAGGGGTGACACCCCTTTCAGTCCCACCTCGATCATTCTGGTAGTGCAGATATGTGCCGACCGAGATGGCACCCCCCCAGATGTGGTACCCGGGGCGGACCGCCCCCCCCTTACGCCGCTACTGAGTAGCATGATGGCGTCGGTCGAGACAGCATTGATTACATGCGCTTAGTTATTAATTTAAAAAAAAAGAAGAAAAATTACCGACGTTTTTGGGTTATACATACATACATTACATTACCCATACCATTTACAGACTCCGCGCGCGCTAGCACTCGTATCGACGTGCCGGTGCCACGCGTTTGTATCGATACAGACGCGCCGGTGCCGCGCGTTTTTATTAATACAAACGACAACAAACTGTTCTGCAGGATAAAAACGCGCCGGCGACGCGAGTTCCCAAAACGCGCGTCGACGTCGCGTTTAAAAAGCGTGGTGTGCATAGGCCCTAATTTAACATAACAACATAGTATGTTTATTGTCAAAATTAATCAGATAAGGGAATTAGAGCAGCAGCTTTAGCTTTAGAGGTTTATTGACTAGACTGTTGTTAACTTACCTATGTATACTAATACTCCGAGATCTCCATTGCGATTTGTACGCCTTAATACTATTCCAGCAATACATAGAGATATTCCAGTTAATATACCTACTACAAAAATAACCTGAAAGAGAAGACTTAAAATTAATAGTGTGCAAAACATGTGTTACGAAAAATTTCAGTTTTTGCTAATGTAACAAGCATGAATATAATTTTTGTATTTATCTTTTATAATTAACAAGGTAATTAAAGTATCTCACCTGTAGAATATAATAGCAAACATATTCAAATCCAGGGCAATGGCCACCACAAGCCCCTATAATGGGTACCTCGGGGCTTATGGAAGGTACCGGTGGTACCGGTGATCTGTTAGCAGTCTGTGAATGGGGCTCCACATCACACATTGGCAGGGAGAATGCAGAAGCACACTGTGGAAATGAATACACTTCTGCTGGCAGACGGTGAGTAGGAACTTTCTCTACATTCTTGTAATTACGCCAAGTTCCGCCACCGTACGGTGACTGATATACAGGGGATGGGGGCCCATATTCTCTCACAGTACCATTATAGTAATGAGGCATCTGAAAAACACGATGAAGAAAATAAGTATGTATAATACCACTATTCAGTTTTAATACTTTTAAATCACAAATTGGCTTAATATAATAATAACTTAAGTATCATCTTTTGTAGTTGAGAAAACAGATTTATCAATACATAGTATAAAACAAAGTCGCTTTCGCTGTATGTCCGTATGTATGCTTAGATCTTTAAAACTACACAACGGATTTTGATGCGGTTTTTTTTGATAGATAGTGATTCTTAAGGAAGGTTTGTATGTATAATACATGTAAGTACCACGGGCGAAGCCGGGGCGAGCAGCTAGTAGTTTATAAAAAAATATTAACAGCTGGAGTACATAGTGATTTTAAGCACAGGTGCACATACTTGATAGGCATTGTCGGAAGTGGAGCTGTCGGTTCCAGGAACTTGGTAAACTGGGGTGTTAATATCTTCCGCCCACGGGTACTTCGCCCTTTGTTGTGCAGCCGAAGCGAACTGCTGTTCACTCCGGGGCACCACTGTCGTTTGGTACGGATGCACAGTGCGTGGCGATATTTGTTGCTTAAACATCTTCCTTTCCAATGTTACCTAACAAAGAACTTATAAAATACACAAAATAAACAGAAACAATAAATAATGCAACGTGGGAAAGATTATTACAGGGTGTAGGGCTTACCTCATTATGTGTTGAATATGGAAGATATATTTTCTGTAACTTATGTAGTTTTTACATACTCGTAAAAAGCAATACACCAAGTAATACTTTTCAACAAAGATGAACAGTGTTTACTTTTTTGTCAAACACTCATTCCGCAAGACTCTCCGCCATGTTTTGTACAATTAGGGACACGAAAAAAGTATCGATGCTTTGTGGTATCGAGTACATTCCCGTTCGATACCGATACTTTTGTACTCGATACTTTGCATTCGATACTTTTACTCAATAAGTACTTTTTCCCAGGTATCGTATCGAATGAAGAATTTAATTTAACAGCGCTTTCTAGCTCACTCGTTGAAAACTTTTTAAGACATTCTGTCTTAACTCATTCTTAACGACCGGTCGTTCGTAGTTCAATTCTTAATCAATCATTCTTCACTCTGTGCACTCGTTCATTTACTTCTTCAGTTTGTTGTTGTTTAATACGGTACGATTGATCATTATTTTGTTTAATTACTAGTATTTGATTTCTTAAAGTTTATAAGTAAGTGTAAGCCTGAAATGAAGGATGAATTAAGCTACTAGGTACTTATCGGCACAGGTTTCGCCACTTTCAGTAGATCCGTTAAAACAATGGGAAGATATGATAGTAGTATTCTCAAAATTATATAAATTGGCACGAGAATATATATCAATCCCTGCGACGTCAGTACCTTCAGAACGATTATTTTCTAAAGCAGGAAGTACCATCACAAAAATTCGAAACCGCTTATCTCCAAAAAGGCTCAACAAACTTCTATTTTTAAGCGACTGTACGGAGGAGGAATGGGATCTTTAATCTACTACGCGGGTGAAACTGTGGGACACTGCTAGTCTTTAGTATACCTCAAATAACTTAATATTGCTTCCTTTTGCTACATTTTCGATTTGTTTCATTCATTCCATTTTCCATTTTTCTATTATTCTATTAAATTTGTGTACCAATACCATTTGTTTTTTATGTCCTGCTGAACTGAAGTAAAACTGACATTATTTACTGACTGATATTGACCTAGCAAATTTTGATCAAAAAAAGTACTCGATACCTTGAAGTATCGATACTTTTGTTTCGATACTTTAATGAGTACGATACTTTGTTATCGATTCTACTCATGAGTACGATATCGATACTTTTGCTTCGATACCGTGTCCCTATGTACAATTTTGTTTGTCTGCTCTGCAGTCTGCACAGACCAGTAAGCCAGGTTTTTTTGTCTGACTCTGACAGTTATTTCGTACAGTTCATTCTATATCAACGGATGGGAACTACCGGAACTACACGACAGAGGGCGTTTAATCGACTTTACTATTTACCTGCTGAGGCATCCACAGACTAAATATTCTATTTTCGTGAAGGATCGTAGAACAAAAACAACGAGCATTCTCAATCTCGAGTTCACACTACAGAATTATTATTGTTAATTTTTCATTTCATTCAGAAAAATGTCAGCTTCGTTCGCAATAAAATTTGCGTTCAATGACAAGATTTGTTCATTGGTTGAGTTTTTCAGTGGAATCAACTCGAAGTGAATTATATAGCATCAATTATGCTTGAAACTTTTCTTTGGTGGCTTTAGTTAAATGGTTTTATATTGAAGTGTGATGTATTGTGTGACTTTAAGCATTCTTTGTTTATTACTAAAAGAAATGCAAACTGATGGTAACAAAAAACGTTTGGCTTAATCAACGAGTCTAGCTAATAATGAAAACAAGTGATTTTCTAACACGGCTATAACATTAGAATGGTCGTGACATCAAACGTGGAAGGTGCAATGAGCGCCACCGACGGCGCCGAAAAGTCGGTTCTAGCCGCCAACTGTTATTGCAGAGATTACATTCGTGGATTTTGTGCACGAGAAAACTGCAGATTTATTCATGATGTGCCTCCTAAGTCCTGCTTGAAGGAACTGTTTCGGTTCTGTCACGATTTTCAAAATAAAGGCTGTTTCAGAACAAATTGCAAATTCATACACAGCACTGTAGAAGATGAGGACAAATTCTATGCCACAGGCATGTTTCCACGGAACACACGTAATACACCAGTTTGCCAAGCTTATGTAGCCAATGCTTGTTCTAATCAAGACTGTCAGTATGTACATCCACCTGATGTACCCGGGAATGAGATTGTGTCCGTACTAAATATGCCACCTCCACTGCAATACAGTCGCCCACCACCTCCAATTAGAGATGACGATTCCCCTCCAGAGGCTAAATTGCGCCGCTTTGCATTTGAAGAAAATAGTTTAGATAACCAAGTGTTAACCACCTCAAACCTATGCGGTAATTGTGAGGCAATGGACCATAAAATAAAATTACTACATGATAATATTAGTGTACTCTTGAAGAAAGTTGGAGATTTGACTGAAAAGAATGTGCAGTTGACTTCTATGAATGAATTTTTACTAGAACAAACAGCTGCTGTGAGAACTGGCCAGCCTTGTGTGATCACTTCTAGACACGGCACGTCAGCACCTGTATCTCTGGCCACAGTCAGTGTCACTCCTGTTGTGAGTCTTGCTGGTGCTCTTCCCGCCTTAGTTCCTGCAGCAGCTACACCAAATTTGGCATTAGCTCCAGCTGCTTCTCGAGCTCAACTATTAACACCTGCTCCACAAATTCTAACAGTGAGCACAACTCAACAGTTGATGGGTAACTCTGGTGCCCTTATAGTTACTAGTGCTGGTGCCCAACAATTGATGCAAGTTAGTGATTCAGGAACATTGATGGGTGGAGGACAAACTGTCGTAGCAGTTCCTGCTCAGTTGACTTTAGCACAGCCTGCACAACAGCTCATGAGTAATGCATCTCAAACTGCTGTACAACAACTTGTGCAGCAATCAGCATTACAACCTCAACTAGGACCTCAACATCAAGCTACCCAGTATGCTACTCAGCAATCTGTACAACATTTAGCTGCCCAGCAAAATGCTCAACATCTAGCTCAACAATCTGCACAACATTTGGCAGCTCAGCAGTCTGCCCAACATTTAGCAGCCCAACAATCAGCACAGCACTTGGCAGCCCAACAATCAGCTCAACATATGGCTGCTCAACAGTCTGCACAACATCTAGCAGCACAGCAATCTGCACAGCATTTGGCTGTTCAGCAATCTGCTCAACACTTAGCAGCACAACAATCTGCACAGCACTTGGCTGCACAACAATCAGCACAGCACTTGGCCCAACAATCTGCTCAGCACTTAGCTGCACAGCAATCTGCTCAGCATCTAGCAGCTCAACAATCTGCGCAGCATTTGGCCGCAGCGGCGCAACAGTCGGCACAGCAGCTTGCAGCCGCCGCACAGCAGTCTGCTCAACAAATGGTAGCTCAGCAGTCTGCACAACAGTTAGCTGCTCAGCAGTCAGCACAGCAGCAGCTTGTTCCCTCTGCTCAACAGCTTGTACATCAAACATCCACCCAGCAAATTACTATCTCTAGCACTAGTCAGCCTATGGCACTAACTAATTCTCAGGCTCAGCCAATTACATTCCCTATGATATCACAAAGTATATTACCACATTGACACATTTACACACCCATCGTTATAACTGAATGAATCTGATTTATAAAAATTATTAGAAGTTGATTAATCATCACGGTATAATAGAAATCTAAGTAATAATTTAAGCAATATTGATATTCAAGAGGGAAGTGTTATTAAACACACATCTAACAGTGTTAATTAAGAATTCATTATGCTTTTAAATAATACATGAAGCAGTATTTTTATGATATTATTGTACACTCAATTAGGTAATTTGCAAAGACCACTGCACTCCAGTGTATGTTTATTTAGTTATTAAGATGTTATGAAGAGTAGGCATAGCTGCCTTATTCATAATCAGTTATTTTCGCCTAATAATTAGCTATTAAACTTTTTGTCCAACTCTCTTAAACTATCTTTAAAACTTGAAAGAAAGGGACCATACAGTTTAATAGCTAAATGAGTTTTATACGCGAATTGTAGATGGCAGTATATGAATAAGACAATTATACCTAAACAAAAGATCTTGTCGGATTTGATTGTCATTTGCGGGCCCACTATAACGGCGCATGCTGTGCACGGCCACGCGGCGCATTTTAGCTGCGTGTATTGTTTGACAACGTGGGTCTACGTTTCCACTGGAGTACACGAATATGACAGACGACTATGTATTATAGCGTGGCTCGGCGCACAGAGAGGCTACGCACGTGCCTCTGCAATCCACGGACACGGGCTTAAGGCGATAAGTGACCTGTCGAGAGTCGAGGGTCATATTTGTGTACTCCAGTGGAAACGTAGACCCACGTCGACAGCGTTGAGCTATGTAAAAGCGAAGTTTTATACAGATGCCTCTGCGTGCACCGCGGTGGGCCCGCGCCTTAATGTTGATTTTTAAGCACTCCACCGACAAAAGAATTGCGGTTTAATCTCGCTTGGCTGTCAAACTCGATTCAAAGTCTTTGGGCCATTTCCACAGGGCGAAACGTAGGCAGAATTGTTGCTGCATCGGTATCACTAAATCGTCCATAGAGCTGGCGCCTTTAGATCCAAAGAAAAATTGAGTAATTTTGAATCAAGTGTGAATAATGACTTAATTTATGTTTGATATTATTCAATGTATACGATCAATTAGAATACATGTTTGCTTATTTTGCATTCACTGCGAGTCTGTAAATTAATACATTTCAGTTATACAAATAGACTCGAGTGGCATAGTAAATTCTATGGGTATAATTAATATCCACTTTTTATAGAATTAGTTAAAAATGTTTGGCTATCTATTTGTGGGCTATAAGAAATGAGGTAGCTATGCCATTTATTTTTCATAATTAAATTAAAAGGAAGTTTGAAATACATCGATTTTTATTTTTATACTTACCTGTTGAAAAAAGAATAACAAAAAACTGAGTAACTACAAATTAATAGATTTGATTGTAATGTGTTATAGCAACATAAGAGTAAGATAGATATTATGGAAATGGATGAGTACCTACTATTCAAGTTTCAGGCAGAATTTCTTTGCGATTTTCTGATGAGGCATGCATTTTTCTTATATTTTAAAATTTTCCCAGGAACCCCAAGTATAAAATCACCAGATAAATCAAAAGCTATTGCTGTAACATTTCCGGGAGCATTGTTGACGATCTTTAAATTACCCGTATCATTTTCGTGAAAATATAGTAAATCATCACTTGCTACAAAGACGTTATCGGTATGAACAGCTATTTGCGCCATACCATCGTAGCTGATATTACCAATACAAATTGGCGACGAAAGAGTTGATTTCAAAACAAACAATTTTTCTTGTTTTATGTAGTAGAAGTTGTTTTTGTCATCAATTGTCAATTCATTTAAAGCTTCGAGAGTGTTGAAGCGAATTTTCTTCATCATTTCTCCATCTAATAGGTACAATTCTTCTATACCATCATTGTTTTCAGTTACATATTTATTGCTGTCCTTATCTATAAATATCATATTAAGCTTGAAGGTGTTGCTAGAGACAGGCGTGGCTTCGTGAGTCTCATAATTATACTTGAAGATGCCCCTGCCAGTGCCAAAATATACTTTCTTTTGGCCGTTATCTATTGCAATCGAGTAACTAGCATCCTCTGGTAGACCTATGGCAAGTAAACAATATCAAAGTAAATTATGATTATCATGTACGAATATAATAGTTAACATAAGTTCGCGCATCCTTTATCACATATTCTATGGGAGCCATCCACTTCAGCTGTCTTCATAATCGGAAAGAGCTCAGGCGCAGCTTTTATCTAACCTTAACCCTCTTAGCTTTCTTTCCTGATAGATAAATAAGGTAGACTTACCTGGTATTTTTTGCGGAGCAGCAGTTTTGAATTTAATAATGTTAACATTAAAGTAGTAGCTCTTTTCGTTTTGTCCAGTTTCCACATAGAACAGGTTACCATATACGTCATAGTGTGCATCGGTTGGATAAACATCGCCCACTTGATACGTATTCGAGACATTGTAGAGATTGTTGTTGATTTTTAAGTCTGATTGGCACCTATCTCTAGGCAGGTCGAACGCGGTACATAGCCGAAAACATAACAAAACTGCTATGGCTACGTTAAAGTTACTCATTATATGGAACACTTTATGAAAACAGTATTCTAATAGAACCGTTTCTTTTCCCTGCTACTCACAGATTGAAAGTGCGACACCCGTTACAAAAATGAGCTACAACTAATCAGTTTAATTGTATTGTTGCCCTTAAGTTATCAACGACAATTACACATATAGAAAGGTTCACAACATCAATAAATTAAAATTGCGATCATTATTATGTATTTGTAAAAAGAAGACAAAGTATATCATAAAAATAATAATGATTAACATTCACCAGCTTATTTTTTAATTCTGCAATCTTATGCTATATACTTATTCACTGTATAAATAATCTTTAACTTTAATAAAATAATGTTCAAATATTAAGATTATTTGACTGTAAAATAATATTCCAATCGATAAGTACTATAAGGTATTATAAAATAAAGTTTCATATATTAAGAAAATGTTGTTCTAGTCTCACACGATTAGTTAGTTATCTTAGTTCGTTATCCAAATGTTAATTGTCTGCATGAGTGCAAAAATACAGATTTTCATCTAATCTGCTAGAGTATTTTTTCTGTTGGCAGAGTCTACATAGCCTTTGTTTTATCTAATTTCTATTCCAAAGTTATTGACAATCGCAAAAACATATTTATGTTTTTAATCTGTAAAGCATTTATAGCCCTAGAAATGTATACAACATTTTTTTGTCTTTATTTTTACAATACAATTTTGTTTATTATGAAGAAAGGCATATTAAATAATTCATATGAATAGTGGCTGTTACAAAAATGGGCGTCGCTTATTATATTATAGCTATTCAATTGAGCACAGTCATCAAATTATAAGATGAACGTACAAGTACTTCAAATTATATTGCCCCCTCGCGTTAAATGTTGTTTTGAGTATATAAAAACATATCAGGTTATGCCATTATGCAAGTTTTAGATTTCTCTGTACTTGGCTACACTCAGAAATGCAAAAAGAGGTTTTAACTCTTATGGCTGATTTACATTGAGTCAGTAACTGACGTCAGTCCACTGACAAGTCAGTGCTGCCATCGTGTAAATTGATTTGAAGTCAGTACAGTGACAGTAATAGTTCGTGTAAATAGCACGCGTCAGTTTTCGGCGCCTACACTGACGTCAGTTACTGACTCAATGTAAATCAGCCTTAACTCATAATTGTCTATAGACTGGATACTGAATCTACAGAATAGGCAACCATACATTAGTAGTTGGGAATACAATTGTTCATGTTTTCATTAACATTGTTCTCATTATTAGGTTCTTCCATTTGGCACTGTAAGTACGAAGGTAGCCGACCTTGCCTTTCGCCTTTAATTTTGTGAATTTTCCATCTGTGGCCTTGTAATATTTTTCTGTAATGATAGTATGATCAATTTTAGTTACAAAATATTATCAGTACCTACACTACCCAGTGGCGGCCCTAGAGGTGTGCGAACTGTGCCATCGCACAGGGCCTCGCGCTTGGGGGGGCCTCGCGCTACACCCACACTAATATAAAAAAAATTTAATTAAAAAATATATATCTGGTCCAAGGAAAAAAATGTGCATTTTTTCTTTATTTCTAATTCATTCTGCGTCTACTTTTTGAGTCCTCAATTTAACAAAAGGTTAAAACACCAAAGTAACAAAAACAACTGGCTCTCAATCCAGTCACGGATTCTTTTTATTTGTGCTTAATTTGAGAGTCCTTAAACAAACAATTTTAAAAAATTCGCGCTCGCTACGCTCGCGGCTGTTCACTTGACAGTACCTTTCCTTCTAACTTGATTAGAGTACTTTTATGTCGCAAAACTCAAAAATTTTCCACCTTGAACTATTGTTTATTATACAAGTTTAGGTGCTTTAGTGACCCAAAGCTCAAAAATTTTTGCGCTCGCTACGCTCGCGGGTGCTTTACTTTCCATTTGTTTTATTTTTTTCATCCTTTTTTAGCCGAACCTAGAAGGTAGCGCCGCTTTAAAGTCCTTTTATTAACAAGAAAATAACTCCTAGTTTCCATATGAACTTTCTTATATACGAAGAGCTGAATATTATCTCGGTGCTGAAATATATATTAGAAAATAATGTAACTGAAATTTATCCCACTACTGAAATAGTCTTGAGAATTCGAATAAGGCTTAAATAATAGAATTATTAAAACATGTTTAAGGAATTCGATGACACAAGATCGACTTTCAGCCCTTACTATTCTTTCGATCGAAAATGACGTTGCTCATTCATTCGATTATAATTCTGCTTTAATTAAAGATTTTAGTCTTAAGAAAAGTCGCAAACATCAGATCATTTTAATAGGTACCTATTTGTTAATTTTGTGATTCTTTAAATATAAACTGTAGTAAAAATAAAATTTTATTAATTTGTTTAACTTGAGCATTTCTCCTCAAACATGACGTTTAGCTAAATCAAAACACCAGCTTATTCTCGCAACACATACTTTTCACGTAGGACAAAGGGCCTCGCATAGACCTGCCGCACGTAGCCTCGCAATGGCTAGGGCCGCCGCTGACACTACCTACTACATCTCTCTCAATTTTGGTCCACTTACCTTGTATTGAATTTCTTATAGCAGATATCACATTCCACAGTTCCTTGTCGTAAGTGTATATCTTTTACGTGCCTTTTCATATCATGCTGGTATGAGAATGCCTTGTCACAGTATGTACACTGAAAAGAAAAATATTTTCTTGTCATTCTGAAGGTACCTACGTTTTGTGAAGCCTTTTTTTTAACGACGTCAAAAATCATCAAATGATCCCTCCCGCTGTGGGTTAGCAGCGGTGAGGGAGTGTCAGACTCTTACTGATTAAAAACTGTCGTGTTCCGTCGTAGGCCTTTTATGTACCAGGGCCGCGGTAACTCTTTCGAACAATCCCGCAGCCCCATTTTTGGAAGCCTCACAACTGGTTTTTGATATACGTTTTTACATGAAATCGATTTCATGCAGTCGCTGCACGAGCGGTCGGCAGTTGCGGTCGGTAGCTCGCCTCCAAAACGTACCTTCGATAACTTTTGCACTGTTAATACTAATGATGGAAAATGTACCTTAAATGGTCTTGTAGTGCTATGAACATGTCGCATGTGTTTAGCAAGGTTACTGGATGTTGTTGTTGACTTAGGACATTGTGTACATTTGTAGGGTTTGTCCGCTAAATGAGATCTCTTGTGCACTTTTAGCAGATCCATTGTTCTGCCTTGATATGGACAAACGTCACATTTGAATGGGAACACATTTTCGTGGATGGCCCTGTGAACATACATAATGTAAAGTAAGAAAATAATATACATACATCTGTTTAGGTTAATCAAAGCTTTAGGAAAGTGTTTTATTTTCTGAAAACTTACGGTGCGTCCTATGCGAGCAATCGCTATGTGAACGCGAAGCGGCGCGGAGGGTGGTTCGCTCGGAGTTCGCGTTGATTCGATCATATAGGACGCACCCTTAGTCTTGTATGCATGCTTTCAGTTAGTAGACTACTGCCACTGGCTTTTATGTTGTAACATTACACTTATGTTATTAAAATTAACTGAGTAACTGGGTAAACCCATGCTTTCATTGTTTATATTAAGAATACATAGGTATATTTATGCTTACATATGAACAAGGAGGCTGGCTTTGGAGTGAGCAGTCTTGCCACAGATATCACAAAGGAATTTCCTCTTTTCCTCTGGAGGTTTTGTTGGCACTTCTGTTGATTGTGCATTGCACTTTGCTATATGTTTGGTGTATGAACTCTGTCGAAATATAGAAGAGATACTTTAATAACTTGATAAAATATTTTTTGTTGAGTTTTAAATACTAACCATGGCATGAAACTCCTCTCCGCATGTGGAGCACCCCCACATAGGGAACATTTCATTGTCATCAGAGAATGTGGGTGATGGAATGTTATAGGAGTCCTCACTATCTGCTTTAGCATCATTGGTCACTTTATCATCATTCTGGCACTCCTGATTTTGTTCTGTGTAAGGAATTTTTTATATAATATAATGCAAAGAGTCTGTTTGTTATGCTACTGAAACTAGTACAATTAAATTGGTTATTGTTGGTATAAAACAAAAATTAATTTTGTATATTGTCTCTGGTAATGTTTAACATGGCAACACCAAATACTTTTAGTATAAAAGCCGTGAACGGTTATTATTTCGCCCGACTCCACTTCTGACTCTCGTCGTGTACGGACGTGTCGCTCTGCGCTCGCCCGTTTACGACTTTTGTCTTTGTTACGCCCGACGTAACGCTCACCGTAGTCGCTCTGCCGACTACAAATATATCAATCCAAAGCTGCTTTTTTCAAAGCGGTGGACGATTATCCTGTTTCTAAAACGTTTGTGTCAAGTAAATTCACTTGACCCCTTCTGGGTAAAAGCCACAGTTTCGTGGTTCTCGGTTGAAACCATACGGTGCCAACGAAGCCGAGAGGGTGTTGACCCAATCACACCCGCCGAACCCCTTCAGGGCAAGGCAGTCAATTGGACGGGAGCTCGGATTTCGGCCTTGGGGGATCTCCTAGTCGTGCCTTGCATCTGGTTTGCTTTCACAGCTACTCACCTGGTGTCGGTTGGGTATCTCTATACCCTTCGCACTAGACTGGCTAGGGCCCGTTCGCACAATAAGACTGGCGAACGGTTTACAAGCTTAGGGCTCACCAATAGGTACTCACCTCCCTGCCTATACCCGGCAGGGAGGGTTACACATCCCCGGGCCCATCCACCCGGGGAGATAGGAGATAGGTCTTAGGTTTTTATAATTAGGCGCCCACCTCTTTTAGCTCGGTAGCCCTCTTCCCTCACGGGAAAATGACTACCGAAGTTATTAAATTCTTCTTCGAGTCCTCAAGGACCAAGACATTGTCGCCAAATATGGCGACATTATTAGTAACCTTGATATCAAGGACCCGCGCCTATCGCGCTATTGTGTTATTACCGATAACGGCTCAACAAAGGAGGCCGGCGCAGCTGTGTCGCGCCCCATTGTTGAGCCAATAATCGTCTCTTCGGGGAAAACCGCCGCATTAGCGGAAACGGTAATCCCCAATACAATGGTCGATGCCCAGCTGCACTCGACCATTGTTCCTAATCCCATTGTCTCACAGACAATGGAAATAACTCAGGCGAGTGCACCTGCGTCAAACGTCGACGCCGAATGCATGGACACCTCGTCCTCCCGCTCTGCCTCACCCGTCCCAGAGGAGGCTCAATCCTCCGAGCCCTCTGACTCCTCTTCCTCCGAAGACGACTTCACCGTCGTACAGGGAGGTAAGAGGAAAAAGATTAAAAACAACGACAAGGCGCGCAAAACCATTGCCCTTGCCGCTTCCCCTCTCCCTAGCCCGCCCGCTGTGTCTACAGCATCCCCCGCCCCGTCACCCTCGACCTCGCAGGTCGCTTTCTCCCAAGGTGCCGCTAAGCCCAAAAGCGCACCTAAAAGCAAACCTCCGCCGCCTGTATACTTACAGGACAAGGCGAAATGGACCGAAGTGTCCAAGCTGTGTGTTGATCGTAAGATCAACTACAGATCGGCCTCCAATACCGGCAACGGTATAAAAATCGTCCTCCCTACGTCAGACGACTATAGGGAGATAACTAAAGCGCTAAGAGCGAGGAACATTTCGTTCCATACGTACTCCCTCCCTGAGGAAAAACCTCTCCGGGTCGTCATTACCCGTATTCCGAAGGAAATCCCTTCGGATGACATTTTAAGTGACCTTAAGTCACAAAACATCCCTGCGACGCAAGTCCATAGGATGCACCGCGCCCGCAGCGGCCACGCCTTCGACATGGTGCTCGTAGTATGCGAGCCGTGTCCTTCTAAAATCCACCCGATTTTTAACATCAAATCGGTGTGTAATTTAACAGGCATCTCAATCGAGAAGCCAAATAGATCTGGCATTGTATCCCAATGCCACCGTTGCCAACTGTGGGGTCACTCACAGCGCAACTGTTTCGCCCAGCCTAGGTGCGTGAAATGCCTAGGCCAACACGGCACCTCCGACTGCCCGCGACCCAAGGACCGCACTCTGTGCACCGAGCCTCCGAGCTGTGTACTCTGCGGCGCCTCAGGCCATCCCGCCAACTACCGCGGCTGCCCAAAGGCCCCAAAAACGTCTCCCAAGCTGGCCAAGCGTGCAAACGCCCGCCAGCTAAGGGAAAGCCCATCAGCGAGGCTACCTACCGCTCAACTTCCCGAGCGTCTCAGCCCACAACGGCCCTCCCCATGGAACCCTCTCAACCATCAGAGAGCCTTTCCAACCCTGAGGCCAACTCAGCCCCAGCCAACTCCCGCCCCAGTGAATAATTCCACCGTGGCGCCCGCGAGCTTACCTCGCGTCCCTCCCGTCCTTCCCTCCGCGCCCTCCGCGCCCTCCGCGGCTCCTATAGCCGCCAAGCCCGCGCAAGCGCAAGCGATCGCGCCCTCTTCTAGCCCAGTATCAGCGCTCAGTTCTATGAACGTTATACTGAGCACGTTCAGTGTATTCACGAGCGACAGAGCTCAACAACTTTCGAGGGAGATAGTCGCCAGCAATGGCGACCTTATCAAACTCTACTCCGTTATGCAGGAGTATTCAGACGTCGCCCAGGCAGTTCAAAACCTGCCTCACTTTAGGAAATAGAAATGGATAATACATCCAAAATTAAACCTCATTCCCTTAGGCTTGGCTATTATAATGCCAACGGTATTCTCGGCCAACGCGACGAGATTTCCGCCTTCCTACAATCCCATAAGATAGACATTCTTCTCGTACAAGAGACCTTCCTAAAGCCGCGTGTACGCGGCCCTAATATAGCTAACTATAAGTTAATTAGAAATGACAGGATCACACGCCACAAAGGCGGCACGCTTATCTATTATAAAAGATCGCTACATTGTGTAGAGATCACTCCCCCCGACTTAAGCTGCATTGAAGCCTCGATCTGTCGACTAGCCATGTCCCATCACCAGTCGATCACTCTCGTATCGGCCTACTGCCCTCCCACGTCCTCATCCTTTCAGTCCTACGACCCGATCCTTTTCACGAACGATCTCAGAGCCTTACTAGGCCTGAGCGACTCTGTAATAATAGCAGGCGATCTAAACGCCAAACATCCCGCCTGGAATAGCAACACTACTTCTCCAAGAGGCAGGTTGCTATTCAATCAGTGTGAATCCCTCAACTTCGATGTCATCGCTCCGATGCATCCCACTCACTTTCCTAATATAGTCGACCACCTTCCCGACGTTCTCGATGTAGCGCTCCTCAAGAACGTAAACTTACGTTTACATTCGATCGAGGTACTACACGAGCTCACCTCCGACCACAGACCGGTTCTTGTGGAACTAGCCTCGCGCACAGGCCCACTCGACCCGGATCGCCCTTCTCCCACCCAGATTGTTACGGACTGGAGAATGCTAAGCGAAAGCTTGAAATCCTCCTCCGCCCAGTTAGAATCAATTCCCGATGAAATCAACTCAGTCGCTGACATGACGGGCGCGATCGGCTCGTTCACCGAGCACGTACAATCCACCGTGGACAAGTGTTCACGTAGAGTTGAAGCGACGAGCTTTCATCGCTTCAAGCTCCCGGATGACGTGCGTGCTCTGGTGACCGAGAAGAACGCGGCTGTCCGTGCCTACAGTACTTTTCCCTGCGACGCTAACAAGTCTCACATGCGTAACTTACAGCGTGCTGTAAAGGAACGCCTTGCTGAGATGCGTCAAACGCGCTGGGACAAGACGCTGAGCGAACTCGAGCCGACTCATCAAGCCTTCTGGCAGCTTCAAAGGAAACTCAAATCCGATGAAGTAGCTTCCACCCCGCCGATCAAACGCCCCGACAATTCCATCGCCTTCGAGGACGATGAAAAAGCGGAATGTCTGGCCGAAAGCCTCGAGGCTCAATGCTCGCCTAGTACCCAACCGGTCGACCCGGCTCACCTACTAAAGGTCGAAGCCGAGGTCGAGCGCAGATCCTCCCTACCACCGCAAGAAGACCCCGACGATCCCTTGCCTCCCGTCACTCCAGACGAAGTGGCAGAGATCATCAAACGTCTCAAACCCCGTAAAGCTCCGGGCCCAGATAGAATAACCAATAAAGTTTTTAAAATCCTACCCGCTTCCCTCGTAATGCTCATGACCGCGATCTTCAATTGCGCCATGACCCATAACCTGTTCCCACAGGCATGGAAAGAGGCAACCGTAATCGGTATTCCCAAACCCGGTAAACCAAAATCAGACCCGTCCAGCTATCGCCCTATCAGTTTACTCAATGTATTCGGCAAGATCTACGAGATACTTATCTATAAGCGTCTCAAAGATTACGTCGAAGCAAAGAGTCTTATTCCATTAGAACAGTTTGGTTTTCGAACCCATCACTCTTGTGTCCAACAAGTCCACCGCATCGTGGAAGGTGTGAGCCACGGATTCCAACGTGGCCAACTCACCGGTACGATTCTCTTCGATATAGCAAAGGCATTCGACAAAGTCTGGCACAAAGGCTTGATTTACAAGCTTTACCAACTCGGTGTCCCAGACCGTCTCGTCGTCATCTTACGAGACTTTTTGTCGAATCGCACCTTTCGCTATCGCATAGACGGCACTCTTTCTTCGGCCCACCCTATAAAAGCTGGCGTCCCACAAGGCTCGGTACTCTCCCCCATCCTCTTCACGCTATACACTAGCGATATTCCTAAGAACAAGCATGTTCAATTAGCCCTATTCGCCGACGACACGGCAATCTACTGCTCAGGCCGCAGCCCAGCCGCCATAGTGAGACATCTCCAAGCCTATTGCAACACCCTAGGTGTCTGGACTAGGCTATGGAGAATCGAACTCCACCCCGACAAAAGCCAGGCCATACTCTTTTCGAGCCCTCGCCGTAGGCTTCCTCCCGCGCCCCCGTCAGTCACCATGTTTGGTAGGCCGATTCCTTGGAAGGAGCATGCCAAATATCTAGGTGTAATCTTAGACCAGCGCCTCTCATTCGCCGAGCACATAAATAAGGTGCGCTCTAGAGCAGCCTTTGTGTACGGTAGATTGCACTTCTTGCTCAATTCAAAGAGCAAATTATCTCTTAAATGCAAGTTACGCCTCTACGTATCGTGCATACGCCCCATCATGATGTATGCTTGCCCTGTGTTCGCACAGGCAAGCCATCGCCGCCTTCACAGAATGCAGGCCCTTCAAAACCGTGCTTTACGGAAAATCACAGGAGCTCCCTATTATGTTCGAAATGAGATTCTTCATCTCGACTTAAAAATCCCTACCATCCGCCAGTATATGAAGCGTGCCGCCATACGGTACTTCGAACGCGCTGAGAAACACGATAACTCACTTATCGTGTCAGCCAGTAATTATACTCCCTCCCGCATCAGTAGGATTCGCCGCCCTAGGCATGCCCTTCTAGAACCTGACGATGAGATAACTGTCCTCCAAGAGAGTAGTAAACTCACTAGCACCCTACACAAACACAAACCGCGTTCGTACAAACCTCGCCGCCGAGGTCCGCCGCGACGTCCCGTTCTCTGTCCTCCCGACCCTTGCTCATCGAGCCAGCCCGCGAGCTGAGCCAGTAGCTTTAAATTCCCCATTTAATAATAATGATCATATGATCCAGCCTGTCCTCTTGCTGCCTCCCCAGCGACGCCCTAAGCCGAGGTTCGACCCCATAGGGGGTACCCTTAGCGCAGTCGCTTAGTTTATAAGTTGTTTACGCCCCTGGCTGGAGGCCTTAAATTCTAGGCATCCACAGGGAAAAGTCCGGTTAAGCAGTACACGGCCTCCTAGGCTGAACTGCGAGATGCCATACCAAAAAAAAAAAAAAAAAATTATTTCGCCCCTTTTTTTCTTTTCATCTGTGTTAGGAGGCAGACATTATACCTTCCTTGAAGAAATATTAATTACAGGTACGATTTCTGAAATTGTATTTTTCTTTGCGCCCATATCCTATTCCCAATAGGTTATGGGGCCCAGCCATACTGCTTGTTTGAAATAGGTATTGTGCTGTTGTTCCAATATTTATCATGGACCACCTTAAAACGAAGAGAAACATCCAGCCATTCAACGGGGAAAAATACAGCGTGTGGAAGTTCCGAATTCGAGCGCTGCTAACCGAGTTAGACGTCATCAGGGTCGTCGATGAGGTACCTGTGATACGGCTCGAGGCTTGGGAGAAGCAAAACCGAACTGCGAAGAGTGTGATCGTCGAGTATTTGGCAGACTCCTTTCTTAGTTTTGCTAAAGAAGAACTGACCGCCAGAGAAATCTTCCAGAACCTCGACGCTTTGTACGAGAGAAAAAGTTTAGCAACGCAGTTGGCGATACGAAAGAAGTTGCTGAGCTTGAAGCTGCAAGGTGACACTCCACTAGTCAAACACTTCACGATTTTCGACGACTTAATGACGGAGTTATTGTCTGCTGGAGCGAAGCTCGAAGAAACTGACAAGGTTTCTCATTTACTTCTTTCCCTCCCAACTTCATACGATGGCGTCATCACGGCAATCGAAACATTATCAGAGGATAATTTAACGTTGAGTTTTGTGAAAACAAGATTGCTGGATCATGAAGTAAAACTTAAAAATGAGGGTAGTGACACCTCGTCAAAAGTACTTCACGCCCGCACCGAATTCAATGGAAGGCGATTCGATACGAGATCAAACCAGCAGAGTTTTAAGGATACGAAGAAGCTTTCCAAGTGCCACCACTGTGGGCGAAAGGGCCACCTCAAGAGGGACTGTTTTTACTTCAAGCGCCGTAACTACCAACATAAATTTGACCGGACGAATCAACCTAACCTACAGCGAAAACCGGCGGACCGGCCCCGAACTATTCAAGCGGTAGAGCTGACTGAGGGGGCATCCAACTCAAGTGAAGCCACCGGTTTTGCATTCATGTCTGGTAATCATGAAACGAACGACGATGTGAGACAAATAACATTCCTATTGGATTCCGGAGCATCCGACCACATCGTTAACAGGGAAGATCTTTTCAGTAATTATACGACTTTACCCACACCGTTTAAGATTTCAATTGCTAAACACGGTGAATTTATTTCAGCCACCAAACGTGGAACACTGGAAGTGATGAGCGACACAGGCATCCAGGGCACTTTGGAGGACGTGTTGTTCTGTCCCGAGGCGCCACACAACCTGCTATCGGTGTCGAGGATGCAACGTGCTGGGCTGACCATCACCTTCGATCAGCGTGGAACGTATATCAGTAAGGACGATAAAATACTGATGCGAGGTAAGGCAATTAATAATTTAATATCGATAGATTTTAAAATTTGTGTCAATCGGTCTATTTCCCAGTTGTGTAATAGTGATAAAAATAATTACGACTTGTGGCATCAAAGATTAGGTCACATTAGTAAACAAAAGTTTTTAGAATTAAGAAATAATTGTATGACTGACGATGGTAACCTAATTGAATCTGTGACACCTGACGCAACACTATGCGAATCATGCATAAATGGGAAACAAAGTCGGTTGCCATTTAACTCGTGCAAGGATAAAAGGCATATTAAACGACCCTTATTTATTGTGCATACTGATGTTTGTGGGCCAATCACTCCTTCTACAATTGATAATAAGAATTATTTTGTGTTATTTGTGGATCAATTTACTCACTACTGTGTTGTATACCCGATAGCCTATAAATCTGATGTGTTTTCTGCTTTTAAAGATTTTGTTGCAAAGAGTGAGGCAAAATTCAATTTGAAATTGGTTAACTTGTATTGTGATAATGGTCGGGAGTATTTGTCTAGTGAAATGAAAGAGTATTGTGCGTCTCGAGGAATTTCATACCACTTTACTGTGCCGAGAACTCCGCAACAAAATGGAGTTTCGGAACGCATGGTTCGAACAATAGTAGAAAAAGCCCGCGCAATGGTTAGTGGTGCAAAATTACCTAAATGTTTTTGGGGTGACGCGGTATTAACCGCTGTATATTTGATAAATATAACGCCTACCCGCGCATTGCAACAAAATAAAACTCCCTATGAAATGTGGCATGATAAAAAGCCTGCTATTAAACATTTAAAGGTTTTTGGTGCTACCGTCTATGTGCATAATAAAATCAGAAAAACTAAGTTTGATGAGAAATCATGGAAGGGTGTTCTTTTAGGATATGTACCGAATGGCTATAGGGTATGGAACGCAGAACATGTAAAATATGAAATAGTGAGGGATGTTATAGTGGATGAAATTAATTTTTTGAAATCTAGGCCTCTGTTGAGACTCGAAGGGAATGAAGTGGAACATTTCCAAAATACTGAACTGACATCAAAGTCAGGGTCAATAACGCCTCAAGGTTGTGAGAGTTCGAAACCTGATAGTGTAAAATCAGGTAGTTTAAAATCAGATACATTGAAATCTGATGAGTCTGTTCCCGGTTGGAAGAATCGTAAGTTAAACGATTCAAATGATATGGTTGAGGCAAATGTTGACAATCAAGCAAGTTCGACTAAAACTTGTAGTACTGAAGTAGATACCGAAAATTCTTGTAAATTGAGAAGGAGTGAGAGGCTAAAAGGTCGTATACCAGTATCTTATAACGAAATTGACGAAGTTTTGTTGTGTGCACAGTCAGTCAGCTGCGAATTACCTACTTCATATAATGATATTAAAAATAGGCATGATAGGCTTCAATGGGAAGGTGCAATAAAAGATGAATTAGATTCACTATTTGATAATAATACTTGGACGCTAGTGCCTAAGCCTGATAATAAAAACATAGTTGACAGCAAATGGGTTTTTAATATTAAAAGGGATGAGTTTGGTAATCCATTAAAATATAAGGCACGTCTTGTTGCCAGGGGCTTTAGTCAGGAATACTTGAGTGATTACAATGAAACTTTTGCCCCAGTTGCTCGTATAGCCAGTTTTAGATTTATGATTAGTTTTGCAAATCAATTTAATTTATTAATACATCATATGGATGTTAAAACAGCATTTTTAAATGGAATTTTGAAGGAAGAAATTTATATGAAAGTACCAGATGGTATTGTTAGTAAAGAAGGTTATGTGTGTAAATTAAATAAAGCTTTATACGGGCTTAAACAGGCTGCCAGGTGTTGGTTTGAATTATTTGACCAATGTCTGAAAGAAAAAGGTTTCGTTAACTCATCGGTAGATAGGTGTATTTATATTTTAAATAACGGTGATATTAATAGGAATATATATGTGCTTTTGTATGTCGACGATTTGGTCCTAGCTTGTGCAGATAGGTCACTACTAGACAGTTTTAAGAGTTATTTAAAGAGTAGATTTAAAATGGTTGACTTTAATGAGATTAAACTATTTCTTGGTATTAAAATAACTCGAAGTAATGACACTATAACTTTAGATCAGAGCTCATATATAAAAACCATTTTAGAGAAATTCGGCATGACTGACTGTAATGAAATCGGCACACCTATGGAGAATAAACCTAACTATGACGCTCTTAACATAGATAGTGAATATAATGCACCTTGCCGTAACCTGATTGGTTGTCTAATGTATGTTATGTTGTGTACACGCCCTGATTTGAGTATTAGTGTTAATATATTGAGCAGATACACTAACAAAAATAATAAGGAGTTGTGGCAAAGTCTTAAAAGAGTGCTTAGGTATTTGAAAGGTACTTTAGAATTAAAACTAACGTATGTAAGGTGTAATAATTTTGAACATGTTTTGTGTGGATATGTAGATTCAGACTGGGGTGGTAACGATGTTAATGATAGAAAAAGTACCTCAGGCTACTTATTTAAATTGTTTGAAAGCTGTACAGTAACCTGGAATACAAAAAGACAATTAACTGTGGCGGCTTCTTCAACTGAGGCCGAGTATATGGCATTGTTTGAAGCTGTAAAAGAGGCATTATGGTTGAAGTCTCTAATAATTAGTTTTAAAATTAATATTGTCAGTCCTATACCTATTTTTGAAGACAATAATGGTTGTATCAGTATAGCAAACAATCCCACAAGCCACAAGAGGTCTAAGCACATTGACATTAAGTACCATTTTTCTAGAGAACAAGTACAAAACAATGTTATTAAATTGTTGTATCTCTCCACAGGTGAACAGATAGCCGATGTATTAACCAAGCCACTGCCTGCTGTTGTTTTTAGACAGTTCAGAGATAAGATGGGTTTATGTTAATAATGTTTTTTTTTTTGAGTTATTGTTGAATTGTTGTGTTGTATTTTATGTTGAATTTATGCTTATAATGTTTTTGAGTTATTGTTGTATTTTTGTGTTGTATTTTATGTTGAATTCATGTTATTTTATTTTGATATTTATGATTGATTATTTTATGGTCTGATTAGGTTTTACTGGGTTTTCCTAATCCTTGCAACGAATGTTGGACCATGATTTGATGTAATTTTTCCCAGGCAATACTTGGAAGGTTTTAATGTTCTGGTTAGTCGGAAAACTATGATTGTAAATAGTTTGTAAGTAATTAATTTTTGAGGGGGCGTGTTGGTATAAAACAAAAATTAATTTTGTATATTGTCTCTGGTAATGTTTAACATGGCAACACCAAATACTTTTAGTATAAAAGCCGTGAACGGTTATTATTTCGCCCCTTTTTTTCTTTTCATCTGTGTTAGGAGGCAGACATTATACCTTCCTTGAAGAAATATTAATTACAGGTACGATTTCTGAAATTGTATTTTTCTTTGCGCCCATATCCTATTCCCAATAGTTATGAAGATAGTTGGTACCCTTGACATACAGGAAGAAATGCATCGCTAGGGAATTTGTTGTGTGACTTCTTCTCAGCAAAAACTCTTAGGCAGTAGTAAAGGGTGGGTGTTTTGGGGGCAGTCTTTTGTAAATGTTGTTTAAAAAGTGCTGTTTTGAGTTTGATAGAGCTAAACAACTTTTTATTCTGTTGCAACGAGTATTTAGCAAAACCAAACCTTTTTTTATAGATACTCCAACATCATTGAGCAGTTTGTTATTCCTTTGACACATTTCTCTGAACATTATACAGCCATTTAACAAGTCTAAGCAGCTCTGGCACATATGTTTTGATAGGTTGTCGGAATTGTTTAACTGGAAATAAAGAATTCAATAATTATGAGTAATTATCGAACTGGGTATATGAAGAACAAAGTATTTCAATAAAATAAATCTATGCTGATATTGTAAAGCTCTGCCGTTTGTTTTTTTTTGCTTGAACATGCTAGGTTCAGCTACTTATAGTCCAATTTGAAAAGTTTTTTCAGTATTTATAGAGTATTTTTAGCGCATTTTTCAAAGAATGATATATAAGCTACTTTTTAACCTAGTGTGTGAAATAGTTCCCACGGGTGTAGGTGAACCCGCTGGTGGAAGCTAGTAATAAATAAAATGTGAAAACTTACTGTAATACCAGAAAAGTTGTGTATTTCTTCAGGAATATTGGGTTGTACAAAATTATTAAATATTGGTATGTCTCCTTTTTCGTTATTGCATATTCTGCACATATTTAAGTGTAAGATCTTTACTTTACGACTGAAATGAAACAGGTATATTTCATTAATGCTTTACAACAGTAATCAGTATACGCCCACAAATGATGTTGCAATTTAGTATGAAAAAACTTGTAAACTCGGTGAACAGAAAGAAATTACATTATACTATAATTAATACGAAGCTGTACGTACACTTTCTTGATTTTGTTCTTCTTCTTCTTTTTACCAGTCTTTTGAAGAGCATTTGCAAATAGCATAGACTTTAGTAATAAAAGAGAAGTCATGTTCTAATGTTTATGTAAAGTATTTAACAACAAACAAAGCGGGATTACTGTTTTTTCAACAATCGCACACTATCCGTGTCCAAAACGTCAATCGTTTAATTTTCGATAGCATAATATTTATTTGTATTGCTAGTGCATTTACACTTCTAGCACTATCATAGGTCTGTCCCTCTTTTATGCTCATTATGTAGGTATAGGTGGAATATTTAAATGTCACTGTCATGCTGATAGTTGCTCCAGCATATGAGAAGTCCAGATATGAATGCCATGCCAAAAAAAAAATAGTCCAGAAATGGAATTAAACATTATACAGTGAGTTTCGTGTTAAGAATTTTATGAAAATCATGAAAATGTTTTAAAAAGTTAACTTCCGTGTACGGTATGCAAGAGTTACATAATTATCCTTTCTTGTGGTTAGCTGTGTTCACAAATTATTTATCGTCCAGAAATGTAGTACGGTGTTTCGGGTGTTTGTTGGACTTGTTGTCTGTCAGATGCTTGAAAGTCAATAGTGTCATGACATGAACTGTCAGTAAATGTTAATAAAATAATAGAAAAATGAACGAAATATCAAGCTAGTTGTGTGAAAATTAATGCTAAAACAATGGCAGTCTACTTAACTAAGAAAATGCTGTCTAAAATGAACAAAATAAAATATCCTTGTGGTCCGTCAGCCGAGATTCCGTCAAACAGTTTCGATGATCCTTGGTCTAGCCTGCTAATGGATGCGAATGGGACCAAGTAAGTTTATCTAAAATTCTAAACATATGATTGTGTCCTCGGTACTGGCATTAGATTTATTATGTGTTGTTTGATTACAGTAAAAAAATGCTGCCCTTAGCAAAGCAGATGATATGTAGAGTTTGTGCGCGGGCCGCCCAGCATCCTCTGAGTGATCGAATTGATGAATACGATATCATGAGCGCTCTTAGAAGTATCACTAACATTACAGTAAGTAGTAAAAACAAGTAGGTTTTAGAAGCATGTGCATAGGTACTATTACTTCTGTATATTGATTAAGATAAGTCAGTTCTTATGTACAATTTAGCCAAGAACATAAACATCCGGTTTTCTGTTCAGTAAAAATGGAACATAGAAATTCATATTAAACAGTTGTTTTAAGAAAACTGAGGTTTAAGTTTCAGTGACAAATTCACTGCCTTAATCAAACATAATAACCATAGATAGCAAGCCCTTTCACTTTTATTAATAAAATATAATTTACGTTTGTGTTCTATTGCAGATAGAAGTTGATGATTCACTTCCAAAGTTCATCTGTACTGACTGTTTCAATAATCTCAAGAATGCCATGCAATTTAAAAGAACTTGCGAGGCCTCTGATAAGAAATTCAAGAAAATCCTTAATCCAACAGGTAACCTACATACTTTCAACACTTTTAATGATTTTAATTCTATTTCTATATTTTTACAAGAAAAAAAAAACAATCACCATACAGTGTTTTAATTTTCTACTGCATAAATATATTTTTCTTTCAGGTAGTCCTAGCACACCACTATACCCATATTCAAAGCACGACTTCCAGTTGATTCTCCATCAGATCAAGCAAAAGAGAATGAAAATAGAAGAGAAGATAGCTAAGGAACAAATGAGGAGAGAAAGACTGCAAGAAAAGAAGTCACCTAAAGTGAAACAGTTCAAATGTTCACCCTGTGATTTGACATTCCCAAATAAGGTATTGGTTTATCTCAACTATAATAATTATATAACGTTTTATTTGTAAGGATCTCTTAAAATAAAACAACACCTGCTACATAAATAATGTATTCAGCCATTATATGCTATAGTGTTTTAAATTATAAAAAAAATATGTATGTAGGAATAACAAATAAGTTACAAAGAAAGTTTCAATTTTAAAGATGGCTAAAACATTGTTCTCATCATCTCTGTCACGTTTATGTAAATTGCTGCAACAGAAAGTTTTAAGTAAGACTTACAAGTTTAAGTAGCATTTGAATATTTCTTTGTAAGGAGGTTGAAGTCTAGTTGAAGTATACCATTACAAAAAAGCTCACAATTTACTGTAGGCATGTTTGTTTTTTGTTACAAATCTTTTAGTCTTCATGAATTGTTCAGGAAAAGCTGATGGCTCACCGTCGCGAACGCCAGTGCATGCGCCGCGCGTGCGACATCTGTGGGCAACTCGTGCTCAGCATCGCGCAACACATGCGCCACATACACAAGCAGTCTGTGCCCCACCAGTGTCCGACCTGCGGCAAGGAATTCCCCATCATTGCTAGACTGAAGAACCATATGTAAGTTCTTTATTATTTGGCTTTTCTTTTATTATTCTAAAAGTTTTAATTACCTAATTTATGTAGTCATTATCATAGTCAGCCTATTTATTATTTGAAATCTTACCAATTGTTGCAAAAGCCATTTCTTATGTACAGAAGGCGTTAATCACCACACTATACATCGCCACAACAGCTCAAAGTGATTGTGATTATAGGCAATTTAAATAATTAAACTCTTTAAATTGCGGTCCAATAAAAACCAGACGGAAAATCCACTAGCATGTGGGCGCTATTTCATCATTACCAAACCTGCGGGTTTTCAGCTCATACACATCTGCACGAATATGCAACACAACAGCATAAACAAGTAACATCTCCTGGTTCGACGATTATGTATGAAACTGAGCGTGTACACACAATAGATATTTCTCTGCACGTAGGTCAATCTGAGCATATGGGCATGCAAATCCTTAGGAACTGCAGTCAATTTATCCTACTTAGATTAAAACCCAAGTTCTGTTCACAGGTTGGTTCACACAAACACGTTCAACTTCTTCTGCGACCTATGTCCATACAAATGCAAGCACAAGTACTACCTCGTGATGCATATGCGAACCCACACTGGGGAGAAACCACACAAGTGTACCCAGTGCCCCGCCACCTTTGTCAACCAGTCGAATCTCAACAAGCATAAGCTTACTCATCAGGAAAAACAGTTTAAAGTAAGTTGTAAATTATATACAGTAAAACTAAAGTCTGCAAATATATGATTACTTTTATTACGGCCATTTTAAGCAATTCGCCCTCTGCGGGAATCCGCTCAAGGGAAACTGCCGCACTCCCTTAGTTATGCATAAGTTTTTAATACCAAAACACGAAACCTCCTTTGTCATTTGTGGTCTATAAAAAAGCGGCATATGTAACAATAAAACACACATAGATAAAGGAGACCGTCTTTACTACGTCGCAAATACATGTATATATATAGAATTTAATAAAATGAGTTGCGTAAAAAATAATCGGGAATAAGGATGTATCTGAGCAACGTTTTAACTAATTTTTCTTGTCAATCTTACACAAAAATGAAATTCAACATTACTTAAAAAAGCAATACTTATTACACATTTTTTTTTTAAATACTTATAAAAATCGACTGTTTTTCCTTAGTGCATGCTGTGCGAGAAAGCTTTCCGTACGAACCCGGTGCTTCGAGAGCACCACGAGGCCACTCATATGAACATCAAACACACGTGTAACTACTGTGGACGTGACTTCTGTTACAAGTGAGTATTACTATATAGTTGGTTAGCCCTTTTTATAGTCCATTTTGAAGGTAGCACCCATTCTTTTTCTAAGTGCTGAAGAGCCAACACGTTTCATCATCAGCTTTTTTTATCATCCCATTGTTGGGCACAGGCCTCCTCTCACATAGAAAAGGATTGGGTGGTAATCTGCGTTCAATGCGGGTTGGTGATTTTAAAGTTTATCGTTCAGGTTTCAACCAATATGTAGGTACTATTTAGTGTTTTACTAGCCGTTCCCCGCGGTTTCACCCGCGTCCCGGTGTATTTTTTGCCGCCCTGGTACATGGTGAGCAGTAGCGTCTACACTCGGTATTGGTATACTCATATAAGTTATGCTACCCTGGTACATGGTGAGCAGTTGCATCGAAATTTCGTTATTGGTATACTTATACTCCGGTAAAATCTGCTGTCCTAGTACTTTACTTTTGTGGTTCTGCGGCATTCCGTAAGTTGGTTTTTGTCTAATCACTCCCGTCCCGGGAATCAGGGGTGGACTACCCCTAACATTTAGGGGGATGAAAAATAGATGTTGGCCGATTCTCAGACCTATTCAATACGCTCACAAAATTTCATGAGAATCGGTCAAGCCGTTTCGGAGGAGTATGGGAACGAAAACTGTGACACGAGAATTTTATATATTAGATTTTATATTCATATAGAAAAAACAAGACATAAAATCAAGTTATTATCTATCAACTATGCTTGTAGAACTCTTACGTGAAGTCTTTGTACAATCGATATTTTTATTTAAAAATTGTAGGCATGTTTTCCAACGCTCACTCATTTTTTGATATGTAGGTATTATTTAACATTCAAATCCAATTGATAATATAGAGTCTATATATAGACATTAAAAAGAATAGAAAACAACACAATAATTTTATCAAAGTTAATTTATAGATTAACATAATACATGAGCAGTACCTACTTATGTCTCAAAAGACTAAACAAAGTCAAAGAGATACAATACATTGTATTTAGTGTAATGCATTTACTTATACTAAGTTTTCTTCCATTAGACTGCATTAAAGTCTGGTTTAAATTGAAGACTCCCATTAAGCGACATTCGCTTTGTTCGTGTGCATTACCAGTTACGAGTTCACTGACGTTTTATAGGATTAGTTTTAAATATATTTGAGGTCAATTTGAGAACTTACACTATTCATATAATTAAACAACAAAAGTAGTTACTTTGAATGTAACTAAACATTTTTTTTATCTAATTGAAAGTCACAAGTAAATACATAGTAGCACAAGTACATAGTAAAAGTACAAGTAAATACAAGTAGGCCTCGCTGTTTTATGTGGAACACAAAATGTAATAAAATTCTGCTATTGATAAATGTGTATAATAAATCTGATCACGCCTGGCAGTCGGTTTGTAATGCAGTTAGTGCGAGGTTGCCTATGGTTCCGATGAAATAAACTTGGCGTCTTTCATATCTTGAGTTAGTAGGTGATGTAGCATGATAAAATGTCGCCTATATAGAATGCCATCTTGTTGATTAGGATAGTTTTATCAGTACGGATAGAAAAGGTTCTATGCAAAAGACAAACCTTATTCATCTTTATCATCTTTAGGTCGGACCTCCGCAAACACGAGATCCGCAACCACAACCGTATGAAACGCGACTACATCGGCGGCGAGCCTACATACAAGCAAGTTGAAAGGCTGCAGAAAATGCAGGAAACTGAAGAAATGGACAAATGGCGAGTTCAAGAGATGACTATCACGCAGCTGCCAGTTGTACAAGCTACGTATGTGGACCCGCCCAAGGAGTTTATAAGTAATCATGCGATGTTTTATCCTGATGTTGGCATGATACAGCAGCAGCAGATGGGTGAGTGTTTTTGTTTTGTTTTTATAAGTAAAAAGGTTTATCTGGACCTACAGCTTCTATATTTCAGTAAAATAATTAAAGCACTATACTCCATTTGAGTGCCACAAATAGTCACTTTATTTTTAATCGAAGTTTTCAACGCAAAAAGTAATTTCAAGATGGTTTGTTTATCTCTAGTTAAGTACGTATACAAATTGGAGTATAGACTGTCTCTTGTTTCTGTTAAAATATTGTATCAGGAGGTGTCTTTCATAAAATAAATGTTGCAATACATTCGCTATGAGTGTTTCGACCGTACAAAAAAGTTCAAAAACCGTCAGATCCAGTGTCTGCAGAGAAATGTCGTTAAAGCTTTTATAGGTTTCTGAGCGACAGACATCGATTTACTACAATTTATAGCAATACATTTATATAGATTAATGAATTGTTGAACTTTGTCCTTTGTGACCGATGTTTTTTCGTGACTAGAACAATATTACTCTAGTCTGTATGTATCATTGTTGGAAGGCTTTCAAATTAAATTAATCTAACTTTACGTAGGAATGTCAGGCATTCAGTAATTTGTTTTTTTGTCAATATGTCACGTGTCTCAAATAACACCTTTTAATCGAATCGTTTCGCATACTTTTGACTAATGCATTTAGATTAGAAATAACTTGAGCGATGTGTGTAGATAAATAGTAGGTATTAAAATTTTTTTATTGAAACTCGTTCATAATAAATTTTATATTATTTACCATAGTCATCACAGAAAAGTTTTTAAGTTTTGAATTAATCCGTTGATTGAAAATGAAGTTATAATCGCATTCAGGAAAAGTACGAGTTAAATGTTATCTGGCGGGTCACTCATTTTACGAAGTGGTGCCGACATCATACTCTTTGTTATTCATGATGGTTCGACCTCTTCATAATTGGAAAACTTATTTCATTGAACACATTTTCTGCGCTCCATGGAATACGACCTCATTATGTTTTAACTTTTTTAACCTATTTTGTGTTTTTTTTTTTCAGTTCAACAACAGACTGTGGAGTTGACTTTGTAAGTAGATTTAAATTTTTATCCATTGTTATTTTTATGGGGTGTATTAAAAAGGTCTTGTTCTAATAATAATCGTTTATTTTAGACCCGAGTTGACGATGAAAAAAGACGAAGTGAAAATGTACGAGACCCAGCAGACAATTACAGAATATTTTTAGAAATCAATGCATTTATATTAATGATTATGAATTATGACATTTACCTTTTAAATCACAAAATATCAATGATTCAATGTATTATTTAACTAACATTTACATTAGTGACATCGATGTATTTTAAGGATTATTTTAATTTTAACTATAAAATCATATGAATTATTTTTATCATGGTAATCATAGTATGCCCATTAAGTAATAAACTGATATTATTAGATTTATGCAACGTATTTTATTTCACCCTTTAATGAATGAGCTAAATTCAAAGTTATCTTGTCACTTGGGTGGGGTTTAAATTAAGCCTAAGCGATTTATATTCGTAAATGCCGAGACTGACTGGAAACTGTCGATTAAACCGCCACTAATCACTGCCGCCTACTCTAGAGGTGACTGTTTATCTCGGCCTATATATATATATATTTCGTAGTCGTTCGTAGCAGTTCCGCTACGCTTTACTGGCGTAGTACGGTACGACAAAGCCTGCTCTTTATTCAACGACTTAGAAGATAATCATATAATAAATAAATATCAAAATCCATTTAATTTTATACAAAAGTAGGGTGAAAGGTCGTCAACATTATTGATAGGGACAAGATTGGACTGTCCAAAACCATTTACGAGGAAACTTCGTTTAATAAAGCCACCGGCCTTTCGCTACGGTCGAACTTTATTGAAATTGTTCGAATATTCATATCGTAATATGCTTATATCTTGCTGATGACGTCATTACCCGGCGACGTGAAATTGTAAGCTCAGTTACAAGTTAATGAACGTGTGACCGAGGTGCTAATTACTATGCCATCGTGTTCTGACGCTATATAAATGGAATTTAATATAACCGCTTGCTATATTAATCCTTTTAATAAACTGTCGGATTTATGATATGAATACAGAATAGGTACATGAATTAATCAATTTTGTTAACATGATTTTGTACAGCAATGCATTTTGCTCATGTTTGAAATATAATAATGTGTCCATTATACGAGTTAAATGATTGATGTTGGATAATAACGGCTGGGATATGTAATTGTTTTTGTAACCTAATGATTAAATGTTATTTAGTTCAGTAAATACGAATATTTCGTGATCAACAAAACGAGAGCTAAAACAAAATTCAAAATGACTTTTGGCCTTGCACATGTAGTTCCCAAAGTATCTGTAAAATCCCTAACTAGTGAGTCACCGAACTTTGCCTACCAACTATTCAAATCACTGTAATTTTGGTCACTGGTTGACAATGTGTTCGTGTATGATTGCTGTCGTGTATAAACAGTAGGTACTACTTAATACGCAGTATGTTCTAAATTTTTCTATAAAGTTTAAATTGAGTTGATTTAAATACCTCGAAATTGAATCTACAGGTACTGAAAAAAATCCATTTAACCCACAAAACGAATTCTTAGATAATTCATAGGTTTGCAGGTGTCTATATATCTACCTACATATTTAATTTAGTGATTGGTTTTTTTGAAAACGCTCCTATTGTTAAAAGCCTCTATTAGATTTTGTTAGATCTATTTTCAGCCAGTCACCAATATATCAACAGGTCTTTGTAGACGCGACAGTTCCAGATGGACTTTCGAAAATTACTGCTATTGTAGTAGACATTGAATAGTGACTGCAGATCAAGGAGAAGTAATGGAGATAAAGTAATTTATTTAAGGAAGATCAATGACATTCATGAAAGATACTGTTCTTTCATCCAAAGTATTTTTAAAACTTGTATCCATCTATCTAGAAAGAGTTTCAGACTCAATACTTCCTGCTCTGGAATTTAAAACTTACACGGAGTTCTCTTTAACTTAATTTACTGGCAACTAAGCAACATCAGGATACAGGTTTTCTCTCCAATAGTAATAAATTAGTTTTAGTGCATCCAATTTTATATACTAACTATCTATTCCAATTACGTACTATTGAAACATTTTGTTTGCGTTTTTGTTTTAGTCTGGAAATGTATAGATGTGTTCTTTTCTCCTTCAGTTTGCATAAAGTCTGTTACATTGTCGATGTTTGAATTCTCCTGTGGCTCACGATTCCGTCAGTAGTAGTAGTAGTCCTTAGTTTTTTCTTCGGCTGTCGACAGTTTTTCTTCGTGGAGTTTTGAAACCATATCACATAATGAGAACTTAGATGGTATCGCATGTGGAACTTCTCAAGGGACTATTATTTATGTCATTGGAACTTCCAAGCGAGTAGATAAATGTTTGATACAAGTAACTGCCTATTTAAGTACGAGATTATGTTTCTCAAATCTTATCTAAAGGGACCGATAAGGATATCATGTTATAGAAAAAGCATCGTATATTAAATAGCGTGTTGTAACGTAGTTATGAATGAGTCTCTTAAACATTATTATTAAATGTAGCTAGATAGGAAATTAATACCTACGACCTAAAGAAATAAGGGTGATTTTACCAAATAAAAAATATGCGAGCCTAGGTAGGAATAAAAACTTCTAATAAATATGTATAGAGTAGGAGATCTCGTTACCTAGAGCCTAAGTTAATCAGGCAGTAACTCGAAGCCTATTAATCTTACTACTTTGTGAGCTAGCTAATGAGCCAGTCTACAGTGCTTAGAAATGGAAATTATTTAGGTACTCTAAGTGAGTCTGCTGGATTAAGTGGGAAATTATTATGCAAATAGTCGTTAATTTCAATTTGCTCTTGCTTAAATATTCGTCGTCGTCGTGTTCCTTTATTAGCATTGTTAAGGAATCATACCTCTAATGAATGAAGTGGACTGGGTTTATTTCGGTACTTTATGGGCACTTAGGAAGAATTGGCTTCATAAAATACACCTTCTTTTTTGAATTTTCTGCTATTTATTACTAAGAATATTTTGTCAATGCTTGTAGCTGAGTCAAAATCTCACTTTAGTACAGAGCTACTGGAACATCTGCGCGCAGTGATTTACAATTCCAAACAATTCTTGAATATCCGCATGTAAAACAAAAACCTTGCCTGTGAACGATTCTGTTTGAATTATTCAGCATAACAATGTACCTAGCAACGTTATCATATCGTGTTCAATGTTGTTCATCACAATATTTTCATTGCTCAAGTGGGAGGTATTTTTTGTTCCCATTAATGTTGCTTGAAGTTGTTTTATCGCGTTTTCCGGCAGAAACCCCAAAGGTGATTTTTCTAATCATTGCTTTGGTTCATCTTCTCCCGGTTCAGTTTTTGCAGGTTATAATGAGTGTAGGCAGAGTGACTAAGAAAATGTTTTACCTTCCTATGATGTTACGTCATCAATTCCTTTAGCTTGAACGCCATCACCAACTGAGTTGTCAAATTTTTATAGACCCGGCTAGGTCAGGCATATTCATTCATTAAGAAGCGGCAGATTCCCGGGGGGGGGGGGTTGGTAGGCAAATCCATTACTGATGCTGAAAAGTTTAATATAGTAGATTTAGTAAGAAATAAACTAAATACTTATGTTGGTAGACATATTACCCTTTACAAAAATTACAATTACTATTGTCTTTTATGATGTTTAAGGAGTAGAAAACTAGAACAAAAAGTCTTGTAGCTCTGTTCACACTGAATGATGTTGCGGTCGAATAAAATAACTCGGAGACTGAAAGATCTCATTATTATGAATCGTTTCGGGTTCTTAGTGGTCGTCGGGTTAAATATTCTTTTTTGTGATGAATTTACTTTTCTTTGTCGTCCATGGCTGCATGGCACCCTTTTAATTTAGGTAATGTTGAGAAAAGGAAGAAAGTAAACAATACAAGATGTTGAACATTTCATTACAAACGGTGGTTATTTGAATTGTGCTTAATTTTGTCAAAGAAAAAAAACCTTTGTGTACTCCAAACATTATTAATATTCTACTCGTTCTAGTTTGCAGCATGGGCAGCGTTCAGCACAATCAATTTAAAGAATCTAGTCGCTCAAACTAAAACCTCTTTGTTGGAACCCGTGAAACATTTTTCGGACGCCATTGAACTCCACAGCAGCATAAACAAACCATCGAACATTCTCGCATCACTTCATTTCATTGATTAGGTGAAGTGTTTCAATAAATCGCGATATATATTCACTGGGTAGGAAAAACCCTCGTTGCTCAAAGAAAATAAAACCACATGTTTATTACACATTGAGCGAATAAAAAACTGTGGTTGTGAAGATAGTGTATTACCTATCTAGGGCAGCTGGAGTTATTTCTCTCGTGGGTAACATTGACTATATGTAAGCAGAGTAGCTTGTAGGTACAGGTAGCTAATAATGGAATTACCTAGTCGACTGAACGTCGTGCCCCCGGGGATAACATAGCTTCGGTACATTGTTTGTGGTGCTCCGCAGAATAATATTAATCAACGAGATGACTACAAGGAATCGAATGTACCTATTATTTCTATCATGCTGCTTGTTCAGTGATGCTTACTTAGAAAATCTCTTCAGTATAGGTACCTACATAAAACAAACTTATAAATTCCGAGCAAATATTTTACTTTTTGTGATTGCCTATTTTATTTTTCTAAACCATTAGGCAAACAAATTGTGATGACAAGAACTCCGAATGGATAGGAACAACAGCGTTTAATGTTTACTTGTTTATCAACAATTTTCACGCACGAGTACCTCCTCTTATCGAAGCGGAATGTAAATATTTTTATATGTAAGTACATAATATAATTTCAGCGATAGCTATTGTGAAGAAATTGAAAATAAATTCTTGCCGAAAAATTAGCAGCTCATAAAGCTTAGTTTGCACAAAGATATTCTGGTGCTACTACAAAGTAAGGCTAACTTCGGAATACACAGAAACGATACGTTTCAGTTCTATAAACAATGGCGTAATAATAAATACCAATTTATCCTAAGTTATTTTCTTAAATGATTTCCCTAGTACCGTTTTTCTTAAAGACAAACCGTTTTCTTAAGTCAGTAGCGGCATTTATAAAGTCCCAGCCCAATAAATCAATTCTAAAAGCTTTTCGCAAAGTTAGAACAGGTAAATTCTTTGCCGATATTATTCTAATTCGTTATTTCTAGTATCCCTTGAGAGTTGTAACCGGGAGAGGTCAGGAGGAAGGTACGAAGTGGTCTTTATACAGTGTGTATTAAAGCGGAAGATATATCGAGGACTACATATGTCGGCAAAACGACCTTTCCCGGAGCTCTGAACTCAAGTGATAAAGTGCCTCTGTTATTGCACCCGCAAGCGTAACTAAATAGGCACTCGTATGTAAAACTGGATTTGTTTGGGCTCAGAGTACATCCACAGTATAAAGGACTTGGCCGTGTTTTAGTTTTCCTATTTGTCGGTACTTAGCGAACGTGTTCAGTATTCCAGCTACGTGCTAATGTTTATGCATTTATTTTTTGTTAACGCCGGCTGGTAGGTTAAAAGTTCTAACAGAACATTAATATTAAATCTATTTCAGAATCTTTCTTTAAATAGTTACTTATAACAACCTAGTCTAAAGAAAACGAAGTTAATTTTGAAGTCGGGTCAATCATTTTCTTCGTGGGCTTAAAACTTAAAGGCCTAATTGATTTTATATTATTCCTTAAACGGGGAAAAAGTTCTTCAACTCTACATAAAGATATTTTTACTCCTATAAAAATATTGCCTTAGTTTTTATTAAGCTCGTAGGTATGATGATGCTTTTTCCATTCTTCTTTCAGGGTTATCTCAAGGAAAATATTATACAAGTTCATTCCTCAAAGAGCGTCGTGACTGCAGACCTTGTCAACTTAAGTTCTTTATCGCCCACTTGAGGTGATACGGGGTAGAGGATCCTTTGTATCGCCCCTCGTGGAGTGAATATTAAGCGGCGTTGTTGCGGTTCTTAGCGTCTTAGCTACAAATGAACTCACGTTCAATTTGTATGCCAAGTCTTTGTTCTACATACTTACGTGCGAGGAATAGAGCTCGAATCAAAGAAGCTTAATCAGGATCCCAGAATGCAACGAAAATCCGCAGTTCACTCTCGTCAGCTGAACATACCTATTACGTTTCACATTTCCGAGTGTAACTGCGCAAACGAGAGTGCAAAGGACCGTAGAATCACGTTTAATACAAAAGTTATTTTACGTTTTAACAATTATTACTGCCAGGCCCTTGAAGGTTCAAAGATTTTGAATAAATTTACATTTAATAAGCTTTAAGCAATTGAAGTGAAATGTCAGTCGTTTTCCCTAAATTATTCCTCACAAAATGAAAAGGTTTTCTCTCGTATTATTATTTGATTAGAAAAAGATTCTGCCTTAATATTTTTTCGGTAAAAAGAGGTATGGCTTTTGTCACTCAGCCAATAGAATCGCCGATGCTTACATCCGTATCGTGGCCGTAATAATAATTTCCTAGTGTTGGAACTTTTTATATTGCCCCATACCCTTGCGAGAAGCTTGTCGGAATTGATTTATTGGGTTGTAAAGCTTAGTCGATGCGGCTTGCGGCTTCGGATAATGCCCACGCCTTTTATTTATCTTGTTGTAAGTTGTTTGAAAACAATTTTATTTTTACTTTGTTTATTGTTGTTTCGCAAAGTTTGAAAAGTTAATTTCGTGCTAGGATAGAGATCTGCAATTGTAGAAACCGAACATAAACTACCTACTCGTAAAAAAGGTAGGTACCTTATATTTAGACGAGAAAAATTCGAAATGCAAATGAGATAATCCCGCGAAATTCTAATTTAAAATGTTTTTGTGGTAAAGCTGTACAAGTACCGAAGCTCTGGGAAGTTGTTAACTACGTCGTCTGGTTCGTTACGTACGGCTCGGCGCGAATTTAATTTTTGTCAAGTGACATCGTGGCCTGCATTTATTTCGTCGTAAAACGTGGTACTTGCATTTGAGTGACATAACCATTAACTGATAATGAAAATGAACAGAGATTTTGTTGTAATTGAATTTTCCGCTCTTCATTTTTCATTAATTAAGTAAATTTTATATTAAAAAATATACATAAGTTATATGGTTTTGATATTTTTATTTGGTTATAAAAAAAAATACGACTCGATATTTCAGATACCGTCATGGTGCCTGCACAATGGCGTTACTTTTACCTTAAAGTAAAAGCCAAAAGGTACGTCCTAAGAATATCTTTGCTTTATGGACTATTTCTTTTACAACTCCAGTAAACCAACAATGGAAATAAAAACGTGACCAGTTTTAGCCGGTGAAAACTCATTTTCAGACGAAAATCAATAGAAAAATGTGCGGAAAAGTCAGCGCACGTTTTTACACACATTTTAATTTCATTTTCTATAGAAAGTACTTGCCTAAAACAACAAATCTATTTTTGCGTCTTCGAGACCGCACCCATGTTTTTGGGTGTAAAAGTCCCTTCTCCATATGTTAGTCCGCAAAGATGTTTTTGGTTGTAAAAGCCTCAAGTCCTAATGTATCATTTTATACGAGACTGTTGTTTTGACAAATTAGGGGAACGAGATAACAAGTAACCCCATTACGAGATTAGCTCAAAGTTCGTGTCACAACAGCCATACATTAACACACGTACGTTTTACACGGCGATATATTTATTCTTATGAACATTCGCTGAAGATTTATTATGATTGTCGGCGATGTATTTAGCAGGCGTATTTCATTGTTTGTGTTGGCCTTTTATGTGCGTGTTAATTTAATTTATGTTTTATGGCCTTACACCCAGGGGAAGGGAAATATTAATTACTTTTGACACCTACCTTAAAATAATATCTATTTCATCCCATGTTAAATGCTGAACCACACTATCGTTTGTTGAGGAAATTATTTTAAAACTACCAAATGCTATTTCGTTAATTGCAATTTTTGACCATGAGAAAGTTTCCTCCTTGAATAAATTTAATAAAGAAAGTGTTGCTATTACGGCCACGATGGTTTGCAATTTTAATAAAAACTCCTTTATTACAAAGTTAATTACGCGGTCGGTAAAAACAAGACAAATGTACTTGACTGCGTTTATTGTCTCTGCCAAGTTGCTGCTAGCCCTCGCTGCGTGCGTCCGACTCGCACTTGGCTGTTTTATCGTCAATTATTTTCTTTTAGGGATATCTATTTACTTACATTTTGTAAACCTGTTAACATTTTTAGGCTTAGATAATTACTGCCAAAGCTTATTCTAAATTACAACGTTAAAACTTTTTAAAATTTAAAACTCCAAACATTTTTAGCCATTACAAGAGGCTCACTCACTACTCTTCACGATTTATACAAAATCCCCAAGCCTAAAAAATCTTTACGACGCAGTCATACGTTAAACATAACAGTGCCATGAATATTTGAAGTTTCTTTTGGGGACAGATAAGGATGTTTTACGTCGACATTACATGCATCACATCGGCTTCAGTTAGCTATAAAGAACGTACATAACTGTTGAACCTCGGCTTTATATGTCGATAATGCTATTAACGATTTGATGGGTGTGTATGACACGCTAAAGTACCTATCGATGTTACATAAATATTGGTCATCAAGACGTAATCTTCGGCTACTTACTCCAATAAGAAGATTTAACGACGATAAGTCAGTCTTACCCGACGACAGTGTCTGTCCGGATTAGTGCGACCATAACTTTGGAATAAAAGCCACTTCAGTTTACGTAAACATTAACTATGATCTACTACCCAGCAGAAGCGATGTTTAAACTGGATTTAAAAGTTTTGCTTCTACATACTTAGTTCCACCCGTTTTAAGTTTTTAAAAGCGTTGGTATTTTTCTTTTTTTCTTATAATCCAGATTTGTATATTAATCGGCGTAGTTTTTCATCAAACAAATTGACTGGTATTTGCTTTACAGAAATACTTAGGTTGATTGATAGATCGGCTGAAGTTTATCCCACTACGTCAGCATTAGAAATTTTGATGATACCTTTCGTTCATACGTAGTAAGTTATAAAATAAAAAGGTATAGAATAAAAAAAGAACCATTAAAGAAAGAAAAAAACATTTATTTGTCGGAATATGGGTACAAGTTTAATTACTTCTCAAAAGTAGAAGATCTCAAAGAAGAAACCTGCAGTTTAATCAGTAAACTGCCATAGCTATGTCGTTATTGAAATAAGGAAATAATCTGTAAATAACATGAAAACGGTCTACTCCACTTTTGTCAACCTGTGAATTTGTTTTCTCTCATTCCCCAAGGAAGACAATTTAGTTAAATGTTCTGTTTTCTTAATTGTATTAGGTTGCGTCACATTTCGTGAGATTTATTTTAAAGCATCACCATTTTGTTCTGAAGGGCTCTTATTGCACGGAGGGTGTTGGGATTTTCCCGGTCCATCTATAAATAGCCACTTAGTGAGTTGATCCTCAGGCACACGATTCCTTGCAGATCTTGGCGCTATCTGAGCCCGTTATTTACCCCTTGAGTGCTGCCTCGCATGGCCTCTGTGGAAATCCGAGCCGAACCAAATGAGAATAGGGTAAAGGCGGGATAGATGCCCCACTTTTTGAAATATGCTTATAATTTAATAAATATTGGTTCTACATTAATAACACCTATGAATGTAACTAGTTTAATCCTTTATGTTTATTTGTGATTTACCTTTTTGGACCTATATACTACACGTTTTGCAGATTTTAGCTTTTCGTAGACCTCCATTTTTGGGGATAGATGCCTACCCCTATGGATAGTTGCCCCACCTTGAAAATACTAGCGAGGATAGATGCCTACGGTGCGGGATAGATGCCCTTCATACTGTTTAAGTATATTATATTAATAATATTTATATATTTTTTACTTTAATTTATTTGAAATGAAAAGTGCTTTGCAGATTTTAAAATCTTTTTATATTCATTATCAGATTAATTAAAATTAACACAATAAAATTCTAAAAGTCTTTGTTCAACAAAAATAATGTATTTTATATTTTAAACCCTTATTACAAAATATTAATTATTTAGTTTCAACATGCAAAATCATAAAAATCATTCTTTCTTAAAAACCAAAATAACACATAGCATCATAATATTTAACCGGACAGTACTTTAAGTTTTCTACATCTCGAGCAAACATTTCTGAAAAGTGTACAGGTTTCATGTAACCAGCACTGACACATTACACATTGAATCCAGTCGGATTTAGACTTTGTTTGTTCATAGTTTTCAAAGCATTGTATGCAGTTATTTTTATTTGTATCTTTAGGCTCATCCTGTCCATCTCTTTTAGTCTTCTTCACCGGCAAACCTTTAGTTTTCTATTCCTTAACTTTGTTCTTAGGTGAATTGTCTTCATCTTCACTGTTTGAACTGTAAATCATTCGTAATCAATAAAAAGTGTAAATACCTATACATAAACACATGAAAAATATATATTCAAAGCACTTATAATACATTCAGGGTACACGTGGTGTATGGAGGGATAGATGCCCCTAGGGGCACCTATACCGTAAAAAATCAGGGCAACTATCCTTTTTGACAGGGTTAGATGCCCTAATATTTTTTTAAATAAATAAATACAATAGAGCAACTATTTACATCAAAATGTATACTTCATGAAACAATATACATACGTAATAAAAAATTTGATGGAATTAATATCTACTTATAAAGTTATCAACGGCCTTTTCGTCTATTGCAGACGATTTATGACAAAGTTATACAACAGCAAATACTCACCTTTAAAAATTTTACGCTCGCCGTAAGTTCGCCGCGGAGATGAATTCACACACGAGCGAAACGCGACCTCACCCCTCGATGGCGCGAGGCTAATTTAGGTGCGGGGTGCTTGTGGCTTCTAGTTAAACGGTTGTTTCTTAATCGCGAGCATGGGAAGTTAGGTTTTTAAAAAATGGGGCATCTATCCCACTGCGGCATCTATCCCTACGTTTACCCTACGTTTCTTTGTAGGTAATTTATTCGCCATAAAGTTCCTACTTGCGGATAAATTGCGGATTGTATGTGGGTAAATGCTCTATCTGTTACATTTTATATGAGGTGCTTTATTAAAGTAAAACTACGCGTGGGATGAAATTACTCCTTTATAGAGGAACATGTATGAATTCAACATTGTTTCTCGCAAATGATAATATTATTGCGGGTATTCCATAGAGTTGGTTAGGCTGTATGAAATTTAAGGTTTCACATATGTTTGGGGTTATTTATTGCTACCCTAGTGGCGATTTGTTCATGCCTTATAATTTTTCATCAAGGGCACTTTATACAAATGATTTATTTATAAATATATGTTATATTTTATCCCTAAAGGATCGGTTTATGTTGATTTCGTGGAGAGATGTACAATACTGTACGTTATTCTCTGTCTACGTAAGACTGATTCTCAAGAGAAATCGTATTCTCCAGATAAATGCATACTCAATAGAACTGTTCTTGAATATGTTTCGTTGTTATTGTATTGTTTATAGTAAAATCCAAATCCATATATATTCAAAATATCATCTGATTTACAAAGGAGTATATTATTAAAGTTAAAGTATATTAAACTTTCTATTCTACGCGGTTTAAACAGCATGAAATTGCAAAAGTACCAAGGGTGACTTTGTTTACGCAGAAGAAAGTTTATTAAGGGACATTATAAAAGGGAACAAAATTGACTCGAAGTGTTTTCATGGCGCTTCAGCGCTCCCGAAGCGCCACTTGTTTACCTTTGATCTGTTGTAAGACATAGGAATTTGTTTTATATTAAAATTTGCTTATCATTTTCATTTTTTCCGACATGATATTTTTTTGCCACATAACGATTTTTTGAAATATCCAATCTCAGTATGAAATTGTTGTGATCTTGTAGCTCTATATTTCATTCTAAATCATGTACAAGATATTACATATATTACTCTCTAGGGGAGTATCAGATGTGCAGGGCTATCAAATACCAACTGTCGGGGCGGGTTGCAACTACACAAATCATTCTATCATACATCATGATTGTAAACAAAGCTAACATATGGCGTTTGCTGCTGAATAACTTCTACTAATTGCTTCAATTAAGTACCTAATCAATTTCTAACTTATCGTTGATTCATATACTAAAGATAATGATTGCCTGCGGCATAGGTACGGGATCGAAGTATATCTACATAAAACTACATGATGTTATGATGTAAATGGTTTATCAACGATAGATGATTTCTTACATAATACATAGAAAGAAAACCCACTGAGTATTACACCTTCTATGGTAGCATAAAAGGGGGAAACTAATCGAAGGCGCCGATACAAAGTTATTTCTATACATAACAACAATACGTCGTCTTGTGACATTCATTTCACAGTGCATACACGTTATACTTGTTACAGAGATCTTTCCGGGCACCATCTGTGCCGTTTATAACACTACTACCGCAACAATTTAGTGAAAAACAGACAATTTGTCGGTGTAATGTCTCATAAGGCAAAATAACCACCCGTAAATTAGCAAAATTTAAAGCATTAGACTGGTTTTCTTCTTATCTTCGGGATCGCCAGCAGTCTGTTCGGGTGGATGAAGGCTCATCAACTTGGTGTACTTTGAATGCTGGTGTTCCACAAGGCGGCATACTCTCACCTCTTTTATTCTCGATATTTATAAATCTACTCACTCTCGAGCTTCAGTGTTCGTATCATCTCTATGCCGACGACTTGCAGCTTTATCGACACACTAAGGCCATTGACTTGACTGATACGCTTGACAAAATTAATGCAGATTTGGAAGTGGTGAAGAACTGGTCTGACAGGTTTGGGGTGGAGGTTAACCCTACCAAGTGTCAAGCTATTTATTATTGGGGGCTCGAGAGCTATGAGCAGGGTTGACGGTCTTGGCTTACCACCTTTAGTTTTTAATGGTATCCTCATTCCGTACAGCTGCACTGTGAAAAATCTTGGCCTACACATTGACTCTACGCTAAATTGGCAATCACAGGTTGCAGCTGTCAGTCAGAAAGTTACTTGCACGCTACGGTTCCTCTATCGCTTGAAAAATTTTCTCCCGTTCAAGGTTAAGGAGACGCTTATGCAAACCTTAATCTTTCCAATAATCGACTATGGTGATGTTTGCTACTATGACCTGAATGCAGATCTGCTCAATAAACTCGACCGGCTTCTCAACAATTGCATTCGATTCGTTTTTAATCTCCGCAAGTACGATCACGTGTCAGCGTTTCGAGCGCAACTTAAATGGCTACCGATAAGACAACGACGTGTGATGAGGGCATTTTTCTCTATTCTACATTCTCCCACTTCACCTTCTTATTTAACTCCTCACTTCCAATATATTTGTTCTCAACATTCCAAGAATCTTCGCTCTTCAAATAATCGTCTTCTGCACTGCCCTACTCACCGTTCAGATATAATTCACTCTTCCTTTTTCGTTAAATCCATTCTTCTCTGGAATGAGCTTCCTCTGGAAATCAGGATGGTTAACAGTAGATATTCCTTTAAAAAGAAACTACGCGACCACATTCACAAGAAATTGGCAGAATCGCTACCATAGCTTGTTTTCTATACTTTTTTTTTATTATTTTTTTTTATTCCTTTGTCTCTCATGGCAAATGTAATATGTATGTATGTATGTATGTATGTATATATGTATATATGTTATGTTTATGTATTATTGTCCATATATTCTATATGTAGGATCAGGCGAGAGCCGAGCGGTAAACCATCAGGGTTTGGAGTCCCCATTTTATTGGGATAGACAAGACTTGAATACAAAATAACAATGTTTAATTACACAAAATAATAATCCACACAGTATACACAGTTTAAAACAATAAATTAGGTAGACCGCGAACAGACCTTACGGTCACAGTTCGTACAGTGGCGTAGGCCACCCTCATACACAGTATGTTGTAACTAATATGGCGACACGAACAGACTTTACAGTCACAGTTCGTACAGCGGCGTAAGCCACCCACATACAAAGTATGTTTGTAAATAATATGGCGAAACGAACAGACCTTATGGTCACAGTCCGTACAGCGGCGTAAGCCACCCAAGTACAAAGTGTATCGTATGCCAATACAGCTATGTGAATATACAGCGAGGCTGTACCAAGGAAACCGACAGTTTTGTCGGGAGCAGGAGCTCTATAATGAGTCTAATCCGAAGATAGACTGATTTCGTCATCAAATGCATGTCCTTTTATAGGACGCTCAAACAATGACCCCTCTCCACAACAACTCTGTCCAAAGCGCGCGAAAGCGCGCCATGCGTTTACTTGATACAAAATTATTAAAATTTAGCTTAATCTAACTAGATTCTTACAATACTTTTACATTGCAAAGTTGTTAAATTATCCAAGAATGATTATTGTAATTAGACAATCGCATTTAAACGTGAAAATAATCAAAATAGCATGTTATTGTTGATATTGACAAAATCCAATTAGTTTATGTTATTGTAATAGGTAGTCCAAAATTCAATTCACATGTTTACTGAGTACTTTATAAATCTAGTTTTGATTTATTAGACAATAAATTGGCAAGATTACTTAATAATAATCGCTAATAAAAGAATCAAAACATTCATTTGGATATTAATTTTGTTCACGAAACAGGACGCGAACCCATTTTAAATCTATGGTCATACATTGTTGTTTTTTTGTTTGGATACAGACAATGGCGATTGACATTGACATCTATCTGTCACATTTTTGTTCGGATATCCACAGTGGTAATTGATCTATCTCCGACACGGCCAGAACTGACATTCTACACGACCTCGTGTGATTATGTAACAATAAAAATTTCTAGGAGGATATCGTTCGGCCTTTCTGACAAACAAAATCAGACAAAGTAATCAACACTGGGTAAATTAAGAAAAATCCTGAATTAGTCATAAAAAATCTTCACAGAAATTGATTCGGAAATCATTCGTAATGTCTATTCTGTTACTGACCATACAAAAGCTCAACAAAAGTAGGGACATAGTCCCCCAGCCGAAATCACACATTCGACAAGTAATTTGGAATCAAATAGACAACACGCACAGGCGTCAACATAGACAGCCCGCATGCGTCAAGTTCGATATCCAAATCCAGGAGTCAACATAGACATCCAACCAGGCGTCAACATAGACAACCAAAACACAGGAGTCAACATAGACATCCAACCAGGCGTCAACATAGACAACCAAAACACAGGAGTCAACATAGACATCCAACCAGGCGTCAACATAGACAACCAAAACACAGGAGTCAACATAGACATCCAACCAGGCGTCAACATAGACAACCAAAACACAGGAGTCAACATAGACATCCAACCAGGCGTCAACATAGACAACCCAAACAAGAGTCAACATAGACATCTTGCAAACTCGGCTATTGTATGTCGGTAGCAGTAGAATCAACGTCAATATCATCATTAAAAGTAACTGGACATTCAGGCATTTTTCGCAACCTATCGTGTGCGTATTTGTAAGTTCTATTGTAACTCAAAGATTAACAATTATTGATCACCATCTTATAAACTTAGGGTCTAATTGCTAGTCAGACTTTCAACTCGTAAATTACAGCAACCATTACAACTACGGTTGTCATTCACAACAACGCCTTTTTACTCGACAGGCTTTGCATCATTAGTGTGTCCCATGACCGAGAGCAATCAGCCCATCCTGGCCTTCCAGGGTACACAACCACAATCCTCAGTGACATGACACCAACAGTACCGCAGACATTACACAGGTCTCTTCCTGGTCACCCCGATGCCATAACATAGGTCAACGGGTCTTTTCCAAGTCACCCCGATACCCATCAATAGTACTGCTTAACATAACGAAATAATCAAGTAGGCATAACACCTTACCACCAAATCTATAGTCTGACTCACAATTGAAATCATACTAACAATAAAGTAGGTAAACTATCAACAATAACAACATAAAACTGGACTGATCTCACCAGATCTATCATTCAACATAGCGTCTCGACTGCTTTCACGCTGAAAACCGGGCCGCAGTAGAAGCCAGGCGTCGTGCTTGCGGACACCACAGCTCGCGCTCTCGGGCACCACAGCGATGATCTAGCAGGGACTCCTTCCACTCGAAGCAGGAGAGTGCTCACGGGATTATCACATGGAAAAGAAATCGCAAATCGGTTAATGTTACCACAACACCAATATCAGACAGAGTTGTAATATCAACACGTTTCTGTTCTATATACTTTGTAAATTTATTTGTGGAAGAAATAAATGCAAGAAAAAAGGGGGTATTACATAATGTCAAAACCATAAGCCCACGTATGTACTCGAGGAGTAAAACTTTATGGAATTTACAAGCTGTTACACCAGTAAATTAATGTCTTTGCAAGTAAAGATAAAAATGTTTTACTGCATTAACTACGGCAAAGCTTCAAATCCATAGGAATGATATTTACTTTCAGTTGCAGTTGTTCTGTTACTATACCTACTCCACAACACGCAACTTATCAAACTTTTTTTTTTGAAAAAGAATGGCACCATAAACAGCTGCACTAGCGTCAGTATGTAATTCCATAGGATATTCAGGGTTGTAAATCATCGAAACTGCCATACTAATTGTCTCACGTTTATCTGTCGTGACTCGAGTTCATAGTAAACCTTCTACAAAGGCAAGAGAGTATTTTTGAAGGAGTTCAATTAACTGACTCTTTTATTGAGGTGGAATATCAGTATCAATATCATTAAAATTTCGAGTCTCAGGAAGAGAGCATTGAAGAACTTAGCCTTTGTGATGGTAAGACTATTTTCGGTTAACATGACCGGAACAACAAAACCAATTTTATTATCTCACTATATATCATGATATTATGATTTACATAGGCATTAGGTATTACATGAAAGAGTAATTAAATGATAGCTGTCTATTTCTACTTCACTCGAATTTAGTACTAGAATTTCCTATTCCTTTATATTGACAACACAACCAATACGTTTGCAATAATGCATTTTTTTTGCGATAATTTTCGCAAAAGTTTCAGCAATAAGACAACATTGTCAAACAACAAAATGAATACTTCTCACCAGAGTGACGTAGAACACCAAGTTGGTCGTACTTCACAGGCTTCAACTCGCTTCTTGGATGAATGGCTGCGCCTGACTCAGCACCTTCGCTTGAACCTCCCGGCCGCTTTCCGGTTGTCTTTGGGCAGCGTGGCGCGACGTGACCCACCTCGCCACAGCGGTAGCAGACGACATTCTTTGCGAGCGATGACTTAGCTGGGAAAGCTAATTGCATCCTGGACCAGGATGTTTGGTTTTGTCGGCCTTCTTCCGACAGTTGATAGCTCTATGCCCTGCTATGCCACAGTAGTGACAAACTATTGTACTTGGCTTAAACCTTTTAGGTTCAGCGGAGACATGGTCAGTGGAGAACTGAGGTTTCCTCTTAAGATGTGACAAGACACTTAGTTCCTGTTGAAGTTTATGCCCTACCAGGCATACTTAGACATACTTCGGTAGTAAAAGCTAACCGATGGGCACGAACATCAAATTTAGAAACATGGGTCAGTATAGTGGATACAGTAATTTGTTCGACACTCAGGCTATTCTGACGTCAGCGAAGTGACGTGTCTACTAGCATATGAGCCTAAAGATTCACCTTCTTTTGGTTGACTGTTATGAAGGTTAATAGGGGGTAGCGTAACGATAGTTTCTGACACATCGTAACGGAAAGATACTTTCAAAGTAAACTTTCAAAGTAAAGATACTTTCAAAGTCTGGCTAGGTCATGCCGGCATACGATACTTGGGAAAGCCATACGGAAGCACTGCCTTTCAAGGCTTTACTAAGGGCAATAATAAGTGGGGACGGTCCACTGAAGGGGTTTTTAGGCAAACATCAACAGTTTTACTCCAAGATCAAGCATTGGAATCGGGTGAATCGGGATCAAAATCGGGCAAGCGAATTGCATTAGACGGTGTGGTGGGGGTCTTCATTGCATCAATTAGCTTAGCCATATTACGGCCCTGAAGTTCTAACATTGCTCGCCATGGATCACCAACCCCATCCGATTCCCGGGCTACACCTAATCCCACGCTCGGCTCTCGCCTGATCCCACTTCTGATGTAGGATCAGGCGAGAGCCGAGCGGTAAACCATCAGGGTTTGGAGTCCCCATTTTATTGGGATAGACAAGACTTGAATACAAAATAACAATGTTTAATTACACAAAATAATAATCCACACAGTATACACAGTTTAAAACAATAAATTAGGTAGACCGCGAACAGACCTTACGGTCACAGTTCGTACAGTGGCGTAGGCCACCCTCATACACAGTATGTTGTAACTAATATGGCGACACGAACAGACTTTACAGTCACAGTTCGTACAGCGGCGTAAGCCACCCACATACAAAGTATGTTTGTAAATAATATGGCGAAACGAACAGACCTTATGGTCACAGTCCGTACAGCGGCGTAAGCCACCCAAGTACAAAGTGTATCGTATGCCAATACAGCTATGTGAATATACAGCGAGGCTGTACCAAGGAAACCGACAGTTTTGTCGGGAGCAGGAGCTCTATAATGAGTCTAATCCGAAGATAGACTGATTTCGTCATCAAATGCATGTCCTTTTATAGGACGCTCAAACAATGACCCCTCTCCACAACAACTCTGTCCAAAGCGCGCGAAAGCGCGCCATGCGTTTACTTGATACAAAATTATTAAAATTTAGCTTAATCTAACTAGATTCTTACAATACTTTTACATTGCAAAGTTGTTAAATTATCCAAGAATGATTATTGTAATTAGACAATCGCATTTAAACGTGAAAATAATCAAAATAGCATGTTATTGTTGATATTGACAAAATCCAATTAGTTTATGTTATTGTAATAGGTAGTCCAAAATTCAATTCACATGTTTACTGAGTACTTTATAAATCTAGTTTTGATTTATTAGACAATAAATTGGCAAGATTACTTAATAATAATCGCTAATAAAAGAATCAAAACATTCATTTGGATATTAATTTTGTTCACGAAACAGGACGCGAACCCATTTTAAATCTATGGTCATACATTGTTGTTTTTTTGTTTGGATACAGACAATGGCGATTGACATTGACATCTATCTGTCACATTTTTGTTCGGATATCCACAGTGGTAATTGATCTATCTCCGACATATATATATATATATTTTTATTCTTCTTTGCATGTAGATTATATTAAAAACTGCACCTACCACTGCTATTTCCCCACCACCCAAAGGTAGACTGGGAGAAAACGCCTAAGGCGTTAAGTCCGCCATTGTACTATTTGTGCAAAAAGTGTTATAAATAAATAAAAATAAATAAATAAATAAATAAATAAATTATCTTTAATGAATACTAAACAAGAAAAATGTTTGTATTTACAATCTGTGGATTACATTTACAAAGGGATTTTAGTTTTTAGGGCTTTTTAGGGTTCCGTACCTCAAAAGGAAAAAACGGAACCCTTACAGGATCACTTTGTTGTCCGTCTGTCTGTCTGTCTGTCTGTCTGTCTGTCAAGACCCTTTATCTCAAGAACGCGTGGACGTATCAAGCTGAAATTCACATGAAATAGTCAGGTCTATTGTCCCTTTAAGCTGTGAAAATATCAAACTTCTAAGCCAAGCCAATCAAAAGATACATCCGATTATGTCGATATTTTCAACAAATTTTCGACACTCGCAAAGGAATCAAAACCTACAGGATACTTCCCGTAAACTCAGAGTCTTGAAATTTGGCACGAAGCATTGTCATATAATGCAAATATAGGAAAAATTTCGAAAATCCCATTTTTTTAGTTATATAATATAAAAAAAATATTTTAATAAAATGAAACTTACTACCTTATTTCTCACGAACGAATAAAGGTATCAAATTGAAATTTATACCAAATACCAAGGTCTATTGTCCCTTTAGGCAGTGAAAAAATCGAACTTCTAAGTTAATGCGATCAAAAGATACAGCAGTTATACCGACACCTTAGACGAATTTCCGTCACACGCTAGGGAATCAAAACCTACAAGGTACTTCCCGTGAACTTAGAATCTTGAAATTCGGCAAGAAGCAACGTTATAAAGTACAGATAAAGGAAAAATTGCGAAAATGATAAATTTGAAGTTACATAAAATATTAAAAAATCAGGTGTAAACATCAAATATTTTCCTCATTTCAATGGAGAATTTAAACGACCAAGTTTGACGGATTTGAGAAATCATTTCTTTGTAGTGAAAGAGTATACTCGCCGTTTATTTTCATTGTCATCAGGTCAGGATCTGATGATGGAAATCCTGAGAAATCGAGGGCAACTATCAGAAATTGTAGATATTTTTCAAACGATCCTGGACATTCGTCTCCATGGAATTTTAATAAAATATTTATATTCAAAGAAACGTCATACCATTCTCCACGATTTAAAACTACTTTGATTCATCAGCGATTCATGATTCAAAGCGGGTCAGATATGCCCAATGACCTTTAACGGCCATTTTGTTCATCAAAAGTTAAAGTTAAAGTAATGTCTAAAGTAAAAGTAACGGTCAAATACGTTTTTTCAAGGCTAAAGTGACAGAAAAACTAATAGAAAAATTGAATTTGACCTTTACTTTTACTTTAGACATTACTTTGACTTTTACTTTGGCTTTAACTATTGATGAAGAAACTGGCTGTTAGACATAATTAGTTATTTTCAATCAGATTTCTGAATGATGACTATAAAATGTTGTATATAAATCATCATCCATCATCATCATCAGCCTATCGCAGTCCACTGCTGGACATAGGCCTCTCCAAGTGCACGCCACTGAGATCTATTTTCGGCTTCTCGCATCCAGCTCCTGCCAGCCGTCTTGCGCAAGTCATCACTCCGCCGTGCCTGAGGACGTCCTACACTTCGTTTGCCGAGGCGTGGTCTCCACTCTAGAACTCGTTTACCCCAACGGTTATCGGTTCTTCGGCTAATATGGCCAGCCCACTGCCACTTCAGCTTGCTGATTCGGTAGGCTATGTCGATGACCTTGGTTCTCTGACGGATTACCTCATTTCTGATGCGATCCCTCAGAGAAACGCCGAGCATAGCTCTTTCCATAGCCCGCTGAGCGACTTTAAACTTGTGGACCAGCCGTACCGTCAGTGTCCACGTTTCGGCTCCGTAAGTCATGACAGGTAGGACGCACTGATTGAAGACTTTTGTCTTTAGGCACTGTGGGATCGACGATGTTAGGACTCGACGTAGCTTCCCAAATGCAGCCCAACCCAACTGAATTCTCCTATTCACCTCGTCCTCAAAGTTGTTTCTACCTAACTGCAATGTCTGCCCGAGGTATACATATTTCCGAACAACTTCGAGAACGGCGCAGTGTATCGCAATCGGTTCCGGTAGAACATGTTCATTGAACATGACCTTGGTTTTGTCCAAGTTCATCCGTAGGCCGATGCGTAGAGAAGATTCAGCCAGGTCGTTCAGCATCTGTTGTAGGTCCTGCAGCGTTTCCGCCATGATGACGATATCGTCAGCAAATCTCAAGTGAGAGATGTGTTCGCCATTGATGTTGATGCCGCGTCCTTTCCAGTTCAGCGTCTTGAACATATCCTCCATTGCATTAGTGAACAGTTTCGGGGAAATAACATCCCCTTGTCTCACTCCTCGATGCAACGGTATGGGCCTTGTTTGCTGATTCTGTACTTGGACGGACATTGTAGCGGCTTCGTAGAGACATAAATAACTTTAATAAAATAACTTTTACAAGGTACTGGCCTACTATTTTAGTTATATTATAAAATAAAAAATATTAACTATTTTGACTCTCACGAAATTACCATAACTATGATTGTTCTAAACTGAACGGTTGGCGCGAGACTCACTTTTTATCTATACAGGATTTGTACGGAACCCTCGGTGCGCGAGTCCGACTCGCACTTGGCCGGTTTTTTTTGTTTACACATTTTATATGACTTGTAGCCGTAGCAAAAAAACAACCTGGATATTTAAGGGAGAAAATATAGGTAGATATTAAAACTATTTCCCGTCGTCATTTTGCAAAAACATAAATTACAAGAACTAAGGAACATTAAGAATCTGCCTTCCGTTTACCGATTCTATTTTGCACCGGCATAACTAATGACTAATACATTATTTCTTGTTGCCGTTAGGTATTCATTAATTCTCGTAGTAATAACGCTATCTATACCTAAGTTGGTAGGTACCTACCTTCATATTGATCATAGCCGTCACTTATATAATTATATTATCAGCGTTTAGCATAATTGTTAACCTACGCATATAACGATAACTTGCTAATGTGTGCTAAATACGTTAGCCAGCCAGTAATATTAGATTTTGCAACCATGCGCGGTAATTGCTTATCGAATAATATTCAATCGCAAAATCGTTCACACATGAATAGCAAGTAGGTTATAACACCTTATCTTGCTTTACATTTTATACATGTTTATGATACAAGGTTTGCCGTTTTCCCGCGGCTTCATTTGCGTCCCATGGAAACTAGTGCCCTTATTGGGATAAAATATAGCCTATGTTACTAGAAAAGAGTGTAGCTTTCCAACAATGTAAGAATTTTTCAAATCGGTTCAGTAGTTTCGCGGAGCCTTTAGAGAAGAAACAAGCAAAAAAAATGTTTGCCCTTTCTTGTACTAAAGCACAAATGTCAGCTCGAATAATGACGCTTCATCCTTTCATTTCCTCAAGCTTCATTAATTAGACATTCTTTACACGAAACGTAATGAAAAGGTACGTTACTCGAGAGGTGAGAGTCAAGGAGGTTCGTGCCATGCAATTCCGCGTATGTGGAACAGAGGACAGTAAATCTGAATAAACATACAGATGTTCATGCTTGTTATATTCATTTAAGCTTTAAAGTGGCACAATATTATCAGGCGTGCTGCATTTTGAAACAAGTTTTGAAATATGCCGTCTCCTATGACCCTGACAAAAAGGCATTTACCTACAATAAAAATAATAATGGAGGGTGCGAGATTTTTCTAAATCGAGGATGGGAGCAACGCCCCCACTCTCTCAATCTCGCTTATCGAGAACTTCGACACCTGATATTGACCAAATGTAGTGCGTCATTGAATGTAAATACATAAATATATCGAAAGATACATGGGACGTCTTCCATGGCTAGCCTACTTGCAACAATGCTTTCTGCAAGAATTTCACCTCGTTCAAGAATTAATTACAGAGATATACCATTTAGATACACAACCGAGACCAACAACTAAGATAAACATAAATACCAGAAGCGCTCTCCTAAATACTCTAATCTAAATAAGTACTTATGAAAATGTTAAACATTTTGGAAGCGAAATTTCTGGAAACACTAACTTATCTGATAGCTCTAGGTTAGAAAGAAGAAGAAAGAAGAAAGAAAATCCATTTATTTCAAACACACGAATGACGCAAGAAACAATTAAATAAAGAAAGCACAAAACACAAACAATGAACACAAAGAAAAAAAAACGCTGCAATTGCGTCACTCGTTAGATTTAAACGAACAGTGAATCTTTTTACCATAGAACTCGAAGTGTTTGATCGAAGACTGATAGGAAGCAAAGTTTTAATAGCTTTTTATTGTTGCGGGAAAATGCCATTTTCTCACAAACATTGTACAATGTAATGGTAGTTTGTGGCTTACTGGGGGAAGCTCAAGGAAAAAAAAATATCTTTCTTATTACGAGACGAAAAACACAGAACTAAGATTTTAAGAGTCAAAATAATACGAAATGATACCTAAACTTTAATAATTTTACACCATGTCTTGTACCTAAGTTTAAAGTAAACCAATTAGTTTATGACACCAACTTTATAATAAACTTAACTTAAAAGTGAATCTGTAGACTTCCAACAGGCTAATTTATACAAATGTTTGACATAGCAACATAAACGTTCTTTGTTCAGTTATGTTCACAATACAGCATAACTCACGTGCCGCACACAGAGGCATCTCAGACACGTTCACGTCACAACTGAGCGGCTGAAGTTGTTCTGCGTAACGGATCCATTTACACAATACGGGAATATAATCGTACCGATTAGAACACTCAATATGAGAGCAGTATTGTTCGACATGGCCGCCATTCTTCAGTTAGCTCGATAACGCTTGTTGGGGATTTTTTCACTGAACAAAAAGAAGGCATGGATTATATTGATGTCGATCCTACGTAAGCTTATTGTTGTTCAAAAAGGTAGCTCCGACAATCTCGAGTAAATAAACCCTTTCTTAGAGAACAAAGTGAGCAAAGTTTTGTCGTTGACACAACAAGTGAGATCAGTCGTATCTACATTGCCGAGGCTAACGAGGTAGGTATTAGCCTCCGGCAAAATATTTTCAAGGCGAAACTGAAATCAAGAAAAGGCGAAAATAACAACAAGGTAAGAACTTCAAATTGTATGGATTAAAACTTTTATATTTATTCCTCCAACTAAATCGTGTTTCCTTGGATAAAACTTGTGAAATGGATTATGAAGTTTTAAAAGCCGTTTGTTGAAGCTGTAGCAAGATATTGTTGCTATTGTTTATTATTTTCGTTTATGGCATTGAGAAATATTGGTTAGAGTTATCATTATTTAAAAAGTATATAATTAAGTTAATTGAAGGAGCTTTGACATAAAATTATGCAGTGAAATAATACTTCACGGTGTTACTGCGCAATTAATTTCCATAATGTTTTTTGACGCAGTAAAACGATGATTGTAAACTGTGGGCTAAATTATGAGTGAAGAATTGTTGAAACTTGAGTGAGCTCTTGAACCGAGTCGAGTGTTCCGATCGCGACCGCCTTTTCTGCTCGTTTCACCTCTCGACAACCGCTTCACTAGTGTTGAGCATTCTGAAACTAGGCTACAACTTTATTAATTGGACGACGACTAACGAGGCCGACACTTACTATTAATCAATATAAGCCTATGGTATTTGTTGTAGTGGGTATTTCCAACTTCTATAGTCTCATGTCATTAATGGAAAGGATAAGGTATCCTAATTTTACACGAATGCGTCAGAATTAGAATTTCCACACACTACACATATACCAGAATTATGTATGTCCCCATAAGAGTAAATAAATTAACATAGGTATTATTTGTTCGAACTTATGTAAGAAGCACAAAGTGCATGAGATCTTTATCGACACAAAGTACATAAACAATAATGAACATATTTACACTCGTGCTAGTTTCGTAAGCTCATTAGACCACACGTTTACCATTTTAAGCAGATAAGTTCATATGCAATGCAAATTGCTTTATCCGTAGCGCCACCACGACAAATGGTCCCCGAGTTGTCAAAGAGTAATTTGTGTTCTGCTACTGTACTTGTTTCCATGAAATTATCTTGAGTATGGTACACATAGTTGCATTTCTATAGTATTTAACTTTATCTGTTTTCCTTCACCTGGGAAGAAATTCTGCTAGGTACCCAGAAAAAATGCCTATGTCACTCGGGGATAGTGTAGCTTCTTAACAGTGATAGAATTTTTCAAATCGTTTCAGTAGTTTCTGAGCCCTTAGGATACAAACAACCAAAAAAGTTTTTTTCTTAAATACATTATTAAGTACAGATAACTTCTTATTGTCCTCTTCTAACTTAATGAAATTGTTGAAGCTTCAATCTGTTTTTTCAATAAAAAGTGTTTTGTTTTCGTTGGCTTTTGTAGGATTAGTTTCAGAGTTTACGAGATCCGAAGCTTTATGATTCACAAGTATTTACGGTGCTCCTTTACTTTGTATTTATGTCACGTCGTCTTGAACTTGGCTGTGTACTTTATAACTTTAAGTAGGTATTGGATACAACGTCAAGTCTTTGTACCAATTAATGTTTACGTCTACATTATGGTAACCTCTTTATAAAACAACAAATAACTGATTCTATGGAGATTTTGTTTCATTTTTGGACTTGATCGTTAAGACAGCGTGAATTTAAATTTTAATCATGAAACCTTATTTACTTGTCGCTTTTTTGGGTAGGTACAAGTATTGTGGTTGAAGTTAAGACTTTTTTATATCTGATTACGCAACAACATTCATAACACATACACAACATTATATCACATTTCCAAGAAAAATATCATGTTTATTTTCCTCCTTACTTCAGCGAAGTCATAAAATTGGTAAAATATTTCACTTGTTTGAATTACTTTACTCTCGTATCGTGCGCGTGTAGATGAACTGATGACAGACATTGATATAACACGTGTCTACACAACACGAAGTTGTGGAGGCATATCTTTATGTCGGACAATATTTCTTCAATATTCGACGATTAAAAAAAAAAAACAAAGACTAAATCTAGCAATTTCCCGCATAAAAACCTAACATAGTCATTATACACTAGGTACTGTACTTAGAAATGGCAATGTTAAATTGTACACAGACCATAAAATAAATAACATTTACAAAACATAAAAAAGAACTGACGCTAACTAAACGTTGGAACAGAAAACGCATTACCGCATTCAGACTCGTCTTGTTTTTAATTAGCGTCTGCCTCAATCAATTTAGTTGCTGTTGAAAGCGAAAAAAACAAACGGAACTGAGAAGTTAATTAATTTACTTTGCGGTTAAAATGGATGCAGAAATTCAACATCAGACTGATTGCAGTATCCCCTGGCCGCCGAGTAAGATTGCGAAGTGGGACGCTTGCCTTATTTCCCTCCAATTGTTTGTGTCGGGTTTTAGGCAAGGCTTTACTAGCTTCTGCCAAACTCAATTTGACTTCACGAGTTTGTTCGCCGCCTGTTTATCGTCGCTGGCTTTTTCGTTTCTCGCGAGGATAGAGAAGTTTTATGTAATTGAATTACTTCATTCGACGCGTAATCAGTCGGAAAACGTATTCAAATGTTATATGATCGAAGTTTCATAAGTATAGAATGCCTGTAAACTTAAGGCGAGGAATTGGTCAACAATAATTCCATAACCGGCACGCGCATCTAAGGCGCCAAAAGGGGTCGGAGCGTCTGAGCGGGGCGAGGATAACAATACGCGCGCTAGCTTATAACTAAAAGTCGTAAGCGACAAAATGGTTTTGTAATTTTATTATTTAGAAATGATAATTTGATAAAAATTCCTTCTACAATTTTAAAGAGTATGTATATACTCAACTACTAAAAAAGTTAAGAGGCTTATATCGGTCCCGTTTGCCCATAATATGTGAATCTCTTTTTAAAAAGAGGTATGTTTGATATATTTTTCTCTGTTATAAAAGTTACCTAATCATGTTTTGACGTCTAACAAAATAAGGTTTATATCATGAACTTTCAGGTGACCAAGTTGTATTTTGATCCGTTTTGTATTTACTGAGAAAAATTGAGATCCTTGGCGCCAAAAATTCCAATTCGTCCTCTTAAATCGTTAAATGAACACTGAACTTTGTTGATTGGACCCAATTTGGCTACTGTTGCCATGCGTAGTGTGCGATTATCATATAATAAGTATTATATATGCATACCTACCTAATAATATTTGTGTTAGTACGTACTAGAGTCAACATTTTGTGCACAAACAATAATATTCGGCGGCGCGGCGTGTTATAGCCTCTGGCATACAATATGATGATGATAAGCGTAGTAACTAAAACACACAGACTGCCTGTTATACACACAAATTATCAAGAGATATAATTCTGTATGTGTGATCCTCAGGATATACAAACGAATATATATTAACGTTAAAATATAACGCGTCAACACCGCTTTTGTGTACACAGAATTCTCTAGAGAAGTTTAACAATCGCGGGCGGGAACTATGCACACACTTTGTCAACATTTTAAAAATTTCAAATGTGGAATTTTTGCTGTCGCAAAGGACGCGCTTGACTCAAAAAATAAAAAGTTTTGAATGTGAAGCACGCTTTTCAAATGGATGTAGAATAAAATTATGAGGATTTTCTACAAATTCTGAATGAATGAGCGTCTCTTGGATGTGTTGTTAATCTGTATGACACGGCAATTACCGTGTGCAAGTCGGTCCCAGATCGGCACAGGGCTACATGGCAGGCAAGTAATTAGACCAACGTCAAAGGCCACAAATTCCCGGTAAAGCCGACATATTGTGTGACGTGAAACGCCAACAGGTCATCATAACACATTTCAGATACGCCCCTTATGTGCTTTGCTTAATTGGAAGGAATTACATGGGTGTGGCATATTTAGTAACCTTTAAAGATCTGAAGTAGAATGAATGGACTTTCTTGACTTGAGGTGAATTTGCTTAGGTTCTTATTTATGTTTATCCCGATAACTTAGGCTATTTTTTGCAACGGGCCCCATACGACCAACTTATTTAAATATTAATTCTTAATTGGACACTGGTCCATTTTTGTGGCACTTCAAACCATAATGGAACTATTTTTAGGTCATAAAGAATGACAACGGCGCTGTTTTTTAAAGAAGGTTCCTTTCAGTTACTTTTTAACCGGAGCACGTTGTAAGTCAGCTCATGCGAAATGACTGCCGGTGCTGTCACTACGTGAGTACTTTACCCATCGTATTACTGCTACTTTGTGGGTACCTACCGACACGGTTACAGTAAAAACATGCTTTTGACATCTTATTTAAGAAAGAAAGTTTTTGCTAAGATCAAGACCTTTTTGAATCTCTGTATAATATTAATTTTTCATGATGAAATATATTGACTTAGTTATTGTAGTGACTAAGGACTCGACCCTGGATATTCATTATTCATGTCGTTTTCTCTTAAAAAAATCTTTATAGTACTTGCCTAAAAAAACACAGCTTTTGAGGTCTCGTTTAGCCGCTAAAAGTAACGCTACAATTAAATTATAGAACAAAGTTAGCGACCGCGTCTGCCGTTCACATGTGCGAACTATTCGAAAACTATAAACTGGATTATTTTGGTTAGGTTTTCACCACGACTGCGTAGAAAGGCAAAGATTATGTGTTTTATCACTCGTTTTCAACTTCAAGCACGTTTACAGAAAATTAGGTATTTTTAAATATTTATTGAATTTAGGCATTTTTTTGTCAGTTCAATATGCAGTTTTTGTTTATTTTTCGTACTTATAACTAATACTTTGTGAAAATATTTGCGTCGTCGCTCGAAAGCACATTCCGTTTTCCAGGGACGCAGGATTAATCAAATGGGATGGATGGGCCATCAACAACACAACCCTAACATTAGTTAGGACAGGACATAAAGTTAAGTAAATACATTTTCATAGCCCCTCAGCGGCGAATGATTCCTCTCTTTTATTTGGAATCGGAGTGGAGTCTCGTAAAAAGAGAATAAACATTCTGTCACATTTCCTTGCATTATATGGCTACTGGTATATTATATGGATATGGGTTTTACATGGCGATTTTCAAATATTGGCGCTGGCATACAATGAAATGCTGAAGAAAATATACACAGAGTCGACGTAAGCGACTCTTTTCCCAATTAAAATGGATAAGGTTTTAGTTTTTACTATTAGGTAATCGTAATACCTCAGTACATAACAACAAAAAAAAAAAACAATAATGGGGATAATCCGCTTTAGTGTGCTTCTGAATAAATAAAAAAAGTTTTGTTATTTTTAGTAAAAATGTGTCCCTTAATCCTGTATATCCATTGGAGAGTATTATAATACCTACCCACGCGTGTATAGATAAGCAGCTTAGTGAATGTCAATTATATGATGGATGGCTGTTTGACGATGCGTCATTCTTCAGTTTACTCAATTTAACCGTGACTTCACTTTCATATATCTTCATTTAGAATTTCACATGATTTTGTATTTCATAAAATCATAATAACATAACTATGAATAATAAATACCTAACCTTTCTTGTACATTTTTAGGCGATGAATACAACGTCAAAGACGAATGGGTAGATTATAACAAGGTTAAACTTAAAAGGTATTGCATATTAGGTAAAGGCATTAGAGGTAAGGCTTATGTGCTCATGCTAATTAGTACATTAGTAGTGCTTAAAATCAAATTATAGCAAAGTCACCTAGTAGTTTATTCCTTCACGAAGTAGAAGTTCCTTCACGTAGGTAGTACCTACCTATTTCATCGCAATTGGTAACAATAAGAACTCTTTACCAGTACTAGTACAGTTCCTAACTATATTTCAAAGTTCTTCACGTGCTATCGTGCTACCCGATAACCTTTTCCTAATGAGAATAGCTTCCAAACTGGTGAAACTTGTGAACTATTCACCAAAACCGCAGCGGTATCACGCAGTCACCGTGTTATTCAATCATAGTAAACTTTGTAGTCACTTGTAACCCGACTTTGGCTATAGTTTCGGACTAACTTGTAAAATATAAGTTCTCGTTTGAGCGGGGAACGAGCGCAGTTAGATTGATGTGAATATTGAACACGACTGGAGTTGGCAGCGCATTAGGTTCCATTACTCATAGTTCACGACAAATGGTATGTAGTGAAGCATCTGCTAAAGAAGTTAATAATCTTGACAAAATAAAAGGCAACAAACTTTTCGTCCTCGACTATATTTGTTCTCATTTTATATGTTTTCTATTTCTTGTTACTGTCTCACAAATAAACAGGTGAGGTATGTGAAGAAGCATAATTAAAGCGACAGTATCGAATATTATAAATCTTCGCAAAGTAACGCCTGAATACATTTTTTCACTAAAACTTTATTGGCGTTCCGCCAGCGTCCACTTTGTGAATTTATCGTTGGCTTGGTTCCTACTTCAGCGACATGGATTTATTAGTTTTAGGTGGCGACAATGTCTAACGTTCCTTATTCGAAAAGTATCCCAATGCCTTTAGTAGGTTGATCCTCTTACATTTTTCTCTCTGTATGAAATGATGAGCTCAAAGTCTGACATAACCTCGACGAGCTCGGGAAATGTGACCATATTTCGTGACAGTAATATGTCGGTAACGACGCTCGCTGTCTAGGAAGGATATGAGCGAAAGTGAGGACTCAGTAAAGCTTCAGATTTAATGGACTGTATGATACGAGTACGACGTTGTGAAAGTGGCGTGACGTGTTCTCAGGAACACTTGAACATTGAGTATTCAAGAAGATAACGCTGAAACAAACTTACTAAACTAGAATTAATTTGAGCACGTGCGTATGCAAATGTGTAAATGTTTACGGGACCCTCGTTATCATTATTATTACATTTGAATCCTGAATTTCCATATTTTGTGGAATTTCAAAATGAGGTTATATTCGCAGTCATGATTATAATAGCATTTTGTAAGTTGGTTTAACGGAAATACGAGGATTGTGTTTTCTGCTTTATGACTTCTCATATCCTGTGCGTTAACTAGGTAATCGCCGTTATTTACACTTTGATTTAAAGCTTTTAATTAGGTACAGGTCTTTACGCCTTAAGCCTTGGGCTGACCGACGGATGTTACAAAGCTTTATATAGAAATGACGTTTCATCCTCCGAGCCTTTTTCCCAATCCTGTTGGGGTCGGCTTCCAGTCTAACCGGATTCAGCTGAGTACCAGTGCTTTACAAGAAGCGACTGCCTATCTGACCTCCTCAACCCAGTTTCCCGGACAACCCGATACCCCTTAGTTAGACTGGTGTCAGACTTACTGGCTTCTGACTACCCGTAACGACTGTCAAGGATGTTCAATGACAGCCGGGACCGGGTTTAACGTGCCATCCGAAACACAGTCAATGGTGTCTAAGATATACTTAGAAAGTACATACAAACTTAGAAAAGTTGCATTGGTACTTGCCTGACCTGGAATCGAACCCGCGCCCTCATACTTGAGAGGTTGGTCCTTTACCCACTAGGCCACCACGACTTAAACGTAACGTAACGTAAACGATGTAAACGTCATTTCTATTTTTCTATATAGAAATGACGTTTACAAAGCAGAAAATATTTTGAGAACTTTTAATTGGAAATGTTTAAAAATAAATTATGACTGTAACAGTTGTCACCCAACTGATAAGACTTTTCTCGAGAAGGGTACGTGCCACAAACTTTTGTAATGGCTTCATATTATGAGCTTATCTTCACGCCCGATATTAAATAATTTATGGGCACTTAAAAGGATGAAATTTTTCCCAACCTTCATACTTTGTAACCCTTTAAACTGAGCACAACTGAGCGATACGTTTTACAAAAAAAAATACAACATAACAATCTAAAATGTAGGTGCGTGGCAAACACATAAAAATTAAGAAATTCTGAGCTAACTATCAATGCGAACTAGTTACATCTTACATACAAATACAATTCTCGACGCGGCTTACAACTCTATAGCTAATTGTAACTACATAACTAGGTACGCAAACATAATACGGCTTAACCAGGTAATGTGACCCTTCAATTATAATTTATTTCCTAAAGATAATTACGCTGTCGACCCTCGTCAATACAGGGGGATTCATTAATGAAGTTCACGCAGTATACAGTCGGTGTTGATAAATCGACGGTTCGACATCTAAAGTGAACAACAAATTGGTACTCTGAAGAAGAAACACGAGGCTCCCTCGCACTCGTAATTGACACACAATTTTCTTAGTATATTGTGTTGTATTTTTCTTCAGCTTTATGAGGTCTTAGAATAGAAAATGTGTGAGCTGGTGGCGAACTTAATGATAGCTTATTATTTAATCAATATTCATTATTCAAGTGCGATTTAAACAACGGTTTAGTGCAAAAAATAAAAGGAGGTAGGTATAAAGCATTGTAAAAACAAACACAGTCTGCGATGACTTGACTTTTATGCCCGGCTTCCCATTACAAAGCTTTCGTACCCTCGTCGCGCGCGACACTGACTTGACAACACAACACTACGAACCGGAACGCTCACACAACTGTTTGTTTTACTTCGCAAGAAACAGATCGACCCAAAGATACACATTTGTAAGTAAACAAAACACAGTCACAAAAATAAATACACGATTTTACCTTCAAAGAGAAATAACTATATTACATAAGCTTCAAAGCTTTGCCAACTTCCTTCGTAGAAAGTTTATGATTGCTTCCTGTCTTAATAAACTCAAACCCTTTTGTCTCTAATCAAAATGGGGGTAAACGTTATTGCGACCTAAATAAGGTAAATCATTTTATAAAAAAATAAAATAACAATTCTTCTTTCCTTTCATGATTACAAGGATGAACAACGAATTTATAAAATCAGCGAATACATTCTTTCATCTCCATAAAATCACGAATCACCATAAAAAATGTTTTACCGCGGCTTCCAACAGCGCTTCCCAAATCACTGGGCATTACTCACAAACACAGTATGTAGCCCAATCATGCGAAAAAGCCATCACCAATGGCAAACCTCCATTCCACGAGCAACACTCTGAGTTGTGAAAGCAATAACCAAGCTGTACTCTGATTAATTCTGTTGTCGAATGTTCTGGGACACCGGGAAACGTGCTGTTATACGGGATCCTCGAACACGGTTTTTAAAAAAAACTAATTTTACACACAAAAATGATTATATTGGTTTTTCACCACAGTTAACAGTATTTAGGAATATTAGGACACTTAGAAATAGTAGAACTAGAAATAGAAATAGTAACGAATTAGTAGTTGGAAATAGTACCGATATGTGTCGAGAATGACAATAGACTGACTGCGCGGGCGAACCCGACGTATATTTATATTATTATAATTTGCTTACATAGCACCCTCTACATGGGGTTGCAGTATCAAAATAGGGTATAACAACCCCCCGCATAAGACCGAAATTCGGGGTTAATTACCGAAATTCGGAAAGGTTATACTACTTCCCTAAGTCGCGGTAATGGAATAGAGGCGATAGAATGCAGCGAAGCGTTGTCGTTCTCGACGTGAGTATCGTTATCAATGTTTACATTGTTTCTATTGATAACAAATGCATTCCTATATTTTAATATAATTTTAATTAACATGTATATTATAAAAGAAATTACAATTAATAAAATTATAAAGGTAAGTATTGAATAATGCGTCCCGTATTTAATAATAAATGGTTTGTCATCTATGATCTTATCTAATTCCGCGAATATTTCTTTATTTTTGTTTATATTAGATGTTAAATCGTCTAAATCGATATTTTGGAAAAGAATAGGGGACGTATTATTATTAATCGAATTATAATCTATTTGACAACATGAGTCATTGATAATATTAAAATCTAGTATAGGGCTAGGTATACTTATATTATAAGAGTCATCTGAAGTTATCAGTCTTACACTTTTTGTATAGATTGTGCACTGTTTTGGGGTTTCTAAAATACCCGTACCGGACACTATAATCTCACGCATTTCTGAAACACCACACTCGATAGACACTTTATTCGGACGAGACTGCACGAAAATCCAACGATTGTTTATTAATGGTTGCCAAATGTCTAGCTCGCCGAATATGGTTTTGGTAACACACCGTTTGGGAATAGCATTGACAGTTTTCGTTAATAGTTCACTTTCGCATATCGGGTTATCACTTGTCGTCGAGATTACCGGTACTTCGCATAAAAAGAACTCAGAGTATATGGTCTTACATTTATGTAAACTATCTAAATTACAATATAATTGTTTACTATTAGAAATAGCAATATACGAACTAGTAGGAGAGATTAAACTATAACTATTTGGGTTATCCACTCTATGAGGAGTAGGCAGAGCCAAAGTATGATATAAGTTGAATTCCTCATTGGTAACGAGGGGCACTTGCAAAACAAATACAAGTTTGTTCTTAAAATAATAACATGCAACATTAGATATACTTAAAATTAAATGAATATTATCTAGGCTTAATGATATAGGAATCCCAGTGTCCCGTGGTAGGTGCCTATCGTTATCGGCGAGTTCACGGTATAGTTGGGCAGGCGTTACAATGTTAGGATGTAGGATGTTTTGACTACTGAGTATAATTGCGTTTATCAAGTCTTCGAGTTGAAACGATAATGTAAGCAAAGAGCTTTCTAGGTTGGTAAGTATGGAATGGACTTTTGTTTCTATGATTAAATTGTTTGTAATTTCTGTGATATTTGTTATTTGTCTAAGGAATGATATTAATGATTCATTAATGATTTCTTGATTGGTTTTTAATTTATTTATAATGTTTTTATAGGACTCTAAGGTAGAAGTAGTAACTAAGATATTTTCTTTTATTAATGTTGCCATTTTCTTTTGATTATTTTGTATAGATTCTATAGCAGAATCGTATTTAAGAGCGTCGTCTTCATCAAGCGTGCCGAAAACGTGCTTAAATACTGTACCTATACCGCCAAACCATGCATTACGTTTGTATCGTTTTGAAATAAGATGATAAATAGAATCATATTCTCGTTGAATGTCTGTAAAACGAGCTGTTAAAGGAGATAGCGTGTTTTCACAAGAAGTTAAGTTAAATTTTTGACAGTTAAACCTTAGTGTACCTATGATTTCATTCAAATTAGTAAGATGAGGTTTTATGAAAGATATATCTACATAACTAATCACGTTTAAGTTACTCTTAATTATTTTAAGTTTTCCCAGACTATCGAAGTAGATACCAGCGTTTGAAGGATAAGGCTTGACAAAGTCCGACCGTGCATCGATTGGAATGCTGAAAGATAGAATGAAATATGAATTAGTGTTGCTCATCGGATGAAACTTCAGCAGGCTTTATTTCATCGAAATGGTGTGTCACATGACGTCGATTTATAAGAAGAGTGACAGTGTTATTATTATGGACCGATATGATTTTATATGGTCCTTTCCAAATGGGAGACAAGGCCTTCCTTAGTCGTAAATGATTCTTAAGATAAACTAGGTCGCCAACCTTGTAATTAGGCGGCGGTTTAGTGTGATTGTCGTAGTAAGCTTTTGAATGTTCCTTAGATTTAAGAATATTTTCTACTGCCTTTTCTCTAGTAAATTTGAATTTGTGTTGTAACATTCTTATGTAATCCGAATATGTTGTATTAGGTGTAGTTTCGTATATTGAGTTTGGAATGAATGGTTTATGGCCAAAGACTAGTTCGTAAGGTGTAAATTTCGTGGTGGAATGAATTGTCGTATTGTAGGTAAGCATAGCGGTATATACGTAGGTAGGCCAATTATCTTGATTATTATTAATGAATGATTTTAAGTACTCTTTAAGTGTAGAGTGGCTACGTTCGAGAGCTCCTTGCGTTTGTGGATGATAGGGTGATGCCCAGAGTAGTTTTATCTTTAAGAATTGGCAAGTAGTTTTAAAAAGGTCAGAGGTAAAATTAGTACCTTGATCGGTAAGTATTGATTTAGGAATACCGAAGAGAGAGACGAAATGGATTAAACAATCAGCTGATTCTTCAGCTGTTGTGCTGCGTAGCGGATAAGCGACAGAATATTTTGATAAATCATCCTGTATGGTGAGTATATATTTCAGCTTTGCTGTACCAGATTCAGGTAGGGGTCCTACTATGTCTAATGCTATTCTTTGAAATGGTGCAGTGGAAGTAGTGGTTATTTCCATAGGGGCGCGATTAAGTTTCCTAAGGGCTTTATTTTCTTGACAGGATTTGCATTTCTTGATATAGTTTTCTATGTCACTTCTCATTCCCTTCCAATAAAATTGTTCTTTAATCCTAGAATACATTCGTGATGAGCCTAAATGCCCGGCGATTGGAATATCGTGGTTTTCCCTTAGTATTTTGGGTATTTCACTCAATGTAGGATAAATTATTTTATTTACGTAAACGTGTATGCGGATTGGAGTGTCGTGAAACAGGTAAGTCAAAATGTTGTAGATTTTAGTGTAGGAATGTCGGTCGAAAGGGTTTTTGAAGTCAGAAGTAGCTATATCTGTGATCGATGAGTCTAGTATGATGTCATTTCTCGCTCGTTTCAGGGTGTTGTATATATCAGGATAAGATGATTCGTCGAAATGGTGAACTTTAGTGAAAATTAGGTAAATATCTTTATTTTCTAAGTTTATTTTCAGGAAGGAATGGAGCTCTTTTTCAGCGTTAAGAATTTCGTCTTTGTCTTTATCACTAGAGAGTATTTCAGAGATGTACGGGTTGGATTCGTCTAAGTCGATTGAAGTGGGTATTAATATAGTTTTATAAGGGCATTTGAGTAAGTTTTCGTTATGTTCAGTTATAATAGTATTTGGTTTGAATTCTTTACTCGATATTGATTTCAAAAATTTGGAATAGTCTTCGTCATTCGTTTCTGATTTAGTATTAGATTCTGTTGGCGAAGGTATTTCGATGTTATCAAAATTGGGGTTTATATCAATACTCTGTGGGCTAAGGTCAAGTGGTTAATTTGTTTTGTAACGTTTCAAAAGCGAGTTGTTGTTCGTTATGCCATTTGAAAGATGCGTCCTTTTTTAGAAGGGATGTTAAGGGTTTCGCGAGTTTGGAAAAATCTGGGATAAATCGTCTATAATAAGATACAAGACCCAGAAATGATTTTACGTCTTTGGGGGACTTCGGTATTGGGAATTCAGTGATGGCTTTTATTTTTTCGGGGTTCGGTTGCACTCCATCGTTATTTATTAAATGACCTAGGTATGCAACCTCCTTGCATAAGAATTCGCATTTGTCTGGTTGAAGCTTAAGATTATAAGTTCTAAGTTTTTCGAATACGGCGGATAAGTTCTGGATGTGACTAGCTAAATCAGGGGAATAAACGACAATATCATCGAGATACACGAAGCAGCGAGAGCCTTGAAGTCCAGACAGGCAAGTGTTCATAAGTTTTTGGAATGTCGAAGGAGCATTTTTAAGGCCAAATGGCATTCTCGTAAATTCAAAATGTCCTTGGGGTACGGAAAATGCGGTTTTGGGTGCGTCTTCAGCAGCAACAGGAATTTGATGAAATCCTGAAGCCAGGTCTAATGTTGTAAAGTACTGACTCTTGCCTAGTTGATCTAGTATTTCAGTTATCTGTGGAATGGGGTAAGTTTCCCCTATTGTTATATCATTTAATTTTCTGTAATCGATAACGACTCTCCATTTGCGTTGTCCTGAAGCATCTAGTTTTTTGGGGACTACCCAAATAGGCGAAGACCAGGGTGAGTTCGAAGGTATAATTATTTTTTGGTCTAGCATTTTATTAATTTGACTTTCTACTTCCTTTTTATGACATTCGGGAAAACGATATGATTTAGTTTGGATAGGTATATCGGAGTTTGTTCTAATTTTATGTTCAGTGGATGTAGTATATGTTAATTGTTCGTTTGGGAGATGGAAAATGTCAGAGTAATGTGAGCATACTTGTAGTAGAGCATCCCTTTCTTCGTCATTAAGATGGGAGGTCCTTAATTGATTTAGGACTTCTTTAGTTCTAGTGTAAGTGTTAGACGGAATTGCTGATGTGAGAACTGGTATAGATTGTTCGTCTAGAGCTTGTAAGGTAATATTTAGATTGGGATGGAGTACAACTGTTTCTTCGGATATATTAACAACTGTGATATTGATTCGTCTATTTGGTTTTACTTTGACTATACAATTTGCAATGAGTAGTGAATCGGATAAGTGTTGGTCTAATATTACGCCTTCTTTAATAAGAGGGTTGCTAACTGTACATTCAATGACTGCTTCTGTACGAGGTGGTATTTTATATTCCACAGGATTCACTAGCACACAATACACACGCGCACTAGGATGTTGAAAGCATATTTGGGTGAACGTTGTTTATTGAAGCCGTTGATTGCCTTTAATTATTGAAGAAAACGTAGCACTGGCACTTTAATTTGTAAGGTTTGTCCTTTGGAGACGTATTCGGGATATATCTGTGTATATATTGAACTTTCGGTATCCCACCGCTGCCACCAAATGTTATACGGGATCCTCGAACACGGTTTTTAAAAAAAAACTAATTTTACACACAAAAATGATTATATTGGTTTTTCACCACAGTTAACAGTATTTAGGAATATTAGGACACTTAGAAATAGTAGAACTAGAAATAGAAATAGTAACGAATTAGTAGTTGGAAATAGTACCGATATGTGTCGAGAATGACAATAGACTGACTGCGCGGGCGAACCCGACGTATATTTATATTATTATAATTTGCTTACATAGCACCCTCTACATGGGGTTGCAGTATCAAAATAGGGTATAACAGTGCGCTAACGAGACAATAAATTGTACAATACGTTGAGCACAGTAATAATGAAAATGTTAGTTTGGACATCGACTTCCAATCTGTACTCATAAAAGTGACGTTTATTTTCATGTGTTATTTAGGTTATTGGTTCACTAGCTGCCTCCCGCAGGTTCACAATTACTTGGAATAAAAAGTATAGGTACTGTAACCACGTCCAGAGTTTCATAAACTAAACCAGTTCATTCTTTTAATGTGACCGTCACAAAGATATAAAACAAGCATTAAGCATTACTAGGATAAACTGTTCGTAAGTTCTACGTAACGGATAATAGGTATATAATTGTATCTTTAGTTTTAAATTCGTATCGTACCTATTATATTAGTAAGTCAGCTGAGCAAAGACTTAAGGTTGAAGAGCTTTTCTTGTCACGCACCAGACACCGCACGTGACAAGGAAAGTGGTAGCCATTAAAGAATTAAGAAGAATAAATTATTGAAGAACCTTGGAGGTATAGTAGTATACAAATACCTAAATATTATGGTATGTAGCTAAATATGTATTTACTGTTACAAATTCCACTAACAGTTTGGCTGTAAAATCATATACCACACGAGGATTTGAGTATGGTTTCCATGTTCATGAAAATTCTTTGAAGGAAAATACTAAATACTTTGACTTTGACTTTGAAAATTGAAATGTTTGTATTACGTTCGCTGTTCGACGCTTTGAAGGTTTGCATTTAAAAGTTTTCTGTTGCTATAAGGTGCTTAATGTTGCTTCTTTAAGTTTTCGCAGTATTTCACACATGTTGCATATTGCATGCGCAATAGTTAAGTTAATAGTAAAGTTTATGTTTCAAAAACGTATACTAAACTTTCAGAGTGGAAACTCTCTTTTGCTATTATAGATGATATTTTCAATATCACCTATTTAATTCCCTTGTAAATAATATTCACTATCATATTTAAGATAATCAGAACACTTTAATAATTCCGAACCATAAAGAAAACAGCAATGGGACGTTAATATAATTTCGTAGTAATGTTTCTTATCTCAGACTCAGCTTTGGCTGAATAATTAAAACAATATTGCTGGCACTCGGAACTTTGAGGAAAATAATTAAAAATGAATGTTCATTAAAATTCATCTTTTGCTTTCGTTCCCAGCCTTGTTTCGACTTTATTGTTTAATTTATTAATTCTTTTAAATATTCCATATCTCATAGAAAGATTGCTAAATATGAATATTATTATTTTATGAACGACAGTCTGTCTGAACGTCAAAAATTCTGAGAAGCAAGGCCTTACTTTGCTATACAGATTATCCAGCAGTTACGTCCCAAGTGACTGAATTTTTGTTGTCTTATTTTCTTGTTTACTAGTATTTTTCCAGATTTACTTACGAATACATTTGTCGAGTTCTCTAATAGAAAAACCTTTTGTGTGTCCCGAGCCGCTGTCCCCTCGTTTGCATGAGGACGGATAATTTAAGCATTAAATTGTACGTTTTCTTGTAAATCTGGCAAATATTGGACAGTTAGTTGTTATTGGATGGCCCTCGAGACTCCTTCGCGTAAACATAAGTGCCCACTTGACGCTGAATATCTGAGGTAAACATCGCTTGACCTTAATGTAAACTCATAGCGATAAGAGATTGCTGTCCCAAGTAAATTGCACTTATGTTGTCTAAGTAGAAGATTGGTGGATTCAAGTACCTTTTGGTTTTTAATATGATTATTTGGAATTTAGACCAATATTTAATAGTTTATGTACATGCACGAAGGAAAGAGGAATCACATTGGTATGCCACGTATAATAAGGACACCTACCAATTTCGGGCGAACTTAGAACAGCCTGAAATAATCAAAAAGTCAGTACCTACATCCATCCTAAAATAATATAAAAGGTAAAGTAAAAGCGAAGAGAATTACATCAAAGAAGTAACAAGTTCAATTCCAATTACCTTAAAAATACTCAAGGCAGACATTTGGAATTAAAAACATTATTCAGGTAAGTACGAGTAGTTGGGAGCGAGCCAGTCGCGCTCCAACTAATTAGTTTGTTCCACATTTATTGCTGAACCCAACTATTGCGAAACAATGAGGAACGGAAAAATGCGGACCTAGAACATAGATATGAAGCAAGCAATGTTCACCGACAAAAGTTTTAAATTGCAACAACAATGAGAGTTTAAAAGAACTTTACGTAAATATTATACAACGGACAGTCCGTTTTATTAAAACTTTCTATTTTCATTTATTTCTAGTAAAGGTACGGTTTCATAAAGCGTTTTAGTGTGCGTTGAGTTTATTGTTTGGCTTACGTTAAAGTTACACCCTTTCTTCTTCTTGATAGGGTAATAAAGTAAAAAGGGTAAGAAATTGGTCTTTAATCTCCAAAAATAAAACAAGTCTAAGGTTAAACGTAAAAAAGAGGTTTTATTGAGCTCGTTTCACAATGAATCCTTTTGTTTACAAACTTCAATGCTTGCATTACTATTGCGTATATACATATACGATGGTAACTCATCAGGTGAACGTGCATACGTGTAACCACAATCCATTAATGTAATTAATATCCATTAGCCAAAATCTCATTTGATTCAATACCACACGGTATAATAGCTCACTGGGCGCACGTTATGTGAAACAAAAAAAAACAACTAGAGCCGGTAGCTAACCAAATAATCCTAACTAATATTATAAATGTGAAAGTAACTCTGTCTGTCTGTCTTTCTGTCCGTCCGTCCGTCTGTCTGTCTGTCTGTCTTTTCTTCACGCCTAAACTACTGAACCGATTTGTGTGAAATTTGGTACAGACATAGTATGGAACTTGAGAAAGGATATAGGATAGTTTTTATTACAAAAAATATAAAAATAATAAAGTTTAATCCGGACATATAGCGCCATCTATTGGTCAAACCAAAAATCTGCCGGAAGTCACTATTCCACGCGAACGAAGTCGCGGGCAAAAGCTAGTATATTTATATACCCGACGCCATTATTCTTTTCCACTACACTAGTGCCGAGGACGAGGCGTAGCGGCGTAGCAGCGTAGCATCTACATTCGTAGCTCGTAGCTCAAGGGTCGCCATTCCTGATTGAACGACCTTCTAACACCCAAAACGAGAACGTAAAAGATTTAGACTAGCTGATCCCTGCCAAAACAATAAAACACTGCGGCTGTTGACTTGACAATAGTACCAACCGTATTGTTTTATTTGCGACTCATGAAAACCTTTTGAATCCATTCTGAGAACGATCATTATTATTTTATTGTTTTCAAAATATGGATGCAGAAAATAATTGGTTCGATACTTTCGTTACGTAGATTGAATGATAATGAGTGAAGCGGGAGTTGTAGAGCTGTGTCGTTCCCTTTATTTTCATTAACAACAGACAAGGTAAACGTTAAGTGGGGTAATACAGACGCGAGATCGGATGATCACACAACATGAATAATGAAACAGCTGCCTGTATCTAATACATACAATTTGTAAAGAGTATTGAATCGAGAAATGCTTCTTGGAGCTTGTGTATGCAATAGTCTCTTATCTACATAGTCAATCTTTATGATACCATACATTTAATGTTTATACAAGAAAGCTGTGCCAACACAAACCATGTTACAGTAAGCAATATAAAGTCTTTGCTCCACGTTTTATTTTCTCGCACCGCGTATGGAATAAAGTAGTTTATACTCCCGGCGAATGTACATTGTACAAGCGACCTCAAAATTAAGTTGTTTCATATTTCAAGCTGCGAAAATAGCTCACGAAGTTTTCATTTAATTTTTTGAAATGAATTCTCTGAATGCGAAAATGTAAACATTTAATGTCGGTTCGTAGTTTTTCTCTCACAATAAAACACTATTAAAATCTCGGTGTCCGTAACATAGGAAGCAAATTGCGGTGAAGTTCTAGAAAAGCTTGCCGGCAATCTGTTTGCTCTCTTCAGCTCATGAAAGTTTTATCAGTAGATCCGTAAAGACACTCAACGACTGACCTAGCTGAAATAGTTTGTATTACTGATGGATGACTGAATCTTTATTACATGTTTTACAGATGTGAGGAGAAAGTTCAATTCATGGAAAATTACTATCGATCGATCCGAATACCGCAAAGAATTGCTCCGAAATAAAATACTTTGGTAACAATAGGGCGTTAGTCAGCAAATTGATGTTTCTTATAAAAGCTGTATAAAACATAGGTTTATTTTGAAATCTAAAAAAAAAGGGTTGTGGTCCAATAAATACTTACTGCGAATTGTGGGAAGGAAAACAATGTTTACGCTGAATTGACACACGTATTTGTATTTGCTGACATAGTTCGATAATAAAAGGACGGAGCGGAGATATATTGAGATATATTGCCGACGCGAACTTTTGCTAGGTGCGCTCATAGTAACGCAAATCGAAAATATCGATGAGCGGGCATTGGCATCGAGAGCTCTCTAGGTACCAGGCCACGCTAAGTGTATTAAGCTATCATTTTTTTCATCATATCCCTGTTATGAGTACCTGAACGGAATATGCGTATGATAATTGGAAATGTCGAAATATCTGGTTTTTTGGTCATGATTCGTGTTATATTTTTGGCGATTTGTTATGTTCAATTCTTCGTCCTTTATTTCAATGTATGATGCTAGCATGAATGCAGAGCAAACTCTTTGAGAATTCTGACTTTTTGTGTCCACATTGTTTGTTTTTACATTCATTAATTTTTATTCTATTTCCCTGAAGTATGCGCCCGGCACTAAATATTTCCTCCGGCTGAAAATAAAACATCATCCTTTTAAGAGGTATGCAGGTATACATTATTAATAGTATCTATAATAAAACGGATCCGATACATGTTTCTGCAGCAATAATTTATAACAGTTCGCTTGGTGTTGGAGCGTGGCGCGGTGTAAGCCATAGCTCATAAGTTTACCAGAACATTGTCTCTAAGCGGCGACGCCGTCGGAATTCTATTCAGCCGCGGTGCACCGCTGTGATTCCGAAGGGGAACGACAACTATGCAGCCAGATACAACTTTAGAATGCTGCTTATTTTTCATTATGATTTATCAAATAACTTATTTAAATAACACTTAATAAAGTGGATTTCTACTTTTCTTTATTGTTTTCGAAGATTGTCTGTTTTTTGAACATTTACGCCAACAAAACAATTCGATTGAAAAATATAAATGGCCTTAGCAACCAATACTGTGGTCTTGGTATAAATTTTATTGTTTGGCACGACTCCAAATCGCGGGGCTTATACGATTCAATCGATGAAAGATTTTCAGGTATTAACTTAGTAAGACTGGAAAATTGCTGTGTTTATATAAGTATTTAACGACATTTAAATCACGAATAAACGATGTCAACAAACAGTTTGGATTACCCTAATTGAATATTAAATTAATTTATATAGCGGAGCGAGGCCTAGGTACTAGGTGGCCTAGTGGGTAAAGGACCAGCCTCTCAAGTATGAGGGCGCGGGTTCGATCCCAGGTCAGGCAAGTACCAATGCAACTTTTCTAAGTTTGTATGTACTTTCTAAGTATATCTTAGACACCATTGACTGTGTTTCGGATGGCACGTTAAACTGTAGGTCCCGGCTGTCATTGAACATCCTTGGCAGTCGTTACGGGTAGTCAGAAGCCAGTAAGTCTGACACCAGTCTAACCAAGGAGTATCGGGTTGCCCGGGTAACTGGGTTGAGGAGGTCAGATAGGCAGTCGCTTCTTGCACTGGTGCTCAGCTGAATCCGGTTAGACTGGAAGCCGACCCCAACATGATTGGGAAAAAGGCTCGGAGGATGATATAGCGGAGCGAGGCAAAATTGCGAATATAAGGTAAGTTTGCCGCTATACCGTTTGAACGTAAGACCAGCGCTCAGCACAATATATTACAATGGACTGTGGTCGTTTGTGCTAAACAAGCGTGAGAGCCAGTTCCGAGACTGTATGAAACATGGGTTTTATTAAGTGAACCGTTTATTCCGTTCATATTCATCTTGACATGATAGAACAACATAGGAAAAGGCATCCAGTTATCATCGTACTGTTTGGAAGACAGGTATGCTGACGTTTTATGTTCTTTATGAGTTCATAAAGTAATATTCATTCTGACAGCCATTAAAACTTCTCCGCCATGGTTGGTGAACCAGAAGGATAGTAAAACTTTCTCACTTACAAATAAAAGTTTTGATTTATGCATCCCGCAATAAATAAACAGCAAACCGCTGTCTGATAAATTATTGTTTTATCTTTGTGGTTTGGAACGCCGCCAGGAGTTAACTTAAATAAATACGGGATCAATCTGTAACCAATTTTACTGGTCAAATATTGTCATTCATCAATAATGGTGGAATGGTAAAGATTTGCGTAATGTCGAAGGATGAAACGTTTGATATTCGTTGTATGTGTAATTGACCGAACAGTCCTTTTGGTCCTATTCAATGGGACGAACTTCACCACTTTATTGAATATTCTTTTTCTGGAAAATTTGCTGACGTTAAAAAGACTTACAGAAGGTGTATTTACATACGTTTTCTAACTCACCCCAGTTATATGTATGTAAAAAGAGATAAGGAACTGAAAGGTAAGTACATTTACGAATTGAAATTAATGAAAATTATATTCTGAACTCCTGAACTTGTGGAATATGACAGCAGAGTTTCAGGCGCCTGGCTGAAGGCCAACTACTGCGAAATGTGATTATGTGTACAATTTTAATGAATTAACTTCTCCGTCTGATTGACGATGACACAATTTATATATTTTCAAAACGTTTTAAAATAAGATTTTTAAATAATATCATAAAGATTTTTTTTTGTTTGTATGTTTATTTCGCGGGAAAAAAGCCAGCGTTATAATAAGATGAAACCTTTCGGTTCAACGCGTACATCTAATAGTCATGTTGATGAGGGTGAGGTAACACAATGGTCTGGAGTACAAAGCCCTTACTTCGTCCATCCGACACTTTTTGTTATTAATGTGGTTTCTGTTAAGCGATCCCTCTTTTTGTTCCACGTAATCACACCTGGCTGAGAGTAAAAATTAGTATATAATCAGAACTTGCGAGGTCTCGACTTAATTTAATTTAAGTCAAAAAAGAAATACCCAAAATTTACAGTTTTCTTTGGCAATGCTATAGATACCCAACCAAATTATTATATCGGAACAACCTATTAGAATCCGCTGTTGGCTGTCAACAAGGTGATCCACTCGGGCCTGTGATTTTTAGTTTGGCGATTAACCCAATTATTCGGCAGCTAAATTCTGAATTTAACGTGTGGTATCTCGACGACGGGACCCTGGGAGGCAACAGAGATACTGTACTTAATGATTTAGTTTTCATAAAAGATAAATTCCACGACATTGGCCTCGACCTCAACCTTTCTAAATGTGAACTTTTTATACCCGACTCGACTGACAGACAGACTATTCTTCAAAATTTCCTCACAATAGCTCCTGAAATTAAACCGATAGACCAAAGTTCTCTTTGCCTCCTTGGATCGCCTATACTGGAAGATTCATTTTCGGATTTTATTGAGAAGAAAATTCAAAATTTTAATGATGTTTCGGAAAGGCTACTCAAAATTAATATGCATGCAGCCATCACCATCATACGGTACTGCTGTTTTGGACCAAAATTTACGTATAACTTGCGTGCTTCCCATTTATGGAAGCACACCAACCTTTTGGACAAAATCGACGAAATTATAAGACATACACTATCATCCATTTTAAATGTGGCCTTGGACGACAGAGCTTGGTCTCAAGCGACTCTTCCCATCCGTATGGGAGGACTTGGCGTCCGTAAAATTTCCAGTGTAAGTTTACCAGCCTTTATTTCCTCGGTCCATGGCACTGAGAAATTGATCAGGAAAATATTACCCACCACACTGGTCAATTTTGAGGTGTCAAGCCTGACTGAGGCTTTAAATGCTTGGAAAGTCGCATGCCCGAACACCGACTTACCCGCCAACCTGTCCTCCCAGAGACAGTGGGATGAGCCGCTCTGCAGAGTAATACGGAAAGGTTTAATCGATACGTCAATTACTTCTGCAGAGCGAGCACGCCTACTGGCTGTGGGTGAATGGGAGTCGGGTCTATGGCTTCTTGCACTTCCGTCCTCAAACACAGGCACCATGTTTGATGACACCACCTTCAGACTCGCCGTTTGCCTCCGACTAGGTGCTCCATGCTGCTCTCCTCATCGCTGCCACTGCGGGGAAGCTGTCAACAGCCTCGGTCACCACGGCCTGTCGTGCAGCCGGAGTGCCGGCCGCATACCACGACATGCCAACATAAACGACGTGATCCGCCGCGCTCTTGTTGCCGTCGGCGTGCCAGCCGTGCTCGAACCAAATGGCTTGGCACGCGACGATGGCAAGAGACCAGACGGCATGTCGCTATTTCCGTGGAAGGTGGGTAGGACTTTAGTGTGGGACGCGACATGCGTCGACACTCTTGCGCCATCTCACCTTCCCGGAACTGCATGTTGTGCTGGCACCGCCGCTGCACAAGCAGAGAACCTCAAGCGGCGCAAATATAGTAGCCTTATAGGCAATTACATGTTTGAGCCGTTTGGGGTTGAAACTCTAGGGCCGTGGGGTCCGAGCGCCCACCTTCTTGCCAGGGATATTTCCCAGCGCCTGGTTGACACTTCCCGGGACCCAAAGGCTGGCTTTTATTTCGCACAGAGGTTGAGCATTGCCATCCAACGTGGCAATGCTGCCAGTCTTTTGGGTACATTACCCAGTGACAGCGATGAGGAGCAATTTTTTGATGCACTGTATTAGTTTTAAGTTGTATATATATATATATAAGTTTATTTTATTTTATTTTTTAAATTAATGTAAATATTTAGTTGAATTATAAATAAAATATCTCGTTACCTGTTAAAAAAAATTTAATTGAACTCATTTGTAGGTACTATTATTAAGGTGGGGATAATTCTGCGGGATGGTTCAAATACATAAAAGGCCTACGAAGAAACATGATGGGTTTTAGTAAGAGTCTGACACTCCCTCACGCTGCTAACCCATAGCAGGAGGGGTCATTTGATGTTTTTCCATAAAAAGAGGTACTACTATTAATGTAGTTGAATTAAAGTTCGAATGAACTATAATTTTAATTCTCTTTTGTTTACCTTGGAAAATTGCAAAGCGCAGCTAAGTTTTCAAGAAACATTATCTATCTGTATAAAGTTCGGTCTGTCTCTATTAGTTCTGAGTCAGAAGTAATTACTGCGATAAATATAAAGCTTTTAAACTGTAAATTGATTGGTTCGTTCTGAACGAATGAGTTAACTTAATTTAAATGGATGTTAGCTGAATGAATGTTCGCTTCAATATTTGGCATATAATATAGAACTTTTCAGAAAATATTTACATTAATTGAAAAAAAAAAAAAACTTATATATACAACTTAAAACTAATACAGTGCATCAAAAAATTGCTCCTCATCGGTGTCACTGGGTAATGTACCCAAAAGGCTGGCAGCATTGCCACGTTGGATGGCAATGCTCAACCTCTGTGCGAAATAAAAGCCAGCCTTTGGGTCCCGGGAAGTGTCAACCAGGCGCTGGGAAATATCCCTGGCAAGAAGGTGGGCGCTCGGACCCCACGGCCCAAGAGTTTCAACCCCAAACGGCTCAAACATGTAATTGCCTATAAGGTTACTATATTTGCGCCGCTTGAGGTTCTCTGCTTGTGCAGCGGCGGAGCCAGCACAACATGCAGTTCCGGGAAGGTGAGATGGCGCAAGAGTGTCGACGCATGTCGCGTCCCACACTAAAGTCCTACCCACCTTCCACGGAAATAGCGACATGCCGTCTGGTCTCTTGCCATCGTCGCGTGCCAAGCCATTTGGTTCGAGTACGGCTGGCACGCCGACGGCAACAAGAGCACGACGGATCACGTCGTTTATGTTGGCATGTCGTGGTATGCGGCCGGCACTCCGGCTGCACGATAGACCGTGGTGACCGAGGCTGTTGACAGCTTCCCCGCAGTGGCAGCGGTGAGGAGAGCAGCATGGAGCACCTAGTCGGAGGCAAACGGCGAGTCTGAAGGTGGTGTCATCAAACATGGTGCCTGTGTTTGAGGACGGAAGTGCAAGAAGCCATAGACCCGACTCCCATTCACCCACAGCCAGTAGGCGCGCTCGCTCCGCAGAAGTAATTGACGTATCGATTAAACTTTTCCGTATTACTCTGCAGAGCGGCTCATCCCACTGTCTCTGGGAGGACAGGTTGGCGGGTAAGTCGGTGTTCGGGCATGCGACTTTCCAAGCATTTAAAGCCTCAGTCAGGCTTGGCACCTCAAAATTGACCAGTGTGGTGGGTAATATTTTCCTGATCAATTTCTCAGTGCCATGGACCGAGGAAATAAAGGCTGGTAAACTTACACTGGAAATTTTACGGACGCCAAGTCCTCCCATACGTATGGGAAGAGTCGCTTGAGACCAAGCTCTGTCGTCCAAGGCCACATTTAAGATGGATGATAATGTATGTCGTATAATTTCGTCGACTTTGTCCAAAAGGTTGGTGTGCTTCCATAAATGGGAAGCACGCAAGTTATACGAAAATTTTGGTCCAAAACAGCAGTACCGTATGATTGTGATGGCTGCATGCATATTAATTTTGAGTAGCCTTTCCGAAACATCATTAAAATATAGAAATCATCATATAGAACTTGGTTTATGTCATATGTACATACTGACATTTGATTCAAAGCATCGCAGTTCAATTAGCGGCCGTTCCAATATTCTATCTACATATCTGTTGATTTGCTTATTAGCGATCGGGTAGAAGTACCGTTTTTGGCCACCTTAGCACAGTTTTTGGCCATTGAAAAATTACAATATTATAACCATATTTTTGTAATGATTTATGAATATAAATTCACTGGCTTCTGCACGCGGTTTCAACCGCGTCCCGGATGGTAAAAAAAAAACTATCCTATGTCCTTCTTCCGGGTCTAAGCTACCTCCCCTCTAATTTTCAGCTAAAATGGTTCAGCCATTCTTGAGTTATAAAATGTGTAACTAACACGATTACACGACTTTCTTATTATTACAAGCTTTTATTTAGTTTCACCTGTCCCGTTGTCTGTCATCAAATCTTGCAACTTAAATTTGATCTACTTCCCGCTCTCCGATTAGGATGAAATTTTGCACACGCTCTGAGTTCCAATGACAATGCATGACTAGCTAAAAAACGGCAACGCAAATTCAATATGGCGGCCTCCACAAGATGGCGGACTGGATGTTTGGAATCCACCCCCATGATATGGGTATCAAATGAAAGGGTTTGCTGCCTGGAATACGAAAAAAATAGTCACGTGACTTAATTCCAATATGGCGGACGTCCAAGATGGCGGACGGGCTATTCAAAATGCAACCCCATGATATGGGTATCAAATGAAACGGTTTGCTGTCTAGAATACGAAAATAATAGTCACGTAACCAAAATCCAACATGGCGGTCATGCAAGATGACGGATTAACTATTCAAAATAAACCCCCATCATATGGGTATCGCATTAAAGGGCGAATTTGCTGCCAGGAATACGAAAAAAATAGTCAGGTGACTGAAATCCAATATGGCGGACGTCCAAGATGGCGGACGGGCTATTCAAAATGCAACCCCATGATATGGGTATCAAATGAAACGGTTTGCTGTCTAGAATACGAAAATAATAGTCACGTAACCAAAATCCAACATGGCGGTCATGCAAGATGACGGATTAACTATTCAAAATAAACCCCCATCATATGGGTATCGCATTAAAGGGCGAATTTGCTGCCAGGAATACGAAAAAAATAGTCAGGTGACTGAAATCCAATATGGCGGACGTCCAAGATGGCGGACGGGCTATTTATGATAGTCACGTAATCAAAATCCAACATGGCGAACATCCAAGATGGCGCATTAGCTATTACATATCATGTGAACGAACTACGGACTTCATAACGGAATAACGCTGCTACGCGCTGCGAACTACGTCGTAGTAAATCTCGAATTAAAAATAGAGGTACTAAAAAGTTAAAAATAAAATTAAAGAAAAAAAAACCTTTTTAAAAACAAGCTTTTATTTAAATGCCCTAAAAAGAAAAAAATAAACATTTTACACTAAAACTTTTACTGTTAACTTATAACGTCATTTCAAATTTAACACATTTGACACAATTTATATATTATAAAAGCTTGTCGCGAGATCTAAGTATTCGTACCTGCAGTGTGATTCTATAAGCTTCACTCTAAACTTCACATCTGAATCCGCCGTGAGTTACTACACTAGCGCTACACTTTCGAGCGTGTTTGCGAGTTGAACTAAATTAAATTCGAGATTTTGACAGATAAAGTATGAGATGACATTTAGAACGTTTTGAACCGAATGTCAAGTGAGAGTGAATAGTGAAGTGAAAAGTGAAGTGAGATGTGAGTTGTTGTTCGAATTTTATAGAATCGACGTACTGCTGCCTATTAAAATTATAAAACTAAGAAAATACGAATACTTAGTAATACGAATACTTAGATCTCGCGCTCAACCGATTGAGCTGAAATTTTGCATACATGTTTAGTTTGGATGACAAAGCATGTTAAGCTATGTGACGTCATCCTAAATCCAACATGGCTAAATATACAAGATGGCGGACTAGTTATTTTTAAGGTACCTATACAATATGGGTATCAAATGAAAGGGATTGACAAGTAGAACACATTGCACTTTACGAAATAAAAATCTAAGATGGCCGCCAATACAAAATGGTGAATAACCTATTTTTTTCAATCCCATCCATATGGGTATCCAATGACAGGGCTTGACAAGTAGAATAAAGTGCACTTTACCAAATCAAAATCTAAGATGACCGCCGCTACAGTAAATCTCGCGACAAGGTTTTAAAACGTATAAATTGTGTGAAATATGTTAAATTTGAAATGTCGTTATAAGTTGACAGTAAAGTTACAGTAAAAGTTTATTTTTTTCTTTTTAGCGCATTTAAATAAAAGCTTGTTTTTAAAGATTTTTTTACCTCAATTTTTTTCTTTGATTTTATTTTACATATATAGATTTCTATCATTCATTTGAACAAAAGAAGGCCAAAAACGGTACAGAGACCACAAACGGTACTTCTACCCTATAATATCAAACCAATACAAGTATCAAATTCCTAGCGTTATATAGTAAGTAAAACAACAATAGACAGAATATTGGGAACGGCCGTAAGCTGATTCAGAACATTGTTCTGTCCAATATGGACGTATAATGTGCAATGGTTACGTGCCTCCGGCAGTGTACTCACTAAGCCCTAGAAATGCTAGTGATTGCTGCAAATGGACTGATTTAGCATATTTATGAGGGACAGGTTACGCTCGCTTTGTCTCTCTCTGGACGGTCGGTTTGTAAACTAAAGCCTTTTTGGTTTGACAACCATATTCTGTTTGGTTTGTAAGTGTCATCAAATCAACAGTGGTTTGATTTATCTGGTTTACACTTCTAAATTAAACGGTCTAGTCGCACGTATGGAAGCAAGGAAACTAAGCTATTTGTATCGTATATTTTCGGTTATCTGTCATCTTCAAATAATGTATGCAACAATAAAGTAAAAGCTTTTAAACTAAATGCGAGTAAACTCATATTTGGGAAACCGTTAACGTATTGCGTTAGAGCACTCACACAATTTTCACTGACTTCTATTCGGTTATGCACTGTTTGAACCATTAACCGAACTTAGAACATGCAGTTTAGTATTAATACACAAAATATTTTATATTCTCGCTATAAAATTAATAACGTTTCACAAAACGCAATTGATTCTCATTAATTAACACAATAAAATTACGATTTTCCACTAGTGTACATAAAGTTAAAATCCAGCGCAATATAGCGTATTAATCGCAGCAGGATTAATAAAAGCTACGTAGTTTTAACTAGTACGATGTAAAGCTTAATTAATATTTTATTCTGTTTTAATGATTATAATTGACTAGCTTCCGCCCGCGACTTCGTCCGCGTGGACTTTGGGCTAACGCTGACTTCAACTTGCGATGGTTATAGTGAGCTAACCTTAAAAGATACACATATGCTGTCGCGGACTTTTTTTTAGAACTTTTAAAGGGGATCAATTCTGTCATACATGATTTTTTCGAAACTTTAACCGTTTATGCAGCGCACGCAGCGTAAACTCTCTCATTAGGAAAATATCTCCCGATTTTGAAATATTCTTCATTGGTACTCCGCTCCTTTTGGTCTTAGCGTGATAATATATAGCCTATAGCCTTCCTCGACAAATGGGCTATCTAACACTGAAAGAATTTTTCAAATCCGACCAGTAGTTCCTGAGATTAGCGCGTTCAAACAAACAAACAAACAAACAAACAAACAAACAAACAAACTCTTCAGCTTTATAATATTAGTATAGATAACTGCGAGCATGTGTTTTACTGCGAATTACGTATTCATTCTGATTATATTTTAAAACGGTCTGCTCCCTGTAGGGAGCAGACCGTTGCTACAGCATTGTAAGGATAAAGTGAAAATTCAGGTTAATATATGTGAATAGATTTGTTACATTGAGAGTTCCACTTTTCGAACTGCAAGCGTATTTTTAGAAGTAAACTAGTCAGAAGCACATTGAGAGAAGCTATTTTTGTAAGACCATATGGTATAGTAAAGCAAGTGGGTATACCACATGATATATTGTGGTACCTTTAGTCTTTTCTAATGTCATGACTGAAGTGACAAAACTCAATCATATTATTTTACTTCGTACGTCTCTTGCCTCTTTTTAAATTCGAAAGTATTTCGATTTTATTGTTTATCTCATGTTGAGAGCAGTATTAAAAAAATTGTGTTCCTAATCAATTACAACCGTATCATTTCAGGATTTTAACGAAGCCTTTATTGTCATATTATGTTAACGATGATTTACTGGAAATCTATGCGAGTATGTCGACTATTAAAACATACTAATCTACTATTCACGTATTTATAATCAGTATAATAGGTCACATGATAAAGCGGGAAAAATATGGGTTTACTTTAACACACACGGAATAATATCAGTTTATTCGTAGAATAATTTAGCGAAACTTTTTCTCAGAGTTAACTAACAAGATTTTCTTGCGTATCAATACCATACATACTACATTTTTGTATGTACTAAAAAAACTATTTTTAGCGCCAGACCTTTATTGGATTTGATACTATTTTTTCCAATTACCTACATATGTAGGCAGGTAATAAGAGAACGGAGCCGTAAGAATGTAATGTTCGAGATTCGGCCACGGGATCAGAAAATGGCCGAGAATAACAGAACTGTGGGCCAAAGCTATCAACATTACCATTAGGTATGTGTGAGGCTCTTTAACCTCATAACACCGGTGAATGGGAATCAAGGAAGGACGCCCAATGGCTTCCTGCTCACGTTATTTGCGTCTTCCGAGCACTGTGAGTTCCTAATACTTATTATATGTACATTTGATGATTTCCCGCGGTCCCACCCGTGTCCCGTGGTAACTACTGCCAATACTGGGATAAAATATAGCCTATGCTACCCGGAATAAGTGTAGCTTTCCATCAATGAAACAATGTTGAAAATCGGTCCAGTGGTTTCTGCGTTGATCCATTACAAACAAACAAAATTTTTTTTTTCCTCTTTATGATATTTGTATAGACGAATTTCCATAACAATTGCTAACAATGGATCAGAAGGGTTCTCCTTTCAATTACGTGAAACATTTTTATTTGGTTTTCTTCCAGCATTTTCCTTGTTTTGAGAGGATTTGCGGATTTTGTAGATCAATGGTAAGACGCAAGAAACGTCACAGTCCGGTAATATTTTCGATAATATTCAATATTCTGAGCGACTGTTCAATGTTGGCTTTATAATTTCGATTATTTTATTCTTTTTCTTTCCTTGTCCGTGCCAACAATGGCCGAAAAATCATATAACTTTCGTGATTGTTCAGTTAAGAGTAATTTAATTTATTTTCTCCGTCCCCGTCCGTGAGAAAATAGGCCATGCAGTCAATTGTTTTATGGGAAGAAAAATTAAGAGCGCACATCATTTGAATTATCATAAACGTAAACGTTGGTGTCGTATTGTCTCAACGACTCGGCAACATAGTTTCCAGTAATGTTCTGCAATCATACTCCGTTGGTGAAACAGCTCGAATCACAATACAACTGTTACAATTGAACAAACGTGTATATATAGGTAGCTGAAAACCTTCATCATTCAGCATAACACAATACTCAACAGAATATCATTTTAATATCTGAATAAGATTGGAGTTTTCAATTACTCTTCAAAGTTTAATTTTAAATTGTAATTGGTGCGTGAAATGAAACGGAGTGGACTTTTTCTAGTTAAAGAGATTTTTAATTGAATTCATTTTTGTAACTAGATGTAACAATACTCGAAAAGCTGTAAAGGGACATGAACTTGAATTAATGTCTCTGTGAAATTGAAGTACGAAAAGAGAGTCAAAATATATCAAAAGCGTAATAAGTGAAAACATATACCTACATAAATGTTGGAAATAATATAAACCTTTCTATTCTACATTTTATTACACACCAACACAAGTCTGTGTGTAATGCATGTTTTATTATGATGCATGTCAACGAGGCAAGTCGCCGTCGTGGCGGGTGACGGAAGCTACGCTCGCTACGAGGACTGCTACGTCGTAGCAACACGCTACGTATATTTGGAGAGGCGAGAGTAATTTTCTACGGGCTTTAACTTGTAATAGAAAAACGGTGTCGGTTTAAGAGAATCTTTGTTAGCAAGTAAAACATATTACAAAGATATAACAGCAATCAATAATCGCGCAATTAGTTAAACAGTCATTATAGTCTAGCTACTTTTGAGAATTTGAACTTAAACAAAGTTTCAAACATTTTGAAAATCGATTTGTTATAAACCGCGTTTCGCTTTTGTTATCACAACAGCGGCAGTAGGTATGGAATTTATTTAAACCACAGGTGTTATACGGGACATGCAGGTACACCAAACGTAGCGTTACTTTCTGGATCAACGAGGGCTTAATTTGGACAGGTGACTGGCAGCAAAACCCCGAACACATAGCTTTTATAAAATATTTGAACAGAGACACGCCGGCCATGTAAAAATTTGAACTTTATGAAAACAATTTGGTTAAATCTTTGTCAAAATTGCATAGTTCATTCTAAGTACGTGATTCATGAATACTGAGTGCTAGCTATCATCGTACGAGACGAGTCGCTATTATTCATACAAATTGAAACGTCAATACTAAAATAACAAAATTGCTGAAGCCATTAGAAGCGAGATAAATAAAACGAAAATTTTAGCAAAAAAAAAATGTTTTTTTTTTGGCGACATGTATTTGCAAAATTAATCTAAATTCGTGAGCAAAGTTAAGAATGTTGGTGTTCACGTCGAAACATCTTCAAATTCCCAGCTTTTAATTTTGGCATATTATTGCCATTGAAAGGAAGGCACTTTATTATGAGGAACGTTTTTAGAATTATTCGAAGGACGGAATTCTATCGGCGCCCTCTTTTATTAATGGCATTTACAGGCGGATTGGAGCACGCACAATCTTTATTTTATTTATTTTGAAATAACTCCCTTTGACACGCCTTTATCTGGTAATGGGCGGGAACTGGTTTATTATTTATTTTATTATACAAGTGCTTGGTTTGGTTTGTAAATAAAGCTAGCTTCAAACTATAGCGCAATAGAATTTTATCATAATGTTCTTTGTCATCAAGTTACCATTTTTATAACCACTCAGGCAAAATGAAACTTTGATGACTTCAATATAAAAAAATAAAACCTAAAAAAGCGATTTGCAAGTTAAATCGCAAGTTTCAGACTCACTCTCAATCTCAAGCCATTACAGAACGTTTTTATTTCGAACTATGAAAGTGAAAGGCTTTCTGAATGAAGGTTCTATTCAAAAAGGTTCGCCTACGTGTGAACTCGATGGTAGCTGTCGAGTTCATGAGTCAGTGAATGTAGTCTCCGGAGGCTTTGTGGACGTGACACTGTTACTCCACTGCCTCTGATTGTCGCTCAAAATTTTGATGTCTTTTCATTTCTTAACGAGTTTAGTTTAAGCTGTAATTGAAAGAAAAAAGAAGAAACAAGCTGATAGCAGTATACCAAATCATAATCTTCTAGTAATATTGTAAAAAAAAAACAATAAATGTAGCTTAAACAAAGACAATTTACAAACAACGGCATATATATCTTTTGTGTTTACGCTCCTACCAGTTTGTGTATTCCCATATAAAAGTTGTATGAGTATAATACACTGGAGTCGGTTCTTACATACATGCTCAACATAATTTACTTGCTCATACTAATGTGGGCTATAAATGTTGGTGAAGTCTAATAACTTTGGGCTAAATGATAACTCTCGCCCAGGTCAGGTTAGTAATTGTTTTGCTGCAGGAGACATCGCCTAACTGGCTGGCAAACTTCCAATTCCACGTGACTCCACAGGTCCATAAAAAAATGCATTTTTTTTAAACATAATCAATACACAGCTACACTGCTACAGTAATCGGCTTCCAATCTCATACTGATTATACTTGTACATGAAAATCCGTAAAAGCCTATCAATGTAAAGCCTCTCGCGTCTACCTGAAAACGCGATCAACCGAATCTAATTTTGAGTGGGTACCTTTGCCGGTCAATAAGTACCGAGTTTTATTTTTGGGGTAGTCACTGAGTTGGGTTCACGCTAGATAATATAATTTTCTCAGGCTAAGTTTCCCTTGTTCTCAACTTTTCGGGTACTATCGAGTATGATACCTACATATATTTGCCAAATAAGGTATTATTTGATAATAATAATATGTTTTCATCATCATACTTATCTGTGATCGTAAATATACCTGCTTATTTATTACTTTTTCTCTACATTCACAAACAAGGGCGCAACGGAATCCGCCAGATACAGTTAGTATGATCAAAATAGCATGTCCTTCTAGTACCAGAAAAAGCTACAATAATGTCGATAATTCTTCTGACATTTAGTGAAGGAAATTTAACCTTGTATATTTCATTAATTCATTGGAGAATATATACGAGTGCCAGAACATTTGCGTGGCATAAAATATAATAGAGCAGAACATGTATTATGATTTCAGCCCACACATGATATCTAATAACTCGGAATATGATATATCACACAATGTAAATGAAGGCATAAATTGTACGCGAACGTCGATAATTTCGCAGATACTGGTAGTAATAGCATGGTTAGCCTGGAATTTCCAGAAATCATATATTTCATTATTGCCAACTTAAAATATGTAATACCTACATATATAATGTTATTTTAATTGACGTCTGTTCGTATAGTAGGTACTACTGCTGCGCAAGGGATCTCGGGTTCAATGCCCGGAATCATTTGGTTGGTTTGAGAAAGTTTCACAAAATTTAGACTTAACATGATAAGGTATCACTTATAACCTTGTTAAAACCATTCGAGCGGGAATTTTGCAGGGTTTGAATTACCAAATATATGAACCAGAAACGATAAAATGTTATTATCCTAAAATTCAGCCATAACCGACTGTGGATAAGGGACATTTCTTCCCCAGTATTAAAGTCATTGGGTATGACTGTAATACCGTAATGGAGAGCTTTCTTCTTTCCGTTTATTAAATGAGGAATTCTTTAAAGCTCTGGATCCACGGAGTAAAGAAAGATTAGCGGAGATGCCATAATGCAGGTAGATCAGGCACCTTCTTCTAGGTCAAATAGGTATGGCAGGCATCACCAAAGCGATGAGTTACGAGTGGACTAACGAGGCGTTCGGACTCTTTGAGGCATCTGTCAACGATTTTTGGTATTACAAAAAATGGTCCGGTCCAAGTAACGTTCCTCGTCTCCCGCACACCCGCATTTTGGCGTGCTACTTTCTCAAGAGTTTTCCGTTATGGCACCTCCGCTAGTCATTTTGCTCTCCATGTTAGGACCATTGTGGCGCGGGTACAGTGGGTGGAGCAGTAGTGAGTCACGTGTAATCGAATCCCGGCTTGTGTTAGACGCACATCGAACGCGAACCCTCCCTATAATTGATTCTTGCCTGTTTATAAATAGGGCAGCTCCTATTGTATGCGTGAAAAGAAATACCTACGTATGTTTTTCAAGTATTTAATGAAAGGTCAGAATCTTAAGAATAAAATCTGTAGGTAGAACGTGACTATTCATACAATAGACTGAATCAACCATTTTCTGTGTGATTCTTGCAATTTATACTCTAAATTCTCTCCTATAATTTAATAGAATTGACCTGCATAAAGTATTGGAAAGATGAACGAATCCTACACCCTAAGGTGAAACAAATTCAAATAGTTCATGAACACGAAATAAGGTAATTCAATTTGCAAAATAAATACGGTTGACCTGCTCCGTGATTCTTGTTACACCTATCGATAAAATTTGTATTAGTGTAGGAATCAATATTTCTTCGATATTGTAAAATATGTATGTACTCCATCTTTATTGGTTCAGTGTCGACGGACATGTGTCTCCAACGTGACAAGGGCCGCGGTCAACCGCCCTTAGACGCCCTCTGTAGCCTACAAATTGTGGGCGAAGTGAAAACAGGTTGACGAGAGGAGAGTACGCACGCAATCCTTTCTTCCAAAATCCTTTCGGCCCGAATTTAAAAGAAACCCTTTTAGTGAACGCTTGCGTAACTTGGGTTCCTAAGAAAGCCGTTAAAGCGTTTCGATCCGCGAGAACATGAATAGCTTATTGAAACTGCTAATGATTTTTGTTTTGTTCTTGTTGAAAATATTTTTGCTCTCTTCTGGGCTTTGTAACAATGACTGGTTTGTACATCTTTCGGTGATGCGAACAATAAAATCCATCTTGCCAACCTACGTAAAAGTATGTACGAAAGAAAAAGGTGTAAACACCTCATAAAATTCGGCGAAGAGTAAATGCGTACTTACAAAGTTCCATTTCGTCACTGTGACCTTCTGATAAAATAACTGTGTCCTTCTATAAATATTATATTGCCTGTTTATATTTTTATTACTTTATTTAACTTTTTTATTACAGTTCTCGCAGTTACTAAAAACTTAATTGTTTTACTATTTTATCGAGGCACATGCTCTTGTCTGACAGGATGCAGATAAACTAAACTAAAAGAGGAGTGACCTTTTATAGTAAAATAAAATATTCTGGGTGTCCAACTCTTTAGGCCGCTTTTACATTACCGTAATAAGTCCTGTGAATTTATTTTATGTGTACAGATTTATTGTAACCGTGTTCGGATTGTGTGTACTATATACTAGGTAACACATTTCTGTCTGATTACTATACCTTTACCTATGACTGATATTCAGTACGTTAACAGCATTCTGGTGTATCACTTGTGTCTGAATTACCTAGGTACCTATTCTTACAAAATGTGAAACGCTTCTGTCAAAAAAGAAACAGGTTTTTTTCCAGTTACAAATGTAGCCTTCTCGTGGTAATAAGTAGTACAAATTACAAGCAGCAAAAAATTATTCAGAACACATGTAATCTAATTTAAAACAAATAATATAGATAATCGGGAGTCGTACCCGTGCTACTACAAAACGAACACAACAAAACAGTTTTAGTAGACCATCACCATCCGGTCACTGCATAAACAAACAAACATTTCATTGGCATCCTCAGTAATGTTCAATTTATTGTCTCATCAACACTCATTGCCTCAGTTGCGGACATTAACGTCGCATGTAATCAAAGTTCGGTTATTGCTTTCACAATTCTGTGTGCTTTGGTTTTGTAGAATGCAGGAATGTTTCGGCTGAATAGATTGCTCTATGCTGCGAACTTTGCCGGTCATTAATGAACAGTGGGTGCGAGAGGATTAAATTGGCGATTGGATTGTCAATTTCTCTGTGAACTTTACGGCCGAATAGTCAAACAGCACTCGATTTTTCATCATTCTGTCACTGTCACACTAAAGTAAACAGCTACGACACAGACTTTTAAGAAAGACTAAACGATATAACGTTTGTGTATTTCAAGGTAAGCCTCGTAGTATACATTTCTTAAAAGAACACGTTTGAAAGTAACGTTTCTGTAACGGTCAAAATAATAGTGGTAATAAATAGTAACAATAGTTCGAATATTTCTTCGTAGACTTGTTAAAATATACTCATTTTACTTATCCCTATCATCGTGTGAATTAGTGGAACTTTCCAACGGGTAAGCAATCTAAACTTTTATGAACAAAGTTTGCGGAAGGGACGTGACGCACGAACAACTTAAATAAATAATTTCAGTCAAGCGTTGAATTTCTTACGTTAAGTATTTGTAGCTAAGAGGAGGTTTTAGTTAAAGAGAATCTTATCTTAGGCTCGATCTATTTCTGTGATGTAAAACAAACGTAGGCGTTCCGGTTCGTAGCATTGACCGACCCGCGATCGTTACTATAATATTATAATGCAAATAAATTAATATTACTCATTAATATTAAACTGTAATTTTAATTGGTGCCTTTTTAATAAAATATCTATTAGCTAAAAAGTTAAGTTTCTAACTTAGGTCTTAAATATATTGTATAATTTGAAATGTATTATCCTTTATTTAAGTAAATATACAGTATATTAATAGTAATAAGTATTTTATTAGTTAATATTTGTTTTACTTTTAACTTATCATTATGGGTATTTGGAACAACATTGAGCTAATTTTAAAGCGTAAAGCAGCACATTTAATAAAAGTGCTTCGAATATTTTCCACTTTAATTTATTTTTAGAATTCATTACAGCCATCGTTAAACAGAATTCCGGAAATTCCTTACAATGATTGCGAGTCTTAAGTGCTGAAGTTTCGTGTTTCCTCAGCGGAGTACGGATTTGTTGTACATAGGCGTCAAATTGTCGGCAGTACAGTGAATAATATAATCGATTCTCGTAATATTGCTAAAGGTCATAGCTATAACTGTAGTACCTCATATTTTTTATTTATCTTCCTTAAATATACCAAACGAATTTCATTCTCATGAATGTAGCAGGATTCTTCCAGAAAAAAAAAACAGCTCGGTAGAATTATACAGTGCGCTTGTAATTACAACGCTTTCATGAAAGTCCAAGCCGTTTGAAGAACACTGTTCGGTGAATGTAACGTGCATTCATGTTCCTTATCTGCTACTGAAATCCCGTCGGCTGGTACGGATGTTTTTTTTTGTTTTTCTAAGACATCGATGACTAGGGGTATGTGTGAAGTATAAAGAGAATATATCAAATCTAAATATTGTAATTGGCAGCGAGAGTAGAAGGTAAACTTTTACTGCGAGGCAAAACAAAATATTTCGTTATACAATGTATTTAAAAAAATGTTACAAGCAAATAAGCAGAATAAATTCTCGGCAAAACTATTGTGTATAATGTTTTGATCTTGAATTGCTCACAAATATATTAAAGTTTCTTTAACGACCTGCCAAAACAAATGGGAAAATCTTATCTCGTTTTATTCACAACCTCCCACAAAATCCAGTTCAATTTTCTCGTTTGAATAAAATATCAACAAAAACACAAATTGGAAAACTAATATATTCAGTCAGAATATATATTATTTTGCGACCCTTATTTCTACGCTATTATCTGCATGGATTTATCCAATCACATGAATAATGGTAGTGGAAATATCATTGTCCATACAGACTTCAATAATCCATTATTCTTTGACTATCTCGGAATAGCGAAATGATAAATAACGTCAGTAGAAGATTCAACGAGAACTGTTTTGAATTTTAAAGTAGAAGATATCAAGCAATCGGATGTAGCTGCGCGCTGTTTCAGAGCTATTTGTAGTGCAAACAGAATACTTTATGACGGTTCTTCCTGACACCAAGTTTTCCTACATCACTAGAAAGCCGCCCGCTTCATAAATAACCAACTATATATCTAACCGCTACCATTGATTGATATGATTAACAATGTAGTTCAGCTATCTTCATGAGATATGCGGGATGAAAGGAGTATGACGAAAAATTATAAACTCGCCCTTTATCATATTTAATTCTCGTTTGACGATAAATTACAGTCTTTACCTGCATGTAGAGTGTTATATAAAAATGATTGAAATATTAAAGTAGGACTGATGAACTTTATTAAATAAATTAAAATAAACAAAAAATTTAAACGCCATAGAAAAATACAAAAATCACAAAAACGTCAAGTTGTACGGGCCGCCTTTAGTGTCAACTCCAGTTACACGCAATGCTTGGCTGTGAAGCTTCTCATAGCTTATTATTCTTAACTCAATGTCGCCTTGGTGAAACAAACGGAGTCACATACAGCATAGTTAATTTGGTAGACCCTGTGATCGACACATCGACAGACGGTTATTCTAAAGCATCATCATCTCTTCCAATATGCTTTTTGTAAAACAGTTGGCTTGCGAGTGAGCACGTGAGACCGGTGGAATCTGGTTCTATGTTTAACTCCCTAATTATGTTATTGGTGATGAGCATTGAGAAACGCTTTGCTCGATATCCTCCAAGCGTTGCAATGTGTGTGCCGAGGCCCATCGCTCCGATGAAGGAGCCGCTGGGATCTGCAAGCATTCGTATCTTTCCTCTCGTATCATGTTTAGACGCCCATGCACCCATCACGTATGGATCATTGACCGAAACGCATACGATTTCATTAATACCTTCTTTTTTCATTTGTGAAGCGAGCTTTATAAATCCTGGCAAGTGTGTTCTCGAGCAGCCGGGGGTGAAAGCGCCAGGCACGGCGAACATGACTACATTCTTTCCTAACACTAAATCCGGCATACGTACTGTGTTGGTGGGGAAGTTCTCGTACAATTCACTTTGTGGCAGACCATCGCCAATTTGTATGAGTTGACCACGCGTGTGAACTCCATGACCCCCTGCATTCTGTGCCAATAATTTTGTTTTAAGAGAAGCGATTTTTTTTGCGAGGAACATTTTTAAAAATGTTTTATTTACAGATTTTTTTAATAATTCATCAGAAAATAAATTTTATGGACCGAAACGTCTAAAATGACAGTTCGGCACGTATTTCTTCGAGACTCTTTGTAAGTGGCCTGTATAATCATAATGATGTCATGAATTTCCAGAATAAAAACTCTAGAATGGATTTGAGTTTTAAAATAACCATTCGCGGTACAACTATAATATACATATTAATATGAGTTTATGCTATTATATTTAAAACGCAATCCGATTACTTAGATTCACGTATTTTCAAGCTTAGCTAATTAGGAGCTATCTACACAGGTGCACTTAGGACTTATGAAGACTAAGATTTCACGTACAAAATTAAGATTTGCGACCTACATATAAGCGCTTCACTTTGTGGAATATTTCACGGTATACTCGTGTGACGATCAGACCTTTGACGTGCCCTAATTAATAGAGTCTGGTCTGTAGCAGCTGTCGGTGATCATGTATGGCAAAATAGAGGTAGGGACAATCCATTTCTTTCTATTCACACTAGTTGGTAAGTTCTGTTTTTGTTTCTTTATGAATACTGGTACCTCTTGTACAGTAATAGACTCCGTCAGTAAAAGTACTCTGAATAGTTCATACGATTTTGAAAGTCTAAAACTAGCTTGTTGATAATTTCCTAATTTGTAATCATGGCGAAGGCGATATTCAATTATTCGATCCTTGTAACTATAACTATCCTACTTATATTATAAATGTGAAAGTTTGTGAGAATGTATGGATGTATGTTTGTTATTCAATCACGCAAAAACGGCTGGACCGATTTGATTGAAATTTGGTATGTAGATAGGTGATAACTTGGATTAACACATAGGCTACTTTTTATCAACACTCCACGAGGGCGAAGCCGCTGGCGAAAGCTAGTATTATATATGGCGTGTTTGAAGTTAGTTCAGTTTACAAATATTGGCCTAATCCATATATTACATGTACACGCACATATCAACGCTTTCCAATTAATTGTTGCGAAGTAGGTACTCGCAGGTATTATTGATTTCGCGATTAGTATTGAATGATGTAGGTAATTCTATGTACTGAATCACTTTTATAGGCAAAAAAGTGTTTAAATCACATTGGTTATAAACAGGCAGAGAACAAACTTGTGAAGTTGTTGTAGGTACCTATTTGGCAGAAACTAGCCACAAAACATAACAGATATGTAAATCTTGTTAAGGCAGTTTTGTTGGCGCTAAGATTTGATTACAATTATTAGCAGACTTTGATTTGCTCGCTTGGAGAAGTGAAAATGATGCATTTGCATATTACATTCGGTGACTTTGTTGAAGCAGTACTGCGTTAAAGTGAGCCAGTTGGTCAGTAATTAACAGATTAAGGTTGAACGTTGGAATACCAGGGGCCCGATTCTCCTAAGTTAATAATGTCAAAATTGAATAGAAATCGAATCGCAATATGATCGCTATAGCAGTTTTAACCATACGCTTCAATTGTAATCGAGTCGGGATTGGATCGCAGTCGAATGTGAATCGTATGTTGTTTAAGTAAAATTAGGAGAATCGGGCCCCAGTGCAATAGCGCTTTTATACGAGTAGATTTAGCCACGTGTATACGTTCAGATGTTGTACTTACGTGAATCTTTAAAAAAAGTGTCTATGGGGTTTCTTGTCAGTTCTTCTCCATGACACCCGGTCCTTGGAACCGTGCAACTAGTTTGATGTTTCGAAAGAGCTTTTAAAGGCTTATTTGACATTGTGAGCGCGCGTTTTTGTCGTCGTTATGCGCGGAAAATACGGTAGTTTGACAGGGCTGCATCTTCATCATAATTATTTGCTCTCGAACTTACCTGGAGAATGCCTCATAGTTAAACACACAAGTTCAACAGGGTTGTAAGTGGGTTACTGAGAACATTGCGTAACCGGAACACCTTCGTGTAAATACTGGCTCTGTATCATTATTGATTTCTGCAATCGATGCGATGTCAAAGGAATATGTACTGTTTCTGGGAAACCGAAATAAAATGGCAACGACAACATCAACTTGTTTTATTTTCACTATATTCACGTGCGTGCATTTTAATCAAAAATACTGAGTAAGGCAGAAGCTTTATCAAAATGTACCGAAATAAATATTTCGTAGCATTATGAAAATGAAATAGATATGGGATTGAACTAAAAAAGATTACTAACTTCAGGTATTGCATTATGAAATTGCAACAGTTTTGGGTGAAAATGTTTGCGCTTGTTTTTCAATTATTGTCGGCCAATTCGTCTCATTGCTACCGTATTCATGACCTAGAGAATAAAAAGTAACATTCTTTTATGCTGTTATTTTGTTTCTATAGTTTTGTTAGAAGCCGTTTGTACTTGAAACCAATTACGTTCATTTTACCAAAACAGATATTTCTAAATTACTTTTTCGAATGTTCGCTTCATTGTTCGCTGTGGCGCGCCAAGTCTGAGAATGACAATGCTGTTGTCAACAATTGTTGAACACAGCGGGGACGCGTATATGAGTGAGTGGAATATTCTCCTTATTTCATTTCTACTGAATAGTGCTAAAATAAACATCACATGTTTTCCGTTTACTCTTGCTTCGTGGAAGCTTTGGAAATGTTTTTACTGGCTGTTTTCCCGTGGTTTCGCTAATGTTTTGGTGGAACTTCTTCCAGTTTCATATAAATAAGGGATAAAATATAGCAATATGTTACTCAGGGAGGGTGTGCCTACACAACAATGAAAGAATTTTCGGGTCAGTAGTTTCGGAGCCTTAAGGGTATAAACAAACAAACAATGTTTCCTCTTTATTATATTAGTATAGATGTAGATAATATTGATATTGGCATTATTTGAAAGCTGCCTGTATTAGTAAAATATTATATGAAACTTTGTACGGTAGAGAATTATTTTACTTATAAAGTAAATCTTTGTACCTAAATATTCTTGGTAGCCTAATTTCCCAGAGGATCGAGACTTATTTTATTAATGAGCACGTTAGCAGTAGACAAGTTCTCAAGTCCCATTACACATCTACAGATTATTCCCGAGAGATCCACATTTACCAAGTGACAGTCGGATCAGGGAATATGTATCGTATATGGACTATTTTGACTAAAATTCTGCCTAAATGAATCTGAATTTGAATAGGTTCCATCCCGTCATTGTTTGTGTTTTCTACGAAATGTATTCCTAAAATAGCTCATGCGAATGTATGAACTAATTGATAATAGATATGAACACATTTCCTGGGAAATCCATACATTTACTATTCAATCAATCGGCAATTGGAAATGTAGGTAATGTGCATATTCGCGATGTCAGTGGGCTATAAAGACTTCGTAATTTTTTAAAACAAAACAACCCAGAAACCACCCAGGTTTTATATCTTTGAAGTCAAATTTGCTCATTTCCTTCGTAATTTAATGAAAATTAGGCATGCATCAAGTTTGCATCCGTATTTTCAGCCCTCGTTTGGCAAAAAAAGTTAAATTAAAAATAATTTTTACTCTGAATATTTTCACGTTGCTTCACATCCTGTCTTTGGAATGTTTAATTACTGTAAAGCAGTTTTCGAGAGGTGAAGAGCAAAAAGCGGTTGTGAATGAAACGCCCCACTTTCGGAAGATCACTTCAGTTTCCAACGATTTTTCATCCTTTTTAACGAAATTTCTGATTCGTTTAAATGATTCTTAAGCTTGAAAGACTTTGTTATACACGTTTCCAGCAAGGAGCCAGAAGATAAGGCGATGGAACCTTTTTTCTTGTACATTTGAATCTATCTACCGCTGCATATTAAATCGCGCCTTGATTGGAAATACATACGTAGGTGCAAGCAGGTACGTAATATATTAGATACCTCTTTCAATACTTATGGTTAAACAAGAAGCCTATAAAATGCCACGTAACATGGTGGTGATATAACAAATGTAGATCAAGACCTTACTCCTGAAGATGTAATTTGATGCAGTCAATGCGTATTAATGTGCCCAAGCTACGTGACTACCAACGCAAATAGTTCTCATCTTCAGTTCCTCGGTATAATGCATATATTTCTATTCATAGCGAGTCGGCTAACAGCGTAATGACGTATGCACATTGCGCTCTTAATTAATATAGCTGCGTAGAAAGTGTGTTAATACGTGGTACGTCGTGATTACTAATTTATTACAAGGCTAAATTGGTTCCATTTAACCTATTTTTAACTGACTTAAAAAAGTTTCTCAATTTGGCTTGTAAATTGTATGTGCGCGAACCGATTTTGGTTTTTTTTTTTCAGTATAGTATTTGTTAGATTCAGGAGAAAGTTTTAGGTGCATTTACTGTAAGAAGACGGCTTCTTTTTTTTTGTAAAAAAGCTTTTTGTACTATTAAGGCCATAAAGCAACAAAAAAGTAAAACATAGGTATACTTAAGTACATAAAAAAGTTCGGGGTGGGAATCAAATGAGGTAAAGAAACATTTTAATAAATAACACACGATTTATGGCTGCAGACATGGAAAAACAACGGTTGTTATAAGTTTCGTGCTTATGTCTGTGGCTCAGTGGCTCCCTAAGGTACGGACCGCTGCGTTTTTGTTTCAACATCTATGTAGATTTACCACATCTACAACTTTTTTATATAAAATAACTCTCCTTGTTTATGAATACGTCCAAACACAAAGAGAGTTATGAATATAAAAATAAACGACTGGTTTAATGATTATTCATATTATTCATATTAATTTATTTCCATTCCATTGATTGTAGCTACTCTGACTCAAACCGATAAGAATTTTATAATTAGGTACCGCTATCAATGTTAACTTTAAACAACATAAACAAGCCTAATTAATGTTTGTTTAAGCGATGGCCACATAATTATGTAAGTGGATCCATTACAGTGAATAGTTGGCCCGTTAGTTGTGACGTCACCGCGTCTATGAGATAACTTTGTGTTTGGCACGCGAGTTATGTTGAAGTACGAACACGAACAAACAACGTTGCTCGTTTTAATGTCAAAAGGGAACAAGTTATAACTTGTTTTCATAGCGTTATGTCGAGAGAAGTTCAATAATAAGGACACTAGACAACGTCTGAAGGGCAGACATCTTTATTATCAAAATGTTGTCCTTAACGAAAGGCATATTCATCGTAAACTTTTCTATGGTTACAATATATAGACGATGATATTTATAAAGGTTGGCTCGAAATGCCTTGAATCGATTTTTGTACTACTTCCTATCCCAATGTATTAATTATACTTCAGTATAAAAGATATTAAGTTTTGTATTTCTCATTTCGAGCTCGGTCAACACTGAGATGGTTTTCGCGAGTATCATGGAGCCACTAGGGCAAGTAAACATTCCGAAATGTTTGGATAGCTTAGACTATTTGGCAGCGCGCTGCTGGTATTAATTACAACTCATATCGTTTCTACAGCGGCTGTATTGCAAAAGTATTGAAGATTGTTGATTTTTGAGACCTCCATTTCATTTATTCATTGGAGTTCTGAGCTCAAACATACGTTATCATACATTAACAGTTCTTGTCTATAGCAGAGTGTTAGATGCAATTCTCATGACAAATAGGAGACCTATATTATTTATTATGCTAATTTTATGATCTTATCTCGTACGCTGTCAAATAAAAAAAAAGTTAATGCCGGATAAGTATATACTCGAAAACCCGACATAAATATCTTAAATCTTCTATTTCTTTTCTACAGTTACTTTTAGTTGTACATTTTTCTTATTGCAAAGGGGAAAACGTTCGCCGACGGAGGAAAGTTATAAGTTCGTTACCGTCCCCAATGGATTGAATTTTATTGTGCTATTCATTTATTGCGAGTGAAGACCGGCGGCCGGATTTGTGGTTCCGGGACAGACCATGTCTTTAGTTGTAGTGAAAGTTAGTTTTGGGAGGGATTTGTGGTGAAATGTTGACTTTTTATTTTTGTAGTAAATTGAACAAGCACATCTTAGTAAGATACTGGATATTTTGGTCTCAAGACGGCGGCGTCAAGATGTGTTTTGTAGTTAATGGCAAACGAGACGGGCATACTTCAGTAGCTCAGGTCGCAGGGAAATAATACAGTTAAAAAAACCTTTTAAAATCCATTTTTCATCAAAAGTTATCGTCTGTAAACTAATAAGCTTTCTTTTGTGAAGTTCTGCAAATTAATTAATTGCATCGAAAAAATGTTTGTGGAGATAAGTGAGTATCGCTCTTCAAATATTTTCTTAGGTGTACTTTTTCTATATCAAAGGTATCCAATCAATTTGTAAAATAAACTCTGAAGTTTTAAATCAGTCTCGTAATTGAAAAGTTTTTGTAAATTTTAAACCGACTTTGATGGAGACCGAACCTTATTTTGTAGTGATTAAGGTTTTAAATTGTGTTGTGTAACTTGAGGTAATTATTTTTCGTGGTAATATGTCCTGAGGGCACGCTCAATCCAAAGATAATAAAATTCATTTTGCCCAACATTTTTGGTTTATGGCTAATGTTAATTTAATTTAGGATATATATGTATAGGTATGGCTTACATCTTACTTATCCGTACGTTTATTTAGAGGTATGTTCCTCAATCATGCTTCAACGGTTAAACGGTTTATTTTCATGTAACTTGGCAGTAATTTAACTTTTACATCAGAATAATACGAGTGTTTCGTTTCCTCGGAACACACGTGCGGAAGCTTGTAAATACAGAGGTACATGTACAAAAATAAGAGCCAAATTAATTACAAACTACAAGACTACAATTAAAAATTGTTTCATCATTTATATAAAGACGATTTTTCTTCAACCATTGTCGTACATTACAAACTAAACCCGGATCTTAAACTCATCCGGATCAAATATTCATTTATAAAATGGTCCATTCTACTGTCCCGTCCTTCCTTCTGAGTATTTTACATTCACCACTGTGCTGATTGCAATTTGTAGTTTACCCAATCTATGTAAATTTTATTCTACGTTTTAAAATGGTAATCGTCAACTGCGTGGTCTGTACGGAGGGTTCTATTGTGGAATAGCATGATTTTTCAGCTTCACAAAGTCACGCTTTTACAGCTATTCTCTATAAAAATACCTAGTTATTTACCGCTTTGTTCTATGTGTCCATATTTTTTTTACAATGTAAATAAGTCTACAAGGTTTAAAGTAAACATTCAATCCAGTAAGTAGGTACAGTGCCAATCTTGGAACGTGTGAAAGTTACAGATTTGGAAAACGACTTCAGTGGAAAGCTTGCTACTTTAATAAATATTGAATGTGACAAACGGCTCCGACGTGCAGGAAGAAGCAGCACTTGACTGGTTTACTGTAAAATGTAAAAGTTGTCACAAGTAGCAAGTCGTTAGCGCGACAGTGACGCGATATTAAATCAACTTTGACCCGGCGCCGGCGGCGTGCAATTTGTTGAATTCAGCGCAAGTTTGCTGGCGTAAAGCCAACTTCACAAACAAACAGTTTCTCAGAGAGTTTCCTAAATAAAACTTGGCTCTCGTTGATCGAATGGAGCCACTCAAAGTGATATTTCTCGCCGAAATTTCAGGTAAACGCAGATGTTATGCATCGGCAGGCTGGAGTATTTGCATTTATCCAATTTACATGTTAAACTGGATTTGGCGTTCTGTATGGCCGCAATCAGGATTCTGTTTGAAAACGCTTTTAATGGCGTACCGTGATCACCTGTGGAGTCGCAGCACTTTATTGGCAGTTTGCCAGCGAGCGGCGGGTAACCTGCCGCTACAAACAATTATCTGGTAATCTGACCTGGAAGTAATTTACCAGGAAACTATTAATTTTACACTCGAGTATTATAAGTAACAGCTTATTAGCATAATTTCCCACCCCTTCATGGGTGGGAAATTATGCTAATGATAAATTACGCAACCAAATTATGTTATAGCAACCATTTAGTTTCCCTGATTAAGGGTCATAAATCATATCCTCTTACGTCAATCGTTTATACCTTCAATTGCGTAATGGTAAATCAAATTCAAGGAAATTCAGTACTAGTACATAACTGATTAATTGATTGATTCCCGGAGGACAAACACTTCATCCCATTATGCTTACATTATGTATTGGAGCAAGATTTGGGTTGACATATTCAGTCACTGGCAACAGACGTCTACTTAATTAAGTTGAGATCAATGGTATTAAAGCAATTTTACTTAAAAACCTTATACAGAGCAGAGTATTTTTATGTCATTATTCAAAGTACGAAAGTTAACGACTGTCTGCATCAAAGTACAAAATGGAAGAAAATAACAAGGCTCTCCAACAATTTTTAAGTCGATACGAAAAAGTTATGAAGTATCGGAAAAAACGTTTCTTTCTCCCGAAGTTTTAGGTGTGTAATAAAAGTCAGCCATTCGGCTTAAATGATCAAACGTTCAGTTAATGACAAAGTGAAACGTTATTTGATAAAGAAAACGTTTTTGTTTTCTCTGAAGTGAGATAGATATTTTAAATATCTTATGCAGCAGAATAGAATATATGAAAGTTCTTTTTTCATACAATGTAGTTAATATATATGATTAGGTTATCAATGTTATTTTTTGAACCACCTGTATTCTGCCAAACATGTGGGTTTTACCTTATTTATAAAGTTGACGTACATAAGTGAAACTTGAAGTACGAGGAAAATAAATTAACACTACAACAGATACTCTGAAAAACAACAACGTTTGTAGGACGCCTTAGCTAAAATGAAAACATTCGTTGTCAAACATGTACATGTACATTGTACATGTACAATGTGTACACATAGACAAAGAATTTCAGTGTCGGCAAGCATTAATCATAAAATGATGACCACAACAGACGAGCTCCCGGTATGCAGTTGAGGATGAAATGAGATACCACCGCGAGCAGTTCGCTTGCGGGCAATGGCAGTACATAAATACAAGCATGTCTTTTACAGTATGAAGGTAAGCAGAAACAACAAACTCCATATGGTATATTATGTTGGTATGGCCTAATTTGAAAACGAATGAAACATATTGCTCTAGTTTTAAAAAATGTCGAGTCCATATTCAAAATCAAATCAAAATACCTTTATTTTCAGGCTGCATTGACCTTAAAGACTAAAATACATAATACATTTTGAAAACATTACTTATCATTTATGGTAACCATGGCAATTTATCGAGCTGATTAAGTTCAAGCTCGAAACCTGGACCATAGACAGATGTTATTCATTAACTAACTTCCACCAACGCTTTCACGGGACGCAGGTGAACCTACATTCATAAATGAGCTATCTAACACTATATAATTTTTCAAAACGGTAAAGCAATTGCAGAGAATAGCGCGTTTAAGCCAACACACGAACTATTCAGCTTTATACTAAGTATAGATTCGTCGTAACATTAAAGATTTTTTCCGTTGCAGTTTGTTACGCATTTATAGAATTTTCAAAGATTCTTCGCTATTGTAATAGAATGTAGGGCCATTAGGAAATGAAAACGTTTCTAAGGTCTCTTCTAACAATCAGTAGCTATTGCAGTGCGAGCTCATTCACAAAGACTTGCGCTTCGGAGACGACACTCACTGCCTCATGAACGAAACTACAAACAACTTTACGTGTGTGCGAACCTTTTTGAATAGAACCTTCATGTTCATTTCGAAGTGTTTGCTAAAGAGGCTTTATTCTTTATAGCCCGGAACTAAAAAGTTCATAATTTATTATGCAGTGCAATATTTGTTGCAATTATATATAACTTGTTTATAATACTGATGTTTAAAAAGTGGAGCATTGGATACTGTGAGGACACGTTTTATGGTTAAAGAATGAACATTTATTATTTGTGAGATTCAACTAGCCATACATTTAGCTTAACAATATTTTCTTATTGTTTTATATTAAAAATTAAATCACTGATATTCATAACAAGAAATTGAAAATCTATATCAACAGTGGGTTAAAAAATCTTGTTCTTCATAAATGATAGCTGGAATATATTAATGTAAAGCTGATATGACTCGTTCAACCCTTCACTCCATCGACAAGGATTTATGTTTAAATTCCACGAACATGTGATGTGTTCTCTCACTCATAATTTTCCTTTACGACCCATTTCGTTCCATCCACATCCGTTATCGGGGACAAATTTTAAAATAACCGTCTTGTTTTTGTGCAAGTCTACCTATAGACCTTGTAAACTTTATGATTGATGATAGCACTTCTTTTTTCTCGCTGAGTGGTTTTTATTGTAATCGTTCGCACCATTTATTTATGTGGGGCACAATTATTTTTTCTAGAGGTAAAATTATGCTGACGTTCGTGAAATCTGTTGTCAAAACAAACTTATTTGACCTAAGCTAATTCTGTTCAAGAATATGTCGGCGTTGTATAACTTTACGTCGTCAGGCAGTAAATCTGCCATTAAACTAAAACTCCGAGAGTGACCAAATTTCGTAACTTTCGCTAACATTCTGACGAGGCTTAAATAAATTAGGTTAAGGAAGTTTATCTTCTTATGTTATTATATTATCTGCGTCTGCCTGCCAAAATATCTTTCTAGCGTGTAATAAGCTAATCCCCAAACGTGGTACACGAGCGGGGAGATTACCTTCCCTCGTCAAATATACGTAGCTAGTTGCTACGCCGTAGCGCCGTAGCGGTTACTCGTAGCGGGCGTAGCTTCCGTCGCTCGCCACGGATGCGGCTGCGTAGCGTTGACATGCATCGTGACATAATTCGCATTAGATTGAAACTCTCGTGACTAGCGAAGAAAATATATTTAATTTTAGATACTCATTTGCTACTTTATACGTCTCTAAAGGAAATTTCTTTCTTTGTGGGGAGATTTAAATCCTAACAATCATTTTAATCCCTCTTTACCATTGAACCTGATACCTAAAGCTTCGTTGTTCTTTGAAATCAGTCAAGTGAAACGCGAGCTGTTTCTAAAGAGATAGGACTAAAGCCAAGAATTATGAACTTCGAAGTTTTTGGCAACAAAAGTTTTCGAAAAAGGGATGACTCAATTCCACAGAGATTGAAATTACAGATCTGTTTAATTGAGTTCGATAGCACTGTGAAAGAAAATAAGTGAGATAAAATTGTCAGCTATCTAAATTAATATTATGAAAAAGTTAATTTGGCGAGCGACCACATAACCGAAAAGTTTTGGGGAAATTTTGATTAATTATTTTGTATTGAGCTATGTATAATTTGAAAATTAGATTGGTTTTTAGGCTAATTTTCTTTCAAGTACTGTTTGTATTATAAGTATGTAAATATTTTAGTGAAACTTTATATTTATCTACACTAATATTATAAAGAGGAAAACTTTGTTTGTTTGTTTATTTGGTTGTAATGGATAAACTCAAAAACTACTGGACCGATTTTAAATATTCTTTCACCATTAGAAAGCTATATTATCTCCGAGTAACATAGGCTATATTTTATCCCGGTGCGCGCAGTAGCTCCCACGGGACGCGGTGAAACCGCGGGAAAACGGCTAGCTAAGGTATATAATACACAGTAGTTTTCCAGAAATCCACAAAATTTTAATTGATGAAATAGACCTTTGTGTATGTATTGAAGAATAATATATTAATACCGTATCCTGAAGAGCGTGAACTATCAAAACATTTCTCAACCACAAAAATACCTCATTACTGTTCATAAAAACACTTTCTATAAACCAATTATCTTCTCAACAAATCACAGTTATTGCCTTATCCCACTATCAAGTTACGGCAATCCGCAAATCCTCGGATAAGCAAGTTTTAGATAGACGGGATAAACAGTAATGCATACAGATTGTGTAATTGAAACCAACCCTTTCCGGATCCATTGTTACCCTCGAGGACGTATCACGAATATATATGACGTCGTTTATGAAGTATTCCACTTCTGTTAGAGTGGGTTTTAATTTGTATTAGTTAGAATCTAAATTTTTCAATGTATTAATTGTTTTATGAATATAATTACACAAATGAAACGTTATCCAGGAGTCCTCAACCGTTTGAGCTGTGGTTTGATAGTTACAGTTAGGTAGAATTGGAGATTAAGAATGACAATAGTATGATTATCATATTGAATTATGAAATAATACGTATATCTACCAAAACGATATAAAGTATTTTGCAAAAAAAGCGGGCACCTTTGCGAAATCTTGGTTTTAAAGACTTTACGTGTATTTCAAAGGGTTTTAATGACTATAGTATGTTAATAGCATCAAAAGGGTTAGCCAAGCATGCGTGAGAGTGTATTTTAAATTTGAATTTTCGAATTACTAAGAAATTGGTTAAACCTTGATTGAGACTAATTCCTGGTAGAAAGTTCGTCGGCGTTTTGAAAAGTTTTTGACGTGATTTTCAGAAAACTGATAATGCAGTTTTAATGAATGATTAATGTACCTTTCTGATACATCAAAAACATTTTGAAGAACTATCCGTATTTGATAAAAATTTCACCTGCTCTGGTAACATACTATAGTCATTAAAATACACGTAAAGTCCTTAAAACCAAGATTTCGCATAGGTGCCCGCTTTTTTTGCAAAAGAGTGTAGTAAACTATAGAAATAAAAAAGAGGATTGAGTGAGTTAATCATTACTCTATTTATTTATTTGATTGAAGTGGATTTAAAAGCCAATTACACAAATTGGAGAACTTAAGTGCAAGAATTACTTTGTCTTAATAATTCAACTTTAGCTTGTGTCATAAGATATTTGGTATCCAATAGAAAGGGAATGTCGAAACAAAATGTTCGACGCGGTTCGGAACATTACACAAAGGAATAAACTTGGAGCGGGGAAATAGATCAACCGTGTCCTCAAAAAGAAGTGAAGTGGAAAGTGTAAAACAAGGGTGGAAAAAAGGCTTAGGTACATATATGATTTCTTGTATCATTCCGGTAATATATTTTGAACACCACTATCGTCGTTCGTCGTTACAGCCTTTTTTTATCGTCCCATTGCTGGGCACAGGTTTCCTCTCACACGGAGAAGGATTGAGCGTTAATCACGACGCTTGCTCAATGCTAGTAGCAAACAATCCTAACTAATATTATAAATGTGAAAGTAACTCTGTCTGTCTGTCTGTCTGTCTGTCTGTCTTTCTGTCTGTCTGTCTGTCTTTTCTTCACGCCTATACTACTGAACCGATTTGTGTGAAATTTGGTACAGACATAGTTTGAAACTTGAGAAAGGACATAGGCTAGTTTTTATTACAAAAAAATATAAAAATAAAATTTATTTCGGACATATAGCGCCATCTATTGGTCAAACCAAAAATCACTATTCCACGCGAACGAAGTCGCGGGCAAAAGCTAGTACCAAAATAAATATAAAAATATTACCTATTCAACCTGTTGATAAATAAAACCAATGTATAGGGAAACAACGCATTTATATAACCCAACACGCGGTTGAGTTTGAAACTAAACTCGTTAAAACTACATATACACAAATAAACCCTTGCATCCATTTTCCACTCCTATGATATGCTTTATTTAAAATAATAACCATTATTTAAAATTGAATTATTAAAACAATAGCTTTTAGTTAGTTCACATTAGTTTTTTCTTTTCATTTATTTCATGTTTTAAGTACCTCGCTCCAAATGTAATGAATAGAACATAACGAAAGAAAAAAAAATGATGTGGTTGTGTATTTATAATAAACAACTTGAAGTGAAATAATAATAAGGAGTCTATTAACAAATATTAAACCGCATGGAACAGCTAGTAAAAATATTGCAAAGGTCATCCACAACTTACCTCAATAATTACTATTCGCTTTCTTATAAGAGTATAAGTACCTACATTCTAAGGAATTCTACGTCACGTTCCCGCATATAAAAACTGTATTACATACATATCTTCCCCACCTGGGTTAGATTACGGCGGGGCAGGTTCAATTCATCTCCATATCAAATTTCATCTGAGTCAATCTATCTATGCCGTATTTTATCGTCAAAGCGTACCAGTGTATATATGTATATAGAGTTACTTTTGGTATTCATAATATTCGTGGGATCCGATAGCTGTTCGAAGAAAGCTTGACTTGCATGTCAGCAGAATTAATATGATAATCATATTCTTGGCCTGTGGTGATCAGTGACCTGCTTCATTAAGTTAAGTAGGTAAGTATATGGCATAGTTATAACGTTACATGGATAAGACTTGTATAGAGTGAGAATTACGTTAATACTATAAAAAGAATATCAATATGATCCTGGAGTACTAACGGAATTCTGATTAATTTCGTTAAAAGTTTTATTTTTTAAACGCGTACTTTTTTTGTAATTTGCGATAGTTTCCGTAGTTTTGTGGTTACGAATGTAAAATTACAAAAAATACAAAGTTTTTTTTTATTTTCTAACAGCTCTTGGCATTTTATTGTAAAGTAGCATCACACAATGAATTTTAATAAGATACTTCATTATTACATTGCTTATTCCACAGTTTAAAAATAAAATCTAAACTCCAAGTCAGCCAACATTACAACTATGAAGAATTTCATTTTGCTATTCCGAGGTTGAAGCTGGAGGTTGGTACACATCACTGTTGTGCTACTTTATTAAATGGAATCGCGTCGGACATCAGAACGTTACACAAAAATTCTTTATTGTATATAACTAGGGTATAATATGATGTATTTCGTTATTTATTTACATATTTACTATAATGACAAAAATTTATGTATATCCTTTTAACGTGACGTTATGACAAAAAACGATCCTACTAACAAAAAAAAAACTAAAAAGCATCAAAAACTGTATAACTAGAGAAGTTAGATTGTTATAACTGTGTTTGCTATAAAGTTGATGACATCTTGTTATCCCTCATTAGGGATATAAGGTTTGCAGGAGAATTTAGATGGTATAGTTGAATATCATTTTGTAAATTATATCTCCGTGTATTAATTCTTATACAATAACCTTAAATTGAACTCAATTAACCCCTATTCTCATAATGCCGTTCAGGTATAGCAGGGACTGATAATTTATCTACCTTATTCATACATCAATTTACTAATACTTTCCTTATGATACAAATAAAGCCCACAAATCGACTGTTTTTTCTATCAGTCGTCGTCGAATCGAGTTGCTTAGAGACGAGCAAAGTCTTAAACACGTTTAGCGCTTCGCTGTATTTACATACAGCGAAGTTCCCTCTGGTTTAAGCTAATTGCGTGGCTGTGAAGTCCTCTTCTAAGTAATGGTGATCTTAAGCACGTGCTGACATATTGGATAATTGTATCCATAATGATATAGTAAAAAAATCTGGTGCCGATCTCTTTTATTTAAATACCTGCGCATGACAACCAATATTTGCAGCAAGAGTTTTATAGAACAAGTTACACGAGACATTGGGGCGAACGCATTTTCTTCGAAAATTATGCCATAATCCGACCACATACTTCGTGGAATGCGCGGGTTAAACGAAATTGAACTCTGAAAACATTGATTTACATATTCCGCGTTTCACGCTCAAAGTCATCGCAAACATTTATCGAACTTACACTCGCCCTTAATCCTTTATATTAAAGTTAATTAAGACTGATATTCAAATCAGAGAACATAGTGGGTTAATTGCTTCGTATCTCGGTTTGAATTAATCTAGTCAGACTGAACAGGATTGATTTATGGCCTTTTGAAGCTTGCCTGTTTATCAGTACCATTATGTTAACTAGATGAATTAACTGGTTTATATTTTCTGTATTTACTTTACGTTGTTTTAAACCACATCAAAGCTTTGTTGCAAAATGCAATCCAACTTACCTACATTGCGTGAAAAATAAATTAACGTTTCACTCAATATATATTTCAGGTTTTGAAACACTTCGAAACTCATGAGTAAAATATGAGTTGTATTTTTTTGTCTGCGGCGGCAGGTGTGGCTCCCAGCCGCGGGGCTATTGAAAAAATAATTAGGCAAACGAAAATCCTCTTGTACGTTGGAAGAGCGATTAAAAACCTACCCTTGTAGGCTGACAAGCAAGATTGCATTAATGGAAACGAGGATAGCTGCCTATAGTCCCTAACTAACTGAATCTTTGTATAGAATGTTGTGATACATTCACCCTCGTCACATACACAACGCTGTACTGCCGGGACGGTGACACTATTCAATTAACAAAAGATACAATAGCAAAGCTCGCGTTTTCATTAATCACACGGAAAAGTTGCAACGTTATGACTTTGTAATTAGTTTTCATGAAACACTACAAAAACTGTTACAATACAATCTAATTTATAACAGTAAAACTTATGTTTGCTAATTTACATTAATGGTATTAGAAAACGAACTGACATTAGTGTAATAGTAAGTGTCAAAAATTGGTGCCTTACTGATAATTTGAAGATGAGATATAACTTTTTACTGCTATATTTCAAGTTGTAGTCGAACTTTTGAAAGCAATTCTCATAAGTTTCATTCACTCTTCTTCGCCCCAAATTGGCTGAGTAGTCACTTGGCATACACCGGCCGCAGCACATTGTGATATATAGCGCCGAGACACGGGCCTTGTGCACATGTGCGATCATATGTAAACTTACTATACGAATATTCTGGTTTATCATATCCAAAAAGCTACTAAGCTGATATCTCACTCACTGATAATACGTAAAAATCTTCCTCCGATTGGATCTTTTTAGCTGTGCTAGTTAGAGTTGGAGCATCGCCAGCCAATAAATCTTTAGGCGGAACTATATCATTATTGGTATTTCTCAAAATAGAACGATTCCGATTTAAGAATTTCAGAAACTAAGATTTGAATTCGATAAATAATTCAACTTATATATTTCATGAAAATTAATAAAACTTTAAAATATTAGGTCTGTATATAGATGAGCGAAACTTACTTCTGGCACAAACACATTCCATTTGTTGGTACTTAGAACTACCAAAACGCGGTCGGAATTCCGCTGTCTCTCGACTGTACGAAACAATCTGAGATGAACTTAGAATAGATACAGAAGCAAGGTTTCGAATACTGCTTTCAAATAATACCTTTAACAGTCACATTATTGCTTACTTCCGAGAAATTATTCTTTCTCATATCTTATATTGAGCTCCACTTTGCAAATGTACAAAATGTGAGTGAGACAAACAACTACACTAAACAAGTTTCGAGATAACGGCTGAACGACTTTGGCTCGACATATTGGAATTGGTTACCGAGTCTATTTTTTACACATTGCCACTAGTTTCATCGAGGCGAGAGAAATACGAATACGTATATTTAAGTTGAAGCAGAGCCATTTGTTTGCTTGGGAACGGTTATTCATAAATATTATCGATATAGTGTAAATATTGACGGGATAATACACTCGTGACCGGGTCACTCCGACCCAAAGGACTCGATATCGCGTGCATAACGCCCCGCTCGGCAATATCCACGATTTGCCTAACTATGAACATTTGAACGCTCACGTCGGAAAAATATTCCAATATATCTTCGCTGCGGTCCTAACTTTTCTTTTTATTGGACCTTATAAGGACAAATAGTTGTTACAGTATGTCCGTGTTGTTCCGGCGTAAACAACGTGTGACCTTTGCTTAGTTTTGTTTTTTTATCGAAGCAAATATTACGATCTGTATTTTTAGAAGATACTTTAGTACGATACAACTGTACGTTTATTCCCTCCAATTTATAGCTTAGATTCGCTATAAAATGTAAATCCCGGGATTAACAGTTTTTGTAACAAGATCGTAAAAAGTGGTTTAATGTAAGTACGACGCTGAAAATGAATCAGAAAATGTCTTCTTTATAATATTCTAAAGTTAATTTTGCGTGGAGGCGCCTTGAGTTAAACAGGTAATTACGACAGTTATCGGGAGTATCTCAGTCAGGTCAGTCGTTGAGTGGCCACGGATCGTCTGATAAAACTTTCATGAGGTGAAGAGGGAAGAATCTGTGTGAGATTTGCGGCAAGCTCGGCAAGACTCGACGCAATTTACTTCGCTATGCTGGTAGAAGCGGGGTTTTAGGATCCTGTAATCGAGAAGCCCCGATCATCTGCGCTTATCGAATCTGTGCGATCATATGGAAACCCGTATTGCCGCTTCCAGTGAATTGGCTCCGGATGTCAATAAAAAAAGATATCATTGTACATTTCATCCGTTCGGTAGCAGCGATAAAAACAAACAGCCGTTTGGTTTATATTGATTCCCGTTTGTGTATTCAATACTAGTTGTACACACACTGGATTATGTTTAAACTGAAATGTATTGATTGCTCTGTACGAGGATTGGAAAGTAAATACAGCAGTCGGCGTTTTATTGCTAATTCCGGTCAACTTAAGTTTTGGAATTATAATCAAAACTATTTAAACAAAAGAAATAGATAATCTCATCCTTGATGTGAAAATAAACGCGTGTAACATAATTGCATTATTAGTGTGAACATTTTATAAAAATGCAAGACTCACACTTGACCAATTCACAGTAATTGGAGCTGTTTCATTATTCATGTTGTGTGATTATCCGATCGCAACGTTCCCTCCTACTTAACGTTAGCTCGTCTGTGGTTAATGTAAATATAGGGAGCGACAATGTTCGGCGTAGTGCCTGTACTATTAATATACTACAGCATATTGAGAGTTTCGCACTAATTACTGTTGAAAACCAATAAGGTTTCTCGTTTAAATATAAATTTATAAAATATTGCCAATTTTGGTAATACAATTTTTTTTAGTATAATCGGTTGGTGAGAAGTCAACTTGAGTACGAGAACTCTTAGGTTTATCTCTAAAATGTAATTAAAATATAATAATAATCCAAAATATAATCTTAAATCATCCGAGAAGATTCATAATTTAACTCATACTTACCAAAGTTCTTCTTAATTACATTGTGCATCGTATCACCTGAATTGACGATCACAGTTTGACCGTCCTTGGGCTACGAACACGACTATGAATGTAGGCTACGCCGCTACGTCGCTACGAAGCTACGTGGCTACGCCGCTACGTAAAAGAATAATGGCTACGGCTATTTATCATTCGTTTTGTTCTACCTTAAGGTATTTTGTGACGCAAGCAGTCCGTCGGTGACGTTTCGCCGTGTGACGAATTAGGTAAAATGGTATGGTTTGGGCTGATGGATGAGATTATGTTAATGAAGAACCGTTAAGCTGATTACTTCCTTAGCCATATCTATCGTGGTTTTTTTTTCTTCTTTTTCGGAAATACTTTTTCACGCACGGATAATTAAAAACCAGCCGCATTCAGTGGTGTCCCAAAATGTTATTAATGATGGAACGTAATATCTAAGTTATAAACAAAAGGAACATGATCTTTTTAAAGTGGCATGACGTAAAAACATCGATTGAGTACAGACACGTTGTACACGTGAATAAAAAAATATGAAAACGAGCCGCCGCTGTAGTACAGAATTCATGGAAGTTCTAGCACTCCCATTCCTGTTGAAATTCCAAAACTTTTGCCTGAATACTGAGTAATCTCTCGTCCAACTTGTCTTAGGCTGAAGTTCACCAACAACATAAACCTCAGTTTTCTTAAAACAACAGTTTACATTAAATTTTTACGTTCAATTTTCTAAGTAAGCAGTTGTTTGAAGAAAAACGGCCGTTTATGCTGTAGGTGAACTTTTGCCTTGCTCAACATATTTTTCCGTCTCTCATTGTTTCGCAATCAGTAGACGAGAAACACTAAGTTGGACGCTGGATCTCTTCCAACTGCTTGATTAATGTTTTTAATTTCAAACGTCGTTCATTTCATCAATCTCAATCCTTTTTATTCATCCGTGTCTACTAACATTAAGTTCAGTAAAATAAACTTTTTACTCGTTCTAAGTAATTATGTAGGAGTGTCTCCTTCATTCCAAGGCTTCGGCCTACTTCTAAGGTCTGTTGTAATTAAAATAATTGTTCTCCATCACAATTATAAAAAGTTTAACTTGAATTCGTTGTTTGATGCGCGCTTTGTTTTTATTTAGACTTAGTAGAATGTATGATATCTGGGCAAACGTATATCAGAGAGACGATGTCTTAATATATGTACATTGTGTGTGGGTGTGTGTGGCTTCAAAGTATTCCCAATAACGACTTACCGAGTAAAACCTCCTCTACCTACGGTCTAAAGCTAAAATTATCCGCTTTATGTAAACGAGGGGACAAAAGGTTTGAATACAAGAGGCCTTTTCATTCAAAATCTAACTTAATTTCGGTGCTAGACATCAAAAATAATATTTACTCAAATTACAGGCTGAGGCGCTGACTTGATTAGGGTTGACCTTGAAATTTCGATCAAACAGACTATAAAATAGAGCATGAAAGGAATTTATAATAATGTTGCAAGCTTGCTTTGTTTATAGAGATATTATGAGCACCTACATAATTGAAGACTTTGGTAACAGTAGATATACTGCTACATAATTCTGATGAACGAGTTGGTACCTGGCTGTAAAGGAAGGTACATGCATATAATAAATGAGAGTCTTAACAGTTAAATGCGGATCGGTTGCTGGAAAATCGGTATCGGAACGTAAAAGCTTTATACCGGTGAAATGTTCGAAAATGTAATCGATTTTCATCAAAAGCTGTATTCAAGTTTATCCTATCGAAACATAGTTCAATGAACTGTGAAAACTAAAATGCTGGACTCTAATTTAAAATTTATAGAAGTACTGAACGCGAATCGTAAATGAAATAGCAAGTAATTTCATTGTTCTTACACAAAGAGAATGTAATATCACGGTGCACGACTTAACAAAAGGTTATTGTATTCATTACGACAACGTGAAGTGCACGAACAAATATATCTGGAACGTGATGTAATTAAGCTAGTGCAGTTTATGGATGACTTGGCAATAATATGAATATTAGACATTGTAAAGAAAACTTTACTTTTTTGTATTTAAACTAGAAATATATTGAAGGAAGTATGGAATAATTAATATACACAAAGATAAATACAATTAAGAGCAATTTTTCCAGACAACCTTCGGATGGACTTTAACTGTGGAAAAACATGATGACGCTTACAGTGTACATACATCTACATTATATATAAACCTAAGTGAAAAAATATGTTAACTGATATAAAAAAATAAGAAGAAAGTAATAAAAATACATTTAGTTCACACGTTCATTCGATAGAGAAAAAATCATTAGAATATGGTACAATGGATGACAGTTATTTGGGTTCAGTATATACCTACATGGCAAACATCTCTTTGAATTCATTCGCCTATGATATCTGTTTTCACACCTGGCTGGACTTTATCTCCATATTGCGGAGAGGGCCAATAACAAACAGTTTTCATGTTATTACTTGTTAATTCGGGAATGGAGCCATAAGACGGTCCCAGTCTTCCAGTCTAGTTATGAGAATTTTGTTGAACTTACAGCACTTAAATTAAGTTTGTAACTCTAATTTTGCGAAATATATTTAATTAAACTATTACACAGTTAACTATTTCAGATATAAGTTTATAAGTGATATTGTGATATAGTTGCTATATTATATTTAAAGAGCACTTGTCTTATGTACGTTACGACTGGCTTATGAAACATTTATCATTAGGGTTATTCTATCATTTCATGTAGATTCAGTGTTGAGGTCAGTTTCGACACTTTGTATGTAGACTTTAGATAACTGTATATGTAGAACAGGGGGGTAATATTTTACCCAATTGTTAACAATTAAGTCATAAATAATAACAGAGTGTAGTAAAAATTATTTTATAGTTAGACTCCTCATCTTACTCTACAACTGATTAACTCGAGATAAGGAATGAACTCTTCCAGACCTTGCTCAAGTAAAACTGAAGTCGACTTCACTTTGTGGGAAACCACTCAATAGTTCACATAGCATTCCTTTTAAAACCGTGTCAGAGTACCGCTTAATGTTGGAGTTACAAGGGTGGTAGCACGGGAGTGTTGTGAGCGAGGCGGGCGCGGCTGAGGCCCCGGGTCGCAGGCACTCGCCAGCCCAGTACTCCCCCGGCCGTGGCCCCGACCGCACGAGTCCCCGGCCCCGCAGCCACCGCGATCTAACTTCGTCACTCGTCAACAATCGTCGTCCACGACAATGGAAACAATCGGAATCGTTGCTTCTGATGGCGCTCGATCGAAAATGTGAAGTGATCCGATAGTGGAGTTGTGTCCTGTTGTGTGTGCTTTGAACGATTGTTATTCCTTGGTGTTTTGATCATGTAGATGGCTGGATTAGTAATTGATTAAATGGTATGTTAATTTTATTTAACTAAATTATTATATTAGGACATTTATTTTATTAAGATTTTATTGTGTTCTTTGATAAAACAATTTAGGAACTAAATACAAATTGTAAGAGTGAGTTACAATATTTAACTATGACGATTATCCAACCATAACCAGCCGTGAACTGGCCGGCCATTGATCAAATCGGCAATTTGAAAACTTCACACGGTGTGGTTTTCGTTATAGTTAAATGATGCAACTCATCGAAAGTATCCCAAAATCTAACTTAGAAATACGGAATGGTTCAATAAGGTAGAACTTTTACAGAACATTCAGTTTTAAAATTATGCTAATAGGTACCACAATCTCTAAAATTTGTTAATTCTACATTTTAATTAATTCAAACTAGGTATAACTATCGTGTACTATCTCTAAGACTTTAATAAAAAATATCTAGATATGCAAAATTACATTTAAGGTCATAAATCTTTTTGCTTACCCTACTCAGTCAAGACGAAAGACCTAGAAAATATGTACCTACATTATAATTGTGTTAGTTCTTGTCTCGAAAGGACCTCGGGAATTGAAATTACGAACATTTAAATGATATTATATTTATAATAAAACAGATTCCCTTGAGAAAAGTGTCTGGCCTCTTAGTTTTATATCTGCTGTCGTTAGATTTTTAAAATAATATGGAAACTAGATATCCTGGGTAAAGCAAATAGACACACACACAACACCATCATCTATTAAGCTAATCTGAACTTCACAACTCGGCTACTGGGTGATTCTAAAGACAGAAATACAGACGACCCTTGGCAACAGTGGCTGAAAAACTTTCAGACTACCAAGTAATCACTACCAAGGATTCTGGATCCCGCAGAACGAGTGAAGAATAAAAAAAAATAACTACAATTACCTAAATATAGGTACTTACCTACAATAATATTTAATATATACAGGGTTACTGGTAAGTAGACTGCATCCTTTCAGGAGGTGATAGTATAGGTCAATACGGACAAATTTGACCCTGGGATACACTGGGCAAAAGTTAACCCGTTTCAAGATAATCGAAAAATGAAGAGTAATATTTTTGAGAAAATAGCTACTAAAAAAGTAATTGCTGTTCGCTATAATTTTCTCTGTGATTTGTACAGTTTTATGGTTTGTTATTATGAAGTGATTCATCTTCTATCCAAAAACACACAAAAATCCGCAAAAACGAGACTTTTAACTAATAATAAAAATTTATACGTGTACCTAGACGACTTGTAAAGAAAAGATCTTGAAATTCGATTATCTTCAAACGGGTTAACTTTTGCCCAGTGTATCCCAGGTCAAATTTGTCCGTATTGACCTATACTATCACCTCATGAAAGGATGCGGTCTACTTACCAGTAACCCTGTATATATAGATGTTAAATAGAAATATTATTGTAGGTTATTCTGATTCTGCAACACTTCTGCAACTATTGGTATCTTCCAATATGAATAACATTCTGGCCAATTCTGGCATATTCCGAATTGGTATGTACAAACACAATGACAGTTGAAACTTATGCATTTCATGTACATATATTTTGAATCTTTAATTGAACATGCCATAAAGAATATAAGTATATTTAGATAAATTTGTGAAGGAAATTATGAACAAGTGTCGTTTGATCACTCATGATTTCAATTTTCCTTCACAAACACACTTAAATTCTTAACGATCCTTCTCAACAATGTGAACAAACATATGGTAACTCAAGGAGCTTTGCAAAGAAAGTAGGTTCGTACTTAGGTATATTTTAATTTGCTGAACAAATGAAGCATTCCTTACGATGTTTACTTCGTTTTAACGCGTTATTAGCTTTTCCCTATTTACGTCACAGCTTACAGTTTTCTAAACGAAGCATTATTGCATTATCTCTTGTTTTTCCGCGTACACATTTCTCATTACAACACACTCGTATCATTCTTTGATCCTGTATAGGAGAGTAAACAAAGGAAAATCCCTGACATAACATCTACCAACTAAATTGTAACTCCAATTCATGCTCCTTTTAATCTAAAAAAACTGGTTGTTTCCAAGATCTCATTGGAAGTAGACGTGCTATTATTTATGTTGTTGATCCAAGGGCTTTTTATATCACACCTTTATCTCTCTGACTAATATTCACCATTAATCTAACTCCAGTATTGGTTTTATAGCTCAGCTTACGAAAACTTGATACTTTTATAAGACAAATATTATAGTTATTTTTTTATTCTTTTAAGATGAGTTTGTCATATCTTCCATTCATACTTTTTAAATGCAATCATTCAATAAGATAATATGTTACAAGAACCTAATTCAATCAAATAACGGCAATAGTAATAAGAAATATTAATATGGAAATTAATTGAATAGAATGCTTTGCTAAAATGTGATAACATTTCAATAAAAGTGAAAAAATACAATAAATTATAGAGAGCCAGTTGTATTTACAGGATTTGGTATTTTTTAGAAAAAAACAATACACATATGATTAATAGAAATATCTAAAAGGGAAATAACTATGTGTAGGTTATAGATATTCCATAATAACGTGAGGTTATGACGTCACTTACCTCGTAACCATGCATAAATCGTCGCAATGTAACCTCCTCACATTTGATGACCGACTGCAAACGTAATTTGCTTGTTAGCAAACATTCTTTGTGGTAAAGAACCTGCTGAACTGTATAACAGTAATAACGAAAGGTATGCCTATGCTGCATATTTACCTAGCTATATATAGATATCCTATATATATCTATAGGTAGATAGGTATGCCTCGTCGTCAGCTACATTACGAATAAAACATATGAAGCGTGAACACATCAGACGAGATGCGAGGGAATGACGTATTTTTAAACGTAAAGGGATGAGATGGGAGCAAAATAATGTCAAATGACAAAGCTGCCTCTGGCTAAATCACGCATCAATATATGATAAAATCATAATCCTTTGTTTACTTGTTCGTTAAGCGTTAAATAGAAATGGTTGTAAGGCGTTAAAATATACACAAGGTTCACATCCAATTTCAATAACACAAAATATAGCCGGGTAAAACCGAGAGAAGCTTGTTGTTACATGAAATGTTAAGCAGAATACAAATGCTGCTATGATTGATAACACCAATTTTTCTTATAAATCAAAAAAGCTTTTAACAAAATTATAAATTTCATTCTGTTCACTCATCTCGAACAAACTCGTGATTATAAGGTAATGAATTAGATTAATGGATTACGGTTTTTAAGATTTATTTTCCTGTCTTAGTACTTTTTGAATGGTTATTTAAGATTAGCCGATCTCATCGAAGTTTTAAATAAAGACCTTGTGGAAATCTTTTTATGGAAATAGGTCCCTAATGGTTTTAAATCTCTAACGTCTAGACTAGAAGTCAAAAACAATACACACATAGTATTAAAGCATTCCTAACAATCCGCAAGGCCTTGTTAAGTTTAGTCTTTTACTAGAATGGAAGACAAAAATATATATTGTTATGTCTTCTTTCAACTCACCGCTATATTTTGAGCACGCAATACAGAACGTTACAGAGCCCATATTTCATAAAAGCAACTATCATTGTTTCTTTCACTGCCATTTCTGAAACAAAGATAACACAATATGTATATTGTCACAAATAGCGATTTGGTTGTCATTTGGCTATCATTTATTATTTTCAGATCTTACATAAATCTAAGTAACTATATATAATATTTTTATGTTACTCACGTATTTGGTAGTGTTGCTTTATAATTGTACAATATAAGCTTGCTGCTTAAAAGCACTACCTTAAGATATGACAATATACAATAGTAAAAAACTATAGAAACAGGGCAATACTGTGTACGTACGTAAAAAACTGTACGTACACAGTATTGCCCTGTTTCTATAGTCGTGTGGCTACGTAGCTACATTACTACAGCACAAATGAGTATAATGATTTAAGTTTCAAAATCTAATATTTACTTTACAAGTACACAAAACTCATTATTTTATCCATTTCTGCTACGTTGTATCAACGAACGAGAACAGTTAGTTGTGGGAGACAGCGAAAGTGTTATAAATGTAGGAATTCTTTGAAAACACCAGTAAATCGGTTCTCCGTGCCAATGTGATGTTAAAATGAGTGCAAAAATGAGTTTTTTTTTTTTTAATAAAAAATAAACACAATGTCGCAGTGGCCTAGTGGGCAAAGAACCGATCTCTCGAGTATGAGGGCGCGGGTTCGATTCCAGGTCAGGCAAGTACCAAAGCAACTTTTCTAAGTTTGTATGTACTTTATAAGTATATCTTAGACACCAATGACTGTATTTCGGATGGCACGTTAAACTATAGTTCCCGGCTGTCATTGAACATCCTTGGCAGTCGTTACGGGTAGTCAGAAGCCAGTAAGTCTGACACCAGTCTAACCAAGGGTATTGGGTTGCCCGGGTAACTGGGTTGAGGGGGTTAGATAGGAAAGTCGCTCGCTGGAAGCCGACCCCAACATAGTTGGGAAAAGGCTCGGAGGACGATGAAAAAATAAACACAAAATCTCTAAATCTCAAAATCTGATGTCTCCTTATTGGTTTTCTGTACTAATATAATAAAGGAGAAACGTTTTTATATGTAACCTTGCAGCTCCGAAACTAACTGATTTGAAAAATGCTTTAACGGTTGGAAAGCTATGTACATTATCCCCGAGTGACGTAAGAAATGACGAGTAAAAAACGGCTAGCCGTTAATAAAGTGCCAAACCTCAAATGAAACCCTAGAAACGCGTATTACGCCCGCGGGAGCATTCTACATCACAGAAATGTGCTTCCTACTTAACACAACGAATAAGTTTGCCTTCTTGTTTTGTTATTCTTGTTTAGCGTACTTTTGTTTTTACTAAGTTCTTCGCTGAGATTTTCCTGTTTCTTCCTACTCAATGTATACAGTTATATTTGTTAACGTGATGGCGAAATGCACTGTGCTCAAATATTTACATCTGTTCACACTTTTCGTGATCCGAACTAACCGAGTAATGTTATAATATTCGAAGTAACACAGATTTTCTTATAGAGTATTTTATTTTCAAGCTCGTTTGATTCTCACTCCTACAAAATACCTTACTAAATCATTTCAATAGAAATACAACACAGATTATTTAATATCTGTGTCACTGACAGTTCTTTATGAACCCCGTCTTAAACATTCTTTCAAATTTTAAATGAGAGGTGCGAAATTCCTACTTGCTCTGAATATAAATATCGCTATTACCCTAGAGGTGTAAGGTAACCAATTTTAATAAAATTGAACTTTCGATATGATGGCACAGTTAGGAAAGGGAAGATATAGGTAAAATGGACGTCAGCCGTATTAATAAGAAATGGAATTTATGATTTTCATAAAGTTGCCCAAAATTGACCGAGATCTGAAATGCTAACTAGAACAGAGTACGTACGTACAGTACGTACCTAGTTATATATATGAAATACCTAATATTATTATTTTTTATTATTACAATGGTTTTGTTGTTTAATGGTGTTCTTTTAATTGCTCTATTAAAATGAAACTAAAGAACTAAAGCCCCTAATTACAACAACACATGAAGATTTAAAAACATAACAAGCTCAAAATGCGCGATACAAAGTTTTGTACTAAGTCGTACAATCCATCACAGAAGTCAATCGCGGAGACGGTGGGTAGCACCTAATGGATTGTATAATGAAACCCTAAACTTTAAGTATTCGATCTTCGTGGAAAGAGCCCATTATGAATCATTTCACGTCTGTATCTCAATATTTTAGCGTCAAGTTTAACTCAAACTCAGGGTGTTTTCAAACTGTTTGTTATTAACTCAAGCAACTATTTATATTGTAACAACTAGTATTTAATAATACACGACTAAGTCGACAAATAACGACAACGTTAACGCACTATTTATTACTGTAAAAGGGTTGGGTAACGATTTGGACTTTAAACGTACCAAATAGGGGGAACCAGGTAGGCGGAACCTTTTGTAGGTAGTAAATGGGTCATTATTAACACTATCTAGCTAACCTAATGCCCGGGCGTGGGTCGTAGTGAGACATCGGCCCAACTATTAATTCAACGTCACGTATCTACGTAGCTACCGACTGGAATGACCTTCATGAGAACTTGGCCCACCTTACAGACATATAGGCTCATGCATATTATAAAGAAAACATACAGGTACCTACTTACTTTAGAGGGATAAACGTCTCTATACGTTCAAAATTAGTAAATTAAAATAAATATGCTGACAAGTTTCTCACAATAATTTGCCCCATTTATAACTACAGATTTAGTTATATTTACGAAACGTAGGTACTTACTCAAAGCCATTTTAACAAATATCTGCATTAAGCTATAGATACCAATGCGGGAAGCTGTCTCTTATGATTTACTGGACCGCAGTTTTAATCGAAGATAAACGTTCTAAGTTCGATAGTTTTGGCAAATGCAATTTGATGTAGCATCTCGAGAATTGTAACACTGCCAAGTCCATAACGTGTAAAAGAATACACGTCCAAGTTAATCCGAGGTTATTGCTCAGACAAAGAGAGCAACGATCCCCGAATCTAATAAGGTTAAATATAAATGGTTTGGTTTCACTTTTTTTATGACGTTAATTAACAAATCATTAGGTAATGGGTAGCACATGGGTACAGGCACACAGAGTGCTCAATGTTCAATAATGCCCTTCTAACTAAAATGATTAGTCGCTCCTGTGCCAATTCATTTGTGGAGAAATCCAATAATCGATTCGAAGGCAATTTAACAGACCCAACCCTTTTATTAGTGTAATTATATTATTAACTAGCTTCTGCCAGCGGTTTCACCCGCATCCCGTGGGAACTGCTTCCCGTACCGGGATAAAAAGTAGCCTATAGCCTTCCTCGATAAATGGGCTATCTAACACTGAAAGAAATTTTCAAATCGGACCAGTAGTTCCTGAGATTAGCGCGTTCAAACAAACAAACAAACTCTTCAGCTTTATAATATTAGTATAGATTCTGTTGAATGTACCAGCTACCACATATTTTGTATGTCTTTCACAGCTATCAGATAGTCCTTTCCGTAATAAACGCCCGTATCTCTGATCTTAGTTTACTCAACCGCTATTTTTCTTCCACAAGTTTAACCAACTTCTAAGTTTTATTCTTTTATCCGTGCTCGGTTTTCGTATCCTAAATTAAGTTTTGGAGAAAACTTTTATCTCAACACATTGCTATTTTTCGGAATTAAAATGAGTTTTTCCTACTGGAATTATAACTAAAGCAACGTTGGCAAAAAAGTTTTTTTTTTTACTTAAAGCATCTATGCAGCATATTATCCGCATTTAGACTAGCAAAGCAAATAATCCGAGACACGGTTGCTAAATGCAGTTGGCAGGAGTTCAACCAAGAGCCTCAGTGAACAATTTTTAATTTAGATATTTGAATTGGAACACTTTAAATAGAAACCGTTTACTGATGGCGGCCTGTGATAACAAAAGTAACGTCCAAAACCCATGTTTTCAAGAGCTTATCTTTAAAGATATCGAGATTTTTTTATCCAAAAATACTAATGTGTTCGTCATTTTCCACAAAATCGGCTTTATCCTTTTTCATAATTATTCTCATTATCAATTTTGTCATTCGTATAAAAGACACTTAAATTGCTGAGTCTGAATTGTCATCTAGTAGAAGTGGATTAAGACCGCAAACGTCCCTTATTTGATTTGGTGGTCGAGTATCCAAATCGCGGTAATGCCCCTGTGTTGTTGACTTGCCAGTACAACTCTATGGTCGATCACCGCAAACCGCGGGGTCGAGCTGACCAGCGGGCCTCACTATTGTTTTTTTTTTTTAAGTTCAATTTTTGTTTTGAATATTTAAAGGAGCCTCACTGCTGCCTGCTCCATCATTGCCAAAATATCATTGCAGAAGTCTTTAGCAGGTGTGAGATGTCATCAAACTCTTTTTTTTTTCAATTTAATTATTTATAATCCGTTCTATATTTAGCGACATAAGTAACTTTGTTTCTTTACCTAGTAGGTTAACGTTTTCGCACTTCTTACGCCAACGCGTATCTCTCCCACGCTGAGCTCGGCTCCGGCATAACTAACCAAATAAAGCCCAAAAGAGAACGGGTAACTTGATTACTGCATCGAATATTTTTCCACGTTAGCTTTTTTCACATAATACGGCCTATAGGTAACTGGAAGATTCGGAAAATCGAATAACGATATTCATACATATTAAACCTATACAGTTAAGTATATAGTTTTTGTATATAGTTATTAACGGCTAAACTAACTTTTATTTGCAGAAAGCATGTAGGACATATTTTTACAAAAATGGTTCAAATATAGGTATTGTAACACTTTATGAATGGAAACAAAAACAATGTAGTGGTTTTTTAAATATTTGTTATTACTTACACAATCACATGGTAGTTTGCTGGGGTCCAAACTTTTGGATTTGTAATTTATTGTATTTTTTTTTGTGTATTTTTGAAACACCATGTATGTAGGATCCTTACATATTCTCTTCTAGTATACATATTAATATATTTTACGCAATGCTATAAGGGGTTGTCTTTATACCTATTTAACTAAATAAAAATATATTGGCACATCGTATGAATTTAGTGTCGTGTTGAATGTCTTTCATGGGAAAATTTGTTTTCATGGGAAAAAAAAAATAATAAACGCTTGTCGGGACATCTGCGTGTGTGACTGTAAGCGGTTGGACAGAAAAATGAAATAATTTTATAAATTTTATATTTTTTTAATAATTTTATAACATAGGTTTATATCTGAATACATGACGGTGACGCTTGACTGCACCTCCCCATATTTCTGAAATACGTTTTTAGCTAGAGTAATTTTTGTACTGTAATTTTAGTTTCGCTGGTTTTCGAACAAGAGCATTGTTTTTGACACGTTCGAATTAAAATTTTATTCAGAGAGAAACAGTTGTTTCGAGAGAGAAAGTGTGTTTCCACAAACTAGTGTTACGTGTGACTGACGTTTTCAAATTAATAATAAAATGTTGTGGCTGAACGATTTCCGTTATGCAAAGGACTACCCAATACCTGCCTGTACCTCATTTGGAGGACCCATACATTATATATCTGGTATGAGGTATATTTAATGTGACATGGGAATTTGGATTTTTCTGTCTAAGAAAATGTGTTCTTCTTCTTGTCGTACGTAAAACGTCTTCACAGAATGGAACTCAATATCATTAGTTAAACATGATAATTATGTAGGCAGTATTACCACGTCGTGTATATAAAAGTCTATTATTCCACGTATTAATAACTTTATTAAATAGCGACTAATATTAAATGCAACAAACCACAATCAATATGTACTAAATGGCACATCCAATGCTCTGATTGTGGTAACTGCTCCAGTATGTATCGCTTTTGTACATAATTGCAAAAAAGTACATAATTAATTGGGATAAACCGCCGTATTAATTAAGGTTGTTGGAAACAATTGATGCAACATTTTGTTTTCAAAAATAGAACTTTGATACTGGTGTACCTTTAAAACTACTACCTTCGTCGTAAAAAATACTGACGGCCAGTAACAATGAAGAGTACGGGAGAGTGTGAAAAGCCTTTTCTGTTTGTATTAGCGTCAGAAGTGAGGGTACGCTGGAACGATATTCAAGTTTGAAGCAAACCTTTTTGCTTTATTAGGGTTCGACTGCGAACAAGGGATAACAAATTTCACAGGCTGCCCGCCACCTATGTGCGTGCGATGCTCACAAAACTATATATAAGTTATGTACATAAAAACTGAATTGCAAAATGCAACTTCACCGAAAATAGTTCTCTTTTTAGAGAAACTAAGCCTAAACTTGCTCTATTCTGCAATGTAGTTTAATCAAAATAATGCACACGAGGATGACGTATGTATGTACATATGTACCTTCATCGTTTATTCTATTCCATGAATTAATCAATCATCAAACAGTGAAGTGAATATTTCATAGAAGCAATACCATAAGTATTTCGAGGTTAGTGAGTGATAAGCATTACCAATTAATAAGTGATTTGCGTTTTTTTTCAATACGTGTACACTTTGTAGTGTTGCTAAGAATATTTGAAGTTGTGTCTGTCCAATAAAATCATTTATCTCATAAAGAAGCAGATGGTACCATAATTCCGGGAAACCGTCCTTACACAAGACGTACGTACACAGGTTACTCTTGACAAAAAGACGGTTATATATACCTTACCCGACATACTCAGTCTTATATTACGAAGTACCCGAGATAGGCGACATGGTTTCTTCAATTTCCTTATTGCCTCTAAAAAGTAAAAATTATGTACACTTCTATTGGACATGTTTCGCGCAGAATACTTAAAATAAATTTTACCCTCTTAAGGTTAATTTAATATTCTGAATTAATATGAAACTGTGTTAAATAATGATGTGTGATATATGTGATAACCAACGATAAAATGCAAACTACATGCACCATAATGAATAATAACGTCGTTAAGAAAAATTTCAAATATAAATACAACGACAGTTGTCGAACCTTCGAGAAGTGTACGTTCTAACATATTAAAACGTTTGAATAGCCAGTTAACAATAAAATAAAATACAACACATCACTAGTTTGTACGTGCTCTCGTTCAACAACAGCACTACAAACACTAGGCAGGTCGATAATAATGTTTGAACAAAGACATCGCTGTCGTTTTATTTCTTGTGACGCAAATCAACTCTTTTTTGTACAAGAAGTCAGCAATATTACAAGGCAAATAACATGTACTGTAAACAAAAGCAATTTTTTGTGTAGGTATAGTTAAAATACAGGTTACTTTAGGTCATCCAATTACTACTTCTCAATTATTACTGATCTCAATTTAGTAGATATTTTGATTTCAGAAAGCTTTTCTTTCTCTTTTCTAACAAGTCTTTCTCTACCTTACTTAGGCTACTGACAAGTACGAGTTTTATTTCGAATCTTTTATGAAATATAGAAAAGAGACTAATTATAGCTCCTCGAGTCGAGGCTTTTAATCGTGACCGACTTTTTGCCGAGAACGAGTAGGGCAGCAATTATACGCAAGCGTCGAGAGATGGCTGTATACAATATACATGAAAACACTAATACCTACACACCACTGGAAGTTAAATAGGCATTCAATACTCTCGAATTGTTTATGAGGCTATTCACATAAATATTTAATTGGTATAGGTATTTATTGTTAAATGTTGATACGTGTCTGGAATACATGTCCCGAAAATAAAAATAATTAGGTCTGCTACTGCTTAAGTAGGAAAAAAAATGTTTTATCTGTGTTGAAAAGCTCTTGGAAAATACGTTGCAAATACTAAAGTTTTATCATTCAAACAAATACACTTTCTCACTATCATACATCACTTTGACAAAAAATGACGCCATTTGTTCCTTTTATTGTTATTTGGCAAGAGTTTTCTTTCCTAATGGCAGTAAAAACAAACTGAATATCGACTATCTATCAATCTTCTCGTAAGACGAGAAACACGCGAGGGTTTTAATGATGTGTGTCTATTTTCAGTAATAATAAATACAATAACGGTGCTATTTTCAAACTAAACTTATTTAATAATCCTGAAACTTCTTGTCCAAAGGTGTTAATATTAATCCTCCCACAAATTGCTGTTTAGGCAATATTTATTCATCCAGTTGAGCCAAGGTTAACGTTATATTAAACCAGGATATAATTAATAACATTTTACGTAGTTCATCCAAAATATACGAGGTATGCCTGTAAATAAATTATCTATTTATTGTGTAAGTGACTTGTCACTTTGTACGGTATGTACGGTAAAATTTCGCTTTTACGACACACACATTTAATAACACCCTCAGTTTTAGTTTAAAAGTCTCGAAAAATATAAATGAAAACTAGACTATAACACCATAGGGCGCAAGTTTAAAGAGTTCTGTTGCAGTATCACCTTTGGGACACGAAAAAGTTGTAAACACGAACTTTACTCGCGAAACAATTTTGCTTCGCTAAAAAAGCACCGCAGTTTCAGAAAAGTAATTTACACATAACACACGGCGAAAGTTTTATGAACAGAAAGGAAATGATAACGTGCTACGCCGCCATTTTTGTGGAAAAAACGTTTTCTTGTTTGTAAGATTTGTATAGCTCAGTTAGCGTAAAGCGGAATGCTTACACCCTCAATTTACTTGATTGACGACATCAATCTTGGCAGCGAGTAATTCCACGATATACATTATGCGGCCCGCGTAAGCACTTCGCCATTAATTGTGATCAACTGCAAGTTGTATCAAATGCTATACGTCTCCTTTTTATCCAAACGAAGATACCTACACAAGAATCGACAATCTGCATAAATAATATCATATCATACTTAGTTTCAACAGAAACTATTCTCGGAAACGATGGTTATTGTTTTAATACTGAATTTCGCTAATAAAAGTTCACGGCTCAGATTAGAACGCTAAGTTATCACTATACATAAGTCTCTATTAAAGGGCTAATCTAATATTTTTAATAACGCGTTGTGTATTATTTATATGTATTTATTAGTTAAATATTCAGTGCATATTTAACATAAACTATAAGACGAGAAGTTATTTAAACACCGCACACAGTCAAACAAATCTTCCTAAAGAAAGACTGGAAACCCTACCCGCTACTAAGTGAAAACGAAGTGCTATTACGGGAAACGTTATAAGTAGGTATAGTACGCGGCAATTTCTCGAGATTCTCCACAGTTATGTTTTTAAAATGTTTGCCCTTTTAAGTCGTTTCCTTATTTCAGGTGCTGCTTGGAGTTTTAAAGGAGACATACTGTCTTCATCAATGTAAATAAAGACTTCGCTTTCTATTCGTTCTTCTGGAGGCAGGCAAAATGGCGATAATGATACGTAAGTGTTTTGAGCAAAATTATGTATATGAACTATGTAATAACGGTAACTACTTCAACCCCGAGATCATTCGCTTTCATAATTATCCTTTTATTTTTATTCGTAACTTTTACTAAAGCAAAATACCCACCCGCGTGCTCCTGTCACTTGTCACTGCGCATGTTAACTTGCCAGCTACGTGCACCGTGTAGACGCACCCTAAGGAACAGTTACTTCAACATCTTTATTTTAGTGTACATAGGTGCCTGTGTAAAGCAGTAGGCAATAATAATATTGTTATATTGTAAGTTACTGATGTTGTGCAGGTCACACGGTGCAGACCAGCGCCATCGTGCTGGTGATGGCAGGCGGCGCCTCAGCCAGAGTCGCCGGCAAGATGGGCGGCTACTCCAACAAGAAGGGTGGTAAGTATCACTATATGTTCTAATAACTGGAACTAATTGAAAGGATCTATTGCATTTTGTGCTGTTGCCAGTTTTATTATATTCAAGAGATTATCTAACTATCCGATTCCATTAATAGAAGTAGCAAGATAGTAGGTACAGATTATTAATTTCCTGTGTCCACAACTCACTAGTTTATAGGTTATCTAAAATTGAATTTCGATTTCCAACCAACCGACGTACATATCTGTGGGTGCGGTTTGGATTCTCCAACAGATCTCTATCGCGAAATCTTATTGGTCTCTGCGTCCTCTATTGTCTTGACTATTGGAATCTATGATACAGCAAGAGATACTTACATAATTTCAAAACTAGTTCTGAATAACCAGCACATTCATTTCTAGAAAAGTACGTTTGTTTAACTAGTAGAAGGTGCTTGATTCTTTCTTCATTTTATAAAATTAGTAAAGCCGTTTTCTGTTTCCTTAAAAAGTCGTGTGAACCGCGATGCTGTAAAGTGTCAGTTGCATAAATAAAAGTGGGTTGAAAGTTTGAGTAAGTTAAACGTCAAAACTTTGGTAAACAGCGTAGGTACATTAACGTTATCACCGTCAGTCACCGTGGTTATCTTCATTCGTCAACATAGCCTGAAAAATCCACTGTTGGACCTCCTCCGATACTAAGCGCGCTGGCCATAAGTGTTAGTGAGCGCATTGATACAAATGGGTAGTAAATATTGATTATATAGATTACTATCCTTATTTAGTTTTACTCATATGCCACTTTGAATATCGGAATGGATAAAGGTGGTCTGATAATATCGATAAATATGAAAAACTTTTGGCATAAACTCGCTTAGATACAGAATATAATAACTATAGATACTTTAGTCGATTACCAATAAGGCTAATTTGGAAAAATAAGCTTTTTCCGACTAATACGACGCTATTAGTACCTACTGAGCAGATAATCTCGTTATCGCAATATTATTCTGTATTCGACTTTATCACATGAGTATCGACGACCTCGTTGGTGCAATGGGCACCATGCCGGACTGCCGAACTGGTGGTCCCGGGTTCGATTCCCGGTATGGTCAACATTTATGTGAAGGTGTCCTGATATTTATATTTAGTATCGATGTAGATTTTTTACTTAAACTATATGGTATTGGTATTAAATGCGGTATACCTCTGTAAGTAATTATTAATCAAAAGTCATTTAGATAAACATGATTATTAGGTTTCTTAACTAATACTTATAAATGGTCAATTCTTTATTCCTTTCTATCTACGCGTGACAGCGAAGACAAAATACTCAAGTTTCATTCAAGTGCTGTTACGCAATTTATTTGTAATGTACAAGAAGCCAATTTTGTCTGTTATCTCATGTTGTGTGCTTAGGCTGGGATGACCGCAAACAATACAGAGGACTGACGACGGAACAAGCAAATAGACTACCACGAACAAACATTTACACAGCAGTCTTAAGGTCTCGTTATCTTGCTCCCTTATATGTATTGATTAATATTCTCCATTCATAGTTTTATGAGACACAAGTATTTCTGCCCAAAAAGTCAAATATTACATGATTTCACTTGGAATGTGAACAATTCAGAAAACGTATTCGGCTCACTACAGAAATGTCATGCAGACACTGATATTCACGTATTGAGCTGATTAAGCAAAAACTACTTACGAAAAATGTTTCATATCACGATTCTCCTCGGTTTTTATCACCGACAGCGACATCGTAATTAAAAAATGTACACTCAAGAGCGAACTAATTTCTCATTCGTTAAATCGATTTGAATACGTACAGATTATTTATATGAATTAAAAATATTAATACAACTACTGCTAGTACTTAGTATTAATAGGTACTGCATATCAATGATATGTTTGAACCCTTATATTCAGTAATTCTATGCACATCGTAATAAAATGATATATTTGCCTGCAGGGAAGTCGACAAGCGGCATCAACGAGGAGATCATTTGGATTAGCATAAGTATGGCAATCGCTATAGCTGTGCTGATAGCCATAGCGCTGTGTTACATATTGAAGGAGAAATGTATGAAACGGAAAGCGTATCGGGAACAGTCATGACGATACCAGGAGGAGTTCGCGAAGCACGCGCTCGCGGACTCCCTCACTGACCTGGACTTTGAGCTTCCAGCCTACACTCTGTACCCACAATACTCTCCCGACGGCAAAGAGTACTTCTACAACTTCCATCGCTTCTCATACATAAGAAACAGCTTCAAATTACCCCCCAAAGACTACCCGATAAAAAATAAAGAAGATATTTACATTAATGCGTGATAATGTGTCGAGTTTAGAAACTGATAATTGTGTATTTTAACCTAATGTACCATATAGTTAATGTGAATGTTATGTCTGTTTAGATTATATGTATAAACATCGAATGATAGTGGAATGGATATAATGATGTTTGTATGAACTCACTACATAAATATGCAATCTAAAAAGCTACTGTATACTTTAATAAGTTTCTGAAATCTATTTAACTTTTTTGATAACTAATTCATTGTTCAGCAGTGAAAACATTAACTATAGCTTCCTTGTTTCACAGACCAATTTCGTTTGTCCCGCGAAAGTATGTCTGCACGTCAATTTAACATAAATATTGAACTAGTTTAATGAAAACGAAACCTGTGGAATGTACTCGTAGATTAATAAATAAAATACATATTTATATTTAATGGTTCGTACACAAAAAGGGTACTGAAATTGTATCTAACTGTGATAGAATACTGGTTTAGTTAATAGACTGTATCTTTTGTTTGATTTTCTTATGTACGATAAGTAAATAGATGCTGATACATAGTTTATTTTGACTAACTTATTATACATACAAAGTTTTTGTATGGCAATCTATTACCTATGTGTACCTATTATGTATTGTGGGATTAACAAACTTTATTTTTAAATAAAACTTTTAAAATATCCATTATTCACGACAATTTTAGATATTTTGATTAATACAGGAATTTTATAATGAAAAATATTGTAAAGCTATTATAGATGCCTCGTTTATTTTAATAGAAAAAATATTGGGTCGGAATTTTTAGTGGAAGTGGAACTCTGTGTGCCAAATTATATGATAACTAAATGAATATGCAGAAATACTGAAGATCAGAAACGATTAATGTATTTTTATTTTAGCCACTTTAAGCTCAATTTTCAAAGTAAGATAAAAAGTTCGAGACGAAGAGAAACACCAATTGCGCAGTGTTTTTGAAAACCAAGCGTTTGCTTTATTTAAGAGAATTACCTGTCTGTGTTTATAACTGTTTAGCTCCGATACAATTATAGTAATAGGTGTATATGCTACTCATATTTGTCTGAAAACATTCATTGACCAAACGTAATTTGTATGCCATAACTAAATGTTTTTTAGAAAACAAAAAAATAAATGAGATCGAAGTTCGTTTGTGGTGTTTTATTTTTAAGTAACTTTTTCAGTTTTTTTTACTTTTTTCCTTACAAAAACCTGTCTAAAAGTTTATGTAACTCTAAATTATTTTCCTCTTTCCTCTATACTGTAATATTAAATACATAATATTAATATTAAATACATGGCAATCTCCTGCATTTCCACAACGTCTGCGACCCTACAGATAAAATTCATGTAACCTGTGCGTACTTGCACCGTGTAGTTGTACCCTTAGTATCCCACTTATAATTTACTGACCCTTGCAATAAAAAAGTGAAGTTGACCCCTCCTTGGTACCTAATGAAAAAAGTATAATGATTTATGTTAGCCTGTCAGGGGAGGTTTTCTTATTGGAAATTAAAAAAAACTCATACTCACCATGGAGGTTTCTTCAAAGACAATTGTGCGCATCTGAAAAATTCAAGAACGCCAGTTGACAACAGTTGCCAATATTGTTCGTCTGTAAACTAATTTGCTAAAAATCTACATCGACGAATCGCTTGCCCAAATAAAACCAAGAATAGAATAGAATAGGATTTTAAGTGATTACTAAATGTAGATTTAACTATTGATCTTAAATAATATTGCTTGAAAAAAACAATGTTCAAGGTATGACCAAAGCACAATTGCCGTTTGAAAACTATGCTTATGAAACTGATATTTAGTTACATATTATTCTATTTTAATACATTTTCATACATTTGAAGTGGTTTTTTATTCATTTATCATTATCATCATCTCCCGACTCTTTTCCCAACCGTGTGAGGGTCGGCTTTCAGTCTCACCAGTAGCAATAGCAGAGTAGGTTGAACAAGGAGCGAATTCCTATCTTACCACCTCAAATCGTTTTTTTTTTTATGATTTATAGTTCAGTAATTTTAGGTTCTGTCTTTGAAATAATTAATTTCTAGTGAACTGAATTTTGTAATAATTTGTGACCGCAGGTTTGAAATGCCATAAATGATTGGACAAGATGTTATTACACCATTAGTTCACCTAATGCACAAAACATAAGCAACAACGCTTAGTTTGTGGCTCATATTTTTGTATTTACTTTCTACGACTTATCATATTTATTTCGATACAGTTTAAATACAAAAAAAAATATGCATACTTCTTCCTTATATGCTTCTTCTCCGGTTTGCAACAGAATAAATTAATATTATTTCCAGGTTCCTACTCGATGGAAGAGGCTGAAGACGAAGCGCCGAAGAGCTGCCTTCCGACTCGTGTTCTTCACTCTTTTTGTTTATTGTTGCTATTCTACATATGAACTCTTCACCACGAAAGATAACTCTGAACCCGTAGTTAGCTTGAACGACACCTATAGGTACCACACTAATTATCGATTTACTTGCTTTATTCAATAATCCTAACTATTCCTAACTTTTCCTAACTTATCCTAACTAATATTATAAATGTGAAAGTAACTCTGTCTGTCTGTCTTTCTGTCTGTCTGTCTGTCTTTTCTTCACGCCTATACTACTGAACCGATTTGTGTGAAATTTGGTACAGACATAGTTTGGAACTTGAGAAAGGACATCGGATAGTTTTTATTACAAAAAAATATAAAAATAAAAATAAAATGTATTTCGGACATATAGCGCCATCTATTGGTCAAACCAAAAATCACTATTCCACGCGAACGAAGTCGCGGGCAAAAGCTAGTACAAATTAATTTTAACTCATCGCAAATGTGATGTTGATCTTAAGGTAACCATTAAACGTGTACATTTACTGTCACCTAGTATTTAATCGGTAGAACCATCTCGTGTGTTCTTCCTAAAGTTGATTTATTGTTGCATATTGTATACTTTGGTAACGAACTTCAGATACCTACCTATCTTCCTGAAGATTTGCAGAGAAGAAATGATTTTTCAGTCTCTTCTTATTCCAGACTAGTTGATTTCCCGCGGTTTCACCCGCATCCCGTGCGAAATAATACCAGAACCGGAATAAAATATTACCTATATTACTAGAGAACAGCGTAGCTTTCCGACAGTCAAATGATTTTTCAAATCGGTTCAGAAGTTTCGTAGCCTTCAGGGTACAAACAAAATAAAAGTTTGCTCCATAAAATATTTTCTTATTACAGACAAGTACAACTCCGCCTAGCGCAGGATTTAAAACAAGAGAAAGGCATGGGGTGCCGAAAACCAGATATTGATCCTTTCTCTGAAGAAGCTATGAAATCATTACTGGATTTGCCTAAAATTATTTGCAAGGGCACCGACTGGGTGACATGTAATGTATGTAAATAAATAAAACAATGTTGTGCAGGCATTTTTTTTAAAGGGCTATTTTAGCAGCCCTCTGAGAAAAAACTGTCATTAATTATTACCTGTACATCACTACTTGAACAACATTCTTGCTCTACCAAAATCAAATCATCAAAATCAAAACTCATTTATTTATTCAAACTTGGCTGCAAAACAGCACTTTTCGAACGTCCAAAAAATTTTTTTTTGTCACCTAAAACGCCCACCCTTTGACCATTTCCTATGTGTTTTTGCTGGGAAGAAGAAGTGGCGTAACAAACTCAAGAAAAAATAACTTTTTCAAGCTAAAAGAACCTTTCAACGAATGAAATCGGTTGATAAATAACAAAGAAATCTGTGTAATTCCATGAACCTCCTAGGTTCCTCCGTAATCTATTTTATTTTTGTTAGCTTTTATTCTTTTGTTTTACTACATTTCTGCTAACTTATAAAACAATTATCGCCTCAATAAATTGCCCTTTTTACATTGCAGAGGTCTGAATGCTTCGTCAAGAAAGACATATTACAAAATATGCACGACATCCGGTGTACCTACCGAGATATAATGTATGTGAATGACAATGTATACTTTTTATCAGACCCTACCCGACTGCGTGGAGAGCATAAGTATATTTTAAAAAAGAGTGACCATGTTAAAGTATCGTGCACCGCTAGAAAAAAGAATAGGTCAGTCTTAGTTTTTTGGATATCTTTTAACTTATTTAGTAAGACATAAAAAGATTGGTCATTCTTTGTACTTTATAAAGAAAATCAAACCTTTTTAAAGGGGAAAATTATTGAAGGAACACTTATTTATGTACATCGTTGACTCGACGTCGATGTGAACCCCTCCTACCAACACCCGAGATGCCGCAAGTGGCGCTTTCCGAGCACATGGCGTCGTACTTAAGTTAGACTTCTAGACTTCGAATCCCAATTGCCGGTTTCGCTCTTCTAAGCCGGACCTGTGAACAAAATCAAATCATATCAGTGTACCTATAACAAAATACATTATATTTGAAAAGAGGCCATACCAAGAAGCTAAGCTATATAAACTAACTGCGACCTACACCAATAACGAGACAAATAAATGGCAAACTTAAGTTTGGCTTCTTATCTTTTAATATTTTGTACGCATTATAACCCTTAACCCAAACCCTAACCCTTGTAGCGCAACTTCACCAAGCACCTAATCAGTTTCTAATTTTATATTCTTTCATTTGTTAATAAATTATTCTTCTATCAGTTTCAGTTTAATGTCTTCACGATGGCATAGCTTTCTAATAGGCTTCCGACCGGTAAAGACACAGCCTGTTCCTCCATATCGTAAGAATTCCTATAACATCTTGATTCTCGGTTTTGATTCTGCATCCCATTATGGATTTATGAGGAAAATGCCCATGAGTTACAAGTTTCTATCAGAAAAAGCAGTCATCATGGAAAGGTAAGAATAGATGATCGATAATATGTTTCAATTTTATCATTGATAACTTATCCATGAAAATACCGTGCTACTACGGTAACAAAGTGACTTGTGTAATTAAGAAAGGGTAATAAATCACACTGTTTGCAGTCGCTATTAAATGTTATTTTTAATTTCTAGCTACAACATCGTGGGAAGCGGTACACCCGGAGCGTTGTTTCCCCTACTTACAGGCAAGCCAGCAGAAGAACACCCAGATACTAGAAAAAGAATAACGGAAACAAAAGTTGACGATAAATCTTTCATTTTCCATCTCGTTAAGCAATATGGGTGAGCTGTTACGGTTTTATTCGCATATTTCTCACTCATTTTCCAATTATTCCAAAAGACTCCATTTAGGAATAACTGAATCCATTATGAGAGATACCCTCGGACAAAGGACAGACGCTCCAATGGGCTTCGACTCTGCGCTAGTATAAATTTACCCTAATATACTACTAAAATCACCTACCAAATACCTATTAGGTATTCATTTAGATTTTCTACTTCTCAGGTATCGCACTGCGTACTTCGAAGACTCACCAGAAATAGGAACTTTTCAGTACAAGTATAATGGGTTTCGTCATCAGCCTGCAGACCACTATCTCCGTGCCCTACTATTAGAGAAGGCATATCATGATCCACATCGGTATCAATACCACTGCCTAGGTGCTACTCCGCAGTATCAAGCCTATCTGAATCTCGCTAATGAGGTCCTTAAACTGATAATCTTTCTATAATAGATAATATCGCATAAAGGGGAAAAACATTGTTTGTAATAGAAAAACTACTAGTTTGATATTAAAATGGTTTTTACCATTGAAGAGTTACATTATGTGCGATTAATATAGGCTATAGTTTATCCCGGTACGGGCAGTAGTTCCAAGGGTTTAAAGGGCAAACGGCTAGTACATAAATTCTTAAGAAACCGCGGCAAACCGCTAGTATAGTGTATAATTTAAACACGATTTATATCTCTCCTCGAGTCTCTCACAGTATTGTCTTTCCAGTGCTTACAGCTAGAGGGCAACAAGTTTTGCTTTACGTTTATATCAGACATCAGTCATGACGACTTCAACATGATCTCAACTGCAGATGAAGCAGTTCTTTCGTTTTTGGAAACTTTAAATGGAAGGAAGGTTTTTGAAGACACTCTGGTTATAGTTATGGCAGACCATGGACATCGGTAATGAATTATTACTCTACTGTTGACACGATTTCAACTTTCTCTCATATTTAGCTTTTCTAAGTTTTTCCTCATTTATTCAGGCACTCAGCATTCCGTTCAACGTTTCAAGGAAAAATTGAGGAACGTATGCCTCTAATGGCTATCATCTTACCAGAAAAGCTAAAACAACGTAGACCCAATGCCCTGAAAGCGCTTAGGCAAAATAAAGACGTGCTGACCACACACTATGATCTACATACGACACTACTTGACGTGTTAGACTTGAAGGACTACAGCAATAAGTACAAAGTGCCCGGTTCTGATATACCGAGAGCTATGACTTTATTAGAACCGGTAAGTTGTTTCACAGTTGTCATTGTGGTTAAAAACAAATAGCACAACTATTTTTAAATACTCTTCTAGGGTATCATTTGAGCTCTTTTTTCATCGGATTGACGAGATCATTACATCGAGATGGGTGTTAACTGCCAACGCAGGTGTGGTTGTGATAACGAAATACTTTTGAGGAAACTCCGTAACGGCATATGGCAGCTACCATATGTGTGAGCTTATGATATGCTTTCCGCTGATATGGGTAGTGTCAGCTATTGCTAGTCATATTAAACGTAAAAATAAAGAAGATTTTTGATTGAAGCCATGCATTGGTTAAAGTCGATATAGAATATAGTAGAGGTAGATATAGATAGAAAATATGCTCATGTTATTGCCCCTACTTCAGATACCTAGCAATAGAACATGCAGCGAGGCGGGTGTCATGCAGCACTGGTGCGCGTGCGCCGTGTGGGTGAACGTGTCGCACGCGTCGCCCATGTACGCGCGCGTCGCCAACGTGCTGGCAGACTATATCGACAGCCTCACTCAACAACAACGGTACACTTTTAACCTTAGTTCGCTTGTTTCTAACTTTAGCAGCTGTTTTTATTTATTCTTAACTAAATATTTCGTCTAATTTACACATTATTTTAAAGAATAAGTAAAACTAAAAATATTGCAGGTTAAGGTGCGCAAGACGTAAACTTCTATCCATAGTAACCGTATTACAGCGTACCGTTAACAATCACCTTTTAAAATATGGAATTGACGTGTCAGTTCTTACAAATCCTACATTCGAACCACCAAGAGCACCCATGGAATACTATCAAGCGCAGGTAAATTGAATGTGACAAACTTAATAATCATCAATCAAAATCATGGTGGAATGGAACCGTACGCTGCGTCAAAGTACATGAAATTATAAACATTCATGTACTTTGACGTAATTAATGTGATGAATGACATTGATGTAATTAAAAAAAAATACTTTTGGTATTAATAGAGAACCCAGGTAACTGAGTTGAGGAGATCAAATAGGCAGTCGCTCCTTGTAAAACACTGGTACTCAGCCACATCCGGTTAGACTGGAAGCCGACCCCGCAACACAGTTGGGAAAAGGCTCGGGTGATAATGGTATTAGTACCATTATCAATTAATTGAGAACACATGGATGAAACCAGGAAACAACTCATGAGTTCTTTATCAAGTGCTGTTACCTATACGTTTTTAGCGACCATGTTCCTAGTACTTCAAACACCCTGGTCTGCAACAAACTTATTTAGTTGAATAGGCGTAGGTTGACAGGAATTATATATCAAAGTTGTGTTATGTTTCAGATTATATTAAGTCCTGGTCGCGCTGTGTTCGAAGGTACACTAACCTATAATACGAGGGCGGATGCCTTCACGATGTCAACTAACTATATTTCTAGAATAAGCACGTAAGACCAACTAAACCCTTTATATTTAATGTAAATGTATTTAAAATCAATTAATTTTTCTATTCGTTAGTATTCAATGTAAAAAAAAAACTGTTTAGGTATTATTATTGCGAGTTTGCTACCCAGATAATTACAGTTATACATTTTCTGGTTTTATAGGTACGGAGATGAGTCGAAATGTATAACGACCTCACATCCCCACTTGGGGCCATTTTGTTATTGTAACGATAGGAAAATGCCACAAGCATGAGGTAACTTCTCCAGAAATTTGATTGAATTTGGTATATTATTCAGATATTTTAAGTAGCCTTTAGTAAAGTAACGTCATTGATTTCAGATGTCTATGATAGAAAAAAGAACTAGAAAAGAGATTTTGCCGCAAACACCAATTCAGATTAAACCAGAAGTCGAGAATATAGACGTAGTGGATAAAAGTGAAAAAGATGATTTCCAGGTTCTACTCTACTTAAAATTTTAAGTTTTAATAATGTTTTTTTTTTTTTAATAGTTAGTAGATATTAGTTAGCATTAATACAATAAACTTTATATCAACTAAGTATAATAGATATTTCTTTAACAATCCTATTTTTAACACCTTTTCCACCTTTATATGAAAATATCTACGTTTGTCGTGTTAATGGCCTAGTTTCAATTCTTTCTGGTAACATCATAAGGTTGTACCGTCTTCATCAGGTATTCGCACGCACCCTATGTAGTGTTTTGAAGATAAACAACAGCGTGTATTTTCACTGTCAATATTTTAAAAAGAAACAGACATTTCACACGTCGAAAGTCCGAAAACTGATCTGATCTGACGTCCTCCTAGCCGATAATAGGCTACGGCGGCTGTTCTCATATAAGGAGACCAGCCAACTGCGCAGGGAATCCGACACGACCGATAAGAGATCAGACGCAGGACCGACATTTACGTGCTCTCCGATGCACGGGTGTATCAATCACCAACTTCCAGGCTGATAGCTGCTTTGTGCAAATTTCTAAAACCCACACAACAATCAAAAGTCCGAAAACTAAACATACGTCAAAATCACAATTTAGGTGGCGATATTTTGTCATGGTTCATTAGCTTTGGTGTTTTTAAAGTATTTGATGCGCCGCGCCGATACGTTTTCACGCCGCTTATACCTAGAGGTGTGTACAAAACTACAAAACGAGTATAAGACCACATCTTTATAGGGGACGCAAGAAGGGTATAGTTTTGTAAGCCTGTAATCTCTCATAGACAATATGAGAGATGACAGTTACAGTCATGTTACAGCATTGTTACAGTGTACTGTTGACAGTTCTGTCAGCAAGTACAAAAGTTAGTCAGTCACACAGCTGTCAGCTGCACAAAACATTTCCTGTATCCACCTGTATCTGTATAAATATTCAGAGGCGTCTGAAAAACGCATGAAATATTTTAGAAAATGCTAACTCGTCGGTATTTCTAAGTTTCCGAGATTACTATTGATATGATATATTAATAAAATTGTTTGTATAAAACAATGTCGATGACGACTTCCAAGGTATGAAAAAGTTTTGTTGCACGTAATGCATATAAAATTGATATTTCTAGCTTCTGCCTGCGATTAGGTAGTAGGCATATATATGTAGGTATAGATAAAGATAGGTTATTATTGCATAGTTTAGATATTAAATTATATACCTTGCCTGCTTCTTCTCCAGTATGCAACCGAACGAATTGATATTGTTTTCAGGTGCTTACTCGTTGGAAGAAGCTGTGTCAAAATAAGCGTCGATTTTTTTCCGTACTAATCATGTTCTTAATTATTTTGGCTTATAATTGGTATCCTTTACACAAGCACTTCATCACGTGGAAGCCCAAATCCATTCTCAGCTTGAAAGATACGCATAGGTACCACAAGTACCACAATATCTACCGATTTATTTTCTTTATTAAATCGTTACAGTTACGTTACGTTACAGCCTTTTTTTCGTCCCTCTGCTGGGCACAGGCCTCTTCTCACTCGGAGAAAAATTGAGCGTTAATCACCACGCTTGCTCAATGCGGGTTGGTGATTACAGACTTAATAGTCCAGGGTTCCTCAAGATGTTTTCCTTTTTATCAGCCATTGGAAAGTTGCATTGGTACTCGCCTGACCTGGAATCGAAATCACGCACTCATACTCGAGAGTTTGGTCCTTTATCCACTAGGCCACTACGACTTTATAAAATCATGAACTTTTAATTATCACAAATGCATTAGGGTGCGTCCACATCTGGCGAATGCGCAGCACGCGAGCCGATCGCGAGCTGTCCGCGAGCTGCGCGCGTGCATTTTTGTTCGTGCGCCGCTTCTGCGCCGCTCGCGCGCAGTTCGCGCGCGACCTAAGCGCCGCACGCGATCAGCGCGCAGGCGGCGCGAACCACGCGCGGCGAACGAATGATTATCCCTATGACAGTTCGTTAGTGCTTAACATTGCAGTGACGTCCTGCCACAACAAATCCTTTACAGGCCCATTAAAAATTCGAAAAAATCATAATTGTGTACCTACATTTTTAAATTTAAAAAATAATATTAACTAATTATTATTAGTAATATAATAGCTAATGATGCAGCAATTATATTAAAAACACTAGTGTCGTCTGACATCTTCGATAGTACTGAGCCATTAAACGGAACAGTAAGCGCTAGAACTGAGTGCGCGCCGCTCGCGCGCTCTATACGAGCCTTGCGTGAGTTGCGCTAAAGAGGCGCACCGAACTATTACAGTGACTGCACGCGCGCAGCTCGCGGACAGCTCGCGATCGGCTCGCGTGCTGCGCATTCGCGGCGCATTCGCCAGATGTGGACGCACCCTAAGATAACATATATAATCAAAGAAGATAACGCATTTTTGGACAACCAAAACGAAATCTGCGCGCTTATTAATACTTTGGCGATAGCATACCTTGAGGGTTCAAGGAGAAATCATTTTTTCAGTCTCTTCATATTACAGACTAGTACAAATCCGCCTAACGCAGGATTTTATACAAGAGAAAGGCACGGGATGCAAAAAGCCAGATATTGATCCTTTCTCTGAAGAAGCTATGAAGACATTATTGTATTTGCCAAAAATAAGTTGCAAAGGCATCAACTGGGTGACATGTAATGTATGTAAATAAATCTTTGAATTGTCATTTTGATCTTTGAACTACAGCATTGTTGGTGTGCATTATAAGATCCACCTAAAAATTTCGTAATTTTCCGCTTACAGCGATCTGAATGCTCTATCACAGAAGAAGTAGCAAACAACATGTCTGACATCAGTTGCATGTATCGAGATATAATGTATGTACATGATCGACGATACTTCTTGTCTGGATATACCAAAGTTGATGGGGTTAATAAATATATTCTCAACAAAAGTGACCATGTTAAAATAGCCTGCAGCGGCAGCATTTTAAATGGGTTCGTTTTTATTATATCGAAGAACTTTTAAATAAAAGAGCTCACAAAATGTCAACGAATTTTGCTTCGGATATTTCTATAGAATGAAAAGTTCTTCTTTCAAAAGCTTGTCTAGTCTTAGATGCTAATAATAATTAAATACACGGATTAAATATTCGATTTTAACTTTCCAGTAATAGTACTCTATATTCTCGTTGGCAAGGGCTTCAAGTAGGTTTCCGACCTGTAACGCCCAAAGCAATTCCTGCAGATCGCAGGGATTCCTACAACGTTATGATACTTGCCTTTGACTCTGCGTCACACAATGGTTTTATGAGAAAAATGACGAAAAGTTATAAATATCTAGTTGACGGAGGGGTCATTTTGAACGGGTAAGAATCTTTGTCTTTACAATATGGTTCACTGCAAATGGAACAATACATTAAGATCATATTCTCTTATCATATTATGATTTCAGTCTGAACGTCGTGGGAGACGGTACACCCGCCGCTTTGTTTGCATTACTTACAGGCAAACCAGAAGAAGAACACCCAGATGCAAGGAAAGCAATCTCAAATAATGTATACGTTGACGAAACATCATTTATTTTTAATTTATTGAAACAGTACGGGTTGGTGTTTTTTTTAATAGAAGTAATCTTAGTTCATAGATTGTTTTCATCTACAGTACCTTACAAGATCGATCATTGTTTTGCCCAGGTACCGCACGGCATATTTCGAAGACATGCCAGCAATAGGAACTTTTCAGTACAGGTTTAATGGCTTTCGTCGCCAGCCAGCGGATCACTACCTGCGTGCCCTGCTAATGGAGAAGGCATATGAGAATAGATTATTAAATCTTATTCATAAAAACAATTCTGACTTCTGCCTGGGAGCCATTCCACAAAATGAGTTGTTTCTAAATCTAACTGATGAGGTCTCTTTTATTATTTTGTATACATGAAAACATAATTTGCCTCTCTAAGCATGTCTTATACATTTCGTTCGTGACAGTTCTTACAGTTTGACGGAAAAAAGTTTTGCTTTACGTTTATAGCAGACATCAGTCATGACAACTTCAATCTGATCTCAACTGCAGATGAAGCAGTTCTCTCGTTCTTGGAAACTTTGAAAAGAAATAAGGTTTTTGAAGACACTCTCGTTATAGTAATGGGGGACCATGGAAATCGGTAGGTATCTTTATCCAAATTATGACAGTTTATCTCAACTGCACATCTATACATATAATAAATCTGTAGAAAAGTAATTTTTGTACATTGAAGAAATTGACAAAAAAAATTGCCAGCATGTTAAAGGATAACTAACAGAACCCATTTCCATCATTTTTGTCATTTTTGTCTGTTTGTCTGTTTGTCTGTTTGTCTGTTTGTCTGTTTGTCTGTTTGTCTGTTTATCTGTTTGTTCGTTCGTGATTCACGTAAAATCTACGAATTCAATGCAGACAATGCTTATATACAAAAATTCTACGTAACTTGGGGTATTACTTAGTTTTTGTTTCATCGAAATCGATTCACTCTATCAAAAGATATGATTAATTTTGTGAATTCAAGATGTGAAATATTACGACACGCAATCTGTTTGTCAAAACTGTACATTTGAATGTTGTACTTATATTAGTTGTTCGGCCTATTATTAATCTTTACACAGAAAATCACACCTTTATAAGTAACTTCGGAAGAAAAAAAAATATGAAAATTTTGTTTAGCCAAGGTTAAAGTAGCTCCATCTGTGGTAAAAATACATCAAATTTGTCAAAAGAGCGAGGTGGTAAATGACAATTAATTACCATACATTCTTTATAGAGGATTATTATTTCAACAGATGGAGTTGTATTATTTTCCGTAATTCACCATATTTTAACACGTACTTAGTGTAATTTTTCGATAGACATTTCAATAGTGTTCGTCAGTTTGCCGTACCACATCAAAATCCAACTATAATTATTACCTTGATGAAAGGAAAATTAATAGTTCTCAACCAAATTTAAAACGGTGCCATCTAAATTATTTTTTGAACATTATGTCAAAAATGATGACTTTAGTGGAACAATTAATTATCATTTAAAGTTACAGATGGAGTTCATATCAGGATTTTTTCATAAACATAGTTTAGCTTATCTTCCACTAATGTGGTGGCCTTAAAACAAATTTCTTTGAGGGAGTAGTATTAAGTAGACCTTAATTATTTTTTTTGATGCAAAATATGTAAACTTAATCCTAGAAGAAAGGAAGATCTATCTCTCGCAAGCGCTGCTAAGCGTGAGGTAGGTAGTGTAGGATTCTGTAGCTTTAAAAACAAGCCCAGATACAAAGTGCAGATAAGAAATGGGAGCTTTCTCGATTTAATACCATACACACGTAAAATGCTTTATGCGTCTGGAAACGTACAAATTACGCGTCGCATACCAGAGACATGCTTACTTTCAACTTCTGATCGCAAATACACTGTTCACGATTACGAACAGTCTCAGTAAGACCCGAGCCAAGTCTAAAAAAACACCTTTTATATAAAACTACGTTTGATGTCATTCAATTACAAAGACAGAATTGTTCTCTTCTGCAAATCCTATCCACCTATATCCTATCCTAATCCAGCATGCATTGCAGGTGTGCATTGCACAAAAACCAATGGTATCCTATTAGAGAAGTCAAAAGAGTCGGCCTGCCAACGTCAGCTTTTGCGCTAAGCAAGTGTTCTTAATAGTACCATCAGAATTACATTCATCGTTGAATGTGGTGAATACATTTTCAGAAACCACAATAACAGTAGGAGCCAAAGCGTATGATCGCTTCATAGAACTCTGATTGGCCCCAGGTGACCAACTCAGGTCTGATTTGTTCGTTCATCAGATCTTTGAAAGTGTTTCGGTGGATACTTACTGTCGTCCTGTTTACGTGTGACACAAAATATGGTATATAAACGTCCTCCGTAAGAGCGAAATTTTCCCGGTGTGCGGTAGTGACGCACAGTATACAACACTTCTGTTTCTTTTGATTTGCTGGCTCCACCAAGAAATGACAAATTGCGAGCGTACTTTTTGAAAATCTTGGCAAAACTGCAGGTTTCAAGTACGAACACATGAAGTGGACTCTCACAGATACGTACATTTTGCCTATTCGTGAACTAATGCAAACATTTCGGTGGAGTCCCTCCCGGTTTAGACCTAACCCCACATTAGACGTGCGCGATCCTCGGGCGTGTGAGTAGCGCGTGCGTCGCGAGGACGCTGCGTGAGCGTCGCGTTTTGCTGCCCTGCGGCATTTGCAGCGCGCTCGACTTGACGTTTAACTGCTAAGGCGTTTAGCGGGCGGCGGGGATAGCGGGCGAAGGGGTAAGAACGCAACTCGAGCGCCGCGTGCTCGCCGCGAGCGCGTCGCTTGCACTCTTCACACATGCCGCAGGGCAGCAAAACGCGACTTTCACGCAGAGCGCTCGCGACGCCCGCGCTACTCACACGCCCGAGGATCGCGCACGCCTAATGTGGGGTCAGCCTTACCATAGTGAGTAAGTGCACAGAAAATCCCCAAGTCATACAAGTGTTTCTCCCCAGTAGTGAAACTATCCTACCCTATGCGCCTGCTGATGATGATGACTCATTTTATCATCCATCCAGCTATTCCCCAACTATGTTGGTGTTGGGCTTCCAGTCACCGAATCTATTTGAGTACCAATATTTTGCTTGGAGCGACTACCTATCTACCTATCTTCAATCCAGTCAACTACACAAGACGATGTCCATGGTAAGACTGACAGACTTTCTGGCTTCTGATTAGTCGCAGCAGCTGCAGAAATGACAGCTTTGTCAGACTCAAAGCATATAGACATAGATTATAGCTATTTCCTGTGAAAATTACTTACGCACCATACGTAATAATTTTCCAAATTGGCTGACTAGATCCAGAGATTTCCACAACGTCACAAACTTTACTTCTTTTGTTTAGATAAATGGTCACATCCACAACACAACCTTCATCATTGAACCTATGCGACTGCGAAGTGGTAATCCTAATTATACTGTCACGTGAAAGAATGCACCTACGGGATAAGTAGTATTTTGACTATTCTATATTGCCCACGCAGACGAAGTTGCGGGCAACAGCTAGTTTTAATATAAATTTTAACGATAATGTATGGACAGAACATTTTAGGTTTTCAAAGTACCGTTCAACGTATCAAGGAAAGATCGAAGAACGAATGCCTTTAACAGCAATCTTCTTACCGGAAAAGCTAAAACAACGTAGACCCAATGCCCTGAAAGCGCTTAGACAAAATAAAGACGTGCTGACCACACACTATGATCTACATACGACACTACTTGACGTGTTAGACTTGAAGGACTACAGCAATAAGTACAAAGTGCCCGGTTCTGATATACCGAGAGCTATGACTTTATTAGAACCGGTAAATACTTTTGTTTCTATGTATTCTATTCTGAGCTTACCTAAAGCTAGCGCATTACCAATTAAGAGTTCTAATTTTAAAATCTAAGCATACAGAGGGTAAGACAGACAGCAAGAAGCTTTTTTATACTATGTAGGGATGAAGGTTTTATAATAATACCTCTTAATATTATATTTTTGTTTTATCTTTCAAACGTCTTTTCAATATTTGACTGTTAATCCAAGCTCGTTGCCTCAGATACCTAGCAATAGAACATGCAGCGAGGCGGGTGTCATGCAACACTGGTGCGCGTGCGCCGTGTGGGTGAACGTGTCGCACGCGTCGCCCATGTACGCGCGCGTCGCCAACGTGCTGGCAGCCTATATCGACAGCCTCACTCTACAACAACGGTTAGTTTGTAATTGGAACATAAATTGTTACTCTTCATTTATCAAACACCCATTGGTTTGCTTATCTATGGGTTCAAAGCGTACGGTTCAGTAAGTATGGTTTCTACTACACATTATTACAGATCGAAATGCGCGAAACGACATCTCATATCCATAGAATCGGTGTTACATAAAACCCTCAACGATCGCCTTTTGAAGCATGGTTACGATAAGTACGAGGACTCTTTCCTCGGGAATCCTAAACACGCAGCACCGAGAGCCGCCAGAGAATACTATCAAGCTCAGGTAAACAAGTATACAATAAACTACTACTATATTGTGAGTTATGAGGAAGGTTTTGAGCTTAAACGTGGACGGATATAGGGGAAGAGGGCGACCAAAGAAACGATGGATGGATTGTGTGAAAGTCGATATGGTTAGAAAGAATGTTACTTGCGAGATGACAGCAGATCGACCGGAGCAGGCTGGGTTTCGGAGCGGATACGGCACCATAGACCACATCCACACAGTGCGGCAGATTATACAGAAGACCGAAGAGTATAATCAGCCCCTGTGTCTAGCACTTGTGGACTATGAGAAGGCCTTTGACTCGGTTGAAACCTGGTCTGTTCTGGAGTCCCTGCAGCGTTGTCAAGTAGATTGGATACATCCAAGTGATGAGATGTCTCTACGAAGCCGCTACAATGTCCGTCCAAGTACAGAATCAGCAAACAAGGCCCATACCGTTGCATCGAGGAGTGAGACAAGGGGACGTTATTTCCCCGAAACTGTTCACTAATGCAATGGAGGATATGTTCAAGACGCTGAACTGGAAAGGACGCGGCATCAACATCAATGGCGAACACATCTCTCACTTGAGATTTGCTGACGATATCGTCATCATGGCGGAAACGCTGCAGGACCTACAACAGATGCTGAACGACCTGGCTGAATCTTCTCTACGCATCGGCCTACGGATGAACTTGGACAAAACCAAGGTCATGTTCAATGAACATGTTCTACCGGAACCGATTGCGATACACGGCGCCGTTCTCGAAGTTGTTCGGAAATATGTATACCTCGGGCAGACATTGCAGTTGGGTAGAAACAACTTTGAGGACGAGGTGAATAGGAGAATTCAGTTGGGTTGGGCTGCATTTGGGAAGCTACGTCGAGTCCTAACATCGTCGATCCCACAGTGCCTAAAGAAAAAAGTCTTCAATCAGTGCGTCCTACCTGTCATGACTTACGGAGCCGAAACGGTACGGCTGGTCCACAAGTTTAAAGTCGCTCAGCGGGCTATGGAAAGAGCTATGCTCGGCGTTTCTCTGAGGGATCGCATCAGAAATGAGGTAATCCGTCAGAGAACCAAGGTCATCGACATAGCCTACCGAATCAGCAAGCTGAAGTGGCAGTGGGCTGGCCATATTAGCCGAAGAACCGATAACCGTTGGGGTAAACGAGTTCTAGAGTGGAGACCACGCCTCGGCAAACGTAGTGTAGGACGTCCTCAGGCACGGTGGAGTGATGACTTGCGCAAGACGGCTGGCAGGAGCTGGATGCGAGCAGCCGAAAATCGATCTCAGTGGCGTGCACTTGGAGAGGCCTATGTCCAGCAGTGGACTGCGATAGGCTGATGATGATGACAGCAGATAGAAGAGTATGGAAGAAAACATGCTGCACCGACCTCAAATAAAATTGGGATATGGGCAGGATGATGGAATATACTACTACTATATCTCGATGATCGTATAATCGATCGTATCGTATTTCCGTCTCATCTGGCTATGAGAGTGATGGAATAAAGAGTGCTCCTGTGTCTAACCTGCACTGTAACATGAGAACATCCGCCGTGGCCGAAATTGTACAAGCGATTATTATTACTTGCATTAAACTACTACAATTACCAACTATTTAAAAATCTGCTTATTTCAGATAATATTAGATCCTGGACGAGGTGTGTATGAAGGAACAATAATTTTCGATACGAAATTGAATTCTTTTAAAATATCAACAAAGGATATTTCTAGAATCAGTGCGTAAGTACTAGGTACCTACTCTTATTTAACCTTTAAAAGTGAAAATTCTGAGTTATGACGTGAGAGGTCCGTACTGTATAGATAAAGAAATAAATAGGTTCTACCTTCTAATCAGGCACATCCAAACTATCATTATAAATACAAAAGGGTATTTGTTTTGAGACTGCGTGTTACGAACAACCGAACCGATTGGGATACAGTTTGACACGGAGATTGGTGATGTCTAGAAGGATTGAGAGCTTATGTTCGAGCTCGGGAAACAGCTAGTCTTATTTAAGTTTTTACCTTACCTAGCGCTCTATGATTCATTAGTCAAGTACCTACTTATTAATAGATATATTTTAGATACGGAGATGAGCCGCGTTGCATAAGCGCGACGCACCCCCACCTCAATCCATTTTGTTTCTGCAAAGACGGTCTACCTAAGCGGTTTTGGAATCCAAAGGTGAAGAAAATGAATGTCACTTAACAAACGAAAATAATTCCTGTTTTTGGAGTAATAAACTTTGTGCTGGTTATAATAAAACATTTTATAGAAGGCGGATGTATCAATAAGCTACCAAGTTTATTTTAGGCCTTTATCCACAAAAAAATCAGGTTCCAGATAAACCTAACCTACTTAAAAATAGATAAAAAAAGAAAAAGACTTTCTTTAGATGGTACCTACATAAAGTCAAAATTATCATAAAATTCAAACAAATCATCTGATATTGGCGTACACAAACATTTATATCACTGCCGTGAGAACGTGATCAGAATAAGTGTAGAAAAACCGATTCTTCATTCAACCATTTCTCGAGCAAACGAGCTTTTATTCTTAATGTAAGACAGCTTTGTTCTAAGTAGCTTTTTACCCGAGTAAAACGCAGAGGGTAACGCAAAAACGATAAGGTTTGCAATTTGGATCGTCAAGCCACTAAGTATGAAGAGTGAACCATTGGCCCTATCCTCATTACCTTTACCAAAGAGTGACGGTAAATACATTGTATTGGCTTCTTCTCCTTATCTTTAGCCTGATAAAAAAGAGATCAATTTGTTTAACTGCGATCCATCCGTTCCAATTCCACCGATCCATCCATAGTTATTCATTTAGAGATTGAAATTATATGTAGCTAATTTTAAATTTCTACCTCCAATCGAAAAACAATAGATGGATCGTTTTATGGTAATCCTCGTAAAACGCCTATTGTATATTGTTGTAACAGGTCTATCTGCGTAGATAATGAACATCTATCAAGGCGCTATCTCGGCGCAATATCTTAATTTATTTATCTACTAAGTTAGTTATTGCATTTATGAAAATGTAGGTAAGGCTGTCTCAAAATGCATTCTACCTTCGATTTTTTTTTGCATTCAACACTACATTTTAATTGAAGAAAGCTGACGTTCATGGAATTGACAACACAAAAAGATAGTTCACTACATCCGAAGACTCAGTAGCAAACACTTATAATTGAAATATTAGTAAGCACATAGAAATAGTCTAGTTGATTATTTCGAGCGCAAAGGGACTGTCGCATTCCAGAAATCTATTAAAAGAAAGCACTTGGGATCCAGGCTATCTATTCTCTCGTAGATGTCGTGATGTATTGGTGAAATTCGAGATTTAGTACCTTTGCTCACCATTGAAGGTGAAAATAATCACACAGGTCCACAGAAAAGGTTCCAGAACTCTATTTTTGTCATGAAAATTATGATTGTACAAGTTGTGGTAAAGCAACGTTACCTACTGTCAAACATTAGTTTGTTGGGGAAAAAATGACAATCGATAACTTCCACTGAATAAAAACTTTTAACATTAACAAGTCCAGTATCATAACGAATTCATTCATACTTGATACAGTAGGTATTATAACTTACAATGTCGCAGCAGGCATGAATACGCAGCGCAGTGAGCGAGAGCCAATTCATTGTTATCTTTTACAATGGACTCCTGTTTGAGATGAGGACAATTCAACATGGGAATTGTATTGTCATAGGCTTAACAAAACCCAGAATATTATAGAGCTATGTTATGCGATTGCTTACACTATTAATTCAATTACCTACTGTGATTAATATCAGGCCAAATGCTGGTGAAAAATCATGATATCAATATCGGTTAATATGGTGTCACTGTGGGCACATAACCCTGATTTACTTGTGAAATCACACTAACACACTCCGTACGTATTGGCTGACAAACTGTCTCATGCTTATCTACTATTATAATCTGCAAGCTCGTTTGATTCCCCATTTTAAGTTGGAAACCCTTCGAAGGGATTTAAAAACTGAAGAGAAAATACGAAAAGACAATTTGATCTCTCTCTTTGAAATGCTACGACCGCAGACAGAAATCTTAAGTCGTTGAACGGAAAGCCGCTAATAATAAAAGATTTTCAGCTGCATGCAGCGCACAATATGACGATAAAATGTCTCTGTAATTGTCTCTGAAAATGCTGTGAAAAGTTTGAACTCTTTCGTTCAAATGACTGTTAGCTTATTTTGTAATGAAAATTGTTTATTTAACCGAAAATATGTAGAAGAGATCGAGTAGGTAGGTACCTATATCAATCTATGTAATTGCAACAACACAGGTACCTACTATAGATATTCGTAATACCTTGAAACTGAAATTTGAAAATACAAATATCCGAATTGACAACCTCCTCCTTTTTAGATAGTCGGTTAAAGTTTTAATCAAATAATAAATAATTACTGAAAGATTTTCATGATTCTGATGTCTCAGTGAGTAAAAATCTCTCCTTACGAGAATGGTTCCAACCATGTCGACGATACTGCACTCGTAAGTAATTAAACCTCAATTACCTATTATTCTTTGCAACCTGTGTGGGTTTGGTATATCACTCATTAAAACTGAACTAACAGTTGATGAAATAATTGTGAGAATGACCACTGATATTAATTCGCAAAATTAAACTAAAGGTATAGTGTGCATCAAAGAACCTATAGGTAAGGTTTACCTACGTATTGCGTACATGAAATGAACTCGAAACTATTTTAAAATTGACTCCGAAATATCCAAAGATATTTATAGTTTCAACTTTCCGCAAGAATTGACCGAACCATTATGAGAGGAAATATCTGTTTTAAAATATTCTATAGCCCTACTATCGATTTTACTCACAAAAACGACGAAGTTATTTCATAACTAAAATATGCTTTGCAACCATTAAAATTACTTAGGTACTTACTACTTATTTTAATTAAAGTCTACACGTTTTCAGCTTTTAAGCATTTAATTACAAGATCTATGTTCGCTCGTGTCCACTTACGTACCTACGTCTATTACTATTCCAGAATTTATCAGTGGTTCCAGGGTTTTACGAATATTACATTCTCCTTTTTAATTAATGTTACATAAATATACCACTACGAAAATACGAATGCAGTGACAAGTTCAACCAAAGGTTCACGAAGCGTTAAATGAAGGTATGGATGAACATATTCACATTACACAAAATACTGATAGTTATGGGCCATCTATCGAAAATACAGTACCTACGTTGCAACAGTGTTTATTTTTTTTTCAACTCTTTTGAAGACGCTTTTGTAGAAATGGACGTAGTTATGCAGAAACGTTCCAACCCACTGTAAGTTGAATTTGAGATATAAGCATTTTACGCGTTTCAGTTGTATTCTTTTTTATTCTAACTAGTAAAGGTATATACTAGAGGTTTTATTGTTGAATTATATTGAGTTTAGATAACCAAATGCTAAATTTTAGGCTGTTCAATCACAATAACTCGATTTCGGGTGACTTGTGGGTTGGAACGTTTCTGCATAACTACGTCCAAATGTACCAATGTCCTAGTCCCTAAAATTGCGTCTCATTCAGATTCCCCACTGGCAGTCTCATCATTTGCCTCGTAATCTCTTTTTTATTTATTTATTGGATTGCCAACAGGTCTATGAAGGTGAGCATGTAGGGATGTGGGGTTACCCAAATGCTTCATACGTACGTTTACATTATACGTATGTAAGTTTTAAGCTCAGTGTTTCAGTTTAATTTATCATTGTTTATACCACTCTGTTTCACTCCTTTCATCCAAAACAAGAACATCTTTCTTACATCCCTAATAAAACCAAACCATCTTCTAAATATATAAAACTCAAAGGTGACTGACTGACTGACTGACTGACATAGTGATCTATCAACGCACAGCTGAAACCACTGGACGGATCGGGCTGAAATTTGGCATGCAGGTAGATGTTACGACGTAGGCATCCGCTAAGAAAGGATTTTGATCAATTCTACCCCCAAGGGGATAAAATAGGGGATGAAAGTTTGTATGAAACTTTGTCAATTTTAAACCGATCGGACTGAGACTTTGCATGCATAAAGCTACTATGGCGTAGGCAACCCTGAAGAAAGGATTTTGATAAATTCCATCCCTAAGGGGATAAAATAGGGGATGAAAGTTTGTATACATCTTCTTAGATTTTATGAAGAAGTCCTGATGACGAATCAGAATTTTATGATGACGTTCGCTTAAATACGATTTTGATTAATTCAACCCCCATTCAACCCCCACGGGTGATAAAATAAGGGATGATGAAGGATGTAAATGTATTAGTTTGAACCTATCAGTACGTAATGAAACGAACAAAATAATGTTTAGTTCTAAATGTTGAGAAGTTCTGCCTACCGCTATTAGATGGCGCTGTGCATTTTCGTCTCATTTCTGAATCGCGGTGTTTTAAGATTCTCCGCCAGTTGATTACCTTCGAACTGAACTGTAGGTAATCTGTTTGTTTGGTAACTGTAAATAAGTTAAGTATTTTAATCAATAGAGGTTAATAAAGTTTCTTGATTGTATAAATTGTTGAATAAATTAACACTGTGATTCAGTTATATTTAGATGCTAAGGTCGCCAGTTAATATAAGAGTAATTTATAGCCTTAAATATAGGTTTACTAGCTTCCGCCAGCGGCTTCGCCCGCATGGTGTGTTGATAAAAAGTAGCCTATGTGTTAATCTAGGGTATCACCTATCTACATACCAAATTTCAATCAAATCGGTCCAGCCGTTTTTGCGTGATTGAATAACAAACATACATCCATACATTCTCACAAACTTTCACATCTATATATATAAAAGAAAGTCGTGTTAGTTACTCCACTTATAACTCAAAAACGGCTGAACCGATTTAGCTGAAAATTGGCAGGGAGGTAGTTTAGAGCCAGGAGAAGGACATAGGATAGTTTTTGTCACCATCCGGCAACGGAAAGCAGTTATCTTGGGACGCGGGTGAAACCGCGGGCGGAAAGCTAGTTTAATATAAAGATGAAGTTGAAGATCAACATGAAATAGGTAGGTACCTAATGAAATAACCCAATCTTCTAAGGTGCTCGTAAATCGTCAAAGCTGAGTTTTCCGTGCCCTTAAGCTGATATTGTAGTAAAGTCGAAAAGGAAGTCAATGAAAGCAAACACTAACTCACTCCGGCAGTGTCGTACGAGCTATCCTCGTGATCGGACGTTTTACTAATTAGTTATTTCATTCAACTAAGCGCTCTTCGCATATTTTGTTTACGCGCGGCCCAACCGGTTTCCCCGGTCGGGCTTGCAGCTGTTGTTTGTGCATATGAGTGAGTCGAACGTAAATGAATCAAATATAATAAACTCATTATCGAGCGCTGACGAGTTAGAGGACGGTACAAACATGGATACTGAGGACAATACACAACAGGTTGAAACGGAGTTGATAGGAGGGAAAAGGACAAGGGATGAAAACTCTTCAGAGGATGGATGGAGTGTAGTTAATAGAGGGAGAAGCAAACTTGTATGTAGTAGGGAACAGCACGATGAGAGTATAAGAGAAGAGAGAACACAGGTATGCGTCACATGTAAAGAACCTTTGCCGAAACAATTCGCTTTGGCACGCCTATTTAAGACACGCAATATTCCTAGCGGCAAGATCTATAAGATTAAATACGTACATAAGTATAAAATGCTGATTACGTTTGATAATGATATGGGTGCAGAGGAATTTATAAAGTGTTCGGTGTTTACTGACATGGGTTGGTCTTGCCAAAAGACTTCGGAAGTAGGTGTATCGTACGGACTCATTAGAGCAATGGAACTTGACATTTCTGATGAGGATCTTAAAAGTAATTTATCAAGCAGTGCTGAGATAACATCCATTAAAAGATTAAATAAACGTTGCTCGGATGACCCCGAAGGCAACGGCTGGTCTCCGAGTGAAACAATTCGGCTAGGGTTCAAAGGGCCCTCCTTACCAGCTTATGTTTACATTTACAACTTGAGGATTCCAGTGGAGCGGTTTGTATTTCCGGTTACTCAATGTGCTAACTGCTGGAAATTTGGCCATTTAAAGATAAGATGTCCATCCAAGCAGCCTGTTTGCCCCAAATGCTCATTAAAACACCTCAATTGCACAACCACTTCATTCACTTGTGTGAATTGTTCAGGCTGTCATATGGCGCTCGATAAAGTATGTCCATCTTTTAAGAAGGAAAAGAAGCTACGAGACATTATGTCAGAATTTAACTGCACTTATAGGAAGGCGCTTACCCTATACGTTCCGCCTTCCCCCGTCCAAATTCCTCAAGTGGTTGCTAATCCAACGCTCGAAGGCAGCCTGACTTATGCAGCAATTACCAAATCCAAACCACTAACAGCGGAGGCAAATGTTGGCACAGCCTTGGAAATAAACGACCCAGATACAGCGACTACAAATATACGAGCTAAACCAAAACGGACTCTGAAGAAGCATCGCCGACCAGTGACCCCCACGCCTTCTGAGAACATACTATGGCATCATAATCCCGAGTCTTCTGATTCTTCCGAAAAATTGGACAATCCTTTAGCAAATAAGAATGAACATCTCGATAAGACTTTACATAATTTGAGTTTTTGGCATATGATAAGAAAAATTAGTAATATTATAAAAAGTAAGGAATCTCTTCAAGTTAAAATCAAACAATCACTTTCCATATTTACAGAGTGGCTGACACAAAAAATTGTAAGTAGTTTATCTATTGATTCGATATTTGATTTATTTGTCGGAAATGGCTAATGATAATGTTTATACAAACTTAAATATTATGCAATGGAATTGCCAGAGTATACGACCCAAATCTCATTCACTCGAATTACACCTAAATCAGGAAAAAATACATATTGCCGTGTTAAGCGAGACTTGGTTGGAACCCGAAAGTTCTTTTAGAATTAACGATTACAATACGTATAGGTTAGACAGAGAAGATCGTTACGGTGGTGTCGCCGTTATGACTCATCGCTCTGTAAGGTCTATTGTTTGCCCAACACAAAGTCGTAATCCTGGTATTGAACTATTGCATATTAAAATTTTAAATTGTCAGCATATTGAGAATGTAATCTCCATTTATTGCCCGTCGACGGTACATACCACTCCAAGTGATTGGGACGCAATCTTTTCTATTGCTAACAGAAAAACTCTCATCTTAGGTGATTTTAATGCTCACCACTCAAATTGGTCTGTAAGAACTGATCGACGTGGTTCTGAAATATTTGACTCCATGTTGGATTATAATTTCATTCATTTAAACGATGGTAGCTTCACTAGAATTCGAATGGTTGATGGTGTTCTCCAGAAATCTAGCCCTGATATTTCATTCGTTTCTGTAGATTTATCCCTGTTATTTACGTGGAAGCCAACAAACGAATCGCTCGGTAGTGATCATTTAATAATTAAATTGAACTGCTCGCTTAATGTTAGCACAGACTATCAACATAAAAGAAATTTTAAAAAATCTGACTGGACTTCTTACGCCACATTTATAGATGAACAATTACAAAGCTGTTTTATATCCCAGGATCCTCAGAGTTCATATGACCAGTTATATAATATAATGCAAAAAGCGGCTGACAAGTATATTCCAAATATAAGAATCCCTCAAAACATTTCAAGCTCATTTAAGCCAAAACCATATTGGTCCCCAGATCTGTCCAAGGCGGTTGCGGAGCGGCGTTTGGCTTTGGCGAAGCTGAGAGGTTGCCCCTCACCGCGTAATTTAGATATCCTCAAGGAGAAAATAAGCACTGCTCAGAGGCTTATTCGCAAGGCTCGGTGTAAATCTTTTCAACAGTTTTGTACATCTGTTGACGAGACCACTTCTGCATCCGAAATGTGGCGTAAGATGAGGTGGTTGAAAAGTCGGCAAGTGCCTAACACCAGTGTAGACAAAGAGAAAGCCGAGCGCCTACTTAAAGATCTCACTCCAGATTTTGTAAGTCCTCCGCAGCCTTCTTTTAGTTCCAATAATGCCATGCTAGAGTCTCCAATCTTAATGCCTGAATTAATCAACTGCATCAAGAATTGCGATACAGCTCCTGGGGCAGACCAAATTTCCTTTTCCATGATTAAACACCTTCCGCCTTCCGGTAAACAAATGTTGCTTCAAATATATAATCAATGTTTTTCTGTGGGTTTTGTTCCTGATCAATGGCGTCAAATTAAAGTCGTCCCAATCCCAAAGCATAGTTCAGCCTCATCTTTGCGCCCTATCTCCTTAATATCATGCATCTGTAAAATTTTTCATGCCATTTTGGCCAAGCGTATAGAATGGTTCTTTGAAAAGCAGGGTTTATTTTCTGAGGACATGGTAGGTTTTCGTAAGGCACGATCTTCTCTCGACAATCTCTCTAGATTAGTGTCGGAAATACAGCTAGGATTTTCAAAGAACTGGGTGACAGCGGCATGTTTCATTGACATTGAAAGCGCCTACAACAATGTTGATGTCTCCTGCCTGGTACGTATTTTGGATCAGTTTGGGGTTGGGTCAAAAGTCTGTACCTACTTGTGGTCATTTTTATCAAACAGGCATCTGCATGTGGTTACGCACGATTGTGAAATTGTCAGATCTACTGGCCGTGGGCTAGCCCAAGGAGACCCGCTGGCTCCACTTTTATTTAATATTCTTACATCGCATATATGTCATAATATTACTCAGGTTAGTATCTCTCAATATGCTGATGATTTTGTGTTGTATTCGACCAAAAATAATTTAGATTTAGCATTTGAAGATCTTCGGTCTGCTTTACGATACACTATAGTGTTAATTGATAAATTAGGTCTAACGATGTCTCCTAATAAAACTAAGATATGTGTTTTTAAAAAAGGATGTTTTAGGAAATCAATTAATTTTTGTTTAGATGACGATATTTCAATTAATGTTGTTAGTAATATAAAATATTTAGGTCTTTGGCTGGATAGTTCGTTAAGATGGGGTAAGCATATTAATGAAACCTCCCAGAAAATACTAAAGTTCATTAATTTACTGAAAGTTTTATCAGGTCCGGGATGGGGAGTCCACCAAAAACATATAAGACGTCTATATATTTCCATAATTCGAAGCAGAATTGATTATGCTAGTTTCTTATATGACAATAGCTGCAACTCTAAATTAATTAAATTAGATCGTATTCAAAATCAGGCCTTGCGCGTTATTGGTGGATTTTATTTATTTATTTATTTAACTTTATGCAATTCTAAAATTACAAAGGCGGACTTAATGCCATAGGCATTCTCACTAGTCAACCTTAGGGTGATGCAGAGATAACATGGCAGGTGCATTAATTACTTAAAAAGACAAGGTATAGGACAAATAAAGAATAACAAAATTGGATACTAAATACACGTACTTATACATATTTAACATACAAATAATTTTAAAAAATAAATAATATTATATATACATTATATAATATTATAATGTATATATAATATGGATTTATACGTATGGATTTATACGCAGCACCCCAATACATGTTATGGAAAGCGAGTTATGTATTCCACCACTTTTTATACGTCGTAGATACTTAGCCAGTAAATTCATTTTAAAATCAAAATCTCTTCTCAACAATAAAACTATACAATTACTAGAAAAACTTTCACTAGTCACAGGTTCCAGTTATTGGCACAATAAAAAGTTGCCGTTACTAATTACCATCCTTTCACAGTATGACTCTTCTCCTGTACACTCTAGTGCTCAACTTGGAATGTTTTCCCTCGATAAGTGGATTAGTAGCATAGATTTGTCCCATATCGTCATTGATAAAATCCCTAGTATCAGTAAAGCTAAACGTCATTACAATGTCATACAGTTAAAACAATTATGTATTTCATATATACAAGATCAATATTCAGACTATCATACAATTTTTACTGACGGTTCCAAAGACAAACTTTTGGGAGGGGCAGCCTTTTGGGACCCAGTTCTGATAAGCCATTTGAAGTTTAAGATTGATTCAGATATCTCCATTATGCACATTGAGCTGATTGCTATATTGGAAGCCTTATCCTATATTCTGTCGGTCAATGGCGATAAATTTGTGATTCTGACAGACTCCAAAAGTTCGCTGCAACATTTGGCTCGGAACACTTCTCACATGCGAGGTATTCCGACAGCCTACGCCATATATGAATCAATCTTAAAACTTCAATCCAGTGGTAGAACGGTTCGTCTCCAATGGATTCCGTCACACGTACAGTATGAGGAGAATGATGTGGTGGATATGCTCGCCAAGCAAGCGTGCGTTGATGGTGTTACCATGAATGTTACCCCATTGTTTTCGGACTATTTTAGGAAAGCAAAAAATAAGTGTTTTGATCTTTGGCAGGAGTATTTTGACGAAAGGTCAAAAGAAAAGGGGATTTGGTATCGGACTATCCAGTCAGAGATTCCTCGGGTTCCATGGATTGATTGTGATCTCAATAAAATTTTAGTCACTATTGCTTTAAGGCTTCGCTCCGGACATATTCCATCAAATAAGTTTAACTATTTAATGAAAAAAGTTCCGTCGCCATGTTGTGATTCATGCGGAGTGGTCGAGGATGTCTTCCATATCTTGATGGAATGTGTCCGGAATGAAAATGTTAGGATCCACATTTTGGGATGGCAAAGAACGAATGACATCGGTTTCTGTAACGCTGTTCTTGCTTATCCAACATCCGACGGAGCGAAACATTTGTATCAATTAGTTATAAGCAGGTAGATCGTAAGCTAGTGATAAGTACTAATCATTGTTTATCTCGAACTGGGCGATGTGGTCGCTAAGCGACAAAGCCCTTTAAATAAATTAAAAAAAAAAAAAAAAAAAACTCACTCCGGAACGAGGTCAGCTTGAGATGTTCACACGTATACAGTTCATGCCCTCGTACCGGTGAATGCAAGTACAAATCCAAAGAATAGTCTTGTATTGTAGTTTTCCAGAAATTGGAAATTCAGGGAGGTCAGCTGTTATTCTTTGTAGTGGCTTTTGTATTTTATTTTCTTACTCTTAAAGGCGTCTGTGAAATTATAGTCAGACACTATAATCCTTTGAAATTACATAGTTTATATTCTCTAAATAAGTAAGATTAGGTATGCTTTGGATAGGGTAGATTCCATATACAATACAGACCATGATGTTGAAAACTTACAACTAACATTTCAGGCTTCAATATCAGGCTGATTTATTTGTGAACGCTAGTTATTTCTACTTGATAAATCCCAATGGCGAATGTTTTCAGGAATATTTATTTGTCGCGCCGTCAATTCCTCCGAGCGGTTTCCCTAAGGATTTAATGGACGGCAAAATCATCGGAAATTATTTTATGAGAAAACTGCAAACTTGGATTTCTGTTTATGGATAAAAGATAACAGTATATGTAGTGAGAGTTGGTTCAGTGATAGTTTTCATCTTCACCTTTTGGCTGTGTTATAAAACACATAGTTAACAAACAAAATAATTGACAAATTCGGTATCTATTACTTATTTTCCTGTCATCATCATCAGAAATACGTGGCTTTCCACCTAATGCGACCTCAATACATACATACAACACGATCCAATATCCATACGATTTTGTTATCATAATTCTACAATTATTTTTTCTAATATATGTATGTAGTCATTTAAACAAGTTTCTTTCCTTATTTAAGGTACCATATAATTATTTCAGCTGTTGTTGGTCTTATACCAAGAGGCATATCTACCTTTGATATTAACAGAAATGATCTGAACGGAAATTACATCGATTCAATTTCCGTAGATAAAATCCGAACGCTTTTGTGTAAATAGTTTGTGAAGTTTGTAAAGTAATCAGACTATGTTTAAGTGTGTTAATATTTTCAAATGCTTAAGCAGTTATAAGTGAAGAGCCATTAGTTAGAGCACCCACTTGCATTCTAATCTATAGCGAAGATATTTATTAACTTTCATCATATCATATCAACTCAATGAGTACTTATTTTAGGGTTTATTTTTCCAAACCACGGCAATAGCTACATTTCAAATGACAATTGAAGTACCTACATTCATTCCTAACGTGACAGATCAAGCATGGCTCCTTTTTTATTTAAAACACGTTTTTTTTTTTAATTTATAATTTATTTATAATATGATGCAATGTGATTCATAATAATGTATTTTATTTAATGTGGTGACATGCAAATTAAGATATCAACTAAGAAAAAGTCAATGACCCCATCACACTAGGATCGATGGACAAATACATATGTTTTTTCTTCTTTTATCTAAGTCAGTGGTTCTTAACCGGTGGTCCGCGGACCACTGGTGGTCCCTGGAGGCATTCCAAGTGGTCCGCGAAGCTTTGCTTCGCGACGTTGCTATCCATCTTACTTGTCCAACAGAAAAAAATTAAGGTTTGAAATGCAGCCCTTTTACGTAATTTTGGTTCTGAGTCTTAAAAAATAATTAAAATTTCCCGCTCGCTTCGCTCGCGTATTCAGAAACTGTATGCCCTCGTTTTTACATTTGTCAACAAACAAGAAGTAAAAGTACGTTTGGGCTACATTGTACGTAATTTTGATTCCGAGTCTTAAAAAATAATTAAAATTTCCCGTTCGCTTCGCTCGCGTATGCAGAAACTATATGCCCTCGTTTTTGCATTTGTCAACAAACAAAAAGTTAGGTACGTTTGGGCTACATTTTACGTAATTTTGGTACTGAGTCTTTTAAAAAATAATCAAAATTTCCCGCTCGTTTTGCCACAGATTATATAATAGTTACTACGTAACAGATAAATCACTCCATACAAAAAAGTCCATACCTACTGTTATAAGCACCTACAAGTTCCCCAACTACCTACAAATTCCTAGCTGCGTTATAAAATGAACCTTAAAAGCTCGAGCGCTTGATTGTTATTCCAATGCGATAGCGCACAGTTCAGTGACCGCAACCGTGCCGTGGCCGTGCTTAGGGTTGCTTCTTACAATTTATTAATATTTAAGTAGGAAAACAAAGTTACGCTTATTTTAAGATAGCCTTTTTTAAAACTGAGTTTTTAAATAATAAGTAATATCAAGAATATTTTTCTTTAGTGTACTATTGTATTGCCTACTAAAATGGAGTATGGGTACATATTACTAAATATTAACTAATACGTAAGCATAGGTAAGTACTTAAGTAAAGCTTTCGTCAAACTCAAAGGCGGTTTCCAACTATTTTTCGAGCGCAAGTGCCATACCCCATATGGTACAACTCCGTCGAGTGTTGATACATACCTAAAATTGGTTTCTGCGTAGTGACACTCGTAATGTTCCGAGTCGTCATTAAGTTGGACCAGAACTATACCTACTTACACTCGAGATGTGTTTTGAGCTACAAAACTCACAATACAGTTCATATAACTAAGTAGGTATCTAAAGTAAAATAAGTACCTAATGATCTCTGTTGTTAAAATCATAAAGTAGATAAGTATTAATTTATTAAAAAAAAATAGAATTACTAGATAAGTTCATAAATATAAAATGTTTCTAAATCTTACAATAGTCGCATATAAACCAACACAACTCAAAATAATCCATCAGTTTGTTAGGTAGCTTAAAAAAGTAATAAAAACCAACAGCATAACATGCCACGAAATAAAAATAATAATATTGGAGCGCGCGCGGCGCGTGATACTATTGAAAGCCCTGAGCCGCGTGGGGTTACCGGTAACCCAGCGAGCGGTAGGCATTTATCGCGCGCAAGTACGTCGAGTGACAGAGGCCTGGTTTTGCTCGCATATTCAGAAACTATATATGCCCTCGTTTTTGCATTTGTCAACAAACAAAAAGTTAAGTACGTTTGGGATACATTTGAGTCCGAAAAAAATTTCGCGCTCGCTTCGCTCGCGCATTTGTAACTACATAGGCATGTGTATGTCTTTCTTTACATTTACTTACCTACAAAAGAATAGAGTACTTGTGTTTTGTACACGCTGAACATTGCGTTTGTAAGTGAAAGATTTAGTCGGAGCTAAAACTGTTTTTTTACCTAGTGGACCCCCCCCCCCCCCTTGTCAAAGCTATAAATTCGTCCGTGGTTTTTCAACGCTTCTGATTGTTAAAAACAAGCATAGAAATCTGTTGCATGCCACTGACGACATGCGTTTAGCTTTGAGTAGCACTGAACCAAGAATTCAGAAGTTAGTAAAGAGAATACAGTCACAAAAATCTCATTAAATTAAAATCTCAATATAGGCAAACCAATGGGGTGGTCCCCGGCAAGACAAATTTTGGTAAAGTGGTCCCTCATGACAAAAAGGTTAAGAACCACTGATCTTAGTTAACATCTAATGTGAGGCGTGATCCTATCACTCATGTTAATAATAAATACTTACCTATACCTAAAAGTAATTTATTTTTTTACAGTTTTTCAAATTCAACGTTTGTAACAACCTAGTATTGCTAATAATATACCTAGGAATCTTTCGAAAACTTTCGGCTAAAACAAGATATTCTTCAGATAAAGATTATGTATGAAACATATAGGAGTGGCAAATTTTTCTTTTTCTAGACAAGATACCTACATTAGTATATATTCGTTTCTAATGGAAGCAGATCAGACAGAGACGTCCCGGCACCATCATAGGGACAGTGATAAATGAGGGTTTTCGATACTTTTTCTGCCGCCAGGCGGCGCTTCGTATGCGTCAGGTCCAAACAGCTGTCAAATAGTATGGAATTGTAGGTGCCGAACTTATTGTTTATTGAAATTCTGTTATATTGGAAGTGTTATTGATTTTATTATGGACTACGGTCAGAATAAGGTTTCCGAACTAAAAATTGAGCTAAGAGAGAGGGTGCAAAAGTCACTGGTACTAAGGAAAAGCTTGTTGAAAAATTTGTTAACACAATATGATTTAGTTTTTTTTATTTACTCAACCGCAATAGTAAAACAATAATGCAGTGCTTTAATTATAAAATAAAAAAAACACTAAAATCGTTCACTATTCATAGTAAAGATAAGCACTTTGACAGTTACCTGGACCTGACGACTCGGTGCTGCCACCTCGTGGACGCCATTTTAGAAAACCCTCATTGCAGACGTATCTTCGGCAAGTGAATCTCGGCATGTAATCCATCTTCGTCTTTTTTTTCAACTTGATATAAAACATAGATGTGGGACCTTGAGTAAATTCTGTTTTTGTATGCGGTTGTAAGAATGGTCATGGCGGCGCCAGCTATATCAAGATCGTCGTGACTAAACTTCTACGACTGAACAATGAATTCTAACCTCCCCACTCAGAGACATTTAATGATTACTAAATCACTCCTTAGTGACAGAATGTCATACAAATCCTTCACTAAGGAATGGCTTAAGTAACCATTAAATGTCTCTGAGTGGGGAGGTAAATGGCTTCCTAATTAGAAATACGTCAAGTTTCGGATACTATGATGAGCTTTGTGATACAATTGCAAAATGTTCTTTAATAGTTATGTATTAGATTAAGATGGAAACAAAATATGTGAAGCTCTTTCGGTAGTGTAAGTCGCGTGTCCTATACTATAGTTTCAACGCCTTACAGGAAAGACAGTCACCTAAGTATAAAATAGAAAATGCGTTTATTATAGTCTTACCTTCGCGATGTACCTACAGAGCTATACACCTACTTACTCAATGTTATTGTTACATTACAGCACTTTATTAAAGGATAAAATTACTTATTTCTTCTTTAATAAATTGCTGTTCAACTTGTCATATTATTGTGTTTCTCGACGCAACATTCTTACTCCGCCGACGCGACGCCGCAAGCTGCCAGATGAAAATAAAACGATTTTATACACACAGATCCTTTTCAAAAAATATATAATTGTAATGTGCACGTAAATTTTTATTTTTCTTAAAGAAATCCATTTAATTTCTTAACATTTTCCTAAAGTCAGGTTGAGAATCTCAAGAATATTCATGTAAATTTTGGCACACAAAAGTATACTTTCAGTTTTAAATAACTTACATAGAACTTTTAAATATGACATTAATGTTTATTATTGTACTGTTTAATCACTGACGACAATTTTGTGAACACCAACTGTTTTAAATCCTTAGCAAACAAATAATCGATATGATTGAAATGTCGATAAGGCACTGTATACACATCCACTACATTTATCAGTCGCCTGCGCAATGCGTCTGCATCATCGAACGACACTAACCAGTCGTTTTCACCATGAAATATAACCACAGGCGCAGTAACCTTCTCCAGCGGATACTCAGGAGGCAGCTTAGAACCATATACCTGTATATTTTGGCTATCTCCATAGTCAAACCTTCGGAATTTACCCGATATTATAGTTTGCGAATAATGTTCCAATTGTTTCGTGGCTGCTCCAGATGGCGCGTGAGAAAAAATCACTGGCAAATTGGTGACGTTAAGCTGATCAGCGTCGAAACCACATACCAAGAACAAGAGATTGCTACAAACTAGTTGAGCAAGGTCTTCTCTTCCGCAGACGGGTATAAAGTTTTGCACTAAGGTAGAAGTTGGGACAAATTCGTAGAACCCCAATTCTTTCGCAAGTGCAAATAACAGCTCAGGGTGAGAAAGTGTCACGATTTTTAAAAAGTTTAGAAAAGGACTTTTCATATTAGGTATTGCAGTGGGGGCAGATAACGCTACCATTAAAGATATTTTTTCGTTGTATTCAGGTACTTCAGAAGTCATGACGAAGAAAGCTGTACTGCCCTGAGAGTGGCCTATGTAAACTAACTCTGTTTGATTCTTCTTATCTAAAACATAGTCAATCATAGCCGGCAAGTCGTAGCGCCCAATCTCGTCCCAACTGAAGTTCCAGAATTGATACGTGGGGATCGAAAGGGTCGCATGTTTCTTCGAATGTTTGGTGCCTCGAGCGTTGCCTATCCATACATCATACCCTTCATTAGCGAGTAGATAGGCGATCCCAGTCTGCGGGCCCGCGGTCACCCAGTCGTCGGCGCTGGCTAACAAGCCGTGCATTAGAAATACCGCTGGGCCTTCACTACGAATTCTAATCATGGTCAGAATATAGCCATCTTCAGTTGTGACTTCATGTTCCTCCACGAAATGTCCATATTTACGAATAAGTTGAGACACGTTTAAATGAACATCTTCATTATAAAGCCCAGCATTGAACAATTTTATATCACCTGTGACCCTCGTACTGGCGAACAGGTCGGATTCCTGGCTGAGTTTGAGGTAATTCTGAAATTCCTGAATGTCCAATAATTCACGATCACGTATTTCGGAGCTGCGTGACCAGCATCGCAAACAAATAACACTTATTGTAATACACAACACTACTTTGTACATGTTGGACACTGTGTCGACCATAAAGTTTCTATTTAATAAAAATATCTACTAACTTTTTATTAAGCTCCATATCTAGCAACAGAATCAAGGCAAATGATAATTTTGTAGCTAACAACATAGACTGTGTTTCGGTAGTCAATTATTCGTAATCCCATAAAATGCTAATTTTAGATTTTATTTACCATATAATACAGTTATGTAGTCGTGGTCGTAAAGTCGTGGTGGCCTAGTGGGCAAAGAACCAACCTCTCGAGTATGAGGGCGCGGGTTCGATTCCAGGTCAGGCAAGTACCAATGCAACTTTTCTAAGTTTGTATGTACTTTCTAAGTATATCTTAGACACCAATGACTGTGTTTCGGATGGCACGTTAAACTGTAGGTCCCGGCTGTCATTGAACATCCTTGGCAGTCGTTACGGGTAGTCAGAAGCCAGTAAGCCTGACACCAGTCTAACCAAGGGGTATCGGGTTGCCCGGGTAACTGGGTTGAGGAGGTCAGATAGGCAGTCGCTTCTTGTAAAGCACTGGTACTCAGATGAATCCGGTTAGACTGGAAGCCGACCCCAACATAGTTTGGGAAAAAGGCTTGGAGGATGATAATACAGTTATGTAGTCAAAATATATGTAAATCGTATATTATAATTTATAAATGGAATAGAATCTTTCATAGCTAACCTTAGCCAATTTATAAAAAATATTAATTTTATACATAAACCAAATTTAGATCTGAATAAATGAACTTAACTGATTTCAATGATAAGGTTCTATATTTTCCTTGTGTGGGTTGAACAGTTGAATAAAACCTATCTGACTAGTCTTTGCAAGAGGTCATTTAAAACCAGCAAAAGGTGGAGTGGGGTGCAGCCAAAAGGCTTCACTAGTCTTTTAGAAACAACCTGTATAATAAACTATGACACAAAATCCACCAGAACGGTAGGTCGGTACTCATTAGCATTTTTTAAAGATACTAATATAATAATTTACATAATACACAAAATTAACAGTTACCACTATTATTTCTAAATTATGTACCTACTAGCTTTTGCCCGCGACTTCGTTCGCGTGGAATAGTGACTTCCGGCAGATTTTTGGTTTTACCCACATAGTTCCCGATCTCGCGGGATTTTTGAGACGTTCCCGCTCCCGCAGGATTTTTGGGATAAAAACTATCCTATGTCCTTTCTCGAGTTCCAAACTATGTCTGTACCAAATCGACAAATACAACGGAACCAAATTAGAATTTACGAAACAGGACCAATCCACATAAACGACCATACAACCCACAATACAATTTTTCCACGACGGTACCGAAGCGCTCGGCCGATACCCAACCAAATGCGTGTAACGAAACCATAGCGCGATCTATTTCGATCCCAACGCCATCTATCGAGCATAGTGACAACTCGGATTATTTATCTATACTCCGTTCGGGCATTTTCTTTGTACTAAAAGTAGTATTATATTGTTATTATTTTTTTCATACCTTTTTACTATTTATTTACTTTTTTCCGATGAATTAAAACAACATGAACCGAACTCGTGTAACGATCGACACAATTGCGCGTAGTACTAATAGAATTATCTATACTCCGTTAGAGCATTTTCTTTCTAGTAAAACTTTTATTATATTAATATTAATTTTTTTACACCTTTTTACTGTTTATTTACATTTTTCTGATGGATTTTCCGATGAATTAAAACAATAACATGAACCGAACACGTGTAATGACACCATTACGCTATTAACGCCATCCATCTACGGAGCATAGGAACAGCATTTCGACATTTGACCAATAGATGGCACTGTATGTCCGTAATAAATTTTATTTTTTATTTTTATTTTTTGTAATAAAAACTATCCTATGTCCTTTCTCAAGTTTCAAACTATGTCTGTACCAAATTTCACACAAATCGGTTCAGTAGTTTAGGCGTGAAGAAAAGACAGACAGACAGACAGAAAGACAGACAGACAGACAGACAGACAGACAGACAGAGTTACTTTCGCATTTATAATATTAGTTTGGAAGTTTGGATGTAACGTTCATTGACCGAATGAATAAAAAATAAGCAGATATTATTTTATACGTATCACGTCCTCGATGTGTGACACGTCCTGTTACCTAGTTATATAGGTTCCTACCTTGGCTTATACCTAGATCTTATTTCACGATACATAAATCATTTATGGAAACAACGCTTGGTAAGCCTTTTACCTAAGTGCATAGGTGAGCTGAGTCTAGAACTTGTCATTCGAATTTGACCCTAAATCCTATCTGATATACAACATTTTATAACGTCACTAGCTTCTGCCAGCGGTTTCACCCGCATCCCATGGGAACCTCTGCATTTGTTTGTTTGTATGTTTGTTTGTTTGTTTGTTTGAACGCGCTAATCTCAGGAACTACTGGTCCGATTTGAAAATTTCTTTCAGTGTTAGATAGCCCATTTATCGAGGAAGGCTATAGGCTACTTTTTATCCCGGTACGGGAAGTAGTTCCCACGGGATGCGGGTGAAACCGCTGGCAGAAGCTAGTAGATTATAAAATATAACGTCATTATAAAAAGCCAACGATTGGGGGACAGCGAGCTTGCAACTACCTAACTGCTTACAACAGCTGTGCCCTACCGTTTATGTGTGCTTGAAACTTTTAAACTCCGATGTATTATCAATCGCTAAGCCATACATAAGAATTGCCCTCTGCGCATATTATAGTGCTCAAGAATTTGCGCAGACACAAGTGCACTCACTATTCCTTCACTCTCATAGCCCGATGGGACGGCAATTCGAAACGACGGGAAGAGAGATCAGGCGCAGGACCGACATTTTAGTGCTCTCCGATGCACGGGTGTACCTATCAATCGCCAACTTCCAGGCTCTGGGCTGCTTTGTGAGTTTCTAAGTAAAACCCACAAAACGATTTTGGCCCGACCCTGAAATCGAACCCGAGATCTCGTTCTCAGCAGCCGCGCTTGCGACAGCTAGACCAACGAGGCAGTTATATACAACGAGGTAGTTATAGCTGAGTAACCGCTACGTAAACGGTAGCATTAACCTACTGAATAATAAAAAAAAAACAAATGGCATCGTATGTCGAAGTGTCGTTACGACTTGCCGCTGGCTTTTATTTTATTGGCGGCCCCCATAATGGCCTGCTTTTATCTGCTATGCACCATAAAGCTGTTTCTATCTTACCACGTTGCTATCGTAAACATTTGAATAAATTACATAGATACGTATGGGCAGTTAGGTACCTACTCTGAATGCAGATCACTTGCTAAAATAAAAATAAAAGTATAAAAAGAGTAAAATAATTAAAAAATAAGCTGGTATTTCTTCTTTTGATACTGATAATATTTTGATGGGGATATAAGGTTCCATAATTAAAACCAAAGAAGGCCAACAAGGTAAGTTGGTTCCGTCCAGGGTACTATATTATACTGATGACTAACCTATCATGAGACGATCATAGACAGCACTACCGTTCATCCCGTGCTATCCCGACCTCCGTTCATAGAGCATACGTAGTACAGTAGCATAGAGGTCCCTATCTATAATCTCATTATTTTTACGACCAGGGATCAAGTGTGACAGGGCACTCAAGTTAATTGAGCGGTGTCCAGTAGCGCGTAAGGTATACAATTACACGGCAGGCTATGTACTTTCAATCTCTTATCTAAGAATCTTCTATTGATCACCTAACTGTAGCTGTGGGTGAAAAATAAAACGCTCCGACTCTTAATGCAATTTTTTCGTTAAATATATCTTAATAAACCCAAATTTAAAAACATAGCAGATGACGTGTTCATGTTTTTGACTCGATTCAGATAAAATCCAGTCTTTTCTTGTTTTAACGCGACGGTATCTAAAAACAACAGTTAGTTTAATGGTGTTTGTTTTAACCATGAGTGACCATTTCAAGATATGTTTATCGATTGATAAGTTAATTACGGTAACCTAACTACCAGCCGTGCCCGCGACCTCGTCCGCTTGGAATAATGTATTTAAGAACATTGATTCATCATCATCCTCCGAGCCTTTTTCCCAACCATGTTGGGGTCGGCTTCCAGTTTAACCGGATTCAGCTGAGTACCAGTGCTTTACAAGGAGCGACTGCCTATCTGACCTCCTCAACCCAGTTACCCGGGCAACCCGATACCCCTTGGTTAGACTGGTGTCAGATTTACTGGCTTCTGACTACCCGAACATTGATTAAATAAACAAAAAAGTCCTGAAAGCAAATCCAATGTAATTAAATTATAATAATGTATTTGTAGGGGGCAATCGGTATTCACATGCTCATGGCACATTCGTCTACCCTCACGCAGTACAGTACAGTTAGTAAAAGTATAACCCTTCAAACTTAACTAAACCTGCCTAAAAATGCGCTCTTACCTCTATAAGTGTCAATACTTCCATACCACTTTTCATCCTCTCTCAATTGAAAGGCATCAAAAAGTATCCTTCCTTTCTGGCCTTTATCCTTTTAAAAGAATTAGGAAGGATTAGGTGAACCATCTTCTATCATTCATAAATTAACATTGCCAGATATTAGTCAAATACTGTTGTTAATCTTCACAATAATCGTTGATAAAGTCAGAAACACAAATTCCTAAGTTTACTTAATTGTTATCTTGAATTATGAATACCCTATAGGTAAATTATTGCTTGCTAGTTATTTATCTATATTTGATATCTTTGAGGTCAATTCACGGACACGAAATCTTGTTCACAACCAAATTTAACTCGTTTTTATAGTTTATCTAGATGTCAGTTTTCAAACTCTGACCCACGAAATGTTTTTATGCATTACACAACCGTGATATAAATAAAAAAAAGAAACCTTCAGCTTCAACTAACTTTCATTATTAGATCTAATTTGAAATTTCGAGGTTAGTCCTCGAAATTTCAAATTAGATCTACTAGCTAGTCCAATGTAAAATATTTTAAGACCCGCAGTGGGCGAGCCTGACACTCGCTTATTCGGTTTATTCATATAATTTACCCAATTATAATCATACATTCACTTAGTGCTATGTAGATGAGGAGTACCTAAGTATACCAATCGCCAGCCCTACTTATTTCATTTACTTACTCAAATAGATTTAAAACAGAATCTCTGCCTTCCGACCTACTTTTCAGTGAATCTAGATACTTTGAAGTCAAAAGCGAGCAAACTTTCCGCCTAGATAGGTGAATATGTTCCACCTTTGGCCGCATCTTCGCTTACCGTCTCGAAATGAGACCGAACTAACACCGTTCTCACTGCAAACTTGCAACCAGTTCGATTTTAAAACTTCCAAGAATAAGTATGTCAATGACTCACTTTACTCAACCCATTTATGTAGCAGGACATTTCAAACATTACTGACTGAAACCCCGCTGTAAAATCGGTCGACCCGTTCACGGTAAATTACAGAAAAACGCTTTGATCCTTCTCTCAATCGGCCATAATATTACGTACCTATCTACAGGTATAGAATTGTATGAAATTACCTTTGTTTACCTCGTTTACTTTATAATTAAGGGATCCCCACTCTAAATGGGTCTTTACGCTAAAGTCCTGTTGGATTATTAATTCCTTTTCACATGCATAATTAAAATAAAATTAAATATACACAAATTATACTTACTATATAGATATTTATGAAAAAGAACAACATTGGTATGTTAAATTATTTGGCACACAATAGAATAAGCAACATATATTTTTTTAACTTCTTCATTGAATGATTAAATAAAATTTACGAAAAGAAAATTAGAGCAAAAAACATCAGTTTCTTCAATCTATAGTAATATTATAAAGAGGAAAACTTTGTTTGTTTGTTTGGTTGTAATGAATAGGCTCAAAAACTACTCGACCGTTTTTAAAAATTCTTTCACCATTCGAAAGCTACATTATCCACGAGTAGCATAGGGTACCTATATTTTATCCCGGTACGGGCAGTAGTTACCACGGGACGCGGGTAAAACCGCGAGAAAACGGCTAATCTATACTAATATTATAAAGAGGAAAACTTTGTTTGTTTGGTTGTAATGAATAGGCTCAAAAACTACTCGACCGTTTTTAAAAATTCTTTCACCATTCGAAAGCTACATTATCCACGAGTAGCATAGGGTACCTATATTTTATCCCGGTACGGGCAGTAGTTACCACGGGACGCGGGTAAAACCGCGAGAAAACGGCTAGTCTATACTAATATTATAAAGAGGAAAACTTTGTTTGTTTGGTTGTAATGGATCAACTCAAAAACTACTGGACCGATTTCAAATATTCTTTCACCATTAGAAAGCTATATTATCTGCGAGTAACATAGGCTATATTTTATCCCGGTGCGGACAGTAGCTCCCACGGGACACGGGTGAAACCGCGGGAAAACGGCTAGTATTTTATATACCTACAATACAATTACAATTACAATAACACTACAATTGTTCTCTAATTGGTACGATAAGTAAGGAAATTACACATACTTTACACACATGTTGTAATTTGTTTTGCTGAAGTGCAGAGACGCTGAACGTACTCGAACATTAAATTGTACCTAATTATTAGTTTTGTATTGTAGAAAGTTATATGTATCTAAATAAAATCAATCGATTGATTTGAAAAGGGACAAATCAAAAATTCCATTCAAAATCTCATTCTCCATTCGAAGTATTCTGTGAATGTTGGTGCTATTGGTGCCCAATGCTTAATTTGGGGCCAAGATAAACATTTCTTTAGAATAATATAACATATTTAATTTGATTTCTTTTAAACACAGTATGACAAAATTATTTAGGTAGGTATCTCTAAATCTTTAGGAATAATAAGTAATATACCAAAGGTTGACGTTATCTGCTTACGAGATTTAAAGAAAACACTATTCCGTATGCCATTTATTCTACCTATGGTGCAATTCACTTTAGCACAATGAAAAAACGTTATCGGAATTCCATTATTTTACTAACCGTTTTGAACTTCACTCATTGCATTTGCTATGAAATAGTATTTCATGATATAAAAATTGACCCAGTGGCATTAATCAACGAATTTACAGCAGTGATTGATATTTTATCTAGTGAAAAAGCACCTTACAATGAAGACGTCCATTTAAATATTACCGATTTGATTGTAAAATATGGCTATCCAGTGGAACAACATCACGCGAAAACAGACGACGATTACATTCTCACAATGTTTAGGATCCCGAGCAACGGTCCTGCAGTTTTTCTAATGCATGGTATGTTACTTAGTTCTGATGATTGGGTGACCAACGGACCTCACAACTGCTTGCCATGTCTACTAGCAATGGCCGGATACGACGTTTGGTTGGGAAATGCTCGAGGTAATAAACACTCTAGACAACATGCCAAAATATCACCAGATACGCCCGAATTTTGGAATTTCAGTTGGGATGAGATTGGTCGCTATGACTTGCCCACCATGATCGACTATGTACTTTCAACGGCAAGGAAGGAAAAATTGGCATACGTGGGATATTCCCAGGGCACCACAAATTTCTTTGTTATGGGATCTGAAAGACCAGAATATAATGATAAAGTTTCGACTATGATTGCACTAGCACCAGTAGCCTGGTCCTCGCACATGAAGAGCCCGTTTGCAAGAATGGCAGCTCCATTGAATTATTACGCAACGATAATTATCAAAATGTTGCAAATGTACGAAATCCTGCCGAAGCCAATCAATTACCTTTATAAGAATACCCCGCTGTGTAATATAGGGAATGGTATAGTTTGCAGCACAATTTTATTCATCCTCGGTGGATTTGACTATGAACAAATTAACCAAAGGAATTTGCCAGTCATTTTCGGACACATGCCTTCTGGTGCTTCTATAAATCAAATTACACATTATTTACAAAATATTATGTCAGGAAAATTCCAGAAATTCGATCATGGCGAGGACAAGAATTTACAACTATATGGGACTTGCAAGCCCCCTTCATACGCAGTAGACAAAATCAGAACGCCTGTTGCCTTGCTCTACGGTGAAAATGATTGGTTTTCTGATGTCAAAGACGTCAAAATTTTGAACAAGAAGTTACCAAATGTTGTAGATTTGTATCACGTCCCTTTGGAAAAATGTAATCACGTTGACTTTCTATGGGCGAAGGATGCCACACGTCTAATATATGCTAGAGTCCTGGAATTACTCAGATTTGGGAATAAAACTAATGGTCTGCCGTTTTTTCCTGAAACTTGTAAAAATGTAAACGGTGTGGACCATCACCTAGATAGTTAAAAGCTCGCCGCACACAAAGGTGCCTATAAATTGTAGGTTGGTTGACCCTACTCAACTGCTGCAGGTTTTCGAATGCAAACATAATTTTAGAACAAAATGCGGTAACAGGTAATTCGCTATTCTGTCTTGATTGCCAAGTGGACTATCGCCATATCTCTGTGACTTTTCCACATAAATATGTATAGGAGGGAGTAGCGAAATATACAAACATGAACCTGGTCTTCGACCGGGTGTGCGGTAATTTTAAGTGTATGCAAATTATGTTGGAATGCAAGAGAGATATATAATTTATCTTCTCTTTATTAAAAATAATGTTTATTGTAAAGGAAACAATTTAAAATAAAACGACGCGTTGGGAACAGGAAATGGTTTGTTACGGAATTACCTGAATGATATTTATACATAATATAACCATCGTTTACTTAACCATTTCGAAGGCATTTCTGAATTAAACAGCCAAATTACAGTTTAATTATTCAGAGCTGTCGTAAATCAAACCTAATTTGATTTTGATATTTAACTCAAATCTTGGTGCTCGTTGTGACCCAATTTACGTACCGTCTCAATAATGACACTCATAGTTAGGTCTAAACTTCTAACGAAACTCGTGTGTGCATGTTAATTACCTTACCTTTGTCAACGAACCCTTCTCAATAACTTTATATCTACACAAGTAGGCACCTTCGTAAACTTCGTGATAGGTTCAGTCATTGGCAGCTCCCAAACACTCTTCCTACTTAATAACAACCAACTGTCAACTTATCAAGCAAATTAATTATCCTTTCTTCATTTCTGTGACTGACAGATCGAATATTGAAATTGTGTCAACGTTTGTGGCGAACAGCGCTGTCAATTTCTGGCGGCCGTCGATGTTTGGTAAACTTTTCCTACAAAACGCAAGCTACGGGTGTGTAGACCGGTACAATAGCGGAGTAATAAAACATCAATAACGTACATGTGTAGTGTATCATAACATGACGACCTACCTATACTGGAAACAAAGCAAACTGGAACTAGGTTAGTTCTACTACATGACTGCATTTTCGACTGATTCTGGAAACAAGCTATATAGCGACCTACCTTACACTAAAAATGTTAAGTGTACCTACAAATTGAAGCCCTCCAATAACTATGTTCATGGGGCCCTTCCACATGATAGGTAATGTAAAGGTGTACCTAATAGGTAGTTTTGATGACAATTTAAATGATATTCGTTTAAATAAATATGGAGTAGGTTTTTTACATTTGATATGTCAATTCTGCCAACAGGACCAAATAAACATATGATTAAAAGTTCTTAAAGATTTTTGTTTAAATAAATCCATCCGGGCTCACTATGCGCTTATAGTGCCTATACACATATCCAAATTTATATTACTAGTATGTTTTACCTTTCTATCGACATAGTAATTGGCTATTTCGATACGAATACACCAGTAGGCATGCCCCTTTTGTATTTTGAAGAGCAAGTGCAAATGAAAGTTAGCGGCGCGACGGCGCCAGGCGCCAGCGGTCATACCTGCTTTCTTAGAAAGTATAACACCCAGTATGTCATGCATGTAGTATATTTATGCGATGCTCTTGCCTACAACGTCTTGTCTATGCAAGCCCTAATGGAACCTATATAATTAAGTCCCTTCGTTTATACATCACGTTGAAACGTAGAGTCAAAATGTTAGGTATTATCGGTCTATTCTGAACATAATAACATTTGAATACGCAATTTAGTTGGACGTATGACGTAGAAATTAATCCGATATGAGGTTGCAGGAGTCAATTATATTTTTTAAATATACCTAACTCAATTTTAATTTTATGAAAACGTTTCTTTTTATGTTGATCTGGTTCCTGACTATCTCTGCAATAAACCGTGATAGTCTGACACAAGACTCACCTACGTAACATAGATAGACCTCGGCAAATTGAAAATGACGGCAGATTTAACTTTAAAATATTTAAAGTAATTACCTCCATCCTTACAGCAGTCTGCCTACTAAGCAGTCTTATCAAAAATAATTTAACAGAAACACCTCTTGTATCTCCAAAATAAAACGAGAAATTACTTAACAACATAAAGTATGTACCTAAATGTTAGGTAGGTATAGGAATTAAGCAAAAAATCATATTCGTTGTATGGAAGTATGTACCTATCGCAATTCATGAGATACAGCGTGACAGACAGACGGACAGACGGATTTCGAAGTTTTAATTACATGAATCCCTTTGCGTACAGAACCCTAAAAAATAGGTTGGCTACTTTTAAATTAAATATCACCTCTACTACTCGATATGTAAAAAAAAAAGAAAAGAAAACACAATTCTTATGCTGTTAATGATATCCTTCACCCAACTAGGTACTACCTAATGATGTAAGCACACAAACTTGTTTAATGAGATTGATAAACATTTACGTTATAATGCCAAACTGCTTATTGCAACAATCGCATGCACTCGGTTTTTCAATTCCGAAGAAAGCACTTGAGCAGTGTAGCTCGTCTACCTGTTACCCGTGCATCAAATTGTTCGGTTCGCCAGATTTTAATACAAAGACCTCTGTGTTGTTCACTCTCCCGAACCGTGAATGTAGTCATCTGTCAGTGTCAGAAACGTCAAGTTACGTACGTACATCTGCAGAGTTCATAATGGGTTATCAAAAGTGATAAAATTAAGTCATGTTTGCGCAAATAAAAACATATTGTATAGTGTAATCGCGGGTATAGTTGGCTTTAAAATAAATTTATAATGTCCAAGCTACTAGTCAATACGTTTTTTTCCACATTACCTCAAAAAATTGCCAGATTTTCATCATACTGTATTGTGAATCCAGCGCAAGCAGTTCACGGGAATATCCGCTCTAAGGTACTTTAATTGATAATTTTAAATTGTTTGTTAGCTACATTGGCGCGTAAAAAAATTGTAAACGTGCTTCAATCAAGCAAGACCCAAGTGGAGAATAACCTCAGTGTAAAATTAAGGTTACAAATCCAGACAGTAGCTCGAAATATTTTTTTTTCTTTTAAAATATATATTACTATTTACTAAAAACATTCCGTGAGTATGCTTTTTAATGTGTAGTAGTTTTGTAATATTATTTGAAGCGCTGTTACGGAACACGCGTGGTTTGGTACGTAGATGCAATAGTTGTACAGAAAACAACCAACTTCTGTTTTTGATTGCATTATCGTACTTATCAGTTTAAGGTCAGCGTTTCTCCTTTATATTACACTATGATCTTAGATACTGTTCAGTTTATATTCTTGTTTAGTGAGGTTAAAGTGTCTCTTATTTATACCAACATTAGCCAAATTATTTATTAATAAACTAGGTAGACATAGACTTCTGCCAAATATTTTTTAAAGGCTGTGATAATATTTCAGAATTCCAATTTTAATAGACAAATACATAGCAGCTCAACAATGAGTAGTTCACTTCTCAATGGAAACCTGTGGGACACTGACCCTGAGCTTTATGCCATCATCAGAAATGAGAAGGAACGTCAGAGAGCTGGACTTGAGATGATTGCTTCGGAGAACTTCACCTCCATACCAGTACTTCAGTGCCTGAGCACATGTCTCCACAACAAATATTCTGAGGGCATGCCCAACCAAAGGTAAGATTAGTGCTATAACATTTTAACTCTGAGAAATTAATATTTATAAAATAAATACCACATGATATTTTTTTACTCAGATTTTTTATTGGACAAAACAAAACATTGCCGTCTTTAAGATGATCATGCTAAGAAATAATATTTTTATAGGTACTATGGAGGCAATGAGTTCATTGATGAAATTGAAATCCTGGCACAAAAGAGGTCGCTTGAGGCTTACAGGCTGAATGGAGATGAATGGGGAGTCAACGTGCAGCCATATTCAGGTAAATCTCTAGTAGATTAGACCTTATTCAAATGATATGAAGGTTCAAAGTTAAATACACAAAATTCGGGCTAGGAATTCCCATATGAAAAATACAGTAGTTACCACTTTTTTGACTCAGGAATCAAACGCACTACTAATTTTGTCAGCGGCAACACTTGTAATCTTTACATAGATAAAGTCCCATGCTTTTTAAATGTAATAATTTGAATATAAAATTATTGCTAGCTTATCAAGTATATGATGAGTAATCAGCCTGGCTTTTTCCAAAAAATTTTGGAGTTAGCTTCCGGTCTCACTGAATGTAGCATGTGTGTATAATATTATAAAGCTGAAGAGGTTGTTTGTTTGTTTGAACGCGCTAATCTCAGGAACTACTGGTCCGATTTTAAAATTTCTTTCAGTGTTAGATAGCCCATTTATCGGGGAAGGCTATAGGCTACTTTTTATCCCGGTCCGGGAAGTAGTTCCCACGGGATGCGGGTGAAACCGCTGGCAGAAGCTAGTAATTAATAACATCTTATTTCACCATCATTGTTATTATGAAGCTGTATGCATCTTCAGTTCATCACAATAAAATATTTAACGAGTATTGTATAATGACCCAATATAAAATTTCCATTCAGTTACTAATATTACTTCACAGTAAAGAATAATGAAAAGGTTCCATGCATTTTAATTAATGATATCTTAAACAGTTGCCTTATCAAATGTCGTAAGAATAGTTGACATTAGATACGTACCTACATAACAGTTATGAAACATGAACTTTGTGTTTGGATTTTTTAACCGACTTAAAAAGGGGTTTTAAGTTTGACCTGTATGTATATTTGTGTGTGATTAAGTCACGTTTGGCTGAACCGATTGTGATGCGGTTTTCAGCATAGTATTTGACAGACTTTGGAGAAAGTTTTAGGCATGTGCATTACTGAAGTTGGTATCATTTTTTTTTTTTAGATTGTGTGTGGTAGTAACATATTTCAAAAAGTTGGTATTTTTCGATCCTTAAATTTTTTGTTTAAATATGTTTTGTTATTATAATATTATATTCTTTTTATAGGCTCTCCAGCTAACTTCGCAGTATACACGGGTGTTGTAGAGCCCCATGGCAGAATCATGGGATTAGACCTGCCTGATGGCGGGCATCTCACTCACGGTTTCTTCACTGCCACCAAGAAAATATCGGCCACATCAATTTTCTTTGAAAGCATGCCGTATAAGGTAAGCACATTCATAAGATTTTTTATTCAGTAGACAAACAATAATTTCTAATCTCGCTACCGTTTCGTTTGATAGATTGGCAATGCATGACAAAAAATATGTGGAATGAGTCAAAACACAAGCACGTAGGGGCCTGAAGAACCTCCGCATAACTTTATTTTTAAGACATCTAAAATAAAAACCATTAACATAATAAAATTAAAACACTCAATTTGAACACGACCAATTTGGCGCGCGACTTGGTGTTGTTAAAAAAAAATGAAAATGTTGTACATTGCGCGAGTTGGATGGAAACAAAAGTGTTTGATTTACTTTGAACTAACTGAAATACATTCCACTCATTAGGAATTATAAAAAAAATACCATAAAATTATGATACAAAAATAGTTTTTAAAAAAAAGTTGCGACTAGCAAAATATTCCATTTCGTAGCCACGTGCATGTCTAATATAAATATTTTCTACAAAACCCACAATATTTTTGAAAAATACTTGTTTGAATTATCATAATTTACTTACTATGGTTTCATGGGCAGTACGTGCCTGGATGTGACTCAACTGACTCATCAAGGAAAACGGTCATGGATCGTTTAATCGATAAATATGCATTTAATAAACACTGTTTTAGTACTGACACCAAAGATTTGTACACAAATGATTAAAAATCATATTTTACTTCACCACATTAATGTTCTGAATGTTAAACAATTGTTTTCTTTTTAAATGTAATAAGTCTGTATGTGTTTTCCGCTATCTCTTAGCTGAATGAGTAATTTACGATAACTCAAGGAAGTGCAATGTTGCACATCTGTCAATAATTGACAACTTGCAATTAGCCTACTTCATTCCTAATATGCTTAGATAATACCTAAGTACTAATTTCCATTTCCCACCAATTTAAAAAACAAATTCTTAATTGTTACCTCAAAGCCTTGTAAATTGTTAAAAAGTTACTAGACTTGCATCCCCTATTAAACGAATTACATACCTACAAGAGATTTTTTATAACTTACCAAAGTACTAGTCTAAACTACAAAATAGTTCGAAAGAACGTTTAAGGCCTTACACATTGTTGGCTTATTATTTTTCAAGGAAAATATGGAAAATCATATTTTTGAAACCGCGTTAAAATACGACAATTTAAAATTAGGCGAAACTGGACTTTACAGTTTATCAATATTCAAATTGCGGAAGAGAAATTCACGCACACTGACCTACCTATTTACGATTTAGTTAAACTCATTTCAATCACTCGATTGCCATTCAATCTTCTATCATAAGGGTGCTTCTACACCCACAGCAAATACCCAACCGCGTGCTCTTGTCACTTGCGCATGTCAACTTGCTACAACTATATGCACCATGTAGACGCACCCTTAGTTCAACAAGTTATTCTTTGGATAGCAACAGCTATCGAAGTCTTGAATTAGCTGTAATTTAGCTACCATAATCAGTAACTACTGCTCAATTACCCAACTAGGTACTGACTTACCAACCGATATCACGACTATTGCTCATTAACTACACAATAATACTTTCAATTTCTACTTAAAATGAAGTCACGCTAAGTAATGAACTGCTGTTGTTATTGAACTATTTGCACTGATAAGTAATTGTAATAAGCAACAGTTGTCGGTCACACCCGCTTGACGTAATCTGTATACACAATTTCTTTTGATCATGACGGAGATACTTTGACCCATGATCTTGGGCCCCAGTTCAATTGTTGTTTGCGTTCTGTTGATAAAAATAACGTAATGATGTGACCCTGGACATCGAGAAAACAGATACGTACCTACAATTGAGATCAAGGCGAATAAATAAGTGATACTTTTAAAGTTGCTTTGCAGCCAGTAACAATTTGGAATTAAAAATCGAACTTCCTTTATTTTTGTAGAATATATTTTCTGTACAATAGACTGGCACACTTTCGCAGTCATAATTATGGACCCAGCCATGAACCAACTACACTATCTTAGAATAATTTACTATGAATAAATTATAATCACGCGACAATATTTAATTAAAATTCCTATTTATATTCTAGGTGGATCCTAAGACTGGTTTAATAGATTATGACAAGCTGGCTGAAACTGCGAGGCTGTTCAAACCTCGTTTGATTATCGCTGGTATTAGCTGCTACTCTCGCTGTTTGGACTACAAGCGGTTCCGTCAGATCGCTGACGAAAATGGAGCCTTGTTGATGGCCGATATGGCGCATATTTCTGGCCTGGTAGCTGCAGGTTTGTTAACTTACCTTAAACGATGACTAGCCCACAAAGTTTCATTGAGAGAAGTAATTTCATAGATAGCAGTATGAAGAACACACATAATTTTAGAATAATTAGGTACCTACTTCAAATTTTTTAACTCCATATAGGGGATTACTGGGATTTCTCTACTAAAACATGAATCATTATTTTCAGGTGTCATCCCGAGCCCATTCGAATACTGTGATATTGTAACGACCACCACCCACAAGACGCTGCGTGGTCCCCGCGCTGGTGTCATCTTCTACCGCAAGGGAGTTCGCTCCGTGAAGGCCAACGGTACCAAGGTCATGTACGACTTGGAGAACAAGATCAATCAATCCGTCTTCCCTGGACTGCAAGGCGGCCCACATAACCATGCCATTGCTGCCATCGCCACCGCTATGAAACAAGCTACTACCACCGAATTTGTTGAATACCAGACCCAAGTAAGTAAATAATTTGTGTGAACTCAAAGCATCACCTAAAACTAAAACATATCCTTATCATTTTTCAATCTGGTAATTCCGCGACTGAGTCGGCAGCCCAACAGTTTTGTAGGTCGCCACTGTTGTAAAAATAAAATGCGCATTTATTACAATTTGATATGCACTATTTTTCTTGCTGATTCTCCTCGCTCTTAAGTACATACATTAAAGCTTATATTAGCTTAGCATTAAAGATTATTAATTTTCCTATTCTAGGTGGTGAAAAACGCCCAACGCCTCTGCAAAGGTCTGATGTCCCGTGGCTACGAGGTCGCGACCGGCGGCACAGAGGTGCACTTGATCCTCGTAGACATGCGCAGTGCTGGCCTCACCGGCGCTCCCGCCGAACGTATCCTAGAGCTGTGCAGCATCGCCTGCAACAAGAACACGGTTCCCGGAGACAAGAGCGCACTTCACCCGAGTGGCATTAGGCTTGGTAAGATCATTACTCTCTACTTTTATATGTTTTAATGTAAAAAAACTATATAAGTGAAGGTAACAAATATGTAATAACGCCTGGTCAAGCAAGAAGGGCAAGTAGGTAAGGTAGGGTAAAGACACCAGTTGATTTATGAAAGTTGGCTGCAGAAACAAGACAACCTGTTGATAAGAGCATGTTAGGAGAGGACAAGCGCTTAGCATTTAAAGTCTCAAGGGTGTCTTGACAAAGCAATTGATACATAATATACTCTATTTGAGAAGGTACTTAACTAATCTTGATATGCTAGATTATAATTTATTTTTTTCTTGTTCGCAGGAACCCCAGCGTTGACGACAAGAGGCATGAAAGAAGCCGACATTGACAGAGTTGTGGACTACATCGACAAAGCTCTGAAACTTGCCCAAGAGATTACGAAGGTATCTGGCCCCAAAGTGGCCGACTTCAACAAGACTATCGAAGAAAACGCAGAGTTCAAATCTAAAATCAATAAACTCAAGGAAGAAATTGAAAACTACAGCAGGACGTTCCCACTTCCCGGCTTCGAAACATATTAATTTATTAACTATGTATTGTATTGCACTTCCGCATTTAATATAGCTTTTTATAGGACTTATAAGTCTTATGTTTAAGTGCCTTGTGAGTCTAGCATAAGTTAATTTTAAGAATCTCCTACTATCCTTAATAAATGTTGACATTATTATTGAATCTTCAGTTTCATTTTTATTCAATTAACCTACCCATACCACCAAGATACAGAAAGAAAGCAATAGCTGGCCAGAACCAGATAATTCAGTTCTATTTTGCAAAATTAACTTTCTGGTTCAACTAAAAACGTAATCGCAAAACTAAAATTCATTTCAAGTTCTCGTCAAATAACTTGGCACCTTGAATCCAACCATTTGTGCCTCAAGCAGTACTGAGGATAATTTGCTTTCCAGAGCACTGACAATCATTCAAATCGGTTCAGTATTTCGGAGCCTATCATATAGAATAGATGACAAGTATTTTGTACAGCTACGCAAGTGTTCCACTCGATAAGAAAGAATTCGGTTTCTATGAAATCCCTAATGCATCCTTAGATTGAGAGTGCTTTCAAACCAAACCCGCTGGTGTGTTAGTGCTCTTAGATTTAAAGGCAACTTGAATTAAGTCAATATATCGAGAATGTCAAGCTAAAACTTAAAATACTAGATTTCAAACTATAAAAAAACTTGAAATGATTGTCTATGTCAATCATTCATTCATTGACCGAATGAATTCGTTCATTAGTCGTCATTCATTCATATTTTGTGAAAATTGGGTTGTTTTTGTGTCGATACGATATCGCAATTTATAGTAATTGAGATACCAATTAAAAGGTGCAAATAATATATTACGACCATTTAGAGTGAGGATATAACGGAATAATTGAGTAAAATCATTTGAAAGCCTGAATAAGCGGCGACCTTGTCCACAAGAACGTATGTTATTTTGGTTGGCAGATTGAAGAAAAAGTGGATTATTTCTTGTTTTGATAAACAGATTATTGCTTGTTGCGTGAATGGCCCATAGTATTTTATGAAAGTTTGTCTAGATGGATCATCGGAAGGGCTAGTTTGAGCAGTATTATGTATAAACTTGCGTGTGGTAAATACCACCTGGAGTTCAGGCGAGCTACTCCGACCTCACCATGACTATGTATCCATCGTCTGGAATGGTAGCAACACCACAACAAGGGACTAGTCAAGTCACGCAAAATGGAAGTACTACGTTACCTCGATCACATCATCAAAGAACTGGTAAATAATAGGCGTTATTGTAACAGATGAAATTAACTGACACTTCCTCCTATTTATCAATATCTGCACGTCCAAATTATATTAAAATCAAAACTATGACCTAAATATTTAAGAAAATCTAACATCTTAAAGTACTTCAACCAACATAGCAGTTTTCAGTGGCATAGCCCCATTTCTGATTGTTAAAACTGACTTCTTACATACTGTTAGAAGTAATGGTAATAAAAATTTACAATCTATGTGTGCCTATAATCCATAGGCACTCCTTAGTAAAAATAGTAAATAATATTAAATCTATGATTGAGTTTGAAGTGCAATTCTGTTCTCACTATGGGAATTCCAGTTTGGACCAAAACACAGTTGGTAAACAAAGATTACTTTCTAATCCATTTAGCTAATTTGCCTTTTATCTCAACAAACAAATTAGTAAAGTAGCTCCTACATAATGCATTATAATAACAAATCAATCTTCTGTTTATTGTTAAGAAGAGTTCTTGTAAATAAAGTAGACTGTTTTTATTTATAAATCAACTAGCTGACCCGGCGAACTTCGTACCGCCTAATTATTGGAGGTATATTTAGTAAGTCACAAACACAATACTTTATTTTATTTTCGCAATTATTCCTTATTTGCTCACCGTTTAGACCTACCCTGGACTACGACAAACATTTTAAAATCAAAATCAGCTCAATCGGCCCAGCCGTTCTCGAGTTTTAATCAGACTAACGAACAACAATTCATTTTTATTTATATAGATAATGATTATTTCAGGACGGCCCCCAGCAGCACCTAAATCATATGACTACTTATTAAAAGTACTGCTGGTTGGTGATTCGGATGTAGGGAAACAAGAAATCCTTCAAGACTTAGAGGATGGATCGGCTGACTCACCTTTCTGCAGCGGCAGTGGTAAGCTAATATACTTATTTTTTTAGCCCAAACTGTCCCACTGCTGGGCAAAGGCCTCCCCATTTCACTTCCACATCTTTCGATCCTTTTATTGTTACCACTAATCAGGGTTGTAGGAGTCCAGGTCATCCCTCCATCTACTGGTATCCAATATGCCTAATCTAATGATCTATTTATATTTATTCACTATTGTTTTGATGCTTAAGAAGTCACATGGCCGTATTGAGTAACATTATTATGGCTCTGTGCCATAACCAAGTGCTTAAACAAGAAGTTTAGGCCTGCCTATGTACCATAATATATTATATGTACTATGTACCATAATTAGTATAGAAATGAGGATAATTAATGGTGATCAAATTAGGATAGTGGTCATCATCACTGATGGTTGTGGTATGATGAATAACTAATAACTATAGTCTATTGACCTCTTATTAAATTGAAATCTACAAAATGGGGATCTTTTTTTTTTGATAATTTATTTATCAGTTTAACATTCATACATAATGGTGCATTTAAATCTCCCTCTAATATAATTTTAGAAAAAGACAGTAACTTATTATAATCATGTAAGTCAAAAATCTGGAGATGCAAGGTTATACACATAAGTTTGTCAGAATCGTAAAAATAATTATTATCATTTAAAATAATTACTTTACAAGTTTGATAGCAACATTACAAGCTTATCTAATGAATAACCTTTTGATATTAATAAACTGGCTTAGCAACATTATGTGTGATTTAAAAATAACAAGAATGATTCAATCATAAGAACTTTACTATCAGAAATCTCAGGAATATGACCTCGCCTGATAATTAATGTAATTGAAGACTCTCTCATAATATAATGAAAGTAGTGAGTAATAATGTCACACATGTTGGAAAGCTGCACTCTTGAGTAACAAGGCTATGTTTTATCCGGGTTTGGGCCGAACTTGATTTGGGCCAATTGAAAAAAAAAATACAAATTACGCGCCCTTTTCTGCGTACACTATACTTTTCAAACGTTTAATCTTCAACCTGAAAAAATTCTCGCGCTTTCTTGTATTTGTGCTGTATACTTGTTATAGGTATAGCAAGAAAGCACTTTTAGTCCTCGAACTGAATAAAAATTTTCGCGCTCGCTTCGCTCGCGCTTTTTTCAATTTCGCATCTCTGATTATGTCCAAGAAATCGCGTTCGCTCTTCACTTTTTTTTAACCTTAGTCCTCGACCTGAATAAAAAATTTCACGCTCGCTTCGCTCGCGCTTTTTTGTTTCACTCGTGTAAATACCTCTAGTATAAATACGAGAAATTGCGCTCACTCTTCTACTACGCTACTTTCGTAAAAATTTCGAGCTCGCTACGATCGCGCTTATTGTATTTATACCTCTACTATAGCTACTTTTTATATTAAAAGAAGTATACGCTATAATATATTTTTTGTGACTTGACCACGACTGTGTGACCCCCCTGGCGCCGAAGCTGGATCCGCCCTTGTATTACAATAAAAGAGGTGTTTAGTAATATGATGCATTGAAATGTAACAATAACAGCACAAGTATTGTTTGTTTATATTACAACATAAATTACTTTCCTTCCTTATTTGTTCAATAAATATAAATAATACAAAACTATCCAGAATTATTACGGAATTGAATTATTAATTACATATTATAAATTGTGATCATTGCGAAAACATAAATTCAAAAGAAGATGTCAAAAGTATAATTGTGACAAACAGACAGTGTTTTGTATGTAGTAGTGTAGGTAGCTATTATGTTTTGTCAAACATAGTTTATACGTTTAGGAATGTAAACAATTGTTTAATGAATCACGTGTTTGTCTTTCTTTGCTATTTATAACAATCAATTGAAGATGGCAGGTTTTGAAATTATGCATTGTTTACAGGAAATTTTATTTTTATTTTGTGTCCAGACAGATTTATCTATAATCCTTCGATGAATTATATCTCATTTCTCAGCACCAATCAATATCGAAAAGTCCCTACTCACGCCAATTCACATAATTATTTTAATGAAATTAATGCGCACAAGCTATTTTCATAAAATAATAGCTTCCGTCCGTGGTTTCTCCCGCGTATCAAGCAAACTACTACCCGTAACCGGATGAGGATAAAAAGATCTATGTCTTTCCCCTGGGTCTAAACTAAATTCCCCCCAATTTTCAGCCAAGTCAAACAACAAAACATTAGCCACTGTCAAAAGCCAGTGTATTTCACAATGAATTTAAACAATAATAAAATAAAACTACTATTTTAAACGCCTTGATTTCGCGCTGAAAAGAAAGTGAAAGTCGAAAGACAGTTTCTTCATATTTTTTTTTTATTTCACAGCGTACAAAACAACGACGATCTTGTTGGACGGCAAGAGAGTGAAGCTTCAGCTATGGGACACGTCGGGTCAGGGCCGCTTCTGCACGATTATACGGTCGTACTCCCGAGGTGCTCAGGGCATATTGCTCGTTTATGACATCACCAACAAGTGGTCTTTTGACAGTATTGACAGGTGGCTTGAGGAAGTCGAAAAAGTGTGTATTTCTTTGCTACTAATGTTAAAAAATCATATTTCCAAGTGGTCATCTAATCAAAAATATTTAAAAAAATACTTTTGTATAACTGAATGTAAGTTTGTTTGTTGAATTTGCATAGAACAACGGTTGAACCGATTTAGATTTTTCATAGCTGCAAACCCGTTGAAAGGAAGCTTAATTGTCGTTGTAAAAAGACCGCGAACAACATTATTTTTTTAATGTCAGAAAATAATCTTTTACAAAAATGATGACGTCACTGTTTCGTATTCTAGCATGCACCCGGAGTACCAAAAGTGCTCGTGGGTAATCGGCTTCACCTCGCCTTCAAGCGGCAAGTTCAAGAGCGCGATGCGGAACTCTATGCCGCGAAGAACCACATGGCGTTCTTCGAAGTCAGCCCGCTATGCGACTTTAACATCAGAGAGAGTTTCTGTGAACTGTCGCGAATGGCCCTGCACCGGAATGGCATGGAGAGACTATGGAGAAGCAATAAAGGTAAATATTGTCCCAAAATATCAACTAAATATGATCACCCTAAGTATAGAGCATATAGTATCTTTATATCTACCCTAAAATCGTGAGCTAATGCAAAGTTTACATGGATCTCTAATTTTATCTTCATAAACTCGACATGTACGATACTTAATTTTTATTGCGATAGGTGGATAGGCTTACGTAGTAGTTTACGATGGACGGTTACAGCTGTAGTTTTCTTTTCTAACCCATGTATTAGAAAATTAATACCTTAGAGACTATAAGTAAATAATATTAATTAACTAAAAAATCTTGTCCACAGTACTAAGCCTCCAAGAGCTATGTTGTCGTGCAATAGTGGCCCGTACATCAGTGTACGGTCTAGAACGGCTGCCCCTGCCCACCACTTTGAAGTCCCACCTCAAGTCCTACGCGATCTCCGCGGCGCCGTCCCGCCACCGAGCGCGGACACACAAGCATTCGCACCACACCCGCCTCAACTGCACCGGGAGGAACTCCTGTACCATCGCCTGAATTAATAAATGACTTATTAAATGTGGCTCAACTCTTGTAATGATGTAGAACCTCGATTATTCGAATGTTTGGCGAATTCTTTTAACTGCCACAGCGCGTGATTGTCAATTGTTCGGAAACGCGTTTCGTTTCAAGCGTTTTCCGAAGATTTTGTGAGGAATGTTTATGCATGTAATATTTACCACAAAAATCCACATTTCGACTATCCAAACTAAGCTCGGTACGAATTAGTTCGCCTAATCGAGATTCTATTGTACTAATCATGAAATCGACTCAGATTTTAATATACCTGACGTTATATAACTTGACCTTAAAAATTACTGGCCCTAAATCCCTCTAAATATTTCTCGATAAATATTTCAAAGTCAACGCGACTTATTCCTGCCAACGTTTACACAAGTTAAGTATTAAAACGCTAGGAACCTGCGCCACATTTATGATAATCTGTTTCTGACTGCCAATGGTAATCGTTAAGAATATTAGAGATATGACATAGAACATAGATGACCTAATCATTGTCGCGAAGTTTGACTACATTATAATTGAAACTTTGGAACTTCGAACAATATATTGTCCAAACACTGAATGATCCTAACACAAAATACAGGCTGTAACTGACAACGGATTTGTGACTAGAGTAAGATATTGTTACTTAACAGAATATAATGTGAATATTGTGTTATTTAATTGTAATATGTGAATATTTTGACGCGGCATCTAGCCCTATGTTTGTCCATCGTGTAATACCTACATTAACTTTGTATCGACTAACATTATTAGTGCCTAGTGATATCATAGAACTATTGTTATACTGTGGTGATAATTAAATAAGGTTTAAATACAACGTGTGTGCCATCGACACTTTCGGCACTACATAATTCACGTAATATATCTTTGAATGTGTCAACACTAACCATTTTGAGTGTAGTATGATCACTTATTGAAAGGAAAGCGAATGTATCTATTTCAAGTAACATCGGTAAAGTTTCTTGTAGTATGTTACATAAGTACAGTTTTTTCTATTTCGGCGTATGTAATAATATCAGTCTTGGATAATATAACTTTCGAATTGTACAAGTATCTTATTGTCCATTATTTGTAAGGTATTATACTTCATAAGGTCTCATAACGTGTAAATATTTTGGCTATATTTGTATCGACTACGAGAGTTCACTGCATACCAAATGTTCATTCTAAATTATAAAATCGTAAAAATATTAGCTATTTTCAGATATACATATTATATTATTTACTGTAACTTATTGTTTAGGATGTTAGTCAATGTAACTGCGACATTTCATTTAAGATACCAATATTTTTAACATTAGATGGTTGTGTATGTTTAGCTTGTAATATACATAGTTTACTTTGCATTTAATATTTCTGTTTCCATCACGTCCCAACATGCTAACAACGAAAACAGTGTGTCTATGAATACTTGTTTGGTCCAGTCCGTCCTTAGAAAATAATTCAAACCTAATGGAAATTCAATGTCAGTTGAGTTGATATTATAATTATGTTGGTTTTGATTTATATTGTTGTTCTTTCACTTATTGTTATTTTTTTTTTGCAAAACAACACTCATTGTAATACAGTCTACAATTCTATCACAATGTATTTTTTCGGAAACATTCTTAAGACTACGGCAGAATATTATGATTTCTATTTATATTGATCTTTTTGGAAAAGTTATTTAAATTGTATAGCATCAATTACCTGATCTATCATAAAATACAAATACTTTTAAAACTAATGAAATGAAGTGACGTGATTATACTTTTGTACATAAATATATACATATTTTGTTTCTATAACGAGTTAATTATGATTTGTCTACTTGTGATAGCTATAGTGGATAATATAACAATCCAAATAAACTAATACCGACTAAAAGTTTGGTTTAGGTTGATTACAGTCATAATTTTATTATTGCTATTATTCATTACGTAAGTCTTGAAATAAAACTAATTTATAATAAAAACATTGCTTTTACTGTGTACCACAAACCTATTTCCCATGTTTTAGTACCGACAACAAATTCATGCGCATTACGCACAAGTCACAAGAAATAATCAATAGAACACAACATGCGCGCCGCAGTCGCTATATAGTTTCTGACTTGGGCTATGTCCAAACAATGTTTGTAATTCGTACTGGCAATGGTTTAGCTGTACAATAACACAAATGTTTGATAGAACTAAGCAATGTAATTTGTCACACAAAATGATGATTCGCCTAAACAATTTTTTGTACGTTTTCAATTTACGCCAAGGGACAATTCTTATTGCCGTCCATCAAATTGTAAGTATGGAAATTGTTTCATTGCGTTGTGATGGGGGGTGATTAAAAATTCATGAAAAGTGAGAATATGAATTTTGTTTTGCAGGCACTTTCTTCTTTCATATTAATAATATTGCTAGTTGGTATATCCCATGTCGGGGAAATGCTGTCAATGTTGCACAACGATATGGAAGATGATGCTGATAGACGCGGGCTATATGAAATGGCCTATGGGGATCACAGCTACCACAACGGAGAAGTGATAACCACTAACAATCAGCGTAGATTCGCTAAAGCACGGCATCTAGCATCAGGTATCTACTTCATTGTTTCGTAACTTTAAAGTACTTGCGCAAGTTTTCCCTGAGTCTATTTACTCAGAATAATAGATTTTCCGGTGCCTATTTATAACAACGAATGTGGAAGGAAAACGACAGTGTGGAAGGAAATTTTACTTTAAGGATTTTAATTTAAGGAAACACTAAAATCTAAATCACGATTAGATTTTCAGGAAAACTGAAGACAGAAAAAGAGAGGCTTTCCGTGTCTGCTCATCATGTTCAGCCAACTAAAATGAGAGTTTATAATTAAGATAATAAGAAAGTATTCTGTAAACAACTAGTTCTAATCAACTTAATTTTAATTTCAGTGACAGTAATATTTCTGTACACAAGCACGATGCTGACATCGATCTACTTGATGTGTTGCATCTCGTTGCTGCACGGTGCCGTGAAATACAAGCGCGAGTACGTACTGCCGTGGATTATGGCGGCATGCATCGGCGTAGTTCTGCTCATTGTGGCAATCGTGGTCGGGGATGGCTATCCTTGCGTCGTCAACCTCTTTGGAGGACATAATCTTTATCGTAAGTATGGATAGTATACAATTTTTTAATCTGGGGCCCGATTCTCCTAAGTTAATAATGTCAAAATCGAATAGAAATCGAATCGCAATATGATCGCAATAGCAGTTTTAACATCCATATCGGGCATTCTGCTACTAATAAAAGACCAATCGTATTCGATTGACATTTGATTGGTGTGCGATTGGTCTGCTATTTTGGTGATTTTGGTCTATACGGTAGTTTGCTGTACAATCATTTTGCAATCGTAAATCATTTGCAGACAAAATGATTCATTATTGAATGATAGAAAAGGATAAAAACGTTTATTTCAAAGAAAAAATAGCGGAATGCCACATACGCTTCAATCGTAATCGAGTCGGGATTGAATATCAGTCGAATCGAGTCGAACGTCGATCGATCGTCGCTTAAGTAAAATTAGGAGAATCGGGCCCCTGCTGCTAAGTGGCATCTATGTACGGTAGAATTCTATTTTATCGGTTGATTACTGACAGTACCTAACTTAGTATACATTGAGAAGTAGATATTATGTGAGATTGATTGAGACGTTAGATACAAAAAGCTATAGAATGGTACCTAGTACCTAAGTGCATCAATCCCTTATGAATAGGTACATTTGGTACAGTGACTTACCACCTACGCTTTAACCGGATTTGAACCTATACCTAATCGTCTTTTACTTTTTTCAGATTTCGGCTGCGCGCTTTTCGTGCTAACGTTTATCTACGCTATATGTGCTGTGAGCAGTTTTGCCTTGGAGACGGGAAGCGGTCGCTGTGCCCGCACGCTTCGCGCCGCCAGCGACGAGAGGGGCGAACGCCTGCTTCTGCTCGACCACGTCGCTCACTCCAGCCTTCTGTCCGCCGCACAACTCAACAAACTCAACAGTGGAACTCGAACGCAGTTCGTCTAGAACCTTCGCTACATAATCCTTATGGCTGCTACTTATACTTACCTAGATCATAGACGCACCGCGCTAATTGCAAACATACCAACGTCACATTATTTTGTATAACTGTTAATTTGATATGTTGTTTACATGTTAGAGTAGTTTATAAAATTTTAAGTGTTTTCTATTCTAATGTTGGGTTACCATTGTATTTGGTGTGTTATCTAGTTATGTGCTTACGCCGACTAGGTAGGATTCTGTATGACATGTGATCTCTTTTGTGATTTTAATGTCTTGTTTCTACATAATAATAACATTAGTTGTGTTCGTGCACAAATTAATAAATGTTAGCATGAGAAACACCAGCTGCAACCTTATTGTTCAGCTTGCTTTTCATGTTTACGTAAATAATATAAATATATTTTCCTTATATTAAAAAAAGTAAGGAACATAAGATTTTATGATCGATTAAAGATCCATTTTACGTCCGAAATATCATCAAGTGCATAAAACAAGGCTGTGATTTAAAAAGCGCAGCTCTAGTGGCATTTAGAGACGAGTCAAAAAAGACTCGTTAGAGCTAATTAAACTAGGCAAAGTTTACTTATGTATTTTAAAACTTAGCTGTTTAATGATAGTCTAGTCTTAGTGCGCTTTTAGATCTCAGCCTTTGGAATCAGTTCACATTAAGGCAGTGGAGGAAGCTGGCAGGAGAGGAATTTTCTAGCAACTCATGTTTTTGAGATTTAGTAATCAAGTAATGTGGTGTATCCTGCAACTAGACTAGAAGTCTTCTCTTTGGTGTGAACTGATTCATACTGTAAAGTGTTACTGCATTGCATTTAACTCATTGTGATATTATGTTATAAATGTGAAATTTTAATTACATATTATTAAAACTTGTTGGTACAAAAATCAGAGTTTACGACTTGCAAATTGAAAAGCCTCTTTGATTTTAATTCATTGACAAAATATAACATGTCAATTTTTAAATTGTTTCAAAACCAATTTAAGTAACTGTAGAAATCTAACAGCTGTAACTTGAGCATTACTCTATTAAAATGCTTCATAATATATGCTATTGTATAAAAAATAAAGAAAACATTAATCTTTTAATAAACAAGTTTTTTTTATTCTTCAGTTAACCATAATATCATAGGTACAATAACATAGTTTATAATGATCTTTTAAATCTTATGACAATAGTTTGAGTTATCTAAATGACAATAATTAACTACATTATGATTCGATAAGACTACACTTGACTCTTATAAAGTAAAATATATGACAACGTGTGGAAGACTTGTTTCTTGCTACACTTACAACATAGTATGGCATTATTTACAAATTATGCTGTTTTCTTAATGAATACATAACAGTAAATACTGCTTCAAGTCACAACAACACTATAATCTCAAGCCTAATATCCTGCACCTTTAAAAATTCTTATCATTCTTCAAATATTATGCATATTCTTTACATTTGCAGAGCAAAGTGTCTTTATTTTACTCCCCCCACCTGCCATTCCTTAATGGTTGCTGTATACCTTTAAAACCTCTTGCGAGTATAAACTTTTCTGAGGACTCAGACCTGCTTGCTTGTGGCTTCATGATCTTAATTTGTTTGTAAAATTTCTCTAAATCCATGAGTAGTATGGGAACTTCCTTGCCATCCCATACTTTGAATAGCAAGCTACCTTCAACTTTACTGACTAGGGCTGCAAACCTTATGGCCATGTAACAAAGACCAATTATTCTGTCTTTGTCAAGCTCCTTAACACCAGTTGCACTGGGGGCCATGTCTGACAGAACCAGGTCCACTTTTGTGCCATCAAGTGCTGCTATGACTTTATCATGGGCATCTATAGTAGAGAAGTCCATGTTGCTCATTATTGATGCTCCCTGTAACAGAAAAAATCTTACATAAGTAAAACAAAAAATATAAAGGGTTTGCAATTGTGTAATATGCTTATATTTAGCATAAAAATGTTTTATTTTTATTAAAACTACTACAGTTCAGAAGACTTTTGGCAAGTAAACTGCTAATAAAAAACTGTTTCCAAAAAACAAATCAATAGGTACCTCTATAGGAAATATTTGTAGTTTATCAATAGCCAACACTCTCCCTTTAGGTTTATTTGGCTCTGCACCATCAGAGTTAGTTTTTTGAACTGCAACTTGCGTCCATGACCCTGGCGAAGCACCAAGGTCAATGACTGTTAGACCTGGAGTTAAGATGTTTGCTTTCTCGTTCATTTCTAGTAATTTGAAGGCACTCCGACATCTGAAAATCAATGAAACGTTACAAAGTGTGAGTGCCAATCTAACATACAATCAATGTTTAAACGAGCCAAATAATCACCTGTAATTATATATTTTTGCCTTTTCAACATATGGATCAGCTTTTTGGCGACTCAACCATTGTTGAGAACTCTTAAATCTTTTGAGGCAGTTTACAAGAAAACACATCTTTGTGTAGGTTAAGGGCTTCTGCGCAAATGAATGCGACAGCACCATTGTCTTTAATTTATAATAAAGGTTTCTTCTAACCGCAAATAGAGATAACCTATTTATAAACTTGTCATTTTACTGCATTATTTGAAAGTTTTGAAAACAACAAAATACAAAGGATGAACATGGACAAATTCATTACTTGACAATGACATTCATGACATAAATGGAAATGAAATTATTAATTTACAGATTAAAAATGTCGAAATGGGAATGAAGAAAAGGAGCAAGAAAACATTTTGTGCACATCATTTTCTGTGGCTTATCGTCATCAGCTGTCAGCGGTTGTCATTAGTCAAATGTCAATTGTATCGGAATGGCGGGATGATTTGTTTATTTACTATTGAAAGATTGTTAAACGTTATTTAGAAGCAGATAATATGATAAAGTATTAAAAATTTCAGACTACCAGTAAATACAGTAACAGTTTTAAAATACTGTACAATGATAAACCTGTGAAATATGATTTGTTTATTTCGTACTAGACTTAACCTTAAAAGGATATTTGTTGTTAAAAACTACATTAGAACAGTAAGTTGTAGCAATATCGTAAGTATGAAGTATTTAAATGTCGCCGAGAAGAACGATGCTGCTAAAAATATTGCGCAACATCTGTCTCGAGGTACTTCACGTAGAGTAAGTAATTGTGAACTATTTTCCGGCTTTTTCCTGGTACTTACCTTTGTATGTTATACAATGAAAAATATTGTTTTATTGCAGCGTGAAGGTTTTTCACAATATAATAAAATATATGAGTTCGAGGCCGATGTGATGGGACAAAAATGTCAAATGGTGATGACCTCAGTATCTGGTCATCTGTTGGCACTGGAATTTGTTGGTGCTTATAAACACTGGCAGTCTTGCAGCCCTTTAGCGCTTTTCGACGCTCCCGTCTTCAAGTACTGCCCTGAGAACTATGAAAAAATTAAGGTAATAAACATGGTATTTTCAATCAGATCCTAAAGTATGTCATATCCTTAATTCTCAAGATTTTAATTTTAAAACCTTTAAAATTGTGTACTTTATGAACATCCAACATTTTTATTACTGCCTAAACTTGTTGTTACTAATTGATATGAAATTATTAAAAACATACATGAATGAATAAGAATCATGAAATGAAACTTCATTCCCTTCTTTCCAATATACATATTAATTTTACAGAAAACATTAGAAAGAGAAGTAAGGGGTTGTGCTGGTTTAATCATCTGGACAGATTGTGACAGAGAGGGAGAGAATATTGGTTTTGAAATCATTGAGGTTTGCACAGCAGTGAAGAGCAACCTCAGAATATTCAGGGCAAAGTTCTCAGAGATTACTGGAGTGTCTGTGTGGAGAGCTCTGCAGAACTTGGAACAACCAAACAAGAATATTAGTGACGCTGTCGATGTTAGACAGGAGCTGGATTTGAGGATAGGTAGGTAATTAAGGTCATAGATATAAACATCACAGACAATTATTTACTTGGTATGATGGCCTTTAATATAACTGGAATTAAGCTGTGCTCAGAGTTTCTGCTGTGTTATATTGAAGATATTCAATTTCAAAATATTGCTGCATAATATTGTCCTATAATTTAATCATATATTTCACAATCTATTATTAACATTTACACAAAGTACCTATGAACAATAATCACAGGGGCAGCATTCACAAGATTCCAGACATTACGCCTGCAAAAAGTATTTCCTAGGAAGCTAGCAGAAAGTTTAGTGAGCTATGGTTCTTGTCAGTTTCCAACACTAGGCTTCGTCGTTGAGAGGTATAGAGCTGTTGAAAACTTTGTTTCTGAACCTTTTTGGAAATTAAGAGGTGAGAAAATGCTATATTTATTTTAAATCTCTATTAGATTAAAAAAATAATATATTACTAACTTTAATGGTTTAATTTTTTTGCATTCCAGTAAATCATACAATGAATAATCTAAGTGTGGACTTTGCATGGGAAAGAGTTCGACTTTTTGACCAAAATGCATGCCAGGTTTTCCATGATATTTGTCTAGAGAACCCACAGGCAACAGTTTGTGATGTCAAGACAAAACCTAAGTCCAAATGGAGACCTCTGCCTTTAGACACAGTGGTGAGTAAAAAGTTTTTATGTCAAGTTACTGACATTTATGGTATAATTCCTGTGATATAAATGGCCATACTTTTTCAGGAACTTGAAAAACTTGCTTCAAGAAAACTTAAAATTAATGCAAAGGAAACTATGAGGTTGGCTGAAAAATTGTACACGCAAGGTTTTATCAGTTATCCACGTACTGAAACAAACGAGTTTCCTAAAGAAATGAATTTGGCCCAACTGGTGGGACAACAAACTGGTGACTCCAACTGGGGGGCGTTTGCACAGAATATTCTAGATAGTGGGGGTCCAACGCCAAGGCAAGGCAACAAGAGCGATAAAGCTCATCCACCGATACACCCTACTAAATATTCAAACAGTAAGATTACCTTTTGTTCTTAATGTTGGTTCAGAAATATTAAATAAATATTTTTATTTTTGGTTAAAGGTCTATTAGAATTAATTAATTTTGAAAAGTGTATGTATGTCTTGTTTCTCATCATTTATCTAGGTAACTATTTAAACAGGTCTATCCGGCAATGAAGCTCGGCTATACGAATTAATAGTGCGGTCTTTCCTCGCGTGCTGTTCCAAGGACGCTCAAGGGTCAGAAACTACAGTCTCAATAGAAGTAGCCAATGAAAAGTTCAGTGCAAGTGGCCTTATGATCTTAGCAAGAAATTATCTAGAAGTTTACCCTTACGACAAATGGTCGTCAAAGGAAATTCACGTTTATGAAGTTGGTATTAAAGTCTATTTTTGCACTGTAACGAAAATTAGCGAAAATGAAATTAAAAGTTTTCTAATCTTTCAGAATGGGCAAACATTTAATCCAACGAGTATTGATATGTTGGATGGCAACACTTCACCACCAAATCTGTTGACTGAAGCTGATCTTATTGCTTTAATGGAAAAACATGGAATTGGTAAGATCTACACACAATAACATTGCATTTTACATCTAAGTATATCTGATCTATGTTTGGTTCCAACACCAAAAGGATGTCAGTTTTTTTAGGGTATAGTTCTTTATGCATTTATGTAAAACTCTGGTACTCAGCTGCATCCGAATATATAGTTGGAAAAGGCTAAGCAGATTATGAATTCATTATGCATTTGTTATCAAACAATACCACACCGTTCTAGTATACAATATGGCACATACTACATTTCAATCAAAACCAATAAACAAATTTATCTCTCCAGGAACGGACGCAACTCACGCGGAACACATAGAGACTATAAAGAACAGATCATATGTCGCTCTAGCCGATGCCATACATTTCGTGCCAGGTCTACTCGGCATGGGTCTAGTAGAAGGCTATGATGCTATGGGACTCACTATATCTAAACCTCATTTGAGAGCGCAGTTGGAAGCAGATTTGAAAGCAATTAGTGAAGGCAGGAAGCAGCCCCAGCAAGTACTAGCTGAGCAGGTAAGGAGGTTTTATTACATTTATACATGCAGGTTTTATTACATACTACATATTATTACAATTACTAAGGTAAGGTTTCACCCGTATCCCGAGGGAACTACTTTCCAGTCATGGATATTATGTAGATTATATGTTATTCTGATGACTAGCGGCCAGTTTCTTCATCAAACATAAAAGTCAAAGTAATGTCAAAAGTAAAAGTAACGGTCAAATTCGTTTTTTCAAGGCTAAAGTGACAGCAAAACTAATAGAAAAAGCGAATTTGACCGTTACTTTTACTTTAGACATTACTTTGATTTTTACTTTGGATTTTACTTTTGATGAAGTCGTGGTGGCCTAGTGGGCAAAGAACCAACCTCTCAAGTATGAGGGCGCGGGTTCGATTCCAGGTCAGGCAAGTACCAATGCAACTTTTCTAAGTTTGTATGTACTTTCTAAGTATATCTTAGACACCAATGACTGTGTTTCGGATGGCACGTAAAACTGTAGGTCCCGGCTGTCATTGAACATCCTTGGCAGTCGTTACGGGTAGTCAGAAGCCAGTAAGTCTGACACCAGTCTAACCAAGGGGTATCGGGTTGCCCGGGTAACTGGGTTGAGGAGGTCAGATAGGCAGTCGCTTCTTGTAAAGCACTGGTACTCAGCTGAATCCGGTTAGGCTGGAAGCCGACCCCAACATAGTTGGGAAAAGGCTCGGAGGATATATTTTACTTTTGATGAATAAATTGGCTGTAAGCTATATAATAATATATAATAATATATAGCTATATATTATTATATATTATTAATAGATTTTGCGTGAGAGAGTAATAAACATTGCAAGCATAGATACATTATCACAAACCTACGCGTTTTAAGATTTAAAAAGAATAAAACCATCCCCAGACTTTTATAGCGCAATTAAAATTATAAAAAGGAACTTTGTTGCAGGTAGCAAAATATAAGGAAGTATATCAAACAGTAGCTCAGGAAGCGAATAAAATCGATGCTGCTCTAGCTGAAAGGTTTAGTGAACAGCCCACTGAGTATGTACCTTCAGCTGAGAATTTACCCGTCAGTATGCCTTCAGGTAACACAATCTTTACTTACTAATATATGTCCCGAAACTCCGATAAATGTCGACTTTATACACAGTGACATAAAGTCTACATTTTAATTAGTTTCCGCCAGCTCTTTCACCCGCTTTCTGAGGAAACCACTTTCCGCGCCGGTATAAAAAGTAACCTCTATGTCATTCTGATGTATAAGCTATATTACTGTCAAGTTTCATCAAAATCCGTTCAGCCATTTACATCTTACAGCCTTTATAACATTATTGTGGTATTTTTTTCTTTCCAGCTCTTAAATGCCCTAAATGTGGTACAGACATGGTTGTGCGACAGAAAAAGAACAATGTAGAAGATTTGTACATCAGTTGTCTTTCATACCCGAATTGTAAGAACGCGGTCTGGTTGCCGTCTTTAGTCAAATCCGTACAAGTATTGCCTGAAACTTGTAATGTTGTAAGTAGTATCTATATTTGTTGATTTAGTTCATGGAAAACAAAATGACGAGTGGAGATGTCATCAACTGAAAATCTCTTGCTTATACTCTTTCCTTGGCCAGCCCAGCCCATTTTAAGTAAATTTAAAAATCGTTAAGCGAAGGCTCAAATAACCCGAACGCCTCGTTGGTTGGTAACTAATCGTTTTGGTCACGCCCACCGTACGTATTTGACCTAGAAGAAAGCGCCTAACCACCCTGCTCTATGGTTTCTCCGCTCATCTTTCCTTTCTCCGTTATTTAGTTCTTCATAATAGCATGTATCTACTTAAACCTTTTTTCGTGTCTCCACAGTGTGGCCCGAATTATCAAATGCTGAAATTTGAGTGGAAAAACAATCAAATAAGTCATTTATTTCCCCCACCGTACACTGGCTGTATTGGTGGTTGCGACTCACGGTTCCTTGAAATGCTCAGTATAAACCCTTCGAGTGTCAGACTTGGGGTCAACAGGCCTCAAGCACCAAGTAACACAATACAACAAAATGTTAATACAAATAGGACAAATTTTACAAATAATAGGGCGAATAGTAATAGCAATAGTCCGGTTAACACAATTCCCGTCGCACCAGCTAGACAAAATGTACAGAGAAATAACACAGCACCGCCAAGGCAATTTGTACCGCCACCTACTGCAAATAGAGCTCAAAATACAATGAACAATCAGCCACGGATGCCGGTCCCAAGGAGTGGTGATGGTGACGATAATAATGTACTCTGTGGTTGTAACAAACCAGCGATTTTGTTGACTGTGAGGAAACAAACTGCTAACCATGGTAAGTTATGGAAAAATCTGATTTATCTTTGTTTATGGGGATTTGTTGATTAATAGATATTCTTTGTGGAACAAATTAGGAATTTAACAATCATCATATCATCGATCTATTTTATATTAGTCTACTGTTGGGTGACCCTAAGTTGTATCATAGCTCCCCAGTCATCAGTTTGACTCACTTCGGTCAATATCCTATTACAAAAATTAAAACCGACTTTAAAACTAAATTAAAACTTTCTTCTAATACCCTCAAAGCGATTTCCGGCATAGTGTAGTAAGTAAACCTTATCAATGTTGATTCAGCCAAACATGAGATAATTGCGCACATATATCGACGGTCCCCACTTAAATTATCGAAACTGCAAATTCTCTACAGAAGAGGAATTTTAAGTTCACACACAGATCAAATTGAGTATCTTCGTTTTTGAAGTCGGTTACAATTCCAACAAATTCCAGGAAAACAATTCTACAAATGCCAAGTGGGCAGAGAGAACGGTGGTTGCGACTTCTTCCTTTGGGCTCCAGAGAATGGCACTACAGTTCAGAACCCTTACGATACTCCTCCAACCAGTTCTTGGGGTAATGATGACCAAGGCAGCAGTAGTACTACTAGGGGTTGGGGCATAACGCCTAGTAATTCGAGAGTTAGTGGAGACGGCGGTGAAACTGTCATGTGCAACTGTGGACAGCCTTGTAAACAGTAAGTATAATTCGCGTCAAACTTTTTGTCGGAACATTGAGTAAGTCGTTGCGCAGAAAAAAATTTACATATAGGGGATAGTGGGAGGTAGTAAATGTCGCCCCGCCATTTCCTTTTGCGAAAACTGTGTGAAAATAAGGTCTTCATTTTTGTTTGAGTCATTTTATAACTTTAAAAAGTTTTTAGTAAGTAGGTACTTATTATAAAATTCGTCTTAAGCAAACTTATGTACTTCGTCAATATGTTACTAACTTACCACTTCTATTTCAGAATAACGGTCCAGAAAGACGGACCGAATAAAGGTCGTCCTTTCTATTGCTGCGTAAAGGACATGAGTTCAAGATGCAATTTCTTTCAATGGGCTGATAGCGCACCTACCGCAGTTACAGGTAACGACTTTAAAAAATCTTACTCATCAGACTCTAACCCATATACCTACCTAAACATATTTTCACTTTCTTTACTCCCATACAAAAATTGATGATGATTTTTATAGATAATGGTTCGGAGCCCTTCGAGGGCGAGTACGGCTCGCACTTGACCGGTTGTATGAACAGCTATGATTATTTTCTTTAAACCTTGTAGATTGGGGCAGCAGTTCTACTAGCAGCAACAGTAATCGCGGCCGCGGGCGTGGGCGGGGGGGAGGCGGCGCAAGTCGCGGGGGAGGCGGCGCGGGGAGGGGAGGCGGTCAACGCCTGTGTGGCAACTGTCGACAGCCCGGTCACACTAGGGGTCGATGCCCTAATGCCGAATAAATATGTATATCCAACTGGCCAGTGTTACGTTTCAGTAACAAAAACAACCCCTTATCGATTAATGATGCGCAATTTTGCTATGTAATGATTGTTAGCTCAATCCTTACTAATATTATAAATCTGAAAGTAACTCTGTCTGTCTGTCTGTCTTTTCTTCACGCCTAAACTACTGAACTGATTTTTGTGAAATTTGGTACAGACATAGTTTGGAACTTGAGAAAGGACATAGGATAGTTTTTATTACAAAAAAAAAAAACAAAAATAAAAAAAATATTCCGGACATATAGCGCCATCTGTTGGTCAAACTAAAAATCTGCCGGAAGTCACTATTCCACGCGAACGAAGTCGCGGGCAAAAGCTAGTAATATATATATACAATAATTTTGGCTAGGCTGCGTCCAAGACAAAAGTAAGTCATTATTATCTGTTTTAAGCTGCCACTACGATATTATTATAAGCCGTAATGAATATCAGTAATGCCATAAGTTATTTTTGTTATAATTTACAGTGTAAGTATCTTATTTGTACAGTAACATTAGTTGGGGGTGAAATAAACTCATCTGTATTATTCCTGAAAAAGTGCTGCTTATAGAATATTTAATACTCAAGTTTTTAAGTTGGTGAAAATGCTGTTCATGTGTATATTGTGATGATTTTATTTTTATAAGGAAACTGTTAAACATATTACTATATAGTAAAATTATTTAAGCTTTATCTTTGCTATATTATTATTTTACCTTTGAAAAATTCAACCCAAAAGGCAATTACAGAAAGTCTTACAGAATTATTATTTGCTAAAAGTATTTATTTTATTTACATCACATGTTAATAGCTACTCCTTTACTATCTACCATTTCTTTTTACTACCCTTCTGCTTCAAATTGCCTAAACTCTGTGCTCTCTGCAACTCAGCTTGTTGTTCCGCCTCTACCGTCTTATCAGTCATCATGTCGAGTAATATTTCGAACTTTAATCTTAGCATATTGTTTTCTTCCTCTAATCTCTCTAACTCATTCTTGAGCCGAATGTTCTCTTTGTGAGCGGCGCCAGCCTTGCCAGAAGCTGTAAAATGGTTATGAGGTTTTATTTGTAAAGTTAATAGTGTATATGGAATTCGTAATATATTTTCTGTGGATAATGTATAATCATTAGAATACTGGATATTCTGAATAGAAGAAGAGTATGGAAGGAGAAAACATGCTGCGCCGACCCCAAATAAAATTGGGATAAGGGCAGGAGGATGAATGATGACTGGATATTCTGAATCTTGTTGGGGGGTGATAATGAAATTTGTTGTTTGTATAGGTATTGATTTTATTTTCATGGATTTATATCAACATTTACCTGGAATCCACTGTCCGTCTTCAAAAGATATTTCAAAGTCTCCTAATTTTAATTTCAGCGGGCCGACGTCGAGCGATAATTCCTTCGAGGCATAATCGCTGCCTAGCTCCTTTTTGAGCACAGAAGTATCTTGTTTTCTCACCGGAATAGTTTTTGGCGAGAATTTATTACTGAACAGTGGCATTTTCTTTCACATTGAAATATATCTTAGCCTGTCATAACATAATTGGTTGCCTAGCAACGCAAACACAAAACAAACAGTTTGGCATAGATTAAAGCTGGAACCTTTTTATTGAAACGTACCGATATCACACGTGCACCCTGCACTTTACCAACACGCCGTGTTGTAAAATATCAGGTGATAGCAGATTATTAATATGTATTTAAATAATCTCATTTATAATCAATATGTGCATGGTGTATAATCACGTAGAGGCACGATCATAACAATGACTAGGTTTTGTGTAATCAAATACGTTTTGGTTTGCTGGGACTATAACATACGACTGTATTTATTTAGTTTTATCTTGATATCAAAGAAAAGGGAGCGAAGAGCATATGAAACAAAATGATTAGGATTTAATACTGTTTATTCGAGAAAAATAAAAAAGTTTTTTTTTTACAAAAATACGCAAACAAAATAAGTAAGTATAAATAATACAGAACAGTTGTAAAACACTAATAAATAATGGAATTCTTAAAAATTATTCGTAAGTGAATAGGTTATTGCTTGTTCTTATTGTACACGTATGCAGTGTAAAAGCTGCATTATTATGTTTTCAGTCTAATTAACATCACAGCAGGAATGATTAGAATTAGGGATCCAATGGTGTACGTGATCATTGCGCCTGAACACCAGTATACTGCAACAAAATAACAATATAACATTAAAAGATATATTATAATGAAGATCTCCTGGCTAACGCGCGATGGATCGTCAGTCAATGAGTGTACAAACCTAGTGCCTTTTATCATAACTAGTGCCTCCTCATTGTAGGAGGCACTTAAAATTTGTGGGTGCCTAGTGTCTGACTACCATTACGTAAGTAGTACCATAAAGCATCGGATTGCCCAGGTTGTGTTGAAGAGGTCAGTCAGATAGGAAGTTGCTAAATGTAAAAAAATGTTACTCAGGTGAGAGTCAGGTGCTTACGATTAACGCGGAAGCCGACCCGCTGTCGAGTCTTTTCCCAACGTTGTTGGACAGATAATGGAGCCTATTTTTTTTACCGCAAAAAGCAAGATTGCTATGCTTATGATGACCTCATTAATTGTTGTATCCTACATGAGAATATCGATAGCGGTAGTAAATTCCATTACCATGATTAGGCACTACACAATAGATAAGATGATAACATATATCGATAGCTCTAGGTATCAAATTATGAATCGAAATAAGGAGGTTAGGAGCTGGTATGGTGGTATTTTATCTTTCACAGATAAATCGAATATTGAATAACAAGATAATAGGAAATAACTGAAAACTAAAGTTTGTCTGTCTACCTAAATTATTGTTTACTTTTCGGTTTCAAAAGCTTGCAAAAATTTGAAATGAAAATACGTACTGAGCTAAAATGATTTTGTTGACTGCATAATTTATTTTGTTAGAGTATTATTTATTATCTATATCAGCTGCAACTGACTTTCTCTGATGGAGAGACTAAAGACCAGTCCGGCTGCGCACGGGGTACATAGCTGTACTCGTATGTATAAACCTAAAACCTTCCTCATGAATCACTCTATTTATCTAAAAGTGACAATGGCATGAAAACTTTTGCCACCTTATTATAAAACACAGTTTAAAAAAAATACCAGCTTTTGTACCACCTTTAAACCACCGTCACAAACAAAGTTAGTGGACTAAACCAATAGGTTACAACAAAAAACCTTTTGTTGTTGGTTGGTTTTAACTAAAGTGGGTACTTCTTAAAGCCACGTTTTATAATAAGGTGGTTGAAATTTTGACGTTTTAATTATTCAGTTGACCTGATTCCACATACCTGATGACGCAAGCAAAGGTCCAGCGGCTCTGGCAAGTGCTCCGAGCGACCGCAGCGTCCCCAGCACTGCGCCGCGAGCTTCCTCCGGCGCCTTGCCCGCCGCCATTGACGTCATGCACGACACCGCGAATGCAGTTGCTGAGGAACGATTGTGAGCTCTAAGTATTACTGCTTAAGGTTCAATACACAAGGGTTATTTGATGCGAGTTGGGTCCGATAAACCGGTTTCTTATCGAGTGAGTTGCAGTTTTTAACCAACCAACAGACCCTAGTATCAGAGTTATCTGAAATCCGCTTGAAAGTCTCTAATGTGGTTTTATTATTATTACTACGACTACTACTGAATAGGTAGCATTCGAGGACGCTTTACGTGACCTCCCAGACATATATATATACCGACCATGAAAATACGGATCTTTTTCGAGCAGATTCAATTGATCTGGCTATATGGCGGTAGATATCGGGCGAATACATCTAACAAACACTTTGAAGAGAACATTTCAGTAAACATTATACTCACACAACGCAAACAAAACAAGTCCAATCCAGAGCCAATAGATAGGCGCAAGTAGTGGGGGATGCGACATTGCTGCAAACGCCACGCTGAGGAACGAAGCTGGGGTCAGTGCTAACGCACCACGCGCCGCCACTTCAGCCCCTCGGGCGCCGAGCCTACGGGCCGCACCGCCTTGTAATACTGCCATTATCAAACCTGAAAAATGAATTAGATGACTAAAAATTATAATTAACTTTTTATAATAAAAATATAATGGCGTTCAAAATCGATTTCGGCACAGCGGCTGTTCTCATATAAAGAGATCAGACAGCTACGCAGAACATAGTGTTCAAGTATTTTCGCACTCACTATATTCTTTCACTCTCATAGCCCGATGGGACGGTAATCCGACACGACCGGAGAGGTCAAGCCCAAGAAAGCCTACGTTTCTCAAATTAAAAATAAGTTCGTTATTTCGAGAAAACTTCAATAATGTTAGTAAACAACCGTTTGAGATTGGGATAAATAATAATATTCAAATAACATAAAAAAGCACTTACCCATAACTAAGAACATTTTGCCCTGTTGCATGGCAGTGTACTGGAAGGTGTGATGCGTTAAGAATGTAAGGGTGAACTCAAGTCCCGAGTATATAAATAAATATAGAAAATAGATCAGTCCCAACTTCGATAATACTGTACTTTGATGATGCGATAGGTTTTTAACAGCAGTAAACCTTAGTAGATGCCAAGGGGAGACGAAATCCACTGATTTGGAAAGAGTGAACGATAAAGGTGCTCTTTTGTCCTGAAAAATATTTTGTGTTAAAGCAGAAAGCATTTTATAAAAACAAAAAGAATAAGATACATATGGCCTTACTACAAAAACTTAAACATCTGTTGAACACTTGTCTAAAAAAAGTGTAGCTGCAAAGTGGACCTTATTCCAACGTCATAATCAGTTTTTTTAGACAAGTGTTCAACAGACGTTTAAAAGTTTTTGTGGTACGACGGTTAAGGTTTATATATTTTGACTTACTTTCGTCAGTGTCTCCGGAATGAATAATAAAACTAGAAGTATGTTGGCAAGAGATAGAATTAGAGCATAGAGTGCGGGGCGCTCTCCCCACCCGCCTGACGACGGGTCACTGTTCTTGGCAAACCATGCACCAGTGACAGGACCAACAATGAATCCGATGGAAAACGCCAAACCTACCAGGGCCTGAAAAAAATAAATTTCATGTCATTTCAATATAGGTACTAAGTAAAAAAAAATACATTTGGCTTTTAGATATTCAAGGGAGTATTTTATACTCCTGCCTTCATTTCGTCTATTTTCAATGCTGGTCCAACAACATAGCAAAAGAAGTAATTTGTAGGTACTGCTTACGGTTCTACACCTTAAGTCTTAAAGGATCTTTTTGAAAACAGTATCCCATATTTTCCAACATTGCCTACTTTGTACTAAAAGTTGAACTTCTGAATTTTAAGCTTCTATTTCAAAACACCATTTTTCCGTAATTACGGAGCAATTTTGACTAGCGACAAGCGCTAAATATTTGCATTACACATACACCGTATAAACAGGTGTAATCTGTTCTGTATTTTAATTTGTTGTATGTAACACTGCCATTATTTAAGCAAATAGATAATCCAAATTATTTAAATATATTCTTATGAGATGATTCTTACCATTCCTTTGGCCCTGGTTTTCTCATTTGATGCATCAGTGACTACGGCCATACTTAAGCTCACATTAGCTTTGCTTAGGCCTCCAATGAATCTAGCTAGTACAAATATGCTGAATGTACTAGCACAACTCCATAGTCCGTGAGATATTGTTATTCCCACCTAGAAAGTAAATAAAAAAATCAACAATTTTTTTGTTTATCTTCATTCCAATTTCAAAGAATGAATATCATATTTCTAATTAGTATGTATGTAACCAATTCTCTACGTATTTTTTATCATTACAGCTCAGTCTGTCTGTCTGGCGCGGTTTTACGGCAAAAAAGCTGAACTGAATTTTAATGAATTTTGATACACAGATAGTCTAGCTTGAGAAAGGTCATAGGCCAATTCTTATCTGGGAACGAGTAGGAGTTCAATCGGGATACAGTACCATGGGTAAAAACAGTTGGGTGTAAAATAAAATGATTTTTCGCTTTTCAAGTCTTCAATGATCATTTATGTTGCTGAAGATGACAAAAGGTACAACAACAGATATCAGAAACCAGTTTGTTAATTAATATTGTGTCTATTCCAGTAGCTATTTTTAAATTAACAGCATTCTGTTATAACATATTATTTGATGGTCATATTGCTGTATACCACTCATTGGTTATTTTGATTGTTGCTACAACAATTACCTACAGTATTATAATCTTACATAGATAAATGATAGATAATCAAAGCATTATAAATTATGCTGAACACATAATTGAGGATATTACATGATGTTTCATGAAGGAAATACATTTTCTATTCATAGCCTTGATGTCATTATAATTATACAGACACTTGAACAAATAGCACTTTCAGGAAACTTGAAGAATTCAATATTGGTGGGGGTTTTCATTTGCTTGGCTACTTATGTTTTCTTAATATATGTGCATATATATTTTTTAATCAACTTCCCAAAAAGGAGGAGTTCTCAATTCAATGGGATCTTTTTTTTATGTTTTATGTTAAATGCAATTGAACAATACAAGATTATATTTTTTCTTGGAGTTTTTTTATCAAGTGTCTAGGTTTTTATTATTATTATCTTTGATATTGATATCCAATTTTATCATGATCCAATACTGACAGCATCTCTAGTTAGAGCAAGATTTGATAAAGCAACATGAGTTTGTTAGACAGATTCTTTAAATCATGTTCTATATGAATGCTATTAGTTTATAAGGGTTTATTTATTATTTCTACTTACTAGTTTTACTTACAGATGATAATAAGTATTATGGAGTAGATATTTCTTATTGGTAAAATATGTTGACTCAAAAAAGGTTTTATAAGAACTTTATTAGAGACAATAAAAAAATTATAGAACTTTTAAGCTTATAAACACAGCCGTAAAATAAACAAGTTTTTATTATATTCAAGTAGCTTAATACTAAAGTCTAATATATAAACTTACCAAACAAATTAGAAGCATAGGCTTCCTTCCATATGCATCTGAAAGGCTTCCCACTATTGGACTAGTCAGAAATTGGAGAAAGCTATACATTGATCCAAGTGCTCCTCCAAACAAAACCGACGCGAATTGATCAGGTGCTCCTGTGATTTTCTGGAAGCCTTGTACTCCTCTCAATAAGGATGCATACAGACTATTCCCTTTGCCTTCTTCTCTGTTATAATAGTCCAGCAGCGACGGCAGAAGAGGAAGAATCATCGTGAAGGCCAATAAATCTAGAAGTAATGACACGAAAACTAGTCCAATAGTTTTCGAATTTCCTTTCGTGTTTTTACTCTCATTTTTAATCTCGTCAACTTTATCCACTCCATTTGTAATTCTTTTTCTAAGTTCTCCATTTCCCTGGTTCATCTAAAATTAATTTTATAGCAAAATTAACACAGAAACTGCCTATAGCAAATCGAAATTAAAGTACTTGAATATACTAAACGCTACACACCATTTTTCATTTATTATAAAAAAGTACACAACAGGTAATAAGTTTTATCGAATAGCAACAAGCCATCGAGTTAAATAACAATTTCGGTGTGCGGGGAAGATTCGTAAACTTTCACTTTTCTGAACAAGTTGTTGACACATACATTATAATCCACCAATATAAAGTTGTAACCAGTAGACATTATTCTATTAAATTATCTAAAAGCATCTCAATATTAGTCGTATAAACTAACATCAAATCATCAAAATAATGTCATTGTTGACATTGACATTTGATGTCACATTGCCTACAGTGCGTCCAGTATAACTTAAACACCTGAGTTGATTTTATTCGTTCAAGTTTAGTTTTAGGCTTTGTTTTTACTGTGTTTATGTATAAAACAGGTTCTCTTTTATTCACTGACCACAAGAGCAGATAATCTTTTTATTTTCTATTTTTCTTTTTGTGAAAAATATAAAGGAAATAACGGAAAATAAAATGAAATACCTAGGTTCCAAGGTTGATTTTATACACATGTTTTTTTTTTAACAATTCTGGTCGACGCCATTTTGCGAAGACGTATTTTTGCTTTGGCTTGAATAAACTCTGCAGATATTATTAAGCTTTGAAAGTAGGGAATAATCAGAAAATATGGGCGAAGATAAAGGTAAGTTATTTTGAGCATGTCCCTTACGTTATTTGTAAGCTCTTTAAGCTATATTAATTGTATTTCCTTGGTCACAGACCGCCGACGCAGGTCTCGTTCAAGGGAGAGGCGGCGTTCTAGATCTCGTTCTAGAGAACGTCGTGAGAAGCCAGCGAGAAGAAGTAGATCTAGGTCTCAGAGTAAAAGGTCCCGCAGACGCAAGCCTTCTCTTTACTGGGATGTCCCGCCGCCAGGCTTCGAGCATATCACGCCGCTGCAGTATAAAGCCATGCAAGCGGCAGGACAAATACCAGCAAACATCGTCGCAGACACACCGCAAGCAGCTGTACCCGTCGTAGGGTCCACTATCACTCGTCAAGCCCGACGTCTGTATGTCGGCAACATACCTTTCGGCGTCACAGAAGAGGAAACAATGGAGTTCTTCAACCAACAGATGCATCTTTCGGGTTTGGCTCAAGCCGCAGGAAATCCTGTGCTGGCTTGCCAAATCAATTTGGACAAAAACTTTGCATTCCTTGAATTTAGATCTATAGATGAGACTACACAGGCCATGGCTTTTGATGGTATCAACTTCAAAGGGCAGAGCTTGAAGATCCGACGGCCACACGACTACCAGCCCATGCCTGGCACTGAAAATCCAGCTATTAATGTGCCAGGTAAGACTACTTTTATTTACAAAGTGAAAATGCCATGAAATAACCCATCTGATTATATTTGAAAATGTGTAATACCTAAAAAGTAAATTATGCAAAATTTTAAATCATGTATTCAGATTAGATTTTAACTTGTTTATTTGTTATTGTTTCAGCTGGTGTGATTAGCACAGTAGTTCCAGATTCTCCACACAAAATATTCATTGGGGGTTTGCCCAATTATCTTAATGAGGATCAAGTAAGTTGCTACAATATTGTAATTAGAGTTAAATATTTATTTATGTGTCACATTGATTCATTAGAATAATGCTTGCTAACCTGGATTAGCCCTTCAAATCAATGTTTCACATATATTACATTACTATGAAAAATATGTATATTTTTCCTCATGATAATATTTGAGCAAAGGCTGATATTTTTAAACATTAAGTAGAAACTTTTGCAAAAGCTGGAGAAGCAACTTATTCTAGTTAGCTTTTGCTTTGCTTATGTTTATGTATAGCAGCCTTTTGATTAATATTACACTCAATGCATTTAAAGATTTACATGACATCATAAATTCCTGAGTGTTTAAAATTAACTATGAAAGCACAATATATTCATACTGATTATACAAAATTATGTTTTGCAGGTCTATACTGCGTCTGCCTCTTGTATTCTTATTCTTACACACAGATTCTTAGGATTTCTCAAGTGTACTAAATCAACACCACCCATCTCTCCTTTATTTTTTTGAACCCAATCATTTTTAGCGCTTTAGGTCTATAAACATGAAGCATGTTTATTATTTCAATATCACTTTGGTGTAATGAAAACTAAAAGCAAACTTACGTAAGTCATTCATAGCAATAATATCGAGCAAGCTACCATGTATATTGCACACATGAGTGTAGATGTTCCCATTAGGAGATAGTATTAGGTGCCGCAGCCATTTCAGGGCGAGATTCAACAGTTGACAGGGCTACGGTGGAGCCAGCAGTGAGCCGCGTTATGTTTTGGTCAGTTTCAGGTATTTTCAGGTACCCTTGCGGGGATGAGCGTGCGCTTCACGCTCGATATATTCTGAAACAACTCACTGATATAGTTTGCTTTCTGCCCCTCCCTAGCTTAGATTTGGCACATTCGCGGCCCGCGTGTCACTGTTGTCTCTCATTCTCACCTATACGTCTTGTACTTGAATGAGACGTCGGCACTTCAAGGCAAGTCTCCTCCATTCACATCTGATTCTAACATGCGGCTAGACACAGGTCAGATAACATTCATTTAAATATTTGCTGCCTTCTGCTAAGCAAATGTATCGGGAACACTAAAAAATTGTGTGTAATGAATATACAAATGCATAATAGACCAATCATGTACCTAAATATTTATTCAGTGTAAAGAAAACTTTGTTCAAACAACTCGCTTTCTAATTGAACTTTGTGTGAAACAGGTAAAAGAACTGCTGATGTCATTTGGACAACTTCGAGCTTTCAATTTGGTGAAGGACTCCTCAACTGGACTGAGCAAAGGCTATGCATTTGCAGAATATGTTGATATCTCAATGACTGATCAGGTATGTGATAAGAGCAAAATCATTCCAAACATCTTTAATACTCATAATAAAATTTCATTACTAACCTTTATTACATATTTTGTCAGGCTATTGCAGGTCTAAATGGAATGCAGCTGGGTGACAAGAAGCTGATTGTTCAACGTGCCAGCATTGGAGCAAAGAATTCTACCTTAGGTATGAAATGTTTACAAAACTCGTACAAAAATTGTACCATTTTTAAACACTAGATAAATCATGAATTTTTTATTGTTTTTGTAGCAATGACGGGTGCGGCGCCAGTGCAGCTGCAAGTGGCAGGCTTGACGTTGGCGGGAGCCGGACCGCCCACGGAGGTGCTATGTCTCCTCAACATGGTCACACCAGACGAACTCCGCGACGAAGAGGAATATGAAGACATTCTCGAAGATATTAAGTTCGTCTAATTTATATCGAAATGTCTTAATTATCAACTTAAATCAATTAATCAACTAAAGTTTATATATAGCCTAGGGCTATTATCATCTCATGTTATTATCGTCATTTATATTTTGCTCACAATTTGGGTTAGAAGATATATATATTGATAGAGACTGAAATACTTAGATTCCACTAATTTTGCATCTTTTTTACTTACAGAGAGGAATGCAACAAGTATGGTTGTGTACGCAGTATAGAGATCCCAAGACCAATAGAGGGAGTTGAAGTACCTGGATGTGGAAAAGTATGATCAATTATATATATAAAAAATATATAATATGTTATTTATTATACATACGTCCAATGAATTAACTTTTCGTTTGTTTGCAGGTGTTTGTCGAATTTAACAGTATTGCCGATTGTCAAAAGGCTCAGCAAACCCTAACAGGTCGCAAATTCAGCAACCGTGTTGTCGTCACTTCATACTTTGACCCTGACAAATATCATCGCAGAGAATTTTAATTTTTAACTTTAACTTGTCAAGTAATTCCCTTGTCTAATAAATACAATCTCAAAAATGACTATGAACTATCATTAAGATGAAAATGAATTTCATATAACCATTGAACTCGATTGTATAATTAAAAGATACAAATAAATTATAATAATATCTTATAAGTTTTTATTATTTTAACAAAACACGTCTAAATCATGACAACAGAACAAATCGTCTGCAAATAATATAATTATAAAATAACAATAAAACTAAATTAGGTGGAATACATGGATATCTTTAAAACGTCTATTCTAGTCATTACCTATGTCAAGAATAGAACAATTTTTTACACTATTTGCTGAAAATGAATTGAATTTGCTGTGCAGTTGTAGAGAGAGTAGAGGTACTTGAAATCTAGTCGTTGTCTTAGATATTACTTTCATAAAATTCAAAACTAAAGAATTACATCGTTCGTTTCGACTTTTCATGGCTCGAGGTTCGGAACTTAACATTAAAAAAAATATAAACTAGATTTAGTATGCAGCTCAAACATCCTGCTGCATAGCTGGTTGGTACGTGTTCAAAGATCCAGTCTCCGAAGAAAGAACAATTTTCCTCATGACCACGTACAATACACCGCCAATGAGCAGCATGCCGATACCAGCCATCAGACTGATTGCCCAAGCAGGAACAGCATTGCCGCCTGAAATTAAGAACAGATCTAATTTATTAAGAATTAAATATTATATCTTGTTACCACTTGGCCCAACGAAAAAAATAATCTGTAGACGGAAAAAGTCGTGGTGGTCTAGTGGGCAAAGAACCAGCCTCTCGAGTATGAGGGCGCGGGTTCGATTCCAGGTCAGGCAAGTACCAATGCAACTTTTGTAAAGTTTGTATGTACTTTCTAAGTCTATATTAGACACTAATGACTGTGTTTCGGATGGCACGTTAAACTGTAGGTCCCGGCTGTCATTGAACATCCTTGGCAGTCGTTACGGGTCGTCAGAAGCCAGTAAGACTGACACCAGTCTAACCAAGGGGTATTGGGTTGCCCGGGTAACTGGGTTGAGGAGGTCAGGCAGGGCAGTCGCTTCTTGTAAAGCACTGGTACTCAGCTACATCCGGTTAGACTGGAAGCCGACCCCAACATAGTTGGGAAAAAGGCTCGGAGGTAGGGTTGCCAGGTCCTCAGACGCAAAAGCCGGACAGACCTGTGAGTTTGTCCTGACATTTGGGTACAAAATCCGGACATCTTGTTTTTTTGTCCATTTTTTTATAAAAAGTCGTCGCGCCGATACTCGTTCGGCGTGATTCGATCTCGATCCGCGCGCGAATTTCGAAATTGAAAAATCCTACCTAAATCCTAACAGGCTGGATGCCGCTTATTTTGGCCGGACAAGCAATCAAAAATCCTACGTATGTCCTCCTTTATCCTAACACCTGGCAACCCTACTCGGAGGATGATGATGACGGAAAATTCTGAAGCCAAGAAAACAACTACAACAACTTACGATAGTAAGTACGCGTCATTACACGCCTTCCTCGGAGAATTTTTCGCCTGGCTTCGGTTTCTTGAGTCAATGTGCTCAAAATAACTGAAAGAAAACACATGCGTGAGACATCATTTACAAGACGAACTGGGAACGTTAATTGGTTAATGTCACTTTTAAATGTGCTGCTGAATAGATTCTGATGAAACTCAGTTAAAAGATAGATAGGCTACGTTTACCTTTATACGTTAGCGGGGTGCAGGAATCAGTTCACCTGGGACTATGGGATCAAGTTTATAATAAATAAGAGCAGAGGATCCCTACCTTATAGTTTTCTGTGATTCTACTCAAAACGAGTTTATTTTTTGTTTGTAAACCACTAATCTCCGGAACGCTTGTCTTGGCAATAATCTACCCACCCACCTATGTATTTGAATTTGATAATAGCCAATGTGTAAGCTCGGATAATCCATTTGTGTGTGAAAGAAGTTCCGGGAGGGTAGGTACTCTGTGTACTTCGTAGACTAGGCACACGTGTATCTCCAAAACATTGGTAAGAATAATGTTTACTAATAGGTACTAGAGTGTTCTATATAGAACACTGTCTGCGAATTCATTGTGACAAATAAAGGATTTTAAATGGTTAGGCACCTACTTTTAATCTTTGTCCTAACGTGAAGCCCTGGAGGTACTTGCGATTGATAACAGGATTAAATAAATAAATATTGTGTGGAGGTATGAGAGCAGAGAGTAAAGCTCATCATACCTCGCACTAAAGGGAGGATCCTCCGACCGGACAGGTGTTTTTGTCCGGTGGGCTACTGCCCGACAGTTGTTGTCGGGGTGATCTATCTGTATTCACTGTGCGCGCGAACACTGCATGTGTGATGCAGGATAGTTGCGTCTCCGAATGTGTAGATGGCGGTGTTGTAAGTTGTAGTACCACTACATCACTCCCCTCCGGAGACCGGAGGTCGATGGTACAAGTTCTTGAAGTGTTAGCTAGTCTTGTTGCCAATGCGTTGCCGCGAGGTTCTCGGTGAGTCGGAACTGGCTGCTACGGCGGTGCTGCGAATCCCAGTGAGTCGGGACCGGCGCTGCGAGAGTTGCACAGCGCCGCGCTAGTGGCTAGCGACTGCTTCGGCGAGGGAGTTACTCGACCGGCCGAAGTGCAGTGAGCTGGAGCCTAGGTCGCTGGATGTGGCTGAGGGTGCTGACCAGGTATGTGCGTCCGCAACATGCTGGTGGCCAGGGATACCCATTTGAAGCTGGCTGGCTGAAGAACTCGTCGCTCGAAAGCTTGAGGAAGGTCTTGCTGATGACGTCACGTAGCTCGAAAGTTGCGTGTTCATATCACGTCGGGGTCACCACTGTGGAGGTATGAGAGCAGAGAGTAAAGCTCATCATACCTCGCACTAAAGGGAGGATCCTCCGACCGGACAGGTGTTTTTGTCCGGTGGGCTACTGCCCGACAGTTGTTGTCGGGGTGATCTATCTGTATTCACTGTGCGCGCGAACACTGCATGTGTGATGCAGGATAGTTGCGTCTCCGAATGTGTAGATGGCGGTGTTGTAAGTTGTAGTACCACTACAATTGTAAGGACCTCTACCAAATATACAGGTAAATACCCATATATAAGTGGTTGGGTATATCTTCATTTAAATTTTACTTGGGTTAACTCAAACTAAGGTACAGGAAAATCCACTTTTAGGGCAAGTATTTTCAGTTTGCACAACTAGTGATAACAAAGAAGTAGCTATACCTATTGTCGTTTTTATTATTGTGTGATCATTATTTGAACAAAAACACTGTACTCACCCAGGATAACGGCAAAATAAAACCACAGGGACCTTTTTTGCGCCATTTTAACGGTTTATCCTGTAATTAGGGCACTAACTGTAAATTAGACAACTCGCAATAAAGCGTTGGCTGATGACACACTAAAACATTGGAACATAGGTGTGTTCTCGGCGCATGTTCTTATCAGGCTTAGATAAGATAGTGCGATTCTGATTAGTAATGCGAGGTACATACACACACAAACAAGCTTGCGCTGAAAACGCTTGAAAACGCCTGCTAAAAGTGTGAGTCAAAACGGATGTTCATCACTATTTCCTAAAATTGCTACCAGTAAGAATGCGACGCCGGATAATAAGTAGCTAAGGTAGTTCGGTTGGTAGGCTTAGGAAGCTGAACGACACTTAGCATCTATGATCTGGTTAATTGAATATAATTGAAATGTCTACGCTTATTAATTTGTCGAAACCGTAATGATGAAGGGAAATAGATACCGGGCAAAGGCAAAGGCTCTTCCCTTGCAGGCAACGGGTAATTGGGAGCGCCACGCGTGCCAACTCAGGGTGCAGAATCAGGCGCGGCGTAGATCACTCTTTGTTCCTTAGTTATTTGGTTTTTCAGTAAAAAGCTGAACCGATTGATCTGATTTTTTATAGAGATCGCTTAGAAGGGAACAACAATGGCAATGCGTGGATAACTCTTGTAATCAAAACGCTTTAGTGTCCACTTAAGCGAGGGTTTTTTTAGATGGAACTTGCATCATACTCATATGATGCAAGTTCCAAAAAAACCGTCGACCCATGATAGATCGATTGCGTGAACTATTGAAACTCGCTTCTTGCAAAGCCCAAAAGGTTGCTAGGGTGAGCTTTTTGGCGTGGCTAATAATTTTAGTCCAATAAAATCAAAACGAAAAATCTTTATTAACTAATCTAATAACTAGTAACAGATATATAAGTATATTCTAGGTAGGTAATTTTATTTATTCTATTTTCTTTTCAGAGAAAATATTCTTGATGTCAGCATCAGCCAAAACCTGAGCTGTAACTGAATTAGGCGATTGGATATTAACTTTGGCTTTTGTTGCTTCTGGTTGTCTTTCACTGCCGACTACCGCCGCAGATTTCTCGATTAGTTCGTTTTCTGGCACGCCTTCAGATTTGAGCTTTTCATACTGTTGAATGAGTTTCTTGGTTTGGGTTTCTGTTTGACTTATCATGTTTATTGCTCCTAAGCCGTGGCCTTTTGAGTGGAACTTCCTGTAAATTGGACATTATTACATTAGTTTATTTAATTAAAAATAATTAAGGAGTTTTATTTCTTTGTTTCATGACTTATTTAGCTTTTTCAAATACAATAAAAATATACCTAATTAAAAAAAACTTACGCTCTGACAGCATCCTCAGGGTACAGAATTTGTCTGATAGGTTTTATTTCAGGCTTAGGCTTGGCAAATTTGGGTTCTGTAAGTGGTGGAAATGCTCTGTACACATCAAACCACAGTGGTCTATCATCAGGTCTCATTGCCCCTTTTGTCAGTAATCCCTCCACTCTATAAGATATAAAGGATTTATTGGTATTTTTTCATAGAAACAACATGCAGGCATCAACCAACATCAAATAATATAGGGAAAATTCGACCTCCATAACAGCAATTAGATAAAATCAAACACCATTGCATACAATTTTTAAATCTTTTATTAAACAAAATAGTTATACAATTGAAATCAAAACCAATTAGAAATCATTTTGCATAGCATGAAATATTGTTCTACGCAAATTTTCCCAGCCGCTTCTTTTAGTCTCAGATATTAACTTTTGCTGAAGTTTTCTAATATCATCCTCTAATTCTTCTGCTAATTTGTCTGTTTCGGTTTTATGATCAAATTCCATTTCTTCACATCTGAAAGTGTAAATGTTTAGTAGATACTATAAATGCAATAAGTGCTATGAACAAATTTTTAATTTGCTTTATATCAGGCTATAATTATGTAGTTACAATAAAGAAGAATTGTATTACTGTTTTTTGAATGAAGCATAAATGTCTTTCAAAGCTTTCAGTTTTTGTTTATGAGCTGTGGAAGCTTGTTGCATGCATTTAACGACAGCTGCAGTTAAATGTTCCAACTTTTTCTCATTGTCTTTCATTGCATTACTGTCTGCTTCTAATTGTGTCATAACTTCAGACAGATTTTTGAGCAGATTATCACACTTTTCTTTTCTGTAAACAGACAAGGGAGGTTCATGAAGGTATGAAGGCATAAAATTTGTGCCTTGCTAATTTAAAATAAGATATCTTATTTACCTTGTTTCTAGTTGATTGCTCATAACATTCAGTATTTTCTGCCGCGATTCTTTACATGCTTCAACGTTAACCTCCAGTTTCTTTTTCTTGGAGTTAGTTTGATATTGCCCAATCAATTTGGCTATTCCCTCTTCCTCAGAAATTTCAGTTCTCTGCCGCTTTGGTACCTTTTTCTTAGTCGGCGAATCTTTTAAAAACTGGGATTCATTGAGCAAATCATTTAGATCTTCCGACAAAAACTTGGCTTTGCTCGCTTTTTTAGAAGTCATATTTGGTAAAAACAATAAATGGAATTAACACAACCAACTGAACTGCAAGTAGCCGCGAACCGACGAAAACAATTTCCCGCTAAATTTTCCCGCGTGAAAAGCATATTTCAATTCCAAATTTAAATAAAATCAAAGACATTCAGGCAACTTTATTTAATTTGAAATGGGAAATAAAGTATACGTCCTTACCGTGTAAAAATAGTTCCAATTCTCTCCAAACGGCTACTTGCCATTTTAGTTTATTTTATTGGAAAATCTACAACTATTGAATTGACCACTTTGTTTTTAAATGTAATTTTTACCTAAGCAAATAGAAAATATTTCTTTAAAGTTAGGTTATAATTATATTTTCATTCATTGGGTGACTGTCGTGCAGTGTTGCCAGATGATGATCTAGCATTCTCCCCAAATCTCATCCAAAATCCCCCCAAAATGTTAGTGTTTTGAGAAAAAACCCCCAGTAATTAGAAAAATATTTATTTAAATACAAAAATTTATAATAATTTAGTGATTGCTTCCATGACATACATTATTTTCATACATTTTCTCCGAGTTGAATCTCTTGAGCATCTTTGAAGTTAGTTTAAAATTAACACATCCTTCCGGCATTGAATATCTTACTCTCAAAATAGATTCGGCCGTGTTGATGGCTAATCTGTTTCTCAGTTTGTCTTTAATAATCGCAACTTGCGAGAAAGGTCTTTCCACAACCGCGTTAGAAAAAGGCAACGAAAAAATCCTAATGCCAATTTGCTTACATGTCCGTAAGTTTTATCACCAACTGCTTTTTTGAAGCCATACACATCAACCCAGAACTCTTCGGTGTTCTGCGTGGATTTCCGGGTTGTTCGATGTAAAGCATTCCACTCTTGTACCACTGAATCAACATCATTGCAGACGGTCTTAAAAGATTTGGCTAAATTTGTAATGTCGGGTTTCATTTGAGACGTCGCATTTTGTCGAATTTGGTCGCGTTCAGTCATAAAACTTTTTCGAAAAATCCTCCAACTCCCTCCAAGTCAATATTTAATCCCCCCGCTGATCCCCCCAAAGGATTTTCCCCCCCAAAACATCCCCCGTGGGCAAAAAATACCCCCACATTTGGGGGGAATCCCCTCCATCTGGCATCACTGCTGTCGTGACTGACTGAATGAATGAGAATGAAGTAATTTGACATTGACAACTGCAGGCACAGTTTACATTTGAAATTGCTGAGCGAGTGATCTGCATTTAATGTCATTGAAGGAATCAAATTGAATATTATTAAGATAATTAAAGTTTGGTTTATGTTATGCAATTAATAGAATACCGCATCAGCATCTATTTGAGGTCGTGCATGCAATCAAATAATACTTCTGAATTTCGTTGATCAATGAACGGCCCTCCACTTCAACTTAATGTTTGGACCAAGGATAAAAAGATAGACTCAATAAAATTTAACCTCTTTTATCATTTCGCTATCGCAAGCAATCGGTTTACCTCTAGTTCGGTTTTGGGGTCACAACAGTGAAAATGTGTATATTAAACGCATATTGCACACAACCACAATAATTATTGTGGTTGTGAATTTTACTTTCGATATCTGCAATATGCGAGTTATCGTGACTGTGTGATATCACAGATCGTATTTCTTAAAAGACCAAACACATATACATAAACCGCAAAAATATGGATTAAAGAAACAAAACATATTTATTATATAATTATAAATCATGTATTTTTCAAAATTAAGTCCCCAAAACAACACAACTCATTCAAGGCATTCTTTTCTCAACTCAAATATTTTTCATTGCTTAATATAAACTTAAATCTATTTACAGTTTAGAACCTCATATATTTTATCAAGAATCACTTTTATTAAATACTCCAGTACAAGTCATAATATTGCACTCGCAGCCTCACTCAACCTCACTAAATCTTCTATTTCATAGTGATCTTTCCATAATTTACCAGCGATTATTATGCTATCTATATATCTAGGAAGATATTATAGTGATTTTGAGTAAGGCGAAAGTTCGTGTGAGACTTATACAATCACAAGAAAATACTGACTATTTTCCGTGTGTGAGATTCTACAGCCGGCTATGATTGCGACCGGTGCTTCCTGAAGCATCGCTTATCCGCTTGCCGGGTCAAAATGTCGGACACAAAGTTCCTGTGCGTGAACACTCGTAGGATGTCCTCGCGGGCCTCTTGGATGCCTTCACATACGATTTTACTCCTTTGTATGTTACCCTGAAATAATAATGAGTTTACTATTGAAATATTTCCCTAAAGCTTTGGTTTCCTAGGAAAGCGGTGCCGTCATATAGCGGCCGTAATATTACGGACGCAAATAGACGGTCGTCTTTACGGTGCAGACATGTGGAAAGTTCCACGGCCGTTTTAACACACCGTAACACTGTAATGTAAAATGAAAATTAGATTATTATAAACTTTATTTAATATTTCTCCAATTTCACGCCACCAATTCTGTTTTAGTTGATTTTTTCTATAATCTTTACTTTTTATATTGTATATTGCTTCGTGGTTACGAACGAAATCAATTAAAATTTCGTCGTCCTCGGTGCTCCAAGAGTTGGAACTCATTTTTTACGTTGTTCCGAAAAAAAAATCACAAATGCGTATTAAACAAGCTTCACCGCTTTCAATGAAACGTTCACCAAACTATCTGACACCGACAAGACGGCCGTCATGCAAATGGCGGCACCGCTTTTTGAAGTTACGGTGTCAGTTACCGCTCTCTAGGAAACCGCCCCAATTTTGTTTACACAGACAACGTTCTAGTGACGTCATTCACCGCTGTATTACGGCCGCTATATGGCGGTACCGCTTTCCTAGGAAACCCAAGCTTTAGCAATATATGGTGAAGGCTAACTTGTTAATAAACAAAATCCCGTTATTAGAGTTAAAGATTTTACATTAAGTTAATCACGAAATTGCGTTCTATAAATATAGTCACAGTGGAGTAATATTTGAGCATACCTTTAATAACTCGAGTAGCGTATGTGAATGGGGCTGCAGAGCGGACAGGGCTCGTCCTGACGCAGTTTCTAAAGCACGCAGCAGACCTGCCAACTGTTCGCCGACGTCTGACTCTAAAGACATCTGGACAACATAACAACACGTAATAAGAATATGAGATTATTATGTGGTTGAAGATACTTTGTGCACTTGTTAATAGGAAGAGTAGAGCGGGCATTTCGTTAATTAAGTTTTTTTTTCATCTAATATTAACCTTAGTTAATATCAGATATAAGGTGTAATCTTATCATTCGCGATAAAATATATCTCAAAGTAAACTTCGATGTCTCCGAAAGTCTTCGCATTAAAAAGTTATTAGTGAAATATTTGATTTGAAAGAACTTTTAGAGACATCACGCCGCTCCAGCGGAAACATCAACCTTAAAGCTACTGCTACTAATAAAACCATCTTCAAAAGGGTTACAGCTCAACCAAAATTACCAAGTCATCCATCTGTGCGGTAAGATGGTGCACCTTCCAGCCTTCGGCGCTAGTGAGCACGTGCTTCTGGCTGGCGATAGCGACGATGTCACGTGACCGCGGCTCCCTTCGCCGCACGTCGGACGGCCGCGTGAAGTGCAGCGCTGTGCTCCGCCAACCGCACACGTAACTCGAGCTTAGGAGAGGACCTGTGTGATTTAGAAAAGTTTTTATAAACACAAATATAAATGTGAAAGTGGATCTTTGAATATTAAGATAAAATTTTATAATAGGTTTAACTTTTATGTATAAAAATGTTTGAGATAGAATTGTTGATTTCCCAAAATTTCATTTATAAGGTTGTATTTTCTTGTTGTTCCAGAAACTATTTTTTGTGACTATATCCTGTGCTCTTTTATCTGCACTATATCTTTGGTCCGTGATACTATTCTTCCTAGTCAACTCTTGCGGTCGACAGCATTTTCTAATCGATAAGTATCTAACCCTTAACAGCCGCGGGAACTGCCTTCTTTATTCTCTTCTTCCACTTTGGTTTATCTTCAATATCTGCATCGGAAACGTTGTTTTTCAAATCTTTGTCGTATAAAAGGCACAAGTTGTACCACATGACATGATGTAAATCCATACATGTACCACAAGATGCATCCATTGATGGAGAATAAATTTTAATTAATTTTATATTAACTTTTACATATTTGCAGTATTTTAGTTAGTTTTTTCGGCTGTTTTATACAATAATTGACAAACACACGTTGTATGAGATGTTCAAAGTTTATGTGATACTAAGTACAAATACTCACGTTTTGGGGGAGGGTTAAACGTGACCGGCGGTGGTGTAGGCGGCGGTTCTTCACCTTGATAGTCACACTGTCTGACTTCGTTACTTAATCTATAACATAGAAATTGATAATTTTAACATCTGTTTAGTATTAAACTCTTACTTCATGTACAAAAGGTACTATTATATTACAAAGTTTGACATGAACAGATTGAGGACCACATTATGTACTCATCATACGTACCCTCCTATAACTCCCTAAATAATGCTGAAATGAGGTCTACTTACATCTGTTTCCGAGGCTTCTTGCGCGGACTGAGGTCGGGGTCGGGCCGCGGCGGGTCAGGCTCGGTGTCGGGTGCTGGCGACGACGATGCGCTGATTGTGGTAGAACCTGACGCCGGCCCGCCCGCGCCCACTGGCACGTCCTCCCACCCTGAGCGACCGTATCCGACTGACTTGCTTGGTGAACTGATAGAAACAAAAGAGTTTTTGTTAGCGTGTGTAGATCTATTCCTGCCCAAAAGGTTCTCTCATATTCTTCCATCTTTAACTTAGCGTGTCTTAAGGCTCCGCACTTCGAAAACATCAGTTTTTTCGACGGGTAGTATGAGGCCTGAATACATTCTATAGATCAGAAAATTTAACAGTGAGTAGTCGAGGATATTGGCCAGAGAATATGAAAAAAAAACTGTTAAAAAAATAGTCTCACACATAGAAAAAAAAGGCTTGAAATTGCCTCTCGAAAAATTTTTTCGTCAGCTAATTCTCAAAATATTCAATGATAACCTACACATGTTGTATCACTAAACGATAGAAAATTTCCTAAGCTAAATAAAAATACGACATATTATAAGGCTTTATGAAGCACATAAGGAGAAATATTTAAAAAACGTATAAAATTCAATGACAATTTTCATTTCATGAATTCTACCTTCTGCCAGACGGCGTTCCGCCGTTGAGACGAGTGGTCACGTCGCTTTGTCATCCGATGACAGTTCATCCTTCGTATTCCCAAAAATAATATAAAAAAATAAATATTTGTAATAACATCCTATAAGTTCTTTTTTTATGACTGAAAGTGCATTTATTTTAATGTATTACATATAATTAGCTCCATGGAAGATGATCATGAGTATTGTGGATGCTGTACTCTTGCAACAAAATGTTTTCAAGCGTATGATGTGAGATCACAGTTTTAGACGCCTTCCACCGGTCTTAAAAAATAAGAATATTAATATAATGACACTTAACCTCAGGTAAATATGTGGTTCCATTCACAAAATTTATTTATTTTTCAAATATTTATTTGTATTAGATTGTTCGGTTGTTTATTGCAAAACGTAGTTGTCATGGCAGCCGAATTTAAACTGTCATTGCTTGACTGCGCAAGGAGGTTTGTGTTTTTAGTAATTTATTTTGGAATCTGACTAATAAGGAAATTAAAAATCATTTATTTACGATAGCGAAAAAGAATAATTTACGTGAGAACGTCGAAAATAATTAATTATTCAGTAATTAATAAAAATATGAAGTGAACATAGAAGTTTTATTTAGGATATCATATCAACCATTTTGGATGATAGAAAAAACGATTAATAAAATTTACATTATGATACAAAACCACTTTCTTTGAATTTATACCGAGGTGATCATTCTTCAGTACAATAATAATGATGTGCTTATAGGAAACTACTCGTAAAAGCAAGATGGACCCAAAATTAAAAAGAAGAAAATAAACCTGATCAAAAAAGCCAAATAGAGCTTCATTGGAAGCGGTGAAACAAAGAACTGACAAAATGTATAGCAAAATCAAAATCAGTGAAGATATGTTTTGGCTATAGGTATCTGTACCGCCACAATCCTAAACACTACGTTTAATCATTTTTTGTACATTAAGCACCAAAGCTGGGGTTGTACTGCAAGGGCAGTTTTGATGTTTTTCGTGTGACTATTTGTACAATGTGAGATTCATATATATAATCGTTTCTAATCTAGCATCTCCTATTTGCCAGACATTTCGAGAGTTAACTTGTTCTTATTTTATACATTATTAATTTATTTTATAATTATTTCACTTTTTAATTTACCAACTAAAAGAAGAGATAGTTTCTAAACTCGTGTTTTTCTTTTTTTGTTACTCGATTTCGCGTAGACGCCTGGGCCGATTTGAATATTTTTCAGTTAGTATCAGACTCTTACTGACTAAAACCCACCATGTTTGATCTTGAACCCTTTTTGTACCAGGACAGCGGTGACTCTTTGTGTGTGCATATAGGTAACATACAATAAAATAAAAATACATATTTAACTGACACTAAAATCTTCTGAGTCCACTTGGCAACAAAATGCTTCGATACTAACTGCGGGTTGATTGTGGTACAATCCAAATATATACCTCTATTTTATTATGCGTAAATAGTTGGGAAGCTACCTACAAAAGTTAGAAACGTGTCAAGCACAAATGCAAGCGTTCTAGTGAGACCCTTACGTTACTGGATCTCGCGTTCTGGCCGTTCAGTTGGCCAAAGGAAGAATTGAAGTTTGACAGACTTGTAGGAAAGTCAATCCTCCTCAATTACAAAAGAGGGTTTTATTTAAAAATCCTATAGATTTTACTGTATAAACAAACGAACTAATGTTGTGTTCCTACATCACTTAATGTTGCTGTGTTGCCATTCAGAAAGTAACGGGTCTGTGAATATATGATTATTTTAAAGAGTATTTTCTCTAATTTCCTGGGTTGATGTCTTAAAATTACAATGAATGATAAAATTTCGCGACCTTTTTTTATACGATTGCTTGAACGCTGTTTTACAACCATACTTCTCTAATGGAGCTTACGATGTCCCTATTTCTCAATATTGTGAATGTTTTGTGCAGTACACAACTACTTTCACTACTTTCTGTCAGTTATACAAGGCGTGGAAATGGTCTCTACGCCTTGTATGCCTATGCAAACAATATTTGACAGGGAAAATCATTACAACGAGAAGTCCTTAGGAGATTGGGAGTTCCTGGGCTATCGGCGGCCAGCCATGAATTTGGTATCAAACGATAGCTCTAGTAGTAATTGGAAATAACTTTTACTATGGGCGTTATCCCGCGGGACATTTAGGAAAAAAGATATTCGGTTATTTTTGCATCAGAAATGTATGAGCTGAGACATCCATTTTTTCGCAGTTTTTGATATTTACGTAATTCTGAGCTTTTAAAAGGCTTATAATCCCCTGTTTTATTATTTCTAATTAATCCTGATCATCTGATATAGGTTTTTGACAAAGTATTTTTTTTTCTTGTATGAAAAGTAGCTCGTCGCTAAGTAGCGATTTCTTCAGTGTTACAGAAAGCACTTCAAGCTCCGTTTAAGGCGTACCTTTTAACTGGGTTGTGTGACAATAGGTGTCAAAAAAGTTCAAAGTTCTTCGGTTTTAAAGTACATCACGGGGATAGAACTTCATAACAGTAATTATAGGACCACACTACATCCATTAGTACGAAAATCATCGCTGGCCGCTGACAGCCCGGGCTTCATAGAGATTTGCCCATTATCCTTTAAGTAGTTTTTATTAAAAATCCAAATTTACCTGTAATCTATCAAAACTCTTATCTCTTACCATGTCTTAAATCCGTATATCTATTTTGACCTTCGTAGGAATTATAAATGAGACGTCTGTTTGGGAACATAAATAATGTGAATCATTTGATTGCGATTTCTAAAAAATCTAAAGAAAATCATTGCAAGATTATTATTTGTTAAAAAAAGTTTAGTTACCTACTGACTACCTTATTCCAACCAGTGAACACAGGCATGGATATGAGTTATGTCAAAAATCAGTTGTCGACTGTTTTCGTATCGGCGAAAACGTGAGCGGCGCCCCGCAGTGGGCTCGTACCTCACCCCCTCAGGTTGTCGATTTTGACAAGACAAGGAGCCTTAAGTTAGCCAATTTACTGCGCAGTTATAAGTGGATTGACGCACAGAATTTATGCTTCGTCCTTTGGAGGTTTTAAAAGCTTTTTACTTTTTTAATAAACTAAATCGCGGTTTTGTTCGGCAATATATTTTCACGCAGATGAGTTTTAAATATAATAGAAAATTATAAAAACAATTATCTTTTTTTATCCGATTGCGAGGCGCAAAGGTTTTCTTAAAACTCAGTAACATTATAGGACTAAGTCTTACCCATCAAGATCCCTCTTCCTAAGTATAGATGGTCTCGGCAACACCGCTTGAGTGGGGACGGAGGATACAGGCACGCGGGAATCTGGCGATGCCGACACTGCATTCACAACCGTTACTGTAAATAAAGTCAGGTTATTGTTTGGTTCACTGCGCTATATATATAAAAAAATACTTATGGATGTGAATGGTAAAAGGTTTGGGGAGAACTCCCAAACATTTTGTCGCCACGGTACATTATGTGGGTGGCTGTGTAGAAACAATTCTAAGTATCAGGGGGTGGCGGGGCGGGGGAATATCTTATGTTGTATGGACATAATAAGCGCGGACTTATGTCAAAATTCTATCTCTAGTAAGCAAATCAAAAGATAGATAGAATATTGAGAACGGACGTTGAACGAGAACTGTAATATTATATCTATGGTACAAACCCTGTGTCTGCGACTGCGCGGGCTGGTGCAGATACGGCGCAAGGGCACGAGGCACGGGCGCGTGCGGCGCATGCGCGGGGTGCGCGGGCGGCGGCGGCGGCGCGTGCGAGCCGCGCGGCACCTCGTAGTACAGCTGCGTAGGCGCGCTGTTGCCCACTACGCCGCGGACGCCTACGCTCGCTACGCCGACCACCTGAACAATAATGTTAAAGGAATATTTGAAGGAGAACCTTGCTTATTGATTTCTGACACTTACGCGAATATTAGACATTTAAATAAAACTACTTTTACGGATTTTATCGCGGTTACTTATTAACATTTATATTAATCCCGATGTTTCGGATTCTTTTCAGCATCCATGGTCACGGGCGTCGTAAACTTCGGGATTTAAATAATATTAATATAAACGCGATAAAATCCGTAAAAGTAGTTTTATTTAGGAGAATGTTGCTGTCCATCTTTCAAGGCCAATTTTCACCAGTAACATACACTTTCACAAAGTTCACTTGAAAATTGAACGTAAAAATTCAAAGAAAACATTTGTTTTAAAGGAAACTGATTTGTATGTTATTGGTGAACTTGGGCTTTAGTCAAGCATAGTTAAACACATATTTAAACAGATTTCATACCTTAGCAGGTTGATAGTTCCTTTGCAACAGAGGTAATGGACGTGGCGCGGTGGCGACAGGCGTTGGTGTGGGCGCACGAGGTGGTATAGCTCGTCCAGCACCTGATATTACACCACTTGCTGCAAATAATTATTATATTGTTACAGATACTCAATGTACTATTATTTTTTATGTATTCCCAGTGAAAATTGTTAGTGACATTTTTGGCAGGGACTTGGGACAATTATGAGAGGGGTGAAATGAAATTAAGTGGGACTGGCTACTTATTATAAGTCTCTCTTGGAAGTAACCACAAATATAAACATCAATTTTTCTATAGAACAACAGCTTACTATGAAACTTGAAAATTCACAGTAAACAGTTGTTTGAAGGAAACTGATGTCTATGTTGTTAGTGAAGTTGGGCTTAAGTATTGTAGACCATATTTTACACAGTGTTAAAGTAATGTTTAGTAAAGCTACTTACAAGTGAGCACAGATGTAGTGGGCAAGGTAACAACAGTGGAGTGTATTGGCTGGGTGGGCTGTGCGGGTGATGACGTAGGCGCGGGCGCTCGCGCTCCTCTCTGACCGTAAACTAACGTACTGCGCGGCCCGCGAGACGCCCCCGACCAGGCACCACCTAGTGGGTAGGTCATTAGATGTTGCAGTACATTGTGATGTTAACAAAACAGTTGAATGAAGGAAGAGTCTTATTGAATGTTATAGAAGTGTCATATTCAGAATACTCCATTTAAATTGGCAGTTAACAGGTTAATTTAAACAGTTTTGTTAGGACTTTTTACACAAATACATGTTAAAGAAATAAAGCACTGCTTAAAATAAAGCTTCAATTTAATAAGTAATTATTTACATTACATTGATATTTATTTTTAAGCTGAGAATAAAATATCAAGATATTTTATGTTTAATTAAGTGCCAACTCAACTGGAGTACAGAAATGCTGTACTATACTGTTATTTTTTAGTTTTTTCTAATTAGAATTAACATTGTTTTAGTACCTGAAGCTGCCTGAGAATTGGATGCAGGGGTGACAGGACGAACGGCGAGTGAGGCACCAGCAGCAAGACCTCGAGGCACATGGCTCACGTGACTTGTGACTCCAACTCCCACACTCTTGCTCACCAGCACACCACTTGTGCTGCTCACATTCACGCTTGATAAAACAGCTGCAAATGATTTTATACAAAGTTTGTTAAATAAATCTATACTAATATTATAAAGCTGAAGAGTTTGTTTGTTTGTTTGAACGCGCTAATCTCAGGAACTACTGGTCCAATTTGAAAATTTCTTTCAGTGTTAGATAGCCCATTTATCGAGGAAGGCTATAGGCTACTTTTTATCCCTGTACGGGAAGTAGTTCCCACGGGATGCGGGTGAAACCGCTGGCAGAAGCTAGTTGTGGATAAATGCGGTGGATTTAAAGGGACTGTTTATTGTTGTGACCACAATTTATTATGATAGAATTACAAGTTTTAATAAATAAATAGAATTATATTAAAATCAAGGATACTTTGATATTTTCCTGAAAAATTAAGACTAATTCAAATAAATTAATTTCATATTACAATCTTATTACCTGGCCTATTATTATGGTGTGGCAATGGAGGTAGCACCCTCACTGTAGGTGGCAGAGTACGCACAGATGAGTTCACTACTAGGTTGCCAGAACCACTGACCAGCTGCCCTCCAACATTCAACACCTGAGTCCCACTCACTGTAGAGGTCACATTGGCCTGAACATTTGTTGAACCTGCATTATTCGAACTGGACACTTGCGCAGACAACTGGGTTCCCTGACTTATGATCTGTGTGCCAGGACTTATGATAGGCCCACTAGGAGAAATCAATTGTGACTGGGACATGATTTGTGTGTTCTGATTTATGAGCTGTGAGCCCTGGCTAACAATCTGAGCACCCTGCAAGATCGGTGATCCACTTATTATCATTTGAGGCTGAAATATGACAAGGATTGTGTTAGAAATAAGCAATTACCACTGGCCAAACATATTGTACAAGTTTTAATAAGTTCAATGTGTTATGAGTAACAGTCATTCATGCTATGTCAATACATTTAATAATCGGTTTATGATTAACATAAAACAATTAATTAGGATTGTGTAAAACCTTACCTGGGACGCAACATTTGAAGAAATTATTTGTGCAAGTCCAGGACGCATCAAGCCAGTTCCCGGGCTTGCATGGGCTATTATTTGACTTGAACCTGTTGTTTTAGCTTGACTCGGAATTAAATGAGCCATTTTCATCTCTGAATTCGTAACACTTTTAACGATAGTGATCTTTTGGGGCGCTAAATCTATTGGATGCATTTTATTTGTGAGCGATCTATCATTGTCCAAATTGCTACTCATTGTGACACTTCTATAAATTCAATTGTGCATGATATTATTATCGTATATTTACTAACTAAATTTACAGAAAACTTAGCACCTAAGAAGTATGTGTAGCGCATGAAAAACTTGCAAAACCTCAATAAATATTAGATCGTAAATGACACAAACAACAGTGGATGAAACGAAACCACAAACAAGGTAGAGACTAGAGAAGAGTAGAAAAAAGAAAGTTGTCAAAAAAATAAAATTGTTGTCGGGATTCAATAAAATTGTAGCTTGAAATATTTTGAGATAGTTATTGAGTGATTTCATGTTAATCACAGTCCATTGATTTTATATAATTAAGAAGGATGTAGATGTGCATCGATTGCCCATGCATGGTGTCCAAATTGACCGTATGCCTGGCACCGTCAAAAATGAATGAAACGAACAAAAAGTTGTTTGTTTTGTTTATGGTACGCCATGGCGGATCGAGTTGGTGACGGTGATTTTTTGGACGAAAATATACAGAAATTTAACAATGAAAGGCGGAGCAGTAAACAGTGGGTTAAACTCAATGTTGGCGGAACATATTTCCTGACTACAAAAACAACGTTATCTAGAGACCCTAATTCATTTTTGTATCGATTAGTTCAAGAGGACAGCGATTTGATTTCAGACAGGGTTTGTAGAATTTCCTATTGTCTTTTTGTATGTAAATGAGTCTCAACTTTATTTGTGTCATCAACAATGTTCGTTAACTTCCAGGACGAAACTGGCGCTTATTTAATAGACAGAGATCCCACGTATTTTTCACCAGTTCTCAATTATCTTCGTCACGGTAAACTGGTTATTAACAATGACATCGCCGAAGAGGGTGTGTTGGAAGAAGCAGAGTTTTATAATATTACTGAACTTATAAGATTAGTTAAGGAAAGAATATGTTTAAGAGAAAGGAGGCCCTTGAAAGATTCCAAGAAGCATGTGTACAGAGTGCTACAGTTTCATGAGGAAGAGTTGACGCAAATGGTGTCTACTATGTCAGATGGCTGGAAATTTGAACAGCTCATCAATATTGGCTCTCAATATAATTATGGGAATGATGAACATGCAGAGTTCCTTTGTGTTGTTAGCCGAGAATGTGGCAGTTCCCTAAACAGCAATGACATAGAACCTACAGACCGTGCCAAGGTGCTTCAACAAAAAGGCTCACGCATGTGAGCTCACCATGTAATGATTTAAATATTTTTTGAGACTGTCAGCTCTGTGTGAGAAATGTGTACATATTTTTAGAGTGTAAACAGTCTGTATTACTTCTTTTTAATGTAAAAAATTGTTATGAGTCCTAACAATAACATTTGTATTAGTCAATTGAGTGGTAACTGTATCTTTGGTCTTCTACTTCAGTAAATTATTAATATTAGTCAAATACTCAATTTGATATGAAGTGTGAAAATTTAAATAGATTAGAAATTGTTTACTTACAACTGAATGCACCAAAAGCAATGAAGTTTACTATCAACAAAATATGCAATGGTTTTTGGCTTTACCCACTAAGTTATCCTCCCACTACAACTACTGCCAGAGGCAATTTTTTTTTATTGCAATTTGGTGCATTCAAATGTATCTGATTCAATAAAGTATTTTTTTTTATTATTTGATCCTGGAGTATACATGATCCTCATAAATAGTTTTATGATTGTGGAAACTGATTATTATAATGCTAAGCATATGCATAACATTGAGTTTTTTAAGGCTTAGATTTCTAGTCTATCAGACTTATTAAAGCCACATTTTGTAAATATAAAATGTTGTTGTCCTTTGGATCAGTAATCAATTCCAGATATTATGCTCATTTACCAAATGTAATATTAGAAACTTACAATTCCAAAGCAGTTGTTTTATTTTTCATAAATACTCAAAATGTTGTAGATAAATAAAGATGTATGTTGGTGATACCTTTATTTTACTGAATACAATTGACTGAAAACGTAATATGATTTGACACGCCTTCACTTAAAAGTAATTATTAGTATCTAAGTTAATTTCATAACTACACAATATATAAATCTATAACACGTCGTTTTAAAAAAATAAACATTAGCACTATTTAAGAACATTAAATTATACAGCTTATTATAAAATATTGCATTTAACTGCATTAAATACAAGTTAACAAGAGAATCTCTATTATCAGATACTCTTTTGTATAGATAACAGTGTTATTATCAAAATACAGAAATCTTCACACGCTTTGTAAGGCAATGGGGGTTTTCACTAGTTTTCTATTAAATATCATGATATTATCATCTAAATTGAAATTGGTTGAAACAATTCTAAACTAGCACCAATCTGCCATGTAGGTAAAGTCATGGAACAACTTGTGATCTGTGGCAGAGAGCGGCCGCGGTTCTTTGGGTGGGGTCAGCACAGCTGCCTCAGACGTGAATTCACTATCAAAGTTGCTGACATCTTCTAAATTATTTATTGTTGGCACAAATGGTGGTTTCACTTTACGCAGAAGTAGCTGTTCCCAGTTCACATTGCGGAAGAATGCTTGTTTCTTAACATCTTCAGCATCCCTCTCAGAAGATCCCAAACGTCTCTCAGGATTTTTTCGTAACAAACGACGCATAAGTGCGATGGCTTCTAATGACAAAGTTCTAGGGTAACGAACTTCATCATTGACAATAGAATCAAAAACTTCTCCCTCATCCTCTCCCGGAAAAGGCGATTCACCAACTAACATTTCAAATATTAAAACCCCAAGACCCCACCAATCAACAGCGCGAGTGTAAGAAGTTTCAGTTAAAACTTCAGGAGCAAGAAATTCAGGAGTGCCACAAAATGTACCAGTTCTGTCTCCCCAGCCCATGCCTTCTTTACAGAGACCAAAATCAGCTATCTTGACATACCCCTCAGTGTCTAAAAGTAAGTTATCCAACTTTAAATCTCTATATATTATGTTATTTTCATGTAAATACTGAAGGCCTAATACTACACAAGCTGCATAAAAAACTGCTCTAGGTTCAGTGAACACATCAGCATGTATGTGCATCATCAGATCACCCCCAGCCGCATATTCCATCACAAAACAAACATGTTGTTCAGTCTGGAAACATGCAAACAAGTTTACCAAGAATGGATGTCTGATTGCATTAGCTACCTCAAAAATTCTCTTTTCAGATAGCAAAGAGTCCACTTCATCCCTTGCTATAATATCACCTTTCTTTAAAGCTTTTATTGCAAAATATTCATTAGTGGGTCTGTATTGAGCAAGAATTACTTTGCCAAAATGTCCCCTCCCAAGAACACTTAACAATCTGAAACTTTCCATGGACATTTCACCAGACTGTCTCCTATTATCTTGTTCTTTACCTAAAGTATCTATTACTGATGATGAGCGAGAAGAGGATATTCTCATGTTGCTAGTAATCTCAACTATTTGATCTTCATTACTTGGGAATTCAAGAACCAATTTAGGAGATGGTGAAGGTGGATATTCCACCAATGGGGTATCACATGATGGGGTTTGTGGTTCTTTTGTGACATAGTTATCCCTGGTATAAGAGTCTTCTAAGAATGCAAAGGCTTCCTGAAGTTCTTTCTCCATCCTTAAAGTAGAAACATTTGGAGGTGGCTGAAGAGGCAATGTTGGCTGAGGTGGGGGTGTGCTTGGCAATTGAGGTGTAGCAGGTGTGGAAGGTAAACCTAAAGGTCTTATACCGGCCATACCACCCAGAGTAACATTTGGATTTTCAATTTCTCTGTTATCAATAGAAGTTGATTCAAAGCTATGTTGCTGAGACTGATTCATATGAGCAGTTTGAATGTTTTGGATTGAAGGAGAAGAACGCTTAAGCAGTCTGCCAAGCACAACAGCTGGAATGTGCATATCTCCATAAGAAGGCCTGGGTATGTTCTTGCCTTGTTGTTTTATAATTTTTCTTTGACGCTGTAGCTTAGGTTTTCTTGAAATAATAGGATTTAAGAATTTAATCTCAGCAAACAATAGTCCCTGTGGCTCCAGTTCCAATGCCATCCCGTGTCTTATATCATCAATGAATTCTTCCAATCTCAGAAATTTCACAGCACACAAGCCACGCCAATCCTTCCAATGAATACCAATTTCCAATTCTCTTGATTTGTCTAGCTTGATGGTGAATCTGAAATTATGAAAACAAAAATTAGGAAGACATGTAAGGATTTTATTGTAATGTTTTAAAATGGCTGAGTCAATTGTCATTTTTGCAAATAAGCATGTCCCTTGAAAATTTTTTCTTTCCTATTGTGTGTTTACAAAAATTCAGAAAATAAATAAATTTCTATTGTTTTCTCTGACTAACTATGCCATTGCAAGACTCTTCCCAATTAAATCATCTATTCTATACAGTAGGCAATTTTGTACTTTTTTCTGAAACATTCTGAAACTGCCACATGAAACCCTATACTAATTAAGATATTATTTAAAGTACATTCTTAGCATAAGGTAGTTCATCTTATATATACATATGATAAAATTTCCAGGGAAATAAAAAACTAGTTTAAAAAAGCATATTGTTTACATAGTAACTTTTGTATACTGATAGAAGAGTACAGCAATATTATTGTAAAGTAGAACTTTTTAGTCACACTACAAATATGTGTACGGCATGTAGATAAGATATGAGTAATAGCATGGAATTATAAAGATTATAATTCAAGGAAATCAAGATACAAAGATAAATTCAATTAATATTTTAGTTTGTTATATAATTTCAGAATTTATCTTATAACTGCCAAGTACTATGTGAAATGAAGTTTTGTGACTGACATACTAAATTAGCCTGCCTGTACAAATTTTAGTAAAAACTACTGAAAAATTGTAATCAGTAACAACTCACCTTTGATCCCATGCTTGTTGGGAACATGGCCTCCAACTGGTCTGAGCAACGTTATGGTTGTCTAGTTTTAAAACTGCCATGATTTCATTGCTTGTATCTTCCTTAATGCTGTATGTGTACTTCATAGAATTACGTATAGTAACTCCCTTAACAAATGACTTTAAGTCTGAAGGGCTTGCAGTAGGATCTCGACGACTTCTTCCAGGAACATCCTCTAGAAGGTCCTGACAGCCCATTAATCTTACTTCTAATGTACCAGTCACTTGAACACAAGGACTGATCAATGGAGCTGGAGATCGAAACTGAGCCCTTGACCCGCTACTACCCGATAAGCTTACGTATCCAGGGCTGGAGCCAGTACTACGCAATTCATGTCCTAATTCTATAAATGCAGGACTCTCAGAAGGCAGCTCCTGTCTACGCATATCTAAAGATCTGCGCAGCAAATCTAGTTTCTGTGATGATTCTAAAAGGTTTGTTTGCGCTTCTTGTAAAGCTTTTTTGTCAGTTACTTTCTTGTCACTTTGTAAGAGTCTTATGGCATTCTTGGAGCCCTCCACAACAGCTGCCTCAATTCTAAGACGGTTCCTCAACTCAGCAATTCTCTCATCTAATAAGGCAGCTACTCCACTATCAGAACTTTTGCCATCACCATTAGCTCCTGCATTATCACCCTTTTGTTGTTTAGTCAGCTTAGAAATACGTAATTTTAAATATTCAATTTTGTCTTTAGAATCAGCTAGCATTTGATGTGCTTCAGCAAGCAACTTTTTATCTCTTGATTGATTGCTGCTACTGATACTTTGTATCATATTTTCAGCTCCTTGCTTGACTTTGAGTTCAATATTCAACTGCTTTTCAAGTGATGCCAGTTTTCGGTCTGTTGTTGCTTCACCCAGCTGCCTTTGCTGCTGGGCTGCTTCAGATGCAAGAATGATCTCTTCATCATAGGACAAGTCTTCAGGTGAAGTAGGAGTTGACTGGCCACGAGACAAAAGAAGTTGCGATTCCAATTCTTGGAGATCTGATTTAAGTTCATTGAGCTTGATGTTAGCTTGTTTTACAATATTAGCAACATCGGCCAGCGATCTCCGATCAGTGGCCACCTCTCGTAATTTCTCGGCTCCTTCTTTTATTTTAAGTTCTTTACGTATTTCTCTACGTATGACATCCTTGAGCTCCTCCAACTTAGACGGTAATGCTATTTCTGGAATACACTCAGTTTTAATTCCATACTTCAACCCGAGCTCGTGGAGAACTGGGTGTCGAACGTAATCACTGTGGTAATAACCTGGCTCTGCCATAATTGAGGATGCACAGTCTAACGTCAGTTAACCATAATTATGTGGGAAAATAACACTACTATTGCTTGAGTATCACAAAACGCAGATCGAACTACAATGTTTGTCAGCGGTAATGGCGCTCGATAGTTTAAACGAAATCATGATATAAATCTGACTTGATCGTTTTTATTAAATTAATCACAAAACAAAACAATCTATACAAGTGAATCGGTCAACGAAACCAACGAAACGATGAAATCCTACCATTATTCCATAGACAAGTGATGAATAATAATAAAAAAATACCATAGAGTTATGCTGTTTTGGCTTGAGCTTTTGGCATTTAAGCATTAATAGAGAGAGATTGAGTAGTTTTGTATGTATGTGGTTTTCTATGTATTGTCCTTTATAGCTTCATGTTTTCTAGTGGTCGAGTTAAAAGCAACTATATAGTTTAATAACAACAGGATTAACAGGTGCTCCTGCCTGACTATTCTACTGAAACGGTTGCCCAAAACAATGGTTCTCCTTCTTTCACCTTTTCATTTGACTATCTAGATGTACAACTAGTGATGTAGGGTAAAATCTATAAGTTAATTTACAAAATCTGTTTTCAAATTCCGTGACAAGACTATTGTCCGCCTAGCCTTTTCTCAACTATGTTGGGGCTGGCTTCCAGTCTAACCAGACGCAGCTGAATTACCAGAGTTTTACATGGAGCGACCATCTAAGTGACTTCCATAACCTAGTTACATGCGTAACCCTTCACCCCTTGCCATGGTAAAAACTGATTGTCCGACCCATAACGAATGACTGTTGTTCATACGGTAGTTTGAACCCCTACAATTTAACTTGCCTTCTGGAACATGGCGGAACTCGTTATAACAAGACGGTCACTTATCCATGGACTGGCCGTACATATTAATCTTATGATAAAAATCGACCCGTGATAAAAATAAAAAACGGTAAAATAAACTTAGGTAATCTGTGCATGTGAGGATCTCAAAACTCAAAATGCTCTGTCAATGTCACGCGTTGCCAAATGGATATTTTTTATCTGTGTTCCAAAAACCAAGCTTTCACTTCCTTTTTATAAAAATCTAATAGTAAAGGAAAATTATTTTCAAACAATATAAATCATTTGATTTAGAAAAGTATTTTGTATCTGAAAATATAGGAGGCTTTCGTTTAAGTTTTAATTCATAGAATTTACTGGAAAAACTACGAACTGTCAAAAGGCGCCAGTTGTTGAAGAAAGAACCATCATCTGTCTGTCATACTTACGAAAGCTTGGTCATCCGTTTTAATGGAAAAATAATGCCCGTTAAAGTTGATATAACTCCACCACCTCCAGCAAATTCCAAACAGCCTGGAGTTACAAAGTCTCTGCTTTATAACGGTTCCAAATTTCAAGGGCACCAAAAAAGCAAAGGCAACTCTTATGAGGTCGAAGTGGTTTTACAGGTTAGTAACAAAAACAAAGTACGCAATTTTTATAAAATTAGAAATTGAAGCACAATTATAAGTGTACGTATGAATTTTTGATCTATAAATACATTTCCCTTATATTTGAGACGTAGACCGACACAAAGTAAGGGTCTTATAGTGATGTTTTACGAAGAAGTTACGTGAGATAGTTGTATAATGAAACACATATGATTAGAAATATATTAACGTTTTTAATTCCAGCATGTAGACGAAGAAAATTCATACCTATGCGGGTATTTAAAAATAAAAGGTTTAACGGAGGAGTTTCCAACATTAACAACTTTTTTCGATGGAGAAATCATTTCTGCCAAATATCCCTTTCTTACAAGAAAGTGGGATGCCGATGAAGATGTTGATAGGAAACACTGGGTAAGCGGGTTCAATATTGTAACATTTTCTCATGACATTCTATCATGCTGTGTACTTAAAATAATATAATTATTTTCAGAGCAAGTTTGATTTGTTTGTACCTTACTTAAAAACATTCAACTCAGATTCCTTTGACTATGACTCTCTTGAAAAGGCTGATTATGTGTTTATGAGGTGGAAAGAACACTTCTTAGTGCCAGATCATACAATAAAGGACATAAATGGTGCTTCTTTTGCTGGTTTTTACTATATATGCTTCCATAAGTCTGCGGCCACAATAGAAGGCTATTATTATCACCGGAGTTCTGAATGGTGAGTGTTTCTTTGCTTTATTATATAGTATTTGATTGATATTATCAACTTTAAAATGTCTGATTAAATTATAAGAAATTGATTACATATTTCAATGTATTGGGCTTGCTATTTACTTAATAAATATCTTTTTGGAGTCAAGGAACTCTGTTATTAAACAAAGACTGATATCATTCCCTCAGGTTAAATTGTTATTCTTGCTTTTGGGTACTTGTGTTATTATCTTATAATGTAATTAAACTGCATAGATCATTGCTGCTTTTAAACACCAAAAATAGTAATATTGGAAGACTATAGTGGCTATAGTACTACTTTTTAAATAAATAGGACTTGTAGATAGGACTGGCAGTAGTTTCACTTATCTCCTAGATTGGGGTTATAGGTCACATTAGGTCCAAGAGATTAGTGATACTTTATAGTTTCTGCATTCAAAAGAACTAGCACCCACAATGCCCTGTATATACAGATGTAAACCTCCTGTATTCACACAGCTCCAGTCAGGCTTATCGCTTAGTTCTAAGCTGTAAGATTAGAATAGATCTTGTACATAATTCTACTTTGTACATTTTGGTGATTTTGATAAAATAATAACTAGTGAATTTTGTGTTGTATTTCAGGTATCAATCTTTGACTTTAAGTCATGTACCGGAACACAGCATCCAAATTTATGAGTTTAGATGAAATCACCATGTGAAAACTTAAAAATTTGGATTGGTATTTTTGTGTCCGCTAGTACTTACTTGTTCATTAAGTGTTAACTTCAGTCAGTATCCAAAATGTGTAAAGATTGCCAATGTGTTTCTTCAGTAATTTAAGATAAAGATGTCAGGGCTAATAATAGATATTCATTCAGAACAAAGTAATTCAGAAATGTAATTTTACATAATGATTCATGAACAACATTGTGTCATATTCTGTTTTTGCACATACTTCAGTGCCGAGGAGCTGCAAATGTTGTGTAGTATAATAGGAATTATTATTGTGATATTTTGTACAAATGACTTGCATGTAAGTTGTTTCTATTATTTGATCATCATTTTTGTTATGAATTTTATGTACAATAGTCAGTTAAAGTTACCTACTTACTTCATGTTTATTGAAGTGTGTGCAAGTACAGGGAATCTCGTATTACTGAACAAGTTATTATATCATTTGGCACTTACTAGTAGGAACTATTATCAATGTTATTGATAAAATTGAATATTTTTTTTCAATAAAACATCTTACAGTTATATTTGGTTTTGTTATTGATAAATTGAAATAAAAATGCACTTATCAATTTGATTTCCTTTTTAATGTAACACATTTACTATTTACAATAAAATACTGGCATTGATAAATTTTAAGTTTTATATTTCATCAAATATCATCCAGTGAATAAGCAAATTTCTTTAATTTTAAATATATTGTATTAAGACAATTTGATGATATATATTCTATTGACTAAAATCTTATATTATTTGTACATAAGTAGTCCTCTTGAAATATTTTTAATTTTAAATTGATGTTAATCTTAGAAGTTACACATTTTATAAGCATTTCGCATAGTACAAAAACTGGCGTTTATCATATATCTGGATAATTTTAGATAGGAATATTTTATTTGAGGTTTACATCAATACCTCCAGTTTTAAATAGTTAAAATTTAAATTATCAAGTTCAGGCCGTTTTTGTACTTTATACAATAATACATTATTATGGTTAGTTTCAGTGTTAAAAATACATCTAACCATCTTTTTTATTTAAACACTGGTTTTTAGATAATGAAATATGTATGTGTTAAGTATTGTAGGCAAAAGTTTATCATAGTAATGATTAGTTACAATCACTTAAAATTAAATAATCGTTGTTTTTGAATACACATCTGATAGGATATTTAAATAACTTTTTTGAAAAAAATATGGTTTAACATAGATTCAAATCAGATATTTAAAGCAAAAGGCAGTCAAGTTTGATAAACCTCTGACTTGCTAGCAAGCATTCAGATATAAAGAATGTTAGGCTCAAAGTTTAAAACCTCCTTGAGTGAAATTAACACAAATACACATTGAGTTCTCTTAAATATTCCAACAGATACTCGTTAACTCCACTTGTGTTTTTCTTATAAATCAATTAAAATGAATTAAAGGCTTGAAATAACCTTAAAAACTCGAAAGTTACTATTTAATTATACAGTGAGAGAACTAAATAGTAACGGAATTAAAGTTTGGTCGAAACATTAAAATCCATATTTTTAGATGTCTCAAAATATATTAAAAAGGCAAGGAAATAGAAACTCTCAAATTAAGCTTATTACTATTAAAAGAATCTACTTCAAGTCAGAGAAAAATATAAAATTGTGAAACACATATTGCGATGTGGTTGCGGCTATGCCCGGCCGTAACCACCACCTTGAGCCCAACACATACTATTTCTAAATAAACTTCTTCTATTATTGTTTTGGATTATAAAAATACATTAATTCGTCTACTCTCTATATAGTTTCAAATACATAGTAAATTATTATGTGACAAAAACTAAATACTTAAACTAAGCTTTGGTGGGATCGTTAATATGTAATAACGTAATAGTTCGGTAATGCAGGTTTAAGGCCTTTACGAAAGCACAGAAATGTGAATGTATTTCGAAATGCGAGTACTCTCGAATCGTGGCTTTCACTTAGCAATAGGTAGATATGTCGTAATTTACTCTGTTGTCCTGTAGATTCGAGATATGAAAACTTATACATATTAATTGATTATACATACTCCTAAAGTGGCAAGTATACACGTGGTCAAATTATAGATTAACATATACTAATACATTTTGCGGAAGTAATTGTTTTTGGTGGGTTTCAAGTGTCCGATTTTGCATTAAGATTGTTTGGAACTAATAATACGAACAAATACCTACTAGCTATATCTACACACATCGTAAACACAAAACATTGAGTAAGGTTACAAGTATCAACCGCAAAGAATACTTAGTTTCGTGAAACCATTTGGCAAGCCCGTGCCTCATTGTTGCGATTTCTTAAAATAATAATTATAGTTTGCGATACTTATTACAAAACATCAAACGCCTAAAGACAAATACATTCACAACGAAAAAATTATATAAAAATATACATCAAATAAATATAAATCGAAAATTATCATCAATAGAACGATTTACATTAACATAATATAAAACAACGATAATACTATGTGAACAATTTATAAGTAGCAAAATAAAACACTTAAATTAGAAGATATTTACAGAACTTAAAATTCCTAACAAAAAAATAATAACTTAATTATGACTGTAATATTTGGCTTTGAAATAAATAGGCTAATATATTGAAAGCTATGGACAGAAATGACTTGAAACGGAATAAGAATCAAACGTTATACATTACCTACAATTGTTACTGCCATTGTTACGTCCTAATTATTTGATTAAGTTTAAAGATAGGCAGTTACCTAATGAAGATGTATTTGATGTTAATTATACAATTATAGTGCATGTTCATTTTTCCCATAGCTTCCATTATACGTCGTCGGGTAACATCGAATTGTCTAATATAGCAGAAAGCAAGCTATCTTTTTGAAGTCCCTTCACTACTGAACCAATGTCTCAAGCCGAGGAGGCTGTAGAGGTCCTGGTTATTGCCGTGAGCTCGCATTGGGTCGGCGTGGTGTTGGACCACACGGTGAATGTAACTCTTTAGTTGTTCCGGGTACGCAGGAGGTACGCCCGCGTATCCTGCATGAGGGTAGTTATGTAGCCGAAAGTTATGGGGATAAGAATGATGGTGTCGCCGAGGGTTTTCGTGTGTGTTGTACACACCTCCAATTTGATTACGACCAGGCCAGTAGTCCTGTAAATGCCGGAACGGGTAGTCAGGAGGAGGGGTCTGCGAGTGTTGACTCTGCCAGGGATATCTGTAGTAAACCTCGTACTTCGGATACGGATTATGAGGAGCGGTTTTATCACTGTTACCTAATCCAAGAGAAGTATGACCTGGCATCGAAGCGATTTTTTGCTCTTTCGGTTTGTTTCGACGGTACTGAAGTTTAGTTCGTGTACCTAAAAAGCTGTCCTCTTTCATGCCGTTATTATTTTGTTCTTTGGTAAAGTTGTCGTCTGTAGTAACGTCGGCATATCTGCTTATTAATTTAATAGCTTCCCCGATGTCAGAGTAATCGTTTTCTGGATTAAGTTTACTTTGATCTCCATCTTTTTTCAACATTTCTGTAGTTGAATTAGAGGTAGTTTGAGTCTCCGAACTAGATATTGAAGATGAATTCTTTTGTGCTTCATTAACAGAGGTTGCACTGTTTTTAAGCTCTGTTAAGCTGCTTGATTCTGAATCGTCATTGTCCGATTGAGTTTGATTTTCCAAATTGTAAAGAACGGGGTCAACATCAACATGTCCAAAAACTAATTCTTTTTGTCCTTCGTCGGTGATATTACTCGTCGATTCTGTTTCAGTTAAATTTGCGATGGGACTATCACGCTTAGGTTTGTCGGGATAATTTTGTGTATTAGTCAGAATATTCTGGTTCACCATATACGAACCATCAACTGCAGCCGTGTTGTTCGGATTCAATGTATTTTGAAGCTTTAATAGTTCTAGTTCAGCTTCTATGCTTGCGTCACCATCTGGTTTATTGGTATCTTTCTTGTCAACTTTCACGTAATTTGGTTGCAGCTCTTGAGCCTAGAATAAAAATAAGTCATTTGAGTAATGTAGAAATACTAAATTAAAGAAAATTCAGTTTTAATAACATAATATCGTACACCAATTTATATCAGTATTTATTTAATTGCTTACCTGTGAAGATGGCTCTTGTCCCTGAAGTGGCGCTGCTTGGGGATCAAAGCCTATGGGTATAGAGAGTTGTAGCGGTCCGGGTTCAGCATCGCCGTAGTCGTACAATACGTCTCCGCTAGGAGCTGAAGTCACGAACCAAGCGTTCAAGTGCTCCAGCAGAATTCGTTCATGCTCGTCTTTGTTTACTGTTACCACCTGGAATTAAACGAGATACAATTAAGATCGTTGACACCTTTTAGCTAGCTCTACTCTCGAGAAAATATTGAAAGCTTACAGATTATCAAGCTTTTTCAAATAGGTATTACGTTAAAATTCTAATGACTGATAATTGATTGGACTTCCAACCATAAGTACCTATTTTGTGTAAAAATTGGTATGTTTGATAAAGTATTCAAAGGACCTACCTGAACGCAACCATTGCGATCGAGTCTTTGTCCTTCAGGACAATTCAGCGGCGTAATGAAAAGGGATTTTGTGGTGATTCTACGTGGTGGTGCATTCTGGTTGCCGCTTTCCGGGCTCTGTAGCCAGGACTTCCATGCAAGCTCAGCGGCCTGTCGGTCGAGGGTCTGTGGCGGCGCGCGCGTGGTCGCCACGGGCGCCGGCGCCGGACCCTCCGCCCCGGTCTCCGCCTTCACTAGTGCACACGACACCAGCAGTAACGTCGTCCACGTGTACCACATCGCAAACACCTGCAAAATAGATATAGGCTAATTACTATTTTGATTATGATCAACAAGAAAAGGTCACACACACATACTATACTACTCGTAAATTATGCATAGAAACTTGAAATTTGCATTATTGTTAAGTAAATTTTGTTTAGATTCGCCAGACTACACTGGTCATCTTATGGGAGTCCATTGACATATCTACCACAAAAAAGGTAGCTAAAGTCGGCGGTAACCATGCCGGGCGAGCGGGTTGCTGACCGTAAAGTTAGGCCTCTCCCACCGGTGACGCACTAATAACTGATTATTCTTAAAGCAAGTAGGAAATGCTGTAGCGTTTCATTATTCATTACACGAAGATTAATTACAGTTTCCTTAATCAAATCAAGCGTTACATTTTAACACTATGTGTATCACATTCAACATTACTTTGCAACTTTGCTGGTATCGCACCTGGTTTAAAGTAAGTACGAGATTTGCATTGGAACAGCTGCTCACGGTCAACAAATGCAGGTAACGATTTCTCTAACGTAGGATCTTAGACATTGCTCATGGAACCAGATTCGATGTGATGTCAAGTGGATCAAGGTACGACCTCATCTATTAGTTCAATAGCTCGAGCACGAATCGACAGTTTCCATTGGGTACTTTGCATAATACGTTTCTGCTTCTATCTGGATCATGCTATATAGGCACGTATTCTGACTACGAGAAGAATGCATAAATAGGTAAATATTGATCTTATAATTCCTCTTAAGTAGTTCCTTCGTATTTATCTGATGTTTATGTTATGGTTAGGTACTATTGTCCGCATACAACATTTATTGCTGTTCTAGTTTTATTACGATAAACTATCATAAATTGTAACTGGGTTGTAAGTTGATTTGCAGGAGTCTCGTAGGCCCAGATTTCGAGAAATTACGATTCGTTATGATAGAAATTCAACGAGAAATTTTGGCGTCAATAATCAACAGCAATCCATCAACCTTAATTAATGTCTGATCCGAACGTATTTGTATGTGGTTCGAATTCAGAGTACCACCTGACCTGACTGATGACGACCTTGAAGCCCTTTATCATTGGGAAAGTGAAAGTATGTTAATCATAGACTATTATGTGTGAGCACTTTATGTTACCTTCACTTTTGACTCGCATTAAATTTATCGATAGGTGTACCTACATCCCTTCATAAGTTGACTTTAAATGCATAATTATTCCAATCCGATAAGTTGTGAATAATTGTATAGGCACTAATGAGTTGTGGTCACTACATTTTATTGTTACTAGCCGTTAAACTAAATTGGGTTGGAGATAATAACAACTAAATAGGTAACAAGTACTTATTGATTGCGATGGTCCACTTGAACTGTCTAATGTCCGGTATCAAGTAGGCCAATCCTCTTTCCTGAGAGGTATTGGATATTAAGAAATTATAGTGACATCATCCGATTATCGTGATTTGATGTTAATGGTGGTATTTGTTTACTAGAGAGTCTGATAACGATAAGAAGGTCATGAGCCTTTGCTGCGTTGCGTATGTTGGCACAAAGGTGATACCTATCTATTTCGTCTATACCTAGGTAAGTAACCACCAAGAGATTTATAAAACCTGTCTGCTTGTTCACGTCTATGACGTTAAAGAAAAGTTTTAGTCGACTTCCCTACGTAGGTAGGTATTATTACCATGGTAACGAGAAAGTGGCAGAAATTACATGTTTCATGGTGAGGTTGAAAGCCACGTAAAAAAGGTAGGCAAAATTTCTAAGCAAATAATTCCTAATAACTAGTGTTTGAACATCCTACTCGTATGTTATTTATGTAAGCACCTAGTATGTTATTTTGAGTTGTTTAGATTATGGCTTTATTTACTTTCTTTACTCAATACTTTGGTAATCTATTAGATGCACTCTAAAACATATTACAGTTACAGTTACAGCCTTTTTATCGTCCCACTGCTGGGCACAGGCCTCCTCTCACACGGAAAAGGAGGAGGAAAACATATTACCTTTTTTATATTTAAAACAAATAAATGCCAGATATGCTATAAATCACTTATATGCAGGTAATATATCTAAACAAATAAGTGTTTGAGTGTATTTAATGTCCATAAGAATGGCAGGTATTATAAACAAGATAATTTATTTACAAATACATTTGATGATGTTTCATGTTCACGACTTCTACAAAGGCGCCCAGGGTGCGTTAGTATAGTATATTTTTATATGACAAGACTTTGTTTACCTTTGGATTAAATATGACCGTTAATACAAGTGGAACTAAGTATCTACGAAAAAAAAAACAAATATCCAGATTGAGTACCTCCTCCTTTTCGGGAAGTCGGTTGAAAAGCACTTAGTAAAAGAATGGATACCGGTGCTACATATTACTACGAGATGTGGTCGAAAATGTCTTAAATAATACTTTTATTAAAGTTTAAAAGTAATTTACCAAAGAGTGCAATCAATTTTCACAATGATTAGCGTTGTGAAAATTGATTTGTTAATGAGCTATTGTGTTCAATATAGAACGCTTGATAAGTCTCATTGTGTTTGTGGGATGGGAACTTGTAATACCTCTTTAGCTAGTGTACTACAAGATGGCCGAAGTGGTTGCAAGCGCTACTGCCGTGCTTGGGGTCTTGGTTTCCATCCCTGGGTCGGGGATAAAACGCTTTGTGCGTTCTAGAAACTCAAGGCAGCCCCAAATCTCTAAGTTTGGTGGTGTTACACCCCATGCCTGGGAGGGAAAATAAAGCCGATGTCCACAAAAGCTACTCAGTCTTTACAATTCCATGTCAGAGTCCATCAGGGATTTGAAAATACTCTGACACTACTTATAGGTCTTGTAATAGGTGATTAAAACCCTGCAGCTTTCCTAGCTACAAAAAGTTCGCGAAATGTTGTCATCTAGCTAAGCACCTAACTATGTACTAGAAAAGCTACGTTTAAGCGTGCTCTTACTATTGCAGCATTGTGCTGTCGTTCCAGAGTCAACGGACGCGTCCTTTGATGCTGTAACTTGTTTGCATTATATTATGCGCAGTTTAATTACTCGTTTGTTTTGAAAGAATAACACGTGCGGCTAAGGAAGTCGTGTTTGGATGGAAGATAACTTCAAAGCTCATTTCCACATAGGTACAATAATAAACTCGTAATTATTTCCCCATTTTAATTTACTGCCGTTCTAAGTTGTCGTTTAAAATGGAAAATTAACCTTTACCTTCTATGTATGCTACACATGTTTCATTATATGATTACATAATATTACGTATTCGTATGTAAATAATTCTCATTGTTTCTTGTATCTGTCAACGACAATGTTGCACGCAGTGTTAGTTCCCTTGACCCCTGTTGAGTGAAACGCGTTTATGGTGGATCTGTTGTACACTCGAGTAAATAATTTAGTGCGCAAAACAAGGGCAATGGCTGTTGACCCCGTCGCGATCTATTGGCGGCATCTGGCAATGATCTCGCATCAGGCGCCGCACGCGCACGCGGAAGCTTCTCGCGGGAATTGACCGTGTTTCAATGGTGCTTGATTGAAGCATACTTTATACTGCATTCTCTAGTGTGAAAAGGATTAGAAAGCGGGATTAAACTCGTTGAAAGCTACTTGGGATTTTCTCCCGACAAATCTTCGGCTCGGCTAAAGAATGCCGTGTGTGTCTGGGATAATGAAGTAATGTGCGTCTCTGACTGCGTCTGACTTAATGAGAACATTTTGTTTACATAAAACAGATACACGTTGGGTATTCCGTTTGGATGTATTATTATCTGCTCGGACCAAATCCTCGAATGTTGAACCCTACCTTGACATGCATGCGAGAGCGAGACAAGGTAGTTGCGGAACAGAGGTGCGTCGGCGCAGGGTTGCACACAAATAGCTTTCCAGTCAGAACTCGAGTCAAGTGTGTCTGTCTGACAAAGATTTGTGCGTATGGATGAATTGATTATTTTTTTATCTTTACAACTCAAAATAGAGCTCATATCTTGACGCACACCCATGAACAGTTTTTGTCCGTATTAAACACAACAGCAAAGGTTTTAGGATTTGAAAGAGGAAGTGGGTATCTGTCACGGTTGGTACACCACCCTCCAAATAAACGGCAGGTGTTTCTTTGAAACGCATTCGTAAAACTGACTAACTAAAAAGTGAAGATTTGAAATTGTGATAACTGCTTACTTAATAATAAAACATTGTTACCTATTCGTCTTTAAAAAGAAACAGGTGTGTTATCTACACCTGCGGTTTTGACAGGTCTTTGGTTACTAAAATAAGAAATAGGTGTGATATGTATGTACCTCGATGACGGAAACATAATACTCTCATTAAAATAAATGCATGAATTGTAGAGCTCATTTAATTTCAACCCAATATTATGTAGTACATTTTCCAAGTAAGTGTTGAGAGATTCGAATTTGCTGGTCTCGAAATCTTAACCCCGATTTAATGAACTTTCATCACGATTACTATTCCAGCGGTAACTCTATAATTACGACTAGACAAGGCCTATAGCTCGTATTCGTGACAGACAGACCACGTGTTATTTCATATTATCCATTTACGTCCATTGTTTGGTAATGGCCATCGCGCCGCCGAGAAAGTGTCCCCGCTAACTGGTCAGACACGATGTCGGCCAAATTTGCATATTAGGTAACTGATTGATATTCCTCGTGAACAGGATATAGGGATAATGATATCTGACATTTAAAGCGAATTTTATATGAGAAAAATGACCTATAGTGATAAATATGAATCGTGTTATATGAACCTCGTTTAATTGAAACAGAGCCTGTCCAGAGATGTAATTATATTTATTGGAAATTAGTTAATGTTCCGTCCGATTGAATGGCAGTTAATATGAGCTGGTTATAAAATGTGCCTATGCTACAATCGTGCCGAACTAAAAACAGGCTTTGATGTTAATTACTACGGAGGAGGTTTCTTGTTGGTGAGGCCTCAGGTTAAGTAGTGTTGTACTCAATGCACCGACACTACTTAGTGGGTTAAACTTTAAGTGTGAACCTGATGATTACTTTCAATATTATCTGTTTAACACAAATGACAGTTAAATTGTTACGTGTTAGTGAGCGTCTTCGTCATTATTGTTTTAAGGAATGTTCTTGCCCCAATCGACAATCGTTTGTTTAAGGTAAATTCAAAGACTTCCGGAGTTGAAAACGTCGAATCGTTTTTGTTTGTGGCAAAATACCGCCAAAGTAGCTTCACGGAACATCGCTCAATTTAATGTGGAGATTCGATTGCTGCCAAATTGGTAGACTTAGATATACCACCTAAACAGGTAAAATACATTTAAAATCGTCACTATTTATCACAGTTTCAAGTAGGTACTCGTACCTACATATGTATCGTACCTGTATATCTTGCTCATTATTGTGTAAATATTTTTCTTTTAAGATTACAACGTCACTTTGTCTGGCGTGTGGTTATCCTATGTTACGTGATTATTTCTTATAATACCTACCTCTTTTGTTCACGCGAGGAAGCTTTTGACACCACGAACTAACCGTTAGAGTCGTACGAGTTAAACTGTTACCAGTCACGACTAAGTAGCTAACTAATACTAATGAGCATGAGTTTCCTACGGGTCTTAATGACCATGTCAACTGTGAACAATGACAGAAATATTTAGTTCTGGTAACGCTTGGCTGGTGGGAACAATTCATAGATCTTGGGAATATTCCTAAAGCTTATTGAAGACAGTACTTATCGAAGTATGTTGTAGTCGTTTTACGTTTTTTAATTATTTTTATGACGATATTAACACAGAGGTCAGAATAAACACTTTCAAATGTATGGTATTCAATGTCAATGTAACTATTAATCTTATTTAAATGTAGCGTTAACATAACACGCGTAAAGAATTGATATAATTGTCTTGCACATTGAGTCAGGTCATGTGAATTGGGTAGTTAATTATCCAATCAAATAAGAACAGGAAAACTGAATTTTGAAACCAATATAGGTATATACCCGATTTGTAATGGCGGTTAAATAGAAATGGAGCTTCTTCACTTGTTTCATTTTTGTTTTCGCTATGTAAAGATGAGAAACCTAACTAGTCTTGGTGTTACTGCGCCAATTAGGTACTAGGTATTAGCTACAATGTCAGTTAAATTCTGGTTCCAACAGTTATTTTAGTCCAGCGTTCTAGCGTTTAGTAATGTTGAGATATTTCTGCTGTTGCTAAGAGCTTATCAGTTTCCTTATCTTGGTTTTTCTTATTTCTTACCGCTTCCGAATTACTGAATCATCTTTCAATCACGAGATCGGTTATTTAACAAAGGAAGTGAGATTTTAAGATATTTTTGCGAAAATAGTAGAAGCTCCTAGGAGATGTATCCGTCGTACGTCCATATGTATGCATTTAAGTGTTTCTTCCAGTCTTGTTAGATTTTCTTATTCAGTTTTCTGGGACTCTTGAGCAGATTTTACTAAAGGATTACCTGCAAAAACTAAAACTTCATTGAACCGTTCATAGCCTAGCATGTGTATTCGCGTATCTTTATAAACGAGTATTATCCGTTCTGGGTTAGCGTTCTACCGCACAACAATGTACTCGGCAACAATATCCATTCATCTCGATCCTTTTTTGCAATTAAATGTGTACGGTCACGCTCAATCGTTTGGCCTATAAAGTCAGTTCGTAATAATCGTGGTTCGGTCTGCAGCTGCAAGTTTTGTCACTCTCATGGGCAAGTGTGTCGCTAGTTGAGAGCGACCTACTGACTGCGTGGTTAGCATGTGGCGCGACATTTCACTATCATTCTTACATCTCGGCTACATTTCGGATATTGCTGCAAGGTCAACGTATCTATTTTACGTGACCGTATATTGATGTAGTTTTTGTATTGTGTTGGTGCTGATGTTGGATTTGTTGCCAGGTGCGCATGATTATGTTGTATCGTCGATGTTATCAGTGTGTTTAACGTGCTTACGTCAGAGAACTCTGCTCTTAAGGTTAGAACCGTTATTATCATATCTACTTATGTAATTGAATTCTATCTGTCTTTAGACAACCATTATATATCAGATTATTTACTAGATTTTATCTGATTACCAAGTCAGTTCAAAATTTAGGTATGTTTATAATCACAATCGCGTCTATTTAATTTCATTGCTAATAGGTCACATGAACAATTTGCCATGCGATACTAGCTATCAAATACGGTAAATGGCACATTTTATTGTAGATTAATTGTGAAAGGTCTATTGACTGAAATGTAATATTACCAATAAAAAGTTCATTCTACTGCAAGTATGGTATCCAGGATTAGAACTATATCGGACCTGTAACTAATTTTATAACATTTAACATGCATACTGGCATCCTGTGCGCTATTTTTACACGATCGCTTTAATTGAGATTAAAAGTTTCAATTAGACGTGAGTCTGCCCAAAAGGAACGTTAATTTGTTTCTACATTCAGTATTAAGAGGCAAATGTAGCTCATCAATGTACAAAAACAATTAAGTGCAACTAATCTCGCTGCGTAGTACGGGACGGCCTCAGTCGCGCACCAGGCGGCTGGTGTTTATTTATAAAAACGGCCCATTCATCTCCCTTTAATTTCAACTCTTAGTGAGTGGTTATGAACGGCGGCTCACGATTCTTCATTATTTTACACACAAATATACATTTGGCGCGGTCTGCTAGCCAGCGGTGTCTTAATTTAAGAGGATTTTATTCATATTGGAGTCTACGCACTCATTGACACTCATACCATCTTATTTTAACTCCTATAATACACCTCTTTCAAAAAATATCGGATTCATATCGGCCCTTAGCAGATTCTCGAATTAATTCGGCAAGTTGAAAGTGTTGAAAACATCGCAAGTATCACTGATCTTATTTAATGTAAAAAATAAGCTTGTAATGAGGTACTTGTATAGCTTAAGACTTTTACAACTTTCTCTGTCAGACTCCAGGATTTAAAGGGCGTACAACAAGTTTCATTATTAAAGTCGCTTCTACTCGACGCTCTAATTTTTCTTCCGCCATTCATTATCCGCTATATTAGTGTTCTGATCAGCTTTTTATACTAGTTCGTAGCAGTTCAGGGCAGCATAGCCCTAGTGCGACACAGCGCTCTAATTAGTGGTACTTACTGAATTTCTTAAACGGTCGGATGGACGTTGTTAACGAGCGCGTACGATACGAAATCGCATTCAGCGTACCGAGACGGATGCGTTCGGAATATAATCTTTGTATATTTGGAAGGGAAACGGTCTGCTTTGACGGAAGCCGACGGCGACAGATTTCGCCCGTGAATAACAAATAATATATCACGCTCGGATTCATGGCCGTCGGCGATGGCGCGTCGATGGCGCGCCCTGCACAATGAGTATGCAGACACAGTCGGGCCCGTAAAGGTTACCCGAATGCGTTGCCATAAGACTCGTTTTAATAATATCATCTTGATAAGTGTTTTGGTGGGGCTAGCTATATTTAAAACCCCTTTAGTGTTGTTCTTTATGCACACAATATCCATAAATTACAAAATGGAATCAAGTGAATTGAATATATAATTATTTTGTCGTATTAAAATGTGATTTACGGTCAAGTTTATTAGCATTTAATACACATTTTAAATTAATTAAAATTGGATTTAATTATAAACAAATGAATACGTTGAAGCGCTTTCTTGCTATTCCTATTGCACCTTCTCAAAGTGTTGACAGCCGGGTCAGGAGTCATAGGTTACCTTGAGCATAATAATAGTCACTTCTTATTTGACATTTGTTCTTACCTACATTAAAAATCAATATGTTGATATTGCGAAGGACCCTTAATCATTGATAAACAGGTAACAGCGAGCAGACCATGAAACCAAACCAGGATATCTACAATGAGTGCTTGTAGAGAGCCCTATGACTTTAGACCGCGAATCCAAAGACAATTAAAGCTTATATCAGTGCTATATTTACTACAGTAGCTACCGTAGTAGTAAACTCGGTGGTAAAGTAATACGGAGTGGAGGTGTCGGCTGCAGGAGAGAGGAAGCTTACCTTGAGGAGAGACGCGCGTCGTCGTGCGCCGGTCACATTATAACGGGCGCTCCAACTCGCCAGCCGAAGCCCTGCAATGAGGAAACAGGTTAAATGATGCTCCTTTAAATACTTCATAATCTTAAGAGGTACGAAAAAATGCCAAAAAAAACGTTGAGTATAAAAATTTAGCTTGACTTAAACAATAATGACTATGACTTTAGCGCTCGTAGGGCTCCAAATCCGTACGGGGTCGTTCCTATGAACACAGATTAAAGAGCTTTGACTTTGGTTAAATTAGCTGCACTGAAGCCATATGCCCAGGTCTCGAAGATAGAAGACGACTGCGTTAGCAAGAGATAGCGTAGGTTTGCCAAAATGGAGTTAAAATTAACATGTACAATGTCATGTCAATAAAAATGTCATGGTTAAACTTTACTACAAAGTGTCACTTAACTTTAACACTGACTTAACTTTTCCTTAGTGCATCTTTTTTCAAGTTCATCTTATTCTTTTATCTGGTTACTAAACACTAGCTTCTGCCAGCGGTTTCACCCGCATCCCGTGGGAACTACTTCCCGTACCGGGATAAAAAGTAGCCTATAGCCTTCCTCGATAAATGGGCTATCTAACACTGAAAGAAATTTTCAAATCCGACCAGTAGTTCGGAAACAAACAAACTCTTCAGCTTTATGATATTAGTATAGATGAGCTTTTCAAAGTAAACGCAAAACGAACCGATAAATATACTTGTTGCTGGGTTTATATTGAGAACGGTTTCGTACTTTCAGTTTAATTCAGCAAAGTCGCGATAAAAGCTCATCACTGAGTGTAGTAATAAATTCGATGATACGGTCCCGTGTTGCCGTATTATGAAGATAATAATGTTGTTTAATTTCCCACTGACATTTTGCTGTTAAAATCTGATAAGATCAAAGAACACTGCTGAGTGTTTTAATATCGCAGTGAAGTTATCCTGTCATCAATAGTAAATATGTCATCAATGAACATAACATCTTTGAAGTCTCTTTTTAGCACCCCACTCAACGTGTTCCGATGGAAGTCCATATACAAGAAAGCTTTCATAATTACATTAAAATATATTGCGAAAATTAATTAAGGTGTAGGTACTCTAACATATTCATTCATTCCAACGGGTATTTATAGGCAGACGTTCCGTATTGAACACAGGATCGGTTTTTATGGTATAGGTAACTGTAGTTTGACATTTGGAATTCGTGTTACCTCTTACTACGATATATTATAACTACGTGAGTAGGATCTATTGATAAGTTGAGCAGCAACAGGCTTTGAAAGGACCAAATCACCGAAGTTATCTGTTGTTTGGAAGTTATTCCTGAGCGGTTCCTATTTCGGCCGTGAGCAATGGATCGGCTGGGAGGCTTTCTAGCAATATCTGCGATGTACGCTGGGCAGAATGTCGCCGCGCAACAATGTCGGTGCGCTGGCGCCGCCGCTCGGCACACAAACTGCATGAAAGTGGTCCGGCCGAGCCCACGTCCAGTACTTCTTAAGTAGGTATAGCCCAAACTAGTCCCTTTATGAGTTTTATGAAATATTGTTCTGTTAAACATGATCATTGCCAAGAATCAAAGTGGTCGGCTTACTTAAACGTATCAAGTTTCCAAGTTTCTAACTAATATTAGGCTAATGGTTTAACTTAGACAAGTGACCTATTCAAAACCACAGTGAAACTATTCTTGTTTCCACTGTTGTTGTTTTGCTGAAGATTTCCATGTGAATGGGGATATAAACTCGTAAGAATATGCGCAGTAAACTAAAGCCATAGGTGCCTCTCCCGTTGATATGGAGTACACAAAAGAATATCCCATACAAAGAGATTAGCCGTCAGTTAGTAGACAAAGAGAATGTCAATATTGGTTTGTATGGACGGTAAACACTGGACGTCTCGCGCGACCGAGTCCCGAGAATCCGACTATGGTCCGTTCTGTAATGTGCTCATTTATTATTGTCTCTCAATTGTTTCAGGAACAAAGACTCCATTTCTTTAACCTTTATACTTGTGTGGAAACATTATCAAATTAATAAAATACAATGAATAAGAAGATAACGAATACAATGTATGACTATAACCAAGGTATCTTTTAGACAGGTGCACGTCTTTTCAATAAGTTCTGTAACCTTTTGATCCCTCGCCGAACAATAATCAAATGATTGACTCTCAACATTCCTGGAGAATAAAAATAAGTGAATAAATAAAGTAAGTAATAACAGTACAATGATTCTCAGGCATGAGTCGTGAAAGCAAAACATCGATGCCGTTTGTTTCTAAACATTGTGTGCAAATTTCTGTCGATAAAACCAAATACGCGAGCGCCGGTCGCGCTGGCAGCTTATGCGGTTTGTAGGATCATTGTTAATGCCTCATACCTGGAGCATTTCTTTTGTTTTTGTGACGTCACTTATAAATTCAAGCGTTGAATCCGTAAGCACTCCGCGTTCGTGACATTCATATGAAATAAGTTCAATTTAATTGCTATCATTACAAAGCTTACGCCGAGCTGCAGAATTAAAACACTTGCTTAGACACGACGCCAAATACAGAACAAGAAGGGAATGAGGTACATATAAAGTAAGATTATGCTAATAAATATCTGCACAATTACTCACGTTTGTTTACAGTGGAATACATTTTGTATCACGTACTGTTGGAAGTAATCAAAGCACGTACCATTGGAAGAAAACATCCACAACGTTAATATTTTGGTGAAATGGAACGCAATCACTTCACTAAAGAGATACTTTTATTAAATAAATCTGATGGTAGAACATTAGTTCTGTCTTCTTGATTTTAAACAGTAGCCCAGGTATTTGCAATAGCAATCTGTCACGTCCACTTTGAGTAAATAGTTCCTTCCGTTACACAAACACATGTAGACACTAGTGTTTATCCTTTTTATCATTGCAAGTATAAAAACAGTATATTTTTTCACTTCGATTTCTAACAATTCATTGTACAACCGACTGATGTCCGCACACGTCACGCCGAGAACCGCTGTATGGGTGGCGTTGTGATACAAAATTTTAATTGTCACAAAATAATTAATTGAATGATAAGACTTTATGAGAGCAAAAGGTTGCAAGATAACGAGGTTATTGAATAAATCAAGAAAAATATGTACGAGTAAAACTGAACGAGTATTGTATTGAAATGAATGCACTTATGTATGGCAATGATGCGTAGTGGGGAAGCTCTAACGTTGACTTAAATGCAGTTACTATGGCACTGGATGATTGACTCCATATTCTAAGACTGTGTATCTACAACCTTCGATACATGATAACTAACCGTGTTTTCGTATAATGTACCTACTCAAATTCATTAGTGTCAACAATATTGGGATGGTATCACTAGACTCAATAATTTGTATCGTGTTACTGTCTTTTTGCTATCATTGTGGTTTCCCTAAATTAAAAACTACTTACAGCAAAATGAGCTTTTTATCTATTTTAGCATTACTTAGTACCTATTAAGATCATGATGAGAAATGTCAAACTTTGCTTCGGTGAGAAGGTGTAAACATTTTATGAAGTGACGCTTACAAGTCGGATTAAAATTGAGATTATTGTTAGTATACTCTTTATAATGTCAGTGCTTACTCTTGAACTCATGAAAGTTAAATGCTATTGCAGAAATATGAAACAATAGCTGATAATATTAGTCTAGACACATAAAATGTCTTGAATGCAAGTTCAATGTTTTATAGCATAACAAAATTATACGATATCCATCTGGTTGCTCTGTAAACGTTTCTAAAACAACAGTTACTGTGTTCGACATCGTGTACAATTGGTTGTTGAGTTAATTGTGATCTTGTACGACAGTACGCTAAGTAAACTTAGTGCAGTTACTTGGTACTTAGTGCGGTTACTATTGAGCAGTGTAGTTTTGCACATCATAAAGATCAGGTTGCATTATTAAACATCCTACTTTGGAAAATATGACCTAAACACTAAAGCTCTGTCAACAAATTAAAAGTAGGTACCTATGTCTTTACGGCAACATGTTCATCAACAAAATACAATGAATCATCCCTGTTGCTTCAGCACTTCAGCGCATGCGTAATAGAATCCTAGATTTTCCAGTAAGGTTCAGGAAAAGTTTCCGCTTGGCTGGTCACAGATTTAGGGCATTTCTCACGGCCCTTGAGTTTGTATGTTTGTAAGGAGAACCTCGTATATGAATCAAACATTGTTTATCTACATTCCAAACAGATACGTAAAGTGCTGCATGTTTATTTAAAACGCGACGTTGTATCGAACAGTGTTTACTTTGCAAAGCGCGATCCTAGGCTAGAACTAAAACTAGTCAGTTAACTATTCATGAAAGTTGCTCCTGGCCGAGACAAGAATGCCAGCTGGCGCCACCTCGCTCCGCTAAGGACTTGCTACAAATACTAACTATAGAAAATCTCGTCTAGCATTACACCGTATCTGCACTTTTCGAAGAAATGAACCACTGGCTTTGTGTTTCTTCGAAAAGTTATCTTTTATTGAGTTGATGTTTTATTGAAAGTACCTACATGCCTTCGCTTTGATAGTAGACCCTAAAAAAAAGAACTTACAAGGTGCGAATTGTAGCTACACGCACATTTACAGCTATAAACATGGACCTAAAGGCTAATGCGAAATAAAACGCACTTTATTACGGCTGTCACGTCACCTATCACGTTGATGTCATAAAGATGGCAACATTTTTCGTCAGCGTTTACGATTCTAGCGTGATTATGTTAAAATAGTTGGAAACAAACTATATATAAACCACCATTGTCAAGGTAATGTTTGAGGGGTAGCTCAGCCAGCTAAACATAGAACATCATGGTGACGTAGTTTACATAGTTTCTGTCGATCATAGAGCCATTGAAGCGTATAATTTTTCTTTTAAAAAAGGAAACTCTGTAATATGATGTTATTAAAAATTGCGATCAACGGAAACAATGATAATAACAGGAAGATTGCAATTAAAAGGAATAATGAAATCTCAAGCATCCCGTAGAGCGATTTTGTAGCACAATGTTGCAATTTGATTGAAAAAAGTAATTATTATAACAGAATAAGTAGGTGCATTACTGTTTGCTCTTCACAGAATACCCGTGTAATTACAACGAACTTGTGAATTGTAAATGTTACAATACAAACTATGAATTGTAGAATAACTGTTTCGTTTCATGCTTGTCCATAGATAATCATGTTAATTTTTGTTAGTGATAAAAATCTGCATTGTTCAACATACTAAATTATTTGTATGATTCATGTATTACTAGAAATTACTCGTGGAACCAACCTACTTAAAGTCAGCATCCTCATTGAAAATATTTTTAAAGGTAAATTGAAAGTTTTTTTAAAATATGAGTGTTTACGCAGTTCTAGTAGGTAATTTTGCATCGTTTGTACTGATTAGTGAAGTAAACTGGTTCCCAACCACACCAATCAACTGAAACTGTTTAAAATAAAGTAAACATTTTGTAAGTGCTTTATAATTAAATACTTGACGACTTGAGATGTGGTGAGGTTTCGCAAGCAGTAGCCAAATACTTTAATGATTATATAAAATAATGATGCTTATCACTCACAGTTTTGATTGTAATTATAGAATTTTATGAATATTTACTAAAATAAATTTAATACCTATATTAATTTATTTTTGGAATTATTATGAGTTGAATGAATGGTATTACCTACGCATGAGACAGTTTACCGAGTTTTATAAGTTAATTCGAGAATAAAGCTCTGAATATAATATTTAATTGCTCGTTGACAACTTTGTGGCCTGTTGTAATTATGTCAAGTAAAATTAGACACTGTACACCTACTGAGATACGAAATTTCTCCCAGATTATATCTCGACATAAGGATTTAAAATGCGCATGGGAATAGAATTAATGTTATAAAACTAACTGCTGGTCTTTTTCGGACTCCTTCGTGATTTATGTTTGTCTCTGGCACTTTCCCACGGCCATGGCCAGCAAGCAAAATGAACGAAGTAAAAATTCTTTTTTTTTAAATGCATTCTTATTAAAAGTGTCATTAGAATGACAGTCACGTCAAGAACTGCTCCATGGCTGGATCCATTAGAGGCGGAGCTATTACCGCACATCAGATACAATGGAGTTCACTTTTACTAGTCCATGTTGCGAACGTTGCCACACAATGCTAATGTTATGTCACAATTTAATATTACAATCGCTGATGATATCGTTATTACATTGTCACTTCTATTATGTTTAAAAACTCTCCATATATCACGATGTTATGTAGTTATACCATACCTAATAAAACTATTGCCTGTTAGACTGTTACCAGTCTTCTGCTACTAACAATATACTTGCCTATATAAAAAAGGTACCTAATGGAATTCCAATATATTTTGCAATACTATTAATACAGTTCAATTTAGATACCTACCTAATTAAATAATAGTTTGCAAATGATAAAAAACTTGAACAAAACATCTATTGATAGCATGTTTTATTGTATTGTGCGGACACAATGTAGCGAAAGAATAAAGATGCATTCACAATAGTATTTACACAGTAGCTGTTTTCACTTTCGTCTGCGATGATAAATGAGGCGATTAACAATTCTGGCCGCGGGCAGGACGGCACGTCGCTGGCGCAGCTTCCGCATTAGCATCGACGCCTGCGTCCCTCGAGCGCGGGACAATGTGTGCACGAGCCTTTACTTTCTATTCTTTCTGCAAACATCATGACTGCACTGCGACACTAATTAATGTTTGGTGCTTATTTTAATTTTGAATATTTTATGCCATTACCTACGGCGAGTGGGAGGCACTTTCACTTAATTTTGTCATCGCATGATCTAATGGTATGCAAATTATTTATTATCTGCACAAAGAGCATTATTAAAACAGCGTTAAGGAAGTGTCATGGTTGTGTTTTAAAATAATCGTTATATTACGTGCTTAGTGTGTTAGGTACTATAATATCTATTTCAATCATTATGTACTTATTTAGTATTCTGCAGTTGAACAATACTTCCTTCCTCGCTCTGTTCCGGGCACAGCGTGGTAACTTCAAAGTGGTATAAAAGTATTTCTACGAGACTATTATTCCAATATCATAATAAAAGAAGTTTTGACATCATCTACTTTCTTAGATAGGTAAGTATGTTCCAAGAAGGAAGCTCCTTTTAAACACCTTCCAACATCTAACGCATAATATGTAAGTACTTTGTTACAAAATATACAGCGTCTGTAGCGTTCTTTTTAAACTTGTGAAAGCTTTTTGAAAAAGGAGGTAAAGTAATAAAAGTTTTTATCATAAAATATTAAGCACTATGTAGATAACTGTTTATGCCTGAGACACGGCAAAACGCAGTCGATTTATAGGAGTCAATGAAGATGAATTAAACTCTAACGACGTAAATTGAGATGGAAAATTTTGTCTAATAGTATCGCGTACACAATTGCCGCAATAACATTAAGATAAGATATGAGTAACTACGTCGCTTGGAATCTCTAGGAAATGCCTACTCTAGTCAATAAAAATATCAATGAATAAAAACGATTGCCAACAAAACAAACAAAAGATGTAAGTAATACTGTTTACGTGGTACAGTTCACTGAGACTCGAGCCCCAAAGCAGATAATACCTATTAAAGTACCTATCGAAGTTATCAACTTTGATGTAAGTTACAACTGTAACTCTGCCTAGCTCAAAATACGGCTGATGACGTCACACACGTCTTCTAATCCTTCGAAGTCGGAGGTAACAAGGAGGTAGCAACAAGTAAGACTGATATGCAGTCGCTACTAATGAAAGCACTCCTAGTTAGCGCTGTTTGTGTCGTTAGAGATAGCACTGAGTTTGTTTAAGAGCACTTGTCATTAGGAGAAATTGTTTCTCGGAACGACAGGTACTGATGATTGACAGTGCACTACATAGGTAACTCATTACAAATAAATCTGTACACTGAGTTTAATTAATGTAATAGAATATTAATATTTTCTTTCAAGTGTGACTTGCAGGGAATGTTTATTTGGAGATGTGACAACATGCTTGTTGTTTTATGTTTCAATAAATCTGTCATGTTGTTTGGTCTTGCGAATGACTAATTACATTAATTAAAGCTGAAGAATGTTAGTTTTCTTGATAAGCAATGATTATTATATCGAATCGTCATGTGGTTTAAATGCGCGCAATATTATTTGCATTTCTTCATCTCGACCATGATCCATGACTCTAATAAATTAAAATAATCACAATTCTTTGTATTTCACTTGATTATTCTAAATTGTATGTGTAGCTTTTTGTTATTAAACGTCTCGAAAATTGAATGTTACCCTTTTATCGGTTTCCAAACGAGGTAAAAACAGCCTGCAATAGAACGAATTGATTGATTGATATCTTGTTACCCAAGAGACAGTACGCGACTGTACACTCAATTCGTATTCCTAAGGGGATGACAGACGTCTCGGAACAAGCTGACATCGTGGTCATCATACTTATGTTACTTAGTAAGTGGAAAGTTTCCTTTTATTTTCTGGTTGATGGCCTATTGGCAGCAAGATTACGAGCATTAAGGAGCGGTCATACAGTAGCCGAACCGCATTCATTAATATTGCATTAGATCGATAAGGCAGCCGGTTTCTTGACCGCACACGTAAAACTTTTACGTCTTTATGTGCTCTTACATTAAAGTGTGTTTGTTTTGTAATTATCGTGAAGTATTTACAAAAACCAATACTGTGTGCTAAACATATTACAGCTAAAGTTACTATAAAACATGACATTTTTATTCCGAGAAATAGACGAACATGAATTCCTTGACATATTGATGAGTATTATGATTTCAAGAAAAAAATCAATGCCAAGGGCGTTTTACCTATAATAATTAACATAAAAAGAAGGAAAAGGTACATCTAATAGGTCAACGTAAGTCACAAAAAACCCAAATCACTGCATTGAAAGAAACGGTACAAATTAGTCACTTTGAATATTTAGGGCGTAGGTAATTATCGAAGTGGTAGGTAATGACAATCTAAGTACAGCGAGCGTAGAACCCATAGATTAAGTAGTTGGAAATGATTACTTGGTGACCACACGACACAGTAAACGAAATAGGACAAATAATTAAGATAGCGCCAGGCTAGAAGATGCGGTAATGATCGTAGATAAATTTTAAATTAGTTGCGGGTGCAATCATAGGTAAGGCGTAAAGATGTCAAGGTTTGCAGCCCGTCAAATATTAATGAACATTAAGACGATGACTTTATAAATAGTTACTCGAAAATCCACAAGTGGTTTATAAATTAGTAGCATGATAGAAACACATGTTACCAGAATAAACAACTGAAAACTACTCGTAATTAATCAACACACAGTGGTCGGACGTATGTCGTATCGTTCTAGATTTTCGTTCAAGATTGTTTTAACGAGACGTTCACAATAACAAAACATTTTATTAGACAGACAGACGCCTGGACTCAATGATCTAATGCTTTACTTTTTAACAGAAAATAAAATCATGACGTCACTATAGTAAACTATAGCTTCGTATTATTAGCAGTTTGACGCAGTTATCGCGAAAGTTGGTATTTTTGGCAACAATCCACGTTAATGAGATCGTCGTTATAATGTCCCATAATAAACGAATAAGCGTTTTGTATCGCAATTTGAACATTATCATATTACCTTTTATCGTAGAACATTATTTTACTTGTCTTTTAATGCTTTGTCTATTGGCATTTGATACCTGATGTGATCTCATCGGGGTAGTGGTAAACATCAGCGCTAGTTCTGGTGACATCATATATGTTATCTGTTATCAATGCGTTTTCCTACAGCACGGTTATTAAGACAATATATTATTGTCTTCTTTTAACTTCAGGATCACGTGAAGAAACTAGGATCATCTGTTGAACTTTCTTTACTTCACTTTGCTTATACCTAATTAGTTATAGAGGTATATACAGATATCAACGTTGGTAAATTGATTCGTATATCTGTACATATTTTTGCTGAGATTGAATAATATCTAAGTTCGTGTAATAAGAGATTCTGCTTAGGTAGAGGAGTGTACTTAGTGTACCAGTACGGCTAGTCTACTGTAATACATGTATTTTGTAAGCAAACTTAGTATCTGCAGCTACCGGTACACTACAATCTCCAGTGTAAATACCGCTAACTAACTGCTGTAAAGCATTTACATCTATTTCGATATTTGTTTTACATTACACAACACAGGGTTAACCCTTAGCATCGATATCTTATTACTTGCTGTTATGTTATTGTGGTCTAAAATAGGCTAGATATCAACTTACTTCTACTTACTGTCGGACATTAAACCAAAATGGAATGTTTGAAGTTCTTAATTACAATCTTAATTAGTCGACATTTTGATGGCTACCCTCTACTTTAATTTCAAGTATTTTATAATTAAGGAGTCATGAAATCCTAATCTGATCCTGTTTATAAGATTTATGATACTGCTACTACCGATGTTCTTGTTGCTGTTAGTTGAGAGCTTTGCGCATATTTTACCAGCTCTCTGTTACAAAGAGAATTCGTTCTAAGTGATACCGACTGTTGTACAAACTGTCTTCAGAGTTTGTGAATAGCATTTACATTATTATAGTTATAGTACCTGCCTAGTTGCGTACTTTACCGGAACAGCGGTATTATGAAAATTCGCTCAAGCACACCATTCGACAAAAGGGAAAGCACGGAATCAAATAGGCATCGATTCCATTGTTTGCTGGCACTTTTACCTCGCGAAACACGTTTGCACTATTGTCGTGTCGCTCCTTGGCATTCGGAACAATGGTGGCGATTGTTTGAACTCGCCTCTCGGTGGACAATTAGTAAGAAGCTGATCACGAGATAATGTCGCGCACATAGCGATGTGCACTTCAATAGCGGCTGAATACCACAGCTCTGAAAGAATATGATTATTATTGTTTGCCTTATTTATGTGGTAGTTATGTTTACTAAACAAAACGTAGGCAGATACTTTATAAACAATACATCCATTGGGTTGGAAAATGCCGGATTGATTGGATGATCTGATGACGATGATAATGCTTTATAAAATTCTGCAGCAATTGTGAAGTACCTGAATAGGTTCATTCTAGATTTATTTATGCTGGTCACCGTTAAAGAGTTGGTAGGCTTTACTGCTTTCGAATTATAACTTGACCGACAGTAATCAATTAATAATGTAAACTACCCACGGTTGTCAACTCTTTAACTGATCAATCCGTGGGGTCATCACAGTACTGCTATAATGATGTAATCAATTTTAAAACTAAATTTGATAATTTCTTGTGCGAGCCACCTGCAGGTCGAAACCAAGGATTGCATAATTCATGACACCCAAATTGTTTATCACGTTCATACATAAATTATTTATGTTCTGTTTAATATACAACAAAGTAAATAACAACACTTTTTAATTCCACTGATTACTTCATTATCTCGCTTCACAATTAGTAGTCGCTGGCTTCATGGCCACAGCTTGAGACGCGCGAAGTGGGTGTACTTGCATGAATGTAAGATGACAACAAACATGTCTTTGTATTGATGAAGGTCCAACGTGGGCTTACACTCCACAGATATCAAATTTGTTCTGACTAGTTTCGAGCAAAACAATCTGATGTCCTCTAAATAACTTTCTCTTGTCAATTGGTCAGTGTACTTAGTGATTGAAATACTTCCACTTTGTTTGACTATCGAGACAAAATTAGCCTTGTCGGAACAAAATGATTAGTTTGACGATATTTAGTTTCACTTGACTTTTTTAATATGATATAGGTTGTGCCTGAAAAATAGAAGCGTACTAGAGCTAAAGTATTGTCATAGCTGATTTGTGTCATGGCTACTGCGAATAATTATTTTCTAAATATAGTAAATAAATTAGTTTTTTAAATGTCAAGCATATAAACAGAATTTTATTGCTTGTCTTAAAATGCAGTTGATAGCTTGACATTATAAAATATGTCTTTAACAATACAAATGTTTTATACAAACAATGGTGATAAATTGTTTATATTTAATTAAATGTCTTATAATCTGAATGATAAACCATTTGCCTGCTTTTCTATGCTCATTATAACCAAGATTGGAAGCTAATAAGTGGTTGCTATATCATACGTAGTCCCAGGTTTCCTTGTACGGTCAACATCGCATTTATTGAAAGGTTACGAAGAATACCGGACTTTGATCTTTGTGCGGACTGCATGCACTATATCCGTGTAACTTAGTTTACTTCACAAAGGACTTTCAAGGTAGTCTCATTAAACGTGCAAACTGACAAATCTGTGTGTTGGCATTCTGAAGAAGATGTCCAATCTACTTATTCCATTAACCAAAACAACAATTCGTTCAGCTTTTCGTGAATGGTAACTAAGAAATGCATTTGTCAAGAATGTGTAATGTTTATACTGAGGTCGAGTTAACCACGTCCAAAATAAACAAATTCCGACGAATTCCACTACTGAAAACTGATCTAACGTTACATAAACAAGTGAATTATCCGATTCCATGGTTCGAATTAACTTGTGCGTTTTAATTGGCTGATTATAGATAGAATTTACTACTAAATAAAAAGTTTTTCCTAGTGAGGTTAGACCAAGAACTGCCCATTTACGGCCGTTCCCAATATACATCTATCTATTTTTTTTTGTTTTGCTAAGAGATAGCAATTTGACTTTACTTGTATGGGGCTAGTGTTAAACCACTATCTCTAGTAAAGAAATCAAGAGATGGATAGAATATTGGAACAGCCGTTAGTGAATTTCAGCGAAGTAATGATTACAAGTGATGTATGCTAGTAGGTGCGCGAGAATGATATGTGATACCATTGTTAGCACAGCCGATATAACGGCGGCCGGATATTTGCAATTCAATTGCAAATTGAACTATCGCGTAATTTCGATACGAAAGTTCCGACATATTCAATGGGCCATTTGGAAAGAATGATGTGTTAATTTTGCATATCAAGCTTTTATTTCTACTCTGGTAAGCTACCATAGATAAAAAATATATTATACTTGACATCATAATACTGCCTATGGACCTAAACCAATTCATGAACGTTTGGGGATGATGCTTTGAGTTTGTCATTATTGCATAAATACTGCCAGACGTTACATTTTTCTAATTCGTCATTGGCTAGGGTCCATATAAAAGTGGCCATCATTATTCATGTTTAGCTTTTCACGTTCGAATCTACGCGACAGCAGTCGATACTTGATTGATTTTGAAATGTTTGAACAACAAATCAATTTTGCCGCATGAAAGGGAATTTGAAATATTCGATTTAGATAGCCAATAGTAGCGCAACAATGGTAGTATATTATTGTTTATACCTATGTTTGACAGTAGCGATAGTGATAGTACTTTCGTATTTTTACGTGTAAATGTTTTTACTGTCGGCAATTACAGTGTATTCACCTTACCTTAGATGTTTTCCTGTCTCGTTGGTTGCCCCGCCGCCCATTAACTGAAGGGAAGGATCTCGGTTGGGGGAGAACTGAGGAATGTCCCCCTAGGGAGGGAGACGTCCGTGTACCCACATGTTAGTTGCTGCATTTGGTTTTGTTTACAAATAAATTAAAATTATTTCCGAATGCATGCCATTTTAAATAAAAATAGCTTGCCATATCAGTCCTACGCTACCGCCTACCTATGCCAAAAACGACCTGAATCCTATGTAAGTACTATCCCAATTTCAGCCCATATGTTGAGTTACAAATTCGAAACAATCAACTACCAATAAATCATTACACCAAGTAGAATAGTACTCTTTCCATTTCCCGTGTTCCTAATAATTTATCATTACCGTCAATTCTAAAGAGGTTTGTATTCGGGATTTTATTTGCGTGGGATCAGTACCTACATGCACCTGCGACCCGACCCTTCATGACAGGTAGCAACATACGTAGATATGTATGCATATATACCAAGGAGGGTGGAATTGCATTCACAGAGTCTAAAAATTAAAGCTAAACCTTCTTAGTTCAGATATATGTACTGCATGGAGAGCCCTGAATATCACCTCAGATCAGATCTGCTTTACGATAACATCGATATTGCAAGGATTTTCTTTGTCGAACTAAAGTGCCTATAAAGGCCAACTTGCTTGAAACCGGTCATTTTATTTTGCTTTAATTATTCATTATGCTTGCTTTAATATGACAGCAGGTGGTATAGGTGCACGTGTTTTCGAAAAATATATAAAAAAGTTTAAATACACGTTCCTCTTATAATACCGATTGTCGGATTATTTACTCATTTATTTTACGAGTATATTTTAGTAACGCATGTTCCACAAGTTCTAGTGTGCCAGTAAGGAAATACTGGCAGACGATGACGAGGCATGTAGAGATGCCGTATTTTTATTTTATGAATAAAGTTGAATACACCATAAATACTCACCACAGCCGTCGTCGAAAGACGAACACGTTTATAATGATTAAAAACATTCGTACTCATTTATTTTAGAAGTCAAGAAGGAACTGTTAATTAATCTGTTCCGTGTACCACGCCGCCATAAAATTGAATGGGTTGCGTTCAAAATGACTTTTATTGAATTTCTGACTAATGTTATGATTGAGATCAACTCCGGGTCTTTCTTTTAACCGATACGTGCTGTAGGTAGATAATATTTAATATCACGTAGAAGAATGTATATTGATTCAAATAAAACTATTGCGAGTGCTCTCAGACATATCATAATATTTTATAAAAGCATAGTCTACACCAGGCTGGATATAAAAGATTGATTTGAAACTATACATCTACATCATAAAGAGTCCGTTTTAACTGTAGCCGACGAGTTCATTGAGCACACACATAATAATAACTTCAATTGCTTGTCATAAGATTCGCCGTACCAGCTTTATGTTTTTCCTTTATTCTGAGATCAGTGGTTTGTAGGAGCTATTCTTATAATGCACCGGTTCTCTGTAGCAACACTGTAGATACTTATATTATATTACAGTGTTGGATACATTTTAATTGTTCCTGGGATGTCATCTTCCGCGTTTGTATGTTCGATATCATTAGCTGAACAACAAGCAGCTCTGGTTACGCCATTGTCAAGGAGTCAAGAGTTCGCGAGCCGAGAGACGTTCTTGTTACTCCTGTTTTTATTCCATAACAAACTTATCGAGTGTACTGATGTTCGTTTATCGTTATCGGAAACCAACAAACTCTTGAAGCCATGTGCGGCTAAATCGATTAACTGGGTTGCCACTTCAAACAAAAGCATTTAAAAGCAAGCGGGTTAAACATTTGCGATAATGCATTATTTTACCTTAACCTTTAATCAACCTGAGCTCGGTGCATGTTATTTCTTTTATTGTGGTTAAGTTATGCGTTGCATGACAAATAATTTTAAAGTTTCATATGGAATGGGTATTTAGTTGCGTTTTAATGTAAGGTCATGTTTCTAGAAAGTGTCGTGACAGATACGGAACTGCGACCTATGGTGCGCATGTAGGCCTCTGCAATAAGTCAGCCGCGCCACTAATCGCAGCCTCGCCAATGTGGCGAACAGGTTCCCGGGTGAAGCAGCATCAGCAACTTGTTAACATCACCGCTATACCACCTATCGAAACATTCTTACTTTCTATAAAAGGAAATCGAAATTATCTCACTACTTGGGACATTCCATTTCTCTCTCGGTAGTTTTGATAATTGAACGTCGCTCATTCGTTTTTACTTTTATCGAGCAGCAGTTGAAGAAATACTATAATCAACATTCTTTACATATAGTTATTTCAACAAGTTCCCTTTACAAATGTTACACGTAATAGAACTTAACTGTCAATCACATTTGTTGCATTTCGATATCGAGAATATTTTTCGTTCGGTTCGCCCCTTCCATCATATTGAGTGCCATATCCGATTGTATTAGGTACACACTCAATTGGGCGCTCTCACTCGCTGGCGCGACTCAATCACTGAATCATTACTAGCTGCTCCATTTACAGGGTTATTGTTTCGAGTCTGACCTGACTTGAACATCCCACTTTATCGGGTTCGGTTATATGGCGGGTCACACACGCGCGAAATTCGATTTCCTGTTTCTATTAGTGTCATGTGGGCTGACTGCTCAGACCAGGCCCTTTCATCTTGGCCATGCACATAAAAAGTAACGGAACAAGAATTGGTTTTGTAAATGTGTAAACTATCACCACATATACACTTAAACCCTTAAATCTTGTGGCATTGTTTACGCACCCACGGAACATTAAAAGGTTCGACGACCTCACGTAAAACGAATTGTACGTCATGTAAGACTTTAGAAAAAAGTACGAAACGGTGACCAGCAATTAATTCAAAGCAAAGAAATGGAATAAAAATGTCTCAATGGACAAAACACGCGGTTAATTGGCCTGTTGCGCTGAGCACATTCTAGTTTGCCATAGAAGGAGGCAGATCTCCGCCTGGAGCGATATAAATAGCGAAGCGGACGGGGCCACAGACGTAAAGTGGACACCAGTTTTAGAAGTGATCGCGTCTATTTCGAACAAGTGTAAATAAATCTAGCGAGTCACTTTCGTACACACAGTTGTCACTTTCATTGCCCGCGCCCGCCTCGCCTCGTCCTGCGGCGAGTGGTCGGCGCGGCACCTATGTGCACTCGATTTGTACCTAGTGCGGAACACTGTCAATATTAGACGCCGACACTTCTCCGTGATATGACTAAGCCGTACAACTCCTGTTTCGCAAATTTGCATATGCATACCACGCGCAGATATTAAAAGCTTTGACTTCCCAAAATATCAAGCGATTGTTGGTTAAGTACGTAGGTACTATGTCATAATAGCAATTAAATATTAAACATCTGCTGGATGGGTGGGTGGTCGGTTCTTATGATTCATGTATCATAATTAATGCGATAGATAATGATTAGTGGGTTTGATTTATAAAGGAAAACTTGGATTCTGCAGACTTCTGTGTAACTTGAAAACAGTCTTTCTTTCAAATGGAATGTAATTCTAATAGTATAGATAACCTCAGCAAATGTTAATGAGATGTCAGACTTTCTTAGTAGTGTGCAATTTATTATTTGTTCAGGATATTATAATTTTATCTCGTCCTACTTAAATAAATACGGATTTTACGATGTTTAGATCTAAAATGTAATAACAACTTGTTTTTAATGAATTAACTATTTCATCAATATATTTTTCGGTTATCAATTTTACGTCAATGGCTACCTCAATCTTTATTCTGTTAAAAGGGGATAACTTTTGTTGTCTTGTATCTAGTAACGTCACGTCTCAATATGTATCAGAACTATTGTATTCAAAGTTATGCGAGATAAAGTGGATTTGGTAAAGTAATTGGCTCAGAGACGACGCAAATACATTACGATGAATGAAAACCAAGTAAATCATAGGAGTACGAGTTTAGACTACACACACTAAAGGACATTGTGACTGTGTGAGTGCAGCACCACACAATAGGAAAATTGATTATATTTAAAACATGCGAAATAGGCATGAGTTTGTGCATGTTCATATTTTATACGGGAATTATTTATTTATGCCTACACTACAAGTATCTAGGCACGCACGTGTTGTGGACAGGTCAAATTTCACTTGCTTGGCCCATTCCTCACGCGTCACACTAATCTTTTCCCACGATGTTGCATTCTTTGCTTAGTAATTAAAAATAAATTGTTCCACTTTGAACATAATGTTACTAAGTGGGAATTATTTCACTATCAAGAGCAAATTAAGATAACAATACTGATCTGGATTCGTGGAACGTCGTTATGCATATTTGACATTGTATGCATTGGATGTTGCAATTGAAACAACAAAAGTGACAACATGTTTGCATCAGTTAAGTGACGAGTGATGATATAAGACATGGTTTATGCAAGGTAACGCGACCACTTGGGACTCGGGCGCACGTCGCGCTGCGCCGAACCAAAACAAATGGAGGCGACACCGTTACACCACTTCGCGGAATTAAATAAAGTAAAAAATGACAGTAACCAACGGTAATCTTTGTTCGTGTAAGGTCGAAACCCTGTCTTCACGGTAAAGCACCATCGACTCCAAGTCTTAGAACGAAGCAGTAATTCGTCGGCAATTAAAATCACACTGAGCCGAGCTGATGTCGTTGTCCAATGATAAACACTCTGCCACATCCGCAACTATCTGCCAAGTAAACTGAGGGAACATGTGCGCAAAAACCCAGCCGAGTATACTGCGTGTTTTAAAAGGGCAATAAATAAGTCCAAGTCGGCCGGTTGTCACCTTTAGTGCACCCAGATGGCACAGTTCCCAGTGAAAACAGTTTGGGATTCTCTAACAGAATATAAAAAACGCCTCATGAGACACACGAAGTCGACACTTATGAACGCTACTTATACCATGATATCTTCGTAAGCCATTAGCACGAAAGTGCATCTTGTAAGCGGTTGTAACTCTATCTTAGTGTTCTACATTTGAATTGGAACAGGTCGACGCCGTTCCCAAAGGACTGGTATCGGTATCGTATAGGAGTTAATGGCAAAAATGTGTACGCGGAAGCCATCTCGCTTCTACAAAACATCAGAAAAAGACAAGTTTCTCTTCCAGGAATGCCTGATGCACGTTAACGATTAATGTAAACAACAGAGCTGGAGAAAAAATAAGCAGTAATGTAGCTATTGTATGTCCATGAGGTGAAGACGGAAGACTGGTGGCGTGGGAGTGAGCGCGGGAGCCGACCTGCTCAGCCGCGGGAAAATGTCGCTCCGTGCGCGCGTTCACATCAACGACAATATGCACAAAAACAATTAACTTGTACGCGGTCTTAGTTGCACTGATAAATTAAACATACACATAGGTGAGGCTCACAGGCGCCCACATCTCACAGCTGTCCATATAGTATGCAAATCTATTGAATATAATGTTAAAAGCTTTGATACAGGCGAACGTGTTTATTGCTATTCGATACTATTAGCGAGCGAATTAATTAAAGGAAGTATGTTTTCATGTGAATCGGGGCAATCGTAGCGTGCGATGTCTTTTACGCGGCTTTGATGCTATATCAGTTTACGACTCGTTTCCAAACGTTATTGGGAGGTGGGAGGATAATTAAACACGAGTTGATGCACATGCTTGCGCCGACGTGGAACTTCAACCTATTTATATGTAAAGAAGTACAGAACACGAAAGAACCGATAACTTAAAATAATGCTGTATTTTATCTGACTAATTTATACCGCCTCCCAAAGCTCTGCGAGTCCAAAAACAAATTTTAGAAGCTTTTGAATAGAACATAATTTCTACCGTAGAATAAGAAATTACCTAATTACTTGACTGATTTAATTAAGTTATTTAGGATATCTACTTGCTTAAATCGCTGACTCATGAGCAACAACGCGTGTCCAAGACGGTGAATTTAACGTTCATGATAGTAACTGGTAGAAATTTAGATGATAATCTCACTTTTTTCGCAAGGCTGCTTTTGTTATAATGTAGGTATCGTCGTAACCTGTTTGATATTTGATGTAATACAAAACTGGGTTTCGTTTTTTTTTGACCAAGGAGTTTGTATTTACAAGTTAATCTTTCAGGTTTTCATTTCATCATCATCGACAGAATTTAGGTTGTTCTATTTGTTTGTTTTAAGTTGGTTACAAGGTGACCATAGATGCTGTAAAGCATCCGAAACTTCGGTATTAAAAAATATTTATATATGCGATAAAATCCGTAAAAGTAGTTTTTAGGGTTCCGTACCTCAAAAGTAAAAAACGGAACCCTTATAGGATCACTTTGTTGTCCGTCTGTCTGTCTGTCTGTCAAGACCCTTTTTTTGTAATGTCTAATATGAGCGTAAGTGTCAGAAATCAATATGGTTACAAGGTTCACGATCAGATATAGGTACTAAAGGTATTTCTGTAGATTTCTCATTATTTTCAAAGTGTAAACGTTAACCGGAATTGTCCGCGAACAATGTCCGTATTCTCATTTATCTGGTAAGTTACTGTAACCTAATCTGCGATTATGCGCCGGCGGCACGCACGTGAGTTTACATTACGGGCCTCGGTAGACGCCATTGTGTCCGCTGAGAATCGTACTAAACATCACATATAGGTGCATAAATACATGCACTAGTCCATTATATTGGACGAATGATCTCAAGTTTCTTCGAATCGCAATAGATAATCTACAGTTTTCAATAATTCAGAACAGAGGTTTTAAACTATCTTTAATCCTGGTAAAGTAGAGGTATATATGTATAATTAAGAGGATCTGCCGAGTTCTGCTTTCAAAGATCCAAGTTCTGTCGATGACAGAAAAAACCCTAATTTCACTTTTTCTAATAACATATTCTGGCTGATCGAAATTAAAGAATCGTTTTACAACGAGATTCATTTGTTTCATTCGATAGATTTACGAGAAATCTTTAACAATGCGAAAAGCAGAAACTGATTAAACAAATGACGAACGGTGATAGTGTGACCAATGGCCTCACCGTGAGGGAGAATTACGAATTTATGGAATGCAAAGTTGTGATTAGTCGCCGACCAAGACTTGCTGTAAATTACCAGCTTGCTAATCAATTTATAAGGTCTTGCTTTGAACCTTTAATAGGGGGCCTGTTGGAATTTGCATTTATACTTTCATATAATTATAATGCTAGTCAAAATTTTACTCTATTATCTGATAAGTAACATAATCCAATGAGCCTCGATTCCAATTAGAGACATTTCGTTTGGAATACGATGAAGGTAACATTTCTTCCGAAGGGATCATCGTTTCAATTGTATCAATAATGAAGCAGATTCAACAATACAAGACAAAATTCAAATCATCATTTTGAATTCAAACATTGACACAGCAATATCATTGTTCAGATCATAATTAACAATTAATGGATTAAATCGGCACGTGGCGAAATCAGTTCCTCTTTCCTACTAGTTATTTTAACAACTGGCTTTTGCCAGCGGATTCACCCGCATCTCGTGGGAACTTCTCTACAAACCCGGAAAAAAGTAGCCTATAGCCTCCCTCGATAAATGGGCTATCTAACACTTATACCTCATCATTATCATCAGCCTATCGCAGTCCACTGCTGGACATAGGCCTCTCCAAGTGCACGCCACTGAGATCGATTTTCGGCTTCTCGCATCCAGTTCCTGCCAGCCGTCTTGCGCAAGTCATCACTCCACCGTGCCTGAGGACGTCCTACACTACGTTTGCCGAGGCGTGGTACACTTATACCTAGTATTTTTGAAATCAGACCAGCTGTTCCTGAGATTAGCGCGTTCAAGCAAACACACTCTTAAACTCTTCAGCTTTATAATATTAGTATAGATATAACAAAATGTAGTCTGTCACACGAAATGTTGTCCAGTATGATAACAGGAGCTAAGCCGTGACAAGCTGTGGACTGCATGTCAGAACAACATGATTAGGTGTTTACCCGACACCGCAGAAACAGGTCACCACGACACTGGGTATGTTGGTATTCGTAACTAACGCGTTAATTAAGATTTATACGCGAAATGGAGATGTAATTCCTTTGCGTGGATGAAGTGTAAGGATGGAACGAGTATATATGAAGATTGATAGGGAATGGCAACGTTGTGTTGGGAAGTAGGTATCCGTGATATGTGGGGAATTCTAAAGATACGTAAAATAAACTAGGTCCTTAACACAATGTTTTACAACCTAGTTAAAGAGGAAGTCCTCTGTGGTATACAAATGGTGAGTTAAATCATCGTGCAAAGCGGAATCAGAAATACCGTGCTGCAGTTTATAGTGACTATACTTGGATCAAAAGGAAGGAACGATGGAGCTTGTTCGAAGCGAATCGAGAATGTTACATGTGATGTGCGAGTACTAGCAAAATAAATAAGTTAACGCAATACCTTTATACTTTTGGACCAAATTCACCGACAACATAACGTTTTTTTCTCTGTTCGTTGTCGACAACTGTTTATAGTGAGTTTGAGTACCTAATGTGTTCCATAGACAGTTTTCAAGGGATGATAGCTTTTTTGTTCAAATTAACAGCAACGCATTGCACTTAAAACGTTTATGGCCTTACTACAAAAACTTAACCACCTGTTTTACACTTGTCTAAAAAAATTGTGGCTGCAAAATGAACCATATGTCAACGTCATAATTTGTCATTTTTTTAGACAAGTCTTAAACTGACGTTTAAAAGTTTTTGTGGTAAGACGGTTTGATTTTAAAATTGAACGTGAAAATGAAATGTAAACAGTTGATTTTAGAAAAAAATACGTTTATGTTGTCAGTGAACTTGGGCCGTAGTCAAGTAGAGGAATCACATACTTTATAATTTATCATGGCAACAATGTAGGAGCACATGTTTGTAGGAATCGTAGGGCCAGAGTTTGTAAACAATAAATGATAACTCTTATCATATTGCGGACAATAATAAATAAACTGTTAACTGGACCTGGTTACAAGCGGGTTACAACATTTTTCTGATTGACAACAGTTGTGCGTGTTAAAATATTATGTACCTATGTTGCTTTGAATATTATTTTGTTTATTGTCAATAACGTATTTTGGTCTTAAGTACAGAATATCTAACAATTTTTTCGAAATGTTTTATTTTTGTATTTTTATTTCGGCTTATCACTCACATAATTTAATGAGACTTCTGTTAATTCCGAGAACACCTTTAAGTCTAATTGGTAATATTGTCAATTTCACAAAGGATTTTATTAAGAGAAAGGTGGTTGCAATATGTAGGTATATAAAATGTGGTTGGGAAATTCTTTGTTGTTATGATATAAAACAAAGAAATAATTTCTTTGCTTCTTCCTTTAGGTCATCGAGGTGGACTTGACTAAAAGAAAACATACCTATGATAAGAGTTAACACAGTGAATAAACAAAGAAGATATATTCCTTGAGGAAAATTGCGATTCATTTTGATTTCGTCAGATTTTTTGTTTCTTGAATTTGCTTGTAAAAGACTTCAACGCACGGTTTTATTGGACAGACTATGCGATTAGAAAACTTGTTTGTTTTTGTAATGATTTTGGTATAGCCTATTTTGTGACATGACGTCCCATTTACTTAACTTCATTAATAACTCGTACATTTTGTAATTAACAAGGCCTGTTCATTAAGCACTCACAGGTGATTGCTTATTGATCAATAGAAGGTACTTATTTCCCAAATAGTGCAGTTCTGGGTAAAAACCGTAATTATTAGCTTTGCATGCGGATATTGACCTAATCAGCTAACCGCATTAAACCGTAACTCTTTGTATCATGGTATTCGTGCGTAATAAATTAAGTAATTAGCCGAGTGGTGAATCAATCGATTCTGAATGTCGATACACAAGGATGGACTGATGAAGAAAACTTTTATGTCTAATGGCTAAGATAATGAATAGAATGTGAACGGGCACCGGCTATACGACCTTAGTACAGTAATCTGCGTTCATGGCGCGATCTCCTCTCGTCGCATAAATCAGCTGTGCGAGGCTCCTACGTAAATAAATTAAAACACAACGCGTACTCACCGTAAACAGACGGCCGTATTGCAAATAAACCGATCACCTCCAATGTGGACACAAAAACAAACATAAACAACACAAAACCAAAACTGTCAGTTTTCAAAGTGCATAAACGCTGCGTTGGGAACACACTGATCACTGCGTGGAACGAGTAAAGTTTCGCTGCGGGAGCGAGCGCGGTGCGTGCGACGTGCTCCGAGGGCTCGAGTCGAGTGCGGCGCTGCGCTGGGCGCGCTCGCCGCTCGCCGCGCTCCGTGCTCGCCGCGCCCGCCGGCCGCTTCCGTGCACCACTCATATCGTATGCGTTTGTGCCAATATGCATATAATCGCTGATCTGTCCACATCCTGCGGATCCTGCTGTTCAACAATAAAGCACGAGGACGATATGCCACTTTGATTTAATTTGGCAGGATGTGTATTTTTAGCACAGAATTTGAATTCGGGCTTGAGAAAGCTCGGTTGGTGTCTCACAACAGGAACCTCGTCATGTTGGAACTTTAATTGATTTGTCATTCGCAACAATTAACTTAAATATAAATAAACAAGAAGAATGAATGAAGAATCAAATTTAATCGCATAGAAATCGTTCCAATTCAAGATTTGAGAGCAATGGAACGCACGTCTATGCATCGGTCTAAAGTTATTAATGGAGACAATACCGTCATACTGAAATCAAGCACATAATTTGATTCGCTTGAATGCACACGGACAAATGAACGACATAGATTTTCATTCATGAGACATTTGACGGAGATCGCTTTTGACTTAGAATGAATAAAAGGACACAGCGAAAGAGATCAGCCGCACTTCCTCAGCGATGTAAGGGTGGAATACTTCCAGACTCCGGGCTGCTTTGTAAAAAAATATATAAAACCTACAAATAGATTTTACTCCGATCTGGGAACCACGAGCTTGTCGGGTGACCACTAGACTAACAAGGAAGTATATGGGCGCATATGGTCGGATAGAGGAGTTAGAAAGCAAAAAGTTTTTAACATGTTAGAGAAAGAAATCAATCAAGTTAAGGAGGATACGACTCACATTGTTTCGCAGTTATTAAGGACCTTTGAATGACGGCGGCAGCTTTTTAAATAAAATTGCTACAATGTCTTCATGTACCGCAACTACTTAAAACAATATTAACAATGATATGAACAATGAACTCATCGAGTTTGTTATGTCTGGTCAAATCAATTAAATGGGACAACGGTAAAGTTGTGAAAAATGTAATACCTAGTTCTAGATTATCTTTCTTAAGAAATAAGTAAGAAGACCTTTTAGGCCATAAAGGGATATTTCATGAACAAAATATGTTCAATTAATAATGATGCGAACCGCACTTGATATTCAAAAAAGTTAAATCTTCCCAACACCATTCTGACGAAACTAAGGAAAAAGTGTCAGGAACTATAAAATAGCATAAATGCTTGTAGTTTAATATTACTATTGTATTAAGTATGTACTTGTTCACGTTAGTTAATACAATAAGAACGCACTTCCCTAAAATGCCCACTTTTGGATTGGAAAGAAAAAGTGTTGCTGAATCCCAACAACACAGCTATTAAAATTAAATTATTTGATTACAACATTTATTATTTAACAACATATTATTAAACTAGTTACACAAGTATTAAATCATTTTTGTTTAAAACGTCGGTTATGCACCGAACTATCCTAAATTGCTTATTGCGACTTCCTCAATTGCTGAATTGGTTTGTCGCCCGATAAATATGATCTTAGTCGGTGATTCACACTAACTGCTGTTATATTCTAGAATATATAGCCGGATTCATAAATTAAATCTTAACTTATATGAAACGAGCGAATAGTTTTTTTCTTTGTTGCTTTTTACGCAAAGACAATTGAGAAGTTTTATGGTGATCGTTTTACGGTTGTGTGAACTATTTTTGCTGATGACACTATGTGATCCTGCGAGTTATATTAAAAATAGTCATTATATAGTCCAACGAACACATGACTCGAGGATAAATTGAATGACATAGATATATTGGTCGATTTTCCGTTGCCCAAAAAATTTGATATCCGTAAAAAATATATGGTTAAATATTTACAACAAGTACACATAAACACATTGTAAATACAGTTATGCCATTCCAAGAAGTGATCGCATGTAAGTTCAGTACAGCGTTCGATGGATTTGTATTAAAACTTTTAATGGTCTGCATGCAGCGGAAACACCTCCTACGTAGTTAGCACTGCGTTACGTTGTGCATTTATGGCCGATCAAAAAACATTACTTAGGCACTTACTTAAATTGTAAACTTCCTAGTGGATGGTCCTGCGTGTAGGCGGCTTTTAATGAGTTTGTAAATGAAGAATTATACTTTAATTTTGTATGGATTTCTTAAGGACTAAGGAATTTTAAAGAAGATCCAGGAAATAATTTCATAAACAATAGTAATGTGGGTGTATTTCTGTGATAAAGCTTCGGCAAAACATGTTGTAATATTATGTTGTTTTTGGTGGATGATTGTAACTTTGTTACAACATAACATCGTGTGTGTTCCAATAAATAATTAAGGGATATATTTACCTATTTACATATCTTTTCCGCTTTTCAATCTCATACAAATCCTTTAAAAATATGAATTTACCGAATTCTATGAAAATACTATAGTAAGCCCTGCAAATCGAATCTGGCATTTCCAATATCGAACCTTTATAAGTTTACGGTTTGATAAGATTAAACCCTTGTAAAAAATCCAACGAACTTCATATTACCTTCGCTGAATTTGACAACGCTTAAAGTAGGCCTTAGGTATAGTTTTGCACCTTGCGAAGGCAGCTAAATTAATTAATAGCTCAAAATAGATCCCGTGTTTAATGCAGGTTCTACTTTTAATTTTCCGAAAATACCTTTTCATCACTATGTTAAATTCATAATTAATGTTTAATTTACGCGCTGAAATGAGAAAATATGTGAGTGTGCAGACTAAATTAATAATTAACACATTCGTTACCGCAATTATTATAATTTTAACCGAGCAATGCCACACAGAATACTATTTGTTTTAAATTCGTAGTTCTATAGATTTACAAACATTAGAAAAAAATGTTTAGTTTCATTCTATTGTATCGATAAAACCAGTACCTATAGCATTATCTCCGCATACGCATATATGCATCTAGCGGTGGACGGCTATGGGCTGGTATAACACCATGGAATTTCTACCACACAGGGCACGGGAATTAAGTATACCATAGTTTTTTTCAATGGTATACCACCTTGGTGGTCTAGGCCCACCGCTAGTTTCTATAAAAATTTTGTTGCAATAAAAAAAAATACAATAAAAATACAAAAATGATGTTATGCCAGCATTTCTGCTTGAAAAAAAAAAAATCAAATAAGACAAAGATGTTAAAGGAATAATGTTAGGCATGTGAAATTGAAAATGTACTGAAACTGGTCAAAATTCCTCACGCAATAAAAAAAATCTATAACGTCACTCAGTGAAAATGCAGGTTGGAAAATACTGCACACACATAATAATCCAGTTATTCGTTTCATTCAGTTTTCCGTTACAGTTAGGGTGAATAAACCGTCATCTCTAATCACGTGTTTACAAACGTCTAGTAGTTCGGCACGTGGCTTGACGCGGCGCTGCGGCGCGTGCGGTATTGTGCGCGCACGCATATCCTTTCAGCTGACTTCATACTTAAGCACTCATACTTATTCTAACATAACGTACTTATACAGTTTACGAGTTGAGAATGGCTTTTCATCTTATGCATAGAACGAAATGGAAATTATTATTTTTATGTGATTCGGGGATACTATTCTAAGCTCCATCCAATTTTTTGTCTGTAAGATTGCTTTTAGCGATAAGACCGCTAATTGTGTCACCTAAACTTTTAAATATTTTTGTAATGTAAATTGGTGTACATAACAAAGAATATCTATACATTTCAATATTTTAGATAGACAACGACAACAACTGTTTCCCTGAAAAATGAAAACTGCACTTTGTCCAACATTTAATTTTACCAAGAAATCACCTGCATATAGATTAAAAGTATTTTCTAGAAGCTGTTGAGAAATTACATGCAATTACTGTACATCAATCACAAGTAAAGTAAATTATTCAGCTTCAGTTACAGAGAGTATACAACAAACTTTTCAAATCGGTGTCGATTGAAGAGCGACAGATGATTCAGCGATCATAGACTTTACTTTTAACCAGAGACATGTAAACAGTGCTGTGAAAACTCTCCGTCACTAATGTGTGTGAAGTTAAACAAAAACTAAGGAGATTGATACTTGTATGTATCTGACATTTTCTTGTTAATTTTGTTTGAAATATTGATTTGCTGGATTTTTATAAGAACGGGCTCCCAAAATTATTGTTTAATACGAGAATAAATAATATAATTACAATTCAACTCCAACGACATTTTCTTAATGGCTTTATTTAAATACAATTCATTTTATTTATGTCATATCTAAGGGTACAGGTGTACGTACAATAAAAGTACTTAAAGGAGTTCACGTGAGTTCTGCGCACTGACTACGAGTCGCCTACGCAACGCCTACGCGGCGTCTACGCGTTGTCTATTCCACCGATTCTTGCTTTTTTTTTAGTCTAGGTAAAGTTGTAGTTTATGATATTTTATGAGCCTAGTCTATGTTTCTGAGTAACTTCATAGGTGGTTAAGGTACCCGGACGGGGGTCAGACCTACAAAATATTTAATCGCTTCGAAACAATTTTGCAAGTAAGAGTTAAGTCTTATTTACTTAGGTAGATATCTCTAACCATTTTTGATAACTGATATACATATGACTACACTAAATGTATACAATTAAATATTTGCATACTTGATTTATGAACGCAATGGTTAATTCCCGGGATATTAATTGGAAATAAATGAATGTTTATTTTCGATAAGTACATAATTATCGGATGATTAACAAGTTTAATTAAAATATCCTAAAGGTTATATTTGACTTCATACTCGTGACTCATTAATTTTGATATACCATTATAAATACTTGTATTATGCATTTTTTATGCTTGCTCGTGTTTTACTGGCACTCAAAAACGTAAGCTTAAAATACTACGGATAAACCGAGTTCTAAGTAAAGATTTCAAAACAAGGTGCGAACGTGCAAGCTAGAGAGATTATACTACCCACTAAGCGGATGAAACGGGGTTAAAGTTTGAATTCACCTGTGTATTTTTCACGTCTAATGCAGAAACGAAATCTTTGTGAAACTAACAAGACTTCAGTACTACAATTTGTGCTAAACAGTGCCGCGAACAAGTACAAGTTTGTGTCCTTAAAACAAAATAGAATGTACATAGCCAAGAAATTTCAACCCTATACTACAGAAAATAACTTCCAGTTAAGTCATTTCATATCGTCTTAAACAATCACACGCAAATGTATACTTCCGAAATGAATGAGTGAAGTTATCGCGAAACAGCTTACAGGTCCATTAACAAATCATTTTCACATTTCTTTACGAGTGTTTGGTGTAACAGTAATAACACCGGAATTCTCGTAGGTAATAAATTATTAACACGCTTAGCACACGAGTTAAGCCCTACAGTTGTCGCGTGACCGATGTTTGTTAAACACTAGTTCTAACCCTTTGACTGCGAACGTACCGAGTACAAGGAAATTTTTGAAAGTCGTGCCTCTGAGAACCGAATCGTGGAGCTTCAAGTTTATTTACTTTCTTAGGTTGAGAGTTTAAGAATATGTTTGTATTGTCCATCAATTTCATCTACCTTACGAAAAGATGAACACACAGAGAAGGACGATGAACCAAAATGATACAAACGAAAAGCCGAAATTAACTAGCAGAAGTATTCTATAAAGGCAATTAAATAGTCTTTTAATAAATTTAGCATGAAGATGCATTAGCAGGAAGGGTACTAAAGGGTTGTATAAAAAAAGTAATCATCAGATTTCGTAGGGTTAATAAACGTGACGCGGGCGTGACTAAATCGCGTGCTAGCATCTTATTCTTTACGACTGTGTTTTCTTTCAAAATGCTATAAACTGTTTATGATTTCAAATCCTCTATTTCGGTTCTAGAAATTGTTTGATCTTAAAACGTAAACCCACTCAAAGTCATTAGCGATACGTCATAATAAAGGGATGTTGTGACGAATCTGTAATGGTGGTCGAGTAGTGAAACATTGCAATGTATCTTTGTAGTTTCAAGAATTTTAATTAAAATAATAACTGCGGCTATAAATATAAGTAGTTGTTAAATGAAACCTCCTTTTATATTGTTGTGTTTGTGGTAAAAATGTGTACGTTTATGGTGGGTAAAATAATAATGACTTTTTGCGTCTTAAATAATAATAATATGTTTATGTTGAGTAGAATATGAATGAATGTTTGGTTCTAGAATAATAGATTTTCCTCAGAATTAATTTACAATTAAACATTTCATCATTTTTGGTTGTTATTGTTATTACTTTTAAGGAACCCATATGCACAACAGCAAGTCAAGGAAAACCACGAATTTATTACATTAGGCGATTATAGTTTTCATGATTTACATAACTGTTTTACGTCATTACATGACTAAATATGTAAGCAAATTAATTCGAACAAATTAAAAAAAAAATCTTTAATAAAATACATCAAATAATATCACTGTCGATAAAAAATCTAAGAATAATACGTCTTTCTACTGAAAGGTTAGTACCTAAACGTCTTCCGCAGCCACAAGTGCGGTGCGCTGACACAGGTGGGTTCGCCATGTGACCACGGCGCCACGTGACCACTTCAGATGCACCTCAAGATGAGCCCCGAGCCACGGAACTGACCTCTTTTACTGTTCTAGAAAGTTCTGTTTCAGTACGATCAAGTGGCTCAAGGGCCGGGCCGAGATATTATATAACTTTGTCATTGAATTGAATTTTTGCAGATCGAATGGAAATGTCTGATTTAGGAAATATCGTGTTCATACAAGTTTAGAAGTTTGAAAAGAAAAGTCAGGATATTGCTTTTCAATTTCGAATGATTAATGAAATATAAATAAAATAAAAAAGTAGTTCTCTTTTTGTGCTTTTTATTTGTACGCGCACTTCAGGGAAACGCTTTATAATTTTTCCCCTTCTGTACACGATGCTAAAAATGTACCCACACATGAACTTGACATAAATCACATGGCGCGATACAATTTCGTAACAACCTTCGTGTAATTAAAGAATGACTAACAAGGTACCGTTAGATAAATATGTTTATGAAAAGATTAGGGCTCGTGCGTTTATCGTATTACACTTGTTAATATGAGAAGGCGATAAATCAACACTGTGGTTTGAATTGGGTCAGGGGCTCACGGCCCAAGAGATGCTAAGCTCACCTGTTGCCAAAATTTCGGTACATAGATAATAGGGATACTGCGGCCGCGAGGACTGAAGTTCGGTCTCACAGGTTGTCTTGCTTAGGTTGGTTAGGATGATTAATAGATCTATCGGTATTACGTTATATCTTGTTGGATACTAATTAGGATTCATAATGAATATGGAAGAAAATCTATTCGGAAAATTGATATTTAAGACAGTTATCAAAGTATCCTTGGCTAACCAAGTTCAACGATGAAAGCGCGAAACAACATCAGCATTTCGGCAATAAAAGCTCAATCCAACACACGTTCCCGTCATATTTCACACAACAAAGCACGTGTCTAAAGAATATGATTAGCCGGCTGATCGGAGAAGGCTGGCGTGTAACCACATTACGACAGGGTGACGTGTCGCTGCCCAATCGCAGGTGACTCGGGTGACGCATCTCACGAGGTCCTTACCTTCGCAGCGTCATCAAGTTATTAAACAGCAGATAAGAAATATAGAAAGTGATAGCGAGAAATCGCTATGTCTAATTAACATATGTACTCGAATCTGCAAGCGCCTTGTGGTTCTAATTGGGATCTTATAAAATAAGGAGTATCTTATAAAATATGTTTAATTTATTTATTTTAAAGCAAATGTTAAAATGATTTTTGATGACCTGTCTCATTGTACATTGAGTTCGCCCAGCTGCCAAAAAACCAGACCTCTAACTTCGGATAGATTATAAACGTAGGTACATTTCAAAGAAATTCGTATATTTTAGAACTCTACGTCTTATCCGCAATAAGCCCAGCTTGATTTCAAAGTAATTTCTCCCACAAACCAGTTTTCTGAGGGGATTATCCGACCTAAATCATAATATAATGTATATACACTTAAAATATTGTTTCAAAATTAATTTCATAATGTTTAAAAATGCATATGTGACCTTGTGGTAAAACCTGTTAATTGAGGTCAAGAAGAAAGTGTTGGTGGACGTCACACTAAGCACAAGTTTTTAAAACTAAAAACCTAGTAGGTTTCAGTTCACCACGGCACAACGTTAACAATTAACCAGAGAAGCGAATTGTGGATGTAAGGAATAGGAATAACCATGGTAGGAATGTTCAGAAGAATGTACCTACATATACTGATATTAACTTTGAATGCCCTGTTACGAAATTGTTTCCTTTGTCACCAGAGAACAGTGAGTCAGAATTTTCTGCGATGCACAATATTAATAGCGGACCATAAATTAGTTTTACCGGGAGGAGCTAGCAAATGTCAGATGCGTCTTAGTGACTGGGATCCAGGACGGAACATTCGACGAATTGGCGACAGCTGATATGTCATCGCAAACGTGATTGTACTGACTAGTCTACCTACCTAAATATTAGGTATCAGAGAAAATGTGTCAGTCAAGTGCTAGTCTGATTCGCTCACTGACACCGAGTGTCCGAGTTGTCACCGTAAAATGGTAAGTTATCGGAGATTCTAATTGTCAATAGTTATTAAATCACTAAATGTTATTCTGTGTCGTTCCGCAATTTCAAGTGGGGTTTTCTACTTATAGAAGGCAAACTATAGTAAAGAGTTTTTAATTGCAATAAATCGTGACCAATCGTGACATAGATACTTTTTTCATTTTCCTGTACAAATTATCTGAGGACCTTGTGTTACGCAAAATTTCATGACCGTACGTCACCAGGAAATGGTCTACGGTGGTTCCGTATTTTCCTTTTAAAGTGCAGAACCCTAAAAATTTAGGTAAACAATACAATTTCAATATCACTACTATCAACAGTTTACGTAACCTGTTAGCGTTCAGAAAAATATAAACACCATGTTTGATGGTAATTCTCACCGTTCACAGTAACAAATTAGCATATCTTTATTTTAATGTCAGTCAGTGGCCAGGTATTCTTTATAGCGTTTATTTTCTCCATCAATAAGTTCTGCGAGGCTGAGTCACCGCCGATGGTGTGTTGCAGACATTTCTTTCGCATAACATCGTGGTGGGGCTCCTAATTCTGCGAAACTTAAAGGAACTGTTAGGAAATTATTAGAAAAATATTTAAGAAATATTGATTTAAGTGCATTATTTAGATTTTTTTATAATGGTCAAATATTGTTCTAATTTGCCTACTTTTGATTCACACTTTGTAACCTAAAATGATTGTGGTCGATGCTGTGGTTGGCCGAATTGTCATTTTAATTGTAATAATTTTCATAATTTTCCTCTTTACGGTTGCAATCATCAGGCCATAGTGGCTATCAGAAGATGCCGTCATTATTACTCATTTTGGTACTAAGACCAAAAAAATCGAAGTACCTACTATTCATCGTAGTTTTTCAGGCCTATCCTTGCCTTCTAGCTAGTAATGATATTAAGCTAAAGAGAAAAAAAACTTTTCCACTGACTCACGACCGTATAACCGCAAATCGGAGTACAAAACTCGTTATAACCAAATAGCCATTTATTCAATACCTGAATCCTGAGTCATGATCTTCGTGATTTTAGATCGTCTTCAATAAATATGCTCACAATTTTACATTGTTCCATACCTTTGTATTTTTTTAGAAAGTTCACGTAAACAATGAGTGAAAATGAGTGCGAATTAACGTTGCATAATTTTGGGGTTCCATTAAAGTTGTACTTATCACCTTCTATCTTGGGTATCAACATAGGCCATGTTCTGATATAGGCAATTTCTTGACTAGCGTAATTTTTGAGCATTGAGTGTAGTTCTGTTAAATGTTTCTCCATTTACGGTGAGCCCAACTCACCGTATCCCCATTTAATTCCCATTTAATATCATAATCGAACCATTTTTAGTTGTCAAATCGCCGATTTGACCAATGGGCAGTAAGTAAACGGCTTATTACGGTTTGGTTATCGTCATAGTTAAATTGTGTAAAATACCCTTAGGCATTTTAATATGATGTAAAAGTGTAGATAATGAAGCTCTGAATAAGAGGGGTGAACTTAAAAGCAAGGAAAGCGAATAATACAAAAGCCGCAATAAATAACTCAAGTGAAAAATTGAGTGAAAAGTCTATGCACAACATTTTGTAATTTTATTAAAAATATGATTAATATGGTAAAATAAGCGAGATTTATGTTACAGAACGCTCTACTGACCTAAATAGTATTGAGGTCACCGGAGCATCGGTGCTATGTGCATTAATATTGTGACATAATACTAATAGTCTCTATTAACGAATCGGAGCAATTGGCTCCTATCAACACAGATTTGGTGAAATGACGCTCCGAGCGGTTGAACTCCGAAACGATATCGTCGGCTTTGATGAACTTTGGTGCATACGAGTATCATATGTAATATAAGTTTTATTAAGTCAAAGTATATTTAAATTGGGAAATTGTAGATGATAAAGTCATCATCATCATCATCATCAGCCTATCGCAGTCCACTGCTGGACATAGGCCTCTCCAAGTGCACGCCACTGAGATCGATTTTCGGCTTCTCGCATCCAGCTCCTGCCAGCCGTCTTGCGCAAGTCATCACTCCACCGTGCCTGAGGACGTCCTACACTACGTTTACCGAGGCGTGGTCTCCACTCTAGAACTCGTTTACCCCAACGGTTATCGGTTCTTCGGCTAATATGGCCAGCCCACTGCCACTTCAGCTTGCTGATTCGGTGGGCTATGTCGATGACCTTGGTTCTCTGACGGATTACCTCATTTCTGATGCGATCCCTCAGAGAAATGCCGAGCATAGCCCTTTCCATAGCCCGCTGAGCGACTTTAAACTTGTGAACCAGCCGTACCGACAGTGTCCACGTTTCGGCTCCGTAAGTCATGACAGGTAGGACGCACTGATTGAAGACTTTTGTCTTTAGGCACTGTGGGATCGACGATGTTAGGACTCGACGTAGCTTCCCAAATGCAGCCCAACCCAACTGAATTCTCCTATTCACCTCGTCCTCAAAGTTGTTTCTACCTAACTGCAATGTCTGCCCGAGGTATACATATTTCCGAACAACTTCGAGAACGGCGCCGTGTATCGCAATCGGTTCCGGTAGAACATGTTCATTAAACATGACCTTGGTTTTGTCCAAGTTCATCCGTAGGCCGATGCGTAGAGAAGATTCAGCCAGGTCGTTCAGCATCTGTTGTAGGTCCTGCAGCGTTTCCGCCATGATGACGATATCGTCAGCAAATCGCAAGTGAGAGATGTGTTCGCCATTGATGTTGATGCCGCGTCCTTTCCAGTTCAGCGTCTTGAACATATCCTCCATTGCATTAGTGAATAGTTTCGGGGAAATAACATCCCCTTGTCTCACTCCTCGATGCAACGGTATGGGCCTTGTTTGCTGATTCTGTACTTGGACGGACATTGTAGCGGCTTCGTAGAGACATCTCATCACTTGGATGTATCGCCAATCTACTTGACAACGCTGCAGGGACTCCAGAACAGACCAGATTTCAACCGAGTCAAAGGCCTTCTCATAGTCCACAAATGCTAGACACAGGGGCTGATTATACTCTTCGGTCTTCTGTATAATCTGCCGCACTGTGTGGATGTGGTCTATGGTGCCGTATCCGCTCCGAAACCCAGCCTGCTCCGGTGGTTGGAATTCGTCGAGTCTTCGCGCAAGTCGGTTCGTGATCACTCTTGAGAACAGCTTATAGACGTGGCTTAGGAGGGAAATGGGTCGATAGTTCTTCAGCTGGGTTTTGTCTCCCTTTTTGAAGAACAGGACGACAACACTCCTACTCCACGCCTCTGGAGTTCTCCCTTCAAACAGGACGGCATTAAAAAGCTTCTGGAGCTCCCCCAGTAAGGGGTTTCCTCCTGCTTTTAATAGCTCTGTTGTAATGCCATCCTCGCCAGGGGCTTTTCCATTTTTGAGCTGTCTCAGAGCGATCTCGATTTCGCCACTGCTGACTTCTGGCAGGTCTTCGGTGAAATGGCGTGTTAATGTGGCTCTAGAATCCTCATTTCCGGGATCAGGTCGAGATGCATGCGATGCGTATAACCGGCCATAGAAATTTTCCACTTCCGAAAGGACTGCCGGCACCGAAGAAACGACTTCTCCACTTGTTGTGGTCAGCTTCGTCAAGTGGCTTCTTCCAAGAGATTGTACGAACACCTTTGACCCCCGATTCAGCTCAATTGCTCTTTCAATGGCAAGAGTATTGGAGCACCGGAGGTCGCGTCGTACGTGCTTGTTGATCTCTTGGTTTAGAGCCCGCTTAGCTGACGAAGTGACAGGCGGGTTTTCACGTCGTTTCTTCATAAGCCCTAATGTCTCTTCCGAAAGCTTTGATTTCTTGCCCTTACGCTGCATGTTACAGAATCTCGAACCTTCCTCCCTGAGGATCCGAACCACATATTCATGGTTCTGGTTAACGTCTGTTGTGGTTTCCACGGCGGCAAATCGGTTCTCCAGATTTGACTGGAACGTTTCAGATCCTGTCATGGTTCGGAGCAGTGTTGGTCGGAGCCTGGCCTTCATCAGACGGAAACGTTCGGCCTTGAAGTTGATATTCAGAGAGCCTCGGACAAGTCGGTGATCGCTCCCGGTATTAAACCTATTGATCACGGAGACGTCTCTGAATATGTGCTTCTTGTTCGTCATGATGAAGTCAATCTCATTTTTAGTCATAGTGTCGGGGCTTTGCCACGTCCACTTCCTTTGGGGCTGCTTTTTGAAAAAGGAGTTCATCAAAAAGAGCCCCTCGCGTTCGAGGAAGTTGACGAGCATTTGCCCCCTATGATTCCTGCTTCCAAATCCATGGGATCCTACTGCCGATTCGCCGCAAATCTGTACTCCCACTTTAGCGTTAAAGTCCCTCATGACAACGGTGTAATGGGTCTTTGTAGTGAAGTGGAGGGCCCTTGATATATCATCAAACATATCCTCCACTTCATCGTCTGAATGTGTCGAGGTCGGTGCGTACACTTGCACTACCTTGAGGCTATACCTGTCGGTGAGCTTTATGATAAGGTACGCTACCCTGTTCGACACACTAGACACCTCCACAACGTTATCAGCTAGGGACTTATTAACCAGAAACCCAACGCCACCTTGGGATTGTTGGTCTCCCTCTCGGAAGTACATTAGGTGACCTGATTCGAGGGTAATGGTGTCCTCCCCCTCTCTTCGAACTTCACATAACCCTAATATGTGCCACCTAATCTTCCCAAGTTCCACCTCGAGTTGCGCCAGATGCGAGTCAAGCCGTAGCGTGCGGCCGTTGTACGTCGCAAGAGTCAGTTGTGTTTGGTGGCCTCCCGTAACCCGGAGATTCTTCGCACCCCCTGGCCCGCCGTAACCACGGTCGCCACCGTGACCGGGAATAGCGGGACTGCCGGGAACTAGGGGCCGTGGCTTTTTTGTGCTGCTCATAGAGGTATTTAGCCTACTGCTATCACGCTGGCCAGACGGGTTGATAGAGGGTTTTTTTCGAGTTTTCCTTCTCTCGCACTGGTGTTCGGTGCATTTTTGACTCCATTAGTCGACTTCTACGACACCCACTGGAAGAAGGGGTAGCGACATATGTATTCTTAAGCCGTCGCTACACGGATGATGATAAAGTCAAATTAAGGATATAGATGAGGTGATATATGAGATGTGGTTGTGGAGACATAACAGAGCCCTAGGTTTATAAAAGAACATCGAAGATAGAGTGAAGGGAAGTGAAAATATAATGAAAGCAAAAAAATGTCATGCAGGTAGTGTAAGTAAGTAAGAAGGTAAGGTACCTTGTGGGATACTTAGAAAGGAAGAAATAGATTAGGTAATACTTTAAATATTGCGAGGCCTATGGTTATTGGCATTCTACAATAAAACATACAGAGTAATTAACAGCCTCAAAATCAGCAACCAGTTAAGATAAAGGATCTAACTCTTGCAGCCCAAGGTCCCCCAAATAATTCTAGTTATTCATGGCCATGGCAATAAATATACCACCTGTCCATAGTAACAAAAGCTCTGGCCACTATTTAGATGATTAATACGGGGTCTTAACCACATGCGTCAGAGAGGTTGACTCACTCAAAGAACTGTATCGACATGTAAACCGGTTAGAGGCAGTGTGTTCACTACTTCCGCCGAAGTCATTTCCCTTCTGTGCAAAAGGTTTTATAGGAGTATAGGGATGTGTTGAAGTAGTGTTCCATTTTCAAAATGTGGTTTGGTGACAGAGGTTACATGAAAACTCCTTTCTCGACTCCTTTGACTGTTTTCCTAATCTATTTAAAGAGAGACGTCGATAGAATTTGTTTTTTTTTCCTGGCACGATAGAATTAAGTTATTTTTATTTTGAATATGGTTTTATTTGGCTACCATTTCTTTACTGTTTTCAATTTAAATTCGTATGTATATGGATCTGAGTAGAATAGATACAAGATTTGGTGCGTATGTGGTAAATATATTTAATTTTTCATAGAATTTCTTCCTATATACCTACATTGAAACGTATTGAATAAATTTAACTAAGTGCTGTGGTGTCTAAACACATTTGGCCTACTTTGCATAATTTGTGTGTGAATTCTAAAATGTGTCTTACAGTTAGCTAAAAAATTAAACATAGTAATGCTTTTAGTACGGAAACTACGAAGAACAATGCTTTTAGATCAAATAGTTCTTTAGAAACTTCTTAGTGATGATAATTCTACCTACTTGGTAGATTTTTAGAGCTTAGATTGTTTTTGTCTTCTTTATGGAACCTATTTCCGCACCTGCATGAAAAGTGCCTATACGCTCACTATTGTTGCTGCCAAGTTTCATTAAAATCCTTTCAGTCGTTTGCGTATGAAGATGTTACAAACACATACACTCACAAACTTTCGCTTTTTACAAAGATGTATTAGTAGCAACGTAGCAACCCTATGTGAGTTATCTTCTAACGCCATAATACCTCCCATACAATCCATAAAGTGAACTCCATCTATAAATTATAGGCATATAAAAGGTTTATCTTATTAGATTGATGCATCATAAATATTATCCTTTTTACAGAATTTGCAAACAGATGACGCATATGCCGATTTTATTTGTTGTGGTTTATTTATGTGTATCACTTTGCGGTGAGTAGATATTTGATTTTAACGTAAATACAATTCAGAACTTGACAGTTTTGGATGGATTTAGTTTTCAACATTTATGATGAATAAATATTCACAAAAAACAAACACATTACATACTGTTAAAGTAGGCAATTGCTAAACGCACTTTTCCAAAAAAAGAATCTTCAAATTCAATATACTAAAAAAACTGAAATTTCCATACCACCTTATCAAAATGCGTCTTAACCAAGTATGCGTCTACCTAATTGGGATAACCGATTCCAAATGTTTGTCCGCTCTTATACAATGTTGACCGACGAGAATTCCACACCGCATTCCAGAGCACTGGAAGTGTTCGGATCATCACTTCCGTTCATACAGGTATAGAATGCATACATAATCTACGTGCATCTGGCGCCAAGATATTTGGACCAACATTCCAATACGCGTTGGACGAAGATCAGATGCTTACATACCCAGATAATGTTCCTGTGGTTCATCAGGGCCAATGTCAACTGTTTGGTGGTAAACAGCCGTGACGTCATCACGACACGGTATATGACCTCTTTGCTAGTAGGTATACTGAAGATACGCGTTAATTGTAATCGGCAGTTCCTTGGCCTAGAAGAATTTTCCTTTTGTTACGTATTGGGTTTAACCAGTTAGTGCTTCTAAGCACTTTGTATGCACAGGTTTAACATTATAGAGCATGTAATGCATAGAAAAGCAGTAGCAGCGCACATTAAATGCGCAGATTCGAGTACGCTCTAGTAAATATTATTTCTTTCAGCTAATACCTATGTGGAATAATACCATAGCAAACATGTTTACAAAAACACCATTAGGGGTTTTCTAATGCTCCTTAATGCATGTGCCAAAAGTGACACAGAGATTAACATGTTATGCTGAACCGAAGATAAAACCCATCATCTGATAAGTGCCCTTGAATTTATATCGACACGCACACTTGTATGGAATAACTTATTTGTTAAAGCATGCCGCAAATATTCCTCATTTGTCAGGTTTTAAGTCTCGCCAATATTATATGGTGGTTTACTGCAGTATAATTTGCCGCTTCCGACGCTAGCGTGCGGCTGTTCCGAAACATTTCGAACATGAAATGGCCATATTCCGCAGTTGATTTATACAGGAAACGAGGTGTTTCGTGTGATCAATGGATTCTGCATTATGCAAATCAAGCGGATGAATTGACGGGAGCTGTGATCGAACTTCCGCCGATTAACAGTTGTAAACTTGATGGATTTATCCAATTATCAGGCGATTTAACAGGCAACTTATATCATTCACGTAACGTGCTCGCTCTGTTTATGTTTTTGTTTACATTCTGATCGGCGTGGTTATCAAGTAGTCGATGATTTGGAAGCTTTGATTGGACGAATTACCATTATTACATCTTAAGGGGTTGTATGGTAATGTCGAAATTTTTCGCACGGAACGACCGGATACAGTTGTTATGTAATTTTTATTTTGTAAACATGTTAAATAATCCTTTTGTGTAGAATATAAAGTGGTTGATTGTCAAACATAATCTTTTGAAGAAGCAAGATTTGTTTAGCGTTAAGCTTGATTAAACGCGTGCATTACGGAGTAGGAAGCATGTTAGATAGATGCAAGTAATCTTCAGGATCTGGGTCGGACGAGATGGCCCGTGTGAGCGCACAGGAGTGGCGACGCCTTCCTGGCGCCCGCGCATGATGTGTGCACTGCTACGTCATACACAATACAAATAAATGTTTCTTCTGCGAACAATGCAGTAGTAGTATTTGCAGAGGTATTGTTAAAATAACATAAAAGTCTATTTTCTTCATATACTTTTCTGGAAAATATGTTCTTGCAGCTTAATCATTGCTAAGTACTTAAAGAAAGTTAACTCACGGTTGAAAACATACTAGGTATTGCAACAGATAGGCTAAAACACACTAATAGCACACATAGGTTGAAAGTGGTAAATAAATAATGCGTAGTAAGAAATGTGTTCCTAAAGTAATTAACAATCAATCAATTAAAAGACTCATTAAGTATACCACAAGGACTACAAAACGGTACCATTTAATACATACATCTCCGAAACCGGGAGAAAATTGATTTACTGTTAACCGCCACGAAGTTATTATTTAAAGCTGGATATGAGCAATTTATCTTCTTTAATTTATAAATAATGGTTGCATTACACCATGACGAACGATGACTTATTCGAACATTATGCCTGTAATATTCTATTAACGGTACTTCAGTACAGATGTAATAAGTTATCCCAATTTATGGGCACTGGTCTATTTGCATAGATGTTCCGTTTCTGATTCGGTTTGCAGTTGAGATCCAATTGACCAGATAGGGCGAATTGTGTGCATGATAATTGCGGTGCAGGAATTAAACACGTATCGTATGGTCATATCTGAACACAGTTTATTGGCTGGGAATACATATGTACGTGGATTTACGTGGTTTCGTTGGGTTGTTTGCTGTAATGGTTAATGATTATGAAATTACTACGTTAATTATGATGACTGAATTGTTCTACCGATATTTGCGTCCTAATCCATAATATAACATTTACATAAATGACTTACTTAATACGTAGGTGCTACAGTAACTGTAGACATTTTTTGTGCCATGGTTTATTTACATTCAAAGGGGCGAAACCCTTTAAATAAGGCCAGTCATTGTTTCCTATTGGCGTAACTTACGTGCCTACACGCGGTGAGTCTGAAAGCTATCCGCAAATTAGGTGTGAAAGCTAAACGACTACTTACCTATGGGTCAGAATGAGTTAAAAGCTAATAACATAAATAGTATTGTGGTGAAAATTAATACTAGTGCGGGCGCTGATTGTAAAGCAAGACCTGCTAATACTTATTGGTCTACTCTCGACCCAAATGGGTTCATCGAAAATTAATATTATGATATTAAACAGAATTAACGCTAAAGTGTCAAAGGTTATAAATAGATAGCCATTATCAGATTATTAACATCGAATGGGCGACATATTAATAAATATAATGAAATCAATAAAAGCGTTAAAATCCATTTATCACGTGAAGATATAAATCGAAAAATCATTTTAATCCAATAGATTGACATCGTAGAAAGTTTTACAATAATGGCCCGGGGGCCGTATTTCGGGCATTATTCCGAGTGTTTCTGAGTACTCATTAGTGAAATTGGTCAGTGCGTTCGTTTGAATCGGACCTGTAGGCGGGAGATATTGACGTGCCTTGACCAAGTGGTCCTCTCATCACGGAGGAATATGAAGCCACTTGATTTAATGACGTCAAGGGTGTTCAAATATCTGACAGTTTATAGTGATGTGCTTTGATTGGTTGCAATGAGAATTTGTTATTCTATCTATACTTATCTAATGAGTATCCATACCTCACTGAATAAAACCTACTTATTCTTCAACAGGTATTTTTTTTTCCTCAAGCAATTATTATAGGTCATGGTTGTCTTCTTAATGTAAACAAAGTCTAGGATGTAAGTATAAGCACAAAATAAAGGTAGGAGTATCGTGTGATGAATGCATTCTTGATTGCAAACCTACGCGGCTACTAAATATTCAACATTTCGACTTAATTAGGGGCTATTCACACGGGACGTTTAGCGGTACCGAGATCACGGTCAATTTTTATTATTGAAATTAATCAAAAATGCACAACGGTTCGACCTTCGACGGCCAACAAATGTGTGGCTGAGATGAGGCAATGCGCGTCAAATTGCCGGCATTCCGGATCGTTCGCGCACCGTTACGGTACCCGGACATTGCGTTTGCGCAACGCAACGCATTCGCTCGGTTATGTAACACTGCATCGTCGGCTCACACTATGTGACGTCCAAATTGGAAGGTCACGGCAAGGATTATGAAGTTAAAATCGGGTTCGTAACGATCATTTTAAAGAAAGTAGGCTAAAGTCTCGTTTGTAAAATAACAAATGTTAAAACTACTTATAACTTATGCTGCGGATGTCCCTAATGACCCTAATTTTGTCTCTAATTAACAGCCTGTGGCTTTTTTAAATTAATTAATTAGTTCTAACTTGTATAATAATATCTATTTGTATAACTAGTTCGATTTCATACTAACACCTTTAAACCTACAGCTCAGAATATTCCTACGTTTTACGTAACAGCACCTCTCTCTCACACGGAGAAGGATTGAGTATTCATACATCGGTATTTAAGTAAGAAAAAATATATAAGTATTGGTAAAGAAATAGCGGTGTGTGTACCGAGTCTACAGTGCGTGCAGAAGAGGTGCGCACGCGCTCGCCTCGCGCGGCCTTGACAATGTCGTCGGTGGCGCCGCGACTGCACCAATGAGCGCCTTTCATTTTGTTACATATCAACAAATGAAGGCATTCGGTGGCGAAATCTTGTCATGATGACATCTTTCGAATCAGAAAGTTTATGGGGAATCCCGAAAAATTATATGAGTAAATAGTCACGTTATATATAGGTGTGATTGATTAAAGAAGCTGTAGTTGAGTATCTCTAAAGTTATGTTAGTTGGAGAAGTTGTTTGATAAAAATTCAAAAGAAGTATGTCGTAATATCCGTCGTATACCTATGTATTTCGGATTCGTCGCAATGTTCGAATAATTCATATAGTTATCGGCACGGATATTGAGCTCTCGGCGGAAGGGTGGGTAAACTTGCGCACTGTACACATAAGGCAATAAACCAATAAATCGCTTCTGCGCAGGTGAAGGTCAGGGCTCAATATCCGTGCCGATAACTATACATACTTTTGACAATGCATATTCAATTTACGAACTTGATTGAAATTAAAAATAGATTTCAGATGAAACTCATAACATAATACATATAGCAATATGATGTACTGTTTATAAAAAAATGAGATAGTAACGTGCTAATTGGTGGATGTAAAACGTGGGCGTGGTTTAGACTATCAAGAAAAGTGGCTGTTCAAGAATTTTGCACATGATTGGCTGTGCATAATCATATTAGCTTTAGCCATTTTAATTAATGTGCGAACCGAAATGTTCTAATGTGTCAAACATTTTATAAGGTGTTCAAGATTAATATGGTGTATGATATATGTCAATTCCATATCTAATGTAGCTTATGTACCTACTAGTCATAAAATACTGAAATCGTTAAAGTTATTTACTAAGAGTTCCCGCACACTGTAGACCAAACAGTTGGTTTTTTTTTTATAGAAAATCGTGAATTTAATTAATGCTTTTTGTCAGTCTGATACTACCACTACTACACTACACGCTGATTTATGAACCAAAACCAACTATCGCTCGAGTAAAAGTTTGCAGTGTGTTTGGGTACTCTAACGAAACATGTTTTTAAACTTAATTCCCTACTAATCTGTTCAACTGAGATATCGTCAGTTCACGCTATCGTCATTAATGCGTAAGTAATAAAAGTATACTTTCTTCTACTAAAAGTAAGTGGTGACTGCGGTGAGAAAGTTTCGTACATTTAATATTTACACATCAATAAGTGACGGAATGGCAAGTTAACAAGACGATATACACATATTTTTGTGGATTATGCAAAATGATGGTAATTTTCACTGAAAAATAGAAGATTTTTTATAACGATTTTTTTTACAATTATCTTGATTCTTGAGCTCAGGTATTTTTTACAGAATGTAAAGTAAGACATAAGCACTGTAAGGTTTAAAGAATGGAAATCACTATCGTTCAATAACAATGCAATTTGATGATCGGTTATTTTCGTATACCTTGTTATATTATTATCGTGTCAATACATAAAACAGTGCGAGGTGTCAAGGAGACCTGGGGCCCGACCCGATTCTGCTAAGTTAATAATGTGAAAATTGAATAACAATTGAATCGCAATAGCAGTTTCAACCTTAGCTGGCATTCTGCTACTAATATAAGACCAATCGTATTCCAATGACATTCGATTGGTTTGTCATTGGTCTGCCATTTGGTCTATAGGTTACCTAGTCTGCTCCACAATTATATTGCAAAAAATCATTTGCAGACAATATGATTCATTATTGGATCACAGAAACGAATAAAAATGTGTATTTAAAACAAAAAATAGCGGAATGCCAAATACGCTTCAGTCGTAATTGAGTCGTGATTGGATCGCAGTTGGATATCAATCGTATGTCGCTTAAGTAAAATTAGCAGAATCGAGCCCCTGGTCATGAGCATAAAGTTGTCATCACTCATTGTTCTCTTGTTATAAACGACGATAGTCGATTGTTTTGGAAATGTTACCGTTCTCATTGTACTGAGATAGATCAAACGGCCATTACAATATCGAATAGATCAGAGAAATAGATGATTTAATAAGAAAAAACATAGAAGAAGGTATTGTTTTAAAGTATTAAAAGACCTGATTCGGGCCTGCTGGAAGAAATTTCTCTTGAAATAAGCTGTGCCTATGTACTATTTGTTCTACCTTTCTTCTTTTATGTATTCTGTGTACATGAACTATTAAATAAATAAATAAAAGACTATACAATTTTCAGGTTTGCTGACACTGAAAAAAACTTTCTTTCAGTGGCAGAAAATCTGAAAGTTTTATAGTATTTTGAAGTATTTTTTGAGTCAGTGTTTGTATTTAAAATATGAGAGCATTTTACACTAACAATAAATGCTGTCATTATGAAAATATGACAGCATTTATTGTTAGTGTTTTACATATTGTTTTCAGTAGCTAATTGAAGTAGTTACTCAAGTGAATTGATTCTAAATTGTAACTTAAAATAGTGCAGTATATCAGATTTGAGAGTGAAATACGAATATTTTTTTTATGTTTCTAATTGTTGGGAGTCGTCCCAGAAGCAAAGTCAACGTACAAAAAATAATTATAAAATATAAAGTTCGTCGACTCAAACATGAAAACTCGATGTTTTTTCTCCAACAAAATACCCAATCGCATTTAACATATTCAGTGGAAGCTTGCGATATTAATATATTTGTCTAAACTAACGTTGGCAACGTTAGTCTCAAAACAAAAAGACTGGATAGTTAATCCATACCGCTTCATCAATGTCTAAAACTTATTAAAATACTTAATTAAAGTCTTAAATCCAATAACTTATGTCAATATGTTTAAAATATAAGCTGAGATTAAAATCGCTCGTCCTTCTCTGTCGAGTAGATATTGTATGTAGGTACATTGTTAACAAGTGCACATAAAAACATATATACGTGTTCAAACAAACAGAACAGAAGAAACAGAATTAAATGAAATACGAACTGGACATAAAAAAGCAGTCTGGATATGTTTCAATAAATTTTACATGTGTTTATATACTTTAATTCGTTATGCCTGATTGTTTTATTGGAGATGCGCCAAAAAGCCCGGTACTATACTACTCCACTATAATAACCATTTGTCGGTACTCCTTATACATATATGTATCTGTAAAGGTTACGTATGGAAAGTTTGTAGTATTTGGGTACTGTTTTGGTTTAAACTGCAGAGATACACAACCTTTGTTTTATCAGGTTGCGTACAATAGCGGAATGCAGTTCGAAGGAGTGTGTTGATTTCTTTTTATGCTGCTAAAATAAGTTATCCTTGAAAGCAAGAGCTTTTAACTTTGGCTCATTTTTGTTGTTTTCTGCAAGTGCTGGTAAGCATAATACTGCGGTTCTTTTTGACAAGCTGGTGCCGCATTATCTGTGCCGCACTCGACCTGCCTGAAACATCGCATTACCCATGTAGGTTGAGCACCAATGGTTGCGTTCAACCGTGTATCTTTTGGTAGACAGATAGAGAATAACAAACTACACCGCTTGGTTTTACCGCGCAATTCGCTTTTATTAATTCTGCACTATTGCGATCTTGAAATCTGATACGTAAACGTTGTTCGTGTAAGCAAGATTTTCCTAGGTCGTAAATTAAAAAATGTGGCATGGAAAATCCATGCATTGTGGCCTACATAATGGATTAAAGTGCAATAAATCTCAGATTTTTTCCTAAAATCTTTAAGTTACTTTTTTCTACCGAGGCCTTTTCAGGTAAGAAAATATGAATGAATCAATTGGATAAAATTATTTTTTAATTTTCCAAGTAATAAAAGTGTTAGCTGAAGCCGAGAAACTAAAAGATAAAAATTAAAAACCCTGCAAGATACGAGTTAAACAGAATTGGTTTCAGTTTCAAGCCAATAAATTGGACTGAGGTTAATTAAAGACCCAAAGTGAAAATGTCGGTAAAAGTCCAACGCTATTTTTTTCAGATGTGGACACATAGCCTTTCGCTTTTTGGTTACAGTATGTGGTCGGACGTTAAAGTGAAAAGCCATTTTTTTCTTTTGGGAAACTTCGAAACATGATGTTGAACATGATTGTCAACCAAGTGTTTCTATAAAACTATACCGCCATTTGGAAGTGTATGTTATACAAAAATCTAACATTTATTTAATTAACTTTTTTTATTGCTGAGATGTCTTTTGTTTTACTTTAGAGCACTCGAAAGAGGCTTGGTGATTTCAGACTACAACTGAAACATAAATAGTATAGACTTTTTGTAAAATAGATACTTCCTTTGCGTCAAGGAGTCTCTTAGTTATAGAATATATATAGAAATTTAAATTGTGATACCTATAGCTCAGAAGATCGACACTATCTGTGAAATTCCTATTTATTCAGATAAAAGCAGTTGAATATTTCAACAGGTACCAACTATTTATTCACAAGACTAGGTTTCATAGTTCGAGCTATCTAGGAACAAAATATAGGTTCACATCTCTGGCACCGAACGCAGTGTTCAGTAGTATTTCATATTCCTGATAGTAGTATTGTATGAATCACGTTAGACGTAACGTTTGGAGATAACGTCTTGTTTAGAGACAAGTGTTACTGTGATGCTAAGCAGCTCCGACGATAGACAGATAGGTTTGAGAAGAACAACGTTTAGAAGTTTCATTAAATATTGATTGAAAGAAGTGAGAGTAAGTAATGATCAGATCATTAAAAATTGTAAAGAACGCGTCAACTATCAGTATGGTATACAAATGTTATTACGACAACTGAAAGGGATTAATTAAACACTATAAACTTTTAGTCGGCCGACAGTTTTTTCGGGCTCATGAATCAATATAGAGCGAAGTGGAAGAAGAAGATACGGAAAGCGGACCCCGTCACAAGACGGGATAAACGCTAAGAAGAAGAAGAAGAAGATAGAAGAAGGTACGCACATAACAGGGACCAGGTCTCCGAACGACTAAAAGTTCTCAATTTTCTCTTTTTCTGACCACCGGGCCAACTATCGGCCGGCGTTTACGACTTTTAAATCTACAATTGTAGGAAGCTCTAGACGGACATTCACTGACCTTCTCAGTTCATAGCAATCAATATCGGCAAGCAACAGTCCAAAACGTACGTAACGTATACAGTGAAATACCGCTTGTGTACGTAGAATTGAGCGTATCGATGGATTAGCGAGGCCGACTGACTCAGAACAGAATATGGCAAATCTTTGTGGCATTAAATGTGTCATCGCAATATTTCAGTGGGGCGGTCATAATGACTTGACGTATGGTTTCGAGGCATCAATTTAGGTCGGCGGTAGTAGCGATATGCGTGCGCGCACACTCGCACAGTGGGTCGAAGGTCGTCGCTCGATCCTACGGGACAGCGTGTCGGCTATGCGAAATGTTTGCCCGCCATTTCGACTAGAGAAAAAAATACCTATTTCTTCTTTTCAGTCCGATGGTTGATCTAAAAGGCGACTTGACAGTGATTATTTTCAGAAATCGTACATTTAAGTATTTTATTTTAGTCCATGGCTTTAGGTTTCCATTGCTAAGCATAAATTAAAGTGACTTTTGAATGCATTTACCAAGTATATTTTGTTGATTATTATTTATTCATTAATTATAACTGGATCATCTGTCAAGACATATGTGGTTGCTATGAGATAATTTTTCGTGTTGCTTTTCACACTATTTTTCTCTTAAGGTTTACATCATATTAATTTACGATAGGACGTTCGTGTGTTTATAGAGATTTACTTAATTATTTTCAGTAGTAATTGGTTTAATCTACTAGTTGACATTTACCATTAAACGGAATAATTCAATTACCTGCGTTGTAAACGAAGTAGGCCGTTACTTGCGGTACTGAGCAGAGCCTGTTACATAAGTACATAGTACTGATGTTAATAGCCATAGAAGTTGTTAAACTAACTTTATCGTCTAACATTAATTGAATTGAAGATTAAAACTGTGCTTAAGCTGACCAGCTTCGGTCTGGTAATTTGAACTAAACCAAATCATAAAGTTTATTTGCAATTGGGAGCCATGAGCATTCTGTTTTGGTATGTCTATTGAGACTGTCAACCAAACCATATATTTTATTAAAATTTTGTAAAAAACTATAGTTTATCGATGATATTGGGAACGGGGTCCAAGTTATCAGTGGTTAAGGCTTCAAAGATAAACTTCATTACTATATACGCCTCACCAAGGAGTATTTACTGCCTTCTGAAATTCTGCATCAGCTCCTTCACCCAGCCTTCTAATGAAAGCCTCAGAAGTATATTCCTATTGATGATGATGTAATAGAAATATATAATAGTTAATTCTATTACTACAAAAAACCATTTTTTTACCGTATCGGAAGAAAACTCTCTTTATCTTGTTTCTTTATCTCCGTATAGATTACGCTAGTAAAACTAGATTTATGTTAGTTAAGCTAAGCTTGAGGTTTCATTGTATCCGACCGCATCCGGTTTCTGACGCTGTCGGATGCGGTCGGGATATATTTGAAGGTCTGTCATGTCAGGTCTTAAATAGAGAAAGTGCGTGCTGTCGATGTCTTGTTAGATAAATGTAGTCTTTGTATACAATTTTTTATACACATACAATATTTTTTATTATTATTGGTTATATTTTATAAATAACATAAGTTACTAAAATCTTCACAAATTAAAATCATATGGACTTACTACAAAAACTTAAACATCTGTTTTACACTTGTCTTAAAATATTGTGGCTACAAAATGAACCATATGTCAACGTCATAATCTGACATATTTTTAGACAAGTCTTAAACTGACGTTTAAAAGTTTTTGTGGTAAGACGGATAGAGTTTAAGAAGTGTCGAGTGTGGTGGAGTGCCAGTCGGAGCAAAAAAAGTAACTTTATATGGCAACCTCCTAAAATATTTATTTTATTCTAGTACCTATTCAGTCTTTGCTGTATTAATTTATTGCTACCACTACAGTGGTAACAGATACATCCTGTAAAAAATCAACTGCCTGAGATACAGCTACGTTTTACAAAGGTCCCGTTTAACTCTTTGGATACGGAACTCTGATAATCAAATAACTTGCACAAAAGATTTGTGATTCTTAGTACATTCGAACTAACCGAAGCAACGAAAGCTTTGGAGTACCTACTTACCTATCGTAGCTCGTAAACACAATCTGATTTGTTTTTTCCGTACATGATACTACATCTACCGAATGATCATGTGCGTCAGACAACAACTCTTGTCCGCCGTTAAAACTTCCACAAACACGATGTTCGATTAGCAATTTTATTTTATTACCTAGTTGTTTAGTTTTGGCAAAGTGCCTAGCGAATATGTTCGCATCAACAAAGATGTACTCTAAGCCTCGATAAGTTAGTTTGGGTCGGTTTGTACTTGTTACTGAATCATGATGATATCACTGTTGGCTAGAAGAATACCAGAATGCCAATAATATTTAGTTTTGAAAAAGTCTTGCAGTGCTTTTACACTGGCAAATTTTTGCCGTCCGTAGAAAAACCATGCGTGACAACGCTCGTTTAAACCGAGAATGTCGGTCGGAAAATCCGCCGTTGTGAAAGTGCTGTAACTGTGTGCGGCAGGCGGAAATAGGAAATTGAATTGAAATGCACTGAATTTCTGATATTGTCGAGATCATACATTGCAAGTTACAGGTATACCCTTACAATAGGTACTTTTACTTCAAAGTTCTTAACGCGATTGTTTCGGTCCGACCAGTTTACAACTTATCTCTTAATCATTAGTTTACCTGTGGGAAAACCTCAACCTTGTTCGCTTCGTACATAGTTAAATAAAATTAGAAGTTGAAATGAGTTTCACACTGAAAGCGATTCAGCTGCTATAGCTTAGCGAATAGTTTACATTCTAATAATGTAAAAAAACAAGTATGCATAAAATTGAATGTGAGTTCATGAGTATAATGTTTATAGAACGTTCTGTATTTGAAAACAGTTCATACATAACACATATTGAAAGAATAAGAAATGCTATTGAAAACAAGAACAAAACCTACTTTACCTTTTATTTCATAGACTTGTTCGTAGATAATATTATGTGACGAGATAGTAGATTCATTGTCACCATATATCTTGATATCGACAACCATTGACGGCTATTCTAAACACAGTTTTGACGGAGGTACCATGAAGTTTCTATTAATAACACAAACATGTCACCTTATTGCTGATTCTCTGAATTATATTGTTATAAGTTAACGACTGTCCTTTGTTTTTGGCAATATGTCCACCATTCGTTCCGCCATATTGGTGCTACTGCCAAGATTTGAAGGTTGGTAATCAAATTACAGTGCGTTAAGATGTTAAAGAATTAAATATGCTCATAGGACGACAGATAAATGTTTACTCATAGTGTCTAAAAAAACAAACATGAAAAGCTTTAAAAATAAATATAACATCACAACAACAAAAAAAGGTTTGCTTGTCATGTCCATCATTCCCAATGACCTACTGCGGTGTTACCTCAACCTTTTATAACACCAACCGTGATTCCGTTACACGCATAAAATATTGCCAAACATCCCTCGTGACGCCTATAATATTTCCCAAACATATCCAAACGTTTCACATTCCATTACACGATAAGGATAAACGCCTATAAACAAACAGATACAAATATTCAGCGAATGTTAAATTATACAAGATCCAAATCGTTGGCATGAGCGGCGCATTAATATTGCGTTTTGAATTCAACTCTCGATATTGTGTGAGTTCGACAAATGTGTTTCTAAAGGTAAACGATCCTTTGTATTGTGAACGCCTCCGCTATTAAGATGTTAGGCTTTATTTATTTTCCTTTGCCCTGGATAGAGCTAAAGTTATGTCTGTCTGTTCTCAGAGTCTTTGTCATAGGCTGTCTTCAAGAAAAAAAAAAGGTGAAATAAAAATATCTCCTGATTTGTTCGATACCATTAGTACCTAATATTGCAATATTTTGCCACTGTTACCAAATGGATGTAAGCTGACATAAATAAAAAATATGCACTAGAAGAACTGTCTCACATTAATTTATTCAATGCGATTATGCAAATGACGATACGATAATTTGGTGGTTTAATTCAGTCGTTCAATCAATCGTTACACCACCACTGAAAAGGTTCTTTAACCCGCTTTGAAAAAAGCACTTTGATTTTCTATCTAATTGGGTTGTATGCATCTGATCTGCCGTGGGTTTACATCGGTCAATGTAAAAGAAAGACAATTAATTCTCCAATCTCAGCGTGCAGCGCATTTGTTTCCTGATTTCCATGTCTTTTCGTGTTACCTCGACTATTTAAATAGGTCCAGAAAATGTTGTGGATATAGCAATATACAGGGTCCATGTATAAATTCGGATAATCGAATGCGGATTCTTATATCAATAGGTAGGCGTTATATTCGAGGAATGTCCATGGATATTCGAGGAATGTAGGTACTTAAGTACGTTTATTGCTCTGTTAGTACCATATACGTAATGTTTAGAATTAATTAAGGAAATTAGCTTTCCAGTACTTTTGTAAAAGAAATCTTGGTACTTTGGAGAAATTTATTTATTTCTAAAGGTATATAAAAAATCTCATTCGAACAGACCTGAAATACAACTAATAAAATCGTATTTGGGGTCAGTCGCCTCGAGGTAAGCCAAGATTCGTCAACCTGGTCTAAGTTGACGGTCATTCAGATGTACCAATCTTCATTGGTGATAAAACGTCCGTGAGGTAAAACTGAATTTAAAAGTATTTATCGAAAATCCTTGAATCAACATAGTTCAGTTTAGTAGTTACCGCACCTAAAAATAAGTAGCATTTAAATATTTTCGGTTTTTATAGCTATTGTTATAAATCCTATTGCAGTTAAAGTATAACAATAGCAATTTTATAATATTTTGATATAGTTAACATCGTCACCTTGCATTGTTGGGGGCGTGGTGGACCATCTCGGCACTTTGTTCGCAAAATATTTTGCAACAGCGCAATTCATAAGCGACAGCGGTTTAATTTATCACTTTAATATCTTTACTATTTCATCCTGTATAAATGTTTTATTTCACGACAGTGAATAAGCTGTATATGTGTGTGTAAATGTACGTGTAAGTATATTGTTTTTGTATGACTCGGTGTCTCAGCCAATACCTAAACCAATACCAATACAAACATGCATGGCTTATCCGCTGTCGTTAGAATAAAACATCTATACATATTTTGAATAGAGTAAATTACAAAACGTAAAATTCACGAAATTAGTAGGTATGTTGTGTACTAGTACACATTTATTGCATACTGCTGGATTTATCGTTTGGGATTTATGCAGATAAAATCGAGTGCTAAATTAGTATTGTTATCTAAATCACATCTAAATCCTGTCACAATATTCCAAATTGCAGGATTATCTCATAGTATCGCCATTTAGCGAATCTATGAAAGTGGGATGATTTTCCACAAACGCAGTTTTCCTTTTATGAAAATTTTCCTACAGTGATTTGAAGTACTTTTAAAACATTTTTGAAATAAAAATTCATTTAAATTGACTTACCTACCTATTTAATAAGTTTTATTACTAACAACTCTTATGTTTTATTTACTAACAAGTTTTGTATATAATATATGTATGTTAGTTTTTAAGGTATGTATCTATGGGCCATTGTTGCCTGACTGTAAAAGATTAAATAAACAATTAAAAAATAAATAAGACAATCATAGATCAATTTAAATCAGACGTTATAATAGATAATAAATACTCTGTAGATGTACCTACTTCCTGAAATTCGTCAGAAAAGGGCCCTTCATAATTTAGTAAATAGGGTCTTATGTTAAGTATTACAGGAAAACCCCATCTAGGTCGGATATTATATATCGTTAGCAATGTCAATAACCCCGGCGTTCCACACATTTCCCGACATTTACTCAATTCGTGGCCATTTATATTTGTTAGGAAAAATATTTGGTCGTCCAATTAACTATCTTTTCAAATAGCCATCAAATTACTATATGTAATAAGGAAAATGTAACAGAAACTGATATATGTATAGGTATGTAGTTATATAGGATGAAACATGAAGTAACTTACTGGAGATTGATAATTACTTTTTAATCACCTTAATTGAAAACACGTCTTAAGGTATGCTTGGTTACTCGTGCACTCGTCACTTTTGCATACTTCGTTTTTGTCAGTATTTAAACTTAAAATAATTTAAAGATGCAGTAATAGTTTCCTTAAGCTTATTCACAAGCTTAGATACGCTCTAAACGTAATTGCTTCTCTAATTAAATTTAGATTTTCGTCTTAATCAAAATCACAAATTACTCTGACATTTCCGATAATTACATTGCATTGTTTGGTAATGTATGCTTCGTTATAGTTACTCAATATGCATATATGTATATAATGTCATATACTGAGCGTGGGCGAACTATTCTAGATGACCAGGAATAGGATAATCTAGCTAGGTATGTATACATATAGCTAGGTATGTATGGTCTTGAAGGAAGCTACGACGTTGATTGAGATTGATATAAACTGGATTAGTGGGTCATTGACTTGTATGTATGTGTGTTTATGTATCATGAATACAGATGAATATTGCTATTGCGTTTTGGTTAGTTGGGGATAACTTGTTAGGGGTTGTTTGTTAAAATTTGAGAAATGATCTGTTACCATGTTTTGTGTAATGAAATAAAATACTAGTTTCATCTTAATAATAATAAAACTGAAAAGTTTGTTTGTTTACTTGAACTCGCTTATCTTAGGAACTACTGGATAGACTGAAAAAAAAATTGTTAGATAAACTATTTATCGAGAAAGCCAGGGCTACTTTTTATCCGGGCGCGAAATTGCTTCCACGGGACGTTGACAGCAGCCCGGGGACCATCTAGTCTAACACTACATTTAGTAGCTAACCTCATTCATCCAACTCTACCTAATATAACCTAATTAAATTATGACATAGTCCTTATTTCAGTACTGCTATGCCATAGACCACGTTCAACTCTGACAAGCACCACAGATCATACATACCACACAGCTGACCTCTCGTAATTTGCGCCCGCCTAAACTACAATACGAGCAAGGTGAGGCAACCTGCGCAAAGGGCAAACTACGCAGATATAAAACGTGAACATCCCTGCGATCCGTATTCCGACGCCGGCGCCGCTATAGACAATATCGACACGAACATCTTGAACACTATGACGAAATTGGTAAGGAATTGTTTTATTACGGCTTTTGTTCAGCTTTTAGTTCGTCGTGAGGGCGGCATTGTTTTGAGGCTTCACCTTTAATGGTCCTGATAAGAGAGTCCTTTAGTAGGTTATCAGATGACTGGTTTGCAGAAATTATGCCTAAATATGGACTTTGGCGGTTTTAGTTTTCGGTGTGGTTTGTTGTGGAACTTTTTTTATGCACGCTTTGGATTAGAGAGGTTTTTAAGTTCGTATATGCACTTGAAAAATAAAAATCGAATTAAGCATAAAATAATAAAAACTAATGCAAGCAAATAACAATTGACAGAAAAAAAAACTTTCACATTCAACTTTCTTCTTCACATATTTTACCTCCTTGATAAGCTGATAAATGTTTAGAAACAGGCTAAATTAATATAATGCAGGACTATACTGATATGTAAAGAAATGATGAATTATTCCCAAAGACATGATGAGTAAGCTGTCCAGAAAATTCTCCTATATTCTAATTTTAGCTATGACGATATAGGGTTATTAATTAAATTGCTATCACTTATACCTTCAGTAAACTTCAGCCCAGATATTAATATCTATGTTTCCTAGTGTCAGCTCGAATTGGGGCCACTTTGGAATAACACTTTAATTTATTGTTCACCATTTAGCCCTAATTTAGCCATTGTTATGTCCTTTGCAATAACTATACTCAATCTCGTACTAACTTTAATAATCCTGAAAAGTAGGTATATAATAATACCTGTGATACCCAATTCATCACAATCCTAACAGACCTTTTTTTTAGCGACGTCAAAAATCATCAAATGACCCCTCCCGCTGGGTTAGCAGCGGTGAGGGAGTGTCAGACTCTTACTGACTAAAAACCGTCGTGTTCCGTCGTAGGCCTTTTATGTACCAGGGCCGCGGTAACTCTTTCGAACAATCCCGCAGCATCCTAACAGACCTCCTCTTTGTATCTTTCAAGTGATAGAATATTGTAAAGTTAGAGAGTAGTTTTTCCTCCTAGACCTAAACGGAATTGAATACAAAGTAAAACGATTTATTCGGGTTTGCGAACCCACAAAAATCGCGTACTCGAAACAATACCTAGTTATCAAACATTATTTTCCGTAACCTCGGTTATCTAACTAACTATCCTTAGACCCAACTTCATTATAAAGAAGAAGAAAGAAAGAAAGAAAATCCATTTATTTCAAACACATGACAATAAACAAACAAAAGCGCTCACATTCGAATTTCAAAATGTTTCAGTTGCTCGTTTGCATAGCAGTGGTAAGCTGCGTACACGCCGCTCGGCTAGACCACCTAGTGCCCACGGGCTACGGCGGCGCCCGCGCAAGCTACGATGCCACGTCCTTCCACTTCGAAAATGTTAACAACGGCGATGGGAACTATCGCTTCAGGTAATGTCAAATTTGTTGCTTAAATGTCTGAATACCGTTTATCTGTAGGAATATCAATTGCTTTTGTTGTTGTGTTGGTTTGTTGTAATTGGATTTGTATGTCTTAAGTGGTTTACAGCTACTATTATGTGGTTGCATAGTGCATAATATGTATACCTGTATAGTAATCGATGCCTCGTTGGTCTAGTGGTCGCAAGCGCGGCTGCTGTGCTCGAGGTCTCGGGTTCGATTCCCGGGTCGGGCCGAAATCGCTTTGTGGGTTTTCTTAAACTTTCACAAAGCAGCCCGTAGTCTGGAAGTTGGTGATTGATTCACCCGTGCATCGGAGAGCACGTAAATGTCGGTCCTGCGCCCGATCTCTTTCCGGTCGTGTCGGATTGCCGTCCCATCGGGTTATGAGAGTGAAGGAATAGGGAGTGCACCTGTGTCTGCGCAAATGCTTGTGCACTATAATATGTCCTGCGCAGCTGGCTGATCTCCTTAAATGAGAACAGCCGCCGTGGCCGAAATCGGCTGTGGACGCCATTATAGTAATCGATGTTATAGACTGTAAATAGAATGCCTAGGTTTAGACACTGAACTTTTAAATTTCTATTCGATCAGTTTTATAAAATTCAACGCTATTTAAAAGGCAGTAACTGAAAAAAGTTAATATTTTCACTTATATAAAAACCTAAACATTTCAGACAAATTAGCGGAGATATTAGATAAGGCTTATACGTACAGATGGCAGTCTAGCCTAAGCCTTATAGCGATCTTCTTGATAATGGCAGATATAGATAGCATTCCTAGGTAACCGTGGGAAACTTTTAACTTATGTGTTATCATTAAAATTCTAGTACACCGCATGCGACTGACGATTTGTGAGAAGTGCCTATAAATTGTGATAGAGAGTTTAATTCAATACCATGTTTTATTGGAAGAGGAGGTTAATGATCTGCAAATTATAAGCAGTATCTTCGTTACACATTTTAAGTTCATAGCTATAGATATACAAAGACTTTATGTACCATTACAAATTTGTAACCTAAAGTTTGAAGTTCCAAAACGAACTTTCCTAACTATTGAAAAAAAAATCGCTTATGGAAAACTACATTACTATAAGTTTACTTGATCTTAGTTTGTACTTTTGATATGGATTAATTGATGTTGTCTTTTGTAGTCCTTTGTAGAGGTATAAAAACAAGGACAGTGGGAACTCTCTCCAATCCTCTATGACAACTCGAATAATATTGTGTTCTCGATTGATGATATATTTACTTACGTCGATTTTAATTTAGAATGATTACATTTCCAGCTACGACACACCAGAAGGCACATCAGCTCACGAGAGTGGCTCCCCTCGGGCCCAGGGTCCCGAAGGACCCGCAGTAACAGCCGAGGGAGGGTTCTCGTTCCGCACCCCTGACGGTCAGCAGGTGTCGCTCACGTACACCGCGGACGAGAATGGCTTCCACCCCACCGGCTCTCATATCCCCACGCCGCCACCCATCCCAGAAGCCATCCTTCGGTCCATTGAGTACAACAGGCAACATCCTTCATCGTGAGTACAAAGAGTATTAGTAGTTACAGCATAGCTTGAGAATGATACAAACCGTAAACCGAATCTTTATATCTTGATGTAGTTTTTCAAAATTTTTGGCAAAATCCACAAAAAATATCACAATTTCATATAAAAGCTAACATAATTTAACAAGATCTAGTTTGAGGACTTTTGGTCTTCTAGCAAAGTACTCGCAATATATCCTCGGAATATATATTGTAGCAGGAATAGGTGCCTTATCGGGGCAAAACGTAACTTTGATATAACATCTTAATCAATGTGTATATTTTCATCCATATGGACCCACAAGGTATGGCAAAGCAATTACGAATAGAAAAGATTTTGTAAATTAACATTTAACCCTACATCTATATATCTATAGGTATATAAATCAAGTATATTTTTCATTTTCAGTGACGGAGGTTCTTATAACGGAGGCGGTCGCAACAACTACTACTGAAAACGCCATAAACTGCCCAGTGCATAAGAATAACGTCGTAAGTGACATTGGTCTTATGCCGTACCTCAAGCCATGGACTGTGATATCAAGATAATGAACAATTACATATAATATGTTGCTATTTATTGAACGGTATATTTTATCTCACTGTTAATTATACTTATGAAAAGATGTACTTTACTAATTAATAAAGAAAGTGATGCTCTGATGTGATAGTTTTTTTTTGTATTATATATTTTGTATGTACTTACGTAGGTATATGTAAGCAGGTATGGTCAACTGCTCTAGTAATGTAATGTTACCAGTATACAAGCTCGGTATCTATACTTTCTATGAGAATGAAATCACACCTTAAAGAAAAGTTGACAAAACACTGCAATGGAAAAAATATAACTTTTGACATAGGTGACGAATAAACACAGTCAACAGATCTGTAGATAGACTTAGGGTCAATTCCCACTGAAAGAGCAGCGGCCGTAAGAGCACGGACAATGTAAGAGCGCGGCGCGGCGCGGCGCCGCGCGGCCCGCCGCGCTCGCGCTCAATCACTTGCATTTACGGCCGCTGCCGGCCGCTGCTCTTTCAGTGGGGATTGAGCCTTATAGAGCAATGTCAAAAAGTAAATATAAGCTTTGTCAGAAGTTACAAACTTCTGACTTATTAGCTACCTACGTATTTATTAGTGAACCCAGAGGGCGATAATACGAAAATGGTAGGTTAGAGTCCTGAAATATGACGTAGGAAGAGATATAGTGATATTCTGTTTTTATAGGCGTAATAAATATTTGCTAGTGTAGTTATAAGACAAAAATTGTGTGTAACCTCTTTTACAAGCAGCAGTTTAGATGAGTTATTTATATAAGACTAGCTGTTTTCCCGCGGTTTCACCCGCGTCCCGGGGGAGCTACTGCCCGCACCGGCATAAAATATAGCCTATTTTACTCGCAGATAATATAGCTTTCTAATGGTGAAAGAATATTTAAAATCGGTCCAGTAGTTTTTGAGTTTATCCATTACAACCAAACAAACAAACAAAGTTTTCCTCTTTATAATATTAGTATAGATAGGTACATTTCATTAAAATTTTCATAAAATCCGCTACCGCTATACAAGTCGTTAGTTCCAGTATCAACTAGGGCCTTTCGGAAACTGTTAGGATTATGAAATACAGGATCTCGGTTCCAGTAGTTTTGGAGAACTAAACTCGTAAACCTGAGACTTTTAGAAGTAAACAACAATGCCCGTGGTAGATCTTTTGCCTAGTTATTTCATTTACTCCTTTCAAAACAGGCACCACGAACGATACTTTGCGCCTGAACCTGTAAGATCATCATAACTCATTAACACGGGTAACCAAGGACAATCACCATCTAGCAACAGAAAATGATAAGCGTTATATTTATTTCTATATCAAAGCTACGAGAATCCAAAAATATCTATATTGACGATTGTTTTCCGATAAATTCGTTGGAGGCTGACAAGCCCGATTCTCAGAAATGATTTTAACACGGACAAATAATAATTTTTGTGCAATGAATTTGTGGAAATTCATATTCTTATGAATTTAGATGCATTTCCGTGATACAAAAACTACCTAAGAATAGAGCTTATAAAACTTTGCTACAAAAGTTGTTCGGCTTCAGTCAAACTTAACCAATTACCCATACCTTCTTTAGAAGACTCCAACCCATTGGCTCTAATGATTGTAATCTTAATGACTGAAATACATAAGTATTGACTTAGAAGTCTACTCATATTCGTGACTGTTTTGTTATCAAGTTCAGGCCGAGCTTAATTTTTCTTAACCCTGGAATTCAACGTAGAATTTTAAAATTATGTTATCAAAAACAGTTGTCAAGGCTAAATTGTTAAGGGTAAATGATAAAACGTGCTGTCTGAGATGCTTTAAATTGCGATACTCGGTGTTTCTTGCAGAAAGAGTACGTAATCTATTTCATATTCCAAAACTGTAACAAAGACTCAATAAAGGTCGCAACAACAAAGAGTGTTGACAGTGTCAGAGTTCAGCTCACACTAGCATTATCGACCTCCTTGCTCATATTTATAACAATGATTACGACGACCCAGCGGGAGGTAGCCTCAATGAAATGCCAAATACCTGTGTCAAGCACTCTTCACACTAGATACGCCCTGGTTCATATCAAGCAAGGTTCTTGAAAGGGTATCATCCATATAAAAAGGCTGCAAATCAAAGAAGAATTATCATTCAAACAGTACCATTCTACGGTTAAGCATCACTGTTCTAAAAAAAATATTTCGACAATCGAAATGGCTGGCCTAAAGGTGAGTTATTTGATCTAGTAATTTCGTTTTGCAATTTGATCTGAAACAATAAATTACTTTTTGTTCTTGAAATGATTTTGGAGAAACAATTCTAATATAAATTAATGTTCTTTTTAGTCTCCATTTTTAGAAAGAAGGTTACAGTTTTCATTTACTCTTTTGTTCCTAGATTGTTTCAACCCTCGCCTTGCTGTCAGCGGTCTCAGCGGGTCACCTGGGCCACTTCCAACCCGCCGCAGGGTACACCGCATTCGGCACTAATGCCTACAGCAGTGCTGCGGTTGCTGCTTCGGCTTCGGCCTACCAGCAGAGCAGGACTTTTGGCGCCCACATACCTATACTGAGTTACGAGAATGTGAACAACGGTGATGGGAACTACAGATATAGGTCAGTATAAAACAAACGTTTAAATAGGATATTATTATTTTATTACGGAAATGTTAGTTATGCTGAACAACACTGGGGTCATCAACTCGTGAAGTTGATTTATGAAAGCTTTTTTTAAAGTGCAGCAGTAAGTTGAGTAGTATCCAAATCCGTCAGTTGGAATTGCCAGAATATTAGCGAGAATTTTATTGAAATATAATAATAAAATAATTTTCCACAGCTACGAGACTGGCAACGGCATCTCAGCTCATGAGAGTGGAGCCCCCCGCGCGCCTGGTCCCGAAGGTCTTGCAGTGACAGCTGAAGGAGGGTTCTCATACCGCGCCCCTGACGGCCAGCAGGTGTCGCTCACGTATACCGCGGACGAGAACGGCTTCCACCCCACCGGCTCCCACATCCCCACCCCGCCTCCCATCCCAGAAGCTATCCTCCGGTCCCTCCAGCTGAACAGGCAACATCCTTCATCGTAAGTTGTAACTTTTTCACTTAAAGTTTATTGCAGAAATCAAGTTTATATTAACATGTACCCTAGATATAGTAAAATATTGGTATCAAAGCTCCTTAATTTTCAGACACGTCATAATGAAAACTATGTACCTAAATGGTGTAAAAAATGTAGTAACCAATATATGCAAAGAAATGGTGTTAACCTATCAATGAGGTCATTCTCTACATGACCTTTTATATTAGAATTCAAACACATCTGTTGCAAGTGGCGTTACCGCCGCTGGCTCTGATTACCCCGTAAGGCATGTGATTGGCATTCTATGCCACATTTGTCAGACTATAAATTCGTTTCACTGTTTTCAGCCTTTCGTTCTCAGAGAATAATATTGAACTTTCTATACCATCTGCTTGCATCACTTGTCTAGAGATCTGAAAAATAAATTAATAGTGTTGCATTAGATGTCTGGTTTTATATGCTACTGCAGTAAACTTATCTCTATACTAGCTTCCGCCAGCGGCTTCGCCCGCGTGGTGTGTTAATAAAAAGTAGCCTATGTGTTAATCCAGGGTATCGCCTATCTACCTACCAAATTTCAATCAAATAGGTCCAGCCGTTTTTGAATGATTGAATAACAAACATACATCCATACATTCTCACAAACTTTCACATTTATAATATAAAATAAAGTAGGATTTTCTAAAATACTTACTTCTGTGACTTTTCAGGAACGACGGTTCATACAACGGTCACTTCAACAACGGTTACCACTACTAAACTTCATCTGCTGACGACAAATAAGATGACCTGAACACGATTGCGGACCACGAATTTCGCCATTCTTTGAATAATTTTAAGAGCATCACTAATTTATTTCAGAGTATAATGTTATTTTTTATGAGCTGTAAATAAAGTACTTAAATACAAGAAATATCTTTTGTTTTCTAAAACACCTTTTCTGAATGATTCATAATTGTTTTCATTTGACTCATACTTATACGTATAGCTTGTTTTCAGTAATCAAATAGGTATAATATGCTTTCAAACCATATTCAATTCATTTCATTCAATCATTCAGGTAAACTGTAACTGAAAATACTTAACAGACATTTTTTTAAAATTATGAATGAATATATTATGTTCCTTTTATTCGTACTTACATCGTTACTCAATAAGGATGCAAAAACTTAAATTATTATCATTGATAGGTTTGAATTGTGACATGATAAAGAAAAGGGAACTGAAGTTAATAAAAATAATTGTTCCTACTACAGATGCAAAATTAATTTAAAAAAATGATTCCTAAACCAGATAAATCGAAGCTCGACTTTTGTCACGTGTATACGTGACTTAAGTTCACAAACTTTCAAAAAAAAAAATCTTTTTTCACCTGCTCCCAGTTCATTTGCAGCTTTGTCCCAAATTCTGAGAACCGATTTCAGTGTAAGAGTACCCGCTCACCAGTTGGCCTAATGGTTGTTGTTTTTTAAAGAAATCGATTCGATAATTTTGTCCTTTTACCACTTTCGGACTGGAAAACTTAAACTATATAACTATTTATTTATTTATTATTCGTTTATTCATTTTAAGACATATTGTTTATATTTTTAAATATTAGATATAATATATTAAAACAATTATATAATAAATAGATATATATATATTAAATAGTCGTGGTGGCCTAGTGGGCAAAGAACCAACCTCTCGAGCATGAGGGCGCGGGTTCGATTCCAGGTCAGGCAAGTACCAATGCAGCTTTTCTAAGTTTGTATGTACTTTCTAAGTATATCTTAGACACCATTGACTGTGTTTCGGATGGCACGTTAAACTGTAGGTCCCGGCTGTCATTGAACATCCTTGGCAGTCGTACGGGTAGTCAGAAGCCAGTAAGTCTGACACCAGTCTAACCAAGGAGTATCGGGTTGCCCGGGTAACTGGGTTGAGGAGGTCAGATAGGCAGTCGCTTCTTATAAAGCACTGGTACTCAGCTGAATCCGGTTAGACTGGAAGCCGACCCCAACATGGTTGGGAAAAAGGCTCGGAGAATGATGATGAATGATAAAATAAATTATTGTGTACTATTACAATCACGTTTTCTTATAAATATATCTTAAGTCTATGCTCCACAAATCGTTTACACGGTTTATCTGCGGAAACGGAACATACGTTTTTTACTGGATCTGACATTTAGCCAATAATAATGTAAAATCTTAAAATACATAAATCTGCTTTTATTTTATTTAAAGGAATGTAAAGGTAAAAAAATGGAAATCTCCTTTGGTACGATATTTGGCAAACATCCTATTGCTACATTTGCATTATGCTGAAGATCTGGATTCGGATTTTCCGTTTAGTCTTTCCGAGCGACAGCGCTGGTGGGCTTGTACGGGCTTCACAAGTGACGGTTTTAGCTGCCTCTCGGAAATGTCGCATATATACGTCCAATTCTGCCACGCGCTGAAAATCCGACTGTGTGAAAGATCTGTAAGTTCTAAAAATATTGAAACGTACTTTAAGCGCTTGTTTTGACATTGATTTCAGCTTCGACTAAACGATACCCTAGTGACATAAAGCTCAAAGTGCTACAATATAAAGGCCAATGCGACCACTGTTCTTTATTATTTCAATCAAGTTCTTTAGTGATTCTGACCAGCTGTATTTACATAATGGAACGTTGACGATTTATTTGACCATCCAACTATCCAAACCAAATAAATACCTAACGTAATCGGAATTAATATACTGAACGAGGTAAAATTAATGTTAATTTGTACTATTTATTTCAAATCTCACAAATTAAAATAGAACGCTAAAATTGTATTTGACGTTTCGAATTTGGAATTCTGTTATTGCAAAGGATAAACAAAGTGTCGATTAGAACAGCGACAGTGTTTTGTTTGTACAATTCAAACTGTTCGTTGAAAATCCGTATAGCATTCTGCAAAAATATTGGAAAGTTGGGCTAGCTCGTGGGGCTCGCTCAAGTTTGGTGCGATGTTCAGTTTTGTGTTTCAGCAGGAATTTACATAATACATAGGTATATTATAGACTAGCTTCTGCCAGCGGTTTCACCCGCATCCCGTGGGAACTACTTCCCGTACCGGAATAAAAAGCCTATAGCCTTCCTCGATAAATGGGCTATCTAACACTGAAAGAAATTTTCAAATCGGACCAGTAGTTCCTGAGATTAGCGCGTTCAAACAAACAAACAAACTCTTCAGCTTTGTAATATTAGTATAGATATATAGTATAGGGGATAGATAGGTAGTAGATATAGGGCATGAACGAAGATTGTTTTTCAAGTAATGAATATGGATAAAACTGATTTAAGATTTATGTTAAATATGTGATGAATTTCTGTTTATAATATGGTGGATATTGCATGACCAAAAAAATATGGAAAACAAAAACATTGTTACATTCTTATAACTTTATTTAAAGCCTATAAAAATAACATTTAATACTGGAATAAATAGCGATGCTTATTAAACAACAAGTTAATGTTAATGCTGTATCGTGTCGTATTCATAGCCGCGGTCAGTCGTCGTTGTCACTCAGTAGTTGTACCCGTGGTGGTAGCGACCGTTGTACGAACCCTCACCGCTGAAAATGAAAATAAAGTGAATATACTTGAAGTGAAGACTGTACTTGGGATAGGTTTGTTAGAGGTAGTTAGAATTCCTCATCGGATAGCATTTACATCCTACTTATAATAATATTATAAATGTGAAAGTTTGTGAGAATGTATAGATGTATGTTTGTTATTCAATCACGCAAAAACGGCTAGACCGATTTGATTGAAATTTGGTATGTAGATAGGTAATACCCTGGATTAACACATAGGCTACTTTTTATCAACACACCACGCGGGCGAAGCCGCTGGCGGAAGCTAGTTTTAAAATAAATGAAGGATTACGGAAAATGGAGTTTATAAATATGTATTGAATCCTTTCTTGTCTTAAGATTCGATTTTGGAACATTCGGTGGTTCCAATAATATAATAAGCGATAACTTACGATGAAGGATGCTGTCTGTTGAACTCAATGGAGCGGAGGATGGCTTCTGGGATGGGTGGCGGAGTGGGGATGTGGGAGCCGGTGGGGTGGAAGCCGTTCTCGTCCGCGGTGTACGTGAGCGACACCTGCTGGCCGTCAGGGGCGCGGTATGAGAACCCTCCCTCAGCTGTTACTGCAAGACCTTCGGGTCCAGGCGCGCGGGGGGCTCCACTCTCATGAGCTGAGATGCCATTGCCAGTTTCGTAGCTGTAATTAAATCAGCATATTTAAAAAGATATCTTATATTAAAAATGAATTTTTGGTTTGTCTCACTAAAACTGGACCGATTTGGCTTATTTTGGTTTTAAAATGTGTGTCTAGGTAAGGTTTAAACGATAAAAAGATTGTTGAGCCAGTTAGAACTCAAATAGTTTTTGACTTAGAAAATAAATAACAAGCTCAGGACGCCTTAAAGTTGGGGAGTTCAACCCAAGATGACGTTTCAAAAGGCTGAACCAGCAATGGACCAATTTTTTAACAAAGAGTTTGCTCACTTGTATCTATAAGTTCCATCTCCATTGTTCACATTCTCATATCTCAGTATGGGGATGTGTGCTCCATAGCCACCAGTGTAAGCTGAAGCCGAACCGGGCGTGTATGCGTTGGCACCGAATGCGTTGTAGCCAGGAGCTTGCAAGTGGCCCAGGTGACCTGCCGACACCACCGACAGCAGTGCAAGGGTTGACACGATCTGGGAATTAAATTTGATTATTGAAGTTATTTTGTAATAAGAGGTATTTTATTAAAACTGTAACTGATGATTAATGAAAAGGATGTAGAAGAATATTATAATAAGACGTCATATTGAATTTTCAAGTCCGAAGTGAGTCTCTTATTATTTAGATACACCTTATTATTACACTTACCTTTAAACCAGCCATTTCTTTAATTGTATTATTTTTTCTATGAGATGCTATTCCTCAGGATGCTATTCACTGAATGATATCTGCTTAGAGTAGCAGTGTTTTTATATTGATGTTACCCTTCCAAGAACCTTGCACGATATCAGTCAGGGCGTATTCAGATTTGTGAAGAGTGTATCAAACATTCGGCATTCCAATGAGGCCACCCCCCGCCGATGCGATGATTGTACCAACACCAAATTCAGACAATGATTTTATTTGACGTTTATGTCAGTCTCAAGGATGGGTCGGTTACACATGTAATTTAGAACTCTGAGGCGAGAGCACAAGGTCAGAGTTCGAATGGCTAGACAGTCGGACGCTATGCATTTGACCTGTAACAAATGTTAGTAGGGATGCTTGATGCATAGGCTAGACCAATTTTTGGCATTTAAAGTATACGTCGAGATGAATTATTGTAAGTGGGGATATACGAGTATAAAGCTATTGACATACAATGTTTTCTTTAATAAAAAGTAAGCAAGTCCTCCAATGTGTTCAGTGCAGTAGCACTATTGGACAAATATTTGTGCTCCTTTGATTTTTTTCTGGATGTTTGGACACGAAACGAATCTGTGTCAGTAAACACAGTACACGAAACAGGAGAAATTCAGTTTAAAATAGCAGTGTGTCTGTGTGTGTGTAATCGGAAAGCCCAGTTTATTTATAACTCATATTTCTAGATGTCTGCCATAGATAACAGCTACTTAGTGCTAAGTATCAACACCTGACGCCACTTAATAGCTTCAGCCGGTTTACTCTCCCTGGGGCACAAAAAAGCATCTCACGTCAGCACCGATCTAACGACCCGATGCTTGCATTTGCAATACGCTTTGCTTAATCACAAACATCGAACTATGTAGAAAACTAATCTAGGATCCCTCGTCTAAATTACAACTAAACGTACGTATAAAGTGTATCTTACAAAATAACAGACTACTGAAGATTAGCCCACAGATACTGTATAATCAGATTACATAATGAGCTGCAATCAACAATGCCTGATGCTCTAGCGGGCGCCATATTCCGCAGAATCGCGCCATTTCACAAGATAAAAACATTTTAATGTGCAGTTTACGGGTATGATCGTTCTGGACCATTTAGGAAATGTTTCTAACAGCGAGAAATTTACAAAATATTCACGTATCCATTTCGAGAAGTGTGCAATCTCTTAATTTACTATTGTACGCACCGCTGTGAAGGAGGTATCTACTTATTTATGCAAAAAAATGCGAATGAGTTGCTATGTAAATATTTTTGGTATATTCGGTTGTAGCTTAATTTTCTAATTAAACATATTTTTACTAAGCAATATATGGGTCGATTGTGAAGCTTAGATAATTTGCTGTTATTTTATCTTCGACTTTCTCACTAACCTTCCATCCTCCATAGCGATCGCATTTAAAAACTATGCCAAAAAAAGGACTTAGGCCTAAAACACCATCTAAGAATGTATGTATATATCATATATAGTCCTCCTTATCGATTTCGACAACGGCGACCCATGGCAAATTCACCTCCTAGCGTGAGCCCTGAATCTAAGAATATGATACTATTGAAATGCTATATTGTTTAAAAGCTAAAAAGTTTTTAGAACTTTAATCACTTTGGTCCTATTTTAAGGATTTGATCCAAATAAGTATTCTTGGCTAAAATCATAAACAAACTTTTCGCGCCATTGAACTTTCCATCGTGAAAGTAAAATAAGTACTTTTCTTGCTTTCAATGAAAGTTTGTAATTTTAATTCAGGTTAAATTATTAGGACAGCCTTTTGCAAGATTTTTTAAAATGTTGTTGTTTTGGGAATTCGGAATTGGGAATGGTTCCACATTCATACAGAAATAAATCTGTACTAAAAAAAAACAAAATCAAAAGTCATTTATTCAAAGTAGGCTGAAAATCAGCACTTTTTGAACGTCTACAAAAGACAGCCCCCAAAACGCCCGCCCTTCACCACTTCCTATGTGTTTTACTTGTTTCATATGTAGTTTTTGTGAGGAGATTGGAACTCAATTAAAATTTCCAACAGTTCGCTACTTTTTCGTAAAGCCATGTATTCACTGAGAAACAATTGTTTATAAACACTGTTTCATAAACAAAATCTACGTGTTTCTGAAATAAAATTATTTGTTTCAGAAACACGTAGATTTTGTTTCTTGTATCTGTAAACACTACGTGTTTATCCAATGTTTCGGTGCTCCCCACATGCGGCGGGGAGCACAGAAACAAATCAGTTGCACAACAGGTGTATACAAGTGTGGACGCGTGTTTCATTTGTTTATAAACGCCAAATAAATGTCTTCTTAGCAAGTAATTTCTGACCCACCATCTTTTTCTTTTCTTTTTACTAGAAATGGACTTATGCAAATAAATGTAGGCACCACACAACACTACTTCCTCGGGCGACATATTGTAAACATCTGACGATGTGGACGGCAGAGTTTCCGAAACATTGTTGCTGTAAACATCTACGTGATGTTTCAGAAACTGGTATCTGAAACATTGTTTCCCAGTGAATACATGGCGTGAGCTTTCAATATACTTTCGACACTTGGACGGATCGAAACGATTGTTCTGAAAACTATTCCTACCTAGTTCGTATGTTCAAATACAGATGTCGTTATTTTGTGTCAAATATTTGGATGGCTTGAATTTTCCGCCCACAATAAATAAATTATATTATTTTTTACAAGCTGGTTACCAGTTCTTCAGTAATTAACTAGCTTCGCTTGTTCACTGAAATTAGATAAAAACTGCGTTCACAACCATTTGCTACTGATTTCTTATCGCAACAATATCCAAATTAAAGGTTTTTTAGTATATATACCTACCTATAACTCGCAAAGTAATTAATAACAAAAAAAATAAATTTTATTAATTGAAGAAAGTGCACTCGAATGTTGGTGTTTTTCTTTAATAAAGTCTCTATTGTTCATTTTCAGTTCAACAAAAACACATAATATCAATACTAGTTAATCAATAATTTCATTTTATGAGCAAAGTGAAAACAGTAATCCTATTTGGATGGTTTTCCATTCCAAGAAATCATGAAAATGGGTCAGCATTATAATGGGTTCATAAACTATTATTAGGCGCTTTCTATGAAATTACCTATTGTTATATTTACGACTTAACTAGAAATTGCCAATAGATTTCCAAATTTTATACCGATCCTGAAATATAATTTTCCAAACATAATAGAGGTAGATAGTGGATAAACCACTGTTATCTGACAATGGCTAATAGTATTAAAGATATAGTCGTTTTAGGACTTGTAATAAATCTAGATTATCTAAACTCTTAACCTTCTTGCGTTAAGTGTGACATTTATGTTATAATTGTGGTAAAATATAGCTTTTAAACTGGTACACTGAATTTAAAGTAAGACAGTTTTAGTACTAAAGTGAGAGGCTTCTTGTTCGACCTATTTGCTTATGCAAAATGAACTTTAAGGTAACATACTTTCAATTTAAATGGTGAGTACTACACCTTATTAACAGCTAGAAAAACAATACCTACCTTATTCTGGAAAATAATGTTGAGAAAACTTAATTCATGGGCATTACCTATACCTACAACGAGATAAAGACACGGGAGAAGCTAATCGTTTAAAAAGTCGTAATTTGAAGTATTTTAACCCAACTGTACATATTTACTACATAAAGTATGTTAATAACATTACCCATTATCTATTTCAATAACAAGTACGGCCAATGGACATATAGATACTCAAAGTATACACCAATTCACACACGAATAAAATATCTCTGAATACGACTGAAATAGTCAGCATATCAGGTTCATTCATAGATGTTTGATTCATATTTGAATCGGTATCATATCACCTGTTGATTTTCAATACGCTGGCAGCGAGGGGTGAAGTGTCGCTCGCTTCATTCAATCGGGTAGCTTAGACTTGAACCCTTGACCTTTCGCATTATGGAGTAAAGTAGGTTACTATTGATTTATTATGATATTTTTTTCTTGACGATTTGTGTAACCTGTACTGTTTATAGTAAACACAATTGTTTTGAATGGTTTGAAATGCCTCAACCCTATTATAGACGAAATTCTTGTAAATTACTGGAAAAATAGTTAAGGAATTGCTTGTCATTTACAAACAAAAGAAACCAAAACAATTCACATAAACATACGTTTATTCATACACCATGCCTATTTACATTGACAGACTACAATTATTTACTAAATAAATAAACAGTGCGAGTTTCGTCGTGGTATCACAGTCCTCCCCGGTTCAGCAGTCATTATCGTCGGTCCGATGTCTCATTAGCTAAAATAGCTTTGAAATCGCAGGCAAATGCACTACATGTAATTGCGGTCAAGCGACCCTTCTAAAGGCGACCTTTAACATTCCTTACACGAGTTTTCATATCATCCATTGGCTACTTTCAATAGTAACTGTGGCTTTTGTGAGCCTTTTCTGCTGGTCATCATATGCGACCTTTCAAATCGATTATATTCTTGCATACAGGTCTGTCACAAACACTATTCTTCTTTTCAATTCCAGCTTACTTCGAATCCAATTCGAGACGGCAACGTCGTCTACTTTTGTACATTTATAATCCCTTATACTATTGCGAAGGCTAGTGGTATGCCTTCCTGCGTTTGCTTGCGAGTTCTAAGGTTAGCTGAGTGAGTTGTGAGTGAGATCAGTAGTGGTAGCCGTTTCCATTCCCGCCTGAGCCGGATCCCTTTCCGGAACCGCCACCGCCGCCGCCGCCATTGTAAGAGCCCTCACTGAAAATAGAAAAAAAAAACAATAGAATTAGTCTGTGCTAAAGGTCGCGTGCTTTTATTACTGAAGTACTCTTGCAATGGTGCACGTGTACTATGTGAGGTTTATATCACGCTCGGAAAATCATTTTTTTATAACACTGCATACTGCAAACTATTTGTCGGCCAATAGATTGATGGGTCACTTAAATCAGTATTCAGATGAATGGCATACATTACAACAATCAGTTACTAAGCGGACAAAAATTTTGATTGTATTCAGGATTTCCGTCAAAATAAATTACCTACCAGTCAACAATCGGGCCAACTATCTCTGTGCTCTTAAAGTTTGTTAATTCTTCTGTTTATTGAAGGTGCAATAACATAATGACGTTTACTACATGCACTAATAAAAACAAGAACTGAATACATCGACTGACGTTGCGGTAGTAAGTTTTTTTCAATGGCAGCGCTTCGACCATTCATTCTATTTTAAAGACGGAACTTTCGAGTCCAGTGAAGTTTCGTAGCCCTTGCCAAAGTTATAGGAGTTTCTTTGTAACTGATAGAGCCTTAGTTCTTATTACAGAAGTTAGTCGTCCTTTGTTAAATAGCCTTTTGTTATAAAAAAGTACGTATCTTCATTTATGACAAGAAAACGCGTAACTTTTTTTTTGCGATACTTTAGATGAATTTATATTAGAGTTAAGTCTTAAATTCTTCGTTAATTACTCAACACATTATAGGCATACTGTTATTCATTAAGGTGATTATTTCAACTGCAGCATATTAAGCACAACTATAAGTTTTCTTTCTCCATTTCGGAGAACCACCGAGTATGCGGATTTGTGCTCGGAGCTACACGAGCGAGCAAAATACTTACTTAGAACAAAAAGCATTTCCTATACAAGCCATTAGACTTAGCAACGTGATTAAAGACTACTTACGACGAGGGGTTTTGCTTGTTGAACTCAATGGAGCGGAGGATCTCTTCGGGGATTGGCGGAGGGGTGGGGAGGTGGGGTCCTACGGGATGGAAGCCGTTCTCGTCTGCGGTGTAGGTGAGGGAGATCTGCTGGCCGTCAGGAGTCTTGAAGGAGAAGCCGCCTTCGGCTGTGACTGCGAGGCCTTCGGGGCCCTGAGCACGCGGGGCCCCGCTCTCGTGCGCTGATATGCCGTTGCCGGTTTCGTAGCTGAAAAATGACGAGGTTACAATTAACATTTTTATGTACATACATGAGCTTTTATAATCGCTTTGCGTTGGCAATCGAGTTGTCAGCGTTTTATGCGCTTATAGTTTGCAGTGAAGTGTTGTTAATGAAATCGGTGAAACCTTAGAGCAATAACTAATGGATTAGTCCCTAGCATTAAATGCTAGAGAGATCTTATGTATAATTCCTTGAGGCGCTTTAAAGATTTATGGGTCTTTGTGCTATCGGAAATATTGAGGTTAAACTTTCGTATTGATTTGCACTTGCCTTAAAAGTAAAATCAGTTAGATAGAAATCTGAATAGTTATAATAAATATTTTATCAGATTCAGTCTTGGTTACGGAGATTTATGTCAATAATTTTGTTTTGGAAAGCAATTTTAGACTTCGGGTAGACAGAGAAAAGAGCAGGCGCAATAAATTAGGTTCTGCCTATAAAGCTTTAAATACATTGGCGCCGACATTATCTGCTAATACGATACGATCGGACGACAACCGAACCATCTTGCAACTGATCTTCCCCTTCTACTACAACATGCTCATATAAGTCTGAAGAATCATACTCGAAATGGTAAGTTCCATCGCCGTTGTTGACATTCTCGAACTTGGTGATCGGTATCTGGTTGCCGCCGCCGCTGCCACCGCCAAAAGATCCTGATCCTCCTCCGAATCCCCCTCCTGAGCCACCGCCGGCTCCTCCGCCGAAGCCACTCCCAGCACCCCCGCCCGAGCCCCCCCCGGTCCCTCCGCCCAAACCACCATTGCCGAAGCCACCACCACCACCGCCACCGGGCCTTGGTGGCAAGTACTGAGGCTCAAGACGTCCACATGATCCGACCGCTATCAGCGCCAAAGAGAAGATCAACTGAAAATAATATTAATTCTATATTAATTGGTGGGAGTTCGTGTCGTTAAAATATTGTGTTGGTAATTTTGGTTATATTATGCTGCAATGGCGGATTCAGATTGGTAACGCATTAATGTTTAAATAAAGTTTTGTGGTTTAATTTAAAGTACTGTTTAGAACTATGTGGAACATAAAATTTTCACTTTTAACAAAATATTCACTTGATTTTGAAAGAAAGTAATGATTAAGTAGCTGTATTATTAATTGTCTTTTTTTTATGAGCTGCTTAACCCCATGACCGCATAATCCCCCGGGATGTTTAAGTCAAAAGGGCTCGTCAATTAATTACTTGGGGTTGAATCCAGAAAAAAATATTTAATCAGGGAGTATCGAGGAATTACCGTTACAAACATAAGCACCGTGACTTCATGGACTTACCAGTGAAGTAGTCATGTCGTGTTTAGTTTGTACCAGTGGACAGGCGCTGTTTGCTGTTCAGCTGTCTGCTGAATACTGTTTGCGAGGATGTGCCTCGTTTTATATTGCTCCGATTCGCCCTTTCTCGGTTGCTTCACCTTGTGCGTGCTCCGCCGATATCGCGAGAGCATCCGCGCCTCGTTGCCCCACGCCTAGCTCACAAACATTTAGTTAACCTGGAATTCCCTATACGGATGTTTTCCTTCACGAAATCCAATTTCGATTTCCCCTAAGGGGTTCACATAAATCTAGCTTCCTCCACGTGCATATATGGGTCATTATTGTGTGCTAACTCGTTTCGCCACCCACTACTTGGCACTTGCGAAAGCTTACAACTTCATGATTAAGTTGCGTTAGCTATTTCCATTAAAGTTTTCTTAATGATGCATATTGGACTAATACATATATGATGTGTGAGGCTTCTAATAAGTTTGATCGACTGCATGTTAACATGGGAAAATGTGTTATGCCACGATTTATGTCGAACGTCATAATGTGCCGATAAACTGTGTGATCCACGATACTCTAACATTTCTATGTTCTGCATACAAATGCTTGTGTATCTGTGAGCTTAGATCTAGTTCCCAGTTAAACTTGACTGCGATGCAAACAAACATTCCTTTGGATGAACTTAACTTTTGCAATAAGGACTGCAGGCGCAAAGTTAATGCCTTATCTGATTGTCAAGTCTATAAAACTTGTTTAATGAATCCAGTGTCTTGCCTTCATCTTCATTATGTCTCTATTATTTTCTTTGAAAGCTTTTCTTAGTTGATAAACTGTATTCTTAACTTTGTAGAGGTAGGTAATTAATAAGATATCACCAGCTCCTGCTTGCCGTCTTAAGTTAGTCCTACAACAATAATAATTCCTGTAACTAATTTATAAAGCCGACAATTGTAGGCAGTAGCCACTGCCAGCAATTTCACAGTCCAAGAACTAATTAAGAATGCTTTTACGTAAAATAATTCACCTATCAAACGTAGAAAACCAGTAGCTCGATAAGTAAAGTATTGTTGTGTATTATTTATTGCCTGTAATAAAATACCATATCGTAATTCAATAGCCATAAAATTAAAACTCAATAATTCAGCTATAATGTTCACCCGCGCTAAGTCTAGCGAACTTTAAGCTCAGCTGTACCTTGATTCCCATTTCCCAATAAATGAAAGTATTCATTGTTGGTTTTGCCGATGGGAACTTTCAATTTCAAACTAGTGGGTGGTAAAACGTTGGTTTTGTGTAAATGTCACATAGCATTGAAGTTCGAGTCCGTGACCGCTGCGCGCATGCGCTCCTCTCGCGTCAACGACTATTACTTGAAAATGATCTTGTTCCGATCCCGCAGTGCAGTCGGTAGCGTCTTGTGAAATAATTACCTTTTTTGTATACAATGTGAAATAAATGACAAGGATTATTATAATAGGTCCTGCAAGTAGGTTCTTTTGTATATTACGAGTGTTTTAGTATCAAATTACCTTCATGACTTTCGAAGCTTAATAAACATGTGATTAGTGAGCTATTTCAATTTAATGTTCAACAGTTTTCACCTTCAGTTTTTACATACAATTAAGACTTTGTCTTAGATGATCTTCTATGTTTTTAAACGTGACAAAATTGTGTCTGTAGGTCTATCTTTCTGTCTTTGAATAAATGCTATCCAAAAGATGAGTCCAGGAATGAATTTCCGCAGGTAAAACTATGAGAAACAGCAAGTCTACATTATATAAAGGTGCACAAAATGTAAATTGAAATTGATTTTAACTGAGAATTTCTATGTTGCTTACTACGTGATTACAGTACAGTTAAACGCTACGCTGTCTAGGTTATAATTTTATTATTAATTGGATATCGTGACCAGGCGCCGGCTAAACGAAGCTAAACATGATAGATTATGATGAGGATTCCAGCTTACTAATTAACGTGACATAATAGATGACTTATATGATGAAGCCTGGGAATCAATCTTGGGGTACAACTTTTGGTAAATCATATTTTACGTCTTTATATTAAAGGGGAGTTTTAGGGCCTGCTGTGTTCTGTTATTTATTGATTCAGGAGCACTAGGAATACGAGGAGTCTTATCTTACGGGTAACCTAAGAAGATCTCATCGTCATCAGCTTCCTTGTTTTTTCACAGAAGATTGAGTGTGTCCTTCTAGGCTTCATCTCAGTGAAGAGTTAGAGAAGCATCTTCTTTATCACACTTGCTTCGACAGTACCTAACTAAAAATATATAAAAAAATCTTTTGTGGGTCCCCAATTGAGCTCTGGGCCACACAAATAGATATTAATTGAAAAATCCTGTTGATGGTATCAACAAACCATTAACTCGGTGATACTTAGGTACCTATTATTTCCAACAAGACTTAGGTACGGAAAATAATAATTGTTTGACCAAATAGCCTTAGGTTGTGATTCACCTATTGAATCATAAGTACCTGAAAATGGTCGAGCGTCTAATATCGGCGAGATAATAGGATCGGCCTCGATCATCGACATGATCTGTTATAGAATATGATGGACTATGATTGACGAAGTGGGAAACTAGCGAGGTTATACTTACCATGCAGGACTTATTTATGTACAAAAATAATATTGCATGTTAAAATATTGTCTGCACATTACTGAAAGATGAGGCGAGACTGCGGGGTGAGATAAATCTGTCAACATCGTTCGCCATGAAAGTAAGAACCAACTAGAAAGAAAGTAGTCCAAGTGGTTTGCTTTTACGATAGCTAAGAACTGAAAACCGAATGCCATATATCAACGAGTAATAATTATTACTTTCATATATATATACTATTACAATAAAAACCTCTCTTTAGAACAACATCAAAATAAAAGCTCAATCGATTAAAGGTCTCAAATATGTCTTGCAGATACAATCGTTGAAACCGATAGAACATAAAATATTAGGTTCATCATTACATCTTATCGTATTGTAATATATCATTTTGTGGAGTCTATGAAATATCCATGGAGAACCAAATGACTAACAGAGGTGCCATAACGGAAAATTTCCCAAGAAAGTAGCGCGCCAAAATGCGGGTGTGCGGGGGACGACGAACGTTACTGTTTTCGCCCTTATACACCTTACTTGGACCCGATCATTTGTTGTAACACCAAAAACGTTGACAGATGTCTCAAAGAACCAGAACGCCTTGTTAGTTCATTCGTAAGTGGTCGTTTTGGTCATGTCCACCGTACGTATTTCACCTAGACGAAGGCGCCTGACCTACCTGCATTATGGTATCTCCGCTCATCTTTCCTTGCTCCGTGGAAATATCTGAGGTGAGCGGGTTGCATCGCTCGCGGCTGCTCACTACTTGTGCACTTCTGCGATCTTTAAATGTAATGTGAAATATCTAATATCAATCGATATGTTGTTGTTATATTATCTATATGGGTTAATTATAGTTCTTTTGATTAGCAACTGCATGTATTAACATTTTCAAATGACCCCTCCAATTGGGGGTGCAGCGGGAGGTGTCATCTTTTACCTTAAAGGAGATGGCTTTTTCATATAGAGGTAAAAAAAAAGAATCTTCAGCAATGAAATGTTTACCAATGGGTTCATTATGATAGACCTTTGGTGGTGCCAAAAAGACCTGCCTGAAATCCATGGGGTATAGAAGCTATATCATATTATGACAAAAATAAGTTATGTTGAATTTATGTTGATTTTAAAGATTATTTAATAAGGTACACCTACCCTTTACAAGCCAATAGTAATATCCCCATAGTTACAGAGTTGGCCTGGCGATTAATAGGTCTTGTATTTAACCATTCCAGATACGATTCAGCACCGACCTTACCTACTTGGAGAGGTTTCGCAGTTATACGCAACCTTCACAACTGGGTATGAAACATTTTTGGAGAAATTGTCTATGAAAATCGCGCCATGTGACATTGCGCATTACAAATATAACAAATAACTTAGCGATGCAAAACGGTCCAATCACGAGTCTGCATTCAACTTCTATGAAACAGTAAAAGTAAACTTTTCTGTGAACTAAAATCATGATCGAAAAATGTTGTAAAAAGAGAACCCCATGGTTTTTAGGTGATTTGAAATATTTTTTTCTATCCTCACATTATACTGAATCCAATCATAGATATGAAGTTTCTGTCGACTCTGGGTGTTTTTTTGGCCATCTCCTTTGACAAAATATAGGTCTCTATGTCTTTCCATACTCACATACGTCTTTTGTACTACATCAAATACCTATAAATTTGATTTGATGATGAACAGATTAGCAGGTAACGTCAGCATCATCATATCAGCCAATTGCCTTGCACTGCTGAACGCAGGCCTTGTAGATTAATACATAGGTTTGTATATCTCTGTTAAAATAATGGACTCACTATACCTAAGTAAGTCTCTAATATATTCCGTCGGCAGTTACACGGGCATAAATAAACCGATATGATCGGAATCACAGATGACATTCCCAGATCCAATAAACCTAGATCAAAATAAAATAAAAATAAGAACACAAGACAATCGGGTAATCGGAGACTTACACCGCTCGGCTCGATCAAGCGTGCCTCCGAGAATGCAATCACCGATGCACTCGACGGGACGAATTATATTTCAAATAATAATCTGTATTATATTTTAATTAGTTAACTAGGATTCCTGAATTTGTAATCGTAGTTACATTGTAAATGAATTAGCCAATTAGTAAGTTTGTAAAAACGAGTTTTATGTTAGTTTTAAGTAGCACCCCAGATTTTTTAGTTTAGCAGCGCTAGGATAATCCAGTTTGTAGGGGACTTGAAAATAAATGGAAACATCTGTTTCTCGTGTAAAACAGAGACCTTTCGAGAAAAGTAAGCGGGATTTGCACATAAAATTTTAATTTTAGCAATAATCTTGTGGAAATGACGAGAACATTTTCTAAGCCGTAAAGACATCATAGAACGTTAAACCCTGTGATTGTAATCCGTCAGTCGCTGGGAACGTTATTGTAATTTCGTTGTATTGTATCTCCGCAGCTTCCTTTAAGGGTAAACTCACAATTAAACGTTGATTGGCAAAAAGACAGCCGCACTGAGACAATGGAATTCTATTATCATATGATCGCTGGCTTGCGATTACTGATATCAAACGATTTTAATTACTTTCCAGAATGTTCGCAAAAACAAGCTCTTGTATAGAATTGTTAATTAATATACAAGTACTTTTATATGTTCTGGTTCCTGTTGAGTCGTTGACTGTTGTACCTTTTTAAGAGCTATTGAAATTAATTGGCAATCTACCACTGATCAAAGTAGATAATTTAACTATCACTTGTTAACGACAGATTTTGAAATAAAGTTTGGAAAACTACTATCCGGTAAACAACTGGGAAATTGAATTTGAATATTGTTAAAACTTTTTTCAAATTCAATAAAAGTTGCAAAATCAATAGCCTGTTGATATTTCGCTCACCTAGCAGTATAATGGCACATTTACAAAAAAAAGCGAAATTGGGTTTTTACAGCCTAAATGTTTAAAAGTGTATAATTTATAAAGTGGTAAAACGGCACGGCGTTAGTTGTCCAAAACCATAAAATCTAAGATAAAATATAAATGAAGTCATAACCTCGTTTCAAACGTTTGCAAAATCTTTGACCCTCATTTCTGTAAAATAAGAAAAAAGTAGATGTGTCATTATACTGCTAGGTGAGCGATTTTATGATTTTTTTGTTATTTGAGGTTTATCTTTTGGGAATATAACAGATTTTTATTACCGTGCAATTTTATGGAAATAAAATAAAAGAAATCTATGTCGTCAGAGGGAATAGGCTTTATTCATCATTCCCTGGAATTCATAAAAAGTTTTCATTTGATTGTTCCGATATATTTTCACATCGGAACCATTCAAGAAGGGTCGGAAATACGCATGTTTTTTTAGACAAGTGATTTTATGTGTATGACCTCTTGGGATCTTGTTCCCGAATAGTCCGACCTTTTTCCATTCACAGTTGTAACCTCAATGATATTCCAAATTCAAATAAAAGTTAGCTTTATTGTTTTACTTTTAAGGTTTACTAAAATATTATAATAATTTCCCTTTCAATGTTTATCTTACAACCACATTCCTAAGTGAGATATCCCAATGTCTTTTCTATGCAAATCGCATTAACTTGCCGGTCTCTTGTCGGCTTTTGACGACCAGCCTAATCTGCGGCCAAATGAAAAATTAAAAATGTAATACCTCATTTCATGGTCGACCTCATTGCAAAAATGAAAATATAAGCAGCGAAAGTATGCATTATAATGGCTGAAAACTTTTTCACTCGACCCGAACACACACTTAATTTAACTTTGCTGCTGTTTTTGGAAAAGCTGAGTATGTAAAATTTATCAAAATATGTAAATAGACATAGCTTTAGTACGAACTTGTAGTTTCAGAGCAACTACATTCTAATTTTCCTCCTCCCAAAGTGAGAGTGTTAATCATAGTTTTAAGGACTGACACCAACTACAGCTTAATACTTATTTTATTTGGCGACGGACATTAATTAGCAAAGTAATCATCATTTAGCTTAGTAAAACGTAATTATGTCTTCATATGAAATGTGGGCCTCGTAAAATGTACACATTATCCTCCGAGCCTTTTTCCCAACTATGTCGGGGTCGGCTTCCAGTCTAACCTGATTCAGCTAAGTACCAGTGCTTTACAAGAAGCGACTGCCTATTTGACCTCCTCAACCCAGTTACCCGGGCAACCCGATACCCCTTGGTTAGACTGGTGTCAGACTTACTGGCTTCTGACTACCCGTAACGACTGCCAAGGATGTTCAATGACAATGACAACAATGACCACCTACCATCCGAAACACAGTCATTGGTGTCTAAGATATACTTAGAAAAGTTAGTACAAACTTTGAAAAGTTGCATTGGTACTTGCCTGACCTGGAATCGAACCCGCGCCCTCATACTCGAGAGGTTGGTTCTTTGCCCACTAGGCCACCACGACGTCGTAAAATGTAAGTACACAATAGCATAATAATTTGTGGGCAGGTATGAAGATAATAATGTTAGCCTATGTTGAAGAATCTTGTTAGATGGACCGAAATTGATGTTTTTCCTTTCCCTAATCAATGTGAACAGGCTGTAAATGTTTCATACATGCATTCCAATATACACCAACATTCTCTGAAATAGGTGTTTCTATATATTTACCTATATACAACCCGGATAGTTACTAAAGCTAAAACACATTTCCGAAGTTTAGGCTATTACTGAGAAATTCTCGAAGCTTGAAGTTTGGGCTTCGATCGGCGATCTATTCCAGAACAATATGGCTATCGGCCAATAGGTAGGTATAGGTAGGGTATTGATGGTTAACTTTACATAGATACTCATGTATCATGGTTTATCATAAAACTTACATATTTTTCCATGTATAGTGCAAATTACTGAGATAGATCTGATACGTGAGACCCAAGAGCCGTGGTCATATGAATTTTAAGTCATATGCAGCAAGTTGCAGCTCAATTTGAATATTTTAGACACACAAGGTGATTGCCATCTGCAGTCTATCAACCTACCCTTATCGGTAATGCAATCTTGTATCTAAATAAAAATTTGCTAGCTATTTACTTAATCTTTATATTTTCTACAATCAACCGTACCCAGTCAAATTCTTTAACATTGTTGTCTTTTACAAACATCTTTATTTTTTCTACCAGCCATTTTATAGGTCTACAACAATGAATTACTATTTAAATAACATTTAATTATACATGCGTGCTAATGTTTATTTATGATTATTTCTTAGATCAAGTGGAAATTAAAAGGATATTGATTAAGTTAGTATTCTGCTCAAGTCGTTTTAATTAACTTAAGGTCATTTATAATTTAAACGCAATTTATTTGTATTATACATTAGAGCATTAGGCCCAGCGATTGACATCAGTAGGTACTAAAACTTCTCTAGGCATAGCCATATTAATTGTAATGAATAGTAATCTAAATATTGTACAGTATTTAAAAGCTTTATAAAAGAAAATTACAAGTAGATACTCCCATATTTATCAGGATAATTTTTGGGCACGAGGTTTCAGCAGTCATTACTCGAAACAGATTAGCTTCCCACGCCCTGAAACGAAGAACCGTAAAAATTCACGTTTCACCTTGTACAGGATAGACTGAAAGCAAGGAACGCGTGGGCGAGAGAACAGAAGTGGTAAGTAGTTTACTGAAAATCTCTTGTTTACATAATATGCAGTGAAAGCTTGTTTAGAGTGTAAACATGTTTTTTAAGACCTAGCAGCCATTTTTTAGTAACTCCTAGGTAACATGATATGGGACAACTTTTAAAATCAACTGTTCTGTTCAGCTAAAGTAAAAAAAAATACGTTGAATAAAAATCTTAATGTAAATAAAGTCACGTTAACGTAAATTCAAGATTTCAACCTCAGATTTCAAAAATAATTCCAAATACGACAGCAGAATTCCATTGAACAAAAACAAATAACCTCAAATAACATAGAATTACATAAACATTTGTGTACTTTTGAGAATACTACTTTTATTTTTTCGCTTCAAACTTTTATTGTTTTACAAATACCAAGGGACGATTGCTTCTTTGTTTGCATCGCTATAAAGTTAATGAAATCGAAATAAAAGCAATTCTTACTTACCGCAGCCTCCTTGAACTTTCGATAGTCACGGAATGGGATATCTCTGTACAAATTAGTATTTAATATCCACAAAATGCGATTCAATACTTCGACATATTGTGTTTTTGATGCCGATGTTGGTATGATGCTTTTTATGCTGGCTTGATGCCAAGTTTTAGCGAGCATTCATCAGCATTCTAGACTTGCTTGTTAATTAATTTGATATAGACAACTTATAGGTATATAAGTGCTCTCATGTTATTATACCAATGGTTGACTGGCACGGGGTGCATTTCAAAAACCAAAACATCGAGGGTATTGGCGTCAGTTAATATCATCAGCTCTCCATATAATAATTTAGAAATAGTAGGTAATTTACTCTGGTTTTTTAACCGACTTCCCAAAAAGGAGGAGGTTCTCAATTCGTCGGGATCTTTTTTTTTTTATTTTTTTTTTTTATTTTTTATGTATGTTCACCGATTACTCGAAGACGCCTGGACCGATTTGCAAAATTTTTTTTTTGTTGGATAGGGTATACCTTCCAGGTGGTCCCATAATCACCAGGTCAGGATCTGATGGTGGAAACCCTGAGAAATCGAGGGCAACTTTCGAAAATTGTATTCGTGCATAGGTTAAAAACTTAACAATGAGGTGTATGTCTGATAACACTATGCAACAGTGAAGGTTTGGAGCTGACCTGATGATGGAGACGAGAGAAGGTCGAGGGAACTCGACAACTGAATATGTAAACTACATCGTGTTTGGGCTTATATTATTTGTATTGACGAGACCTTTGCAACTGTGAAGGTTTGGAGCTGACCTGATGATGGAGACTGGTGAAGGTCGAGGGAACTCGACAACTGAATATGTAAAGTACCTCGTGTTTGGGCTTATATTATTCGTATTGATGAGAACTTTCCACAAATGCGGATAGTGACAACTATGCTTGTCACTGAAAAGCCAAAAATAAAAAACTTTTTACAAAAAAATAAAACCGACTCCCAAAAACACTGAAAAGCAAAAAAAAACTATTCTTAGGTGCATCGGCCTAGAAGTCGGTGGCGTATAAACTCTGTAACATCCATTAGACACTGACTTCTAGGCCGATGCACCTAAGAATAGTTTTTTTTTGCTTTTCAGTGTTTTTGGGAGTCGGTTTTATTTTTTTGTAAAAAGTTTTTTAAATGGTCATGAACAACAAACTTGAGTTATCAGACCTCCTTGCATAGTTGCCTGATGTTTGCAGATCATAAAAATGTCACAGTTACTGAGCTGTCAAGTTTGGGTGTCATGTAATTTAAATAATCGTGTAATTGGTATTATAGAAATTTTTCTTAGAAGTTTACATTTTCATATAAAAGTATACTAAAATGTTAATACCGACGTGTTTGATAAAACTCTGTGAGTTGGTAAGTGCTTCGAGCCTAAGTCAACTTGAGCCCAAATGTGCTTTTTCCATACTTGCATGTCCTTTACACGGACTAACTTTCGAATATAAGTGTATTGAACTTGAACTACGGTTACAAAATAATTAGAAACAGAGAGTTGGAGCAGGTATTAGCATATTCAATATGTCATCAAAGGAAAGCTTTGGCGGTCTGCCTCGGGGAGTTTATAAATGCAGTCCCTCGGACAACTATTTTAGTACTAGCATTTTAATTTTAGTCAGAGTCTTGAAATAACTCTTTGTCGATTTTGTTCAACATTCATTTCATTTTTGTTTCATTTTTAAAAAACCCTATTTTGTCGGTGGCCCACTGGATGATAACTGCCGCCGATACACAATCGCCTAATGGTATTGGTGGAAGTATTAACATCTTTGAGAAACTATTTTCTGTTGTAATATCTTCCTTCTTCTAATTACTTCTTCACTAGATGAGAACTGGTTGCTTGGACAGGGCATTTTGTTTTGAACTTAATCTAATAGGTATTTGTTTTATCGCATTTCCAGATGTTAACAGTGGCATGTCTAACACTGCACCACTACAGTTATGACCTGACAGACGTGCCAACACTCATGCTATGCTCAGGCACATACGTCGGCTATGTAGTCGTGCTCTCCGGGGAGATTGTCGGTGAGAATGACGTTCCTTACCCGTTGTCCTGGTTGAGCGACAAACGCGACGCGATGCTTTGCGACCAATACCTAACGTGACATGTCGCACGCTTAATAATATACTGACATAACTAAAAAAAGACGTTTTTCAAGAAATCGCTAAAAACGATTTAGCAAACTTGACTTACCTTACAAAATGGCTTATTACTCAAAGAAAATAACTTTATATTATAAAATAATGTATTGTAGGGATAGTTGATAAAGTGAGTTATTGTATCTGAATATAATTTTAAAGAAATTTAGATTTTTTTTACTATAAATAAATCGGTAAAAAAATTGTTCCTCAAGATGCGTCAGTTTAATATAAAATATATAGTTACATTGATTTAATACTGGTGACACATTGTGAAATGAGCCCGTGTTTTATTTAATACATAACTAAAGAATATTAATTATTAAGGTATGGGTCCTTATACTATGAAATATGATTTTCATACTGGTGACATATTTTGAAATGACTCCGTGTTTTGGTCAATGTATAGTAAGAACATATCTTATTATTATGATAATGAGTCATAAACTGATATCTGTCTCTGTCTCGTAAAAAAGTTTGCCGAAACGATTGAGTGTGGAAGGGACAGATATGGGTGTAACTCCGCCTAGAAAAAAGATATCGAAAAAAATCCGAGATCGGCTGAAAGAGGGTGTTAAAATAAACTTCTTGGTACACTTATTTAAACTTTGACCGAAACACTAATCGGTCAGTATATGATTAAGCGTGCGATGTGTGTGTCCATGTATTCTGCAATGTATATCATACAGTGGCTTCTTTATATCATCGTATCATACATATTGCATACCTATCTCGGCCACCAGTCTCACACAAATTTTTTTTTTACTCTGACTATTAGATTAAGCGCTTTTGTCAAGATGTAATTTGTGATGAGAGAATAAACATTTTTAATTTTTTTTTTTAATCGTATCGCGTCGCGTTTGTAGGTCAACTGGGACATCGCCTTAGATAGCGCCTTACATTGTTCATGTAGCTATGCTTTGGCTTGAGATGCCTTGCATATTTCGGATAAGCCATGTATGGTGTTCTAAATTTTTAATAGAGATTGTCGCAAGTTTTGTACTGAACTTGTTTTACTTTATGCTGAAAAGGTCATAATATCATGGCTCATTTAGATGTTTTGTAGAAATTGTTCAGTTTCAACTGTGTAGTGTATAATGCACGAGTGCCGCATTTATACTGGATTGTATATGTCATTTACGTGTAATGTTATATAATGCTTTATCTTTTACTATAAAAGTATCTTAAAATACTGCACTGTCGCTTTCTATCAAAGGAGGAAGCGTGGGTTACTAGAATTTCTTTGTGTATCTTTAATTAGCCATATTTATGAAATGTTGACCAAAACAAGAACGCAGTTCCGTCAGCAACATCAAAAGCTTGGACGGAAATTCAACGGCGCATTAGTTAAATTCACAAACAGTTTGCTAAAGCGACGGAGATAGCGAAAGAAGTTTAGTTTGTTTATTGACGTGTCGGTCCGCCGCTTGTGTATCCCGCGGCTAATGTATCCCAGTCTCAGCAACTTGAACGTTCTAGGGGAGATGTTATTCGCGCCGCTCGACCTCGTACAAGACATGTACTTTGGCATGCTGGGGGTCGCCTTGTTCTCCGTGAGCGGAGGCCTCGTGTTGTCCGCCAGAGTCAAAGGCTCCGTGTTCCCGAGGACCGGCGACTCCAACGCAGCACTGTTGGCCGCCTCCCTGGCCATCCTCAACGCGGTTTTCATGCTGTTTGACCTGAGCCTGGCGTATTTGGACTCTGAGGAGTACGATGAAGAGGCCAGCGTGTAACGAGGTGAATATCTCGGTGATTGCTTGTAGAATGTGTTCAGTATAAATGCGGCTTTTTGTGTATCTCAAAGTAGGCGCACCATTCATTGATTAATTTCCCGTTGTAACAGTTGTGTCATTTATTTTTCTAAATAGGGATGAGTTTGCTTGTTTTTCACTCATACACAATTGCTCTTTTATGCACTTACCTTCAGTAGCATCAAATTACTTATCAGGCGACCTTTTAGTACAGTCTTCAGTCAAAAAAGGATTATTTACTTTCGATATCCAACCTACGCCGACAAACCTACTTCTTAAAAGATTGAACTCGTTGATACCAGGAGAGGCGGTTTCAGCGGCGGCGGACGCCTACGTGGACGCGTGGTGGTCGTCAAGCGGCAGCGTGCTCTTCGCAGCGTGCGGGGGCCTCACGCTACACTCCTGGAAAGAGGTGCCAGTCCACAACCGCAAGAGCTATGCCCAAGCCGCCGCCATATGCGCCCTCGCGAACGCCTCGTTGCTTCTCATTGACGCGCTCATCGCGATCTGCTCGGCGCACAAGGAAGAAGGCAGCACGCGCACCAAATGTCCCAAGAGTGCTACTCCGTGTTAATTCGTCCATGAAGTTATGTTTAAGGGTGCTGTTTTGTCTTCATAATGTTAAGTTAGGATGTATTCGCTACCTGTTTCACAATACAGCTGCAGAATATTTAAATAAGCTTTTATTTTGATCCTCACGTCACGATATTATCATAGATATTATTAGGTAACTTTCCTGAGATGAATCATCTATTTTTGGAGCTTGAATTGTCCTATTTTCGACAAGTTTTAACTCTTGATGTGGATCACGGGGCTATTATTGCAGTAGGTACTGGGCTGCTCAATTCACGTGACTTGGATAAAGCACTATGACGCATTTTGTACTCTAAGTGCCTACCTACATAAACGAGATCGCTTGTCACCTGCCACTATTTAATGGAATCTTATGGAAACGTGATTCTATTATCGATTTTGGACGGCGATAGATAATCTCGGCATTAGATAATCTAATGTTTTTAGCGATATTAGGTACTTACATCGTACATCTGAGTCCATAGAAATGACATGAATATAAGACTGAAAAACAGCACAGCTGACCTGAAGCAAACTACGAATGACTGAGATTTCTTCAGGTTTATAAATAATATAACATATTCTTTTATTCTTCATCAGATTTATGAATGGATATTGATTCGAACCCGCTAGTAAACATACTTCATTTATAACCAAGCAACAGGTGCTTAGTTGTAATTTGGTTTAAGAGACATCTAGCGGATTCATGGTGAACTAATATGAATAGCTGCTAGGTACTGTTGCTTATATAGCTATTGTTCTTTTTAGTTCATATGTTAATCAATAGATGGACTTAGTAGGATAAATTAAAGAAAAATAACAGTATTCATGGCGTATGCTATAACGCTGCGTTCACACGGAGACATGAACTTCGAAGCTGGATTTCCCATCTCAAGAAAAATTACTTATAAGGCGGCATAAATGAGGTGGTGGCCACGTCTTGTCGGTTTAGGGCCAAAGGTTCGGTGCATTCGACTTGCAAAGCATTTAGGTGTGTGTGATTATTAAATACAACCTGATGTTCAAATTCACTGAGTCTGAAAAAAGCAAACAAAGTACAAGATACGGATACATACCACACTAACAAATGCTTAAACAACACATTACAAAGTTACCGTCATTGAATGCCTTAGCAAGTTAGCTTTAATTAAAAGAGTACTTCGTAGGCACGAAAATAGAGACGTTAAGTCAGACTTGAGTTAACTGTAGAACAAATAACACATATGTAACATACAAACACAAGGATTGTTTGTTTAGAGCTTGCGTAAGATGAAGTAACTCGTAGTTTTTAATTGGCTGAATTAGAATCATTTGGGTGCATTGACTGATCAATGGTGTATTGGTATGCAGGCTTCAAATCTTCTATAAGTACTTTTATTATAAATCTTAAGTAGTTTTTTCGTTTGTTTGCCGTTTGTTTTGAAAATAAGACTTAAAACACAGAGTTTCGGCACAAAGCAGGTGGTTTTATAGACACACCTGCTCCCGGTAAAAAAAAGGGACAACAAACCTCAAGCTACCAAATTTTAAAGCTTTGCCAAATTCTAAAGGATTTTACTTAGATACTTTCTTAATCATCATGATATGAGCCACTTTATGGTACATTTAAACTGAATGAATTAGTCAGCCAATAACAATTGGTTATGATCCCATTCTTAGTCGCAAAACTGTGCCATTGCGGTTAATGCGTAAAGAAAAATAATGCAATTTTTAATGGAATTCAAAGATACTTAAAACAAATAACAGTGTAAAATCGAATACGATTATGTATTTAAGTTAAAGGAATTGGAAATAGAAGCATATTGTGTTTCATTGTAAATACAATAAAGTTTTCTTTTAATCAAATATTAATTGAATATTGACTGCCAATGACAGCTGGAACTGTTCCCAGGGATATGCATCAGCCTTTAATAAGTTGAGGAAGGCGACTATCAAATGTGACATTGAAAGTTTAATCGACCGTAGTAGAACATCTGTAAGATCGATTGATCGCATAGACTTACATTATAAAGTAAGTAAATAGATATTTCTTTTAAATGCAAGATTCGGTTGTACCATTTCAATATGAATGGTTCGTAAAGTTAAATGGTGCAAATTGCCGTAAATACAACTAAGTATGTATCAAAATCAGATCTATCTTAATTTGTCACAACTATAACACTGTACTAAATAATCATCAGCAACAATTTTCTTTAATATTTGAAGAAATCGAACTTTATTATTGTCACAATTTTTAAGTAAAATACTAGTAGTAACTTGGATGTGCATACCGCGGCACCGACACGAAACATTTAGTTTGAAAGAATCCTTATTATTTACAGTTTTCAAGAGGAAACTATAAAAGATTTAACGAGCATAGTATTAATCACTCTTATTTAAAGAATTTACGTGTTTGTATCGTAAATGATAAAAATAACATAACGATTAACACGGAACCTCTGGTCAATTTTTTTAAGTGTAGGCATAAACAATTTCGTGGAATAATATTACGAAGTTGTGGTGTCATATATGTTAATGACCATCTAATCTAAGCTATAATGGTTTATGCGATCATGTCGGTACATACAAAGTTCCTAAAAGTAGGTGCTGACTGACCATAGTACGCAATATGTATTAAACTGTTTTTATCGAATTTTCAAGTTAGTAAAAATATGATAGTATAGTAGTGTTGTATTTTGTAATACGCAGCAGGATGAGATGAGATAGGAGATAATAGGAGAAGTAGTTTTCTACTTCTTGCATGGTACCTTATTTTAAAATAAGTGCCTTATTAAGAAGAGGGATGGAGGAGTAAAATTAATCGAATGTTAAGCAACATAGGTATTTAGGAACTGATGTGAAGTTCAAATCATTTTATTTTCAAAAACACACCGCATACCGTGGTATAGCACTTGTTGGTAGAGATGTGCACACATTATCGATAGACGGACGATTTTTATACCTACTATTTTTTTCCCTAGACTAAAGTTACTTATACCTAAGTCTTTCTTAGTAATTTTTCTTAATCATTTGAAAATAAAGAATAACTAACTGAATGTTTTCATCAACAAGGACTCAAATAGGTTGTCAGTTATCATCTTTTTTCAATATTTACTAAATAGGAGACTAAAATAGAAGCTTATCGTGTTTAAAAGCAACATCGTACCTAATTGATTTGAGAAGTGTTTAAACAATTTCTATTTATTAATCGCATTATTTACTCAATACATAAGCACGTAGGTAGTCACACTGCGCGTGACAGTCTTGTTTACGTCAACATTTTTCATTTTATCACTAGCTTCTGCCGAATCCGTGTTGAATTAGGATGCTTTATTTATGAACTTTCTGACATTGGTATACTTATTTATTTTTATTTATTTATTTAAGAACTATGGAGGACTAACAACTAAAAACACAGGGAACAGTAAGTTAATCTGAGAGCCAATAACAAGTCCTCACTTATAGGATATAGGACAATACTAAATTCTTAACTTAGGTATGACGAATACGATCTCCGATTCAAGAATACATATACAAATTAAAAGGGCTCGTATAATTCCCGGAGCCGAGAAGTCGCTACGCCCAACACTAGTAGGTAGATGATGTCATTCTTGGGGGACGACGAGTAAGGCCGCCTGTACACTGACGACGTGGAGTAAGATTGTGAGAAAGGGATTATTTTTTTGAATAGCTTAAAAAAAAAAGGTATGATGTTCCAGTACAAGTTCTCGAATTATTGCCGAATTATTGTTCCAAATAAAGTAAGTAAAAATTGAAGTTTCATAACGCTTTAGTATGCACAATTCCTTGTTACATATTACTAAAAAGACGTGACAAGGTTACTATTATTTTGAAGAAGTTTATTAATAGTTGCAATTTAATTAAAAAATCCTTCCCAAAACTTTAACAGCATAAAATATCCTTCACACAAAATCGGAGTACCCCAAGGTTCAATATTTGGTCACGTATTGTATGTACCTTTTTTATAATCGCACCACCAGTATGAAGTCATCGCTACAATCCACGATTCAGTTGCGCAGTCTCAGTGGCAACTTTACGCAGCTCACTCGTGTGGCAGTGGAATTGTAAACATACAAACTTCGTAGTATTTTGAATCGTTAAGTGACTCAATATGGCCATCAGCAGATTGTCTATTGTCAAGTTTTTGGAGCTGGTAATTTTTTTTTATTTTATTTAATCTCTTCGTCTCTTTCAAATTTGGAATCTCTTTCCCCTTGAAAGGTTAGACGGGGACATGTGTTTTTGTTTGTAAACGGATTTTTTTGTAGCTGACCTTGACTTCACCAGTGTTGATGATAAATAAATATTTTTGGACGCTAGGTCACACAATAAAATTACCTAGTTATTCTATTTCTGAAATAATGCTGTAGTTTATTTATAAAATAATGATAAAGCAGACTTTGAATTGCAATTTTTTATTGTTGGTTCTAGATTACAGTGCTTGACAGTCGAGTGGTTATTTATTTGTTTTTATTTCTAAGTGCGTCACCTTACTATAAAACAACCAACTTACTGGCCCCGCACGTATTGTTGCTACTATGTAATAGCTTATTTACATACAATGTTAATTCTATTACTACTTACGAATACCTTATAGATAGGTACGTGTATATAAAAAGAGAGTAGAAGTACCAAATAAAAAATATAATCGTTTTACAAAGGTATATCAAGATACAAAGGGCCGTTGACTCACGTTACACTTTCGTAAACATTACGAGTAATTGTTTGTGAGAGGGCAGTGAGCTTTCCGAGCTTTCATATAAACATAAAACTGTGCCTCATACAGGCATAGCTTTTTATAACTATCTAAATACGGATGTTAATAGGAATTGGCTTATTGTAAAGATGAGGAAGGAAATGTAAAGTGCTTTTTCTATTCGCTGATGTATAGATAGGTACCTGTTTGTGGTAGGGATGTACATTATGTCAGCTAATTTTAGCTTTTATGAATACCTGTCTATCCTTAAAATTAACATGAGCAATAGTTTTGGTGATTATTTATTCTCTATTCTAAATACACTTTATTGTTAAGGGAATTTTACACTATATTTTAAACTCATTATGCTGTGACTCATAATAATAATTTGCTGCAACTCTCGCGAAATAACTCTTCTACTTAGAATTCGCAAATCAGTAAAAATATAACATGCGTAGTACAAAATATTATTGCGTAGGTATGTGCAGAAGAGGGCTGACTTAGGGCGAAAAAGTTATTTGATGACAGCATTAGTGTTTTTTACGAATATTTTACCTTAAGAAGCTAATTTAGGAGTAGAAATTGTATTTGACGAGGATTGTACGTCAGCTCATAATGCGACTCCCATACTAGAGCTAGGTACTTCTTGGTCTCAAATACTAACGCCTTCTGTTTTCTGTCAAACAAATTTTCGTCAGCTACGCGTACCTACAATTTACTTATCAGAGGATTACATCAGTGTCCATCAGCTATTCTTAGCGGCCTGACCTAAGCGTACGTTACACATCACATCAACACGATTGTTATACCATCCTCCTCAATCCTTCTACAATAGACCGACGGTAAATTGAATCATTCTTGTGCTAGAGAGTCAAATCATTCTTTTATTTTTTGTCTTTTTATGAGGAAAATAAGATTTTTTGTTGCCTTCCCTAAGTATTTCATTTTACCTAAATGAAATCTACAAAATTATTACATTAAAAAACTATACTATAAAACTATAAAATAAGATATCACAGTGAATGCTGTTATCATAAGTTCACCGGATAAAATAGTCACTATAGTTGAGGTCAGTATAGTACAAATACGATAAATTTTGACTCATAAATAATTATGAAATCATTCGATAGGTTGTTTACAAATTCAGGATGAGTAACACATCGGACCACTCATAGAATACCTACTAGGTACTAAGAATCTATAATAAATATGACAGTTGTTTGTATCTTTTTTACTCATCATACAAAAACTGCTGAACAGAATCGGTGATTGGTAACGACGTTGAAAAGACAGAAGATAGTTTTATTTTGATGTTCAGAAGAAATTCTAAAGTTAAAACAGAAGTTACTTCTTACCGTCTATTTTGGAAAATATTTTAGTAGGTTGCTAATTATACCAAAAACATATGAAGATTGCTAGAAGATTGTTTGCAACTTCGTTTGTTCTTACTGGTTTGGTCATTGATCAATATGGTGGCCCTCCGGTTTATTTAGAGTAGCGTAAACAAACTACAACTGACGCCCACGGACCCTTCGAAACGGGTCATGGTCAGAATGAAGTTAATTAAAACTACTCGGTCCCACTCGGTTATATCAAATCTAATATATCATACGCATACACTCTTCATTCGTTAATGCATGCTTGGTTATCGATATACGGTATTTTATTTAGTATATATGTTATGGACCATGTGATTAATTCGGGCATTATTTATAATGCCCGAGCATTATGAATAATGTCTAGCTTTATCGTGCCAAGTGATTAATAACTATCTTAACTTCATTATTTATCACATTGCACGGCCATTATTATATTGCTACATGACAGTTGGGCAATTTGATAATAAAGCTATATTTTATGCGGTGCGAGGGTGGCAGTTGTTCTAATAAATAAATTCTGTTACTTGCTACATATTTTATGATTATTGTTTCGAAAATTATATGTTCTTTTTTAATGGGAAATTTTAAGTCTAACCACAAAATTATTTATTGGACAATTGTCATCTAATTTACTTACTCGGCATCGTTTTTCTTGATCTCATTTTTCTTGGCTCGTTTTTTTTTATGGTAGAATTTAATTTGGATTCAAAACATTGTATTACAAATTGAAGTCAGTGACGAAAACGAATCGCTGCAAACCCGACTCCACGTAGTCTTGTCTGCCCTACCCCTAGAGTGCAATTCAAAACCGCGTAGGCGCGGAGGGTCAAGGCGGCCTGCGAGCTGAGGCGCAGGTAGTTTTAAAGCTCGCCGCCGGGGCTGAGGCTGGCCGGCGGGGCCGGCCAGTAAGCCGAAGCTGCAGTGGTGAGCGTGAAAACCATCTGCGACGATAAGCTCGCATGGGACCGCCGGAGCCCCGCAGCGCCGGAGCCGTGACAGAAGCCATGCTTGCTGCATGTTGCATGCTATTAATATTTAGTTTAAGTAATGTCAATAACAATAAAAAAAATGAAATATGTTTATATTACTTTGCCCAAAAGGTCACGGGCAATATGTATAGTGCCCGGTCAATTTGATTATTTGAATAATTTTTATCAAATTGCACTCTCATATTGGGCATTTTTCATAATGACCGGGCATTATGTATAATGCCCAATTTATCACTTGGTCCATAACATATAGAAGAAAATATAAAAGTAAATATATTTAGGACTAGCTTTCGCCCGCGGTTTCACCCGCGTCCCGTAGCCGGATGGTGACAAAAACTCCTAAAACCTTCTCCCGGGTCTAAGTTACCTCCCCTCTAATTTTCAGCCAAATCGGTCAAGCCGTTTTCATGTTATGTCGTGACAACGGAAAGCGGGTTTCATTTTTATATATATAGATGTAGATTATAAAATGCTAGACTGATGATGAGCAACAACCACAATATACAATCGGAAAGATGTTACTAGATAGTAAAACTCTATTATGTAAACATTGAGGTTTCCTACACTCGTTTGTTTATCTGCTATGGAATTTTATATGTAATCTTTATAAGCTGCACGGTAACATATTTCATACTAGCTTCTGCCAGCGGTTTCACCCGCATCCCGTGGGAACTACTTCCCGTACCGGGATAAAAAGTAGCCTATAGCCTTCCTCGATAAATGGGCTATCTAACACTGAAAGAAATTTTCAAATCGGACCAGTAGTTCCTGAGATTAGCGCGTTCAAACAAACAAACAAACAATCAAACAAACAAACAAACAAACTCTTTAGCTTTATAATATTAGTATAGATTTGCCGGTAGTCCATTAATAACATCGTATTCATTGCTTCTAATATGACCACGCCCCTTATTGTTTAAAAGTTACAATGAATGAATTAATACAAGCAGATCTACCACTGCAAAGATTGGATTGTAAGCAAATATACAACGCATTTTTCCTTCTCTTATTCTTGAAGAAATTAGTTCAAGTAGAATAAACAGGAGCTTTTCCTTAAAATGCCAGGGACAGAAGAAGTGCCATGCCATAGAAATGTTGTCTATTTTGTCACGGTCCAGACAGACGCTTCGCAGTAAAAACTTACCAGACAGACATAATATTTCGAATATAGTACTGGTACATATAAAGTATACCAACTACCTACTTAGGGGACAGGGGTGGATCGGTGACGCATTCAATGACGTCACAAATTCTTTTGATCGATCTACGTAGTGCGTTATTAAAATGGGTGTTATGTTTGCATATTTCTAAGATGTGTTTATATTATGAAGATATTAAATGTTTCTTCGAGGTTTACACTTGCACGGTGTTATACACGGTGTTTTGTTAGGAATATGCAGTTTTAAAATCACGGTCGCATTCATTAAATCGTAGTAAGTAGGAGTTTAGTTTTAATTGCTCATTATGAAAAATACCATTTATTATATTTAAACATTATTAACATAACGAGTAGGTGATAATGCAAATGAAAATGTTTGTCACGTAAAACACATCATATTTAATTTTGTCACATACCTATCTGCCTAGCGTGTTGGATATTTTTTATTATTCTAGCTAAGTATTTGTTTAATATTTTTATACGAACATTTTTTGCCGGTTAAATAGCGAAAAGCGGATCGCTTTCTATCATAGCCCGTAGGACAGGTTCAAATTACGAAAGTCCGACCATCACCCATTACATGACCAAAGAAGGGCTACTGGCTGCCATACTGCATTCCCATATAGCTGCCATGCTTCCTAATTTAGAAGTGTTATCGTGAACACTCGTTCCTTGACTTACTAGTACTTCATACGAAGCAACCAGTGGGTAATAACCCCTGTTCTGTTTATGCTATAAAGTCTCGTAAAATATATGAAAAATATTTTCTCCGACCACCTGTGGCTTGGCAGTTCATTTATTTGCTTTGATTTCGTCTGTATTTACAACTGAAAGTATTTAAAACTGTGTACGGATATTACAAATTCCTTTTGCAATAATATGTAGCAAGTTTATGTAGAAGTGAAAAATGTTATGATGTTCTTATTGATGACTTCGGTTTATTTGTTTCAAATACTTCTGAATAGGTCCGATTCGAGACTATGAACTTTTATTGTAAGTTAATTAGATTTCCATTTAATGTTGATGTTTCCTATTTATAACGAAAAACGCCTACTTTTCAGTAAAAACAGGTGTGATGTCATTTTAAGGTTATTATCTGAGTTATCTAAAATTTCAATTTCTGTGGAATTCTATCCGTTCTATCTAAAATTTGGATGTTCTATACAGTTATCATAAGTGAATAACAGACACACGGCGATAAAAAGCATTTTTTCAGAATTATTTATTTATTTATTTATTTATTTATTTATGAGTATGGAAGACTTACAGCTAAGTACATATAATAGTTAATTGTGTGACCAACTGACAGCCAATTACAAGTCTTCACTTCTAAAACTAGTTTAACATAAAAAGGACAGTAGAACAAACTCAACACACTGCTTATAACGCCTGAGCAAAAACAAAAAACAATAATTAAAAAACGCAAAACCAATAACTTTGCTACAGGATTTATTGAGGGAAATGTTAAGTATTAGGCATCGTTCAGACCAAACGTATTGTCGGCCGCTGACTGTGAGCGCGCGTTACGCAGTTTATTGCTTTTCCATATATATTGAAATTGTCGTTCACACCGAACCGACTATACGCTATTACGTCGTCTGTTGTCGCTGACCCTCAGTGGCCGATTATTTTACTACGCGACTATGCGCGGCGGACGCGGATTGGCTACGCGGACGCAGTTGCCGAATAGCGCCGCTCCGCCGCGGCCGCACCGCCGCGCCTCGGCCGCAATTCACTCGAGAAACAAACTTCAATGAGGACAGACGTGACACGTGACACCTCGCGATGTTCGACACCGAAAAGTTTATTGCAGAAGTACATTCTAGAGAATGTATTTGGAATGCGAATTCAGAAGAATTTAGTGATAGAAACTTACGAAGATGCGCTTGGGAAGACATAGCATCTGTTATGTATGAAGATTGGGGGGTTCAAATACTGAGCTCTTTTATGTGTAGAATAGTCAGCCGCTCAGCGTACGCATCTAGTATGAACCTACACGAGCCTATTCTTTTGTTCACACATGTAGCGCATCGTACGCTATGGCCTATTGTCGGCTTGGTGAGTACGCGTACTGCAGATTGAGTCGACGTTCACACTGGGGCAGACAGTGAGTATACTCACAGTCAGCGGCGGACGATACGTTTGGTGTGAACAATCCCTAAGAAATTGAATTGAAAAATGGGAAAAATTAATTTAATTTTTAAAGAAATTCAATGCTAAACTCTTTCTCACCGAAGTCACACTTGTTTTAAATATGTCGAAGTCAAACTGCTTACACACCTTATTAAAATATCTACACACACGCACAAAATAAGAATTTTGCCTGTAATTTGTATTTGATAATGGTACGCTTAGCGGTGGATTGAACCTTTTGGATTTACTTGGCACATTAAAATAGAAAGACGATAAAATTTCAAAACAATTTATATCACCTTGAACCGTTTTCAATAAAAATATACAGTCAGAGATGTCACGTCGATTAGCCAGTGGTAAAAGATGAAATTTTTTACAGAGATTGGGATAGTTAACTGATTGATACGGTACTCTTTGATGATAGCATAAGAATTTTATAAATCTTTTTTGGATACGCTCAATGCGGTCAATGTATTTGTGATAGCAGGGATTCCATATTTCAGATGCATATTCCAAGTGGCTTCTACATAAGTACAGTAAAGAATTTTTAAAGTTTTGGCTTTTGTGAAGCACTTAGATAATCGCATAATGAAACCCAGAGACTTAGACGCTTTAGCAACGATAGCATCGACATGCTTATCAAAGCTTAGTTTGTAATCGTGATGCACTCCCAGATCACGAATAGTATCACATCTGGGTAAGACATGACCACCTAGAGTGTACGTTGTGGTTAGAACCGATCTTCCACGAGAATATGTCACAACAGAGCATTTGCTGGGGTTCAGGTCAAGCTTGTTATTTTTACAATAATCTTGAAGACTCTGTAAATCTTTTTGAAGTGCTGACATGTCCGCTGTTGAAGATATAGTTGCGTATATCTTCATATCATCAGCAAAGCACAATAATTTGGATGAAGTCAAGCAGGAATCGATGTCATTTACGTAAATAATAAATAATAACGGACCGAGCAGGGAGCCCTGGGGGACACCACTAGGGACTGAAACCCAGCTAGAAATGTAGTTATTTAATACTACAGCCTGTGACCTGTTTTCTATGTAAGATGAAAACCATCTGAGTAAGTCACCGCGTATACCGATCCCCTCTAACTTCCGTAATAGGATGGAATGGTCGATCCGGTCAAAACATTTACTAATCTGTGTAAATGACATCAACCTGCCCACCATGATCCATTGCGTCTGTGATGTAATTGTTTAGCAGTAGAAGATTGGTAACAGTGGATCTACCTTTGAGAAAACCGTGTTGGAAGGGACTAAATGATAATTTTAGAGCCGAATAAACTTGGTTGTTTTCTAGAAATTATTAAAAACGGCAGTTGTTTTCTAGAAATTAGAGCATTCGTCATTTGTCGAGTTAATCCTAGGGGTCAGACTTATCACGAGTTATGACGAATAGTCATATGATGCAGCAAGACACGGTTAGACGATTATCAAGATTAAGTGACATACTTATTTCTTAATTACTTATTAAGTGCCTAAAATAATGAAAAAAAAATAACATCATCTCATAATGTTTTTTGAATTACAATACTAATCAATCAAATTGATATTGATGACTTTTGGACTATTTCAATGTCCTCAGATAATGTTGTTGATGTTTTTGATCATATTCCTACTATTTTCATGTAGTATATCAAAACAACAACAAAGCATGATGGATAAGTTTATGACAGTGAGTGAGCTAAAAGATAGTAATGGGGTTGATCACTTAGGGTGCGGCGAGCGAAAGTGTATGCGGGGTCGATTACACCATACAATCTAATCGTATCCCATTTAATCAAGTTAGTTTTAGCTCTACGTTATAATAACCTTCTTTCATATCAAAGCATCACACGAAAAAATAGTAGTTAATAATAGTATCCATACCTAAATTAAAATAAAAAAAAGGAACAAACTCCTTCCTCAAACCAATGGATTCATAACCGAGTAAACCGTGTAGTAATTGTAGTACTAACTGCTTCCGTTAATAAGTGCGAAACGTACATAATAGTAGCTAATGAACTATGAATGATGACTATTATGTTAGCAATGTGCGTTATATAAAGACTGGCAGGCTATGCATTAGAGATATTAAGGTGTTTAGCGCTTGGAGCAATATGGAACTGGTAATCGATTCGATGCGTGAAAGAGCGTATCTGAGTGTTGGCTGCAAAAATGTATCGAGTATTATGAGCCCTTGCATATCCGCATCAAAAGATCTGGAATGCTTAAGTGCTTAGTTTTTGGGAATAATTGACATCGTTCTAAATTACTTAATATTTTTTTTATGATCTTACTCACTGGACATTATTTATAATGACATATGAGACACAGTTAGGCTGACATTAAATTTCTGCTGGCTAAATGCACTAATTTGTAAAACTACGTCTTTATATCAACTCAGACGCAACATGATTTCATGTTGGTATTGTATAGCTGAAAGATGAATCTTTGCTCATATCGGTCTTAATGAATAAAAGACAACGGGTGCAAATCAAATTCCTTTAGTAAACATTTTAGACATTACATTTTAGTAAACAACAAGTAAGTTTCCTTTCATAAATACATAAGTGCATATGCTGAGTCTAAATGGCTTATAAGACAATAGACATATTATTGTTTCTTTGTCTTTAATGTGCTATTGTATGTATAGTCATCTACCTTGGTAAATCAGTCAGTTGTTTTCACTCCCGTTTTAATGCAAGTTATTCGCAGCACGCAGTTTACGCTTACTTGTATAATGAAATCGATAGCTTTCACTATCGATATCGTAACGATTATTGTAACTGGTTTATTATGAGAAATTACTGGTACCTATAGGACCTAGGTATCTACTCTATGCGTTGGTTCAGTAATCGGTTTTCACGCTGTTGTATTTATAGTTTTGTGTGAATGGATAAATATGTGTTTGTAAATCCAGATTTTATAACATCATAAATGTAATTATAGTCTTTTGTCCCAGTTTTGAAAGTATTTGAGATAATAATAGCTGGATCTTATATAGTAGAAGGTAGTCATGGTATGGGTAGGTAGTCGGATGATATGCAGGCAACAAAGTGTGTGCTAAGTATGAATGTAGATGGATGGAGAGGAAGAAGAAGACCTAAGAAAAGATGGATGAATTGCATGAAAGATGACATGAATAGAACTCATTTCCTGTGAGTGTCAGTATGACGAGTGACAGGAAAAAATGGATGGGGATGACATATTGCGCCGACCCCAAAAAAACTTGGGAACAGGGCAGGAGGAAGAAGAATAGCTGGATCTTATGTAAATCTTGGTTGAAGTAGTTATCTATTAGTTTTAGCGTGTTTTTTGTTTTACTTTTGCTCAGTTGTTCTTAAGGTTCCACATACACAGACGAAAGTTGCTCTTTAATCTAGTTTGATAGGTTCGCTTACCTTTAACACTTGGTACTTGCCATTAACCTCATTGTAGTGAGAGTTAACGACCGTATAATTGGTAACTTGTTCAGTAGGTACCTATACCTACCTACTTGAGTTTACACTTATTACGATAACACAAGAACACACCTACCTATGCTAAATTGCTTTTAAGCAATGGCGTAATGAGGGAGTGGTAGATAAACATTTTCATGGCATTTTCATAATTTCAACAAAGCTAAACTAGGAAGTGTTTTTAGCATTACTTATATAGCTATATTTCCTCTGTATAAGGCGTGGCAATGCTAATTGAGTTTTGGTGTTAATAACACTCCTTCATTAGTAGCAATATTGTCTATGCTAGTAACGTAATAAAAAGAAAACAACTTTGTTTGTAGCATTAAAGGCTCAGAAACTACCGAAAAGTTGAAAAAAACTTTCACTCTTGAAACTTGACTCCCTACAACTCTTCCCGAGTATCAAAGGCTATTTTTTCTTCTTCAACGAGCAGTAATTGAAGGAGTTCCCACGTTTCGCGGGTGAAACCGCGTTCAAACTGCTAGTATCCTCATAGCATCATGTACATCAGCAGGATTTTTTCTAGAGGAGTCCATATAGCCTCTCTCTAACATCAAAACACCGAAAAAACAACTTTGCACGGACTTGAACACAAGTGAATTGGCGGAAAATGCTTACTGAGTCAAGGTCAAACGTGGTAACCTTGTTCTCATATTAATGTGTTTCGTGTTTACAAATCGGATGTATTAAATGTTACATCTAAAGGTTATCTATCTGTCACATGGTTATCATATCTGTTACTGTTACTGTTACAGCCTTTGTATCGTCCCACTGCTGGGCACAGGCCTCCTCTCACGTGGAGAAGGATCATATCATTTAGTTGTAATTTTAGTTCTGATTCATGAGATATATTAGCGACAAAACAGATGTTTTGAGTTATGAGTGTGAGAGTAGTGAGAGTCAGGCCGATGCTTAAAAAGTACCTAGTCCTCAGAAATAACCATAGGTCAGTTACAATAACAATAACATCTTTTTCCTTATTTGTCTTACCTAATTGGTCGTTTTAATTGGTAGGTACCAGTGGTTTTGCTTACGGTACGCATAATTTGACATTGACATTGATGATTAGTACATAAGCTTGTATTATTATAGTCCTCGTTTTAGATTTTTTTACTAAAGTCGGTAAGATGTAACATTAAAGTTGAATATTCTTCTTAAATGTTCTTGTAAATGGCTAGTATTTATGTTTATAATCTTAAGTGCATTTTTTCCATAAAATTATATCATTTTTCAATGTAATATAACACGGAGTTGCATTCTTATCTTGATACCTAATTGACATTTCATACACTTCATGAAACATTCATGTACCTAGTCCCAATGTTCTTATGAGTCATAAGTATTTAATGAAAATTATTTGCGATACTTTAGCACTCATAATGATGACAGTATGACTCACAGCACATGTACAATACAGCTATACAAAGGAGATTGGGCAAGAATGTATGAAGTTTGGTCCAAATGTCCACCACGAACGAGACCTATATAATTAAATAGTCTACTTAATTTAGAGTAACTTTTACTAAGAAAGTAAAAAAAAAACAATGCCAAAAAAAAGTTATAGCCAAAAATGTATTCTTAATTTTCGGTAGTTTTTGTATGTAATCATTATTATTTTTATTTTATTCCACTTCCATTTCCGCACTTTATCTAAAACTAAGATGAGTAAGACACATTTGCATATAAACAGCCCATATTTTTTTGCCCGATGGGTGTACGAATCACTAAACAATTGAGGCAATAGAAGTGCTTGAATAAACTCAGCGGTGCCTGGATCTAAGAAAGTTCGATATAACTTGTGGTGTCTTCTCTCTAATAATGAACAATTCTATTTTGTCAGAAGTTAGAGAAAGTACGAAAATCGAACATCACGACAAGTAATTGAAAAAATGAAATTGACAAAATCTATAAAATGTTTTATTTGTTTTTGCTATAACTTTTTTCTGGCATTATATTTTTTTTTTACTTTCATAACAAAAAATGTTCTATATTTAACGGGCTATCTAGCCATATAGGTCTCGTTCGTGGTGGACATTTGGACCGGAATCGCCCATTGTCCGGAGATTGGGCAAGAATGTATGAAGTTTGGTCCAAATGTCCACCACGAACGAGACCTATATAATTAAATAGTCTACTTAATTTAGAGTAACTTTTACTAAGAAAGTAAAAAAAAAAAACAATGCCAAAAAAAAGTTATAGCCAAAAATGTATTCTTAATTTTCGGTAGTTTTTGTATGTAATCATTATTATTTTTATTTTATTCCACTTCCATTTCCGCACTTTATCTAAAACTAAGATGAGTAAGACACATTTGCATATAAACAGCCCATATTTTTTTGCCCGATGGGTGTACGAATCACTAACCAATTGAGGCGCCAGAAGTGCTTGAATAAACTCAGCGGTGCCTGGATCTAAGAAAGTTCGATATAACTTGTGGTGTCTTCTCTCTAATAATGAACAATTCTATTTTGTCAGAAGTTAGAGAAAGTACGAAAATCGAACATCACGACAAGTAATTGAAAAAATGAAATTGACAAAATCTATAAAATGTTTTATTTGTTTTTGCTATAACTTTTTTCTGGCATTATATTTTTTTTTACTTTCATAACAAAAAATGTTCTATATTTAACGGGCTATCTAGTCATATAGGTCTCGTTCGTGGTGGACATTTGGACCGGAATCGCCCATTGTCCTTTTAAGTTAACTAAATAATTTAAAAAAGTCGTGGTGGCCTAGTGGGTAAAGAGCCAACCTCTCAAGTATGAGGGTGTGGGTTCGATTCCAGGTCAGGCAAGTACCAATGCAACTTTTCTAAGTTTGTATGTACTTTCTAAGTAGATATATCTTGGACACCAATGGCTGATTAAAAGGTGAAGGAAAACATCTTGAGGAAACCTGGACTATATAGTCTGAAATCACCAACCCGCATTGAGCAAGCGTGGTGATTAATGCTCAATCCTTCTCCACGTGAAAGGAGGCTTGTGCCCAGCAGTGGGACGATACAAAGGCTGTAACAGGCTGTAACAGTAAATAATTAATATCTATATTTTTTAAACCACTGTTACTAATGCGATAACTCTGACAAAAAAAAACTTACATAAAATTATAACTACTAATAGGTATCAACACAACGAAAATAAAATAAAAATAAATCCTACCCAAATTCAACAAAAAAGTCTGGTAGGTAAGTACCTTTTTTAATTCGAATTTTAAAGCGAAAAGTGGAGTCACGGAGTCACCCAACCATTCACTTACTCATTGAGATATCTTAACATACACAGTGCCTAGCACTAGCTGCTAGGCACTTGTAGTTGGACTGCTTCATTGCTCGAGAGTTACCTCGGTCTTGATACATAAAGGGCTTGAGAATCAACATCGTGGGTTTTAGTCAGTAAGGGTCTGACACTCCCCCACGGTGAACCGTAGCTTGAGGGTCGTTTGATGATTTCTCACAAAAAAGGCTTGTCGTTCTTGACTATTTCTAAGATATCGCGAGATTTGAAGACCTAGGCTGCGAGCTGGTGTTTCCTGACCACCCTCGCATCGATTTCGGTGTTATAATAAATTGAGTCTGGTTATACAGATATTGATCTGAATATTCTTTGAAGCGAGAAACAATTATTGTAAAATATGCTCAACTAGGAAGATACCTTGTTTAATGTTTTAAATGAACAATAAAGTCATTTGAGAATTATATGATTCAATTTCAATGGCACGGGCACATACTTCCTATTGTGCGGAAATTGATTGCTATAATAAAATTAATGAGCGCTGTATAAAGAGATGACACGTGCCTAAACGTTTCTTAACCGTGACGAGAATACATTGTATCATCGTGATATAATACGTGAAGATAAAAATAGTTTTTTTCTAGTTTGTAGTAGGAAAGCTAAACATAGAAGAGGAAGAAAAATTAAAAATAAGTGAATTCTATATTAGATAATACCTACATTTTTTTTCCCCTGGAGGCATTATATTATTACGTTATATACATACATATATTTTTCCGTTTGGGTTAGAGAAACTACTAAGTAGTTTGCCTTCAATGTTGACTTGTAAACAGAATGAGTTCATGTTCTAAAAATTAATATTTCCAACGCGCAAAACTGAGGAATTAATTTAAACTGCGGTATGACCTTATTTAATGTTCATCCTTAAGACTTGGCCTCAAGGTGGCGAGCAGTTGGCCTCGGTATCATATAGCGTGGTGAGTATGACATCATCCCCTAACCTGTTCGTCACTAGATGAGTTCAGGCCTGACGTCATTCGTGTGTACCACGCCTTTTGAGAATCGCGTAGTGTGACGGTTTAGTCATGAATGAAATGATCTTTTAGTTGTTTGTTTCGAACGCAAAAAAGATGATGGGTTGCAATATTTTGGACAAATGTAGGTACACGGCGGGTGCGAACTTGATAAAATGGTTGAAAATACTAGTAACGTAAATATGAACTTTATAATAAATATTACGATGGATAGAGCTAATGTCGTCGTGAATGGTATTAATAGACATAGTTATAAACAGTAATCAGCATTTCCCACGGATGCGGGTTACAAACCTCAGTTACGGTTGTGGGTTAGAGTTCCGGTGCTTATATGTATACTATTAAAAATGTTTACGACAAATACATAAAAGTACCTATTTTTAAACATTGACATGTTTAGTTTACTCTTAGAATCAATTGGTTTTTTTTTTGGAACAATAAGTACATCATCTACATAAATGATTTTCTCAATTGCAGGCGCTGACTTGCTCATGCGTGGCACTCCACTACCACAGCTACAATGCTGAGGCTGACACTGGTATGCTGGTGACCGGCACCTTCGTCGGCTACCTCATCATCTTCGCTGGAGCCGCTGCCGGTGGGTCCTTTTATTCAACTTATATTTGATGAAAACCCGCGCTTAGGTCAAGTTTTGTGACATTAACCAAAATTTTGTCATGTAGTAAGATCGGAGAGTATGATATGATAGACAGTTTGAGAAAATTATCAACTTGTATACCAATCTAGAAGACTTTTTCAGCTATGACCACATCTTCCATCCATTTGGCTTGGCTTCACTCAAATATACTCATTAGACTGCTTGTTTCTTGGTTTTGCTTCACATACCTACGCGATTTATTAAGTACTTTACAAAATTGCAAGGTCTAACAGATTATTACGTCACTTTCCAGGTTACGTCATGCAGACACCTTCGCACAAACGAATTGACATATTCTATTCTCTGGTGGGAGTAGCCTTGTTCGTGGCCAGCGGTGCTATCATCATCGACAGGTAATTACATAATTACTATGAATAAATCTATTGTGATATAATCTTTAGGGTACCTCACTCTATAACTCAAAAAAAATATTAAACATTGATTCACATGAGCCAAAACACATAAGGAAGGAAAACTCAGTAAAAAAAATCTACCAAGAAACAAAAAATACCCAACCAGGATTCAGAAGTCAGAATATAATGTTTCTAAGTACCTACTATAACGTTATCCCGTACCTAACACACTTTTAAACTACCAAACAATAGCAAAAAGTTTTCATAACCATAATTTGGCTTTTGTACGGACATCAGGTTCAACACGAAAAGATGAAATTTTGTTCAATGTGGTTTTTCTGACAGATGACTGATCTACCAAATTCTATCTTCCAGATACCAGCACAGCAGTAAGAGCGACTGGAGGGACAAGAACTTGGCTAAAGCTTCTCTGGCCATCATCAACGGAGCCGTTTTATTGGTAGACGCTGTTCTTACACAGCGCGGAGGCTAAACTCCTCAATTAATATTAGGTATGGCCACAGTACCAGTGCCTGGAATCTCAAGTCTGTTGTAATTTTTGAGACATTTAATACCAAAGCAATCGAACTCACAAAGGGTTAACCAACAAACATTTTTTTTTGTAGCAGAACTTGATAGTAGACTAGCAAACACATGAAAATTAAGTATTGTCTTACTCTAAGGTTGAATAGAACATGTTAATAGGTTTTCTTTCTTATCATCGAATACGGTTTTATCACTGTCAGTAATACCTAATGTTCAGCTGCATTTCTTAAAAGCTAGTTCTAAATATAACCAAAGTTTTGAACTGATATTCGTACGTGGCCATGCCGATTATTGTATTTACATTAATATAATATTGTGGTTCAATATTGAAACTGTTTTAAGTCAGTTTTTTTCTAGAATACGCTAGAGTTCATTAGAGTTTTGAAACTGCATCTTCATCCTTCAATATTTAGCCACAGTGCTTAATTAAGTAAATTATTATTAGGCTTTAATTTCACATAATGTGAACTTTGTTGTTGTCACGTGTTTTAGTACATGTACACAGTAAATCGATATTATAGATACATGAATATATTCGTCTGCATAGTATTTTTATATGCTTGAAAAATTGGATCCTCTGTGATTCGTGTAGTAAAAATCATTACGTACATTCTGATCGTACCAACTTATTTGATTTTGACCATAAAACACGATTATACAAGTGAATTAACAGTGCCTTTCTAGTTTCACGAATTGTACTCAATCATTAAATCCGAGAAGTACTATCCCGTTAAATGTTTTAATGAGATTATGAACAACTCTTTTAACTCTTGTTTTGTAAACAAAATAACATTATTCCATTGATATTCTATATAGATATTAATCTTAAATATAAGTATTTGTATTAAGCTGATGATACGCTGCCTAAGTCAAAATATAATATTATACAATTATATCACAAAAATATACAAGCTGTTGATTTGCATCCGTGCCATAGTCAAGGACGTAATTATATTAATGATTCTCAACCCAAATCAACAAAAAAATTGGTACAAAAATTTTTGATTTTAATTTTTTTTCGGAAATCCGTCAATGTCATCTAGCCGTATTTAAACTTGGCGCGTGTGTTACTGGCCTTAAAACCGTGCTGCGCCTTCACACAAACGCAAACACAAAGCATACGCAACGATTATTCATAAATTTCATTCATAAAATTGGATTACTTCTGAAATACTATGACATTACAATGACAAAAAAGCAGTGCATATTAGCTATTTCCCGTCTACTGTGATTCCAATCGACTATTTACGTATTTTATGTCCTCCTCCTGAAGTATGGCACAAATGCAAATCAACACCTTGTATATACCTACATCAGGGAAATATTGTTGTACAGTATAAACAACGGAATATATTTTTCGAGCTCTTAAAACAATATTTGCATTTTTATAAACACGTTGTACAGTTTTTGTTTCTACAATAAATCACTTGAAAACAAAATCGACTTTGAATTGAAAAAAGGTAGATAGTAAATCATATGCTCTTAAGCTGCTAAGTGTGTACTTAGATTTTTTTTCTCTTCTCTTGAGCTAATTAGTGTAAATAATGAACAAAAGTATAAGGTTAGGTATAAGGCATCAATCTCAGTATCTATTAATAATGTTCACTTTTGAGCGTCTTCGCCATTAGACTGTTTGCTAACCATTAACACCATCACACCAAGGTCGAAACGAATGACTTATGTGTATTGATTACTGATATTAATGAAAGCGTAAATGAAGCTTGAGTAACCCAAAGTAATAGAAAATTCTGATCCGGTGACAAATTAAATTACACCCTTCTCCTTCATAATTATATGAAAGTAATGAAAGATACATACATATATAAGTAGGCCAAGATAAAGCAAACTTTAGTAGCTTTCTTGCCGCAAGTCAGTACTGTAAATCCCTTTTGATATTATGTTACGGGTTTTAAGAATTATAGTAATTTTACAGTTAATGCTACGAAATTGTTCTGCATCATCAAACCTGATAGAAACAGCTGTGAATATTTCAACTACCTTCAACCTCCATTTTACAACGACAGTCATTTGGAAACAGAATGAATCTGAATGTGTTACTGGCTTCCTACAAAGCTACCCTGGTTCTGTTGTCCTTAGTCCATGGGCTACCTACAATGATAGTAAGGTTCGCGACATCAATGAAACAATTGGATTCAAACAAACGATATACTTTGCAACTAACTTGCTTGAATATGAAATTATAATGGAGCTTATAAATGAAGTCATAAGATTCCCTATACGTTTCATACTTGTATTGGAAAACCCTGTCAAGTCAATTTCTGAGTTATCAGCTTTTATTGAAGTGACTGCAAGGAATGATCAAGCGGATCTAATCTTGATAAGTGAAAACGATGCCGGTGAAGTATCTCTATCAACTTTCTTTCCATACAGTGAGGGACTGTGTGGAAATTATGCACCAGTATTTTTAAAATATGGAGATGATCTTTGGCCTAAAAAATTCAGCAACTTCTACCAATGTCCAATCCGAACGGCTCTATTAGAATATTTTCCATACGTGACAGTACACTTCGAAAAGGGCAAAATTACTTCTGTTGGTGGTTATGATGGTAAAATACTTATGATTATTCTGAAGAAATTAAACGCATCTCTAGAGGTAACATCTGCTTACAACAACGTATTTGGAACGTACGTGAATGGAACAGCAACAGGCTCCATCGGCGATCTGGCTACTGAAAAAGCTGATATACTTATTCCAGCTGACATTCTTACAGAGAAAAGGTATACCGTGACTTTACCGTCTCATACTTATCACACTGTTGACATCCGTTGGGTTGGACCTAAACAACGCGAAGTTTATGATTGGCTTAAATTTATAGTTCCTGATAAAACCAACTTTACATATCTTCACTTGTTAGTATATATTTTATTTGTTATTGTAGCCATGCTGGTGAGAAAATGTAAGCCGCATCTAACTAGTGCTACCAACCGTATCCTCTACCAATCATTTATCATACTACTGGGGCAGTCAGCAAGATTTGTAACAAAGTCTTGGCTTCTCAATTCTCTTTTCGTTCTCTGGATTTGGTTTTGCTTCTTTTTTCGTATAGACTACCAAGCAGACCTCGTAGATGCCTTACAGACTCTGGATTTAGAACCACCATTTGAATCGATAGAAGAAGCAGTAACAAAAGTAGACGGTTACGGCGGCGTTGAAGTGGTGGTTGATTATTATAAAGATACACCTTTAGAACGTAACTACAAAGTGATACCAATGAACGAACTGAAGAATTATATTCGACGTATCGTTGAAGGTGAGAATTTTATTCTAGCTACAGACATAGCGCTGGTTAAACTTTTGGAGCCGTATGTTCAGATTTTGAAGAAACGTATAAGTGCGACTGGTGCTTGTTTTTACATGCGTCCCGGCTGGCCGGCAGCTAAAGATGTTGATGACGTCATTTTTAGCCTCGTTGAAGCTGGATTTATTGAGAACCTCCTTAGCGATAATAACAACCATAGGTGGATTGTAAATAGAATGAATGCTGATGATGTATTGCAACCAAAAAGCTTAAGTGTGGAAAAATTGAGTACGTGCTTCTATGGGTTAGGGATTATGTGGCTTATTTGTTTTATTATATTACTTATTGAAATTGTGCACCACAACAAACACCATAATAAGTAAATCAAAATATACACTGATGTAATTAAAATAAGTGATAGGTATATGTCTGTATGTAGACATGTAGTGTACCTCAAACAATTGTGGTGTTTATTGCACGAGTTTTATTGTTCACTAAATTATTGACATACATAAAGGAATTTTAACTTAATAAAACTATTATGAATGTTTTATTTATTAACGTTGCACATAATAATCGGATGTTAATGATGACACTCGATATAAAAATAATAAAAAAAACACCTTCTGAGGGACGTGGACAATAAGTGCGATGCTAGCTAGAGGTGTGATCCGATTGCACCTGGTTAATTATTCCTCATTACAGAAAATAGAGGGATCGAACTGGATCGAACTATCGCATACCATTTTGAACTTGAGTTTAAGTTTGTAAATTACTGACATATCCCTTTGGAGAGTCATAAGATATAACAGTATAGAAAAGGAAGAAAATCTGCGCTAACCCCAAATAAAATTAAAAGAAGAGCAGGGGATGGCAATTCGCTTTCGCCATTCAACTGACGAGTTTTCGGTGGTTGAAGGTTTAATTTATACGTAATGGGACGTACTCCATGATCATCATGACATATGTATAAGTATAGACAATAGTAATTGAAATAAAGATTAACTTAATTAATTAACACATCTTATCGACGTTCTTAATTTGGCGTTATCCAAGCCTTACCTCTTAGCTAGTGCAGAAAGTGGCATACTTCGTTAAACTCTGTACAGCATCAGATTGTAACTTTTTTCATACAAAGAGTTGTCTTTTTTATCAATAGTCCATACATACCATTCATTTGTGTTATGATACTAAACATCATAGGAACGTATCGTACGTATTGTTTGTATGGCACTGTTTTCACCCATTCTCAAATATTCAGTACCGGCCACAGACGGCTAGCGAGCCTTCACCAAATTAACCTAATTCTATTCCGGCTGTATTCTGACAGCTATAATAACACTGGTCAACAGCATTTTTGGTGCAGAGGTGAAATATATTATTTCTTATAGATCATTTGATACGTAATCGAAGTCCAGAACATTAATTTGCACTAGCACGTAGGGATTTAGAGATATACCCCTCCTAAAGTACCAAAAACGCGTTTTTTAACGATATTGGATTTTATTCGACTCCTGCTTTGAAGGGAGGACGAGTTTTCTTGGATTGTTTTCAGTGATATAAGAATCGTGTGTGATTTTATTTTCTCTCGCTCATTACAAAGGTCTTATATCAATTCATCAGTATTAATCAGATCCCTTTTGCAACGCTTATATTATTATAGTATTGGTATTTTTACAGGATAGTCTGGGGTTAATTTTTAAAAGATCAACATCTCAACATCATCTCAACAGATTAAAGTTCCAACTAAAAACAGATACACTCAATCTTGCACTCAATTTCAAATATTGCATTCAGGAACCATAACATTTCAGCATAAGGACGAGAATCTACACCCTAAAATAATTATCGATATTATATCAGAAGCTGAGGTGGAAATGGCAAACAGTGCGGCCAAGTACCAATTCCATTTGCCAATGAAATGCAAACATAGGTAGCCCACATTTGATCAAACCAATCCGAACTTGCCCTCAGTACCGTGCATAATTTAATTGCGTCATGAATATCTTCGGTGAGAACTAGTGCCTTCTGCAATGTACTTGCTACTTGCGAATTTGGATTCAATGTACCTTTGGTGGGGAGACGGAATATTATTTTTGGGAATTGATTTGCTCGTGCAGCCGTAGTGGGGATGTTATTGATATAGAGGTAAAATATATTGTGTTAAGAGAAGCTTCATAAGCAGAAATAAAATTTGCTTTTTGAAAGATTTATTATTTATTAGATTTTTTATTTAAAAGCTAAAAAGAAGCTCTAAAGCTGAAAATGATGATGAGAATGAAAATGATGTTGACCCTAGACATTTCAAAAAATCTGTCTTAGAAAATTTGAAAGCGAAGGCTTGGTGATTAGGAAACAAACAAGAGGTGGTATGATGATACCACCTCTTGTTTGTATAATCATAAATATATACACCGTGACTTTTTAGTCGTCTTACAACGGCAGCCTACTTAATGTATCCAATGACTAGTAAACGTTCATATATAAAAAAAAATATTTATGAGATTTGAATAATTTAAAAATAAAAATTAATTCATTATTATGATGCATGACGTAGATTATAAGAACACCCTGTTGTGAGCGCTGCCCGAATCTTGTATCAATGGAGCGCGGCGCGTTGGGAAAGTACCTACTTTCTACCGTTTGATACGTAAACATTTTGTTGTCAGTATTTTTCTTTGCACCTATTATCTTAATAAAGTAAGGCTATAAAATTAATAATCGTGTCTAGTGGTATTTTATGTCGGATAGATTGAGTGGACCACCTTTGTAAGACGACTAAAAAGTCACGGTGTATATATCATATATATATAAAATGATTTAAGAAGTTAACTTCTAGCTACTAATAAAATACATGGATTTCAGGGTCTTACTAAGAATTTTCGTGGTGAAAAACAATTAGTGTTTTCTAGTAAAGCAATGTGGAAATCAAAATTATATTGTAAATTCAGGTTTTGGCATCAACCTGTAGAATAGCGCCCCTGTCTGCGGTACTAATTGGACTGAAATATACATTAAACGCTTCCCCAACCTCTTAGCTTCACCTTCAGGTCTTACCATGTAACATTTAATGATACGAAATATTTCATTATTAAAGCGAATTTCATTTACCACCATGGAAGAACCTACCTACAATTCTCAAACAGTTCAAAACTTTTTCCCTTTTCAATAAAGTGTATATCACCTTTTTAAGATACATACAGACAACAGAGAAAGGTAAATTATAATCAATTTCAATTTGTCAATGCTGAATATAAAAATCTTCATCGCATTTGTTTTCCAGTTTCTTTGCTGTTTTCATTTATATTACTATTCCTATTTTAGTGTGACTGCAAAGCAGCAAATATCAAGTTTACATTTTGACCAAGAAAATCTATGTAAATGTTTATCCATATTGTTAGCGATTTATATGCGACGGCATATATTATCTCCATCTCGAGAATTCTGTATCTATGTATTTATTTGGTTATAGATATGATATTATACATCTATGCATGATTTGGTCATTTTTATTCAAACGTGTCAACTTTTGAAAAGAAAAATATCAGTGGAATATCCTTTAAAAATATTTTATGCATAAAACTAAAGCTGGAGTGGTCTAGAAACGTCGTAGGCGTTTTGATATATTTAGTCTAGGCTCATCAATTTGAAGTAGTAAAGTAATTTAAAGTTAATCTCATTCCCACCATCATCCTCCGAGCCTTTTCCCAACTATTTTGGGGTCGGCTTCCAGTCTAACCGGATTCAGCTGAGTACCAGTGCTTTACAAGAAGCGACTGCCTATCTGACCTCCTCAACCCAGTTACCCGGGCAACCCAATACCCCTTGGTTAGACTGGTGTCAGACTTACTGGCTTCTGACCACCCGTAACGACTGCCAAGGATGTTCAATGACAGCCGGGACCTACAGTTTAACGTGCCATCCGAAACACAGTCAATGGTGTCTAAGATATACTTAGAAAGTACATACAAACTTAGAAAAGTTGCATTGGTACTTGCCTGACCTGGGATCGAACCCGCGCCCTCATACTTAAGAGGTTGGTCCTTTACCCACTAGGCCACCACGACTTTTTTTTTTTTCTCATTCTCAATCTCATTATAACTAATATTATATTTTATACTTATTGTCGAGACATTAAAAAAAAAAAAAAACAAAAGTTGATAATTGAACAAAAAGAATCCGATGATTTTACCAAAATAAGTCACACAAATTATTGACTAATATTCTTTCATATTCTTTTTACATTTAAAATAGATTCGCAATTTACAATTCGATATGGAGCATACCTAATTATCTTCATCCGAGGCCATTACTCATAAATGTTTTAATCGTAAAACGCTAGTTTGACAAATACGTAGTCTAATTTGGAATATGCTCAAAGAATAATGCATGCGCCCGTTTGGTCCGACACTCATCCGTTTCCCGGCTATCTGCAACGGGCCCGATAACCGTAAATTGCCGGCCGGCGCTACCGGACCGGGGGAACTTTTGTCTCCGAACGATTTTTGTGCCCAATGAATATACATCATTATCTTTATAGCTCATAATTTTTTATGAATAATGGCATCGAATAAATCGAATTTTTGAATGACGAATGATTTTTATATTTTTATACTTGTGCCAGTGTAGTTGTGTTTTGCAGAAGGTTTTAATAGATTGGATTAAAGACTATTGTGACAGGTTCAATTTTAAATGTGAAAAGGTAAAGAGTATAGTATAGTACCTGACACTCAATAACTCAATAATATTAATTAATACATATCAGCAGATTTTACCACTAAAATTCTTATTTTATAGCTATACATAACTATACAATTTGAGGTTCGCAATTACAATACCCATAATTTCGATGAGGGGTCCACATTTCCATGTAAATGAATTTTGAAACCGTGCGTGTTATCACTGGTACATATCTTTAATAACCATAAATCAACAAATCGAAGCGGCCAATTATTATTTATGGCATAGAAAAAATCCATAGCGTTTCAGTTCCAATTGTGAGTCTAGGTAGACTGAAATGGCCTGATAGGTGCTGACGAAAATACCTCTGTTGTATTTTGTGCTCTTAGGACTTTTATAAAACCTGGAGGTGAAGAAAGAATGGGTGCATATGTATTTTGTCGTAGATATAGTATGTATTAAGTATTTGTATAAGGGTAAGTGAACTGTTCATGTAAGTGGTATCCAGCCAATAACTTAGTCATTGGTAGCTTGATGTGTTTTTCGAAGTTTATGTGATGAAGTCGATATTTCATTTCCGTTTGCGCGTTTGATTGATATTATTCCAAATTAGTTCACGATTCTAACATTCAATTTGCACTTTAATAGAAGATTAAATTCAAACGCCAATAAACAGTAAAGTTTTGCTTGCATTTTCTATTCAATACAACGAGAATGCAATAAAATGCTTTAGTCGTTTTATAAATAAGGAAGTTAGGTCTCAATGAGTCCTGTTTCTATTTCCTAGTCCGGAATTGGAAGTATGCCTGAGAAATGCTTTCAATGTTAGGGACTGTTGCTTTGAACATGTATGTACGTAAGAATTATTGGGTATAAGAAATAAATCCTTTACCATATAGTAACGCGTCTTAAAATAATGTCAATTTTGTTGATTTTGTTTGATGGGCGGTAAAAAAGGCTGATGGTGAAAGATTACCAGAAAAAAATGTCGAGACATAGGAATTTAGGTCTCTTGTTGGAACTTCATGCTGATCTCTGGAAGCTTATGCTTAGTAACGCAACTGTTCTGAAATGGGAACGAAACTAATTATGATTTGTGAAAAGAGAATGTTTAGCTGAATACATATTATATTTCTCATGGCAGTTTATGTTCTATTCATTATGCCCTTTACTTGACAAGCGTAACTAAAGTAAGAAGGTATGTCTGTGTCTAGGCGCCGATACGGCCTGCCGCTGCTGCCGCCGCTGAAACTCTAGTTCCAGTGCCGGCCACCGAGGGAAGCGCGATGAACACCGACTGATGGCTGGGCATCGTAGACGTGTTCTTCAAGCGAACATCAACCACTGCAGAGCAGCCCAGAGCCTGCTAGTCCAAACCTTTGCGGAGTGGTTGGTGGACGTGGCGGTTGTCGCCGAGCCGTACTCTGTCCCTGGCAGCTGGCTGGGAGACGACAACGGCTCGGTTGCATTGGTGGCGCGGTCTTCCACGGACTCCCCTCCCCTCTCGCTCTTAGAGAGGGGAGCGGGATACGTCGCCGCCGCGTGGGGGGACATAGCCCTTGTAGGGGTGTATTTCTCTCCAAACCGCCCTCTCACGGACTTCGAGAACTTTCTCGAGGTCCTCGCCAGGGTGGCAAGCGGAGTGGTGCAGCACCGGGTGTTGGTCATGGGCGACTTCAACGCAAAATCTGTGATATGGGGTAACCCAGCCACCAATGCCCGAGGACGAGAGGTGGAAAACTGGTCCGTGTCGTCCGGTCTTTCCCTGCTGAACAGGGGGACAGTTCACACCTGCGTGCGGCGGCAAGGGGGCTCCATCGTGGACCTCGCCTTTGCCTCCCCTTCTTTGGCGGCCTGTGTAGTGGACTGGCGGGTGGAGCTGGTGGAGACGCTGTCAGACCACCGATACGTGCGGTTTGATGTTTCAACCCCGGGCTCACAGGGGGCCTACGAGGGTCGGCCGCACTTCCCAAGGTGGGCGCTCTCCCGCCTAGATCGGGAAGCCGCCGTGGAAGCGGCGTTCGTCCAGGACTGGCTGTCGCCTCCTGTTGGAGTTCGTGATGTGGACGCCACAGCGGTCCAGTTTAGGGTCTCCCTGACCGAGGTGTGCAACTCTAGCATGCCTCGGTCTCATCGTCCGCCTCCTAGGCGTGCCGTTTATTGGTGGTCGGAGGAGCTGGGGGATCTACGGGCTGCCTGTGTGGCGGCCAGGCGGGCCTACACAAGAAGCCGGCGGCGGCGCATTCGCGACCTCAACAACGAGGACCGCCTCTATGCAGCCTACATAGAGGCCAAGTCGACGCTGACGGCGCGAATGGGCACAGCCCAGGATCGCGCGAGGGCGGAAATGTTTGAGGGTCTGGACATTGATCCCTTTGGGAGGCCGTACAAGGCGGCATGCAACAAACTGCGCCCGTACGGTCCTCCAGTTGCCGAGACCCTCGAGCCGTCGTTGCTGGATGGGGTGGTCCAGTCCCTGTTTCCGCTCAGGGGCAACTTCACTCCACCAGTGATGAGCGCCCCGCGGGGTGCAGTTCCTTCAGTTGAAGAGGTCCCGCTGGTTACTCAGGACGAGGTGGAAAGGTCAGTTACCTGCCTCAGGGGTAAAAAGACGGCCCCAGGTCCGGATGGCGTCCCCGCAAAGGTAGTGGCCATCGCTACCTCCCAGATGGGAGAAAGGTTTCGGGACCTCTTCAGTGCGTGCCTGACGTGTGAGAGGTTCCCGAAGCCATGGAAGGAGGGCCAATTGTGCCTTCTTCGGAAGGAAGGGCGGCCTCAGACGACACCCTCCTGATTGCCCGGGGGAGAAATTTTGGAGAGGCGGCCAGCTTGGCCTCGGCGGGCGGTTCACTAGTGGTGGACAGAATCTCCCGCCTAGGGCTGACGGTGGCGCTACAAAAGACCGAAGCCGTGTTCTTCCACGGGCCTCGGCAGCACCAACCGCCCGACGCTCATATCCATGTGGAGGGTGTCCGCATTGGGGTGCAGTCCCAGATGAAATATCTGGGCATAGTCCTCGACAGTAAGTGGCGTTTCAGCGCACACTTTAGCGGGCTGTCGACGCGCTTGATGAGGACCGCGGGCGCCCTCTCATGGCTCCTCCCGAACATCGGGAGGCCCGGTGACCAATGCCGGCGTCTATACGCCGGCATACTTAAGAGTATGGCCCTATACGGGGCCCCAATCTGGGCAGACTCACTGTGCGGACGGAGAAACGCTGCTGCCATCCGAAGGCCACAAAGGGCCATTGCACAGCGGGTGGCGAGGGCTTACCGCACAGTGAGCTTCGCGGCGGCGTGCGTTCTGGCGGGAGCCCCTCCTTGGGAGCTCGAGGCTTGGGTGCTCGCCAGAGTGTACGACTGGACGGTGGCGCAGAGAGCGCTAGATCGGCGCCCGGACCCGATAGAACGGGAAGAAGTGCGTGAGGAGGCGAGGGAGGCAATAACTCGGCACTGGGCTGAGGACCTTGCCTCGGCAACGTTCGGTCGTCGGACGCTGGACGCCATCGGGCCTGTCCTGAACGGATGGCTCGATCGGCGGCATGGCTGCCTCTCGATGCATCTGGTGCAGGTGCTGTCCGGGCATGGCTGCTTCGGATCGTACCTGCACCGGATTGGGAGGGAGGAGACCCCAAAATGCCATCATTGCGAAGCCGAGGTGGACACGGCAGAGCACACCCTCGAGGTATGCCCATCGTGGGCTGAACCCCGCCGCATCCTGGTGGCAGTGGTCGGGGATGACCTCTCGCTACCAAGCGTGATTGGTGCCATGCTGGGAAGTGAGGAGGCATGGGACGCGGTAGCCTCCTTCTGTGAGGATGTCATGTCACAGAAGGAGGCGGCAGAGCGCATGCGGGAGAACGACCCTCTCGCGGCGCCGCACCGCAGACGAAGAAGGGGTGGAAGACGGCGACCACAACGCCAGTCCCCATCCGCCCCGGGGGGTGATCAGCGGGCGGCAGGCGCGGGGGTGCCATCGCCTGCATTACAAGGATCGCCCCTTGTGCTCCGGCCATCATAGGGACCCCTCCCCACTGGGGGGAGGCATGAGGGGCCTGCCGTAAGGCGGGCAATCGCCGGTGGGGGACTGGACGCCGTAGATTCCCAGACCCCCTCCACTCAGGCGAGGTCGGAGTGCCGCTGGGCCTTTTTAGTGGGTATACCGGGAACGTCTGTACCGGGGAGCCCCACATACCCCTCTCCCGTCCCCCGACGGGAAGGGCATGCGTAATAGCATTTTTTACCCAGCGACAACAAAAAAAAAAAAAAAAAAAAAGGGTGGCGCCAGAGGGCCCTGGCATTATCGTGCTCAGTTTAAAGGTTACCACTTAAACCGTTAACAAAATATCGAGCAACATATAATCGTCGGCAGGGATATTGAGCCCTGACCTTCACCTGCGCAGAAGCGATTTATTGGTTTATTGCTTTATGTGTACAGTGCGCAAAGGGATCCCCACTCTTCCGCCGAGAGCTCAATATCCGTGCCGATAACCACCGTATAGTTTTTGTTCCTAATGTTAGAGTCAGAATTCTCTTAAAATTAAGTAACACTAGAAGAATTTTACGCGGTTGAAATATAAATGAAAAATTGCCTCGATTGTGTTCAAAATATTTATAACCTTTGTCTCTTTAGTTCTTTGTTAGTCCTCTCATTCATATTACCCTCAGACCCGTTACTAAAACAATACCAACCAAAATTGACAGGCTTCATTAAAAATAACCATCCTTCAACGACAAACAGGCATACATGTCATTCGCAGCTCTGGCTCATTTGTAATAGCTAACAACACGAAGCCAACAATAGGTGGTGGACGTCAATGCACGTTGTTGTCCATGAATTGTTGTCCCGGAGCCTCGAGTGCGGGCACTCGCGATAAATCCCGGAGAAACAATAGCGCAGTAGGTGCAGCGCCTAGTGCCGTCGAACCATCGGACACGCATAAATCAGTCGATTTAGTAACGTAGACCATGTTGTATGGACAAGCCAGCAGCTGTAATAAAAGCGATGTCGCTGCGTGTGATAATGCCTATCTGTTGTTGCATAAATCTGGCTGTCGGCTTGCTTGTTTTGTGTAGAGGGAATCATTATATTTTTTTGTTCAAAGATCAGTCTTGTGTAACAATAATCCTGAATTTCATCGAACTTTCTAAGAAAAGGGGTATAAAATAAGCTGTACTTTTAAATCTCCCATTAACACAATCAGCTTAATTCATCACAGTTCAAATAAAGCTCTCGAAGTTGACACTCACTATTGTTATGCCTATATTATACTTTTAATTAAGGATATACCTAACTTTCAGAAATCTATCACATACCTATAGCAAAACCAATAGCTAATTCATAGGTACTTACTAGGTAACAAGCGTGTTATATGTTCCAACAAGAGCAGACGCAAGCTTTCCCTCCAGTTAAACAGTTCGACAGGTTACAAGTAGTAAAACACAGTAACTAGCAGTAGTCTAGTGTCTAGCACCGCCCTGGTGCATGTTACAGATAGCCCGGAGCTCGCCAAACAACCAAACTTTGTGTTCGTTGTTCCATGTTATTGTGAATTAAATGTTCAATGTTCATCGAACTAGTGAGACGCTATTGTAAGACCGGACCGTAGTCCCTATTAATGTCAACACTTCCACCAATTAGTTATATTGATGACGGAGTATTATATGGTATGAAGTTTATTAATAATATGCAGAAATAAAGCTACTGATTTTCTTTATTGAGTTCCTGATTGAGTTATTTAGGCAATTGAAAACGCCTATCTGAAAGCGAATGGTTGTTTCAATTGAAGCAGGATTTTTATTTTTTTTAGCTCAAGTCATGACACAAAACGTTATTCAATTATTTGCAGCTGCGTCTACGCTTATTTTAATTAAGAAAAAACAAACGCAAACACTTCTAGCCATTAACTTCTTAACAGAGATGTCGGGATTCAAAGAAACGGAACAATTCAAAATTAATTTATATGAAATGTTCACAATGCTTCCAACGCTATTTTAATTCAATGTTCTCAAGTAATTTGAAAGCTCATTATGTAAATGAATATTAATTGTTAAAAATATCGCGGTCCCGGGTGGCTGGTGAGGTCTAATACTTCTGGAAGTCGAGGGAAATTTCTAATTGTAGGTAAAGTGTCGACAACTGTCGTCCAATTTCACGATAATTCCCTTCGGCCGTTGATGGCGCCTTTCAATTATGAAAATATTCCTTTAATATAGCTGTTTCGCTTAGAGAAATTTCGCGAGACGATAATGTTTGTTCTTAATTAGAAAATCAGATTTATTTCTTACAGAAAGGGTTTATTAGAGTGAGTCGACAAAGAAAAGCCGTAATTAAAATTTCCTTCTACTTAGAATTAGCTATTTGTTGAGTGTCTAGATAATATAATTATGCGTGTACCGGGAGAAATAATGTCATTACAGATATACAATGTTCATTGATTGAAAACTATTTGTTGTAAAATATAGATGCACTATTTGTTATTCAAAGAATAAGGTGTTCATAGCTGTAGTGGGAACGCAAACTTGATGTGAGAATACAATTTCACAGATTGGTTCGTGAGGCTCACGAATAGTAATACCTAGCTACCTCACAAGTAAAATCAAAGTGTACTGTCCACTTTTAGTTTAGCTACCCATTTATTCATCTGGTCTGTTTTATTGGCTATTTTTTTAAATAAATTCCAAACTCGTTCTATCATTACATTTTTTTTTTTAATTAGTAAAACCTCCCTCAACGGTTTTACAATTTATTCGATTTTAATTATTTAATTTCTATGAATAACTTTTTACGTATATGCTACGTGTATTTTTTATGTTTGATCTGAATTATTACAATTTTCCACTCTAAAAAATATTTCATACACTGTGGTTTTTCATAACGGGTCATACATAGCTTTTCATATATCACTTTTTTATTTATTTACGCTGTCAATATTTCAAATCGGATAAACGTAGATTTTAGATAACTGCGAATACTGTCAGATTTTTGTTCATTCCATAAAAAATGTGACGTCAAAAATATTATGTGTAACTGTAACTATAATTTTCAAAAATACAATATCGTTTTGAAATAACGCAAAGGCATAGTTGTCATATCTTCAGTTTTCACAGCAGTTGCACAGATTGCGATAAGATTTTATAAATAATTTCTTAACACGTGTTAGAGAGCACGAAACGTACCTCTACTTACGTGTCGTAATCTATTTTTTTAATATTTTCTATCACGAAAAGTTACTTCTTCGAAAAACAAAAGACAATCAGAGCTAATCACACATTATGCTACAATGATAAAGAGCTCCACATCTAAAGACAGTCGACACAGATATTTAATAAACAACAAATTGCCATAAAGTCGTAAACCGTTGTATCAAATATCCGTACTATTCATATTCCAGTTTTTATGGGGGACGGACGTATCTACGTTTCGAGTTTTATGTGATCTTTATGATACGACGACGGGCACGCTGACCCGAGATTTTCTTTTATATTTTACATGTTTATAATTTGGTTTTGTCGGTTCGAGGTTTGGGAGCATGTTTGTTTCATGACAAAGTAGGCTACTATTGTTTAGCTTGTTGATTTTTTTTCTTAACTTCTTCAATGGAAAAATGTACCATTCACACATTTTATGTCTTCTGGGTAAGAACATATATTAAATTAAACACAGAAAATCGAATCATGTAACCTTTTAATTTATAAACAATCAACAGAAACATTCAAGCATCACAATTTGCTATACAACACGTTTTTACATAAATTTTTAGGTACGTCTTTGGCAAGTCGACTCCTTGTAACCCCCATATGTAACAGTCACACCCCATATTATATACTAAATTACGCTAAAACCACTATTAAAATAAATATAGGTCTCATCTTAACTGCCAGTATTATCGTAACTATCGGGTTCAAATTAACTAATACACTATCTAATCAAAGTAAAAGCAACTCGCCAAGTAAAAGCTACGTAGGATTTCATATTTTCGCCACTGAAATAGTACGTAGAGTTTGTAATTAAACGAAATGATGAGCATTCAGTGAAATTATGAAACATGAGATCAGCTACGAGAAATATGTTAGTAGGAAACTTATTAGTACAAAGTAGAAAAGCATGTACGTTTGCATTGATATATAGCCTCAAATAAAAAACTTAACAAATAGTTCAGACGACGTCTGTGCTTATCACACGGAGCTTATTTATGATATGTCTCTTCTTGAGCCTTCAGCTATGGTAACGGAGTTCACAACAAAAGTAGTCAAGTAGCAGATGATATTACAACTAAACTTATAAAATATAAACTGCATTTCACTAATATTATGTACAGTAACATTGCACACCCTTTTACATATATCTCGTCTGAGCTCAGAAACACTCATTATAATATTATCCAAAATATACAGAAAGAACAAATAAAATATATTACCTACGTACACTAATTCTTCAATACTGTTAAATTTTAAACAACGAAACCGTTCACCGCCGATATTATGGTAAGCAAAATGAATTTACAATTCTTTTATATATTTGGCATACAATGGCTTATCAAAATCCAGTGGAATGGTTCTAAAATATATTCTGCATATCTCAAAAATTCATTTGGACAATCTTTGGCACTAAAATCTTACGTCTAATAAAAGTCTTGTAGACAACCAAAGACCAGGATGATAACGATACGTTTGCATTGATTACAACTGTTCTTACATCTAAGTTTGTCTTAAGTCACGGATTATGAGAGAGTTCGACTAGCAAGTCATTTTCACAGATTGCACCATCCCTTTTGTAGTCCGTACAATCATATATCACATTGACACTTCAACTCATGAGACCGTTTCTATGAGTCCCGTAGCATTTAATAGGTAGCGTGACCGGTCATACGAAATCGTTCACCTCATTCTGTAGGGGCGTGTCGATTTTGTCGATGCACTTCCTAATCGCATCGAGTATGATGACGATGCGCCGGTCGAGAGCGGCGAGGTGCGGCTCCCAAAGTATGGGGTTCACCGGATCCTTCTTCAAGGATTCACGGAGAACTTTTGATAAAGGAACTCCGTTGTGGTATCTGTAAAATTTAAATGGGTTTTAATTTCTATTGAATGGATGATCCTTAAGCAAAGCCATAATTTGCAATAGACTGCATATTTTATTGTTCTTTGAACTGACAAATATACTCACTTTAGTAACGAAGCGAGGGTAGTATGCCTCACGAGGCAGCACTGCAGCAGCGGTGCCAAAATGCTCAGTTCGTCGTGGAACGCCTTGCCGAACGCACGGCCTTGATCCAGATGCAGCGTGAACGTCTCGTTCCCGAACATTCTGCATTAATTAATGAGATTCGTTAAAACGCCTGATCAATTTGGCTATGTCCTTACAAAACTTGAAAATCTGCATTACAATGACAAGGCATATTTTAACTATAAATAGTTGGTTACATCCAGTTTCAACGGAAAGTTATTGGACCACAATAATTTAAGGAAACGGCCTTTACGCTCGATGTTCCGGTAGTGCCGTAATAATGCAGATTTATATGCAATGTAAGTGCGGCTGATCACAAGAATGCTATTTGTACCTCTCAGTTACAATTGCCAGAGCAAACCATTGACCTAGAACGTTGCAAACTCTTTACACGTTTCTTTCAAAATCGGACTAGCATGAAATTCTTATGGCAAAATTATTTCATTACTATAATTGGCATGGCATTTTTTGTAATTTTGACGAAAGAAAAAGAAAGAAGGGTAAGGTCATCAATAAGGTAAATGGATGATTTAAAAACACTGAAGATTTCAGAACAAGAAGCATACGTACTTGAATGTTTCATAATGATGTCTGTCCATATTCCCGGAGAGGAAATCAAAGATTGACATGTCCATGAGGTCGAGCATTCGACGCCCGGAGTCATAGGGAGGGGTTGTGCGAACCTAGAACAAAATTTAACTATAAATCGCAAATCAGTTCCAAAATGTATTATCATCATCATATCAGCCAATTGCCGTCAACTGCTGAACCTAGGCCCAAGCAACCAAATGTCTTATACCCATCATAAAAATTTAACATGCTCAAAAACAAGAAAAAAACAACAGTGTGCATATTAAATTACCACACTATAATAACAAGGAAATGTAAGGGGAATGACTATTCAAAACTAAATATTATGATTAACATAGTGGCACGATGAGACTTGATAAAGTCTGCAGTTATGTCATGTTTATAAATCACTAGTTATGTAGCGTTTTGTTGTGAATGCTAAATAAATAAATAAATGACAGTATTTTTTATGTTTTTGAAAATCATCCACGCTTATTCCGTCACTTGATGTACTCTCTGCATACTTTTCCCATGTCCTCCCTTATGCACTCTCCCTCTATCCTCCCCTTATGTACTCCTCTACATATTCCCTTTTTTCTATTTACTATTATTTACTCCCCTTGTAACCTTCCTTATGTAGGTACTGCCTCCTGTACCTGAATATGATTAATGTGAAAGTAGCGATGTGAATTTTCCGCCATATCAGGTGCACTGTCCGCACCTACCATTAGGATTAATTTTGCAACGGCAGCACGTCAATACATAAATAATAATACTTATTTTATCGATTTATAAGAACGGTTACGGACATAAAGTAATGCAAACTTACCGTATCACAATAATCAGATTGGAGTTCCCACTGCGCTTTTCTTCGCTTATGGTAGGATCTTCTCCAAGGATGCCGCCAAACCTGTAGATGTCACAAAATATTTGAAAAAGGAATTGATCACCATAGATAAACTACTTGGTTAGGCCAGAGACACAAGAATGCAGTATGATCATCAAAGTTCTCACAGGAGGAAATAATATTTCGAAATGACACAAAATTACAACGCGTGTTCCCAAGATCTCAATATAGAAGTCAGCATTTAGACCTCACAAGTTGAAATAACTTAAACCTAATGAAGTGATGTTAAATATCAAGGTTACGTCATTAATGTCCGTTACCTGATACATGTCACCGGTCTCTGCATTCTACATTCAACATTAACTATTAAATTCCTTTTAGATAGTACTAAGAATATACGAGCGCAGATTAGACGGAAATGGAACAGAAACTACAACTTTAATTTATAATTATTTGGCAATAAACCCTTCCTTTAGGCGCAAAGTGCGAAACTCTGTACCGTATCGTCGTCCTAAAATGTAAAGTTTACACGAGATTACCTTGTGCCCAAAATAGTAAAAGAAACATATTGTAGGTTCTTTTCCTTTTTTAGAAGTACAGGATATTCATGGATAAGCTAATATAATATTCCATGTTGCGTTGCTGTTATGGTTTTGGAGATTTTTGCGTTAGAAGTAGGTATACTTCTAGTTGGAACGAAAACAGATTTTTATGTAAAAGCGTTTTTTCTGATGTTGCGGCCAAATAGAATTTCCAAGTCTAACGAATCCAATTCAGTGAAAAGACTGTTAATGAGAAACCGTACACGTCAATCGTTTACGTTGAATTATGTACACAGTGCGGTAGGTGTAAACAGTGATTCGATCGCCCGTATGAAGTGCACGCGGTTACAGCAAGGAACGGTGAATTATGTGCGAGGAATTACGTCGCGCCGACGCAACTACATGATAATTTGCTACCAACAACCACGCTGCATTTGATAATCACAGCATTCATAATCACAAATACCTCATGTGTTGCAAGAAATTAATTGATAATGGGATACATTATAGGTTCTTGTTCAAAATGTTTTCAATTAAAATACCAACCTTTCGTTCAGCGATGTCAGAGGATGGTAAGAACGCGGCAAAACTCCCTTCGAGCATGTCAGGGTTGCCACAAATAGCGTGTCCGGTGTCACAATAGTACGAACACTTTCCGTGGAAGCAGAAGTTATTCGCAGGGGACACGAAGAACGTCTTGAGGATGTCACCTTCAGTCACATCGTAGATCTCTGTAGTCATATTGAGGACTCGGCCCACGACCGGCATCGCGCGACGGAAACCGAGTATCCTGGATAACACATAATTTAGATTAGCGTCACATCTATTCGTGTTCATTGTGAAGAGCAAATAGGGATGTAAGATCCAGATTGTTGATTGCGGTCAAATCTTTGTTTCAATAGGTCGAGATACACGAATGTCTATGAACAAACTTAGCCTCCACATAAGGAGAAGATACCAACAAGTAATTAAAAACACAAACAGTACATAATAAAAAAAAAACCATGTTATCAAATATTGCCAATTACGTAAAGGATTGTGTTAATGATGTCTAACCCCACGCATAAGTTAAATTCCTTACGAATGAGTCTCGCGGATGAGTCAATCAAAAGGCACTAAGTTCATATAATATAAATCATAGGCAAAGACTTCTCCCACATACCTGTCTAAATGGAAAGCAGCAATTTCAGCATTGTGCCTCTCATAGTCGGAAAAGTAAAAATGATTTGGTAAAGTCTGCACATCACGTGCAAATCTGTGAACAAAAACATACGTTACATTCAAATTCACTCGTAAAAATTCAATAGAGGACTTGTATTACAAAACAGCCGATTTATCTTTAATGTTATGCTCGTGTCAAGATATTATTATAGGCGACGATTTAAGAAGATTTGAATAGATAAAGCACGGAGCTGGCGCGACTCCTACTTTACTGGCAATTGACGGCTATCTGCATTCATCAGTTTGCTACATAAGCTTGATATGAAAAACCAGACTCAGGCATGGAAAAACTTCGTGTAAAAGTTTATCAGTCACTTTAAGGTTAATATTACTTGTCTCTTCAATGAAATATAACTTTCAATTAATTTAAATTCCACAGACAAAAAAGCATAAAACACCAAGGTAAAATTTTATCATAATATCACCAAAAATTCTTGGCAGGTACTTATTCATGACGTAAATTGAAACCGAGTAATATAAATCCATTAAAGAGAAATATCAAATATCGACTCCCGGAGATAAGAGGACCCCGTCCTTTAAAATAAATTTATAACGTCGAAAAATGTTAAATTACGTACTAAAATGGAAAAATTACTCATTCGCAGTAACAGATGGAGGTATAATTTCTTTTGGTGTCTAATGAGTCGAATGTAGGTGCTTAATCAATTTCTCGGAAACAAAACGATTAAAGTGGCTCTTAAATCGTGAATCTGGTTAGATAGGAGCAATCCCGGGAATATACTGCACCGAGTGTCTTCCAATTTATTGTCCTCAGTGCGACTCGTAAGTGAGATAGTACAATTTAAAAAGTCTACTAACAAATGGTTTAGATTCTGTGTCCTCTTTACCTTCTCGACATTAAATACATGCTACTAATTTAGAATGTTTTTTTACGAATTTAGATTAGGATGTCGATACTATATCACGTATACAAAAGTGGCAGTCAAGGTGATAAAACTAATAGAGCTACTCGTACAGGGAAGGGTTACTACCGACTGTCGCGTAATTTATCGCGCCCTTGTGAATCGTGAAAGATCCACGAGGGCCTCTTGATATGTCGTCGGGGTAACCCCTCGAGTCTATAATTTTCTTGGAAAAGTTATCCAGTCCTCCAGAAAAGTTAGTTGGCTGCCTATGTTCAAGTGTTTCAAGGCAAGAATAATTTATATTGTTTTGTTTTTTTAACGCCTCCGAAATTTCAAGAACGATTTAGTAACAGATGTAAAACTATGTGCATACATAACTCGCTTATGAAACGCCTTGCTTTGACGCCTTCAATATTATTATGATCTTTTATTTTATATGGCATCCATATTTTAAAAATAAAAGCGGAGTGCCAAGACGCCTGATACTCGATATACAGGCCTGCCGGGAGGTTCGTGAAATTCCCGCGAGTACATTTTTGGGAATGCTCTTTGTATTCTTTGTCACGTCAAAATTGTATCAGATAGCATTACAGAATATTGAATATGCAATGCGGTGCGTATGTAGGTGGCTTTACGTATATGGAACAGAAATACATTCAAAGAGGTTGTAAAGTCGACTTTCCATAAGTTCACTGCAACAGTTAGGTCTAAAAGCTTTCGTAAATATATAAGCAATGTGCGCGGTATTCAATAGAAAACACAATCAACTTTAACAATGGTACGCAAGTTACAGGACTTGGCAAACTCTGTGCTTCAATAGCACTTGTAGTTGGGAAGAGTGTGGGCAAGCCGCTAAGCCGATCGCACGAAAGAACAATCTCAGAGTTTTGTGAATAGAACGAAAGCACCCAACAAGGTGACAGGAAAGTTGCGCCAACTCCTTCAGGAGCGTGCACGGACACTTCAAACTAGTCTCAACACAACTTGCCTTCCAAACAAAATAAAACTTACGTATCTGTGAAAGACATGACAGCTGATAGACAGACACTCAAGCCAAAACTATAAATTATGGACCCTCGGCGTCGCACTCACCTCATCGGCTTGAAGAGAGCTTGGACGCCATTAGGATAGTCGATGATAAGTTTCAACTGCGTCCCGCCCTCCTTTTGCTCTGCACAGAAATAAATCATTGTTAGATAAAATAGTACCTACTAAGTAACCAGCCGAATTTAAATTCAACCTTCAAGCTAGCAATTTAGATGATTTTAGAATGTCTGTATCTGTATCGCAGCTATCGAGTGGGGGTGACACCAAAAATAAATGTAGGATATACTATAAAGTCGGATCAGCAATGAAATCCATTTAAGTGGTTTAAATATTTAAGTCCAATTCGAAGTAAAGGGCGAGATTGTTGTAGCACTATTGTCCGACGGACCGCTAACCCCGCACTGCTTGCAGACCCGCCCTCATTTAATATACATACCTGCCTGCCTTAGCTTGTATATATTCAAATATTACTTATTTTTCATTCAGACATAAGATTTAGTTTTGTCTCTGTACACTAGTTTATAGAGCAAGGGCATTCTTTTTCGTTTATTTTTGCCATAACAATTGGAGTCAACATATGAATATAGTAGCAATTTTATTCTAAGTGTAATAAAATGTTGATAGGAAAACTAGATTGTATTCGGAAATAAACCTAAAGCAATCGATAGTAATACGTTTAACTGTAGGCATCGAATGTCCAGTCCTAGAGCGAGGGTGGCGTAAAGGTTGTCTGTCTAAACGTAATTGCTTTTCTAAGTCCGATCAACGGTGCACTGAATATTTTATGGCGATACATACTTAAATTGAGATCAGGGCCCACTCAATAGTTAAATTGATTTTAGTTATGTCGGTTGTTGAATAATGTAAATAAGGCGAATAATAACAACTTCAATTTTAAACACAAAATTGCCTGTGCCCTCAAAATTAGTAAGCTACAATATTGCACAACCAATTTGCATATCTAAATTTTGTTTTAAATGGTTTTAATCTATGATGTTTATAGAATTTAAGTGGTAGGTAAACTTACCTACATGTAGGATGGGTGAAGTGGCCATATCTTTGAGCAGCTCGTCAATTAGCGGCTCCCCATCCTCATACAATTCGTGTTGAGCTATCTTCAGTTGGAACCTTTCCAAATTAGAAGCGTTTATGCTGCAATAGAAATTGATTGGTATTATTATACGACATTAATTTCCATTGATTATCTATTATGCGGTATTCTGGCCTTTTGTTTGGGTTTTGTATTGTGGAACAAACCACTAAACTGAACTATATGACAGCTACATGGCGCGGATATAAGCCTAACAATAACGTACTTATATCTATCAGATTTACCAACCCAAAATACATAAATATTCGATTCGAAGATAAACATAGAGACAATAGGGATGCGTAGTACGTCATCGATGAAGTTACTTGAAATTTTTCGCACACGCCCGTAAACCTGGTCGTTAACGTCAAGATTTACATGGAAGATTTTCCGTTGGCGGCGCGGCGCGCGGCAGCGTGTTGGTTTTGGCTGCGTGGAACACATAAGTGGACGTGATTTGCCTACTAGCGGGAGGTGTGAGACTCCAGGCGACACGACGCAGCACGGAACTGAATACTAAGGAGCGTACGTGTAACGTTTTCGATTTGTGGCATGCTCCGATAACCTGCATTTAGAAATCAAGCCGGCAGCTATTCTAAAATTTATTGACTCTCTTTCGGTGTCAATTGTGCCGCCAGCGACTGGGAATTCAAAAAACTGGATTGTTCCAGCCGGCGACAAGTGGACGTTCATGATTCTAAACGAACACCTACCCAATTTACTTCCACGTTCAATTTAGTTTATTACAAAGGCCGAAAAATATAAAATTCATAACAAAAGAAAACGTTCACGTTAAACAATGAATTTTCATCTTCTTTCATATTTACGTAGATGATTCCAATGTTGAAGAAAATTATGCCAATTTTTCCATGTATCAACGCAACCCTTTTTACATGATACATGAATTTGGTCATAACAGGTCCCGTCATATCACGAGCAGCGTTTTAAGGAAGCCATCATGCATTCATTCCATTTAGTTTTATTGCCAAAGACCCGCGCCTATCTCGACGGGACCCCGTAACTGGATTTTAAATAAGATTCCTTGTAGGTCTTGTGAAATTTGCCTCACAAGATAAAGAAAGGTCGCTTGTCTGTTTCATATTATAGAATCATTCCACGCTGGAAGTATGATATGATCCTTTTTTATAGTCTTGTATCAAACGAAATCCTGTTGATAGTGTACCTAAAAGCGAAAGAAATGTTATATTCTTTTCATTTATTTCACGTAGCCCTGTGAGATTTGGCCTAATATTTGCTTTGGTGAAATTACCTGAAGCAGCGGAGGCCGGCCGCGACCTACCTGTTTGATTTTGATGCATACTTCAGTGGTCTGCGGGGGCAGTCGTGTTGGATGAAAGGCGATCGCCTTTACAACGTACTACATAGAAGGTTACAATGTGGCGCAGAGGCACATTCAGAGCCAGAACCACTCGGAAATATGTAAACACTTGTTCCCGCAATGTTCGTGTTATCAAAGTTTAATTGCGGTAATAACGAAGAAACTAACAATTTAATTTGGCGACTCGCGGCGTGCTACATAAATCGTACTTGTGGATGTCAGCTGTCGGCAACTTTAGAGAATTTTCCTTGTAATGTCCTTTTCGCGTCGTTTTTCGCAGAACGTTTTAATTAATATTTCTTAACCAACTAAATATTTCTTTTATTTTGGTATTTACATTGTGCGCAATTTTCTAAACGATTAAAATGTTAAGTTGATTACTTTTTTCTGAGAATGCTTTAGGACAGTTGACAACAGACGTGATTAGAATAATCAATTTGTCTGATAGGGTTTTTTGCTGAGAGTTTTCATAGCAATTACATTAATACTCATAAAGCCGTAATCATCGTCATATTTTTACTTTATAGGCTACCATTTTGACTTATTATAAAAGGAGAACGATCTTCTACATACGATTAAGGTTACGTTTGGATATGATCCTTTGTAATTCTAGATTTTTTTATATTCATAGAGTTATGTATTGAGAGAGATTTATTTAATCCTTCTATAATTTCGCCAGTTATGCTTTAGTTAGACTACATATTTTATGCTTTAGACATGTATGTTGAATTTTGTATTACGTACTGATAACAGCATTTTTTAGGACCGACAGATTTGAACCAAACACTCCAAAATATGTTTAATTTGTATTAAACAATCAAAGACGACAAACATACAAAAAGCAAAAAGTAATTATGCAAAAATAATAAAAGCCAAAAATAAAACATCGAATTATTTAGCCTCAATGACATTCCTTGGGTTTATCGATACAATCATTTTGACACCCTAACCTATCCTATAAGGTCTTGCCAGGTACTTATAGACAGTAAAAACAGAATTCATTTAGGTACTTATTTGCATTCCATATGTTAAATTAGGTGTTGAAAAGGTACTGAGACAGGGTGCAACGATTTCGCAAAATACTTAGTTTAGAATTAGTAAAAGTATGATGTATGGCTATGGAAAACTGGTGGAAGTATATTCTATGCCCATCGGCTATGAGTAAGAGTGAGAACAGCTTGGTTCATACATTCATAATAATGACTAACGTTGTCATCTCATTCATCCCAATGGGCGATGACATGTATATGCAGCTGTGGGAAACTGAACAATCCCAAATACGTGTACGAGTCCATTTATTCGTAGTCAAAAATCATAAAGAAATGTTTAATACCGCGTTGGAAAACCCCATCATTGAGATTAAGTGGAAAAGATCATCTGAAATGATTTAGCAATACTATATTATATATATTGTTTTAGAATTAGCTAAATTCGAAAATTGTATTGATGTTTTTTTTTTTAAAGAATCCTATTTGATGTTTTACAAACTCAGTAGGGCGAAGGTTAGGCAGTTGATGACACATTAACTCTTTCATAGTTAACAGAAGTGTTGTAGCAAGAAATTATTTTCAGATATTTCCAGAACTCATTATTAGTAATGTAACAAAACTGTTTCAATAATTACCCGAGATGGACTACATCTTCGCTATCCAACTCTCTGTAAAAGATTATTCAAGAGTTAATGCGATGAAATTAAAATGTCCTCTTGTAGCAAAGGAACCATAAAGTAACAAATCTGATTCAAAAGAAGAAAAACAAATTGGTGAAAGAATTTAATAGAGTTTCGGAATCATTGAAGGCTTTTGATTAATCCATTCAAGAAGTTACGAAGCATCAAAAACTCACAACTAGCTTAGGTAATGAAAAATCACATGGCAGCGCGAAAATAATGGAATGCCACAGGGCAGAATTTTAGGTCCTATTTTATTTTTAAAATTTTGTAACGAGTTCGAAATTTCCGTTACGGAAACACCCATAAGTACCTAATGGTTGCAACTTTATTCAATACACTAGCGCACATTCTACATACTCTATGAAAAAAAACCAGAACATGTTACTTACATGCTGCTAAAATAATAATTTTGAATCATCAATTTACTATGTGGAATTGATATAAAGAACTAAATAGTAGAATCCTCTAGACATGTCGTAGATAAGAATAGGTCTGCAGGTGAAAGCCTTTTCGTTTTAGTCGTCTTTTTAGCTTATGGAGCCCTTACTTCGTATTTTTCAAGTACCGCTGATCTGCTTCGTAAGGTAAACTGGTTTTGTTTAGACTTGTGGTCCTTAAACATAACTGGCGAAATGTAGGATATGCCTAATCTCTCATATGTAAAGAGGATTGTTATTTACGATTGATACCTTTAGGTCCTGTAATAAGTAGGTTGTAAAATGTATGCTGAGAATGTATTGATTGATTTTAGAGTTACGTGGGTATAAGCCAAAGGCTGGGTAATAATATACCTGGCTGAAACAATAGAACAGAAACGCAATACTATTAAGTACCTTGGTTCTAAGTCTTCCATCTCCCCAATAGTCGGGTTCTCTGGCCTCAGGATGTTGAGATCCCGATGTGGGGGTATAATGACCGTGTGGTCCTCAGCCTTGCCCTGGATCTGCGCGAATATAATACTCTGCAGGTCCTCATATCTGTCGGTTGGAGGTGCAGGGGTGCGGGGTTCAGCGTCTGTTCCTCCACCACTCGTCTCACTTGGAGCTGACTGCTCGTATTCTCGAGACCCGTTGCTGCCATTGCTGTTGAAGAAAGAAACGATTGAGCATTGATCTTTCAATGTTGGTAAAGACTATGCTACGTGAAAACGCAACTAAAAAGTTTCACATATAAAAGAGCCAGTTTAAACAAAGTAGCAAACATATTTAAAACAGACATACAAAGCTTAAAGGAACTAATATTGGACTGTTAAAATCACTCGCTCGAGCTAAGCATTCACAAGTTGAATGGGTAGAATACTTCAAGGAATGTGTCGGACATTCCTTTCACATGAACGCGCAAAGCTTCATCTGAACAATCTCTTCGAGCTAACTTTAACTTCCACAGTGTGGGAATTACTTGCAGGAAAAAGTGATTCTGCAACTGCTGTAACCACAAATGCGAGGTAACTGTCCTGCAATTTACTGCAAGGTGCATAATACGTACCGCTTAGTGTGAGAGCTTTTGGTCACAACATCATTTAACTAACGCTGACTCTTCGTCAAGCAGATTTATTTGTGTCGCCAATTAAATATGTGGGGACAAAATAAACAGAAAAAGAGTGATAAAAACCTGACAGATTGGTACCTAAGTCTTATTTAATTTTGTTTGTACCAAGACGTAATAAGACAAAGTAGAAGGAATCAAACGACCAAAAATATATTTAAACGAAGACTGCCGAAAATATGAACAATACTTTTTCAAGTGATTTCAGCTTTATCGTTAAGTACTGCTATGATATTATTTGGACTTAAATAAATGCTTTTATTGAAACACAATTTAATTGAAACTTTACAAAAACAAGTGCTCTTCGAAAATAATTATTTGTATTCTGGTATCGGCTTATTATTAGACTTATCAATTACGTTTGAAAATGTTATTAATTGAAAGGTATTAAGAAATTAAGCTTGTCTATTATACAATATTATGACTGTTACCATTACTGTTTATTGATTATTTAAATTCTGAGAATCCATCAACTTTGTACTTACTAATAATTTCTAAGTAGATTTATGTCATTGTTAAAAGGCTTAAAAATAAGTACAATTCTACTTGTGAGCCAATATAATTCTTGAATGGTGCAAATGTAACAAGGGTTCATGACATTTACGGCCAGTTTCTTCATCAAAAGTAAAAGTCAAAGTAATGTCTAAAGTAAAAGTAACGGTCAAATTCGTTTTTTTCTATTAGTTTTGCTGTTACTTTAGCCTTGAAAAAACGAATTTGACTTTTACTTTAGACATTACTTTGACTTTTACTTTTGATGAAGAAACTGGCTGTTAGAGATAAGATACATCAACTAATTGGAACTGCGCCTACATGAACATTTTTGAAGGGATTATGCTAATATGATACCGAATATATTAAACTCATGAACTCTTTATTTACTTGTTCGATTTTCCCAGTCCTTTTCACATTCACACACATTCACATTCTTGATAGATATTCATATAAATGCTTTCAAATATCTTTTGCATCGTCGTTCATTTCTTGAATCGCATTAATTTTCCTGTTACACAATTGGCTGTAGGTACATACCCAACAACATATAATATCTTGATCATCACCCGACTTCAGCCAAGCCAATTTTCCTCCACTACCCAACGTTTAAACAGAACATAGTAAAGACTAGCTTACATTCTAGTTTGTGGGTAGTAGGCAATCCGTCACGTTTTGACTGACCCACTGACGTGGCCGGCACATCGGACGCCATATATTCCTCACTGTTTGGCATACCCAGCGGGCGTTGACGGCCTGACAATCACGCCTGATTATATTTTTTAAATCAACTCTTTTAATGAACTCCTACCTACTACTAAGCACTACTTACTAGGTACTATGTAGTAATTTAGCAGCGCTTGTAGACTTCCTTAAGATAAGCCTAATAGTGACATTTCTTTAATCACGCTCTGTGCTATCAAAGTATCGTTCATTTGACATGCAGAAGGAATTTCTAAGGAAGTACAGTACATATAATTTTCCTTTCGATATTTGGCATGTATTCAGTTGAGATTGCCTAGCAAGAACGGCAAATCTTTCCTAGTACTAGAACTGAGATATTTTATTGATAGTGTCAACATTCTTATGTCATCATTAATCCTCATCTATCGAACCATCTTTATCATTTACTTGGCACTTGCGACTAGAGGTCTACGAGAACGGTCCTCTTCGTAGACCGCTACGAATTTTCATTTATCCATAGTTACTATCTACCAAAAAGTATGAAATACCTTTCTATTCTCTGTTTCATAAAATTTATTTTCAGAGCATTGTGTTGCGACTACAATTACTTACTTAATTTTATCTTTTCATTATGACTCAGGTACTGAACTAAATTCGCTTCAACAGCTATAAGTGTCTACAAATTACTTTTGCGGTCAAAGTAAATACTTGACTTTTCCAAATCACACTCCAACATTTAGGTTATTGTAGAGTGTATTGTTTCGGTGTATCGATAGCACTGAGAGCGCGCACACTACAAACTTTTAGTCGGCCGATACTTGATTTGGGCTCTTAAATCAGTATGAAGATAAATGGTAGTACACACTTACAACGATCAGGTACCTATTTGTTCGGTATCAGACCATTGACATATAACTATAGGGACAGGAAATGTCTATGAAAAAACCGTGCATACCTGCAGTAACTAAAATGGCTGCCATTACTAGGGTTGTACCGCTACCGGATTCAACAAATATCGATATTGTATTCTAGTTAGAAGTACGTACGAGTCTTACTGGGTGCATAAAAATAACCGAGTATAAATAATTTCTTCGTCATAGAACTAACTATCACATTAACTTCACTGATACTAATAACCTCAACAACATCAACCAAATGGGAGGAGTCATTTCAGTAGGGTGATACCTTTAAAAAAAAAAACACAGGCAAAGTAATTATTTATTATTTCAAATAGCCCTATGAAAGTTCTTTTACGACAGACTAGTTGCAGGGTGCCAAAGATTCGGTCTTATGAAGAAGAATCCGCAAGAAACGCCATAAGTAGATACTCTCTTAAAAAAATACAATAATTTAAAATCGTTTTCAAGCTATTCATGAGAAAGTTATATAATGCAAATGGAGCTAATTATGTATTAATCGATTGTACAAAACAATTTTAGTGCTAAGAAAAAAATATTTATACAATTCGAAACCTATATTCGGTAACTAAGTTCTGAAGCAAATATTGCAACTTGCATTCCGATTTGCTCGTCTGTGCGGAAGCACTGCCGTGCCCGTGGTCGCCGTAGAAGCATCATGTGAAGATAAAAAGGCAAAACATATTATTTTCAATAAAATATGTCTTTAAAATCCTGAATTTTATAATACGCCTTTTTCTTCAAAATGTTTTTAACTGCATTTTAAAACTTTTTATCTGTAAAATGAAGGATATATATAAAAACATAAACTATTCCCTAAAAATACACACATATATTCGGAACGCAACTAAAACCGCGAGGAAAAGCTAGTATTTAACTAAAGAACAAAATAAAGATGTTTTATTGAAAATAATACACAACTCTGAGGGCTCAGTGTCTTAGGGACAGTAAGTTCTGATGTTAAAATTTGTAAAAGCAGACTTATTATGTGGATATTATATCGATACTATTATGACAACTGCACAGCACTATGCCAATATTACATGTTATTGTAAACAACATTTATTTCTAAATATAGGTTTTTATACAGAAATAAACCAAAATATAAGTACTTTCACCATCAATTCATGTTCCCGTAACATATTTTTTATCCAATGTGAATTATTTTATGTAGTTTCTAGCAAAAATAGGTTCCTAACCTGTGTAAAGACAATCCAGCTTGATTTTGGTGCTTCCTAGCACCACACTTCACAATACAACACATAGGCATATTCGTTGATTATTTCACTATTGAAATAGTAAAGTCTTAAAAGTAAACACGAGTGATTTTCTATAAAATAGCAAAAATAAGTCACGAAGAGCACCTATTTGACAGCACAACTACCATGACATATGGCCAGATATGGCACGCACCTACAAACAGGAGGATTTCAAAAGTAAATGTCACCATTTTACGCAATCACAAAAATATTGTTGTCCCTGTTTTCAAATACACTTATCTGCTTAGAAAGAGTGAGACAGAACTATGTTGCATAGTTTGTTTCATATTTATATAACTATAGATACGTCTATAACAACACGGCGCCTCCTTATGATTCTAAGCTCGATGTATCAGACCGACTACAAATTTTGATGGAATTCACGATTTTCAAAAAAAAGCGTATTAACGAGCCAACAGTTGGCCGACTAATTAAGTTTTATATTTTAGGTTTAACTCCAGTCTAAATCACTCAGTAACGTTGACTCAAGTGTTTGCGATAGCGTTGCCAATTGTTTACAGATCTAATCATTACGAACTTGCTGTTCGACAACATAGGTGAAATTGTAATCAATAAAGTAGTAGTTACTCTGCGTTTTTGTTACTTTTTCTTAGAGAAGAGGTTAAATTTCATAACGAGCTGTTGAGTAGGAGTCACTGTTTTTTTTCTTGACAGTATAATAAAAGTGGTAAATATAAATATATTTAGTTAGTAAAAATATTAAACCTAGCCAACTCTGCTGTTTAAATTAGTTGATTGTCATTACCCATACATTACTTATCTAACAACAATTATAAGTGATGGATAATTCCGTGTCTTTATATAAAATACCGATTCAAGACAGAGTTAGAACTAAAGAGATACCTAGAGATATGCCTAGGTATCTGTACAAACAAAGATGAGTCAGAAAAACTGAAATTATTCAAATGGGGTAGTTACATTGGACTGCACTGACCACAAAGGTCTCTAAATAACGGGACGCTATAATTAGTTTTTCAATAAACTATTATGAAATTCCAATTGATTAAAACATAAGTAGGTATTATTAAACGAGTATAAAATTATTTATGCAATAATCGACTCAAATGGTCTAATTAAGAATGTGCAGCGGTCATGTTCAGGTAAATGTCCGTCTAGCTATTCTTACATTGATTTTTGTACAACAAAAGAAAAAATAATACATTGATAACTATACTTGAATTGAAGATCAAGTGGCTATGAATTGGATATGTATATTTAACATTATTTTATTGGATCAGTTAATACACTGTTTATCAGTGGACTTTAAGTTATTAACCCGTTATGAATATTTCAAGCTTCGAAGTGACCTGGCAGACAAAGTTCACACAAAATAGACAGCGCATTAACAACAATACTATTATCCCGTAACTCATCACAATTATGTTATTGCCACGAAAACATTAGAGATAATATCATAACTATCTGTTTATAAGTGCTCTGATAATAATGAGATCGATCATTTATTTTGGGTAGCTGCCAGCAAATGTTCTTGCAAACAATTTCAGGTCTCGTAATTGTTTTTTGCGTAATTTTAATTTAATTTCTTGTAATTATTTTTTCAAAGAATGAGTATGTAAATGTCAGAAAGGCAATTTTGACTCAATTATGCCCTTTCTTGAAAATAATTAAGGGTTGAAATGAAAGTTTTGTCATTAAGATCATTGAGGTTGAGTTGTTGAAATTGACTATCTGAGAATCATAATTATAATTGATTTGTTATTTCGATCTTTTTTTTGCGAAAAAAAAAATAATATTTTTACCACTTGACTCCTTTTAACATTCACAATTATATAAAACTACTACCAACGCTAGGACGGTCGGATGAAATATCTAAAATTATAAGTCTTACTTAACTATTTTTAAACCCAAGTATTTTTAGCAAAGATAATCACGCAACTAAAATTACCAAATTGCTCAGTTTTTGTATTCGCTTTAATAAGACAATATAATCGTGATATATCCTATTGTAAGAGGTTTTTACAAGCCGCAAGCCCGCACATTGTCTCAAATGGTATGTTTGCGAAACAGCGTAACTTGGCAGCACATTTTATATACTTTCATTGGTTTGCGGTTGAAGGAAAAGGTTAACTGTTATCGTTATAATGTAATTTTTTAATGAAAGATACTTATTTATTTGGTCGTATGTGATTGTGGAAGTAATATAATGTAAGATAACTAATTTAGCCATCTTCAAAGCCGGAAGGTATGAACTGCAACTTCATGATGTAAAATCGTATTCGTATCTTTATAAAAGTGTGTTTTTCTAGTGTTTTTCGACTACCTACTTATTATTTATTCCTGTTCACACATGTTTGAATTCGGATAAAGTACAATGAGTAATATGTACCTACATATAAAACAAATGAGTTCTGTATGTATAGAAATGAAGCAATGTTTTTCTTTTACATCTGAAGCGCTAAAGTTACTAATGAAATAAACCATCTTCATGTACTATTTATTTTTCACACTTGTCCCGATATTGTGACAATCGGTAAACTCGTCTTGAAGGTTGCCATGAACAAGAAAAAATGTTTACCTATTGATTTTAAGGGTTCCGCACCGAAAGGGTAAAACGGGACCCTATTGTTCCCGCTCCTCTGTCCGTCCGTCCGTCTGTCCCTCCGTCCGTCCGTCTGTCTGTCACCAGGCTGTATCTCATGAACCGTGGTAGTTAGAGAGTTGAAATTTTCACAGATGATGTATTTCTGTTGCCATTATAACAACAAATACAATGAAAACTAGAATAAAATTAATATTTTGGGGGTCTTTTGCTCATTTTCTAAATAATGGTACGGAACCCTCCGTGCGCGATTCCGACTCGTACTTGGCCGGTTTTCGTAATACCACCCATTTATTTCTATACAATTTTTGAACACACACATAATAATAAAGAAAGAAGACAGGAAAGAAATAATTTACAATGGTAATGCATATTTCTAAAGAAATCTCTTCCAGCATACCTGCGAAAGGAAAATGAGCCCATCATTTATTTGTGTTCGATTATAGAGGTATTTTTTAATGATTTAACAATGCAATGGCTTGACTTAGTTCTATGAATTTTATGACACAGTAGGGAAACTTTAATTTCTGCGTAACTAGCTCATTAATGCAAAAAATAGCAGAGTATTTTATTGTAACCTTTATATAGCTTAGCATAGTTGTAACTTATAATGTCTGTTACCTATAACATAAACATAGAAATTGAGAAATAAGTAATAGTGTATTAATTTGGCCTCAGTTCTACCAAATTTAGCTAGTGTAAATTGTCACTGTTGTAATATTTTTCGCAACAGTCTAAATATAAGAGGACAGATACGAAGGACACCCTAAGCTTGTGCCCACGCGTTTTGTTTTAGAAACCACAACAGTTTTGTGGTTACCCTATGAAGAAACAAATATTATATGTATTAAATCCTAAAGATTTACATATGACTAGCTTCTGCCAGCGACTTCGTCCGCGTTAGATTCGGACTTTGTGCAAAGAGAGGAAGAAATAATAATCACCAGCCTATCCAATTATCAAAATCTATGCGTTCCTAGCCTATTACTACTTAGCTTTAACCACTAAGGCTGCACACGCGACGGAAGCTTAAAAAATGGAGTAACTTCTCCCGATTTCCCAACATTTACCATCACTGCTCTGCTCCTATTGATCGTAGCGTGATGAAAAGTATCCTATAACCTGCCCAGGAGTATGAAGAATATTTGTGCCAAGTTTCATTAAAATCCGTCGAGTAGTTTTTGTTTCCATAACGAACATACAGACAGACAGACAGACAGACAGACAGACAGACAGACAGACAGACAAAAATTTTACTGATTGCATTTTTGGCTTCAGTATCGATCACTAATCACCCCCTGATAGATATTTTGGAAATATATTTAATGTACAGAATTGACCTCTCTACAGATTTATTATAAGTATAGATAAAAACAACGTGTTTATACATATATAAACACTATAAGATACAGCTCAAATAAACCACCATACTATTGTGATTATACCTATGTATCTCTAGTTGTGTCGTAAAGAAAACTTGAACTCAATGAAACACAAAAATAAAAACCTGGAAAATATACTGATGCAGTGCGATGACTAACCTAGCCTACACCAGTTTTCTCTGCATTCAGAAACTGCGAGGCATTGCCCATACGTAACAATATAAAAATACCAGAGAGCCACAACTCAAAAGGAATCCATATTTTGAAAATCCCAACATACGCTTTTAAAAACATTTTTTTTTATTTAGGTAGGTACTAACTTGAAATAAAGTTTTATGTAGTCTCGCATGTTAGGTAGTATGTATATATCGCTAGGTAATTAGTAACCAACACCAATCATATATCTAATGAATGCAAATGTTAGGCTTATAATATTCATTATCTAATAATGTAATGAGTTGTTGCTATTGAAAGTAGCATAGGATCGATTTACATGATACACAATTGCAAATAGGTTTGCGCGTACCGGACATTATGTACGTATCACCTAGGTTCACCGTTATGGTTATAAAATAGATAGCGTTTGTGGAAGAAAATTGTTATGACACCAAAGGGTTTTTCACGCATTCTGATTGGTATAAATAAACCTTTGAACTGAACTTTTTTTAGTCTCCCGTCTCCCTTATACGCAATTCTCACTGCATCCGCACATTCAAATTCAACTGACTAAGCCGAATATGTGTGTCTATGCTTTTGCAATATTTTATTCCCTCCTATAGATTTATTTTATTTTGAGTGTTGGTTCTGCTCAGAACAACTACGCAGTTGCTCATGCCAACTCAATATGCATCAGAGTGCATCATTTTGAATAAATACCTGCTAGTTGTCATCCTTGTTATACTTAAATACAATATAGTAGGTAAAAATAACAATAACTTTTGTTTCTCTTTATCGGATTGCATGTATCTTTTAATACTTGAATGCATTTGAATTAGCATCACGGTCATAGTACGATTGAAATGGTAAAAATAGACGGGGAAAAACTGATAAAAATATGGCTAAAAATACGTACATCATAATGTAGTCAGTAAAAATCAGATTTATTCATCAAGATTTATAAATAGGTATAGCTATAGTAGTAGAGCTTTAATTAGCAATCTGCGACATAAAAAAGTGTATGATTAATAAAATAAAATAGTCCACCAAAAGAAAAAAACATTCAATTTTGTTTACAATTTAAGTTATTATACATTAAAACGATCTGGCAAAACGAACACCAGTCCTATTAACATCGGTAAGGTGATATTATTTTCCATTTAATAACCAATAAAGGTTCTTAAAACGAACTTATCTTCGTCTTAAATTTACAAATCAAGCTTTCGTATTTCTCTGACGCATGTTAATGTATTTATTATGCCCACGATATAAGGTCATGTTACTTTACCATATTTGCTGAACATATTTACATTTTCACGTATCTGTATTGTTTTTCACTGTACAAACAAAAACTAGAGTGCCAGAATCATATTTCATTTGTTTAAATCCCTATTTGCGCAGCCGAAGTGACAAATTAATTAGTGCATTGTTTTCTATAACAAAAGCTGTCAACTTTTAATAATAGAACCTCCTCCGTGGGTACGCAGAACAAAAAAAATGCATTGATACAACGGTGAATATGCGTAATTATGATTTCTATAGACTTCCAGAAGGTAGATGTAGAAAAACAACTTTGAAATTGGAAACGTGTAAGGGAAAATGGGTTCGTTTTTATTGGTATGAAGTTGATTTTATATAGAATAAGTAATAAATAATGGCGTCCACGGCCGATTTCGGCCACGGCGGCTGTTCTCATTTAAGGAGATCAGCCAGCTGCGCAGGAAATATTATAGTGCACAAGCATTTGCGCAGACACAGGTGCACTCCCTATTCCTTCACTCTCATAACCCGATGGGACGGCAATCCGACACGACCGGAAAGAGATCAGGCGCAGGACCGACATTTACGTGCTCTCCGATGCACGGGTGAATCAATCACCAACTTCCAGACTACGGGCTGCTTTGTGAAAGTTTTAAGAAAACCCACAAAGCGATTTCGGCCCGACCCAGGAATCGAACCCGAGACCTCGAGCACAGCAGCCGCGCTTGCGACCACTAGACCAACGAGGCAGTCGCAAGTAATAAATATGTAAGTACTGAAATAGTACGAGATGATTCAATGATAGTTCGCACATTGAAATATTTTTCACAACAGGTATTTAATTCACAATATGTACTGAGAAGAAAAGATACGGACTCAACATTCATTTTCATTCAAAAATACAAAGTACCTAAGCAAGGATAGGTAGGTGCTTAAAAATATTTACTTCTCTATCTACTTATATTCAAGACTCTTAGATTTGACCGATATTCTTATCTAGAACACAAGATAAGGTCTCAATAAGTAGCACTTTAGTGTTAAATTAGAACACGATTATTACATCAATCCTGCTTGAAGTTTTGACGATAAAATTACTAGCAAAAATATTTGGTCTTGATATTTTTGAGGCCAGTGACTTTAGAAGCATTTATATGTTAATACACTAAAATATTCAATTTTGTTTTTTTTTTGTTGTAACATTCCACATATTGTTACAGTATAAGCCTTTTTAATGACCCACTGCCAGGCAATGGCCTCTTAAATAGAAAAAGAAATAAAAAGTCTTGGTAATCACTGAGCATTTGGACTTATAAACGCAAACCAAAGTACCTATAGAGGTATTTTTCTATATTCTTCTACACTTGAAATCGCCATTTTTGAAGATGCTTTATAGTCCAAGCTATATATATAGAGCTTTTCTTTTCCATATAAAGTATGACCAAAATATAAGGTTTCCATACCGCCAGAACCAATTGTAATGTGTCCATTGTCATTTGGATACTTTGATTAAAACATTTTTTTTTTTTTTTTTAAAGGCATTATAAGTCCAACCCTATCTTCCTTTACTTTTAGTTTTAGGACATCTTCAGACCGGTCTTGTGACCAAAGTATTAGCTCATCGCCTTTATTAATTCAACTTTGTAACTATTTAGTAAGCTAGGCCTCATGTTGACGTGTCCTTCGATACACTGCGAACAGAATTGATTATAAGCTGACAAGCACGCTCACTAACCAGAGATGCTGGGACAGATTGTTCAATTCTAAAATTTGACATTATTTTTTTCTAAGCAACAATTTTTGTTATCAAAAAATATTATTAGGCATCGTGTAGGGAATTTTAGGCTTCGGCACCCAATCTCAAAGAAAATTGATTTGATACTGTTAAATACTTTAATATCAAAACAAATTGAATGATATCATGTAAGTTCCCACTAATTCAAAATGATAATATAGTAATTATGACAGTAAGGGTACTGGAAAAGGTTTTTTGGACCTATTAAAATACACAAAGTTTTATAGTGTAGATGACCTATAAAAAGCAGTAAAATGCGTGTTAGGCTAACGAACTGTTATAAAGGCTAATAACAATGATGGCTTCCACTAGACAACTAAACGACCTAGGAATGGTCGCGAGCGCCGTTGGATGCAAATGACCGGGAACCTTTCGTTATAGATAAACATTACATGGAATGTTTTAGACTGGAAAATATAGAAAAGAATCCTTGCTATTATTACAAATGCAAAAATCACTGTCTGAACAATTACTGAATATACATGAAATTAAAATTTAGTACACTGATAGTCTAGACCAGTCTAGAGGCAGAGAAAGGATACATTCTTATCCTACTTTGATGCGACAGCGGGAAATTATTCCCTCGGAACGTGGGTGACACCGCGGGAAAAAGCTTGTAAAGAAAGATGTACTAAAGTTTGAAGGAAACGAATGACAGTTGAGATGTAGGCTGCTACACTATGATTTTACAGGTTCAATGACCCCAGCACAAATATTTGCATTACCTACGCATCGATGTTTTGGGACAAAATGTTTGTCTTTTAGAATGTGAACTAATTTGTAAGCCATACCCACGATGACAGACTTTTTTTCTATGTGTCACATTTTCTAACAATAGAGGATTCGTAATTTCTCAATATTCGTGTACCTAAATAGTTAAATGTTTGTTTTAAAAAGTTTCGCGTTTGCAAAAAAAACTATTTTGCTTTTATTTTATTTAAACTTGTGTATTATGATGACTCGCTTAGAAACTTACAACTATTGTAATGGAACAGGAAATTCCGTGTATGGCCTTAGGAAAGAATATAAGTAAATAGGTAGGTAAGCATATTAAGTTTACGAAGAATTTTTTGATAAGTGTATCGATTAGAGAGATAAGTTGATAATGTCCGAATTACTAATGTTATCTTTTCATCTAGAATAAGCTGATAAGCTATGTTATGTACACAAGCGATAGACTTGTTTGCACTTAGATAATTGTGCAAAATTATGTTATTGAACTCGTATAACATAATATTGCGACAGGTTTCATAATTTTATATTGCCGTGGTTTGGTAAACCGTGGTTTGGTGCCGGCAAACCATATCTATGTTCCTGTGTTGAAACCCTAGAAAGAATTTAAGTCTGTTTAGGAATACAGGTATGATACGTCTGACCGTTTTTTGGTACAGTTGACACCTCTGTCAGTCAAAAAAAATTGATAGCTGTCAACTACACAAAACATTCTGTACCACTATTATTACATTTTTGATAAGTACTAAGAACTTACTAAGAACTGAAAAAGTCGTGGTGGCCTAGTGGGTAAAGAACCAACCTCTCGAGTATGAGGGTGTGGGTTCGATTCCAAGTCAGGCAAGTACCAATGCAACTTTTCTAAGTTTGTATGTACTTTCTAAGCAAATCTTAGACACCAATGGCTGATAAAAAGGTGAAGGAAAACATCTTGAGGAAACCTGGACTATAAAGTCTGAAATCACCAACCCGCATTGAGCAAGCGTGGTGATTAACGCTTAATCCTTCTCCGTGTGAGAGGAGGCCTGTGCCCAGCAGTGGGACGATAAAAAGGCTGTAACACTAACAGTAACTAAGAACTGCAAAATTAAAATTCGATCAAAACAAACGATGTAAGCAGAATTCCTTAATTACAATCATTAGTGTCTATTACAAGACATTTAAATCAGTAGTCATATGAGCCATTGTAAAGGTATATGACCCATTACAATACCAATGACTTATTGTCTAAATATTGCCTGTTCTAATCTGCATTGACGGAATAAATGGAGTTCAATTGCTTTTAAATTATTTTCACCTCATTTAAGAGAGTTTGACATATTGAGACAAATTGTAGTTTTGTGAATTATTTAACTGCAATCCATATGTAAGTAATATATATTATTTCGAGGAAGCGTGTTGGTGAAAAATATTTGAGAGAAATAGAAGTGATTGATTGCTAAATCCTTCTTCGTGTGTAACAGGTAACAGGATTGCTAAAGCTAAAAGTTATTATAATTTGTCTTAGTAAAGAAGTTAGTAGAAACATTAGCAGATTGGCAATTAAAATTAATGATATTACATAGAGTTTGATAACAATTATTTTTGTGATTTTATTTTATTTTGAAAAAAAGCTAATTTGTAACATCACAAGTCCGGCACAAAGCACTTCTAGGATTTGAAAACATAAGATTAATTTAGGACATTGGTTTACTAATGTCTAATTGCTTGTTTAGGCTTTGGCCTAAATTAGATTGATTTATTTATTTGTAAACTTAGCATATGTTCTATTATATACATATACCATCTCATAAGATAACTGTGTATACCATGTACTAATTTTATTCAATAAATTATTAATAATTAATATTAATAATTATTATATATTATATGTTACAGCATTTACAGGTTCGTAAAATATTCCTTATCAATACTCCTTTTTCATGGAATCGTCTATGAATGCTAGAAGTATGCAAAGCAGCAGTATCTTCACAGCCATAATATCAATAAGAATTTATCGATTCCAGGAAAACAATCACAGTAAATAATGGCGACGTTTTCAATTGCATTGTTTTGTGGTCAAAGCCAATGATGCTGCGCTATTTAGCGGGATCGAGTTTCTGAATACATCGAAACGGGAAGATCATCGGTATTAGACCCATCGGCTGATATGATTTGCCTAGCCTTTTCACGGAGATAGACCTAATGAATCAAACTTGTGTATGAACAGTCTTATATGTAGGTACTTTCAGTATTTCGTGGTTAGTAAAATTCATCTTGTAAAATGTTTCAAAATCAAAAATAATTTATTCAAACTTGTCTGCAAGACAGCACTTTTTGAACGTCAGGGATTTACAATAGACAGCCCCCAAAACGCCCACCCTTCACCACTTCCTATGTGTTTTTGCTGGGAAGAAGAAGTGGCGCAACAAACTCCCCAGCAACACATGTCTGTCTGTAGGTTAGAAGAACCTTAAACATTGTTTGATATGTACATTTGTATACAATGTAATTTGTATATTACAATAAAGGACAATATGCAATATTGACATAAAATTACAGTAAAAATGATTTATACACCACATGCTAGCTAGCACTCACCCTACATAGGTACCTTAACTAACTTTTTTTTGAAACAAATGTTCTGGTCAAAGTTTAAGAGATTGATAGTCATCATGACATTGGGAAAAAGGCTCAGAGGATGATGATGACTAATGGCAAATCTAAGGGAAATGCGTAGATATGTGATAAAAACTTTATCATAATTAGATATGCATTTCAGACTTTTTCGGATAACACCTATTTTTATTTCATAGCGCGAGAATAAAATATTGAAAAAATTTAATATTCTCAGAAAGGTTCACCTACAAAATATCCAAGTTCTGTAGTATATTATTATGTAAACTAATACCTTTTAACAATGAGTGGGATGCTGTCGATGAACTATGATGTCCGCAATAAATTAACACAAAATATTTTTAGATTTTATTTATAGCATAATCTCCAATTATCTCTGTCGATTATCTATTGCTTACGCAAAGAATTAAAATCCTCACTAAATCGATCATACCTTAATCACACAATTTTTTATCTATGCTTATGTTTTAATCGTTTATAAATATAATGTCGACTGGTTTTTATTACGCTGTTTGATCTAGTTTACGGATTATAAATATTGTATTTTAAATATCTAGCATACTGTCCCGTGTGACACAGACCGTGTTATCTGTAAAGACGCTGTCAAACCAGTAAACATGACGATAACATACGATAACAATGCGCATAAATAACTCATAGAATGCTCTCAAGCTAAACACAAAACATAAATAAGATCACAAGTTTAAATTAACCACTCGTCATTATAAACAACAACCTAGGCCGTGAAGGCTGCACATTCTAGCCTCAATACTAGTTTGTGTCAAAGTCATAATAATTTAGGTTCCGAAATAAAGTCATATTTATAATGTTATAAAGTAATTGTGTACAAAGAAATGATATTGATGCGGAGTGCGCTCTAGTCATCTGCCGACGCAATCAAAGGGTCACCGTTGTATTTGATAAGATAAATTTTGATTGAGAAGTATGTGTGGAAATTACCTAACTGTGACTATAAATTTATCTAAATATGAATATGTATTTAAAGCTTAAAAAAGTCAAATAACACGATGTTTTCATTCATAAAATATGTGAACGCGAAGTAGTTACATACAAACTAAACACTGTACGTACCAACTCGTAGATTTCACGGCAACAAAAAAACGTTCCGTTCAAATGTTGTCACATAACACACAGAAAGCAAAACAATTCTCTGAAATGCCACTAAATCACAACACCAACCTTTTCTGTAGGAACCGCTTCCGAAACTCTATGTACGCAGACCGGCCTTTATCTTCTACGTCTCCTAGACGCACGCGCGCGTGGAGGGGTACTCTGTGGCCGGAGATGCCATAGTCCATTTGTAGATCTACGACGAGCATTAGCGTGAAGAGTACGAGGAAGGCGCTGATGGCGAGCGCCAAGCGCTCCTTGAGCTTCATGTTGAGCATAATGCGCGCGGTCTGGCTGCGCGGCGCGATGGGACTGCGCGCATGATCCTCGGGCGTCGGCGACCGCTTACACTCGCGCGCGCTCGCGCCGCGCCGCCTCCGCCGCCACCGTGCGCGCGCCCACCCGCTTACGCTGCAAACAATAACAACGGTTAGGGGTGCACGTGGCTAAGGAAATTGAGGGAAATCGCTGAAACAAAATTAAGTATAAGAGGTTTGTTTTTCTTGCCGACTTTGGTGATTTTACAAGCTTTCATTTAATGTTGGCAATAAGAATGATGAAACTAGATGCTTAGGAACATTTTTAGTTCAACAAAAAGTTGATTGTTGTACAAATAATAATTAATAGAAACATCTTTGCATTATTGTCACCAACAGAAAATAGGCCTGACCTCCTAAGCACGGCCAATCCTTCCATGTATCGACTCATCAAGATAGATGCACAACAAAAAGTCAACATCGTGATGTTGTGCCTCCTTCAACATTTTTCTCAATCACTGCCTTTATTTCATATTCAGACTAGATGTTGACCTCGACTAAGCACGCATACAAAATGCCACCCTGCATCCTACTTTAGCCTGTAAACCCTAGAATAATATTCTTACATTTTAGGCTTTCTATCCTGAGTGATCTAGGCTCAAGGTTCTGTAATATAGTCGTGCGTGACCCTGATCTATATGTAGTCTCCAGTAAAGGATTGGAAGCCAAACAAGTGCGTACTTTACTTATTACGATTTGTTTGTTGAAACAACTGCAAGAAAGGTGAAGGAAAACATCTCCGGTTAACTGTACCATAGCACAAAATCAGAACAGGGTTTTTGACATTACGTAAATATGAATTTTATCTGCCAAGGTTTTTTATGATTCATCTTTTACGCAAATATCGGTTACCTACATAATTATAGTCCTACGTTGGTATCTTTTAAAACAACATTACGTGTAAAAGAAAAGCCTTTTAGTGAGACTTGTCTAATAATATACCTAATAGCGGATTGCTTAATACATTGTCGGCAGATAGGCTATGATTGCAAAACTTGCTAGTTTGCGGTGTCATGTGGATCGCATGCAAAATAGAACATTTTAGAAACATGACGCCTCTACGTCGAGAACAAAGTTCAATGCTTGCGTATTTTGTAGTTTCCTCGACTTATGTTTTAGGTTAGCACTTATCTATGTTTGTGCTGCAAAAGATATTTAATTGTGGAGTAAATACGTGGCTAAAGAAATGTAATAGAATGATTAAATATTTTTTTGCATAAGCCAAAAAGGTTTTCTGAGTCATGTACATTTTTACCGTTGCCCTTTTCATATCACATTTTACACAGTTCGAAATGCAATATGTAAAAACCACATATTGGGGTTAAATCATCAGCAATTTTCAATAATTAGAAAATGCACCTACTTTTTAGCTAATTTAACTTGACTCTTGATATCAATAGAGGACAAGTATAGTTTCTAAGTTATAAAGTCATTAATCAGAAGAAAATAATATTGATATAATGAGTTTCTTTACGCGCTAGTCATTGAACTAAGTACGAGAAAGTCACTGCCAATGTGGCTAGGAGCGAGGAGTAAAATCATGGAAAAGCTGCTTATTACCATACTTGCACGCGAAAGCTGTCATAATTGTTAACCGAATTTCCAAAAAGGGGATGTACTCAATTCAGTTGTCTGTATATTTTTGTGTAATACTTTTACTATACGTACTTGTAGAATATAAATATTTTCATCATGTCAACTACTCAGTAGGCCACATAAATATGTTGTGTTCTTTGAATACGTAAATAAGACTCGTTCTAAATTGTCTCCATCTTATCTTTTAATAGAAGTTGACAAAAAACCAGCCGAAATAAATATGTTCAAAAAATAGTTTTTGTCTATCCATCCTGTGTCTGCTCTTGCTATGATTTAATTAAGCCAAACTTTATAAGGCAAGGAATTGAGACTACATTCAAATATTATGTTTTTTCACAGTGCTTATAGGATAGAACCTAAACAACCTTGGATAGAATGAAGACATTCAAAGCCAATGATTGAGTTAACATCGCATAATAAATATGTAATTCAAAACAAAACACACCCATGTCATGTTTATCGGAAATAATACAGTGAGAATTAATAATGAACATATTGTAACATTGTTACTTTTTATGTGAAACAAAACACAGATGTGGCATAGAAAAAAAAACTGTCGATTGAAAGAAAAAGAAAAGTCATTGCAAAAGACTGCGTCAACAGTAAGTGAGAGTACCGAGCATGTACTTGGTAAGTAAATCAGACGGATATACATACAAACAAATGTAACCTTTTAACATAAACTGTACGTACTGCAGTCTGGGAAAGTTAGTCGGTATTCCTCGAAAGTGCTGCACGTCTGACTAACATATTCAATCTGTGAGAGTTTAGGTTCAAGGAGGTTGGCTATCAGTTGTTTAGGTCGAATACTGGCTGGAAATTATTGTCCAGGTCGCTAAAATTCAAATAAAAATCATTTAAACAATTTCCAATAATTAAAAATCATCAAATATTTTATGGTAGAATTAAGTGCATAGTATTTTTAAATCTGGGATAGGACGCAGCGCCTGACTGTAATTTCACACACACAAACAAAGATTGATATGGTTGACCATCGTTAATCGTTTAATTATATAATAGACTAGCTTCTGCCAGCGGTTTCACCCGCATCCCGTGTGAAAAACCTCGGCACGGACCCGGATAAAAAGTAGCCTATAGCCTTCCTCGATAAATGGGCTATCTAACACTGAAATAATTTTTCAAATCGGACCAGTAGTTCCTGAGATTAGCGCGTTCAAACAAACAAACAAACTCTTCAGCTTTATAATATTAGTATAGATAGATATTCTTATATTCAAGGAGCAATAAAGTCGACAGGTAAGATTTTTCTTAGATAGCTTTCATATTTTTCAGACAGCTTGTCAGAAAACTTACAGGAATCCTATTTAAAGTAGAAATAACTAGGTATGTCTTATCAATGTTGCTTTTTACGTCATCGTAATCTGCCTGTGTGAATCTAAATTCAAATCATCCTCCGAGCCTTTTTCCCAATCCTGTTGGGGTCGGCTTCCAGTCTAACCGGATTCAGCTGAGTACCAGTGCTTTACAAGGTGTCAGACTTACTGGCTTCTGACTACCCGTAACGACTGTCAAGGATGTTCAATGACAGCCGGGACCTACAGTTTAAGGTGCCATCCGAAACACAGTCAATGGTGTCTAAGATATACTTAGAAAGTACATACAAACTTAGAAAAGTTGCATTGGTACTTGCCTGACCTGAGATCCAACCCGCGCCCTCATACTTGAGAGGTTGGTCCTTTACCCACTAGTCTTAGTCTAGTTAATCTAAATTCAAATACTAATATTTAAATAGTTATTTCTACCAAATAAGCCTAAAGCCGTTAAAATTACCGTTGGACTGTTATCAGGCACGCAGCTCTGATAAGGAAGCATCAACTTCTTGTTTAGGACAGCAGGTATCAGCTAGCAAAATTTGATAACAACGATAATGATAATCATGTTAAATCACATTTTATATTTCCATATCCCGTTGTAAAAAGTATGAATTAAATTAACATCAACGATATGGAAATTATTTCTAAAATAAATTGTGCAGCAGATCTTAAATATTTACTTCTTTATAACTTAAGTAAGTATACTTTTTCCAGTAACATCCTATTTAAAAGAAATACGCGACTGAAAGACAAAAAATAATTGAACAGCAACCCAACCTTAACCACTGGAACATTACATTTTGGAAGCGAGCTGCCGACTGTAACTGCCGACCGCATTTTTTGATTGTATTATGATGTTTGTATTTAATAATTGTATCGTGTAAATGATTGTTGGTGAGCCAATTAAATAAAATAAATAAATAAAATCCTCCGAGCCTTTTTCCCAGCTATGTTGGGGTCGGCTCCCAGTCTCACCGGATTCAGCTGAGTACCAGTGCTTTACAAGAAGCGACTGCCTATCTGTCCTCCTCAACCCAGTTACCTGGGCAACCCAATACCCCTTGGTTAAACTGGTGTCAGACTTACTGGCTTCTGACTACCCGTAACGACTGTCAAGGATGTTCAATGACAGCCGGGACCTACAGTTTAACGTGCCATCCGAAACACAGTCATTGGTGTCCAAGATATACTTAGAAAGTACATACAAACTTAGAAAAGTTGCATTGGTACTTGCCTGACCTGGAATCGAACCCGCGCCCTCATACTTGAGAGGTTGGTTCTTTACCCACTAGGCCACAACGACTTTTTTTTTAATTATACATTAACCATGTCATAATAAAAGAAAGCAACAAAAAGCACTGACTAGAGCTGATTCAGAAGCATTTTTTCCAACAATTAATCATAAGGTATATTGTCATCTTCATCACAAACTAAAGCAGGTGCTCGTTAAGTTAAAACTCTTGAATTTCTCTACTAGGTCAATTTCAAATAATTAGACAAACCTAATATGTGTTTATATTCTACATTGTACGAGTATTACTCAGTGTCAATGCAATGATGACCTGTAATGACCCTGTTACACGAGTTCCGATGACGCTCATGTACCTACTAAGACTGCTTAATTGGAAAATTTTAGACAGCTATTTAAAACCTATTTGTGTGATGAAGCGACTTGCTGACACTTCAAGTGACCCAAAGGCTGGTTTTTATTTTGGTCAAAAATTAAGCATTGCCATCCAACGTGGCAATGCTGCCAGCCTCTTGAGTACACTCCCGGTGGGCAGCGATGAGGAGTTTTTTGATGCCATTTTGTAATTGTTTTTAGTTGTATATATGTATAAATAAGTTTATTTTTACGCCATGTAAATATGTACTTATTTTGTGTGATCACTTTTTTATCAATATTTGTTTTAAACCGTTAGAGTTTGATTAATTAGTAGATGCCTGTAAGTTAGTTTAGTTTTTCTGTAATGTTAGTAGTTGTGCGTGAATAAATTGGACATTGATGCAGTTTATTAGGTAGAATGAAGACAAGGCTATTTCGAAATAAAAAATAAACTTCTCCATGCATATAGGTAGGTATTACTATCTAGAAAGTACACATAAGGACTTACTATAGTGTAGATAGCAGCATTTCTAAATCCGGTTAATGTTTATCACCACATACGAAAAAAAAAACAGTATATTAAGGCGATACATCGAAATTAAACTATTTTTTTACGTTAATTTTAATTTAAGAATACTTATTTGAATAATATTTTTTTTTATATATGTGTTTGTTGACTATATTACCTCCATTAATCCGAAGACAAAAACATAAAACAAGTAACTTTTCTCGATAGAAAAAAAATCAGAACTTACCTCTAAAAATATCATTTTATGATTTTTATGTCGTAGTCATGTACTTTCTATCACATTAAAATAATGAAAAATGTAGATAATATCTTATTAAATACTCAGTCGTTTAATATCTTATTAAACAATCCGAAATCAGTTTTTAAAGAAACATAAAATTGAATTTTTAATATTTTTTTATTTAGTATGGCGCTTACGTTATTTTTTTTTCGAGCAGGTTGCATGTTTTCTCTCTCTATCTATTTACGTTGCTATCGCATAGTTCTATCCCTCTCAACCATTTACCCAGTTCGCCCGTGAACATCGCAACGAGGTATCGTCTTAAACTCCTGTCCTTGAGCAAGTTAACATTACTTGATCTGATTAAATAGTCCATTGTTATCAAGAAAATAAATAATTACCATTAATCATTAATTAATACCGAATAGTACTTGGTACGGTATGATTAGATTTACAATTAACATACGGCAATAAAAAGCCGGTAGTTGATTGATTAATAAATGCTTGGCTATCTTTTTCAAATGATCGCCGAAAAATAGGTGGTATCTTTACCATCTCGCACGAAGAGATATAAAATAACCCAATATTTGTACTGAATGATATCTGATAATAAATAACTATAAAATGCAAACTCGTCGCCCCTACTAATTTCATACAGAATGTATAAAATTTTACAGCATCAATTTCAAGGAGTTGCTACTCAATATTCTTTTTACGCTTTTTAAAAAAATATAAAAATAAAATCACAATTTCAGCACTACTTGAAAGCATTTCTATTGGCAACAGATGCGAAATTCATATATTTCGGAAATACTTGTGTATTTTTAACAAAACTCTATAAAGTTGTTCAAGTAACGAGTACCGAATGTATGGAACAATCAGTTTTGGTACAGCCACCTGCTACCTGCGAAGTTAATTTAAAAAATAACAACGTTCATTCAAACGAATATTCAAGAAAATCGCAACAAGAAATCTGAAAAACTGAAAGTTTTACAACTGACCTAGCTGATCATAAAACTATTGCGCAATAGCCAAGATCAATGAAATCTAGTCATTCATAAAAACATGTGAATCAAAGCTTATTTTAAATGGCGTTTTAGCGTAATAAAGACTTTTGTGACTTTTGAGTGACATAGTCATCGTCATCATCTGCCAAACCTTTTCCCAACTATGTTAGAATCGGCTTTCAATGTAATCGGATGCAGCTGAGTACCAGTGTTTAACAACTGCCTTTCTGACCTCCTCAACTCAGTTATCCCAATACCTCTAGGTAAGACCGGTCGTCAGACTTCTGACTACCCGTTACGACTGCCAAAGATGTTCATGACAGCCGGAAAGACATTTAGGTGATGTAGTAAGACACGTACATTCTGCAAAATAAATATCACTCGCGAAATCTAACGACCAGTTCTTATGTACAAAGAAAGATTTAATTTGCTAAACCGTAAGTAAACCGTTTGTAAATCCGTAAGCAAACGTATCGTTTACTTTTATAGGAACTATCAAACGAGTTATCAGAATAAGACCGCTGTTCGCTGAAGTTCAAACGTGAAATAATTTATAGTTGAAACGTTTACCTACCTTTGGAAACTGAACTAAACTTAAATATAAATATTAATACGTGGTAGAAACAGTAATGCAAATGAAAACTCATTTATGAATGTAAACGGACAAGTTCATCCATCCGCTATTAGGATTTGCGTTTGAGGGAATTAGAATTGCGAGTCAAAGAAATATGATGCTTTGACCTAATGGAAATATTGCTAAGTAGACTAACTCTTTTACACAACATTCATTAACATTTACGTACAGCTGAAAATAAAAACGTAGAAGTAACACAACAAAACCTTATTAATATTTTCATTTAGCGTAATCACAGACTACATACTTTCATGCAATCAATAAATTGGCATACCCAAGCCAGATTATACAGTAACATGTTGATTTTCACCTTGAAAAGTAACTATTGAAACAATAATTTTCATATCATTCTCACATTGAACATACCCAAGGTTTATTTTTACTGTAAAAAATAGGCCCTTAGCCTTAAAGCAAATAATCACTGTTAAATTTATTTTCGCTTTACATGTAACACATTGCATTCGTTTTGCTGCGTGAGCGCACGATTAGCGCACTTTAACGATCTTTACCATTGATTAAACAATTTGATTCGTAATTATTAATTTCTAATTAAAAATTAGTATTTGTAACGTTATAGCAATTAAGTTTCTAGAGCTCAATGGGTTTGTTTCCAATGATATATTGGGATGTGCTCTTTGAAATCCGTTTACCAATCAAAACAATGACATATTATTTAAAAGGGATTGTATGGTGCAATAACAAGTATCAGAGAATAGGTATTAATCAAACTAAAGCGTAAACTCTAAAGCTATACTTAAATCTCAGGTCTTTGTATAAAATCATTCATTGTCTTCATTACATCTGTAGATTTAATTTATCTCGTCTTACAAACAGAAAGGGTCACGCGATCACATCACCTTTTCTTTAAGATGTTTTTATCTACTCCGATCCTTAAATGTGTTTTTGTGAAAACCGTCAAAACATATTTTTCTCTCCCTATTCTCAAAGATGGAGCTTCATTGGAGTGAATACTTGTGCTGTAAATTCTAAAGAAAGTTATTATTTTCGCCTTCACTATACGCATCTTCAGCCAAACCTTAAGTTTGTCAAGTTTAAAAACAAAAAAAAATGATTCCTTCTGGATATCAATTTTCACTAATCTTTACCTTTTCAAACTACTGTAGTTCTCAGTGAACTGTGCTCCAATCAATGAAGCCGTTCCGTCCTGCTTCCATGCACATGGCAAACTGATTACATAAACAAACAACAATTACGAACATTTCTTCCTCACTACACAGACTTAATAATGGTGACTAAACTGAAAACTAGTGCGTAGCTAATTAAAAAACAGGTTGGATTGTACGTCAAGGGTTGAGCCCTCTCACTCGAGACTTGCAACGAACAAAAAGGCTCCAATTATCCAAGTTGTGTATAGAGGTGCGCTGGCTTCATTTATATAAGTTTACAACTTCAACCTTAATTAACGTATTGACATAAAGTGAACATTACTCTCTCACACATACCTAAATCTGTGAAGTGGATGCACAAATTGTTATTGTCTCAGTAAAATTGCTTAAGTATAATAAATTCTCGAGCTGCAAAAATGATAAAATATTTTGATAAACATAAATACTGAGCAGCAGGAAAAAAAACTTAATCTGAAGCTAATCGTTAGCCGTCATAAAAATACGTAAAACAAATTACTATTTTATACCTCGTTGGACAGATATAAAATCTTTGTAGCGTTTAACTCGCAACTCACTATGTGCTTGAGAGAGTTAGGATTTATTTACATTTGTCTGTTTTTTCTTAATAAACAAGTGAAGATAATATTACATTACATTATTTTACAGTGCATATTACCATTGTATTACATTGGAGCATGTTATGAAAACTAGCTCGCGCCAGCGGTTTTAGTCGCGGCCCGTGGGAACTTCCCCGCGCACAAATATATGTAAATGTTGTCCTTCCTCGATAAATGAACTATCTAAGTATTTAGGTAACATTGAAAGATTTTTTTAGTAGTCGTTCCTAAGATAAGCACTTTCTAGCAAACCAAAATAACCTTCAGCTTACTATATTAAGTACAGGTATTAAAAATTCTTTCTCCCGTTTAGTTCGATTATAACTCTCATCAAATCACAATTCTATCAAAAAGCCATTTAAGATAACGCGTTAATTGAACGATTGATCAAAGTTTTCCTCAGTCGTGAAATGTGCGATAAGAATATACTGCTAACTGATAAGTCTTTCACTCATTCAAATATACTCCAGACCAGCATAAAAATTATTCTAATGTACCTAGGTACTGAAAAGCCGACGATTTTGTCTAATCATTACTTAACGTTATGTAGTCTACAGCACTTTTTGGCCAGCATTATATGTATATTATTTTTAGATTCTGGCAAGCTTATCTTCTATATTATGTTAACTCGATAGGCTCCTAATCTCCCTTTAAGTCCCAGTATCGCAAAACTGGGCTTTGCTGTGAATAGAGCTCTACTGAACAGAATAGACTGACACTGTTGTCTATCAAAATAGCTAATGTATCATAGAGGTTTACTGACAGAAACACGCGGACGGACGGTTTCCTGACGTTTAACTTGCAGTTACTAACAACTGTATCAGATAACTATAGAAATATTGCATCAAAGTCAATAAACTCGTTCGTATTTTATTTTGTGTTTAATGGTGGGAAAATGATGAAGCAATAGCTGGATAACAAAATTACACAAACGCATTATTTTAGTACAAAAAAATCTCATCATCTTAGTTCGCGCACATCCTTAGGTAATGCTAAGTCTATGGGAAGCAATTTGCACAACTGCGAGCGATTATTACGACGCACGGGGTAGGTACCGCGTCACTATTACGCGGATGGGTGGCCATACACCTGCGTATTATGGGCAACCATTGTCCCCGATAACTCGGTTACAACAGACGGGTAAATTAGTTGCAAATTATGGGAGATTATGTTATATTTGAGGAACACAATGAGAGGTGATTACACTTAATATTTTTGCTGGATATTTTTAGATTGGGTGTTGTTGGAAAGCCTCCTTTTGTAAGCCGAGTAAACGATGTGTTTTTCCTATTTATATAACCTTAAACTTTGTTTACCGAGTAAATAAATCATGCAAAATCAGAATCATGCCACGTGAACATAGTAACCAGATAAATGACTCACACACGAGATACAAAAAGTGTTATAAAGAAAAAACATTACAGCACTAAAAACAACACCTATTCTATTAAAACAAAATACAAAGAGCTCGTGCATTTTATCAAAGAAGATATCAAATATTTACAAGGATATGTTGATAATAAGAGTGCTTAATATTTAATATAAAAGAGTAACAGAAATTCTCGTGTTTCGAACAATGTGAGGCTGGATTCAAGCATATAAGCATTTGGAACACGCAACGACCACCTTAGGCATTCGGATAAACAATAGCAAACTACCGCCGCTGATAACATCATGATCGTGGTTTTCATTAGTCAACGGTTGCGTTTTAGAGATCTCTGCTTTTATGGCCGGCATTTTGTGGGCATTTTCTTTACAAAAAACATGATAATTTTGTTGTTTTCCTGTGATGTAGATACCTACCTCGTGTTTCGCTAATAAGTAATTTATGAGTTTTGCAATATGGGTATCTCGCAATCATACTAGTCATTTCTAAGACATTAATTCACATAGGAACTAAGTAGTCTCGCAACTGACAAGATCTAACTCGATACCAGGTATCTAATTTCTCATTCTAATTTCATGAAACAAAAGGAACTTTTTACTAATAGTAACCCATTTCTGTCAATATTTAAGCAACATTGTCACTTAGTACCTATAGCCATTACTGGTAAAGCAATTTACAGCCAAAGACTGGTAGCGTGCAAAGTCCGTGATTCCGCACAAATGATGGGATGTTACCATTGCAGACCGGTACATACTGTCATTTTGATAATGACAACTATTACCATTTTCCTGTTATGATCATTACTTTGTATCGTTCTGATAACAGAACAAGTTCGAAACGTGTGATTGTGGTTTGTAGTAATTAGACCACCTATCTATTCATTGTTGTACCAAATATTATGTAAATAAAACTTTACACAAAACTGTAAATAAGGTAACAGTTTTATAAATAGATTTTCTAAAAATAGTCCAACCTGTAAATTGCTTTGCGAATAAGAGATTACTTTGCGGCGATCCAACGCATAATTGCGATGTCATTCATATTTAATAACTTACTTTAAAAGTGGAAGTGGCATAACATTTGTAACCTACGTAAAATGTACTAGAACAAAAACTACAATTCATATCATAAATGACATTTACGAGGGTCATTTGTTAATGCAATAAACGATCTTCAATGTAATTCAATATAAATTGATGTTCCTAATCGTATGTCAATTATTCAATTGTGGTTTGATTGCTTTACGAGCAAACATTTAAATAAACGATATGGTAACGAGCGATTTTTCACTGATATCATTCGATTCCTGTAATCATGATATCGATTATATTGAAGGACAAGTTTATTTTGATGACTGATTTGTGATAAATAACAATCTGAAAAGTTTATTGTGTTTATTAAGATTTTTATTTTATGATTTAGGTACTCACGATTCAACGGCTGAATTCATTAAATTATTTATCTGATTTACAGTGTTGAATATTGCATGTGAATTCTAGATATGCCAATTAAGCGGCAGGCTCGAAAATACCACAGTACAAAACACGTTACTGGATATAACGACAACGTGGTTTATATACGCTAAACTGCTTACCCACAGTCATCTTTGGTCATCATTACCACATCAAGGCCCAGGTTTGGACCTTCCTACTGTCGGTAAAGGGCCTAAGCATACTATCTGTATCGAATTATAGCTGTGATATGCCTTGCTTGTCATTAATAGTTCTAAAAACAATAAATAACATCACACATTTTTTTAATATAGAACTGCTATTTGTATTAAGTGGCGCGAGCTTAACCTGCGACAGTCGAATGCCCATTAAACTGAAAGGGATTATTTACAAGTCAGTCATAAGACCAGTTCTCATTTATGGAAGCGAGACTTGGGCCGTAACAAAAAAGCATGTCAGTACCATCCAAGTTGCCGAGATGAAGATGTTGCGGTGGATGTGCGGAGTAACGAGGCTCGATAAGATCCGTAACGAGTACGTACGCGGTAGCCTTGGAGTACGCGATGTCGCCGACAAAATACAAGAAAAACGGCTGCGATGGTACGGACATGTTAAAAGGAGACCACCTGAGTACATCGGCAATGCGACACTCAATCTCGATATACCCGGTCAAAGGCGCAGAGGCAGGCCAAAACTGCGGTGGTTGAGTGTCGTTAAGAAAGATATGATAAGCTGCGAACTCGAAGAGGAAGATGTCCAGGATAGAGCGAAGTGGAAGAAAAAGATACGGAAAGCGGACCCCGTCACAAGACGGGATAAACGCTAAGAAGAAGAAGAAGAACTGCTATTTGTACCTTTCAGCTGGACTCATCAATGATTTATTAACTCAACAAAAAACCATTTCGAAAAGAAAGGTAAAATGACCAGTTACGCCTAGTGAACATTTACAATACACATTTCTTTTGCCATTAGCAGTACAATCACATAGTATTATGTACACCATATGTAAGTACTTATCAAGAATAAACAATAACGAGGAAAATCTCCGGTGTGAAATGGGACACTTTTTCATGGCGTGCATGTCACAATTATACTTACGGATATGGTGGAAAACTATACGGATTATGTGCTAAGTTTAGGAACATAAGTAGGAAAGTAAAAACTATATATAACCTTCAGGACAAGACATTCTTATCGAATTAATCGAGATTATGAGAACCCGTGGCTAAGTCCATCGATGACATGAACTGATAATGACCATCTGTCATTATTAGTTAGTATGAAGTCGTGGTGGCCTAGTGGGTAAAGAACCAACCTCTCGAGTATGAGGGTGTGGGTTCGATTCCAGGTCAGGCAAGTACCAATGCAACTTTTCTAAGTTTGTATGTACTTTCTAAGTAATCTTAGACACCAATGGCTGATAAAAAGGTGAAGGAAAACATCTTGAGGAAACCTGGACTATATATATAGTCTGAAATCACCAACCCGCATTGAGCAAGCGTGGTGATTAATGCTCAATCCTTCTCCGTGTTAGAGGAGGCCTGTGCCCAGCAGTGGGACGATAAAAAAGGCTGTAACAGAACAGAACAGTCATTATTAGTTCTTCCGTGTTTCGGACAGCACGATAAAATGTCGGATAACCAGTCTTCTCAGGTCAGATAGGCAGTCGCTTTTTATAAAATACTGGTAGGTACTCAGCTGCATCCGGTTACACAGTTGGGAAACGGCTAGACAGATGATTCTTACCTAATTATAGTGAATACTTTGAAATAGTGATTTTACTGGAACATTCCATATGATTGTGGAATTTTCCAGAACTGGAAAAAGCATATTGATTAATGTGTCTATACGTAACGTATAAAATCTGGCGTCTGGTTTACACAAGTCCTTTCCTTTTTAGGGTTCCGTACCCAAAGGGTAAATCGGGACCCTATTGTTTTCGCTCCTCTGTCCGTCCGTCCGTCCGTCCGTCCGTCCGTCTGTCACCAGGCTGTATCTCATGAACCGTGGTAGTTAGAGAGTTGAAATTTTCACAGATGATGTATTTCTGTTGCCGGTAGAACAACAAATACTGAAAACTAGAATAAAATAAATATTTCGGGGGGCTCCCATACAACTAACGTGATTTTTTTGCTCAGTTTTGCTCGATATCCATAAATATATATTATTAGATATTTGATAAGTTAGGAGGAGGGTAGGACGATAAGTTGCTATATAAGCAGCCGAGTACCGGTGTCTGCCCCATTCGTTCATCGTCCGCCGTGCGTGTAAGACGTATTTTGAGGTTATTTACCTATAGAGAGATTGTTATTTTGATAAGAGTTAGTGCGTGATTCATTTGTAGTAAATTGTAGTAAAAGTAAATTGTGATTTATTTTAACAGTTGGTTTAAGAAATTGTAATGTTAGTTTTTAGGTTATAAAGTTGTACCTTTTTTTTATTAAATCCGCTTCTGATTGCTAAAATCAGAAGTGGGATAGTCTCACTCCCACTATAAAGTGTTTTTTTTTTATTTGAGTTTAGATTCATTGGCGTTTCCTTAAGTACGACGTGGTGTAAGGATACCCGCCAACCGAAGTTTTACTGTTCTATTTTAATGGATTGCGTAACGAATTAACGATTGTTTTTGGTTTTCATGTGCTTGAGCTTAGTACGCTGATGCTGTTGGGACTCTCACGTGCGTCGGGTGGAATGAGTTTCTGCCTATGTATTGCTGTGGTGTCCGCGAACAACATGCCTCGCTCCTACAATGCTCGAGATGTTACGGGAAGTATCCTGTAATGTACCTACCTGTATGTAAATGGTGAGATCAATCCGGTTTTAATTAGCCTTTATGTAATACATGACTTGTAATCCATCTTGGTGGCTTATTGGTTAAAGATAAATGCCAAGAAATTGGATAACTAACAAGCTTACTATGTAAATGAGCTCAATAATGTTTATTTCTAATCTTTCTGCTTATCAGAGTTTCAACATGTACACAGTTTATGTTTACTGCTTTTGTGATGGTGTAAGCGCTCCAGGTGCTGTACTTGACATACTACGAGTCCTGTGACACTTCATGCTCCTCAGGTGCTGTGCTGCTGCACAAGCTTTGAATGCTGTACGGAGTACTGACGGCTAGTATCTTGTTTGGAAAGTTCTGGTAACGAAAGCCAGTCGACACTAGACCTGGTATATCATGCATTGAGGTCAGGTTATCTGTTTTATTATTTTGATTACACATCTGAAGTAATTATGCACTTAGCTGTATTAAGTGGAAAAATGTGTAATAATGTACCAACCATTGGTAATTGGTATTGTCACCTATAAGTACTCTGTGTAGCAAAAGCTGAAGTGAAGCTAACTACTCGTAACTTATCAAACCGTAATGGTAGTTGTGTTTTGAGCATTGCTGACACATGATTAGTAATAATGATATTTCTGAGACATAGTTTTAAAGTTGAATTTGTTTGTAAAGTAATGCCTTGAATTTATTTCTTTGAGAGCAAAAAGCTTTCCAGATTTTGATGGTCAGAAGTGGCCGAACGAAATGTATATCGTCAGTGCTTGTTCGCAGAGTTATACACAAGAATGTGTAACGGCCGTGTCGTGGCACAAGCGTTGCTGTGCCGGTGCTGCTGATTGCGGCACGAGCGCCGCTGTGCCGGTGCTCCTGGTCGCAGCACAAGCGTTGCTGTGCCGGTGCTGCTGATTGCGGCACGAGCGCCGCTGTGCCGGTGCTCCTGGTCGCGGCACAAGCGTTGCTGTGCCGGTGTTGCTGATTGCGGCACGAGCGCCGCTGTGCCGGTGCTCCTGGTCGCGGCACTAGCGTTGCTGTGCCGGTGCTGCTGATTGCGGCACGAGCGCCGCTGTGCCGGTGCTCCTGGTCGCGGCACAAGCGTTGCTGTGCCGGTGTTGCTGATTGCGGCACGAGCGCCGCTGTGCCGGTGCTTTTGGTCGCGGCACAAGCGTTGCTGTGCCGGTGCTGCTGAATGCGGCACGAGCGCCGCTGTGCCGGTGCTCCTGGTCGCGGCACTAGCGTTGCTGTGCCGGTGCTGCTGGTTGCGGTACGAGCTCTGCTGAGCCGGTGCTCCCCTCGAAGAATTGTTGCTCTGGGGCAATGTTGCCTTTTGGGCCTTCTGTCGGTGTGGTGTACCGATTTGGGTCACCCACGGCCTCTTGACCCGGTGGTCCTTTCTGTCGGTGTGGTGTACCTATTTGGTGCACCCACGGCCTCTTGTCGGTGTGGTGTGCCTATTTGGTGCACCCACGGCCTCTTGTCGGTGTGGTGTACCTATTTTGTGCACCCACGGCCTCTTGTCGGTGTGGTGTACCTATTTGGTGCACCCACGGCCTCTTGTCGGTGTGGTGTGCCTATTTGGTGCACCCACGGCCTCTTGTCGGTGTGGTGTACCTATAGGATGCACCCACGGCCTCTGGAAGCTGGTCGGCTTTGCAAACCGACCAGTCGCTATGGGTCGTGCGCTCATAGTGTTCTTTATTAAGCATGGTAGTCAGTTACTTTAGTAATTAAATTGTTTGAACGTCTTTGTTAACGTTGACTGGAGCTGTTTATTGAAAATTGACTAAGTTACTAAACTTTGAAGTTCAAACCTTATAATTTATTTGTTACTTTAACATTGATCTGCATGAGGATGGCATGTGATGGTGCACATATTTGTCACCCGCAGATAATGACGGTGATGATGAAGATATTTCGATTGAAGACCAGCCAGCCCAGCCACGGCCGGTGCTCGCATCAGTACTAGTAACGGGGCCCTCGTCAAGACCCGACCATCCGGAGCTGGAATCTCCCCGAGCACTTCACACGCCCGACCTAAATTGAAGCCACATTACCTGCCGAGGACGTCAGGATGTCAGGAGAGGCCGTATTAGATATTTGATAAGTTAGGAGGAGGGTAGGACGATAAGTTGCTATATAAGCAGCCGAGTACCGGTGTCTGCCCCATTCGTTCATCGTCCGCCGTGCGTGTAAGACGTATTTTGAGGTTATTTACCTATAGAGAGATTGTTATTTTGATAAGAGTTAGTGCGTGATTCATTTGTAGTAAATTGTAGTAAAAGTAAATTGTGATTTATTTTAACAGTTGGTTTAAGAAATTGTAATGTTAGTTTTTAGGTTATAAAGTTGTACCTTTTTTTTATTAAATCCGCTTCTGATTGCTAAAAATATATATATAGAATATTAGTTTGGATGGTACGGAACCCTACGTGCGCGAGTCCGACTCGCACTTGGCCAGTTTTTTTATTATATTGTAATGAAACGTGATACTAATGATTGTCACTTTACACCTTTTTCTTTACATTCCCACGTCTGTTAATAAAATTAACAAAGAAAACTAACTTTGCGTGTAATGGAGTAATAAAGTATTTTTTTACAAACAATACTATTTATAATTTAAGTACGTAGATATCAATTGGATTACGTAATGAGATCATGCGATTATACTTATCGGAGTTCCCATTAAACAGGATTTACTTTCCTACAAATTCATTTGACGTGTCAAAGTATTTTGTTGTAGCTATTAACAGAAATAAAAATAATTTATTACTTATTAAAGATGAATAAACACTATAAACTTCACTACGTCTATTTTTGCCACGTATAGGAACGACACCATATTATCAGCAAAAACAAATATTTTTATAGTTCCGAACTTATCAGATCTTAATTAAATCATTAATATGTACGACAGGTCGACTATTCATTGAATTAATGAACAATGCGCTCTATATTCGACACTTACAGTCTGAAAATACAAACCAGCGGAGCACTCTTCAGTTTGAAAATAATCGCATATTGGGAATACGGCATTACTTGCTACTGAATAAAGTAACCTAGTTTCCGAACGCCTATAATTACCCAGGATATGAATAAATAAATGCGCTCTCTCTACGATCCCTAAATAATACGTATACTTATTGATTGTTATTACTGCACCACCACATGCTTTACTGTGTCAATAATTAATGGGTCTTGTCTGCCTGTGTGATATCTAGCCGTGTTAATCCTTTTTACACGTAGAAAACTCGATAAGCCTCATCGTCGTCACCGTGTCAGCCGAAAGACCTCCACTGCTGGACTAAAGCCTCCCCCAAGGTTGGCCAATTTGCTTGATCTTCAGCAACCCGCAACCACTGCTTCCCGGCGACCTCGGCCAGATCGTCCATCCATCTACTCGTGCACTCAAAACTCAATAAACCTAAGCCGTAAAGATAGAACGTATTTAAAATAATTTTCCCAGAGAACGTGAAATGATCTCGTTTATAAAGTACTGGCTGCACAATGGCTGCCAGTTGTCCAACCTTAAAAAAAGAGGTTCATTATAATTCAATTACCATCGTGCATCAACATATCTGACAGCAGCATCCAGGTAAATTGATAAACAATATGCAGCTAATAAAGCAATTTGCTGCAAACCTGTGTAACGGCCGTCAGCTGTCGGCAGTTAGCATTCCTGCGCTTGCGACCACCAACAGAGTGTAGGAAACTGCAGAATTCTTACTATGACACTAACATGGTAGAAGTTTATCTGGTCAATGGTACTAGAAGCCTACAATCCTACATGCTGTTAATACGATAATGTATACGAGCATTATGAATTAGAAAAAGTAGGTATTATATAACTAATCAAAAAAGTTGGTAATTTGGTAACGCGATTCGTCTATAAATTATGAACTATACCTAGATGTCTTTTTCGAATAGGAAATGTAGCCTTGCTTTTCATTACGTGCGTAGGTGTGTTCAGAGCCATTGCTTCAACTGGGACTTACTGATGCACAGCCATAGATACTTCTTTGTTGTAATTATTTACTTAAGAAAACTTTTCAGTACTGGGTGTTACATTAACTTCTATTTCAAATAGTCAAATTAAGAACTATTTTTAAGTCAGCTAAAATTATATAATACTAGCTTCCGCCAGCGGCTTCGCCCGCGTGGAGTGTTGATAAAAAGTAGCCTATGTGTTAATCCAGGTTATCACCTATCTACATACCAAATTTCAATCAAATCGGTCCAGCCGTTTTTGCGTGATTGAATAACAAACATACATCCATACATTCTCACAAACTTTCACATTTATAATATAAGTAGGATGAAATTGTTCTTCTGTATTCATTGACATAGTAATACCGCTAAGTAAATGACAAATTGTTTCCTGCACGAGAACAACGGTCGGTGGTTTTTAGTTCCCTCACCGTTGATTGTGATTGGTCGCATGATTGTTGATCAACAGTGAACAGTTCTACTGAATAGCTTGTAGTAATTCATTCATTAATTTTCTATATTATCATCCCAACAGTATGTGTTGTGTTTACTTATCTAGGTATACCAATCCATATAAAAAAGAGGATTTTTTTTGTTTGTTCCCAAAAGGCTCCGAAACTACTGGTCCGATTTGAAAAATACTCTCACTGTGGAAAGCCACACTCTTCTCGAGTAACATAGGCTATATGTTATCTCGCTACGGGAAGAATTTCGCATGGGACGCGGGTGAACCGCGGGAAAAGGGCTAGTCTTATATCTTATAATATTTTGGGAACCTCTGTGGTATAACGCCGACATTAATTATATATAATAAAAGATAATAGAAAAATAAAACCGGCCAAGTGCGAGTCGGACTCGCGCACCGAGGGTTCCGTACAAATCCTGTATAGATAAAAAGTGAGTCTCGCGCCAACCGTTCAGTTTAGAACAATCATAGTTATGGTAATTTCGTGAGAGTCAAAATAGTTAATATTTTTTATTTTATAATATATCTAAAACAGTAGGCCAGTACCTTGTAAAAGTTATTTTATTAAAGTTATTTATATATACAACATTTTATAGTCATCATTCAGAAATCTGATTGAAAATAACTAATTATGTCTTAAAGGTCATTGGGCATATCTGACCCGCTTTGTAAAAAATGGCGGACATGAATCAAAGTAGTTTTAAATCGTGGAGAATGGTATGACGTTTCTTTGAATATAAATATTTTATTAAAATTCCATGGAGACGAATGTCCAGGATCGTTTGAAAAATATATAAAAGACAAGCAGTTTCAGAGGATTGTAGAGGTTGCAATGCTAGTTTTTATTGTTAAAGACTTTTCATAAAGAAAGAAGATGCCAATTCGGATGACCAGGATCTGATGAGGATCTGGAAACCCTGAGATATCGAGGGCAACTCTTGAATATTGTAGGCACGCATCGAATCAAAACCAGACATGTGACTGTATTTTTGAGGGTACTGGTAAACAGTAAAGGTTTGGAGCTGATTTGATTATGGAGACTACAGAGAGTCGAGGGAACTCCTGAACGGTATGTTGCAACTACCACGTGTTTGGGCTTATTTTATTCGTATTGGCGAAGACTTTCCACATAGATAGGTTTGACTGCCATTGTGGGATCGATAGCAAAGATCAGATATCGTTATGGGAACTCTTTTACAATTTATAACGTAACCTTGTGTGGGAGCTTATTTTATTTTAGGTGATGAGAATTCACTACTAACTTGGGTTAAAGCAGCGATTGCAGGAAGGGGATCTTTTATTTTTGAGGGATTAATCACCTAACGAGCCCCAGTTTCATATTTTTTTCGAAACTGCCTGACGACTTGTAACTGTCGAATTGTAACAACGACTGCTAGAGAGTAGGATTCGGGGCTGCTGGCTTTACGTTTCTAGAGCCTTGACAAAAGTGTAATTCTGTCCCTTTCTTTGTTTTATAAAGTCGGCTTTATTTTATTTTGTAGCATTTTACAAACAAATCCAACTTCAAACATATGCTTTTTTAGCAACAAGAAAACAAAAGCAAGAAAGAAATTGAAAAGATGTTAGGTGCATCGGTCTAGAAGTCGGTGTCTAGAGGATGCATCTATATTTATTTAACCACCGAGATCTAGACCGATGCATATAAACAGTTTTCTTGTTGTTTTTGGAAGTTGTTTTTTTTTTGTAAAAAGTTTTTATTTTTAATTTTTGTGAAAAGTTCTCGTCAATACGAATAATATAAGCTCAAACACGACGTAACTAAAACATGCCGTTGAGGAGTACTCTCGACTTTCTCACGTCTCCATCATCAGGTAAGCTCTAAACCTTCACTGTTTGATAGTATCACCAGACATACATCTGAGAATCAAGTTTTAATCCTATGCATGCCTACAATTTCTGATAGTTGCCCTCGATTTCTCAGGATTTCCATCATCAGATCCTGACCTGATGACAATGGAAATAAACGGCGAGTATACGGAGTATACTCTTTCACTACAAAGAAATGATTTCTCAAATCCGTCAAACTTGATCGTTTAAATTCTCCATTGAAATGAGGAAAATATTTGATGTTTACACCTGATTTTTTAATATTTTATGCAACTTCAAATTTATCATTTTCGCAATTTTTCCTTTATCTGTACTTTATAACGTTGCTTCTTGCCGAATTTCAAGATTCTGAGTTCACGGGAAGTACCTTGTAGGTTTTGATTCCCTAGCGTGTGACGGAAATTCGTCTAAGGTGTCGGTATAACTGCTGTATCTTTTGATCGCGTTAACTTAGAAGTTTGATTTTTTCACTGCCTAAAGGGACAATAGACCTTGGTATTTGGTATAAATTTCAATTTGATACCTTTATTCGTTCGTGAGAAATAAGGTAGTAAGTTTCATTTTATTAAAATATTTTTTTTATATTATATAACTAAAAAAATGAGATTTTCGAAATTTTTCCTATATTTGCATTATATGACAATGCTTCGTACCAAATTTCAAGACTCTGAGTTTACGGGAAGTATCCTGTAGGTTTTGATTCCTTTGCGGGTGTCGAAAATTTGTTGAAAATATCGACATAATCGGATGTATCTTTTGATTGGCTTGGCTTAGAAGTTTGATATTTTCACAGCTTAAAGGGACAATAGACCTGAGTATTTCATGTGAATTTCAGCTTGATACGTCTACGCGTTCTTGAGATAAAGGGTCTTGACAGACAGACAGACAGACAGACGGACAACAAAGTGATCCTATAAGGGTTCCGTTTTTTCCTTTTGAGGTACGGAACCCTAACTAGTACTTGAGTTCAGAATTCTACGAAATAGACTGATTATTATTCTCAGGAATATCCTGAATGAAGATTAATTTCCAAGAATTTTATTTAAAAATATCTTCCGAGGTAAAAACACTTGAATCTTTGAAATACGCTAAAATAACCAACAAAATAACTTTTTATATTATACAATTATTTTGTGGGTATTCGACGTCGTGTATTCAATAAATTTAATGCGCCAGCTCACCGAATTTTACAGTCCAGTACCAATTTACAACAATTTAAAGCTTTACCAATAAATATTAATCGATCGTAAAATCAGCAAAACTAGAACTTAATAATTACTTAAGTTATTTTTTACATAAGTATTAAATTACCAAAATGAATACCAAAGGAATTAAGTGCGTAGCAGAAACTGTGAATAAAATAACTTCGTAGCACGTGGCGTAGCAACGCACGCGCGGTTCGCGTAGCTTGCCTATGCGCAAAGAATAGGGATTATTTCTTACAAATATTGATAAAACCAGTAATAGTAGTTAGCAGTGGTGAGGGAGTGTTAGACTTTTACTGACTAAAAATCCGTCGTGTTCCTTCGTATGCCTTTTATGTACCAGGGCCGCGGTAATTCTTTAGGTAGGATCTTAATTTGTAGAAATATATGAATTAAAACTTAAATCGATTTCATGAGTAAATGTTCCTAATTGATATGAGAAAGGAAATGAATAATGATAGCCAAAAATTATCAAAGTAATCGGCTAGATTAAGTGATAATTGCTATCTTTTTCAGATTAGAAATACCCAGTAGCACATTGCCGCTGTAGGTATCGTTAGTTAAAAAACATAAATTGTATTTTTTTATACAAACACCTGTAGTCAAATCGGTGATAACATTCAAATCACTGTTTTATTTCAAAACTGCAAACTGTTATTTATTAGTTGTAAAAATAATGATTATTGCAGTAACATTGCAATTTATTGACCACTGAATGGATTATTCAAATATATAGCCTATATACTAAATGTATATATTTCACGATTACACTTGCTATGTATGTAGGTATACTTCAGCTTATTAGAGTCTGTCACATTCCTGAAACATTATGTTTGGACCTATTTGGTTAGTTTTAGAGTAACCGCATACTGCAGACTAAATAGTCAGCTGATAGTTGGGACCGAAGGATGGAAAAAAAAATAGATTTTTTTTTAAAGAAAATCGTGAATGAAGTTTTTAGTCCATCTGATACCGGCCAAGTGCCTGATCGTTTTTATGTGCATGCTACCATTTTCAAACTGATTTGTGAGCCCGAACCAACTGTGGTCGACTAAAAGTTTGCAGTGTGGAGCTCGTAGTGTTTTAGTTAATTTGTTAAAGTACTGTCTTGTAGGTCGTCTTTGAGTTTTATTATACTTGTGCATTTAAACTTTCCCAGAAACAGAAAGGGCTACTTCACTGAGAACTCTGTATGTCTTTGTAAATAATGTAATATTTATAATCCAGTGTAACAATGATTCATGGACTTATTTCATCCGTAACAATTATGAGCACGATTTTATTCAACAATCGGCCAGTATTTCCTATGGTATAAAAAGTAATAGAATCACTGTAATATGCACGTAACTTTATTTGCAATTACCTATGTAAGTCTGAGTAATTGTTCTTTGTAATCAATCAATGTTTATTAAGAACTAGCTTCTGCCAGCGGTTTCACCCGCATCCCGTGGGACCTACTTCCCGTACCGGGATAAAAAGTAGCCTATAGCCTTCCTCGATAAATGGGCTATCTAACACTGAAAGAATTTTTCAAATCGGACCAGTAGTTCCTGAGATTAGCTCGTTCAAACAAACAAACAAACAAACAAACTCTTCAGCTTTATAATATTAGTATAGATTGAAAAATATAATTGAATCTTCGTAATTCAACAATCATTTTTCTAACATTGTTATTGTATGCATTTTTCTGAACCCTAGCTACCTAGTTACCTAGCTAATTATGTACTTTTGACGTGCCGTAATGATATAGAAAGATGGACTAATTACAGTCAGGATTTATGACTACATGATTCTGGTACATGAGGGAAATTAAGCATAGCTTAACCTGTAATTGCTGTTCATAATTTAAAATTATTACAATGAAAAATAAATGTACTGTCTACTTACTATTTTATTGATTCGCTCGTTAAACTATACGTCATCAGGTGTAATTAAAAACTTTGTCAAACTAATCCTTTGACGATTTAATTGTTCTCAAATTGGTCAATTATTATGTTCTTAGAATTGAAGTGTTAATGACCAAATTGGTATTGTTTAACAAGTTCGAATATGGAATGTTGGATTGTTAGGAAAGGAGTTTAAATTATTAATAAGGTGGGCAAGGTGTCATTGAAATGTAAGTACCGAAATTAGTAGTCATTTATTTACGACCAGCATAATGTTGGTTGATGGAAATAATTGGTTTAAATAAATATTTAAGTTGTAAATATAAAGATTAATTATTAATATAAAGATTCCTATATGATGATGATGTCCTCCTAGCTAGACGTTTCCGTCGACGGCGAAACCCTGGCATATATCGGCAGTTTGGTTTCGTTCATGGGCTCGTACATGACTCGCGAAACCAAACTTTGCCTTGAACACCCGGTCACAAATAGCGCAGTAAAGATTCCTATATAACATGTACACATTCATTCATAGATTTGATATTTACTTCTTTGGCTATCTAGAGTGCGTAAAGCTATGTGTTTGCATATTATCTAAATTATATAGCAATTTAATAACCCCAGAATTACCAGTTTCTGTAATCATACTTGTTTTATAATTAACAATTATAATGTTGGTGAATGTAATATTATCACCGGCCTTGATATTAGACATTACCGCTTTTTGTGCATCAAGGCAAGCCAGATGCACGGACACCAGACAAATGTATTACTATGAATAAATTAATAGAAGAAATACTATTAAATCCTAATACCCATTATAATGATTAATTCAATAATAATCCGTTAGGCGGCTGGATGATTCAGATGGCAGTATTCCTTGATACGGCGCGAATTGTGAGGAAGTTTCTGTCTCTGGAGCCCTAACCACCGGTACCTTGGACTCTGTGCCTGATATCGGTGGCCACGTATTTTTTATATTTTTTTGTATTTAATATTCAAAATTGCCTGAAAAAGGACATGAAGCAGAAAGGAGTGGATGTAAGTATGACGTCTGACAGAGAGGAATGGAAGAAAAAGACATGTTGCGCCGACCCCAAATGACTTGGGAACAGGGCAGGAAGGAAGATGATGCATAAAAATATATTACAAAATAAATAAATGGAATATAAATCAATAACATACAACGCTGTATTATTACAACATAGTTGACATCATAAAGACATATTTGGGAAGAATATATAAATATAAAGACATATTCAGGAATTCTGTTGTTTAATATAAGTACGATTTATGTAAATGTATGTTTAAATTTAGGTTTTTACATTTAATAAAATATCAATAATCTACTAAGTATATAAAAATAAGTCGGGTTTTCCTTCCTGTCGCTATAACTCCAGAACGCATGAACCGATTTCCACGGTTTTCCATTCGTTGGAAAGGTCTCGGACTCCGTGAGGCATTTTTTTATAGCAAAGAAAATTCATATAAAACAAAAAAAAATCTTTATCTTTTAATCACCAAACAAAATGTAACATAAAATGAACGGCGACGGCGAAACGGAGTTCGCCAGGTTTGCTAGTTTTATCTAAAAACAGAATAAGAATATTAAACTATTATAGGGTATAGACTGACATTAATTAGAGGTATATTATCAAGCGACCTATACATTTTTCTCATATTTCAACTCTACAGTTGAAAAGATCTGAACTAAAATAATTCAGTTACAATAAATAACTACATAATTACAATCAATTTATAAGAACTACTCACATTAATAAAATAGGTAAAGTGCAATCATGTTCACAAATGTTTGCGCAATGCGCTTGCTCACGTAATACGCAACGCTCTTGCACGATTAATTGCTATCACTAATCAAATAGTTAACTAGCCTTCTCATGTAAAACTTTACACAACACGGCCAATTGTTGGCAGCTTGACTTAATCAAGTCGAACACTCGAACGAATCTTGTGGGTAATGGAAATGATGGACTCTACAGGTGGTTCAGATGTGAAGGGTATATTGCTTGATGTAGTATTAACTTTTAATGTAAACTAAGTAATAAATGGTTTTACTGGTATGGCTCCGAAACGAATGAACCTGTTTAAAAAATTCTGTCAGTTGGGAATCCATGAGTGTTCAATGCATAGCTACAGATATACAGAAACAGATTCAACACCCTAACCAACCAACCCCTAAATTGAGGATGAACTCATAAAACCCAGGTCTACAACTGGACAAGTCACCAAGAAAACGAAGCCATTTAGGTACTACTAATAAAGTTGAGCAAACTCTAAAATCCAGCATCGTAGTGGTCCGCAATGAAACCGCAAGCAGGTTGGCATCTGAATGGGCAAGCGGAGAGCGTTTCCTTGTCTCACCTCGCATGAGATAGCGACGTGCGAAATTAAAACCACTCACCGTTTAGTCTAAGAGAAACGTATTTAAATGAAATGTATTGAGAAACTCGCTGGCGGAAATGAGGTTCTTTCAGCGTCACCTCATTCCCACTTTTGAGCGACTGTTTTAAAAGTCCGAGAGAACTTTTTAAGATTTTCTTTATCTACGTGTTTTTCTTTTTACCGTCTTGCGCTTGACTTTTAATTTGACTACCAAACAGTTAATATTGTGAATGGATTGCAAATCGCTCAATTTGTTGAATGCAAACTCGTAAATCATAGATTTTATTGATAAATGTAAATCATTTGCTTTTTAAGAAGCAATTTAAATAGAATTCTAGTTTTAGAGCTGTTATTTCACCAGCAATAAATAACGTTATTAACCGCCTTACTTAAGTAGTTTTTCTGGGACTAAGCTCCCGTACCAACTGAATACCCATAAAATACTTACATAGGTACCATGTACCGAGCAATACATTTTTGAAATTATAGTTTTGGAAGTGATAAAGTAAACAGTAGGAATCCACGATTTCGTCGCGGCAGAAGAATACAAAAATATCTAAAACCTAAACTTGTACCTACTACTGACCAATATCTCAAAACAAACATTAACATAATCGATTTATAATACATGAATCCGTCACGTACGTATTTGTGTCGATTTGTGCGTAACTAAACTAGAACAAGATCAAAAGGGGCAGAATGAATGGCTGACATTGGCCGGACATTTACACAATAGAATACACCGAACTCCAGTACATATCGTCACAAAAGTAATTGTTAAATCAAAGCCGAATTTGTTAGCGGAGCACAAACCTTCGTATTATTTTGACATCTCACTCATTGACAATGTCAAGTTTCTTAATAACGGACAATGTGTATGCAAATCATTGGTCACGGTTTAAGAAGAGTGTTAATGTAAAGAATCTTTTGTTTTATGTTAGCCTGGTACTTTTTTGTCGTATTACTTGTTATTTAAATGTCATCAGTTTTCAATTTGTTGTACTTAATCGTGGTACGTTAAAGAAGACCCACCCTACTTGGTCCTTGTAATACAAGACCAGTACTGGCATAGTGCCCAGCCAACTTGCCCAATGCAACTAGAGTTAGGACTGTCCCCCTATTGAACGGGACTAAAGCCTAGCTGTTTGCGATTAGTGGTGACACGAAACCAGGTACTTGCCCAATTATGTAGGAAAAGTCTTTCAATTGACTTTTAATAACTCACAATGTTTCAATAATAATTGGTCTACCTTAACCAATATTTGATGATCAGGCTGCGGGATGGTTCGAAAGAGTTACTGCGGCCCTAGTTCATAAAGGGCTTAAAAAGGTAAATTCGTATTTATAAAATAGTAAAAGAGATAATATAGACACTGAAGACACTACTTGGACTTCTCAAACTATCATGTTAAAATTAATACGTTCCTGCTAGACCCGTGAATTTCATTAATTACTGCTACACAATCAAAGAATACAATATTATTGAGCAACAATATACAAAAGACCTTCCCTTTCACTAGGCATTTTACATTTGCACTTCTCGTTGAAACTCACGTGGGCGACTCATAACAATAGCACGTGTAAGCAGATTTTAATTTGTCTAACTAACCGTAGTTAAGGGGCTGTTCCACCAGTTAATTAAAGCTCTTAGCGATGATTAGCTACTAATGAATTTAGTCATGAATGTTCAAAATAACTGAAGGGGTGTCAATTGTTTTTTATTGTATGTTTGTATGTAGTCTTGTCCTCTTTTGTTTTGTTAATGGCACTTTTTAAGTCGACGCTCCATACTTATTGGTAATCTAAGTACTTAGGTACCACTCATCATTCGCTTTTGTTTTATAAAATAAAGAAATAAATGGATAGAGAACGTAAATAACATATTTATAAAGTGTAATGATGTTTACAAAACTGATCTGAATCATACAAGATTTAAACGGGACAGTACCTATTATCGCAAATTGAAAGAGTCATAGGGTCACCGTTGCATGTCTAATTTTAGCACTATACCTATCAAGTAGTAGGTATGTCACTGCCATTTTAACGTGCCTCAAGTTAGAATGAAAAACTAAAGGAAGTTTAATTCTGAATACAACACAATAAATATGTATTTTGCCACAAGAAGCTGTAAAAAATCGTTGCAATTCTGACCGCTCCATTAATATGTCCAAATTACCACCAACTTCTAGTCTATTACAATGATAGACTAACATCATACCGTGAGTAGCATCGCAATTACATTCAGAGGTTTGCCCACAAGTAAGTATGTCAGACGGTTAATAAGCCGGGTAGTCACTAGCGGCGGCGTGCCACGCATTCTAATGTACACTAGTGTCACGGATGCGCACATGTGAAACGATCTTTATCAATGTCACGATGTGTGTTCTTAAATTTTGGTTGAAAGGCCTCAATTGTGACCAGGAAATACCTATATATGTGGAGCTGTAAATACAAGTCAGTTTACAAAAAAATGAATGCTAGATGAACATAGTAAAAACTGCTTTAAATCTCCGTATTATTTTACGACTTTTGAATATCTTCTTTCTTGATAAACGAAGTCATTCATTTTAAAGTATGTTGTATGACTGACCCATATTCTATTTTATACTACTGATTTGATGTATATTTCTATTCATGTATGTACCTATGTACAGTGTGAAACAAATACCACATCGGCTTAAAGCGTAAAAAATACGTACTTACTTATCAGTAAGCAATCATGCTTCACGAATTATTATTGGCAGTAAAACACAATTGGACATACTAATTTGAGCGCTCCTTCTATAGACTAATTAAATTCAGGGTATATGGTAGCACGGATGCAATTCCGGAGTATTAATAAAAACTTTTTAAGAAGGAAGAACCCATTTAACGTCTATGACATCACTAATAGGGAATGACAAGGTCTGTCTGTACTTGGAAGTCGGTTACTCGGTTTACAACGATCTAAAGAGGTTGGCTGGCTTTTAAGAACTGGAAGTGTTTACCAGTATTGTTTGAAGATTAGAAGACAAAACCTTATGTTATGATTATATAAATTCTGACGATTTAATATTGGCTATGTGCGCGACGGTGGCGACGCGTAGCGTTTACAACATTTGCGGAAGCTGTCAAATAATAACAATGTAAACATTATAATTTTCTTTGCAAATATAAATAAAACCAAAGATTAAAATAGTATTGTTGACATTATTAAAGTGCAATTTATCCAATAGTTTTACTGTAAAATGAATATAATAATAAAAACCGGGTTTGAAACATCCGCATTTGTTTCCAAATTCTGCCGTGTTGTGCGCTGCGGTCGTTATCTGTCCGCCACTACTCGCTTTGCACATAGCCAATAGGTATGGATGTTGTTTAGGAACGTTTTATTTCAAGAGCAATCCATAGGTACTAAAAACATCTTATAAACATCAAAGCGATTGAAAGGCAAAATTAATTGTATAAACAAAAAATCCATGATTAGATAGTATTTATAGAGGAATTTCTGTACGTAGATTGTAGTATATCTAGGTACTATATTTTTACTGTAACTTTCAAGAACATCGGAAGTATCAGCCATTAGGTCATACGTGTTCCGACGCTTGTCCGTTGTTTACCATTCTTGTCGGAAAACTTAGAACATTCAGAACTAAGAATCGCCATTAGTAGAATCAGGTTAATTAGGTTACTTGACCAAATGATCATAACAACCGCTTATAAATATTCAAATGAAGATAAGATTCCAAATAATAAATTGACCATTTACCTAGTGTGTCGTCTAAATATTTTCATATTTGTAGATATGTATATTTAAGAATATTTAAACGTCCGAATTTTTTAATCTGTTTATTATGAAAATTGATTTGAAAATTCTGAGTAAACAGTTGTTGTAAGAACTGACGTTTATGTCATCAATGAACTTGGGCGTTAGTAAATGGTGTTAGTATGTATTTTAAGATGAAAAAATATACCCGAATGTTCCTAGAGCAATGATAAAGGAGTCGTGCCCGGACAATCAAAGGCGGTATTAGCCACGCTTATACCTACTAACAATTGCATTCATTACTTTATTACTTTTGTACGTGTAACATCCACAGACTGTACCGAATGACCATTCTCTTATCCTATTCAATCCTTTTATTAAGAAACATGTCCGAAACAAATTTTTTGAATGTTTTGGCGACAAAATATTTTTTTCTTGCAAATAGCGTATTTTTTCGCACTATTATGTTAGATACGTGTAAACGAATATTTAAGATGGATAATGTGGAACTTGTTGCTAATTTAAACATTGTTATTTTGTTTATGTGGCTTTAAAAGTTAAACGTAAGTACTCATATTTACGAAATGGGGTGGGTATAGAATTTCTACAGAAATCTTTTAAGCTTGCAAAACTTCAGATGCACTTTTTTAGATTGAGCGGGCTCCATGGATCCGAAAGCTGCCCGAGCAGCGTGATAATTATTTGAAAGAGTTGCCGTGGCCCAGAAGGAATATGGTGCGTTTTAGAGAATCTGACACTCTCTCACGCTGCACCCACAGCGAGAGGGGTCATTTGAGGATCTTCCACCAAAAAAAAACGGCGCAAGTATCATAATAATCATCCATAAATATAAATAAACACATTAGCGAGTGAAACCGCAAGGTACTTCTATGTCATGATAATTAGTGTAGAAAAATATTAGTTCATCATAAAATAGTGATAAATAAATGGTCGTAAGAGCCACAATAAACGGAACATTAAACTTATGGCAGCTCCATTTCGCGATAACTAATAAAAATTTATATGGCAAGGTTGCATTTATTTATTTATTTATTTATTGTTATCACAAAATCCACAGCTCTCAACATTTGCTTAACATAGGTACTTAAAATCAACCTTACAGCCAATTACGGATTTACAATTTTATAACTTTACATATAATTGCTACAGAACAGATTGCTTTATATGCTAGTATCATCTTTGCATAGCGTTGCGAGTTTTATAGTTGTAGGTATAAATGTTAAAGGAGTGTACATGAGAAGTATTGAATGAATTTGTGTGTGTGTGTGTGTGTGTGTGTGTGTGTGTGTGTGTACAGTGACTACCTATATATGCCTTCTGTTAATTTGTTTCTATTTGTAATTATTAGTCAGTTCGTCAAGTACAGAGGATACAAGTAGCTTCCTGAACATACCTTTTGTGTAGTAAAATACATCAAGATGAGAGAATTTTTTGTTGTAATTTCTTAAAATCCTACCAATGACCAAGTTCTGCGCGTAGTTTGTACTATTTTGTGGTACACTGAAAAACTGTGTGTACCACAAATTTACTTTGAAATAGGTCACAGACCAACCTAGCTTTAAATGACCCAAATATCTTTTCCTGAGATAACTGCACTTTTCTCAAAATAAAATCCTTAAAAGATTTGTAAGTAAAGTGTCTATATTTTTCTTCACTACATAGTATAAAACAAAGTCACTTATTCTGTCCCTATGTCACTTAGTACGCTTAAATATTCAAAACTGTGCAACGGATTTTGATGCGGTTTTTTTAATAGATAGAGTGATTGAAGAGGAAGGCTTATATGTATAATAACATCCATTAAATAGTGGGGAAATACTGTTATCCCGTGCGAAGCCGGGAGGATCGCTAGTAAGTAATACCTATTTGACAAAATGTGTATTATTTGAAAATATTTATTTTAAAACAATTAGAGAGGAGGATTCCCACTAATTCCCCGACACAACGAACATTATTTAAAAAATCAATTAATGTCATAACATACATACCTTTACAAATATGGACAGGCGCTACTAGAAACGTCATAAGATTTTAAGTAAGTATACAAGATGGCTTTTCATGATAATTCATAATAGTCCTACATTCAACATAGACGGGGACGTGCGTGTGCATTCAATTTTTAGATGCTAATGTTAGAGCCAGTTTACATTAGGTCACACACCTATTTGAATTTGTAATTACGTGACTGTGGACTGTTAACGTTGACTTTTAGAAAAAACGTTGCATTGCACTACATTGTAAATAGTCACATGATAGGATAAAGAGTAGACAAATCTTTGATTATAGACCAATATATTTACATAGAATTACGAAATAAAAAAAATTGTAAAACAGAAACTATAAGAGAACCAATACCACTTTAATTTCATCTGCCACTCAAAACACCCAAAGCAACAATATTATAAACGTAGTCGACCGACATGTATACCTGCCTGTAACGTAATGATGATGACTGCGTTTGACTACCGCACAGTCAAATCAAAAGATAATTATACCTAACTTTTATTTCAAGTGTCATTATTAATTTTGGCCAAGTCATTCAAAACTAAATACCTATCTCTATGTAATGAGTTTACACTATACAATACTGCAACGTTCCTGGAATGTAGATACCAGACTATAACGTAATCTGTGATACCACTATAATCTGCCTACATTGATTTAAAAATGTTTTTCCCACATCGGGATTTTTTCTGCATCGTGTGTGTGTGTGTGTATATAAAAGAAGTGTTAGGTAACGGCATTTATATTTTTGTTAACAAAAGGGTATGATGCCACCTGACGCAGGTGAATATGCGGAAAATATCTAGATTCTCATTCATTTTGTCTAATTCTTATTCGCCTATATTTTATTTATCTTCGTAGAAATCGGAATATAGGAACTCCTCTGTCACGACCTTGTGGTTTCCAAAGATTGTTTGCGGTTGAGGGTTGGCCAATATCACCAATGTTGGTATTGGTGATATAGGCCACAAGAACGAAGGATAAAGTGCGCTGCTGCCAACCACTATTGATTAACTGAGTTTTTTTTCGTCAGTTTCCGGGTTACTTCAATGGTTACGTGGAATTAATTAAGCTTCTCAATATGTTTTATCAAGACGAATATATCATGAAGTTTTTTTGCTTCATACACATTCGTTTGATAAAGTCACAATTTCTAAGAATAGCTATTAGTTCTAAAATTGCAACTAGGTCCCCAATTCAAAGTCTAGATAAAACTGGTTTAACTCTTTGTCAAAGTCGAAGCGTTTATTTCATTAGGCCATTTACAGGCGCGGTTGAATTCAGGGAGTGGGCGGTTTGTGAAGCAAAAATGTGATTTGCTAGTTTGCTTTACAATAGTATAATAATTGCATTGTAATCTGGGAGCTACTATTATGTATGTATGTACTAAGTCTATTTGAAATAGATTGGTTTGACTTCGCTGAACAAAATAACTGTAGGCACAAGTAAACTTTTTAAGTAAACTTTTTAACAAGAGAGAGAGAGAAAATGTTTGCTAGAAAACATTGGGCGCCAATGTTTGCGTTAGACGACCAATAAACAAATGAAGGGTTCGATGTCACAGTTCTAACCACGGGTACCACGACCGGTACTTGTAAGTACCAGACATTTGACCCCTTCCTTACTTTACGGTTAATAAAGTTGTCACTGTGTATTAGTTAATAATTAGTAGCATATAAGTAGTCCTATTCATCTGCGGAGATGAGATTGGCAAATATTATCTAGAATTTTATTGCAATGTAATCGGTTATGTTGTAATCTGACCATGTTTGCATTGAAATATGATAGCTTTTTGGAGCCTTGACGTAGTCTTTAAAAAATTGCGATATTCAAAAAAATATTTTACTTTAAGAAAGTACTCACTTCAGAATTGTATTTTAAAACAATTTGGTTGTGAAATGAAACGTATAACAAATTTTTATGCCCACGTTTAAGGAGATCGTGTGCATTCTTCAAACTTTTCTAAATCTAGAGACTATAAAATACATAATTTCAGCACAGCATGTAATCCAATTCCTTCGCACAGTCCACTGGGAGTCCTGTCAGACGGCTGCAGCTTACGTGGGGCCCACAACTGCAATAATGTTATGCATAACCTAACCCGGTTCGCGTAGCATTGCCACCAAAGTCAACACGTTCAAATCTCTTGTATTACAAAATAACTTTGAATGACGCCTGTTAATGAGGTTCAAAACTAGAAAATATACCATCTCTTTCACTCTATCAAAATCACGTACAAATGAAAGAGATAAGTAGTTATACGAACTTTGGGTCGTGGTATGGCGGGAAGCCAAATCGTGTTATCGAGAAGCTCTTGACCTAGAGTTACATTTATAAACAGTAAAAGTATTCGCGTGTTGACGGAATAGTTGAACTACAATAACAAACGTGAAGAATTGACAAAACAGATGTTTTTGCCGCGAATAGAACACGCCTCCTCATTCAGTCGGGAACGGATGTTTTCTTTTTCCCAAATCATTATGCCATGCCTATTGATTGGGAATGAAAACACACCTATGAAAAACATCTTTTATTTCGCATATAATAAAAATGACAAATATTTCAATTGCGTAACAAAATTCTAGAAATGTGCTGAAAAAAAAGAATATTTATCTACGCATTATTGTACGCACTACATAATTTGCTTAATAATTATTTTATTTACGCTTCACGGTCAGCATTTGTGCAAAAACCCGTCGCCAATCTGTAACGTCTTCAGTGTTTTCATAAAACTAAACTATGAAAGTTACGTGCTCTATTGTATTTTTTTTTGTTTTGCTAAGCTGAATCTAAAGTTGTCTAGAAATAATACAGGCTTAGAATTGTGTATCGAATTGCCAATTGTTATAATTACTCGTTTTGAAACAAAACGGCAGCAAAAAGGCTTGAAAAACGTTCTGTATAAATAGTTTGAGAACGATAACTGAAGTAAAATGTATTTCATGAATGCTTTATTCTAGTAAGTCTCAAATAAAATTATTGCTAATGTAATATTTGTCACAACAACATGCTTAATTAAAATTGGCATTATTATTCGGAGCTTTGTCATAATATATATATGTCGGCGTCAGGATCCGACATCGTTAAATAAAACAAAGAGGTCTTCACACAGTCACTTGGTTTATTCCAGTTAACACAATATTAGTCACTACAATTAATATTCACGAAATAAATTATCACGTGGGAGGTGTGCACTCCGCAACGGTCGGTGAACGAATGACCCGAGTCGTGCGCGCGCGCCGCTTTATATAAGGTCCACCGTTGACAGATCGACGGTTGACACATCGACGGTTGACACATCGACGGTGGCGCCGTCACGGCCATGCTGACATACGCTCGTCCTCGAGCGTCTTCTGAAAACAAGACAGCAAACTGCTCGATCATCCTGACATACTCAGTCACATCAAGTCAAGTCAAATCAGTCAGTCAAATCTTTAAGTTGCGAGGTCAATCACAACAGATTTAAATGTGCTGGTCCGGCAAGCCCTTTTTTACAACCAGAGACTGTTAAACCCTTCTCATCAGTTTTATAACCGGAGACTGTTAAACCATTCTCATCGGTATTACAACCGGAGACTGTTAAACCATTCTCATCGGTATTACAACCGGAGACTGTTAAACCATTCTCATCGGTATTACAACCGGAGACTGTTAAACCCTTCTCATCAGTTTCAAAACCGGAGACTGGATGAATCCCTCTCATCAGTTTTAAAACCGGAGACTGGATGACTCCCTCTTTTTTTTTTCTTACTTTTTTTTTCTCTTTTCTTTTTCTCTCTTTTTTTTTCTTACTTTTTTTTTTCTCTTTTCTTTTTCTCTCTTTTTTTTTAGCTTACTTTTTTTTTCACAAAATCTCACAGTCTACACAAAATAGTCAGTTAGTCACCAGAACCTACGACCCGTTAAGGCCAGCTCTTAACAAGACTCATTTTGTCACACGTCGTGGAACATTGACCCAGAGAGCCAGTTCCTAAAATCAGTTACACCAGTCACGTGTCAGGGCAGTCCCCAAGGTTTGTCACACTTGTCACATGTCATGGAATACGGCCCCGCGAGCCAGTTCAGTTAAGTTAGTTACGTTAAGTTAGCCACCAATCATAACTTTCTGAAGTCATGTCAGTCGATCATCATGATCATTTCTGAAGTCGTGTCATATAAGTACAGGTCAAAGAGCTAATTTAAATTCGTCACTGTCACCGTCATTATCAGATGACACCTTATACCTTCCATGATCGTGAGCCGCCGTCTCGGCCTCCTCAGTCCTTAGTTGGAATACAAGCCACTTCAAGTAAGCCTACACGGGCACTAGGTATGTTACTACAGCACTTTTCGAGTGCTCTTACTAGTACTCGAATTCAATATAAGATGGTTTCAAATGAACCTTAGCGATTTCTTATAAAATTTCACGACACTAGTTGCACGGGACCATACAGTTGTTCACATGGAGAATAATCGGCAAGAAACCCCATAGAAGATAGCTATCATATTGTTCGTACTCATCATTATCTACGTCTATTACAATTAAAGCAAAAGCCCTAGAAATTCCTATGCAATTGAGTTTCGGTTTCTTCCGCTCAAATTAGACGAACAAAATCATCTTCAAGAGGAATCTCACTGCTGTCACTCCAAGATTAAAACGCTCTGTTTTGTCGAAGCTATTTTCCTCCTAAATCATTCCGTTTGCTGTATCTCGAATTTCTACCTACGACTAAGCAGAGTGATCCTCGCTAGATCTGAAGACATCGTTCTCTTCTCGTAGAAATAAAATATAAGCTCGATTGGTATATGGTACGTTGCACTGAACCTGGTACTATTTGCTACTCAATCAACATGAACAACAACGATCTGAAGAGAGTGACAGGTAGTGGATAGACGCGGGCTGCCCAAGACCTGGATGGATGACGTTCACTGGAAGAGACCTACGTTCAACAGGGGACGGCCATAGACCGGTATGATGATGATTATAATGAACTTCTATGAGCTCGTCGCGCATCGTTCGAATCATTCTCTACAATCGCAAATAGACCTACTCCCCTGACACATCCTTCCTACGCAATCACGAGCTGCACTACCACCAGTTACGGATTTCATGAACAGCAACACCTTTCAAACGAAGAAACCGGTCACATCAGCTGCCAAGCATGAAATAAAAGAAAGATCCAACAGTTAGTCCGACTTTCAAATTGTAAATTACAATTACGATTGTCACTCACACGAACGCCTTCTACTCAACACGCTTTACATGACCTTTGTGTCCCTTAGCCGACTTATCAGCCCATCCTGGTTTTCTAGGAACCACAGTAACACGACACTAACTGTACTCACACAGATTTACACGAGTCTCTTCCTGATCACCACGCTGCTATCGCACAGGCCAACGGGTCTTTTTCAAGTCACCCCGATACCCATCATAGGTACAGCATAACACAAAAAAAATCACTAAGTAGGCGTAAGAAGTAACAACACCTTGCCAACAAATCTATAGTCTGACGTATAATTGAATTATTCTATGTAACTGAAAGATATTAATCAGAACCCGTGGACCTAGTTCCAGTCCACTAGTTAACTACTACTGACAATAATGGTGTGCCAGCTGATTGTTGACCACGGCGGTCGTATAATTAGCCCTTATTACAAGATCAGCCAGCCGCGCACATATTATAGTGCGCAGGCATCCGCGCAGACACAGATGTACCCCATTCCCTCAATCTCATAGCGACAGCCCAACACAACTAGAGAAAAACCACAAGGAGGACCGACATCAATGTGCTCTCCGATGAAGGGTGCGTCAATCAGCATCTTCCAGGCTCCGGGTTGCCTTGTGAAAATTTCCAAAACCAGCAAAGCGAATTCGTCCCGACCAGAGACCCCGCGCACAACAGTCGCATTACGTGACAACTAAACCAACGACGCAGTTCATATCTACCAATACCACTAGTCAACGAGGCAGTTCCACGTTTAATAACCTCGTGTGAAAAATAACCTCAACATAAAACGATGGATTGAACAATGGCATATACCCACGTCCTCGTGGGTTTAATCTGCAACAACAAAAACACAGCACAGTACGTTTGCCTCGGCCACTCCTGACCACAACAGTAACTCTCGATCTTTGTTCTACTCTCTTACTTCTCTCAAGGAAATTAAACAAACTTCAACTGTCTCAGAATAAAAAGGCGTGTGTCCTTTCGACCAGCCACACGTGCATGGCCCGGACGACACTGTCCCTTCGACCAAATGAACACTCAAGGTTGGACCGGATGAATGTCTCCCTTCGACCACCTTCCACGCACGACATTACTCAATGACTCTTTTTACTCAATGTGCCAACATAGTTAAGTAGACGTCATGTCCTTTGTCACCCTATCGTCAAAGTCTGTCTCTTGTTGTCAGTCGTCAAACTCTGTCCACGCCGCCACGCGGCCAAGTCACAACGCCAACTCTCATGGCTCCACACGCCACCTCGTGGCCAACTCACAACGCCAACTCACATGGCCACACACGCCGCCTCGCGGCCAAGTCAAATAGTCAAGTCCCACTGGACTGTGCTAAGCGACATGGGTAGAGTCACCAGAACCTACGACCAGTTAAGGCCAGCTCTTAATATGACCCCCATGCCGTGCTACAGCGTCCCAGCGAGCACACACGAAAGTCAGTCACAGTTAAAATACGTCGTGGAACATCGACCCTGAGGGCCAGTCCCTGTCATTCAATCAGTCATTCACCAGTCACACTAGTCATGTCATCGGCCCTACGAGTCAGTCCCCACAGTCCACCTAACCCGTAACGGTCAAGTTAGTCGCCAATCAGATTTGTCAACGTAAATGTCATCACATGATACTTTCTAAATTCCATGGTCGTGAACCACCCTCTCGGTCTCCTAAGCCCTTAGTTCCTAGTTACATTAGAAGTCGCAGTAGTAAAGTGAACCCACAAGTTCTCAAGTTTATAAATGTCGTAAGACAAATAACCTCAACATAAAGCAAAAATGGATCGGTCTCACCGGGTTTCCACTCAACGTGCGGGATGATTGCACATCGCTATGGCGCGCAGTACAGCGAGGCTTTCGCGGACGTGAAGCCACGGAGATGCACGAGCACCAACACTCCGACCTCGCGATGACACGTCGGGCTCTTGGCAGGCAGCTGGGATGCTCCATTCAACGTCGTAATTTTCTCGCCAAATTGCACAATCACCGTCATTTTTTGAAACATGAAAAAAAAAAAAAGACAAATTCGGTTAATTTTCTAGCATACCTTCAATAACTAGTTTGACATGTCACAATGGAAATCGATACCATTACCATAACCATGGTTACCATACTTGTACCTTCGCTGAAGTTCTTAATCAATTTTCTACCATCAAAATTCTGATGTTTCCTTATTTTGTTTTCTGTCTACTGGAAAACTCAGAAATCCAGAAAGTTTGTCTTCACGTGGCGAATTCTCTCGAAACTAATCCACCAACGGCCGCCACACGTCACTCCAAACGAGCACATCACTTTTTCACTTTTTGAACAATGGCACGGCAATCCTTAACACATGTGGGCATTTGGATTGCATCCCACTTCTGATGTCGGCGTCAGGATCCGACATCGTTAAATAAAACAAAGAGGTCTTCACACAGTCACTTGGTTTATTCCAGTTAACACAATATTAGTCACTACAATTAATATTCACGAAATAAATTATCACGTGGGAGGTGTGCACTCCGCAACGGTCGGTGAACGAATGACCCATGGGGATGCAACTGAAGTACAATAATTTTCTGAGGTTTTTTTTTAGAAATGCGCCATCTAGTGACGGATGCCCCGTAACTTGGGTATTTGTACTTCGTTTTAGTCACTAGATGTCACTGCACCTTAGACCGATATTTCATCGATTTAATAACAAATCTAAAAAAAGTTTTGTGATTAGAAATATTAACAAATATTGTAATTAAATAATTTTATGATTTATTTTTAATTCTTTTTTATCTATGAGGACGTCTTAGTTAATCACAATAATCACACTACTTGAAACCACTTGAAACACTGACGATTGACATTGACAGTCGACCATACTTTTAAATTAAACCGTTTTCCGTTTTCTAACGTGTTGGTTTATTCTGAGTGTTATTTTCTGGTTTTTTTATTACGATTGTTGCGTGTTCCTGGACTCTGATACTGACTGCTTCTGTGATTGACCTGGCTTCGTATTTTGGACCTGTGATCTACTGCATTTTCATTGACCCGGCTTTGTATTTTGGAACCTCGATCGACTGCTTTTACATTGACCCGGCACCGTATTTAGGACTAGAAAATGCGTCCAGTGGATCGTCTTAGGGGCGGAATGCCATCAACGTCAAGATATAAGTGCTACTTTGATTGTGACAATGACGGTAAGTTCAAAACTTTTAACTTTATAATGCACGTAATTTATCTTTTGCTGATAGGCTGCACAATATCCATTATTGTCATCCGTGCAATCTGTGGTCATCATAGTCCTTGAGTCATCAAAAATCTAAGATGCACTACCACACACACTCCTGTCCTGACCCTACACAAACAATTGAAACTGCACATTAACTTTTATATCCAATCAAAAGACTCGGAATCTACGTATAAGACAAAGCCCGCTCTAGACGACCCTCTGACCAAATAACTTCATCAGGTTTTAAAACTATGATTTTACAGTGGCGTAGCATGGGATTCCGCCGCCCGGGGCGCAGGTATATTTAGCTGCCGGTCAGTGGGTAGTCTTAGGGGCGAGCCCCCTTATTTAGGTACTTATTTAAATTCAAATGACTACAATTTAATAAAATTCTAAAGATGGTTTTGGCAAGAAAGAATTATTATTGATATCGACTCATGACCAGGTGCGGTCTCAGCCCATGATTTTGGGATTCACTAGGGTGCTGGAAGGAATACTTTCAGAAATTGTTACTGGCTCTCTTTGATATGTAGTGCAGCAGTGTGAAAATTTTAGCATCCTACCTAGGATTTTGTTGATTCATACACTAATGATCTATGTATAACTTTGTCGATTCATACAGCATGCAACAATATTTTTTGCAAACTAGGATATGTTAGATTTTCCTTTAAAGCTCAAAAAACATAAAGCCTTGTGTGGACTAAGCATTTATTGTCAAATTAAACGAAAAACAAGCAGATGTAAAAATTCAAGAGCGAGTCGAAAAATTTAGTACCCTGCCTGCCTGATAGGTTAGATCTTCTTTTAGTAGACAAGAAGTTATTGGGAGGTAGGCTAGAAGTATAGATAGATATCTATCTATCTTGTTGTATTTGTTATGGTGGTGGTGGTGGTATCTATACACACTATGTACACCATAACAAATTACAATTTAAAACTTAATAACTAAAAGGGGTGTAACAATGGGTGGTCTTATCGCTAAAAGCGATCTTTTACAGACAACCTTTAATGTATAGTGACTCTTCTCAAGAAAATTGTATTATGGGGTGGCATAAATAGGAACTGACAATGTAAAGGCGGCAAAAAATGCCTTTGCCTCTACTGTCAACGCTATCAGCTTCTACTTGGCTTGATGCTGCAGCTAGGCGGCGGTGCCGGCCCCTAGAGTAGCGCCACCCAGGGCCATGGCCCCCTCGGCACCCCCATGCTATGCTACTGTGATTTTATTTACTTCAACTGTGGTGTTCCTGTTCTAGTACTGCTAGACCTCAGCTATTATTTCTAGTGTTAGATTAATATTCAAGGATGGTATCACAGTACATTACTAAAATTTTATACATATGATGATGATATCTATTACGGTATTTTAATGAGAGTGAGTTGTTCATGTATAAAAACTTCTTGATTTCAGGCCCATTGCACCGATTTCCTAAACCTGAATACCCACATTTGGAAAAGTTTAACTCGTGGAAAAAAGTACTAGATAAAGCTTTACAAGAGAAAGGCGACATCTACATTTATAACCAAATTCGATTTTGCGACAGACATTTTGAAGAGTGTTACCGTTCAGCCAGTCACCGACTTACTCCAAATGCAATACCAACTCTAGGTACCTACTATTTAGATGTCTTATGTTATTTAAATCTTAATAGAAACAAAACCACATTTCTTTGCCTTCGCTGTAATAACAAAATTGTTCCTCAAATATTAAATAAAATTTTCTACTGAATAATCTAATCCTAATTAGAAGAAAATAAAATGAATATTATATACCAAAAATAATTGATGCAACATGCTATCTTCTAAGAATTAAATGAATATTGTTCTATATTCTACATAATTATACAGTAACTATAAATAATTTCATCCTTTTGCAGATTTATCTACATTACCAGTTGGTCAAACTCTTGAAGGTCCATCGGGACATGTCGAGGCAGACATGTCGAATTTATTAAACATTTCGCAAGATAAACTTGCTGTCATTGAGCCATCCAGCTCTACCCACTATCATAGTGATGTACAGAATGCATTACAGACAGCTGAACGCCCTAAAGGTAAATATTTTTATTGACAATTGACCTTTGACTTGTAACATTAGGTTTTTCTTTCCATCATCAGGATTCCAATTTGTTTCCACTGTAGGGTCATAAAACTTCTTGCAGAGAGAGAGAGTGGGCATTTAAGCGTACATAGGGAAATAAGGACAGAGAAAGCGACTTTGTTTTATACTATGTAGTGAAGCCTATGTGTTATTACATTTTTTATAAGCTATATTACTGTAAAGTTTCATCTAAATCCGTTTAGTAGTTTTCGCGGGAAAGAGGAACAAACATCCTCACAACATTTATAATATTAGTACTAGTATAGGATTATTTCATACTAACTGCGTCCCGCGGTTTCACCCGCGTATACCGGAATAAAAAATAGCCTATGTCTAATTCCAGGGTATAAGCTATCTACATACCAAATTTCATCCAAAGCCGTTCAGTAGTTTTTTCGTGAAAGAGTAACAAACATCATCCAAACTTACAAACTTTCGCGTTTATAATTTTAGGTAGGATTATTTCCGCACTTGCAGGAATCAATAAATGTAAGACAATAACAAATCTCCGAACTTGTAAACCTGAATTAAATGGATTAATAATAATAACTTGATATAATCCTACAACTTATGTGTCATAATAATTATTCATCCAAATAGCTAGTTCTAACCATCCATACCATTTTTTTTCGTTGGTAGAAAAGGCCCAAAAATGTATGGAGTCTGAATGATCTTCTTTATATCCATTTTTGTTTACCCATAAAATCCCCATAAAAAATATTTATCAAGCTTGTATCTGCTGTTGTAGGGAAGTCTCCACTTTTTGTATCTGTTCCTCGAAGCCTACCTATTCCAATCTCTGGTCATAATATAATAACAGAACAATATTATGTAACATATTTTTATCACAATTCTATTAAAACTTTGTGTAACACTATTTCTTTGATCTGAGGTGTAACATAATTTAAATTACAGGTTCTAGGAAAAGAGGGACTTGTCAATATTTAAAACGAGTCGTCACCTCCAAAGAGAAGGAGATAATAAAGTTAAAACAGAAAGTATTGAAGCTGAAAAAGAAATATAAGGAACAAAATAACAAGAAACTCTCTGCAAGGAAAATTTCCACATCAAAATCATTTTTGAAAGAGTTAAATAAAATGCCTGCAACAATAAAAATATTTACTTCCCTCCAAATGAAATGGAAAAAGAAACCACGAGGCAGGCGATTTACATTTAACGAAAAAATCATGGCATTGACCATTTACAAACAGAGTCAGAAAGCTTACAACCTCATGCGAAAAATGTTTGTCTTGCCATCAAAGCGCAGCCTACAAAAAATGTTGAGTAAATTTGAACTGAAACCAGGCTTCAATCCTGATATATTTAAAAATTTAAAAGCTACAGTAGCAAAATTGCCGGCAGAAAAAAAGTTGGTCAATTTACTGTTTGATGAGGTATCATTGGCTCCGGGTGTTTTTTACAACCCTGCCCTAAAACAGATAACTGGTTTTGAAGATTTTGGGCACAGACAAACAAAAAAACTCGCAGATCATGCCTTGGTCTTTATGATCAAGGGTATAAAAAGCAAAGTGAAACAACCTTTATGCTTTTCATTTTGCCAAGGTGCCACGAAAAAGGACGATTTAAAGAAGCTGATCAAAACAATAATAAAAGAAATCTCCAATACTGGATTGATAGTTATTGCCACTATATGTGACCAATCAGCCACAAATATTTCTGTGATAAAAAGTCTTCAAGAAGACACAAAACGCAAATATTTACAAGAGGGTAATGAATATAGGACCCAAGCCTTCGAGTTTGAAGACCAAAAGGTCTTCCCATTATTTGATCCTCCACATCTTTTAAAGGGAATGAGAAATAATTTACTCGCCAAACATTTGAAATTTGTACAAGATGGGAAAACAAAGTATGCAAAGTGGGAACATTTGGAGATGCTGTTGAAGTTAGATGTTGGGGATGATGAAATTAGGCTTGTTAATAAATTAACAGAAAACCATGTTAATAAAGAGAAAATTCCAAAAATGAAAGTGAAATATGCTGCACAAGTTTTCAGCCAAAGGGTATCATCAGCATTGAGATTCTTAGCAAGTAAGTATGCTTTTTATTGTTCTCATTATTTTCTCTATATTTAAAAAAAATTGCTATTAATTTACTAAATTAGATTTTTATTTTTAATTTACATGTTTTTAACCATCTTCATTCTCCACAGACAAATTAGAAAGTTCATTATTTTTCTTTAAAATAATATTAGATGTCCTGGCTACATTTATAAGTTCAAAAATATTTAAAAACAAACAATTGAGATGCTATTTCTCTCGATAAAATTCAAAATAAAAATACAATTCATATCTAATAATTTATCTAAAATTGGCTATGTCAATATTTAAGATGCATAAGATATATTGTTGGAATAACATTATAAATTGAAATGAAATAATAAATTAAAATTATCATATTGAAATAAAAATTTGAGACATTATGAAACTACAAAATATAGTTTAATGTTGGTTTCTTACTAATTATATTTACACCCACAACTATTTACTGAACCAACTGATAAAGACGCACAGTAAATCGTTACTGCCACTTTAAAGTTTGTAAGTTTGTGCCTTTTCGACACAGCCGTGAGGCACACCGTTTAATTTTTTAATTAAATTTTTGTATTTTTGTTTTTTTATTGTGTCCCCTAATCTGGGTCGAATAAATGTATTTTCTTTCTTTTTTCTTTAATTTCGGTCCACAATAGCAAAAAAGATTGATATGAACTGTATTCTAGTACTTATTTAATATATTGTTTCAGAACACAACCTTCTTCCGGCGGAGTGCGAAGAAACTGCTGATTTTCTACTCATTATGGACAAACTATTTGATTCTTTCAATGGACATTCATATACAGGTGATCCAAAAATTTTCAAGGGGTGTGTAATGAATAATTCTCCTCATTTTAGATTATGGACAGAGGTAGTTCCTATATTGGATTCAATGACTTTTAAAACTATAAAAAAAAAACGGGATGGTACAGAAGAAGTAAGATATGAAAAAGTGCCATCCCTTCAAAATTGGATCCACAATATTAAAACGTTTAAAGAAATGTGGGAGTTTTTAAAAATCAAATATAAAGTTACTAGCCTTTTAACCAGAAATTTCAATCAGGACCCTCTTGAAAATTTTTTTTGTAACATTAGAAGTAATGGGATACGAAATGTTAATCCCTCGTGCCTACAATTTATTAATGCGTTCAAAACTTTGTTACTTAATAATTTAAATTCGCCCCATTCTGTAAGTGCCAACTGTGAAAAAGATGAAAATAAATCACTGCAATCTTTCAAAGATCTTCTTGCTGAAAAACAAAACAATGAAATTGAATTGGTTAGTGGTGATTTTCCTATTGATTCTTTAATTAATACAATGAACCAAATTAAATGGAATGACTCGATTTTGCATGCCGAATCAAAAAAATATGTAGCAGGATACATTGTAAAAAAATCGAAATGTAAAGTGTTCAAAAAATGTGGAACATGTACTAATGATATATTAAGAAAGGAAATTGATTTTGAATCATTTAATTATGAAATAGATTATACGAAAAAATCCTTATTTAATGCATGTGATGATTTTATAAAATTATTAAATGAAATATATTATATGATTGTTGCATGTTTACGAGATTCACCTGAAATAAAATATCTGAAAGAAAAAATGAAATTTTACATCAATTGCCATTGTGATTTTAGTATAATTACTTGTATAGTTCATAAAAATAAATTAATTGATTTTATAATTAATATGTCAATTAATTTAATCATTCACAGTTGGTGCACCGGGGTTAATAGAATAATTAACGGAAAAATAACAAATTTCGATGTAAATGATGAAATTAAGTTACAAGCATTTAAATATTGTAATACACATAAAAAAAGGAAATAAAATATACTTAGCCGATAAATGTACTCTTTATCTTTTGTTTTTTTATTATCTCCCATAATATTATTGACTAGACTAGAAGTTGGAAACTGAAAACTGGAAACTGGAACTGGAAATTGAAATCACTGTTTTAAATTCAATTTACAGTAAATTGAATTTAAAACAGTGATTTCAATTTTCAAATTTAAAAACATATTTAAGAGAACTCTTGAAAAGCGCCATCTACCCTAACCATACATGAAGTAACCACGCCATCTTGTGACGGGGGCCCGTTAACTTTCACGCTAGTAAGTTGTTTTGAACGATGAGTTGCGTATCTATCTCTATATTAGTGTATTATCTATGGAATGACCCGAGTCGTGCGCGCGCGCCGCTTTATATAAGGTCCACCGTTGACAGATCGACGGTTGACACATCGACGGTTGACACATCGACGGTGGCGCCGTCATATACACTAATCCTATCAATACCAAAAATGACAGACTCGACATTTACTCTGATCAACAACCCGCAACACGCAACACGCTACTGAATCAAGACGACATCTCAACAGATTTCAACCTTATGTCTAAGAAGATAAGGTTTATATCGAATAATATTTATGACAAATTACTTTATATGCCTATCAAAACAAGAGAGGCGACAATACAACTGTCTGAACAAATTACCGACTCGATAGACGGTGAGATCTTAACTGACAATGTTCTGTATTACCGCGTGGTATTGGCACGCAACGCCACAGGTGTCACTTGTAGGGCCATTCCCGAAGACATTAGTAGATAAATATGATATAATTTTATATCATATTATTGTTTGCTATTTCAGTTTGTGAATTGTTGTTATTGTTCTGGTGATCTTGGATTAGATTAAGGAGATATGAGGCGTGAACTGTTTGGATGGTTGCTCGACTGTTTGTTAAAAGTTCGCATTGGATTACCAGACTTTTAAGTGTCACCTATACAGAGTATAATCTGTGCCTATACGATTATTTAGGGTAGTTTCGAAGGCGATTTGGCGAACAAATATACGAGCATTCTCCTGTAATTTGTTGATATAAATTTTATAATTCATAAGTGGCACAAAAACGTAGGTTTCTATGTCAATAAAATATCAATAACTACGGCTGCTCGTGCGTAATATTTTTCATTCACCAGTCGCCCCTTCTATTCACGTGTATAAGGTCATACACTATGTAATAATAGGGACATGGTTGGCGTATTTTTACTTCTATATGTTAAGAATTTAGCGAAAGGTTACTATACTCTAGTGGTCTGTAAAATGCCTACCAAAGGTTTGTCTGGATGTAGGCTAAGTCCTGTTTTTTTTTTTTGCTTTTACAGATTTATTATGTCATCAAAAATTTCCTACTATAATTTTAGCTGTGTGCAGCTTAAATGTAAAGTTCTTACGTTGTTTTTCTTTGTATGTAAGTATTCTGTTTTTAATTTAAGAATTTACAAAATGTTAACTACATTTTCATGGCATTATCATATTATTTAAAGCTTCCTGTTTTTCAAAGTTGTTCCTTATTGTACTAAGATTTCCTAGATTAGTGGAGTGGCCAAGGCTCTCAGCTGTTGAGCCATTGGCCGTAACGACTACCGGCACAATGACTGCTGGGAACGCTTTCCACAAGTCGACAACCTCTTGTACTAAGTCAGTATGCTTGCAAACCATATGCCTTTTTTTTTTTTTTTTTTTTTTTTAACGACGTAAAAAATCATCAAATGACCCCTCCCGCTGTGGGTTAGCAGCGGTGAGGGAGTGTCAGACTCTTACTGACTAAAAGCCGTCGTGTTCCGTCGTAGGCCTTCTTATGTGCTAGGGCCGCGGTACCTCTTTCGAACAACCCGCAGCCCCGGCAGGCCTTGGCCCTGCTGGGCCCCGCTGGGGTTGCTGACATCTCTTTGAGGAGCGCGTGGAACAACGCGCGCCGCCGACACGGGTCTGTTGTCTAAAAACAGACATGAGCGATGAGCCACCCGAACTCACCGCCCACAGACCCACGCCTACGGTGGCCGGGAGTCGTCTCGCGACACCCGGCGCCCGTGGTGTCTACCTGCTCCAGCGCGGCGGCCGGGATGAGAGGTGCGAACTCTCTGACGTTCCGCCGCCTCCTTCTCGAGCATGACTGCTTCGCAGAAGGAGGCGACGGCATCCCATTCCCTCTCGCCCCGGACCATGGCTTGAACCAGGGCCGGACGCGAGAGGTCGCCGCCGCCTAAAGCCTCGACGAGGACCCGGCGGTGCCCTTCCCACGCAGGGCACTCCTGGACTGTGTGGTCCACCGTGTCCTCGGGGCTATCCGCACAGTGGTGACACCCGGGCGCCACCTCACGACCGATTCGATGCAGATACCTCCCGAAACAACCGTGTCCGGTGAGGACCTGCGTCATGCGGTACGTGAGGGCGCCGTGACTCCTCCCGAGCCACTCCTCAAAGAGGGGACTTACCGCCACTATGGTGGCGTGCCCTGCACTGGGTTGCGACAGTCGCTCCCTCCAGGCCACCTTGACATCCCGCCGGAGCTCTGCGCGCTGCGCGACAACTTGTCGCGGCAACGGGGTTTCCCCCCGGCGCTGAGCCTCCTCGCGCCAGTCGTACAGGCGCAAGAAGACTCTTGCCTCCAGATCCCACGGTGGTAGTCCGGCTAGTAGGCCAGCTGCTTCGCGGGAGATCGTGCGGTACCCCCGGATTAGCCTAATGGCTATCACCCTTTGAGGCACGTTCAGGTAGTGTACAGCTCGCGGCCGTACCGAACGTGCCCATACCGGGGCCCCGTAAAGGGCCATGGACCGCAAGACTCCCGCGTAGAGTTTACGGCAGGGGGCGTTTGGGCCTCCCAGGTTGGGCAGGAGCCGCTTGAAGGCAGCACCTGTCTTCTCCAGTTTGGGGCCCAAACGTCGGAAATGTTCGACGAAGTTCCACCGGCCGTCGAGGACGAGTCCTAGGTACTTCATCGCCCTCTCGACGCCGATGGTAACCCCTCCCACCGTAACTTGGGAACCTGAAGGTGGCGCGTTCCGAAGCCCATGAAAGCACATGGCCTCGGACTTGTGCAATGCCACCTCCAGTCCCAGCAGCTGGATCCTCTCAACGACTATCGCAACCCCGCGCGCCATTATGTCGGCTGCCTCCTGGTGCGACCTCCCTTGTGCCAGTACCAGCGTGTCGTCAGCGTAGCAAACCACGCTGACGCCGCTAGGGAGGTCGGCGCGCAGCACCCAGTCGTAGCCGATGTTCCACAAGAGCGGCCCCAGTACCGACCCCTGTGGAACACCGCACGACATCTCTCGCCGGTTCCATTCCCCATTGTGACCGGGGTAAATGATGGACCTATCCGACAGATAGGCCTCGACCACGCGACGAAGGTAGGTCGGCACCCGGTGGTACCGGAGTGCCTCCCTAATGCAACTCCAGGGAAGGGTGTTGAAGGCATTGGCGATGTCAAGAGACACCGCCAAGACGACCCCCCCCCGGGACACAGCATCCCCCGTCGTGAGAGATCTCACGCGCATGATGGCGTCCACCGTTGAGCGCCCCCTGCGGAAACCGAACTGGTTGTCCGCGAGGTCCGGCCCCATCCCCCCAAGGTGCGCAACGAGGCGGTGTGCAACAACTCGCTCGAAGAGCTTGCCCACCTCGTCGAGCAACACGATGGGCCGGTATGCGGACGGAGAGTCCGCAGGGCGCCCCGGCTTCCGAATGAGGACCAGTTTCCCTGTTTTCCAACGAAGTGGGAACTGGCCCCTCTCCATACATGCGCTGAGAAGCTCCCTAAGTCGAGGCCCAAGAGCCTCAAGGGCCAGGACCCAGGCCTTGCCAGGCACGCCGTCAGGCCCTGGGGCGGTATTTTTGGCTTTCAGCCTGGTTACCGCCACTCTCAGGTCCACCCCAGTCACCTCGGGGACATCGTCGTCGTCGGATGTGTGGTCCACAGTCGACACCGCGGGTTGCAGAACCATGGGCGGGGGAGAGTGTTCCCCGCGCGAAGGGAACAGAGCGCTCACCACCTCCTCCACCAGTTGAGGCCGAAGACTCTGGGTCAGCGGGGGGGCCCATGGGCGGAGCTTACCCCGCACCATTTTGTAAGGGCGCCCCCACGGATCTCTGTCCAGAGTCCCCAGCAGCTCTGTATTGGCCACGTCCTTGGCCTGGATGATGGCCAATTGGAGGGCGGTCTTCGCAGCTCTGTATCCCTCGTACAGTTCCGCTTCCCTGGCCTCTGCATCCGGAGGGCGGATGCGCAGCCTGCGGTGTCTGGTGTACAGGTGTCTCGCAGCGACGCACGCCTCACGAAGGGCCGCAATCTCGCTGGACCACCAGTACACCTGGCGTCGGGCGCGTCCTGGCAGGACTCGGGGCATGGCCATGTCACAGATCTCGGACATGGTCTCCCGGAACCACTCCGCCTCGTCGTTGATGTCGGCGGGCCTGTTCGGTGATGACACCCAAGCCCGCACGACTGAGGCTTCCAGGAGAAGCTCCCGGTCAAGGTGCTTTAGCGCCCAACGTGGACCACTCGGGGTCTGCAGGACCGGCGCGTTTGGATTTTGGGCGGAGACGTCAAACCGGATATACCGGTGATCGGAATAGGTCTCCACCCCCTCCTCGACGTGCCAGTCTAAGACACGCGGTAGCAGAGCGGGGCAGGCGAACGAGATGTCCACTACCGAGTCGCCCTGCATCCGTACACACGTGGGGACAGAACCCCGATTGAGGACGACCAGGCCTGATTCCAGCGCCCAGTCCTCCACCATCCTTCCCCGCGCGTCCGTGTGTCGGGAACCCCAGGCCAAGTTCTTGGCGTTGAAGTCCCCTAACACTAGCACAGGGAGGGTGTAGCTTCCGACGACGACAGACAACTCCAGGAGGGAGTTGTGGAACTCGGCGAGAGTTCGGTTCGGGGAGAAGTATACCCCCACAACAACTATCTCCCCGAACCGTGCTGCGACGCAACCCCTTCCACTCTTCACCCCTTCGAGGGAAGGAGTACCAGCGGCGGCCGACGATATGATGGTCACCGAGCCGCTAAGGTCCTTGACCCAGTCATCCCTGGGAAGGACAAAGTACGGCTCCGCGACCACGGCGATGTTGATCGACCACTGCGCCATGCTTTGGAGCAACAGGTCCTGGGCACGGGCGCAGTGGTTGATGTTCGCCTGGAGGAAGCGTAGTGGAGCCGTTTTAGAATTCCATCACGTCTTCCTTCTCTTCAGGCCCAGAAGCGGGCACCGCGGCAGCAGCAGCAGCGGCGACTTCGCCGGCAGCGACGGCATCATTGGAGGTGGCGGCGGCCGCGGGAGCTGCGGCAGTGGCCACCGCGTAGATGGCGGCTGTGGCGACGACGGACGGCCGACCCTTGCCCCTGGTCTTGACGGGTGGGGTACAGGTCTTGCACCCCGCCCGGTGTTCGGCTGGCCTTCCAGCAGCCGCACATGCAGTGCAGTGCGGCGTGGCGCTGCAAGACACGGCCTTGTGGCCGGGCTGACCGCAGCGGAAGCAGAGGGCGCTGCGGTCGACCTCCGAGGTGCAACGAACTCCCACATGGTGCCCAACGTGGCATCGGAAGCACCTCAGTGGTCTGGGGTCAAGCAGCTTGACCTGCGCCGACACCCAGCCAACCAACAATCTTCGGCCGTCGACGATTGTCTTGGCTGCCGTCACGGGGCAGCTCACCGTAACGGTGCTCGTGCCCCTGAAGTCGGGACGTAAGGTGCCCGCCTTGACTTCATCGGCGGAGCACCCACCCGTCCTAGCGACGGCGGCCACCACCTCCTCCGTAGTGACCGAGTCGTCCAGGCCCATGATGCGCAGATCCGCGCACTTGTAGGGCCTGGCTACTCGGGCATCGTCCGCACTTATGGACGCTCTGAGCCTCTCGGCTAGAGCGTCTGCGGTGGGCCCGCTGGCCGCTCCCGGGACCTCCAGCATTCGGGCGCCCGTTGCGGTCACCCTGAGCCGAAGGCCCTCGGTGATACCCAGCTCAGCTAGGTCCACCGCCTCCTTTGCCTTAGCGAGCACGTCGCGGTACGATACGCCCCTCTTAACCGCGTCCGGCTGTAGGGTGAGCACCACAGCCGCGGTCTTAGGGGCGCGTAGTTGAGCCGCGACGGCTCGCTCCTTGCGGCGCTGCCTTTGGGCTTTCTTTCTGGCCGCCTTCCCTCTCTTCTTCTTCTCCCCCACCACCTGCCACTCGGATTGAGTGGGAGGAGAAGTAGTCGCTGACGGAGTCGGCTTTGGGGGGCGTTTCGCCACTGGTGATGACGACGGGACCGGTCCTGGGGGTGGCACCGGGGTCCTCTGCGCCCGGACCGCCGTTGCAGCCTTTGGCTTCAGCTGGGCGGCTGCCCCCCTGGGCGGTCCGATCGGCGCCGCGACGGGGGGTTCGCTCGGTGCCGATGCTGCCGCAGTCGCATAAGAGGCCCTTTGAGCTGCTTGGGGCTTCGGCGCCGCGAGGGGAGGGCGCAGAACTCTGCCCTCCAGGACGGAGAAGCGAGCCTGGAAGGCCGCCATCTCCCGCCGAACCAGGGCCAGAACCTGGCTCTCCCCTGGAGAGGACTGCGGTTGCCGCGAGGTGGCCCCGCTTCGCTCCGCCTCCTGCTCGCGCATCCTTTCTATCTCCGCCCGGAGACATCTATTCTCCTCTACGAGAGACCCCAAGTTGGCCGTGAGGCGAGCTACCTGTTCCTGCAACTTGGCCAGCTCGCTCTTGGGAGCCAGGCCAAAGTTGCTCACCGCTGCAGCGGTGATGGAGGCGGTAGCGGCCTCAATCGCGCTATTGCGATTGGCCTTCTTTCTCTTAAGGGTCACCTCTCTGAAGGCGGACTCCACTGTCTTCGCGAAGTCCGCCCTCCTCTCCCGGTCAGAGCCGAAGGCCGATGCGTCCTCCTCAGAGGAGCTCTGGTGGTCTCCTTCGTTGCCCCTGTCGCGAACGAGCCTCCTATCGGCCTTTTTGGCCGAAGCTCCGCGACCACCGGAGGAAGACCCCAGGTCGTCCGCCTTCCTCTTGAGGAAGGCCTCGACTCTGTGGTCCTTCTTGCTGCGGGGGACCGTGAAGTCTCCCGCAGTTTCCTCACTGGATACGGACTCGCAGTCCGAGTCCGCATCCCACTCCCTATCGTCTTTTTTGTTTGGGTTTTTTTTAATATTACTATCCATATACGTCCCACGAGTATGAGAACAAGTACCTGTCCACCCCGGCAGTGGCCTCATACCGGGGCAAGCCTACATACTGTTGGGGGCGGCTGGCCCCAACAGGTGGGAGCGCTAACGACCGTGTCCCCCACGGCCATTCATCCCCTCGCCGCGCTCCCGAAACTTGGGATTAGGTGGTTTTTTATCTAAGAGGTGTCCTTCCTCTGGGCCGGGCGGTTAAGCCGAGCCCTCGGCGGCGGCATTAGACATGCCTCCGTCTGCTGTCCAGCCATCCCGGCTCAGCAAACCCGCCAAAAGGTTTGCTCTTCGTTGAACGAGGAGCAAACGAGCGCCGCTTCAGTGCGCCTGCACCTCTGCGGGTATGGCCGCATCCTTGCCATGTCCACAAGCGTCGACTGGTCAGGAGCGGCCCCTCCCTGGGTCCCTCTTCGTCTGGCTTCTCCCCTGAACCTTTCCGGCATGAGTGACTCTACCGGCAGAGCTCCAGGATCCTAGAAGCACGCAAGCCCCACCACGACGACAACGTGGGGACACCCTCGGTGGGGTGCAAACCATATGCCTAATCTGGTTTTAAAAAGAGGTTCACGTTTACAGCATAAAGCACTATAAAGGTTTTATAGGTGTTGAGCATGTGAATGGATTTAGAAGAAGAGGATAGCCAAAAAAACACTGGATCAATTGTGTAAAAAACAATATATACATAGGTATACTAGCGACCCGCCCCGGCTTCGCACGGGATAACAGTATTTCCCCACTATTTAATGTATGTTATTACTTATACATATATAAACCTTCCTCTTCAAACACTCTATCTGATAAAAAAAACTGCATGAAAATCCGTTGCGTAGTTTTGAAGATTTAAGCGTACAAAGGTACATAGGGACAGAAAAAGCGACTTTGTCTTATACTACGTATGTAGTGATATTACACAATAAGTGCTACTTATTGGTAAACGTCAGATAGGAAGGAAGAAGACGCATGTCTACTTATCACTCCATTTCAATGCCACATATTGTAATTTGGTGTTTTTGTCTTCAAAATGTGGTCAGGTGTTTATGTAGTCTATTTATAGTCTGGATTTATTAACGAAACTGATTAAACATTACACGCTTGTTTCTCAACGACAAATAAAAAATCATTGTTTCGCTTCTAGAGCCAAGAGTAATATGATATCGATTTATTGTTTGGATACAAATAACGCGGTCGGTGTTACGAATAAACTCGACTAAATATAAATATGAGATCGCACTTATTTATCATCTTGTTCGTGATTAAGCGCTAGATAAAGGCGTGGCCACACTGAAGGGCGTTAAAAGAGGTTGGTTTCATTGGTGTCAGGATCTCCTTAGAGTCCCATCAGGTATGTCTGAGAGTTATCAATATAAATAACACTGCGGATAACCGTAATTTCTGGATCCTTACTAAATAAATTCAATAAATTAAATGGGAAAATCATAGGTATTTATTTATTTATTTATTTAGGATCTCCAACGTAGAATACACAATTACATTTTGTTACCTTTACAACAAGAACATTTCTGTGTGCTTCTCCAATTATGGGAGATCACAGCATTTGCAGGATGAACTAGATTTCAAACAAGTTTGACATAAATTTACACAGCAAGAAAAATAATAAAATTAAGGTGCATTACAAAACAAAAATGCCAAGGGAAATTTAAAATGAAAATTTAAAATGAAAAATTAAAATAAACAAAATGAAAATAAAAACGTGTGAACAAACAAACACAGACTGCAAGAAGTTATTACTTAATGTTATGTAGTTGTTGCCCATAATATAAATTTGTTAGCTCTTTCTTAAATTTTGATATTGTACATGTGATATCAAGATTATTAATCTTGGACAATTCATTGTATTGCCGACAGAGTCTTGGAAGAATAGAATAATGCCCAAGATTTGTCTTAGACCCCGGCACGTGAAATAAATTATAGCTACGTTTCCGTGGTATGCGTGATGGTGCATTTATCCGCAGTTTGTTGAGAAGTTCGCTACAGTCAACAACCCCGTGGAATAATTTGTGTAGGAATAAGAGGTCAACTACTTTTCTCCTGTCTTCAAGCGCGGACATATTATAGTGTTTCAGACGTAGCTTGTAACTAATTATCTTCTTTGCAAGACGATCTTTAAAACAAAGATGGTAAAGGAAACGTTTTTGTACAGATTCAAGGCGTTTGACGTAGACGTTATAGTGCGGGTTCCAAATGATAGTATTATATTCGAGTATTGGCCGAACAATGGAATTGTACAATTTCTTTCTGGTCGATAATTTAACGAAGTCTTTACTGTTGCGTAATATAAATCCGAGAGCCCTAAATGCTTTTGCTGTTATTTTGAGTATGTGACTATCGAATTTCAGATTTTTATCGAAAATAACACCTAAGTCACGTATTGTGTCGACTCTTTGAAGTGTTTGATGGTAAATAGTGTACTTGTTACTAATGCATTTTTTATTGCGGGAGAATTGCATGTAATTACACTTAGTGACATTAAGGGACATATTATTAGCACTGCACCATTCCAACATTCTATCCAAATCAGCTTGTAAGAGGTATGAGTCTAGGTGAATGGCTATGGGCTTCATTATTTTTACATCATCCGCGAAAAGGTAGAAATCGGAATGCTTGAAACAAGTTGTTATGTCATTAATAAATATATTAAATAGAATTGGCCCTAAATGTGAGCCCTGAGGGACACCCGAAGTCATTGGTAAAGAATCTGAGTGATAACCGTTTACGACTACTTGGAAAATTCTGCCAACGAGATAGGAGTGGAACCATTTGAGTAGAGAACCCCCAATTCCCAGTTGATCTAGTTTTGACAAAAGCACGTTGTGATCCACTTTGTCAAATGCCTTGCTGAAGTCTGTGTATATAGTATCTACAGGAATTCCTTTATCGAGAGATTCTGAGATTGCTGTAACATAACAAGCAAGGTTCGAAGACGTCGATCTACAATTAATAAATCCGTGTTGATGACTAGTTATGTGTTGTTTGACATGTGCGGTAAGATTTTTAGTAACCAGCTTTTCCAGTATTTTTCCAAAAATGGTAAGGATAGAAATGGGCCTGTAATTTGATACCTGTTGTTTATCGCCTGATTTAAAAATAGGGACTACTAGAGCCTGCTTCCACTTGTTGGGAAACACACCTTCTGTCATAGATTTATTATAAATAATTTTAAGGGGTGATGTCAAAGCTCTCGCGCATTTCTTAACGAATAACGGAGGAATACCGTCTTCACCAGCACCTTTAAATTCGTCTAAGGTTTTGAGGGATCGAAGTATTTCCTCAGAGCTGAATTCTAGTTTACACAGTCCTGACATCATAGGTTTAAATTTTGGCTCATCTACAGTGATTGGGGTGTTATAGACTTGAGCGAAATTCTCAGCGAATAGGTTGCAAATATTGCGACCGTTTGATGCAGATTTATTATTGTGGTGCATTTCGGCTAGGTGAGGTATAATGAGTATTCTTTTGATAGCTTCGGGAAATTTCATGACCACCGTAAAAATAACTTTATCATTTTTTGCTTAAATTATGACTTTTTTTAACACTGAAATGTCTAACAAAAATAAGTTTCCACGAATAGCTTTAGACATTTTGTATAGACCTTGAAATAGTCGCAAAAATATTCTTCTACCTTGAAGTGCCATAATGTCAGCTTTTGTTGCGCTCGCGCTGAAATAGTATAACGTTGTGACAAAGCGTTTAATATCTTCGAATATCATTGTCCCAAGAAATAAGGATAGATGAGCGGAGATGCCATAATGCAGGTAGGTCAGGCGCCTTCTTCTAGGTCAAATACCTAGGTACCTACGATAAGCATGACCAAAATGATCAGTTCCGAGTGAACTAACGAGGCATTCGGGTTCTTCGAGACATTTATCGATTTTCGGTTTTACAAAAGGTGGTCTAGTTCAAGACAGTAACGTTCCTCGTCACCCGGTATACACCCACTTTTCGCTTCAATTAGGTGCGCTACTTCATTAGCAGATTTTCCGTTGAGGCACCTCCACTAGTCATTTTGTTCTCTACGGATTTTTCCTTCTGAATGTCATGCATTATGTTAGTATACAATTTGGCAGAACATACCATGACCGTTGTGACGACAGGTTATAATCGCTAAAATGTGAATCACGCTTTCTATTTCTAGTACAAAATGATAATCCAACTCCTATTCCTCCAATCTGAGATGGATAAAACCATAAATCATATTGTAATATTTGCAAAATAATCCCCTTTATTTCTTCAAATTTCTGTTTCTAGTATTCGCGGGATTTTCGGCATAAATCTATTTTTTCCAAGTACTTATATTGGTTTCGTCCGCAGCCAAAAAACAGTATTTTGTGAAGAGCATTTGACTTGACATCCACGGCTGATTCATATGGACACTTCTGCCTATTTAATAGAATTTTCTATCTATCCGTATGGACTAGAACCAACACAACGTCCTATCGTGTTAGTTTTGAATAATATTTGTTATTCGACTTTAAAATGTACATAAGCGGCGCACTGAAAGAAGTTAGGGTAAGTATTATTAATATGGTTCCTAACAACTCACACTGTCGGATTTTCCGCGCGTAGCAAAACACGCGTCTATACACGCGGTTTTCAATGTCATTTTTGTACTGGTAGATGTCAATTATTGTATGCACCGAGTTGTGCTTCTCGAAACGACTTAGCGGAAAATCCGCCAGTGTGAAAGTGCTATAATAGGTACATGCAATACTTAGGTATTCTTAAACAAAATGTATTTTTAAAACAAAATATTAAATTTTCAGTATCATGTGAAGCAGAAAGTAATAACACAATATTTTACGAGCCACACTGATATCAGTTCATACGGTCCACGGGAAAGAAATAATACGGTCATATAATTTTGATTAGTTCCGATAAAATACTAGTCCATAGATTTACGAGACGAGTCAGTAACTGTGTAGATTTTATAACTTTGTAAAAACGAACTAACTCTTTACTCTCTTCTGTTCTTTAGATAATGTGGTTATCATTGACTCTGTAAACGACGCAAGCCCTGGAACGATGCAAGACATAAATACTTTTGGCGAGTTTAATTTGACCAACAGCTAAGTTCAGTATTGTTTGTTATGAAAACATACTTACTGCCTAACCTACTAAACTAAAGAATCTTCACACCTATCAAAAACCTAAACGTAGCAATTGTATTTCGATTCGCAAACTAATACCTAAATAAAAATGTAATAATTCACGCACACAACCGAAGAAAATTCGAGACAAATTAAAGTCTGATAAAAGCATATTTCGAACATTTGAATGATTTAAACATGGAATGACTTGTAATAACGTTCACACGTGCGCTACTCTTGCGCATCTAAGGAAGCGGAACGGGCGCGTGCGCGTTACATCCTCGTTTTGTACATTCATTGTTACGTCAGTCGGTGTATGCTTCATTGAATTAACTTAGGTAATATCGAATGTTGTGCATTCGATGTAGCTTAGTGGTAGGTGTATAAAGTTTCACTCGAATAGGTCCAATAATTTTTTTTTTCGTAATAATTATTTATAATCTCTGATTATTTATGAAGCTGTTGAAAGTCCTGTGCCATGTCATCCAATCATGTTACGCTGCTTAAAAATATAATAAAACATCTGTCCTAATAGAAGCTATTTTCGAAAAACCATTACGTAAAAGCAAATAATTGAATTCTATTGCAACACTGTACCGAAACAGTTGAAACGGTAGCCATGTATTGAATAAAAGTAATAACATGTAAACAATGTTAAGGTAAATAGCATAGAGGTCAGTTTCTATCTAATTAAATACTTTTGGGAGCCATTCACCTGAACTTGAAATATAATTAGCCAAGCTTATCATAATTGAAGGCTACTGTCCATAAATTACGTGGCTTTAAAAATAATTCACATACCTACACAATAATTTTTTCACGCATAGTTTGTTATAATGGCTTTTTAAATTATTTAATGAGGCTTCCAACACGGTCTAGTCAGCTACAAGGTATACAAATAACAAAAAACAAAGCTCTCAAGAATTAATAAATGATAACAAAAAAAAGTTTCTAAATTCAATTAAGAACTTCATCAGGCGATTAAACGTTGATTTCTTATTGACATACTATTTGAACAGCAATTAAATTAGTAGCGTCAAATTAAAATAATATTGCAAAGAAAACTGTCATTTCATCATGTCATTACTTACGCACGCACCTATTTACCTATATTCTTTGCTAATAAGACAAAAAGTGAAAACAAAAGAATGATGGTAGTCTAGAAAAACGCGTTACCTACTATAAAGGCAAATAAAAGTATTTTATGATAGTATGAAAAATATTAGTTTACAGGTTATGAAACATGCGATAACACTTTAGTTTCAAAATTTACGCAAATATTGCATTTAAAAAATTAAATAGGTACGCATTTTAAGTTCTTATTAGGCAAAAGTAGGTAACATAAGGACGAAAGACGGAAAAACTATTAAATTAGCATGAAACTAATGTTAAATCATGACATTATGCAGATTCATATCTGTGTTTGTTTATCGCATATACATAGTTTATCAATATGACAGAGTGCATCTTGTTTAGAATGCAATATCATAAATAGGTACTGAGTATTCATATGAAGTTATCACAGAGACGTTATAGTGAATAATGCTTTAATCATTTTATTAAGCAATGTTGACACTAACGCCATTAAACTTTATAGAATTTATTATATTTTCATGCTTTCGCAATGTCTTTGATATAGTTAGTTTAGTGATTTAGGTAATGTTGATAAAACAAGTTATTAGGTATATTAAATTCATCGCAATATATTTGTAAAACCCTTAATAGAACTTTGTTTCTATAGCGTTTAGCGTTGAGTCCATTATTTGCTATCAAAGATGACTACTGCATTGTGACAGCACTCAAAACCCGTTCATTTGAATACAGCCATGGAAAGTCGTAGTTTCATAGCGCACTCATACGTGTAATTGTTGACTTTCCATAATATGTGGGCAATTTGTGGCTGCTTTATGTAGTCATGTCGATGCCCAGAGATGTATTACCGGGATTTCACAATAACATCCTATCTGCTGTTATTAAATTGCGCTACATGTGAATGATTCTGTGTATTGCCATTTGTTCTGCTTTATTGTCATTTGTTCTTGTATTACTATTCATTTTACCTACTCACCTACAATAGTGTTGTGAGTCTTTGTTGTTCGTAGTTTCATATTGCAGAACCTGACTAAAGCTGGGACACAGCTTATAATAAGTTTAATTCATTTAAATCTACATAATATGATAGATTACTTTTTTTAATAATGTTCCGGAACATTGTCTGATTATAATAACAATCACTGATGACGGGAACGTGAGTTTGACGATTTAAATGTCAGTGATACTGACCACATATTTCTTTATAATGCCATAACATATAGTATGTTGATTATCAAAACTCGTTCGTGCTGGCTATTTTCAAATTGGAAATATGTAATGTGTGTATATGTGACCTATTCCTGAAACCCAAAACCGTGGGCGAATGTAAGCGAACTCCATCTTCTCCCACGTTCATTCCTAGCTGACGCAAACCACTGATCCATTTTCCAATTGGCCTCAAGACATTTTCAGCTGTCATTCTTGTACCTCTAGGAATAACTTGAAACTGTAAGTAGGTGATGCATCTGGGTAATAAAATGTCATAGGGTTACGCTAGGGCCAAGGGTTAAGGAACCTCTTTCTTAAGCACGATTCGAAATCTGGTGCCATAGTGACTTTCTGAGAACTACTTTCGAGGTTTATCATGGGCACTACTAATTAAGAAAGATGCTTCTGGAAACCTACGCTGGTAACAGATCTGCGAGCCTATGAAAATGGTTAACAACATTTGTGTATAAATATATATAAGATATTAGGAGCAATCGGGATTTCTAGGCTTCGTTATTGGTGAGTTAGTGTATTATGTAAGTATAGGAGATAGTCCCCTCGTCTTAAACCACGGGTATCTGCTAGGTACAATCATGATGGCAGCCTGTAGGACTTTGACGCTGATTTCTAATCAATGCTTCTTTCAGTACCTGCGCACTCTGTTGACCAAAAACTATAAACATCCCTGGGCGGATAATTCGCACGTCTAAATGTACGCTGTATGTTTGTGCCACTAAAACTATTTTAGCATAATTTATTGCCATCACGTGGCCTCAGTTTGGAAAAGACGTAAGCTGTTTAACGGCTAAAATAACATCGATAATGAGCTTATTGATGCCTGAAACAAGATACGAACCTATAGACAAAATTTTAGACATACGTATAATCTATTAATTCATTCTTGTAATAACTTCACTCATTTAAATGTGGCATTTGATTTGATCACAAGAATAAAACATCTTTAAAGCTAAGAGCAGTCACTGGTTTATATGCCTAACTGATCTTTTTAAAGGGATCACGACAGAGCGCTCTCTCTTACTCTAAGTAATTCTCTATTACTCTTCACTTTAATTTCTGAACTGAATAAGCATGATCAATTCCCGGAGACTTTTGATGGCATATACATTTTCTAGAATAGTTTCTTTATAAAATGAAAAAAGTATGCTCAAGTTTGAATACTAATGAATGAAAAGTTTTTTTTTTTGGTTTCGGGGAAGTTAGACAGAGTTAGTTAGAAAACTTCCCCGAAACCAAAATAAAACTTTTATAAGTAGTTCTATTAAAACTGCATAGAAATTATCTATGACTGCAATCTAGACCTTATCGATAAGTGAGATGCTCATGTGAATGTGACAGTAATGAGGCCGATACGTCTCCCTGGTGGAACAATCAGCCAGTCTCACGGCACGACCCTAACTGTATCACTTACGATCAATTTATTGCTATCGAACTTACTTGGCTAGGCACACTATGGAATAGACTAGACTGATTATAGAGTATTTTAAGGACTTTCTTCTATAACTTTTTTTTTAAATAATGCATAATGTGAGAATTTTAAACGTCCACAATAGGATTTTCTCCTATGCTATTGGTGCCGGTTGTCCCGTGCAGGAATTGAAGCCGTGACACATATTGATTTACAAATTGGTAAACTTTGTGAAAAAAGTACGTAAAAAGTAAGACAAATCCTGCTCAAAATTACAAATTCACAGTCGTTACTCACCTACAGAAAAAATGTAGAGCTGACCCCAAATTTCTGAAAAAAAAAAAGAAAACGTCATATAAATAAGGTGCATTTTATTTTGGGACAAGAGTACCTTTACGAGCTTTGTGCAATTATGGAAGGAATATTTAATAGGATAATCTAAAATTGTCATCTATTAATTTAGAAATTAGGTATTCTAAAAAAACTAAAAATTCGAAAATTATTCAAAAATTCTAAAAGAACCTTTCCTAGGTCCTTGATTTCAAAAAATCAAACATTTTCAAGAAATCACTTCAATAAATATTTCAGAAATAACGTTGTACGTTTTTATACTATCTATATGTTATATTTGTACTCTATTAGCCAGTCTCATTCATTACAAGAAATCTATTTAAAATTGAATCTTAAAACGTTTACACCTGTTGTGTACAACGTGCCATTAATTAAAGAAAGCTTCAAGCTTATTCGTCACAATTCCAATTTTATTATTTGGGAAGCAACAGGTAAGACTTATAAGCTCTACCGGAATCTACCATATTTTTTATTTGATTTTTTAAGAACATCATGTCACAGTGACCTCTTTTATCACATCGTCATAGACAACGCCATCTCAATGCACTATTCAGAGATTAGTCACATTCTTTATTCGAAAATGAGACCTTAATAAACCTCTAACACCCAAGCTAACTATGACGCAACAGCATTTTAAAAATGGAACGTCTAATAGCTTCAGCAAATATTGGGTGCCAGTACTAAAACTCAGTATACATTTTAGTGAAATGTCAATAAGTCGGGCCATCAACCGCCATTAAAGAGAGGCTCGGGAACTGAATCGGTCATTAGAGGGAAAAACATTTCAAAATCAAACACCAAGTTGTTTCACTGACAGTGCGGGAAAGTTCCTCCTAATTGCTACACTCCTTTGAGTTACTTAAGTGCTTCGCAAAATAAAATATGCAAGGAAATGTAAACACTGTGGTAAATATACAGCCATCTCGATATAAATGGATAATGGTTAATTAGTCGAAATATTGCAGAGAAAAATTTAATACTGGACACCATATTGTTTTTTACTATCAAGTAATACGATCTCTTAATACACTGTGTAGCATAATTTAATTAATGTGTAATTTAATTGCGCTAATTAATTATGAATAAATTACAACGTTCAACTACGTTGTAATTTATTCATAATTAACATCATATACATACTCATATCAATAATATAATCGGGTATTTATGAATTAATATCTAACATTTTGGAAGTTTTAATATTTTTGAAGGACCTTGCTCTGAATACTTGGTAAAATTGTATGAAAGATAAGTGAATTGATCACATTCCTACGCACACTGACCTTAGCGATCAAGGTTACAAATGCATTAGTATGTTGATTATTTATTATATTATAATCTAATTCACTTCAAAAAAAGGGAAAGTCATTAAATTGTGATTAGCTAACGGTGTTACCTATTATTTTTAGTAATTAGTTTAACAATCTTATGAAAAACAAACACCATTCAAGATGACGTTGGTCCTAGAAGTAGACACGTATATTTTGATATCAAATAATTTAGTTGTATTTTATTGAACGTACATAAATTAATGTAAGACTACAACTTCAGATCAACTACCTACACAACAGTGTGACATAACCTCAAAAAGCAAGAATATGCTGGGCCTAAAAAAATAGCGCATTTTAGCCCCTAGGAAGACAAGTGCGTTTCTTACTGCAATCAATTTCACCACTGCCCTAAAAACTTTTTAATTAAACTGACGTAAAGAAACCAAGCATGACATCCTGAATCATGAAATACGAAGTACTGTGTCTTTTTGCACTCTATTAAATGATATGCAATTAAAGAGCAATTTACAATATTAATAGCTTCAGTGAGCACTTTCACTCTCTTCCCATTGGAACTACTTTGAACACCCGGATAAAATGTCTAACCTACACCTTTCTCTATAAATGGGCTGTTTAACACTGAAAGATCAATCAGATTTTTCAAATCAATCTATTAGTTCAAACAAATTCTTCAGCTCATTATCTATATCTAATGATATGATGGAGAAAAAACATTTTTTCTTTATTTGTTTGTTACTGAAACGATTACAAGAATTCTTTCACTGTTGCGAAGCTAGACTATCCTTGAGTAACATGGACTATCTGAGTATGGAGAGTAGTTTGCTCTGGACGCGAGAAGCAGCTAGTGTTACATACAGATATGCAGTAAATACTAGTTATTTGAAGAAAACTGCAAACTAGAACAAATATCAAATAGCCGTAGTGTTAAGTAATATAATAATACCGGTCCGGTGCCGCCGGCTCGCTTGCAAGGTCGGTAACGGGTTTGCAATGCACGTCACAACAACTTCGTAACTTTATTGAAATATAATGTTATATGCATAAATTACTGTGATCACTAGAATGAGATAGACCAGTTTTAAATAATAATGTTAAATATAGAAATATAGTAAGTCGTGTACAACAGACAGATGTTTAGGTAAAGAAAAATGTGTTACGCTTTTCCGGTGTTTCCATATTTACAAATTCAATAAGTACTTAAGTAGGTACATATTTCTTTGTCACATAACCTACTTGATGCCATCTCAAAAGAGTACTAACTGATAAAAAACGCAAATATTAGTGTAACAGATAGCTTCTGTTTCCCACTGACTACATAACGTTTGTCACGCTTGTTGTTATTTGATCACCCGACGTTTTGACATAACAATATGTCAGTTGATAAACATTGCAACTATACATAAACAAATAAACAGCGCACAAACACTTTCTAATACAGTATTTACTGAGTTAACTTTTAGCGTAACTAAACGATAAGTAGATATGCAGTTATAAATATTTCAGACTGACCTAAAGAGTATTACTAAACAAAATTGGAAGAACTTCATCACTGCACTTAACACTAACACTTCACAAGATCACGTAAACATGTGCACATAGTGATAAAAAACAAAAAAGGGCGGTGAAAACCGATCCGCGAGCGCGCATTCGTAGAGTGTTTTGAGCAAACCGCGTGAGCAGAGAAAGATCGCGCGCCCACGCACGGCGCGAGTCTATAACGAGATGCCGATTGTCGCCGGCCCTGGGGCAAGGTTGCCTGGAACGCCTGTCAAATCTAATGTTTCTAGTAAATCCGAAATCTGTCACTTTTGATCTGACCTACTTACTTCCGATGTAGTAGAAAGAGTTTGTGCAGAAATGTGTCAATGAATTGATCATTTGTTGGCTTTGGGAGTTATTTAATTAGGTATATTGTTTGAAATTTACTATAAATCATCTAGATATGTGTTGAACATATTAGTGGTCTAATATAAAAATGTTGATCCATCATTAGATTTTTATTTTATTTGACTTGTTTTGTATACATTCTGGTTCTTCAAACCTTACAGACAGACATGTGTTGTTGGGGAGTTTGTTGCACCACTTCTTCTTCCCAGCAAAAACACATGGGAAGTGGTGAAGGGCGGGCGTTTTTGGGGCTGTCTTTTGTTTTTGACGTTCGAAAAGTGGTGATTTATCAGCCTAATTTGAATAAACGATTTTGAGTTTGAGTTAGAGGGTATGATCTTAGCCTTAGGTGAAGACTCGGAATAAAATAATAAACAGTTAACGCCACAATCAATTAGGTAATTTAGCATGGTCATTCATTACTTAATTGCTTTCAGTTGTTAATACTAATACATTCAATTGGAAAGGTAAGAGAACCAGTAATATCTACTTATGTAATTCGTTGTTAACTACTTAACGTAACTGAAATCCAACTCTGATAATTACGATAATTTGTTAAACACAACAATAACCCATATTATGTACTAGCCGTTTTCCCGCGGTTTCACCCGCGTCCCGTGGGAGCTACTGCCCGCACCGGGATAAAATATAGCCTATGTTACTCGCAGGTAATATAGCTTTCTAATGGTGAAAGAATATTTAAAATCGGTCCAGTAGTTTTTGAGTTTATCCATTACAACCAAACAAACAAACAAACAAAGTTTTCCTCTTTATAATATTAGTATAGATAATTATTTAAAGGCAGCGAGATTGAAATCTTATTGCTAAGTTAAAATAAGATTGAATACATTTTGAATGTGAAAATAGTATTACTTACCTAGGTATATTATGACTTTTTTGTAAAACTATTATGGTCTTACTACAAAAACTTAACCACCTGTTTTACACTTGTCTAAAAAAATGTGGCTGCAAAATGAACCATATCTCAACGTCATAATTTGACATTTTTTTAGACAAGTCTTAAACTGACGTTTAAAAGTTTTTGTGGTAAGACGATTAATTTTCTTGAAAATCCAACTGGGTCACCATAACCAAACCATGTAGTAAAAGAAACTAACTTATGTTATGTTTATGTAGTACCCGTAAGTACCGCGTAAGGCCGTCTCAACACTACAAAGCGAATTTTTGAGGAATATATGTTGATTGTAAAAAAAAAATATATGGATTGTTACGCATAGGTACGTATTTTAAAAGAGAACACGTATAGGTAAGAGAAAATGATAACTCAGATATACGAAAGCTAATTTAATAAAACAATGTAGGTAAGTGTAAAGAATACAATAATTATATTAAAATGTAAAGCAATCTGTTAAAGTTATTAAATATTATAATACCACAACATGTAGGTAATTACTTATGATAATCACTTAGGTACCTATTTATGAACACATTTCTGTTAACACGATAATGTACCTTCACCCATGTTTGAGTAAAACTCAGCTGTACAAACAACTTCATTAAATACTTAGGTTTGTAGAAAAATATGTGTCATTTCATGACAAAAGGTACCTTATGGACTTTGGCGCTTAAGTCATTTGGAGATACAAATTCTACAATCTTGCTTAGACTAAAAAAACATAATGTCGCAAGTGCCAACACCCATAAGGTACCTTTTACCGCGAACTGACACATATAATTTTAAATGATTCTGTATTCAATAAAAAATCCCACACAATTATTACTGAATTTACGTCATGGAGATCGTCTTTTGTTAGAAAGACTTTCGAGCTTCAAGCTTTCTGATGTATCTTATATGAAAGAGAAGGCTAAAAAAATCCTTTGTGATCTCTAAATATATACCACGTACATTAAAAGGCCGATCAACGACAAAGGTAAACATAGTTTAACCTTGAACGATCGACCCATGCGGTCGTTGCTGTCTATAGTTTTTTATGACATTAATTTAAAACATAAAATGATCTTTAAAAATCCGGGGTCAGTTCAATACCACCGTCCAGTACGAGCAGTATTGAAGTAAAAAAACTACCAGTGTATCGAGTACCCATAGGTATATTAAATATATAAATCGTTTCAAAAGCGTTGAGCTCGCACATAAAATTATAAAACTTTATCGCTGTATGGCAATAGAAATTTTGCAAGTGAACATCATAAAGTTGGATCGTAAACGAACTATTTCTGATTAGGTTGTTTGCTATTCAGTAGCTTCATAAAACTAAAAAATGTAAATGTAATGCATTCCCTCAAGGTTCCTTCGAAGGTTCACATTCAATCCGCATTTTAACAACAAAAAATAGACTATTCGGATGCTTTTTAACCTCACCTTCTAATCAAGATAGTGGTTGTTCAAGGAAAATCTCCGTGTTTCTATTAAATAGGAAACAATTTCGTAATAATTCCCACGATTTTAATTGATATGGGTGTATAGTTTCGAGTGGACGTATCCACTGCACGTTGGTTTCCGATTAAAATATAAAAAATCATTTTAACTTTAAAATTGTTAATAAAGTTTCAGCAATAAATAAAAAAGAAATGAACCGGCTGTCAAAGGGCTCATAGTCATTTCTCTATAGTACAATTCAGATGAATCGTGCAAAAAGTTTGCATATAGGTACTCCGTCTTCCATATTCGATAACTCATTCAGTATGTTTATTTAGACACAATAAATATTATGCAACTTGGTAAGATTAAATACGATGCTCGATGTAACTGTGCACGTGTACTTTATAGCCATGTGGATATATACGATTTACTTTATCGCCTTCTGCCAAAACCATAAAGTTTTAAACAAATCAGTTGGATTCGCGTTTTATTTCAGTCTTTCAGATACTACAAAGTACGGATGTATTAAACTAGCGTTAACAAAAATCTACGTCTCTATTTCTTCGTATTAGGTACTTTGTTATTTTAACGAAAGATCAACTAACAGTTTTTCTGAAAGTAAAGATGATGTAAAGTATAAAGTCCTTAACATCTTTAAGTGGATAACTCTTTACTCACTTAATTTTTCTAGTCTACAAAAGCTTGAAAAAAGTAATCTGAAAACAGTCTCACTATCTGAGCAGGAGAGGCCTAAAAATTAGCCAGGCATCATTTAAATATCGAATAATTCAGCAAGAAAAGTTTGAAAAAAGAAACAAAAAACTTTGTCATTTAAAATTCGAATAGAAAATAAATAAACAACATTGAAACCGGATCGCTTAACGATACTCATTACACGGCACACTTTTCTTATTTTTTGCTTTAAAAACTAAAAGAGTTCATACGATATTGTTTGTGAACTAATATTAATACACAGATGTGAATGACGTAATAGTTCACGAATCCACGACATTACTGGGACGAGCCGACGACTCGCGAAAGTTGTTCGCCCGGTTCGCGACGGTGAATACCATTGCTTAAGGATGTCACTTTATGTGCTTTTCAGTTTTACTTTCAATTTTTAAACCATGAGTACAGGAAGCTTTTTTTCATACATCTTCTACATATGTGTAAGTATGTAGTTAAGTATAAATAGAATGATGGGTCCTTGAATAATTAGGTAACAGTTTTTTTTTTCTTTTTCCAGAAGAATAAGAAGACGAGACTCCGGGTGGGCTATGTTCCTGTAGCAAAAATATTCTTAATTTACATGATAGATTGAATACCCCCTTTCAATTAAAACAGCATCACTACATAGTATAAAACAAAGTCGGTTCTTCTGTCCCTATGTCCCTTTGTACGCTTAAATCATCAAAACTACGCAAACGATATTCATGTGGTTTTTTTTTAATAGATAGAGTGATTAAAGAGGAAGGTTTAAATGTATAATAACATACATTAAATAGTGCCGAGATACTGTTAACTCGTGCGAAGTCGGAGCGGGTCGCTAGTTAACAATAAAACCACTATCGGTACATGAAGGCAAGTACAATAAGGAGGTCCAGCGCACGCCTTCACCGACCCCATGTGAAGAATAGCCCATGAAGAATTTACTCTTGAAAAAAAAAAAGAAAAAAAATGTTTTTCAGCCAGAGTCATCCCTAACGCATGACGCACCTGAGACGATCGAGTCGACTGGCCACTGTGTCATCAGAGCAAGGCGAAGCAACCGCGCGTAATCGATAATTACTTACTATTACGTTAACCAACTAATTCCGATTCACAATTGTATAATTTTCGTCTGTTTCTGTTCATAAACTTATAAGAAATTGTCCTTATTATCTACTTGATTCTTAATCCAGTTTCAAAATAGGAAGTATGTGCAGTCATACCTTTTATTATGCACCAAATGTATTCAACATTTAGAACCATTGTAAGAGCGTCAAGATTGCGCCTCTTCAAAGTGGACAAATGGAGCGGCCTAGTTTCACTAATTTATGCACTAAAAACAATCAAATATGGACCCGGTAGAATTACTAGACAAGCTATTCATAAAACGTTGCAACTGCATGCCTGCACGACATTTGCATTGCATGACTTTAACACCGCCCGCCGTGGGAACATTGTCACTTACCTACGCCTCTGATTCTATTCATCAGATTAGCATAGATCGAACTATAAAACTTTTTATTGTAAACGTATAGTCACACTAGAACCCGGAAGACTTACACATTATGACATCGTAGGAAAACTGGTTGCACGATTTAACTGTAGCGCCATAGGGTCAAATACACGTTCATAGATCAAGTCTATTAGTAATGCTTATCAGAAGCTCTATACATACCATTCTACATAGTATTCAATTTAATATTTTTCCTTCGAAGTCACAATGCCGCTGACTTTAAGGTATTTGACACTGGGTTTGGTATCATTACGTGCAAATCTGACGACTATCGTGCGTGATCCCTATCGTCACAACAGTTCGACTTAATAACTGTAAAGTAAACAATCTTAGTTGGAGCATTCACATATTTCTCAGAACGATGACCGCTGCTAACAATGAAAGGTTCCTTAACCGTCAATTACCTCTTGGTAATTGACGTAATCAGTTAACTTGGCGACAGATTGCTGGTCTGTCTGTTGATAGTAAATGACCCCTCTGCTCCTGCGTTCTTAAACTGACGTCCATTACTTGTATCTGATATCTTCTGACAATTCTATCCGCTTGTTTGAATGCCTCGATACGCAGGGCCTAGTTTAAAATGACGTCATGATTATATGAATGTCATAGGTTTATTTCGTAAAAAAAAACGAAAAATACCTTATATATCTGACCTGTCGTAAATGCTACAATAAAACAAATTACTTAACTATACGGCCATATGTTTACCTAGTATCTAATCCTCTTAGAAATTATTGATACTCCTTTCGCTCGACCTGCAAGCTTAAGCAATGTAACCGCGGGCAGTCTGTGGGAATAGACGGATATTATTAACATAACCTCATCTTATTGCCTCAAAAACGTATGACACTAACTCGTGCGGTAGACAGGTTTTTTTTAAAAAAAAACCTAAACATTTAGAACTAACAATAAAATTTTGATACCTATATTAAAAATTGCGAAATCATAGTTGTTACCTTTTACAGTAACACAACTGAACCTTATAATATAGAGATACTTAAATGAAAAATAATCTTGCAGAAGAAATTTCAGTTTTCGAAGCAGTACCCGCGAATAAAAGTAAAAAATTAAAAAGTCTTCTAATATCTATGGAGTTAGTAAATAAACAAAACAACATCAAGTTATTCGGAAACCGTATTTTTTTTATATCCATTGATGTCGAATTACACAATAAGTCTAACCGCAATGCTCTCCGTTCACGAACTGATTATTTTCTTAATAATTTACATTTCGTGTTTGTTTTATTTGGAACAAATTGTCATGGTTTTTATTATTATTGACTAGGTAGTCACGATTGACAACAAGTAGCTGTGTCACTAGATGAACTAGTTTTATAAGCTATATTGGGGACAAAACAGGAACTTACCTAATTTAGTGTACCTACCTAAGTAGAGCAACTTAATTCTTAAGAACGACTAAAAGGATTATTTGGTTTTAATTGGGGTATAAATTAATTCAAAATATCTCCCTGACCTTCAAAACATCGTTTTAAGGAAATGTTCAAAAAATACGTCATTAGATAGAGTAGCCAGGTAGGCCACCAAATATAAAAACTGACAAAACTTTATTCTCAAAATTACTGTCTAGAAATTCAATAAAACATACGTAGAAACATAAAATTAATATTTCACACCAATCCGCGGCTCGGCCCGTTTATTATTACGTAGCATGACTAATCAATAGTTACAATTTAATATTACACCATTAACTGGTAACCTTTTCTCTAGCCAGCGCTTGTTGCACCTTTCGGTGAATCGTGAGGTTAAGGCGTGCACCTCTTTGGACTTTAGAAACGTACGTACTTACTTACTGTTTACAATCTATACTAATATTATAAAGCTGAAGAGTTTGTTTGTTTGTTTGTTTGAACGCGCTAATCTCAGGAACTACTGGTCCGATTTGAAAATTTCTTTCAGTGTTAGATAGGCCATTTATCGAAGAAGGCTATAGGCTACTTTTTATCCCGGTACGGGAAGTAGTTCCTACGGTATGCGGGTGAAACCGCTGGCAGAAGCTAGTAGACTATATATAACAAACCTATACCTCTAGTTACAGGTGGGTCAAGTTGAAATTTTATGAGAAAGTAAAAAAAATAGAGCGAGGATCCCCATATTTTTGCATTCTGCAGGTCGTGGTTAGGTACTACATCCATCCATGCAAACTGTCCCATGTCTTTCCAAAGTTTTCCACGTATCCATATGTCGTGTACTTAAATCAATCCAACCTTTACCGTGACCGTACTCATTCAAAATAAGGACATGTTTAAAAAAAGGTTTTTATTATTGAAGCCAGTTACGTATAACGACAAGTACCTAGTGGCTGAAAATAACTTTATGATACTTATTGTTTTTACCTTTTCTTGACCTTTATATTTATATACTTTCTCTTCCACGAACATCATTAATAACCTGCCAGTCACAGTATCACCTGCTTCTCATATGAGTTTCCTGTGATAAACGTAGTACAACGTAATGAAGCACTAATTATAACTGACTGCTTGCTCGCAAGCTGCTGAGAGCAAAGAGTTATTAGGCTTTTCCATGGAAAATTATGCCTTTTATTTTACAGAAATAATCTAAAAAATAGTATTGGTAGCTGTACATAGGTACCTAACCTTAATTTTTCCGAGAAAGAGTGCGGTATGAGCTATTAATTAAAACGTTTTCTTTCACACTTAATCATACTAATTACTGCGTAGTATTTTAATAACGTACTAATCAAGAGCGTGATTATATGCATGTAAAATCAGTTATTTCCAATTACGCAAGTTAACCAAACATATGACCTTGAGACGGCAAACGTACTTCCTACCTACAAAAATAATAACAGCGATTCCACAAATATTCGGCTCAAAAATTAAGTGACACACGTAGAATAAGAAAAACGTGTGATAAACAATTCAACGACTGATGCTAATTGCTCAGGTTAAAAGCGTATATTTTTAGCCTATGTCAGTTATGTGCCAGTACATTGAAATGTACGAAGTTTACCTCACAAACTTTAAACAGCGCACAATACTAACTTCTCCGTGACATTTTTAAAGTGAGGCTACATTACTTGAAAATGTATCTAATTGTACAATGAATAAGACTTTCAATGCAACAGTCATATAGTCCACTTAAAGTTCGAAAGGTCGTAGACGATGTGAGGAAAGACCGTTTATATAACTGCTAAAATATTTTTGATGTGTTGTGAAATATAAGAGAGGACAATTGTAGGCTCGCATAAATAAATAAATATTCGACACTTCTGATTACTAAACATGAGGTCAATCTATTGTTTTACCCACTGCACGAGCAAAAACATTCCATTTTCAAAAAAATCCTAACAACACATGCCATAGACAAAACACCTCTTCAAATCGACCTACATGGAGCGAAGAGGCTAAATAAATACTCCCGCCAATATTTATACATTAACACAACCCTTCAATGGGTACTCAAACAAGATCTCGCATTCATTGGCCATCCAGTCATTAGCTCCACATCAATCATGGCAATCGAGACTGAGTGACCCAATAAACAGCGCTAACTTGCACTCCAGTTAAAATCTCATTAACGTAGTAAGGTAACGTACGGTTTCATTTAAGGTCAGCATCGTTTGACCCTGAACTGTGGAATTGTAATGTTGTTTTTTTTTATACTGTGTTTACTTTTTCTGCTAGTCTGACTGTCATTTGTCTTGTAAATTGTATTAGAATGGATTGCTAGGTAAGGGACAGAAGATTACCTACGTGAATCGCATATCTATGGTACGTATGGTATGGTAGGTGTCTGGTTTTGCACGAGCACTGTCCAAAAAGACTTTAATAATGAATGTTGTGGGTCTTCCCACCACGACTGTGTTGTAATTGAAGACTTTCTCTAGGATCGGAGAAAGGAATTTACGAACTTTTTGACCAGCAAGATCTTTACCCAATTACCTATATAAGATGTCTATAAAACAAATGGGTGAAGACTTAAATATCATTAAGCTTTAGAAAGTAAAGTTCTAGACAGACTATGACTAAGCTCTGCATAATGGACTCCGTGTAATGCATGTCGAATGCATATTCTTTTATTCATATTGCAAGTGATTTGTATTACAATATCTGCGTCAGCCAACAAACAGTACTTGTTCTTGTTTGTTAAGCAACATTATTTGAAACATTTTACATTTTACGACGACGACGACCTCGATGGCGCAATGGTCACCATGCCGGACTGCCGAACCTGAGGTCCCGGGTTCGATTCCCGGTTCGGTCGACATTTGTGTGATGAGCATGCTTGTTGACCGTGGTCTGGGTGTTACAATATGTATTTATAAATATGTATATGTGTAGCTATATGTAGTTTATCAGTTGTGTTAGCGCCCATAACACAAGTTAAGTAATAACTTAGCATGGGGCTAACCGACCGTGTGTGGAAAGTAGACATGGGCGCCGCGCCGGCGTCGCCACGCCGCGACAACCCCGCGCGCCGCCGCCGCCGCCGATATTAGCTGCGCGGCGTGAGTTAGGTTAAGACGTGGCATTTTGTTCGCAATTATTTAGGCAATACTCTTCTTCCTCGGAGCCTTTTTCCCAACCATGTTGGGGTCGGCTTCCAGTCTAACCGGATTCAGCTGAGTACCAGTGCTATACAAGAAGCGACTGCCTATCTGAACGAAACGGACACTTCAATTTCTTTACATATCAGTAGTTCTTCATCAATTTTGAGTAAACTATCCAAAAAACATAGTGCTGTTGGTCATGGAATCGAAGATGATCCATTAGATCAAGAATGTTGGCAATATCTTGCTTCTGCTATTGGGGATCGACCCATTTCCAAAATGCGGACCTTCCATCATTTTGGAATGAGAAGAAGACAGAATTTCCATCGCTGTCTACATTTGCAAGGGCTCTGCTGTGTATACCCTCCACAAGTACTCCGAGTCATCATCATCTTCCTGGCCTATTCCCAAGTCATTTGGAGTCGGCGCAACATGTCTTTTTCTTCCATTCCTCTCTGTCACACATACTTACATCCACTCCCTTCTGCTTCATATCCTCTTTCAGGCAATCAATCCATCTTTTCCTCGGTCTACTTAGCACACTCTTTGTGGCATGCGTTTCACACCGTCTCATCACATGTCCATACCACAACAAACGCTGACCTCCCATTTTTTCTGTCACTGGTGCTACTTTCAGGCTTCCTCTGATATATTCATTCCTAACTTTGTCCATTCTGTTAACCCCACACATGCATCTCAACATTCTCATCTTTGCTACATGCACTCTATTCTTATCCTTCTTTTTCAATGCCCAACACTCTGATCCATACAGGACGACAGGTCTTATTACGGATTTGTAAATATTGCCCTTCAGTTTGAGGGGCATCCGTGGGTCACAAATAGTGCTAGTTACCTGTCGCCACTGCATCCATCCAGAATTGATCCGATGCGTCACGTCCCTGTCTACCTCACCGTCACTTTGGACGAGTGAACCAAGGTACCGGAAGTGGGAGCAGACTGATAGGGGCATGCCGGCTAGGGTTATGGTCATGGGTCTTGATATACCGCCAAAATCGCAATGTAGGTACTCGGTTTTGCTCTTGCTGACCTTTAAACCTACCGTCTCTAGTCTTAGCCGCCATGCCTCCAATCTGCTCTGGACCTCTGGTGCTCGGCGAAAAGTATACACCAGGGAACCTCCTCCTGTATGTTCGCTGTAAGGGCGTCCATTAAGGAAAGGACTGAGCGCCGACTCCTGATGTAAGCCAACGCCTACACTGAAACTGGCGGTAGTGCCGGCTGTAGACCGGACTTGTGTACTGCATCTGCCGTACATCGCTCGAATCAACTGCACATACTTCCCTGGCATACCTTTCTCCTTAAGGGCCCACCACAAAACCTCACGAGGTACTCAGTCATATGCCTTTTCACGAACACCATATGTAAACAGGGTGAAGCTCTGTTGCTATCGGCTACTGCGTTTGATCTGGCAGTGGTCAAGACGTGGTTCCAGAAGAACTCGGAGCACAGGGTCACCTATAAAAGCGGTCCACGTGCCACACAAATTGATTACTTTTTGGTTAGACGCAGTAATTTGAAGAACATAAAAGATTGTAAGGTTATACCAGGTGAAAGTGTAGTCTCGCAACACAGACCCCTTGTTATGGAAGTGGCGTTTACAATAAAGTCAATAAAGGGCAAAGAAAAGTTACCTCCAAACATAAAATGGCACAGGTTGGAAAGGGCCAATTTGGCGGAGGAATTTAGAAATGCGGTGGTAGATAAGATGATTGAAATGGGAGATATGAATGAAAGGAGTGTGAATGAGTGTTGGAGGGAAATGGCAATGACTATAGGTAAGGATGACAGCAAGAATAATTTTAGGAGAATCGAAAGGAATTGCATATCTGTTAATTTTTGAAGTTTTTTTTTATCATACATATATATCATCCACGCCGCCGGCGTCACGCCGCCGCTGTGTCAAATTCATCAGCGCGCCGCCGCCGCAAAATTCTGGGGCGGCGCCCATGTCTAGTGGAAAGGTGTCTTGACATTATAAAATCGAAATTTTTAAAATGATTTTCAACCTAATGCAAGTACCTGTTTGAATGGACTAACTTACTTGATTAATTTAGTGACCAGCTACAAAACTAGATTGTCTAATCTAGACTCGATTCTGTATCAGATAATTCGATTTATTTGTGTTCGCTACGTCATCGAGTTAAAAAACGATTCGATTGCAGTTTTGAGATTAAGTTGTTGAGTTGTCAAGATTCATTAATCAATTACTTTTTTCGATTTCAATCAGTTTACGACATAATTGAGTTACTTCTCTTTTCAAGGTTAGGTACCGGTTAAGCCGGATGTCGGTTCTATAGATATCGCCACCAGTAGGAGAAAATTTAGACCGGTAGAAGCAAACACTTGGCTATCAATGTCTATTGTTTGTGAAGCTTTTTCATAGTATCATAAATTGTCATTATAAACACATTATGAAGCGTGATCTCGTTACAGTTTACTAACACTATAATTTGATAATGGCTTGCAAGAACTCGAGAGAAGTGCGCCAATTCTACTGACATCAAATTGTACACAGCAATGCCACGTTTGTGTAATCATTCACTGAGAGAATCATTCAGTCATTTAGTGTCACTGTAAACCTACACAATTGCATAATCACCTGTTTTTTCCGCTATTGGAAATGTAAAACAAACATTTTCCAATTAATTTCATTCGATCCGCACGTGATAGTTGATAAGCAAAAGAAACGATTAATGTTTTTATTAATGCAAGATTTTTTATTTACTCTAATTTGTATTAGGAATTTAAGATTGTGGTTTTATGATGTTATGTACAATGCCAGACTAGAAAATATATGCCGTTAGGATGTTGCCTTCTCAAGCTGGATCATTGACAGAGTAGCTTTTGCAGTTAACGTTTAGAACAATATTTGCTTATGAAGTTTGGTATAAACTTCTTCAGGCCAAGGATAAGAATACCTAGCTATTCCAAATGTTGAGCAAAATACACGTTATGGGTACCTAATTGAACAATGGTATGCGTTGCTTACTTCACTTGAATACATTAACTTAAAACAAACATCGAGAAAGATCATTGCTCTCTAATGTAATAATAGAGGTATTAAAATAGCTTAAAAATTTTTCTGGCTAATAAGTACTGTCAATAATGTATACCGCGTATACTTTACCATTATCAAATAAAGTTTGCGGTTGTCTTATATCAAACATTGATTTAGATATATCAACACCTTCCTGGTGTAAAATTTCACATGCCAAAGAGAATCTTTCACGATGTCTTCGTACATAATATATATCAATAGGTATTATAAATCAGTAGTTTCTATTTTTAAACCTTTGATCAAAACAGTACGGGTTTTCCCGTAAAGAAAGAACCTTCTCAATCTTCCATAGCTAAAATAGGTATGGAACTTTTCCTCATATATAGGTCTATGCCAGTCCGGAACAGGTATCGCAAAAATAGTTCATGTTCCACGCCACATCTACATAATCTTGAAAACCACAGAGCTATTTTCGTACATTTATGCTGACGTAAAGGCAACAGCGGTGACGACATCAGTAAGTCAATATAAACACTGTCATTAATGGTTCGTGCGTTCAAAATATACATGTAATGAACTTCCAAAAAAAAATGGTAGATTAGTGTTGACGTGGTATTAATATGACAAAAACATCAACTCGCTTACTACCTAGTACTACATATTTTAGCTAGGTAAACTTTTCACTAATCATCACCTTTAATATCTAAATCTTTAGTTTAATACCTATAAGTAATTAGCCATTCATAAATAGAGTCATAAGTCATAGTCCACTATAAAGTTACTGCCAGCATGGTCTTGACCGGTTTTTATGTAAAAACACACTGTGTTACTGAACATCTCCTCATTATGCAGAGCGACGCGTGCGCAACTAGCAATATGCAAATAAAACGAGAAGTTACGTGGCCCTATTCATTTGCAAATTACTATATTCATTATGAGCATTTAATTTCCTTTGGGGCGTAATAAAAGAACTGAAGTGGGTAAGCGTAGGAAAACAGGACCGATCAGGGCTCTGTTTTTGTTATCACATGTTTAAATTCTTCTGGGGTTTTATATACATATATATATATATATTTTAAATATATAAATTATAATACACAGAAAATGTCTTAGTAATGTCGAAACAACTTGTATTGGACGTAACTAACTTATTGTAAAGTAAAAGCTTACTCACCACGTGAAAAAAACGGAAATCAGTTAACATTGTAAACAAAAACGTAAAAGTTCCGGCAAGTTTTTAAAAGAAGAAGAATTTATTGGCAAATTAAGGAATCTTGTTACTGGCTACGAAAAATCTAGAATACTAAGCTTCATTTCTGATATTTTACGAGTACCCAAGCTATTATATTGCAAATTGTAGGTATTCCTAGAAGTAATTTATGTTAGTAAGTAATTTTGTTTCAATAGAAGAGTGGTATTTCCTCTTATTTTAATAAATAACTGCCGGTCTTGAGTTCGTATAAGCTTAATTTCTAAGAAGGTTTGTACTTTTACCTCGACTATTTGTTGTTGGAAAATAATTTCAATACTGTTTTCCCTAAACGGTTATCGTAATACTTTTACTAATAAATTGGCTTATTTAGCATCTTGTCTCGATTATGTAAACTTCACGTACAGACATATTCTATAGTTTGGTGTCTACCTAATATGTACAGTTTCTTATATCATAAGTTAGAGTATAATACAAAATTAAAAACGTGATATTCTTTACCTTATTGCGAGCCCAAAAGAGATCATTAGGTACATCCAATTTTTGCAAATTAAAAGTTTGATAAGAATTTTAACTCCCGCCAGAGTAGTAGGTAGTTGTCTCTGACTACTCCTTAAAAACTCAACACGAAAAAAACAAAATACCACACAAACCAGAACCACACACATAGAAAACCAAACACAACACAAAAACAGTATAGTTAGTATTCCGCAAAAATGATAGGTGAACAATTGAGAGGACATTAACTATGTCTCGATGAATCAATTGTATCGAAATGACCCCGTGCTTGGACTAACAAATAGTTGTACTCATTGCAGGGAGACACCACAGACACTGGCAGTAAAACAGTTTTGAAAGAGCTACGCGCTTATTACGACAGTTTTAAGTGCGATTGCGTTTGCCAAGATTGTTAAGCTAATATCGATACTTTAAATGCTGTGTTGCAGTTTGTCTTAATAGGTTGCGGCTGTTGGTGCGGCTGTGAGATTTGACGCTTCTGTTGTCATGTTTGCAGGTTTGCTTGTTTAGACAAGCAAACACTTTAGACTTCAGATGCTTCAATTGCTCTATTTTTAGGACTATCTCAAACTCCCAATTTTGACAGTACCGTAATGCAGTTTAATGAAGCCGAAAATCGATCTCAGTGGCGTGCACTTGGAGAGGCCTATGTCCAGCAGTGGACTGCGATAGGCTGCTGATGATGAATGCAGTTTAGCCAAAACAAATACAGATCAATTTATATTCTTCATGTTTGTATTTATATTCAAGCTTCGAGAGTCCCACAAAAATCCAATCGCTGCATAAATTGAGACAGATAGTTAAAGTATTTTAATACCATTGTTTACACGAGTGGAGATTAATGCTCAATCCTTCTCCGTGTGAGAGGAGGCCTGTGCCCAGCAGTGGGACGATAAAAAGGCTGTAACAGTTACACGAGTGGAAATACTATCTCCTCCTTGTATACTGGCGTCAGTAATTTGTAGCTTCCCAGAACTACTTAGAAATGCTTTCCGCTGTGATTTAGCAGTGAGAATTCAACTTCTATCCAATAAACGATCACTTTAATTTCGCTAAACCACGTGAAGTATGTGCATACAGAGTGGGAGTTTTCTTTAACAAAGCTTACATTTTTAGATAGTTCTCTATTTTTGCTGTGTAATAAAGACTTAATTGTTCGGTCGCTATGCCTATAGTAGGTATACCTACTATACTATCACATCATTATACCTAGATAGTAGATCCATTTCCAAGAAATAGTTTGCAATCGGAAAATTTGGCTTGTGTTGATTCATCCTTTCTCCGAATTTGGATGACTATTTAGCACTTTCTACTATTAAATCTTGTGTCTACGTATCTTAACTCCGAATCTCAACGTCATACATGAACGTCAAAGTTATTTATTCAACTAAATTGAAATCCACATGTATGACGACATAATCTCTTTACACGGTAAACCACGACAAATAGGTAAGTATCGTAGATATTTCTCCTACTATCGTTATGCAATTCACGGCTAAATCTTTTTACATTGTTCTCGAACCGAGACTGAGACAAAAACGTGACCAATAAAAAGTTTCGCATCTTATTTCGCGATCACTATCGTGTTTCGACATGGTCGTGAGAAATTAATCGTAGTTAACCTACGCACTTATGCTGGTTACTTTATTGTTAGTTGAAACAAGACTACGGGGAACTTGAAGGGCCGTGACTCCGTCCAAACAAATTGTTCTTTCACCTGTGAGAATTTCGTCTGTATATGCAATAAAATATTACAAGGTCACAAGGTCGTGATGGCCTAGTGGGCAAAGAACCAACCTCTCGAGTATGAGGGCGCGGGTTCGATTCCAGGTCAGGCAAGTACCAATGCAACTTTTCTAAGTTTGTATGTACTTTCTAAGTATATCTTAGACACCAATGACTGTATTTCGGATGGCACGTTAAACTGTAGGTCCCGGCTGTCATTATACATCCTTGGCAGTCGTTACGGGTAGTCAGAAGCCAGTAAGTCTGACACCAGTCCAACCAAGGAGTATCGGGTTACCCGGGTAACTGGGTTGAGGAGGTCAGATAGGCAGTCGCTTCTTGTAAAGTACTCAGCTGAATCCGGTTAGACTGGAAGCCGACCCCAACATAGTTGGGAAAAGGCTCGGAGGATGATGATGCAATAAAATTACACGTGTCACCGTTTATTGCAACTAACACTTCTACTTGTCATTTTATTTCAGATTAGCATACTCTGTTGTGAAAACGTAACTAACTACTAGGCCATCGCTGATAGAAGAATTACCAGCTAATTCTTTATTTACTTACGTACGAAATATAGCTACAAAGATGTTTGGCTTTCGCATAAGTAAGCGGTCGATTAGTTACATCAGACATCAATGTCAATATTATTTTTATAAGTTAAAGAGTGTTTGTAACCAAACTTTAGATTTCATCATAGCAAAGATGAGTCGGTTACCGGATTATAACACCAATCTATTTAAACTTGACACTTCTATGACGTGACTGGCGCAGTGATTGAGTTGAAAATTAATGATTTATTAATCATATCGAGTTGTCCATAAAGTAAAAGATGATCAAAGACATTAAAAATGATTGACGTCGCATTATAACAGCCAAATAAACACGCACTTCCAATAAAAATAAATCTAACACCTATTGTAAGACAATTGAGTCATTATTTACGTTATTACCCGGAATCAAAAAATGTTTTTTTATTCATGTTCATGAATTCAGAAAGAATGACAGCAGACGGAAGAGCATGGAAGGAGAAAACATGCTGCGCCGATCCCAAATAAAATGGGGTAAGGAGCATGATCATCAATGATGATGATAATCTATTTGAAATCAATAGTATTCTGTATTAGTATTGTGACACAATTTCCCCATACATGACATAAAAATAGATATCCATTGTTATTTTTTTCCCTACCATGGATTATGTTTTTTTTCTAGATTGTGTGTTGTTTAATTAAAAACTTAATTCCTTGTAACACTAAGGAATCTTCCTGTATTTACAGTTGGAGAACTATTCGTTGTTTGTTTGTTTTTGCTTTGTATTACCAGTCATTGTTATTACCTATCGAGAAAGAATTTATTTCATTGGAATCCTATGTTCTGGAGACGTAACTGTTTACGTTATTGAATGTCACACATTTCTTATATCATTCAGTGTTTACTTTTCCGTAACATATTTCTTTGTACTGAAATCTGTTGGTATTTTTACCAGTCATAAACAATGTTCAATGAAACTTTATATAAATTGCCAAGATGTTGAAAAAATAATCTGATAAAAGCTATGTAGCAACTTACAAATAACCATTGTTTTTCCTGTGTACATGCATTGTTTAGATACATTATTTAGAACAACATACATCTTGCAAAAAGCCATTGCAAAATGCTGAATAGAATGTGAACTCCAACTATTGTGAACTTAGAGCATACAACCAATCGGAACCACCATAAGCACAAATCTAAGTCACGTATCACACTCATCTTTAACTAGGTACTGAAAAATTACATTCACACGAAAAGTTTATGAAATTACGTGTACCAAGCCAATGCAACAAGCAGCGTGTAGTTCCATAGAACGCACCTGTAAGGTCATTTTGTTTATGGTATGTTATGTTCATAGAAGTATGGACAGCGGTCTCGTAACTTTACCAGCAGGCAATTAAATGGAAATGACGATTTCTGTTAGTCAAATGCTCCAAGATTGTGACGGATGAATCCCAGTCAACAATGTCATTGTCGTTGACTTTGACCATTGTCATGGGGTGTGATTCGGAACAAAGGGTATGTACAAGCGTACTCATAACAGGTAAGTTAAGATATCTTGGTAGCTTAAGTATAAGACATTTCTTTTAAATATAAAGTAAAATACCTAGAAGTAGAAATTGTCTAAGTTATAAAAATATTTCCGTACAATACCGACTTGCTACGTTGACTATCTATAGGTATTAAAACCCATTTAATCAGTCCAGTTATTTAAAACTTAATTAACTATGCATTACCGATACCGATTACCTAATATCATTTGAATTCTCATGCATATTAATTGGAGATATTTGTTTCTTGTTTGGAGCACTTATTTATATTTTTCATCGGCAGTAGGTACCAGGTAGGTACTAGAATAGGAAAAAATACAAGTAAGTAAAAGTGGAAAAAAACAACTTAAAACATCTCCCAGAGTGACCCAATATTCCTGGATCTATTAGAAATTTAGCAGTTTATTTAATATTCAATTTAGAAATGTCGTGTTTCTTCGTGTTGTGGCTTATTCATTACTATTTCTATTTCGGAGAAGCAGCGCCACTCATTCTAAAATGCAGATTACTGAGAAGCCTGTAAATTTTGCGTTTGCTGGATACTTACTACATAAATTGCTTAATCCAGTTTTTATCCAAGTTCTAATTTAGTGTTTCCCACACGCTGTGAGCGGTGCGAGCAGACAATCCATTTGAAACAACCGTAAAGTCTAGCAGAATATTGAAGCCTCTAAAAAGAGACTGTGGCCGATTCATTAACTGCCTCTTTGCTTATTACGTGATTTGTTACGGACATCGTAATGGGATTTTTGTTTCTTAGACGTTTTTGTTTAGGGAAAAACAACCGTGTAACTAGACTTTATAGAACTGGTTTGAGAAGACAAGAACACAATTTTACTAATTTACGCAAATTGGCTTCGGTTATAGCGCTTGTGAATAAAAGTCAATTCTGACTTCCCGTTGTGGACTTGTGGTATTCTTGTCATAACTTTAAAAGAAAAAAAAAATATCTAACTCTGACAGAATAAATACGATATGTCTTATGAACGTTTATTAAACTGAAGTGATAACATTCATCTTTACAAGCATGTCTTATCTACACAACGCAAACATCAATACACTATATTAGTCTTTGAAACCCACAACAATTAAAATCGTTCATTTGCACCACTCGTGCGCTCGCATAATTACGAGCAAGCTCTTTGACTTATGTGCTATTTCATACCAAGTTAACTTCGAGGGCATATGCTCCGCATATCTCACACTATAATCACTAAAAATACAGACACAAATGAACTAAAATAATGTCACGTACGTAAACAGAAATGAGGCATCAGAAATGAGGTAATCCGTCAGAGAACCAAGGTCATCGACATAGCCCACCGAATCAGCAAGCTGAAGTGGCAGTGGGCTGGCCATATTAGCCGAAGAACCGATAACCGTTGGGGTAAACGAGTTCTAGAGTGGAGACCACGCCTCGGTAAACGTAGTGTAGGACGTCCTCAGGCACGGTGGAGTGATGACTTGCGCTAGACGGCTGGCAGGAGCTGGATGCGAGAAGCCGAAAATCGATCTCAGTGGCGGGCACTTGGAGAGGCCTATGTCCAGCAGTGGACTGCGATAGGCTGATGATGATGATGATGATGTACGTAAACAGGTTTAAAACAGCCTAAACACGTAACGTATAGCGATTAACTTAATGGAGGTCACACTTTATGATGTGTCTCTGACATCGTGCCTAGGGTTTTTGTTGAGATTCATCTTGTTTAGCAAATGTTTTGAGAAACGGCTTATTCTTATTTGTTGTGGAAACATCTCGGTATGTGACAGTCATTGATAGTTTACTTAGCAATATGATTAACGTCTGCCATACAAATGCAACAGTACAACAATGAAGCAGGTGATGTCAATTACCAGGCATCCAGAATTGACGGAAGTTCATTATTATACTTTCTACCTACTGATATTTTTAAATTGCGTCATCCTTTGCAAATCCCAATTTTAAAGTTCCGTTTGTAATATATTCCACTGATAAAGAAAACCATTATGTAAATACCGCAATTTTCGATATTGACATCTTATCCGATTGCGTTGTCAATTTTGGTAGGTTTCTTGTAGAATTTTCTAAGCCGCTCAACAATAGGATTTTTGAGAGATATTTTACAGTTACGCACAGGCACACCACAAATACTGCAACATTCCATCTAACTAGACACACTTTTGTTGCGTGCTGCTTACATATCAATACTACAACATAATGAAGGGAAGGCTCAAAAATATTACCTATAAGAGGACCCTTGATTATAAAACGATCAAAAACCCGTCATAAAGCACCGTTCTTATAATCATTACATCTGATATAAGAGCCGATTAGTCCTAAAATTGAAGCATCGTGTTATACTGCGGAAGAGCCCGCAATCCACGAGGCGTTAACGTAATCGACGCACGCGATGTTCAGCGTAAAAACGTCAGTTCAATGAATTGACATAAAGACGTACGTTGACGTATCTAAACATTATTGTAATCGTTACTATCTACCTATTACAGCTGATTAAAGTACTGTTGATAACTTCGTAGATCATAGTTAAGTAGTATTAAATGTATCACATTTATTCTCCAGTATCTATTGCAGTAACAAAATAATCTGTGCAAGCAACCAATCGTGACGACTATTGTAAGGGCTAAAACGATTAAGCAATACAATGAGAACGAAATGAAAGAAAAATATACTATAGACAAGTAATTGCAATGATGACTGAAATTTTTAATAAAGCGAATGCTTGCCTAACAGATCATAGTAAATCTTTTTTAAAAACATTTGCTCATTAAAGAGAACTTATTATTAGTAGGCAAAGCCGCGGGCTATACTAGTCTGCCACCAACCAGTTGACCGTGACCACAAAATTCGTACCGAATCTGACCCAATGAAACTTTCTTTTTGTCAATTTACGCTACTATTGTATAATAGAGAAATACCTACCTAAGTTATTGCCTTTTTTGTTAAATAATAGTTACTTTATTTCAGCTAGGCTGAATCGAAACATTTTTTATGACTATGATTACAACTGCGAATCTTTTTATCGGTTTTAAGCTACTCTATGGAAGCATTGCACACCCATGAATCTGGGAACTGATATTTCTGACTCGAGATTTATAAGTCGATGAATATCGAAACTAACAACTATCGTATGATTAAAATCTTTAGAATTCTTAGGTAGGTAATTTGACATTAAAATTTTAGATAAGGAAATAGCCCTTAACCAGTTGGTTGGTAATTTTATAATGGTTGAGCAATCATCGTGCAATTTGCAGCTACCTACGATGTCTTGCCACTTGGCAGTCGACGTCTGACTACTTTTCGCTATTTACTACTTACACAATAACCCTATTTTGTTGTTGATATGCGTGACTTCTAACTTTAGAGTAACTGGCATAATCCTACCAGTTGCTATGAGCTATACCTATAAGTAGCTATCAAAGAAATTATGGTTAGCTCTTTAAGCGATTAGTCTCAACACAGAAACAAAAGAATGAACGTTGTATCGTCACGTGTCAAGTACGAGACGAACTAATCATAAAAACAAAAGAAGAAAATAGCTACTAATACAATAATCACATTTTATTTAACTTCACAATGTCCGGTATTGCTAGGTTTTTTAGCAAACATACCTACACGCGCTCTTAGAAACCGCGTAACAAACGGGTGTGACAAAACCCTTGCAGTTCGCACATTGTCGCTCATTGTTAAATCAAACACCTGCCAGCTAATTGTGTAAGTACTATCGTAATCGCTTTCGTCTGACTTTTAACGTGTAGTTCGACAACTTTGCCTAGAATACGAGTTTGGTCCGTTTGACTGTTTGCTAAATCTGGACAGATACAAATGGAAGACATTTATCATTTTTCTGCAGAAAGATAAGATATTACAAAATCCTTATTCTTCGTGTCGGTTTAACACACTTAATGTAAGAGAACATTTTTGAAGAATTCATGTCAAACGGTTACTTGGAAAACTACCTGAAAGAAAATCCATAAAATCGAGTAGCCTTTAAAAATAAAAACGAAATGTATACTTACTTACTTATATAAAAGCAACTGAATATAAATCCGTATTCAAATAAGTGCAGCGCCTGCCAGATGGAGCGTTAATTAAAATCAATCATGCATCAACAAAAACAAGAATTAATATATTACGTCAGGAAAACGTATACTTTAATATTTATTTATTATTTAATAAAAGCTGTTTATATAGCAACCTCCAGTGAAATGAAATTATAGGGTTCCTTCTATCTGGCAGAATTTTATTTGGCCGAATTTTATTTGGCATAACACACTTGGCATAATTTTATTTCAACGAATGTTTTTAAGGCATAAAAAATATTTAGTAATTATTGTTTCACCGAATATTTATATGCCCGAATTTACAGTTGCATACTTTTAAGATGGCAGAATTTTATTTCGCATAATTGCTTTTGGCATAGCTAGAGTTTCGCATTATTTCGTTTAGTTAGTATAATGTATATTTTGAGAAACTATTATTTGACATAATTCTCGTTTGGCGTACTATCAAGATGGTAGAATTTTATTTAGATTCAATTTATTTAGCAAATTGCCATTTATAACCTTCAATTAAAAAACATTGAATTAAAAATTGAAGCTAGTAACGAAAACGAATCGCTGCAAAACCGACTCCACGTAGTCTTGTTTGCCCTACCCCTAGAGTGCAATTCAAAACCGCGTAGGCGCGGAGGGGCGAGGCGGCCTGCGAGCTGAGGCGCAGGTAGTTTTAACGCTCGCCGACGCGGTTGAGGCTGGCCGGCTCTGCCGGCCAGTAAGCCGAAGCTGCAGTGGTGAGCGTGAAAACCATCTGCGACGATATGCTCGCATGGGACCGCCGGAGCCACGCAGCGCCGGAGCCGTGACAGAAGCCATGCTTGCTGCATGTTGCAGGCCTGCTTACATGCTGTATGCCTGCTTGCATGCTTGCTTTTATGCCTGCTTGCATGCTTCCATGCTTCAGGCTTGTTTGCATGCTTCTTACAGGAAAATAAAAATTCCAAAACTATGCCAAAAGATGATTCTGACTATAAACATTCTGAAATATGATAGTTCTGCCTTTTAATGACTACTTATATGAAATGTGTGCCAAAAGGAAATACTGACAGGCAACTTTCTGCGAAATGATGTTTCTACTATTTAAGTATTATGAATATGAAATTTATGCCTAAAGATGATTCTGCTTGCCAAAATTATGCGTTTTTAATGTATGCTAAATGAGTGTATGCCACACGATTTTCTGCGAAATGAAGATTATGCCAACTGTTGGTATGCAAAATAAGATTATGACATAAAAAGTTCTGCCATAAAAGGGGGACCCGAAATTATAGTCATCTTGCAGACAGTGTGTCAATCAGCCGGAAAAATCTTGAAAGCACTTACAACTAGTTACAACTACGTACTACGTTGGAAAACCATCGTTAATCTTTACAGATGATCATACGTAACATTTTCCTAAGATCAAGATATCTTAAATTAGGCATAGAAATAAATGAGTCCTAACTTAAATTGTTAGCAACAGACGAAAGAGTATTTATTGATGTACCCAGTTCATGGCATCATACTTGAAACAAGATACCATTAAACATTGATGACTGTAATGCCGTTGGCAGTCAATGAGTAACATGAGCTGTTGACTCGAACACGATCTTTTGAAGCGAAGAGTTCATTAACAACAAGTTATTGTTAATTTTCGTTGAAGTTTATGCAAAGAGGTTGTCATTTGCACCATGGAGAAGACACTCACAAGTTATGCTAATGGTTTCCATGGAAACCAGAAATTTGTATTTTGTAGTAATTTGTGATATCGAAATGATGTACACAAGCCGGTATTTACTGAACAAATCAGTGGCATACACTGTTCATCAGCTGTGACAGAACAAATAATGAACAGCAGGTTTATAACAACATGTCGAAAACTACATACTGGAAAAAAACCCAAGCCTTGTTTAACATTGAGCGAAATTAAACGTTACCTCAAATACACCCACATCCGGTAGCTGAGCGCCAACGATCAAGTGTAATTATGCCCTTACATGGCCTTATGCGCGAATAGTGTCAAGCTTACCTCGTTTGTAATAATAAACTCTACAAAACAAAATAACACTTTTTTACATGTTCCAATTCAGAAACCAGGAATAATCGGACTTACTAGATAATTAAAACCTCTTTTCTCCTCCTCAATGTAGCTTGTCATCCGATACTAAGTGGCCAGCTACCAAGGAGGTCTAATTGTACCATAGACACCACAATTTTCTCAGCGGAAATAGAACATGAAAAAAATAGACAGTTTTCTTTGCAACCCCATTATTACCGCTTTGTCATTATGCACAGTTAATGATACATACAGAGTGATTAGGGATTCATTTGTTTTGTCACGTTTGACGAGCTTGTGTGTTGTTAAGATATTTGAAATGGGAATTTAAAAATGTTGCTTTTATAGCTAAGTAGGTACAGTCAATTATTTTAATGTATTAACTTCGAATTAGCTTTGTAACTTAAAACTCTCAAATTGATAGTCTGATTTAACAATTCAGGCTTAGGGTATTATGTTTCAGATTTTACAGTATAACCTTTTTTTTCAAAACAATCTCTCCCACTCATAAAATTTCTCTTGAATTGTGGGTGCCTTCACAAACCCACATCTCACAAGCATCAAGCACTATGTTAATGTCCTGTTTCAGCATAGTAACAACATTTGAAAAAAAAATCGCCAAAATAGGGACATGAAACACTAATTAGGAGCATAATGAAAGAAAATCCCAATAATTAGAACAATCAAAATGTATCGAACGATCGTGAAATTGCTAGTAATGCAACAATTTGTAAACAACAAGCTATCGTGTTTATAAGTGCGCCAGAGTGCCATTGTAACCAGCTATATGCTTTTCATTACGCAATGGCATTACTGAAACAAACCAAGCTAGCTTATAAACTAAAACCAATTATTCTTACGGTATTATACGTCGGAATAGTCGGCCGATGAAATTGCAATGCATTAATGAATTTTTAATTCGTTTCAATCGAAAAACCGTTTAGTTCGTTTGATAATTTCTTACATGTAGATATATGTAGGTATACTCACAGTATATATTCATGCATAGTCCGATTCATATGCCGCAAACTGTCGATAAAGTTATCAAAATTCAATTATATGTTTATTGTCGAATGCGATTTATTATTATTATTAAATTGAATTTGTTAAGTTACAAATTCTAATATCATGCTCCATTATATGCAACATGATATTGTTGTGTGTGACGAAACTCCATATTTCTATTGTATTATGGGTAATACTGCGTATTATGAATATTATATAACTAGCTTCTGCCAGCGGTTTCACCCGCATCCCGTGGGAACTACTTCCCGTACCGGAATAAAAAGTAGCCTATAGCCTTCCTCGATAAATGGGTTATTTTTCAAATCGGACCAGTAGTTCCTGAGATTAGCGCGTTCAAACAAACAAACAAACTCTTCAGCTTTATAATATTAGTATAGATAATGGCGTCCACGGCCGATTTCGGCCACGGCGGCTGTTCTCATTTAAGGAGATCAGCCAGCTGCGCAGGACATATTATAATGCACAAGCATTTGCGCAGACACAGGTGCACTCCCTATTCCTTCACTCTCATAACCCGATGGGACGGCAATCCGACACGACCGGAAAGAGATCAGGCGCAGGACCGACATTTACGTGCTCTCCGATGCACGGGTGAATCAATAACCAACTTCCAGACTACGGGCTGCTTTGTGAAAGTTTAAGAAAACTCACATAGCGATTTCGGCCCGACCCGGGAATCGAACCCGAGACCTCGAGCACAGCAGCCGCGCTTGCGACCACTAGACCAACGAGGCAGTCTAGTATAGATACTGTATCCTTATAAGGCTCTAGACAGACGGACTGCATTTCGACTCCAATCCAACTGCAATTTGCAGTTCAAGGGCAGTTCGAATGCAGTTGACACGACTGCAATAGAACTGCAAATCAAACGCGCAGTCCGATTGCAGTTGGGATGCAGTCGGCGTGCAGTCGTGTTCTGAAGTTGATCCACAGCTGAATGTATTTTTCAAGACACCAAGGAGGAGCTCGTTATAGATGCCACTGCTGCACATCTTGCGTTTGCTTAGCCACGCAATAAGCACTCTAGGAACCCTTTACTTTATAAATATCTAAATACTTAAAATGTAGCATCAATATAGGTACAGCAACAGAAAATTAACTTAAAATTTACTTTCAAGAAAAATCTTTATAGGTACTTACAGCAAGCGATGAGTTTATGTAATATAGGTAAGTTACTTCAATAGCTTAAGAAAATACCATGAGAAAAATAAATCTATGAAGATGATAAGTCAGTAAAGACAATGTATTTTCCCATCGTTCAAAATGCACCTTGTAACCTATTGAATTGGTTATTGACACACTTTACTATAAACATAATAGGTATGGGGGTTTTCTTTGTAAGTGGTGGATCTCTTAATGATTTCTGAAACTATAACTGGACACAAATATTTTCAGCAAAGGGAGGCATTTGTGGCCCTGTATGACTTAGCTTTCCCACTTCCCGTGGTAACTACTTCACTCACCGTATAATAATCTAGCTTTTATCCTTACTAAATAAATGGTATATCTAACCCGAAATATTTTTTCGTATCGGTAGACCCTGAGATTAACGCGAACTAGCAAACGAAAAAATTCTTCAGCCTTATAATATATGTAGGTATACAGTTTTTACTATGTAGGTTTTGACTGTACAAGGAACACTGTTATACTTCAAAATACGCCTTTATTTTGCTGCAACGACTTTTAACTATGAACACAATGTATTTCTTTAATTTTGTGAAAATGCTCTAGCACATGCACTTGTATACCAAACTGCTTCAGGGGTGCCAGATATGCATACCCTAATTCAAAACAAAATAGGTTCAGCTTATGAAATCGGTATCCTTCTGTTAAAAGGAAGGATTTTAAAATGTCTTATTATGAACAAGATTTAAAAACATAACCCTTCTTGTTAATCGGGTAAAAAGTGAGTTTTATTTTAAAAACAATGTCGAATTTGAACAGGTTCTGTTTAATTGAGCTATTTCCTGTTCCTCACTGTAAGGCCAGACCATAGGCCAGACATATAAAATTATTTCTTTTGAGATCCCCTAACTCTACAATATTTATGGTAGTCATTTTAGATCTCCTGTGGTGATCAGGACAAAATATAGACTTTGAAATAGACATCTACTTATTGACGAAGAAGTAGGTCAGTGTGCAAAAGCCAATTATTACTATCCTATGTTCAGAGAAAATGAGAAAAATGCTGTGGAAAATGGACAAACTGAAAGATATAATATAAGAAATCAATAATAATATAAATCGTTATTCTGTTATGAGTCCCCAAGAAGATAACACCGATAAAAAACTAAAAAAAACCCCGGTCACTTTTCAGGAAACAAACATATGGATATTGTTCTCTCGAATGCTTTTTTCATAGCTTGATCCTGGACAGCTTAATCGTCAAAGGTTTGTAAAACTTAATCTATCTCCATCAAACTTCAGTTTTCCAATGGAAAATACCTAACCGGACTTTTCTATAAGAGTTGCCTTCCTAAATACCTGGTATTTATAGTAAGTATTAAGTTATATTACACTTGTTGATATGCAAATAAATGAATAAATATTATTAGTACCTACGTATCTGTCTTGACTAAAGTACATTGCATTTAGATATAAAACCAGTGTCTACATGGGTATTAAATTCGAACAGGTTATTTGTGTTACATTATTTTGCAATTTGATTCGCTCAATGTTATTAGATTGTCCACACGCAAGTTCTGCGAAAAGTAGTTCTGTTTTTCCATAGTGCAAAAAAACCGGAACACTTTATTATACAAAAAAGTTTTGATACCTCTTTTTTCAGTTTAGAAATACACAAATACTGACTTTGTTTTAAGCAAAATGATAGTAAAATATTCACACGATTCATGAGATTGATCTTTGCGAACAATTTTGCAATCAACACAGCTTTTTATTAGATCTTAGTGCAACATACCTTCTTAAGTCGAAAGATGCGAGTAAGGAATGTAGACCACTAAACTGGCTAGTTGCGAAATCTAAAAAGATTAGAACGATCTGTCAGATCAGTACTCTTGCAAATATTAGTTTATTTCTTAATGGTCTGCTGTCGTTATTAATTTCATTTTATTGTACAGATACCTATAATATATTTTTAAGCATTTTGGCATTCTATTTTTAAAGTTTATTTCGAGGGCTTTATCAACTTATTAATCAACATAAACTCCGTGTTAGTAATCAAAGGTTTGCTAACTTTGATAAGTAATGGATTGACGATTTTAACTGCATATTAGGTTATTTACTACACTGATACCTCTAATGCATGATTTCTTTAAGGCATTTGTACTACAAAACTTAGGCCAGAATTTAAGAGGGGCAACAAATAACATCTACGAATATGTTGTAAAAGATTCTAAACAATTAACATTTGCGTAAAGTAATTTAATAAGTACTTTGTGTCAATAACACTAAATGGCGTAATTATAAGTCTTTTAAAAGTTGGTTCAGGTTCAAGTTAGTTGTAACGAAAATATCTGTTTTTGTGGCCGCGGTATTAAGTCTTATTAATAAATTTAAGAACAGCTGATAAAATACGAGTGGATACTATCAAAAGTAAACACAAACTGTGTGATTTATTAGTACTTTTTAAATGCCACATAACTGGCTGGTTTTAGTAGTAACCTTACTTATACATAGAGAATAGAATATTATGAAACTTTTGCGCGGGAACTATACGTGCTATTGATAGATAAATATCAGGAGGAAAACAGGTTTAATAAATTATTCTAATTGTCAATGGTTTGCTATTTTTATAAAACAGTACATAGACTAATTAGGTTTGTACAGGAATTTGTCGTTAGTTGAATAACTAACGACAAATTCGATTGTTTTAATTCCTTACATAGGTTAAAAACTTCATTTGAATTACTGGTTACTCAAACAAAAGTCCGTTAGTAGCGTCCCATCGATAAATAGCAGATAATATCTGACCTGCAACGATCCTACAATTAATTATTTAGTGTAATTTGTGTGAATGCTGTCCGGACAATGACCTAGTCGAAGTTTAAACCCACGAGCGAAGTTTAAACCCACGAGCGAAGTTTTCAGAGAACTTACAATTTATCAGTTATACTTTTACTGTATTTGATGGGCTTATTCAATGAAGAAATTAAGTGGTACATAGTCTTCGTAAAATATATTCCGTACTTTTTTTAGATGTAATTTTTAAAACAGGGCAAGAAGAAGATTTTTTATTATTGTTTCATTTTAGATTTAGTCACGGAAGATTTTGTTTTAACTTATATCGTAAATAGGATATCAATGGAAAAATATAATTATCTGCAGACGGTCGGAATTAAGTAATGCACGTGCCTACATTATCAATACAATAGAATGAAATATCTCGTGCATAGATAGGTATATATAGGTACGTAAGTTTATTTAAGTAACAAATAAATAGCTACATATTGATTGTAGAATACTCTATGCGATTTATTTTTGCTAAAATCGATTTATAAAATGCTTTTACTGTTTGAAATGCCGTAAAATTGTTTTATAATGTTTTCAATTTATTTTAATTTAGGCGCTACACCGGTAATAATACCAAAGCAAACTCAGAAAAACGTGTAAAAATACACAAGAATGGTGACATTTTTTACTTTTAAGAACCATAATAATTTCTGGAGTTTTCATCTGGGTACCTACTTTTCAAAGGATTTTCCTTTGAAATCAAGTTATAACTAAGTTATTACTTCGATTGTGAGTTGTCAACATTTTCCGTGTTTCAGTATTATTGTACCTGGCACTTTTTCTGAACAATACATATTTTAACAGTTTGCACATACCTGATATGGATGACCGGCCGGCAACGCACGTTGGCGTTTCCTAATCAAAACAAATGACAGCTGAGTGAATTATCGAATTAAGCTGAGAGATAACAGCTGTGTATACGTAAAGTTCCTTTATATATTTTAATACAACACTTCCACGGTACAGTCTGCGATAATAAACTGGTTACGATTTTTTAAAAGTTTTTCTAAGTTAACGTAATCGTTTACGCGGCACGCGAGAGGAAAGGCGCGCGGTCCGTGTAGCTTCACTGTTATTACTGAGTAAAAACGTATTTTGCTTCGTTCCGACGTATACCACTACGTTGAGCGGAGACGTATTCACACAGCACTATCGAGGGGCTATCGTATTATCCTTGCTCCAGGATTTCCTACGTAATGCACTAGTAGTCAAGGTCTAAAATATTTCATCCAGTGTAAGCGCCTACGGAAGTCCTAAATCGGTTCCTATTGGTGACAAAATAGTAAATAAAAGGTACATAAGTGATTCTGTGAACTTAATTGAGAAATGACCCTTATGATCTTTGATTTGGTTTTATTTGATTGCGGACAAATTAAAGTGTTTGGATAATTAGATTGTAGCCGTTAGTAATTAAGTTGTATAACTTGTTTTTACTGAACCATCCCTGTAAGAAAATGTGTATCTAATGAATTATTTTTTTATTTTTTTATATTATTTTATTGCATACTACGTAGTTGTTTGTATGTGTGTATAAATATGTTCATTACTGAATAAAAACATATTAAAAAAATAGGTGTGCTTTGTTAGTTTAGTGATGTCGTGGTGGCCTAGTGGGTAAAGGACCAACCTCTCAAGTATGAGGGCGCAGGTTCGATCCCAGGTCAGGCAAGTACCAATGCAACTTTTCTAAGTTTGTATGTACTTTCTAAGTATATCTTAGACACCATTGACTGTGTTTCGGTTGGCACGTTAAACTGTAGGTCCCGGCTGTCATTGAACATCCTTGGCAGTCGTTACGGGTAGTCAGAAGCCAGTAAGTCTGACACCAGTCTAACCAAGGGGTATCGGGTTGCCCGGGTAACTGGGTTGAGGAGGTCAGATAGGCAGTCGCTTCTTGTAAAGCACTGGTACTCAGCTGAATCCGGTTAGACTGGAAGCCGACCCCAACATAGTTGGGAAAAAGGCTCGGAGGATGAGGATGATGATGTTAGTTTAGTGATCAGATGTGAGATAATTAAGTCTAAGTTGAGCTGTGGGGGTTAGATAAATAAGAACTTTTATACCAAGAGAAAAAGATGATTGTTTATTTTATTATTAGGTACCTACTAGCTACTCGAATTTAATTTAGTTTTTTTTCATTCTCTCTCTCTCTCTCTCTCTCTTTTATAGCCTTTTGTTTATCGTCCCACTACTGGGCTCAGGCCTCCTCTCATACAGAGAAGGATTGAGCATTAATCACCACGCTTGCTCAATGCGGGTTGGTGAATTCAGACTTTATAGTCCAGGTTTCCTCAAGATGTTTTCCTTCACCTTTTTACCAGCCATTGGTGTCTAAGATTACTTAGAAAGTTTTTTTCATTACCTACCTTTTTATCAGTAATCTAGAAAACCTACAGACTCGATGATGATTTATTTGTTTAATTTGCTCTACCTACATTATATTTTAAAATAAACTAAATCTATATTTACATAAATATTTGTTTGTTTGATTGAACATACTAATCTGAAGAACTACTAGTCCGACTTGAAAAATGAAAAGTTATTACAATGTGTCCTCCTTCCTAATTTTTATCCGGACACATAAAATCCTCAATATCTGAAAGGTTCCTCACTTCTCAATGCGTATCACAGTTTGATTCCTGGATCGGGCTGTTTTGGTAGGGACTTACCTATTTTTTATGTGAGTTTTCACGGTAGTCATGTTTCTGTAACGTAAAGCTTGATGATGATTTTTTATTATTAATAAAAATGGGTCTACTATAAATCTTCGTCATGTGCATAGATTTTTCTATGGTTATGGGTCCTATATATGCTATGCAATAGGTGAATAATCTAAAGATAAAAGATGGATGAATGTTTTATTAATATTAAGAAAGTAAAGTAGGTACATATGTACTTATGTACGTAGTTAGGTAGGTACTCTAGGTATCTACCTTCTATATGGATGGTGGATGAATCTTGAGGCAGGTAGGTAGGAGTACCTACATACGTCAATGACCTACAAAGAGATGTCAGGTACCTATAGAATTTAATAACCAAAAGACCTATTTAGGAATGTCTGCACACCCACAATAAATGTGTTAAATACATGTTACATTGCATAAAATATTACAGTCTGATCATTTTCCCGCCTACTTATTGTCATAGTGATTATAGAAAGAGGTTTAATGCTCTGTGCTTTCCGTCATAGAGCACACCTTCACTTTCCGCGGGTGACGCACGAGGGGATTTTTTGAACAAATGTCTCCTTTATTTGATTTGCTACAAAACACCCCCAGTTATTGATCTTAATCTTCAACTTTGGGGGCTGACTAATCTACTTATACTTAATATTATAAAGAGGAAAACTTTGTTTGTTTGGTTGTAATGGATAAGCTCAAAAACTACTTGACCGATTTTAAATATTCTTTCACCACTAGAAAGCTATATTATCTGCGAATAACATAGGCTATATTTTATCCCGGTGCGGGCAGTAGCTCCCACGGCATGCGGGTGAAACCGCGGGAAAACGGCTATATAGGGAAGCGGACATGAGTAGTCAAAATTCTATGTAGGTACCTAAGTATGTACTTATCTAAAAAGACTGCTTAATTATTTTTAAAACTAACGCATTAGGTATAGTTCCCGGCACGTAACTTGGCAAGAATCGTGAGATGAAAACAGGTCCTATTTTTTTCAAGCATACTTAATCGCCAATAAATGATGTCAATAACCATAGAATAATGCACAAGCAATAACAGGGACCACTTTTTTGTATAATTTAGTGCACTATGAGCGAGCTCACACTTATTAAAGGTCCCAAATCCTTGCCAAGTTATATGCCGGCTACTATACAGTCAGGGTTGGTACCTAGTGTAGGTACTATTCTTTTTTTAATACAAACTATATACTTACTTAGGATCTACGTAAACGCGTGTAACCCGTTAGTTAGGTAAGTTAGTTAAGTATAGGTTAGTATCGGAGGTACCCTATTCCTGAGGTACCTACCCGTGAACCATTTTGATCGGGTTCCTCCGGATCGTGTACTACGGGGATCAGGTAGCTCCGGCGCAAACCTAAAAGCATTTTCAGTCTAAACGCACCATTGTTTATTTGACACAGTGTCCAAAGTATGTATAACTCTAACCATTGCCTTAAATTAGGGCTGCCATTTCGAATTTCGCCAAACCCGGACAAACATTTAAAAAAACCCGGACATTTGGCGTAAATAGCATTTTTTCCCCGGACGAGTCCATTTAAAAAAAAACAAAACAAGATCTAATTTTTAATATCACCATATACTTAAGTTCAATGAGGTTCTTCCTTACATGAAAAGTCAGGGCCGTCTCTAGCCCATGTACCTAGTAGAAGCATTGAAAGATTGTGACTTAATGTATTTCAAATGTCATAAATAAGAAAGCTCATATGGAAACTAGGAGTTATCTTCTTGTTTGTAATAGGACTTTAAAACGGCGCTACCTTTTTGATAGGTTAGACAAAAAAATGTTGAAAATACAAAAAAAAAATGAGTTTTGGGACACTTCGACGTCGGCAGCAAATGCTTGTCTATTTGTAATTTTAAAAGGTTAAACTTCCATACAAGGCAAGCAATCTCATGTATATTATGTTTTCAACTCGTAGTTGATGAAGGCGAGGCAGGCTAGGAATTGGCTTGGTTGGTGGATTTAACGATTCTTATTGAAAAACCTGTTTGACTTCTTATCCTCTCAAATCGAGTGATCGTCCTCTGAAATCTGCTGGCCCTAGGCCTGTATGGCGGTGGCGTGGGCGCTCTGCGGCGCCTCTGAGCCCGCGGCGCCCGGGTTATTCGCATACCCTGCACCATAAGTTAAGACGGCCCTGTGAAAAATGTCCGGGTTTTCCCCGGACACTTCTTGAAACCCCGCCCGGACGGTCCCCGAACGGCCTCCAAAAGAGGACAAATCCGGGGAAACCCGGACGGATGGCAGCACTACCTTAAATGTATTTTGCAACACTGAAATCTGAAAACACGAAAGTAAACAACGTTAATTTCCAACGCATGAATAATAAGTAGGTAAGTACCTAATTATGAATGTACTTACAATTAGGAATTACATACTCAATCATTTTTACTTCCGAATCGAAAATAGCTTTTCACGCCGCTTGAGCCGCACGCGCATGTAGGTACTGAAATACTTCTCTATGAACCTAACTACCTCTTATAAATATCTTGAACTTTCACACACGTACTAAGTTGTTGGTTACCCACTAACAAATTATAGGAAGGAAAAAATATAAACAGGCGTTGGTGTTGCTTACGCGACCTACTTTCCAAAGACGCAAAATTTTCTTCTTTGCGGTTTCCGGAATCTCTATCCAGAAATATCTGCATTATATACTTACTACAGGTAAGATTGGATTAGGGCGAATAATATTATTTCTTTTGAACCTCACCCTTCGCACTATCATCTTTATTTAAAGAATGTTTGCAACGTGTTGGTAGGTAGGTACTTAACTCTTTTTCTTATATTCTTTACAAAACCTTACACACTTGCCCACGTCGAATGGTCTGAATCAGAAGATTCCCAGAAATTCTAAAAGAATTAAGAAGAAATCGTCATCTAAAGTGTGAATAAAGCACTGAGTATGCGATGCTATGCTATGCATATGTATGTATGAAGGGTGTAAAGGAAATGATGATAAGGTAAATTATCGCATTTTTTCTATATTAATGGCATTCTATGTACCTATGTAGGAGTTATTATTTATTACAGCTGTCCTAATACCACGCCGAAGAACTATCTTAAAATCGTGAGAGAGATCTAGAGCGTCGTGAGGCGATCAACATGCTTGTAACACAGACATATTTACTTAATGTATTTACCATATTATTATTTCTATCTAAACAATACATGTCAGTTCAACCATGGATATAATGATATAACAAAAATATATGATCGGCAAAAAAACTGTTTGAAATCAAACTAAAAAAAATTGGCAGCATAGAAATAAAATTACAACGTTATTATCCGACTGCCATGAAGGCTCATGAAATCTAGACACACGGCAGTGTGTCCGCCAAGTTCGAGCAAAAAAAGCGACACACCGGCCGTGGGTTATATTACACGAACCATTTCGGGCCAAATTCGACCCCCCTGTAACTCAAAATCTATTTTATTTACGCATATCAAATTTCTAGTATCTGTTGAGACCCCCTCACTTATCTAAAATACAAAATTTCATTAAAATACCTATTGTAGGTCTTGAGATATTGACGTCAGAAAATCGCTATTTTTACTATACACTGATTCACTGATTCACTCATTCACTGACTCACTCATCAAAAACCTAGACCACTTCCAATGGTCGTATTGACTTGAAATTTGGCATGGAGGTAGGTCTTTATGTCAAGGTAAAGGAAAAAATCTGAAAATGGCCAAGTGTGAGTCGGTTTCAAAATAATGAAGGTGTTTTATACCAGGTGTAAATTTATACCCCTAAGGAACTAAAGCGACCTAAATTTATCTATATTTATATAATATATCTTCGAATGGTACAAAGGTTTGTATTTAGTCAAAGTAAAGTAAAAATCTGAAAACGGCCAAGTGTGTCACTTTCGAAAATAACGAATGTGTAACTTTGATCCACGAACATAATATATGATAACATGTCATGTCAGTCAATTGGTAAATCTAGTCCATTTAGTTAATCTAGTAAAAAAAAAAAAAGTCATGGTGGCCTACTGGGTAAAGGACCAACCTCTCAAATACAAGGGCGCGGGTTCGATCCCAGGTCAGGCAAGTACTAATGCAACTTTTCTAAGTTTGTATGTACTTTCTAAGTATATCTTAGACACCATTGGCTGTGTTTTGGATGGCACGTTAAACTGTAGGTCCCGGCTGTCATTGAACATCCTTGGCAGTCGTTACGGGTAGTTAGAAGCCAGTAAGTCTGACACCAGTCTAACCAAGGGGTATCGGGTTGCCCGGGTAACTGGGTTGAGGAGGTCAGATAGGCAGTCGCTTCTTGTAAAGCACTGGTACTCAGCTGAATCCGGTTAGACTGGAAGCCGACCCCAACATTGTTGGGAAATAGGCTCGGAGGATGATTAGTTAATCTAGTTCATTTCTTTGTAAGAAACATAGTGCATATTAAAAAATCTAAAAGATAGTATAAATGAGACATTTCTTCATAACTTCATCATAAGAAAAAAATAAAATAAACAACCTTACAAAAATAAATGAAATCCCACCCAAAACAAAAATGTGAAAGACTGCCAAGTTCGATAATATGGGAATGCTTCGCCTATAAAAGAAGTGAGATCTAAATAAGTACCAAGTTCCATACACATACCTCAGTTAAAAATAGTTACTTTTTAATGATGTTACTTGGCAAGTTTTAATAGAAAATTAAATACTTGATTCATTGCGTTTAGTAGGTTTATAACAAGGTGTATGAAAACTTGCCAAGTGACATCATTAAAAAGTAACTATTTTTAACTGAGGTATGTGTATGGAACTTGGTACTTATTTAGATCTCACTTCTTTTATAGGCGAAGCATTCCCATATTATCGAACTTGGCAGTCTTTCACATTTTTGTTTTGGGTGGGATACCTTTTTATATTACTAATAATGAACGTAGATTTTCTGAACGCATTGTTCATTGTTCCAATCTGATTATGTTGCCAGAACTGCGAGACGTATATTTGGTTATAACGCCATCTATCGAAAAGTATTTGCTAGTAGGAATAATACTGAATTAAATATTATATTTTCATAAATTTAATCGCATTTCTGCAGTTCTTGAATAATCCTAATGCTGAGACAGTACCGGTATCGACGTAGTGGGCGAAAGTATTAAGATACACCGCATTTCTTTGTTTCAAAATAATTTCCCGCATTCGTTAATTACTTTATGCTTACGTTGGCACCACTGTGACCGTGACAAAACTTTCGTTCGTTCGTTGATGTGCAAGATGGAAATGTGTGTTTCGTCGCAAACTTTTATTTCAAATTGATCAAAAGTATATTTAATTGATTTCACTGGTGATTGACAATTTGTTTTTTTCTATTCCATAACGAGATAAATGTTTTAAACAAACAAATCTAGCATAAGAGACCGTCGAACAAAATGTTTTTGTGTGCTAAGTTTCATAATGGCGGCCCGTCGCGTCCCCCGCGCCTCCATTTCGATGACAGTCAAATTATGACAATGCCGATACGTAAAGTTTAGAAAATGTTGTGTATTTGTAAATAATTTAGCAAAAGTTTAATAATTACGGTTAGAAAAGGACTAAATATGAATCAAGAACACCACAATATGAACACGGGTGGTGGCCAGCCTCCGGGAAGTTCTGAGGTGCGAGTGGTTTGATAGTTTTTATCGTTGTTTTTTTTCTAGTTGGGATACTAATTGTGCTTAATTGCAGTCACAGGCACAAAGAGTTCAGGCCTCACAGCAGCAACAGCAAAATAACTTGCCTGCCACGACATCCGCCACTGATTTACGAGTGAACTCAGCTGCAGTGAACGTCGCTTTGTCTAGTGTCGCGAAATATTGGGTGTTTACGAATTTATTCCCTGGACCTATCCCGCAAGTGTCTGTGTATGGATTACCAGCTGGTGCCAGGATTGAAAATGGGAAACCTGTCCAAGTAAGAATTGTGTTATTTATTAAAAATTTGTGAATATCTAAACAACAAAAAATGCTGCTGGTTAGGTGACTGCTAAAGGTCATAGTGTCATCATGGGATCACTGCATGAGAAATAGTACAAAAAAATGCCAGTACCTTATTGAAAGGCTGAGCATATCTGTCTGGCAAAGCTAATTTATGCAAATTGTCTTGTTGACTTAGTTGAATCACTATTTATTTTGGCCTCCTACAAGTTCTGTACGGCTTGGACTAATGGTTATAGTTGCTGAGACTACCTATATATAGCACCATTAATATTTTTATACTATATATTTATATTTATGTAAAATAGTAAATTAGTGAAAACTGTTACCTACACAATAAGACTGGATTGTTGTGTCCATATAAACAGCTCTAGATTTGAATACTGAAGTCCATAATGCTAGTGAGAAAAGATTAACAGTAGATTGCACATTCTTCAGTGTTTTAAATTGTTCATAAAATCTAGCATTGTTACTCCCTTTATCTTGAAATCAGTCAGGTAAAAGTATATACTTCATAATTCAAAGTATAACGTGATTATGAACAAGTCATTTCCTCCAATGGTTTTATAATCAAACTGATTGGCCACATTTTGATAATTCTTTGAGAAAAACGATTGTCACTAGGAAGAAGTATCATTGAAGTAAAGAAAATATTAAGTACATTTTCTTAAAGGTACTTTTTGCTTGGGATATGCTTAATAGTTATTAAGCAACTAAGCTAACATAAACATTTTCTAAATCTAAGATGGTTTCAGGATCTTGGTCAAGCTCATGCAAGTATATTAAATGGAGATCCTAATATTATTCTGGGCCACCATGCCGGCCAATCACAAGTCACAGTATCTGCGCCCGGTGGGCAGCAGATACCTGTGTCACAAATCATTGCCACACAATCTGGACAAACCCATGGTAAGTAATATCTAACTACTCAAATATTTTGCTCTCAAATCAACAACAATGTAAAATTATATTCAACTCATTCATCTAGGAAGTTAACTCCCATCTCTGTTTGTAATATGACCTTCATTTGGAAATGTGACATTACAATTGATAAGTTTTTTGCTGTTATCTAAACAGATAAAGCTGAATAATAACAAAGGATGACTATGGTTTGCAATTAAAAATGCTTTTAATTAACTTTATCTTTAAGTCATCCTCAGTTCTTATTATCTTTGGATTCACAGCTGATTTGACCTAATTGATGATTGTATTTTATCTTTTAAATTGCATAGAATTTCACATGTTTACATAATTTCTGTATACTAGGTATAAAATTTGTTACCAGAACTCGTTGCTACAGTTTTTATCATAATACATATTTCCCTATACAATATCAAACCAGAATTGTTGTTTTACATTGGTGCATTTACCTAACATATTCATTGTTCACAGAAGCGCTTGTGGCCCATAGTCAGCAAGCCGAGCTGGCAGCGGCCCAGGGCTCCGGCAACAACGCTCAAGTGTCAGTTAGTGCTGGCCAGGCCACTCATCAGCAGGTACCCAATAACCGGGTCGAGTTTGTACAACACCATAACATTGATATGGTAAATCACGTGGTAACACTCCGTTTATTAGCGGGAATGCAAACCGTACATTGCTGTTGTGTAGTACATAGTTTTATACATAGTGTAGTTTGATTAGGATAAGGCTGTCATGACTCATATATTAATTGTAAGTCCAATAGATATATAAATCCAGCATGCTTTGGAGACATAGATGTTCATAGGTACTATTTGTCAAGGCTCAATTTGCATGATAAAGTACAAGGGTCAAATGATGTCATAATGGTTATAAAAACAATGAAGCCTTCTTAAAACTTCTGGTATGTTGAGTCATCCAATTTTGTTATCTTTTCTTTCTAACTCCATATTGTAGAAGAGTAGATCATTGTAATAAATGATAATCACTGTATTCTTCACTTGATTTAGATGCATGTATTACTTACTGTTTCTTAAGGGAATTCATTGTTATGTGTGCATGATAAACAAAATAATATAACAACAGTATTGTTCATTTAATTCTTAGAAGAGGTTTTTAGGGATCATTTTAGTAATAGCATATAATTAGACTAATAGTGGTATTATTTATTTCCTTAATTGGTGTACTGCATTCTTTATTCAAATAACAAATGCATGTGTTGGACATATTCTAAATAAGATTTTTTTTCTACAGGGACACCATTCACAACAACACATAATGCAGCAACAACTGATGGCTACGGCCAGACCTGAACACAGCAACCAACAGGTTTGTTCACCTACATACTGAATATACTATATCTGGCTAACCCAAACTCGCTTCCTTGTATAATACGCACATAATACTAAATATTCCTGTACTTCACGCTGCTTTAAATTATCATCATCAGCAAGTCAGTGAGGTAAGTTTTATCAAGATTTTGTTCACACACATGCACATTGCTAAAGCTAGAATATGGCCTAATTATGATTATACATATTTAAAATGTATATGCATAGAATTTGTACATTTTAAGCTTTTTTTAGGGTTCCGTAGCCAAAATGGCAAAAACGGAACCCTTATAGTTTCGTCATGTCCGTCTGTCCGTCTGTCCGTCTGTCACAGCCGATTTACTCGGAAACTATAAGTACTACAGTGATGAAATTTGATGGGAATATGTGTTGTATGAACCGCTACAAAAATATGACACTAAATAGTAAAAAAAAGAATTGGGGGTGGGGCCCCCCATACATGTAACTGAGGGATGAAATTTTTTTTTTCGATGTACATACCCGTGTGGGGTATCAATGGAAAGGTCTTTTAAAATGATATAAAGTTTTCTAAAAAACATTTTTCTTAAAGTGAACGGTTTTTGAGATATCAGCTCTCAAAGTCGTAAAAAGTATGTCCCCCCCCCTCTATTTTTATAACTACGGGGTATAAAATTCTAAAAAAAATAGAGGTGATGCATGCTAATTAACTCTTTCAACGATTTTTGGTTTGATCAAAGTATCTCTTATAGTTTTTGAGATAGGTTGATTTAACTGTAATTTACGGAACCCTTCGTGCACGAGTCCGACTCGCACTTGGCCGGTTTTTTTTTGTTATAATTCCTGTTCAGTTAGGTATGCTGATTATATTTATCTATTTCTATTGTATTATAATTTTGTTCCATGACAACACTAGAAACAAAACAATGTTATTTAGTTTAATTAGCATTCAAGTTATAAAAATAGAATCAAAACTCACATCAATTGTGTAAAGAAACAATGTAATGTATAAAATATTTACTTCAATGGTAATAGGTTTAAAATCCGCAATACAAAAATTGATTAAAAATTTATTTATATATTATCAATGATTATTAGATCAATGGAAGTCTCTTATTGATCAATTGAATTTTTGCTACATCACCTCGAAAGTTTTTTTTTATTGTTAAAAAAAAACTTTCGAGGTGATTACACAAAATTGCCATATCTTTACAAAATGATCTCTATTCCAATATGAATAGAGTACATTATGTATGAGGCAAACAACACATATTTCATTATTTCTTTAAAACCATCCTTTTGTTAACACGATAAATTCTCGTAACAGATTCAACTGACGGTAAGCGAAGATGGCATAGTGACGGTGGTCGAACCAGCAGGAACCAAAATGGTGGACAAGGAAGAATTGCATGAGGCCATCAAGATGCCAAATGATCATACACTGACAGTGCATCAGCTGCAACAGATTGTGGGACAACAGGTATACTTGCTGTAATGTTGATTCTCATTGATGTTACATTTTGTAATAGATACGTAAATTTTCTGTCTCAGTATATGTTTTGTTGAACTAACTAAATAAAAAATCTTCTTATTCGATAATTCAACAAAATAGAATCTACAGATTCAGAAATCTCGACAAATCATGTCAGTACGACTACTATAGCACATCTAAATTATCTCAAGTACAGTTTTCGCAAAACTCGACGCTAGACCGCAAGTAAATTCTGAGAACAAGAACATGCATGTGGCCCATACCCTTTCGCCACCGGCTTCTGCGCAGTGTTCCGTGACGAGAAAGACTATACAAACAACTAAAACAATAAAAACTCATTTCTCTATCACCTCCTTTGTTCACCAGGTAATAGACAGCGTAGTTCGCATAGAACAAGCGACGGGTGAGCCGGCGAATATACTAGTGACCCACAACCCTGATGGCACCACTTCTATAGAAGCCAGCGCCGCCGACCCTCTCATTGTGAAGGATGAGAATAAAGCCAACAAGATTGAAACCGCACAGTTTGCGATACCTGCTGAGATAAAGGATATTAAGGGGATAGATTTAAAGGTAACAGATTTCTTGAAAATGTTTTTTTTTGCATTTATTTCTAGCACTATTAGATACGCTAATATGAAATTGAAGATTATTCTCAGTCCCATTGTCCATTGACACAGCTATCCAAATCTAACATTATTGACATTGGCTGAAGATAAATATTAGACATCAATATTTGGAAACAGACAACCAATGTATGGCACTACATATAAAATAACTCCTTATAAACTAAAATGATATTAAGCAACAACTTTCATACTTTTTCATCTTCAAACAGAGTGTAGGCGCCATGGGAATGGAAGGCGCAGTAGTGAAGATTTCAGCCGGTGCTTCCGAACACGATCTCCATGCGATGTACAAAGTTAACGTAGAGGATCTCTCACAGTTGCTAGCTTACCATGAAGTCTTTGGGAAACTTAATTCGGAAGGCCAGCAACAACAAGCAAAGGTATGTTTTTATAAATGAACTATATAAAAACATCAATGTTTTGAATAATAAATTAGGATTCAAATGAGGTTTGTTTGTATTTTAATTTATATTATTATAAAATTTAAAAATATATAATTATTTTATAAAATATATTTATAAGTTATGACAATTATTTTTTTTAATTAAAATTAAAATAATTAATAATTATTAAAATAATTTCTTTAATTTGAATCATAATTTATTATTTACATTGATGTTTTTGTGCAGTCCTTTTTTTTAACGTTTGCTACCTTTTTGTTTGTTGTTATTAAATCAATGTTGTGTGTAAATTCAGTGTTTTTGTAATTTTGTTGCCGGTGACTTACTGCTATTTTACACTGGTGCATGTTCCGCTCGGTTTTTCCGCGTGTAACAAAACCAAGCGTAAACACGCGCCAGATTCTGAGCCTAAAAATCTGTCTTTTAGTTTTTAAAGTCATTTTACCAGGAGTTTTCAATTGTTTGTTGTCACCCCGTTGCCCGCACGAACTGAGCGGAGTAGCGAAATACCGAGCATGAAATCCGCCAGTGTGAAAAGGCTGTTAAAATAATATAATGAAAAAGAAGTATACAATTTACGTCACTTTGTTCTATGACAACAATAATTGCGTTTCTAGGTTATTAACGAAGTGGAAGTCGAAGTCGAAGCCGGCACCAGCGCAGCTATGTCAGAAGCGGAGTCCTCGCCCGGCCACCACTCGTGTGATATCTGTGGCAAAATATTCCAGTTCCGATACCAACTTATCGTTCATAGGTATTGTGTTACTTAATCGATAGGCATGACCGGCTTAAAGAGAGTAATTAGTCCGTATTTTAGATTATTGAGCACGGTATGACGCATTAAAGTTTAAGGTACCGTGAAAAAATCTTACCTAGAAGTAATACTTTACAATTTTTTTACTCGTATCTTCCTTATTATCATTTTGTGGAAGAAAATGGAAAAATCGTTGGATTAATCACTTTTTCGTCGTCATGCCTATTTGTACAAGACTAATTTCCGATGTTTACATATTCTAACATTGTAATTTCACGCAGGCGTTACCACGGTGAAAGTAAACCATTCACGTGTCAAGTTTGCGGTTCCGCATTTGCTAATCCTGTCGAATTATCTAGGCATGGAAAATGTCATCTTGGTAAGAAAACAAACTCAATCTTCTAAGGGCCGATTTTCAAATCGCGAACATGTTTGACTTTGGACACCTTTCGCATGGAAGATATGTCAAACCGCTAAATTTATTCTTCAGATAGAAGTTAACTGATAGTATTGAAAAATCGGCACTAAATAAAATATAATTTATCTAATTTCTTTCCTATATAAGTATATTAATATATTTCTTTTATGTTTTAGCTGGGGACCCGAACGAGAGACACGCAAAGAGGATGGCTACAGACAAGCCTTATGCCTGCACAACTTGCCACAAAACATTCTCCCGTAAAGAACATTTGGACAATCATGTTCGAAGTCACACTGGAGAAACTCCTTACAGGTACATAATAATGCTGAAAAAAAGATTATTTATTTCTCATAATCCCTTGTTTCGATTTCAATTCTTCCTGTGTTAGGTAGGTAGCTCATTTAACGAGGAAGGCTTTTGTTCATGTGGTTGAGCAGTCTAGGTTCTTACTTCGTTGACAATTTATAATAATTCATTTGAGTCGACGAAGCTACTATATACTACAAATTCGACACTAGTTGAGCAGATGCAGCTAAACACGATAACAATAATGTTAACTGTTGTGATAATTTTCGCACGAGTGTGCCTGACAACTCACTGTACGTCATATTCGTGACTCACTAACTGCCGTTCCCAATACTCTTATGTATCCGTCGTTTTACTTCCTCAAAATTCTCACTCTAGATGGAATTAATATTATGAATGGCAGTAAACTAGACATGAATTGTGCATTGAATAAAGCACTTTTATAAGCGTGCGTTAAAAATTGTAGTCGTTCTTTACATACAAGATGCTTATAAGACACATAATAAACCTTATTGTACACAGATGCGAATTTTGCGCGAAGACTTTCACCCGCAAAGAGCACATGGTCAACCACGTGAGGAAACACACGGGTGAAACTCCGCACCGATGTGATATATGCAAGAAAAGTTTCACGAGGAAAGAGCACTTTATGAACCACGTTATGTGGCATACAGGTACGTTTAATTATCAGAATCTTGATAAATATTGATTTTGGTAATATGGTTTTTGTTCTAACGTTCTAAATACTTTTATCTATTATTTCTAAAGTCGAGATTGGTCGTCTTTGCGCCGTTTGAGAGCGATTTCAGATTGGCGTATTTTTCCGCGCATATTAGAGCTTGTTTAAAAGTCCCGAGCGGTTTAAACCAGCTAGCTCTTAATTCACTTATGTGTAAAAGTGAACTAAACCACTCAAATGGTAAAAAGTACGCAGTTATATGTTCTGTCAGTCTTTTCAGGAAATAATTTCGTTTGTGGCTATTTTAACCATTTTCTATCTTTCTCTATAGCAAGATATAATATATGGCATGGCATCAGAGCTTTTTAAAGTTTGGCTCCATTAACTTTCTATCTTAAACTTCCATCTAAAATAAATACCTAAATACTGAAAAGTGTTTAAGTAATTTTTGTTTTAAATAATTACATAACTTTATTATTGTTCTGCTATGTGCCTTGTATAGCTTTATATCGAACACTAAGCGAGCCCAGATTCTACGATTCTTAAACACATCATAGAACAATACATATTTGAAACAAGGAATTTCGCCTATCTTTGTTTTGAGTATGTATGTCGATAATAATATTCTGGAATGATAATAAAATGTAATGTCTTCGGAATTTTTAGTTTGTAACATTTCTTTTCTTTGTACGGAATACCCAAGCCTGCACCAGTACCATGGGCGATCCTGGGGTGCAGAAAGTAGAATAATGATTGAATGATTCAACTATCTATCCAATACTTTTGATGTGTAACTTTGTAACTAATTGAAATTAACAAAACAATCTCCCTCAAATTCCACCAGTAATCTAAGCTTGTTACTAACATTCATATGGGGAGATTACAATTCATTTCAAAGTAAAGAGACAAACTAAATGTTTCGAGCAATATAGTTGCATCATTGAATGTTAACGTTTTATTTTCTGCTCCACCCAAATAGGTGAAACGCCGCACCATTGTACAATTTGCGGCAAGAAGTATACTAGGAAGGAGCATTTAGTGAACCATATGCGATCTCACACAAACGATACGCCCTTCCGATGTGAACTGTGCGGCAAGTCTTTTACAAGAAAGGAGCACTTCACCAATCACATACTGTGGCATACGGGTTAGTATCGTTTTCCCATCAGATACAGTAAAACAGGTACCTACTGCTCACACGAAACTGATACGTCACCTATGTTGCTGACTGTACGGCCCTGTGGAACGGTTCTGGTGTTAGGCTTGGTATTACCTGATGTGCATTTACCCTAACTTTTCATCCATATTGTGTGACTAACACGAATTTTATAGCTCTGTCTGGATATTCCGTGAAATTCAGTGTGTGTGTGTCATCAACTAAAAACATTTTTTTCAGTATTTAAACCACAATTGTCCCACATATTTAACACGCAACTCGCTCACATACATACAAGATTCCTACACCATGAGTTGGAGTTACGCAAAGCATGAATGTTCATCCCTAAATACTGTGATATCATAATGACATCCTCTAATTAAAATACTTTAAAATTCCAGGAGAAACTCCACACCGTTGCGACTTCTGTTCGAAGACGTTTACTCGTAAAGAACACCTGTTGAACCACGTTCGTCAGCATACGGGTGAATCCCCTCACCGTTGTAACTTCTGCAGCAAATCCTTCACGCGCCGAGAGCATCTCGTCAATCATGTGCGACAACATACAGGAGAAACTCCCTTCCAGTGCGGATACTGTCCTAAAGCGTTCACCAGGAAGGACCACCTCGGTAATAGGTTTTGTTTGTTTCGACATACATGGTGGTGGTAATATGAATAAACCCTTTGAATGCCTGAATTCTGGACTGAAATATACCTTGTAGACTAAATGTTGGTAATTAACAGCTTCAACATACACAGATGTTATAAAGAAGAAAGATTAGATTGTTTACATTCTCATTGTTGGGAAGCTACATTATTCCCGAGTAACATAGGCTGTATTTAGAGTTAAGAGTAACATACGCAAGTGAAACCGCGGCTACTAATTTATATAAAAATAAAACCTTAAACATACTCACAATTTGTCAATAAAAATGCTTGAAAATTATGTCTATACTTCTAAGCTAAGCTTCCCTACAACATTGCACTTATTTTTCAGTGAACCACGTACGTCAGCATACTGGCGAATCTCCACATAAGTGCTCGTTTTGCACAAAATCGTTCACCCGCAAGGAACACTTGACGAACCACGTGCGACAACACACGGGCGAGTCGCCGCACCGCTGTACTTACTGCGCCAAGTCTTTCACCAGGAAAGAACATCTTACTAATCATATCAGGTATGATTTATGTTCTTGTGCTCATGTCGATGTTGTACTTTGTGTCAAGAGTCACGTCATTTAACTATACGCTTTGGGTTATGGTCGAATGTACGTCAAACAGACTCTTATGTAGTTAGAATTATTGTGATGACATCTGCTTTGATTGTTATTATTATTTTTAAGTTATACGTATACTCTCGGCGCAAAGTACTATAAATGTTATTATTATACTATTTTCGTATTATATTATGTCAATTTCTGTGGATTTTGTTTTATCTAAATATTATTTCGTAGTTAATTAACATACAATGCTGTGCTACAGTCTACTGGCCATGTTGCCACAGTAAGCAGTACTATAGACCGTCTGTTGTAGATTAATTACCCCCACCCGCCGTAGACGCATGTCTCTTTAATTTAGTCGCATGAATCTTCTTTCTTTTTTTATTACCTACTCTTTAAAAGGTAAGGAGATTAATATTTGATACATAAAATCTGTGGAACGAACCTTACGAGTCACTATTTGGCGACTAAACAATCTCAGACGGCAATTGTGTGAGGTTTCCCTCGCAGAATGTAGCACAGCATTGTGCATTCCGATTGGGTTGTACAGGATAATGTTGTCGTATCCGATCCCTCCCTCTTGCGACGGTAGCACTGATTGGCATGTTGTTAATGTTGGAATCGGAATGTACTTTGTTGCGCAGACAGCACACGGGAGAAACGCCACACAAGTGCACGTTCTGTCCGCGAGCCTTCGCGCGCAAGGAGCATCTCAACAACCACATCCGCCAACACACCGGCGTCACGCCGCATGCCTGCTCCTACTGCAGCAAGAGCTTCACAAGGAAAGAGCATCTCGTTAACCACACACGGTACGTATAGCTGGCCCTTACAACCAGAGAATCAAGGAATCAGCGAGAAGAGCATCCTCACTTCACCTCATCAGTGCTTCCATCGTGACGTTTCATCGCAAACTCGTTGAAAAATGCCGCAACGCGACGTGCTATAACTGTAAATCCTAGAACGCTTGAACGAAGTCTGTCTGCAGTAATCCTTATTGGATTGCATTAACGTACTTTTACTCAAGGCTAACAGTAACAATGTCTCATAATATGATCATAGCCACAAAAGAAAATATTTTAACATCATTATGTACTTGTAACAATAAGCCATCAATCACTCACATACATTGGTTCGGGGCGCTAATACTGTCGTTGTTTGCAGGCAACACACGGGCGAGACTCCGTTCAAGTGTACGTACTGTTCAAAGTCGTTCTCTCGTAAGGAGCATCTAACGAACCATGTACACCTGCACACCGGCGAGACGCCGCACAAGTGTCCCTTCTGTACCAAGACCTTCTCTAGGAAAGAGCATCTCACCAACCATGTCAGGTACCGACTATTCTTCACTGTCTTTGAGAATGATTGTTGACTGTTAAAAAGAAAAGCAAAGTTGTCTGTATAATGCACAGTTTGTAGAATCCCTTAGTAGCTTTCGTCAACGCACAGCATTGAATGTCGAATATATTTTTGTTTATTTTTATAATTTAAATTAGAAATGTAAATGTATTGCACTAAAATGTATGCTATATTGTTAACGATTAGAATTCACACGGGCGAGTCCCCGCACCGCTGTGACTTCTGCCAGAAGACGTTCACGCGTAAGGAACACTTGACGAACCACTTGAAGCAGCACACGGGAGACACGGCGCATGTCTGCAAGGTCTGCTCCAAGCACTTCACCAGGAAAGAACATCTAGTTACGCATATGAGGTAAAATTTAGTCTCTTTATTTCAACTTACAATATTAAAGTAAGCTCTTAAATCGATCTTATTATATATAATTTTTAAACAACTCACAAGTTTAATGTTGGGGTTACTTTAGCAAATTGAGCAAAAAATCGTATAAAAACATAACCTTTCATGACATTTCCACTAAAACTAAGTTGTGGTTTACCACATCCACCCACGTATATCAGTTTTTTTTTAATATTTTTCTAACATATATAAACTTTACCAGGTCACACAGTTGTGGTGAGCGTCCATACAGTTGTGGCGAATGCGGCAAGTCTTTCCCGTTGAAGGGCAACCTCTTATTCCACGAACGATCACACAACAAGAACAATGCAAATGCAAACAAGCCTTATCGATGTGAAATTTGCTCTAAGGAGTTCCTCTGTAAAGGTATGTTAAATGTGACTTAGTTTTATGACTTATGACTACCTCATATCATCACCTATTTCCTTTTCCCAACTATATTTTGGTCGGTTTTTTGTCTGAACCTGTTAAGGGCCTGTGTTTTACGTAGCAACTACCTATCTGACCTCCTCTGGTTAACACAATATCCCTTGGTACAAATGGCTCTCAGACTTGCTGGCTTCTGATTACCCGTAACTACTGGCTAATATGTACAAAATGACAGCCGGGACCCACAATTTAACACGCTTTCTAAAACAATGTACCCCAAAATATAGTTTGCCTATATGAAACGTTTAAACGCAGGTCATTTGGTATCACATCGGCGGACACATGCTGACTGGACGGACAACGCTCCGGCCAGTGAAACTCCGGCTGACACAGAAGAGTGCTCCGACGCTACTAAGTGTATCAAAGTTGAACCTGATAGGACAGAAAGGAAACATGAAGTTAGGTGTGTATGAATTCACTTATAAAAATAGTAAAATGTCACATTTTAATTATCAAGAGTTGTGGTTTAATTTTCATTACAGAGTTGATAGAATGATTCATGTTGTTCCACAGGACTAGTGTAGAAACGAGACCGGCTGAGAACAATGTCGCACAAACGCAACAAAATACTGCTACTGTGATGATAACCAATAATCAAGTAAGTTTTACGCATATTTATGTTTTAGCAAAATTATTTTTTTTATCCTAAAATAAAGGAGTCTTGTAACATCTGACCTAAAAAACATCCGACCTAAACTTATCCAGTAATACTTTACACAAACAAAGCTTTTGCCACAACCATTTAAACTTTATTGAAAGTGCTGAACATCGTAACTACAGAACTTCTAGATTAACTTTATCTGGATTAATGCCACAATAAGTGACTTCATTATATTAAAATTTATGAACAAAACACTACCGCACATGCACGAAGCATCAACTGGCCAACGACTCAGGAGCATAGTTATAAATAGGTAGCATAGAATCTTTTTTAAATGATGAGTTTGACGTTTGCAGCAAGTCCGCGCGGCCAGCGTGGGCGGCGTGAGCGCGGGCGGCGCGGGCGGCGCCTTCAGCCTGCCCGCGCAGCACCACGCCGCCGCCGGCCTCGCGCACCACCCCGTCACCGTCAACTACTAGCACGCGGCCCTCTCCCTGCCCGCGCTCCACGCGCCGCACTGCCTCTGACACACGCAGCGCGGCCGGCGCCCACCCGCCTCTACACGTCGCGTCAAACACTCAAAATGCACCAATAAAACACTACGCCGCATGCGCGACCCAACAGGCTGATTTCAAAAGGGTAAAAGCCGAGCATTTGCGTATGAATCTGTCCGCTGAATCTGCTTGACAACTTGCCTACCAGTCACCTGCCGGACACGTTTTTCGTTCCGCCTGCATGAGTATGATTAGGTAATGATATTTGACGTGTACTGTACAAAGGACAGTGAGAGCCCCAACTCTGAGTTTCAAATGAACTAGTTGACGACTTCCAAATTGACATTACGTGATATTGAGTTTGGTTGATTTTTAACCGCAACTGTGTAGTTATTTTGGTGCATAATCATTATCCATTATAACGTTTATAGTGATAAGAGAGACTTTCAAATACAAAAGAGTTTAGACTTGAGTATTATATTTATGTCCATCGCAAAAACATATATATAGAAAATATATATTTTGTATATTATAGAACTAGAGCCATGTAAAAATAATGTTATGTTATATTCATACTTCACAGTTACTAATTATGTAAACAGCCATGTTTAAATAGATTTTGAAGTATTTTTGAATCCCACTTGTTATTTAAATCAATTTAGTGCAACATAGTATACTTATTTTAAATTTTAATGTTTTATTAAATTTCCATTCTTAATCTTAGGCAAATACATTTTTCAGTCAGTAATTTTAATACCACAACTGGTACGCATCTTAATTAATTTTAATTTGTTAGATTTTAGTGGTTACCAGATCCATATTTGATTAAATGGAAAGGCACATAATAGATACTAGCTTCCTTTGAATAATTATGCCTTGAGTTTATTACGTCATGAGTTTTAAAATAGTAAATAACTTACAAGTTATGAAAATAGTTACATTCCTTTTTGATTGATCATACCAAAAGCTATGGAATATTATGTGCAGGAAACATACTTAACATACTTGTGATGTTCTATTCAGTTCATTACTTAAAGTAGCAGCTCTTAGTTACTTCCCCAGGCGGGGTTTTTATGCATTATGTGTAATAATGTTTATAAATAATCATTAAAGTTGGTTACTCGAATTACGAATCAGGGACCAGAGATCGAGGCGAGAGTATAAATTACAGTAAATGCTAACCCTCTTGCAGCTTCCCAAGTTTTATATGCACTTTTGTTTATATGAACTGACTAATCATGATAACTCATATTATTTGCGGGCAATGATTTGCAATGGATATGTCCAATATGAAAATATTAAATGTGTCCAGCTTAGGTAATAATTATTCTTTGCCATGTATGTACAGTACAAGTGTGATAAATCTGTTATAACGTTTTTTTATAAGAATGTGTATAGAAGTAATATGGTGATTGTATCGCTTAGCTTATTGCAACTACGGGCACGCGAAGTGGTGTTATAATCACTTCCGTGGTTATTGTAAACACGCCGCTTGTAATAAATATTATAATATAGCCTGTATTTACCTGTAAATAGTTAGCTCTAATTACATAGATGTATTTGGTAGCAAAGTTAAGACTAATAAATATCATTTATGTTAATATTTGGCTGGATTGATAACTGTTATCTTATGGAAAGCTGGGAATATACGATTCAGAATCGTATGTTATCTTGTAGAAAGAGTTTCATTATAAGGTGCGATGAATCATTGAGATAATTTATATCAACGCCAAAGAGTAACTTATCTTCAATGGTGCCACGCTAATTTATATTTTATAGGAAATTTAAATCCTTAGACACATTAGTATGTACTAAAATCTAAATTATGTTCAGTAATTTGATATGAATGAGATTAAAAAATGAAACTAATTTTGTATTTTTTTTTACGATTTACGTTACGTTTCAGCCCCAGAGTAAGGAAAGATGAGCTTAGATACCACAATGCATCTGGATCAGGCGCCTTCTTTTAGGTCAATTCGTATGGTGGGCATGACCAAAACGATCAGTTATGAGTAGACTAACGTGGGGTTCAGGTTCGTTCCTCGTCCCCCGCTCAGTCTCATACCTACTCTATGCGCAACGACTACGCGATTAGGATTGTCACAGAGTCCTACTGTTTAATGTACTGAAATAATACATCTGCCAGTAACAATGCGTTTTCGTTGCACACCTGCGATGCTAAAGCAACATATTTACACATTATATTCCTTCAAATGCTTACGCAGGACAAATGCTTGTTTGAAGACGGTCACTCTATAATCCGCCGGCGCATGTAACCGTAGAGTGGGTAGGTAGCTGGACAAAATAATGTAAGTGGTATCGCGCGCACGACGGTTTCTCTATACTCGATATCAAAGGTACCACCAATCTCTATATCCTACTGAATCAGGTTAGCCGTTTTTTGGGTGAAAGTGTAATAAACAGACTTACATTATTTTATGTATATGTATAATAACATCCATTAAATAGTGGGGAAATACTGTTATCCTGTGCGAAGCCAGTGTGGGTCGCTAGTAGGCTATATTTACTAAGGTATGTACAGAAAATGTCCCTGGAATGTAGGCAAAACAGAACCTGTTAGTAAATAAAACAAGCTTAATATAATATTCAATTATTATAATATGCACATTTTGTAAAATAACCAGTTTCCTTACAATATTAAATTAAAATATTTTGTATTTACAGTAACTTTAAATGAAAAATCTATTAAAAGTGGACTGATTCAAAAATATATTATATATTAAAGCTTATGTACATAATGCACAGGTTGACTTAGGCCTCTGCAGCTATTTTTACTGGAGTCTTCTTGACTCTCTGTGGTTTTTCTGGTTCTCTTTCTTTTGCAACTTCTGGCAAGTCCTCTGTGGGCACATCTGGGAGCTGGTCTCCCACATCCAGTATGGCCTCGAGTTCAGCTTCAACTGCATCATCATCCTCTTCAGTCAGTTGTCCAGAAATAAGTTCATCTATCTCCTTCTGTTTCTCTATGCCTTCCCTAGTTTCATCCAAAATCTTTTCAATTTCATCAATATTCAGGATTTCGTTCACCTTTTTCAGTGCTTCATTTCCAACTCTCAAGCCATCAAGAACCTTAAAAAGAATAACAATATTAAAAATGGATGTGAAATAAGTCTTTGTTCTAATCTTCTGCAGTCATAAATAATCTTTATCATTATAGAATTGAGTGTCATTTTAGTATGGCATTGCTTTTTGGCAGTGCATAGAAACACTTATAATTAGGTATATTAAATAAATTAAAATATGTTTTTGAATTTATAACAAATGAACTAATCTAACAAGTCATGTTTAAGTATAGTAGAAACTACTCCATACTACATAGATGGTATGGATTATTTACTTGATGTTTTTGTAATATGGATTTCTATGTCATATAAATTACATACCTGGACTTCAACTTGTGCGAATTCCAAATCATGAGTAAGCTGTTCTAATTTCTCCAATTGATTATCAGTATTTTGTAACAGTTTCTCTTGATATTTCTTCTTTCTCAAAAGCAATTTTGCTCTATCACGTTTTCCTTCATCTAAAAGTTTCTTAGCTAATTGCCTATCTCTCTCGAGATTGAGTTCAATTTTCTTCTGATATTGTTTTAACTTATCTCTCTGTTGCTTTAACTGAAGAACAGCCTTATCTTGTTCAGTCACTCTGCTTGCAGGTTTTTTATGCTTACCGAATAAAGAACCCATTGTTCCGATGCTTAAATACTAGGCATATATGAAACCAATTTGTTATCTACCTAAAACTAGGAACTCGACTTTTTTAATTATAATTTTATTATATCTCTTGCTAAACAAACACCTTCAATTAAATTCGTATGACAGTGACGGATGACGGAACTGACTTTGACAGTACGTAAGTACCTGTGTGGTACGGATAGACAAAAAAACTTGGAGAAAAAACCTCAATGCCATTTTTAGTACTCATTGGTTTTGGAGTAAGGGGTGGTCCCTTCATTTACTCTTTGCAACTATTTTGGACCATCTTTGAACTTAGGCGCCACCTATAATATGGATAAAGCATACTATTAGGCACTTGCAAGGAGCTTAGGCGTGGATACGTAATATTTTGTACAAAATATAGTATTAGTTAGCACGAAACGCGGGTGGCTAATCGGCAAGTAATTTAACAAGAGAGAACCAAGAGAGAACGACACAACAAGCAAACTGATAGCGGGCAATTTTCGATAACTGCTAATCTTTGGTAATGTCAATGTTTTCTTTTCTGTGGAATACAACAATTTTTCGTGATTTCAGATTTCGAGTTTCGACTGTCGTTCAGTTAGAGATGTTATATTAGGGTCATTTTTCAGTAATCATATTATTGAATATATTAGTTAACGCATATTATGATACCATACCTATTACTGGGTATTAGTCAAATATTAGTGGACAGATTCAATACTAGCTACTCAATGTAATATTGACACCGGCTTTTATTATCTGAATATGAAACATGCCTATTACCAATGATATTATAACTTATAATATCATTGCCTATTACAGAAGTAAAACTGTGATTAAATTTTCCTTCATACTTTAACAGGCTTAACCAAAACCTCCACCAAAAATAAATACAAAATAGCTACTAACTTAATACGTATTAGGTAAATATTATCAATCACTGCGTGCACGTGCTATCCGATTACAATATGGAGTCGCTGTGACATACGCTGTGAGCTTCGGTCACCGCTAATATTCGTAATAGACTAGCGAGCGAGCTTTGCTATTACGCGTCCCTAATATTTGACTAATACCTGGTAACCTATTACTTTAGATTCGCGTATCCTAATATTAATATACGTGGCTTGTATTATAATACCTGTACCTATTATGAATATATTAGTTACATCTCTACGTTCAGTCGTTCATTCATTTCATTCGGTCATTTTGCGTTGCATGCGCTGTTGAAGGGCAAGATTGTTTTGTCATTTCGTTGTAAAAATCTTAAAATTTAAATCATTTTATCAAGTGTACAATTGTATGCATTATCAATAAAGTGTGTTGTAAGATTTACTGTTAATTTAGTCTTCTAGTAATTTAGGTTGCCACAATGGCGGTGCTGGCGGCAGCTCAGCTGCTTGATGAATTGATGGGCAGACATCGGAATACAAATCCGAATGAAAAAATCAAAAAGCCGAATTGGGAGGATCCCGAGGTACGTTTTTATTTAACTATCCAAGTTATCTCACACTTCCACACTTTAATGTTACAATATTAGGTACGCGGTACGCCGCTCGATAACGTTTTGACAAGTCGATAAAAAATGTATATGAGAACCTCTTTACGAACACGATACGGTAGATTTGGTTGGTTGGTTTCCTATTATTTCGCTTTATTTATTTAGGGAGAAGTTAAGTGAATTTTTTAGAAGTTTGTGTTCTATTTCAACACATATTTCCTTTGAAGACTATTCAATTTGCTGCTGTAGATAATTCTCATAGTTTTATACTTTTTCAGCATTATTACATGAGATCATCAAACCTATCGAAATGGGGTCATCTTATTATCAAAATACAAATATCACAAGTTCAAAGTCATAATTCTATAATTTTAGAGAGCATGTTAAATGTTCTTTTCACTTGTTTATAGCATCATAAATTACATACAAATTGTAAATGACTTCAGTCAATTCAATTCAAAAATAGTACTCATAAGCTCCTAAAAATCAATAATGCATCTATTTTTACAGCCATTGTTCTGTTCAAAATATTATTTAAATATAAACTGCAAAAACATTGTATTTACATAATAATATTCAACACTGGGCAAAACCGTCATATTAAAATAGAATTTACAACATAAATGAATAATGAAATATCTTGTTTTCCAGTACTGCAAATATTACATGGTGAAGTTCTGTCCACATGATTTGTTCGTAAACACCAGAGCAGACCTCGGTGCCTGTCCGAAGGTTCATGACGATGAAGTCAAAGAGCTGTTTGAGAAGGCAGAGTCCTCTTACAAGAAGGCACAATATGTGGAAGAGTTCTTACGTTTCTGCCGTCACATGATCAACGATGTTGAACGTAAATACTTTTAACAGCCACACTTCTTTCAATAACAAACTAAATAATCATACAACTGATTTCTCAAATCTGCATTATGACCTCTCACTTTGAAATGGCAGTTTGTTTTTTTTTTTCAATGTAATTTATAAAAAAGTGATATTTTTTTTTCTGTTTAGGGAAAATACAAAAGGGTAAACAAAGGTTAGAGTTAATGAACTCAAAGCCCGATGGTCCACCCATGACTCAAGCGCAGACTGAGAAAAACCAGGAACAGGTAGGCTCCTTTCTATCCTTAAAATAGGTCTTTATTTCTTTATGGTCTTATTTTTTTCATACATTTTTTATTTTGTTCAGGTTCAATTGCTATCAGAAAAGATAACATCATTAGTACAAGAAGCAGAGGAAGCCGGAACACGTGGTGATGTTGAACAAGCACAAGGCCTTATGAAGCTCTGTGATAGATTAAAAGAAGAGAAAGAACAACTATTGAAACAGCAAGAGAACAGGTAAACTTTTCACTTCTTGAAGTTGCCAAGCAACCAAATTGCAAGCCTCTTTATTTACTTTTTAATTAATCTAAAAATATTAAAATAAATAAAATCCATTGAATACGTTCACCATTTTTTATTACACCTTAGGCCTTTTCTACCAGTCTACCTTGGGGGTTGGAGAAATAACACTGAACTTATTCTACATTTTTTTAATCTTTGATATTTTCCAGTCACTGGTCCATGACGGCTGAGTTAGCAGCAGCACAGGAGAAGCAGATGGAAGTGTGTCCAGTGTGCGGCGCGTTCTTGATCGTTGGTGACGCACAACAGCGCATCGACGACCATCTGTCTGGGAAACAACATGTCGGGTGAGATAGATATATAAGCGGAAATATGAAATTAATACCTTGTTTGAAGGAGGTTACTATAATTAACCTAGTTTGTGTGGATATTTCTCTTATTTTCCCATCTGTGTTACAGCTACTTCAAATTGCGGCAAGCTTACGAAGAAATGAACGAAGCACGCGAGAAGGAACAACAAGAGAAAGAGCGAAAACGCCGGGAAGAGAGAGAAAAGGAACGCAGTGCTCGTAGCGGCGGCCTCGGCTCCGACCGACGCGACAGGGAACGTATGGAACGCGACCGGGAGCGCGATAGGGACAGGAGTGAGCGAGGAGGCGACCGCGGGGACAGGAGCGAGCGAAATGACCGCGACCGTGAAAGGGACAATGATAAGAAGGAACGCGAAAAGGAGCCCAAGGATAAGGAGAGGGAACGGGATAGGGATAAGGAGCGTGAGAAAGATAGGGAACAACGGGATCGTCATAGGTATGTTTTGTAAATGCAGGAAAAATATTTCTGTAATTTTATGAAACCTTGTAACGTGAACTTATGATGGGTGATTCAGGACGAGCCGCGAGAAGACCAACCGCCACGAGGACCGGGAGCGGGAGCGCGAGCGAGATCGTGATAAGGAACGAGACCGGGAACGTGACCGCAAACACCGCAAGGACCGAAGTTAGTATTGTTTTACACCTAAAATATTTTAGAGTGCCTGCACGACACTCGACAGAAATAACAATATACTAAAACGAGTGCCCTACACAGAAGTTATCAAGTTTTTTACTCTGTTGCAGGATCACCTCACGAGCGCTCGCGGCGACGTTCCCGCGACCGCCACTAGCAAAATGTCTGAGGTATCACAAATGCGCCTGAAATCGGTAAGTATACAGCGACTCGCTATACTCCCTACCAAAGCGAAACGTCCAGGTACCCGCTACAATGTACACTACCCCATTCTCATTCACTACTACTTGACGACAGTTAACCAACATTCTGATATCAATGTTAACCCACACTGACACTACTCAACCCTCTCCCCGAAAGATGAGAAAATTAAAAGTAATAAAGTGAACACTGTTGTTTTACAGCTTATATGTAGCATACCAAAATATTACTTCGGTATATGGCAAACATAATGGGGAGTAATGACACCCATTGCACTCTCGATTCGATAGTTGTCGTCACACCGACGGACTTGGCAGGTATTTGATTGGAATTTTGAATAGTTGCCGAGAGCCAACAAGGGAGAAGACTTATTTGTTGATCGCTGTACATTTGTCTATCACAACGAATGCATCAGTTGTGTGCTAAGAGTACGATAGCGATCTTCCAATAAGATCCCTTCAGACGAGCAGTACGCCTCGACGTCGTTTTGAGGTATTTCACCATGTTATGTTTCGCCGTCGTCATTTGTCGCCAGTCGACTCGTGCCGATCGCACTTGCCAGGTATTTGTTAGGCTATGCGTTCTTCTGATAAAGGCTTTTGATGGGGAGATGTAAATGTCATTAGTAATGAAATGTTTTTATTTTGATATCGTGTCTGTGATATTAGGTCATGTAAAAGCAATTGATTAAATGTAAAGTTTTAAATTATTTCTTATTGTCGTTGCATTGCAAACACATTCAATGCCATGTTACGAAGACTTTACGGAGCTTACACATTGGTGCTCTTTGTATCACATGGATGCTGTTATCACATCTACTGTGTATTTCCAGGTACCCGAATAATGTTACGCGAGACATCAAGTTTTATTTTGTCTAAATTCTTACATTTTCCTTGACATTGGTTTAATCTTTCCAAGTGCACTTAATTACATCGAAAAACTTTATGTCATGCAATCAATTAACCTGAACCCCGACATCCACAAGGAAATGAATTGTCAATGATTATCTAGCATTTAATAAATTATTATTAAGGCCAACTGTGATTACATTATAAAAAAAACATTATTGACAAGTCAGTTCCGTATTATCCTGCTGCTAAGTACCCGTTACTAGCTTGCTCCATGGACTTTTCAGTTGGAAAGCCATAGACGAAGAACTCCGGATCGCGCTGCAACCACCATCACTGTCAAAGAGGTACTTTTGAAATTAAGCACCCGTACAGAAGAGGCGAGGCGCGACGCTGTTCCAGAAAATTCTACATTCGGCCATCGGTTTCGAGGTGACATAGAATAGTCACACGTAATATTAAGAATTTCAATGTTAGCACCAAAAGCATTGGTTTATAAAATGCATGTAGCCCAAAGTCCCGCGTTACAACGGACTTGATATAATTTACGAATAGATATTAAATGTTTGTAACAGTGTAGACACCACTGATATTCGATCTTTAGGAAGGTCACTGTTCTTTTCTGTAAACCAGTTTCCTCTGAGGAGTCATTCAGGTATTTATCAAATTATTTTTTATCTTTATCGTAAAAATGTTAACATTTAATTGTGTATGTTTGGGATTGAGCTGATAGCGTATGTCTTGAAGGAATAAACCATGAATTTAAGAACTATAGTTTTATTTTAAAGAATACCTCTATCCCCAACAATAATCTATAAGCAGTAGAAAAAGGTCCTGTAGGTACTGACATAAAATTAAATTGGCGACAGTTTGCGAAAAGTAAGAAAAGACTTCTTGTGAGATGAATGAAACAAATGTTTAGTCTTCTGAAGACTCGATTAATTTAAGAGAGTACCTACCTAGCCTATATGGGGGCATTTAGGAAGTAGGGACACATACCTATAAGGAGGTACACATACGGAAACTCGGAAAGCATATAAGAAAGGAGAGAACATACGTTAGAAGCTTGTTACAAGAGTGTGTAAGGGAGTACATAAAAAGAGTACTTGGGAGATGTTGATGAGGGAAGTATAGGTATGCAGCAGTACAGAGTGAAAGTAAAGAAAGGAGTGTAAGGAAATAAGTACGGTAGACTGCACATCAGTGGTAACTGTCATGCACCTTAACTCAAAAGTAATAAGTACGATTTTCATATAAAACTGTTACCACTGACCTGAAGTTGACTGTACATACATAGTAGGAGTGTACATCGGAGAAGGTTATTTACCTACTCCAATAAATGACGTCATAAGTAAATTAGGGATGTGGATATAAGTTTAGCGCTGAGCGATACGTGGAGGGGATTACTGCGCATGTGTACTGTCGCGCACGCAATACATTTATTAGCAAAATAACGTTTATGACATTATTTTAATGTAAAGCCAAAAAATAGCTATGCTAAACGAAATGTTTACAGTTAGTACCTAACAAATAGTTTTAACAAGTTTTGTGGAAAACAAAATCATTTTACGTCGGAAACTATTTTCTTTGCCTGTGTTTCAAAACAGGATTAGGCATCTTTATTCACTTTTAAGTCACTACACAACGGAAACAAACTTATTTTTAGAAACAAAATTCAAACTATAACTAACAAAAATTAACAGCAATATCAAAACACTTTATGACGTTGTACACGAGAAGTACGCGGCGCGTCGGATTGGCTGGATGAACCGAATGCGACCGGAGAACCAATCGGCGCTACGTACGCTCGCCCTTCATACCGCGAGCCCCCCTCGAGTGGTACCTACCTTAATTTTTACTTTGCGCAATAACGGTCAGCGCTAAAGTTACGTGCCGCTAGTTATACGCATCAATGCCCGCTACGGCAGATTCGCCTTTGGTTCTGAATGGGATCCGAGTGGCGAAAGACAGGGAAAGGGGAGGTCTATGTCGAAAGACAAGCTGTTTGTGAACAGAGCGCATAGGAAAGAAATTATAAGTAAGAAAATACAATATAAAAATAATTGTTTTTCTTATATTTATTTTATAGTAGCAACCTTTTTTGTATTCTATGGCAATACAATAAGATTAACTGTCAATAATAATTGTCAATAATGTCAAGTCGCAACGTTTTGTAAACACAGTCAAAACTTTCTTTGAAATTAAGAATTTCCTTAGTTTTCGAGATAAAAGTATTATTCTTTTTAAAACTTCACCATGATTGATGCTGCTGAAGGGGGAGAGATTGATTTAAAAGAACAGCAAGAAGCCGCAGCGACTCTTCGGGAACTTTTTCTGAAAGCTCTCGGTGAACTAAACGGTACATAACCTTTTTCATTTGTATTACATAGTATACATATTCGTTTCAATGCTGGACAGCTAGTCTTACCATAAACTAAATGGTTTGTCCGGTAGTTGCATTTTGAAAGACGCAAGAAAACATCTTAACACCAAGCAAAGGTATTAGGAAATTTCTTATTGTTGCCTTGATGCTGTTTTATTAATTTTCAATTCCAATCTCCAAACTCCAATCTCATTTTCACGTTTATCAAGAATAATCAGATTATTCTTATGACAGAAAAGATTCCCTTCTCTTAGATTATATTATACTTATTAGGTTTTTTCATCTATATCACTATGTGTGTGAAGTGTGAAGTGAAGCTTATTTTAAAATTTGGGGTATTCTATACGATGGAAATGAAAAACTAGGCATTTTCAGAAATTTTCATTTTTTGTGAAAAATTTTCTAAGTCCCAAAAACCTTGCACACCCTTTGCTACACTCCAACCTAAAATTTAGGTACAGTAAGAGCCAAACGCCAATCTAATACTGCTTTAAACATTTGTAGGTAAACCGTGCAGTATTGTGACCTATGAAAAGACATCACTAAATGCAGTGTTTGTGGCGTGGCATCCGGATGGCTCAGAGATCATAGTCCGGGATCTGGAAACTCCTGCTTCCTTTAAAATGACCACAGCACTGCTAAGAACACCAGACTTATTAGCAATTAAATTTGATCAACCTGTGGAGCTGCCATAAGTTACTATTGAAATCAATAGGGCATTTTTTATTTTTATAATAAGGCAGAATAAAACTGTAACTAACTGTTTCCATTAACAATTTATGGCAATTACAATCTAAGTATTGTGTATTGCCATAGAGTTATATATATAATGTAATAATACTTTCTAAAATATGTAATAAATAATTGAGCAAAGTCTTTGTATTCATATTACATAGTACAGCTGATAACTAATTTCAGAAACAATCTTATCTAATTAAGACACTGCCACAATCTAAACTATTAATTAAATAATTAATCAGTTATATCTACTAATTTGTTTGGTAATTATATCAGTAGCTATATAAAACTTAGGAATACATAATACTTGAAAAATTCTGATTCATGATTGTTCATGATGGTTAGGGTTATTTATTTAATTAAACACTTAATTGTTTACGCATATTATGATTAATATTTTTAAAAACAAAAAAAAAAACAAGATACCTAAAACATCGTCAATTTTCTCTACTAATTAGAGGCGTGACGTCATACTATACAGTGAACTATACATATAATGACACTTTTTTATTTTATTGCATTGTTAAACGAAATTTTGTGTATTTGAGGTACCTAACTAAAGGTATGTAATTGTGCATGAACTTGTGTAGGTATGTTTTAGATTTTACCAATCACTGTAAAAGTCATTAAGCGGATTCGGGAAACCTCGCAAATATAGCCACAATATATCGGGTTGTGCGCGAATAGATGGCGACCAGGGATGATCATTAGTTTCAACCGTAAGTGCTGTTAAGTGCACGATGTAGTTACTCGAATCAATATAGGTACCGATATTGATCTATTAAGTATAGAAATACCTACCTAATACATAGGTATCCACTCGCAAGATTGAACAATCTGAAAAAGTTAAGTACCTACCTATGTGTTTCGGAATATATTCTTGCATGTAAATTAGCTCCTAGATAGAGCGTTTGGCAACCTTCGTCTAGAAAATTTTTGTGGAGTAGCCCCTTCGAGGAAACCAACCACCATTCCTATTTTACCATCCACAAAAAGCGTTGAAGAAGTTCCCATTCTGTTGGTATGTGTGTCTTGTTGTTCTTTCAGTCTCTCGGAAAATTTCACAATATTCTAAAATTTTCCGTTTTCCGATGCTAAAAGTGTCGATACTAAAGCTCTAGTAATACAGCGTAGTTAGAATGAAGCCAGCTTTAAAATAACAAGCGCTTTGCACGTGTCTACACCGAGTCTAGGAGCTGCTTTCAATATAGGATAAAGTTAAACAATTTATATTTCCCTATTTAACGCTATAAGGTGAACTGAAGCAGAATTCAATTTACAATGCACAATTCAACGAGTTTGCGAATGATTTACAAAGGCAGCGTTGAAAAGCTGCTGCATACGCTAAGTATACGTATATACAAGGTTTGTGAAAGCCCGGTACAGACCTGTTGCTCAATCGATTCGCTGAGGTCGCTTTGTGGCGCACACTCAAGCGAAGGCTTTTTATGTGCCCCGGCCTTTAAAGTTTAAATACAGCGTCCTCCATTTGGCGTGATTTACCCATCAGCAATGGGCGATGATTTCACGGTTCATGGGATGACGAAATAGGTTACTGAATTTGAATTTTCTGTTCGTAATTTTTTATTCATTTCCAATAACAATGTCGGTAGGTCTTAATACGCTGTTTGTTACCGTTTTCTGCAGCATGCTCTTAGGGATTGCGTACTATTTAAGGCAGGACATTTGATTTGATTAAAAGTACCTACGGAAAAACAAACGTGGGATTCATGAAGTTAGCATAGTTTTTCTTTTTAATAAAAACAGGAGTTTCATATTGCAACAGACCTCTATTTCTAGATTCAATATAAAAAAGAGCACTTCAGCTAGCACGTTAACGTAATAACATTTCTAGTCGATCGGTGTTAGTCGAGGTACGCAGCGAGCGAATTCAACGTAATTCTATTAAAAACCGGCCAAGTGCGAGTCGGACTCGTGCACGAAGGGTTCCGTAAATTACAGTTAAATCAACCTATCTCAAAAACTATAAGAGATACTTTGATCAAACCAAAAATCGTTGAAAGAGTTAATTAGCATGCATCACCTCTATTTTTTTTAGAATTTTATACCCCGTAGTTATAAAAATAGAGGGGGGGGGACATACTTTTTACGACTTTGAGAGCTGATATCTCAAAAACCGTTCACTTTAAGAAAAATGTTTTTTAGAAAACTTTATATCATTTTAAAAGACCTTTCCATTGATACCCCACACGGGTATGTACATCGAAAAAAAAAATTTCATCCCTCAGTTACATGTATGGGGGGCCCCACCCCCAATTCTTTTTTTTACTATTTAGTGTCATATTTTTGTAGCGGTTCATACAACACATATTCCCATCAAATTTCATCACTGTAGTACTTATAGTTTCCGAGTAAATCGGCTGTGACAGACGGACAGACGGACAGACGGACAGACGGACATGACGAAACTATAAGGGTTCCGTTTTTGCCATTTTGGCTACGGAACCCTAAAAAGGCTTGAAGCAGGAAAAATCGATATAGCTCGGATTATGGTAATGCATGCAGCCCAGTCAAGCTTAGCCGATCACGTTTGCCTTCTCGTTTATGCTTCATAGCGTTTCGTCCAAGTATCTATTTTTAGTATTTTATTTTACAGCTTACATACTTTTTTATCATGGGCTGAGTTAAAAAGACCCTAACTGTCAACAGTCGAATTCCTTAAAACTACAGTATGGGACATGTCAGACCAAATGTAAGATGCTAATGAAAACGAAGTTGAATATAGAAAATACCAAGGCGGAGGTATAATCTTCCTCTCGCTTGATCACTCTTCTAATCCAAGCAAAACCAATACTCTTCTGGAAATCTAAAACAATATATATTTTTATGTGAAATGCAATGTAGTTGAGGTTAAACTTACAATTTTACGCAAAATGTTGAAGGAAAGATTTTAAACACTCGGAGCGGGCGCCTTGGATGCTCATCTCGTTTAATTTAACCGTCATTTAACGCAAGTTAACCTTAATAAATCACCAAAAAAACGTTAAGATCGCTAATTGATGATTAGATCAGATTTCCTGTCCAAAAAATCGAGTTTTTTTATTCTATCCTGATAACGTGGCCCTCAATATGGGGCTACTTTTAATTAATTTGCCAAAACGTATTTTTTCTCCTCAAATTATTTCGGTCTTTCTTTGACTGTTGTTTCTTGATAAGTAGTAATAAAATTAAGACGTAATTTGTTAGAAATGTTATCAAAGTTGAGAATTTTGCGAGACATATTTTTCTAAATCGAAAATGACGATGGTAAAATGAGTTTACATTTTCTTAATTAAAAGGTGGATTGAGATAAATTAGAGCGAAGATTGCTCAGATTGAATGCTAGGCGCTTTAAGTATAAACATTGATTAATATTAAATAGGGTTAAGCTCTGCTATTTGAGAATAGTAAATGATGTTTTGCTGAATTTATTGAGATTTCAAGTCTATTTTGAAATATTCTATTACTATTCCCACCTGGAAACAGGAAGCATTTTGTGCGAGTGGAATTTCTACTATCACAGTCAGGCAGGTATCTTTGTAAAAGAAAACAATACCTACAATGTGGTTACATTCTCTGTATGGTTCTCAAATACTCTTTCAGTAATGTACGCAATCTAATCATGTCCTAGTCCAGTTCTTTAAAGCCATTCAATCTACAATTAGGTTACCTACAGGTAGGCCGGTAATAGAGTTATATTAGCTCCGGTCCCTTTCAACCCCAAATAAAATAGGCCGATAAGCAGGACAATGTGGCACGTAGAAACACTAACTGGACCGAATGCATTCATTCCGAGACGACAAGAGTAATTACTTACGAAAGTTCTGAACTAGATTAACAAGTTTACTTTGAAGACCCGTATTTGGGACGCTTCAGGCGTGTTTCGGACCTGTTTGTGGGGGTAAGGCTATGGTTTTGAATGAACGGAGCTTACAGCGGAGCGGAGTTCCATTGAAAAATACGTTCAAATTGCATGCTCGAGCAACTATCATCATGTAGCTAGTTGCTACAATGTTTCATCTACAGTAGACTGTTGTGTGCCTTTACAAAAGACCTAGGCTTGTGTTACCTTGCTTCCCAGCTACATAGGAAGACAAGCCCAATAACAGGTTTATAAATGTCGATTTACATTTGCTTTTGTCGTTAAAGTGTAATTTAATAGCAGCCCTTTGGGTTATAGAAAACAGCGGCTTATTTATTCAGCATTACCTATATATTTCAGCCATTAAGCTTGCATTTTGAATGTATCTTTCGATCCTTGCTCGCTGCTCGCTTCGCTCTGTAAACGCAGTCTAACGAGGCTAGGAGCACGCCACGTAACGCGATATTGCTCTAAGCGCTCCACAGCTGCCCAGTAATGCTCTGATGTTATGCAAATTCTGTGATTGTGCCCTAATTAAGAACCGCATTGTTTTCAAGAAGGTCTACTGATTATATTATTATTATTTATTTCGCTTTACGAACCCCTATATTTATTATTGTGATAGCACTTATCTGTTCTTTCCTTATTATTTATAGAGACCATTTTCGGGTCTGTTTCCTTAAGCACTTTATGAAATTAAATTCCCTAAAGGAAATGAGCCCTACAGAGCTTAACGTGACCACAAACTCCATAATTCCGTCGAAATACGAATAGGTATCCTTTGTAACCCGGTGTTGGCACATATAGGTTTCTAAACAGCGTAGAATGCAGGCTATAGATCACAAATATTCGCAAATGTGGTGTTGAATTCGCGTTGGATTCGGCGTACGTGCTACACCCCGAACGTTTCGGGTTTAACGACAAATTCTCGGCTTAATTCCGCGCCATGATCGCGATAGGCCACTCGCAACTATCAAATATCCATTATCAACGATAGAAATACGGACTGCGAATATTTTGAACATGTGGAGCGAATTTAAAGGTAGGTAAGTAAAGCTGCAGGTTTGTTGAAAAGAGTTGACCTGCCTTGTAGTGCTGTAGGCTATGCTTCGGGAAATAGCGCGCAGTGGGTAGACAGACTGAAAAGCCTGTTATAAATACTGAAAAACGCAGTACACAGATGCAGTAGGTAGGTATATTGCTATGTATTGTTGGAATAAAACGTAACATGAAAATCTTTTCATTGACTTACCTACACACTATAAAGTGAATTAAGAGCTCAACTTCTAAAGGAACAATATGGACGTGAAAAGCCAGGTTATCACAACGCTCATCTTAATGATGGAGCAGCCATTGCACGCAAATTATAATTTTATTCATAGTCTTGGAGCGCACTCGTTAAACGCCCCGACTACGAATAAAGATCAAAACACGTAGATAAATAAACCGGTCCATATTCTTGAGTTCTGGACCCAAGTATTTACATAAGTAAGCATAAACATGCCTATTTGGGAACTTAAGTACCTAAGTAATTCTGCTTGAATGTAGGTAACTCTAACTACAGATGTACTTAGTAGGTATGGTCTAACGGTCTGTGTACAGAAAATAGGCTAGAAATGGGGACGTTAGTTTAAACTAACACATTTTCCTGTTACGGTAGGTTCGCACTTTACAGTAAGGGTTTTATTGAGCTCTTTGCTTTTTGAATTTCAATACTATATTCATTAAAAGATGTCTCTTTTTGTCTAGATAAATGTATATTTTTTTACAATAATTGTCTTAGACTGTTTTCTACAAACTTCGTAAACTCTTCTTCAACGAGAATAAAAGTATACCTGTTACTGTTACAGCCTTTTTTATCGTCCCACTGCTGGGCTGCGGCCTCCTCTCACACGGAGAAGGATTGAGCATTAATCACCACGCTTGCTCAATGCGGGTTGGTGATTTCAGACTATTATAGTCCAGGTTTCCTCAAGATGTTTTCCTTCACCTTTTTATCAGCCATTGGTGTCTAAGATTACTTAGAAAGTATACCTATGTATCTAAATACATAAAAGCCTGTATAAAGCAATAAGATCAAGCACGTCATTTCTAGTGGAATTGAGCCTACAATGAGCGTCAGTAATCGTTACCGTTCATAGATGTGGTTAACAGCAACGGCTAACGTAATCACTACCCAGTCCTTATTGCTAACAATCCTCAACTAACATTTACCCTGCCTACACACTACATATTGAATAGTCGGCCGATAGTTGCTTAAGTATTTTTTTGAGAAAAGCGTGAATGCAATCAAAGTGTTTAATCCGTCTTACACCGGCCAAATACCTGATCTTTGTAATTAACAAACAATTAAAAAAATTACCCGATCAATGTGTCGGCCAAATTCTTCTTCTTATCGCCTCGCCCTGGTGCCAGATTTTTTCTCAAATCAACCTGACGGCCTCTGACGTCCAGACTCCGGGCTGCTTTGTTAAAGTTTCTAAAACCCACAATGCCATTTCGGCCGGCAATCGGACCCGAGACCTCGTGCAAAGCAGTCGCGCTATCGACAACTAGACCATCAAGGCAAAAAGTCTGCAGTCTGCGGGTATTAGAGATAGAATTCTACGTAACACGATAAACTTTCATTGGAAATATCCGTCTGTATGTTGTTATGAAGTTGTTTTAAGAAGAAAATTGTAAGTCCTGTCTAAAGAGAACTCGGTCTTATTGAATGAAGGAACAAGTTACTGGCGTTGCATTTAGTTAATGCTCGCGATTAAACGCTTAGTAGAAGTTACATTTCTTTGCCTTGTTGGTCGCTCTGAGACTTATTTGCTCTTTCAACTTCTTTCGAGGGATATGCTATTTCATTTTCTGAGTTCAAATGAAACGTTAACTATGAATACTTAGTATTTTTCTATCATTAGTGTTGAATTTATCTTAAGAATGTAAAAAAGGAAAGGTAAAAAATCAAGATAGTATGGAGATTGACTGCCAATTGGATCTATACCTAGGTAATTAATTATTTAGACAAGACAATACCTACTTAGATTTCGAGTGTGTAGAATGTCTACACACTCCAAATCTAAGTATAAGCAAATTACTCGTTCTGATTTTATAGACACACACAGTTTTATGGAGGTTTTTTCAATTCATTTACTAATAAGAAAGTATGTACCACAGCGCTACGTCGTCTGTTCCCAAGTCAATTTCGTTTCATGATCAACAAAGTAATATAATATTTTAACCGTAAAATGGTGACATTTTCCACAGCAAAGCTGCGAAGATTTTACGGCTTTATTTTAGTGCAGCCTTAGGACAGACGATAAATTTTTCCGTCAGCATCGCCTTCAAGTTGGATACACATTTTGATTCTAATTTAATGGCACCTTTGAAATAAAACATAGTACGATGGCTTGAAGAATTTAATTTTCTGTGTAATTTTTCATTAGATGTGACCTTGCCTGGAGGAGCGGCTGCTCCATCAGATCCCATGGGCGTTTTTAAATGAAACAATGGGGAAATCAGAAGGATCTACGTATCAGGTAATTTCAGACATGGTTGACCTACTTATCAAGGGTGGATAAAATAAACCAACTATATAATACTATGCTGCATTACGGTCCTATAGTAAACTTGAAGGCCATGTATCAAACTTCCAATAGAAGTAGAAGTTAGCAATTACCAAGATTGTACCTAACTTTAGTTCAATACGATATTCAGGGTCATCAAACAAAATTTCTAGGTAGTAAAACTAAAGCCTGACCATCTCCAGCCTGTTTTTAGGTCAGCGTGTGTAGTTTGCAGTGGACGGTTATGCAATTCCGTTTATTGTAGTCATTTCAGCGCTCCGGCTCTGTTCCCATTGAGCGAGTCATTTCTCGGCGCACTCATTACGTGGAATGGTCAGCCGTGTATTTGTATAACTCCTTTATACCTATGTACGTCTGGTACCTGTTACATTCACCCGCTAAAGGGAAGGCTTCGAACTCCATAAGTCGTTCTCTACGTGACCCAACTAAAGCTTTTTAGTACTAAGCCATGTTTTATATATTCTGTAAAACGTTTTTAGTTAAAGTGGTGTATGTGGAAAGCTTTTAGCTTAGTTTCGCTTGCTTAGCTTGCTTTGTGGGGTTGTGACGTTTTTGGAGGAGGAATTATAGGCAGCTATTAATAATATTTCTTTCAGGTTTGCTTTTGGACATAATGCTAATTGAAGTGGATGTATAACGTCTAACTAAAACGTCTTGAGGCCTCCCCAAACGAGTAGTATATTAAAAAAAAAAATATATGGCTTTATCATAATTAGGTACATACCTACTTAATCCAATAACTATTCTCGTAGGTATATAGTAAACATATCAACTAGATTACTAAGAACAACACACTAAGAACTGAGTCTACGTGACCACTTCTCGAAGTCTAGCTACGAAGTTAAGCTGTCTGCTCGTACCGTCCAATGTTATCCAACAGTTGAATGCAAGTATTTCGACTTACAAAAGTTGATACTTACTTAAACCGCAGTAATCTGTCCTTAAACTTTTAGTTACAAGATTAAAACGTTGACAATTTAATGTTTGAATATAAAGTCACTATTTTAAGCATATATTATGTTCTATTTTTCAGCCAAAACCTGAAAATAAGCTCCACAATTAGGTAATTGGATAAAAATTACTAAAAATTATTCAGAAACCTAATATTGGACCTACGTCGAAGTCATTAGCAAAAAACGCTGAGCAAAATCAAACAACGCAATTTATTTATTTAATTTCAAATGTTGCGATATAACAACTTTTACTGCGGCCCGCTGTCATTAGAGGCATATTAAACGAGTTGCCATGGCTTCGGCCATAATCTCGCCTTACTTATCTTTATAATGGCAGTCGTTACAGACGATCCCAATTTCACTGCTTTGCTTTTTATTTTTTCCGTTTTGCTGTAGTACTTACGCATGCTTGTATAGAGGGATACTTATCTTTAATACACCATTATAGTGACTGTATACACGTCATGTGTGATACGCAGATCATTAGAAGGGCTCCACATTAAGACTAACATATGTCCAGAGATCGTGTATAAGTTGTTATCCCATTTTCGAAAACAAATTATTTTTATTTCTTTCTCTTTAGGACAAAGGGATGGAATGTTAATTTTCGAAACGAAATCTGCTCTTTTTGCCCCTTTTTTGTAACAAACGATCGTCTCTGATGTAAATAGGAATGGCAACTTTTTGTACTGCTGTGTCAGAATCAAAAGAAAAACTTTGATACACAAAGGAACAAGAATTCCGAATGTTGATAGAAATTCACAAACTTTTTTGTTTTCTTGTAAATTGTTTTATTCAATTTTTCTTTGTCAACATCAGCATTCGTAATTAGATTCTGATTACGTTTTTAATTTAATCTCAATTATGGTGACAGATAAGGAAAATGTGAATTGGAAGACAGATCATAACTGTAAAACATCTTCGAGAGTAAACTTTGAATGTTTTCTTATTATAAGTAGGTAGGTACTTAAATACTGCTAAAGCAGATGTTTTAAAATTAGTACAGATAGACGACTGTTTATCATATGACCACTTCGTTGTTGGCTCCTGGTAATATTGGTGTTACCTACTCGAGGTTCTGTTACAGCCTTTTTATCGTCCCACTGCTGGGCACAGGCCTCCTCTCACACGGAGAAGGATTGAGCATTAATCACCACGCTTGCTCAATGCGGGTTGGTGATTTCAGACTATATAGTCCAGGTTTCCTCAAGATGTTTTTCCTTCACCTTTTTATCAGCCATTGGTGTCTTAGATTACTTAGAAAGTACATACAAACTTAGAAAAGTTGCATTGGTACTTGCCTGAATCGAACCCACACCCTCATACTCGAGAGGTTGGTTCTTTACCCACTAGGCCACCACGACCTACCTACTCGAGGTATTCTAACTGTTAGGTAACGAAACCTAGATTATACGTGGCTAGTAACGAGCCCTACTCTTTGTAAGCACTTTTCACATAGATTCACAACTGTTATAATCTAGAAAATATATTTATTCCCGTTTACAATACTTATTTTCTGACAGCCACGCCAACAGCCAAAAATAAAACGAAACAACGTCTGTCGGTGCGTCAAATATGTATTTAATACCCTTGAGTCGCGCCTTCTCCATCAAAATTGAATAAAATGGTAACAAAAAGTTCAATATTGGGTGCGGGACCTCTGTCCTCGTCAGGTGCTCGAAATTGCCTAACTTGTTCTATCGACGTCGCTGTCAATGCTTTTATTTAATTTCCTGCCCCAAAATTGGGAAAAACTCCCCGAGTTATTGGATTGATAGATGTCTGTATTTTTGTGTTATTAGGTTTTTGATTGATAACATTAAATTGGTACAAAAATTAAATGATCTAATCTTGTTCTTTGATGGATCAATTAATTTTATTGGATAGGAAATACAGACTATTTCAAGTCGTGTTCTTTATACATTTATAACGTGTTTGTTTTTGTTCACTTTTACGTCATAGTTAGACCTTAAGGTTTTACAAACGACTTATGCTATTCCTGAAATTGAAGCAGAGCAGAGGCTACGTCACGCGACGTCTTTAAGGTCTCTGCACACAGCGGGCGCGGCGCGGCGGGACGGGACGGCGACGCGACACAATGTACTAGATCGTCGCGTCGCGTCGCGTCGAGCGGGACGGCTCTGTGTGGCGGCCTCCGTAATATCTAGTACATTACAACTGCTCAGCGTCGCGTCGCCGTCCCGTCCCGCCGCGCCGCGCCCGCTGTGTACAGAGACCATTAGTAACGGCGAGCTTCTTGTAACTCCCTGAAACGACAACAACTGAACCTCTTGGTTGGGTTTACAGCAATGAGCTGTGGACATGTAGAGAAAAATATTGTTAGTTTTCATTTGAAAACTGATTAATGCAGGTAAATGTACAGAATTGTAATTAGGATAGTATTAACAACAGAATGAAATGGAAGAGATTATGAATAAGAAATAGAACTTGATTCAGTTACAAAACAGATTCCTTTCCTCCAAACTTTCGTCGTTGGTTGTACGTAATTTTACCATTAGAACAAAAGGAGAAAGTTATGATTAGACGCCTCCAGAACTCCTGAAAACTTCATGAAGGTAGGATAATTAGCTATTGTAATTTATTTTGATAAAAGTAGCAATCCCTTCTCTAAGAAACTGTATTCATTAAAACTAAATGTTAACTCCCATTAAGGAAGAGGGAGTGAAAAACGTTAGTTAATGTTACTATAGGCTGAGCTGTTTAACGGGCTCGTTAACGACTCGTCAGTTCACCGGTAGTTGTAAATTACTAAGCGTTTGTTGTACGTAACTTACCTATATGTGGTGGAGTTTTAATTGGCGGCATTTTGGAAAGTAGAATTAAAAACGTCGAACCAATGATATATATTTAAGCAAATGCTTTTTCAAGCGTCTTACTTAACATGCAAGTCCATAAATTCGAATTGACATTAGAAAATTCTTTATCACTTGCCTATGAAATTCTAACCATTGCGATATAATATTCCACAGAGACAAATTAAAATATATGGCAGAGGATTACAAATATTGCTGAAAATTTCACAACATGTATCCGAACGTTGCGGCTTTTTCCTATTTCAATTTAATTTTGCTATTTTAGAAATAAAATGATTCGGGTAAGCACACATTGGCAGGAAACATTTGAATGTTGAAGGTATGTTACAATATAATCTGTGGTCTGGAGTCGCGGCGTCCGGCGCGACGGAAACTTTAAATGGACATTGAAAACGTTGCTTTTATATATTTGTAAAGAAAACCATCACATTCATATGCCTAATTTGAAATTGCCGCTTTTCTTAATTTTGAATTTCGCGCGTCTCGCGCGCTTCTATATTTAATAGATGAATTTTTGAATGTCATCACCGAGAGGACGACATTTGGAATTTACAAGTTGGTTGCATCATTAATATTTTATAAGTTAATACGTTTCTTAAAAGGGATATCAATACCTGAAATAAGGGCATTAAATGTTGTTTCTTTTGTTTTCACAGGTGAGTGAATGTTTTGTTGTAATTTGTTATTGTAGTGTTCAAAATATAAGATAGGATTATAAAATAAAACTTTTGTTTTCACAGAGAACACAACTTGGGTCTTTATTTCATTACACCTCAACGTTTAATCCAATTATAAGGAAAGGAGCATTATAAAACAACATTTTCTTAAGATATTTCAAGAAACATGGAGAAATTGAGGTTTGATTTCGCTGTAAAGTCGTCTACTGATGGAAAATCAAACATCGTGTGCATAACCTCAATAGCCACACCTAATGGACAGATTTATGAGATACCAACCGAATACCAACCTGCAAATCTACATCAAGTAATCACAAACACACCAAACTATGTCAAGGTAAAAAAATCCTTAAATAAACGACATCAAACAAGGAAAATATGGATCACTTTAACAAATGATATCGCAAAAATATATCTAGATGAAGAACAAAACGTACAGTTTAATGATATTTATTTAGAAGAAATTTCAGAAATAACGAATAAATGTGAATCTATACCTAGTAGTTCAAACCAAACATTGGAAAAACTTTTAGAAAAATTACTTGAAGAAAAAACAAAAAAATCTGAAACTCAAAATTTAACTAAAATTGCAAATGATTTTATGATTCATAAATTCACTGGTAGAAACTCAAATGCCTACCAGTGGATTAAAGATTTCAATAAAGAATGTGAACGTTTCAAAATTAATGAAGACAAAAAGAAAATTCAGATTTTAAAAAATTTTTTGGAACACTCCAGTGTAGATTGGTACAGCTGTATGCTTATTAAACTTTCAGTAGAATCAGAATGGGAAGAATGGGAAAAAAAATTCTGTGAGACATTCGCAAATAAGGGATGGTCACCCATTAGATATGCCCTTGCCTTTAAATACCAAACAGGCACATTACTCGAGTATGCTTTAAAAAAAGAAAAATTACTACTCGAAGTGAGAAAAACTATTGATACTGGGACACTTATAGACCTCATAGCATCAGGTTTACCAAACTATGTGGTTGATAAAATTGATAGAGAAGCTGTACAAGAAACTGAAGATTTCTACAATGAAATAGGGAAACTGGAACATCTAGTTGCGAAGAATAAATATGAAAAGAAAAATTATGCACATTCTGACACTAAGCAAAAAAAAGTTGAAGAGAAAAAACCATGCCAAATCTGTATCAATGAGAAAAAAGGGAAACGTTACCATCCTGAAGAAAATTGCTGGTTTAATGGAAAAAATCAAAAAGCAGTAGTGAAAAGTGTAAATAACTCTGAATTGGAAATTGAATTAAATGAGAAGAATCCAAAAAACTAGAGGTGCCACCATTAATAAAAATAGAGTTGCTATTAAATGACACTTTAACAGTTTTTGGAATTTATGACTCTGGTTCAAATGTGTCATTAATAAATGCTAAATTGCTAAAAATCCAACAAAAAGAAGTTCCAAGTGATTTACAAATAGTAAACTTGAAAACTATTAATGGTGAGAAAAAAACAAAAGGTATGGTCACAGTTAAGGTAAAAATATACAACACTGAACATGAAATGGAGGTTTTTGTTGTTGAAAATGAAAATTTTAATTATGACTTCCTGATTGGCTTAGATTGCATAAAAAAATTTAGATTAACTCAAGATGAACAATTACAGATAAAATGTGCTGATTCACTTGATAATAAGAAGACCATAAATAAAGAGGTTATAAAAAACTTTGAAATAAACTTCAATGAACATATTAACTGGGAAAAATTTGAAATGTATGTAAACCATTTAGATTTATATCAACAATCAGAAATTGATAAGTTGACTACAAAATACAGTCAAATTTTCGCAAAAGATAAATATGATGTTGGCAGTGTACGAAATTATGAAGCACACATTGACTTGATGGTGGATAAATACTGCTATAAACGTCCCTATAGATGCACAGCGGAAGACAGAAAAGAAATTGAAAATCAGATATCAAAACTTTTAAAAAATAAATTGATTGAAGAATCATATAGCCCATTTGCTGCGCCAGTTACTCTTGCATATAAAAAAGAAGATAAGAAAAAAACAAGATTGTGTATTGACTTCAGAGAATTGAATAAAATAGTGGTCCCTCAATCACAACCTTTTCCATTAATTGAAGACCTTATGATAAAGACTGTAAACTGTAAGTACTTTTCTACATTTGATATAAATTCAGCATTTTGGTCAATTCCTTTGAAAATTCAAGATAGACATAAAACTGCATTCGTAACACAAGAAGGCCACTTCCAATGGACTTGCCTCCCATTTGGATTGAAGACTGCGCCAGCCATCTTCCAAAGAATATTTAGCAACATCATAAGAAAATATAAACTTTCTGGATTTGCGATAAATTTCATAGATGATGTCCTCATATTTTCAAAAACATTTGATGACCATATAGCACACATATCAAGACTTCTGGAAGCAATACAAACAGAAGGTTTCAGACTGAAATTTTCGAAATGTACTTTTGCAAAACATTATGCCACATATTTAGGTCATACAATTGAAAACAATTCAGTCAGCCCTCTGAAAGATTATCTAACAGCTGTCAAAAATTTTCCTGTTCCAGAAACAAAAAAAAATATTCGTCAATTTCTAGGAAAAATAAATTTTCATCATAAGTTTGTCCCACACAGTGCAATCATCTTGAATCCATTACACAATTTATTGAGGAAAGATGTCAAATTCGTGTGGTCTGCAGAATGTCAAGAAACATTTGACAAAATAAAAAAATTACTATGTTCAAAACCAATTCTAAAAATTTTTGATCCAGAACTACCAATAGACATTTACACAGACGCCAGTATCAAAGGAGTGGGAGCAGTATTGAAACAGAAAGACACAAATGGAAAAAGTAAGCCAGTTGCATATTTTTCAAAAAAGTTAACTGAATCTCAAAAAAAGAAAAAGGCAATATACCTAGAATGTCTAGCAGTAAAGGAAGCTCTGAAATACTGGCAACATTGGCTTATGGGAAGAGAATTTACGGTTTATTCTGATCATAAACCACTAGAAAATATGAACATCAAGGCTAGAACTGACGAGGAACTAGGTGATTTGATGTATTACTTATCGCAATATAATTTTAAACTTAAATATAACCCCGGAAAAACAAATCAAGAAGCTGACTGCTTAAGCAGAAATCCAGTCCTGGAATCTTATGACAATACGGATGATTTTCTAAAAGTAGTAAATTTAATAAGCTTGGAAGACATAAAAAAAGACCAGCGCACAAATCTTGACCTGGAAAATAGCAAAATAAAACTAACATTAGAGAATGAGATTTATTACAAAAAGAATACTAGAAAGAAAAAAATTATACTATCAGAAGAACTTAGCAAAAATTTAATAAAAGATGTCCACAATACTTACTGTCATATTGGAAGAACTCAGATGATAAATAAAATAACACCATTCTACACAGCAAGGAATATTATTGCAAACATTAAACGAACCTGTGATGACTGTGAAATTTGTATAAAAAACAAATCAAGGAGGAAGTCAAAGTATGGTTTAATGTCACATTTAGGTCCAGCAACACGACCATTTGAAATTGTATCCATCGACACCATTGGAGGCTTTGGAGGATCAAGATCAACTAAAAAATATTTACATCTTCTGGTTGACCACTTCACAAGGTATGCATATATTCTTACGTCTAAAAACCAAAGCTCCAGTGATTTCATTAAACTAATAAAAATTGTAACACAAAGTTACAATATTGATATGGTATTAACCGACCAATACCCGGGTATAAATTCTAAAGAATTTAAACAATTTCTGTATAAAGAAAACATAAGAATAGTTTTCACTGCTGTTGATGCACCATTTTCAAATGGACTCAATGAGAGACTAAATCAAACAATAGTCAACAAGATACGATGTAAAACAAATGAGAGTGTGAAGAAAACAGCATGGACAACGGTTGCACAGGAATGTGTGAGAAAATATAACGAAACTGAACACACTGTCACGAAATTTTCTCCAAAGTACCTTTTGGAAGGAGAAAATACAAATATTTTACCACTTGAATTGAAATTAAGAAATTCAAAAGAAGATCTGAGGAAGGACAGAAAATTGGCCTTTGAAAACACACTAAAATCCCATAATTATAATAAAAAAATATTTGACAGACATAGAGAAGAGTGTAAATTGGAAGTGGGAGACTGGGTCTATGTTGAAAATGGAAATAGGCTGAACAGGAAGAAGATGGATGAACTACGGATTGGACCATATAAAATTCTGAAAAAGATTTCCAATTCCATTTATGAGGTTGATACTGGCCACAAGAAAGCAGAATCAAATCTTTATCATACAACGAAGCTGTCTCCAGTACAAGTTAGTTAATGAACAATTACGCGCGTGCCCACTTGTAATTGTCTCTGTAAGGGGGGGAGATGTAAAGAAAACCATCACATTCATATGCCTAATTTGAAATTGCCGCTTTTCTTAATTTTGAATTTCGCGCGTCTCGCGCGCTTCTATATTTAATAGATGAATTTTTGAATGTCATCACCGAGAGGACGACATTTGGAATTTACAAGTTGGTTGCATCATTAATATTTTATAAGTTAATACGTTTCTTAAAAGGGATATCAATACCTGAAATAAGGGCATTAAATGTTGTTTCTTTTGTTTTCACAGGTGAGTGAATGTTTTGTTGTAATTTGTTATTGTAGTGTTCAAAATATAAGATAGGATTATAAAATAAAACTTTTGTTTTCACAGAGAACACAACTTGGGTCTTTATTTCATTACACCTCAACGTTTAATCCAATTATAAGGAAAGGAGCATTATATATTTTCGTGTGCAGTGTGTTATTAAAGTACTGTGACTAGTATTTGTAGTGTTTAATGCAGGATTGTGATGAAGCAATATGTGAATTTTGTTCCCGATCCTTTATGAATCTAAAGATTAGGTAAGTACCTACACTAGTGGAAGTTTACTTTACTGAAAGCAGTTGTGTCTTTGGTTACCGTGATCATGTAACTACCTAAGAAGACCCACTGATCTGTGTTTTTAATGATTTGTTTAAAATTATAATGAATATTGCCCCATTTTGTAGTTAGATGATATTTCCGTACAAAATAATAACTACCTACCTGCCTATTGTAAGCAATTGCATTATCTGTGTATTTCGTATTATAGTATGAAACTAAATTTATATTCACTGAAAACAACAATACAATTTCCCCTACCAAAACTGAAAGCAAAACAGTCTAAATTCGATGTTTACATTGCCCCGTTAATGTGAGTTAGTTCCTCTGACCAACCGCTGTTGTCGCCACAACATTTTACACTGAAGCTATTTAAATACACGTTGGTAAAACTTTTAAAAGTTAGGGTAGCAACACTGCAGTTTGATTATAGAATCGTTTGAAAACAGAATAACGTCTATCAATCAGTGTACAATGGTGTACAATGACGTCATCGTTTAATGAAAAACCTCATTCGTCATTCCACTGATTGGCTAACGATGTCCAACGTCATATTTCGACAATGTTATTGGTTCTCCGGGCAACCGCTGTTGGCGATTTTTTAGGGTTCCACGATGGAAAACTGGCCTAATATACGTATTTTAATCAACCTATTTTCAGTATAAGTATTAGGAAATCCATTTTTCTTTAGGCATCTCTCTGACTCAGATCTCCATAAAATGATTAGTTCTATCTATCATTGTTTAGGTCGTATTATTGATTACCGTTATATTGCCACATTCTAATAAGACCTACTTCATAGTTTTGGAACCACTTTATTTTTCACTTAACTCGGATTTTTTTCGCTTCACTCAGTTTTTTTAACATTCCAAAATTGTGGTATCGCTTAAGCTGATATTGAAACAAATGTTGGCATTCGAACAAGGAAAAATGTCGTGATTCGGTCGAATATCATACACAAAAGCCGTATGTCAGATGTATCGCTCGTTAGTGCCTTGCCCGCTCAAAATGATTTATAGCCGAGGAAAGAGAACGAGAGATCAACAGAGGATAACAAGAATACCATATTTAACTTGTATAATGTGCACTAAATAGCGAACAAATCGCGGCTGTTAATGTAAGAGGGTCGTTTCTGATAGTTTTGTAAGTAATAAGGGATCTGATAGCAGGTTTTATAGATACCTATTTAATTTATGTTTTTTGCGGGACGGTTGTTAATAGTTTCGGATCGTTTTAATATTACGGTTACGTAAGTCTAAAGCACCAAAAGCGCCCCATGACTTCCACTTATATGAGAGACACCATGCTTTCCTTGGCGCCTATGTGCACCGCGCACTTCGCACACAGGGCGGCTTAGCCCTGACTAAGCATTAGATACCAGATACTGCTTATTAAAAATAGTGTCACAAATAAAATGGGGTGCCCACATCTCAGCACTGTCAAAGAGGCTGAGTTCCGCAGCTTATGCAGTCAGAAAAATAAGACAGATTACTGACGTTGCTACTGCTAGGCTCGTGTATTTCGCTTACTTCCATTGTATTATGTCCTATGGTATTTTACTGTGGGGGGCAGCGGCTGACGTAAATTCAATCTTCGTTCTCCAGAAAAGGGCAATTCGTGCAATTTATGGCCTCGGCCCTCGCGAGTCACTAAGAGAATTATTTAAAGACATTAACATACTTACACTACCTTCTCTTTATATTCTAGAAAATATCATGTTCGTACGCAAAAACTTAAATCAATTTAGTGTTAAAAGTGATATACATTCCATTAATACAAGAAACAAGCACAAGCTAGTAGTTCCAAGATTCAGATTAACGAAATCAAATAAATCGTTTTTAGGGAATTGTGTCCGTTTTTACAACAAGTGCCTAAGTGTGTAACCGATCTCACGGATATAAAATTTAAGAACACTGTAAAATCCACCCTAATTAAAAAAGCTTATTATAAAATTCAAGATTTTGTTGACGATAAAGATATTATATGGCGATAACTCATCTCTCCATGTGTGGCTTCCCTGGCAATTAAACGACTTTCTGTTCTCCCTTTGCATTATATCGATTTACAGTTTAACTTTCTTGCATTGTATAATTTTGTGAGCTTACTATTGTTATGTAATAGACTGTTTGTACTGTGACTGTATTACTTTTTAAAAAGAGTGTCTATGGAGTTTCTTGCCGGCTCTTCTCCATGAGACCAACTTTTTGGAACCGTGCAACTAATGTGACGTTTCATAGGTGCCTGCAAAGGCCTATGTGAAATAAAAAGATTTTGATTTTGAATTTGATTTTATTTTAAAAAAATAAAAAACGGCGTCAACTTAAATGAATATATGTAATTTTTTATTCGCGTCATTTTAAATTTAAGCAACCTGTAGCTAGGGAATGGTGCCTCTTTTTGGCTGTCTGTTCTATTTCTGGCCATCCTTAATATAAGTTCGAGTAAGAATTTACAGTCTGAATATAACTACAAAATAGAATTTGAAACTTACATACGAACTTATATGGAACTTCAGGATACGTTAAGTTTATTAGCAAACAGGCCCAGAGGGCCTATTACGAAACTTCATTGGAGTTCTCTTTAGTTTCTACATTTGTACCTAAATCGTACTTACTTGAGAAATTACAGTCATTGTACAAATTACCGCTGAAACTTTATTAGGTTTTGTATAGCCTGACTAAGAAAATATGAGTACTTACTAGCTACTTAATAGCTATTATTACTTGTCGTGGTCCTACCTTTAACGGCTTATGATTAATTAGGCCGTGAAAAAACAGTAGAACGTATAGAGATAAAGTAATGTAGTTTAGAAAAAGCAATTGAAAGTATAAGCTAAAACTTGGCTGGTGAACCTACAAACACAATAATGAAGTCGGCCGAAATAGATCGTGTTAAAAAGATAGTTAAGAGCTAGCCACTTCGTTATACTTATGTAGCAAGGTAATCATATAGCCTCCAAATGTGTATATAATTTTATTGGTAGAGTTGGCTTTTGTATTTATACAAGTTTTCATATTTATAGCTTTGCGTTATGCATTTTAAACCGCAATAAGTTTTAATTACCTACTCCAATTTGATTTGAAATTCTTGCAAAACAATCATATAAGCGGTAATAAAATACATTTTTATTTTATAACTTAGGTGCAACTACATATTCGCTACAAGATAACCACCAGACTTTGAGTGAAAAACTTTTATTCTATCATTTACCTTAAACGTGCGTTTATTAAAACTCTTTTGAAATTGTTTTTCAAAAAGTTTCTTTGGAGAAAGTTTAATTAAATTAAAAAGTAAACTGTCAGTGTCAGTTTATCTCGGCAAGGCGAGAGCCCGGAGATATTATTTGTCTCAAGCCACATAAAATTAGAAAGTGCTTAGTAAAATGGAAATTGTACGTTCGGCAAGACACACGAAGACTTTAATCGATCATTTATATAATAACTTATGATATATATTATCATTTGATGGATCGTTTCTACAAAAATATGAAAAATAATGTTGATAAGAATAGATTTTTTTATGTAAACAGCCTTGTTATTCGAGGACAAGTATCATTGATATGAGGGCAGATTTGGACCTCCAAATACTTAAAGTTTTGCACATAATAAGGTACAAACATATTCCTGTAAAAAAGCCTTTTTTCTACGTAACCAGTGCATATCTAATGACTGAAAAACAATTTTACTGCAATATAGTGAATTAATTAGTAGATAGTAGTAGTTACACGAGTTGTGAAATACAGTAATTTCCGAATGCGGTATTGAAATCGCACGGCTTTAACGGCAGCCGGGGAACGAGCCACTTCGAAATACTTATTAAGCTGGAACTGGTATTAACAGTACATATTAGTTAATATACTTACACGTTTATTGTTCGAATATGTGTTTCATTTGAAATTTTAATGGGCGTTAGTTTGAATGTTTTGATTTTTAGGAAACTGTTTTACAATGCTGTTGCTGTGTATGTAGGTACTCCACGGGTTTCTTAAAATTATATGTACCTACCTACGTCGAGAAAGTACCCAATAATTTGTCTTCACGATAATGTTCTACAAAATGGGATTGACCAAACTGTTCTACTTTTGAATCTGTCTCTGCTTCTGGGTGAGTACCTACCTAATCTAGGGATGTACTTACAAATTGAAATTATACCATCGTAACTTAATGTAGATACTGAAATAGTCAATGAACTGAAGTTCAAGGTCACGCTACATAATTTATGGTGACAATTTATAAGACCTTAAGCATTTTAAGACTAGTAATTAACCATAACAAAGTTGGGGACGACGCCCAAGATGCAGAGGCATAAAGTTTATGATTTATTTGATGATAACCCAAAGTTCTTGGGTTCATTCTGTCTAGCTACGTAGCGTTTCTATGCAAATTTTATGCGTTAAGTCTCTTATGATCAGTTATATGGTCTCTTTTTATTGATGTTCAAGTAGGTCCTTTCAACATAACGTAGGTTCAAGACACCGCGAATTTCAAGTCTGAAATCACAAATCTACATATGTTAAGTCGTCAAGTAAGGTATCTACGCCCGTAAACAGAGGACCTGTGTTAGCGTAAAGTAGGCTGCTAATGTCAATACATATTTATTTAAATGTGAAATAAATAAATACGATAAAATACAAATTAAATGTAAATCGTAGGTGGAAAATGCGTGCGTGCAATCCTTGCTGAACTGATCCAACAAACATGAATTGTCAGTACATTCACGTACAATGTTAAACTTGTTTCATTCATTCATTCACTCGTTCAATCCCTGTCGGAGCGCAACAGTGTTTCAATTAAGCCTGTCCATTTTGTAGGTTCACTGCAAAATAATAAAAACGATTACTTCGCACGAATAAAGGGCTTTTTCATATATCGAGCGACAATTTGTTTAAAATAGCCTATTTGAATTATACCGACGTGTCGGGCGCGAGATATTTTTAAATTATTTTTTCTGCCTAAGGCATGTTTAATATTCGGCCGCTGTTCGTCCAATTTCATGTTTGCAATGGAATTTTGGTATATTTGAACGTGGAGTGATAGTTGGAATTACAAGTGACGTTGCATAGTGAACTTATGGTCTAATTTGGTGTCACAAAACGAAGCCAAAACACTAATAGTAAAAATACTTCGATAAAATGTTTAGTAACGGTATTATTTAATATTTTGTTCCTCTCTATCTCTCAAAATACAGCATAATGACACTTAGCACCTATAAAACATAAGCCTACCTTCTGAAATCAGATGCTAAAAGTGACACCCTATAAAAGAGGCATCAGTTAAGCGCCATAACAGTATAGTAGCGCATTGTATCACCAACGCTATTTAACCCTTGAGGGTAGCAACCCTCGTGACATAAAAACACCAGTAAAACAACCCCATGGGGCTTATAGCCGTACCTAACTATGTGTGAGGAAATGATTTTTGTTTAAAAACCAGCTATTCCGCTGGGGATAGCAAAATTATTAGACTTTTTTGTTCTTCTCCATCTATACCTACCTATTTACATAGACATTTTCAGCTATTGTAATAGGTAACAATGAAAATGAAATAAGGATCTTCTAGTGCTTTTATTATTCTAAAGGCATGCTCACTGTAAACTTGATGTAATTTTTTTGATAGTGTTTCGTACCTAGTAGAAGGTGCATATATAGATAGCACCTGCGTATATGTTTTTTATCTGGAATCCCAATTTATGAAAAGTAGTCAAATTTTGACCAGATTTTCACAGCCAGCGGAACCTCCAACAATACCCTAGTCAAATATATTTCCAAAGTTTTACCTAAAAACAAACTCTAGTAGGTAAAGTACGCAATCTATACGCGATCTCACGTCTGCACGCGGTTACATAAGACTCGCGTCAGTTGGCGTCGCATTGCTATGCGGCCCATATTCTACCCCATGCTGTCCCCAAGCCATATTGAGAACATCGGCAACTCGATGGCTTTGATATGAGTTTTATCATTTCAGTTTGCAGTTTTGAAAGTAATAACAGGTATTCCCGTTTTATATGGGACTAGCTTTCCGACCGCGGTTTCACCCGCGTCCCGAGATAACTGCTTCCCGTAGCCGGAGGGTGACAAAAATCCTATGTCCTTCTCCTGGCTCTAAACTACCTCCATGCCAATTTTCAGCTAAATCGGTTCAGCCGTTCTTGAGTTATAAGTGGAGTAACTAACATTACTTTCTTTTATATATATAGAAGATTACAGGTTTCAAATTTTTTCTTTTTTTTTCATTTTTAAGGATTTCCGGTAGGTACTCTACGCTTTAATTTTCGATACCTATTTACCTACTATACATGGGACTAGTCACTTCATGAACCTGAAAGAAAAGAAATGTGTTTTCACTTTAATTCGTTCACGAATAAGCCATAACATTGAGACATTTTATTTTTACTCTTATCCACAAGCAACTGACTAACTTTCTTTGGTTTTTAGTCCGTAGATCTGTTGTAAGAAAATTCTCAGAATCAGCTATTTATTTATATAAAGCTGGTATGCATACTTAAAGATACAAAGTTAGCGAACTAACTGAACATTTTCAATGGACAGAAGTACAAAATACGAACTAACTTGTTAATAAAATGAAGTAAGAACTCGCTGGATAAGTTTAAATTTTCATTAAGACGCTGGTCTTGCAATATTTTAGCACGGACATTTCTTGTTCACTCAAGGAATTCCTGTTTAAATATGAAAAATATTTTATTTATGATGCTGTTCTACGTACTAATTTGCAATTTATTTAATGAAAAAAAAGAAAAGCAAACGAGATACTCATTGGTCTTGAAGATGAGTTGTACATGTTTTACCTATGCTCTTTTTTTTTTTTTTAAATCATCAAATGACCTCTCCCGCTGTGGGTTAGCAGCGGCGAGGGAGTGTCAGACTCTTACTGACTAAAAACCGTCGTGTTCCGTCGTGAGCCTTTTATGTGCCAGGGCCGCGGTATCTCTTTCGAACAACCCGCAGCCCCGGCAGTTTACCTATGCTCTAACCCGCAAACAGTCTTTATGATTTCTTTTGAACATGAACGAACGTCTAAAAAGCCTTTTTACTAATCCATTTCAATTAGTTATTCCTTTCTTTGCTCGTAGTGCAAAGTAAAGATTGAGCTATCTATTATACGAGTACAGGCTAAGGTTAAAGTAGTGCAGCTCTCGCCCTCTACCGACGGAGGCACGTTTAATGGAGTGTCAATTAACGTGGCAAATGCATGACAGCCGATATATTCACCGCGCGCTCCTTAATCGACGCTTAACCCTCAGCCAGCAATTAACCTAAGTTTTATTACCATTTGCGTCCGACGAATGCTTTATTCTCACACCTACTGTGATATATTGTTTAAAAGCTACATGTGTGCTGATCTCCGAACCCTCAGCACTGTTTGCAAGGGTCCCGCAAGTTAAAGGCCGCGAATCAATATTTGTTTGAGCCTCTTCCCTTTCTAAATCCGACCTTTCGCAAAAGTTTTGTTGCCCTTCAATAGATTACTAATTTACGATACCTAATGCCAACGTCTTTTGTTTGAACATTTAATATTTTTCAACTGAGCCTGTGTTTAACAACTTCTCTTTGACATTTTCATTATTCATGTAATAGGATTATATATTAACGCTTTGCTAATGGTTCGTCGAAATATTATAATTTTGTTGAACGGCGTGTTGTGTAAATAAGGGTATATATAATCCCTCTAAATTGAATGTCCTCCTTTCTGTAAATAAAGTACCGATTGTGTTGAATCGATAATATGAAAGCGTACAGTGTACCTAAATATTCAGGATAGGTATCGATAAAAGGAAACAAGAGGGAACTTTTTGTTTACCTGTTGAACGGCCGGGTACTGTGGACAAAGCTAGTGTTGTGTTCCATACGAGGTTGGAGCGAAATTGCAGCCTTTGTATCGATGGCTCGGATAATAAACGCTTAAAGCGGAGTTTCCAAGCGGTCTGTTAATTAATAAAACGTTGATATTTTCATTAAAATGCTTTGTCATAAAGATTAAATAGCTCTTTAACGAACTGTGTTGGACATGTGAAAATAAATTGGTCATTTATCTTTTGGATTGCGGTCGTAGTGAAAGCTTTTTGTCTGATAGTCGGGAAAAGGACTTTGTGATTAGAATATGAGTACCTAATAATTACCAGTGGGCACGGTCGCACATTTGTGTTTCAAAGATATAGAAAAACGGGTTAGGTACTTTTAGCGAGAAATGGGATTCAAAACGTTATTATATTTTTGTCTCCTACTCAGTTTTTATGAGTCAACAAAATTGCCCCTGTAAAAGTGCTTATATACTGCGACCGTCCACATACACTCGGGAGTTGATGTCGTCATATCGTTTAATATGTAGATGCACACTTGGCCGTGTAATCTCGCAAATCGTCGCCATATTTGTTTATGGCGTGCAGGCTGTTGCGGTTCGCCGGCCCACCGTTACTCCGCCGGTGCTATCTATAACATCTGACACCCGTGACCTTATTTTAATAAATAATGTTGCCTGTTATTACATCAAATAGGTGCTCAGGAGCAGCGGTGCCACATGATTTATAGTCTCGCCGGCTTCGCTCAGTACAATAAACTCACTTTTTGTTTATACCCAAAATATTCTCAAGTTTTATCGCGCGGAGGAAAGTTTTTCTTGAGTTCGGTATTTTATTTCGGAGCCTCTTTCAGGGTTACGCCTTGTCTCGCTCGCAGTAAAAAAGTATTCGAAGCTTTTAAATGTTATTGATGTTGTCTGTGTTTGAATTTATTTTAGTATTTCAGCAGCTGGTGTACCCCTTTTGTTTCTTATATTGCGGGGATTGAAATGTGTGAATTCTTTTATTTCAGCGCCGGTATGAATGAACGGTTGTGTGCTCTGAAAAGTCTATTCATTTCAGAAAGGTTCAGCTACCTGCATGGCGCTAACAATAGAGAGAACTGTTTGCCACAGATTCAAAGCCGGGGAGCTTAAAATTGAAGGAGGATTATAATTTATCGACGCGACTGGTAACGCGGTCGATTATCCGGCCTGCGAGCCACTGCTGCCATTAAACAGCGCCTCGGGAATCGGCTTTTGAAGCCAATTGACGTGAGGATCCGCGTCGTGCTGAATCCTCAATTTACACTGAAGCTAACACCAGGATTTAAAAAAAGGGCCACAGAAAGTAGGGATCGTGGAGACAGACAGACAGACAATAATAGAACATTCTGGGTGCTATTAAACTTAACTGAGTATTTTGGCCAGAACCTTATCGTGTAATTCAAATTGCTCATTTAGTTTAATGTCTATCTTATAAGTCTGTACTTATTTTAAGTAGTCAGTCCGTCTTACCTACTATATCCAGTTTGGCATTTTTTACATAAGTTTTTCCTTTCGCAGAACTTGTGCGTGCGTGTCCTAGCCAAGAGTGTTTTTCGCTTTCTTTCATAGATTGGTGAGGTAATTAATTGAATGCTGTCCCGATAACGAAAGGTTTGCATGAAATAAGTTGTTGAGTACATGTTAACTGCTGTGTTTCGTGCGTTACAGACATTCGTCACGGTGTACAGCAATAAAGATTTTGTGGTGTTAATTACTTTTGCTGAAATTACCTCTATTTGTCCTAAATAAAAAAACTTGATTTCTACAAAATAATGTCCGTGAATTTTGTATGAGTAAGCCTTAAAACACATTGACTATATTTTTCTCTTGACTGTCAGTCTTGCTTTAATTCGTCTTTGAATTTGCGAATCGTATAAAAATCAACACTAAAACATTTTTATGTCCAGTCAGGCTCAAAGGCTTAGTTTTTCATTTTGCGTTATCCCCAGCTTTACTTTTAAGTAACGCTTTCGCTAGTTTTCTTTTAGGTTCCAGAACTTATTTCGCCGGGATTTTCCTTGTGACATATTTTATTATTTCAATTTGTTTTTCTCAGAAAGTTGACAAACACTCGTATTAATTTCAATTTTGTGAGTTGGTACGGCTCCGTATATCATGCCAGACATAAACTTCCTTCGTTGGTTTGATTAAGATTTTACTTAACTAAATTATCGAAGACTCTCGGCGCCCAAAACTTTATCATTAGTATTCTTTGTGTTAGCTCATCTTTCACTTTGTTAATGAGTGCAGACATCTTGATGTTCTGAAGATTAAAAGATTTGCCTTCGTCTTAGTCTTACATCTAGAGGTGCTCAGAGTTTCTCAGAATCCACTCTGAGAATATTTCAGTTAAACTTGTGTACTTACTTCTGTTTTCAGATAACTTATAATTAAGTTTTAATATACATAGCGCTTTGATTGTTAGACTCTTCGCTACGTAGAAATATCCAGATCTTTTAAGCCTTATAACAGACATACATACCAGAGTAATATCTTCTTACGAATAAGTACACCGAAATCATTGTTCTACATTCTCTAACAATGTAAACAACAGCAACATTGCGTGAACTACGAGTAAATAGTCTCGGCGCCGGTTACCCGCTCCGCTGAGCCACTAATCCTCGGCTAAATAACGTCTTATTATCATTACGAGTTAACTGATTAGATCGCTCAAGCGCACTCAGACGTCTTCGTAGTAATAGATCGGGAGCCAGCGACCGCCAGACCTGCGTTATTTTATAGAGGCTGAAACTTTGCGTGTGCATCTACCTTACAGTGTGACCGTCAGAATCACTGTCACTCTTCACCGATCCCCTCGAAATACGTATAGAGAGTTGCTAGTGTTGTTACCAGCTACCATTAGTTGTTATCTTCAAAACCACGAGGGTAGCTATTGGTAGCTGGTAGCAATTAGGTAGTATTTCGGGGGGATCAGTGAGGAGTGACAGCGATTCTGATGTTAACCTTACAGTGGGTATGAACGATAGACTACTACGAAGCTTGACTGGCGTTCGCTGGCTCTTGGGCTATAATGTTACTACAGATTCTAAGGAAGCGGTCGGAAAGTGGTGATAATCTAATCTGGAATTTGTATTGAAATTGGAGAAATAAAATAGATACCTGTCTCTTTTACCTAAATTGAATGATATTTTAGAGGTTTTCCGGGTTTTGAGAATGTCCTTCTTAATTCAATTTCCGTAATCTATCCTTAGGATTTTTCTTCCATAATTTGCGAAAACTTTTCCAAATATTTTTATTTCATGATTTGCGAAATCTTTTCCGTGTATTTTTTTTAATGAGTCATAGGACTTTAGAATATTATAGTGAATTTATTTGGCAGTGAGGACGTTGTTCTTGTATTTAAACCCTCAGAAATAAGGTATCTATGTGTATATCTCCCACTATTTCGCTACTTTTTTCGAAACTAAACTGAACGAACCACAATCTAACGCTAAAACAAGTCAAATAAAATATATTATTAAAGCAAAATCCTGGCGCTTTGACCGCCAAAAAACTGCGCTACCATATTTTACATTTAAATTTTTGATGTTGAGCCCGAACTCGCATCGGAACACGAATTAAGGATTCAAAAGATGGCCGTTCTCGTCTCGATCTCGTTTGTGTCCGGTGACCTTTATCTCGCAAATTACCTCGCTCGTTAATCACCGTGGTCTTTGTGTACAAACACTTATGTGTAATGTATGTGTATCTACATTAACGGGGCTACGATTGTCGGTTTTTCTAAGACCCTCTAATTGCTTAATGTATGTAGATGTTGTTTTGTTTATTGGATGTTCAGAGGGTTGTATTGGTTTGGTCTTTTTGCTGTTTGTTCGATGGCCTGTAAGCATTTTCAGCTGACAGTTTAGATTAATTTGTACTTTATAAACATGCTGTCGGATTAGGTGAAGGTTGGGAAGATCGCATGTTAATTCAGTTAAGTTATAGTCTAAGATACGAGTGAGTCGAGTTGAGGTAGCAACTAGTAAATAATATTCTTGCTTATTTTTCCGCTATAGGCACGGAGTAGGATTGGTACACTAACTTCGGAGCTTTATTACATTACCGTAATGCCCAGATCCCTTTCAGGGTAAATAAGCTTTAAAAGGGTATCTTAAGTTGATCTCAGTTATCTTACAAAGAATCTTTTGGTACATTAGAACAGTAGGCATTATTTCATATCTTTTGAATTCAATAATTGGATTAAGAAAAGACTGGCTGGTGAGACGAAACGGCTCATCTATTTGTTTAGTTACAGCATCTTATTTCTGTATCAAAATACAACACTCTATTTGCACTAAAATTTTATGTCCATCATACGTTTAACCCTGTATATAAATATTGCGGATCGTTAAAACTAAATCGAGTATATATCTGTCCAGTTCTACGCTAGAATTCAACATTTAACCCTGAGCTGTGTGTCGGTGGTAGCCACACGTACGGTAGACTGCACATCAGTGGTAACTGTCATGCACCTATAGTAATACGATTTTCCTATAAAACTGTTACCATTGACCTGAAGTTGACTGTACCTACTGATTTCACGAGACACGTCTTAAAACTCAAGGGTTGTAAATAAATAAACACGTCATCTTGCTAAGCCGATATTTGGACCATAAACCCGCTGCATATAAAAGAAGGGAGATTTGAAATGGAAAAAATAACTTGATACGTATCGATTCATCCCTTTATTGTACCGATGAAATTGAATTTGCATTGAAAGTGGTGTTTTGTGGCAGTGACATATATTGTCTGGTTTCTGACTCTCGATAGGGAGATTGTGGTGTTATGTAGGCTTTAAAAAATGTACGCGATTGTCTATAGGGACGCAAATACATAAACATTCGAAATAAATAATTGGCTATGCAAATATTTGTCTCTGTGCGGAAATGAAGCTTGCTGGCCGCGACCCTCGAACAAATGGTGGTAGACAATTATGTGCAAATATTAAATCATGAGTATGTACCGCGCTTTTATTAATCCTGGCACATTCATTCATACTTCATATTGTTGTTTATTTGTTTGTTTCGAACAGAGTATGTTTATCTATATTTATGGTAGACGCTATGTTTCTGATACAATTATTTATACCTCCAAGTTTGATAGAATAATTTAACATAGCGTCCAACTGTGATATTTCATAGTTGTATAAGTAACCTAAAATTAGATATTCAAAGCTCATATTGAGTGGCTAATTTCGGGTTCTGAAGTCTGTATTAACATATTACACATATGTGTGTTCTGTGCTTCTAAAGCCTACCATACATATACACCTAGACCATTTGTGGAGCAAAATTATAATTATAGTCAATAGAACTAGATAAATATTGATAAAATTACTATTATTTTCCTCGCTTTCACTTGTATTTTAAAGAAAATACTTCACGTTTGCCTAGTTAAAAGTTGGGCTATGGACGTCTTTTTAGGGTTCCGTACCCAATGGGTGAAACGGGACCCTATTGTTTTCGCTCCTCTGTCCGTCCGTCCGTCCGTCTGTCACCAGGCTGTATCTCATGAACCATGATAGTTAGAGAGTTGAAATTTTCACAGATGATGTATCATTTCTGTTGCCGCTATAACAACAAATACTAAAAACTAGAATCAAATAAATATTTTGGGGGACTCCCATACAACAAACGTGATTTTTTTGCAAATTTTTGCTCGATTTCGATATATATATATATATATATATATATATATATATATATATATATATATATATATATATATATATATATATATATATATATATATATATATATATATATATAAGATATAAGAGAGCTTAACATGCGCTGTGAGCGACAGATCTCAGATTGATACTATTAGGGAGACGTGAACGCTGGCCGGTGTGCCGACGTAATCGCTTTATCGCTCCTTGCGACGCAGACCACAGGGATACATACCCAATCAATACGATAACCATCAGATCAAGCGAGTTACTCGCCAAAGGATTAGAACGAATACTCAAAACATTGAACCCTAAAAAAGAAAACTCCATTTTAGTCCACAAAGCTCTAAACGAATAATGAAAACGTAGGTCACCAAAAATATTTCGACTGTCTCCTAAAACGAGTTTACGTAACAGAAAATACCACTTCTGACAAATGATATCGATAAAATGTTGACATACTCGTTATAACGCATGAAGAAAATTGTATTTCGATAAAAGAAATAAACTCGATAAAAGAAATGATGAAAAACTCGCACGTAACTTCGAAAGAACGTATTATGTCTTAAAAACTTCAATATTTCCATCTCAAAGTGGAGAACAAAGTTGTGTAGGTGCAAAACAATTTTCGGATGTTCGTGTTTTGCCCATCAGTCTGAGAAACTCAAGTTTTATCCGTCGCCAGCCTACCCCCCCTAGGGGAAATTCACTTTATTATTCGTCCTGTGTTGACCTCATTTTTGTTGCTTGAAGGTAATATTTTATTCATTAGTTAGGTATTTACACTTGGACATGGCATTATGTTTGGCTTTTCGTTGAATACCAATTCGTTTGTCGTTTGTCATGTTCAATGAATTTAACTAAAGTTCGTTTGAATTGTAACCGAGTCGAATGTTGTATCAAATATCGGTTACCTGCGAGCTTGACATTTGCCACGCGGACTTAAAGTGTCAATGGCTCTCCATAATATAAAATTTGGCTCATAATGAGGAAAAATGAGAAGATTGCAAATTTTCAATTGATACTAAAAGAAATACTTCAGGAACGTGTAATCACTTAACCTTGCTGCCGAGTGCGACTTGAACAACATTTTTAAAAAGAATTTTGTAATTCAATTTCGTCGTAAAAATCTATTCACATCAAACTCAAGAGCACTTTCTATAAAGTTTTTATAATGACCAAATAAAAGCTTCGAAGAAACATTTTCAGGGAAAATATTGTGAATAAAAAAGTCGTTTACAGGTGCCATTAGACGGACTGGAAATAGATTAAGGGTCCGGGGCTTGGGCGGCCGCAGACGGACCAAAAATCCGCCCTTCGCTGTGATAGAATTATTTTACTTTTTCTTTGAACCCGACCAGATAATTCCCCGATATTTCTCCCCGTGTGTATTTGGAAATATTTTGTTTGGCTCTAGTTTTGTCAATGGTCTTCCGTGAGATTATTAAAGATTTAGCGAATGTGACCAATGTGTTGTGGACTGTAAATAAAGATCAGCATGGATTCCTATATTTATAACATTCTTATCCTTTAGAAATATTTACCTTTAGTTTGTTCAATTTACTCCGCTCGATGTTTATACACAGACAATAAGAATACACACAAATAATGAGAAAGTTTCACGTTAGTTAACATCGTCCACGTGGATATAATATTTTCTGTTATAAAAATAAACAAAAGTACTTATAATATTTTATGACATAAAACGTATCATAAGGGATAAACAAAAATTGTAATGACCTTCGCCGTATGTTTTATAATGAGAACGAACGTAACATGAGAATACAACAAAGATTGCACCATTCAAATTTACATTTTTCTTCCATGTCTTTACATTTAATATGTACATGGTATCAAATGACAAGGCACCTTCATGCGTGTATATTTCCCTGGTACATTTCCACACAAGAATATGTCTGTAATCTTCCGTATCTGGCTGCTAGTGGCTTTCGTTTTAATGAGACCACGGAGCCCTCTCGACTCTGAATAATTCCTCATTAGGTTGGCTGGTTTTGCTCCTTTTATATAGGAACTCCGTGCTACATCTACCCGTACTGTGATACGCCTAATTATATTGTATAGGTTAAAGAAATAGGCATTGCAATGTTGCAATTTGTTAGTCTGTAATGCCTTGGAATTTATTTGCTGTCGTTTTTAAAGAAAAATCTTTAACGTATTTTATAAACACGACAAATTGTAACGTCGTGAAATCGAATTAAGCCTAGAACTATTTTTATACTGTAGTTTATCAAATACAGGCACTTAATATAAGCTGTCTGAACAATCTCTTGCTTTGATCTAAGTAGAATTTAATTAACTGCGCTCAAGGTCGATGTACAGGCGAGAGGAATGAACTAGACTTCCTTACAAAATGTGCCTACGAATGTGAGACTAGGAAGGTATTTGTATTTTTTATGAGCACAACAGGAGGGCACTACAGGTGAATAGAAAGGTTTTATGTAAATTTTTAATAAACCCTCTTCCGTTCCGAAATGAGTTGAATAAATAAAGGGTGAACTGCAAACAGAGATTTCTCGCTTTGGAACACTATTTTACAAGAGTTTTTAAATTCATATTCATATTTGTGTTATTTATATTCTAAAACTAGAAAATGAAATAGTGGTGCAAGGTATATAAATAAAGAACACAGTACACACAGCGAACATACATATTTCATACAGGTTTTTAAATTGAATAATATTTTAGTTCCTATAATTTTATAGTAGCGTGAAGCGTCCACTCGTAGATAATATGGTGGAGCTATAAAAACGTAAAGGTTAAACTGTGTGGATAGCCTAGAGCTCTAGAATAATATGTACATACCTGTCGGTTATTTTACGTTAAAAAGAACAAATAAAGGTCTAGCTGTTAATGTGGTCTAATTCGATGATAGAATTAGATATACATAGGTCTGAATGTCACATTGAAAGTAAGGAAAAATTAAAGATGACGGTGGAATCCTGATATTTACCAATACGAATGTAAATTGTAGACCGACGTGGAATCAGCATAATTATTATTTGTAATGTACCAGTTTTGGATGCCTGTAAAGTGACGAAAAGTAGTTAAAAGACGAAAGCTAATTAGGAGCAGCTTAACTATAAGTCAATATGTACTTATATATTTTAGTTCAGCATCTTTTGATACAAAATATACAGCAGTTGCCCGTTGATGAAATTCTATAGTCATGTTATGAAGGTAGAGCATACAGTAAATTGAGGGTTATAAAAGATAAACATGGGTCTACAGCTATGAAAACTTCACATACATATTTATAGTATGGGGCTCCGGGGTATTCTCTCTAAAGGAATTCAAACGGAAGGAATGGACAAGGGGCGTGTATGCGAATTTGTTTTACTGATTTTGATGGGTATTTGTATGTTTGAGTTCTTTTTTGCTTCGGGATATTACTGAAGACATTTTATCTTGTTTTTTGTGAATATTATGTACTAGCTTCTGCCAGCGGTTTCACCCGCATCCCATGGGAACTACTTCCCGTACCGGGATAAAAAGTAGCCTATAGCCTTCCTCGATAAATGGGCTATCTAACACTGAAAGAAATTTTCAAATCGGACCAGTAGTTCCTGAGATTTGCGCGTTCAAACAAACAAACAAACTCTTCAGCTTTATAATATTAGTATAGAAGATAGGTCAATGGCAACTGTGTATGTCTGTTGCGCTTTCACATTAACTTCTTTAACCGATTAATATATTTGGTACACAGACTAGGGCATGAGAAAGGCTACTTTTTATCCATATGCGAGAGTACTTCTCTAGAAGGAAGAATCGATGGGAACAATAAGTTGTGAATAAAGAAATACTTACGAGATAATATTGCCCAAATATTTCTAAGTGTGCATTGCTGAACCCACTTCCTCAAAAAGTGTTCCATATTTCAGGTATAATAATATGTTCCATCAGCCAATATCATCAAAAATATTATACGAAATCAATTTTGATATTTCACACATGAGATTCCGAGTCAAGAATGATTACCAGCTCGAGTGGAGGGAACGTCATTATTAAGATTAAGGTATTGACGCGAGGGTGACAACATAGTGGGGGTTTCAACCGCGGAAGCGTTTTGTATCGCGGAGGAAACATTAGTGTGCCTTAGTGGCTTTGGAAGTAGGACAGGTAGGGTGTACCGTTACTAAGGGAGCTACTTGATAGTGATAAAGCTTTTTAGTGAGGTCTTTTTTGTGAAGACTTCTCTCAGTTATATTTGAGGTCTAAATATGTCGTCTTGTGGAAGTCAAATGCCTCTTTTCAACACACAGGGCATAGAAAAGTCGTTGCACATCACACATTTTCTCAAACACCAACGTACTTGCAACAAGCAAAACATCAAATAATTAAATCGCTGTCGCACACACAGCTGTCTAACAAACTTCATGATACCTCCACTTGGCAGTTAGCTTCGATCGAGTTACCACTTATAATTTCCGGATGGGGGCGCGCAATCGGCGAGCCCGTAATAGATTCCGCTCCAACATCTGATACCTACGGATTCGACGAATTTTCGCTCAGTTCTCCGGATTTGCCGAGTGCTGTGAGTTCCCCGATTTCCTACCTAAGTGCCCTAATGAGGTTCACTCGATGATTTTCGTGTTTTGTCGCGGGTTTTACGTGGGAGCACGTTGAAGATAGGTTGAGATGTTATCCGTGTTTTTAATTGAATGGTTTCGTTTTGATCTTTAAAATATTTATGGAGGTTCGTCTAAGTGTTTGGTGTGTTACTGGTTTTCCCGCAAGGTTATTTTATAGGTGAGAAGAATATGAAGGGGAACCACTAATAATAGGTGTACGAGTATATGTCCCAAAAACCACGATTGTGGTTAATCATGCGAAAATGGTACATTATTTTATGAACCCCAAAAATAGTAGGTAGATAGTAGGGTACTATTCTAGCAAAACTTTTATCAATTCTCCATAACCTTCCAACATGAAAAAAGAAAGTGTGTATTTGCCCCGCACTCGGTACGCCTCGACAATTTTATCTCACAGTTCCTTCCTCTTGTCTGGTACATGTCGTAATTTCCCGTCGACTCGCCGTAATGGTAATCGACGTTAACGCTGTGTCTGCTGACCCTACCTCCTGTGTGTTTAGGCTTGAGAACATTTGATTAAATTCACTGCTTCTAATAATATTTGTTCCAGGAGTTGAGTATTTAATGGTTTGATATTACTACTACTTCTGGCTTTGAAGCGGTTTGTTCTGTTCGCTATCTCTTAATAAGTGAAGGAAATCTTTGAATATTGATTTAGATAATATTTTTATTTCACTGTAGCTAAGTGGTCATGTGGAGTGTATAAAAGTATAATATCTTCTTTTTTTCTTTATGAGTATAGCTAGAGGTGTATGTAAGAACAAATGACGATGCCCAGTTTACAATGAAATACTGGTTATTGTATACTTTTTTGAACAGTATCTTCTATGTAGTTGAAAAAGGAATAAATAATTTTCATTTCACTCCAGTTTTCAGTGAACTTTTCCAATATTACCACGCTTCCATGAATTTGTTAAATGGAAAGAACATATATTTTATATTAAATTCCCAGAATACAGCCGTGCTGACAGGTTTATATGTTAAAAAATTATAAATTGAAACAATAAGTTTAATCACGATGATGCCATCATTTAACAAAATATTTGTTAAAATTAAACATAAACACTACCATTTCAAACGCAGTTAAAATTAACCGTTCTAACTTCAGAAAGTTTCGTAAAAAAAGTTCTGAAATTATTTAATTACTCGGCAAACACTTGACAAACGGCTAATTAATGCTATTAATTATGAACTCCGCCACATTTTAATGAACGATAGATTTTATTAATTATTCTAACTTATTGCCGACATTAATTTGGTGAGGGTCGATTTCTTAATGGCTCTATACTCGGAATAGCCTTTGATAGGTTTCTGTTTTATTTGTGTGACTCAGGATTTACTGCTGGCCAAGCGTTTTTTGTATAATGAATGTGCGTGTTTTTATCAGAATATTATGTTATTGTCTCTTAAAATGATTATTTAATCCTTTGTACGACATAAATGCCGAATCGAAGGTATTCTTCTTACCCTACGAAATAAGAAGGTTAATGGTTTCAATTATTAATATGTAAGACAAAACTTCATCTCTTTGTATACTTTGTACGTATATTTATATACGTTAATTGCTGTAACGTGATACATAAGTCAATTTCTCCTGGCAGAGGGAGCTCCCTAAGTTTATTAGTGTGAAGAGGCGCGTCAAGAATTATCCGCTAAGCATGTAGACGGTAAACTAACATAACTAAGTAATTAGTTATATTAACTAATTTCTCTGTTAATTTGTGTAGATATGTAATTGTAGTTGGAATGCAAATAGGTACGTATTAGAGCGGGTACATTAGCACAGTACCTATTATTATAGTAGGTTTAAATATCACGTTTTGAAAACTTTATCGCGATATATAGATTTGTACGCGAAAATTGTATCCTTTAGAAGGAAATATGAAGGGAATACTAGGGCCTGTTTTTATTCTGATACAGTACAAAAGAAAAACAGCTGACCCATACACTATTTATTATACGTTAGGCTATTAAACGGGTTACTTCGATACCTAACTCACTTTTCAACTTCAACAGAGGACGGCAATAAAATAGAGAGAAAATAACAGACTGGGAATTTTATAAACTACGTTCAAGCCACGAAGCCCCACCATATTTCACTTAAACGAAGAATTAAAAGGACTTTCACGTCTTTATTGTTTATTCTCTGCAGTCGAGTAAATAGAAAAGCACGTATTAGTGAGGAAAGGAAAAGAAATAACGTAATAACAAGTTAGTCAAGTATTATTGTCGTAGAAACAAGATCACGTATTAGAAGGCCATCAGTGACAGTGGTCGGAAATTGTCTGAACATTTCTTATGATGTAATTATTTAGTTTTTGTACGTGTATGTTTTTGTTCATCTTGTGATTGGAATTTTCCTAAAAATATATACAATAGAAAACGAAGGACATGCTCATTATAATTTTGTTTAATTACCGATTAATTAGTGATGGTTAACTAGTTAATTAGCTAGTAACTGGTAAATCCTTCGAACAGTAGTTTAAATTACTGCTTGATAGAATATATTCCCACTACCTAAAAAGCCAAGTACAATTATGCACATAACAACTCCAACTTGTATGCACGTACTTAGCTTGTACCTTCGTGCTTCGCTTGCAATTTTAACGACATTTTTACAACCAGCTCCTACAATGTGATATACTCACAACCATAATTGGAAAAAGTTTCTTGCACTGTAGAATTTTCTTTACAAGTTAAGTGGTTCATGTAATATACTTGTCATTGATGTTTCACATGAATTCATTACATTTTTCTGTATCTACATAGTTTAAAGTTCTTGAGTTATGTTAGGTTCTTTTGGAGGTAAATAATTTTAGTTGCAGCTATCCAATTTAGTGGAACTTTACAGATTATGTAACTCTTCTTCATTATTTACATCTTTTTAACAAAACTGCTTACTAATAATTTTCTAGTTTCTCATTTTTTATCCACATTTGTATTGAAATTTACACAGCAGAAATAGCTCAAGCTGTAATGCAACGGTGCATACCGTGCTCCGGCTTCGGAACAATTAACCCACTTAAGTGGCTGTTTGAGGTCTGCAACCGCTGTTGTTATAACCGCCCACTGTAATTACCGAAAGGGGTTATTTGCACCAAGTGTATGACAGTGTTGAGTTTAGTTTCTTGAGTTATGTAACCTTTTTTGGGGGCAAAGAAGTTTAGTAGCCGCCATTAAAATAAGTAGAATTTAACGGACTATACCTATAACTCTTCTTAAATGTGTTGTGAGTGTGGCCTTAGCTCGGCTGGTGCTGTGGTCACTGTTTTCAATTTCATTATGCGAGCTATCATACTATGTTGCCTTTCTTGCCGGTTCTTTTTCGTAAGACCCACTTTTTGGAACTATGCAACTGGCTGACGTTTCAAAAGAGATTTTATAGGCCTATTTGAAATAAACAAAAATAGTATTAGTGCGTTTGTACCTGCATCATAATTTATTACATGATGCTAAAACACTCTAGCATAACGTACATTGAACCCAAACAAACAAACCTCCTCAGTTCATAGTTTATTATAGCTACCTTCGTAAACATTAAGATTTATGTTCGAAACACAAGATTCGAAGTCATTACTTATTAAAGCGCAAAGGTTTTCTCGCCAAGGGCTCTGCCCTCGTCTTAATAGTAAATTGAAGTTCCAGTAAATTAGGCGGTCACGTGAATAGATTAGGAATAAGTTACGCCGAAGGTTCTAGAACTTTGGTTATTGTTAGTTAAGTACGATATCGATCAGCGGGCTCTCTCATGTGGGTAGTTTAATTGAGAGTTAGTGGTCATTTGATATCTGTAAAAGATTATGAACGGGGTGAATAAAGATGGGGATGAAATAAAAGTTTAGATGTGTTTGAGGAATGTTGCAAAAAAAAGACAGAAAGAAAATGTTCTCTCATCAAGTACATATTAGGCTTGTAGGTATTTGTTTCATAGAGTGTAAAAAGGTCTATTTAAGTACCTAACAAAAAACATACTTCAACATTAACGATGAAGCAGTTTATATCTTTTGACACCCGCATGGGACAGGTAGGTAACGGATTTTAGATTTATTTAGGTCCAAAAGTTACAACGCTTATTTGCATAATTCAAAAACTTTTACGTCTGACAAATCATAGTTAAGCTCAAGCTCACAAAAGTAAAGCTTTATTTTCTATTTTAGGTGGGTACATAATTTGAATGCTGTAAAGAAACTTGAAACGCGACATTAAATTTTCAAATCACAGACAAAACGTTTGTGTACAGTGAACCTTGGGATCAGTCCCGGAGCTGAATGTTTTATAAATGATGTGAAGTTGGAACTCAAACGTCTGCACAATACACGTGTGACAATGGAATAAGATGGCGAGATAAGCTCCAGCGATGTACCTACTTCTTTGTATTTAATACTAGCTGCGTCCCGCGGTTCCACCCGCGCTCCATAGGAACTTCTCTAAGCGCACGGACAAAAACGTGAGTTCATATGGACTATCTGGGCTATCTTTACATTACAATTGGTTCTGTAGTCTTCCAACTTAGGTAGTATTTTTGATAACTTAATATGTTAACATAATTTTGTAAATATATTGGACGTTTTGCTGCTTCTATGTAAGCAGCAAAACGTCCAATATATTTTTTATATTTTTAGGGTTATGCTAATATATGTATATAATTCCTTATGAATTCGGGTAAGTGAATACCTTTTTCTTTTACAAGACCCTGTACTTTCGTTCTAGTATTTACTTAACTTCTTGCCAGACGTGACAAGACACCCAAATCAGACATCTTTAACCGCAGCTTCTCAATATAAACACAATTTATATAATATTATAAAGGTCTAACCGAATTCATCTCGTTCCAAACCCTCAGAGATTTAATAAAATAATGACATTTCAAGAGCACAATGTCTTTGGTCCGTGCTTTCTTTTTAATTTCATTGACTTTATTTTTTCGAGCTTCCAGCTTAATTTGTCCCTTTGAGAATAAAGCGGTATTTACTTTTTATACTACAGAAATTACGCATTCAATAAATACAAGTAGGTACGCGTAGGCTGAACAGAATATTAAATCTGGGAAATACAATGCCTTAAATAATCCAATGGTTTACTTACCGAACGTTAAATTCCGCCACGATCCTGAACATAACATTTTCATTTAGTTTTTTTTTGTAGCGTTGTTTGTTGTAAAGACAATACCGTGAGCGTCGGTCGGTACGTAGGTCGTTAAAACCGCCATTAGACGTAGTTCGTAGCGTAGGCGCCCTCGTAGCGACCGTCTACGAACCGCTACGAATGGCTACGAGTGTCTACGGACGCTGTTATGCTTAATTTAGTAATGTTTATCTTCCTCCGTTAACAATCACAGTAGGAATATAAATAGTAGGTACGTATACTATGTAATTATTTCATAATTATTATTTGTGATATATTTGTCACGAAAAATTATATGGCACATTTTTAATAAGTCATTAAAATACTACAAACGGTTTTAAAACGTCTGTTGGCACGTATATAGAAACTAGAGAACTAATTATGCAACTCAAAGCTCTGAAAATTATTACGATTCCCCAGTCTACCATGATAAGTTCATTAAAAAGTTAGCGAAAGCTTGACATGTATGTGTTTCAGTTAAAATATAAGCGTTGGCTTAATTCCTGGAGTTTATGTAAAATGCAGAGCTACGTATAACTACTGTTTTGCTATTTATACACTCTTTATTTCCAAGCCACGGTCCGCTTGGTCTTGAAATTTTTATGAAGCTCAGTGGCATACTTCAACTACAATAGCCTAGACTTCTATTCATGCAGACTGAAATGTTTTTATGCACAACAAAACTACTAAAATTAGAATTGTAATACTACCATTCTCGTTGAAGTGAGACTGTCGCCGTCGGCGTCGGATAGAGCTTTTGAACCAGGTTGTTCAATGAAATGCACATTTTTCTACAGATTGAATATTTTTGTCGACAAAATCTGTCAGATGAATCCTTTCTACAATTTCAAAGATTCCTAGGAAAATTGTGACAAAATATCAGCATACCCAGTCGTAAAATACTAAAACGGAGCAATACTGTGGCAAAAGTGTTTCATACAATGTGATACAATTTCACCAGAAAAGGAAAATTTCGTCCAATATTGCAATGTCAGATGAAAAATCCAGCCAGCGACAAACAAAGACATTTTTGTACAAATTCTATCAAGTATTATTTCCAGATGCAATCGTGATCTGAAACCAAAAATTGCTTTTGTACATTCTTTTTAAAGTGGTCGAAAATGGTCCCTTTGTAATGTTTCCTTTGAAATATGATTGGGCAGTGTTTCATTTCAAGCGGTTTCCAATAATGAGTGGAAAGCAGGCGTGTGGGGATTAATTTGAAGTATGGACCTTGATTGAATTTCTCTCTCAATTAATTTAATAAAAGCCCACTCGGCGTGATCAAGTGTCGGATTTTCGGTTATTATAATATTGACTCTGCAGGTTAACACTCAGGTTTATTATAAAACTATAATGAGTCATAATGGGGTTCTTTATGATACAATGAAACAGTGAATTAAAATAATGAAGAAAGTTTTGAATGATGTATGTATTACGTCGTCGACAACAGCCTGTGGTAAGAGCGACATGTTTTGTTAATTAAGATTAATTGGCAACACTTTACGAATAAAATGTTTTAAACATGAAATTAATATGAAGAGAAAATATATCAGATGTAATTATCTTAACGCTTCTGTGGTTAGGAGAAATAATTAAAAGGAGGAATATTTTCAGCTTCAATATCCTAATTGTAACGAATACTTACGTAAATATGGATACACATTTTCCCACGTTGAAGCACCTCAATAGTAACCTGTCTATATATAAGTATCTACACTTACAGTAGGTATTCATATGGCTTGACTACTTATCTATACTAATATTATAAAGCTGAAGAGTTTGTTTGTTTGAACGCGCTAATCTCAGGAACTACTGGTCCGATTTGAAAATTTCTTTCAGTGTTAGATAGCCCATTTATCGAGGAAGGCTATAGGCTACTTTTTATCCCGGTACGGGAAGTAGTTCCCACGGGATGCGGGTGAAACCGCTGGCAGAAGCTAGTTAGATATAAATACAATAACGTTAATACTGTCATAAAACTTACTTAATGTAAATAATATAACTATAGTACGTCATATTGATCCTCGTACCTATTACTATAATACCTTACTAAAGCACATAACATTGGTTATCGAGTGCTAGCCCAACATTTATCTTGGTCAGAACTAATTTGGCTGTGTTTGTCAAACAATATTCTAAGTAAACCGATTAGAGACCGCACTGAGTAACCGATTACAGTTCGATAGACGGCGAGGACCCTCCGATAGTTAAGAGCCAGATAACTGACTTTCACTGTAATTTATACCTACCTTTGGCAAATTGTTACGTTGCTATAAATATGATTTAGTAAGGAATATTGCTCGTCTATTTGGTTTGTAAGTATCTACTATTTATTTATAATTTAGATTCTTAGTATTATAATAATGGCGTCCACGGCCGATTTCGGCCACGGCGGCTGTTCTCATTTAAGGAGATCAGCCAGCTGCGCAGGACATATTATAGTGCACAAGCATTTGCGCAGACACAGGTGCACTCACTATTCCTTCACTCTCATGACCCGATGGGACGGCAATCCGACACGACCGGAAAGAGATCAGGCACAGGACCGACATTTACATTTACGTGCATTAATAACCGTTTCAATAAGTGGTCTTAATCTATTTTTGAATATTTTAAAGTCTGGAATCAGTGTAGCGCTCAACGTTCATTCCTTCTCCGTATGAGAAGAGGCATATACTTTATATATACTTGGACTAGCTTCTGCCAGCGGTTTCACCCGCATCCCGTGGGAACTACTTCCCGTACCGGGATAAAAAGTAGCCTGAAGCCTTCCTCGATAAATGGGCTATCTAACACTGAAAGAAATTTTCAAATCAGACCAGTAGTTCCTGAGATTAGCGCGTTCAAACAAACAAACAAACAAACTCTTCAGCTTTATAATATTAGTATAGATTAGTCTGTGGCCTGCAAGAATTTTCCGTATTGACCTCTACGTACCTATACTTTTATGTATTTACCTCTATAACATTTTTTTACATAACTTCTTGCTCTGAGTACGATGTGGCTAAGAGTAAAGTTTCAACTAGGTAAAATATTTTTCTAAGAAAAAACAATCTCAGAACGACTTCACAGTTTGTTCACGCTAGTGGTTTATTCACATCTTATTATTTTCGCAAATTTGGAACTATTGGAACTAAGGAACACTTTTAGAGCAACCTTTTCTTCGAGCTTGGCAGTCGAACTTGATGTGAGAACTACTTCAGAACTTTGATCTACACGAAAATCGTTTCAGACTAGATTTGGAAAAATAGTAAGTTAATAAGTACCTCTATAAGTTTTATAACTGCACTGACTGGACAATCAAGTTCGAGCTTAGGTTTTTGAAATCAATTTTGGGCCGTTTAGAATGAATGGTGTAGAATATTGGCGGTCAAAATTGAGCGTTTTTCACCAGAGCCTAAACCGTATCGCGCTAACATTTTGGTTTGTTTGCGCAGGCTGCGGGCAGTTGTGCGTTTTTTTGGGATGAAAATACTCAGTTTTTCGAACAAATAGTCTACTCTTTGTATGCGCTTGCCTACCCATATGTGAGCGAGGAAAATACAAAAACCTTTTGTAGAATGACTGTTATCGAAAATGTGGTAATAATTTCATGCTAACGGGGAAATAAATCGATCGAATCGTCATCGAATGACGACCTCGATGGCGCAATGGTCACCATGCCGGACTGCCGGACCTGAGGTCCCGGGTTCGATTCCCGGTTCGGTCGACATTTGTGTGATGAGCATGCTTGTTGGCCGTGGTCTGGGTGTTACAATATGTATTTATAAATATGTATATATGTAGCTATATGTAGTTTATCAGTTGTGTTAGCACCCATAACACAAGTTAATTAATAACTTACCATGGGGCTAACCGACCGTGTGTGAAAAGGTGTCCCGACATTATTATTATAAAATACTTTGCGGACAACACAATTATTCTTTTTGTTTGCGTCGTAATAAGTATATTGTGAAGAAGAGCTTTGAACTAAGCTAATGTTGGCGTTATTAGATATTTATTACTTGTTTATCGACAAAGTAACGGAAAACATCTATAAAAAGCAGTTTATTGAGGCATTATTTTTCCAACTTCAGGGGAAGTAGGTTGTGGCGAATAAAATCGTAGACGACATTAGACACGTTTTATTTTGTATTTGGCCTTCCTTGTAGAGAAAGGAGCAAATGGAATAATAGTCCTTGTAAAAAATGTGGGTACACTACTCAACATTCAAAACAAGCAGACTATGTAAGTTTTTCTTGGGTCGACTGATTTGTTATGGACGGGGCGCACAATAATCTAGGTAGGAACCAAAAGTTACGAATTATTATTCAAAAAGCTTATAGGTTCAAGCAAACAAACAAAGTCATCGGCTTTATAGTATAGATTTGGATTGAAGTTTTGCTTAGCTGTTTTTAAAGCAAAATGGAATATGCTTGACTATAAACTTATGAACCCGAGAACGATTTATATGCTTTGTTGCCTCGTTGTAGGTACATGGTAGTTTCTACATCAAATATTTAACAAATACAGCAGGTTGTAATTTGTTATAGAGCCTCAAGGGAGATTCTTAATGTATTTGCCTAAGAAATCAGGACTCCCGAAATAATTACTTCGCTTTACTGAATTTTCAAGTAGGATTTTCTTCAGAGCGAAACCGGTCAGTGTTAATTATTTGACAAACAAATCCCAATTTCGCTTGGTAACGAGCCAGAGCATCTTCATCTTTTCATGAAAACGGCATTATGTTGTTCAACACGATAAAGAACCCATTAAAATTCGTTTCAAGGAATTATGCAAATGAGATTGTAAGCGCTCGCTAACAAGATAGGACGCTCGCAAAGATTGTTGCTAAACTCAATTCACTTCGCCTGTTGCTCTCCTTTGTGGTACCTGCGCCGGGCGAATTACCCGGGAGGCTCAACCAACGCACAACTTAAAAATAATAATCTAACTTTCAACAGGCAGGATAACATGTGTCTACGGGACTCTGGCGTGGAATAAAACGCTATTGTTTTTGAATTTTAATTTATTTTTCAACCTAACATTGTCGTAACTTTCTTAACTCGACAGATCACCAGCTAAGATAACAGGTGTACTCAACTATGAACATTGTTCATACCACTTAAATTATTATACGATCAGTACCGAAAAACAATTATTCATCATTATCACGAAATTTACTTTTATCACGAAAATACTATTCTTAATTTTACTAAATTCCTTTTAATCAATTCTTTTACATAAACTTGAAAAATGTAAATAATATTAAACGTGAAATCACTCGATGTCTATTTATACAAGAACTCTATTGTAGCTAGTAATTAAAACTTCGATTGATACCATTTCAAGTCATTGGTAAAGATTTAGTAAAGATGGAAGACATTATGTAATTAAAAGATAGCGTCTTGAGGAAGGAGAAGCATTCGAGTAATTAAATACATTGTTAATTAGGACAACTTGACATATCAATGGAATAATGGCACAACTAAACATTAGGCTAAATGCTATACTATGTTGTTTGTTGTACTGCTTTCAACGGTACAAAATAGAATAGTTCTTACTTTCGGAATGGCACAAAGATAACATCATTTTCTCAGGGAACGGCTTACATTTACAAAACTTTTCACATGACAATTATAACAAAAACTTAATAAAGACTCAACAAGAATCATAATTTAATGTATCTACACTCCAACTCCTACAGTATACATTTAATCTCAGAGACTACCCACATTCAACTTCACAAGCTAATACATTAGAAATAGGAAAGGCACAGTCGAAGTATAAAATTTATTGCTGACTTCCCTAACTAGGTACGATCTTGTACAGTAACTACAACCACATAGACATGTCTCAAAATAAACAGCAGTTTGTGCTTTAATTGAACTTACTTTGATATTTTGTGTACTTTAAGTAACTTTGTCTTGCTCTGCGGCCTTTTCTAAAGTAGACAGTAAGTAATTTAACAAGCGGAAAATTTTTGAAAGACAAGCAACTAGATATCAACTGCTCAATTAAAATACTCTTATAAAATGTTCGCTTAAGTTACAAAGGTCTTGTAGATTTGGCACGGCTAGTGATAGATCGCACTAAACATTTAAAATTATAAATAATATGATCTAAGTTCAAACTATCGTAGAGCGTAACTTATGTTAGAAGGTCAGTTTTGCGATGTCGTTACTCACAATCTACTTCGTTCTACCTAATCTCGACTCTACCTTTATGTGCGTATTGCCAATTACACGTCTAAGTTACGTACATGACTCTGTAAGAAAATAGGATTCATTTATATTCAGAAAATATTATTTTTTCATCTTTAGAGAGATTAATACTCAATTCACGAACGTTTGGTTCCACTTTAGACATTAGATTGACAAAGATCTAGCTGGTAACAATAGTCTACGAGGCTACACAGTCGTTGCCTAACATCGCTCGGAAGTAGACGACTACGTACCCACATCCAAATTATAATATTATAGGCTTTATTCGAATCGTTGGATTACATAAATCGTATAACACTAAAAATTCAATGATTTGAAACCCGTTCTTAAACAAAGTCTAACATTAATTTGCACACACAACTTCAAGCGAGTCAGTGGCAATTCGATCAACTGAAACTATGTCATGTCTACAAACAAATAATTCGTTGAGGTTACTTTGAAAAATCTTATAGTATTTATAATAACGAATTAAACTTTAACAGCAAGCACCGTACTAATAATAAAATTACAAAGTAAACTTTAGCTCTCGTAGAAAACATCCCACCACAACAAATTGACTAGTTCTAACTCCTATCTACATATTTTATACACCTTAAACTAAATTTATTAAAGTCTCTTTTGAAGTAGTTGAACCGGCCGCAAAAGGTAAGTGAGGGTTAGGTTGGATGTGTGAAAGAAAACGTAGGAGAAGTTCGCTTCTGAACGGGCAATATCCATCTTTCGTAAATATCGACAACGCAACACAACACTGAAACGCACTGAAGTCAAGATTAGTTTATATAATCGTCACAATCACTGTTCGTGCAACCGAGTTCAAGCATTCACTGTCCGTTGAGCATACAAGACTTACAGACGAGAGGAGATCGAGGAAGAGATAGGATAGGGATCCGGACGTCGCTTTGAGCGTCGTCTAGATGTAGACTTCATGGTGTTGGTGCGGCCGGCCCCGCCTGGACTAGGAGCCTCGCTCCGACAGTTCCACCACGTCGTCCGGCTCGGGCCTCGTCGCGTCTATCTTTCGCCTCTCAGCGATTACTATTCTTATTTTTTCCTCCTCGCTTATTGGTTGATCTATTGATTCTGGAGTGAGTTGATGCTGAGAGCGTGACGCACTGCTCGCGTCTGTGGCGGCTGATTCCGTGGAGGATCTTCGTTTGGGGCCGCTCAGTCTTAGGCTTTGTCTGTTAGAGGGTACAGCGAGAAGTACTGGTCGTAGTAAACGTGCCTCCTCTCCTCGCAGGGAGTTTCGTTTATCGGCTCGTTGGCGCCTGTTTTGCGCGAAGGAGTCGCGGTGCGGCGGGCTGCCGGGCTCGAGCTGGTCGGCGTCGTCGGCGTCGATGAAGCGCGCGTCCTCCTCGTAGAGCGCGGCGGGCGGCTCGGAGGCGGAGTCCTGCCGGCGCCGCCCGAAGGCGTGAGGAGATAAGGAAGCTCGCCTAGGCGGCAGCGACGCCGGCAACAAAGCGGTGTGCGAGTGCAGCGTGCGCCGGCGCCGTGCGGGGGACGGTGCGGGTTGCTTGGGCTCGCTATATGTGAAGTTAGCCGGAAGGGACGGTACCTTGTTCAGCGGCCGCGGGGGACTCATAAATTGTTCTAAAGCACGGCACAGTGCTCTGTCCTCCTCGTCATCGGCCTCCCGTTCTAACTCGCGCTCGAGTTCTACGTCCATATCATTTTCGTCTTCCATTTGTTTATGTGATTCTTCTAGGTGTTTCATGAGGACCTATTTAAAATGAAAAATAAATATATATTATAATTATTTCATCCACCGGCTTCATCGCTAGTCTAACGGATGTGGATACTGTTTAAGATACTTACAGCAACGACAACATTGACGAGTACGAACTGCGCCATGAGCACGAACACGACGAAGAATATCGGCGCTATGATGGTGGACACGCAGCAGTTCCTGACGCAGTCCACTGAGCTGTCGCAGTCTTCTCGCAAGGTGTCCTTCATGATGCCGTTCCAGTTGTCGCCAGTGGCCACGCGGAACAGCGTCAGGAATGCCATGCCAAAGTTCGCGAAGTGGGCGTGCTCACCGAGACCTATGAAGGAAAATATGTTTGGATCAGTAAACATACATTGTTGTTTTCATAAAAAGTTATAAATACAATACATACCTTGACAAGGAATTTCGTCGGAGCATTCTAGCCTCCCAAATAATTCGACACCGAGCGCAGCAAAGATGAAAAATAGCAAAAAGAACAGCAGCCCCAAGTTTCCAACTTGCGGCAACGCCTGCATCACTGTGTCCAACAATGCCCTTATTCCCTTCGCCATCTTCAGCAGCTTTAGCACCCTGGCTATCCTCAACACCCTCATTACCCTCATTATCGTCGGGTTTATTGGAATTATATTAGTCTCTAATTCTTCTAAAACTATTCCCACTATAGATAAGATGACGATGATTACGTCTAATTGATTCCATTTGTCTTTTAAGTATATTTTGAACCCTAAAGCCACAAGCTTCATAATTGCCTCTAAAATAAACACAGCGGTGAAGAAATAATTGAATATTTTAAGGGCATATTGCAGAGCCGGCGGCATTCTATAGTATTCAATGGCCATCGTAACGACATTTAAGCCAATGACGCCGGCTATAGCGAGGTCGAAATATTTAGATGTGACTACGTTGTGGACGAATAATCGTGTTTGGGAATAGTCTGCATAATATGGCCGCATGTGCATTTCTGAAACAAAATATTTTGATGCTGTATTTTCCCTTGAGATATAAATGTTTTTATGATTACATGTTCGTGAAAATTATTACACTTACTTCTTCGTTTCTTCTCCATCTGCAGTGCTCTTTTTGCAGCTCTTCTAACTCGCTCTTCCTTCTCTTGTTCCTCGCGGCATCGATGGAAGTTCTCCACCACAACTCCCACGAACATGTTTAGTACAAAGAATCCGACCAGTAATATAAACGCGATGAAATACAGGAGACGCCATTCTGAATAGTTTACTATTGGCTGTAAAGAAAAGCATTAAGTTTTAACAGCTTCTAACTTGGTATCATAGTTGTACATTATAAGCTAAGTCTTATAATCTTGAAAAGTGCAGATGTTAAAATGTTAGTAAACCACGGGTCACATAATACTACGTAGTAAAACTTTAAAGTGTTATTTGTTCCTACAGTTTCAATAGCATGTAGGTTCAATTTCTTAAAACGCAGACTTTAACGATAAGTCCTGAAGTAGTAAGTTGGAGCATTTAAAAGCGTGTAACGACGTCGTTATCGTCGTGGGTGACCATTTCCAACATCTGTCGCTGTAAATCGACATCATCAAACACTTCAGACAAATTGAATGAAAAAAAGAACGATGCCACATTGCAGAATTTGTCGGCAAGACTGGGTTTAAATGGAGATTGTGAGTATTTGTTACTTAACTACCCATACAGCCATTTCTGGTCGCAGATATGATAAAGATGTAACAAGTCGCAACAGTTTCGTAACTGGTACGACACAACGTGACTGTGTAGGGATTAGCTTTTATGTGTTGTAACGGTTCAGTAAAAATGTGACGGAAACTAAATTCAGTAACTTTGTGTGGTCGCTGTTTCGATACTTTACAGCTTAATTTGTAACGACACATTTTAGAAACTTTGCGTTTGGTTTGTAACCAGTGTGCAATTTTGACACAATTGTGTTGTAACTGGGTAGTAACATGGTGTAGTCGATGTTCCAAAACACTATAATACTAACTTGCATATATAAAAACATGACGAGAGCCAGTTATTCTCAAACTGTCTATGTTTTCTGCCGTTATCAACCATTTAATGAAATTTAAAATGAGTAAACAACGAAAAACCTTACGTAAATTCCGATGGACTTCAACTTTTTACAGAAGAGTTAAAGAAATAAGTACGTCCCAAAATATCTTATTATATATTTTTTTCATGATGTTGCATTGTTGGTAGGGCAAATTGACGGATACCCATTTTATTGAACTTAAAACGTATTCTTTTCTAGGCCATTTACAGGAAAACAGTACGGAATTTCGTACCGAGGAGCTTAGTGGTATAGTCCCTAGTGCCAAAGTTTCAACTTTCGAGCTCCAAATCGCTGTTTTTTCTTTTTCTCGGCCAAAACAAGACGTCTTCGTCTTTAAGTCCGAGCACTTGGGGTACTCGGTATTAATCAAGCGATATTAATTCTGATGAGCCTTCTTTGGTTAGAACAATGCAAAAAGGCACCTTGATAAAAACTTTGGAAAACACTGTAACCAAATGTTAAGAGAAACCATCTTAAAAATCTAGTAATTTTGTAACAACTTCCCGTAACATGTCGACACGTGTCGACACATTAACGTAACTTTGTGACTAGTTGCGACGACCATATTTTTCATACCAAACATGAAAAATGATTTTTTATAGTTCATTATTTATCAATTTTATGTGTAAATCTTGCTAAAATAATTTGTATTAGGATTAAAATATTTGATATTGTATTTAAATGGAAGCTTTTGAGCACTCGATGTGCATCATTTTATATTTTTATTTTATTTATCAAAAGTTTTTCTTTCGCCAGAATTATTAAAACATAATATTACGGTGGCGCGTTGGAAATATCAACATATTCAACGAAATTACACAGTAAACTTTTTTTCCCAATAAGATTTGAGCATCATAAACCATATTAATTAATGAAAACTAAAACTTTGTAAAGTAAACCATCATTATGGGATTTCTTGTAGTTTGTATTATTTCGTCGTGTCACTCACGCACGAGCCAACGAAATTGATCGAACGAATGAATGATTGAATGATTAGTGCGAACTCTGGTTAAAATATGGTAACAATGTTACGACGCGGCGACGTAAATTAGAAACCAAATGTTACTTGTTTATTGTGTCGAGATCTTCCCCATTTTTAGTTGCAGCGACGGCGCTAACACGGAACGTCGACGAGATTATGTTTCGTGATAGATCAGTGTCGACGCTAAGTGTCGAAACGGTTACGTTATGTTCGCAAAAATGGTTATATGGGAGCTGTTTCATTTCTACTTTCCTATCCACACAAAATAAACACGATTTTATAACACAATATTTGCTACTTCGAAAGGTGAAGCTATTCATCCAAAAATAGAGAGAATAAATTCCTATTTCCTACTTTCATACCTGTTGATCAACCCCCACTGCGTCCAGTCCAGTGTACATAATGTTGACCCATCCATCTCTGGAACTCAGTACAAATAGTGACATGAGCGCTTTGCCCAAGTCGTCGAAGTTATATTTCCTGTTCACCCACACGTTGCCCTCTATAGCGAGACAGTCTGACTTGTTCTTAACATTCTTTATGTTTGCACCTTCGCAATAGAAAAATGCTCCTTTGAAAAGCTGAAAGAAATATCAGCCTTTATAACTTCTGTCCTTGATTTAGTAGCTGTGTTTTTACGAATGTTATTTATCAAATGTATTTGGAGTTAATCTAGTATGACGAGATTAATAAGCATTTCAGGTTGATTAGTTTGTAGAGCGATTGTGTTTAATTGCTCTTGGGACAAACGGCTTAGTGGCGTCCGCGTTGCATCTTGTAACTGATATGATTACACTGGTTGAAGCACTCTAGTTGTCTCGAGGGGTTTAAGCGATACAACTGAGTATGCACGTAAATTGCACTTGGGTTTCATATCTTAGTGGACGATGTTTGATGATGAATTCGTTAGTTGGAGAAGATTGCCTATAAAATTGCGTCCAAAAGCATGTTTTAAATTGAAAGGTAGAACTGTTAACTAACTCAACTGTATTTTCGGGACAGTAAACAAACATGAATTATGTATAGCAAAAAAAATAAAAAGGTAAACATCTAGTAATGTGTATTTAGAACTTCCAGGTAATTTTATGAAACACTTACCTGTACTCCCAAAATGCCGAATATGATGAAGAAAGTGCAGCAAATAAGTACAATGTTTCCGATGGGTCTCAACGAAGACAGTAGTGTCTGTACAACTAGCTTCAATCCTGGCGCTCTGTTTATCACTCGCAGTGGCCTTAGGGACCTAAGTAATCTAAATACCTATAAAAAAAATATCAAAAATAAAATCACATCAAAAATTTATATACACTGTCCCTTTTAGAAGTTTTGCTTACCCTGAGAATTCCGAATATTCGTGGACTGGATTCTGATACTAAAGACATTAATAAATCGATGATGGATATGATAACCAGTGAGCCATCCATGATGTTCCATCCTGAAGTGAAGTATGCGTCGGGACCGTAAAACATTCCTGATGCCACCACCTACAGTATAAATAATCTTATAGACAGAATTAATTTATGCCCTTCTCTCTTGTGCCACAAATGGATAAAATATTGAAAACTTTCAACTTGCTGGTTCTTGCATACTTTATTTTTCATTTTGCCCTAGGGAACAACCATAAAGGTATGCACTCTGAAAAGAGCTATAATATGCATCGATACATATGTACCGTTCTATTATTCTTTAACTAGGTAAATATATTTTTTGCTATTTAGCTAAATCAGGTCACTTGCGGGCGTGAAAACTCTCACAAGTTTAAAACTATGCATGAAAGTTATTTCAAAAGTAAATATAATATTTCCCTAGCATAATTTCCAGTTCGCAAAACGGTACACTGTAACAATATACCCTAGACATGTAAAGTGACTGTTGATAGCATTGGGTAAAGTTATCGGAACTCGAGTGTACGTGACACGAGCGCACCATGTTGCCTAGTCAAACTGTTTCATGCTCCAATGGAACTCTGACGTTTTGTATCGTACAGTTTTCAGATTAGATTTAAGTTAAATTTTATTATTTTTGTATGTATAGCTATTGTGGACACCACTATCGAATTGGTTTGTAAACTGTAATGATAGTGTGTATGTTTTTAAATAAATAAAAAAAAAAAAAAATTGATCAAAATTTTGGAAACATTGAAGACTCCGAAATATTCTATCAATAAAAAATATATTTCGAAAATTATTATCCGCTTTTTGTTTTGTATCAAGAGTGTGTAAGTCAAGTCCAAGAGCCAAAATAAAGCTATATGGAATAATATAAAAACCAAAATAAGAATTGGGCCCGAGAGCTTCGAATCCTTGATCATAACAATTTTGCTTTTAGCGCGACAAAAGCTGTAACCTTGAGATTTCATGATGAAATACAAGTCGGTACTTAAGCAAGGCACGAGTTATTCTTTACGGAAGGATCAAACGGCTGCTCTCAACGTCTTAACCACTCGGAACGAGTGCCATTCTTGCAATAGTAAAGTCACAGCGGAAACGCCAGTAAAACGCTCCACCTTATGATTGTTGCTGACGAATGTCGAGATTTTATCGCTTGCTCTAAGACTCGTGTCTTTTAATATCAGTTTTTCGTGATATGACGTTCTACTAGAAAACAATGGCTAGAATTTTGTGTATTGTTTCCAGCCAAGTCTAAAAGTTGTATGATCGAATATATTACATTTTCTCGCAAAATATAATGACATATTACATGAAATAATTAATAGTCCTACTAAATGCAAATAAAGGATGACCATATGCCATTGATTAAATTCTGAAGTACCAACGTATAAAGCACATCTTTAAATTATAATTTACCTTTATAAACATCTCCACAGCAAAAACTCCGGTGAAGACGTAATTGGCGCTGGACAAGAAGGCCCGTTCCTTAGAGTCGGGCGGTATGTTCGGTCGCTCCATGGCCAATGTGATGCAGTTCAATGCGATGAACAACAGCACTATGTTGTCGAACCAGCCCCGAGTCACCACCCACGTGCAGAATCTCCGCATACTGGTATATTACAAGTTTTTAAAATTAAGAATGTTCTACAAAGGACAATGCTCAAAAAAAACCCAAGCCCGGCGCAAACGAAAAGTAACTCAAATTATAGGTAATAATAAGTAATGAAATACTGCATAGGAGGCATCATCGAAATCGATGGCTATATGTGTGAAATTGCTATTTGATTTTTAAAGGGGTAACATGAGCAGCTGGGGCTTATAGTTTAATTAAAGTGCTATCTGATATAACAAACAAGTAATATGGCAAGTAAGCCCGCCAGATGTTCAAAGGCGGGCCCCGTCAACCTCTGTGGCCGTCACCCAGCGGCCACAGCAAACTCCACTAAGAGAGGCGCGCGCAACACAACGCCACCGTCTCGAGGCCTGTTTCTGATCGGACGACAGACGCCCCTAGTCTGTCGCCCGCAGGCCGCGCCCTATGGTGGCCGGAGATCAGCCACCCTGCGACGCCCACCACGTCTGCTGCGGGCGGGGAGAGAGGAAGCAGTTTCTCTCTCCCTTTCCGCCGCCTCCTTTAAAACCATCACATCCTCACAAAAGGAGGCGACGGCGTTCCACCCTTCTTCGCTGCCGACCATGCAGGACACGACAGCCGGCAGCGAATGCGACGCAAGCCTTGTCCAAACCGGGTTAACTTCACTTTAGCAGTGTTCCTTTACACCTAAATTCTTTATACGAGGGAAAATGGCAGGAATGGCATATCAGGATATTACTGCTCCTGTATTCATGGGTGGAGGACATTGGGCTGCAGCGCCCACGTCATCGCCTCATTTACATTACTTAGGGTGGGCTAGACATGAGGAACAGTTCGCCCATACCGCAACATTTTTGGATCATGTCGTGTTAGAAATAAAGAATCGATGACTTTTAGAAGTTATTATTAAAATGAAAAGTACATTCATATCGTGTTTTAGTTCTATCATCCTATTATCTTGTAAAAGTAAGTAGAATAGTGGAGAAGTTGCCCTAAACATGTCATTATGTACACTCTTAAACCACAACTGTATCTGTTTGCTGTTCCTTTTACTAATACATTATGTTACCTCTAAAATCTCGAGTAGCAATGTACCGCAGATGTTAAAATTCGAACAGCAATTTCACACATATAGCCACTGATTTCGATAATGCCCCCTATGTAATATTTAATTACTTATTTTTACCTATATTTTGAGTTACATTTCTTTTGCGCCGGGCCTGGGTTTTTTTCTCATACTTCATGAGCATTGTCCTTTAAAGGACAATGCTCAAAAAAAACCCAAGCCCGGCGCAAACGAAAAGTAACTCAAATTATAGGTAATAATAAGTAATGAAATACTGCATAGGAGGCATCATCGAAATCGATGGCTATATGTGTGAAATTGCTATTTGATTTTTAAAGGGGTAACATGAGCAGCTGGGGCTTATAGTTTAATTAAAGTGCTATCTGATATAACAAACAAGTAATATGGCAAGTAAGCCCGCCAGATGTTCAAAGGCGGGCCCCGTCAACCTCTGTGGCCGTCACCCAGCGGCCACAGCAAACTCCACTAAGAGAGGCGCGCGCAACACAACGCCACCGTCTCGAGGCCTGTTTCTGATCGGACGACAGACGCCCCTAGTCTGTCGCCCGCAGGCCGCGCCCTATGGTGGCCGGAGATCAGCCACCCTGCGACGCCCACCACGTCTGCTGCAGGCGGGGAGAGAGGAAGCAGTTTCTCTCTCCCTTTCCGCCGCCTCCTTTAAAACCATCACATCCTCACAAAAGGAGGCGACGGCGTTCCACCCTTCTTCGCTGCCGACCATGCAGGACACGACAGCCGGCAGCGAATGCGACGCAAGCCTTGTCCAAACCGGGTTAACTTCACTTTAGCAGTGTTCCTTTACACCTAAATTCTTTATACGAGGGAAAATGGCAGGAATGGCATATCAGGATATTACTGCTCCTGTATTCATGGGTGGAGGACATTGGGCTGCAGCGCCCACGTCATCGCCTCATTTACATTACTTAGGGTGGGCTAGACATGAGGAACAGTTCGCCCATACCGCAACATTTTTGGATCATGTCGTGTTAGAAATAAAGAATCGATGACTTTTAGAAGTTATTATTAAAATGAAAAGTACATTCATATCGTGTTTTAGTTCTATCATCCTATTATCTTGTAAAAGTAAGTAGAATAGTGGAGAAGTTGCCCTAAACATGTCATTATGTACACTCTTAAACCACAACTGTATCTGTTTGCTGTTCCTTTTACTAATACATTATGTTACCTCTAAAATCTCGAGTAGCAATGTACCGCAGATGTTAAAATTCGAACAGCAATTTCACACATATAGCCACTGATTTCGATAATGCCCCCTATGTAATATTTAATTACTTATTTTTACCTATATTTTGAGTTACATTTCTTTTGCGCCGGGCCTGGGTTTTTTTCTCATACTTCATGAGCATTGTCCTTTAAATTTCGAAGATGAATAGAGAAGGTTTGAAGCATGGCTAATAAATCAAGTAATCATTGCAATATATGTGAACGGGAATATTGTAAGACCCCATACGTTACAGACGACATGCGTATGGTAGACGAATATAATTTATCTAATGGCCATTAAAACGTTAGAAGACGACAAAGTTAGGAAAAAACCTTCCATCAATCTTGTCGCAACATTACAATGATTAACTGAATCATTTAAGGAAGCCTGGAAGACATAAAAGTACTTGTTTCATTACGAAAATTCTTTTAGCGGAATAAAGGAATTGGAATCGTTATAGTCTTACTTGTTGTCGGGCGAAAAAATGTACAGTGAGTAAAATTCTTTCTCTTTGAGGCAGCCCGTCGGCTCCATAAAGCGAAAAAGGTCTTTGAATCTGTACCGTCGTCTATCAAATCTCGATGATAACATACACACGTTGTTTATGGCCACCTGCAAAATATACTGCGTTGTAACATCTGATGTTATGACCTGTAGTAATTAGATTGAAACAAAAATAAACATTCTATTACTTTGGGTTTCTGATTAATTGTTCTTTTACAAATACAGTAAAGGTAATGTTTGAACTTGGAATCATAAATAAACCCTTTAACAATTTGCTAGGTGTTGAAAGTTCAAAGTTATACCCATCGAATTGTTGTGGCGAACCTCTAGCGCAAGCCAGCGAGGCTCATTCACCACAATTATTTAAGTTGACTGACTCGAGTATTTGCTTTAGTAAATAATTTTAACTCTATGTATCTTTAACTATGATTTATTTATGCAGTATGTATGGATTACGATACCAGCAATTTTCTAAGAATCTAAGTAGCTTGATTATGGTAAATCTCTTTGTAAGCGTATGGATATGTTAAGTCTGAGTTGTTATGCAGCAAAGCTCGATTCCATGTTAATGTTTAACCCATTAATGAACAAACAAAAACAAAAATATAAAAAAATATGTATACTAAATGGATGCATTCGCATTTATGGATGCATTCGATAATCAGTATGGCCCGGCACTACACGTTAGTAGAGGTTTACCTTTGTGTTGCCAGACTTATTACCTTAATCTTACTAGTATGTACCTCCTCATTGATTTGCTTTAAGGGCAGTGGTTGTGCGTTGTGTCGCGCGGGAAGCGAAGGCGCGGGCGACTCTCGCGCAGCCGAGGCGGTGGGCGGAGTCAAGTTGCTCGCCTTCACTTCCGATACTGATGTCACTGTTACCAATGAGTCGTACTCAGATACTCGCAACTTGCCTATGAAAGTTTTGTGTGTAGTGAGTATGTGTTTGTTTGTAGTCATATGGTAAAGTAGTTAGTCGTTCTTGGACAATTGTACAATCGTTAGTGGTAATTGAAATGTTCACGTGATTCTGAGATTGAAGTAAGTATCTATGTTTCCTAAATTCCATAATTAATTACCGGCCTCTGAAGACCTTCATCTATTCATTTTTAAGGAAAAATAAGCATACGGCCATGAGTAACTTATTCTAACATTATATCAATATTTTCATGTTTTTATGAGACCTACTGACCTACTCATACTCATGTCCCAATCGATAAACAATGATTGCAGTGAAAGAATGCATTAATCAGAAGTAGTGAGTTCAGTCACCTACTTATATCGAATCGATCAGTTTAACCATAGTTTTCTGATAATGAGTGTCAAGTACTGGGAAGTTAGTGTACAAGTACCTGTTAAGTAGTCGTTAGTGAGTGACAGTCTGTGAGGAGGAGGCTTCACGGAATCCAGTCGAATGGTCGAGTCCGATGAGAACCCCGCTTCTGGAGCCTTCCAGGATACCTGAACAGACAAAACACGTAAATATTCATATGTTTTAAAATCTCGCAATATTGGTTAACATTATGTCCCCGGAGAACTTTCTTATTTGATTATATACCCTCTAATATGGAATACGTTAGTTAAGTGGAATCTGAAGATACTATTGATCAAGGTTATGCTGCCGCATGCTGCGGTTGGTTGGCGGGATAACCATAAATATCGATCTCCATGTTCCGATATACAGGTTAAGCTATTAATTTACTGTATAACCGTCTTGTTAAACGTTAACTGAAGAGGTCAGATAAGCGGTCGGCATTCGGCGTAGTTAGAAACTACTTACTTAGCGAATTTCTCGTTAAATCGTCTATCTTATACTGTTTATTGTTCACATCTTATCCCGAGATCAGCAGGATCTCTTCAGTTTCACAATGTCTACCTACTTTTATACGAATGTAACATTTTTTTCTTTGTTTGTCCACCTTCGAAACTATTGAACCGATTTGCCAAAATTATTTCACTGTTGGGAAGCTACATTATCCCCGAGTATCATAAGCTATATTTTATTTGGGGACGTACAATCGGACAGTAGTTCCCACGAAACGCTAGTGAAACACCTAAAACATAATATAAAATTTACTTTTTTGTACCTAATTACTATTTCCTTTTAACCCGATGGTTGACTGGTAGAGATTGCCTTGTGGCATTAAGTCCGCCACTGTACCATTTTTGTACATAAAGTATAAATAAATATAAAACCTATTTAGTTATTCTGAAACTTACATCAGGTAACAATGGTGCATTATGTGCGGAAACACGTCTAGCTGGTGGCGGTAGTACCCGCGGTGGAGGCAGTTGCGCACGAGTCCTGTTGTTCGGCAGCTCTGATTGCGTGTCGTTCTTTATCACCATCGATGATGATAGTAACAGCTCGTTCTTGCGGATGTTTGAACCTGGTGTTTTTAGTCGTGGTTTTATAATTTGTCAGATAATGTCTAAAGAACTTTTATTATTAACATCTTTTGTGTCTATGTTGTTTTAACATACTAAAAAAGTTCAGACACTGGTGTGAAAATTGAAGCTATCGTCTTATCAGCTTTACTTCCTGTATTTAACATGGACAAAATTGGAATGGTAACTAAAAAAACAATATTTTACGCAAAGTCAAAAACACCAATAAAATCACAACATATAAAGGTACTAAAGGTATCTATAACATCAAGACATGCGACATAAACTATATTGAAGATGGGACACAAAGTTACAATATTCTTATACCGTTGCAAACTGTGTGATCCCTGCCATTATTGAGTACGATAGCGTCTGAGTCGGATCCTGTCCTTTGTTTAGGCTTCTTCTTAAGACTCGGCCTTCGCCAGCTGTATCCACGCTGCACCTTACATTTCTCTTCGCCATTTGCACCCATACTAACTACACTTATATTCCTAAAATCGTACCATAGTTATTTTTATAGTTAGAAGAAAAACACATTTATATTGTGACCAACGACCTTACGAACTTACTTTTGAGAACTCAGAAGACTAGACTTATCACTTGTATTCAAACAGTTTTCATCCTTTGCAATCGTTATTTGAAGATTCTTTTCTGGTAGCAAAGGCGATGGTATAGACCTCGGCGTGGTTGGTGTTGTAGGAGCCGGCGAAGAGGATCTTAGAGGGGGTGGGGCGAGGGTTAAAGGGGGAGGTGCTAAAGTCATAGGGGGCAGTCGAGCCTTTTCAGCTCCAAGTTGAGCTTGAGCTGAATGGAGTGTCAATGTATAGCTGTTCGGTGGTTTTAGTAATCCGGGTATGCTGGCACACTAAAATGTTAAATTGAAAATGTCATTAAACTATAAGCAAAATTACATTTTAAATTTGATATGACTACGACGGATCGTGTACTTACAGATGTACGATCAATGGAGTCCAAACTAGATAGCATGGCTGATCTCTCTAAGCTCAGAGCAACGTTGAAATCTCTGAAGGAAGCTCCAGGTTCTAAAGTAGTTGACGGCGAATCTTGGGGAGTAGCTGCCGTGTGGGTTATCATTGGTAATGCTGATGATTCTGTTGTGCCAGCACACCTTGCTAGCATTTTTGATTCCTATGATGATGAAGATACGAAAAAGGTAAAGAATTTACTTCAATATAGACTATACAATTAGGAGCAAGGTCTGTATTAGTTGAAAGCTAACGAGCTAGAAAGGTCGTAGAGTGCAGGCTGCAATAAATCTTCCAAGAAAATATCGTTAGTGACATATTACCAAAGTGCCTTTAGATAAATGACTAACTTAATAATATAAAAGTTAGCTTAATATTTTCAGAGTAAGAGGATCAGGATCGAAACATAATTTATAAAAAAATAAGTAATAAGATATTTTTTACGATAAGCAAGATATTAAATCTCGGTTTAGTCTAGACTCGCAGAGGTAATAAGGTTTATGGAATTTAAATGAAGCTGAATATTTTAGTATCTTGTATGTTTATTATTTTATAACCTTCACGTTGATATAATACAATTTTGATAAATATTAATTTGCATTATTGAAACGAAAATGAAGTATTAGTTAATATATTCGTGAATACTGCTATTAGTGAAATGGAAATGCAAACGAATACAAGTAATCCTCTAAATTTGAATTATTTATAGAGCTAGCTTGTTTTTTTCATTCTACACCATTTGCAGTGTCTATAAAAAAAATTGAATCTCGAAATACCTTTTGTAGATTACACTTGTTAGATTGTGCACAGTCCTTACAAAGTGTGGGATGATGTGCCGACGACTTGGTTTTACGGCGTGATTTCATCGCCTTCTCTTTATGTCCGTTCACATCATCTTTAGCCTTTCGCACATCATCCGCTGACCTCCAATAGTTTTTTATTTCATTCTGTGGACATAAACTCTTCATGGAACGCTTGGATTGTTTTTTTAGTTTGAGTATTTCTGAGTTCATTGTTTTAAATTGAATAACGTTGTTCACGATGTCTTAATGAAAAAGTATCTCGAATACTTTACCTGTGAAAAGCTCTCGCTGGAATGTGATCCCGAGTTCGAGTCGTCGTAGTGCAATTCGTTATTGTCTGAGAAACATTCGCTCGACAATTTTGATTTTGCCAGCTCGCGTTGTTCACGCTCCCTTCTCTCATTTCGCTAAAACATTTGAATTACACATGAGAATTTGATTGGAATTTTTGCGGCAGAGGTATGTAGGAATAAGTAATGAAAGAATACACGCACGTTCTTAAACATTCACAGGTAAGAAAACAATTTCTATGAATACGTAAAAGAGAAACACAATGTACATCTAAAATACTAAAAAAAATCGTAACTAATAATATTATAAAGACTATGCTTACCTCAGAGCTGAACCCTTCAACAAGTATAGCAACTAGCAAGTTAAACAGTACATAGTTTCCAAAAGTCATAAGAGCAACAAAGTATAAAGCAGCCCAGTGACTTGTTTTTTCCATACCATTAAATAATACAACATTCCAGTCTTCTTGAGTCAAAACCTGAAATAGTTTACACCTAGTCAGAATGTTATTCAACCGTCTAAATTGTTCTACCACATCAAATATGTATAAATCCGATTTTGTTCAACAAATCAAAATAAGCAAGGTGTGCTGTCATATTGTATTAAGTCGTGCCTTTTGGTGTTACAAAATATTACATTATTTCAATGTTAATAAATTAAAGTAAATAAAATACAAAAATCTGTTGTTAGTATAATTAGCGTGTTAGTGTTGACAAGTGTCATGTTGTTGTGTCGGTGTTCACTAATACACAGTAATGAAGGGGAACACAGACGGCGAGTTTGAGTACACAAGCAGGGTTCAGCATTACCTAATGCTATTCACTACTAAGCAAGATGCAAACTAACTACGGAGCGCTCCTTGTAGTGCATTACCAAAATGTACCAGTAAGTACCACGTTACTACTGCGGATCTCTCGCTTGTGCCAAATCTAGTAATGTACAAACCATGTTCATTCATGTTAGTCGTTACGTTTATTTACTCGTCTTTTCTCACAACCCAAAGCAAGTTGTCAAACAAGACAAAACAAATATACAGTTCCAATCATGATGTTGGTAATTACGAGAAACTCGCGGCGACTATGTTCTAAAACAAATTGATACGGGATCGCAAATAAACCGTCTATTACTGAGCCTAGTGTAGCGTACCGCTCAAGGCTTACCTGGAACACGGTGACGGTAGCCCATAGGATGTTATTAAAATGTTTCCTGTCGCACTCACACTTGGGATGGTGCGAGATGATCTCGGGGCAGGTGCAATCCCGCTCGCTGCCATTGTCTTCGACGAACTTGCAAAACTTACCACCGAATAGATACATGCCCAGAATACTGCTCGTCGTGGAGTCGATGTAAAAATGAAAGAAAAACAAAACGCTATGCGCAAACGCCGCGACCGAGTCATCCTGACGACATAATTGTTGCGTACGAGACGTTAACACTGCAACCTGCGCTCATGAACGAACTACTGAAATAAGACTAATGTTACGGTCTGCAAAGTTATTGCGTTCACGCATCTATTGTGTGCAGTTAGTGCCATGACAAGGAAGTATAGTCAGAACCGTTGCTGTTGTCATACTGGGGAGATCTATATAATGCACACAATCAGTATTAGTAGTGCATTCATACCTGTGTATCTACACGAGAACGTGCCGTAAAATTAGTTTTACTTCATACAATCGTCCTAGTGATCTTAATTTGGGATGTGATGTAATAATTAATTAATAAACAAAAGCCTAAATGGTTAAGCAGTGTTATCGCCGTTGGAACGCTACAACCAACGGATACATGTTAATAAACTAAATTATGTATTTACTTGTATTAACATCGTGTTATTTGTGCAATTAAGTTCCTCGACAAACTTAATACTTAAATTATGTTCATTCTTTATACTGCCTCATTATTATAATAAAAGTAGAAAATGCAATAAAAAAAATTGGAGGAGGAAATAAAGTGGCGAAAGTAAAGTGCGTAAAAGATAATTAAGTTATAATCAAAGAAATTTCTCATTCATACTGTATCATTATACAATTCGTGGCAAAAGTCATTCAAATTATAATGCAGTAATATTTAAATTATAAATTCATCCTGAGAATGCAGATGGAAAAGAGAAAAGGAAATTTAGATGAGAGGAGCTATACCTTCTGTTATTAATAAAGTGGAAGTCAAGAGTTCAAGAAAGGGGAAGTAATTGAAAATTTGATTGTTACTGAAGTTAAAAACAAGGATGCCAGGGTTGATAACGAAACTGGTGGAAACTTTTGTCGTATAATCTTTTAAGTTCCGAAATACAGAATCATTCTCTCGCTCGTTAAGTTATTATTAAATAACTTTCCACCAATTTGATTCCAAGCTGTTCAAGATTAATACCTAAATAATAGAAGCAGCATGCAGAGTGATAGATATACTGTATAACTGAGTGCAGTTGTAGTAGTGGGAGTAGAGGAACTGACGAACAGGTTAACCCGCGACTCGGCTTCGAACGACCTCAAGCTAACCTACTACTCAACCAAGCTCACTGACTAAGTAATGTGCTCTGGACAACTTCTGATGGGAGTACTGTACGAACAACATGGTGAACGTGACACTAGATGAAGTTTGATCAATTTGTTACGAATGGTACTAGATCTCACTACGCGGGTTCTAGGGTAGCGGTTACGCGACTGAACGCTTGTTTAGACAACGCACTGTGCTGCAAGCTCGATCCCTCCGTTAGTGTTACTTGATTGCTGTACAGTTATGTGTGTTCGAGAGTCTCTTGCAGCAGAGTGAACGGTCGTTTGTGTACTCTCGTGGTTAGTCGATTAGCCGTGACAAGACAACCTTCGGTTATTCGGGATTGTCATACTGTCAATGAGTGTTGGCTGCTGACGGACCCGTGGGTAAGCGTTTAGTAATGTTGCAAGTTCAGTCTGTTTCTGGGTTGTCTGTTAGGTATTTTAATTTAAAATGTTGAATACCTGAAACACCGTGACAAAGGCCCACAAGAGCGTATCAAAGTTTTTTCTGTCGCACACTTGATCGCCGTGCTTGTCTTTCTCGCAGAATTTGCACCCGAAGAGGTTCATACCGAGGATGCTGAACGTTACCACGCAATATGCGATTAGATAATAATACGGTTATCATAATCCTTTCCACACATAAGGGAGGACAGATATATACAAAATATATAGGATATATAGAATACATATATAAATGTGTTGATATATGCTAAGAAGATGAGTGATCAAAGTGCAAGTGTTAAAGAACAGAAGTGGACGAAAAGCACAAAAGCGTGAAGTCACTATGGTTGATAAGATATAATAAATAGAAGAGAAAAAGTTGTAAAGAGTGTGGATAGTGGCAGTGTGTAGTGGGTGGAATGTCAAAGACAGAGGTGGTTGACACACATAAGGATAAGATCGAAAAGAAAAAGGAGAAATCACTCACAGTTAGTGCACAGGTTAAGGGATGCGGGTGTGACAGTTAAGTAGAAACATTCAGAATTTCATATTTTTATGGAGAGTCGAATAAATCTTCTTTTGCTACGGAAAAATGAAAAATCTGATTGAGCAATCAATGAGTGATTGCTGGGGGCTGTGATGTTTGACTACTAGTTTACTACGATACAGGTGAGAGGAATATTGAGTTTACATAAAGAAATAATAATAAAGAGTTCAACTTTAAAGGTCAGGTTTGTAGACAGATATTTACATAACGCCTATTAAGTCCCTAGTGAGATATTGAAATTGTTTACCCATTTAGACTAAGTAAAAGCAAAGAAACAAAATAATAGAAATTGTTTTGTTCGAGATATTGGATATTAATAAGTACTTAAGTAGGACAGATAGGCTTCAAAATAATTTTGAAAAGAAAAGTATTTTCAGGAAACTCATAAAAGCAGTTTCACGTTTTCTAAAATAATAAACACAAAAGAACCTAAAGTTTATGTCTGTAGTTTTAATTTCATGCATTTTATCGTTATCATTTATTTTATGTTTTAAGTTACCTTTTCTTTAAGTCTCATTTAGCAAAACCTGATCTGTCTCCGTGGTTTGATGTTCTAAGGTTTGTAGTAGTAATATGTTGATATTTACCTGAATATGAAGATAAATAGTACTAGTAGTGAGAAGAAGACGGCGACGTTGTCCATTGTCCGCAGCATGACGAACAGTTGCCGCCTCAGGTTGGGCATGAACCTCACCAACTTGAGTATTCGAAGGAGGCGAAACGTACGGAGGACGGACAACCCTGAATTGCCAGCCATGTCTTTCTCCTGGCCCATGCTATGTGCCAGTTCGAATGCACTGTTTATAAAATAATAAAAATAACTTCAATACTATTAACCTCAAAAATAATTTAACGAAAAATCTACTAAAATGTTATTTAATAAAAAAAGGTAAATATTGAAAAATCCTGTTAAATAGATAACGTATTTTCCAGGTTAAATAAATTTTAGGAATGTAATAGCCTCTGTAATAAAACACTAAAGCAGCACCGAGTACAGGTGGTTGCTTTAGAAATTCACGTAAAGTCGATAAAGTGATTTATCTCCGTTCGTCCTTCACAAAGCAAAATGTACTTGTGAACGGGGGTGAATCACCATTATATTACCCGTGCATCGGAGCCGGGGTTCAAAACCACAAATAGTCAATTACGGACACCCCTGAGTGGGGCGAGGTATCACAGCCAATATTTCACATTGTCCTTTAAACCTTTGAGGACATCGCTTTAATTATTTTGTGAAACCAGAGGAAACCTTTTTTGTAATGTGACTTTTTTGCCGATAACATTTTTATCAGTATAAAATTCATTTATAGCCCGGTCAAAATAGACATAAAAGTAGTGGTCAAATAACAAAAAATCCCGGAAAGCTGTGTCCCGGAAAGTAGTGGTCAAAATATTTCATATAGCTTTAATCCATATTATTTTATACTCCGTTTTGATGTAATACTCATTCGGTTCTAGTGGTAATTCGAAGTATTTTTCTTTGATATTATTTAATTGTGAGCCGTATAGTAATGAGCTTTATAAAAGCTTTTGGTAATATGTTTTTTGAAATATTAATCGAGTCATATTATTATATTATAGTTATTGAGGCATCATAAATATTCAATATTATTTTTCGAAGTGAAATTGACTTTCTCTTCGAACAACAACGTGGTCGCCGACGACTAGAAAATTGCTTTTTAATAATTTTTGTCTGCAGCATTTCATGTGTTAATCAATTCTTTTGATCAAGTTATTTTTGAAACTCCAAAAGAAAGCCCTGAAAATAAATACCCACGTCACTGAAACTTACCTAAGTATAACGATGACACCATCAAAGACGTTGAAGCCATTGGAGATATACTTAAAGGGGCCCTCAGCCACGATCTTGAGTAACATTTCGACGGCAAATATAGCTGAGAAGACGACATTACTGATTTCTACAATGACGGTGAGTTCCTCCGGTTGATTGTGGTACTCAATGCCCATTGATAGCGTGTTGATGAGGATCGCCAGTAGAATGCCTGAAAATTGCAGCTCTGAGATGTATGGAATTAAATTGACGGGGATGAATGGTATTGTTATACGTTTAGGCATTACCGGAGCTTTCTGAATTCGGAATTCTAAAAAAACTCTATTTTTATACAATAATATATTTTAGATTGATTGTTTCAATTAAAAAAAGATATTTTCATATTTCAAGTAACTTAGTATAACTTTAGTATCCCTGAATCTTGGACTTATACGTAATAGAATGTATGAATTATTTTTTGTACCTAAAAATGGGTACCTATTGCAGTTTATGTTTCTTTTTTCATGACCATCTTACCTTGTTGAAAATATTTATGGTCAGCGATGAACTTGATCTTCTTCCTAAGTTTGGAGAGTGCTCTTGATATTCTGCTCCAGAACTTGGAACACATATTACTGATGCGACTCTTGCGCGTGTCCTTGGCTGCGGCTTCCGCGGCGAGCAGGTCCGCACAGCAGGAGAAGTCTTCTATTTCCACGATCTGATTGTAGACAAAGGAATAAGAGAATAATTGTTCATTTGTTTGTTTTAGAAGGTGAATTGGTGTAGATTTACATTAGTAGCTCGTAAGTTGTTAAGTTGATACTTAGTGTTTTTTTTCTTATGAAGGGGTTTTACGATTATGTACTTAACATAAAAGTCTACTGTGGATGTTATAAATTTAAAAAAAGTTGGTCCTGTATAATTATGCAACTTATTACTCATAGTAATGAATAAAATTATTATAAATACGAGTACATCTACATCACCAACAAAACAAAGCAAGTCATATTTCAATCTATCGTCGTAAAACAGCATTACCGACGTGGAATGAAATACAACTTTGTACAACTTGCTATTAAATTTTCCAATGAAGATTTTACGATGACAGATACATCGCGGCCCGGTTATAAATTGTGCAAGTTTAACTCTAATTAATTTAGTTTCAGGTATGTACAAGAAGTCTTTCACCTTGAATATAATAATTTATTATTAACTTGGAAGACGTTGTTTTGATAACAGCAACAAACAAGATAATTGAATTGAATACGGTAGGTACTTTTTATTATTTCTGCAGTATTCTCACAAAAAAGTAGGTACTAAAAAGGTTACATAAATGTTTACACTCTTTGTAGAAGGGATCTCGTTTTTATGCTGCTTTTATTAAGTCTATAGAAATTCACGGGTTTTTGCGGCTCCTTGAGTAATATATATATAGCTCTTAGAACATAGATGGACTAATGAAGATTTTTTGACTGACATTCTCCATAGAAAACAACTTTCTAAATAATGCGGCAGTATTAAGCGAAATGAATGATCGTGTGTACAACTGTAAGTATAATAGAAAGCAGAACTTACCCTAGTGTCAATTTTCTCTTCCCCAGCTCTCTTGCTGATGCCCTTCGTGAGTTCTTCAAAGAAGGAATCCAGGGCCACTTGTCCGGTCGGGAGGGCAGCCGACAACGCTCCTGACAGTGCCAGTAGTTCCTGACACGACATGGTCCCGCCCGCCGCCGCGCGCTCCTCCGCCGTGTCGCCTGTCGGCAGGTCGAACTCTATGCCCCCAAATAAGTGACACTACATACACACGGACTAAAGGACAAAACTATTACTAAGGGATCGAAAACATCTTGTTGTATAGTAGTAAAAATGGCCCCAAAACCTCATCTTGAACGTAAATGTTAAGTACACTGATGATATGTGCAAAATTAGGGAACGGTTTCTGTCATAAAATTCAAATAGCATTGGAAAGCTGCTATGAAATATCGCTTCTACTAAACACACGGATTCGCAAAACGCCCACATGTGTTTGCTATGTACGAAATTAATACTGTGGACGTTATCTTAACCTTTTTTGCTTTGAAACCGAAAAACATTCATTTTATTCCTCCTGAACCCGTACAATTTCAGCAATACATAACCCCTAAATATTTTAATAAGATCGGCAAATTCAGCATAAAGTATTTATCGTTTCCACCGAGATCTCAAGTTGGCCATTAAACTGAAGAATATTTTCTGAGAAATGTTTTCGGAATCTCCCGATGGATTATAACAAGATGTTTTCAAGGTAAAATAGGTAACTCAAAGAAGATTAAAGATTATTATATGTAAATCAGGTCTCAAAAGTGTAGGAATTCTAGACTTATGCTGAGAAGGGTAAAAGCGTTAAATCAATTTCAGAAAACGTGTTCCTCTGGTTTATTTCCTAATCCTGTTTAGGTATGAAGAATTAGAGGAAGAAGAAGCGAGAAGTTGAGAAGAGCTTGCACATGCCCGGCTAATAGCGTCGTCTAGTTCTACCGTCACCTAGACTCACCACTTTGGCTCTTAAGCCAGTCACGCTGACTCAATGAATCTACAAATATTCATTCGAATTGTTAAAAAGTTTCAACACTATTGAATGTAAAGTGTTTCGTAGCGTATTCACAAGTTGGGTTTTGTTCGCAGTAAGATGGGGAAAGTTTCGAGTGCTTACAAGCAACAGGTAAAAGTAGCTGCTATTTTTTACAAGCGTACGTATTTGCACAAATGTTTTGTTTCGTGTTTTCCAACAGGCTTTGTAGAACAGTTGAACGAGAACTTCAGAACATCTGAGAGCGTAATAGCATGAAGTAGGTATATTTGTAGCAGTTGTGTCATTGACACGAATATAGAATCTTCCACAAGTTTACAAACATTTCCAAAATGTAAAGATCATAATAGGTTATTTACAGTACTAATAACATTTACATATTTACCTGTTTGAGTCATTTTCTCCGAGGAACACACATTATGCGGGTGTGCACCGTGAGGAGTGGTCGGAGTGTGGAGGAGCACGGTGTCGCTGAACATCACTGATGAACGACGACGGCTGAGTGAGGGCGGCGATAGTAGTGATAGATTTGATGCATTCTGTGGAAAATCTATCATTGTACGATCTCTACTGATTTACTATTATTGAACCTAGATAAGTATTATAGCTAATAAATACATATGATACAACCCGAAAGTGGTTTCTCTTGAATATTCTCTTGAAATTAAGATAACATTAATAAGGAAATCACCATAATACCCAAATTATCCAAAGTTCCAATAACTATTACCAGAGATAGACCCTCAGACAAAATAACGGTTACTTAATTACATAAAATAAATCGTTTATTTTACCTCAAGATAGGGAGGACCAAGGGGAGTGTCGTGGTGGCCTAGTGGGCAAAGAACCAACCTCTCGAGTATGAGGGCGCGGGTTCGATTCCAGGTCAGGCAAGTACCAATGCAACTTTTCTAAGTTTGTATGTACTTTCTAAGTATAGCTTAGACACCAATGACTGTGTTTCGGATGGCACGTTAAACTGTAGGTCCCGGCTGTCATTGAACATCCTTGGCAGTCGTTACGGGTAGTCAGAAGCCAGTAAGTCTGACACCAGTCTAACCAAGGGGTATTGGGTTGCCCGGGTAACTGGGTTGAGGGGGTCAGATAGGGCAGTCGCTCCTTGTAAAGCACTGGTACTCAGCTACATCCGGTTAGACTGGAAGCCGACCCCAACATAGTTTGGGAAAAAGGCTCGGAGGATGATAGGGAGGACCAAGGGTACGCGCAACAGGCGGGATCGTTTAAACGGCTCTTAGGGATCGAATATTAACATTTCTAAATCGCTTAAATTTCTACCCGCACAAAAGGACATAACAGGAGTACACACAGAATAAATTAAAGTACTTACCCGTATTTACATACAGACAAATTCCTACAACCAAATAAATGGTGCTTTTGAGGACCAAATATTTATTTAGCTTTAACAAGAATTTCTTTGAATCGCTGAATTATTAAGTGACTGTGTTGGTTACATTTAGTATGTATTTTGGCTGGCGTCGACATTTAAACAACATACCTGGCTCACATAAGGATATCTAAAATAAGTAAGTGCTCAAGCATCCTTCTATATATAGATATTCACATTCTCCACCATAATAATTTTTTATCCTTCCCAAAGAACACCTATCATATCCAAGAATGTCGAATGTCGATCACCTGGACCGACATTCGAATCGATTTATCGCAAAAAAGTAACATGTTCAACTGAATTATGTCTGCATTATCCTACATGGACCCTACAGTGGACCATTCTAGAACATAGTTACCTCAAGATCGGCGGCTGACAGCGAGGGCACGCGCAACAGGCTGGGGCGGCGGACGGGCTCCTCGCCCCCCGCGCAACCCTCCTCACTCACACTCTTGCCGCCGTTACCCTGCTACAAAATGTGAGGGTTTGACTATACAAATTTTGTGCGATTTCAGGTTATTCAATTTATAGGTAGAATGTTTTAAAAATATTTTTTCTATGAGAGCAGATTTTTGATTATCATAATATTATGTAATTTTTGGGTAGCTAGTTGTAATTAGATAAACTGAATCCTCCTAATAAAAACTGTTCGTGTTTTGTGTTTTACCTAAAGAAACATTTGATGAAACTCAAAAACTGACAAATGTTTGTTTTAGAATATGGGAAACAGTTACTGCTAAGGCAAAAAGAGTTGTACTTAAAACTTCAGAATTTGTAATAAGTTCGAAACTGAGTGCCTAAAACCGGCCGATTGAAGTCTTTGAATAATTTATAATTTTAGCGCCTTGAAAATGTATAGGAATGAGTTTACATTGATTGGTTTGGTTTGTTAAGTAGGTAAGTCTTATTTATTTTTTATTGTATTGAGTGATAGACTAAAATCCACCTTGTAATAAAGATATTCAATAACAGTATAGGTACAGAGCTCGTCCTATATACTCGTAATTTGTTGAAGGGCATCTCAAGTTCTTTAGTAAGCATATTTATTATAAGGCATATCAAATTATATTGATTTATATACTCATTCCGACTTTTACTATAGCGATATTATTTATTGAAATGAAATAAAATAGATAGAAAAGTTTAACAAGTAGAAGCCTCCTAATGATTCCGCTATGTCGAATACAATGCCTACACGACCTCGACACGGAAACAGCTTTATAAGAGTTCACGAATATTTTATTATAAGCCCCGCTTTCTAAGAACGAAGACGAACCGAAACTTGGAGAGTTATTATTACGAAATTCATTACAACCGGTTGATGAGAATGTACTAAGTAATCCGGAACGGTATAATGAGCTGATAAACTTTACTTGTTATTGATGGAACAAAAGTATCGGGAAAGGATAATGTTTATAATTTTAAGACGGGGTTTGTAAAATTGTATTTAAATTCAGTTTGGTAAGTAAAACTCGTTGTTTTCGCTCACAACTTTGTTGAATGCACTACTCTGGAACTGGACAAAAACTCAGAATATAGTGTGAAGTTTCATTTTTTTTTTGTGAGAGAGCGAGAGTAACAAACACTACTGAAATTTTTTCCGGAACATTTTTTTAGCGTGTATTTTCTTAGACGTAATACCTACTAACTTTTTGTTAAAATCAACCATCTTACAACATTATCCTAATATACCTTTAATATTGTATACATCCTTTTCAAAATTGAATACGTTACCTGTGGGTGAGCACGCGGGCAACAGGGGTGATGTTGTTTCGGCTTATTTGCGGGTAGTTGAAGAGTTTCCCTGCTCGTCCTCCAACGTAACTGAGCACGTTGATATCGATAGACCCTGTCAGAAATATTTAAACTTATAATGAATTTCAAATATTCACGCTTAAAAAATACCTCTTTCATAAAACCAGTAAAAAAAAATCGCTCATAAAATATCAGAGCATAAAAATAATTTTCATTCTGATTATTTATAAAAAATATGCTAGCAATTTGCAAAGGAGTATTCATCGGTATTTGCAATGTAAATTGTCTGGCGTTGGTATAAATATCGTAGTTCTTGAGGAAAATACTTGAACCAATTTACGGATTTCACAATATCTCGAAGAGGAAAGAAAAAGATACGAGACAATTTAATTAGGATGGAAAATTTAAATCCCTTATCTGTTTTGATTGTTTTAGTCTAAAGAAGGTAGGTATTTTATCTTTCTGTAAGAATTATGCTCATCTTTCAATTTACTTGTGCCTATACCAGTAACATACGTTTCTGTAATATTAAAAAAATATATATTACCTGATCTTCTTAGCCATTCTTCTTTTAAACCGTCTCCATAAATGTGCAACATATTTGACTATTTCTGCATAACACGTAGCGGGTTCACTATTATTGGTTGAAGAGGCAAGAGTCGACGTTGACGTAAAACGCGCACGTTCCGCCCTCATACGTTCCATTTCACGTTTCTTCGTCTCACTGAACTGAGTTGCTATGACGACCAGGCAGAGGTTGATCATGAAAAACGATCCGATCTATAAGACAAATATGTGTTTATGAGATAATGGGATCGTTAGAGCGGACTTGACTGATCGTTTCAGTTTTTGCCAAACTAATGTTATTGTTATGGTCGTAACGTTTGTGTTTTCCTTTTATTTTTTGCTGCCTTTTTTTATTGATGTTCTGTTTTTATAGCGGTTTTCACGCTTGTTTGTTTTAAGCGTGCAGGTTAAATATGGAAGGTAGTGATATGTGGTAAATATTTATGGGCGGGGTGAAAGCTTAAATAAACATGAATATTTGTGTTGAAAATGAAATACCAACCACAATCAGCAGTACGAAATAAATCCAATCCCAAAAACTATGCGCGTCCTGTACATAATACATTATATCCGTCCAGCCTTCTAATGATATCACCTGAAAATACAATAGACATTAATTCCTTATTGGGTTCTATTTATAAGACGAGGTAAAACATTTTCCAAATAAGTTGGCTTACCAAGAAAATAGCGACCCACGCGAGTCCGATATTGTCAAAGGAGATCGTGCCTTGAAAGGGGTTGTTTCCCCTTTGAGTACAGTTAGTGTAATACTGATTCCAATTGACACAAGACGTGTTGGTCGGTAGGTTGTAGGAGAACGGTTTGGCCGTCTCGTTGCACACAAGAGGTCCGTATCTGTATGGAGGGAAGTCCCCACACGTATGCATCCCATTGTCTTCGGGCGTCGTGCAAATGTAGTCCAACTCCTTTGAAAACTCGTAGTAGAATGATATACTGTAAAACGAATTAAGACGTTTGTATGTGAACTTAATATTTGCTACATTTGTATCCCTATAGGGTTGGAAAGTGTAAAGTTACACATGTATATAATAAGTTTTTACTATGGACTTGGATTTCTAGACATTTGCGTTTCAATGCAATTTTACTTATTTCACAGTGAAAGCTTTTCAAATGTACTGTAAAACTGTTCTACAAATGATCCGGAAAATATTGTTAATAAAATTTAAAAGAGACCTCCCTTTCCAGATTGTTTGTAGAGCCGTAATTAGTCTGAATTTGTTTTTGAATTAGTATCTTGATTGTATCTAACAGTTAACATTGATATATCGTCACTACTTCTAATATCCATGCAAATGGAGAAACATTTACTATTACATCGAGACACACGATGCATGCAGTCATGCTAAAATGGAAGCGAAGAAAGGAGTTGAGGATCAATAGCAGTCCCAATTAATGGTAATAGTAGCGTTTGTAAAGATGGCGGGGAAAGTCTGGCGAATATCGTCGGAACAGATTAACGTCAGTAGCATTGGGTCGTTATCGTTTGACGACAGGTACATAGAAACACGAGCACTGGCCGTAACCCACATCATTTGGCGCCCGGTCGTTACGGGGCTTGTTCTTGATGATAGCTGTAAGGTTTTATTGGTCACAACTTCAGACTACCGTGTCTTTCAGATACTTCTAACAGTTGAACGACCCGACGTGCAAAGCTTCAGTGCATATTATATGCATTTTAGATAACAGTAAAATGTTATTTATTCAACTAATAAAACTATAAATTAATATGTAAATGCGGATTAATAGATTAATAGACGAAAAATACTTAAAACAAAGCTAAATATTGAATAAAGTTGGTTAAATTAAAGTCTGTTATTAATGAATAATGAAAATGTAAAATTGATGTGTAGATTAGTATTAGTTTTCTTGAAATAGAGTAACCTAAAGTTGAATAAATTTTGACAAAAATATTTCCATATTAAACGTAGGCAATTGAAGTCATTTGAAACCAGATAATCAATTTATTCCATATGCACTGTCCATTAAATAATATTGCGAAATCATAAGTAAAGGAAATAGTATTTCACATAATTTCAGAGAAGTCGATAGAACTACCCATTGTTTTTTGGATTAGAAACAAACCGGCAGTTCTGAATAAAATTGAGCAAATCAAGAGTGATATTATTGAAATAGCGACAAGTAATGAGAGACCTAGCGTCTCTTCGAAACTGCCAATTCGTGAAGGGGAAGCAAATACGATAGCACATCTGGACGGCAGATGTGTGAAGGTACACGTTACAACAGTTCGCAATGTTCTTAATAGAAACACATTAATTTTGATCGCAAATCCTTACGAGTTCACTCTGACGCGCACTCTGTACCATTCGGACAGGTCTCTGGAACATAAATTGAGGAGCCGTGACGGGTGTTATGTACCTAAGTTTACTTCTAAAGGTCTGTAAGGTAACAGTCCCTAACAATGCCGTCTTATTATCCGTATTTTCCAAAGAATATTCACTAGATTCAACAATAGCTCTCTATAAATAAAACGACATTGTTAGTTTGAATCTTGGTTTGGAACTATTTGTACTAAATCTAGATGTTTTGGTTAGTATCGACTATGAATGGCTATTATCGTTTCATGTTTGCTATGGCGGTTATTTTCTACTTGGTACTATGTTTGGGTTGGTATGTTCGAAACAACTGAATGTAGCAAAGTTTATGTAGTTTGTTACATAAGTATGAATGGAGTACCGGATTGGGGATAGATATTATATGTACTACATTGTCGAATGATTCGTTCTGTTGTGTTCAGTTACATTATACTCAAATGTGGGTGTTGACGGAATGCAATATTTAAGTGTGTTGTAGGTAATTCGACTGTAAGCTGAATTCTTCAACATGCGGGTTTGTTAAAATGTTAGTAACAGTGCAAAAACAATATGCAATGACAAAGTACAAAATGTCAAAATGATATATAGAGCAGCGATGGATGTGCTCGCCCAGGATAGAAGCGTTAAATATTGCATGCAGTCAACGTTAGCAATGGGACGTGCCGCTAAGACGAGCGCTCTCGAGCAAATGGAACAAATGAAAAAGTCATTTCAGCTGTAATTTCATCCACAAAACTTTAAACATTGCCACTCAATATGCTGCGTCAAACAGTTCGGGTATATAATCCAACACTAACAAACGCCTATGACTTAAATCAACGGTAATGCCGGGAAGGCAGTAGGAGGCGGGTCATATGTCTCGCACTGCACCCCAGTAAGAATGATATAAATGGTGTGAAAACATACTTGGGTCGTAGTACATTCGGCGGTGGGACGAATTCGCAGCGTTGTCTCAAAATTCCTTCCCAGAGTTGGACTCCCACAATGCCAAATATGAAGAATACGAAGAAACATAACAGCAAAACATTTCCTAGCATGGGTAACGTGTCCAGTAGCAACATCACCAGGATACGCATACCTGTAAGAATAAAGTTGAAATTAACATAAACAAAATTAACTCACAGCTTAACCATAATAGTGGTCATAATATTTAGGGATAACGTTGCTTTTATGAGTGTAGGGAACATCAAACAATTAAGAGTAATTACTGAGAACAATAAGACATGTTGTAGGCGGTTAGTTTCATTATCTCCTTGCTTTATTACTAACTAGCTTTTGCCCGCGACTTCGTTCGCGTGGAATAGTGATTTTTGGTTTGACCAATAGATGGCGCTATATGTCCGAAATAAATTTTATTTTTATATTTTTTTGTAATAAAAACTATCCTATGTCCTTTCTCAAGTTCCAAACTATGTCTGTACCAAATTTCACACAAATCGGTTCAGTAGTATAGGCGTGAAGAAAAGACAGACAGACAGACACACAGACAGAAAGACAGACAGACAGACAGAAAGACAGACAGACAGAGTTACTTTCACATTTATAATATTAGTTAGGATGAAGTCTTACCCTGAAATCTGAAGCGGAGATTAATATTTCATTGGAAAATTTAAACTGGCTGACCTATATTATTAATAAACACCTCCATTAATCGAATTCAAGCTACACGCTATATTTACAAGTGATGTTCTATGTTCAATATTGCAATAATTAGTTTGCACCGGATTGAGTACAATTCGCTGAATTTTGTGAATTCATTTAGTGCTGAAGTGCAGTTCTGCATGAATAGACAGATGGATTTCAATTAATTCGTTTTAGCTGGGCGAACCTATTCCAAAGAGGATTAACTAGTGCTCAACTGCGGAGCTTGTTATTTGTGAAACGTTACTCTGTGTATTCTAGGATGTTTTATGTATTCCGGGAGCACGTTGGCAAATATGTCAGCTAGAGCTCGTGAGACGTATTAGGACACAAATCAAAATGTATATTTCAATTCAACAGAATAAAAAGGCACGTGGGAGCAATAAATTGTGCGAGGGCAAATTAGTGCCGATGTATGTGTAACCGCGGGCGCGCGTGGCTCGATTTAATTTGCGGCAGAGTTGCATTGTCCCAGTTGTTTGCGAGCCCCAGATGGGGTTTTGTGCGAAACTTTAGCGAGAGCCCGTCTTTTGTTTGAATGTTCAATGCTAACCGTTTGGAAGTCGCGGCGGTCCGCGCTGCTGCCGTGATTTATTATTGAATTTCAATGTTGTTTCTAAATGCAATGTTACTTTTGATAACGACTGTGACTGTCGTAAATTCTGTCGGAATGGCCACCTTTAAAATATGCAAATTCGGACAAAGGCTTTCTTTATTTTATTGTGAAAAGGTAATGAATAGGTAGACATACAAACCCAACACCAGCTCAGATTTATTAAAAAAGCTTTTGTTTTGAAAATGTTTTTACTCTATAAATTATTCCATATTTTGACGCTGTTATGAGTAAACAAGGGAACATAACTCCCCTATTAATACCGCGTTCTCGTCTACTTTCGATTAAATCTACAGGTAGGTAAGTAAACATCATAAGGAGGGCAAACGTAGGGACGTAGAGAGTAGATTAGGCAGTACCCTTGCCGAGCAAATTTCCGACTTGTAAACGTGAAGGGCCTGCGATAATTAAAGCTTGATTAATGTCTGTAGGTAGTTTAGGGTCATCCTGTGCGACAAACACTATTGTCATCATTAATAGAGGCTAGAGAATTAATAGGGACCACAATCGTGCTGTGCTATACTTTGTTAAGTTAATAGTAAAACTTTTTGAATTTGCCCGTTATTTATAAACAGCATCTACTTTAGATAATTTCGGGTTACAAACAAAATAATGCGTGTGGTAAAAGAGGCCGCATTACACACACTACTTATTTAATTAGCCGAGCCACAGCAGCAACAGTGGCGTCGAATATCTAATTCGTATGCACTATCACGTACAACCCTACCACTAAATGAATACTGGAATTAGAAATTTTCATAGCTCAGTTCAGGCGTATTTAAATTCATACTATGTAAACGAAAACACTGAAATTTCACGTGAGTACTAATAGAGACTGAACTAACATGAATGTACGTGTGTTTTGTGTGCTTATTTCTTCAAGCCTGTTCTTTGGCTAGAATATAACATGTCAAAAATGGAGTCTGATATTAAAGCTCTTTGTTCCACATATGGATGGCTCTGTATTTACTCAACAGTCGTACAAATGTAATGTAGGTAATGTTATTAGTTTATTACTAAAATCATGAAAGCTTTGTTGGTCCATTTCTGTATGTGGCTCGAATTTCTACGAATGTTGTTTGACTTTAATTCAATTTGTTTAATGAATAATGTGTTTGCTTTGTCTTGTATATTTTTGACTTTGATAGATTTATTTTATCAGTGACTGTAAATAAAGCTGAATTTAATAAATAAAATTGATTTGAAAAACATTTAGTATATTAATTTACAAGTCCCCTCAAACATTGTAAAACATTTTATGAAACTCACTTTGAAATGCGTGACAAAAATAAATTTTTGCTATTTTCTACAAAAACCTTTTCAGTTTCCAACATTTCTATTTTCGATTTGGAGATTTCCACATATTGGCGAGTGTAAGATAATCTCTAGCAGACGTAGTGGCTTGCTGAGCCCGTCTCACTTGTTGCGCGGATCGATCGCTACCCACGCTCGCTCTTGATTCTGACTCAAGTTAATTTCTATAAGTACCCAGTACCCACCGAGATATTATGGAGTTCTTTTGTACTTTGTACGCTTGAATTTCATTAGGATAAGTACCCATGGCATGTCTGATGGGCTTAGAAAATATTATAAAAGCTTTTGTCAGGTAATATGATATTATTAGAGCACTGTTAGCTTTGAAAGGCACACATTTTACCTATCATCGTGTGTTTAGAGATATGATGCGTTAACATCATCCTCCGAGCCTTTTTCCCAACTATGTTGGGGTCGGCTTCCAGTCTAACCGGATTCAGCTGAGTACCAGTGCTTTACAAGAAGCGACTGCCTATCTGACCTCCTCAACCCAGTTACCCGGGCAACCCGATACCCCTTGGTTAGACTGGTGTCAGACTTACTGGCTTCTGACTACCCGTAACGACTGCCTAGGATGTTCAATGACAGCCGGGACCTACAGTTTAACGTGCCATCCGAAACACAGTCAATGGTGTCTAAGATATACTTAGAAAGTACATACAAACTTAGAAAAGTTGCATTGGTACTTGCCTGACCTGGGATCGAACCCGCGCCCTCATACTTGAGAGGCTGGTCCATTACCCACTAGGCCACCACGACTAGATATGATGCGTTAACGCTAATGGAAAATGTAGTGAAGTCAAACTATTCTTCTGGGTTTTTTTTCTATGACTTATTCTTAGGATTCATACTGCCAAGTTTGTTGTAGTAGTAGATTTAGAGGCAACGTTTAACAGTCCCACGCAGTTTTATTGACTTAAAATCTGTTTTAGGTACTGTTTCAGTAATTTACATAAGAGTTGTGTGATATAAGGTTTTAAGATAAAAATATAGCACAATATGTTTAGGCTTCACCTAAAAGTTATTACTCAAGTCAATATCACGACTGAAGTGTAAACGAGATTTTCAACACTAACTTATTATGCAAATATATTATCGCCACAGCGCTGCCACCCTTACGTGACATTATTTCAGAAACCCTAATGAAATGGTTTCACTGTTAATAATATTTCGTTTGATGCCTAAATAAACCTACTTGGGAAGGGCCCGGTCCTATAAATAAACACGTAATAAATTACCCGTACGTTATAAAGCCGGTAGTGCGGGGTCACCCAAAGTGAAAGGACCCTCGCCTAAAGAGCTCTCTACAGTTTAGCACCGAGATTTAAAGCAAGAAAGCTCTCTTCAATAGCAATAGAAAACACTCTAATTCTTTTAAACTGTTCCCTTTGTAATTTTCTTTTAAGAATTTAGTGTAACTACGCAAGGGTTACCTTTTATAGGGCTATTACGAGGAAATATTGCCTGAATTTTCTTGTTGTTATGCCCTCTATAAACGAGGCTCATGGTGTACATATTTAACGCTTACTGCTTCATTCGCTTAGAAAAGATCCATTTGTAGGCAGTGCTTATAATCTATTTTACATTTATTATAATTTAATAACGTTAATCATTTCACGATTATTTAAAAATCTTTAATAACGGATAATGGCGATGGTAGTTAAAATGTTCAGCAATTTTCAATTTTGAACAATTTTCAACAAAGTTTATTGCATCTCGAATAAAAAATCATAGAATTTTTATCCAAAAGTAATGCCATCGTAAAACCTGCCATTTCAAAGTAGAAAATTTTGCGTCCATCCAGTTTGATTACTGGGCAAGAGCTATTTGTTAAGTAGGCGGTCAAAAGAGGAATATTCAATTAGGGTTTCTTTGATAAAAATACTATGAATATTTCGATGAATATGTAGTAATGTTATAGTTGCGGGTATTAAATTACTTAGTGTGTGTGATTGCCTTTTACCTAATAAATTACGTCTTATTACTTATAATTCTTAACGCAAATTCATTAGATTTCGGTCCTAGGATTAAAAGGCCGTAGGGGATAATTTCGTTGAAATTAAAGATTTTAAGCTGATTTTCTATTTCATAGGAAACTGGCATACCAGCAAACATGAGTTCAAATACCGAATTCCTAACTGTGGCAGATCAAACGGCTTGTCATTCATATTGTACACATGCAAAACCGACATCCTAATAAACGATGTTTGGGAATACACCGGATATTTTGATAAAAAACTAAAAATTATTCCTGTCTCTGGGTATTTCCTGTCTTTGTTGTGTATCTTTCACACATTCATAGCAATGATACAATGATACATTATTTTTAAACAAGATAAAAAAGTAATTGTAGTTTTGATTGTGTTCTTATTTAAAATGAAATGCCTACGAAATTATACGGATAGGATTGAAGATTGTGAACATTTGCCACCGATACTTATAACTAAAAAAAACGCCATTAATTTTTCTACACGTTAGAAAACCAAGAAACTGGTCCCACACTTGATTTCAGAGATCTATAATTACATAACTAAGCAATGTCAGGTTGTTACATCAAACATTAATAAATTCAGTCAATGTGTATGAATTTTCCTCAACTAAAATAACGCCTAACGTAAAACCTGAAAGTTGATACCAAAGTATGTTTAAATGATACTAAATGTCTTACGCCCAGTTTCTTCATCAAAAGTTAAAGTTAAAGTAATGTCTAAAGTAAAAGTAACGGTCAAATTCGTTTTTTCAAGGCTAAACTGACAGCAAAATTCATAGAAAAAATTAATTTAACCGTTACTTTTACTTTAGACATTACTTTAGCCATAACTTTAACTTTAACTTTTGATGAAGAAACTGGCCGTTAGTCTTACTTGGTATCCTGTTGATGGCTCTCAATGGCCTGAGTACTCGAATAGTCCTGATCGCTGATAGGTTGATGTTCTCCACGTTCAATGCATATTCCAGTGCTCTGAAAAATTGATTACATTTTAAACAAAGATTTTTGGTTTACACAACTTTAGGTACTGTTGTGATGAAATATGTGGGTACACTACACATACCTAAAACTGAGCATATTAACAACATTAAACTAAAATTTTAACAAGAATGTGCAGGCAAGATAGCAAAAAAGTTTTAAAACAAACACGTACCCGGCCATTACAATGAAAAAATCCAATCTGTTCCACGAGTCCGCTAAATAAGTTCCGTGCCCATAAACGCCCATCGCCACCATTTTGATTGACATTTCCAATGTGAAAAACGCGAATATTATATCGTCGAAAACCTGCAACAGATTTTATATTAAAACACGAGTTACTCAAATAAAACATCACAATTTTAATTTGAACGATTCTAATTTTGCCAGCAAATAAATTTCGTTGGCGCGTAAATAAAAATAAAACAAAAGAAAATCACTTCAACAAGCCTCCACATTTTTTCTCCACCGCCAGTGTGCTTTTTTTTAATTACGCGGAGTGCACGCGTCAAGACGGTATTCGTTTTTGATTAAAAAGTTTGTATTCTTTTTGCTGATTTATGAGAACGTTCTTGTGGGTTCGATTTTTGAATTGTGGGTTGCTATTTATTTTTTATCGCTTACAATTTGTGACGAGACGTTATGACTTGTTTTTTTTTAAGAAAAATTAAAGGCTTTGTGTTACCTGTAATATTTTGCATCTATTCGTTACACACTGATCGTCGACGCACGGCTGGTACATTCCTAATGTTACGCAGTTCAATAGGATTACCAACATGGATATCCTTTCAAACCACGTGCATAGATAGTTAAGAAAATCAACATATATTTTAAAATGAAACAGTAGCAGTACAATCAATTAAAAATAAATACCTATAACCTAAAAGTAAAAACATTTCATTTATTAATGTTCGTGAGTAAAATAACTAGAATATCAAAGAGAAGTTCAGAGTTTCAATTAAATGTCTATGGGCCAGTCCCTTGATAGATTTCAGAGTCGCTCCTAATGATCGCTATCATTTTAATTGATTTAAGCTTTGGCTGTTGGTTAAAATTACAATTTGATTCGGAGAAGTTGTAAACATATTTCAAATGTCATAGGATGGGATCCCTTGTCATCGTTATTTAAGTTAATGGCGACTTCGAAAAGATTTGGTCAAACTGATGATCAATGGACTACAAATTAAATGATTTAATAGACTTCGTCAAACAATTACCACATTTTCGCCCTTTCATGGCGCGAACACGGCGCGTTTCGAAAAACGAATTCTCTCGCAATCAAGACGAATTTGTTCAAAATAAAGTCCCATTTTATTCATACGGATTAAAATGATTACACGGTGGGCTTATGAAATATTGGGTACGATAAAATTCAATGTTTCATTTAACAACACGTTCCGGAAACGTGTGAATGAAACGCAGCATTAGGTAATTGAATAAACAAGATACAAGATCATAAAATTCAAAATACAACATCATAAATACTCATTTCACGTATATCATTGCGCATGTAAAGTTAATTTCTGTACAACGCGATCGCGTTTGAACTGCCGCCAACAATGAAAATGTGGTAAAAATTATCTATAATACCTTCAGTGTGTGGTCAGCTTTGTGGTTCAAACCTTGACTTTTTTGACTAGACACAAATTCAGTGGTATTTAACAAAGCTGTTCTGTGGTCGGAGACTATTCCGTGTGTTGTGGCTTTGGTCAGATTAGCTGTTAGTGTTCTGTCAGAACGATTTGAAAGTGTTCGTCGAGGTAGTCGCGTTTGAAAACGTTTTATGTACGAACGCTGCGGTCGGAATTTACGTTGTTACAATGCTAGAGTATAATGCTTTTAAATTAGATTTGATCAGCTTAGATTGTGTCTGGTTTTGTTAGAAACATGTACTTTACTTTACTTTGTAATTATACTCCACATTTGCAGGGCAGCCAAATTATTATCTTACTTAGGTTAGAGTTAATAAGGTTTTAAGTATTTTAAAACCAACTCATACATTAAAAACCTTTGTTCTTATAAAATATTCTTGTAATATTTGCGAAGTAATTCTGTGGTACAATGGGCACCATTACCGGGCTAGTATACTATTGTTCATTATTTCAGCAGAGCCGAGCTTGCATTAATTACAGGATATAGAACCGCGGTTTCGGCTTTCCGTGTCTGTGGCCGTAACAGTTGCATCGGTTAGTCTCGTGGTTCACGTTTGTTTTGAAAACGATTAGTGCTGAGGTAATGGAAGTTCATTTATTTTTAGATTGCTATAATGGTTATTGTCTTAAAAAAACGACAGTATTGTGAGCGAAAACTAAAAGATGTATAATTTTATGTAGCAATTATCATTATATTTTTGAATTTTAGTTGTTAGAAATATTTACATAATAGACAACTGCTATAATGAAATAGACTAAAAGTCATTACAGTGGTCTAACAATAGTTGTATTGCTAGCAACCTTTCGTATTCTTGCCAAAACATCTTAATCGAACAAGCAAGAATCTCCCGCCAGGCCAGGAAGCGCAAACCGCCATGACTTTGCACGTTCCATTATACTCCCCATCTGTTAGTTAAAAGGTCTTTTACAATAGTACGCTCCGAGCAAAAGGGATTACGTCAATGTAGCTCCATAAATCAGCTGACGCTAATTTGTTTATCATTGTTATGTTTGTAGGCCAAATTTTATTGCACTTTAAACAAAATAGCCTTTGAACATCGTCAATGAGACATACCGTAAAGTTAACGGATCCTCAGCCGTGTAAATAAGGCGAGAATTCCGTTGTTTCTGGTTGAAGACTTGCGGATAAATCCGTGTTCTATTTTGTTGAGAGAAGCCACTAACATGATACTCTATTACCCATTAGGAAGAAATATGTCGCTGATAATAGCCGTACCTAATCACGTTGTTTCGTCAGATCGATGGCAGCCTGCGACACAGTCTCGTTGAACAATTTGTTGTGATAACAGTCAAAAGTATGTAGGTACACTATTCCTGAAATACTAAGTGTTCTATTGGGCATATTTTAAATAAACGTGTTTTAGATTCATCGTTGGACGAGAGGATTAAAAGTCTGAAAGATTGTTGATGAAAAGCGTATTGTTAAAATATAAAGCTTAGAGTGGGGTACGACCAAACAAAATATGAACTACGAAGTTGAATAGATAGAGACTGGGTACAAATCCTAGCTTAATCCACTCATACCATTTTGTATGACCGAGGTCATATTTTGGTAGTTAATTAGTTCGCTGTAAGATCCTAGATTAGCGAGGGTACTATAGTTAGTCTTACAAAAGGAATGTCTTGCTACATAAATACTGACTAAATGAATATGTTTTCTGAGCCATTAATGTACTCTAGAAGGATAAATTGAAACGATATACGATCTACCGAAGAGATTAGGTCAGTATATGCCATCTTAAAAGTTATTTGCTGGTCTGAATAAGACACTTATTTTCTTGGGTTTTGTGAACTTTAAAAAAATATTGTTCTATTTTTATATTGTTCTATATTTCTAGTTGCCAGTGAGAAAGACCAAGCATTTTTTGTGTTATAGCGAGACGCCAAATTGACAGAAAATGAAAGAAATGCACTAATGTGTTCATTAAAAATACGTTTCATTTTCATTATGCAGCTGAAACTTTACCGCATAAGACTGCTTTAACTAGGTATACTGAAGTACCTACGTCAAAGACTACTTTATTGGAGTCAGTATAAATGTAATTTAGAACACTCAAACAATTATTTACGATGCGTTAATTGCATAAGTCATAACCAGGAAACAAGACCTGCGCGCCCTAGCTAACGTATTAGTAGTTTTTAGTAGAGATTACGTAAGGCTGGTCGTTCACCAAGCGCGGCATTGAGTCAGCTCGGCTCCAGCCGACTGTAAAACTGTCGTTAAGTATGTGGAATCTTAGTGTGCTTATACGTTTACGTATAGTGACGTTACGTTTCATGACGTTACGTCGAGTCACTGCTGAATTGGTAGCTTTATGTGATTCTGATACATAGGAATTCGATTCTGCGTATTTTCATTTGTTTTATAGTCGCTTTTCGAAGCGATACTGACACAATCGATGAAAACTGTTGGGGTATAATATCACGAAGGAATTATGCATATTAGATTAAAAAATTGAACTGGTTGGTAAGTAATAAAAACTCTCAAACTAAAAGAACATCAATAAAATTATTTTGCCGAAGCAAACGAAATACAAATTCTTTTTATCCTACAGCTCCACCAAAAAGCGAAAGAAAATAATAATCCAACTTTTCAACTCAAATACATCTGTAGTGTAAAACGGCGTATTTGTCATCTCGGAATTACGTCGTCGACATTTTTTTCCCTTCTTTTTGTCGTCAACAGGCGCTCAAGTGGCTCCGTGGTCTGTAGTACCTAGCGACTTATGTATCCCTGGTACCTTTGGCAGGCCTGCCTTTTTAAAACAGGTTTCAAGGCCGTGTTTTTATTATTATATTTAAACGGTTTTATTTAGCTCACCCCGTTTGTTTTATTTATTCATTCTTGGGTCAAATTTATTTTATTTACTGTCCACAGGACTGAAAAGGAGCTCCGTCTATGTACAATATGAAGGCACTGTTGATTTTTATATTCAACTTAAGTAACTACATTTTGTTGAGGAGAATAACGGCTGACGATCTTCAATTAAAACCATGATATTTTTTGAGTTTACCTTATTCTGAAAATGAAAATCATCTTTTTCAGCGGAAAAATCCGCATTTCTACGTAGGTACTCTTTAAACTGTGACCAAGAGCTATAAATCGGGAATATATCCGGAATAATATCTAGACGGAACGAATCTATTTAAAAAAAAAAGGAAATCACAAAATCCGCAAGCACGCTTACAAAGACAAAGAAACTAAACTCATTAAAGAGTCTGCATTAAGCGCATAAAACAGGAACTACTAAAGCCGCAACAAACTGCAGCCGAGCTCAATAAGAGCCGACGACCAATAAATCCAACTGTGGACTTCGACATTACCTAAGGAAGTTTATGTCACGGTCGGTGCCAGTCTATGCATCAAACCCGACACGCTAGCAGACTTGCGCCACTTGATTATGGGCAATATAATTCTGTATTACCTACCTAATGTAAGACTCGTGAATGGAAAATTATTGATTGGCGATTTGAAGTTGAAATGTTCCAGGAAATGTGTGAACTTTCTGAGATGGCGTTAGCTTACATTAGCACTAAGTTATTCAATGAATTTGGATGCTTGGGTACTCGTATTTCGCGCGCTGAATTTTGTTACTTAGCTATATTTTCTGAGGTAGCGGAAAGTCTTGACACGGGAAAAGTTTATGTGAAGGATTATGCAGTTCCTCTCAGTTATGATTATATATGCAAAACTAAACTGTGAAACTGCAAGTTATTGCCGTGTCTTAAGCAACGTTTGCTCAAAGTTTGCATTTAAAGCAAAGTTTTCATTCATATATGCATGTAGAGGTTCAGATACAGAAGTTGTGAGAGAGAATTTTGCCAGCCATGCGATGTTAAATCAAAGATTCATTATTCATCAGCTCTTTATGATCAAACTTTTTTAGTTTACTATATGACGACATAACACTGACATTCATTTGTTTGAATGTCTCATAAAATACATAAAACACATTTTAACGGTTGCTGTATACAGTTAAAAAAGAAATTATTTTGTTTTAAAGCGGACAAAGGTCGCAGCCACAATTTTGTTTACCCTTTTTACTCTAATGACCTGTAAAATGACTACGCCCACCGACCCTTCAACGCTTCATATCGTGCGACAGGGAAAAATATCCAACCTTCACTCCAATAGAATCCTTGAGCTGCATACTTGATAAATAGCTGCAACTTTTAACTTGTCCGACTTAACGCAGCTTAGCTTATTACAATGATGAAAGGGTTTTAGCAGATTAAAATGCCGCTGCTGTTATTTTCGTTTGACCTTTTGTTTGATAAGGGTTGATGATAATATTTCCCTTTTTCGATTTAAGTAAAAAGCACATAAAATTATTTTTAATGACAGAAATATCTCTCTGTAACCTGACATATTTTTCCTTATCTAAATAAATAATGATTTCTGTCATAATTTGTATCGTCGATACAGCTTTTACATTTCATTTAGTTTAAACCGGTATATTTACCGTTCATTATTGGTATCAGAAACGAAAATATATTCAATTTGTTTTTGAAATACAATATCGTATTCCTATACTAAAAAGAATTTCGTTTTCAAAGAAAACAAGTAGGTACGTATTTAATATTGTGTCGCCAATTTTCGATACCTTTGATATTTTACGAATTCGTTTGAATTTCTATCGAGGAGGGTCGTTTTGGGCGATTTTAATGAGTAATCTCATAGTATTATGTGAACCAAGGAGACTGGATTCACAAAAGGTTTGTGTTATGAGAGGAAACGCCACCGGCCTGCCTATTGTCCCGACAAACGGAACGGACGCTCGTTCACACGGCACTGGGATCGAGCAAGTTTAGCGATAGCCATTTTTTGGGTAAGTTTAGTAAAATAGAGGAATTTACGAACATACATGCACGATATAATGGCACACATAATTTATCCCTTTTGAATATTAATGTCTATCTCTTTTAAGCTTATGCAATCGTCTACAATTAACCTACATTCGTACCTACGATCGCAAATGTTGACACCTTTCCATGTTGAATTCCGGTATCTGTTTTATACCCTTTCTACAATAGGTAAGCAATATTAACGTAGATATATTATTTACGATTCTAGCATTAGCTATTCAGGGATCCATTAAGGCGTCTATATCGGTTTCCGCATTTTCGCTCAATGATTGTCATTGATTGTGCTTGATACGTATTTTATTGACCGTAAAACAGCCATAACTGCGGTCGTTCAAGCCGCCTTTTGTTTACTCAATTGCTAGTTTTATTTTTGCGAATGTACGTAACATAATACGTTTGGGGCATGCAAAGAAACGTGATGTCTATATCGATGGTTCAGTAAGAACAATAAATATCACTAGAAGATTATTTTACCGACACATGATAAAACAAATTATTTATCATTTCATCTTTTTTCCAAACACTAATAAAAGTTTATGAGAGTTGTTGTAACTCGTGCAGCTGACCATGAATTAATAATTTCGTTTCTGAAGTCACGAAGTTGAATGTCAAGATCTTTTCAGAGGGGAGTTCAAAAATAGAACTTTTCATTTACTACGGGAACTTTTAACCTTTTTAAGCTGTGTTTTTTTAGTTCAATGGCAGTTTGAGTTCTGTATAAAACTTGGCTGCATGTAAACATATGTTATTCATTTGAACTCATCTAATTTGCTTCGATTCCATATTTCTGAAATATAATCGAAGAATACTCAACAAAGGCGACTAAACAGAATACGAGTACGTTCAAACGAGGCACTATCTTGAAGTGAAGAAGCGCACGATAGCGGCTCTGATTTCAAATCATCGAGTCTCTCGCTTTAATATTTCATTCTTTACAAATGGACTGACATTTCTGAACGAGTACAGAAACGGGATGAAAAACTGAGTCAACACCATTATTATTTGAATTATATTTGGCCCTTAAAAGCATCGTGATCGGTACTGATATTTTATGAAAAATATTGCGAATAGCCTGATTTATATTCAAAAATTCTTGAGTGTTTTTGACAAGCAGAGAGTGCTATTTATTAGGAGTATGACAACAAAGGACCTTTCTTTACAATATAAAAATAAAAAGAAATAACAACAAAGAAAACAAACTCGAATCGGAATCCACGGCACTAATAAAAAAGGAAAATTTAATTAATTCATTCGAACGGATCACCAAGTTAGAAGTTAAAATAAGAAGGTTAGAATTTCAATTTAGAATTAAATCTCGGGATAAATCTATTGACAAACGGCGAAAGTGACGCTAAAAGTTAATTGGATTGGTTTCAGAGCCACTCCAGTCTTCTCAATCTGGGCTATTAATTCTGAATCGAGTTTTTATCCTCGTTTTATTAGATGCATAGTTCAAGACAAAAAAAGTCATCCATTGAACGAGGGTGTACTTTTTCAAGTCGTTCTTTACTTAGTTTGAAATTCTATAGTTTGTTTCTATTCAATAGATTTTGATACAAATAAAAGTAAATAAATAAAGGAAAAATGCTTCCAAATCAAAAAAACTTGAATTCAGAGTGTATACACACTTCATTATATAATACCATTTGAGGCTTCAAATTGCCTTGCTTCATGCGTGTAAACAATAAGCTCATTTGCCTTGGATTTTCTTTCGTAGCATTTGAAAGCTCCTATACAAGCAGCACCGCTTTGTAGAACCACGATTTGGTACACAAGTGAAACTCTACACTCAATTTTTTCAACATGCATCAGCGAATTCAAACCTTACGCTGTTGACATAAGACTGAACGGTATGCATAACAACGTTGTCTACATTTTGTTTTCTTTCTGCTTCACGGCGATGCTAAAAACGAAATTACAAAGCCACACGATTCCACGTGCAAAACTGGAGTCGTTTCCTTTCTCGTTTTTAAACTGATACGATTTGAACTTCTTTGTACACAGAAATCTATATATATAAAAGAAAGTCGTGTTAGTTACTCCACTTATAACTCAAGAACGGCTGAACCGTTTTAGCTGAAAATTGGCAGCGGGGTAATTTAGAGCCAGGAGAAGGACATAGGATAGTTTTTATTACAAAAAATAAAAATAAAAAATACAATTTATTCCGGACATATAGCGCCATCTATTGGTCAAACCAATAATCTACCGGAAGTCACTATTCCACGCGAACGAAGTCGCGTGCAAAAGCTAGTAGAAAATAAAAAGCACGTAACAGACAGATCGCTATCAGAATAGTGCACAAAATGCTTTTACAGAAAATTGAATAAGAAAAAAGTACGAATACAGTTGTTCAGTAGAACGAGATAAGCAAGAACCTTGATAGCGTGTACTTAAGGTAAAATAAAAATGTTGGAAAATATTTATCAGAGGTGACTTCGTGATAATAATGCATTAGAACGAAGAGTTCTCTCGGCGTTCGGCGTGATACACCCTTACATTTTAACGAAGAAACTCATTTCAATTGTGAGCATCATTATGCGAGTATTCGCGTTACATAAAAACGGTGTACCTAGTGAAAGGGAACTTTTTTAATTTTAGCCATACTGTGCCGCGAGATACAGCGAAAGCTGAATGTGTTGAGGGCGGGATGTAACTAACAAGACGTACACCGATGTATGAGTAGGTGTGTATTCAACACTAGTATAAATTAATATGTACATGAAAACCTACTATCGGAGAATGAGGAACGAGTTATAAATTCTGTTGTCGTGATTCGCTTTTACATTTTCAGGTGTTAATGTGGTTTAATCAACGACCTAACAACCATAAAATTCATAAACACATCCTTGGAAAAAAATATGCTTAAAGATTGTTTAAACTTAGGTATCTATTAAACCATGACCCTTCTTGAACCCGTCTCAAGGAATCTTAAACTCCTTGAAATAAACACTTATGCGATTTACGAGCCCTCGATACGACAGAATAAAAACATAATCATTGAACTTTATGCTGTCGGGACTATAAAACCTGACTCCTATACAAATAAAGTAGGTACGCTAGGTACTGTTTACAAGGGTTAGCGAACTATCTCATTCTCAGGGGGTAGTAAACATGTTTACTCTCTTATCCTCCCTATATTCCGAACAGGCATAATCAATTCGTATTAGTTTACCTTCTTGAAACTTAGTATATACTTACACGTGAATCAGTGAAGACGATACCTGGTTTCGGGATATTTTTCCAAAGGCTCTATAGGAAATTGAATAAGTTTTATTCAGATTTGATATTAACTTTAGATAACAAGACCTACTTATATGGAACCTAACGGTGCTGGTCGGATTTATGGCAATATTTGAAGCTTAGATCTGGTTTGATATTTATTTTATTGAATCGCGTCATACAATTGAGATATTGTTGTATTGTCAAAATTATTATAAAGATGATCCTTAATCAAAATCCCGACATCTCTATAAACAATAAAAAATAATGCTGTATTAAAGGCGTCAGGCCGGAGTTCCTAATATAACAGTTTTTGCTTCATCATCCACGATTTCATTCGGCTATTAGCCTTTCTTCTTCGAACTATAGGGTCAGGGTGTTCCATTATTGAACCAAAGCCCATCGGGTTCTGAGTAATTTCTTTTGTTATCTATTTTTTTTATCGACATATTTAAACTATTTTGAATGACTACATACGTGCTTGCTTGTATAAGTTGCCAAGGGTTGTGAACTCCGTATTCAGGCTTCGATGGCTTAGCAAGAATTTTATGTTTTTTTCAGTGCTAGACATAAGTACGTCGAAGCTGACATGTACAAAGTATTAAGTATATAAAGCTGTCTGTATTATTTCTTAATCTTAATCTAGATGTGAAAGTTCGAGCTTACTACTCTTAACCTGTACCTAACAATGTTAGCAGTAAGTTTACCAGTACACAAGGTTTCTTGGCAAGGGGATCGTGGGGACATTTATAACAATATAATGGTACAAAACGACGAACGAAAAATGGCAAACGGCGCATCTCTACGTGGCAAGGTGCCCGTGACCTAACTGCACATTTACCTATTTCCCCACTTTTAAGAGAAGTTGTGTTTTCATATACAATGATAACTCTCTTAACATAATATCGCACAAAATATTAATCGGCTAAATAATTATATTTTTTATGAGTAATAGTCATTTGTTTTTTGAAAATTTTAAATTCTTAGAACTCTTCTAGTTTAATTAAAAACGTACTTACAATGCTTAATAAATGCGCCTATTAGTGTGTAATAAGTAGTACAATCAAATAAGTATTATTAATTAGTGCTATTCACGAAACCAAATTTGCTTATTCATTAAAAGCTGAATCGTTTGTGCAGCTAATTGGCGAAACTAAGCTCAATATTTGAGCGTTACTTTATCCATGAAAGCGGCTGCATTAATGTCAAATAAGGAGCCTTTATTTACATTGCATATTATTTAATATTCGAATTTAACATCTAAAGTATTTAAAAGCTATATTATGTTCTTTCTGATTTACAACAGAATATATTCGACATTCTTTTTGTTCTGGTGACGAATTGAGTGTCAGACTCGTGGCAATACATTCGACTTTCCCAAACATATTCTATAATCATCAACTGAACTTCGACCTTTAATACATCCTTTCTCTTAACCCTTCTCTAGAAATAGAAATGAGCAAAACATCGCGCCGTATTTACAGGTCACGCGCCGATATTGACAAGCCTGACATGTAGGTAGATGACGCCGTTATTTACATAATTGTAGGGTAGTGATAACAAAAAGGTAGTTCGGGGTAGTACACGGTACACAGTGATTTTAGTTCGATCGGCTCGGCACGGCTCCAATGGGACACACTATTACGTTGACGGGCTATCTAATGGCTGTAGTTACGTTCCGCTCACACGGGATTTGATTAAAGTTAAGCTTTTTTGAATGTTTAAATGTTGATAGTTGGCAATGTTGTACGAGGTCGCTTTATCTAGGTACCGGTGTTTGCTCTTGCCAGGTTTATAATTTTCTCCTTATGCAGTTGGCATTTGGTGTGTACTGGTTTGGCCTAAAACTTTAATTCGCTTTTTCACTGATTCGACTAAGATAAAAATGATAAGTTTTTTGCGTGTAAAAGTAATAAACTTTTTATGATGATTTATTTGGGTTAGTATAAAAACATCATAATTATGTAAATTAGACGATTTAAGGTTTTACGGCAGGTATGTCAATAACTGTAATATTGATCAATTCACTTCGAAAGCATTTTATCATGTTTATTATTCTTTATTACTCGCCTATTCAGACAATATCAGATACTGTCACGAAATTGTCTAACACGAATCAAACCCGTGCGTTGACTCCGACGTTCTAACTTAGTTATTTAAACGTGCATCAAAAGTTCAGACATGCAAATTGTTACTAGGTATGTATGAACATTTTCTTCATGTTCTTAATTTTATCAAGTACCTACATAATATACTCTTAAAATAAAAATAAACCGTCTTACCACAAAAACTTTTAAACGTCAGTTTAAGACTTGTCTAAAAAAATGTCAGATTATGACGTTGACATATGGTTCATTTTGCAGCCACAATTTTTTTAGACAAGTGTAAAACAGGTGGTTAAGTTTTTGTAGTAAGGCCAAAAAAGTTTCCTAATTATTTTTATTTAATACGTTCGGTAGTACCTTATCTTGCCGTCCATAATGAAATTAGATGATCATTAAAATAGACATTCCCTTTTCTAGGTACATAATTCAACATCTTGTCTCAGAGCAATTAAATTGTAATGAAATCTCGTTTCAGCATATTACCTGCATGGTTATTTAGGTATTTCTCATAAGCGCTGTCTAGATGAAGCCAGTAACGCTGTGCATGCCATCTAACTTGATGTATGTATGTACATGCATATAACTTGGAAACTGACTAATAACAAGGTGCATATTGCAAAGGTAGTGCGAGGAACGCTGAAATTAATTTGTTTCGTACCTTTGTGGACTAGATCTAATATTTTACTCTGGAATAGTAGTAGAATACTTAGTACCTTGATTTAATGTTCTAATATTAATCAATTATTATCATAGACAAATCTAATTACAAAATTACGATTGAATGAATTAAATTTAATATAGAATTAATCAATGCTTCACTATATAATCTCCACGGGCCTCTGCTGTCGTCATCAGTACCCGTTTTAACAAACCACTTAACTAAGAATGGTGTCAATCGTTGAAACCTGACAATTGGAACACGACAAAGCGAGACTCTAGTTTTCCACTTACACCCACTGTAACTGTAGAACCTAATTTATTCAGTGCTCCACAAGACACGAGTGGCCTCGAGTGGTCGACATCGGAATTTCACATGAAATCTCTAACGATAATTGCGGGCACAGATTCCGTTCTTTATGCTGTCTCTCTTAAAGTTTAATTTAGCTTGCGACTCGAGGGACTTGAAGACTGGTTGACCTGGGCGAACATTAAGACCCTATTTGTTGGTTTTAAATATGAAATGTAGTTGAAGATATGATGGTCCGTAGACTTTCATATTTTTATTTGAGCCTTGGCACATTTGTTTACAAACTAGGTTCAGGTATATTATGTGATTCATATTTCGATCGGCATTACATATTTTCGGAGCGAATCAGGCGTGACTGGTGAGTGACTCATGATACATCGAATTTGGATCTCATGGATTTAGACAGTGTATTGATTGTTTATCATTTTTACCATTCACTCTTGTCTGGGGCTATGATTTACGAAAATTAACGCAAGCATGTCGGACTTCGCAGAACTACATGACAGTGAGGTGGGTTTCCAAGATTTGCTGTCGACATCTCTGAATTATTACATTAGTGTTCAAGTCTTGGAACAATGTACTATTTTAAGGCGTATCTGGCGAAGACACTTAATAAAGTTTCCGCCTTTGAAGCATCTAGGGCGCAATAAATATCCGGTTAATGTTTGGACACTTTAACTCAGTGGCTTTATCTTGAAATAACTTTGGTTAATATTTTTATTTTTTTATATGGTGCAACGAAATAAATCTCCGTAATGTATATTTTTTGTTTTTCACTGTGGAGAGAGCTGTAATTACATACTTAGGCCGCTAAACAAACTTTTCTCATTATGGGGACATTAAGTAAATGACTCGAAAATTACGTCATCAGAGATATACTTGTAATTTTCATAAAATGGGAGGTGAAAAGTGTCATTTCACATATTACCTTTATTTTTATGTTAACTTTGAAAGCTTTCATGAGTTACAACTGCGATATAAAGGACTTTTCTTCATTTTTAACACAACTTGGGAAATCTATTATAAGCTGAAAGAAACCTATGAATGGCAACCTAGAAAATAGCTCAAACACCTCATAGCGAGGCATGTAGGCATGAAACAGATTCATTACACACACACGCACACAGTTGAAATTAACCAGATTTGTTTTTCATAATTTATATGATAGTTAGCCCCGCCTGTAGTAACAGTTGATTTTGTTTGGTATTGTTACTTTGAACTTTTGTTTGTACTATAAAAGAAAATTAATATCTGGTGAGAATGGTTTGTGGCTGGAATGATTAAGTAGCTAGGTATTGCGTTACTAACTAAATATGAATAACGTACCTCGTAGGCAATAAAGCAGACATATTTATGTTGACTCAGGAAATTCAATAACTGCTGAGAGCAATTGAAATTGATGAGCCCCCGCTTGCACTGTAAATTGAAAATCATTTGGATGTTCCAGAGAAGGAATTTCCTTATTTGGAATTCAGGAACCAAATTATTTTAGGGAATCTTATTGGAAGTCGTTTGAGTTCCATTGCTTTTCGAAATCACAAACAGGAGATTTACTTTACGACATAATGTACCTAGCTAGAGTCCACTGTAAGACCAAAAATGTTGATGCAGCTAAGATACATAACGCTCTCTTATTATCCCGTACTTATGTAGTATCTACAGATATATCAAAACCAGTATATTTGGACAAAGATAATAAACCAAGAGCAGAGAGGAGGTTGCTCTCAGGCTGATTGTTTGACTACCCCTCGGGGCATGGCTCCACACCGCGTCTATATGCACGTAACTTGCTGTATTATCATATTATGAACATATGAGGATACTGATATTATACTTCCTTGATATTATACTTAAACAGAAATTATCTGAGAATTGGTGAATCTGGGGCAGCTTAAAATGTTAAAGTCTTTCAAACGGCATGCATGTCTGCCAGCAATACTATACTTTTAAAAGATACTGCCTCGTTGGTCTAGTGATCGTAAGCGCGGCTGCTGTGCTCGAGGTCTCGGGTTCAATTCCCGGGTCGGGCCGAAATCGCTTCGTGGGTTTTCTTAAACTTTCACAAAGCAGCCCGTAGTCTGGAAGTTGGTGATTGATTCACCCGTACATCGAAGAGCACGTAAATGTCGGTCCTGCGCCTGATCTCTTTCCGGTCGTGTCAGATTGCCGTCCCATCGGGCTATGAGAGTGAAGGAATAGGGAGTGCACCTGTGTCTGCGCAAATGCTTGTGCACTATAATATGTCCTGCGCAGCTGGCTGCTCTCCTTAAATGAGAACAGCCGCCGTGGCCGAAATCAGCCGTGGAGCCATTACTTTTAAAAGAAATGGCGATAATATCTTCTCAAAATGTCTTCTTATAAATTGTATGTGTATGCGTGTGTATGTATGTGTGTGCGTTTGTGTGTATGTGATCGCCTGGATAATTCGTACCCCAGCGTACTTCAAAAACTCATCAGTCAAAATAAAAGTTAAATCAAAGGCCATTTGCGTTTTTTGTTTATCTGAATGAACGCACGACCAACAAATACCAAATCCTTTGTTGAAGAGAAAATTAGTACTGGTTGGAAATACATACGTTTTATTCGATTTACATATTCATTAGGTGCGTAACTTTCGCGTGTTTATCCTCGATTATATTCAAGGGGTAATCGGCTGAAGTGAGCTGCTTAGTTATTTATGAAGGTGTCTGATTAAAATACGGTGGCTATACCTACTGGTTACTTTTAGTACCTACTGGCTACTTTTAATGACCCGTCCTTAGATTAAATATTAATACGATCAGCATTACAGTTCGGCTAATGTATTCAAGACTTCCTAAACTGGAGGAAGAGTAGGTAATCTTGAACATCATGTCATATAATTTAAAATTCAGGCACTTTCCATTTTTCTATAAGAAAGATCGCGTTTGTAGATTTAAAATATTTGTTGTTTGTTTTGTAGTACGCTTGTAAACTCTAAATTGAACAAGCCAAGCGTGTAATTTTAATGTACTCGTATTTTTATCTTATAGTAAACATTGAATTTTATGAAGGCCATGCAGCCTTGCGTGAACCTTCATAGTTAAGATATCAGGTCAATGTCGATAGGAGGAAGCCAAACCAATATTAAAACTGGGATGCTGAAAGTTATTGGAATAATAATAAGGAGAAAACAAATCTTAATAATGCTGCTCCTTTACTGAAAAGAATATGGGACCTTTTTGGTTGAGTTGAAGATGGGATTTTGTACATAAAGGGACATTTTTATACAGTTAGTACTTGGCTGTGTTAAAACCGTGAGTAAATAAATGGTAAAAAAATCCTATAAATCATATAGCCATTTTGTGATAATTCTTTCAGCATCTCAAACATCCTTATTCGTCGAACACGCACACTAACCATATACACTACACGAGATATTCCATAACTCCAACACGAATTATATGAAACTGTGTCACATAGCATGAACAGTAACACGCCCAGGGCCATACAAAACCAATACTCGCGGCAAAGCTTTGATCTTCGCGAGCGCCGTCAATTATTCACAAGCTTTCTGTATGCTGTATCTACCCCCCTTGTATTTGATTTGGGAACAAACTTGCTGGCTCGAATCGGAACTGTTGAATAAGCAGTGGCCTGGCAGGTACAGTTGCTAACAAATGAAGATCTAGGTGTAGGTGAGTCATTGTTCTGTAGTACTAGATTGGTATTGGTGTTGCAGTTTGCAAGTAAGGTTGTACCGTTAGTTGTTTGTTATTCTGTACTGATCGCTATTGTAAGTATTGAACTAAAAGCAGATATGGCAGATGCACCTAAAGGCAGTGACTCTCATAAATTACGGTAATTTGTACCAGCTGCCAAATAAAGACGTGAAAACATTATAAAAATGATACCATATTCTGCAGTCAGTTTTTAAAATGACAAAGCACAATACCGACTACCAAATAAAATAAAACGCTCGTTAAAATATAAATTTCATCTACAGAACTCTGAGTATCTACTCAACTGAGTGTAGACAAAACAAAGCCCTCAGCGAGTGGCACTACAAATCTTTCAGATGACCACTCGACCTATGAGTCTGTCGTCAGCCAATGTTTGCCATCGACTCGAGTGGCTTAAACAATCGACCGTACGTACTGGTTGGACTAGTATTTATGAACTGGCTATTTTATGAGTAAATGAGTAAGTTTTTTTGGTTTGTATTTTGTACCTATCTATGTAGTTATTTGTTTCGTGAGTGTAGAGAAATGTGGCACTACAAATCTTTCAGATGACCACTCAACCTACGAGTCTGTCGTCAGCCAATGTTTGCCGTCGAATCGAGTGGCTTAAACAATCGACCGTACGTACTGGTTGGACTAGTATATATTTATGTACAGGCTATTTAGGTAGTGGATGGTTAAAATTTATTTTTTTATACCTATCTATGTGGTTATTTGTTCGTGAACAGAGAAATATACGTAATTTTTAGTGGCCAAAAGGATTTTAATTTTTTCTATCCGTATAAAGATGTTATGTAAAGATGAGGACAGTATTGAAGTGTTAATTCTTCTCTAGGAATTTCAAAATCTCGTTCAAAAGTTGTATGCAAACAACAAAGTGACCCCCGATCCGTAGAGATTTGGTTCTTGGTGATAAAATGTGTTAATTCAGCGAAACGTATGAGATAGATGCTGCTGTGTTTACTTTTCATTGTGTTCTCTTTTTGCCAAGGACGCCCTTGCTATTGTATTGTCTTTTCACAAAAACATGTTTGTTTTTTTTTCGTAAAAACTGTGCCAGTAACAACTACTTAATATCGACTCAGAGGGTACAATAGGTATGCGAATGTTATAATATTCGATCGACGCTAATGATAGAACGTTCATTAAAAACGACTCTGAAATAGAATCTTTTGTAAATAACCACATATAAACCTGAATAAGCAAATATAACTAAAAAATCTTATTGAAAAGGATATGGATTAGTGATCAGCTTGAGGCACCAGCTCCTCGGCCTCGTTTCTTGCGTCAGATACCGGAGGGCGACCGGAGTGAACCCGGGGAAGGGCAGGCCTTGCCCCACCGTGCTCTCAGTACTCAGCCCCCCCTCAGAGTCCGAATCCGCCCCGTCTGAGTCCGAGCACCCCCCTTCGCAGTCCGACTCCGGCCCGCCCTCCCGATACCCGTAGTACGGCATCCTCTCCCGATCACCAGACATTCACTTAAACTTATAAGCTCATTGTATCACTTTAATTGTCTATTAACACTACTTCACCATCTTAGCTTTATGCTCAACTATATAGATATGTGTCAGTTATCACCGGCAGCGGGTGTTTGGATTGCTCCGTCACGACATTCACAAACTCCATCGTCGTTGTATTTGAACGAAAAACACTTTATCTGGAACAAAAGAAAAATAACATTAGTATCATATAAAAAAAAAATAGAGGAAAATACTAATAATGCACCCTTGACTAAAAGACGCAGAACGCAGAACGCAGAACTGAAACCTATGCCTAGGGTAAGCATAACGGTGTGACCAAGTCTCTATTTGAGCCTTTGGGCAAGACTGCTCTCTTCTTCACCCTAACGGTATTGACAAACGGCTCGTTCAACGAAACTTAAATTAAAAATAGAATACACGAAAAACAGATATAAAACTGTAAAGTACTCGTATACTTTTTGCCAGTTTATTCACCGTTCATTCAAACTATTTTTCACTACTTGAAATTTTCTTTTTCACAAGCCTCTTTTTATAAGGAAACGCTCTTAAAATTAGTGCAGTAGTTTCCTTATTTATTTTGGAAAAACAAGTTCGAAAATACATAAAGAATATGAAGGCATTGTTTTACAATTTCGTGGCTATTTCATTAGCGTTCGGAAGGGTGAAGCCAGAGCATAATTATGACGACAAAAATGACTAATGAGCTTTCTGCGTACACAAAGGAAGCAATAAAATATTTATAGAATACTTGCGTGCCTGTAATACTCGCCAGAGGGTCGGTTGAGGTGAAATTAAACAATTTACATAGGTATATTATGCCCATGATGTATTGGTATTCTGACTTAAAGGAAAGGTTCTGTTTTATATAATAGTTTTTTTTATAAATTAGAGTTTACAATAAATTGTCGATTGATTGTTAAATAACTTCTACTAAAGGTTATTGTCAATTATTTATTTGTTAAAGCAATAGGATATTATTCTAAAATAAAATAAAATAAAATAAATAACCCCGCCTAGGATGATGGTAGGGTTTTTGATTGCGTCCATATAATAAGTTAAAATCCATCAAAAATATTGATGACGGGTCCTTCATACAAAAGGAACGTCGACCAATCCAAACTCATAAATGCGAAAACAGCCATATTCCAGGTAGTTAAATCACGGTAAATAGGCGTAAACAATAAAGTTAACACGTTAACACAATTACGGTTTTCCATGTAATATGGTCGTTATATTTAATTGGTGATTCATTATACGTTTTGCGGCACTTGCTTTTCTCTAGAACCTATTATAGACGTTTAAGGCCCATACGACATCATAATGTTTGATCGCCAATATTGCCCATTAACGATCTAATGATGGACTGATTTTAACGGCTTATTAATCGATACCTAAGTATATTAAGATTCTCTTTAAATTTAATTTTCATCACTTGCTAATTCTACTTATAAAATTATGGAAATACAAAAGTACGAATGATAAAAAATACAAACTGTTATCTACCTTAATGGTACTAGAATAAACAAAGCTTCAACATTAGAAAAGCAAAGTTTAAACTAGTTTTGCTCGGGGATAACAACGTGTCTGGTTTGCAAATATAATGCAAACCCAGCGTAATCCTCCCGACTGGTCCTTAACTAAACTGACACTCATATTGCTAATAGAAAAGCGATTCCAACTTCATACTAAGCTTTATTTGTAGGCCTCCTACTTTATTATAAACCCTCTGTGTGTCACTAAAACAAAAACGGACAAGGTTTTCAATATTCAAATAGTTTTCAGCCAGTTCGTAAATCGATTTGGTCAATTTATTATATTCCTTTGTTCGAAACTTCAGTATTGCCCTTACACATAGCCACTTTGTTATTCTATTCTCAAAGAGAACACTGAAATATTTTCATGAAACATAAAATACGATATGATTTTGTTTATATAAAAGATCTATTTGCATTGAATAGTCGAATATTGAATAGCGCTTTATGTCAAAATACGTCGTAATCGTAACGTTGTGAAACTTTGTTGGATTATTACACAAACAGCTGTTGTAGTCCCAAATATTCATGGGGAAAGTTTGTGCGAACTCATTAAAGAGCGTTACCCAAGATCGCGAAAATCAAAACAAACCTTTGATGTAAATAAAAATTGTATTGCGAAACGGGTGAGATGAAAAGCGCTTTGTAGTGCACACGAATGCAGCACTCATTTACTCAGCGGATGCCGACCGATTTCGGACACAAACAAAAATTTTACAGCCGGCAATTAAGTCGACTGGCGTTCAAACGCGACGGCCACCAGCCAAATTACAGACGCGTTAATTTTATACGTACTCCCGATACAAGCCACTCGGCAAACTTTACCGCTCCATCTTAATTAAAACGATGTCGAGAGCTTATTAACTAGCGTTTATACCTCATTCTTATAGAACCGTTTTTGCCATTTACAGTCGCTAAGATTTTCTGTAATGGACCCGTAAACACAAGACCTACGACGTAATACGTTACTTTATTAGTGCTTGGATTCACATTAAAATTTTACGAATGCAATCGGAGCGCCGTGTACCGTGTAACCGTTATATTTTCAGGATTTCATCTGGTTGGTTAGATGGGAAACGTAAAAATGGATGTAAACGAGTATGTTATGTACCAATAAAATGTATTTAGTCTGTAATAGTTTATATAGGTACTGCCCTGTTTTACGCACTTTAATATATTCTCATCTCTTAAAGCTTAAAGTATCAAGATTTATAAAAGCGTTTTTATACGATGTGCTTGTGTACGACAGTTTATATATTTTGTCATTATATTTTAACTTCTGTGTTTAAAAAATAATGTGATGAAATGCATTTATCATACAATAATATATAATATATAATAAATTTTATCTACAGTGTATAGCAATGTATGTCACGAATGATGAAAGTACAATAACCCTACTAATCATATAAAGTTGACAGCAATCCAAATCGTTGTAAAAGTAGGCCAGAGCCCTATAATTTAATATTATATAAAGCTTAAATAAGACAGTCTAGAATCCCTTTCATTAATTAATTATATTTGGAGACTCAACAGTTACACAAGTATCAATTTACGAGCCAAATTGTCCCCTACCTAGCCTTACCTTGTTCCTAGTTATTTGCCCAAATATAGTCCAATCATAAATACACACTCCGATAAATTTCCGTCCTTATTCCGTACTCTGTACTAAATTGCTGAGAATTCTCAACAAAAAGTTATATCAGATATCGTGATCACAAATAAACCGAAGAGAAATTCAATTGGGAGCGTGTTGAGAACGTTAAGATATGAAATGGCCGTCATATTTTAGGCACCACGGGACGTTGCTAGCCGGGTTTTTATAAACGGTCTGGATCAAAAAGACGTTTACGAAATAGCAATCTTTCGCCCTTTGCCATTTTGATCTATGACGCTTGTACAATAGATGTAGATGTACCTATATACTAAAGATAAATTTTTCATTTCAAGTGTTACGCGTCATTCAACAAGCAAATTTTTAGGAATAGCTTTATTTTCTTTCCGAAATGTTTCAATTTTTCAAAGTGTTAACTTTAAAAACGCCAAATTTTAGTTTCATCCTCATATCTGACAACCAATGTAAACATGAAGGTGACTCTAAATTAAGCTACTTTTTCGGATAAATTATAACAACCTGAGGGTACTAAAGTATCAGTAATAAGTGTGGCAAACTGAGTTCAATCCTAGGTAATAGAACGTGGATATATTGAGAGGGAGACACGGACAATGGTGCAACAAATGTGAAGAAACACGAGGCGAGTTGCTCGTATTAGTTGAGAGAGAACTCGGTATCGCAGGCAATCGTCTCGCTATTTGTCCCGAGGAATCGATTCCCGCAACTATACCCATTATATGAGAATTTTCACTTTGTTTTCTTCTTTAGAAGCTCATTGTTTTGTTTTTAGATACTTATTCTTTGTTGCGGAACATTGTATAGGTTTAGTTTTTTTCTTATTCACTGAAAGACCCTTTTCTTTATTCCGAAGTCTGAAGAGATATTCATTGGGAAGATATATTCAATTTATCTATTTACCACGCGTTGTATTGCGTAGTTGTATTATATTTTTTCAGAGCCTGATGTTAACTGCAATGTTGGCAAATTATCATGTCCATTTCATACGAGTGTTACTGTTAACTTTGAAACGTACTTTATGGATTTTAAATCTGCATCAAATATTCACGAGATTAACCGAACATGTTACGCGTTTAAAAAAAAGTAGACATGAATATTAAAATTGCACTTTTTGTGGGCTTTATTTATTTTTAGGTTTATGTATTGCATTAGCAAAGTCTAGAATTATTTCGGTACTGAATAAAGTCTGTACCTACGTATTGATACTCGTTCTTTGTACCGCTATATAAAAGTATTTTCATTAAAAGTTCCAATAAAGATGGGAATCGATTACTCTGTGACAAAAGAAATTCCGCTCACATACCGAGATCTTTTTTCTTTTGATAGCTACAAACCACTTAGGTTGCCTAAATGTATATTTATGGAGGCTGATATCGGCAGTTTAATATTAAGAGAACGGTTCGTAAACACATTTTTCTCACAAAATGTTCGGTGAAGGAGTTATCTTATGGGTATAGACAATAGTGGTAGACTGAAATGTCGTCTAGACGTTGGTCGTGTCGTGTTGTAGTGCCTCGTTTTGTAGGCAACACGTCTGAACTTCAGTTCATTGCTGATTTATATCGTGTTGGCTTCACCATCTGTCTTAGTAGCTGTGACATCGTGTCATGTAAGGTTACCTACATATTTTGTATGGACAGTTAAGATATTACTTACATATACAAAAGCACGTATATGTTTTGTAGCGTGGAGCATACTTTACCTTGTAATATGTACGTATTAGGATAGAGTTTTCGATAATGACTGACATTATAGTCGGTTCATACATTTTTCATGAATTAATAACGTTCCACCTACTCAGAAATTGATGAGACTACACATTACCGATAACTTCATAAAGTACTGATAACAACTACGAGTAGTTTCAAAGAAGTATTATCAACATCAGATCAAACCGAGTCATTTGGCTAAGCTGAGGTAAAGCAATTAACGATACTGGCACGTTTCCCACTTCCCTATGTGTGGAAGGAAAATCTTAACATCGGAACTAAGGCTCTAAAGGTGAATATAAAAACATGTATAATATAATAAGAGAATTCAAAATTCAATGGTTGTGGCAATGCCATCGCGAAGCTAATGTAATCGGAGAAAAGAGTTGGAGTAGGTATTATGTTTAAATCTACCGGATTTTTATACTGTGCTGTGCTCTTCAAGTATTGCAATTTATCATAATTGTATCCTATTTCTAAATAAAAAGTTAAATACAGAATAAATACTGTCAGCAACAATAAAAATATAATACAAAGTTTTTTTTTTACTCTCATAATTGTGAACTTGCCATATATATACATTGTAATGTGATGTGCTCTTTAATTTGCAAAGATAAATTAAACCGTCTCCCATTTGAACGATAACGTTTACAAATATTCACAGACATGTTTGTTTAATGTTTAGATGAATAGTCAAAATTATAGTAGTATCTAAGCTTTTTATGTCTCACTAAAACTTTTACGGCATTCATAGTTGACAAAGATAAATATTTATACTAAAGGACGTATAGCACAACAATTCAACTTATTCCTGCTGTACCGAAATAATATAAACTTTATGAAATCCCGAAACCATCTATCTGTTACTGCATCAATACATCAAGCCAGACTTTCTGATGTCACTATGCAATATTAATCATACAAATGACAAAATAACAAGTCCATTAGGAGTGTAACACGTTGAAGTCGTAAATCATGAAGTAAACCGTGTTCCCGCAAAGCCGTATCTACCTCCCGGTTGTTTAGTAAAATTCTAATATTTTATTCAGTGGCGCGCCATATTGTTTTCTCGATGCTTCCATTCGGCAGCTCAGTGCCAGTCACGGACTTCCTAACACTTATAAATCGGTTTTATTGGAAATATTCCCTTCAACACGGATGAAACAAATCGTCTTTGTTAAAGCATTTTTTTTAAGCATCCGTAGAAGATAATTTATAGCGTAAAACATGAAAAGATTTAATGACTCTTAATATTAAAAGTTTTTATCACGGATTGTTAGAAGTTGACACCGTCAATTATTAATTGCTTGAGTTTTAGTTTGATGTTGACTTGTTTGAAATAATATTTCAAAGTTACGAGTTAGAGGGCCGGATCAGCAGTGCTGTGTAATAATAACTGTTTGTTGAACCGTAAGTCAAACAAAATGAGTGCTGATGAGTTTTTTATTCATGTAAATTCATAAAGTGAGTGAGTGGAGAGACGTGAGTGCGGGTTTGGTTTACCGAATATACACGCTAAAAGAGTTTATAATGAAAAACAGAATTAATTTATTCAGAGCAATTTCCCAATTTGCATAGAGTTAATGAATGACTACCGACGGACTTCCGCAGCGCGTTGGAAAACTAAGCTTTTGAAATATTGCCAGTAAGAATATGAGATGTTAATGACTCAGTATTGGAAACAGAAAACTGATCCTGTTCAGATTTCACGGAAAATGCAAATAAGTAAATGTACAATTTTAAATGCAGTATCCATGCAAAATAAAGCAAAGCAAATAAAAATTCCAGTAACATGAGAGACATTTAGACATTTCAGCATGTCGCTAACTCCGTACTGTATTCACAACATGCATGTACATTTATAGTTTCCATTGAAACGGCGCAACGTAATGCAGGAAGTCGCTTTGTTTGTAGAATGTCGCCTGTCGCGAAATCTTTTTGTTCAAGACGCAAGACGAACGTAGAATGGCATGTCGTGAATGATCACCTACGGACTAACCGACCTGCGTTAAAGTAGATCAAAGTCTACATAGGGTTGACTCTAGTAGGTATGAGCATTTTAGTAAAAGTACCGGTATTTTAATAAACATACTGGTTCACCGGTATTTCGATATTAAAGCGCACGTTGTTATTGGCAAAATTGGCGGACCACATGAAGGCACTCCACAAAATTGGCTTCCAGCAACTGCAGATTCTTCACAGGAATTTTATCATCGGGTTAGTATCTCAGAAATATTCTTGGAAGTTTCTGAATTAAATTTTTGTCTGTAGTTACGTTTTTATTACAAACAAACGTCATATTTTCATTTTAAGCACGTCATGTGTTTATGTTATGGCGCCGTCGTCATTTGTTTTATTAAGATTTCAAATTTTATGAGTAGCTATATAATATAATTTCAGAAATGTGCTTGAAAATTAATAGATTTCAATTGAACCTTATCTGTGGGTAACAAGATTATCACGGCATTAAAACACAATGTATAAAGAGCCCATTCACATGATATAATACCTAATCACCCAGTCCCTCTGGAAAGAAAGGCCTATTGTTAGGTGCGGAACCCTGTTTCTTTTATACGTATCGATAGTATCAGCCCTGTTCGTATCGACGGAGTGTATTGAGCTATACGCGTGCTCCTGTGGTGTTGGTAGCTACACAATAGGTGAGCGTTATTTCTGTTCGTCTGCCGTAACTCCAGACGCGGTTGAACGCAAGTACGTCTGTGTTCCATGTTACCACTATCTACATATTGATTGTAAACACCAGTGGCCACGCACGGCTCGATAAATTTGTGTATCCATGTGTACTGTACCCACTTCGGTCCGTTTTGTGAATACATCGGTCAGGCTTTTCGTTTGTGGCCGTTGTGGAATAGTTATTCGGCCTAATACATGTTTTAGAACCTGGGAAACCTATAGAAGTATTTTTGTATGCTCTAGGGCTCCAGGCTAAAGTAGGTAAGCAACCTGATTTCCAATAGGAATAGTTACACGACTTTCAACTTACACAAAAAGGCTGTCGTTTGCTTGTGGGGTTTTCAATACCTAGCTACCTACATTTTTGCACATTATACGTCTTCTATTTTTTGACAGAAACATATGTGAAGAAAGCTTAATGAAACATTACACAACTGCTGCAGTAATGATTATGTCATCAAGGAATGTCTCATTAGTATTGTGACAGTGGCATTAGCTGAAATAGACACGATTTTGATCGATGACTTCACTGAGCTGGCATTTCGGCTAGGCAGTGTACTCTCTAGTTGTACATATGTGATTGCCCGGCTACACAGCTATTAATAATGATTCAGGAATTAAGATTAGTTGCTGCACGATTAAGTTGGGAAGCTGTGTAATTATGGTGGTTTAGGAAGGACGCTGGGACACAATTATGCTATTCATATATTTAATTAAAGACAACTGAGACTTAAACGCTTGATTTCGTCTTGGGAAAAAAACTAACATTACAAAATTTTCGATTTCAAGAAACATTTGTTTGGTTTTATTAGAATTCTGACAAATCCGACATTTAGGAAAAATTTTGAAAAGACGATTTTTTTTCTCTTTACCTGCCGACTTTCTGAAAGAAACTAACTAAAAGTAAGGGACGGAATTCTAAACGTTGAAGATTCTATTCAATTGCAATTTTTCTTCATTACCTTCCATTGTATTCAGGTGAAGGCACCCCTTTCGGGGGGACATTTTAATTAACTAATTTATTGTAACGTCAAGTAATAATAATTCAAGACTCACGTACAAAGGGAAACAGACGGCTTTATACAACAAATTGTCACAAAGTTCAAGAAATTGTAAAAGGGTTCTCTAGTACGTAGAACGGAATTGTACGTAGGTAAGTAATTTTAAGTTACGAGTCATTTACGAGTAGATCTTGAAAGGTGAATAAAGTAAATGGTAAATATATGTATTTGAATACACCTACACGTACATACATACGTGCCGGTCACAAGTTTTATTGAATAAATACACTAGAATAGATCACTAGAAGAATTTTATTGAAATCTTAGAGCATAAAATATAATTTCATCTGGACAGGGTATGGACCGCCACTCATTTACACAGCGGGTGGTCTAACGTCTAACTTTGTTTATTATCTGTGATTTATTTTTAGTTTACAGAACATAAATTGGTATTTGGGATATTTCCTCTCCTTTGCCAAAAAAAATAGGTTGTAGGTACGCTGCAGACATCATCAAAAGACAACTGTTTCGATGTAATCTTTCATTTTAAAAGATGCAGCATACACAGCAGCAAAAGCAGTTTTATGCAGAAAAATAAAACAAAATAAAAAATTCATGAAAGATCTTTCCAAATTAGTGACAAATGAATCAGGTGCAGAGGAATGAAAAAGGTTTTCTTACAACCAGTTAGTACTTAAGTGAACATGACTTATTACGCCGAGAGCTCACCTGATGAACGTGTCCCGAGTAGTTGTTTCATTAGCTAAGTGATTCCACCAGACTCAAGCATTGCGAACCCCAATCACAGTTTATTTACTTCACTAGTACCCAAGACATGGTCAATGTATTCAGGTACAAATAAAGGCCTTCCGAGACGACATACGAGTGTGTGACGAAATTGCCAAACACAGGACTGGACAGGTAATTTCCTTCGTTGTTGTACAAGAAAATTTATTTGACGTAATATTCTATGTACCGTGTGACGGGTCCCTAATTAATCTTCAGTAGCCTTGTAGGTGAATGATGCACGTGTACCTAATATAAACGAATCGCTATCTGAGCTTCCATGCACATTATGATAAAACTATTTTCGCATAATAAACACATTGGTAGCTTCAATACGCCGAGTACATCTCCGCATTGGAAATCGGCGCGTGGATCAGTATATTAATTTCCGTTGAAACATATAAAATAAACAATAATTTTGCCGCGTGTTAATAACGTTATACGTAACAAAGTTGCTGAGAGGTTTATTTTCAAAGCAAATACGTCAACATTAACTGTTTGTTAGACGGTTCCTTGCAAACTCAATCTGTTTCGTAGTGTAAGCTTAGTTGTAAATCAATGCGATTTAAATTCTATATTAGTATGGCCACGCCAAGGGCAACGTACTTTTATTCTTAGTTTAGACTTCGGAACGTAGTAATATTTAAATACGGAATACATACCTATGTAATAGCATTCCAGAATAATGAAGACTTTTAAATATGAAAAAAAAAACTGTTAACCAATTTCTCAACTTAGAAGGCCAATTACTAAATTGAAACGAATAAATTTACCTATTCCAAACGGCTCTATGACTGAATCGGTTGTATTTCTCGAATCTTTCCTTCGACGACGTCAATATCGGTAAAGGGTCGCAGTAATTGATAGACGGTGGAAACCCAAAGGTTTGGGAACCCGTCACTTATTGGGCAATTTGTCAATATACAAACCAATTTCAATAAAATATAGTTACAGTAAAGATTTTATGATAAATCGTTCTTTGGGAACCAAGTTCAATATGATTTGGTTGAATTTATAATATTTTTACTTAGAACTGAGAGCCTTGTTGAATATTGTTTAATGATGTGTAATATAATATTTGAAATATCAAAATTACTTATTTACATGTTTTTTTTACGTATATGTTTTCTCTAGAATAATAAACCTACTAAAATTATAAACGCTGCGCGATACAGCTACTACGAGACATTTCAAATAAAATTCATTTCCAGAGATAAGATGAGTAATCACAGAAGATAAATGAAATAATAAGCCTAATACGCCTAGCTATTACGAAGTCTAGCCAAAGTAAATGTCTGTTATAATAATAAGCTTTTTCTTCCACAATTTGGCTGCGATGGGAAATCAGATAAAAGTTTTATTAAAACCTCTCTCTATCTATTGATTGTTATCGAGTGAACCATAAATTGGGGCAAATCGGAGCTATTCAATACCTTCGATTATCTAAATGCTATTTTCTAAGGCACGTTATCTTTATCCATTTTCGAATTTCACTGTTAAAACTTTGAAAATTGACCTCTGTAGAAAGTTCCTCTCCCTTTTCCTTGCAAATATTATAGTAACCATATTGTAATTGCACCTAATTTGGATGTCAAAGACTTTTTTCTAACTTCTTCTAATATCAAAATTCATTAAAAATATGTACCTAAACTAGGTTTATTTATAGAGCACCCGTTACCTACGCCTAACAAGCTTGATTATTATTTTTTGTATCCTAAATTACCAAAGCCAGCCCGCGCACCAAAATCATTAAACCGCTATATTGAGTCACCGCACCTCTCAGCTAAAAGCGCTTTAAAAAAAGGGCTGAATTGTATTAAGTGCAATTAGGCGTACAGTATGCAAATACACGTATGTATATAAAGCTGGTCGTTAGCGCTGGATTAGCTGAATGTCGCCGCGTCGCTTTAATTGCGTCTATTTCAGACTGTGTTTAGTAAACTCAACGCTGTCGATACCGATCGTATGTGGCTGTACTGGTTTTAAGTAATTTAGGGTAAACTGGTGATTTTGTTTTGATTCTATTTTCATGAAAATGTCGTGGTAAACGATAAAACTTTTTTTTTAATATTGACGAAATTGTGATTAAAATTACTAAATTTTTTTGAACTTCATTTAATCGATGTGATTTCTATTTTGTACACAGACTACATCAACAAAATTAATTCATGCAGACTTGTAGACCTAAGTACCTACATCTACTAATCAGAAGTGCATCAAAACACTTCCAGAAAATAGGCTAACACACTTACTATAATCATCGATAGATATGCATTCGATCTAAAATCATTAGCAGTAGCTACCATCAACCATTACTCTCTCTAAGCCGTAATGAGTGACAAGTCAATCACAGCGGCACTGGTTGCGTACAACCGCGGCCGAATCAATGTTGCAGTGGTTGGCTACACGGGCACACAGGTAACGATGTATTAGACTAATTAAACAAGAGGTTTTAAATAAGTAAATTGCTTGTTTCATTTGTGTTTATTTTTCTATGGTAGATTGACTTTTGTGGCCTGACGCATTTTAATTAAATCATTCTTGCAGTATGTAAAATGGTTTTAGCTTAGAATGTAGCAGCATGTTTATTTTAGAGAGATAGTAACTCACTCAATGTGTTCTCAGGGGATCTCTCAACCTTCTACTCAAGTCAATCTCAAGAGACGCTTAATCGGGTTTTCGAATCGAAAGCGCACGAGAAAATCTATACCGAAATAGCCTCAAAAGTATTACAATCACGATATGCGTAATCAGTTACGACGAATACCTCAAATACCTGTCATCACGGTCACAGTCTGTTATTACGTGTTCCTATGGAAAGTATGCGGATGCCATTCATCAACATTCAACACGAAATTAGTGAATGAATGAAGAAAACAGTAGCTATTCGCATACCTCGTATTACAAACGTAAAAAGGTGTTATTCTCGGCAAGACATCAACCGTTGTGAGTAATCATTGGCATTAAAGGAAAAATCTATATTTGTTTTAAATTATACTACACATTTACTAAGTAAGCGTAATCTAGAAATTGCCTCAAATATAAAACTTACTGAATAAGTTACAATGTAACACTACCTACTATTCTATCCTTATCCGATATTATGTCCATAGTAAAGTGAGGTGATGACGCGTGGACACTATTACTCTGCCATCCAATTTACTTTCCATAATGGATGTGTGTCCAGGTAATGGACAGCTCCAGCAAGCCCATTGTTTACCACCACAGCCACTTATTTCCATAACTTATGTACATCCCATCTCCTCTTTCCATTTTAGTTCTGATCATTCTATTAGTTTACATCAGGGACGAAACATAAACATCGAAAAATATGGTTTTGACTTGCAACATGCTGTGCGTGAAGCGAAACTACGCAGAACAGACATTGCGTGTTCAAATCATACCTACACAACGTTAATTTCTACGTCAAGTATTGCGTCGTCAGTATATAACAACTCGGTAATATACTTTGTAGAATCATAAACATAACTACTAAAATATATTAACAGTACGCTCGCACTTAAACGATATTCGCTCACACTGTTGCCACGAAAAATGCTTCTTCATCATAATTTATGCAAAGCAAAATATTACAAATCTCTTATGCATTATGAGATTTAATGCTGCACGGTAGAGTGCACATCAAAACGCTGAGAGAGCGGTACATGCGGCTAAACACGACAATAGCGTTATCAGCATTAACCATTCAATAGTCACGTGCAGCCCGTATGACGGTATGACGTTACAGGATATCAAAAGCTTGTTCAGCGTTGGTTAATCTCACCGCACCGACGACTTCGCAACGCGCTTTGTTGCCAATTGTTTACTTTACATTCTATTTTGGATGTCCATCATCTGGGCATTGTTAGCGTGTGTTTACGCCGCGCCGTGAGAGGACCGATCGAACGGGCAGCGGCTGCGGTCGAGCACGCCTTTTGTGGGCGGCATTTACCATTACACAAAACACTATCGCTGATTTTTCTCACTACAGATCCACTTTAGGGCTATTTGGCGCTAACTAAACCATTAAATTTTATGTCCAAGATACTACGGAATATTACCTATGATGCCCAATGAACATTCCAGCTTTAACAGGATGGAAATTCTGATCACGTACTCGCTCAGTGCATTCCGATGTGTATAATTAAAGTAAATTCAACATGTAGTATCAATGAAGTGGCTCGCTCAAGGGAACTCAGAAATAGAATTAAGGGGAAAACGAAATGCTACTGAAAGATCTGATTCAGCTAATAATACGACGTGATTGGATCAAGATGTTGATCTGATCATAGCGAACGTACACAACATAACACTGTAGGTGGATACAGATGACACATACAGCCATAATATTATAAAAGTCGTAATGTAAGCTTTCAATAAAATGGATGGAATAAATAAATATTCAGGCTTTTGTAATCTACAACATACATTCAGTCGACACAATGCATGTATTCGGTTTCCATAACGACAAGCAAATATCTGTCGATGCTGATATCAATGGCATAATGTTTGACTTTACATCACGCTCAGCCACTCATATTGAAATTCTTTGTCTTCGCTAAGATTAACGTTTCCGCACCCATTACACAACACCATGAAACGTGAGTCACTAAGAAAAGATTTTGTTCATATATTTGCTTTATCTCACGTTGACTTTTATGATTTTAGTTGCTATTAAAGTGTGGAATATTGTTTGAGAAAGATTTGGCTTCTTACTATTAGATTATTCTAAGCCGAAAGATGTGTCACGATTGATTTATTACCCGATTCAAGAACACGCGAGGATTTTAGACTATAACTTGTGTTAGGATTATTTTTTTGGAATTGTGTTTTACAAATACCTGTGTAGTCATTAATAGGTAATTTTTATTGAAAGGTTTGAAAGATTGTGGGCTATTTGTAATAGTATTAACAGAAGTCATATTTTGACAGAAAATTCTTCTAAATCAATCAAAAAGTGATAGTCAGTTTATTTTCATACCAAAAAGAAATGCAGATAAATTGAATGACAGAACGATTTCTATACATTAACAAACATACCGCGAATGCTATTCTACGCCATTAGCATCCGTATGGTTTCAATACTGCATTTGAATTGATCGATTACCTCCGAAAAAGCATTCGACTTCGAACATAAGTTTTGTTGCGTTCAAACTGTTCCTATTCCTATCATCCCAATGTAAAAACATTTAGATAAACATGTAAAACCTCTATCAAGAAAATCCATTAACGTTTAATAGTTGTCAAAGACTCTCTTAAAATAAAACCAACGATGAAAGAACTGCGGTTAAAAACAAAACACTGGTGCAAGCCCAGTAAACCAAAGCGCATGGTAATTAAGTTCCAAGCCTTAGCATTTGGCAGTGTGCCGACGTTTCATGTGAACTAATAGAGCTGGTCGTGCCTGTACAACGACATTTTGTTTGTGATTGTACACGCACTCGATGAGATTCTGTCTAACTGTACTGTTTGTGTAATCGATTTTGATTAAGTGCTTGTGGACTGAGCTCAGGTTAGGTTTGCTGTTAGTTCCAGCTGTTTTGCTATCTCAAAAAGGTTTATGTAGATTTGTGTTCTTGTTGTATGGTGGGTTGGTACGCTAATGTAGTTTTCTTAATCTTAATTTTGGTCGGGAAAATATATTGTGGAGGTTTTCTACATCAATGCTAGTGAATCTTGTACCTTATGATTCTTAAAGTCAAAGTCAAAAACGTTTATTGAAAGTAGGCTAGTTTTTAGCAATTTTTCACGTCAAATTTACAAAAGGACAGCACCCCCAAAACGCCCCCCTTTCACCACTTCTCAGTGTTATGGCTGGGAAGAAGAAGTGGTGAAGAACAAACTCCCCAGCAACACATTTAATTATAACTTATTTTTTCTATTACAATTTAATTATAATTAAATTAAAATTAAATTACTTAGGTAGCTAAACCCACTCCATAATTTCAAAGTGTATAAATTTAAATCGTTACATAGTTAATTTTCATTTCTGGTTAGTCCCTAAATGTAAACATTGGTTCGCTCGGCATATGTTCGTTCAAGGTTACGAAGATTTTTCGTTCATAATTTACTTGGCCTGTTTCGATTGTTATGATACTTGATTTATCGAGTGCATATTTTGTTTCGACGAAAGCTTGCCGTGTAGCGGGGGAACCATGAATCATGGCAACGGTCGGACGAGATAAACATTTTTTCCCAAAGAAAAGGTCAAGACTGGTTTTGGATTGTCTATTTTGTGCTTCATAATTTTGGGAGATTTAGGGAATTTGGAAGAATACTCAAATGAGGTCATGGTTGTGCATTAATGAGAGAGTTTATTAATATCTTCGGCTGTAACCTTTTGAAACTTGGATATATAGAGCCAGATTGTTTTATATAGAATTTTGATCACAAAACGCCAATAAAGGGAATGTGGTAATTTGAATCAATAACCATGTGCTCTATTGAGATCAAACGCATACCTGCTATGAATTCTCTAATTTCACATACCTATCAATTAACCAAGTCAATTAACCAATTAACCAGTAAAAAGTCGTGGTGGCCTAGTGGGCAAAGAACCAACCTCTCGAGTATGAGGGTGCAGGTTCGATTCCAGGTCAGGCAAGTACCAATGCAACTTTTCTAAGTTTGTATGTACTTTCTAAGTAAATCTTAGACATCAATGACTGTGTTTCGGATGGCACGTTAAACTGTAGGTCCCGGCTGTCACTGAACATCTTTGGCAGTCGTTACGGGTAGTCAGAAGCCAGTAAGTCTGACACCAGTCTAGCCAAGGGGTATCGGGTTGCCCGGGTAACTGGGTTGAGGAGGTCAGATAGGCAGTCGCTTCTTGTAAAGCACTGGTACTCAGCTGAATCCGGTTAGACTGGAAGCCGACCCCAACATAGTTGGGAAAAGGCTCGGAGGATGATGGAGGATGATATCAATTAACCAAGGTTCATTTGAGACTAAATTATATTAATAAACGTGAAAAGGTAAAGAACTATATCAATCGTAGAATAGTTCAAACAGCACTAATTAAAGACTATTACTTAATTGCTTAGAAAAGCAATATCAATTTGGATTATTTCCTTGAAATATCAATCGTGGCAATATTACACAAACCTGAGCTAGAATTTAGGATTGAAATAATACCTCTAATATCAATAGACATTTCTGTTAACCTAAATAAACTCAATACCTTTCTAAGTACGTTGTCACTGTCGTGAACTAACAAAAACCATTGAGATTCCCATTTTAAACTTAAATGTTCACAAATTGTTTACGTTATAATAATTATTCCACTTAATGACGAAGAAAACAAAGTAAATTGCTCATTACACCGCGTCGTAAACCTAAATACAAAGTAGTCCAACTGCGAAGGTATCCAGTTAAAAGTTACCGCGATGAATCAGTAAGTTTCACTCTTATAAATAAAACACGCTGAGCTTGGAAATTGAGATAAATCTGTTCCGACTGAGAACCGCAATAGATATCGCCAATTAGACAGAAGCTCTTATTCACAGGGTTTTATATTGAAAACGAAATCCAAATGTACTAAATGAACCAGAACAAACAAATTTATTGGACGACAAATTAATGAATATTACTTCTAATTTCTCAACTGTTCTTGATGAATAAATTAGGGTAATAACGCCGGTAGAGTTTCGATTTCTTATTTTGTTAACGATTATCGATATAAAAGTTTGACAATCGGTTGCTATGGAGTTTATTATGGATATTGTCTCGATATCGGATGTTATTTTTGCTGCGGACCAAGCTGGCCGTATCTTTAATTGTTCGGCATTTGATCGACTCTAGGGCATTGAACTGGAGTCTAGTCGTTTGATTTATATGCGGTCTAGAGTCTTCGTTTTCTTAATTTTCTTCGGCATCTAATGACGGGAATAATATACGTCATTATTACTTGAATCCTGAAAGATTGAAAGCCACCTCCAAGATAAAAACTCATATCATATTACAGATTGTATGTTGACATATCGGTAATATCGGAGTTGTAATGATGTACTCATGTCCATAATTATAGTTGACATGATTCGCCCTTGATTTTGATTGATTCAATGAATCAATCTTAGTCGCAGCACCTACATTGATTCAGATTATTATCCTTCCACAAGCTGCCACAACCTGTATCCGATAATTATGATCGATGGCGGATCCATTCTCTCTTTTAGGACAAAATGAAATTCAATATGGCTTGGAAACATTCAATAGACTACGATTAATTTTATATTCGCAGAGATTGGAGATAAGTTTTAATAAAAGAGACCTTTTCTGATCAAAGGGAACTTTCATCTGAAAGTGTCATATTAATAATACGCGATGTTAAAGATTAGATTGTTTGACCTAAATGTTTTTTATCTCATGAAATAAATTTCATTTGAGATATGACTACGCGAGGTTCAAGCGACCGATGATAGGAATAATTGCTATGTTTCATTATAATGTTATTTTCATCTTACTTGTCCGTTTATTTTGAGGAAAGTAGCCAGTCATACTCGTGAAGCATAAAAGAAGGAATAAAAACTTCTTCTTAGCTTCTCCTTGAACTGCAATTTTGTAGGAAGAGTCGGTTGCCAACGTAATAAAACGGGCAGGAAGGGGTGGTCGCTATATAAAATTAATGATGGAAAACGGTCAAGTGTAAGCGTGGAAAGACTTTTATAAGCATTGCATGGGTAGTGATTTCGCTGACGTCATCTTGTACTTACTATCAAGCTTGACATTGCACACATGGGTATTAGTTAACACTGTTTTTGTTAACAGCGGTATATTGTGTATGCTTGGTGAATATAAGCGCTATAAAGAAATTCTTTGAAAAGTTGAGTAAATGCTACTTCAGAATATTATCTTAAAATCGCGTAGTTAAACAATAGTAAAGATCAATATCGTAATAGTTCCACTCGATATCACAAGAACTCAAATCCACATGTCAATGATCTGAGACATTATACGGGATTTAAAACGACGTGCAATTATAGTCCTTATTACAATGGTATAAGGACGATAGCACATTAACTAGATGTGTCATCGACCGCTGAATTTTGAAGAGCAGCCAAATGGAAGTCCGACCTCGGGTTGCACTGTGGCCGGAAACATGTGGTGTGAGCAAAAATGTCGTGTAAACAATTGAATATTTCAAAATCGCATTGTTGAATCACAATAGGTAATCAATTATTTTTACCCAAACCTCGCTCCGTACCTACCCAAATGGCAATACGGGACCCTAATGCTAAGAATCCGCTGGTTGTTCGTCAGTCTGTCACCCAGGCTTTATTTGATGAACTGGTTGAGTTTTATCCAGTTTTATTTTATTTCTGTTACCGCCAAAAGAACAAGTATAAAAGAAAAAAATATTTTTTACCATTTTGTTTAGGTGACACAAAACCGTTCGTGCGCGATTCCAAATTGCACTTGCCCGGTTTTATTTTATCACTACCCTTTAACCTTTCATCCATTGTTTATAAAAGTCGCACTCATTATGTCTAGCTAGATTGAAACCTAGCACAGATATCAAAGAGTCGAATGAAATATTAAAGCTCCGATCTACATAGGATCGTTGCAAAGTCACGTCACTCAAACCAGTATCACAAAGGCCTGTTGTATTCCACCTATGTTTTATGTGAATAACGAAAAACTACTGCGTACCGTATGAATATCTATGCTTCATCCGTATGAACATACGCTGTCACACATTTGTTCGAGAAATGAGGCTGTGTTTTGAAGATTTTTCTGTCGTGTCGGCACGAATTTCAGTGAAAGTAGATAGTTATAATAGGTAATTAAGAAAGTAGACACATTAAGTAGGTGTCAAATAGTTGATAATTTGAATTGGTTTCATAATTTAAAGTCACTAATTTGAATAAATATAAAACAAAAATTACTAAACTAGCATTACACTATTACCTATATATTTTTATCAAATCACAGTAGGTGCCATACAAAATCGTCTCATATTATTAACGGATAACTATTGCCAAGACGACAAACGATTTGTTTGCTTACCATCGCGCCCTTGATCTGGCACCACGGCATCCGAGAATCGGAAATGTGTATAGGACGTCAAAATGTCAGGCAAATTCTACACAAACAAACAATACATTGATCTTTGTTTATTCGCATCTTCGTCACTATTTGCTTGGAGAAAAATAAGCATATCTTCACTCTGAGTTGTGGTAAGTAAACATTATATCACTCAAGTGCCACTACTCGTAACAACTCATCATCATTTCTGACGGTGGTATTACAAACGGGACGTACAGACAGATACTTCAAAGATCTTTGTTTTACATAGTCTGTTCAGGAAGTGATTGTTATTAAATACTTTTTGAGTTCCTTGATAGATGTTTAAAAATATTTTTATTTATTTTTCTGTGCTTTGATTATTGCTTTCAGATCTTTATTATAGCTGTGTATTATTTCAGTTTATTTAGTTTGTTCATATTTCTAAATCTCTGTAGACAAATAACTTATAATAAATTATTTACAGACAGTTTAAGAGCAATATAGCATGGTCAGTATCACTACACTAGGACCCAATATTTCTACAAAACATCTGAATATCGTTTTGGCTTTCTACGAACATCAATTATCCTCCTTCCCGGTTTAGTTACGTTAAAACGTAAATGTAATGATAACCTCAAGTGCTATATGCATTGGTATCACATCAATTGCTGCGCATGGGCACTCGAGCGAGTATTACAGAACAGTCTGATAGTGGCGGCACGCTAATATATTGTAAAGTGGGTTATGTACGGAGGTTGGAATGCACAATGTTTGAATCATGGATGTATTTGTTTATGCTATACCTAGCGGTTTGTATAGAGAGGTAACCTTACTATAAATACTTCGCAAGGTGTTATAACCTCGTAAGACAAATTATCTCCTGGATGATCGGGTATACCTCTGCAACTGTAATAAGACTCAAACTCAAAATATTTATTTGCATGTTAAGGTTATGGTAAGACGTACCTATACCATTCAAATAGCTTTCCGGTATATAGGTAACATCTTCGACAGGAATTGGACGTATCTTATTTATGGACAAATAAGAATAAGGGTTCTTTTGATACGAGATACGGAAAAATGAGATATGAAACCTTTAAACAAAAAAAAACGCAAAATAAACTAAACGTTATAAAATGAAGTTTCAATAATGTTTCAGATTTGCCCATGTAAGTAAATGAAATAGAAATAATGTAAAGTAAAAAGCAAATGAAGCTTAAATACGTACGTCCCAGTTAGTAGTGGCTGTAGTGAACCCCCGCCACAACCCTAAGCGCGGGCTTTACGACGCGTCTTAAATGTGCACCAGCATTGTCTCTGCTAGGAAATAAGGCTGCCATATTTTTCACTGGTTGAAGTGAGATTTTAAGATTATTTGCGCAGTTCATTTAATACTAGCTTCTGCCAGCGGTTTCACCCGCATCCCGTGGGAACTACTTCCCGTACCGGGATAAAAAGTAGCCTATAGCCTTCCTCGATAAATGGGCTATCTAACACTGAAATAAATTTTCAAATCGGACCAGTAGTTCCTGAGATTAGCGCGTTCAAACAAACAAACAAACTCTTCAGCTTTATAATATTAGTATAGATTTTGGAGGTGGTTATGGTTTTTACTCTTTTTTGTTTTGAAAAGGGATTTGTTTCGTTCCTTTTTGGGGTAAGTATATTTGCAAGGTCAGAGAGAAGTATCGAAGTAATTATGGATCAAACCTTATAAACAACTGTTTGTCGTAACTCTTTCAAATGATATCGCAACTCCGGGGCAGCATAAATGAGGCTTAGCAAAACAGCAATACTTTTTTTATCTTAATACTATCTAAGCCTTAGATAGTGTTCTGGCATACCTTAGATTCTAAGGTATGCCAGAACACTGGTTATGTTTATAGTACCAGCAAAAGAAGCATATCTAGTGTCAAGCTGTCTAATATAAATTCACATAGACAATCACATAAATGAACCACAAAAAAAAAACATACATACAACTTGCCAAATTCTCATCCTACAAATTGTTTAGTAAAAAAAAATGGCATAATAAATCATAGAGAAGTGTTGTTTATTCACCGAGGGAGCATTCCCCCGTCATAATAGCTCGGCCCAAGTTTTTCCAACAAAAGGACGACCTTTCTGCTTGATAAAAACTTGGGACATCGCTAAACGGGAAGGAAAAGAAAAGTAATTATCTGCTGGTCCACGTCAAACATTCTCCCTTTCAATAAATATTACGATTGATTTATTTTTGGGCGACTCGATTTTTTATCGGTTGAGATAATTTACATTTGTGTGCGAAGAATTCGGAAAGTTATGGGATTTTTATATTTACTTCACAATTTGAGTTATAGAGAATATGTAGGGTACATGTGTAGTCGTGGTGGCCTAGTGGGTAAAGGACCAACCTCTCAAGTATGAGGGCGCGGGTTCGATCCCAGGTCAGGCAAGTACCAATGCAACTTTTCTAAGTTTGTATGTACTTTCTAAGTAAATCTTAGACATCAATGACTGTGTTTCGGATGGCACGTTAAACTGTAGGTCCCGGCTGTCATTGAACATCCTTGGCAGTCGTTACGGGTAGTCAGAAGCCAGTAAGTCTGACACCAGTCTAATCAAGGGGTATTGGGTTGCCCGGGTAACTGGGTTGAGGAGGTCAGATAGGCAGTCGCTTCTTGTAAAGCACTGGTACTCAGCTGCATCCGGTTAGACTGGAAGCCGACCCCAACATAGTTGGGAAAAGGCTCGGAGGATGATGATGTGTAGTGCTCAAAATCTAGTTTTTCATAATCTTCTTTCTCTATTATTAAGGGTATCAGGTGCATTCATTTTAAAACGAAACTTATTAACAATAAACTACTTAAAAAGTTCAGCTCTCGTCCAATATTAAATAACTTAAAGTAAAGCTTAAAGTCATTCTTTAAATTTGTTTGTCAAGCAATTACAAATGGGCTCGACTTTCATAAGAAAAAAAAAAACTTTTGTTATTACGAAAACCTAAAACTACTAAACAAAACTTATTCAATCGGGGTTTAATCGGGATCAATAGAGGTTATTGCGATGTTTCGTTGGTATAATTGGGGGTAGGTATAATAAGGCATTGGAAAATATATCTATTCAAAAGTTAACATTTTGCTATTAAAAGGCTTTGAGCTACAGATTAAATATTAATATGCTGCTTGTTTGCTTTCACGAAAACTGACTGAGTCATTCGGGGAAATCTTTTCATATGGATGCAGTATTAATTTTGGCTATTCACAATACCTATGAAATAAAGTTATAAATACTTGAAATATATTTATTCTGTATTAATTATATTATAATCTTGCTTACTCAAAAAATATTTACATTCTGAAGCTGTACCTACCACATATATTATTATTATCATCAACAATTTACCAATTCCCTTATCAGTATAGTAAAATTGACAAAATGTTCCCCACTATATTCCCTTGTACTTAATACCTTTTAAACCTGAGGGTTTAATTAAAATGGCGACTGTATGCGGGAGATAAAATTAAACAGTGCACTTCATTTATTAATAGCGCACCTCATTATTATGCACCTTCGATGATAAAAAACGTTGTAAGCACTTAGGAAAATATTTTGCGTAAATGTTTTTTGTCAAAATGTTTTCTGTTTGCTAAATTATGGTTCAGGTTTTGTTATAGTTCTAGCTCAGTTTTGCAATTTAAGTATTTTTATGTGTATGGTTAATATTTCCATAGACCAAAAAGTCCGATTTTTATTATTTTATTGGTATTCTTCGGTTTCAGAACAAGACCTAATACAGTAAAACCTGTGTATTTCTACATGTGTTACAAAAATAAACCAGCAAAAATTTTCTAGTAACAGATTTCTAACACAGACTAACAAGTATACCCAACCCCGAGATTCAGGATCATGTCTTACAAAACTGTAAAGACGTTGGGTAACAGATATACAAACTAGCGATAAGATTTTATTTCAATTCGACCCTATATCATGGGGAGAACAGACCTTCGATCTTCGTGACATAGCGAATTTCTATCTATACGCTACCGAGATGAAGCTCAATGATAGAATGGATTTTATGGTGTCCCTCATGGAACGCCAAGTAAACAACTTTGTAGGGGTTGGGAAGGTCAGACAGAAGCTGTTAAGGAAGTAATTTTTCACAATAACATCGAATCTTTTACATAGTTGTTCGGAATTCGCAGTAAAGACGAGATATTTCTTATATTATTGTCACAAACTGAATGGCGAAAAGATCCTTCGCTATGCTCTTGAAATGAAAAACAGATAGCTGAAATAATACTTCACCTTTTGTGTATAGCTTTCTAAAACGATAAGACTGACTGCCTAATACCTAATGGAATAGAAATGACAATACATTTACTCAGAATTACTCGTTTTCGACGTTAACAATCTGACAGTACAACAATAGAGTTACCCATTCGTTAACCAAAGCAGACGTTATCGGCAACGTCAATTCCGAGCTCCGACATTCTATTCCCGTAACGTCGCGTCGCCGTGCCGTGTCCGTGCCGCATGCCTTAACGGAACCGTCTTATCTCACTTCCCATGTTTCGGTTTACGAACTCCAGAGATCGAGATCAGCCGTCGCCGGATTATTCGACCGTATAATTCTGCACTTTGGCTATGGGAATTGGGTCACTGGGTTGTTTGGAGATGTCATCGTCAGCCTTCAACTTTAACATTATCGCAATAGTTCCGTCATAAAATATTACAACTTTACTTGTTATATTCGTTGAATAAATATATATTACCATTGTCGGCCCTGTGCAATGATTGAGACAATAGTGTTTACTGATCGCACGATATCGCACTGTTGGCTTTATACCTGACTGTTCATTGCCACGAGCATGGAAGGGGGGCATATCATAGATTACTGAACCGAAAGTATTGGATCCATTTCAACCCGGCTACAGTTGTTTATTCCAACTTTGTTATAGTAAATACCGCAACATTGTTTTCAGATATTTATTAACTTCAGCACAGGAACCTACCTACCTGTTCTATTTTGCAGCGCTGTAAATTAAAACGTTACAGGTAGTACTGAAATATGAAGTCATTCGGTGATACTTTGTCAACTGAAATTTATATTGGTTTAGTGTGTTGAAGTGTGGAAACTATTGTAAATGGCAGTATTGGGTAGTGAGCAAGTCTGGCATAGCGATCTGTCAAAACTTTATGCTCCGTAGCGAATTGAACTCAATATGATTAATATACGAGGCTTCCAGCAGAAACTAACTTCAAATATGTATAAATCAGCATCGTTTGTGGAATAGTTTATATATTGTAGTTTGAAGTTTTGCAATCATAACGTTAGAGGGATTTGCGTCCCTGACCCAGTCACGTATAACTTTTTCATTACAGTCTTCATAAAAATCGGGAGCAAAGTTATCAAAAGTTGCGTAATTTTTTGAAGGAGACCAAATATTGGCCATGGCCAAAACAAGTAAACATATGTGTGCCATTTAATTTTCAGAATAAGATCATTATTTAAGTGCTGAATTCTGTGAAAAATATAAGCAAAAGCTCGGTTTATGCCACAAATTGAATAAATATAAAAAGAAATAAACACGTCTATAACATAAGTTCACAAAATGCCAGACAGACTTCACCGCTATATACAAAAGGACTGCGCTTTTGAAGTTAACAAGTAAACTGCTCTCGTCTGCTAACAAACTAAGACTGGACAGTTAGGATGCAAGAGCTCCCAGCTCCCAGTAACGAGGACCCTTAAATATAAGTCCAGTGCCATATAGCCAACTCCTTTGAAGGACTGATAAAGTTTTGCTGTGGTTTGACTTGCGTTTTGCGTTTGAGAGAACTATATCCAGCATTGGATAGAAACTAGTCTGAGTAATACTTAAATCGGTTCAATTATTTTTGTGTGAAAGACAGAGTTGCTTTCGCATTTATTCATATTGGCAAAGATTGGCTTTCATCGTGTGTATTTTATAGCCAAAACATAAAAACAAAATGCATATTTCTTGTTTATCAAATGAAAACTCGTTCAGTTTTTCTAACCACAATCAGAGTAATCTCGGCAACAATCTAACCTTAGAACAACAACTAAATGAACAGACCAACACACGGTTAGCATTAGACTACGCGGTGTTATCTAGCTTGCTTTTCCTGTTTACACTTTATAGATACATTTCCTCTAGCCTTCTCCCTATTGGCGTTAGTTTTATTTTAGGGGTACATTTTAATATTATGGTGTTTTCTAGCATTCTACGAAGTTGCTTTTGCTGTAGCTGCTAAAAAACGATGTTCTTTTATATACTTTATTTATTTTTGTCAGGCTTTCTCTTATTAGAATCAGACCATGTCCCTTCTAAAGTCCTTCGAATCCAGAATAACATATGTACCTACCTAACTTTCTCGGAAAAGTCCTGAGAAGCTAAGTCTTATAGACTGCTCTCGTTTTGGCTGCTTAAGTCATCTTAGCTGCTTTGTCTGTGGTTTTTAGTCTCAAATTTCTGTACGAGAGTATAGTGTGAGACTTATATGTTAGTAGATTTTCGTTCCATGCGCAACAGAGTGGCCCACAACAATGTATACGCTTGTGAATGGATGTATTGTGCTAATTTTATGAATGACTATCATACTCAGTTGGATTTTGTTCCAGTTAAATGTGAAATTAGCTTGAAAATAGCTGAATCCCAAATACCTTCATCAAGTATTCGTAGAATGAAGTAACTTTTCTCTGCTTTCAGTTTTCAGTTTCAGTAGAAACAAAATTACACTTAAACCACTGCCCAAAAGGTTATAGAAATGTACGTGTTTGTCACATAACCTGCTATAAGAGAAGAAAAATGAAATAGATGTAGATAGTGTGTAGATAATTATTATGTACGTACATAATATATGAACAGTTAGTAATACGGTACATAGAAATAAGCATGAATACGAATGTAACGCAGCGAGCTTTACACGGGGGATTTAAATGTAGTACTGCATTATTATATCGTTGTTAATTAATACTGCAATAATAGTTAATGAGGGATTAACGGCGGCGGTTGCCTGTTGAACATAGTCCGCTGATCAATGATAATAATACAATATTTATTCAACCGAGATAATATTTACCGAGAGTACGAAGGAAATATCGTTGAGTTGAGTTTTCTATATTTAGATGGATGGAAAATCATTATTTTGAGGTTTGTAGTATCTTTCAAAGCAATTCGTAGCCAGATCGTATTTTTCAGTCTTTTTATTTTTACAGTACTTCTACTTACTAGGTCTGTCTCTTCTTATACAAAGAAGAAGTGAGAGTTTATACACTTTAAAGTCCAGATTTCATACATAAATGACACCCCTTCAGAGGCTGAGGCTTCAAAGACTTTAACAAGAAATGGGTGAATTTCCCGGGACCAAAAATTGCGTGGCATCGATGAAATCGGTACTAAAAATCATGGTTATAATATTCTGATATTTTTTTCTAAGTAGGTGAAATAGTAATCTATGTGTAGCACTAAATATTTTGTTAATAGGATTAATTGGTTCTCCAAAAAAAAAATTAAACCTCAAAATCTTTCATTGCCGTGTCTGTCCACACGTCACCTTGATAAAAATGTATTAGTTATTTATATTATTGATAAAAATGTATTAGTTATATATATTAAAACCTACTTTTATTTGATTCGTGAATAGTTAAAGTATTGTAACGGCCTACATTTGTTCAAATATTTAAACTATACAACAAATGGTAAATAAAAAATAGTTTGTCCCAGAACTACCATTCATCGCCATGTCCTAAACATATTTGAGAATATTGCTTTTTCTAACGTTTTGCGTCCCTCCCGCTGTGTGCTAAATGTTGCATATTAGTGGACGTCAAGTGTTCAACGTGGAATCACGTGTGCAAGTGCCTGCGTTTTCGCGCCATAAATGTAAGTATTCAATTTTTTTACTACTGGACATTTTTTCTTTCATCGCCGTGGATAGGTCTAACTTCTGTTTGAATAAGTTTGTCCTCTTAATTGATCATTCGGTACAATGCCATTTATCTTATGTTTATTTGTGACGTGTTAATTACTGTGAATTATGAACAGATTTTTGGTATTTTGATGTTTTAGCCTTGATATTCATCGCCGCGCTCTCATTTCCGTGGTTTCTGTGGTCGAAATTTGCTATGGCAATTAAAAAAAATACATGGCAATGTAAATTTTTTCCTTGTAAAACAATTTCGTTTCATTGCCGTGGCCACATGTTTCATTACCGTGACTTATGTTTTCATCGCCACGGCATGATTAAGAAAAAAATCAATTTGTACTATACAGTCAACTACAAAAAGATATTTCCACGTTCACCTCACAAAATGATAAACTTACACACACACCACTCGACTTTCTCTGTCATTTAACACTTCATCACACGATAGACATTCAAACACGCACACACGCACCATCTCACACATGCACACGGACTCACACGAACACACACACGTACACACCTCCAGATACACACGCACACACACTCACTTACTCACTCACATATACTACAGTCTAATTATAAACATAATAATGGATTGATTCTTTCTAGGAAGCCAAGATGCCTAAACCGAAACTATCGGAAGAAAGGAAAGAAAAAGATTGTCTGAAAAAAACCGACGTGAAAAGTTTTAATCTTGTATATCTCGTTAGTTTTTTAAGCTATCTACTAGATATTTAGTAAGAATACATATCTTATCAAAAACTTGAGTAAACACTATTATTTCTTGTTCTAAAGTTGAAGAATAAAAAATCCACGGAAATGAAGATTTTATTGGACCTGTTGAAATTCACCCAAATACACTATGATAATATCCACTTACAATTTGATAGCGATTTTGTTAAAACAGTATATCAAAGTCCTCTTCTGCAGGATAATATTTCGCACATCAATGTTCACTTATTTGTATGTTAAATAATAAAGTACGGAATCCAATTAAACAGTGATGTGAACAACAATAATATAGTATTTAATGCGTAATGATACTACTGAAATATGAAGTGATGATTAATATGATAATATACTTCTCAACAGATCATGGAGTAAATTAACCAATCAGAAGCAGGTAAAGTCCTATCAGGTACTTACATTAATTGGCATAGATAGTATACAATAGACCTCTACTTGTATAATGCACTTAAAGTAGTCTATACATATAATAAATCTGTAGAAAGTGATTGTTTGTTCGGGATTCACGTAAAATCTACGAATTTAATGCAGACAATGCTTATATACAAAAGTTCTACGTAACTTGGGGTATTACTTAGGCTTTGTTTCATCGAAATCGGTTCACTCTATCAAAAGATATGATTAATTTAGTGAATTCAAGATGTAAAATATTACGACACGCAACCTGTTTGACAAAACAGTACAGGTTAAAGTAGCTCCATCTGTGGTAAATAAAATACATCAAGAAGCGAGGTGGTAAATAACAATGAATTACCATTTACATTCTTTATATACTATTATTTCAATAGATGGAGTTGTGTATTTTCCGTAATTCACCATATTTTAACACGTAGTGTAATTTTTCGATAGACATTTCAATAGTGTTTGTCAGTTTGCCGTGCCACATCAAAATCCAACTATAATTATTACCTTGATGAAAGGAAAATTAATAGATCTCAGCCAAATTTAAAACGGTGCCATCTAAATTATTTTTTGAACATTATGTCAAAAATGATGACTTTAGTATAACAATTAATTATAATTTAAAGTTACAGATGGAGTTCATATCAGGATTTTTTCATAAACATAGTTTAGCTTATCTTCCACTAATGTGGTGGCCTTAAACAAATTATTTTGAGTGAGTAGTATTATTTTTTCTGATGCAAAATATGAAAACTTAATCCTAGAAGAAATCAGGATCTATCTCTCGCAAGCGCTGCTAAGCGTGAGATAATGTAGGCTTCTGTAGCTTTAAAAACCAGCCCAGATACAAAGTGCAGATAAGAAATGGGAGCTGCCTTATCGCGTCTGAAAACGTACAAAATACGCGTCGCATACCAGAGACATGCTTACTTTCAACTTCCGATCGCAATGAATACACTGTTCACGATTACGAACAGTCTCAGTTAGACCCGAGCCAAGTCTAAAAAAAAACCTTTTATATAAAACTACGTTTGATATCATCATCATCCTCCGAGCCTTTTTCCCAAACTATGTTGGGGTCGGCTTCCAGTCTAACCGGATTCAGCTGAGTACCAGTGCTTTACAAGAAGCGACTGCCTATCTGACCTCCTCAACCCAGTTACCCGGGCAACCCAATACCCCTTGGTTAGACTGGTGTCAGACTAGCTGGCTTCTGACTACCCGTGACGACTGCCAAGGATGTTAAATGACAGCCGGGACCTACAGTTTAACGTGCTATCCGAAACACAGTCATTGGTGCCTAAGATATACTTAGAAAGTACATACAAACTTAGAAAAGTTGCATTGGTACTTGCCTGACCTGGAATCGAACCCGCGCCCTCATACTCGAGAGGTTGGTTCTTTGCCCACTAGGCCACCACGACTTTTGATATCATTCAATTACAAAGACAGAATTGTTCTCTGTTGCAAATCCTATCCACCTATATCCTATCCTAATCCAGAATGCATTGCAGGTGTGCATTGCACAAAAACCAATGGTATCCTATTCGAGAAGTCAAAAGAGTTGACCTGCCAACGTCAGCTTCTGCGCTAAGCAAGTGTTCTTAATAGTACCATCAGAATTACATTCATCGTTGAATGAGGTGAATAAATTTTCAGAAACCACAATAACAGTAGGAGCCAAAGCGTATTATCGCTTCATAGAGCTCTGATTGGCCCCAGGTGACCAAGTCAGGTCTGATTTGTTCGTTCATCAGATCTTTGAAAGTGTTTCGGTGGATACTTACTGTCGTCCTGTTTACGTGTGACACAAAATATGGTATATAAACGTCCTCCGCAAGAGCGAAATTTTCGCAGTGTGCGGTAGTGACGCACAGTATACCTACAACACTTATGTTTCTTTTGATTTGCTGGCTCCACCAAGAAATGACAAATTGCGAGCGTACATTTTGAAAATCTTGGCAAAACTGCAGGTTTCAAGTACGAACACATGAAGTGGACTCTCTCAGATACGTACATTTTGCCTATTCGTGAACTAATGCAAACATTTCGGTGGAGTCCCGGCTTAGGCCACCACATTAGGCGTGCGCGATCCTCGGGCGTGTGAGTAGCGCGGGCGCCGCGCGTGCGTCGCGAGCGCGTTGAGTGAGCGTCGCGTTTTGCTGCCCTGCGGCATTTGTAGCCCGCTCGCGGCGCGCACGCGCCGCTCTCCTTGACGTTTAACTGCTAAGGCGTTTAGCAGGCGGTGGGGATAGCGGGCGAAGGGGTAAGAACGCAACTCGAGCGCCGCGTGCTCGCCGCGAGCGCGTCGCTTGCACTCTTCACACATGCCGCAGGGCAGCAAAACGCGATGTTCACACAGCGCGCTCGCGACGCCCGCGCTACTCACACGCCCGAGGATCGCGCACGCCTAATTTGGGGTCAGCCTTACCATAGTGAGTAAGTGAAACTATCCTACCCTATGCGCCTGCTGATGATGATGACTCATTTCATCATCCATCCAGCTATTCCCCAACTATGTTGGTGTTGGCTTCCAGTCGCCGAATCTGTTCGAGTACCAATGTTTTGCTTGGAGCGACTACCTATCTGTTCTCTTCAATCCAGTCACATTACAAGACATTATCCATGGTAAGACTGACAGACTTTCTGGCTTCTGATTAGTCACAGCAGCTGCAGAAAATGTACAAATGACAGCTTTGTCAGACTCAAAGCATATAGACATAGATTATAGCTGTTTCCTGTGAAAATTACTTACGCACTATACGTAATAATTTTCCAAATTGGCTGACTAGATCCAGAGATATTCACAACGTCACAAACTTTACTTCTTTTGTTTAGATAAATGGTCACATCCACAACACAACCTTGATCATTGAATCTATGCGACTGCTAAGTGCTAATCCTAATTATACTGTCACGTGAAAGAATGCACCTACGGGATAAGTAGTATTTTAACTATTCTATATTGCCCACGCAGACGAAGTTGCGGGCAACAGCTAGTAGGTAATAAACAGTAGATTTCCTAAAAACGATGAGGTTCTCAATTCAATTTTTTATGATTCTTGTCCAATTTCTCGGATAACAGGCTGAAACATTTTGTGTATACACTTTTTTGTATGAATAACCCTCAAGTAGTCCTATTGTCATGAGACCAGACTGACTGTTACCCATGCCACCACATAGAAAGACAGGTCTCGAAAATAGATTCTGTGTAAATGTAATAAACTTACACAGGTATATTGTTTTATCTACCTTTTCAGTTTTCAGTACGTGATCCTGTCATCTGCATACTCTACAAAGCAGCTTTTGATGCAGTATTTCCGCAGTTCCACACAACTGTTTTACATTACCTCTATTTTATCGGCTTTAGAAGTCAACTGCAGATCTCATGGGAGCATAAAACGTTTGCAATATTGTACCTGAGATAAGTAAACGGGAATAGACGCATCTGTGACCGGATCGCAAAAGTGCATACTATTCATGAAGAGATTTTGAAAACGTGCTTCTTTATTATGTTATTTTTGTTTTACACAAAGTTTTATTTTCTTCATTAAATTTAATAGATTTACCGAAAAAAGAAGAGTTACATATTCTGATAAAAACCTACGCAACTGTTGTCTAAACATCAACCGAGCTACTTCTCTTATGGATGTATTTGCAATTATTTTATAACAAAGATTGCATGTTAATATATAATTTGACGCTGAAAAACTGAATTGTTACCATTATCACGATTTTCGATCAGCGATGCTCGCTTAACCGATAATTTTTCGATACAATGAGGAAATAACGTTTAACTACGGCCAATTACCGTGACCTGCCCCATTGCCTTCATTATTTCAAATGGTTTTCCATTAAAAACCTCATTATTTCTATATAGTTTATATACAAACAATTCATTTTACGAAACAAATACTGAAGTATGACGTCATAATACATGTAATACAGTTCCATTACTGAAACACATCTCCTAATTTAGATTCATACTGATATTGCTGGCAGTAAAAGCAGAAATAGATGAAAACGGAATCTAGATGTCCAAGGTTATTCGGCTTTTTTTCACAGGCCGAACAATTTAGTTCATCTCGATGTATTGTCTCTGTAACTGGGGGCCATTGGCTATTCGACGCTTGATCACCGTACAGCGACCGTACGGCATTGCACACACCTATTTTAGTAGGCCGAGTTTTAAGCGATCGAGGGCACCGATGTATTGTTCCGGTTTTTTGAACTCCGAAGTTCGGAATTAGATGAATGTTACCGAATGTCCGACTTATTGACGCCTGTTCCAGATAGCGGAACGTTGTTTATAGTTTGTGTTGATTGGCGAGTGGCTCCAACGATGTAATGTTGATTCAAACGCTTGAGCCGCCACTGAAGCATACTGTTTTCAGTTTCAGCGATCAATCAGATGCTGACTGCTACTATTAAATGTAAGTTATCATAATCATATTGCATACTTTGAGATTCACGTCGTCTTACACTCATCAAAATTATGTATGTGTCATACCTGTCATGACTTACGGAGCCAAAACGTGGACACTGACGGTACGGCTGGTCCACAAGTTTAAATTCGCTCAGCGGGCTATGGAAAGAGCTATGCTCGGCATTTCTCTGAGGGATCGCATCAGAAATGAGGTAATCCGTCAGAGAACCAAGGTCATCGACATAGCCCACCGAATCAGCAAGCTGAAGTGGCAGTGGGCTGGCCATATTAGCCGAAGAACCGATAACCGTTGGGGTAAACGAGTTCTAGAGTGGAGACCACGCCTCGGCAAACGTAGTGTAGGACGTCCTCAGGCACGGTGGAGTGATGACTTGCGCAAGACGGCAGGCAGGAGCTGGATGCGAGAAGCCGAAAATCGATCTTAGTGGCGTGCACTTGGAGAGGCCTATGTCCAGCAGTGGACTGCGATAGGCTGATGATGATGATGATGATGATGAACTAGCATAGTTATAGCGTTGGCGGTGGCAAATTTTTGTACTACACACATGCCCTGAAAACCATTTTGAACATATCTGTTGAAACATACTCATAACACGTAAGTACGTTTGAACTCGCTCTCCATTTAAATGGAATTCACGTCGGCAGAAACAAGACATTCAAATATCGAATGCAGTTGCACCATGTACTCAGTAATGTGTGGATTGTGGGAGCATCGTACTGGGCCAATACAATGCGCTTGATAACGTGATACCGGCCTAGTCGGCAGACATGAACCGACCTTTGTTACTTGACGTAATGACACCTTGTCACTGATTAATACTCGTAATGGATCTGTATTTTAATCTTGTTATAATGTTTAATAACGAGAGAAGTGTATGAGTTTATAACAAGCGACAAAGTAATAGGAGGCTCTATGTTTAGGTGTGTATAGAAATTGAAAAATTGAGACATTTTCTGAGGGCATGCAAGTTCAGCGCCAAAACTATCTTACTCACGTTTGTTTTTGCTGTGCTGCATATAGTTCGAAACATAAGCTTTTCGCACATACGTACCTAGGCTTACAGATATGTTTTAGACAGTACAACTCTTTTCAAATAAAAATGCCTCACAAAATACGGGCTTACCCGTAGAATTGTAATCACGCTATTATAATAGGCGACTTCATTAAAACATTCTGAAAACCGAACCACGAACAAAGCGTTCCATTGTTGAACAACCTAAAATATTTTTTACAACCTCAATAATTTCCTTATCTACATACTCGTATGTGGTGGAAAAACGCGGTCAATAACCTCTCTTTAATTAAGGGAATTATAAAAAAGCACCAACAATTTTAGGACAATCCTTGTGGAAATATATACAGTGTAGGAACCTCCATGTTGGTAAAACCGCAAAGAGCATTTCATTGTATTCGTGGAAGCACGACCTTTTTGAGTTGAAAATCATTTTTTCAACTTTTTTTCTGGGTCAGTCTGTCGGGTATCGGGTATTGTGTGATGTATAGTGACTAAAAATTACTAATTATTTTACTGGACTTTCATAGAAAAATGGTTTTCGGTATGGAAAGTTTTAGGTCTTGTAATAAAAAACACCTAAAACGGAGGTATATTTTGTGATAATGGGCTTTTTTATGAAGATACAATTTTCTGAGTGAAAAGCTTCTTGAAGCAAAGTGATTGTTGCACAGTGATTACAAATTCTTGACATGTTCACTGGAAACTGTGGCGGGTATATAAATCTGCCGTCCACTAACTAAAAGGCCGTTAAGCCACGGTTGGTCGTTTTTCACTTTTTAATGTAGTCTTATACAACTTTCGATGCTCTATCTTTTGCTGTAAGAATCATTTTTCTATGATTTATAGTTTTAGAGATACAGAACATTGCTGAGCAGTTAAACCACATAAATTTCGTTACTCCCATAATTAAAAAGCGGCTAAACCACAATACTTCTCTAGAAAGACGTTAACATACTTTAACGGCAAATTGATGTATATTTTTTTTCTAAATTTACTTAACTAAAAGTACGTTATGTAGTCATGCTTGACTAAAAAGCAGCTAAGCGTCTTAAACTACCTAAATGTATTGTGTCATACAAATAACTATAAAGAAAAACTACACTAGAAAGCAGTTATACACCAATAGCGGCTTTTAAGTTATGTATTGAAATTGGTGTTAGCTAAATATCAATCGTTAGAGAGCAGCTAAACGACTATACTAGACTAAAAAGCAGTTAAACGCTCGTGATTTGCGTTTGCGTTTGACTCCTGCCTTTTCACTTCGGATGCTCGTAGCGTCTTGATTTTTGGCGCCACAATTACGAGAATGGCGCAAAATTAGATGAGTGCTTATTACAGCTTTTTACTTAAATTTCGATATTTCCAATCAATCAATTTGTGGCTTGATAATTGTACATCTCAAAATAAAAACTGGTTATTGTTTTATATGCTAATCAACTTCATCGATAGTGATTTTGTAACGATTTGTGATCGGCATTGCTAACTTAAATTTGTTTTGTCGCAGCCCAAAGTACTCATACTCCTCTAAATTGGGTTTTTTAAGAGAAAGGGTTATTTTAAACCGCATGTGTATAATATTTAAGCAATAGAACGATATACATGAAAATACGAAACTCTTAACATTGCCATCAAGGCATCAACCAACAGTATAGACAATTTAGAGCAGGTGAACATTTTATCAAATACTCATAGTTTTTTCAAAAATGTTTGATTTTACAGAAAGGTATATTAATTATTAATTAAAACTACATTATCAGTTTTCTAAAAATCACGTCAAAACCTTTTCAAACCGAAGACGAACTTTCTACCAGGAATTAGTCCAATACGAGATTCAACCAGTTTCTTAGCAATTCTACGAAATTCAAATTTAGAATATACTCTCACGCATGATTGGCTAACCCTTTTGATGCTAATAAAATACTACAGTCATTAAAACCCTTTGGAATACTGGCAAAGTCCTTAAAACCAAGATTTCACATAGGTGCCCGGTTTTTTTGCAAAAGAGTTTTATTAAATATTTTTGTTTACTTAATTTTGATAATACTACACGAGTGTTACTAGGTATAATTGCTTATTTACCTAATCTGATTTCGTTAAAGTTTGATTAGTATTTAAGCATAAAAAAATGGCTGAATTTATAATTTTTTATATAAAGTCTAATATTTAATTGATTATGACGTTACGTTGTTACACACAATTATATTATTTCAACTTTGCAATTATTAATCTTTGATTGTGATATGTTTATTTCGTATGCATAAGAATTTGAAACCAATATATTGTGTCATGTGCCATGAAGCTTTCAAAAACGATACTTAAATGTTTTGGGTATTTTTATAATATAATTATAATATATTTTTTCCTATACTTTCGCGAATACTGATTATTATTTAGATGTAATTGTGATCTCATTACTGAATAAGATGTGCAAAAGTTTGATTAAACTTGGTTTTTTATTTTACAATGTTTAATTAAAATTAAAGTCGTGGTGGCGTAGTAGAAATCGTGGTGGCCTAGTGGAAGTCGTGGTAGCCTAGTGGGTAAAGAACCAACCTCTCAAGTATGAGGACGTGGGTTCGATTCCAAATCAGGCAAGTACCAATTCAATTTTTCTAAGTTTGTGTGTACTTTCTAAGTATATCTTGACATAAATGACTGTGTTTCGGATGACACGTTAAACTGTCCCGGCTGTTACGGGTAGTCAGAAGCCAGAAAGTCTGACACCAGTCTAACCAAGGGGTATTGGGTTGCCTGGCAAACTGGGTTGAGGAGGTCAGATAGGCAGTCGTTCCTTGTAAAGCGCTGGTACTCAGCTGAATCCGGTTAGACTGGAAGCCGACCCCAATATAGTTGGGAAAAGGCTCGAGATGATGTTTAATTAAAATTAAACTATTTGTTAAGTTCCTACACAAAATATAATTAGACGTACTGATTGTCTATTCTTTTTTATAAATAAAGTGCTGATTTTCATAGAATAGTTTTTAACTTCTCAACTTTTTACCCGCAAGTGCTTATTTAAAAGGCAGTTAATTGCGAGCGAGATATCTTTAACTGCCTTCTAGTTAAGCAATAGGAAAAGCAGTATAAAAATATGTCTTACAATACCGAGCTTAAAAGTGGTTAAAATCCCATAACTGCTTTCTAAGTAAGCAAAGTTAGTCTTCCCAGTATTAGTTACTAGACTATAAGTCTGTTAAAATCCTTTAACTGCTTTATAACTAAGTATATGTTGATAACTTTTACTATAAGGACAAGACGTGGCAGCTACAAGAAATTGCTTTACTATAAAGCAGTTAAGGTATGGTTAGCGGCCTTATAGTGCAGTATATTATGTAAAAATGAAAAAAATTGCTTAGCTAAAAGTTAGAAAATGAATTTAAATAAAATGTGATTAATATAAATGAATGAAATATATCACATATTGTGCAAAAAGACTATGCCTACGTATATAACTTGCAACCTTGTTCCTAGGTAGCATACTTTTCAAGAGACATCAATTCCCACTTATTTTTGCGTTATCTCGAAAACTACTTTTTGCACTTAGCTGCTTTTTAGTTAGTGGACGGCAGAAATATAGGTAGGTATACTCATTTTATAAGGCGGAAAAATATTTATATTGCTCATTCACGTCTAATTTATATGAGGCTTATAAAATATACAAAATATATGAAACAATTTAGCTCTTCCACTTAATAATGCCAAACAACTCATTTTAAATTATTTATGAATATTTCCAGAATTATTTAAGGCATTCATATTTCTTAGCGAAACATTCCGATGTAGTATCAAGGTCGGCCAATTTATTTGTCAATATTATGGCATGATTCCAACAATCCCATTTATTTAGTTGAATAAATCCTGTAGTAACATCGATATATATGTACTACGTACTAGATAGAACGTTCCGAACAAAAAGCTTGCCACACTGAAGTGCACTGCAGACTTTGCATTGCCCAAAATGGCAAATCAGAGCGATTTTGACACCTGCGTCAGACGGATGTCTATGAAACGACAATTATAAAATAGAAAATACATATCAAGGTATAAACTTACACATATAAACTATTCGAGAGTCAAGTTAGTAAAATTACACGCTGTTCATGCTATTACAACGCTTGTATATCATACTTGTCATTTATAATTCAATTTTACAAATATGCATTACATTGTTCCCGCCCGCCATCTTAAATTATGGATTAAGAAAATCGTGCAGAAACAGATGTGCCATAAAACTGGCAGTAGGTAAAATATCAATGAAAACAGACTTCACTTTGTCATGGTATGTTCTTACTTTCAAGAAAAAATAATATGACCTCGTATGTATTTCGCTACTGTAAAAACACTACAACATATATCAGCGCGTTTAAATTCGCGAAAATTTGTGAAAGCCCTCTTAAGAAAAAAAAACATCGTAATTAATATTAAAAAACCCTAAAAATAAGTTCCTGGTTTTAATACATTACATGATTTTGCATTCACTTAGATATAAATAAACTTTTTGATATATTACATGATTTTGAATTCACTTAGATATAAACTTTTTGAGTAATGAAAAATGTAGGCAAAATACGAGCGAACATATTATGTCACTTCTGCAATTAACATCAATGAGGATGACTAGATGTCACAATACGTCAACAAGATGTCAAAAGACGACATAAGCGGGTAAATTATTTGTATGGATGTTCTTGTCTATCGCTAGAATATATGTCAATGTGTAGTAACGACCCTCTAGTATTTACTATGAGTTATTAAGTACTACGATACATCATTTTAGATTTTCTTACTAGATAAATTATGAGGGAAATGCGTGAAATGATTTTATTAGTCTGATAAAGGCAGAACCAGTGTATGCTTTATTATATGCCTACCTGCTTTTTATTTTATTTATTTTTAGCTTTAAACGAAAAAAAAAAACTCAAAAAACTCAAAACTCAAAATCGTTTATTCAAATTAGGCTGATAAATCAGCACTTTTCGAACGTCAAAAACAAAAGACAGCCCCCAAAACGCCCGCCCTTCACCACTTCCTATGTGTTTTTGCTGGGAAGAAGAAGTGGCGCAACAAACTCCCCAGCAACACATGTCTGTCTGTAAGGTTTGAAGAACCAGAATGTATACAAAACAAGTCAAATTTATATAAAAAAAAACAATTTATATTAATTTAACTGTATTTGATAAGTAACTAAAATTAAAATATGTTAATTTTCATTTAATAATAATGTTTCGAAGTAACATAACATGTCATACCAAACTATATTATACTTGGTGTTGCGTCGCTTCTCATAGCGACTGCGTACAATTCAAAGCTTTATGTTTTAAGATGAGTACATGCGTATATGTAGATTCATGTCGTATCTTCTTCAACGTATCTTGAATAGAAATGACGTTCCATTACACGGCTTCAGAAAGACATCAATACATGTATTGAAGTTTATAGAGCCTCTCTTGTAGGTATATTTTAAAATATTATTACTGAACTGTAAGTTTAACTTAGGGCTTCCTTTCTATTCTTTTAATCCGTAACGAATCTTACAAATCTCATAAAAATGGGAAATTGAAAAATACCGTATATTTCCCGGCCCGTTTTATAAAATTATTATTTCGGAATCTATTCCTAAGTCCGTTATAATAAGCAGTACATTATAAATTGCCGTCGATCGGGTCTTGCCCCGCCGCCTCCGAGCAGATGAGCCTTCTCTCGCATTTTTATATTATTTTTAAACAACGCAGGCACCCTGGACCGACGTCTGAAGCTTATAAATATAACGCCGTATAAATAAGGTAGTGGTTTTTCAGTCTATTTTTTTAACCTTTACAGAATCTATAAATTAGATCAGCTTGTTAACACAGGCGTAGATTTATGTAGGGCTGAAGTTTATATAGGCATATCGATTGTTTATTTAAGTTTAAACACATAAGCAATTATAAATAAGTAGCTTGGTCTGATATACAATGTGAAGCCTAAGCATAAACAGCTAAACAAACTGTAGCTAAATACCCGTCACATTACTACCATTATTTTAAATCGAAAGTTTAATTTGCCACCAGTTTCTTATACTTTTTTAAAGAACTTTTAAAACTAGATACATTAATATTGAGTAAGCTTGAAATATGTTTTTACAAGAAAAAAAACCGTAACTACTTCTACAATTACATGATCTCAATGTTCATTTGTAGCAGATGTATTTTACCGTTTACTTCAATTCCTTTGATTTCAATTCACAATCCTGAAGGCCACGATTAAGTTACAACTTCATGTAGAAAGTTTACTAATCTCGTAATAATTTAGCAAGACATCACGTGATCCACCACCTGACGAAGGTAATATAAAGGAAAATGAAAGTAACATGTACTTGAGTGGCTTTTAATATTTTACAAGCAATAAACGATGGTGTACGTGGAGTAAAGGATTAGTGGTTTTGCTACACGGTGAGCAAACCTATAGCGTAGCTACAATATTGTTGCTAGGAAAATAATTTTTAGAATAATAATGTAAAATCGTTGAGCAGAGATAAATTACAAAACAACTAAAAAAATATCCGTGCAATCTATAGGTAATCATTGATCAATTAACATGACTTTTGATGCCATTTAATTTATTGATATTATTTCTCCGAGTAGCATTATTTAAAAAATAATCCAATTCAAAATAATTAGTTTTCAAAGAAACCTTATAAACAACAATAGCCCCGGAAGAAATTCATATTACTGATTTGATAATGTGACGTTCGTGCTTGCGTATAATTTAGTCAAATTGCCAGCCGACTAAATAAAAAACTTTCACAAAAACAACGCCAAAGAAAACCAATCATGAAATTGATAAAGCTAAGTTTTTTTTTTGGCAAAATGATTCCGTATAATCGGATTATCTTATTGATACGAAGCCAATATACGATATTTTTAATCCAACGTGCGACCAAAATTCTCGTTCAAAAGCTCTCGAGTTTTTAAAAGGATTAGAGTACCCGCACAATGCAGACTGCTCTAAACAGTAACCGACAGTTGGCCCAATACTTGGAAAAACATATTTTTTAAGAACATCCTGCATTCAATCAAAGTTATTAGTGTTGATACCAACCAAATACCTGATCGTTGTAGTGGGTGTACTACCATTCATTTATATACTGATTTATGAGACGAACAAACTGAGGGCCGACTAAAAGTTTGTAGTGTAAGTATGTCCTCTTAACAAGACACACACAAATATTTTACGCATAGCTTTTGATGGAGTGTTGGCTTTAACCCGTGTGGTATCGTTTAGGCACAGTTTACGCATTTTATAGCAATCTTTTGGGAGTTAAATCCTCTATTTGTAGCAGTATTACATTTTCGTTATTTATTCCCCCGAGATTACTGAATACAAGCAGTTTAATGGATGTTTCATAAAGTACTTTTGTTATTTGCTTTACTTTACGGATAAAGTTGAGGTAGTATTTTTCTTTCATACAAAATATATGTGATGGATTATTTTTTGGTAGCTTTGGCATAGTTATTTTTTTACCATTATATAATTTAGTACACTACAGTCAGGTAATTATTGTGGCTACTCACAGTTCGTCTTTTGTTCACAATTATTTTGGGTCTTACCTTCATTTTCTTAAATAAAATATTTATAAACGCATTATCATACAAAAGAAGCTTGATAAAATAGAGGTATATAATATTAATAGGTATGTTGACAGCCAAGTATTTGTTTCAAACAACAAACTATAAAGAAACAATTTATAAGCCCTTCTGATCTATGTCAAAGCAAAATTAATAAAATATTTTCTTTTAACCAGTGTTGAGACCTAAGATATAAATTGCTGTAAAAAGTTATTGTTATTTTGATACCCAATAACATTATTAAATTTGTTCTAAGATTGATGTCTCTTTTTTATTTCAGACTCGGGTTACTGAACCTGCAGGCTGCCTTTCGGGTGCTGGAAAAAGTTCTATCGTGATAAGCCGAAATTCGTTTATACATACGCGCATAATTTATGAACTTAATGTATTAAGTATTTTGATGTTAGTAGGTACACGGTTCATGAAATAGAGTAATGAAATTTTTCTTTGCGTAGACTGGACGGTTAGCTAACTTGTTCATTTAATTTTATATTGAAATTTTCCAGCATATCCTAAATGCATAAGCATTTAATCTTCCTGACAAATATTAAAGAGGACCAATATACCTGGGCACTTTGAAGTTAGACTTCTACTCAAATCATGTACTTATCCATCTTCAAAGGAATCCACTAATTGTTTGTAGTTATAGAAAAGTGGTCAAAACAATTTCAACTTCTTGTGAAACAATACATGTAAATGTCAAACATGCTATTTAAACAGAGCAAAACAAACATTTGTAATGAGTATGTTTTATTGAATCGTTCAAACAACACAGATTTCTGAGAATGAAATAGTTATGTAGATATTAGAGCAATATCTTTAATGTTGTGACCTAATTATTATTGAAATAAAGTTTTCCCGAACAACATACACATAAAAAATACTATGATTTTCATGATTTTAACACTGCATAGTGGGTACCTATATAGGTAATTTATGAAATAACTTAAGTACCTAAGTGCGTCCTCAACAATACTACAAGAAATTATAAAAATATTTTGTTTGATCCAATATGTAAACTAACGAACGAAGTACGGGTTTTTTTTATCAAAAATAATATGTATAATAAAAGTTGAAAACCTATTGCAACGAACAAAGTCGACATGGTATTCTATCGAAATTCTATGTAACTGCCAATAACAACGATTCGGTTTCCGACTAAAATATCAGAACGGGATTATCAGTTCAGCGAAAATCAAACACAAAAGCTTTTTCAAGTGGGACTCTATTGAAATGTATCTGTATATTTGTTTCCATTGCTATCGAGTGAAAATTCATTTAGGTTGATACAAATATACACCTTCATCTATGTAACTAGATACAGGTATGTTTTAGGTATAAACAGCTTAATCAAGTGAACTATAAAGTTCCTACTCCCCACCTAATCATACTTCGTGTTCAGGGACGATAAACACAGTGATCAGAAAATGATGTAATGAAGGCGATTTAGAAAATTGGCTCGTGTTCATATTTATTCAATAACTCATAAAACAGTAATGACACGGTTTTCAACATAAAATAACAAGCAGTCGTTAGTCACATTCAGTATTTCAATCTCGAACATTCCAATTGCAACGGATTTCAATTCAATGCTGATGACGTTAATATTCCTCGCACACGTGACGTGAGTTTGTCGAATGACAGGTTTCTGTAGGTAGCTCGCTCTCGATATAACATTATCTCGATACTTATATCGAGCGAAGCCGAAATTGCGAATAAACTTTATCGAATAACTGCCACTTCTCGATACTCGATATTCTGAAACCTTTATTCAGATTTTGTTAAGCAAACTGGTAAAAATGTAGGTAGATAGCATTATAATATTTTTGTCTTTTATTTTTATGTGGAGAATGGGAGCACTTGTCGATTGATTTTTAGATATAAAAGAAGAAATACAAAGGTAAGAAATATTTCAATAAAGTGAATGTTTAAAAGGAAGATCTGAGTCGTATGCATGCTAATGAGACTGGAACAGTTTCTTTGAGCAAAGCGAGAACTGAATCAGGGAACAATTTTCATCAAGGATGATGGGAAATGCTCAAACGGATTTGCGATAGCCTTATTCTATTTTGTCTACAAAGTCTGATTAAAGACCGCTTTGCAACTAAATGGCTTATTTCAGTGTAGTTCTCGAACAAGGTGCTTATTTGTTTCATTTATTTATCACAAGCTTTCCGCCCGCGGTTTCACCCGCGTCTCGAGATAGCTGCTTCCCGTAGCCGGATGGTGACAAAAACTATGTCCTTCTCCTGGCTCTAAACTACCTCCCTGCCAATTTTTTTTTTGTTATCATTAGTTTGTAAGAGACTGTTTGTTTCCTAAATAAATAAATAAAAAAAAAAATCGGTTCAGCCGTTCTTGAGTTATATATAAGTGGAGTAACTAACACGACTTTCTTTTATATATATAAGATGTAATTCGAAGCTTTTACAAGTTGACTTAGGGCTTATTTTCCAAAGTCACATAATACTTTTTAAGTCACACGTAAAGTAGAACTTCTCACTTCGGATTCCTATTTACATAACAAGAGTATCTAAGCTGATTCAACTTAGTAAGTAGTAAGTTTTAGTATTCAGTAAAGGTAAATCCCTTACAAACCGACCTAACGAAAGTTAGGGAAATACTTAAGGATTCACTTAAAATAAGTGGACCCTTAAAACAACCGTTTTCTACTCCATTAAGCGACCGGTTAATGTAGTAGAAAGGAATTCGAAATAGTTTACTATTAAATTAAATATGGTGCGGCGACACATTGGTAGTGCTTAAAAACATTATAGTCTTAATAAAAAAAAAAACATGAAAGTTTTTGAAATCATTAAGTTAATAAAGGATAAAATTATTGCTTACTTTTTTGCCTTTTAAATATTAAGCCAGAGGTATAAACTACCAAGTTTGAACAAATCTTTCCGATTCCAAAATCGAATCGACATTCCGATAAGTATGCCAATGACGAGAGAGAGAGAGTCATATGCTTCATACGATTCGTTCACACTCGTTAGAGCAAATTGTTCGCCTGCTCGTTATAACTCGAGTGCCTTATTACATGATTGTAGCTATCGATTTGAATCGACTAGCTTTATCAAAGAAAAATGTTCTCGGAATATGTGTAATGGCATGTTTTTCCGATTACCTAGTGTGGGTGATGCGCTAATCGATTCAGAATCAGATTTTATGGCTGCATGAGTGTATTTTATGGTGTGAATTACGAGATAAAATTGTAATATGTTTTTAATGATTTTATGATTGGTTGGGTGAATGGCCACGCAGATTTTTGTTATTTTGGATTATTAGTGTTGATTTTGGAAAATCTTCTTTTTAGAGATCTCGATGCTCAAACAAATAAAATTAGGCCTTAAAAATATGTCACTGTGCATGTATTAAGAAAAAAGTTTTCGATGGATTAGCTAAAGATTTTTAAGTTGAGTAACATCTGCTGTTAATGATTCTTGTTAAAAACAAAGTTAGACCTTTTTTCTACAAAAAATGCAGTTTTTAATCTAAGCAGAGAATTTTCAATTAGTCTTATCTTATTGCAGAAAGATTGTCAAAAAACATGTTAATTCAAAGTAACGAAATTAAACTTTCAAACAAAAAAAAACCTTACGGAGCGTTTTTCCAAGAAATTGTTAATTGCCACTTGCCGGGGTAAGTTTTTAACGTTGTTATTTAATAACCTGCTCGCTCTTAGACGAAGCTTATTTAAAGTGACTGCTTATACTTTAACTACTTTATTACCTAACTTTAAGTGAATAGCTTGTACCTAGTTATTTGGGTAAATTTATACCTTTTTTTTTTTAACGACGTCAAAAATCATCAAATGACCCCTCCCGCTGTGGGTTAGCAGCGGTGAGGGAGTGTCAGACTCTTACTGACTAAAAACCGTCTTGTCCGTCATAGGCCTTTTATGTACCAGGGCCGCGGTATCTCTTTCGAACAACCCGCAGGGTAAATTTATACCTTGATCTACATCGTCGCATGGGAATGCGTGGAATTAGGAAATTAGTTACATATAGCTATGCAAAGCTACATAATTTTGTGATTGGTTATTTCAAGTTTAGCACCTTTACGATTTACGGGAAGAAAATTAATTATTAATGATATAACAGTCGACTTTATAAATAAACTTTGACATTAATTATAATAAGTAGGTACTTAATTAGAAATGGTACAAAAAGAGTTTACCTCATATTACATCAATGGGCGACTGTTTTACGGAATCAACATCTATTATTGGAAAGAATCTCTATTAATATTGACAAGCGTACGGACTTTCCGAAACATATTAATTGATTTACAAACCTCGTGTAGAGCACCAAGGAGTGTGATTCTATTATGTATCGTTATATTGAGAAAAATATTTAGGTACGTACCTATGACTGTAGATAGAGGTACAAAATCAAGTGATGCCTGTATTTTGCAACATGCATTTTCTTTTCCTACACAACACGTCCCAGCCATTCGCATCACACAACAAATAATAACTACCACATAAAGAAACTATAAGCATTGAAGCAACATTCATTTAGTCAAGAAAGCACTATTCAGCTATCAACAGTGGGGTGTAAACTAGGCCAGACCCTACACTACGCGGCTATCTCGGCCTTATCTAGCGTCGCGGCGATTATGACGTTAACAATACTCTTTTGTTCTCTATCTGTTACTAGGTAGTGGGAATGTATAATGGGAGTAAGAGTTCATGTAATGTTATGATCATTCGTCACTTTAGGGTGCTTCTTTTCAGAAAGGTTCTAAATGTGGTCTTGTGTAAGAGTAAGTTTTCTAGCTAGAAATATTTTCGTTATAAAATCTTTGGGACTGGGATTGAAGAATAATGAAAGAATAATCTTTATATACGCAATAACCTTTAGATATTTTAAATATTTTTTTTTGGTAATGTCATTATGAATATCGATTTACCGTGTTGACACTGTTTATTTTAAGATTTTCCACTTACATAAAACAGTATCACTACGGAAACATTTGACACAATCCAATATTACTGCTGTAAGTAAGTATATTATGTGTGTACTGTGTATGCTGACGTCATAAACAAAAGCTAATCAATAAATTTCATAATCAGTAACACTGTTGCCTACTACGTAGTACAAATTCCAAACTCATCTATTACTGGCCAAACATATACATACATGCTAAAAATGTGTTAATCTTCTCAGAATAAGATATATCGAAAAGAAAAATAAAGTAATCCCAAGAAGGTAATACGTCAAGTGAAGATACAGTGGGGAGGTGATGAGTCAACCATCTGTCTTTATTTGCGGACAATTGCCAACCACGCTTTGTTACAAATGTGTTCTATACGACCTTGTGTTCATGACACCTCGAATTCGATTTCAGAAAAGGGAATTATATAGGTAAGTAATACTTCAATTATCAGTTATGTTTTTTGTGACAATTCGGAATAAAAGTGAGTAATTATTTTGTAGCAAGACTATACCTGCATGGTATGGAAGGCTATCAATCTTTGTATGGTAACATAACACAGACTTTTGATCTGTTCTGAAAAAGAAAAACCTATTTAGCCTTTACAGGCTTTATAAGTCTGATTTTTTTGTAGTCACTTTGGGACTCCACATATGTATGTAGCCTCTCTGTTCATTCCTATACCTACATGAGCAATGGTATTGATTGAATTAAATTACATACACGCAATATAGAATACGAAAGTATGTTTGCTTTATATATTCATTAGAACTAATGAATAATGGATTGGACGCAGATGTGTGTTCGATCGGAGCTTTTGCGATTAATCTATGTATTCCATTCAATATTTCATTTCAGATAACAATGTATAAATATTATTTAATGTATTCTTTAAGCAATTTGAAAACATCACAGGGATTTATTTCAATTCGGCTTAAATCTATACTAATATTATAAAGCTGAAGAGTTTGTTTGTTTGAACGCGCTAATCTCAGGAACTACTGGTCCGATTTGAAAATTTCTTTCAGTGTTAGATAGCCCATTTATCGAGGAAGGCTATAGGCTACTTTTTATCCCGGTACGGGAAGTAGTTCCCACGGGATGCGGGTGAAACCGCTGGCAGAAGCTAGTTATGAATAAAATTCACCTTAAACAATTGTAAATAGCTGACTATAAATTGCTCAAAACAACTTATTTAAACGCTGTCAATTATATCCAGTATCAACACAAGAAATTCAAACGCAAATAGCGTGCTTTGCAGAACAAAGCCAAATACATTACCAAGTCCAATATTTGCAGCTAAATTGACCGTACAATATTACCTTAAACAGTTCTCAAAGCGAACTTAGTGCATAATGAAGTGCAAACCGCTGCAGTTAACACGATACTCGAGGAACGCCAGTGTGAACCGAGGCTAAACCGCACGCGGTCTTAATTGTCATTCAACAGGGAACCAAGCGTTTGTTTAGCCGATCAGCTGTGAAACGTAGGTCAAGACGGGACAGCGTACATAGAATATTAGTCCATCAAATGGTGTTACTGGTGTATGGTTGACATTGTACGAGACGATTTGAATTTTAGCAAATAATTAAGCTAATAGTGTTTCAGTAGGTATGTGAAATTGTGTTTTATAAACAAGAATGTTGCATCACCAACTCTACTGACAAATCATTTGGTACTTAGACAGAAACGAGATGAATACACATTGCACAGCCGCTTGTTAATCTTGTGGATTCTGTATACCAGTTCTTAAGTTACAGTTACCAGTACTTACATTTCTAACCAATTTTTAAACAATGTACATAGAAATTAAACACTCATCAAAACCGTCCAATCACTCACCTTTGAACGTCTGAACTGGAAACAGCTGGTGGAATTTAATCAAACTTCTTATCCGAACACAATGAACTCGATCCGACAAACTTTTAATTTAGTTAGCTGCTATCACAAAAAGACAGGTATCTGAAACAAGTAGAAAATCTTTTGTCTATATTTTACAGAATACAGAAATAAAGCAACAGAAATTTCTAACTCAATTTTTATTAAGACTAACTTTAGTAATTGAATTTTGAGGATAAAGGTAGGCTTAATTAAGTATAATGTCTTGATTCAATGGGTCGATAGTGAAGTGCTTAATAGAGATGTCAGTCATAGTATTGAATAGTCGATATATCCGCAAGGCTCGTCTCTACCTCTATTTATGGCATGTTCTATTATATGACAGGTTCGGTATGCTCGCTCGTTTGTGATTGGAGAAGGCTGTTCTGTCAGATTATTGTGATTACCATTATGGGGGCCTATTCATGATCGTACTCAGGATCTGACAGAGCCAATCTAGATCGATAAGAATCTCTTTCAAGAGACAAAGCACGTGTAAGTACCTATAAAACTTCTGAGCTGAATTGGTAAATGAATAAGTGATATAGAGGTATATAAATGATATGATATCGTACTCTTTAGGTCAATATTTATTAATTAAATATTCTATAGATCTAAAGGCCTTTTATTTTTTTTTCAATCTTTCAAATATTTTTTTCAACCAAAGATGGAACCGAATGATTTGTTAAGAAACAAAAACAAAACATAGAAGACCATTAGCAGAGACGATCTCTCCATACAATTTATCAAGCTTTCAAGTATTTAGCGCAGTAATTTGTTAGGTTTAAGTTATCAGTCTTGTGCACTCCATGTGCGCATAATGTTTACCAACCGAACTTTTTGTTCCAACCTCTATGCTGTTAAGAGTAATTAGGTAAATACTCTTTGTATTTAATTTTCTCTGAGTGTTCTTATTTCAAACTAGCTTCTGCCAGCGGTTTCACCCGCATCCCGTGGGAACTACTTCCCGTACCGGGATAAAAAGTAGCCTATAGCCTTCCTCGATAAATGGGCTATCTAACACTGAAAGAAATTTTCAAATCGGACCAGTAGTTCCTGAGATTAGCGCGTTCAAACAAACAAACTCTTCAGCTTTATAATATTAGTATAGATTATTTTTCGCGCCAAGCAAGAGATTGAGCACCCTCATTTTAAAAATACAATGGAGCAACCTTATCGCGGTTTGCGATTAGGTGAAGACAATTTGTAGCATATTTTATTTTAAGTATATTTAGAGGTAATTTCATTTTTAATGAAGTTAGGAAAAATATAGATATATCATTTGGGTAATTCCCCTAATAAAAGTGTTCTAAAACCTTTTTGTATCTGTTATTATATTGAAACAGCTTCCAAGTTGTCGGCTTTAAGGTAATTTAATAGTAAAGATTTTAATATAGGTAAAGAATTAAGATCTTCAATTAACTAAATGTTTGTAATATAATATTCAGAAGAACTATTTATCAACTGAATGTCAGGTTAGCATAGCAAAACCATAAAAGCTAATTATAATATTAGTCTAGGACAAATAGAATGAGCATGTTGACATAAATATATTTCATCAAAGCAGAATTCCTTTGTGAGACGGCGTCTAAACGACTCCCAGTGATTTATTGCATTTAGTAGAACTCAAATAACAAATACTCAAACTTCATGGAGATCTGAATTTTAAAGTCAGGTTATATAATGTATTTAAAATTATAGTTATATTATTGAAGGTTTAGCTAGTGCTTGAAATATTAGGTTCTGGTGTTTGTGCTCTTTGATCACGTAATGACGTATCCAAATTAATTTGAATCAACAATGCTAAAGATGGCCTCTGTGTATGTTTCACTCCTTTCTCTATGGCTCCTCTTTTTATGAGGTCTTTTTGATATCGAAGTTTAAATGTCACAAAACCTAAAACCACAGTTTTGACGGCCTCGTCTTGCACGTAAGTCATAATTACGAACCAAAGATTGAATTAAAATAAAGCTAGCTAGCAGATTTACATGCACTTCGCACGAATTACACATGCCTGTTCTATTTCCACCGCCACCATAGACATTCCTGTCTAATATATTAAAATAGACGTATTACAAATACTCACGGCGCATAAATCAATTTATTGTTGAAATAACAACGAGCTGCGCAAACGCACCATTAAGACCGCTGATGAATTGGAAGTTATGTTAAGATTTTCACACCGTAGTCAATAATTTAGAAGTAAATTAGTTAGTGTATATGAGAATTGATACAGTGTCATAATTGAGTCACAGAAGTACCTACTTATATTAATAAAATTGTATTAAGTAAATGTGTATTGATTTATTGATTCGATTAATTTCTTTCTACTCAGTATTAAGTTAGGTAGGTACCTAAGTAAACCATAATTCATTACCTTATTTACATACACTTATTTAGGTGGGTAGTTAGTCCAGCTTTTACTATATTACCAAGTAGGCGAAGTAGACTGAACGTCTTCCAGCATAAGTATCCATATAACAATCCACAACAAGCTGGCTTATTGTGTTATGTACAAAAAAAACATTTTTCTTATAAAAAAGAAATAAAATAAAAATCACCCGTTACGACGTCACGGGCCTTTCAGTTACAAAGTGCGACACTAATGCAAGCGCTGTTATCGGCGACCGTCACGCGATGGCGTGGTAGGTCACAAGATCACGATACACTCGTTAATGATGAATGGTGATTGCTGCTAGTTAGCTTAGATTGGGTAACTGGCTGTTACACGTTCTTGGAGGAGTGAGTTAGAACCTTGTCTAAGTAAGGCAGATGCAGACACTGTGACTGGTGTTACTGTGTAGGTGATTTTTAGACAGACTTTATATACCAATATGAACATAAAGTCATAGTTGGCGCTTATAATACTTCCTGGTAATCTAGATTACTATGCAGCATTTACAGCCCTATGCTCTGAGCCAATAGCTCGATAAATATTATATTAATACCATCAAATTCTGTATTTTATGTCTGTACACATTGTCAGTATCTTGAGTGCATTAGGAAATGAGCAACATCAATATATAAGTAGAAATAAGTACCTACGTCTGTCTGTCGTATAGGTAGGTACCTATTTTCGTCATTCGCCACTTTCGCTGTTCGCAGGTAGGCATTATATAAAGTCCCCAAAGACGAAAGCCTATTGCCTTTTATCAGGCACAATGCTTTCTAATCCTGGGCTTTCACCGATATTATTTCTTCGAGAAAATCTTATACGGTTTTTTTTCTTGTAGATATAACTGTAATATTAGGTAATCTAAGTACACCTTAATACGGTTGCTTACTTTTGGACTTTTGCTAGTTCAAACAGGCTTATAAAGCTTCATTGGCACGAAGTTAATTTTATAAATTGTTAGAACAAAATTAAAACCTGAGTAAAATAAGGTTGTCTGAAAGACATTGCTTTTATACCTCCCCACTCAGAGACATTTAATGGTTACTTAAGCCATTTCTTAGTGAAGGATTTGTATGACATTCCGTCACTAAGGAGTGACTTAACTAATCATTAAATGTCTATGAGTGGGGAGGATAGATGAGAACTTTAAAATGTCTAAAATACTTCGACATTTTTTACTGTTAAATGTAATTTTCTACTAAAGAAACTTGTAATAGTTTCCTAAACATGTTTCGTCAGTTAGATTTGCAGTTCAACCGTGACATAACATAAATAGGACAAACTATATAAAGAGCTCAAAGGCTTCAGAGGTAAACTGTTATTTATTTATATGTTCGGACGCCGAGAGAATATTAATTGAGTTTGAAAACATCTAAGGAACTCGGACTGTATGTAGCTTCATGGAAAATACCGATATTTCAACCCTTGATTTCAAAGAGACATAAATATGTAGGTACTTGTATACGACTGTAATGTGTGTAAATCTGTACTTGTATTGTTCAGTATAGAACGTACTGGTAAGTATATGAATCTCAGATGTTTCAAAACTGATTTTTACTAACTGATGTACATATGTTCTTCATTTGCATTCTCTACCGCGTCAGTCGATCTCAAAACAACGAACATAGTTTGAAAAACCATCTTAAAAATAATTTAAAGCGTCGACCATCAAACGAAACTTATCGAAGAAAAGCGCAACAATAAAGACCGTCTTTCAAACCAGTTTCCACTGACTTATCGACTATTACTGTAAGAGAACATACAAGAACATATTGGAGACTAAACAGTCGGCCGATAGTCAGCCCGATGGTAGGATTTTTTTAAAGAAAATTAGTTTTTAATCGGTCTGATACTGGCCAAATACCTAATCGTTGTCACGTGCTTACTACCAATCATCTTCATAGTGACATATGAGCCCAAACAAACTATCGGTCGACTAAAAGTGTTCCGTGTGATGATACTCAAATGCAACGTAGGTAGGTGCTTACCACATTAGAAGTAAACACAATACGACGGATTATTTACAATGACGTACATAAGCTTTTAGTTATCAACTTATGCATTAGCCAGTCCCCTTTTTAGTTATCAAATACGTATGTTTGTTGAGATTTATCATTCCATTCTCGTATCTCGGAGCGGGTAATAGATTTTCGAGCGAATCGCGAATCGTGTAATGCGGAGTTTCGAACGGAGAATAATGTATGGTCGGCAAAATGAGAGTGTAGTCAGTTGCCTTTAATGATATCTGCTGGTACAACTACCATACATTTTACAAAGATTGGATAATTTTACAATTGGTGTTAAGGAATTTTAACAGAACATTTGCAACACATTCCAGCTAGTTGTTGATTAAAATTATTACCTATTTTTATCTTGAATGAAATTTACAGGAAATGATGGTGAATTCAATTAAAGTATACTGTATAAACGCAACAATAATCGCACAAAATTACTTGTTGTTGTATTACGCTATTAAACTCTTCTGCGTCGTGTACAAAAGCATATGATAAAACGAATGTTTTCGATAAGTACACTAATGTTTGGATACGAAACAGGTGTTTTTGCTTCAAGAATAGGAACGTAATAGAGTAGTGATTTTATGTGTTAATGCACTTCTGATTGGGTAACCAGGTGTCTAGCGGGTATCGTCACGTGCCCACTTTTGTAGCTCCTTGTTTTAAATTAACTCATCATCATCATCAGCCTATCGCAGTCCACTGCTGGACATAGGCCTCTCCAAGTGCACGCCACTGAGATCGATTTTCGGCTTCTCGCATCCAGCTCCTGCCAGCCGTCTTGCGCAAGTCATCACTCCACCGTGCCTGAGGACGTCCTACACTACGTTTGCCGAGGCGTGGTCTCCACTCTAGAACTCGTTTACCCCAACGGTTATCGGTTCTTCGGCTAATATGGCCAGCCCACTGCCACTTCAGCTTGCTGATTCGGTGGGCTATGTCGATGACCTTGGTTCTCTGACGGATTACCTCATTTCTGATGCGATCCCTCAGAGAAATGCCGAGCATAGCCCTTTCCATAGCCCGCTGAGCGACTTTAAACTTGTGAACCAGCCGTACCGACAGTGTCCACGTTTCGGCTCCGTAAGTCATGACAGGTAGGACGCACTGATTGAAGACTTTTGTCTTTAGGCACTGTGGGATCGACGATGTTAGGACTCGACGTAGCTTCCCAAATGCAGCCCAACCCAACTGAATTCTCCTATTCACCTCGTCCTCAAAGTTGTTTCTACCTAACTGCAATGTCTGCCCGAGGTATACATATTTCCGAACAACTTCGAGAACGGCGCCGTGTATCGCAATCGGTTCCGGTAGAACATGTTCATTAAACATGACCTTGGTTTTGTCCAAGTTCATCCGTAGGCCGATGCGTAGAGAAGATTCAGCCAGGTCGTTCAGCATCTGTTGTAGGTCCTGCAGCGTTTCCGCCATGATGACGATATCGTCAGCAAATCGCAAGTGAGAGATGTGTTCGTTGAATTAACTATTCTTGTCTTAATTATCTGTCTGTGTGTGCTAATTTTAAAGTGGTAAAAAATAATTAACTTGTTTTTATTAAGTTTTCTTTTGTATGAAAAGTATTATAAAATCATAGTTTATTTCCGAAATGAGGAGCATCTCAATCAAACCGCTAATTATAATTTTATTTTTTTAATTGCATAACTATAAACAGCAACAAACACTGATCTGATATGTGTTTTATAAAGAAACTAGCTTCTGCCAGCGGTTTCACCCGCATCCCGTGGGAACTACTTCCCGTATCTAACACTGAAAGAAATTTTCAAATCGGACCAGTAGTTCCTGAGATTAGCGCGTTCAAACAAACAAACAAACAAACTCTTTACCTTTATAATATTAGTATAGATAACAAAACAACAACGAGCATTCTTCACCCATTTCAGCAGACATATTCACTCCACCTTACAAAATCGGTAACCAGGGCAACACAAGTGGAATTCCCAAGTTTCACTCGAAATAACCGTTTCAGGGAAAGCGAAAATCACAGCTTTAGTTAGAAACTCCGTGAGCCCAGCGGAACAATAGTTCTGTCAAGTAGTTTACCTCGCGCTAATACAATAAACTCTCATTACTTAGATGAACATTTGTTGCCATGGTAACTCGTTAAGTCCTATTAGCGCTGAGATTTGGTTAAATTCAGCTGTCTGAAATGTCGATCAAAAATGGCATGTTTAGTATGGCATTTTAGAAAAGACGTTCAAAATTAAGAGAAGAAAAATAGAGTTTAAAAGACGATTTGCGATAATATTTTAAGAAAACTTCTAACTGTGTCATAGCTCGTCTGATCAGTAATAAAAACTATTAAACTGTTAACGAGTTAAGATTCAGGCATTCGACGTGCAGTTTTACGCAGAGTCATTAGATCAAACATTATTTTGGCGTAAGTATGTACATAATAATTATTATTAAACCCTACGTTGTATTCATAATGTCTCAATTTCTATGGTAAGCCAAAACTCATTCTGTACAGGAAAAATACTCTTCGAATCTGCGGTAGTATGAGTGCAGCGTTTGTCGTGAAAGAATGCAGGAATCTTTATGAGGTAATGTAAGTGCTCACACGTCTGATGTCGGGATCCAATCTTAAGAAGACCTAGGTTAATATAGGCTGTACTTTCACAGGCTTCTTGGTAATTGAAGAATTTCTTCGAACCTTCGTTACAAAATAATTAATGATAGGGCTGGCTTCTTACGATTTGGAGTACTTAGGTATCAATAAAATATTTTCGTTGTTTGTGGTATGCTCATAATTAAAAAATAAAGCTAATTTAATATTCCAAAAGCAATATAACATGAATAACAATTTATAATTCAACATTTTATAATATTCCTTTTAAAATTTGAGTTCATTTTAAAAGTAGCAATATGTTTTCAATTTCATATTTCACAGTAAGTTGACAGTTGGCTGTTTCATAAGAGTTTGTGTTTAAAATTCATGTATGAACTGACCAAACTGTTGTCAACTTAGTATGTTGAAATGAAAATGGTTTTGTCAGAATATTATTTAAAGTTTCGCCATTTTGTGACATTTTGTTTAAATTATGTAAGGTTTATAGCCCATTGGAGTAAATTATCTTCTCGACTATCTTTATTGTTCACAGTTTCTTCATTGTGTAAAAACTTTAGGGTAAAGGCGGGATAGATGCCCCACTTTTTGAAATATGCTTCTAATTTAATAAATATTGGTGCTACATTAATAACACCTATGAATGTAACTAGTTTAATCCTTTATGCTTATTTGTGATTTGTCTTTTTGGACCTATATACTACACGTTTTGCAGATTTTAGCTTTTTGTAGAACTCAATTTTTGGGGATAGATGCCTACCCCTATGGATAGATGCCCCACCTTGAAAATACTAGCAAGGATAGATGCCTACGGTGCGGGATAGATGCCCTACTCTTATACATACTGTATAATTACATTATATTAATAATACTACTCTTTTACTTTAACTTATTTGAAATGAAAGTATTTTGAAGTTTTTTATATCTTTTTATATTTATTATCAGATTATTAAAATTAACACAATAAAATTCTAAAAGTATTTGTTCAACAAAAATAATGTATTTTAAATTTTAAACCCTTATTATAAAATATTAATTATTAAGTTTCAACATGCAAAATCATAAAAATCATTCTTTCTTAAAAACTAGAATAACACAATATACTTAGCGTCATAATATTTAACCGGACAGTGCTTTAAGTTTCCCACATCTCGAGCAAAAAATTCTGAAAATTGTACAGGTTTCATGTAACCAGTACTGACAAATCATACATTGAATCCAGTCGGATTTAGACTTTATTTGTTCATAGTTTTTAAAGCATTCTATGCAGTTATTTTTATTTGTATCTTTAGGCTCATCCCGTCCATCTCTTTTAGTCTTCTTTACCGGCAAACCTTTAGTTTTCTTTCCTTTAACTTTTTTCTTAGGTGAATTGTCTTCATCTTCACTGTTTAATCATTCGTAATCAATAAAAAGGGTAAATACCTATAGGTACATAAACACATGAAAAATATAAAAAACACAAAAATATATATTCAAAGCACTTATAATACATTCAGGGTATTCAGGGTATACGTGGTGTATGGAGGGATAGATGCCCCTAGGGGCACCTATACCGTAAAAAATCAGGGCATCTATCCTTTTTGACAGGGTTAGATGCAATATTATTTTTTCAAATAAATAAATACAATAGAGCAACTATTTACATCAAAATGTATACTTCATGAAACAATATACATACGTAATAAAAAAATAGACGGAATTAATATCTTCTTATAAAGTTATACAACAGCAAATATTCACCTTTAAAAATTTTACGCTTGCTTTAAGTTCGTCGAGGAGATGAATTCACACACGAGCGAAACGCGACCTCACCCCTCGACGGAGCGTGGCTAACTTAGGTGCGGGGTGCTTGCGGCTTCTAGTTAAATGGTTGTTTCTTAATCGCGAGCATGGGAAGTTAGGTTTTTTAAAAATGGGGCATCTATCCCACTGCGGCATCTATCCCGCCTTTACCCTACCTAAAAATAGACGAATCTCTTTGCAATCTATCAAATGTTTATTTCAATCGGTACAGTAGTTAAAATCATAATTCCGTTATTTATTTATATTAGTATAGGTATTACAAGAAAACTACAAGCAAGTAAATATTACGAGTGTTTGAAATATAAATTAAGTAGCATTGTGCCGTCAATTAGCAACCCAGCTTTTGCTGAAAAATCAATCATCTAATTAAGTAAACTAACGAACTAGCACAAACACGCCCAGTTATTTTTCACTCAAAATATTAATTTACGAACAAACAAACATATGTATATACTTAAATACTGAATATATTACGAACGAACAATATCAAATAATGTTTTTTATTCCGTAATATCTGGAAATGACAGAACAATATTGGAGTCGCGATTGCCGCTCGGGGCACCCCGATGTTTCTGTATTATAGACGTAGAATTTGTATTGATCGTAATTATTATTTTGTAATGTTAAAACGTTGAGTGTATTATGAACTTTAATAACATGCAACATGTATTTGTAATTACTTACATAACAATATTATTTATAGTTAGGTAGGTTTATGAAATAAAATGGCCAACATTTTTTACAAAATTAACTGCCAAATGGTAACAGGTACTAGAAACTGCAGTGTAGGAAAGCTCACGTATCTTAAGATAGCGAGAATTCACAAAAATCTTCCATTTACCATTAGAACACCCATTCCAAAAGGACCCCATATGATTTTACCAACGCAATTTACCATGACTTCACTTCCAACTAAATCTTTACAACAGTACGTAGATAAAAGAAACAAAAGCCACATAAAGATTTAGAAAACGTTTGTTTACAGTGTAAAATCGTCGGACTCGGCCAATAAACGCCACATTCTAGTTTATTTATTCTGAACGCGTATTTGAAAATATGCAACAATCTATACAATGGATCGTATCACTATCACTCCTACGCTAAACAGTGTTATCTACCAGAGCACTCTTAATTTGTCTTCGTTACCTCATTGAAATAAAACTTTCAATTTACTTCGTTAAATTTTCCAAGAAAATTATACCTATATTTTTTCCATAGTTAAAAATGTAATGATATCCAATATAGTGACGAACATGTTATGCCAAGGACTTATTAAATAATGTCATATCGAATCTAAATAATACCTACTGCCTCATCACCAGCCTTTATACCCATTGTCCCCCTATGGGGCACATGGCTATTCTCATGCAGAAAGAATGAGCGATAATCGCCACGTATGTTCAAGACGGATTGGTTACCAGTCCAGTTCCAGTTCTTCAGGATGGTTTCTTTCATATTTTCTTAGTCGTTGATGTCCAATATACTTAGAAATTACGGCACTTGGCGTACTTGGCACTTAATGCCTTGCGGCATTAAGTCCGCCAATGTACCAATTTTGTACATAAAGTATAAAGTATAACCAACCGCCCTCAAACACAGGCACCCCGTCCTCAAACACAGGCACCCCGTCCTCAAACACAGGCACCATGTTTGATGACACCACCTTCAGACTCGCCGTTTGCCTCCGACTAGGTGCTCCATGCTGCTCTCCTCATCGCTGCCACTGCGGGGAAGCTGTCAACAGCCTCGGTCACCACGGCCTGTCGTGCAGCCGGAGTGCCGGCCGCATACCACGACATGCCAACATAAACGACGTGATCCGTCGCGCTCTTGTTGCCGTCGGCGTGCCAGCCGTACTCGAACCAAATGGCTTGGCACGCGACGATGGCAAGAGACCAGACGGCATGTCGCTATTTCCGTGGAAGGTGGGTAGGACTTTAGTGTGGGACGCGACATGCGTCGACACTCTTGCGCCATCTCACCTTCCCGGAACTGCATGTTGTGCTGGCTCCGCCGCTGCACAAGCAGAGAACCTCAAGCGGCGCAAATATAGTAACCTTATAGGCAATTACATGTTTGAGCCGTTTGGGGTTGAAACTCTAGGGCCGTGGGGTCCGAGCGCCCACCTTCTTGCCAGGGATATTTCCCAGCGCCTGGTTGACACTTCCCGGGACCCAAAGGCTGGCTTTTATTTCGCACAGAGGTTAAGCATTGCCATCCAACGTGGCAATGCTGCCAGTCTTTTGGGTACATTACCCAGTGACAGCGATGAGGAGCAATTTTTTGATGCACTGTATTAGTGTTAAGTTGTATATATATATATTATAAGTTTATTTTATTTATTTTTTCAATTAATGTAAATATTTAGTCTATACATATAATAAATCTGTAGAAAAGTAATTTTTGTACATTGAAGAAATTGACAAAAAAAATAGCCGGCATGTTAAAGGATAACTAACAGAACCCGTTTCCATCATTTTTGACATTTTTGTCTGTTTGTCTGTTTATCTGTTTGTTTGTTCGGGATTCACGTAAAATCTACGAATTCAATGCAGACAATGCTTATATGCAAAAATTCTACGTAACTTGGGGTATTACTTAGTTTTTGTTTCATCGAAATCGATTCACTCTATCAAAAGATATGCCGTAAAATGAGGCTACTTTGCTCCATGAAGGTAAATATGCTCCAAATTTAAAAAAAGATTATTTCGATTAAATCTCTTAATATACGGAGATGTTTAAAAATTTTTGAACGCGTCCGATATATGTTTTATAAGATTGGCAACACTGAATAAGCACTTCCGGTTTTTGACATTTCTTTTCTTCGTTAGCAGCCATTAACAACAGACGAGCGATTCTTAAAAAAAAAAATAGTCTGCAAAATCCACCTTCATCGACGAATATACTCAGATATTTGAGGTAAGGAGAGTTTAATGTAAGTAGGTATGTAATTAGCTAACAATTTCAACTAATATTTAGAAAATATGTGCATTAATTTGGATTTCTAACCTCTTTTACTTTCTTGTGCCTACTTTGCGCCATGTTTGGGGATATTTTGCTCCTGGAGCAAAGTTACAATTGAAATTGCGTTTGAATACTTGCTAATAGTAACTGTCACATAGCTCATACTAAATTCAAATAGTTTTTTTTTTTTTATAGGAAAATGCCTCGGAATTATGTAAGGAAAATGCCTAAAAGAAATTATAAAAATTATTCACAAGAGGCTCTTCGAGATTGTCTAGCAGCAATAGAAAATAAAGAATTAACGCAAAGGAAGGCTAGTGAAATATATAGGATTCCACGAAGGACTATTATAAACCAAATTAGGCTCTTACGACGCAACGAAACACCAAGGCCGCCTGGAGCACCTACAACATTCACGGAGGAAGAAGAAAAAATTTTCGTATCGTGCATACAAAAATTGAGCGAGCATGGTTTTCCTCTTACAAGTTTCGATTTGCGTATTGTAATACAATCTTATCTGGACAAGATTGGGAGAAGAGTTCCCAAGTTTAAAAACAACTGCCCAGGCTTGGAATGGGTGTCGAGTTTTTTGAAAAGAAATGCTGAATTGTCACAGCGCCTCGCTGCTAATATAAAGCGCAGTAGAGCTGGCACTGATCGGGAAACTCTTTCAGATTATATTCAAAATTTAGCAGAGGTGTTAAAAGATGTTCCACCAGAAAATATTTGGAATTACGATGAGACGAATTTATGTGATGACCCTGGGCAAAAAAAGATTTTGACGAGAAGAGGCACCAAATACCCCGAAATTATAAGAGATACATCCAAAAGTTCTACATCGATCATGTTTGCTGGAAGTGCTGAAGGAGAATTACTTCCGCCATACGTCGTCTATAAATCTAAGCAGCTATGGAATACTTGGACAGAAAATGGGCCGAAAAATACTCGCTACAATTGTAGTCCTTCCGGATGGTTCGACATGAACATATTCAATGACTGGTTTTTCGCACTTGTACTGCCAAAGCTCAAAAAACAGGAAGGCCCTAAAGTCCTCATAGGCGACAATCTATCGTCACATATTTCGGTAGATGTTCTTAAAGCTTGCAAAGAAAATAACATACGGTTCGTGTGTCTTCCTCCGAACAGCACCCACTTGACGCAACCACTCGATGTCGCCTTCTTTCATCCAATGAAAGTTGCATGGCGGAAAATTCTAACGACATGGAAGCAGTGCGAACAAGGCATACGGGAAAAAACTGTTCAAAAGAGCAGTTTTCCAGTCTTACTTAAAAAACTTCTTGCGGATTTAGAAGAAAATAGAAAAGAAAACTTAAAATCCGGTTTCAGGAAATGTGGGATTTATCCGACCAATGCAAATGCCTTATTAGAGAGATTGCCTAAACCTGTTGATAAGACTGCGGCAGAAAATTCTTTTTTGGAAACACTTCAAGCCAAGAGAGTGGAATGGACTGGAGGCGTTAACCCGAAAAGACGACGAACGAAACTCAACATAGTTCCGGGAAGAAGTGTCACGGAGCTGATAGACAGTTCACTGGCGGACAAAGAAAACGAGGAGCCATGTCTTGAAATGGAAGCCCAGGCCTCGACTTCAGAACCTCGTCGTACAAGAATTCATAGCGACAGTACATATGCCGAGAGTGAAATATCTCTTCATGACTCTTCAAACGATGAAACAATGAATGATATGCTGGAGACAATGTCAGAAGAAGAGACAACCGTAGACAATGCCAGGGAAAGTTCTAAAACAAAAAAATTTAAACCACTCATAAAGGCCGAAGGAGAATATGTAGCTTTCACATACGAAGGGGAAGTCTTCCCAGGCATCATCACGAAAATCAATGATAAAGGACCGTACATATCCTCAATGAAAAGGTCTCTCAAATATTGGAAATGGCCAAAACCAAAGGATGAGATCCAATACACTTGGAATGAAGTTCTTGGATGTATATCTGCACCGAAGAAAATTGGTCGACGTGAATTTTATACTGTTCCTGATCTCGATCAAATTTGGGGGACCTAAGATCTCAATAATTATTAAAAATATGATTGTTCATCCTCATAAGTTTTTTTAGAAGGTATTTTTAGTTCTTTTTTTTCACGTTTCTAATGTCTAGCGTTAGAAATTCTTATTTTTATGTTATTTCTAAAAGTTTACATGTTTCTAGAGATTTATGTAGCCTTTGGTGGTTTTGATAGTTTATTAGACTTAAGAGAAAATGATTCTAAGACTGATTTATCTGAAAGTACAAATAAAAAATGTTCCTTATGTTGTTTATTTTGAGTTTTATTTCATTCAAACTACATCAGTATGACGAGAAAGACTCAAAAGTTGATGCATCGCTATTTATTTTTGGAGCAATTTAACAGCTGAGGCTGTTAACTTTGTCCCTGTTTCTTAAATGTGCCTGTTTTAGTACAAGTTAAATGTAGGAGCAATGTTTCCGAAAGGGTGGGTAACATTGCTCCACTTTTAAATAAAAAAAAATAAAATAAATAAATTAAATAATTATGTTTGTCATTTTAAATATTGGATCCAGAAGGATCAATGAGTCATGTAAAATTTTCTGAAAAGCCGTATCAAAGAGGTATTTTGCGTGAGTAACACATATTAAATTTTGGAGCAAAAACCGGAGCAAAGTAACCTCATTTTACGGTGATTAATTTTGTGAATTCAAGATGTAAAATATTACGACACGCAATCTGTTTGTCAAAACTGTACATTTGAATGTTGTACTTATATTAGTTGTTCGGCCTATTATTAATCTTTACACAGAAAATCACACCTTTATAAATAACTTCGGAAGAAAAAAAAATATGAAAATTTTGTTTAGCCAAGGTTAAAGTAGCTCCATCTGTGGTAAAAATACATCAAATTTGTCAAAAGAGCGAGGTGGTAAATGAAAATTAATTACCATACATTCTTTATAGAGGATTATTATTTCAACAGATGGAGTTGTGTATTTTCCGTAATTCACCATATTTTAACACGTAGTGTAATTTTTCGATAGACATTTCAATAGTGTTTGTCAGTTTGCCGTACCACATCAAAATCCAACTATAATTATTACCTTGATGAAAGGAAAATTAATAGTTCTCAGCCAAATTTAAAACGGTGCCATCTAAATTATTTTTTGAACATTAAGGGAAAAGCACCTATTTCCGTTAAGGTACCAGTACCCGTTAAAAGTCAGTTTTTTGCTTATTGCATTTTTCTAGCAACAATTAAGTAAAGTTTGCGTATGGCACTACCTTTTCAGTAATATTATGTACTATTATAAAGGCAATATTGTCCAATAAGTTTAATATCTTCGAAAATATACGGTGACAAAAGTTTGTTATGTGAAAAATTAAAGTTCAGACAGTGAACTCCGATACTACCACATCGCATTGATGAGCTAGCTATTCTGAGACGGATAACTTTAACGTAAGAGTGTTAATTTTTGCAAATATTTGAATATATTATTTTTCGATGTAACCTATAAATTGTGCTGAATCTAACTGAGAAATATTTTTTTTTGCCGTTCACATCTATTGGTACCAACAAACCCCTACTTGACCCAGTACCCGTTAAAATTGTAGTTTTTTTACCGGTTATTGGTACACGATGAACCCGGTAGTAGATTTTGTACCGAAACCCGTTATTGTGTACTTAATACCTTGAAATAGGTCTCATTTTCCTTTGGAACCGTCGAATATAATGCCGGATATTGGGACTTGCATTATAAGTTGCACGCAAAACTCGACATCGTCCTTATTGCCTTTTGTTAAGTTCTCTTTTCCTTCGATTCACTACAATTTTGTTTGTATGTGTAATTTCTGTCATATAAACTCTTGATTTAGTAATTTATCACCGTTTTTCCGACATTTGAGGCATTATTTTTAATTATACTGCCCTAACGGACCCTCAGAGCGAGAAATCCATGCCATACCTCACGTTTCTTCAGGTTTCAGGCGACAAAACATTGAAATCGAAAGTTGTCATTTTCTTTCACACTTGTAATTCTATAGTGAGTATCTTGTGTATCGGGTAAATATTATACATATATGTATACAAATTTCAGTATTATATTTTATTTATTAATTACCTATTTCACCAGTTGCAGTCACAAGAAATATTTTTAAAGTAAGTATTTATATGACAGCCTATTGAAGAACTACAGACCCATCACACTTCTAAGCCATGTTTATAAGCTTTTTCAAGGGTTACCACGAACCGTCTCGAACACTGGCTTGATGACTTCCAGCCTCCCGAACAAGGCGGTTTCCGAAGAGACTATAGTACCACATCCATACGCTGCGGCAAGTTATACAGAAGACCGAGGAGTATAACTTGCCATTATGCTTAGCGTTTGTGGACTATGAGAAAGCCTTCGATTCGGTGGAAACATGGGCGGTACTTGAGTCACTCCACTCCAACGATGCCATATTGACTATCGGTACATCGAGGTGTTGAAGTGTTTGTATTATAAAGCCACCATGTCAGTCTGAGTACAGGAGCATAGCACGAAGCCGATTCCATTGAGAAGAAGCGTAAGACAGGGGGACGTTATCTCCCCGAAACTGTTTACCGCCGCAATGGAAGACGCCTTCAAGCTCCTGGAATGGAAAGCCTTCGGTTTGCCGATGACATCGTAGTCATGGCAAAGTAGATGGAGGAACTCAGTATGATGCTCGATGGCCTCGACCGAGTTTCACAACGGGTGGGCCTGAATATGAACATGGACAAGACGAAAATTATGTCAAATGTCCATGTTGAGCCCACCCCAGTCTAAGTTGGTTACTCGAAGTTGTTGACTCATATATCTACCTAGGACAAGTAGTCCAATTAGGTTGGTCCAACTTCGAGAAAGAGGTCAACCGCCGAATCCAACTTCGCTGGGCAGCGTTCGGAAACTACGCAATATCTTTTCGTCCGACATACCTCAGTGCCTCAAGAGGAAAGTCTTCAATCAGTGTGTGTTACCAGTGATGACTTACGGCACCGAAACGTGGTCTCTCACTATCGGCCTCATCTCAAAGCTCAAAGTCGCTCAACGAGCTATGGAGAGGGCTATGTTCGGGGTTTCTCTACGTGATCGAATCCGAAATGAGGAGATCAGTAGACGAACTAAAGTCGCCGATATAGCCCACCGGATTAGCAAGTTGAAGTGGCAATGGGCAGGCCATATTGCTCGCAGAGTGGATGGCCGATGGGGTCGAAAAATGCTTGAGTGGAGACCACGGACTAGCAAGCGCAGCATAGGACGTCCACCAACAAGGTGGACAGACCTTATAAAAGTCGCCGGAAGACGCTGGATGCAGGTCGCCTCCAACAGGTATCTGTAGAGATCTAAGGGGGAGACCTATGTTCAGCAGTGGACGTCCTGTGGCTGAGATGATGATGATGATTTATATGACGCTTCTCCCGGGAGACCATGTCCGAGATCTGCGACATGGCCAGGCCCCGAGTCCTGCCAGGAAGCGCCCGACGCCACTGCGCTAGCGAGCTGGCGTCTCTTCGAGAGGCGTGCGTCGTTCACATCCGCCCTCCGGATGCGGAGGCCAGGGAAGCAGAGCTGTACGAGGGATATAGAGCTGTACGAGGGATGTAGAGCTGCGAACACCGCCCTCCAACTGGTCATCATCCAGGGCTAAGGAGTTGGCCAATCCGGAGTTGCTGGGTATTCTGGACAGAGATCCGTGGGGGCGCCCATACTAAATGGTGCGGGGCAAGCTCCACCCATGGGCCCCCCGCTGACTTAGAGTCTTCGGCCTTAGATGGTGGAGCAGGAGGTTAGCGCTCTGTTCCCATCGCGCGGGGAACACTGGACCACACACCCGAAGACGACGATATCCCCGAGGTGACTGGGGTGGACCTGAGAGTGGCGGTGCCAGGCTGAAAACCAAAAATATCGCCCCGGGGCCTGATGGCTTGCCTGGTCAGCGTATGTTTGGAGAGGGGCCAGTTGCCACTTAGTTGGAAGACAGGGAAATTGGTCTTCATTCGGAAACCGGGGCGCCCTGCGGACTCTCCGTCCGCATACCGGCCCATTGTGCTGCTCGACGAGATGGGCAAGCTATTTGACAGAGTCGTTGCAATCCGCCTCGTAAAACTTCTTGGGGGGACAGAGCCGAAACTTGCGGACCACCAACATGGTTTCCGCAGGGGGCTCTCAACGATGGACGCCGTCATGCACGTGAGCGCTATTACGACGGGGGACGCTGTTTCCCGGGAGGGGGGGGGGGGGATGGTCGTCTTGGTGGGATCCATGGATCGTTTCTGGGGCCGCTCTTGTGGAACATCGGCTACGACTGGGTGCATCAGTGACAAGCAGCGTCAGTGTAGTATGCTGACGACACGTTGGTACTGGCACAAAAGAGGTCGCACCAGGAGGCGGTCGACAAAATGTCGCGCGGGCTTGCGACAGCCATCGAAAGGATCCAGTTGCTGGGACTGGAGGTGGCCTTGCACAAGTCCGAGGCCATATGCTTTCATGGGTTTCGGGATGGGCCACCTTCCCCTTCACTTTCGTCACGGTGGAAGGGGTTCCCATCGGCATTCAGCGAGTGATGAAGTACCTGACGTCAGCAAACCCCAGCGGGGCCCAGCAGGGCCAAGGCCTGCCGGGGCTGATTGTTCGAAAGAGTTACCGCGGCCCTGGTACATAAAAGGCCTGCGAAGGAACACGATGGTATTTTGGTCAGTAAAAGTCACACTGACACTCCCTCGCCGCTGCTAATCCACAGTGGGATTTGCTATTGATAAGAATTTAGAAGTTTTTTTTTTTCAGGCAGTCATAACTGATAGGCAGAAGACCATATCTTCGTGGCCTTTACCACGGAGGCAGTGCGTCCATTTCAGCGACAACCAGGCGGTACGGTATCCCACGGTCGTCGTTAGATGATAAATTACGCGGCCGCTATTCTATAGACTGCTCCATTGTAACGGTTACATCTAAAGGTGAAACCAAAATTATTGTTTTCTTTAAATAGAAACAAATTCGTGATGTCAACTATTATAATTTTATTTATTTAATTACATAAAAAAAGTATTTTTCTTATAAGTTGTTTTCTTTGCCCTTCTTTATATATTTTACACAGAAACGCAAAAGTCGTATTTCTATGAACCTTATCGTAAGCCAGTAGAGTTCAAATTTGCGTTGAAAATTACCGGATTCTGGGACAATTTAACGATAACTAGTACAAATCTACCGGGTACTGGTACAACTAGCCCTTTTTTTTATTATTTTTCTATCTTTGTTAAAGAAAATTCAAAATAAAATTAAAAAAGCATATTACAATAAAACTAGCTTAAATTGTCTCTCTAGTCATGTAATTATTTTTTTTGTAAGACTTCTAGTGTTAGCATAGCATATCAGCAAAGTTGGTGAAGTTCAAAACTTAACGGTTACTGGGACGTTTACCTTATGTCAAAAATGATGACTTTAGTGGAACAATTAATTATCATTTAAAGTTACAGATGGAGTTCATATCAGGATTTTTTCATAAACATAGTTTAGTTTATCTTCCACTAATGTGGTGGCTTTAAAACAAATAACTTTGAGTGAGTAGTATTAAGTAGACCTTAATTATTTTGATGCAAAATATGTAAACTTAATCCTAGAAGAAAGGAAGATCTATCTCTCGCAAGCGCTGCTAAGCGTGAGGTAGGTAATGTAGGCTTTCTGCTAGTAACACTGCTCGTTAACTATCCTCCAACATGTTAAAACAATTTTGTATTTCAAGGGACTACAACGGTAACATAAGTAGCATTTTGTCGAACAAATTGTCAGTCATATGTTGAAGACCTTTGAATTGACCTTGTTCGTGTTATAAACTTTACTATGAGCAAGATAAATTACTTGGTTTTGTAGTAAAAGCTAAGTGTCTCACGTAAGCAGTGACAAATCGTGCAAAATGATATTTTTAAGTGTATTTTTATTTCGTTTCTCATCGTTGGTCTGAGAGGAAACTAGAAGCAAGTATGTGAATCTGTCCTGTCAAATTAATTGAACTTGAAAGTACATACGTAACGACAACAAATAACGTGGATCCGGTATTGGTTTTGAAAAGATACCTTACAAGAAAGATTGTTGCCAGTATAGTTATTTTTTATACATAGATTTATCTTAACACTTCTTTATTTTAGACTAGCTGCCCGCCCCGGCTTCGCCCGTGGTACTTACATGTATTACACACACAAACCTTCCTTAAGAATCACTCTATCTATTAAAAAAAACCGCATCAAAATCCGTTGCGTAGTTTTAAAGATCTAAGCATACATACGGACATACAGCGAAAGCGACTTTGTTTTATACTATGTATTGATGTATTGAAGACCTTAGCCTCATTTTTATCACAAATCCAGTAGGTTACTAGTTCGTTCATTAGCACACAAGCACAATGAACATAACATAATTGTATTCTACCATTACGCTCATTAAATCACGTGGCTATTTCAGTTTTGATGGAACCAATTACTAAAATGTATTAGGTCGTGTTACAGGTATTGCATAACGGGCACGATGGCCTAATTGACTAATTTAATCGGCCTAGGTATAGCTATTACGTTAATTCGGATAGCTAGGCTCCATTACTAATCGGCAATGATGAACTATATTTCTCATGCGGAAAGTTGATTATGACGGTTGTGTTATAGAGTTTTTGATAGTACCTAGCAAATAATGGTACTATTTGAGTTTTATGGTTTACAGGGTAACAAAGTAAGTACCTTATGAGAATCTGACCATTCGGATCACCATACTCTCTAGACCACCCTGTAAATAAACATTGATAAGTTGAACGTTTCGGAAAGATATACTTCATAACGTATGTAGCAGGTAGGTACCTGACAAACCTTTCGATCCGGTCAGCTCAGTCTACGCAAGTGTATGTGCGTAGCTGTTATTATAATAAAACAAACCATAAACATTTTCGCAAGTTAGGTTTTAGTAGTGGCTAAATTAATACTATAAGCACCAATAGGTAGGTACCAATTTCAGTCGAACGTTGAATGCATGAAAAAATGGAAAGTTGTAAAGGTGAGCTTCAAAGGTGCGATGCTTTATTGAAAATGTCTATAAGCAGTGATTAATTACAGCCTGAAAAGGCTCGATGAACTTTCCTATTTCAAAATCTCTTGTAAGTATTAATATAGGTGCCTAAAAAGGATCAAAAAGTTTCACTCTATAATACAAAATACTTTTTTTAAAATTTGCCTACCACCTACACATTTGTCTACTCCAAATTTTCACTAAAACGCCTATTCACGAAAACATTACATCCCACACAACTAATTCTCACTATAACATAAACTGTCATAAAACAGATAACACAACTTTCCAAATCATTAGTCATCGGAGCTATCGTGACGCGGCGTGACGTTGCCGTGGTGTTGCCGTGACGACTGCGTGGCGCTACCCAGTGGAGCGACTGAACAATGACAGGCGTATTGTCTCCGAGGGCTCGTTTGATGCTCACCCCGTTATGAGATTAACAGAAATCACACTGAAGTGGAAGGACGTCATGTCAACAGAATTGAATTTTGATTGGGATGTTGTATTCGCAATTTATATTGTTGTCCTCGATTTTGATGTAAAATGATTGTTTGTAACTGTTGTATTTTGGAATAGCTTTCACTTGTTTTTGGTGTTTTGTTTCGTTATTTGAGCTAGGGGATGGTTTGTTGGTGTTATGTTGTTGATAACGTCTTGGAAAACAAGATAATAACAAAAGCCTTCCTTGGCAGTAACATAATTTATATTATGTGATGAAACCGCATGATATTTCAAAGTGTGGTGTAATAATTTTATATCACACTTTAAAGTATTAAAAAAGTATTATATCACAGTTATAAAATAAGTAACTTTCAATAGGTTATTTAGTGATATATTCACCCACCCACCCACGCCATTTGAAAGAAAGATTATCCTCCCTCAAAATCATATTCGTCACTGTCCGAGCGGTTTTTCAATTTCGAATAACATATGATGAAAAACCTTTACAATATACAAGTAAGTAGGTATGTAGATGATATGAGAAGGTCAAGTTTTTTAACTTCTGCATATGAAATATATAAGGTGAAATGATTAACATCAATGTATTTATTTACCATCTAAATTTCACTCTGGTAAGTAATTGCGGGGCTGCCCAAGACCGGGATGATTTGCGCTCGTTGAGAGGCATACATTCAGCAACGGACGGCAATTGGCTGATATAATGATGATGAAGTTTGTAATCACGACTTGACATAGGCATTCATGTCGCTCAATCCTATTCGAGCTTTTACTGGTACCTAGTGGATCGAGTCAAATAATCTCGAATACTACAAAGCGTTAATACAGATGTAAGTACATAACGAGCACAAAAACACTATGTTCGTTGTACAGGCGTCGTCTGTTTTTTGCGTGAACGCGCCCACTCAACATCGCATTTGTCTTAACTCAAATTAATGGACGGAAAAACTGGGAACTACTGTTAACAGTTGTGAACTTCACACTTTCCCTCGTAAATACAAATGTACGTGAAAAATGAGAATTGAAATGCGAAATATATTGTGTTACTGTGTTTTTTTCAGCTTTGTCTAATTCATTTTCCTGAATTAATATTTTCATCTCGACTGCAGCCTTAGTTTCCTTTCTGTAATACGATTTTCTACTACACTATCAAACATATTTGTAGCTATTTTAAAGAGTCCTTTAATCTAATGAAATTCCGTAGCTTAAACTGTCAGTTCACTTTTCTTTGATATCAACATGTAACTACAACAAAAGCACTTCATATGAGCACCACTTGAAATTCTACTCAACCTGTTAGGGAAAAGGAGCGTAAAGATAAAAGATAACATTAAAAAAAAAACTGATAGCTTAGTACAGAGTGTGAATGTAGGGACAGCGTTACCAAAATATCGGCTTACTTACGCTCTATTTGGCTTGGGGTACCAATGTGATGTAGCTATGCCGGGATTAGAGGTGTACCTATTGGTCTATTTAGTGATTTTTTTATCGATAGGTTTAGGATATATACGAGGTTTTTTATTACTATGTATATTATTTAATATAAACGCCACACATTAAAGTATAATTTGTCTACCTACTTCTTTCTACGATGCGCTGTAAGAAAATTGAGTACCTACCTATGTATTTTTTTTGCATTATACCGCTGTGTTTCATAAAATATAACTTTTTTTAGAAGGAAGATAAAAATAGAAAAATTATTTTGATGTTTTTGTAGACTGATTACGGGTATCGATATTATGAATATAAGGACAGAATAACACAGTTAACATAGTAAAAAAAAACACCGCTTTTATGAAGTTTCGCTCTACATAGCATTTCATATTCCAGTTATTTTGTGAAGGCTAACGAGAAAGTTAACGTTTTAAAAATTCCAATAACGCTGACGTGAAAAGTTAAACTATCGTTGGATTTTGTAAACTTCACCTTGGCGTTGGCTGGCTATTGTTTTAAGTTTTTCATTGGACCTGGAATACTTATTCATTACTTAATTATGTTTAAAATTATTTATTTATGTATAATTAAAATAATTTGCTAACAATAATTTAAATATTCGGTACTATTTAAGTATTCTCTACTTAGTTGCTTACCCTTCTAGAGTTACTTTATTACCATTTTAATTACTGATAGTTTTAGAAATTATACGGTAGGTACTAGAAACTTAATGACTTACTGAAGTTAGGTACTCAGAAACTTAATAACTTACATAAGTTTTAATCAAATAATAAAGATCTTTCGTGCAAAATAGTTATTAGGTATCTACAAATTAATGCATTATTACTTTTTCTATAAAAATATATTTTTCAATATTATTTAAGCCACACCAATTTTTCCACAAGAACAAACACATAACAATATCGAAATAAAACCTAGAAAATGCTAGAAAGTATAGCAACAATCAGTGCGCCCCGCGATCCGGCTTGCCATGCGACACGACTCCTTCACGCCTCGTTGGCTTCAGTATAACTTCCTTGCCCCCGACAACTTATCTGCTAGAGAGCATTTATTTTTATTCTGTTCGGTATGTTACTGTTCTATCTTAAATTGTTAGAAAATCAGGACTTGATTTTACAAAATGTTGAGTAATAGAATCAAATGTTTTGATGCCTAAGATTGTACTATAAGCCGATAGTCCGACGAAAATCCATTGAAAAAGAACCTGAAATTAGGTAATCAGAAACCGATCAAAAGAGTTTAAGTAACCCAGTCTGTGCTGGTTAAATTCGATATAACTAAAAATCTATTTCGAAAATATAAAAGTATCAGGATAGTTATTATAGCCTAAAATGTTCGTCCAAATCCTGCTTAGTATTCAATTATTTCGCCATAACAACTGTGGCCGTAGTACAAACACAAAAAATAAACGGCCATTTACCGATTTCAATAATCGAATTGAAACAAAGTACAATCGCAGGCAGTTCACTACTCGATAAAGACATTAGAAGCCGCGATTGCACAATTTATGATAAAAGTCACGTATTTGATACGGGAAAAAGACAGTAGTAAACAGCGGAATATAGATAGAGTAATTTGTATCAATTCCAGTTTTCGCAACACGTGTAGCTTTTACTAGCTAGCTTGTATTATTTAGCAAGAAAAGTATTTTTCCTCTATTTGTGTTGTAGTTTCTGTCCCTGGTAACTTATTTGTAAGGCTTTATTCATGTAAATGAAAAGACACCAAATCATTCATTTAATATTTTTTTGAGGATTTGTTATCTACATTTTATTTAATTAACTTCCAACCTTTTTTTTTTCTTCTAAAGTGGCTATACTTATGGATTTTGTATATTTTCTCTGGTCCACGTCCCTAAAGATTACTCAGCAGTGCCTATCGTAATTATTGTAATCCAAAAATCACAGTATAATCCTAAAAGAAAGTCGTTTCCCTTAATCGTTGGGGAATCCACAAGCCATATCAATTCAGATAATATGTTCCATTACGTTCCGTTATACGGGAACATGGCGACGGACATACGGAAACTACCCCATTAAGCGTCCCGCGGACACGAAACGTGAAACGGACCGCAAGAGGAAAATATTAATACATATTGTGTGCCGAATAAATCTATAAAATGTCTCGTGTCATTTTGCTAATGGTTTTATGATCTTTTCTCGTTTTTGTAAACAAAAGGAGGAATTTTGGCCATCTATTTAAATAAAAATGAAACCCGCTTTCCGTTGTTACGACATAACATGAAAACGGCTTGACCGATTTGGCTGAAAATTAGAGGGGAGGTAACTTAGACCCGGGAGAAGGTTCATCCGGCTACGGGACGCGGGTGAAAACGCGGGCGAAAGCTAGTGTATAATAAAAATAAAATTTAGTTATACAGAATAGAAAGTAAGGTGTTGACTTAGATTTATTTTTCTCGTATCCAAGCTGAATGGATTTGCAGATTTTTTTTTACACAAAGAAGTCAATAGAAAAAGGAAAGAAAATAAATGCCTACACTGTCTTTTGACAGTTGCGTGGTAGGATAAATAGTTAGAAACAAAATACGATAACAATTTATTGAATCACAAAAGCTTTATGTAAATTCAGATCACTTAATCTATTCCATTCAAAAAGTTTTATACGTACTGTTTATTTAAATTCAGATATTAAATTGTACTGCATTTCAGTATTGAAGGAGTAGGACAAAACACTTTGTTGGGAAAAATTTGCTTATTAACTCTGGTAAGCGTAATGATGTAGACTGTGACTTACATTTTAAAAGAAATACACGCCTACAAATGAATAAAATAAATGAAATATATGTCTATACTTGTATATACCCAAGAAAAAGTCCTCAGATAACAATAAAAACTTTAAGAAAACAAGAAGAATATAAATGAATCAATAAAGATTCCAATAACATACATAAGTCATATGATGTGTTTCTGATGCAGCATCGGAATGAAACTGCATTATATTGCATTTCAAGCTACAGGTGGAGCGAGTAGAATTTGAATTCTGATATTCATGAACGCTGAATGTTGATGTTCGAGGAATATATTGCATATTTTCAAATTTATTTGGATTTGCAAGCAAGACTAGCTAAGTTTATGATAGGATAGAAGTATTTCTCTTAGAATAATTTCGTTGTTTTGATCCCGATTTAGTAATTAGATACCTATGTACGTTTTATGATAATACTGAATATTAAAGTAGATATTTTATTTAGATACTTAAATAAAATATTAAAAAAAAACATTCTAAATTCAAAACTGATTACATTACCTACCATTCACAAGAAAAAAGAAAAATCTAATCCAAGTTCTCGTGACATCGGAACACGGAACCACGAGTGATTGCCAGTCAGAAAAATATTCACTTAGAAGCGCCCTCGGGAGCTCGGTCACAATAGATCATCGTCATGCTTGCTGGAACCTCATCTCTTCGCAACAAATCACGTAGAAATCGCCCAATCCTATCTCCGACGGGGATTTGGTCTTACAACTTTTTTATTGAATTTTTCGGGCCGCGATATTTTCCGCCTGAATAGAAGCCCGGTATAAGGTAATGGTGACCTTTTTACTTCTCCAATGTTCAGTAGCATGTGATATCTGGGACACATTCTTTTCCCATATATAATATTTACGTAATTGCTTCTGAATGAATGGTGAGGTATTCCAATTATTTTTAATAAAAATACCATTTTTATTTTTCTTTTCCACGATGTTTTAATTACGGTACGAATTCTGTGAATAGTGCCCGCTCTGTTACGTACATTTTCATTTATTCATATTTTTTTTGGTTTGAGGATTTAAAATATGAATATTCAATGCTGAGCAGTGCCGACCAAATAAAATGTTACAGCCTAAAATTTAATACCACTTTATGTCCTCTAAATTTTCTGTTACAGAGATAAGGGAATAAATAAGATTTCTATCAGCTTATTTAGAATTAGAATCTGGATTTGTGCTGAGCTCCTGAGGAAAATTCGTGAGATACATGTACCATGAAACGTAATACTTTACCAGGCGAGGCGGAAATCTCGGGACCGATCTACAGACTATCATATCGCGAATTAGAGTAACTTAAGAGCTATTAATTCTCATCCATTAAACTTTACAAAATTGCTTTTGTTTATCTTGTGTACTTTGATATTTGAACTTCAAGCTTTTAGAAGCATAAGTTTTACTCTGAATATTTGTTGCATGTTTTATCCTTGAAATGTTTTTACCCAACGTCACAAATTAAGCGAGCTGTATCCCAAACCTTTTTAGTCACTCAACATGTCCATAAAACACATACATCATTAATCAAATGCTCATTTAGTATGAGCAAGTAATGGATTACCATTCAAATATGCGTGTTTAGGAACGGATATTCAGATTGATAATTACCATTGTCATTTGCAATGAAAATAGAATTTCGGTGTTCTGAAATCAGTCAATTCGCATCGTCAGTATTATGGCGGCGAGCGAGCAGAGAGCATAATTTAGCTATTTTATGATTGGTAAACATCGGTACGTGTAACGATCGGCAGCTATCCGGAGCACGGCACTCGAAGCCGCAACTCTTGACCCGAAAACCTTTTCGTTTGTAGCAGAAAATAATTCAATAATATATATACATATATATACATCTGAAGCATTCTTGTCTGCCTGTGTAAGCAGCAATTGTTGCTGTCGATTTACTTGTACTTTTTCAAGGGTTCGCAAAAACTTCGCATTATTCGGACGCTTGATTTTCGATTTCGTTCGTAGGTTTTCAATTGTTTTTCCGTTTGGATCATTTTTTCTTTTTAGTAAAAGTAATAATATGGTTGGTATATACTTTAAAAGTATTTTTTTAAATAAATTGTAAGTATAAATCTAATGGAAAATTCAAGCTTATTAAATTAAAATTGCGCTCCTATTTAATATTTTTCTGCTCGTACTCGACCTCTAGCAAGTCAGATATTTTTCACATATTATTTCTGCTTTAAACAATGCTAAAAGCTAATTTAAAAACACTCTTTTGCTTAAGAAACCTCAAGCTGTAAGAGACAAATGGGAAGTCTTCCCAGCTAATTTCACATGACCTTGCAAACGTAAGAAACATTTGCAGCATAACAAAAGGAAGACCAGCAAACATTTCACCTACTTACAGTACAATGTCTTTCTAACTTTTAACGAGTTCCGTTTCTAACTGTCCATCAGAGCAGAACTATTTAGACTGGCTGCCTTCAAGTTTAAAATAATAGCTCTAGTACGAGGATAGACTCGATAAAACCAGTGGTGACCGTCCACAAAGTTGTTTTACACGTTTCAGTTCTATTTTTTTACGTATGACATTTTTGCTAGAAGTAAGTGTTTAAATTAGTGATCAGTTGGAGTCGGGAAATGTGGAAATGTTATAGTACGAGAAGATCGCTTGATCTATTTGGAAAAGGCGTATTTTCCAATGGCATGTTATCTAGTAACCTGTCCTATTGCTGCTGTAAAAAATTCATGCTCGCTCCGCTCACGGTTTACCACTTTTTATACTTTTTGAGTACTAGAACTAAAAAAGAATAAATAGCACATGCTGATTTAATTTAGATATAAGTACTGAATATTATAAAAGATAAATCTATATAAATAAAAATGAATTGTTGTTCGTTAGTCTGATTAAAACTCGAGAACGGCTGGGCCGATTGAGCTGATTTTGGTTTTAAAATGTTTGTAGAGGTCCAGGGAAGGTTTGAACAAAGTTCGCGGGATCAGCTAGTATATAATATAAATTGTGCATTGACACACTTTATACTGGCCCTGGGCAGTATGGGCAGCCCTTGATTTAAAGCATGTTTTCACAACAAAAATACATCCAAACTACATACATCCCTCAACTTCCTGTTTTCACACCAGTATTTTTATCAGTATTTTTCCTCTACCCAAACCAGTATCTGCAAATCGTATTGAGCTCCTCCCAAATACGTACCAGGATAACATGAAACACAGCAGCAACATTTGCTTTGATAAACTCAGTGTGTGAGAGCGTCATTAATCATTCGGCAGAGAATGGCCGTGAACGCTTCAATCGATATGTTGCCCTGGTAGCTGGAACCTTGTTGATCTGTTTGTGTTGGTGGCTGGTAAACGACGCGTGATTGCTTCGTTGTTAGTTGCTGAGATGTAGCAACAGTTGGAGTGTGTTCTAGCTGATGGGTAAGGTCGTTGACTTTGTGTGACAGGCCTCATGGGTAAGGTTATCTTATTGTCCTGCCATTTGTTATGATTGTATTGGGTGTCAAGACTTTAGGACTTGTTTTTGTTTACAAAGACTTGATTACACCTAAGCAGTCTCTCAAAAGTGAAGATAAAAATTGCAATGCTCATAAACATTTTGAAAACATCATCCCATTTTTTTTTCTTTGTCGACATCCGCCCATGCTATGAAAGTGAGTTTTTTTTTTCACGGTGATGAATAATAAGCATAAATAAATTGAAAATTAAATAAATGCAAATCGGTGATTAATCATCGTCAACAGCTAAAGTACCTGTCGAGAATTTCAAATTAAGTAATCTCCAACTTTTTGACTATTCTCAAGAATTGATCGCTCAAGTGATTAAGTATTTATCAATTAAGTTACTTTGAAACTTGGCGAACAGAACTGAAAATTGTAAAGTCTATTTAATTGTTGAGTTGGTCTCACATCTATTAACTTCAAGAGTAATAATGGTGAATAAAGATTTGGGAATTATTACCCAGGTTGTAGAACTGAAAACATATGTTTCGGTCTTTATTATTATGTAAATTAGGCGTAAAACTCGTAATTACCTGCTTAATTAACTTAGTTGTCTACGTTTACTCCTCCTGCTTGACTTTGGGTTTATATCTTTTAAGAACATGCTAGTCAAAGTTGCAGTGACAACATTTTCAAATAGAGTATTCCGATATAAAATTAATATGTGTGTACGTACATAGCAAAACATCGGTCACATTTTATCAACATTTCAGGCAGTTGCGAGTTCGCTAAATGGGTAACAGCCAAAAGGAGTTATTTAATTCGTACACAAATCCATTTTTGATTAAAAGCTAGCTATTTATGTTAAATTCAGCTTTTATTTTATTTATTTACTTTTGCCTTTTAGGCTGTAATGTATTCCAGAGGTCATCCATGTTCACCAGTTTATTGAATAAATAACAGTAGAGGAGTACCCAAGCATAATGTCTGATATTTTAGTACTTAAAAGTACCAAATCTTCATAAATTTATATCCAGAAGGGTAGAAACAGGACCGTACAGTCCTGGACAAGTCTTCACGACATTACTTTTATTAAATTATATAAGTAATTGATTATAACTTTGGTTGACACATTAAATGAAAGAACCAGATACTGTGATATAACCACTGAATATAATGAAAATAATCTCAAGAAACTATAATTTTCATTATTCATTTAAATATTACTTATTGAAACAGCCCTTACCGTTAATCAGTACTCTTATCGCGACTAATGAATTACAAACAAGGGGTACCTAGCTTAATATAATTTACGTTCATTGTGACGTCTTAATAAACACCCTATTAAAATTCCCCAAAGGCGACGCGGGCATTTTGTGAAATATGTGCCACCATAAAAAAAAACGTGAAAATAAGATTTTTCGAGAAAAATTTTGTATTCGAAGCCTTTTTAAATGCTTGCTCTCGATGGGAGGGTATTTTTTGTCGTTCTTTATTATAATTTGAAATAATCGTAGCGCCAGCCCCCTGAGAATGGTCTCGAATTTTTGAAATTTTGACAGGATCTAAAACAATGGCGGTCCAATGAGGAAGCAGGAAGTACAAATGAGCGTCTTCGATTTTTATGAAATAAGTACATTATAGAATAACTCAAATGTATTTTTATCGCATTCCAATTTTTCTTTTGTCATATTACGTCACGGCCTTTTTTATAAAATTGAAAAAAAATACGTTCTAATTTTTCAATTTGTGTGTAGGTACGGTGCTCCCCACCAACTAATGCTTACAAAATTCCAATGGGATATTATGTAATTTTTGGGAGCGTAAAAAAATATTAAGATATGAGATATGAGGTAGGTAGGTATACCTAACTACTATTTAGTCCTATCTGACATACTTGTTTTAACTTTACCTCTGTTGCATTTTATTTTCATTTTACTCTGGACAATGATCATAATGAACAAGAATTTCGTTTCCAACAACTGTTTAGGTACATGTTTATTTACATTAGTTGCCATGTAAAATAATTTGTACCTAAGTGTAAGAATTTTATTTTTTTGCAAAACCTTGTAAAACGTACGCCTTTTATTTTTTACAATTTATAAAAACATAAAATGCTTGATTGAGCTCAGTGGCAATATTCATTTAATTAATTATTTAACAACATTAATTTTAGACTTTCACTCAACCGTTTTTCTTTTCAGCATCAATTAAAATATGAGTCAAAAACTCAAGAGCCATTAGCAGACTCCAAATAAATTATTTTCGTTCCGGCCTACGCTACAGTTTATTCAACGCAACAGCGTTAAATAACCGCATCAGAACATAAGTACTAAAAGTCGCAAATTCCTCTAGAGAGCAATAAAAAGCCCCGGCTATACCGACTGAACTTTTTACAAGAAAAAAAACTCGCAAAAAATCCGTACAAATATTTTCTTCGTCAAATTTTCAACAGGTTACTTACATTATGGAGGAATTTCTACATACGGCTTCAACAGGCAATATTGTGTAAAGAATATACTAAATTCTGAATGACTCGTAAAATGGTAAATGAAAAGCTGGTCGTCTTCATAAAGATTTTGAAATCGTGGAACTCTTTTTAGTTAACCTTTTCCATTTTGGAGTATTTTATTATAGAGTACGGTTGTGTTATGATTTGGTCAAATTCTATCTACCCTCCTGGGAGGAATAACCTGCCAATGTGTACGTTACTAATGGAACCGCTTTATTTGACTCTCGATAAAAATGAAAAAGGTGAACTGAGCAATATTTTTATCGCGGCAGTCGGTTTTTTGTGAAATAAATTATTTATCGTGTATCATTTATTTCTCATAGTGTTTACCATGTTGGTTTTTATTAGTTCCCAAAAAAATAAATGGTTGAAGAGCATAAACAGAGCTGGTTAATTGGCACGCAAAAATACAAATTAAACAACAGACTTACTTCTTCTACTTAGTATCAAGTACACATCGTATATCAAGTACGTGTTAAAAGTCTGACAAATAATCTCAAAATATGAGGTAGCAACAGATATTTGCAACCGATATTGATCTATTTTGGCTGCAAGTTCCGAAGTATTAGAGAGCTGGAATCCGACATAAAACTTTATTGCCCCCAATGATATATGCGGCGTTATATAGCTGACCGTGAATCTGTTATTGTATCTACCGTCAAATAACAGGTATTTATGTACCTCTAGTTTTATATTGTGGACTTGCCCTTCGAAGATGCGCATGATCTTGATCATTGAAACTTGTACATAGGTATCAGGGCTTTGTTACAAATAATTGATACCTTGTATCGATACAGATACACTTGTGGTTTTAATCTAGGTGGTGGAACTTGATGCGATTACCTATAAAGGACGTATGTAATATACCTTGATATAGATCTATGTACTTTTGTGGAATCAAATGAAAATTTCACAACAAAAGTTCGGGATGCTAAGCCACACACATTTCTGGTTACTATGGCCCGCACTTTAGTTAATGTTTGACTTTTTTCCTAATTAAATTAGGTTAAAGACAAACTGTGTAACATTAAACCTCGACTTTATTAAAACCAACATCACCTAACCCAACCCCCTCGGGCCAGTAATTTTCAGCCTAGCCATTCACCCGATCATTCGAGAGCTAAATTCCAAATTCAACGTTTGGTATCTAGATGATGGGACCCTGGGAGGCGATGTAGAGACCGTATTTCAGGATTTCATTCATTTAAAACATAAATTTCATTCCATTGGTTTAGAACTAAATTGTACAAAATGTGAATTATTTATTACTGACACGACTGACAGACAAATGACAATATCCAAATTTCAATCATTAGCACCACAGATTAAAATTATAGATAAACAGTCTCTCCGCCTCCTTGGGGCTCCCATCCTAGACCAATCTTTTTCTACATTTATTTCGGAAAAAAATGATAATTTCAACGATATTTCGGAACGCCTACAGAAAATTACAATGCATTCGGCCATCACAATAATTCGACACTGCTGTTTTGGTCCTAAATTTACATATTACCTCCGTTCTTCTCATCTCTTTAAACATAGCCACCTTTTAGACCCAATTGATAAAATTATCCGCCATACCCTCAGCTCCATTCTCAATGTGGCCCTGGACGACCGAGCCTGGCAACAAGCCACATTGCCCATCCGGATGGGAGGTCTCGGCGTCCGCAAAATTACCAGTATTAGTTTACCGGCATTCATATCCTCGGTTCACGGCACTGAGAAATTAACCAGGAATATTCTTACTCCAACACTGGCTGATTTCGAGGTGCCGTATTTAGCCGAGGCTATGGATGCATGGAAAATTACTTGCCCGAACGAAAATTTACCCAGCAACCCGTCTTCCCAACGACAGTGGGATGAGCCGCTCTGCAGAGTAACCCGGAATAGTTTGATAGAAACGGCAATTACTCCTGCTGAGCGAGCGCGCCTACTGGCTGTGGGTAGATGGGAGTCGGGGCTTTGGCTTCAGGCACTACCGTCGTCAAACATTGGCACCATGTTTGACGATACAACTTTCCGCCTCGCTACTTGTTTACGTATAGGAGCACCGTGCTGCTCCCCTCATCGCTGCCACTGTGGTGAGGCTGTCACCAGCCTCGGACACCACGGCCTGTCGTGCAGCCGTAGTGCGGGCCGTATTGCGCGGCACGCAAATATCAACGACATTATTCGTCGGGCTCTTGTTGCCGTCGGGGTGCCAGCTGTACTGGAACCAAATGGCCTGGCACGCGACGACGGTAAGAGACCGGACGGCATGTCTTTATTCCCTTGGAAGATGGGTAGGCCTTTAGTATGGGACGCAACCTGCGTCGATACTCTTGCGCCATCCCATCTTCCAAGTTCTGCGTGCTGTGCTGCTGCTGCCGCTGCGGCCGCGGAGAACCTCAAGCGGCGGAAATATAGTGGCCTTGTCGGCAACTATATTTTCGAACCGTTTGGGGTTGAAACCCTCGGGTCGTGGGGTCCGAATGCGCATACCCTATTTAAAGACCTGTCTAGGCGGCTGGTTGACGCTTCTCGTGACCAAAAGGCTGGCTATTACCTCGGACAAAGGATCAGCATGGCCATCCAACGAGGTAATGCTGCCAGCCTCTTGGGTACGCTCCCAGTTGACAGCGATGGGGATGAATTTTTTGACGCCTTTTAGATATAGTGTATATATATATATATTTTTTTTTATTGTTCTACTAGGATAGTTTTTTTTTGTAAATATCTATGTATATAACTATGTAAATAAATAAGAGTCAAGAATGCCTAACCCAATAAACGTAAACTTTCACAAAATCGCGGCTTGCTAAGAAAATTCATTAGAACTTTTTACTAGCGTAATTAACTACTAAGAGCTGTTCAGGTCACCGCTTAAATGTGGCTGAACAGTTAGTAATGTAACAAAGCTAGGTTCTTCCAAAAATCCTTGGGTTTTGCTCGAGATACGAGTACCTCAGACTTGCCCCGGGCTCCGGCTGTCTATAAATAATTCTTCGCAAACTCCCGGCGGGAAAAATCGAAATGTCGGTCGAGTTCCCTGGAGCTTCGCACTATCGTTCATAATTTAGCCATCAACGGGATTAACGGTACGTTGTATTGTTATTGTGTCCAAGTTACGATTAATGAGAGAATATGGGTTTCTTGTTCTATTTAGGACAGTAATATCTTGTGCTGTTTGTTATGTGTTTAGTCACGTTGGAGAAGTTTGTCTACAAACGACATACATACGAGCGTATGTATTTCGTTTGTGGGTAATTTCACAGCTTCGATAATTTGAGTAGTGATTAAATGAGATGTCAGTAAAGTGCGAATGAAATCCTTGTGTATGATACAATGCATCGTCACGCATGCTTGCGGGATAATAACAGGTAGGTAAACACATCAGGTTTTGCACATTTTTTTATCGAAAAACTATTAATAGCATCACAATTTCCGATGACATAACGTATTGCTTTTTTTATTGTTTCACAAATAGCCGTACCCATATAAAAGTTCCGATGCATCGGTTCAATAAAATCAAATTATAGTTTAGGAACTCTTTGTTTCCCTGCCAAGTGCCTAACAATTCACTGAAAGTTTTTCAACGCGAAATTATTCAAAAGTTTTCCTCTCTGTATTGTGCTGAAAGAATTCTTTCAAACTCTTAGTTTATTTAGACGAGAACTTGCATATTCAGTTTGAGTTCTACAGTTTTGTAGATACACTACACTATATGGAAATGCAGGGAAGACGATAGTAACGAGTCACGTTTCTTGGATGGAGACGGTATACCTCTCCTATGTCGAGGCGTCGGAGGTTTACCTTAAATTCAAACAACATGTACTTACGTAAAACATGAATTTCTGAACCACCTATATTCTATAATCTATATAATCATAAAGCTGAAGAGTTTGTTTGTTTGTTTGAACGCGCTAATCTCAGGAACTACTGGTCCGGTTTGAAAATTTCTTTCAGTGTTAGATAGTCCATTTATGGAGGAAGGCTATAGGCTACTTTTTATCCCGGTACGGGAAGTACATAGTTCCCACGGGATGCGGGTGAAACCGCTGGCAGAAGCTAGTAATCTATATGCAGTCTCTGATAAATAAATTAATAAAATAAAAAGGCAGAATTTAGTCGTATCGGTAATCATAAGTACCATACTATCCTTAAAAGCGGTTTCCTATATATTATACAGTCAACGACAGGAAAAACTACACAACAATCTTAAAATTAGTATTCCATATCACTGGAATTGAAAACCCCATTTCTATAATAAAGCTGAAGTATTACGATACCATTCTAGAGGTATTTGTGGATAATAACAGGCTTTTACAAAGATGACAAAATTATTATATGACATATTTTAAGTGCAGGCTAGACTTAGCCTGAACGTTTTATTGAAAGCAGTTCAGAGACATACACATAATCACTTATGTATATTGTTTATTGATTACTGGTAGTTTCGTAACCATTATGCTAATTTAAAAAATATAAATAATTTTCTGATAAGTAGTTTAGTATAGATACTCTTTTATCACAAGATGGGGGAGGGTTGTTTTCCTTATCATTGTAGCAATTTACACATCCTGACCTAGATATGCAAATAATGTCTATAAATACAAACAATAAACAAAGCAGATAAATATTAAGAGGATGTAAGATGACTATATACCACTATCTTGCTTTCAATGCATGAAGTCGGTCGTATTTTTCAAAACAAACGAACATCAAGGAAGAAGAACCATTTTTATTCAGAGAAAAGTGGGTATGTGATATTCAATAATTTAGGATAGGACAGGCCTATATTCTACAGGTTTTTATTGATTAATGCACAAATATAACTAGCTTCTGTTATACATACAATAAAATTGGAAAAAACTAAATAAAAATAAAACGCTCAAACAGTCACATAACAGAGTATATTTTTGTTCAATAAATTCTAAGCTCAATGTCGGCCTGAATATATGTCACAAACAACAGTCCAATATTGTTACAATACTTTGATGTATAGGTGAAAGGTTTTACGATGCATTGATTTCGATATAGTTTTATTTTATTTTGTATTAGCTTTCGTGAAGTCTTGTACTTTAAGTAAACGGCTCATTTTTTTATTAAATTCTTACATAAACGCTTGATTGCTGTCTCAATAATAAGTCGCGAAAAAAAGGTTTTTATCTTAACCTATATACTTTATGTGTAGATAAGTTGCGTCTTGTTACGAAAACCACAAGCCCGTTTATCTTAGGCTGAATGTTATGAGAATATTTTTGTCTAGTGCCAAGGGCATGTAAAAGTGGCTGGCACATTATAAATTCCAATAGCAAAACAAAAAACAATTTAAATGACTGGAACAGTTCATTATGGTTATCTTCTTAGCTTAGGCTTTGTGCCAGGTTTAATTTTCAGTTTAGGTTTCAACCAATTTGTCTTGTCGACGATATAGGGGATGAAATTTTTGCTGCGCTTTTGGCTCTTAGCCTTAATTTTTGCATGGAAAGTAAAACTTTAAAATATGATACTATAGGTGTACCTACCTAGTGTTACAGTTACGCAAAAGTTTTGATAATACATTGTGCAAGAAGTGCAATAAATCTTGCACCTTTGCAGAACTTGCACATTGCGTGCACTTGCAAAGTGTGCACTTTCACATGCACACACACACAGACACACAAAAGTATGTAGTAACGTCATCAGTGATAACACTAAACATAATGACTTATTCATGAAAGAAATGATTTTGGACCGTCCTTGATTTGAGCAATAACCTCTCAAAATCCTCAAGCAAATTGACAATCATATCAAAAGGGTCATTCCAGTCCCAAAGTCACAAACTGAATCATCATTATACCGTTTAGCGTTCAGTGAATGTTTACAGAATCTGAGAATTTCGACCTATAGAGATGCAAAGTTAATGACAACAACGGGCTCGCCGAACCATTGCCTTATCTAATCTCTTGGGAGTTGGACCATCGCCAAAATACAGATTAGCAGTCCCCTTAAGAATTATCCTTTGTGACCAAACTTAGAATCCCCACAAACTTTAATAACTAGATTTGGTTTTGGATACTGGATATTAATAACGAAACTATTTTGTGCTATTGTTTAATTTGGATTGTTACGGATATCTATGTGTGGAGGGCTGGCCTTGAATTGGCCTGTTTTCTAACAATAGAATCTTACCTAAGTGAAGCAATTAATGCAAGCTCTGAAATGTCAAGTGTGTAATTTTCTGAATGGTGAATCTTGATTTTACATTTCGAACGCAATAATCTCACGTTTGTATTTCGAGATAATGATTTGAAATTCGAATTTTTCATTTTCTTTTTGGTCTGATAGTTTTTGTCTATGAACAAATAGGAAAGAGGTTTAATTGGCCTGAAAGCTTCAATACGTAGGAGGCTCAAAGAGCTTGGTGTTTGTAATACCGAATTAAAAATACAGCAAAGGAAATGAAAATCCCAATATTTAGTTAGTCTTTGAAATAATATTCCAGCGGAAGCTTTGGTAAATGTTGCAGACTATGTAACGAAACGCTAATTGGTGCATTCTTTTTGTTCTAAGTATTCAGCGCTTTGTGAAGAACTCTTTTGCACAAAAACGATTGTCTCATCTTCATGCGCGAGTTAGGTACCTATGCACACCTACTGCATGAATGGCTATTTGGACTAGTATGTATTTAACTTACTATTACTGTTACAGCCTTTTTATCGTCCCACTGCTGGGCACAGGCCTTCTCTCACACAACTTACTATACTGTTATTGATATAATTCGCATAAAGGATAACAATATTACAAATATTTAGCACTAGCTTCTGCCAGCGGTTTCACCCGCATCCCGTGGGAACTACTTCCCGTACCGGGATAAAAAGTAGCCTATAGCCTTTCTCGATAAATGGGCTATCTAACACTGAAAGAAATTTTCAAATCGGACCAGTAGTTCCTGAGATTAGCGCGTTCAAACAAACAAACAAACTCTTTAGCTTTATAATATTAGTATAGATAAAAGTTGTTACATACAGTAAAACCGTGAAAAATCAATCAGCTCGGAAATCGATCGATTTTTGTCTAAAACCAAAATAATTATTATTAAAATTCTTCCAGATATGTGGATTTCAGGTGGGTACTATTAAGAAAGTATGATTATGCCGTAAATTATATCTAATATACCCTCCCATTTACTCATGAAATACATTTAAAAGTTCTTACTTATTTAAATGAAACCTACTTAATTTATCATTCCGAGCACAATGCGGAGATGAAGTGCAGTATAAAATACGTTACATTTTCCATCGACTTACATTAGCTGAACGCAACAAGTTAAGCCAGGCCTGACCCGAAAAGCCTTTTGTTAACTATCATTATACTATTATTCAGTGGGTGGTGTGAACTAAGTTTTGCGTATACCGTACATTGGAAAATTATCCTAGTGTAATACTTTGTGATGGGGTGGCAAGATAAATTTTGCTTGTACTGTAATTTATCTACCCACATTCCACGCATTTTATGAATTTACTGAAGTATTACGGATAAAGATTATAAATAATACTCTTTTAAATAATATGTTTTATACTATTATTAAATCCTCATTAGCTATATTTTATTTTATGGCTGAAATCTATGACAGTAAAATGTCGAGGGAGCTTTCAATAAAGCTTTTTATTTCAGTCATATTTCTGGTTGAGTAATTTCAATAAATACATATCTATATTTTTCAAGCTTATATTTTGTAATATTTAGTATTAAGCTTATAATTTAAAATGAGTAACTAAAAAATTATGAGATACATACCGAAAACGGAACCAACGAAGACTGAGAAGACAAACCAAAGTCGTTCAAAAAATGCCGTTTAAAATAAAATTTAAAAAAAAATGTAACACTTGAAATAAAGATCACTGTTCACTTGTCCACTATATATTGTGCATAGGTTCGTAGACGCGCGTTGTGGAGAGCGCGTGAGACGTGCTCAGTGGGCGGTGGCGACGGGTGCACTGGTCCTTCGCTCCCGCCCGCCCTACTCCCCTACCTATACCTGTTACAGGTACGGTCCCCAGAACTAAGTAGCTGCTATTGATGGACAAACTGAATTGATTTTCGCGCGCCGCGATTACACTGTATTCAGATACTCCAAATTACCGAGGCGTAGCTAAATTTTTTTCGCTTCCAGTGTAACGCTACCCGGAATCCGGTGAGATTCATAAATTTCCAACTAACGATAAACATTAGCTAGACTGCTGGAATTTACCGAACAATCTTCGGTTATTACAAATAGGTGAGTATCTTACTACAACATGGAATTATCCGTCATACAGTCTATAATTTTTATGTGCTTTCGAACTTAACACATTCAATAAAATTATTTTCATTATTTCAGTAAACAGTGAGTGATATTATAATAAGAAATTCACCATTGACATAAATGTGTCATAGGGCTTTTAAACACATCACATTGGCTGCCAAAATAAACATTTTGGAAATTAAAACGTCATCGTAAAATGATGTGTTGGATGTTTAAAATAACATAATTACTTTATACCAGATGGATTATAAAACGAGAAAATACAAAAGAACATTTGTAATTTATTCAACTTTTAGCAAGACAGCACTATCACATTATATTGATAAACATTAAGTTTGGCAATCGTTTTTATAAGCCATGTTTCCGGTACATTTAAGGTGTTAATTTTTCTTTCTTTTTCCCATTTCTCGCTTTTCGGTGCTGTATAGAATAAAATATTTTTGACCTCTCGTACCTAATAGGATACTCCAAGGTAGGTAAGTCTGATATAAAAAATAATGTTTTTTAATTTAAAAACTATCTTGATCAATATTTCAAATAAAACCGGCCAAGTGCGAGTCGGACTCGCGCACGAAGGGTTCCGTACCGCTATTTAAAATGAGCAAAAAATCACGTTTGTTGCATGGGAGGTCCCAAAATATATATTTTATTCTTGTTTTCAGTATTTGTTGTTATAGCGGCAACAGAACTACATCATCTGTGAAAATTTCAACTCTCTATCACGATTCATGAGATACAGCCTGGTGACGGACGGCGGACGGACGGGCAGAGGAGCGAAAACAATAGGGTCCCGTTTGACCCTTCGGGTACGGAACCCTAAAAAGCAAAATTTTCGAAGCTTTCTTTATTTAACATGTAATTACGTTTCACATTAAACAAATAGAGTTATATTACACTATGATCTCCTTCAACAAAAAAAAAAAATCAAATCCTACATTCTTTATTATTAAACTAGCTGTTGCCCGCAACTTCGTCTGCGTGGGCAATATAGAATAGTCAATTATTACGTATGGTGCGTAAGTAATTTTCACAGGAAATAGCTATAATCTATGTCTATATGCTTTGAGTCTGACAAAGCTGTCATTTGTACATTTTCTGCAGCTGCTGCGACTAAGCAGAAGCCAGAAAGTCTGTCAGTCTTACCATGGATATCGTCTTGTGTAGTTGACTGGATTGAAGATAGATAGATAGGTAGTCGCTCCAAGCAAAATATTGGTACTCAAACAGATTCGGTGACTGGAAGCCCAACACCAACATAGTTGGGGAATAGCTGGATGGATGATAAAATGAGTCATCATCATCAGCAGGCGCATAGTGTAGGATAGTTTCACTACTGGGGAGAAACACTTGTATGACTTGTATGAATTGGGGATTTTCTGTGCACTTACTTACTATGGTAAGGCTGACCCCACATTAGGCGTGCGCGATCCTCGGGCGTGTGAGTAGCGCGGGCGTCGCGAGCGCGCTGCGTGAATGTCGCGTTTTGCTGCCCTGCGGCATGTGTGAAGAGTGCAAGCGACGCGCTCGCAGCGAGCACGCGGCGCTCGAGTTGCGTTCTTACCCCTACGCCCGCTATCCCCGCCGCCCGCTAAACGCCTTAGCAGTTAAACGTCAAGTCGAGCGCGCTGCAAATGCCGCAGGGCAGCAAAACGCGACGCTCACTCAGCGTGCTCGCGACGCACGCGCTACTCACACGCCCGAGGATCGCGCACGCCTAATGTGGGGTTAGGTCTAAACCGGGAGGGACTCCACCGAAATGTTTGCATTAGTTCACGAATAGGCAAAATGTACGTATCTGTGAGAGTCCACTTCATGTGTTCGTACTTGAAACCTGCAGTTTTGCCAAGATTTTCAAAATGTACGCTCGCAATTTGTCATTTCTTGGTGGAGCCAGCAAATCAAAAGAAACAGAAGTGTTGTATACTGTGCGTCACTACCGCTCACCGGGAAAATTTCGCTCTTGCGGAGGACGTTTACATACCATATTTTGTGTCACACGTAAACAGGACGACAGTAAGTATCCACCGAAACACTTTCAAAGATCTGATGAACTAACAAATCAGACCTGAGTTGGTCACCTGGGGCCAATCAGAGCTCTATGAAGCGATCATACGCTTTGGCTCCTACTGTTATTGTGGTTTCTGAAAATGTATTCACCTCATTCAACGATGAATGTAATTCTGATGGTACTATTAAGAACACTTGCTTAGCGCAAAAGCTGACGATGGCAGGCCGACTCTTTTGACTTCTCGAATAGGATACCATTGGTTTTTGTGCAATGCACACCTGCAATGCATGCTGGATTAGGATAGGATATAGGTGGATAGGATTTGCAGCAGAGAACAATTCTGTCTTTGTAATTGAATGACATCAAACGTAGTTTTATAAAAGGTGTTTTTTTAGACTTGGCTCGGGTCTTACTGAGACTGTTCGTAATCGTGAACAGTGTATTTGCGATCAGAAGTTGAAAGTAAGCATGTCTCTGGTATGCGACGCGTAATTTGTACGTTTCCAGACGCATAAAGCATTTTACGTGTCTATGGTATTAAATCGAGAAAGCTCCCATTTCTTATCTGCACTTTGTATCTGGGCTTGTTTTTAAAGCTACAGAAGCCTACATTACCTACCTCAAGCTCAGCAGCGCTTGCGAGAGATAGATCTTCCTTTCTTCTAGAATTAAGTTTACATATTTTGCATCAGAAAAAATAATTAAGGTCTACTTAATACTACTCACTCAAAGTAATTTGTTTTAAGGCCACCACATTAGTGGAAGATAAGCTAAACTATGTTTATGAAAAAATCCTGATATGAACTCCATCTGTAACTTTAAATGATAATTAATTGTTCCACTAAAGTCATCATTTTTGACATAATGTTCAAAAAATAATTTAGATGGCACCGTTTTAAATTTGGCTGAGAACTATTAATTTTCCTTTCATCAAGGTAATACCTAATTATAGTTGGATTTTGATGTGGTACGGCAAACTGACAAACACTATTGAAATGTCTATCGAAAAATTACACTACCTACGTGTTAAAATATGGTGAATTACGGAAAATACACAACTCCATCTGTTGAAATAATAATCCTCTATAAAGAATGTATGGTAATTAATTGTCATTTACTACCTCGCTCTTTTGACAAATTTGATGTATTTTTACCACAGATGGAGCTACTTTAACCTTGGCTAAACAAAATTTTCATATTTTTTTTTCTTCCGAAGTTACTTATAAAGGTGTGATTTTCTGTGTAAAGATTAATAATAGGCCGAACAACTAATATAAGTACAACATTCAAATGTACAGTTTTGACAAACAGATTGCGTGTCGTAATATTTTACATCTTGAATTCACAAAATTAATCATATCTTTTGATAGAGTGAATCGATTTCGATGAAACAAAAACTAAGTAATACCCCGAGTTACGTAGAATTTTTGTATATGAGCATTGTCTGCATTGAATTCGTAGATTTTACGTGAATCGCGAACGAACAAACAGATAAACAGACAAACAGACAAACAGACAAACAGACAAACAGACAAAAATGACAAAAATGATGGAAATGGGTTCTGTTAGTTATCCTTTAACATGCCGGCTATTTTTTTTGTCAATTTCTTCAATGTACAAAAATTACTTTTCTACAGATTTATTATATGTATAGATTGAGGTAAGCTTACAGATAAAAAGGGATTTTACCATGGCAGACAGCACCAACCTTTTTTAAATCTAGTCGTTCGACTTAATAAAATTTACAAGGAAAACTGGTAGAAAATCTGTGGTAGCGAGCGACCCAATGTCTTTTGGGTAGACATTTCACACAGAGTCATATGTAAGTACCTATATACTTAAATTCTTCCTCCGAATATTGAATCCAAACCATTGTGCAAATCAAATTGTCTAATAAATTGTTCGAAATCCGTTTTTAACTTTATTCTTTGCCAATATTTGGCACGATCAATTGATCTGTCTAAGTGATTTTCTTCGATATTATATTGGGTCGTTAAGTATGAAATGGGGATTCGGAAATAGATTTAATGCTGTTTTTGAGGTTCCGATATCTTAACCATACTTCCTTCTACGGTAGCAGCAATGTATTATTTTTAAAATTATTCGGCGTATTTGTTATTATTAACACGCTTATATTAGCTTCACTTGCAACTTTTATCATCAATCTAAATGTCTTTGTGTGTTTTTTAGTTTTTTTAACTATTATTATTATTTATATTAGCAACTATTTAGGCATAGATACGCGAAATGTTCAATGAAAGCTTTGCGTTGAATAGCTCAGTTAGTCTTGCAAAAACTTAAGCAAGAACAAATTGAAAGAAAATTGTCGCGCTTTATTAATTTCAGATTCGATTGCTAGAAAATCGTATTTCGATTTGAGGAGAAAAACTTTGAGGAAAATTTTATAATGTTAAATACTTTCTGATTTTGTACAAGTTAAACTTTAAATGATATTAAATTAGGATTCTGATGTTTCAGAAGACTTTTTTCTGGATAAATCATTTTTCCTTTTGAGCATTGCAACAATTCGTAATGTATAACGATTAAGCTGTCCATAGTACAACTGTACTCTTTAATGTAATAAGACAGTATAATATAAATACATAAATTAGTACAATTTATAGTCAGTGGCATAAAATGAACAATGAATAACATTTTACATGTAGGTAACTACTTCACAAATCCAATGAGACGCAAGGTTGAAGAAAATCGCTTAGGGCGCGACTCAACTCCAAAGGATAGATACCTGTTGCCAATAACAGTACCTATTGAAAATAAAAGAAATAGACACTCCTTTTATTTATTTTTAAGTAAGTATGTATATATGCTGTTAAACCCACAACATTTTTTGGCGTTAAAATATTTAGGTATTTGGGTTTTACCTAAATATAAAAATTAAAATTAAAAGTACTCAAAAAATGGCACAATAATAAAAATAAACAAATCATCACAACGAATAAAACTCGCATTTAACAGCAATAACAATTTGCAATCTACGTGCAATTAAACAAAATACTATCGCCGAAAAACAATGCTATATGATTGTTTAATACACGACCCAAAAGGTGGGTCATAATTTTGAGTGTTGAAAATACAAGAGATCTGGCTTTTTAATATCTCTGTGAGTATCTAAATGCGTTTCATTTGGTGTAGCCAGATGGTACGCCAGGTGAATTATTGTTAGCAATTTGGAACCTCAACCCCGTCTGACTTTTTTTCTTTTCACTTATTCCATCTAGAGACTAATTTCGACTATGTAGACGTGAAAGATATGGTCTCATTTTTGCTCTGGTTTCGGAAATGATATGTTGTCGTGGTGCAACCTTTTTGTTTTTAAAAATGTTCTTTTTATTTTTATGAAGTTACAATTTGTTGTCAATAAAACAAACAATATTTCGAATGTGTCTTGAAATGATGTTAGCTTGCTTCCTACGTTTTACTCGTTACAAGGTTCCTTCCGTTGTAATTTCATAAGTACAGGTGCCACACAATATTTTCCTCAAAGGCATTATATCAAACCCTCATCCTCACACTTCAGTATAGCCCTCGTTAGCTTCGAAACATTTTCCTGAAAAAAAAAGTAAATAGGTGTTATATTCATACAATTCTTTGCCTTAGGACCTCTTGACGTAGGTACTGGCTTCACTTACAAGTAAAAAATTATGTCAAAAAGTTAAGGCCCGATGTCACTGGTCACCGATTATAAGACACAGACATGTGTTGCTGGGGAGTTTGTTGCGCCACTTCTTCTTGGTCTCCCAGTTTTGATTTTGATGAAGTGTCAGTTAATTGCTATCTGCCAGAGAAAGGCTACTTATAATTTCTCCTAGATATTGTTATCTAAGAATATCTATAATATGTATACAAGGTGTTGATTTGCATTTGTGCCATATTTCAGGAGGAGGACATAAAATAAGTAAATAATCGATTGGAATTACAATAGACGGGAAATAGCTGATATGCACTGCTTTTTTTGTCATTGTAATGTCGTAGTATTTCAGAAGTAATCCAATTTTATGAATGAAATTTATGTATTAAATATATAAAAAAAATATCGTTGCATATGCTTTGTGTATGCGTTTGTGTGAGGGCACAGCACGGTTTAAAGGCCAGTAACATACGCGCCAAGTTTAAATACGGCTAGATGACATTGACGGAATTCCGAAAAAAAAATTAAAATAAAAAAATTACGTACCAATTTTTTTGTTGATTTGGGTCGAGAATCAGTAGCATAATTACGTCTTTGCATATGGCAGGGATGCAAATCAACAGCTTGTATTGTAGCTATATGTAGTTTATCAGTTGTGTTAGCACCCATAACATAATTATTAATTTTTAATAATTATGTTATGATTTATATGAATTTAATAAATATATTAAAACCCATAATTAATAACTTACCATGGGGCTAACCGACCGGTGTGTTGAAAATGTGTCCCAACATTATAAAAAAATAAATAAGGCCTGGGAAAAGTTATTGTTTTTCTGTCAGATAAGTTCCTGATAGGCTATTAGATACTATACCAACAGTAACCGGTGAAACTGGTCATCAATGTCGTATTCACTTTTTCTGTGAGTATAGAGTTTCATTATAAAATTAGGTAAGTATGTAGCTGGCATCTCCGTTCTTCATTAAAAACAATGTAATAATAACACATTAAAACGTTATTTTCAGCAATAAGAACAAAAAACATTATTTGATTGCTAAACCAAACAACCCGATCATACGCTTTGCTTCTTGGAATGTACGAACAATGCTCCCTGGATTTGGGACTCAAGATGATCCTGAACCTGCGTTAAGAAAGTCGTCCATAATTGACAGAGAGCTTTTGCGTCTTCGCGTTGGTGTTGCCGCTCTACAAGAGACTCGTCTCTCTGACGAAGGTAGTCTCCGTGAAGATAACTACACTTTCTACTGGAAAGGGCGTGAGTCTTGTGAGCGCCGTGATTACGGCGTAGGATTTGCAGTTCGCAATGATATTCTTAACTGCATTGAACCGCCAAAGGGTATTTCCGAGCGCATTATGTGTCTCCGAATTAACACCCATTCAGGGCCTGTATTGTTGATTTCTGCATACGCTCCCACCTTACAGGCATCTTCCGAAGACAAAGATGCTTTTTACGAAGATTTATGCCACTGCTTGACAACCAGCAATCGATCAGATAAACTCCTTCTTCTCGGTGACTTTAATGCTAGGATTGGAAATAACCAGAACAATTGGCCGGACTGCGTGGGCTCACATGGCATTGGGAACATGAATGAGAATGGTCAACGCCTTCTAGAATTTTGTGCAACCCATTCCTTGTGTATCACTAACACCTACTTCCGTAACAAGGCGGCCCATAAAGTGTCGTGGAGGCATCCGCGTTCCGGACACTGGCATCAGTTAGATTTTGTTATCACCAGAAGACCGGATCTTCGTGACATCCTTAATGCCCGAACTTATCACAGCGCGAACTGCGATACAGATCACTCATTAGTTATGGCCAAGACAAGATTAATTGCAAAAAAGATACACTCGGCATATAACGTCTCTAGAAGAATAAAAATTAACACAAAATCTGCAATTGATGAACGGCTATATAACCGATTTAATAGTGAGATCGAAAACAAACTCAGCCCAGAAACACTGGAGAACTTACCGAATAGCGAAACTATGTGGTCCATAGCAAGGGATACTATCACCCAGATTGCTCTCGAAACATTTGGGACACAAGGCAAAACCCAAAAGGACTGGTTTGCAGAATATGAGGATGAATTACGACCCTACCTTGAGAGTAAACGTAACGCTTACATAAGTTATCTAAATGACATGGACAATGAAAGGCTCAAGCTTAGGTACCAAACTGCTAAAGCTGATCTGCAGCGTGTATCGCGCCATTTTGCAAATCGTTACTGGGTTAGCCTTAGTGAGACTATTCAACATTGCCATAAAATTGGTAATTTTCGAGGGATGTATCAAGGCATCAAAACGGCCATAGGGCCTGTTGCTAGAAAGCGAGCAGAGATAAAAGATCATGACGGTAACCCTATCTCTGATAAACAACAACAACTAAGAAGATGGGAAGAACACTACTCTAATCTCTACTCCGATGAGATCAACATCAATCCCACTGCCTTAGATTCCCTACCAGTTTTCCCTTCTATGTCAGACATAGACGATCCACCTACATTGGAGGAATTTCAACAAGCAATCAAAAGCCTAAAACTAGGCAAGAGTTCTGGGCGCGATAACCTACCAGCTGAAATCATCTCATATAAATGCGTAGTTCCGATTCTCTATCAAGTTCTACTTAAATGTTGGGAAGAGGGCACTGTACCTCAGGACATGCGGGACGCAGACATAATTACGCTATACAAGGGTAAAGGAGACAGAGGAGACTGTAACAACTACAGAGGTATCTCACTCCTCAGTGTCACAGGAAAAGCTTTTGCCAAGGTGATTCTGAAAAAGATCGAAACTCTTGCCGCAAGAATATACCCCGAGTCACAATGTGGTTTCAGGCCTGGTCGTTCAACAAATGACATGGTATTTACTCTGCGTCAACTTCAGGAAAAGAGTCGTGAACATCAGACACCCCTCTATATTGCATTTGTCGATTTAAACAAAGCCTTCGACTCTGTAAGTAGACAAGGCCTTTACAACATACTTTTTAGAATAGGATGCCCACCAACCTTGCTTTCCCTAATCAAGGCTTTCCACGACAACATGCAAGGTTCTGTTATCTTCGACGGCCAGGCTACAGAAGCTTTCAGCATGAACCGTGGCATAAGACAAGGCTGTGTCCTAGCGCCTACCCTTTTCGGTATCTTCTTTTCGGCTATACTGATAGAGGCCTTTAAACAATGTGATATCGGGATTCACCTGCACACGAGGAAAGATGGTAGACTTTTCAACATCCAACATCTGAAATCAAAAACTAAGCGATATGACATACTGGTCCGCGAGTTACTGTATGCTGATGATGCAGCTCTAGTAGCTAAATCTGAACAAGAACTACAGGAACTCGTAAATAGGTTTGATCACGCTTGCCGCCTATATTCTATGAGTATAAACACCAAAAAAACTGTCATCATGGCTCAAGGCGTCGACCATCCACCTCATATCACGCTCGATGGAACTCCTCTAGAAATTGTTGATCACTTTTGCTATCTCGGATCTACTACAACCTCCAATCTTTGTAACAATAAGGAAATTGATACTCGCATTGGAAGAGCGGCTTCCAACTTTGGCAAACTCTCTACGCGTGTTTGGAGAAACAACAAGCTTACCATTACTACCAAGATCCTCGTATACAAAACCTGCGTACTCAACACGCTACTATACGGCTCGGAAACATGGACCACTTACTCCAAGCAAGAACGTCGCCTTAACGCTTTCCACATGCGCTGCTTGCGCGCGATACTCGGTGTCACCTGGAAGGACAGGGTGACTAACGAAACTGTCCTAAGCAAGACCAACTGCAACAGCATCCTAGCAATTCTGAAACAGAGAAGACTTCGCTGGCTGGGACACGTTCATCGTATGGACACCGAAAGATTGCCACGTGAAGTCATGCTCGGGCAGATTGCTGATGCAAAAAGACGAGTGGGCCGCCCAAACTTACGTTTCAAGGATTGTTGCAAACGTGACATGGACAGCTTCAACATCAACGCTAATTCTTGGGAAGCACGCGCCAATGAGAGGCTCTTATGGAGACGCGACCTGCGCACCGGGACTGCAATATATGACGAAGCCTGGCTCGACGACATTAAGCAGAAAAGGCTTCGCATCAAGAACGCTGCACCCGTGGATGACCCGCGCTTCACCTGCGACAAATGCGGCAAGAAGTGCCGTGCAGCTATTGGCTTATTTAGCCATAAAAGAAAGTGCTTGCGGCACTAATAACCGCTTAGACAAGCACTGCCACAATCATCTGACCAAGATGCTCTGTGGCCAATGATGATGACTTTGGGTCTAAAATAAAAGGAAAAGATAAAGATAACACATTCATATTTTGAATATTTAATTTGAAATCTGCTCATCACTTGGGATTAAAAATGGGCTGTTAAAATAATAGTTGCTTTTCATATTTTCGTATTGCCAACCTTTTATTGCCTTTTATTACAGAGCAACGCTCTTTTAAGGGCTTTTGTGATTTTTATTTTTATTAAAACAAAAGAATATTGACTTATTTTTCATCAGGACTAATACATAAATAGGATAAGTGTGTTCATAAACTCTCGAGCATATAATTTAGGTAAGTTTATTTACATAGATATTTACATATTTACAATACATATGTAAAAAAACTATCCTAGTAAAACAAAAAAAAAACACGATAACTAAAACGCATCAAAAAATTCATACCCGACTCTCGAGTCGTTTAGTAATGTTAAGTAGGTAAGCATTCTACTCGCACATTATCCTTGCTTGTAAGAACATATTTAGCTGTGCTTCTACGTTATAAACAATAACAAACACAGCATAAATAAAGATAAACAGACAAACAACAATCTCCAAAACAATCATGGCAAACAAACTCAATAAAATTCATCCAAAACATCAACAATAATCATTGATTCTTGAATTATCTTTGTTTACTTACCATCGAAGTATTAAACACATTCAGATGTTATTGAAAATCCGCTTCGAGTTTTTTTGCATTGATCTTGCCTAACCTGGAATCGAACCCACGCTCATAATTGAGGGGTTGGTTCTTCACCCACTAGGCCACCACAACTCCTACATAAAATTAACGATGTCCAGTCAAAAACAGAACGTGATCACAAAGGGATGGCCACAATGTCGCCATATTTGTCTATCAAAACCAAAAGGATAAAAAGGGACAACGGCTTGTTTGACGTAAAAATGAGCGATATTAGGCTTTATCTACATTCAAGCCGTAAAGAATGGTGTTTATGAGATACTTAATTAGGCTTTGTTTTGGTTCAACTTATTTCAAGTATGTCAACTATTTTTATTTCTACTTAAGCTTATAGATTATTTATCATAAAAGTACATACTTACATGATTAGGTTATTCAGTATTTTGTTTAACTTATTTATTATCTTATAAAACTGTCTGGCTCACTTATTATTCTGTTAAAAGCATTTAATATGTTTTTCGCAAACATAATTTTCAAGATAAGTATGAAAATTGGTGGCTGCTTACAAATTTAAGCTACTCTGCGCAATGGTAATAGCAAAACATGTACCTAATGTAGGTGAATTAAAAAAAAACACTTACTGCTGCATACTAGTAGGTACATTTCAGATTACCAGAAATCCCATTAATATTAAATTCCCAGAAAAAATATCAACTTTACATAGAGAATAATATAACCAAGCATTACTTTTGAGTGCAGTGAATCGTGTATGCATAGAAAATATAAAATTTTAATATGCATGTATATAAGCAAGCTATGGAATAGAAGCACCTTTCAAAAATAACGCGACACATTGCAGTCAAACTAAAAATGTCATTTAAAATGTAAAAACACAAATATTCTACAGCTGAATACCAAATTTAAACAGCTTATGAGGTACCAACTTTTAATATTAAAGTTTCTGAATCTTCATAAATCTATAATCTTAATTATAGGTCCCTAACGCACCATGTGCAAGAAAATAAATCTGTCAATTTTGTAAAAGGAAATCGTACTGAAAAGATGAATTCAGTAAATAAAAACATGTTTTTTTTTTGTATATTATTTACGGCAATGTTATGGATTCACGGCTTTGAATGAAATCTATTGGTATTTTCTATAGAGTCCTATAAAGCCCAATCAACGGTGTTTGTGAAAGAGGTTTCCTTGGGGATGAACATCCGGGTAATAAGTTTTTCTTGTTTGATTTTACATAAGGACATCAGTCAGTATAGAAAACAGGTCAAAATATAATATCAGAATTTTTTAGTTGGCATATGTCTTGCAGAACAAAATCGTATCTTTTTTTAGTGTGTGTCTTGGACAACATAATAACGAGGTGTGCATAAAAAATGTAAATAAATGCATAGGTACGTAATTTGTAAAGAATATGACGGATAACTCTTTGGCATATTTATCAGTTTGTTTACTTTTCTTAGGCCAGATGCAATGAACCTAGGTTCATCATACACTACATTAGCATTCAATATTTGAGTGAATTGAAACAAAACACTGTCTTGTTCACTTCGCTTTTCAAAGGTTTCAGACGGACGTTAAGTATATGTCTATGTGATTATTCATCTTCTGAACGACAAGTTGCTGATACTATTCTTGTCTTAAAATAGATATAAAAGAAACATTAAACTGCGAATATCTTATTCCGTCGTGTCTAACCTCGACCACGAGAGTTTGTAACCTCGAACTAGACTATAAAATTAGGAAAATAAATAAACTAGAAATAAACTGGATGAAATAAAATTATCTTTTGTTAACATTGTTTTAACTGATTTACGACGTTGGCGTAAACCGTCAAGCACATGAAAAAAAATGCAGTCGATTCTCACTGTAACCCAAGTTTTGAAGGTTCGTGTAAGGCAAACCGTACCTACTCAGCTCACCATGATTAATTTCAAAATTGAGACATAGAATATTTGAATAACACACACATAAATTGTAAATTATTGAATCCATTTCAACTATTTAACTACCAAAACAGTCAGTATATTTCCATACTAATATTATGAACGCGAAAGCAACTCTGCCAGTCTTTTGCGCTTTAAGCTAAAACTTCAAACCGATTTAAATGAAATTTGGTACACATTATGTATATTTTAGAGTCTGATAAAGAGGCTAGTTCTTAACCGGACATCAGGAGAAGTTCCCTGCGATTAAGGAACTCCTACTATTACATAAAACATAAACTATGCGTTTCGCTCAAGACTCACGTAATGAATGCAAGCAAAACTTCGGAAGCATCAATAAGTTATCGTTGGAGTAACGTGCGAAGAAAACCCTCAGACTATTTCCCATGCGAGCGATAAACTAGCGAGTGATTTATTTCTACTAACTTGCATTCCACCTGATTATGTAGTCTTCACGGGCTATGTACTTCGTTTGTTACTGTAGGTATGTAGTACTAGCTATTTTTCCGCGGTTTCGCCCGCGTCCTCTGGGAAATATTGCCCGTAGTCAACCACTAGATATTTGTCATGAAGTCATTGAGTCAAATTAATGAAAAAGTCGTGGTGGCCTAGTGGGTAAAGGATCAACCTCTCGAGTATGTGGGTGTGGGTTCGATTCCAGGTCAGGCAAGTACCAATGCAACTTTTCTAAGATTGTATGTAGTTTCTAAGTATATCTTGGATACCAATGGCTGATAAAAAGGTGAAGGAAAACATCTTGAGGAAACCTGGACTATAAAGTCTGAAATCACCAACCCGCATTGAGCAAGCGTGGTGATTAATGCTCAATCCTTCTCCGTGTGAGAGGAGGTCTGTGCCCAGCAGTGGGACGATAAAAAAACTGTAACAGTAACAATGAATCTTCATAGTACCTATGTATTTACGTTAACTTGCCAATGTAATGAGAAACATCACGAATCTGGAAATAATTGATGGTACATAAAATCACGGGCGTACTAATTGAATCGTTATAATTCGCGATTAAAGTGTAATAGCACGGAAAATGGGACGTGTCCCGAGTCGCGTATTACGAACAGTTTATGTTCGTATTACTGGGAACTGTAGCATTCGAACCTTTGCGGTTTGGTTTTTAGAATCTCAATTTTAATTACGTTTTATTTTCCTAACGATAAATACTTAGTGCTTAATTTTCTAGTGCTGTGTTCGTAGGTAGTCGTGAGTAAAGATTTGGTAATCCTCAGTAACCCTATATGTACAGCGACTACTTTGGCTAAATGATAACACTCGATTATTAGATAGGTACTTTTAGTATAAGGATAGGTACTGGAAATAATCGAAATAAGACTCGGTACCATCTTACTATAGGAACTAGGTAATATTATAAAGGGGAAAACTTTGTTTGCTTGTAATGGATAAACTGAAATACTACTAGACCGATTTTTAAAATTCTTTCACCATTAGAAAGCTACGTTATTTGCGAGTAACACAGGCTATATTATTTCCCGAGTGAAATCGCGGGAAAACGGCTAGTAATTATTAAAGTTATTATTTATAATATCTTCATATCAAGCGTAATTATAATCAAAGTACCTAAGTCTAAATTCAATTAACCCTAGAGAAAGGGTGTAACATTAACTAATTCAATTGTCTCCGAATTTGTGCTGAAATCTTAATAGATCACTGTGTGTAGACATACATAATGGAGCAATTAGGCACACTACATAAATAGCAATAAATGATTTGTATTATACATAACTAGTTATGTCACCTAGTTTATCTTGCATTCAAAAGAAACATTGTTGTAGTCGATTAGAAAAAACAAAGAAAATGAAGCTGTAATAAGAATATTTTTAACATTATTTCTCTATTACTAAAGTATTTAATTTCCCTACAGATGGCGGGACGACCTGGACAACTTCAAAGAAGTGAAGATGCAGCTATATAAATAGAAAAGGCACTACAAAAAATCATTTTTCGAACTTTTGAACCTTTACATTTACAAAGAAAGGACAAATTGTTATTCAATGAACATCTACGCATTTTTTTTTAAATACATCTTTATTTTTAGTAAGCCTACGTATGACTGTATACATTTTTTTTTTCTAAAAGATTTTGACGAAATACACGCTACTAAGTATGCTTTTTTGTTATTTGCATTTAATTTATCGAGTCGTTTTTTCGTTGGCAGAATTTTCAAGACAAAATTAAACTAAAAAAATTGCAGAAATATCTTTCATTAGGTTACAGTACTAACTAATGTTTCATAGTTTAATGAACATCTATTAATTTGATTAATTGAGTATATCGCGCTTCGATAAGCTGTTTAAAGACTTAATCTGATAAAGCACATTGTGATTATCCTAATCAAATTAGTTGTGGATTATTCTCTACTAGCCATGCTCCGTGGTAGCACCCATGTTCCAAGGGAATAACTAGCCCATTTTACTACTAGCTTTTTAGGTTTTAGAGTTGTCCATGTAAATCGATTTGCTTTGGCGTGAAAGGGCAACAGGTAGACAGAGTTACTTTTCTATTTACATTAGTAAAGAACATGATAATAATTTAGATTTTTAACCATATGCAACGAAACCTTATACCCGGGAAAATAAACAACCGGCCAAGTGCGTATCGAACTGTACATTTTAGGTCATCAAAAAATTCTGGCAAATAGGGCAGAACTATTTATAAAGTACACATAATAAAAACAGGAAAACAGTTTCCCAAGGAAAATTATAAGAACAGTAACCGCATACACGATTTTGAATTATGTTAAGTGTAATTTATACTCGAGTTCTCCGTACGTTTTAATTGCTAGCCTTGAACCGAGAGATTTACGAGTGATGTTACACAAATATGACGGGTATTCTCGTATTAATTGAACATGTGGGAATTCTCCGGTACTCAAGGAGTACTTTGTTAGGTCAGGTGAAAGTTATCAGGGAAACGCAGGGAGAAATTTTTGCACTATAGTACTTTTTTGTATTATATCAAATAAGATAGGTACTAAAAGATTTCAATTGTCACTATGAATCAAATTAAGTTAAGTTAAAAATCGATAAGTTTATATTAAATAGCTAAGCTTTAAGCCTTATTAAAAGTTACGCCTCTTTGCTTAGTTCGTAAAATATAAAACTTTAATATATTATTATTCACATAAATATCTTCGAGTTAATCCCAGACAAATTAAATCAACATGTACTTAAAACTTAGGCACCTAAGTCAATATTAATAAACTGAAATTAAAGTTATTACGAACTTTAGTTACGAGTACTTATGAGTGCTTAATTAAGCTAAGATTTAGTCTAACAGGGATTCTACATTTGGGAATATGAATCTTGTGAAGTCTGTCAAGTTACATATATTAGTTAAATGATAATAATTAGTATCTTTTTGGAGCACAGAATTACTTATGTACTTAACATTTTTATGCGCATACACCTACATAGGTTTTTTTGTCCATCGAAAAGATACACTTTTGGATGATTTTTAATGGGAACCCGCAGCTTTTCTTGTTATTTTTTTAGTCAATTTCTTCCCAATTTTGTGGAAACTACTTCGTGCATCCGAACAAAAAGAGTAACCTTCTTTGCTACATGAGCTCCCTAACACTGAAAAAAACTAGTGAGATCAGCACTTCTCAACATTAACCAAACAGAAAAACATCCTCTTTAAACTATAGAGATTAAAGGCCATAAAGGATAAAAAAACACGTAATACGAGAACAAAACTAAATTCACACAGAAATGAGCATAGCGTACTATTTACTGCAAACTTACTAATAGATTCATTAGCGTAGACTAAAAGTTCGCCAGTATTGTGAAGTCTCACAAGAACTCGCAAACTTCTCGCAGTTTGTATGAAATCCAGAGAATCCCACGGATGTTATTGTTTAATGTTACTGAGTACCAGCACACTGCAAACTTTTAGTCGGCCGATAGTTTGTTCACATAAATCACAACTTAGGGTACCTCTACACGGTGCAAGTAGGTTGCGCATGTTGAGGCACATGTGCAGGTTAGGTACATGCATTTCAAAAACGTGCGGTTCCAGCGACTCGCGCTTGTACCAAAGCAAAATACCCACCCGCATGCTCTTGTCACTTGCGCATGTTAGCTTCCTCCAGCGACATGCTCCGTGTAGACGCACCCTTAAATTGGATTCAAAAGTTTTTGCCTACCATTTTTTTTTTTTTTTTACAACCCGCAGCCCCGGCAGGCCTTGGCCCTGCTGGGCCCCGCTGGGGTTGCTGACATCTCTTTGAGGAGCGCGTGGAACAACGCGCGCCGTCGACACGGGTCTGTCGTCTAGAAAGACAGAGGGACGATGAGCCACCCGAACTCACCGCCCACAGACCCACGCCTACGGTGGCAGTTTTTGCCTACCATTGGGTCAACTGTTAGTCTGTGGTGTGCGGTTAATCTAATATCACTGAGCGTTGGAAATGCAACGTTATAATTAACTGGCGTTCCTTGTATAGAAGTGGGATCTCTCGTCTTGGAAGATTCAGATGGCTGCGGTGGTAGATGAATGTCTGTTTCAAACTACGCTTGTTATTAGTAGATTTTGTATGCAACCTGTTTCTTGGTTAGAATTGGTAGTTATATACTTGGATTTAAACTTAATAATATGCAAGTTTATTTTAATGTATTTTAAAAATTAATATTTAAAGGTTTAGGGCATTCCTTTTCAATTATGGATTGCAGGAGAATCACTAAAGATTTTGCTAGAATTACGTATTACAATCTACCAGTGTGCCTTGAATGCCATTTAATTTGTTAGGTAATGTATTGGATATAATTGATTGATGTATTGTATATTTTTACACCATTGACAGAATACCGATAATAAAATAAACTGTTAAATCAATAATCATTATTCGATTTTTTTATTTTCTACTACTTATTGTATTGTAAATAAATGACGATCGTGTTCTATTAACAAAACGTTGATGTTAATCTCCCACTTATTTAAAGTGGTCTGAAATCATGTTATTATTGAATCGGAACACTTAGGGAATTACTTCCCTAGTCTGTCTGTCTCGTTTGACTGACAACCCTCGCAAATGATTTTGATGATGCAATTATGTAGAATTAAATAGTGGTAACAGAATTTGAGGAAATGGATACACAGATTTTGTTGAAAAATTAAAATATTGTTTATCGAAACGTTTTTCCAAATCATTCAATATTGTGCAAGTCATTATTTAAATACATAATTTAGCATTAAGTATTTTTGTCATTGTCGGGTCGGATTACGTAACCGACCTAATTTCTATATGTATTAGTTATGTTATGACAGTGCATTAAAGGCATTCACGTATATTATTGACAAGCACACTCCCCGTAGCTATTCTCCCTGACATTCTGACATCTTCTTGTGTGGGTTACGTGAGGCTCGCACAAATACAAGCTGTTGATTTGCATCCGTGCCATAGTCAAGGACGTAATTATACTGATGATTCTCAACCCAAATCAACAAAAAAATTGGTACAAATTTTTTTTATTTTAATTTTTTTTCGGAAATCCGTCAATGTCTTCTAGCCGTATTTAAACTTGGCGCGTGTGTTACTGGCCTTAGAACCGTGCTGCGCCCTCACACAAACGCAAATACAAAGCATACGCAACGATTATTCATAAATTTCATTCATAAAATTGGATTACTTCTGAAATACTATGACATTACAATGACAAAAAAAACCGGCCAAGTGCGAGTCGGACTCGTGCACGAAGGGTTCCGTAAATTACAGTTAAATCAACCTATCTCAAAAACTATAAGAGATACTTTGATCAAACCAAAAATCGTTGAAAGAGTTAATTAGCATGCATCACCTCTATTTTTTTTAGAATTTTATACCCCGTAGTTATAAAAATAGAGGGGGGGGGACATACTTTTTACGACTTTGAGAGCTGATATCTCAAAAACCGTTCACTTTAAGAAAAATGTTTTTTAGAAAACTTTATATCATTTTAAAAGACCTTTCCATTGATACCCCACACGGGTATGTACATCGAAAAAAAAAATTTCATCCCTCAGTTACATGTATGGGGGGCCCCACCCCCAATTCTTTTTTTTACTATTTAGTGTCATATTTTTGTAGCGGTTCATACAACACATATTCCCATCAAATTTCATCACTGTAGTACTTATAGTTTCCGAGTAAATCGGCTGTGACAGACGGACAGACGGACAGACGGACAGACGGACATGACGAAACTATAAGGGTTCCGTTTTTGCCATTTTGGCTACGGAACCCTAAAAAGCAGTGCATGTTAGCTATTTCCCGTCAACTGTAATTCCAATCGATTATTTACGTATTTTATGTCCTCTTCCTGAAGTATGGCACAAATGCAAATCAACACCTTGTATAATTATTGTGTAGTTTAAAACTTTAAGTAGAGCCAGACCGAGAAATTATATAAGTTTGTACCCTTCTAGGATCACTTACAATGGATAACATACCGACATTTGAAAGTCTACACTACAAAAAACCAGTCGGCTTTTCTCACGAAAATTTTCAATAAGGATATCTTATATACATGCCCTCATATAGGTACGCAAGACTTGAACATGTTTAGCATAAAGCAAACACGCCATAACTTCGACGTTGTCACCGCATCACGAGCGCCCTACGTTTTGTTCTTTCACAAATTGCTGGTTATACGATCCTTGTATCTCGCGCCTCAAACGCTCCATTGTTCCCGGCGGCGTAACGGTGCTGACTTCAGACAAATAGGCGTCTTCCAGCCTGTACACTCGAGCACAAATCATTCTGTAGATATCCAGGATTTGTAGTAGAGCAAGGAAAAATTAGCAGAGATGCTATAATGCAGGTAGGTCAGGCGCCTTCATCTAGGTCAAATACGCACGATGAGCACGACCGTAATGATCAGTTACGAGTGAATTAACTAGGTATTCTAGATCTTTTTGTCAACGATTTTTGGTATTACAAAAAATAGATGTTTCCAAAGAAGGCTTATAAAGGCGGAGACAGTAACGTTCCTCGTCCCCCGCACAAGCGCATTTTGGCATTGTGGCTCGCTGCTTTCTTAGGAGATTTTCCGATACGGCATCTCTGCTAGTCATCTTGTTCTCCTTGAGTACGAAGTTAGGGGTACAGGCTTGTCCAGCGTTGTTATTGTCGACCGTTGAGGGAAAGTTTGGACCCCCAAGTTTGTCGTGACGAGGGGAATAGAGGTGTAACTGTCCGTAGTGAACTTTGGACTGCATTGTTTAGTAGGCAGATGTTTCAACTGGATTTTGTTTTAAAGAGACGTTTGTCTGTGATATCTCTACTGGTTTGCCGTAACAAAAAGGTAGACTGAGAATTGGAGTAATAGAATTATGAAGAAAAGAAAAAAAAAAAAAAGTGAAGATCCTATTTCAAATATTTTTTATTCCTTAAATTTGCTGACTGAAATCCTAGCTGAAAATATTTCCGTCATCAAATAACTGAAAAAAATACTAATAAGGCGTTACACTGACCTAATTCTCCACTATTATAATATCCGAGACAACACCTGAAATTACCTCTAAGAATACCTGAAATCCTTAAGATATTATGTTAGTTAATACACCCGGTTCCTCTCCATTACTATCTTAGGGTAATTACCTTATTGTGTGGTAATGACGTGTGCTTAGTTGAAACAAGACTCTGAAGCCATTACACAGTTTGACGATAAGCGTACTTCATTATTTATGAAAGGATTCTATTTCAATCTCTTTTATTTCTTCGTCTTTGAATCGGTAATCGTGAAAATGGAATCTTCTGTTGACAGGTTGAAAATCATTTCTCTTTTTTTTTCTTTTTTTTTTGTACCTGAATCTACCTTTTACCGGTAGATGCTCTTACTTATAGTTAACCACGTCCTGAAAGAGACATTTATATAACAGATTACATTGACAAAGTCTAAGCATTAAAAGGCTAGGCATATGATGATGATTGACAAAGTCATTGTGAAAGATAAAGTCACTCATTTAACTTAGAAAAGTTATGATGTGATGCAGGCGGTGGCGTCCCCGCGCCTGTCGCCCGCTGATCACCACCCGGGCCGGATGGGGACGGACGTTGCGTTCGCCGTCTTCCACCCCTTCTTCGTCTGCGGAGCGGCGCCGCGAGAGGGTCGCTCTCCAGCACGCGCTCCGCCGCCTCCTTCTGTGACATGACGTCCTCACAGAAGGAGGCCACCGCTTCCCATGCCTCCTCACTTCGCAGCATGGCTGCAATCACGCTGGGGAGCGAGAAGTCGTCCCCGACTACTGCTACCAGGATGCGGCGGGGTTCCGTCCACGATGGGCACACCTCGAGTGTGTGCTCTGCCGTATCTACCGCGGCCAATCCGGTGCAGGTACGATCCGAAGCAGCCATGTCCGGACAGCACCTGCACCAGACGCACCCATGCCGCCGATCGAGCCAGCCGTTCAGGACAGGCCCGATGGCATCCAACGTCCGGCGACCGAACGTTGCCGAGGCAAGGTCCTCGGCCCAGTGCCCAGTGATTACCTCCCTCGCTTCCTCCCGCACTTCTTCCCGTTCTATTGGGTCCGGGTGTCGGTCTAGTGCCCTCTGCGCCGCCTTCCAGTCGTACACTCTGGCGAGCACCCAAGCCTCGAGCTCCTAAGGAGGGGTTCCCGCCAGAACGCACGCTGCCGCGGAGCTCACTGTACGGTACGCCCTCGCCACCCGCTGCGCAATGACCCTCTGTGGCCTTCGGATGGCAGCGGCGTTTCTCCGTCTGCACAGTGAGTTTGATTACCCGACCTGGAATCGAAGTCGCACACTTGTAATTGAGAGGCCGGTGCTTTAACGACTAGGTCACCAAGACTTAAGTACTTTGGGTATCATCATCATCATCATCATCATCTCAACCATAGGACCCCTTAGATCTCCACAGATACCTGTTGGAGGCGACCAGCATCCAGCGTCTCCCGGCGACCTGTATAAGGTCGTCTTACTTTGGGTATAGGGAACCCTTTTTTTTTTTTTTTTTTTTTGTTTCAGCTGAGGAAAATGCCTGACGCATACACACACCGCCCGGGGAGACGGTGAGGTTATGTGGGGCTTGCACCCACTAAAAACCTCAGCGTTTGTGCCGTCTTCTGCCTTTTAGAGAGGGGCCACGAGGACCAAAGACGACTTTCGTGACCTCTCGGCAGTGGCTGGTCGCCTCCGTCTACTGGCGATCCATCTCAGCAGCAGCTCATGCAATGCAGGTAGCAGGAGTTCCCCGGTCTGCTACCCACTGAGGGTATAGGGAACCCTAAATATGATATAGAAAGACTTTCTCATTGACTGTTGCTCCTCAATTGATTAAATCAACCTCTCATCCTGCATGTATTAGATGTATATGAATGTTAATTTCCATGGAAAATCCATTAGCACCATCTATTCACATTAATAATTCATTTCCAGGTACATCTGATCCATTTATACCTCTATATTGAATATTTCGCAGTAAAACCGAATAATATACGTTCTGAGAATATAGCTTTTGTATGATCTCTGCTTGTTTTTGTTGCTTGATATTAAATGTAATTTGTTATACTTTATGAAACGCACTCTCTCCATATTTTCTTGCTGTGACATACGCATTCATTTTTCTGTTAATCTTTTATTAAGAATGGATTCTGCTTTTTGTAGTGTGATATCTATCTGTATTAATGTGTGGTTTTTCATACTTATCTGTACAAAGAAGTTTGCGAATATACTTCATTACTTACTTTCAGATTAATGATACCAATCACCTAAATAAAATTCAGTTTCCTATAAATCGAAAACCCTTATTAACAAATATTTTTAAACTTGTATTTGTTTTCGAATTCCCACATTACCTCAGTCTAAAAGCTTTAAATGAGCATCACTTTATTAAGTCTGAAAAAATCCTGATGGAGGATAAAAAGCACGGTTCATACAATGCGTGTCAACATTGTAGGGTTCAATGTAAATCGTTGTGTCATCGGCCCGACCCTTCCTGGGTTCGTTAAAAATAATACACTAGTGCGTAATGGCCCGAAAGAATGCCTTATGCCTTAGGCGAAATGTACTACACATTGCTGCCTACATATAAAGGTATTTGCAGTTTTTGAAGCTATATTTTTTTTATGGTTGTAGAATTTAGTAATACCTACATAACTGTAATGTCTATTCGCAGAAAAAGTCCGAAAATGGACGAGTAGCTCGGACTGCTTATAGTTTTTTTTTTTTTTTTATAATAAAATTAACCGTTGAGCACCTTTTTGAGAACATATAAAGCGTTGAATATTCACGCCTTTAAAAAAAAACAAATAATTATAGGTAGGTATTATAAGAATTAATTTTAATTTACAGAAACTATTTAAATAATTTTCGCCTTCATTGCATAAGAAATACCTACAATATTTCTAAGTTCCTTAGATAGCATGTGTAAGTATGTAAGTACCTGCATGAAAATACAAAGTATATGATCACTAATATACATTTTATAGCATCTCCAAAACAATCAAAGCAAATACATTGTAGTAGTTATTGAGTTTCACTACCTAAATTGTTAGGTATATAACACAAACTCAAAAATGATGTTGTTATTTAGCTACAATATTTGGGAATTTGTGATTTAATCATAACAACATTTGCAAAGCCTCTACGATGTACAACACAATTATTATATTGTAGAACAATGAGAAACCCCATCAAAGACACCTCGTATGTAAATAGTAGTACAATATGTTATGTATTTGCTTTGTAACCTCGTATTTGTACCATCGTATCGTGATACGCAGTCTATTCAATACAGTAACATATCATCAAAATATCACCTATCTACACGGAAAATTTTGTTTTAGTGATTACTAGTTTCTGCCAGGGGTTTCACCAGCCTCCCGAGGCAACTTTTTTCTTCATCCGGGTAGTAAAAAATGTTTCATTTGTGTTTCAGATTCTACTACTATTTACAAAGTCTTTGGGTGGAGTAAACTTGTAGAAAGTAACCATTTTCAGATTATTTTATAACGATAAAATCTACTTCGGAAAAAAAACTCTTAAGCTTCGGGGAAGATATCAGATGTTTTAGCTTTAATTAAAAACTTTTCACCGATTTTCCATTGCGTACTACGTAGCTCAATTTTAGACTTCAGCCTCATAACATTTACATTTAAACACATTAAATATATTGCAGCTTAATTCGAGGATTTCGAAATCCATTCACTTTGTAAGTAATGACAGTAATTTTCTTTAATTTTCAGTTGCACATTTCCAAGAAGAAATTATTTACTTCTCAAAATAAGCATAAGTATTTACTTTCATGTCATTTTCGTAAGATAATACATATAGGTATGATTAGGTAGGTACGTTCTCACTTTACGTGTTTCCAACTATTTCCAATCACGTGTGATTGGTGAAAAAAAATGTGTTTCTCCTCAAATAAAAAAAAACCTAAGAATGGACTTTAAGCATCATCATGTTAACTACCGTATGTCTCTGGTCGTATGTAATAACATGCCACGTTTCGACCTTGCCCTTATCAAATGCCTATACACACGTAAAGAATAAAACCCTTACTAATATTATAGATTCGAAAATCGTTTGTTTATTATTTATCTTTACCGAGTTAGCCGCTTAAAAAATGTCTTCGGCCGAGATGGGAATAAAATATATTCAATCTTCCATCAACATCAACTCGGCCACGTGGCCGAGTTGATAAATTAATTCTCTTCGCGATTAACGATTAAAATAATTTTGATAATACCGAGGTGGGTGACATTCATGGAGGCAATCATAATGCATATTTTTTCGGATGAGGAAAATAGTTCCGAAACGAGAGTAAAACCGTGCTGAATAGCTAGTGTTATTATTTCTCATATCTTTTAACTTTATAAGGTATCGGATTCTGGTCACGAAGACAGTGTAATTACTTGGTGATATTCTGGTAATAACAGCACAGATAGGCTGCGAGAATCATACTGATGAGAAAGGAGCTCAAGCTCTAGGTATATCTACTGTTTTTTTTTTTCAGTTGCGTAGTGCTATTGGATGTTAGTCATTTTTATTTCTTACAGGTACTCGCCCTGTGTGGAAAAGTTTAAAAAGTGGGACTAAAATACGATGCTCTTATATATTTTTAAATAAGTTATATAAAAAGACCCTAAATATTATAAAGAGAAAAGATTTGATTGACATTATCCCAGGTGAACAGAGGCCGTTTATAGGAACGGAGAGTAGTTCTCACGGGATGCGGGTGATCCGCCGAGAAAACAGCGAAGTCCTAAAAAACGTATATAACACTTTTTAGAGTACATAAGGGAGTATATGGGGTAAGTACATAAGGGAGTATATGGGGTAAGGGCATAAATGAGTCTTTGGAGTAAGTACATAAGGGAGTATATGGGGTAAGTGCATAAGGAAGTATATGGGGAGAGTAGGTATGTAAGGGAGTTTATGAGGAGTGTACATAAGAGAGTATATGAGGACAGCACATATAAGGGAGTATATGAGGATAGTACGTAAGGGAGTAGGTATATGGGGTCAGTATATGAGGAAGTATATGAGGAGAGTATATAAGGGAGTACATGAGAAGGGCACATAAGGGAGTATATGGGGAGAGTACATAAGGGAGGCTATTATCCATTTATCTGATCCACATAAATCTTGCCTTCATATCACTTCATACTCCTTTACATAAAACAGCTGCAATCATACTCAATATAATCATGTAACAAGCAAGATAAACCAATAACAAGATAATTCTATAGTAATCCTTGTTAGTTGGTTTTAGTATGTAAATTACAAGTTAGTATGGCAGGTAACTTGAGCTACGTTAACAGAGGTCCTCACACCCTGGTCGATTTCAACAGCTGTTTCATACTTGTTGCTTGGGAATGAAAGTCAATTGTGTATTGTGAAAAGGTGGATTACAAACCTTTGTTTGGGCAATTGTTGAGATTATGCTACTGTAAATATTTTGTGTGAGAATATGAGGATCCAGTGATTCCAGTTGTATCAGGGCCGCAGTAACTATTTTCGGACCTGTACTCCGGTAGGCTTCGATCGAAAAGGTGGGACCCCAGCTTCCCGATTTGCATAAAAATCGGGCTCCCCAGATGTCCCTTTCATAACATGGATACACTTAATGTAAAGCGAACTCAGAATTATATCTCGTATAAATCTCCCTCGAATGTATTGGTATTTTCACCACGAACATATTTCTGAAACAAAAACTTCGCAAAAAAAACCTGGTATCACAAAAATAGAATAGTGGTATAAAATATAAAAATAACGAGAGTGTCGGTCAGCATTTATTTAAGGCGACAATTAAACGTTCTGGTATCGGTCGTTACGGCCATCTGCCGGGACCGCCGCAAGGAAAATAACATTATAGTCGTGGGACGCGCTTCGTGATACAGTAACCATGTATGATGGCTTTTAAGAGACGTTGCTGGAAAAACTGCTTCGTAGAACTTTCCGAATTATAGAAAAATTCTCAAAGATTTTGCTTTAAATTAAATAAAACCTCATACAGGTAATCTTATTACGTTGCCATTTCTACGAGCCACTGTTTCGGAGATATAACGATTAAAAAATTACAATGGGCAATTTTCTATTGGCCCTCGCTATCAGCGGCCAGCGATGATTTTGGTACTAACGATGGATATGTTTTGGTACTAATAGATTATATATTAAACGATCTCCCCAATTTTCAGCTTGTTGTGAATTAATGTAACTTCACACTAATTTTTTGGTCTAATTTGACTGGACTATTATGTATCCCTAAATAACTTAGATGTTTCTTCGATCGTTCAGGATAAAAAGAAGTACTTCCAAAAAGCTTCAAAAGCCAATAGGTATACGATTGTGCTAATACCTTGGTCACCCTTCTACCAGCGTCGTTTCAGAAATCGTAAAACAAATGCGGTACCACAATTTAAATATTTCAATAGCTATCGTGTTTTTCTCTTCCCATTGTATACTTGACCTGTTTAAGTGACAACATCTTGCTCCTATCTTTTACACTCTTGTTAATATGCGATAAACGCTTAATGGTACTGTAAACGCAAGATACACCGTTTTTTTTTATGAACACTGCAGCTTTTCACAAACAATTTGTATAATGAATTGCTGGGGAGGATAATCTGATAAATGCAAACTGTTTTACGGGTTTCTTTCAGTACTTTTTGCATTTGTTTTTTGTTTCTTGTGCCATGGGTTTGAATAAATTCCATATTTAAAATTGTCGTTTGTGTCTTTACAGCCAGTCTGTTCAACAGTCAGTACAAGGTCAAATGTAATGCAATTATCTAGTAATATGAAGGCAATTAAAATCATAAGACAGATATAACATTTTACTACTGTTATCTCTGATTAAACAGCAATTACCTAACACGATTAACATAATTTTTCCGTACATTTTCCTCATATGACAAATTGATGTACCTACCTCATTCTTTATTTGGTGCATTTAAAGTAGATTATTTCAGAACGATACGAATGCTTGTAAATAGGTAAGGTTTGGCAACCTAACGAGCTGAGTATCGAGTTATCACGTTGCCTGCCTAACAGCCTCTGCTGAATAACAACGATAGGAGACGGTGGTTTATTTATTTCTAAAATCAATAAGCCAATTCGTATCTACATAATATACCTCTATATAGATAAGTATAATTTTCCACTACTCAAATGGAATTATTTGGAATTCGCACTCGTGATAGACTTTTCATTATAATTAGTGTATTTTTTTATTCGGTCTTTAATGAAGAGTGTGGTGATCCAAATTGTCAGATATCTCGAAAACACCGAGAATATAGCTGTGTAGTATGTACTGTCACAGGACCATGATCCCATATGGTTCTTCATTTAAAAACAAACAGACTTCAGTGTCCAACGGTTGATTATATTTTGTTTGGCGCTAAACACACATACGTCTGGTTGCTGCCATAAAATCACCATTGTAAAATAAAATATACGCGGAACTCACCACAGGGTTCCACCGAAAAATTGGCCCGTTCACACTCAGCTTAATGAAATATGTACGAGTAAAATGAAAAATCGGACAGCCATTTCTGTAAAAGAAATGTCGTCCGACGTCGCCGCTGCCTGTGCACATTAATTAAAGTAAAAATATATGGCTTTTACAGGAAATAATGTACTGAAAATATAACATACCTCCAACATAGATGGCTATGGCTATTTTCATGAAATGTAATTTATTTATCTAAAAAAACATACTGACATGATAAAAAAAAATATTCCCAGTGAAAAAATTTTGCAATTTTACCGTTATGCATAAATAACGCCATTTATCTAGGTACTATGATATTCACTTTTCGGAAGCATATGCAGCAGTTCAAAGAAATTTACAGTGAAAACATCTAGACAATAGATCCACCAGTATCTGTGGCAAAACTATGACATTATCATATCAAGCGCTCAGCTTTGCCCGCATTCGCCGAACAATGCGCGACTTTTGCTGGCAAGGGAGAGACATCAATCAATGCAGTGAGATCCAGTGACTAAGTGACAGCTGACAGTTTTGTCTGAAGTACCAATGAAAATACCACACTCGGGAAGCTAGTCTAGGTGCCTTTCGATGTGTCAATGCTAACATATTTTTCTGTCTGAATAAGTAATAAAATATGAGAGCTTTGCTAGGAGCTAGTTTTCATAGTCTCCGAATCTCTTTTAGCTTACTCTCTTGAGACGAAACCTTTACCAGATATGAAACTATTTTTGTGTCTGTCTGTCATTAAAAGAACCTGGGTATGTAGGTACACTTATCTCGATGTTAATCATTTGGATTCGGGAGAATAGGTTTCAATACGCAGAACGTTATTCGCGAAAATTAAATAAAATTAAAAATTTTGAAAAAACCCACGACGGTAAAAATCTTATTCAAAAATAATAAAATAACTCAAAACCCCCGACTTAACCCAATTATTATGTAACTAAATATTATTACCATAATACATAACCGAGGAATATCCGTCGGGGGCTGCCATTAAACCAGCTAAAGGATTTCTGTGTCGTGAATACAATTATTGAAGAATTGTAGATGTTTAACGATGGCATAAAATACACTCATGAGTATGATTAATTGTTGAAATTTCATATAGAAAAGGCAGCCCCCGACGGTTATTCCTCGGTTATGTATTATGGTAATAATATTTAGTTACATAATAATTGGGTTAAGTCGGGGGTTTTGAGTTATTTTATTATTTTTGAATAAGATTTTTACCGTCGTGGGTTTTTTCAAAATTTTTAATTTTATTTAATTTTATTTCAGACTTTTTAGAGAGCATATACGAATTATAGTTTTAATAATATTGCAATATAATCGTTTCACACTAATAGAGCAGCGCCCCCTAGGGAGTTAATATCGTAAGACTTATTTTAAACCATGCACCAATCAACTACAAGCCCATCGCTGAAAACCGCATTGAAATCGGACAATTCGTTATAGTATTATTGCAATATTATTTTGCACTAATATTGTAGCGCCCTCTAGTGAGTTACAGACGTAATTTTTATTATTTGGGCACATGCATTAAGCACGTTAACATTGCTGATGAAAACAGAATTGTACTCGGACGTTTTGATTATATTGCAACATTGTATTGCACTAACATTGTGGCGCCCCCTGGTGATGTCTAGCCATGACACCTATCTAAGAACATGAACTCATCGAACACAAGCCCGTCATTGAAAACCGCATCAAAATCGGATAATTAGTTTAGAAGGTAGGTGGGAACATTACTTTGCTGTTTAGCACTAATATTGTGGCGCCCCCTAGTGAGTTACAGCCATGAAACCTATCTAAGAACATGATCACATTGAACACAAATCCGTTATTGAAAACCACATCAAAATCGGATCATTAGTTTAGAAGGTAGATGGGAACATTACTTTACTGTTTGCACTAATATTGTGGCGCCCCCTAGTGAGTTACAGCCATGACACCTATCTAAGAACATGAACTCATCGAACACAAACCCGTTATTGAAAACCGCATCAAAATCAGATCATTAGTTTAGAAGATAGGTGGGAACATTACTTTGCACAAACGCACACACAAACACACAAACACACAAACGCACATCTCTCACCCCAAACGCATATACCTGCTCCGTTCCGTCGTGGGTAAAAATTAATTACATCTTCTTTGCAAATCGGTATTTTCCTATCATTGAGAATTTAAAATTGGAATGTCAAAGTCAACGTCAATAACGTTTATTGAAACTAGGCTAGTTTTTAGCACTTTTTCACATATTTACCCCCAAAACACCCCTTTTCACCACTTCTTAGTGTTATGGCTGGAAATAAGAAGTGGTGAAGAACAAACTTCCCAGCAACACAGCTGTCTATTACAATTTAATTATAATTAAATTACAACTTATACAATTCAACATTGTTTCAAATTATTTTCACAAATAAAATAAAAAACACTTTTTGTCCACTTCAGAGCTGCTATCTGCATGGGAGGGGCACCGCCGGGTCCTCGTCGAGGCTTTGGGCGGCGGCGACCTCTCGCGTCCGGCCTTGGTTCAGGCCATGGTCCGGGGCGAGAGGGAATGGGATGCCGTCGCCTCCTTCTGCGAAGCGGTCATGCTCGAGAAGGAGGAGGCGGAACGCCAGAGAGTTCGCACCTCTCATCCCGGCCGCCGCGCTGGACCAGGTAGACACCATGGGCGCCGGGTGTCGCGAGATGACTCCCGGCCACCGTAGGCGTGGGTCTGTGGGCGGTGAGTTCGGGTGGCTCATCGTCCCTCTGTCTTTCTAGACGACAGACCCGTGTCGACGGCGCGCGTTGTTCCACGCGCTCCTCAAAGAGATGTCAGCAACCCCAGCGGCGCCCAGCAGGGCCAAGGCCTGCCGGGGCTGCGGGTTGTTCGAAAGAGATACCGCGGCCCTGGTACATAAAAGGCCTATGACGGAACACGACGATTTTAGTCAGTAAGAGTCTGACACTCCCTCACCGCTGCTAACCCACAGCGGGAGGGGTCATTTGATGATTTTACGTCGCTAAAAAAAAAAAAAAAAAAAGAGCTGCTATCTGCGTGTATCTGTGAAATAATCATTAACATTATAATAAGCCTTTTTAATAAGAATATCCTTAATTAATATATAATCCTGATTTTAAAAGGACTGTCCGTTACTTCCAACAAATGAACTGGGATTCTATTATAGATGCGTATACAAAGGCCCACAAATAAACCGTGCATAATATTATCCCACGCAGATGGATTTTTAACTTCACATTGACAAAATATCGTCATCAAGTTACGTTTTCCATGTTCACAACCAAAAAATTTATCGGTTTTATCGTCCAAAACTATGTGCATTAAACTGCAACCGAGCGAATGATTAACTGTTAATGAGAGCACAACAGGTTTTGTTCATAAATAATGCAATTTGCTACGACATAGTTAAATTGTGTCGATGAATGATTGAGTGCGCCGTTTTCGGTGTGTTTACTGATAAACACATCGTGTGTTTCAGCTCATTAGTTGATACACTACGTATTGTTACTTAAATAAATAATTGATATTTTTCTTACAGTTCGGTTCTTCTTAAGGGGTGCTAATTAAACAGGCTTCTTTTTAATATCATTATTCGCCCCCAAAAATGTATGTTGCCTTCTAAATTACTAAGTCAGCCACAATTAACGAGGATCTAAATAATACTATTTTAGCCACTAGTTATCTTCTAAGTAAGCCACTCTAAATACAACTCGGCTTGATGGTTATTTTTTAGCATCTAAATTTGTAGCATGCATTCTAACAGTAACCTTCTAAAATACTATTAAATGACATCATAAAATATATTTAATTAGCTTCTAATTTTTTAACTCAGTACGTTTAAAATGTAAGCAAGCAACATGCAGCAAGCATCGCTTCTGTCACGGCTCCGGTGCTCCGTGGCTCCGGCGGTCCCATGCGAGCTTATCGTCGCAGATGGTCTTCACGCTCACCGCCGCGGCTGAGGCTGGCGGCGAGCGTTAAAACTACCTGCGCCTCAGCTCGCAGGCCGCCTCGCCCCTCCGCACCTACGCGATTTTGAATTGCACTCTAGGGGTAGGGCAGACAAGACTACGTGGAGTCAGTTTTGCAGCGATTCGTTTTCGTCACTAACTTCAATTTTTAATACAATGTTTTTAATTGAAGGTTATAAATGGCAATATACTAAAAACGTGGCCGAGTTAGTAAATTAGATGACAATGTATAAATAGGAAGGACAAGTCACAATATCTGATGATCTTTACTTGAAGCTTTCTATAGAATATTTAGTTGGCGTTGTAAAAAAGACGAATTAGTTTATTAGAGGCTATGTCATTTCCCCGTTGCTTAGTTATAAAATTAGAAGTTTAATCATGTGTCCAATAAATATTTTTGTGGCTGCACTTATAATTTCCCCTTCTTAAGTACTTAAATATTTTATACTAATATTATAAAGAGGAAAACTTTGTTTATTTGTTTGTTTGGTTGTAATGGATAAACTCAAAAACTACTGGACCGATTTTAAATATTCTTTCACCATTAGGAAGCTATATTATCTGCGAGTAACATAGGCTATATTTTATCCCGGTGCGGGCAGTAGCTCCCACGGGACGCGGGTGAAATCGCGGGAAAACGGCTAGTATTTTATATAGGGTCTACTTATTAGTTGGAGACTTTAAAATGTTTGTTTCATAGGATTTTAATGTAACAGCTCTTTCTATTTAACGGTATTTTTTATATTTAAAACTCAAACCCAGTATTTTCAGACAATACCAATTTCATATCCACATTAACTGGCTCCACGTAAAATATTCCGTTTGGAGTCAAAGTTACTTTGACGTTCATAGCGGCTTCGTATGTGACCGCACGCATTTTATTCCTGACCGACTCATTTTTCTTTTACAATTTTGTTTTGTTGAAAACTGGTTTTGTTGCTTTTGTGTAAAAGCTTGAATGACCCAACATTTTGTATGGAATTTGTTTGGACCTTGACGGGCACGTGTGAAATTAAAACTCTTCAAAAGTCCTTACCAACTTCAAAAAATTACTGCTTGTCAATTGTTTATGGTGTTATTTATCTTTTGGCAGTATTAAAAGTAATCTTAAGGGATTGGTATTTGGGTATCAATATTTCAATTTCCGCACGGAGATGATTTTTTAATCTCAAATCCTCACTTGACCCACCTTTTCTGGTATTCGTAAAACAAAAATGTCCTCAATTTTTTTCGCATCTGCCCTTTCTCTATCAAGGGCCGGCCAAAAATATCAAAACACACAACAATATACAAATATTATGATTTTTTTTTTTTTCAAGTTTTATGGGAAGGCACGTTCGAGGTTTCCTCACGTCCCTTTATCTTAAGTAGATCGTACCCTCGTCTTGTCATGACACCCTGGTACCCGGCGGGCCGACCGACCTGATAGTTATCGTTTTTGTACCAACCATCTGCTGGGTCTTAGGCCTTAGGTTGCAGGTTTAAGTCTTCGTGCCTGTATTATTTCTTTGATGATCTGTGGACTTATTTCTTTATATAAATGTCAACATAACATTGTTTACCTGCTAGATGATAATGTATCTTGTGGAAAAATAAGACGGAACCATAATAAGATCTGGCGTGAGAAATTGTAGGTAATCTGACTCCATATACCATCAATTTTACATTGACATACACGAAGAGCACCTACAAGTTTCTGTCGCTTCAATGTGTCTCTTCCATGCTAACGTGCAAACTAATATAAAACAACAAAATTTTTAGAATTTCAGGTCTACTCTTTATACAAGAAAGATGAACAAACTCAAAAAAACAAGACCTAAAAGCCATCTATTACATTGGAATAAAACAATGCTACCCAATAAAAGGAAACAAAAATAATACCATCATTTGTAACTTTCTGACTTTTATTCTCTGCAAAAATGTTTATCTAGTTTTATAAGAAACATTGGCACTCGTAAAACGCTCATGTTTGGTGATTGTTAGACAAATAAAAATGGTTATTACAGTGATAATAGGACGGCTTGCAAGGTTTACTTTGGGAACGGTGAAATGTCATAATTAGTCTTGGCTGAATTAAAAGGTCGATGGCTTGCCTATGCATTTTTCATCAGGTACGAGTGTAGAATATACAGATTTAGATCTCCAATTCAGAAGTCAATACCAACGCTGATAGGCAACCGGTAGTGGCGGATTCGGCGGGGCAGTGAAGTCTTGTGATAGGCTTAGGGCGACGACAGAGGTCAAAAGTGCTCGTCGGCCATTCACTGCATCCGAAACCTTCTCCAGTCGTGGCGGCTCTCCGTTCCACTGGGAATAGAGGGTGGAGGACGAGAGAGTGCGTCTGTGTCTGCGCAAACACTTACGCACTTAAATATTTCACGCGCAACTGACTGCTTCTGGTTACTGGATCCTGATAAAAGACCTGCGGCGATGGGCTGAAGTAGAGAGGTTGGGTGGTGGTGCACACCCGGCTTTGTCTGAAGCCTGCACGTATGGCAGCCTAAGGAGAGTGGTCGTTTCTGCACTGCACTTGGGACAACAGTGTGGATTGGGCAGCACCTTAGGTGATGAAGCAGCCCTATTTAGGGAGGCACTGCTTCCCCCGCTCAGCCGGGGAGGGGGCTAGAAAAGGTGTCCTAAAAAAATGCTTGTCCCGTCAAATTGGGGGAGTAGCAACCGCGGCTGCTTAGGCACCCCATTACTCGCGGTCGACGTAACAAGAAAAATAAGATAAAAACATCATTTATGACATTTGGCGCATGGAACGTGCGATAATTAATCGATAATGACGGAAACCTTTGCCCGGAGCGTAAAACTGCTGTCGTAGCACGTGAACTTGCTCGATACAATGTAGACGTGGCAGCTGTAAGCGAAACACGCTTAGCTGACCAAGGCGAACTTGAGGAAATCGGCGGTGGTTATACATTCTTCTGGAAAGGAAGACCCCAAAGTGAACGAAGGTTAGCTGGCGTAGGGTTTGCCATCAAATCCACCATCGTAAAAAAGCTGCCAGAATGTCCACAATACATCTCGGACCGCATTATCACATTACGCCTTCACCTACCAAACGACAACTACCTGAATGTGATAAGCGTATACGCACCAACAATGAGTAACGAGGACAGTGTCAAAGATCAGTTTTATGAAGAACTTTGCCAATGCCTTACCAGCATACGTTCAAGCGAACAAATACTGCTGCTAGGCGATTTCAACGCGAGGGTTGGCAGAGATTCTGAGTCGTGGCCGGGCGTGATTGGAAATAATGGTGTGGGCAATATGAATAGTAATGGACAATTACTACTCACACTCTGTGCCCAATTCGACCTCACCATCACAAACACTCTGTTTAGGCTTCGCGACAAATTCAAAACCACCTGGATGCACCCGCGTTCTAAACACTGGCACCTCCTCGATTACGCAATAACGCGACGAAGGGACATCTCCCAGGTGCATATCACACGCGTTATGCACGGCGCGCACTGCTGGACAGACCACAGGCTTTTGGTAACTAAGTTGAGACTCCGCCTTCGTGACCCACGAAGACCCTGCAGGGCTAAACCAATATCTCTCAACTTAGATCGACTGGATTGTAAAGATCTTCAAGAAAAATACCAGAAAGGCCTAGCAGATGCGCTAGATGTGTTTGATGCCCAGCAAGGTGACTTAATATCAAAATGGAAACAGATCTCATCCACCGTACTGACTGTGGCTACGGAAACCATAGGATACAAAAAACGAAACAACGAGGACTGGTTTGACCAGAATGATAGGGCCCTAACTGAAGCATTCAAACAGCATCGTGTACTCATAAAGCGTAATGAAGGAAATCATAAATCCAGTCAAGAAGTCCGAAGTAGTGGTGATTCCTTAAGGAAATTAACGAGGAAGTTGAAAGATAGATGGTGGCTTGAAAAGGCAAAAAAGATACAGTGGCTTGCAGATACCCACCAACTAGGCGCTTTCTATGAAGAAATGCGTAAGTTGATTGGCGTTTCCATAAAAAACTGCACTCCGTTAAGATCCCTAGATGGTTCCCAAAAGCTCACTGCTAAGCAGGATATACTTGATCGTTGGGCAGAGCACTTTAACCACCTGCTCAATGTAGATCGATCAGCAGATCTTGAGCATATAAGGCGTATCCATCCTCTGCCGCCGAATGAGTCGCTTGCTGAACCACTAACTTTTGCTGAAGTTGTTCAAGCCATCAAAGAGCAGAAAAATAAAAAAGCAGTTGGCGTTGACAACATCGCCGGAGAACTGCTGAAATACGGAGGGGAGCAACTTCATACTTACATCTGGCAAATTTTTGATCGCATTTGGAACAAGGAAACAATACCACCTGAATTTAAAATATCCCGTATACAGACACTGTATAAAAACAAAGGAGACCGTTCCGACTGCAACTCCTACCGGGGTATATCGCTCCTCTCTGTCCCTGGGAAGATATTTGCCAGAGTTCTTCTCAACCGGCTTTTACCAGTCTCCGAAGCCATATTGCCAGAAACTCAGTTTGGGTTTCGACCTAACAGGGGCACCGGCGAAGCCATTTTTTCCATCAGGCAACTCCAGGAAAAAAGCCGAGAACAAGGCCAACCTTTGTGTATGTGCTTCGTGGACTTAGAAAAAGCTTTTGACTGCGTGCCGAGGGAAGCCCTCTGGACTTTACTGGCAAAATTAGGTTGTCCTGAGAAGTTTGTGAGAATGATTCGCCTTCTGCACGACGAGATGACCTGCTGTGTTACCTATAATGGTGACCAGTCAGAGTTCTTTCCTGTGACCTGTGGGGTCAAACAAGGTTGTGTGCTTGCGCCAACACTGTTTGCTCTCTACTTTTCTGTCGTTGTCAGTGAAGCACTCAAACAAACTTCTGCTGGAATCAAAATACGTTTCAGGACTGATGGGGGACTTTTCAACCTGGCCAGATTAAAAGCATATACTAAAGTGTCTCATGCTCTTATAACGGAGATCATGTACGCTGATGATCTGTGTTTTGTTACCAACTCTGCACAAGAGCTCCAGAACCTGATGACTAACCTTCAGGAAGTCTGTTGTCGTTTCGGTCTAAAAATCAGTGTTAAGAAAACTGAGGTAATGGCAAGCGACTCTCAAGGAGCTACAGAACCTATCAAGGTAAACATTGGCGATACTGAGCTGAAGCAAGTGAATAGGTACCTTCAAATATCTGGGCAGCACAATTACATCCAAGTGTGACCTTGATACCGAAATAAACCATCGCATTGGCGCTGCATCAGCTGTTTTCGGTAAATTACGAGCCAAGGTCTTACACACACATGATTTGAAGCTTTCGACAAAAATCTCCGTTTACAAGGCCATAGTCCTCCCAAATCTTTTATACTCTGCTGAAACATGGGTCCTCTATCGGAAACATATACGGGCGCTGGACCGATTTCATCTAAAGTGCATAAGAGACATTCTGAAAATCAAATGGTCGGATCGGATTAGAAATACCGAAGTGCTACGACGCGCGAATGTCTGCGGCATAGAAGCGTACCTGATGCGGCGACAGCTCAGATGGTGCGGTCATGTTTTACGCATGGATGATGATAGGGTGGCCAAACGCATCTTCTTTTCTGAACTCCAGAACGGCAGACGGAAACAAGGTGGTCAGTTCTTACGCTTCAAGGATGTTCAGAAAAGACACATGAAAAGGTGCAACATTGATCCTCAGAACTGGGAGACAAAAGCCATTTGCCGCCCTGAATGGAGAGGCCTACTTAAAAATGCGATCAAAGATTTCGAAGAGCAAAGGAAATCCGCACTGGATGCGAAGCGTGATGCTCTTAAGGCTAAAACACCAGTAGCCATTCATTATAACTACGTGGACGGTATCCTAACGTGCAGCCAATGCTCGCGCACGTTTACACATAAAATAGGGTACTGCAGCCATCAAAGGGCGCATAGAAGAGCTGATCATCCTAGTTCTTCTCTCAATGATAACTGAAAGCAGTCACCATAGCCGAAATCGGCAGGGAAGTATATACTATTATGTTCTATTTTGTTAACTAGCTTCCGCTTGCGGCTTCGGTTATATCGCGTTTCCAAGAGAATTCTTCAAAAGTCTGGGATAAAAACTATTTTATGTTCTTTTTCAAGGTCAACTCTATCTCTGTACCAAATTTCATTAAAATCAGTTTAGTGGTTTAGACGTGAATGCGTAACAAACAGATAGTTACTTTCGCATTGATAATATTAGTAGGGATTGATTCAGCTGCAGCGCAATAAACAATCAGATATTTTCTGGTATGTAATTTGTCTTTTTCATTTGTTACATTTGTCTTTTCTAACCTGAACATGTGGATATGTCTAAATTAAACACAGTTCATCTCAATAGTAATTGGAAATACAATATCAGATAGGTCGCGTTATAATTCTAACCATTAGTAATGTGGAGACAGTGATACCTACTAATTTGTTGTTGTCGCACTCACAATTCAAATTGTTTTACGACTAAGCTGTAAGACAAATCATAAACATTTTATGGAGGCTGAAGAGATCAAAATTATTGTGACTAGAAAACCTTCGTGCTGAATATAATATAGTGTCTATCAAACTTTAATTTTAAGTACTTAATTCCACGTGCCGTTTTCTCACAAGTATCGAACAATGATTTTAATCTTGTGATCGTTATACAAGGCTTTGAATCACCAAGTTCGAGGGGTCCTTTCTTATCTTTTCTTGACGGGAGCTGCTTATCCCGTACTACTGTTATCAGGTAACGACATCAGCCTGAGTTGGGAGAAGATGGAGTAATTGTACAAAATGCTGACGCAGGTCAAGATTAACTGATAGGCCAGGTAATCCAGGCCAGTTAGAAATCGATGGAACGATAGAAAGTTATTTTAATCAACAGTTTTGATGATCTGGTCTTTTGGGAAAATGCAATATGGGATGTCTAAATGTTTTGCTTTCAACAATTTTGTTTTTACATTCCTTGCTTACCATGTTGAATGCTCAAAATGATTTTGTTTTTTTTTTATGACAAACGATAAGTGATATAAAATACTTCATGAAAACCACAATTTAGTTTATAGTACGGAAATTTCACCAATTTTCCCAAATGAGATCAACATCACTTTACTTGCACTAAGTTGATAAGATAGTCATATTAGAGACAATGTGAGACTATATAATCCAGTACGATTCACTATGAAAACTAGTATTGTTGCTGGGTTGCATCATCTTAATAAGTCGAAAGTTTTGAATTATAGAAAAATATTTACGTGAAAAGTGGCAAATATTAACTCTTAGGTACTACAATTTTTGAAAAATTTAAATTACTTTATTAAAATGCCTCTTAAATTGTGGTCTAAGTTTTCGGTGAAAAAGGGCGGTAATGTTATCAATCTGCGCGTCGTGGATATGCCTGACAATCTTTACGAAAAGGTTACAAACTTGTACATGAATTATTATGTGAAAGAGGATCCTATTTTTAAAGCTGCTGGTAAGTCATAAGTCACAACTAGGTAAATGACATCTTATTTCATTTATTTATTCCTTTATTTCAGGCAACTAGGGCCCATCAAAATACAAATACACAAGTATCAAATTATAAAAATGTGATATTCAAATGATTCATAATATAATAATTTTATTCTAATATTTTTTGTTTTTGATTCTACATGATCTTCGCGTGTATCAATTCGTACAAACTGAACCTACTATTTAAAAAAAGTAACCATGGAGTTTCTTGCCCGTTCTTCTTAATAGGAAGCTCCTTTTGGAATGGGCAACTATAATCAAACCTATTTATATTTTTAAAGTTCATAAGTGCTTTTAACCGAAATAAATGTTTTGACTTTGATTTTTTTCGAAAAGAGACTTGAGTGAAAGGTTTTCCCTTGCGTATTAAGTGACAGCTTGAACTTCGAATTTATGTCCAGTAGTAAATTACGGCATTTTGCTATATAAATAAGTCATTGTCTTTGGTATTCTTCTGTTAATGGCGAATTGTAATGTTAAAGTTCATTCTAAATTCTTTGCAAAGGTACTTGTTAGAAATGCCTGTCACAAAACAGTGTCGAACAAATTATATTTCTACAATCTACCGCTGAACATTATCTCCTTCATTACAACATTATAATATCCTTACTAACATTATAAATGCGAAAGTAACTGTCTGTCGTGCTTCCGCGCCAAAACTACTAAACCAATTTAAATTAATTCTTGACTCAAAAAGTCTATAGTATGACAAAATCTACGTTTTATCCTGCTGCCGGAGGTCTATTTATCAAAACATAAATTATACCGTAATTACAGGTCTTCTTAAAAATGCAGCAGCATTAGAGGAACTTCGTGAGATGATGCAAAAATTCACTAAGGGAGACGGATTGCACTCTGTGATATGTTGTATTGACAACGAAGACGACCAGGTCAATGACCCCATTGCTGCTTCCATGATGGCGTTGACGAACAAAGGAGATCCTGAACCTAAGGTGAGGTAACCCTTTAATTTTTTTAACCTTCTAAATACGGTTCATAACTTTGCTATATTTTGTTGACAGAAAGTGGACTATTAGATATTCTTATGTGTAATCTATGTCGTTGCTAAGTTTTATCAGAATCTGTACATTCGTTCTTGCTTAAATAAGTAAGAAATATGTCCAAAAAGTCTCGCCTTTGTTAGTGTAATAATGTAAGTTACAAGATAATGTATTTTATATCGGTATTGATTTCAGTTTGAACTCAAAACAGAAGAAATCAAGAAAATGTTTGAAATCTACTACGGCATGGAAGCTCAGTTTAGTGAGCAGAAAGCAGTCAATTTGGACCGTTACTACAGTGACAGAGGAACCTTTCTGAATTCAGAATACAAGGATCTTGGCATAGAGCAAGAGTTACTTAAAGTCAGGTTAGTTAGTTTATACCAAAGGAAAACAGCTATCGTCAAAGAACATAGCTGCGGTGTTGGTTACTTAACAGTGAGTTAATGCTATTCATACTTATGCGAGGCGTCAAATTGTTGACTTTAGAGCTGACAGGTTATATGACGAGAGGTGTAGAGTATAGTATATTTTGACCGTCGTTAAATTACAAGCTAACTTAAGAACAACAATTAATTTTGACGAGAGCAGTACGTCGATTCTATAAAATTCAGACAACAACTCGCATTTCACTTCGCTATTCACTCTCACTTCACATTCGGTTCAAAACGTTCTAAAAGTCATCTCATACTTTATCTGTCAAAATCTCGAGTTTAATTTAGTTCAACTCGCAAACACGCTCGCAAGAGTAGCGCTAGTGTAGTAACTCACGGCGGATTCAGATGCGAAGTTTAGAGTGAAGTCTTATAGAATCACACTGCTGCACTGATAAAATATTTCTTGTTATTACGTCCATTTACATGTTTTTTATCTAACCCTCTATTTTTCCCTAGAAACCGTATCCTTATATTATTTTTTTCAAATATTCCAGGCGACTTATATGCAAAGAGCAAGGAATACCTATGCACGGAACTTGGATGACGTCACATGACTTGCAGAGAGCAGCAGAGGCCGATGGTTGGGAGACTGCATACGAGATCAAGTTTGAAGATCTGGGAAACCAATATGGCGTCGCTTTTGACAAAGAGCCTGCTTCTGCTAAGTTTATGATTGTCAAAATATAAAATACAGTAATATGGTTTATTTAATGACGTAAAAAAGGAATACTCTAGATGTTTCATATATTAAAAATCTGTTTTCTTTTGGCAAATATTTTTGAAGAATAAAATAATTTTTGAAATTAATTATTTTCACCTGTATCTATCTCGACTTTAGTTGTATACTGAAATATTATAGTATTTCGGAAAACTCGCATAATAATGTAAATTGGCACAAAAAAGCGGTCTTATTGCTAGGTGTTACATAATCCGTCTTGTTCTGTTTACATGTTTCTCAGCTTTCCTATTAATTGAAAATAAACAACGTGATGTCGTGATCCTCCCTCACCTCTAGCGGATTTAGTATTAGCTGTGACCTTTTTGTTTCAAAAAATGTTTCTTTTCAAATTATTTTCTTCTACGAAATTACCAGCTACAGATCACGATCAGAAAGCCGGTAAATAAGTTAGTATTTATGTTGGTATCAATAATTATTCAAGATTGAGTTTTCACTTAGAAATTTTAAAAACTTTAGAAATAACTTAACTTGCAATATTAAGAGATATTGATGTTAAATATCCCTCATTGAAATATTGGTCAGCTAATATATACCATACGTGTATATATCTCGTGTCTTATTGCAGTACCCGGATACTGCAAACTTTTAGTCGTCAGATAGTTTGCTTGGTCTCATAAATCAATATGCAGATGAATGGCATTAAAATGAGTAGGTACATAAAAAAAATCTCAACCATCGAATCAACTATCGGTTGTCTGTTTAGTCTACAGAATGATACTAGACCATATAATTACTTTGCTTAATACAATAACAAATTGACTATAAAATTATACCGCCTTATAGTATATACCTTTGTGTAATAACAAACAAACACATAAACCCATTTATTTCTACGCTGGAAATCATCTTAGGAACAAGCAAGTATATTCCGTCTGTATTTACTGTTTGTGTAAGTTATAAGTCTTTGATCTCGTAATCATAACTTGATTGTTGTTTTGCCAACTTGATTATTGTGGGATCTTGTTTCTATTTCATGGTGCCCAAAGTCTGTTATTGTTTTAGTGATGTATAAGTTAATTTTATGAGCTCTAAATTATCACGCAAGAAAATCAGCTAAATTGGTGAATACTTACTTCTATATTAATATGATAAAGAGATTATATGTTATTGTTTTATACCCTCACCCACTCAGAGACATTTAATGATTACTTAAGTCACTCCTTGGTGACGGAATGTCATACAAATCCTTCACTAAGGAATGGCTTAAGTAACCATTAAATGTCTCTGAGTGGGGAGGTTAGACCCCGAAACTAGTGAACCGATTTGAAAATAATCTCACTTTTGGAAAGCTTAATCTTCCCAAGTAATATTTATAAGCTATATTTTATACCGGTGTGGGCAGTAGTCCAAACGAGACCTGAGTGAAACCGCTGGAAAACGGCTGGTTTTAATAAAATAAGTAACTGTCTGTCTGTTTGTCAATCGTCCTTTCACAACAGTGCTAGTACCAACATAGATATTCTAAACTCTAGACCCCAAGAAAATACGTAGACCAGTTTTTATCCAAGTGCGGGATGTAGTTCCCTCAAGACGAACAAACGAAGGGACGAAGGGAACAGGTAGTATGATATATACGCAGGTGAAAAGTTCAGTAATTGACTCCTACATCGACTGAGGTATAAAGGTACACCTAGATATATAGCATAACTGTTCGTTTATAAGTAAAAATGCCAAAACGCACCACAAGTTCACTGATAAGATAGACCATTTATTGACAGATACGCTACATAAACAGTTGGAAACAAAAATAACTCTTACTGCTAACGACATAAGACTTTCTAGATAAGGAAACATTAATTGTTTAATTGCAAACATTGTTGATGATAATGTTTAGTTTGATAAATCTATACTGTAGCGACACTTGTATCTTAAGTTTCCTTTATATATATATTAAAAATGTCCGCAACTAGGGTTTGGTCAAAATTTTCTGTCAAAAACTCGAAAGGTGATGTTATTAATTTAAAAATAGTGGAACTGCCAAAAGAACGTTTTGAAGATTTTTTGGATTCTTACATGACTTTTTTCGCGAAGGAAGAGTCTTCATTTAGAGCTTCTGGTAAGATTATCCGTACTAATATTTAAAAAAAACGAAAGTTACTCTGTTTATCTGTCTGTCGCGGTGTCACGTCAAAACGACTGTATCATTTCAGGAGTATCAAACAGTGCAGAAGCAATGAAAGAATTGAGACAAGTTCTTGCTATTAGAAATAGTGAGCAATCATACCATACAGTTATATGTTGTTTAGACAATAATGACGAAACACCAGATATCATTGGAGCGTCAGTAATGTCTTTGGAAACACCTGAAAAGATAATGCAAAAGAAATCGGTAACACTTTTTAGTTAAACATTATTTTAAACTAACAATTCCAAAAATATATATTTAAGAACAGGGCAGCGTGAATATTTAAGATTTTTTTATAAGTTTTTCAGATTGCTTTTGTACAATACGAAAAGGACAAGCATACAGTGGACACGATGATGTTCAATTTTGTTTTTACACAGTTTCAGGGCACATCACCGGAATTGAAGAAAATGATTGAAGTGTACGGAGATCTGTTGGCCACATACGATATGTTGAACGAATTCAATTTGCAAAGATATTTTGTAGACAGGGGAGTATTCGTGCGACCTGATTATAGAGGCCTTGGTATAGCTCAGGAGTTGTTTAAAGTCAGGTTGGTATTAAAACTAACCTAACGTATTCCCCCATTAACCCCATTAACCTAAGGTATTTTTTCCAGTATACCGGTTAAACTTCTTTGGACACCCGAAAGAAAGTAAGCCTTTTTATAGAATGGCAGAAGACCAAATCACTCAGTGATTCAAAAAATTAGTACCTATAGTGTAGTCGGCATGGCGACATCAGTATCTAATCCTTCTAGAATATACCACAAATACTAGTTTTAGAGCAGAATATCCAACATTACTAACAGACTTGACTTTAACTTGTAGTATCAAAAGATTGATGATACAATTTTGTTTTTCCAGGCGATTGATATGTAAAGAGCATGGTGTGAGGATGCACGGTGCATGGATGACGTCATATGGCACTCAGAAAGCAGCCGAACGTGATGGCTGGGAAACTGTCTGCGAGGTGCAATTTGACGAGCATGGGAAAAAGCATGACGTGGTCTTCGAGAACGGACCTCCTTCTTGTAAATTCATGGTGGCTAGAATAGATTTGACATAAAAATGGTTTCAGGTTTATTAAAGAGTATTAAATATTTAAAATTATTAATAATAATTATAAAATTTAATAATAATATAAAATTGTTTCAGGTGTGATTGAATATTGTGTCTGTATTAATTAATTTAAAAAAAAAGGTTTGAAAATTATGATTGTTTTCTTTTAGATGTCGAACCTCTACGCTACACAGAAATTAAAAATGATGTACCCGATTTTTTTCTAGTTATCATTGTGTAAACCAAATGGTAAGAAAATTCTTACACTAAATGCGGTGAACCGATATTAATTATTTTATAAATAATTCGAATAGGGCACCCATCTGGAATCGAAAAAAAACAATGAAATATTATAATTTAGACATTTATTTTATTCTAGCAATCATAAACTTCGTACTCTTAGCATCAGCATCATATTTAACTCCGTATTTTTTCTCCAACTCTTCATATGGGATCTCGCAAACTGTCTCCCAACCATCGCGCTTCGCAGCCTTCTGAGTACCGTATGACGTCATCCAGGCTCCGTTGATGGGTATTCCATGTTCTTTGCATATCAGTCGCCTAGAAACACAAAATAAATACTGGGATTTTGAACTATATCCTTAATGTTAATATGGTTCCTAATTTAAAATAACTTGGTTCAGAATTGTTAAAGTTCTATTTGCACAGACTTATTCTTGCTTCGACAGTTCGAAGTTAATTATTATAGTAGGAAAACTTATCACATCAATACAATCGTAATGATTCAAGCAAAATCGATTTTCAATCGAATATATATCCCCGCCATTTGCAGTCCACTATTCAACAAAGTTTCCCCCTTGATTTCCTGGAGGTCCATTTATACATAGATACCGCATTTTGTTGTAAACTACATAGCTTCATACTAACCTGACTTTAAGTAACTCTCTTGCTATACCCATACCAGTGTAATTTGGACATACAAATAGTCCTCTATCTCCAAAACTTCGTTCAAGGTTAAAAGCCTTCACTTCATCGTAATAACTTTCTAAACCATACACGATCTCGAACAGTTTCGTCATTTCTTTCGTCTTGAAGTTGTACTGGAAGTAAATGGTTACATTATTAAAGAAATAAATACTAACAATAATAAACGTTAACGCTGAATTTCAGCCACGGCTTCTTTTCTGGAGCGTAAGCAGATCAGCTAGCTGTGTAGGAAGTATTACATTGTACAAGGATTCGAGTAGACATAGGTGCACACTCTATTCCCTTATTTTCATAATTCCACCAGACGGTATTCTGATACAACCAGAGAGAGATCAAGCGCAGGACCAAGATTTGCGAGCTCTACGGTACTAGTAACAAATCTCATAATAAATATCCAAAATCAATGCTAAACAAGGGGTATTTTTAAGATATCATCCTATTCTACTACATACCTTTGGTTCCTCTCCCCTTACTGTCAGTGCCATCATAGTTGCTCCCATGACTTCTCTTATTGGTTCATCATCATTATCCAAACAACAGATCACTACGTGATATCCCTTATCTTCATATTCTACAGGTCTTAATAAAGGGCCGTGTATTTCCTTTATTGCTTCTTCATTGTTTGGAATTCCTAAAACGTTCAAAAAGGTAAGTAAAGTGTGGTAGATTTCTATGAATTCGTGGTATTAATTATTATTAGATAAGTATTGAATTCTGGCTGAATAGGCAAAGACTGGAAATTCGGCTAACGATAATCCTAAAATAGAATATATGGATTCAATAAGAAGTATCTGAAAGTTTATTTTTATTCACTCCTTAGCCAATCACATTATATTACACTAATATTTGAACTGCATTGTCAAGGCATATCACTGCCATGGTATTTAATGAAATACGTTGACAGTATGCAAATTCATACACAAAATATAGATATCATAAATAATACTTACCAGAGGCTTTGATAGTAGATTCCGCTTTCACAAAATAATCAATATATAGTTGAACCACCTTTTCATAAAGATATTCAGGCATATCCACTATACGCAATTTGATAGTTTTACCCTCCTTGGTACCTAATGACTGAGAATTTTGACCAGTCATTGAGAGATGTCATACTGATTATGTACAAAATACTAACAAAATTTTATTGCTCAAGGAAATATATGACTTATGTTGTATAACTTGTAATGACATAGTGAGACTATCACTAAAATTAATGTTATTTGGCATCAACATACCTACAAGAGTTAATCTTATCAGCATAAAACATGTGGAAATACGAATTGGATACTGTTGAAGTTATTCATGAAATCAGCTGATATTTACATATCAGTCATCATAGTAATTATAATTAATCATTACGTTGTTGGTCGTTAAGGATGGTTTGGTAATTAATTAGGTACGGCACATACGACGTACTTTTTGTGTGGTGCACAAAATGTTTGCGTATTACGCCAAAAGTTCGCCACAAAACACAGACTCCTACACACACATCTTCGATCAGTCTGTCAATAAATCAGGGGTTTTTAGAAATACAGAAACCAAATTCAGAAACACATCAATTTATTCTAGCAATCATAAACTTAGATGAAGGAGGATCTTTGTCAAAGGTAACACCATATTTCTTGCCGAATTCTTCATACTGGAACTCGCAAACTGTCTCCCAACCATCGCGCTCCGCAGCCTTCTGAGTACCGTATGACGTCATCCAGGCTCCGTTGACGGGTATTCCATGTTCTTTGCATATCAGTCGCCTAGAAACAAAGGCATTAACATGACTTAATGATGCGTGAAATTACATAATATTATCTTTTAACAGATAGCAGATTATATAGACAGTCTAATATCTGTATCTTATCTACTAAAAAATCAAGGTTGTATTTGCGTACGAATGTTCTGGTTCAAGACCAGTAGGGCATCATCTATTTGTAATATAAGAATACTAGCGATTTTTGTGGAACGTATGTAGGTACCCACGCAAAGAAGCCTGCGTACATTCCGCGCGGAAATAAATCTTTCACGCGGTTCCAAGTGCCATCTTTTTAACCGCTAGCTGTAATTTTTACCCCTTTTCTTCTAAATCCTTCCAAGTAATCAAAAAAGTAAATAAACCATAAGTACCTGGTTTTGAGGAACTCCTGCGCAATACCGAGTCCCCTATATTTGGAACATACAAATAATCCTCTGTCGGAGTAATATCGATCTAGGCCGAATTCTTTTGCTTCATCGTAATAATCATTGAGGCCTATGAACATTTCCACCAATTTCTGCAATTGCGGCGTTTGGAAGATGAGCTGAAATTATATAAGCCTGTTAAGAAAGTACCTTCCTATTTGTTACATGTGCTTCCCAAGGTATAAATAATTCTGAAAAGGATGCGCAGCTGTTCGAAAGAGTTACCGCGGCCCAAAAGAGCACACAAAGATACACAAAGGGCTCTAGAAGGAAATGGTGGGTTTTAGTCATACACAGCCGTATTAGTTGATTTTCCCAAAAATAAGGTAGGTATAGGAATAATGGTTTAACAATCAATGAGATTTCTTATATTTTTAGATAAAAATATGCCCATAAATACAGAAAAAATAAGGGCTGTTCCACCAAATTAATTTTATTACCTCTGGTTCCGGCTCTCCCTTCTTTATTAAAGCCATCATGGAAGCCCCAACAACTTCAGTATGTTCATCATCATCGTTGTCTAAACAACAAATTGTTATGTGGAAACTGTCGTCTTCTGTTACTTTTGACATAAATCCAATAACTTCTTCTAAGGATTCTACGCTTTTTGGCACACCTGAAACGAGCAAAAAATAGAATATACAAGATTTTTGTAAACATGTTTTTATTAACATTTTTTTTTAATTCCAAATTCAAATAAACGTTCAAAATATAAATTATGGAATTAGGCCGTGACATACTTATGTCAGGAAAAATATTCTGCCGGAATTAACACACTTTTCATATAAAAAAACACTTACCAGCAGCTTTAAAAGTAGTCTCCTGTTTCACAAAATATTCAACGTAAAGACCACCAACTATCTCTTTGAGACGTTCAGGCATGTCTTGAATACGAAATTTATATTTAGTGCCGTCCTTGGCAATTGCTGAAAACCTTGACCACACTTTCATAGCCATTGTAATTAAATAAATAAAGAAATTTTACTTTAAAAAATTTTACGTAAATATTTTCGTAAATGGTACAATACAATATTCTTTTTTTTTTTGGTGTATTTACACTACCGATGATAGTACTATCACTAAACACGAGTATATAAGATCGGACTGCGACGGCTTTCGTTATCTTATCGACGTGGCTAACAAAAATGTATGGTGTAAAAAAAAATATTTGACAACACAGCAATTAATAGATGAGTTACTAATTATAAGAATATCCATATTATTTTTGTAAATACTGATTAAGAGCCTTAATCTGGACTTGTTGTTACTGTTACTGTTACAGCCTTTTTTTTTTTTTTTTTATCGTCCCACTGCTGGGCACAGGCCTCCTCTCACACGGAGAAGGATTGAGCATTAATCACGCTTGCTCAATGCGAGTTGGTGATTTCAGACTATATAGTCCAGGTTTCCTCAAGATGTTTTCCTTCACCTTTTTATCAGCCATTGGTGTCTAAGATTACTTAGAAAGTACATACAAACTTAGAAAAGTTGCATTGGTACTTGCCTGACCTGGAATCGAACCCACACCCTCATACTCGAGAGGTTGGTTCTTTACCCACTAGGCCACCACGACTTTTAATCTGGACTTGGGCATATAAAAATATGTCTGGTGTAACCGAGAAAGATTTTTTTGTGATGTGAATACTTATATTGATTATGTCATTTGTTTTTGTTTTCTAAATGTAACATTATGTCATAATGCTGCATAATAAGGCTTTACATGCTGGTCAATTATATACCAATGGTGGTCAATTTGTCAATTGTTTACCATTTCAGCACTGTTGCCAAGAAGGAATTCATTGGATCGAGTAAAAAAATATGTAAAACCAAACTCGGACTAATATGTGCTTTACAGCAATTACTGAAACCCACCAAGTAAACATGTTTACCCAGAAATCAAGGATTGAGGACGCGTATGTTACAGAACTTTGTAAAGTTATACTTGCCAAGTTTACACACGTACATAATTATACAAGTTTGACGCTGTTTTATTGAATAAATGTTGGAAACCTTATTGATTCTCTCCAACTTGAGAAAGTCGTTATCAAGTTTTGTATGTGAGTTTATGGCAATTTATTTCATCACATATATTATAGGATTTTATGATCGTGCTCTTTATATTCTTACTGGCTTCCACCGCCGGTTTTACCCGCGGCTTGAGGGAACTTCTTATTGCATCCGAATACATCTAGGTACCAATATTATCTACTGATAAGTTTCGTCAAAATCAAGTCGGTAGCTTTTGCGTGAAATATGTAGGAACTTGCAAACATCCTTATATACAAACTTTAGTGTTCATAATATTAGTTGGATTACTAGCTTATAGGTAAAACATTTAAAAACTTGTAAGGTTGACCTTTACTTGAAACATTACATAAACATTTTTATAAAAAAACACTTTCTTGTCTATAGAACCATTGTTTACAAGTTGTTACCTTATATTTTATCGCATAGTTATATTCCTTGACGCGTTTCGCTTCGTGTTTACGCAGACACGTTGAAAACATCTCATTAGGCACCAGTAGACTGTGAAAGACTTGTGTCCCGTTAAATATGCAAGATAGTGTAGTTGTTACGATTTGGCATAGTTCTAAGCGAGGTGGCGATGGTGTATAATTATATCTATGTAGGTAGGTTTACTGTTTATTATATTAAACAGAATATATAAATAGTGATATTTACATTCAAATATTACAAATTAAATCTACATACATATTAACAAAGGAAAGGGGGGAAAATTATAACTAGGTAGGTATATTTATGTATGAAATAAAAATATGAATGCTCATTTGTTTGTTTCACAGTGCTAAGGTTTGATGCTAAATTGGTTGATGAGTGGAACGATTGGTATGTTATTCAGTATTAATATGATGAGCTAAACAAGATATGCTAATATAAGATAACTATTGATAAGCACACACATAATTTTGTAATCATTTGTCAAACGTCTATTTAACTGTTGTAATAACACCGCAGCATATAATTCGAATGAGCTAATTTCTTCAAGAATGCATAGTAAATTTTGGGTAAGTATGTTGTAGGTTAAAAAAATATAGTAATTAGGTTGCAAAAAAATAGATAGATACCTACAAATTAACGGCAGTGTAGGTACCTCATGAATGTAAAGTAAAAATCTCACAACAAGTGTGTCATGTACGAAGGCCGTGAAAAACTCAACTACTATGTATTCATAGAGACTGTGATCTCGTTACACACGAGTTTGTTCCATTTTGTGCTATTTGATACACACCTGTTTTAAGAGGAGATTTTAAAATTCTTAAAAAATTAGTTAAATGATGATACTGTAACAAATCTCACTACCAATTTATTATTATTGAAAACGTCTATAGATATTATACAAATAATCTCTGTACTACGTTTTTGGTTAAACTAAAATAGTGCAGCAGTAGCAGGGGTGGTGCTACGTTATGCGTAGGCGCATTGCTACGCGCGTTGCAAAGGCAACACCATCACAAGCCACGCCCCTTTGGCTACAAAGAAAAATTACTCACGTACAACATAATGAACAAGCAATCATGTGTGTTTATAGTGGTACAGTGCGGAATAAACTATTTTAGTGAGAATACCTAAACGAGATAGGCACTGAGTTTTACGAACTTTTTTGGTGATATACCTTGGGATGTAATATGGACTAAGGAGATTATTATTTCGTTTTATATGGTTGTACGTTAATTCGTCCATAGTTTTTTTGGTGAACATGTCATGGCTTGAGTATATGAGGCGAAGGATCATATTCAGAAAAATTGGTGTATTCAGATATAAAGGAAGAGGATGACCAAAGAAACGTTGGATGGATCGTTAGAGATGACGTATTAAAAAAAAATACATGCATCGCCAAACTAGGAAAATAACAACAGTATGATGACTGATATACCTAATCCACCAACTCGAAACTCCGCAATTAAAATAGCCTCATTAGTTAACATACAGCATTCCCTATTGTATAATAATTCAAAGAGGTGTCGCGTCTACGGGTAATCCTATTATGTAGATGCGACACGTCGCTGGCTTCGACTTGAGGCGCAACTTGACGGAGTCAAAGGAACTTGTTCAGCTGCGCTGGTATTTGAAGGTTAGATATAAATGGTGTATATCTTGTTTCTGTTTGCTCCTTGAAAAGTTGTAGGAGTTTGAAAGCTGTCGTTGCGCACGCCGTGGTATATTCCTCTGTTAAATGATTATTCATTTTACTGTCGATACGGTAATGACAGTTATATTAATACAAAGTAATATCATAATTCCAGACACAACCTGTGTAGGCTTGGAATTTTGAATTTATGGATTATTTCACCACAATCATCCTTCATTTTTTTTTTAAATTAAGACGACTTGTGTGAGTGGGAACTGTTTATGATGCTAATGGGAACCGAAAATCGGGTATGCATTAGCAGTACCATCTGCTCGCTACGTATTCATAGCAGTTTCTATTTTGTATTTATTTATTTACTACGATTGGTCTAATTAAGAAAAAAAATATCAAAATAAGTTTTTTCAGGTAGGTAGTTGAAATAAATATGAAAAGCGAACGTTTATTTCTAGGGCTTAAATTTTATACCTTAACAATAAAATAAAGGTCTTTCCAAATCCTTTACTTTATAACGAACAAGTACTAATTCAGCTTTTGCTGGCAACACTTAGAATAGCTGTTATACCTTGTACGTACAATGGTACGTTTGTAAACGTATGTAATTAAATGAAAGCGGCCGAGACACCTTTCATGTGGCTTGTTTCTTTAATTAAGACATCCTACACAACTCCATGAGGTTTTACTTTTGAGTACTATCTATTTAAAATACAATAAACACATATTACCTACAGGTAATTTTGCTTTGACCTAAAATCATTCAAGGAAAGCCTACTTATTTTTTAGGCGTTGAGTCATCTGTAAAAATTCAATAGTAAGCGTTTTCCAAGGTTAATGAAATATATTCTTAACCAACGAACTTAGCTTTTCAATCTTTTATTTTGTGTATCGTGAATTCATCGATCGTTTTTTTACTATGCAAATAAGACTAGCTTAATAACATTCCATTACGAGTAAAATTACTCAGCAAGAAAATGCAACAAACACAAAACCAAAACTGTACCAAGGAAAGAAAAACGTACAAAAGTTTGCGCGCGAATTCCATCAATTCCCAAACAGGCCGCGAGCAATATCTTGGAAAGTATTTGAGAAGTGGTGGATAGATATTCAGAAAGTTCAATCTGTCGAAGCAACAGGCGTGCCGCGGATGGAAGGTTCTCCAAACTTTCCCGCCTTTATTTATTGCTGGAGAAACATGGGCACTGATGGAGCAAGAGTTGTACTGACTTGAAGTTTATTCATAAACTTACAAGAGATTAATATTTGGTGAAGGCTGAGTCAATTTATGTGATGTGTTGGTATTTAATAATCTGGTTGGATACTCGTAGGCACTTATTAGAGTTCATCATACATTCCTGAGTTGTGATGGCAGCTGAAGAATAAAATTACCTCTGAAGTTCTTATAAGTGGGTACTACTACAGGCTAAACTTGTTCCTTGAGTATTTCGCAATTAAGGGTATTTTTCATCCCTAGGTGTCCTTTTATTCGGAAGAGGTACCGCCTAATACATAAACGGCTTAAGAAGGAACATGGTGGGTTTTAGTCAGTAAGAGTCTGACACTCCCTCGCGCTGCAGAGGTAGGTGTCATTTGAAAATTTCTCATAAAAAAAGGTACCCTTTCTTTGCACTAAAATCTTCACCTACATTAGACCATGATGATTCGAATAATTAGGGAACGCCTACGTTCAGAAGTGGACAGCAATATAAAAAGCTGATATGACTATACTAACACCAATGCCACACAAGTAGAAAACCTTAGCCTTCAAATGGACAAAATGGAGCACTCGTTTGCTTCATCAGTCGATATCCGTTGCCAAATGAACGAGCAGATTGACAATTACAGTTTAATTTCCACCTGCCACCGACTGTCCATCGCCCTTGTCACTGGCCATACCGATTCTCTAATATGAAGAAAAAATCGCCGTCTATATGTTATATAAAGTTATATTTATACAGGGTTACAGGTTAAGTCGACCTAGATCCTTTAAGGGGTTTTAGTTTTCATCATTCCTAGCTGATTTGACCATGAAACACCCCACCCCAAACCTAACCCATACTGAGATATTGGATTTTGATTATTTTTTAAATAAAATTAAGATTTTTTGTATAATTGACCCTTTTTTCGGATTTTGTGCCTCTAATTCATAGTGTTTTTGCTATTTTTGTGTAGCAGATTAGTTTGTTTATTACTCTCAACACAAAAAAAGCAGGTAACTGAACCAACTGGGTAGTAGTCGACGATTGAAAGATTAAAAACTAAACAAATTTGTATAAACATTTTTTTTCTTTTAAGAATATTTCAAAAAAAGTCTATGACAGTTATGCTGCAGATGTACTAAATAATATCTACGTTTCTTTAGCTATCCAACAAGGTATAACAAGCTAGGGTATCATCATGATATTCAGAAAAAAAATTATGATGTAATGCTCTCAGGCAGTAGTACCTAAAACATAACTGTACTTAAGGACAAAGTTATCACTTGGGCCAGCAAACGAAATAAAACAAACTAAATAGCTTAAACAACGTTTATTATTATTTTTTACAATACATGTTCCACATGTCCGCCTCTGTTCCGCACACATATTCGCATTCTATGCCTTAGTCCACTTTTAACCACACCAGTCGTTAAGCCTCTTCTAATTTCGTTAGCCGCATCAATAATTTTCTGTCTTAAAACATCAACAGATGAGATCGGATGAGGTTCATTGTAAACTAAGCTTTTCATATGGCCCCACAAATAAAAATCCATGGGGGTCAGGTCGGGACTTCGGGCTGGCCACGGTATGGGTCCACCTCTTCCAATCCATTTGTTCGGGTAATTAGTGTCTAGCCACTCTCTGACGCTTCTTCGGTAGTGTGCAGGGCAACCGTCATGTTGATACCACATATTATTATCATTTAAACTGAGGGGTAAATCTTCCAGTAATTCGGGTAAATCATTTCTTAAAAAGTTTTCATAATCTTCCCCATTTAAATTGTCAGGCAGAAAATGTGGCCCAATCAAATGGTTTGAGATTATTCCCATCCAGACATTCAAACTGAACCGTCTCTGTGATCCCTTTGGTCGCTTCTTATTGGGATTTCTGTTTTCTTTTGGAGCCCAATAATGAGCGTTGTGGTAATTGGTGATGCCGTCTTTATCAAATTTTGACTCATCTGTCCACAAGATGTGTTTTAAAAATGCTGGGTTTTCTAAATCTGCGTTGAGCATGAATCTGCAGAAATCTAATCTCCTCACGGGATCTCCTTCTTCGATAACATGTACCGGCGTGTAATGGTATGGATAAAGGCCTGCAGTATTCAAAGTGTGGTTTACAACTTTCCACTGCGATATTCCAAGTTCTCGGGCAACAATATTAGTGGAAGTAGTTGGATCCGATCTAAACCGTTGTACAGTCAACTTCAGGTCAGTGGTAACAGTTTTATAGGAAAATCGTACTTATTACTATTGAGTTAAGGTGCATGACAGTTACCACTGATGTGCGGTCTACCGTACTATTTCATTGTCTTGCTCTTCATCGTCATCACTGACACGAGGTCTGCCTAGGTCTGATCGTCGCCTCGAAACAGAGCCAGTCTCTCTTAGTCGCCGGTACACTCCGTCAAAGACACTGAGATCCGGTACTCGGCGCCCGGGATAACGTGCAATGTATTCATCCCGAGCTCGCGCGGATACACAGTTGCAGTACCCGTAACAAATTAAAATATCCGCATATTCCTCGTTCGTGAAGGTCGTCATCGTCAACAGTTCCAAATCAGAAGCACGTATCAAAGTCCAGTTAACAAGCACAGTCACAAATCGAAGGGGAAACAGTCCAGAAACACAAGCCAAGTCGAGTAAGAATCCAAGAGCACAAGTATCACATCTACTACGGACGAATCGCGTAAGCAGACTACTAAAACCAAACAGAATAACTACAAAATTATCTATCTCGCTCACACCTACATAAACCGTCCTGCTTGCACGCACCACAGCCACCACAGCTCCATCGAAGGACAATAGTACCGTAATTTTTTGCTACTACCTGGGACCCTTTTATGAAAGTTTTTTCTAAGAACTGTGATAATACCCTAGCTTGTTATACTTTGTTGGATAGCTAAAGAAACGTAGATATTATTTAGTACATCTGCAGCATAACTGTCATAGACTTTTTTTGAAATATACTTAAAAGAAAAAAAATGTTTATACAAATTTGTTTAATTTTTAATCTTTCAATCATCGACTATTACCCAGTTGGTTCAGTTACCTGCTTTTTTTGTGTTGAGAATAATAAACAAACTAATCTGCTACACAAAAATAGCAAAAACACTATGAA